>CM038052.1:161240362-166040362 GCA_021397845.1 Areca catechu
GGAGGTGGGGTAGGCTAGGGTTTGGTGGCTTAAGGAGAATGATGGGCGGCTAGGGTTTTGGAGTGAAGTGGCTAACATAGGGTTTTGGGGTTGGAGATCTCACACCTCCTCAAGGTTCCTGGGGAACCCGGATTTACTCCCTCACGGAGCTCAACACCTGGATGCAAGTGCAGAAGAGAGAAAACACAAAGTTTGCTCACACATAAATTGGATTCTTTCATCAGATTACCTTAAAATTTACAAGGGGGTTTAATTTATAGGACTTTACAAGAGAGTAGGGTTTTACATCTTCCCATGTGGGACTAATGGGGGGGAATCTTCAAATTAGGTTTGTAGGATCAATTCCCACACATATGGCCGGCCAAAAGGTTCCAAAAAAGTTGATTGGAGGTTTTAAAAGGAAGGTAAGTGGCGCCTCCTAGCCTTGTTCTTCAAGAGAGAATTTCATTCCTTCCATGGCTCAACTCTTTTGGACTCCTCCTTTTCTTTCTCCCTAAGTCATGGTCCTTCCCATCTTTGCTTTGGGCATTTTTGGCATGGAATGGGCGCCCCCTTGAAGTACTCTCCAAGAAAAGTTTCTTTCTTTTCATAGCTTGGCTCTTATGGAATATTTTGGGCCGCCCCCTTGAATTGTGGATCCCAGATTGCTTTCTCCTCAAATGGCGCATGAGAGAAGGGACCTGCTATCTTGTGGTGTGGGGACCAGAGCATACTGGATGGAGATGTGGCGCCCCCTGGACTCAGGCGTGTGGCTGGGAGTGTGGCGCCCACTTGCTTAGCCTTGGGAGAAAATGTGACACCCAGGTTGAAGTCCTAGACCACTACTGAGTCAACATGACTCAACAAAAAAATAAATTACAGGGAATACAGACTCAACCTAAAATTGAGTTGATCAAGTCAACCCTTATTACAAACCAGAAAACCCTAATTCTTCGGGCAAGGTCAATCAGAGATCCAGATGGAGCTCTGAAGTCTTCTTCTGAGTCTGGTGCCCGCACCACCCATCTTCGGGTGCCACCTGGCGAAGGAGCAAGAGCGCTTGGCTCGACCTCAGCTGAGGTGGACCCATCTTGGGGCGCCACCTGGTGAGGGAGCAAAGGTCGCCAGCTTCGACCGAGGTGGACCCCTCCTGGGTGAACACCTGAAGAAGTGGCAGAGGGGGGCTCGACTTCGATCGAGGTGGACCCATCTTGGCGTGCCACCTGGCGAAGGAGCAGGAGCGCTAGGCTTGACCTTGGCGGAGGTGGACCCATCTTGGGGTGCCACCTACCGAGGGAGCAAAGGCCGCCAGCTTCGGTCGAGGTGGACCCCTCCTGGGCAGACACCTGGCGAAGTGACAGAGGAGGGCTTGACTTCGGCCGAGGTGGACCCATCTTGGGGTGCCACCTAGCGAAGGAGCATGAGCGCCTAGCTCGACCTCGATGGAGGTGGACCCGTCTTGGGGCACCACCTGGTGAGGGAGCAGAGGCCGCCAGCTTTGACCAAGGTGGAACCCTCCTGGGCGAACACCTGGTGAAGTGGCAGAGGATGGCTCGACTTCGACCAAGGTGGACCCATCTTGGGGTGCCACCTGGTGAAAGAGCAGGAGCGCCAGGCTCGACCTCGACGAAGATGGACCCGTCTTGGGGCGCCACCTGGCGAGGGAGCAGAGGCTGCCAGCTTCCGTCGAGGGGGACCCCTCCTGGGTGGACACCTGGCGAAGTGGCAGAAGAGGGCTCGACTTCGACCGAGATGGACCCATCTTGGGGTGCCACCTGGTGAGGAAGCAGAGGCTGCCAGCTTCAGCCGAGGTGGACCCCTCCTGGGTGGACACCTGGCGAAGTGGCAGAAGAGAGCTCGACTTCGACCGAGATGGACCCATCTTGGGGTGCCACCTGGCGAAGGATCAGGAGCGCCAGGCTCCACCTCGGTGGAGGTAGACCAGTCTTGTGGCGCCACCTGGCGAGGGAGCAGAGGCTGCCAGCTTCAACCGAGGTTGACCCCTCCTGGATGGACACCTGGCGAAGTGGTAGAGGAGGGCTCGACTTCGGTCGAGGTGGACCCATCTTGGAGTGCCACCTGGCGAAGGAGCAGGAGCGCCTCGTCCCGGAAAAAATTTTGAAAGAAAAATCCACATGGCACCGATGACATCCAACTGGATCTGACATGCACTCCATGTCAGTGATGTTGCCATATCAAACACAATCTAGAAAAGTTCTGTGCTTCAAAAAAACTGTCCGTTACAGCAAGTATCAACACTTGACCTTCATGAGTCGACACTTGGAACAGTGAGTCGACCCTTGACCAAAAATGTCTTCTGAAGTCTTTTGCTCTGCACTGGTGAGCCAAAACTTCATCTGATGAGTCGACACTTTGAGTCAATACTTGGAACAGTAAGTCGACACTTGACCAGACTTCTGAAATCTACTCGTACTGTCTTCTGTTTGGTCTCATGCCTTAAGTCGATACTTCACTGTTCATGAGTCGATACCTTGAGTCGACACTTGGCTGACCATGAGTCGACACTTTAGCGTGCCGGTTGAGATTTTCTTTGTGTACAGCCCAAGCCTTCTATGAGTTGACACTTTAAGTATTGACACTTTCAAGTGTCGACACTTGACCTGACCGGTACCGAAACTTGTCCAAAATTGATTCTTAGCTTCTTCAAGTTCTTCCTTAAAAATTTCAAAGTTCATATACTTGATTTTTCATTAATTTAAGAACTTTCTTCATCTGAAAACATGTATTTCTTCATTTAACATGGATGAGGACTAAGATCTGATAAACACACTTAAAAATATAATTAGTACTTATATATACTTAAAACTATTTTGTCAATCATCAAAATCAAGATCAGAGTCAACATACTCGATGGTCTATCCAACTACGGTCCATTACACATTATCTAAGGATTTTGCACATACAAATACAAGGCAAAGCACTTACAAACTATTTTGTCATCTAAAATAGCTTATATAATTACCTATAGAAACACTTAATATCCTCATGGTTGAAGATATATGAGGAGAACCGAAGAAAATTGTTATCCAATATTCCTCTCGAATCCTCAACATATTGTTTGATCACTATAATTCATATAGAATTAATTACAATTCCTAAACTTATCTAAATGGATAGTCAATTGATCAATGTACATAATTCTTCTATCCATACAAAAATATATAATATACAGATATCATTGAATATGTACATCAATCAAAAGATGAGTCTATGATTTTATGTAATGCAAATTTTTTAAAGTATCATGCCCCATATGCACAGGACTTAGGTTTCGACATGTAGAGTGCAAGCGATGGTGCAAGTCTATGCTCAAGCAGAGGGAAGGTGTCAGACAACATTGCAAATATGGGGGCTGGGACATGCCCAACATGCTCAGGTCTCGAGTCCCAGCCAATGTCCAGGGCAACCAACCCAAGTGCACAAAGACCTAGTATCCAAGGCAGTCCTCGGCACCTTCCTTCGACCTGAGCATGCAAGGCGCATGGCCTGCGCCCCCACTTGCACTCTGCATGCCAAGACCCGAGTCCCATGCATACGGGACTTGTATCCATGCACACCTAATTAATTATTTAAAAAAAATATAATTATTTAATCAAATTAATATATAATTAGTTATGTAGCTAATTATATTTAATTAATATATTTAAATAAAAAGATTTTTAGTAATGGCTCTATTACCATCACTGCCATCGTCGCTAATACTCATAAAAAATAGAATTGGGTCCCATGGATGGTAGATCCGATGTGCATGGACTAAGGCATGGGAACCGACGGTGGTGCAAGAATGGGGTGTGGGAATAGGATGGCGATGACTGGGAATAGTAGGGCCATGGGGACAGCGGCGATGGCAGAGACATGGTGATGGGGTTGCAGGATGGCTGCACCGGAGTGCTGGGATGCGATTCTAGCAGCCAATAAAGGGAGAGAAAGGAAAGCGATGGCGTAGAGAGGGCGAATAGACGTGGGGAGGCCAGATCCTAGTAGGAGCATGGGGCACTGGGAGTGGGGAGCCAGTGCAGGGAGGGGGAAGCACGGCACAGGGGAGCACAGCAAAAGGAGGGGGTAGCATGGCATGGAGAGTATGATACAAGGAGGAGGGAACTAGCGGTAAGGAGCTGATTTTAGTAGAGCGGGAAAAAATTTGGTCAATCGCGCACCCAAGAGTGTCATGGTGACTACTTTTAGCGATGCCAAACATAGCCATCGCTAAAAATAGTTGGTAAAACCTTGTATTATGGGTTATTGTTAACGATAGTGAGTTGTCATCGCTACTAATATATTTGTCATCACTAATATATTTTTATAAAAAATAAAATTTAAAAATTATTAGCATAATAGCAATTTTCATTGCTAATATATTTTTAAAATAAAAAATAAAATTTAAATATTATTAGCAATGAATTTTACCATTGCTTATATTTAACTTGTCATCGCTAATAATATTAGCGATGGTAAGTTTTTCTATCATAATTTTTGGTCGCTAAAAGTGGTTATTATCGATGACAAGTTAGCTATCGCTAATTGCCATCGTTAATAAGCTAATTTCTTGCAGTGCATATACTGCTGTGATAAAAGGGCATTATCAGTCCCATTATGGTTATGAGTCAAAGAGAACTCTAGCTTATAAGGAGCCACTATTTTCATGTGAGACATCTTTTGGATTAGAATTTAAAGAACAAAACCATAAGACCCATAGGCCAGAACGAACAATACCTCATATGCGGTGCTAGGAGCCTTGGTCGCAATTTTGGCATTCTAGAAAAGGGCCGGACCTACAATTATGATAAACTTGTGATTGTGATACACCTTCCATCCATACACAACCCTCCGATGACTATAATGATAATAACGAGGAGGACACCTCCCACTTATCAATATCTTCTCTCGACTAAAAAGCTATATTGCAGTAGGAGGGTATTATTAGTCTTGTAATTAATCGTAAGTCAAAGAAGATTTTATCTTATAAAGAAAGAACTATCTTTTCCATACGGGATGTTTGATGATTCAGAATTCAAAGGATAAGACCATGACCCATCAATCAGAATGGATAATATCTCGTGTGCCAAGCTACGAGTCTTTGATCACAACGGAGTATTAATGCACAACCATCAAAACTAGTCTTCTAAAGGGCAACTCGATACTTTTGATTCTATGACAATCTCAAATAACGAAATTATTGATTACGAGTACCTAATGACCGAACCAACAATAATTGTAGCAGCAGAAGTTGATAGATAAACGACTGGGCTGGTGTTGGCATCTCAATTGAAGGATGAAGCTAGGCCGGTGGAGGGAAGTGCAAGCATATAGAATATATGTATAAAAGGCCAAACTAGTGGAGCTAACAGAACCCAGAATAATGCGGTGGGAATGGAGCTTAAGGCATGTTTTGAGATATCCCGTCTTAATGCTTACGTCGTACGTTCATCACCGTGTCCGAAGCATTATTGACCAAACAATTGCCAACCAATACAAACCTCTAAGCTGATGGCTTTCAGAAAAGATGAGTTGAAAAGCACCGGTAACAGGGAGGGAGGCCTCCGTAATCCATTCAATGGTGGCAAAAAGGATACTTTTCTTAACGTAAAGCAAGTCTAGACAACTTTAAAAAGGCAAAAACTTTGTACAGCCTCAGCATCTTTAAATATGGACCATCTAAATTGAAAAATGGCATCCTATATCACTTAACTACTACATGACAAAGGTGAAGTATCGCATCCTCGTTAGTAGTTATACGGGAAGACTCTCTCTCTCTCTCTCTTTTATTAACCAAAAGAATGAGGTAGATAAATCCTGATATAGCGACCTCCGAAAGCCCCAACCTTACCGGGCTATGTTCGATTCGAGCAGCAATTTTTCCGTGTGCTCTTTCCAATACCGGTGAGTACGTCAATCTGATACCATTAAGACGCCGGAGTAATGGGCTCTCTCACCATCCCGATCACGTGCTCCAGAAAATAACCTGTGACCGGTGGAAGATGAGTTTAAACATCTACCAACCGGGCTACCACCTTAGCGGTTCACTCTCTCTTTAAATATTTCTACTTTTACTTAGACTAATAATTAAATCTTAGATAAGCTTGTTGACCGCAAAAGATAGAAGTTTAGATTGATGAGATGGAAAGTCCAGCTATTAATTGAAAAGAAAAGTAACAATGAAGAAAAAAATATCATCAAGATGATGGCTTAGATGATGCTGACCTTGTAATCTAACCATCATAATCCAAATTCAAATTATGATAATATGATTGAGATCTCCTGTTATCTTGATGGGACCGGAATGATGTATTTATCTATATCACTTGAATGTGGTGAAAAATAACTAATGTAAATATGGTGCTGTGGCTGAGATCTCCTAATATATTGATGGGACTGGGATGACAAACTCATCCATTTATTTGGGTGTGATGGATTCAAATTATGATATTATGATTGAGATCTCCTGATATCTTGATGAGACCGGAATGACGTATTTATCCATATAACTTGAATATGGTGAAAAATAATTAAGCTATTTATGGTGCCGTGACTGAGATCTCCTGTATATTGATGGGACTGGGATGATATATTCATCCATATTATTTGGAGGTGATGAAAAATAATTGAACATCTTAGTTATATATATGAATCGAACATTTTCCAGCAAAGTAGGATCCTTTTGGTTATGTCCAGAAAGGATAGCTATGCTGGTCATCCTTGCATCCTCCCTCCCCTTCCTTTTTCTTATGAAAAAAGAAATAGGAATGGAAAATTCTTCCGACCAAGCACAAATACATTCATCATAACTATCAAATTTGAAGAAGATGTTTAAGAAATCAATGGAGATCCACTTTAGCCAATGGTAAATTGATCAATGACGAAGTGATGATTCTTCTCAAAAAAAATTAACAGTTATAACCATGGCTTATGAATGATTTCTTTTTTCAGATTCGACCGCTCTCTGGAATCAAGCAATACATCCTGATGACTTAGAATGTTGCCTGTAACAAGGGTTGTAACTTTCTAAAGATGCACCATCTTTCCTGGTAGACCTTCATTTTTATCAATAGAGAATTCTATTTATCAACTGATAATGATCCCTACTGTCAACATGACTTTAGTTATAGGAAATGATGTGGACTGTTGACATGTGATGATTAGCAAACAAAAAAATGTTCAAAATGTTCCCCCTATCATGAAGTCAAATGAAAGAAGTTAACATGAAAATTAGAATATCGAGTTCGCATAGAGTGCGAGTTGCAAAAGCTTCCTAATGCGTGTGGTTTGGTTGAGATAGAGTAGGTCTATTGCAAAACTTATTACTTATATATCGCATACTGCCAGAAAATATCCAAATCTTTCAACATATAATGTTAGATTTAATGTCTTAGCATGCTGAAGCCGAGCTCCAAGTATTTTGACCCCTTGAACAATAAAATATGAGAGGATAATTTCAAAAAACAAAAGAAAAATTAAGAGGGGAAGTCGCCCCTGTTTGCAAAATATACAATTTATAAATTATAAATCATTATATCTCTAATAACAATTAACTCACTACTTAAATGTTTTCCTTAATGTTGCAGCTACAACTATATTGAGTTTATTTTGATTTCAAAAAGATTAGGTGTGATGAATCCCAATATCCAATTATAAATGCTTTTTCATTGCATGACAATCTTGGAGTTCATTGTGATGATTTCATTTAGAATGCATTTGGATGCACTACATAAGCATACATTCAAGCTCTTTTCATGAGTAACATGGTTTTGAAATAAAAAATTATGAGTTTATGAAATTGGGTGTCTAGTTGTGCAATGAAATTTCATAAAATAAATAGAAACATGGAAGTAAAAAAAAAAAATATTTAGAGTAATTTTTTTCTTCAAAATTCATGTTTTGTCTTTTTGTCATTTTTTTTTTTTTTTCCCATCTTGAAACTTCTCTTTTTAATAACTATACACCTTCTCTCAGCTTTTAAAATTCAAAAATCTTAAGGACATCAACTTTTATTTTGAATTCCTTTATATTTAATCTGGTTATCGTAGAATGGCATGTTTTCGATATAGATCAAACGTGCTGGTCAACCAAAATAAAAAAAGAGTAGGAGTTTTTTTTAAAAAAAAAAGTATATAAAAGATGGTAAAAGCGAAAATAATGAGTTCCACTCCCCATCACGCATATGCCACATGACCGTGGTCACCCATGTCCCTCTCCAATCCCTCTGACTAAAAGACAAGCTAGAATCTTTAATTCTTATCCAACCCATCGAGTAGCCTCTGCCACTAAAACTAGATTTTGTACCTAATAAGCCTACAGTACAACCTAACTTAAGATGGACCAACACTGGAAAGAAAAAATTATTTTATTCGCGTTCGGAGTTTGCAATGGCTCTGACACTCCCCCATAGTGCCAGGAACATTAAGCAAATCTGATCTCATATAGAAGACAGAACTTGACGATGGGCCATTAAGTGAATGGTTAAATATGTTGTCATTTACATAATTTAAATTTTACAATCACATCACAAACAATTTTTTAACATATTTTTGCTCGTTCTTATGCATTGAATCTTTTCAGGTTTACAACAAAATTTTGATTATCCAATTCTCTAAAGCCCAAAGACTTTCAGCCTTCTTTAAATGTTGTGCGTGAATTCAGAGGTGTATTCCCGAGCTTTTAGCATAGGTAATTTTCACATTATTTCTTCAAAATGATTGGCAACACTATCATGTTTTTTTTAAAAAAAATAAAAATAAAAAGTATCAAGTTAAAAAAGGATGATACCCAAACCAGAACACATTTTCAAAACCTGTGGTCACTTAATTGCAGATCAATTGACTGCATTTTAAGCTTGCTTAGTAACACTAAAAAATTAGAATTTTAAAACTTTTAAAGCAAACATTCTTTTTGGTTTATTAGCGTTTGGTAAAAATATCTGAAAGAGAGTACAACAGATACTTTTAGGGGAAGCTAGAAAAACTAAATTCTGACATCTTTTATTTGACAACTTTGTTCCTGCAAAGTTTGTCTTTGTTCAGCCTGATAACCTTCGATCCCTTCAGCCTGTTTGAACACTGCCTTTCTTGTCTACATGATATCACCAGCAGAAAACAAATAAACCAAATTACTTCAAGGCAATTGCTTTCCAGGTCATTTTGTTTGAGTTTATGACTCCGATGGACCAGACTCGAGTAAATGTGTCCTACATCAACCCAACCTAGTTTGCCTAGAGTGGATCAAACTTGACCAAACCAGACCAATCCAACCAGAAAACTCAAAGCGAGCTAACTCAACCTGATCCCTTGCAGTCAGGCTGGATCGAAGACCGTGGAGGCACCCCTAAACAGGGCACAGAGCACCAACCATAACCTACACTTCTATAGCTGCATAAATTCACAAATTCTGTTGTGAATTGAATCTGTGACCTCAACAACAGGAACCTGAGCCTCGACCAACTCATACGGTGCACAGCATACAGACCATACTTCTCACTCTTACACTGACTTCATTTAGAAACACCTAGAAGTAAAATGTGCATTTGATTCCAACTTAACCATTCACAAAGGAGGGCTTAACCAGCTGCACAATAGAAAAAAAAATGTTTTACTTACGTTCATGATGTCATAAAGACATTTCTGAAGTTGCCAAATGGTTCGTTATGGCAGAAAAGAAAGACTATTTGGAATTCCGTAGTCTAATATCTACTCAGAATTTTCCACGAGATTGGCATCTTGAGAATTCAAGGTTGGAATTGGTAACCATATGGATTCTTACTTGCCCAGTTCCACTGGTCTCTGCACATCTCCTCTATGCCATATTTTGCTCTGCAAGTAGCATTCTCACACCAATTCAGTACTGCTTAATGAAATAATTTTAACCAGAAACAAGGATCATTCAAGATATAAAAACAAATAGGGCAATGCTAAACAATAAAGCACTGTATAATGGATAAAGTCATGTTTCAATTCCAGACTATCTTGAAGCTAGATGTGTTCCCAACGAGAACTTTAAAGGTGTCCGTTAAATCACCGGCATGCTGGGGTCTTCATGTTAAATATCAAACAAACTTTGGTAAGAAATAGTCATATAACCTATAATTAGTGGAAAACTTACCTCCAACCTAGTTCCTTTTGAGCTTTTTCTATAGATGCATAGACAGCAGTAGCGTCACCTGGTCTCCTTGGGCATAACTTGATGGGTATTTTCTAAATATTACAAGGTTAAGAAAACAGAAGGATGAACAATGTTTTTTTGCAACATACAGGAAAATGCTCATAAGCAACATACCTTGCCAGATGCCTTCTCAAATGCTGCAACCATTTCGAGTACAGATGTTCCATGTCCAGTCCCCAAGTTGTAAGCAACACAACCTGGAAAATACAGTCCAGTGGTGGTCACATAACACATGCATCCACACACACACACACACACACACACACACACACACACACACACACACACAGAGAGAGAGAGAGAGAGAGAGAGAGAGAGAGAGAGGACCGATATCTCCTGTAGCAAAAAGCTTTCGAAGAGCTGCTATATGACCATCAGCTAAGTCCATGACATGAATGTAATCTCGAATCTGATTTGGATAACAAATTATCATAAGAAGATTGACTTTGAATAAAATACCACTGCCTAACAGCAATAGAAGTCAACCAAATTGCAATAATTTTTATTGTTAAAACATGCCTCATGTGAATTAATGATTTCTAGTTGACATTATATAAATTCAAATTATTATATTATTTCAACATAAAGTATTTACAGAAGATAGACAAATCATCAAAGTTTGGCACAATGATAGCTATCATTTGGTAATAGTACCAGTCCTCATTCAAGCCCAACATTACCGCATATCAGTTAGTAGTTCATTATAAAATACAAAGCAAATAACAAAAATAACATCAGGTTGACATGCCAGCCTGACATTAGTAGACTGGTTTGAAGTTCATATGCACAAAACCAGGTCACTGAAGTGATATTAGACAATGAAATGGCATGAATATATTGTTAATTCCAAAGAAGGTATTATAATCCTGAACTATCAAACCTTATCCCATAACCATTGAATTAGCTTTATGGATTGTTGTAAAACTCATCATGTTTGAGAACTTATTTGCAACCAACTCTTAACCTGACACAGCCCTCTATAAGTTATAATTAATTGCTGGTTAAGGTAATCTTAGACAGAGGCTCTAAAAGTCCAAAGGAAACCCCTGGCAAATACAAAGAAATGATCATGTTCCTCTTATATCAATTTTTTTCCAAAATTATAGTTGTTATTTAAAAAAACTAACTAAAGGAGAAGCAACATATGCCGTAGAAGTCCTAAAAATTGAATATACCACGACATACCATGGACTATCTGAATTGAACTTTGATATGTAACTCAGACAATGTTGTTGTTTTATTTGATTTTAGCTGTTTGACTAATTTAATCAACAGAAATCTTGCTAAAACAGTCCATATTATTTTCATAATTGCCGAAAAGGGCCACATATTTCTCTTTTGCAAAATGCACTGCTTTGGAGTAAAAGATTACGCCCCTGGCCTCAGATAAATGCACAGAATTATCTTAGTCAATGCATCCAAACATTGTAGTGGTTGAACACATGGTACAAGTTGATGCACATTTAAAATTTCAGAAGACTCTCTCTTAAAGAAAAAAAAACAGCCCTGTTCTGCAAATTCAATAATGAGTTGAAATTTTCTGCAGAATCCCCACAATTTATAATCACCTTTACACCATCAATCACGTGCAACACCCCTTGGAGTCAACCCTAATTGCAATACATCACTTAATTGTTAAGTTCTTCACATAAAACCCACGTAAGATCAAATGCAGTGGCAAACCATCCAACAGCCATTAAATTGACTGCCACTCTGCACATGCATTTGCATTCAATGCTTGGATGGTTAGCTAAAAAGAGATGGCTCTATATAGCGACTTCCAATATGATGAATACAGTTGTTATTTGTTAATAGCTTAAGGGAGATGGCTGATAACCTTGATAGTGAACATAAGCATTATAACAGTCACCTAAGGCCATCCTGGTTGGAAAATCACAACAACATATAACTACATATGATCAGAGATGACTAATGTTTACATACCGCAGTACCATCCTTTGTTGGATAATCATATCCATATACATTTAACTCAGGCAGCCTGCCAACAGCAACTTGCTGGATGTAAGGCATCAAATTATTTGGAATACCTTTGGGATCTTCACCAATATGACCACTCTCATGAGCTCCAACAGGGTTGAAGTATCTTAAATGTATCATTCTCCATTCTGGATCAGCCTTTTGAATATCACGAGCTATCTCTTCAAGAAAAAGCTGGTAAGCCAAATATTACAACTGCATTAGTAATTGAGAACTACCCGATTTGCACAAGGCCAAACAACATTTTCAGTTAGAAAAACAGAATCAGACAGCTTTATTTTTTTAAGGGCTGTTGAATGTACCTTCGTCCTACCATATGGATTCATTGCTCTGAGCTCAAAATCTTCAACACACGGAATCTTTTCAGGCTGACCATAAACTGTAGCAGATGATGAAAAGACCATCTACTTTGCATAAAATGACATAGCCTAAATCAGTGAAAATAAATAAGCATAAATGAGGTAAAGCCAAAAGTAAAGCTGCATTAAAAGCAGTTCCATTTCCTTTTAAAAAACATTATTAATAATCAAGCAAGGTTAGAAGCAAAAACAACTGTAACATACTGAATATGTCAATTAATTGCATAAAAAAATTAAAGGCTCACATCGCCTCATGTAAACAAAGATTTGCAAGATTCTACCTCATGCATGGTTGTAGGGATTACACAATGACATCTTTGGAAGCGTTCAAGGTACACTGACAAAATGTATCAGGTGCATATATAGGGAAACACAAAAATGACGTCTAGATCATGTTGGAGGTGGTATCTTCCTACTACTGACACTGTCAAATATCCCCATTCGAAGGAGTGGGATCACATGATTGATGACCTCTTTATAAAGTCACTATCACCAACAAAAACAATACAGTAAGTTGATGGTCTTGGGCCATACAACCAATGTTCCATCTCTTCTCTATTCGATTAATGGCCAATCTAGAGACCACCAGGTCCGTGATTGCAAGTGAAGTGGGAAGGGAGATAAAGACAAAACATGAGTAGCAAGCATTCCCAAATGTGCAGGTGCTGGGGTTGATAAAGGCAGGGAACGCTGACAGCAAGTAAGGTCCAAGGAATTGACAAGAGCAATGGGTGTAGTGTAGAGGTTGAGTGGCAAATGGGGTAATCAGGAGGTAGGGAGATGGCAAGATGCATGAAGTTTGAAGGAACAATTTAGGTGCCACCGTTGGGTTATTTACTGTATTATGTCCAATTTCTTCACCCATAAAGATGGAGGATATATCGATCTTTTCCTAAGTTGTAAACTTGCCAACCCCTTGTCAAGTTATCGAGCAACAAAAGATGGAACATATATTACCGATAATTATTAGGTTAATAAGGGCATTTGCGCAAAATGTAATTGTAGAGGGGTAAATACACCAAATGACATACTTTGGAGGATATTGTGCAAAAGTTCCTCCAAGATTACACACTTCATATACTATGATAGAATGACAAACCAAGGATGCAAATCCTAATATAAGGGTGCTACGAATTAAGTCTCAAAAGGTTTAATTCCACGATAATATAAGGACTTTACATGTTGCAATATTAAACTATAAACAAGATATTTAAATGTGTTAGACAGAAAAGTAACATGACTTGCTTAATAACTAGCTTAAAATTCAGTTTACTAAGTTAACGGTGTTGATGGGTAGATGTACTGGAAAAATACATAGGTTTTAATAAGTATTTACACATACAAAAGTTTTAACTTGCCAAACAAAAACAAAACAAAAAGTTAGTGTTTTTTACAAGGAACTGAATCTATGATTCAACACTGATGAGATATTGAGAAGACATGCAATTCTATTCTAAGAAGATACCTTAAGAACAACAAAGATTAAGCCACGATTAGATAAAAATGATAAGGTAGAATGTACCAACAAATAATGGAAGATAACCTGGTGGAATCATCACCACCAATATACTTAAGGATCATGAAGTCATGAATTGTAATCATGGAGTAAACACCATGGAATATAAAGAGGTTACTTTCTCAAAATTCCTATAATTTTGCAAAATGGGTAATACTTGGGTGGTTGGCCAATATAGACCCTCATAAGGCAAGCTTTGCACCAATTAATCTCCTTTTTTCCAGCCTCCAATAGAAACTCAAACACAAGTAGGACTGCTTTAAGGCTATCATAAGGCACTCATATAACAAAAAAATAAAAGGTGAGAGTCTTGACATATATTAAGATATAGTGGAACCCTCAAGAAAGGTTAACACAAAAGTCCTACCAAACACCCCCATCACCCCGATACACACACAAAAGGAAAAATAGAAAGGAAAAGGGGAAAAGAGAAACGATGGAGCATCTCGTAGCCACAATTCTACAAAGAAATTTTCTCCTCTCAAAAACTGAACTAATTCTATTTTATTTATCTTTGGACAACCCCTCATTCAATATATGGGTTACCCAAACAAAAGAACGAAAGTATCAAACTCATAACGAACAAAGAACACCTCTCTTCTTCCCTTTTTCCTCCTTTTTCTATGCTTCTTTTTGTCAATGAGATAATGCGACACTTGTTTGGATAAGTTCATACTGATGCTTCCAATTCAAAAGTTTCTCCAACCGAATCCAAAGCATCACCTCAACCCAACAAAAAGCCTAGAAAATAAACCAAAATTATACTTCTAGAAAAAACTTCATGTTGGTACAAGATGGTGTGGAAAATTGAGCATACGAAAACTTAGCAGCAGCAATCTCAATGATGTTAATGCTAAAAGAGTATGACAGCCAATAATTAAGGCCCCTTTGGCATTGCTTTTGGAGGGCCAAAAACTCTCTTAGACGATTTTGAGGTGTTTGGTAAAAATTTTGAAATAGCATTCTGGCTCTTCCAAAAGCTGAAAAAGGTCTACTAGGGAAGCTCCAATTTGGAGCTTTTGGAAAAAAAATCTACTTAAGATGTGTCAAGAAGCTATTTTTCTAATGCAAAAGTTCACTCAAGAAACCTTAAAATTATTTATAATTTAACCATACTTCATAATAACAATTTTTGATAGTACACTACAATAACAATATAACATATTATAATATAATAAAATAATAATTATGTTATATTATATTATTATTATTAAAATATAATAATACTATAAAAATATTGTTATATTTTTAAAATATTTTTATATTTATTATTTATTATATTTTTTTATGTTAAATATCATAAAAATAATTTATAAATTAAGAATATTTAATACATTTTGAAAGTACAAACAATGACATAATTGAAGCACTATGTAACATTCTTTATTATCATTTCCTAATACTAAAAGCACTACATCAGCTTGGTTGCCGGATAGATATTAAAGTTCCACAGCTCAAAAATATAGTTACCAAACAGCAAACAATTATTTATTAAAAGCTCTACCATCCAAAGCCCTACAAACAAAAGCTCTATTATCTATAGCAATGCCAAACAAGGCTCAAAGACTATGGCAGTCATACAGTAAAGGAACGCTAGAAAGCACAACATTCACCAAAAACTCCTTGAACATAATTTTAGGTACCCACTTGGAAATTGTTAGGATATATCGGTTAGATACAAATCAACCACCAGTTCAACCACTTGTGCACTCCCTCCTGAACCAGACATCTCGAACCAAAGCAAACCGAATGGTTAACAGGCAAGGCGACGATATGGTCTTCGGATTCAGCCAAAGACATAACCCTCGGCCCCGGCGAGGACAGTCTTTGGTCTCAGCCACAGGTACCAATCCGAAGGCGTCTCAAGACGAAGACATGGTGTGGACACCAGAAGCCGAAAGAAACTTCACTCCAACAAGGTTAGCCTTATCCCAATTTGGATCGAAGATAATTAGGTTACCTTGTATCCTTTAGTTCAAAAATATTTTATTTTCAAGAGTCATTTAACCATGCTGAAAGGCCTAAATGATCTAATGGCCCAATTGAACCAAATGCTGGCTAATCAATTTTCCTTAGACCAACCAACTCCTACTTTCCCATTAGCTCATATGAATAATAGGAGTAAGAACCCTGAAGTACAAGTTGAGTTCATGAATACTCAAGACTTAGGGTATCCTCAAACTAAAGGGCTAGGGAAGGAAGAAGGCAAGTCTGAACCTAGTAAATATGTGTATGAGACTAACATAAGTTTAATAGATGAATATGAAGGGGAAGACTGTGAAGAGAACAACTTTAATACCTTACCTGAGGAAACCTTTGGTAAAGAAAAGATTATTGAGCCTAGTCCTGAAACATCAGAACAACCAAAATTTAGTGAGGACTTGGTTCCCGTAAGACAATGCCCTCAGGAAGAACCCAATACTTTAGCTTCGACACAAGAACTCCTTCAGGTACCTGAGAAGAACCCAATCATTATTTTAGAAGACTTTCCTGATGACCTTCAACTACCTAGAAGCATCCCGCCTGTAGATCAATATTCAAATCTTAAGGTCATCATGAGTAACCAAGGTCTGTTTCAAGATTCCCCTAAATTATCCCAAGACTCGGATTCCTATTTCCTGCCTTTCCTTAAGTCTTATCTTAATTTTAGAGCCATTAAGTTTCATTTTGATGAGATTACTAGGTTGCATGAGCCTTTAAAGCCTATTCCTTTTGCTAACTACTTTTGGAAAACCTTATGGCATTTGCTAGGAACCCATGGTAAATTCTCATGTACCAAATCCAAGCTCAAGACAAAGGCATTGGAGTCAGCCAGATCTTCTGCAATTTCTTTTTTGTTCACAAATCCTCCTAACCTTTCTTTACATATGTCTCTTTCTTCCTTAACCTTTGATCTTCAATTGCAAGGTCCTTCGAGGTCTTTGAGTTGAGAACCGGGTTCCCCTTGACAATGAACCGACAGACTGAAGTCCAAGTCCAGAGTTCTGATCTTTGTTATCCAAGTCCTCCAGTCCAGAGCGTTGGTAGTTTCAAGGTATGAATCAAAAGAAGGTTGGAAAGCTCATCAAGGTAAGTCCATAATCATTAGCCCCTATTATCTAGATCTTTTTCCTTCTTAGTTTAGGATTGTGTCTAATCAAGTAAAAGTTCCATTTCATGTAATCCTTAAGTCTTATTATGATGAGTACAATGCTAGTGTAATTTGGTTTCATTGCTCTACAAACCATAATCTAAACATTAATCATATGCGTGCCGCATCAAGACACCCCTCCGATCCAACAACGACCACTCTTGAAGAAGAGGCCCGAAGGTAGACCTCCGACCAACATCAAACCCACACGAACGTGGGGACAACGGTTACCATCGGCTACCTAACTATCACCTCCAGAGTACAACTACGATGGAGCAGCCATGTAGCCACAAACTCCAACGGTAACGTCTCTGGCCTAACCGGAACAGTTCAATAACCACCACCCACGGTTACGGTCAGAGGAAAATCAATTAGCCCCCATTGTAATCGTAGGAGAGAGGACAGAGCCACAGACCAGGCTAGCCGATATAAATACCGGTAAGAGGGGCACTCGAGGTAAGCGCAACAAAACCCTGAAAATACCAGATTCCTTTCCTCGCCATCTCCCTCCTTAGAATCTTCCTTATTCTGTTACTGGAGCCCGCCTCTGACTTAGGCATTAGAGTGTCCCCGCGAGACAACATCCAGCCAGGGATCTGTTTTACAGGTAAACTAGGGGAGCGAACCTGCGATCCGGCAGCTCCGCCAGGTTGGAAGAGGGATTCTACGCCAACAGATTGGCGCGCCAAGTAGGGGGAGAGATTAAACATCTACTGTTATCTCCCTTCCTTAGAAAAAGGGAAGTATAAGGAGTTTCCAATGGCAAAAGGAAAAACTCAGAATGCCTCGACGAGCAGAAGTCGCGTTCCTTCCCAGAGAGGTGAACCCCTGGCAGGGAACGACGGTCCGCCTCCCACGCTTGTCGTGGGACAGCAGCAATTTGAGACTCTCCTGAACCAAATCAACGCTTTCACGACTATGGTTCAGAATTTTCAAGATAAAGCCCTTCAGGTAGGGCATCCACCAGCCACCTCTAGACATAGCCATCGATCCCGAAGGAAAAGAGCTCCTCGAGACGGGTCCACCCATCTTTCCCTCCATGATCGATCCTCTCCCGAGAGCCGAAGCTCCTGGATTCCAAGACCAACTGATTTACTGCGAAGAGGAAAGAGGCCTAGGCAATCTCTCTCCGCCTCCTCCGAAGACTCCACTCCCAGAAGAGACCTGCCGAAGGAAGTCCGTCCTGATTACGAGGGAAAGCTTAAGGCCCTCGAATCGGAGGTTGCGAAGCTTCAGGAGCTAAGGAACCACGATGACCTCGTGGCGTGCGAGCTGCGCCCTCCGTTCACCTCTCGCATCATGGCCGAAGTAGTTCCCCGGCACTTTAGGGTCCCTCAGATAGAGCCCTACGACGGCACCACTGACCCACTTGATCACCAGGATAGCTTCAAAGCCCACATGATGATTCAAGGGGCTACAGATGCATTGTACTGTCTCACCTTCCCAGCCACTTTGAAGAAGGCCGCTCGGATGTGGTACTCAAGCATACGTCCATGTACCATCGACTCTTTTTCCGAGCTAGAGAAATTGTTTGTCTTGCATTTCTGGACCTGTCGCAAGACGCCCCGCAATATGGACACTTTGTTTCTCCTTCGCTCTAGCGAAGGAGAAAATTTGCAGGATTATATCTACAGATTCAACTCGGCCACGCTCGAGATCCCTGATCTTAACGAGCACGTGACCATGTCTGCATTAAAGAAGGGGCTCCGAACGTTCCATGTCTACATTAAAGAAGGGGCTCCGAACGTTCAGGCTTACCTTTTTCCTGGATAAAAAGTTTTACACAAGCTACGCTGAGCTCCTGTCAAGGGCTCGGAAGTACGCCGACGCCGAAGAGCAAGCGGCAAACCAGCGACTAACCAAAAGGAAGCCCCTCCCGAAGAAGAACAGCAGGGGACCAGATCCCCCTACACCCAACAACAACAAATACTCTGATCAATGACGAAGTCCAAAGCCCAGAGCATCGGGTGGGAGATTCGACTCCTATACCCCCTTGACCTCCCTGGAGAAAAGATCCTGTTGGAGATAGAAAAAGAAAACTACCTCCAACGGCCACGTCCCATGAAGGCGTCCTCTTTCGCAAGGAACAAGAACAAATACTGGCGATTCCACGGGACCACGGCCACGACACCGAAGAGTGCATCCAACTCATAAATGTTATCGAGGATCTTATCAAGAGAGGTTACCTGGAGCGGTACATCGGTCGCCAAAAACCTCGGTCAGAAGTTGCAGTTTCCCAGAGGGCTCCTGAAGAAGCAGAATTACCGAACTAGAGGCCCACCAACGAAAACGTAAGGATACTGCATCGACCGATCGACCGAAGAAGGGCTGAAGACGATGCCCCGAAGTGGCTAAAAGACAACAACACCATATTCTTCTCCGATGATGATCTCGCGGGAGTCCAACTCCCGCATGATGACCTTGTTGTAATATCGGCTGTTGTGGCCAATTATGATGTAAGGCGTATCTTGGTTGATAATGGAAGCTCTACTGACATCTTACTCTACGACGCATTCTCTCGGATGTGTCTACCTAAAAATAAATTATAAAGATCCCCTCTGCCGCTCACTGGCTTCGAAGGCAATCAGATCAATGTTGAAGGTGAAATAGTACTATCTATAACCCTCGACGCCGAACCCCGACAGAAGATACTACCGGTTAACTTCACAATAGTCCGAACCCCTTCGGCCTACAACGTGATTTTGGGACAGCCCATCCTGAACAAATTTCGGGCCATGGTGTCAACTTATCACCTCCTGGTGTGTTTTCCCACCAGGAGTGGCGTCAGAGAAGCAAAGGGAGACCAGAGAATGGCACGACAATGCTTGATGATTCAAGACAAGCAATCCAACGATCCTACAACTTGGGATCAGTTAGATCCGAGAGACCCAACCGCAAACTCTGGCGAACCCATGGAAAGAACCGTTCTGGTACAACTGAGGACCCCACCAAGGTCATGCAAATCGGAAGCTTGCTCGACGAGGAAACCAAGACGAAGCTGGTCTATTTCCTCAGGAACAATGCCGATGTCTTCGCCTGGTCAGCCTCAGATATGCCTGGGATCCCAGCCGAGGTGATTACTCATCGGTTGGAAATTGCCTCCGAACACAAACTAGTTCGGCAGAAGAAAAGGAGCTTCGCCCCCGAAAGGCAAGAGGCCATAGATGAAGAAGTAAACAAGCTCGTCAAGGCAGGATTCATTCGAGAAGCACACTATCCTAAATGGCTTGCCAACGTGGTAATGGTGAAGAAAGCTAGTGATAAGTGGAGGATCTGTATTGACTACACAGACCTCAACAAAGCCTGTCCAAAAGATAGCTTTCCCCTTTCAAAGATCGACCAACTAATCGACGCCACCGCCGGCCACCAGCTATTAAGCTTCATGAATGCCTTTTCCGGATACAACCAGATCCGAATGGATCCCCAAGATGAGAAAAAATGGCCTTCGTCACCGAGAAAGGCCTTTACTGCTACAAAATGATGCCATTTGGACTGAAGAATGCTGGGACGACATTCCAAAGACTGATTAATAAAGTGTTCAAAGAACAATTAGGAAGGAACATGGAGCCCTACATCGATGACATAATTGTCAAGAGCCTCCATAAAGAAGATCACATCAAGGATCTGGAAGAGTCGTTCAGTGCCCTACGATGCCACCATATGAAGTTGAACCCAACGAAGTGTGCCTTCGGAGTAACTTCGGGCAAGTTCTTGGGGTTTCTCGTTACTAAATGAGGAATCGAGGCAAACCCCGAAAAAATCCAGGCCCTCGGGGATATGAGACACCCTTCTTGCAATGAGGTATAGCAGCTAACAGGAAGAATCGCTTCCTTGAACAGATTCATCTCCCGGTCGACCGAGAAGTGCCTCCCTTTCTTCAAGGTACTCCGGCAATCCCGAGACTTCGAATGGACTGAGAACTGTCACCTTGCTTTTGAAGAATTGAAGAAATACTTGGAGACCCCACCCTTGCTCTCCAAACCTCAAGATGGAGAAACACTCTATCTATACCTCTCTGCTACAGACGAAGCAGTCAATTCGGTCCTCATCCGAAGAGAGGAAGACGGCCTCCATAAGCCGATCTACTACATCAGCAAAATCTTGCACGACGCTAAGACGAGATACTCAAAGATGCAAAAGCTGATTTACTCCTTGATAATTACGGCAAAGCGGCTACGACCTTATTTCCATGTCCATGCCATCGTGATTCTGACTGACCAACCCCTTAAGGTCGTTCTCCGATGTCCTGACACTTCGGGGAGAATAGCTAAATGGGCCGTGAAGTTGAGTGAGTTTGACATCAGCTTCCAGCCCCAATCGGCTATGAAAGTCCAGGTGATGTCCGACTTCTTAGCTGAGTGCACTTGAAAGTCCGAAGACGAAGTACGACCACCCGAAGAGGAAGGAGTCACTCCGGAAGACGCGGAGTCCGTCTGGGTACTCCATGTAGATGGGGCCTCCAACTCCACTGGATGCGGAGCGAGCCTCATACTAGCCGAACCAGATGGACATACTGTGGAATACACACTCCGATCTTCCTTCCACGCTTCGAACAACCAGGCCGAATACGAAGGGACTTGCAGGACTTCGAATCACCAAGAACTTAGGGATTCAAAGACTCCAGAACTTTTCGGATTCCCAACTGGTGGTAAACCAGGTCCAAGGCAAGTTTGAAGCCAGAGACTCCACAATGATCCAATACCTGGAGAAGGTGCAAGCCCTATCCTCTCAATTGGAATTTTTTGAAATCATTCATGTCCCCTGATCGGAGAATTCCCGGGCGGACACACTGTCTAGGCTCGCCACCACTACTCCGGAATCCCTCGATCGCACCTTCATCGAACATCTCGAGGCTCCGAGTATAGCCGAAGAAGCTTTGGAGGTGCACCAAATCGAGACTGAACCCAGCTGGATGGATCCCATCCTTAAATTCCTAAATGAGGGTACGCTACCGGAAGACAAGGCAAAGGCCAAGAGAACCCGCTGGATGGCATCTCAATTCGTCATTTTAGACGGGACCTTCTACAAGAGATCGTTCTCCCAACCTCTGCTGAAGTATTTAGAGCCGTCAGACGTCGACTATGCCCTAAGGGAAGTTCATGAAAGCATATGCGGAGATCACCTGGGGGCAGGTCTCTGACGTATAAAATAATATGCCAGGGATACTATTGGCCCACTATTCAAAAGGATTCAGCCGACTTTGTCGCAAATGTGATCAGTGCCAGAAGTATGCCAATATCCAAAGACAACCAGCGAGCCATTTGACTCAGTTGACGGCTCTCTGGCTCTTTGCCCAGTGGGACATTGATATCCTTGGCCCATTCCCATCAGTATCGGGGCAGAGAAAATTTCTCATTGTTGCCATCAACTACTTTACCAAGTGGGTCGAGGCCGAACCACTAGCTCACATCACAGAAGGAAAAGTCGAGAATTTTGTCAGGAATTCCATCATATTCTGGTTCGGAATTCCGCACACTATAATCACCGATAATGGAAGGCAAATTGACAACCCCAAATTCAAAAACTTCTGCACCCGGTACCATGTGCAACACAAGTTGACATCTGTCGGCCACCCGCAGTCTAACGGGGAGGCTGAAGTGACAAATCGGACCATCCTCCATGGTCTAAAGACCCAACTGAACGATGCCAAGGGACTTTGGGCAGAGAAGCTGACCTCCGTTCTTTAGACGTACCACACAATCCCGAGAATAGCCACTGGTGAGTCTCCATTCAACCTGGCATACGATACCGAAGCAATCCTCCCCATCGAAATCACCTTGCAGTCTTTGAGGATCGACAAGTACGAGGAGCCTGAGAACTCCGAACGCAGGAGGGTGGACTTGGATCTACTACCAAGCACCAGACTCCAGGCTCAGATGAAAATGGTAGCATATCAACAAAAAGTTGCCAAGTATTACAATTTAAGAGTGAAAGAACAGACCTTCCACACCGGGGACATGGTACTGTGAAGAACTGAGGTATCCAGGCCAATGGAGCAAGGCAAGCTTTCCCCCAACTGGGAGGTACCCTACCAAATCAAAGAAATTGTGCATCCAGGAACATATCGACTCGAGACCCTGGATGGCGTTGTGCTGCCTCGGCCTTGGAATGTACAAAATCTCTGCAAGTACTACCAATAAACATGCCCAAAGTTTTTCATGGAACTCTGTTCGAGAATAAGTCTAAGCAACCCACCATGCCAATAGTGCAACAATGATCTCAATGATCCATCCAATGGAATCGACCAAGAGCGCAAAGGTGAGTCTAATCCACTCACCTTATCGGTATGCCCGATGAGCGCAACAGAAAGCCCAACCAGGCTACCAAATGATCAAAGGCAAAGGGATGGTTCACGCAACCTACCCTACAGTGAATCCGAAGACGCGCCGGGACGGGCCTAATCTGCCTACCTTAATTACGAAAGAAGGCGCAGGGGACGGTTCACGCAACCTACCCTACGGTGAATCCGAAGACGCGTCGGGACAGGCCTAATCAGCCTACCTTAATTACGAAAGAAGGCGCAAGGACGGTTCACACAACCTACCCTACGGTAAATCCGAAAACGCACCGGGACGGGCCTAATCAACCTACCTTAATTACAAAAGAAGGCACAGGGACGGTTCACACAACCTACCCTACGGTAAATCCGAAAACGCGCTGAGACGGGCCTAATCAGCCTACCTTAATTACGAAACAAGGCGCAGGGACGATTCACACAACCTACCCTACGGTAAATCCGAAGACGCGCCGGGACGGGCCTAATCAGCCTACCTTAACTTCAACAGAGGCACAGGGATGGCCCAGACGCCTTACCCTACGATGAATCCGAAGACGTGCCGAAGTGAGTCCAGATCACTCATCTTATCAACAACAACAGTCCTAGGATGGCCCAATCAGGCCTACCCTGTCAAGAAAGAAAGAAAAGAAGAGAAAGATACTTTCATTTCACCAAGGAGCATTACAAAAAAAAAAGAGAAAAGAGAACAGACAATGGAAAGGCAGATCTAATGACCACCCGTCGGCCCCTTTCCATGCCGGCAGGTGGTGTCGAATCTCTGTGAGGCACTCGGGGAGGCTCCGGACTTCCCTTCAGAAGTAGACTTCGACTCCTCTTCGAAGTCAGAATCATATTCATGACCAGGGAAGGAGACAAAGGTCCTAATATTCTTCAGGCCCTTCAAGTCGTAGTAACGGAAGGCCTTGTCCCTGTGCTCCCGGGACCCCCGGTGGTAGGAGTCCAGGACCGCCTCGGCAACCTCATCTTTGAAGGTTGAAGATGCCAAGAATTTTGTGACGGCCTCCGCTACCTCTATCCTGGCCTCCTCCGCTCTCGCGACGGCCTTCGCAACTTGAGCCCTGGCTTCCTCCACCTGAGCCTCCAGGATCCATAACCTCCTCTCCAAGCGGGCTATCTCTCCAGGCCGGTGGTCGTCATCATCGCCTCGGTGAGCCTTCCCGCTAGGCTCACCCTCTACCCTGAAACCGAAGGCCCTTCTTTGGGCCATTTTTCGGAGCTCTGTAACATTAAACTTCATCTCCGGGATATGTTAAGAGGAAGGGGGAAGACAACCTTTGGAATAAAGGTTTGCCCCTCTGATGTCTCAATGGCCTCCAAAAAGGAAGGAACTGGGTCCTATTTAACGGGATCCCGTACCCACAAACAACAGCAGGAAAACGTGCCCCACGCCTTTTTCCAAGCTAGTTAGAGGGCACCACGTGTCGAAACGACGCATCGAAGCCCGAACGGCCATCCTGGGAACGGTACGGTCACCAGTAACTGCTCTCGAGGATAGAGGCCGCCGGCGTTTCAAATCTGGAGCAATCTTCCTCGGACGGTTATAACATTAAAACTACTTTTCGGGAAAGGAAAGCTTGGCGACATCCAGGATGCGTAGGGGTGCGACCGTTCGAAAACCAACACACCCAGCACAAACAACAAAAATATGCTCGATGTCCCCCACCAGTCGCCAATGATGTAATGGCATCTGTCCGCCACGCTGCCGCTAATGCGAAAAGGATAATTATGGAGGATAATCAACACTAGTCTGATTAAGATTAACCTAGGTCCAAAGGACCGGTTGGGTCCTTTCTGAACCAGTCAACCGCGCTAGAGAAATCAGCGACGGTCCAACGGCATTATGATCCCACTTCGGAGTTCGTTTTCAACCAAGCCGAAAGCATCAGCCCTGAACTGCCGATACAGGAGTAGGGATCGAAGCTTCACCAGTGACCATCCCACTGCCTTCAACAAGATGCGCTAATGCCTCTTCGAACTGAACCTCTAAGTCTTCGGCTCCGTCCCCTGGAATGACAGCCAAGGAAAGGTCCAAGCCAGGGTAAAGTTTCTTAACCCTGCTCAGGCAGTCAGCGTGACCTAGAAGGTAATTCTTCAGTGCGGCTTCGTGCACTTCGTCTTTAAAGGCCTGAGAGCTTTTGTAAGCCTCACTAGCCTTGGAAGATCTCTCTTCAGCTTGCACAGCCCTCTGATTGGCCACTAAAAGACCCGTCTTCATTTCATCGATCCTCCTTTCCAAGTTAGCACGTTGGGACTCCAGCCCCTCAATGTCCCGAAGGTTTTCCCTCAGCAGCAGCTCGAGAGAGATCACCTTCCTTCTCTTCTTCTGCACATCGACCGCCAAATCAGCCGCTTGCGCCTGAAGTGTCTTCAATTGTCTTCTCAGGACGTCGTTGGAGGCGACAGCCTTCCCCAACTCTTCTTCTGCGGCGGTCCGAAGTCTTTCGGCAACATCTTTTTCAACTTCAGCTGAAGCCACCTGACTTCGGAGGTCTTCACTGAAGCTGACGGATTCGTGGGCGCCTCTCTCCAACAAAGAAAGGCCATGAGAAACCTATCAAAAGAGAAGCACATGCGAAGTCAATCTAGCCGATACACAAAGACGGGCAACACACATGCCGAAGCCTACCTGTTGTATTCCAAGAAAGATGGCAGAAAAAGAATTCTCGGACTCCCGCCTCCCAGTTCCTGTGGCAGGTACATCACAACTCACGGAACCCCTTTCGCCCGGGGCCAGAGCCGCAGGCTTGACATCTTCGACACACGAAGGAACCCCGCCAACATCCCGCGGGCTCGGCCTCCTAAATGGCCCTGCTGGCACGTCCCTCCATGGAGAAGCCAGTTCCTCCCCGGAGGAAGAACCTATCTCGATTGGGGCGCTACTCCCAACCTGGATGCATGGCAACGCCAACACACACCTTCGCCTCCGATCCGATCTCCTCACCTGGAAGCCTCTCACCGGCCTCCACATTGCCGCCTGTCTGAGCTGTGCTAGGTCCGGCCTCATACCGCAACAAGCCACACGAAGATGAGGGGACGGAAATGGCATCAGGAGTGGCTTTGCCAGGAGCAGACGATGTTCGATCTATGAAAGCCCACTTTCTTATATCAAGACTATCAAAGCTCAGGTCAAATGCCCTCATTTACAACAAACCCCTGGGCACGCCACGCGCGCTTGCTCTAATTGACAAGGGCCCTAACTTGCGCGATGGAGGGGACCATTGGGGAGAACTATTGCGTGTTGGGAAGGACCACTAAAAGGCTGCAACCACGATGATCCCTTTTTCCGAGCGCAATCATTATGACTCTGATCACCATTCTCTCTCTCTAGGTGACAGCATAACGATCGCCAAACCCTCGATGAACCAAAAGTTCCCCTCACATAAGGATTTCCCTACAAATTTTAAGATCTAAGGGATGAGCCCACGATCGGAAAGAATCAACTCAACAAGGAATTGCATGACTCAGCCCGTTGCTGGAATTGACGGCTCTACCACAGCCAAATCCAAAGACTCCACATTTAGGGAGTCTCCTAACATCCACAAAAGAAAAAAAGAAAAATATTCATTAATCCAGGAAAAATTGTTGATTACATGCCAAGGAAAAAGAAGTACAAAGCTCGAAGCCGGTCGAGCCCCTACGAATCAGCCAAGAGAGCCCCAGAGTCGACAGAACGGAGTATCTCATCAATTTGGGCAGGAAGGATTCCCTCAATCTGGGCCAAGGCCGAGGAACCTTCGGCCTGAACCTTCTCTTCAGTTTGAACTATGACTGCCGGATCAGCCACGACCAACTCCTCGGCTACAGCCAGGACTTCTTCATTTCGGATCGGCATCTCTTCAGCCTCAGCAGGGGCCCCAATCTCCTTTTTTTCCTCAATATCGTATGCGGAGACACCAGAAAGGTCCAGATCAAGGAAGGCCTCACCAACCTTAGCAAGTCCATCATTGAAGCCATACTGGTAATTGAACAGGCTTGCTTCAGTTACTTCCATCTTAAACTGCGAAGACTTCTTGAAATCCTCGACGGCTTTAGCCGCCAGTTCTCTCATGGCTTCGAACTCTCTCGTAGCCGCTTCAGCCTTCAGAGTCGCCTCTTCGGCCTTCGAAGATGCCTCTTCGGCCCTCCTGATCACCTCCTCAACCGTCCTAGCTAGGCCTTCGGCCTTCTCCTGGCTTTCCTTAGTAGAATGTTCCAAAGAATCGATTCGCCTCTTCTTCCTCCTTAGTTTCACCTCCTGCTCAGAGATCTTCAAACATGCGTTCTTAAGTTCGCCCTTCAGACCCTAAGCCTCGGCATCAACACGGGTGAGCTGATTCTCCATGGACAGCTTCAACTCCTCGGCCACCTCCCTCTCAGCTCTGGACACTTGGAGCTCCTCCTTCAAGCCATGAATGAGGCTGTCAACGCTCCCCAGCCCCTCTTCCAGGAAGGTGACATCGTAGAGTAGCTGTACCAACAAGACAAGGCATGAGACCGGTCGTGGACTAAATGGCCCATCAAATACAAGAAATGATTAAGACCCCACCTGCAACAAAGAAGAAAGAGCATAATCGGACACCTTGGCGAGGCTCCGACCCCGGATAACTGCCAAATCATGGGGCAGCAGAATGTCCTTCAATACCCGCCTAGCTACGGCAGGAACTGAAAGACCCTCCATAGTGGAAAGCTTCGAGGTGTCCACAGGACAACTTCCTCCCAGAGGAGCCCTCCGGACAGACTCCTCGACTTGCGATGCCTTGCCCCTATCCACCGCAGGGGGCAAGGCGACAGTGCATCAACCACCGGAGACAAGCTCTTCCTAATCTGAGCCGGAGAGTCGACCGTTGGCAGGGACTCGGCTAGCGGAGGCCCTTCCGAAGCCTCCATCATCGGTGCCCCGTCTCCCCCAGACGTTCCTCGGGAGGACGAAGCGCTTCCGCTTCTACCAGGATCATCCCCCAGACCTTCTTCCGGACTTCTGATCCCGAAGGAAGAGACTGGGCGTTCCTCGGGAGGACGAAGCGCTTCCGCTTCTACCAGGATCATCCCCCAGACCTTCTTCCGGACTTCTGATCCCGAAGGAAGAGACTGGGCTGCCTTTCTCTTGGAAGACTGACGAAGCCAGCCCAAGTCAAGCCTCATCCCGCCACCTGCAAACAAATACGCCCTTCAGAATCAACTGGACCATGGAGAAACTGAAAGAGGAAAGCCAAAAACCTCTACCGCTTATACCTAACACGGAAACTCGCTAATCCCCACAAGGTGGAGATTCCTTTCCTCCAACAGTTTGCGGATGGAGATGACCTCCGAACCGGACAATAAGGCATAATCAGACTGATCGGCCGCCAGAATCTTTTTTCCAGCATTAGCGTCCAGGCGTGGCTCCCTCCACTCACTACTGAAGCCCCATGGTTGGGTGGAAGAAACAAAAACAAAATTGGATTTCCGTCCATGAATGGCGCTGGGCATGTCCCTCATGATTTTGCGACCAGGACGAGGTCCAATAACCCACCATCCATGACCATGAAAATCTCTCTTGAGAACAAAAAGGGAAGTGAACAAGTTGATCCCAGGCCTCACATTAGCTATATGGCACTGGACCAAGAACCCGCAGATATTCCAAATACTATTCGGAGTCAATTGCATGGGCACGATCTGATACATGTGAAAGACCTTGATGAAGAAATAGTGCAGCGGAAAGCGAAGACCAGCCTTAAAATGATCTTCATACACATCAATGCACCCAGCGGAAGATCTATGCACCCGCTCTCCAGACGTCAGAAGTATCAACGAAAACCCTTCGGGAACATGATAGCACTCCCGAAGGTGAGCTATCTTCCCCGACGAAACGGAGCTAGAGACTAGCTTCGGACTCACCACATCACCAATACCAGAAGGCCCAACCTCCCCCCTTGAGTTCCTACGGACTCAGCCATGATAAGAAAAAGAAGCAAGGAATAGAAATGTCCTACCTGCGGAAGAGACTGATAGCCAGAAGCAAGAAAAGCTGGGCCAAAGGTGAAAGTGAACAAAGGTGGAGAAGCTTCCTCAGTCAGTCCTCCCTTTCCCCTCATAAAGGGACAAGAGGACTCCAGGACGCCACCTCGTAGAAGGGACCATCTCTCTGAGTCCGCCACGGACACCGGAGACGAATGTGAAACTCCAAACAGCCCTAAGCTGATTTGACGCGGAAAGTACCGAAGGTAATGATCCGCGTGACACCAATCAACGACGAAGATGAAGCTCACGTCTTTTCCGAGGGACAGGAAGGGACCACGACCTCCACCCAAATTCCAATGAAAAGATCGATTGAACCGCCACAAAGCGAAAAAAGGAGAGGCGATCTCCTAATCGACCCAGTCCTTTTCCACACTCCAATCAGGGAATGACAGCTGTCCACTATCCGATCCTCGAATCAACCGACAGTTATGGCGAGCGATCAAATCAAAGATTTTGCAATCATTAGCCGCACCTCTCTCCAGAGGAAGACGACAATGCAGCAATACTCTCACTCTTCGAGACAAATCGTTGCTTCGAAAACTGAGAGTGGGGGACAAGTGTTAGAATATATCGGTCCAGGCACAAATCAACCACCGGTTCGATCGCTTGTGCACTCTCTCCTGAACCAGACACCTCGAACCAAAGCAAGCCGAATGGTTAACGAGCAAGGCGACGATATGGTCTTCGGATTCAGCCGAAGACAACCCTTGGCTCCGGCCAAAGACATGGCCCTCGGCCCTAGCTGAAGACATGATCTTTGGTCCAGCCGAAGGCAGTCTTCGGCCTCAGCCACAGGTACCAATCCGAAGGCATCTCAAGACGAAGACACTCCTCCGATCCAACAACGACCACTCTTGGAGAAGAGGCCCAAAGGCAAACCTCCGGCCAACATCAAACCCACACGAACGTGGGGATAACGATTACCATCGACTGCCTAACTATCACCTCCAGAGTACAACTACGATAGAGCGGCCATATAGCCACGAACTCCAATGGTAATGCCTCCAGCCTAACCGGAACCGTTTAATAACCACCTACGGTTACAGTCAGAGAGAAATCAATTAGCCCCCATCGTAACCATAGGAGAGAGGACGGAGCCGCAGGCCAGGCTAGCCGATATAAATACCGCTATGAGGGGACACTCGAGGTAAGCGCAACAAAACCCTGAAAATACAAGAGTTCCTTTCCTCGCCATCTCCCTCCTTAGAATCTTCCTCGTTCTGTTGATGGAGCCCGCCTCTGACTTAGGCATCGAAGTATCCCCCGTCGAAGAACATCCGGCCAGGGATCTGTTTTGCAGGTAAACCAGGAGAGTGAACCTGCGATCCGACAGCTCCGCCCGGTTGGAAGAGGGATTCTATGCCAACAGAAACCAATCAATTTATTATTCCCTAAAGATGAGACATTGAAGTGTGTTCATAGATTTTTGCAATAGCATAACAATGGATTGTTTTAAGATAAGAACATGCTATTTTCCAAAATTACCTCCCTATGAAAGTAGTAATAAATGTAAACTTACTATGCATTATAAAGGATTGCTTAAATCATCATGTAAAGCATATGTCAGTGTATAAAGTAAACAATTACTGATTTAGAAGATGCAAGCTCTATCTTTTCTTACATTACAGACTTAGAAAGAGAACAAAGTTAGCTAGAGATTACAAGTGCCAAGTTGAAGAGAGCAAACCTTTTTACAACCATATTTTCCCATAAACTCATACAAGTTTATTGTACCAATCAAATTGTTATTGTAATAAAGCAAAGGCTTTGCCACACTCTCACCAACAGCCTTCAGTCCAGCAAAATGGATGACAGCATCATATCTGTGGACAATAAAATGTTACATGTTACAATAATTAACAAATTATTAAAGGATGAAAAACCACAAGCTTAAGAAAAGTCCTTGCTAAAACACCTAAATGGACTCTCACTGGCAGGAAAAACTAATGAAACAATGCATTTATATAGGGCTGATTTTTTTCCTAAACTAGTACTAGATATATAGGCAAGACAATAAAACACAATAAATAGTGCAAAAGAACAAAGTGGAAGGTTCCAAAACTAGCATGATAAGTACTTTTTCAAAGGAAAACAACATTTCACTTTCACAATCATGGATTTATAGCAATTGCATATTTAAAACCTAGTACGAGAGCATGCAAAAACAACATTATATATAAACATGCCGGACCATAATGATGATTTAAGGCATCAAATTAGTAAACTTATATCATGAAAACCAAACCCTTCAATGACGTTGATATATGTCAAGCATAGAATGCTGAACCGCCCCAAACCACCCAGTTTGGGACATGCCAAACTATACCGATGGCCTATCGGTATGGTTCAAGCATTCAATTCGGAATGCTAGCAAAAATGAAGCAAGAGAGAAGGAAAGAGAGGAAGAGAGAGAGTGGGGGGATTGAATGAGAGAGACGCCAGAGGTGGCTGATGGTAGCCTATTGAGGTCGCCAAAGGGCCACCGAGGCCTCTAGAGTTCCACCCTCCTCTACAAGAGAAGAATAGAGAGCAATAGAGAGAGGAGGGAGAGGAACGGACCGAGGGGAAGGCGGTGGGAAGGCTAACGGAGGGCTATCAAGGCTCTTGGATGGTGAAATCCTAAGTGGAATTGGTAATAAGATTGCCGACTTCACTGTGGACATTTAAAATTAAAAAAAATATGTGAAACAAGGCTAGGTTACCCATGTTTCAACCCCACTGATGCCTTAAGATTAAGGCTGCAAATGGGTCGGGTTGACCCGTGACCCGATCCGACCCGACCCATTTAGACCCGATCCGACCCGTTTTTATGGACCCGTGGATCCGGGTTGGGTCCTAAAATTAGATCCGTTCCATTTTCCGGGTCGGGTCTGGGTTTACTAAATTTGGACCCGATCCGACTCGACCCGATTCGAACATACTAATTCTGTTAGAATTATATCTATTTGGACCTTTAAATTATAATTTAAAACTTGTATGGAACTAGTTATAATTATTTTTATATCTTAATTTATTTTAAAAATAATATTATTTGTTATCTATTTTATAGTTAATAATAGTTAGCTATGTAATAATTAAAATATAGTTGTCTATATTTTATTCGGATCATATTTACATCCAAACTTTATAGATTAGAACCGGATTATTTATAAACCCGATCAAACCCGAATGACCCATTGGGTTGAAAATTCTGATAGTGGACCCGATCCGACCTGACCCGATTTTCTAATGGATTGGGTCTGGGTCTATTATTAGGACCCGATCAAAGAACCGGGTCGGATCGGGATCACTCATGACCCGATCCGACCCGACCCATTCGCACCCCTACTTGGGATAGGATTTCGCCATCCAGGAGCCTCAATGACCCTTCGGTGGCCTCCCCACCACCTTCCCCTCAATCCATTCCTCTCCCTCTCCCCTCTCTCTCTCTTTATTCTTCTCTCACAGAGGACAGCAGAGCCCTAGAGGCCTCGGCGACCCTCCGAGGGCCACCGCAACCCTTCAATAGCCACCATCAACATCTCCACCGGCCTTCTTTTCCTTCCCTTCCTCTCCCTCCCTCCCCCTCTCTCTCTCTTTTCCTCTCTAGTTCTCCCCCTTCCCTATGTTCGTTTACATGTCAGTTCAGGCCCGATACAGTCCCATACCAGGGTGTCCTGACCCGTACCACTAACCAACTGGCATGAGATCCGGTTCCGAGTCGGCAAACCTTGATGTCAAGCATATGCTGTAATAATCATAGTCAAAATGTCAACTGCATTTGCTCTATGAAACAGCTTTGCTTCAAAGGCCGAGATATTCTTTTTTGAGACTAATTAGTTGTACTTTCTTTGTCGGCTTACATCGTGAACAAGTATCGGTAGCAGAAAACTTCTACTTGGGATGTCACAACCACTCATTCCTCTACCAACTTCATAAGTACTTCCTATTCTAAAACATGTTGACAGATATACTTATGTGAATCCACCAACACCCACTTAAGGTGTCTGCTAATCCTTTTTACTGTTTTAAAAGTTTAAAAGAAGACATTACAGTCTCTTCTAATAAAAATGTATGCAAGCACTAGATATGTGTAATGTGTGTAGCTGATACAAACGAAGGCAAGAGAGGAACTGGTCAATCTACTTATATTATTTATTAATGTATTGTCCTCCTTTTTTCTTTCTGGATAAAGGAGATGCATATTTGTTAAAGATTGGACTGCACTTGTTATGGGATTCATAGATACATTCAATTATAGTAGTCAAGATAAAATGTATACAACATTCTTATGCAGATTTTTGAGTGACCTAACATTATGTATAACCAGTTAAAAACATAATTGGGGTTCAACATCTATTTAGTAACAACAAAATCTCAATGTTCATCAAATAAGTATAAGGACAAAGTTGGACAGTGAAGAAAATAGTAAACACACTCATAGAAGGACAAAGTTCAATTAAAGATTGGATATTTTGAATTATAACAAATGCTGTAGACAAAAATAGCCTAGCTATATTATGATTTAATTGACAAAAATGATAAAATTAATAATTAATTTATATTTTTCTAATAAAGTATCTCAATGTGGTGCTCTCCCTTGCTTTAAATGGGTTATCTGGTTCGGATTAATTTTTTTTATTATACTTAAGAGGTATTTATCCATCATCAGTTAGCTTTTGGCTGTAATCATCTTAAAAAAAATTACAAGCATAACCCTGGGCCATGTTGTCATAGTAGATCTTTCACCAATAGCATGCCAATGTAATTATTATTTTATACATGCCTAAAAGGACCAAGCAATATGTGGTATATCTCATTATAGCATTCCAGATTGATTTTTCTATAAATGCAATTCTCATTGCTGATGATATGTACAAGTGCAACAACCTACCTTAATGCATATCAACCAATTTATACAACTCATTAAACGTAAATACAAGAGACAGATAGTCAAGGAAATAGATTCTCACTTTGTTAAGTTGATCAGTTTCAGTTACAACAATAGTTGCCAGATATAAAACTAAACAAATGAAAATGTATAGGGTTTGCCATTGCTTTGATTATTTAACAAGTGTTATTGCTTATGATACAGCTCAAGGAATTTGGGTAGCAAATCTAAAAAAAACCAACTGACCTAGAAGTTCATAGTGGGAATGGGAAAAGGAGCAAGGCTGGGTATGGTACAATAGAGCCTAGAGGGAATGATAAGATTTAGTCCAAACTGTACTAGTATTTTTGATCTACACAGACACCCTAATCCTGCCATAATGTTTCTAAAGCATTGACCTTGGCCATAACCGATACATTGACAATAAGAAGAAAATAAGTGAAGTTTTTTTATAGAGGTCCATATTGTATTTATCAGCATAGCTGATGTTCCAAGCATTTGTTCAGTGAATGAAGACAAGTGCTGCAGATAGGATAGAAATTGCTTTTAAGATATTTATGTTAGAACAATTTTAGGTTTCCAAGACCCCTCGTGTCATTTTGGATGGTAGTTCAACCATTTTGTTGCCAAGAAAAAGTTTTCAATAAGGAAAGGCAAAGGAAAAAAAACTTTCTACCCTGTAGCACTACCTATGAAAACACAGTTCCTGGAAAAACTCTCTCTCAATTATCTCCCCTGCCTGTTTGTAGTGGCCATAAGCTTCCATGCACCTTTTTTGGCAAGATGAATTAAGTGGAGTTCTCTGTCAAGGTTAAGGCTCTTAACTATTTTCTTTTTTCTGCTAGCTTCAGTACAAAACCTTTGAGCCCATATTTTTCATTGGTTGTTGTTGGAGTCTTATGGTTATACAATACATCTTGTGTAGAAAATTCACTCTTACCCGTGACCATAGAGTGCTATTAATAAAATTTGCATTAAGAAAGGCATTCATATCATCTTTCTTAACTTTCCTTCTTCCAAAGTCTACCCACACAAACAATCACAAAGTTAAAACCGGGTCAACTCTGCTCATCAATCAAAAGCAAGGTTCACTATTTGTAGGCTATGCAATCTGTCATGCAAATCGCCCTTGCCCATTTCCTACATTAAAAGACCATGACATTCACATCTGGACACTATTTCTGCAAACAAGGACAACAGAACAAACAACGGATGGCTTCTCCAGAGCTTCACTACTTAATCATATACCAATCAAAGATCAAGCATCTACACAAAATCCGTACATATAAATCAAATTTCTCCATACATTAGTCTTATACAACAACAGTCGACATTGAACCAGTGGCACAAAAAAAATAAAATAAAAGGAAAGAAAACACCTCGTAACCCTCAATCGTACTAAAATATAAAAAATCGGTGCAATATATTAAAAGTACAGCGTCAAAGCCAATTACCAACAAACATAAAATATGTACTAAGAAACACACACACCCAAAAAAAAAAAAAGAAAAAGTAAAGTAAAGCTGAGAAGATCCTGACCTGGTTTCGGAGAAGATCTTCTCCAAGTCCTCCTTGTTCCGAAGATCGCCCTGCCAACAAAAACAAGGGCATTCATCATCGAACTGTGAGGAGATAGAAATCCATATAGAGAGAGACTAAGGGAGAGGAGGAGGAATGGAGTACGAGATAGAAATCGAGATTGCGGGAGAGGGCGGGGCCGGCGAGATCGCGGACGCGGTCGACGGCCTCCGGGACGGAGTTGTCGAGGTTGTCGATGATGGTGACGCGGAAGCCCTCCCTGAGGAGCTGCAGCACCGTGTGCGTCCCGATGAACCCCGCGCCGCCCGTCACCAAAATGCTCTGCTGCTGCCCCGACGACGGCGCCATTGGAGGAGCAGGACAAGGAACGACGAGAGAGAGAGAGAGAGAAAGAGAGAAGGGGGGGGGGGATTTAGAAAGAGAAGGCTTGGGACTGCGTGAAGAAGCGGATAAGTACAGCGGCCGAGAACTTAAAAAAAGGAAGTAGTCGGAATTGGTTCTTCGTTGTATGCCAGCTAAAGCAAGAGAGAGAGTGGGAAACGGGAAAGGGAGGGATGCGGCATTTAAGAAGTGGGCCCACCAACTGCTTTCTTTTTTCCAACGCGAAGGTGAGGCGGGTTTGATGTACCTTTTTGGGCCCAAGTTTTCGTTTGCGTTGGGCGCGGGATTGGGTTTGGTTTTCTTTTATCCGTGGGAGGTATCCAAAACTGAAATTATCGCACCATGAGAGGCGGGATATTGGAGCACATGGGATCCAATTATGCCATCATTATGATTGGAAGTTGAGGCTGGAGATATCGCGGATGGGTAATTTGGGTTTTTTCTTAAAATAATATTTTTAAATTGTTATTCCGGAGGTTGGGTTCGTCCCAACTTTATTTACGAGAATAGGTGATTTCTCCTCCATTTTTTTTAATTTTAAATTTTAATAAAAATAAAAAATATTTTAAATATTTTAAAAATAAAAAAATAATAATATGATATTATAATAATATATTATTATATATTTTATATTATGATAAATATTTTATATTTAAAAATATAATAAATATATTATAATTTATTATATTATATATTATATATTATGATATAGTATATTTATTAATGTACGTATATCAAATATGGTGGTGACGGTGTTGTGTCAAGTACTGTCGATGCAGCATAATAGAATGAGTAGTCATATAGATGATCAGACAGGTACCGCCCGGCAGCCAGACTGGCTATCGGATCAGGAGCCAGACTGGCGATCAGATCAGTCACTGGATTGGTGACCGAATCAACGATCGGATTGGTACCGACCTAGCAACCGAACTGGCTATTGGACCGATAGCCGGAGCCAGACTGACTGTCAGACCAGTAGCTGGAGCCGGACTAGCTGTCAGACCGGTTGTCAGATCGACGGTCGGACTGCGAACCGCCGTGCCGGCCAACGGTCGTATAGCCTGGCCGGCCAACGATCGAACCATCGGTCGAACCACCGATCCAATTTAAAAAATTAATTTTTTTTTTATTTTTTAAAAACTTTTATTAATTTTTAAAACTTTTTATTAATTTTTTATATTTTTTATTAAATTTTGATGCAGAAAATGATTTATGTAGAAAAATTGTACGTTGATTTCAATGTGAAATCGTAGTTACAATCCGTGATTTCTAATTAAATTTTTAAAAAAAAATTACTAATTTTAAATTTTTTTATCATTTTTTATATTTTTAATTATTTTTTATATTTTTTATTAAATTTTATGGATGAAAAAATTTATTTAGTGAAATCTTGGATTGAACTCGTGATTTCATGTTGAAATCATCGGTACAATCCATGATTTTATCATTAAATTTTTTTAAAAAAATTAATAATTTTAAATTTTTATTTATTTATTTTTTATATTAATTTTTAATATTATTTAATGAAATCGTGGATTGCGCACGTGTTTTTAAAGAAATCACGGATACAAACGCGATTTCTCGGAACCTAAAAAATAATTTGGGTTGCCGTAGTTTGAGAAATATTTTATTAAAAAATATTATTTTTTAAAAAAATCCGGTAATTTTAGCTGTCCATGCCATGAGGAAGGTAAGTAGGTAGGTGGATCGGTATCTATTATTATTGGATAGGGAAGTCAGGGACAGTATAATTTTAGTCTTTTCAATTTATTGAAGGACGAATTGATATAGGAAAGATAACGAGCGAAAGGATGGTCATAGAGCAAATTATGGAAAGATAAATAAAAATGGTTCCTTCCATTATTTAATATAAAAAAATAAGAAAATAATGAATATATATGATACTATATATATATATATATATATTTGCAAGGATTATATAATATTATTTTTTATTATCTTAAATATAAAATAAAAAATTATATTATATTATATATTTTTGGGTGGAATGAAGAGCAAGATTTAATATACAAGGAAAAGATTATTTTGTTAAACAATAGGTTTCATCAAAAACACTAATGGGAAAAAAGCTTTCTGATCTATCTTCGACCATTCATAGCTTTGAGATTTTTATGCTTCTACTATCTATTTTTAAATTTTTATTCTAAAATTTCAAAAACAAAATCGTTTGAGATCTTGAATTAAAAATAAAAGATCAAAATCATAATTTGGGATCTTTAAATTTACTACCAAGGAAGGGATTCTTTCAGGTGATGGACAACCATCCCCTCTATCCAAAATAAAAATCTTGCATTCCCTAGATTAGATAGGATAGGGGCATGGGGCCACTTGCTTCCTTGCTTGCTTTAGCTAAAAAGAGGTTTAACTATTTCTAATACAATCCTATATTAATTAATTATTAAATATTGTATTTCATTGTTATATAAAAAGTATAAATTTTAATAGAAAAAAGAGATAGGAAAAATTGACACTTGGCAGTCATTGAATCCATATAGTACTATTTTAGTTATATATAATAATTTTTTACTAAACTATCATTAAAAAAATTATTATTGTTAATTTATAATACTTATTTATACTAAAAAAAAAAGTAAGTAAACTTATAATCTTTATAATTTATAATTATATTAAAATTATATAAATATTTGATTTTAATTTAATTTAAATAATTAAATAATTTTGTAAATTAATTTAGTTTTATATATTAATTATTTAAATAAATACTTAATCTATAGCTTACTTTAAATAGTTTATTAATGTTATATAAACAGTTAATTAAAAATGATATGTAAATTAAAAAATAAAAATAATAATTCTAATTATTTAATTATAATTATGAAAATTACGTGCTAAAAAAAAATAATTAGTAATAAAATTTGATAGTATAGGATCAATAGTATAGACAATATATATATAGAGAGAGTAAATGCAAAGATAAAGAGGGACTATAGTTTTGTTAAACAAAATAATAAAGGATAATTTTGTTGATGTAAAATTTTATCTCTCACATACTCTATCCATTCTTTCTTATTCTCTTAATTTGGAAGGATATAAAATGATAGATCCAGGTGGATAGGCAATTCATTTTTCTATCCATCTTTCTAATTTTATTTTAATCAAATGATGGATGCAAGCTATCAATCCTTTCAATTACATCCATCTTTCTTCTTACGATCCCAATTCAATACATCATTTCTTATTTTGTTTTGAAAGAAAGCCCAATACAAGATTAGTAAAAATGCTAGTTTCTTAATGATATTAGATAGTATGAATACATAAAAAAATATATACATGCATATATAATAAATATTTTATAATGATATATATATAAATATTAATATTAAGAAATATTTATATAAATTTAAATATTTAGAAAGATATGTACATAAAAAAGAATTTCTCATTTTTAGAGGTGGAATTAAATAAAGCTAATCAACTAAGGGCCAAAGGAAAGTAAGATATTTTTATTCTTTCCATATCAAACAAAAGGACAAGTTCTCTTGATAGTTTTTGGTAAAAGTTCTCTTGATGGTATAAATTATTGGCAGCGCAATGGGTTGTTAAAGTTCTAAAAAGATATGAAGGATTCTGAGACAAACGTAGGCTATATTTTTTACAGGGGCTGACTGGGTTCCCACCAAGGGCTGTTGTTTTCTACACAAAGTGCAAATAACACAACACAAATACCTCAGGAGGCAACGTTACTGACCTACGATGAGTACATATGTTGTAGAAAAGAATTCCATGGACTGTTGAAGTTTTAGGTTTTTTAGTTAAAAAATTGATTAATTTTGTCCAAGAAATAATGCAGCAGAGAACATACAACTGATGGCAAATCACGCAACGGCTATTTTGGTTTATTTGCTGTCTCAAATCAACAACCATTCCATAGCTTAGACTGGAAGTAATGCAGTAAGAGACTTCTCAACTAGTTGTGGACCTCAGAGTTGGGACAGGTTACATCCAGGATAAAACATTATACATGTAATTGGAATAGACCTGATAAAGATTTGGATTTGTTCAACCCATGCCTGTGGCATAAAAATGAATTGCATGAGACAGGATATTCAATTTCAAAAGATTATGCTTACAGAAGTGGAGAAAATAATTAACTCGGCATGGCATCTGGTTTCGGTTTCAGTTTTTCCTGAAAAAAAAAAAAAAAAAAATTCAAAGCTCATTTCTGCTTGTAGTTCTTTAAAAACTTTTTCTTTTTCTAGAATTTGTGGCCACTGAAAATTTTCTTTTCAAAATTTTCAAAAACTAAAATTTCCCGTGACCACCATCGTCGCCTTTGACGTGGCCACCACTGCCACCCCCATCAACCATCAGGCACCCACCACCACCTGCCGCCGCCCACCACCACCATGTACAATGACTGCCAATAGACGCAATCTAAGCAATTCCTAAATAGGTTTCAGATTTTCAGTTTTCAGAAAGGAAAAAAGGGACTGGATTTCAATTTTAGAAATGCTAAAAACAGAAACTTAGCTAAGCTAGCAGCCTAGATAAGGCCAGCAGCACCAAAAGTTTCCAGTAGGCCCCCAATCATCTAATCAGTATAAAGCCTAAGGAATCAAATCCAGGAAGAATCAGTACTACCCATTCTTACAATTCTCAAGACTCTTACGAGCTATGCTAGATCTCCATTACCCAATAATTCTCAAGCCTAAGGAATCAAGTCCAGGAAGAGAGAGATCACCATCAGCCATTCTACAATTTCTCAAGACCTGACCCATATTCAGAAAAGATTCTTAATGAACCAGCAAGACCTGAAACAAAACCAGGGAAGGGTTTGAAGCATCAAAAAACCAACCCCCTTGATCATGCACTCGCATATAAATCAGTAAGGCCTCGATCAAACCATCTTGGCACATGGAACCTCCGCTTAGCCATTCATGAGCATCTATAGATAAAATAAATCAAAGAATTTGTATTTTATTTAACCAAATTTGTATGTCGAACAACATAATCTCGCCACTTAGCACCGAAGCAACATTATGTTGTTTGTAACAACAAAATGACAGTATTATCTCCAAAAATCACATCAAGGGCAGGGTCCCATGGTTCAAAGACCCCTACACCCAAATCCTGCCGGTGACGCACAAATCTGCCAATAATTCATCCCCAGAGCCCCATCATCCATCGGCCCTGTCAAAATTCTCAAGGGCCCCTCCACTCTGGTTCAAATCTTTAGGACCGCCCACATGGATATTTTTCCGGTGCACAACCAACTTGGAAGGAGCACCAAGTACATCATGTTCTGCATGTCATGTCATTAGAAGCTGGACCAGAATCAACTCTTAGGATTTCGAACCCCCTGATAACTGTTGCTAGAAGATTGTCACACATGAATCGGCAATCCATAGTTCTGGTATGATCTGATCTGCCCATCCCATCCAGCAGTTACAATCACCTGACCCCAGGCATGAGAATTGTTTTGGCAAGAAGTCTTCAGGAACTTGTATTGGGATTTTGGCAATGCAGGTGAGGTCATCGGAAGCTTCTCTTCTGGCCATGTTGCCGAGCCCTTGGGCAAAGACTCCGAGAACTCATGACTAAAACTACCAGGAGACATATATAGGTAGTTGTCACCCCTTGAGCCTGGCTGGCTTTGGTTGTCGGGAACTTGCTGCAGTGGAAGAAACTGAGAAAGGTCGGAAACTGGACTTCTTGATTCCATGCCTTGCCAAGGTATTGCAACCGATACATTGCTGGAGAAGAAACGCTCGCAGGACCATGTGCTGTTCACTTGGTTTGATCTGGGTGCATCCTGGCTACTGTAACTCCAGACATAGACATACGAGTTCTCACTGGCAGAAATAATGTGCCTCCCGTCAGAAGTGAAGGTGGCAGATATCTGACTTCCAGAATTCCGAAGACCTAGAGTGGGCAGTAAATATGATATGTAAGACTTGGAGGTTGACAAGCACTTGGCCTGTATTTGAGGAAATGAAAAGTACTGGGTCAAATGTTTTATACCCTTGTACTTGCAAACGATATCAACGCCATGAAGAATTTGAACTTTTGAATCAGCAGAAGTGACCATTAGTTTCTGGTCATCAGATGGGCAAAACTGGAAGATTTTACAATCATGATACATGGAGAGGAAGAATTATAAGAAGATTAGAAGCATAAAAAGAAAAACTAATATATCGTGTCAAAGTTGGTGTATTGTGTATTGATTATAGCTACCTGAAAACCAGTAATCCTCTTGTAAGGTGACTTCTTTTTACCCTGCAGGGAGATGTGAGCTTCTAGTTGTAGTTGATTATCTGAGGCATGACAGATAAAACCTGTAAGCTTTTACCATGTGCATCCAAGGCCACAACATCCATAAATTGATTGCAAGTTTTTGGTAATGAAAAAAATACATAGCATCTACTGCCAACATCCCACAAGATAACCAAGCCATTCCCAACAACAACAACAACAATTCTTAGCTACTTAATATTTTGGACTGTAGAGAGATCTTGTATTTTCTAAGCCAGTAATAGAGATCACGAAACTTCAACCAACATGGAAATAGATGTATGTTTTCTACCTTAAAAAAAAATTAAATGTTTAAAGAAATTTCAAAGTTTATCCATAATATAAAGTCCAAAGTTATCATTTTAGCAAAATTTCAGGGAACTGCCAACTACCATTTCTGGAGAGAGTTTTTGCATTTTGCCACACCATTCCTAGTTTTTTTGATGGATTTGCAAGAATAATAATTCAGAGTTAAAATGGACAATCTCCTCAAGCTTCTCATTAAACAAATTTGTAGGGTCATATTATTTTTTCACCGTGCATGACTTTCTATCAAATAATTTATATGATTCTGACTGTTCAACCGTACAGGTCCCCCAAGGCCAAAAAAGGGAGCAATCACTCAGTTGCATGAAACAAAAGATAGATCTCAAATTCGGAAAAATGAAGAAGCACATACACATGCAGCAATGTGTACATCATTTGAATATGTATTAGGTTATACCTGGAAATCATGTAATGCTTTGTAAATGGCTTTAGTATCACAAATAGTAATGCACATATGCACATAATATACACAAGACATTCAACATAGCATATGTTGTTTGACATTTGCAGCTATAATTCATATTTATACAACTTGGTAGAATATGAAAACTTTTTGTCACATTGGGTGAAGGATTAAATCACAGTATTCTCAGTCAACTTGTATCATAACAAAATCTTCACAGCATATGTCCACATGCATCTTACTAAACCATTAAAAAACTAGGAGAGCACACAAATTTGCACCTCCAAATAGGAATCATGGATCTCATGCATTAGCATCTAGCAGGGAGCATGCACCTTAAGGGTTCCACTTAAGAAATGCAGTTTTGCATTTCACAGTCGAGTGCAACAGGGGATCTTTCAATGGTTCACATGACATCCAAAGAGCTTCACTCAAACCCTCATGTTATGGGATGTGAAGCAGGCAAAAGTTGAATCACTTATAAACACGACCCCCAACATACTAAAACATCTCAAATAAAAATTGATTGCTGATTACCATCATGAATAACGAATAATTTCTATAAGATTTTGTTCCTTACGAGTAGGATATTTCTACCTAGGGTGCTGCATGCACTTTGGAATCTCTTAAGAAACTTGCTCCTGCACCCTTTTCCTTAGCACTTCTTGTTCTAAATTTGTTGAAAGATCTGCTTCCGCACCTGCACCCACTCTTGTTTCAGGTACTAATTGTTGCTTTAAGAAAAGGTCCAAGTTGAGAACAAGATGCGTGCCACAACAAACAATGTTATGAATGAGAGTAAGGCTAGTGCAAGGAGCAATGCAAAAGCAATGTTATGATGGAAAACTAACTAAAATTGTTATCACAAACAATAGGCAGCAGGACTTTAAAAGAACTGGCTTAGTGCAGTCAACAAGGATTTCCTGGAAGCATTTGTTTGATGAGAAATCATGACCTTAATATGACATCTAATTCTAGAAACAAAGCTGGCTAAGATCAATAAACCAATATCCATACACCAATTGGAATTATTTGGGGAGAGGGTGCTTTTCTTTTGGGGTAGAGGTCAGGATGCTAAAAGACAACAAGTGCCCATTAAGAATCATGCAAACTCCTATTCCCTCTCTCACACACAGAGGGAGTTTAAGCAAGATTTTGTTCTTCACTTCTATATTTCTTTGCATAAGCACCATGAGTCTAGCCAACTGCCATAATGATAATCATCCAGCCTTGTCTAACCATCTAGGGTTGAATCATGGAACCTCATTTGCCAAACGTTCCTATTTACAGCCACTTCTAATGCCATTTTGAGCTTTTCCATACTTTTCCTCACAACCTTTATCCATGTTCCCTTTGGTCTTCCCCTCCTTTCCATACATCCTTCAAGAGTTCATCTGCCAAGAACCAGCTTTATGCCTTTCTCAGAACCAAATTTCATGTGACAAGAGCCTCATTAAAAGCATTTGATAGGTCAAACTTCAGACCCTTGTATAACCTCCAGCCCATTTTTTTAACAATGATGGCCTGTAACCAGCAAGCGTTGAGTTGAGAGTTGAATATTGAATTGACTATCACAATACAAGCATATAGAAGCAAAAGATGGTAGGAATCAACAAAACAGTGGTAGAAGACAAACAGGGTAACCATGCCACTCACCATATAAAGAGTACTTTCATATCCCCAAGGTCTTTTGAATTACAGTCACATGACATTGCTACTTATATAATGATTGGTATTGTTCTATAAAGATCGAAGGAATAACTCTCACTTACGAATGGACATTGAGTAGAACCACAACAACCATATCAAGCAATCATCTTATAAAATCTGGAATTACAAAAATCCAATAATAATTTCTTCATTAAACATTTCCAAAAGCCATTTCTTCCCTTACCAGGGTCATACAGTTTATAAAAATTGTTTAAGGTCACTGCAATCAGTTGCATGCAAATACAAAATGCCAAAAGCTTTGAATCCTAGGACTATAAATCATTGTCATGTTATAAGGAAATTTATCACACACAAGCTGTCTTCATTAATAATCTTATGGACATAATTCAATGAAGAAGCAAAATAAATTGGAGAAAACAATAATTGATGACAACCATATCACATACAGACATCGGGAATTTCAGCAGTTAGGAGAAATCTTCATTACTGTATGTAAGTTTGATGGTAGAGAACTAATTTGATCAAGCAACCATTAAGAATAACAATTATGCTAAACATTTTTGACAACATAAGCAGTTTGGATTTATGACTTATAATAGGTGAGCAGAGACACATCAATATTTCGAATGAAATACATAAAGCAATTATGTATACCTGTTGCATCATAAAAGCGGCAATCGCCTGACATGGAGCCAACTACTCCATTCTGCAACAACCAAAATAAAACCATTGATGTGGTATCATTTCATTTAAATAAGATGACAGAATTCAAATTGACCAACCTTTCCATCTGGATGGTAACATACAGCAGTGACCATGTCTCTAATATCTGTCCAATCCACAACCTGGCATCTTGTAATCTCCCAGATTCTTACTTTCCCATCTATAGAGCCACTTATGAAATATTTCTCATTGATAGGATTGAAGTGAACACAAGTTACTGCAGAATGCATCACGGATACTCGGTAAGTGACAAGAACAGCAGGATGAAAAAACAATACAACTAAGATAAAGTGTACCATAATCATTATGAGAAAAAACTTTGAGACAGTTGTCAGATCCCACTAGCCACAGTCGGACAGTTTTATCCATGGATGATGAAAGCAGATACTGCATAAGCATATTTTTATGTTCAGAAGATTGTTGGCAGGTTTATCTCTATAAACAGCTAAACAAAATTAGGTTCCATACGCACATATACAAGCACATCTTTTTATACATATAAAAACTTACTTTACTCTTCGACCATGAAATATCCAACACATCCCCTTCATGCCCACGGAATATATGGATTGGCTTCTCAGATATTTGAAAGACATCTGGAGGTACCACTACACAAGCTGAACCTGATGTTCTCATACTCCTCAGCTTTCCCTTTTTCTTCTCATTGTTGGCATGTAAGGGAGCTAATTCAGAATTATGGTTAACTGAAAAGTATATGCAAGAGTTATCATTTTTAGGGATGTCATTTTCAGTTGTTCGCTCACTCTCCATTACACACCACACATACACGGCTGCATCTTCACCTCCACTGGCTAAATACTGTCCATCAGGGCTAAACTTCATGGTCAGGATTGCACCATCATGGGCTTTAATATTTTGCCCCACATAAAGTGCAGAGAATATTTTGGATCGCTTCTTATATGCATGGACCTTGACTCTTTGGATGCTAGCACAGCCACTTTGATCAGAAGTGGTAAGACTTAAACTATTCTCCCCCCAATGTCTATCTACAATGCAGGCCACAGCTCCCAATCTCCACAACCATCCAATCCTCCTCCTTGCTGTCTTTGCAGAACTGTTTGATATGCTGCCATATCTCTGCACAACTTGCTGAACAAAAGATGATAGACCAGAACTTCTCCCAAAGTCATCAATTGATGTTATCCGGTCTGAATCAGCATCACAAATGCTTGTTACATTATTATCCCTGCTCAAGTCTTCCACGATGAACATTAGGTTGTCATCCAAACTGGCATTTCTGGAATCAATATTTCTTTCTGGGACCTTATCCTCAGGTCTGCACTGGCCCTCATTGGATGATGAGCTGCACATTGAAGTCCCATTACTCAAATCAGAGCTCCTTGGAAGAACAGCCTGACCATCCAAAGTGACTCTATCGATATGCAATGTAATTTCATCATTCACTATATCACCTCCCAGACTAACACAATCTTCATGAGGACTGAGAAGCTCCAAACCCATCCATCTCAAGAACTTCTTCCGACGCCCCTCCACACTGATCAAATCTCCAATCCGAGCCCGATATAGAGAATCACTAACACTAATGAAATTCTCATCAGAACAAGAATCTCGATGACCAGGACTACCAGGACATGAATCATACACCGTCGAAACATCTTCATTTGAATCAAAGAACTCATCCCTTTCCTTCTCTTCTCCTCCTCCAATAAAATATCTATCAGCCCACATCGTTTCACTTCAAACAATCTACACAAAGAAAAATCTATCTCAAAATCTATACTTCCTGCCCCTTAAACAGTACAAACAATGTCCCAAATTCTGTCCAACATACAAGTAAAATAAAATACAAAAAATATATATATATAAATGGCAGTCACTGAATAATTTAAAGATTCCAGTGAAATCTAAATTACCAGGAAGGCAAAAAAACAATGCCAATGAATCCACATCCGAGTGCATCGAATTTAAAAGAGAAATCAAAAAATAAATAATAAAGAAGCCGGGGAAAAAACAATCTTGCACAGAAAAAAATTCGAGGACAAGAAAAAAAAATCGAACAAACTATGCAAAAAGACAGTCCTTTTATAAATTACAGTCACTGAATAATTTAAAAAATCCAGTGAAATCTATATTACCAGGAAAAAAAAAACAATGCCAATGAATCTAGATCTGGGCGCATTGAATTTAAAAAATAAATAAATAAAGGCATAACCAAAAAAAATAAAAAATAAAAAATAAAAAAAATCTTGCACAGAAAAGACTCTAAGGACAAGGGAAAAATAAAAAAAAATAAAATAGCCAAATAGATAGTCCTTTTACCTGTTATTCCATCAACTCGAAAGCCCAAAAAAAGAAGGAAAAAAAAAAAACCTAATTCTCTGCAACGCTCTTCCGAATAAAATCCTATGAAACAGAAAGGATCGATTCCTCCAAATATATCCGAAAACGAGATTTTCGGAGAATTTACGATAAGATTCTTCGCTCCGCGCTCTCCCTCATTATCTTTTTTTCCATTAAAAAATCTTTTTTCTTTCCTTTTCTTTTCTCTTCCTCTCCCTCGCGCCTGCCTGCTGCCGCTGCGTCTGCCGCCTGCCACTGTTAAAATCCCACCCGAGTTTCGGGTTCCAAAAGACTGGAAAACCCCTCAGCCCCAGCTCTCCTCGCGGTTTCGCCCTTTTAAATAATCTTTGCGGGCGGTCGGCCAGGGGAAGTCCAAGTCAAAATGGGCACCCCCGGCTTGGGACATGGATAGTATTGTATTAACTATAGTAATTTTTTTTATTCCATTAACTATACTAAGGTCAATGTAAACATCATTATCAAAGAAATGTCACACCTTTTTTCACCCCAAAAAAAAAAAAAAAATGAAATGAAACGTCACACCACTAAGGTTGAGCATTAAGGGGATGCATCCACTAATCTTGTTGATTTTTTTGGCCTTTTAACCATGGTTGACCCCATGAAAGGATGTGGACCAAATTTGCCTTGGCTTCTATACCAACACAGCTAAGCAAGGTTCTTATCACCTTGATGTCATCTCATGATCTTCCTTTTTTTATTAGGTTTTATGGTGCTTTTACTAACAAGTACCATCTACGAGGTGTCACGATTGAAGAAGAAAAAATTATTATTATCTTATTATAAATTAATTTTTATACTGCACTTGGTTGATGCCAGAAAGGATAGAGATGGGCTTAATTTGTCTTGGTTTTGATAATAGCACAGCTAAGCTTTTGTTGATTACTAATATTTGCAGGAGCCTCAAAACTTGGAGAATAAAATTTATCTTATAAATTGGTACTTAAGTTGCACTAAGGAATCAAGTGGTAAATAGAGATAATGACACTACTAGAGGCATTTTAGTGGAGGAGAAAGAAAAGGTACAAGAATAGTGGCTTTGGTTTGTGCAGTCTTGCTAATGATGATGTGGCCTTTCCTAATGATTGATGGATTAGTTGCTTTTAGTAGGGCCCTTGAATCTCACTGCCACTTTAGAGTGCAAGACAAGCATGGAGATTTGTAGGGTAACTCAAAGGAACAAAATAATAAACACGGAAAAGGACATGACTTGTGACATGTAAAAGAAGTCCAAAAACCATAAAATCAGTGGCTTCAAGATTGCAGGGAAGTCCAACCATAAAACGTTTGATTCTGTGACGCAACCCCTTCTAATTCTTGATAAAAACCTCAGGGTTAGGTGACCATTAAAAGCCGTACCAGCACAGTATTATTCAACGGCTAGATGGAAGCTAACATGGAGTTTTTACTTTTGAGACCAGAGGAATAGCGGTGCCAGCCCTATGACCAAGGTCTACCGTGCGACGTCTTTTTTTAGCTAATTTTCTTGAAAAAGGAAAGGCAAGCAAAGCACCTCTTGGTGACATTTGGTGATCTTAATAAGCTGATCAAGATGATTTTATATTATTGATGATCCTTATCGGAAGATAATCTAATGCTTAATAATCTAAGACCACTGTATTTAGTATACTATATTTCAAAAATTAAAGATTTCTGATTATCCATGAATTAAGTTGCCTGGTATTCTATAAAAATCTAAGATTATTAACCATATAATATCAAAGTATCTTTGATATATTTCATAAAATATTTATTAATCATATAAAATATATCATAATAGATTATTGATATATTTATTGGTAATATATTCCATAAAATATATCTATTAATCTTATAAATAATTAATCATATAAAAAATGTATTAATTATTATTATAGAAATAATATTTTTATTTATGATTATAATATATTATTATTTTAATATGAATATTTATTTGATTAGGAAAATAAGATAAATAGAAGTAATATATTAAATTATTTTATAACATAAATGTATATAATAATATGTTTATATTATGATTTAAAATTATAATTGAATAATAATATGATTAATAATGTATGATAATATAATATATTTCATAAAAACAATGCATGTAATATCCAAATAATAAATATTATATAATATTGATTTAATATATTAGATATTTTAATATTTTTTGCTAGATTGAGAAATATTTTTTATCTTTAAATTTCAATCCAAGAGAGTTGTCCTGGACTAACCTTGAATACTTGACTCAAGGATAGATTTTTCATCACCAAGTTGGATGGTGATTTGAAGAGCATGAATAATTTGTGATGAAATATTTTTTATCTTTAAATTTCAATCCAAGAGAGTTGTCCTGGACTAACCTTGAATACTTGACTCAAGGATACATTTTTCATCACCAAGTTGGATGGTGATTTGAAGAGCATGAATAATTTGTGATCAATGCTATGTAAAATCATTATAATGCAATTAAATGTAATGATCACATTATCTCCACCCACATCATCTTTAATTTTAAAATGATCACCCCACATGAAAGCGGCTCCAAATCTGGAACTTGGAAACTCCTATTAAAGAGCTGACCATTAGACAATTGGTTGTGCCAAAATTTGTAAAGCACCGGAAGGAGAGCTGGAGATGCTGAAGCAGACAATGCAGGCCGGTCTTCGAGAAGGGGAACCTGCAAAAAAAGTTCCATCGGGGGTGGCCCTAGCCATAGAACTTTAATGCTTCTGTCAATATCAATACCAACAGTGGAAAAGTGTAAGCGAGAAAGCTCGCATACAGTAGAATGTGGTCATGGTCAAGAAGAACAACGAAAAATGGAGGATCTGTGTAGACTATACCGATCTCAACCGTGCCTACCCAAAAGATAGCTTTCCCCTTCTGAAGATCGACTAGCTCGTGGATGTCACCTCGGGACACCGCTTCCTTTTCTTCATGGATGCATTTTCTGAGTACAACCAGATCCGGATGCATCCAAAGGACGAGGAGTACACTGCCTTCGTCATAGATCGTGGGACGTACTATTACCGAATGATGCCTTTCAGTCTGAAGAATGCTAACGCCACGTACCAGCAACTGGTCAATAAGGTCTTCAAAGACCAAATTGATCGCAATATGCAGGTATACATGAATGATATGTTCGTCATGAGCAAGCCAACCTCAGACCACGTCGACGATCTCGTAGAGACCTTTCGTAACCTTCACCTCCATCAAATGAAGTTGAACTTGGTGAAGTGCGCGTTTGATGTAGCAACAGGTAAATTTCTTGGCTTCATAGTCACCTAGAAGGGAATCGAGGCCAACCCAGAGAAGGTCCGAGCGATTCTTGACATGGAGCAGCCCATCTCCAAGAAGCAAGTTCAGTGACTCACCGGCCGGATAGCAGCCTTGAGCCGATTCATCTCGCAATCTGCCGATCGTTGCCAACCCTTCTTCAAAGCGTTGCGGAAGATGCACGACTTCACTTGGACGAAGGAGTGCCAGGAGGCCTTCGAAGAGCTGAAGAAGACCCTGGCATCACCACCATTGCTCTCCCGACCAAAGGTGGGAGAGGAGCTCCTCCTGTACTTGGCGGTCACTTCAGAGGCTGTCAGCTTGGTCTTGGTCCGTACAGATGAAGGAGGAATCCAGAGGCCTGTGTACTACACGAGCAAACTTCTCTGCGATGCTGAGGTCAGGTACTCTCGATCCGAGAAGTTAATTTTTGTACTGATTATGTCTGTCCAGTACCTCAGACCTTACTTCCAAGCATACCCAATCGCGGTTCTGACGAATCAACCACTGAAAGTTGTACTAAGTCGCCCAGACACATCCGGATGCCTGGCAAGTGGGCGCTGAAGTTCAGTGAGTTTGACATCGCTTACCGCCCGAGGTCATCCTGAAGGCTTAGGTACTAGCTGACTTCCTGGTTGAGTGTGCAGGCCTGGGCGAGGGGCCAGAAGAAAGCCCCCAGGTGCAACAGCCGGGACCCAAACCAGAGGAGGACATCTGGGTTCTACATGTGGACGGAGCATCCAACTCCGGTGGAAGTAGAACTAGACTCATCCTCGCAAACAGTGAAGGAGTCATCACCGAATGCACACTCCGCTTCTAGTTCACTGCCACCAATAACTAGGCAGAATATGAAGTACTCCTTGCAGGGCTGAGAGTCTCCCGTGAACCAGGCATCCCCAGCTTGAAAGTCTTCACCAACTCATAATTGGTGACTGGATAGGTCTCAAGCGAATTCGAGGCCCGAGACCCTCAAATATCAAAGTACCTAGAGCTGGTACGTTCAAGTGTCGCGAGTTTCAAGCGCTTCAGTATCTCCCATATCCCACGTGGAGAGAATGCATGCGTCGATGCCCTTTCTCGGCTGTCAACCTTGCCGGACTCCTCCCTGGGCCACGCCTACATCGAGCATCTTTAGATCCCGAGCTATGAAGCTCCCAGGGAGGTACAACAAGTTAACTCAGAGCCCAGTTGGATGGACAAGTATGTCAAGTACATCACCGACAGTACCTTATCCGAAGATCGAATAGAGGCCGGCCTCATCAAAAGGAAGGCCACCTGCTTTGTGCTGATGGATGGGGTACTTTATCGAAGGTCCTACTCCTACCCACTCCTCAAATGCTTGAGACCCTCAGAGGCAGCAGTCGTGCTCCAGGAGATACACGAAGGCCTCTACAGAAATCACATAGGGGGAAGAACTTTGGCATACAAGGCCCTCCGCTAGGGATACTACTGGGAAACAATGAGGGAGGACGCAGCCAACTTCGTCAAGAGATGTGACCGCTGCCAGCATCACGCTGTCGTGCAATGCCAACTGGCTGTGCTGCTCTCCCAACTCTCTGCCCCCTGGCCGTTCGTCCAGTGGGGCATGGACATCCTTGACCCCTTTCCTCCCGCGTCCGGGCAGCGTAAGTTCCTAATAGTTGCCATCGACTACTTCACAAAGTGGATCGAAGCTGAGCCGTTAGCCCAGATCACGGAGGCGAACATCAGTAAGTTCTTATGGAAATCAATCATATGCCGCTTCGAGCTCCCTCGCACGATCATCATCGACAACGGAAGGTAGTTCGACAATCGGGAGTTCGAGGAGTTCTGTAGCGATCTCGACATCTACCATCGCTTCACCTCGGTAGCGCATCCTCAGACCAACAGAGAGGCCGAGATGACCAACCGGACTATCCCCCAGGGACTCTGAGCCAGGCTGGACCACGCCAAGGGTAGGTGGGCTGAAGAACTCCCCAGTGTCCTATGGGCGTACCATACAATGTCGAGGACAGCCACAAATGAAACACCTTTCAACCTCGTCTTCGATGCAGAAGCGGTGATCCCAGTGGAACTAAGCCAATCTCTCGGATCAGGCTAATCCCGGCCTCGAACAAGTTCTTCTCCGAGAGTAGAACGTCGAGGGAGGGAAGCTAATCATTGAGCAGCTGGGAGAAGGCCTCTCGGTCAGCCGGCACCACCTGGGCATTCTGGTTTGGGGACCGGTCTGGCTCACTCCAGACCCAGTCAACATCCCCGACCGAGGCAAAAAAGAACCGGTTCTTCCACTCCTTGATGGACGTAGAGAGGTCAAACCAGAGGTACTTAGGTCGAGGGAAAAGGTACCACTACCCATCATCAATGGAGAGGCGCTTCAAGGTAAACAAGGCCTGAACAACAAAAACGTACAACAAATCCATGGAAATGACAGAACATGATGAAGGCGAAGATGACCCTGATGGCATTCGGAGCCAACTGGGCCGGGACAAGACGAAAGTGGCTAAGGAAGGAAAGAAAAAAAGGGTGGAGTGGAAAACAAAGACCGCTGGCAAGGAAGTCTTCGTAGAAAGCAACCCGGCTAGGGCCGCTCGAGGTAACCCGCTCCCCAGGTTTCGGGAGCGAAAGCTAGATAAAATACGGGACCCCGAACGATTCCCGGATCTGAGAAAGGTCTTCTCTGGTCATCATCGAAATGAAGCCAAAGGGGCCGAAGGAAGCCTTTGCCACCAGAGGGGCAACGACAGAGGTAGGAGGAAGAACAAGAATAGGAAAAGGAATCCTAGGGGCCTTAGGCTTTCGATAACTATTCCACCAGGATGCAGGTAACTCCGGACATCGAGAGGGACTTCGTCCTCCAATGAGGAGGACGATGGGGTCCTCGATCGAGAGGGACCTGCCTTGTTCAAGTTGGTGGAGAAATGAGGGTGTCGGCCAGAAGGAGCCATTGGAAGAAGAAAGGTTTGAGAAGAAGAAAAGGAGGGCAGAAAACCTAAGGGTTCGGTTCACCTAAACCAGAGGGAAGGACTGGAGTCTGAGAAGAAGCAGAGGAAGAAGGGAAGATCATAGGGCACTCAACTGACTATTTTGGTGGAGAAAGGTGACTCAGGAGAAGAAGTGGGACCACTGCAACCGCCGGCGAGGTGCGAAAAAATCAAAAGACCTCGTTTTCGGAAAGTCTCCTATCTTTTCAAAGATAATCGACAACGGTCGTATAATCATTTTTTTGCCCCCGCCATTGGATAAGCGCCACGTGTGAAGGTGCCCGATGTCGATGCTTTGATTTGTTGAAAACTGCCTCAAGACTGGCACGGCGTAATTATGGTCCTTCGAAACCGCGGACATGGCGCCTACGCATTGGACCTCGAGTGCGACGTGCGGAGCGGCGGCAATCGTGGCAATAATTATACCAGATTTTTGTCCTTCCACATCATCTCTGCATTAACTCCCCACATCCTAACCGCGGTGCTTTGATGGGACTTGGGAGTGGGAGGCAAGTGATATGGCAAGATCGTTGAGGTGGAGTACACCTCGGATCCAGCTAGCAGCTTGATAGGTAGATAGTGTCGCATCAAGTTTTCTTTCGAGCTCCCCCGCCAGGTGGTCCCAGCAACGATCGCGCCCACCTCGTCCCAAGTTTGGCATCCCTACTCTTTCATTTAGTGGCTCCCCAAGGGTCAAGCCCACCTCGGCCAGAGTCGATCCCTCCTTTGCTCCTTCACCAGGTGGCTCGCCAAGGGTCGAGCCCACCTCTACCGGAGTCGAGCTCTCCTCCGTTCCTTCACCAGGTGGCTCCCCAAGGGTCGAGCCCACCTCGACTGGAGTCGACCCTCCTCCTCTCCTTCACCAGGTGGCTCCCTAAGGGTTGAGCCCACCTTGGTCGAAGTCGAGCCTGCCTCTTCTCCTTCGCCAGGTGGCTCTCTAAGGGTTGAGCCCACCTTGGTCGAAGTCGAGCCTGCCTCTTCTCCTTAGCCAGGTGGCTCCCTAAGGGTTGAGCCCACCTCGATCGAAGTCGAGCCCACCTTTGCTCCTTCACCAGGTGGCTCTCCAAGGGTCAAGCCCACTGTTGGCTCTACCTAGTGATTTTGATGAATAACAAAATGTTGAGTACATATTTTGTACTAATGTTTATTTCTAGTTGTGAGTTTTCAGGAAACAAGCATCTCAAAATTAAAGTATCGTGGCACGTTGTGGCACGAAGCATCCTTCGCATTTTGAGGAGTCTTTTCCATGCAAAAAGGGGTTAACGAGTTCAATTATTGCTTAATTATATTGCATTTAAGTTTCATAATCAATACTTGTGTTTTTGGCTTGAATTGCACTTAATTTTGAATTTTGCAGAACCAAGTGTCGACACCTAGAAGGCTAAGTGTCGACACTTCAGTATTTGGCACATAGAAATCTCCTTGGCATGCCAAGTGTTGACACCCAAAATTCAAGTGTCGACACCTGAAACTCAAGTATCGACACTTAAGTTCCCAAGTGTCGACTCAAGGCCTGAGACTTCTTGAAAATCCACAACTTGGCCAATGGAGTATTTTTGTGTCAAGTATCGATACTTGTGAATCAAGTATCAATACTTGAAAGTTCAAGTATCGATACCTGACAGCCAAGTGTCGACACCTGACAGCCAAGTATCGACACTCGGATTCTGACAGTCCTAACAAATCTATTTTTTTGAAGTACAGAAACATCTTTTCAAGCTCCAAATGACTAGATTCGAAGCTCCAATGGTCACAAACCATTTTTCGAAAGTTTTTGAAGTATTTAAGCTTCACCAAACTCATTCTTGAAGTATTGAAGTCCATTCAAAGCCCAAAAGTTAATATTCTCTCAAGAACTTCACTTCAAAAGCCATTTAAAGAGTGATTCCCTGAAAAAGCTTACAATCACATCCTTTCAACATTCCAAAAAGAGAGCTTGAAGAATATTCCAAGGAGAAGATAACACAAAGCATCAATTAGAGCCTCAAAGCTTCCATTCTACTCTTGAAGAGAGTTTATTTTGTTTATTTAAATTATATCTCTGAATTTTTCTTGTGATTTGACCTAGCTTTCAAGGATTTCTTGAAAGTAGGTTGTTGTGGTTGTTGGTGAGCCAAAGGGACAAAATCAACTATGATTAACTTGTGAGCCCGAAGACAAAACAAGTGTAAAGGTTTGTTGGTGAGCCTAGGTGATAAAACCAACATAGATTTTGACTTGTGAGCCTTTGAAAAAACAGGTCGGCTATAATCTTGGAGAGATTATAGTGGAATCCCAAGGGTGGCTTGGGGAGTGGATGTAGGTGCTAGGTTTGCACCGAACCACTATAAATCTTGTGTTTGTATATGATCATCTCTTCTATATCTTGCTCTTTACTTATTGCACTCTATTTATTGATTTTCGCTGCATATAATCTTGTACATCAATTTCATTACTCACAAACACCACAAGGCCTACACATTATTGCTTTAAATTTTTAAAAGATCCAATTCACCCCCCCTCTTGGGCTCCATTTCTGGGCAACACCCACCTCGGTCGAAGTCGAGCCTGCCTCTGCTTCTTCATTAGGTGGCTCCCCAAGGGGCGAGCCCACCTCGATCGAAGTTGAGCCTGCCTTTGCTCTTTCGCTAGGTGGCTTCCCAAGGGTCGAGCCCACCTCGACCGAAGTCAAGCCCGCCTCTGCTCCTTCGCCAGGTGGCTCCCCAAGGATCGAGCCCACCTTGGTCAAAGTCGAGTCCTCTCTTTGGAAGCATCAGGAAGAACGAAGGTGCCAGCCCCTAAGGCGACTGTCGAAGCAGGCGCGCGTAGTGCGGGGTGCCCAGTATGACATCCCAAATCTGCAACGGTGCGTGTAACCTTGTTTGCACCAATTTGAGAGGGGCGCTCCAATCAAGATGTTAGATCCTGCGGCTGACCACCAGAAACCCCGCGAAGGAGAGGGCCGTGTTCGGGGTCTCAGACCCGAGGGCGGTTGCACCCAGATCAAGGTTCCACCTAACTTTCTCCTTCATGACAATACACCGGGCAAGACAAGTTCATAACTTAACTCCCAACTATAAGAGAAAATAATCTCGGGAGAGCAGCCAACGGACACTGTTGACCCTTAAGCCTCCCAGAGAGGGCAAATCGAGGCATGAGAGTAATCAACGATCTACAAAGGCACCAATGGGAAAGAAAGAAGGTAAGCAACCAAGAGAGAGCAAGCACACGAGATAGCAAGAAACGAGTGACTTGAAGGCAGGAGGCTCCCAGAGGACTCCTGGAGCGAGTTCTGTGAGCACAGTCACCGTAGCTCAAGCACCGTTCCTCTCTCATTTTCTCCTACTCAATTCCTTATTAAAAACTCCTCTAAGCATGGTGATCAAAGTGGGATCCACCTTAGAGAACCTATTCCGCTTTGCCATCCGCTAACTTGATCGTCGGAGTGCCCTCACCGGGATCCCTGGCCCGGATCTTTAACACTGTTTTGTAGGTCCAGGAACTCCTGGATTCCAGAGTAAAGTGGCAGACGTCTAGCATCACTTCGTAACTGCAAGCCACGACGGTAAGGTTGGCAACAATAAGGTTTTCAAAACCCTACAAAATGGGCCATTAATTGAGTATAGCAAGTTTATCTTATAAGATGGTTTCCTTTTCAAAGAAAATAAGTTATGTATCCCTCAAACACCAATTAGAGACTTTCTAATTTGGAAAGTATATGTCAGAGGTTTAGCTAGATACTTTAGTAGAAACAAAATGATAGAGGTCGTAGGAGCCCAATTCTATTGGCCTAGTCTTCAACGAGATGTTGCTTGTGTAGTAGTCCAGTATAGGACTTATGCTGTAGCAAAGCAAATTAAGAAGAACACTAGCTTATACACTCCACTACCAGTTCCTACTCATCCATGGAAAGATATGAGTATGGACTTTATGTTAGAATTACTATGAACTCTGAGGAAGCATGATTCTATTTGTATCGTAGTTGATCAATTCTCCAAAATGGTTTAGTTTCTATCGTATTTAAAAATTTCAGATGCTTCTAAGATAGCCTATCTTTTTTTTGACAAGATTATTAAGTTACATGGATTACCTAAATCCATGGTATCTAATAGAGATGTCAAATTCATGAGTCACTTTTAGAAGATATAGTGGCACATTCTAGGAATGAAACTAAAATTCTCTTCTATCTATTACCGTCAAATAGATGGTCAAACTAAAGTAGTAAATAGAAGTTTAGAATACCTACTAAGATGTTTGATCGGTGAACACATGTCAAATTAGATTTGATTTTACTACGTGCTAAGCTTGCTTATAATAATTCGGTCAATAGGTCAACTACTATGAGTCCTTTTGAGATTGTTCATGGTTATAAAGCTAGAAAACTAGTAGAGTTGATTCCTTTACCCGTGCATGCTACAATGTCTCATCCAGCTCAAAATTTTGTAAAATAATTAGAAATTTGCATATAAAAAACCAGCAAGCAAATTGATATCAATAATCAAATTTATAAATGATTCGTAGATTCAATAAGCATGTTCAATTATTTAATGAAGGTGATTATGTAATGATAAGGGTTAGACACAAATAGTTCTCATTCGGAACTGTTAAGAAATATATGCCCATGGAGTAGGACCATTTAAGATTTTGAAATAATTAAGATCAAATGCACTTATTGTAGATCTACTATCAGATTACGAAATTAGTTCTATTTTAATATATCAAATCTAGTAGCCTATAAGGAACCAATAACAATACCCAGTGATTCATCTAAGCATGTTCCATCCTTTGAGAGGGAACCTTTATCTAAGTGTCCATTTTTAAAAGTACAATTTATAAGAGGCATGAACAGATTAAGAGAATCCTTGATGAGTAGGTAGTAACCACATGGAGTCAAGGATATCAACGCTTCCTGGTTTATTGGAAAGGTTGTCCCGAGTCAAATGATTCTTGGATTACTCATGCGGAGTTGCAGAGGATCACCCTAGACCTTCTTGAGCAGTACTTAAGTAGGGTTGGCACACTCAACGGGGTCGAGTTCTCTCCACCTTGAAAGAATTGATGAGGACATCAGCTTACCTACCAAACCAGTTCAGACTAAACACATGAACAACGATGATCCAGAATATCGGTAGCATCAGCAACATCTTATGGCTATAGAAGCTCGATTGACCCTTATCTTAGTTGCTTTATTATTTCTTTTAGCTAATTTATCGTATACTCAATTAGATTTGTCAATTGGGTTAATTATTTTGTTTATATGGATTCGGGTTTTGTTGCTGCCTAGATCGCTATGACCCGTAGCTCTAACATGTCATGGGTGTGTCGGGCTCTCTTTGGATGTTTTGTCCTCTCTCCGGTCAACTCCTGGATCAGCATAACCTACAAAAAGAGGAGACTCAAGCCAGAAATTTTAATGGGGACACTCCGATGATCAAGTCAGTTGAGATGATCAAGAGGAACAGAGCCTCAGTGACGAAGAGCTCTGGAGCTTCTCTATCTAGAGGAGTGAGAGTGAGATCTTAGAGGTGGAAAAATGAAGAGGAGTGGAGAGTAGAGAATGGGGAGGTTCTCCTTGCTGGTTCCTTGCTCATTTGCTCTCTTTGTCTTACCAGTTGTCTTTCTTTTTACCGAAGGTCCCTTCCTCTATTTCATATGAGAGGAATAGAACAGACCAAGTATGGGGCTTCATCGGGATGTCACTTTCTTGTGCCCCTTTCAGGAGGGATTTTCTTTGTCAGCAGCCTCTCCCCCTGTCGGATTGATACTCGAAAGGAGATCCTTTTATTAGGGGTGTTCGCCGGCATAGTACAAGTATTGTCCCTCTGTTAGTGCAATTTTTTGTGGGAGGCACGAGCACCATGCCGCTGAGCCCTGAGCCACAATGGGACATTTTATTCCAGGAAGGACCGTCGGAGTGTTGCAGGGTCTGGGGCTTTAATGTGATACTCTTCTTGGAGAAGACACAGGTGGCATGTCATGGAAATCGGAGCCCTGGCTACACGATGGTGGGCGTAGGCGGCATGCCATAGGGCCTGAAATTTGGTGAAACCCGCATCACACAGAGGATGCAGGTGGCACGTTGCAGCACCTGGAACCTTTGGAAGGGCATGTACCACCTTTCGGGGGTTGTAGGTAGCTGGAGCTTCCACGCCATGGTCTGATCTTCTCCTGATCCTTTCTTATTTTTTACTGGTGGGAGCTTCGATCCTAGTAGGAGGGGAAGCTTTATCTCGGGAGCTCGACCCCAGATGGCAGGAGCGCGACCTCGGATGGGAGCATGACCTTGACTGGATCTTCATTTGGTCACCACATCCAGGTGACACTTTCCACCAGCATGGCCACTAGCCGGGTTCGGCATAGGTTCCATGTTATTGATAGTGCCACATCAGTGCCCCCTATTCTCGAGCCCAGAGCACGAGTGGTGGTTGGGATGAAGGGAGTAATGATCATGCTGATGTGGAGGGATGCGCCTCCTATGCTATTAATGCCTCGAGTGCTAGTGCTCCGGAGATCGTGCTTCCGCACCAACAAGAAGACACCATGTCAGCTCATTTAAGAGGGCCATAATTGCTGCACTAGGCTTGAAGCAATTGCCTCTAAATCGAAGCATCGACTCCAGTGGATCTCAATGCATAGCGGGCTCTGGTTGGCCAAGAAGAAGAGAGGACACATGTTTTCAATCAGTACGATGCAATGGGGGGGACCTGCTGGCTTTTGAAAGAAGGGGCTTGTCCTTTTGCTCCTTAAGGACTTTCCGAGTGAAGAGGGCAAGGTCTTTCTGCAGCGCTCCCTTCTTCCTTACGTCTCTACAGCGCTCCCTTCTTCCTTCTATCTTGTGCCTGCATTGTTGTTCCAGAGTCTTTGCAGGGTTGTCCTTCCTTCCTTCTTCCTTCTTTCTTCCTCCTCTCTCTCCTTCGGCATATGCTGGAGGAGATCTCGTAGAGTTCCATAGGTTTCTGTCTTTTCCTTGTCTTCTTTTCTTCCTGCTCTCCTCCATGAGTTCCTTCGGCAGAGGGCACCGCCACCTGGACTATTCCAGTGAAGTGGGGCCATCATGACCGAGGCCTCCTTCCTCGGATAGCAAGGAGGAGGATGTTCTTATAGTGGTCTACGGGGTCCCCGCCAGACGGGGATAGTCATAAGACCCCCTGCAGCTCCTCCTCCTATTGGGGAGTTGGCTGGTCCCTCTGGCATTGCTTTGATGATGACCGGTGAGGACCTCCTTCATATTCGAAGTGCATATAGGATCCCGGATTTCATCCGACTCTCAGTCTCGGGATCGGAGGAGCGGGTCACTTCCAGTGGCTTGGGCCGAATTGCCCTATATGAAGATTTTTCTTCGGGGGTCTCTGTCTTCCTTTCCATCCTTTCTTTCTTTCCTTCCTGAATAATTCCATCTGGTCCTGGCCTAACTTATCCCCAATGATGTCAAGACTATTTTTTGTTTCATCATCCTTTGCCATTTCTACAGGATTGTAGCTTGTTTCTCCCTCTTTAGGGCCTTGTTCACCCTGAAGCACCACCTAGTTGATAATGGATGGTGGTTTATGGCCCCTCACCCGGGGGCCATCAAACTAGACCTGCCTTCTTCCATCAAGGGGTGGAAGAACAGGTTCCTATTCACCTCGGTTGAGGGGGTGGACTGGGTTGGAGTGACCCAGACTCTTTCCCAACCATCAGTCTTTAGTCAAGCTAGCCGACAAGGAAGTGTACGACCGGCTCGTCACCTCCAAGGTCCCGGCTCTTTGAAACCTACCGACCCGAGCGCAACCTCATCGATGCCGGGGTCAGCCTGGCCCAATCCCAGGGTAAGGCTTGACATCTAGGCTTTTTTCTTTTGAAAGTAGATTTTGGTAACTAACTCTTCTCCTTCCTTTCTACGGGGATGAAGTTCACAATAGAGTAGCTCCTTCAAATGTCGAAGAAGAGGGCTGCTCCCGTGGGGCCCAGAGAGGAGCCTGCCAAGAAGGCCCAGGAGGAGCCGAAGTGGAGGCTCGGCGAGAGGCCCTCCACGGCGCCGTCTGCACCTGGGCTGGTGGTCCAGTCTTCTTCTCGTAGGCCCAGGAGTGGGGCCAAACCCGTGGAGGGGGCCGTGCCAGTAGCCCCGGTGGCCCCTCCATGAATTGAAGCTCCACCTCGATCGGAGGTGGCGAAAGAAACTGCCATGAGAGACCGGCCCCACCGCCAATAAATGGAGCCACCGGAGTCCAGCCCATGGCCACTGCACCTCTACCAATAGCCATGCTGGGACCCACGGAGCCACCCGTGACAGCAAAGTCGGGGATGAAGAAAATGTCCCTCTACATGCCTCTAGATGCGGCGATGACGAGGGATGGAAAGTTGGCAGAGCAGGTGATGAATGCCATCATCTACCCACGAGATCGTGAAGAGAAAGGCGACCAAAAACTGGTGGACATCCTCACCATGGAATTCCCCCAACTTCTATCGGTAAGCCATTTCCTGGTCACTTCATTTTCTTTCCTAGCTGAGTTTTTGAATGTTAGCTAACCTTCTTCCTATTTCTGTTGCAGGTGGTCACCGATACTCAGCTCATCCGGGATTCATACCTGGGGCTAATGAAGCGGGATCACCACCTTCGCAAGGAGAGGGATGCCGTCGAGGCCAAGGCCCGGACCCAGGCTACCCAGATACAAAAGCTGGAGGGTCAGATGAAGGCCCTTGAGGCCGAGATGACCAGCTCCCAAGCGATGACAATGGAGCTAGAGAAGAAGTTCGCTGAGCTCAACGGGGCTCTAAAGGCGGAGAAAGAGAAGACCTCTCACCTGGCAGAGAGGGAGGCCAGCTCTGCGGTGGAGGTGGCCCACCTGGAGGGAAGGGCGCAAACCCTCCAGGTGCAACTTGAAGAGGAGGCGGCCCGAGCTACGATGGTTGAGGAGAAGGCAATGGCGGTGCGGTGCTAATGGAGGTGGCAAAGAAGGAGGCCGTCGAAGCCATCCCCAAATTCAAAGCATCGGAGGCCTTCGTTGATGAGGTCATCGAGGTAGTCTTGGACTCTTACTAGAAGGGGTTCAATGACTTCCAAGGTAAGGCTAGCCAGCTCTTTGGTTTGAAGGGGCTGGACAACATCTACCTTGACCTGCTCGACATCACTAGGGTGCCAGGAATGCCTGCTACTGAGGTCGAGCCAGAGCCAGAGCCGGAGACTGAGGAGGAGGCCAAGGCCGAACCTGCCACTGCCCAGGACACCTCACGGATCGAGGTCGTGCCAGCACCTAGTGAGGTGACTCGTCGGCTAGGGAAGGAGTCGGCAACCTCGGAGTAGTTAAGATTTTCAATTTTTTCTGTACACTTTTGATACTAAGTTTTGAATGGCTTCCCGGCCTGTTAGGAGCCTTTACATTTGTAAAGAAAGAAAAACTTTCATGAATGAAAATATCTTCTTTCCATTTGATGAGTACTTCAATTTTTTACCCCATCTCTTTTTGTACTTCGATTTTCTGGACCTCCTGGCCTGTCGGGAGTCTTCACAGATGTAAAGGAAACTTCAATCAATGAACATATTGTTTATTCATTTACTGAGTGCTTTTCTATCTCCTTTCTTCTTCTTCTTCTTCTTCTTCTTCTTCTTCTTCTTCTTCTTCTTTTTGCATACTTTGACATCTTGCCCAGCAAACAGGAATCTTTCATACTGTGACAAGCTTGTTTCAGCAATGTGGACTGAGCCTTGCTTCGTCAATGAACTTTGCCTTGCTCTTCTCTCCTTAGCTTTTCTACCTTTCCTGTGATAGAAAGATAGGCATCATGATAGTGAAGCACGAGGCTTCCTGGGTCTCGGCCATTTCCGGCCAAGTCTGAAACCTCGTGACCGGCCAGGAGGACTATGGGAGCATTTCGGCTCTCCTTGCCGATCATAAAACCACGCAGTGGTGAGTGTAGAGCTTCTAGAATTTCTCGGCTTGCCTCACTAGTTCGAAGGAATGGGATGTATGAATGAATGGTACGGGGCTTATGGAGTTTCTCTGCTTTGAGTGCGAGGCTTTTGGAGTTTTTCGACTTTGGAGTGTGGGGCTTCGTAAGTTTCCCGGCTTTGGAGTGCGGGGCTTCATAAGTTTCTCGGCTTGGATGCAGGGCTTCTGGAGTTTTTCGGCTTTGAGTGTGGGGCTTCGTAATTTTTCTAGCTTTAGAGTACGAGGCTTTGTACGTTTCCCTGGCTTTGGAGTGCGGGGCTTTGTAAGTTTTTCAACATTGAAGTGTGGGGCTTCGTAAGTTTCTCGGCTTTGTGTGTGGGGCTTCTGGAGTTTCTCGACTTTAAGTGCGGGGCTTTGTAAGTTTCCTAGCTTTGGAGTGCGGGGCTTTGTAAGTTTCCTGACTTTGGAGTGCATGGCTTCGTAAGTTCTCGGCTTTAGGTGCGAGGCTTCTGGAGTTTCCCAGCTTTGAGTGCAGAGCTTTGTAAGTTTTTCGGCTTTGGAGTGCAGGGCTTCGTAAGTTTCCCAACTTTATTCGCTAGACTTGGAATCAGGCGGATGAGTTCCTACACAGGTGGAAGGCATTGTTGTACCAAAAAAAACTATAATAATTGAGGGAAGCCTTACATTTTTGGTAGTGCATCCTCAGATTGCTGACATTCTATGTCTGTAAAAATCGGGTGCCATCGAATCCGGTGAAATAGTAGGCTCCGCTTGGCAGAGCCTCGACTACCTTGTAAGGACCTTCCTAGTTCGGGAAGAGTTTGTCGCATTCTTCTGGTTGGGGTATTTCTGCTCGCTTGAGAACCAGGTCACCTAAACGAAAAGCCTTGGGCCTGACATGGGAGTTGTAGTAGCGAGCTACCCATTGCTGGTATGCTAGAGTCGAGCTTTGTCCCTTGTCTCATCCAAGAGATCCAGGTTGAGGAGAAGGCGGGCCAGATTCTCAGCCTCATCGTACTGCTCTACCCGTAACGTGGGCAGACCTACCTCCATCGAAATCATAGCCTTTGCACCAAAAATGAGGTTGAAGGGCGTCTCACCAGTTGTCATACGAGGTGTAGTGTGGTAGGCCCACAGCACACTGGAGAGTTCCTTGACCCATCGATCCCTAGCCTCGTCCAGTTTGGTATGGAGCCCTTGCAAGATGGTTCAGTTAGTCACCTCAGCCTTCCCATTGGTCTGAGGGTGTGCCATCGAAGTGAAATGATGGCAGATGTTGAGGTCAGCATAGAATTCTTTGGAAGCCTAATTGTTGAACTGCCGTCCATTATCAATGATGACCGAGTGCGGGAGTCCAAAATGATAGATGACTGACTTCCAGAAAAAAGATCTAGCCTTGGCCTCGGTGATCCATGTTAAGAACTCAGCCTCAACCCACTTGGTGAAGTAGTCGATGGCCATAATCAAATACTTCTGCTGACCAGATGCGAGAGGAAAGGGACCTAAAATATCCATTCCCCACTGGGTGAATGGCCACGGAGTAGAGAGTTGGGAAAGCGATGTGGCCAGCTAACATTGAATGAAGAATGATGCTAACAGCAATCACACTTTCATACAAAGTCGGTGGCATCTTCCCGTATGGTCTCCCAAAAGTATCCTTGTCAGAGGGCTTTATAAGCAGAGTCATGTCCCTCACATGATTATTGCAGATGCCTTCATGTTTTTCTTGGAGTACATAGGCGGCTTCTAAGGGCTTTAAGTACTTTAGCAAGGGATAGAAGTAAGACCTCTGATAGAGCTGCCCATCCATCAGCATGAACTGTGCAGCCTTCTTCTTGAGGAGGTCGGCTTCCTTGCAATCCTCAGGTAGGGCACCGATGGTAATGTATTCGATGTAGGGGTCCATCCAACTTGTCTTACAGGTGACTTGCTGGACCTCTACTGCAGACTCGAAGCTGGGGGTCTTTAGATATTCAATGAAAGTACGCCCCAGTAATGAATCTGACAGGGTTGCCAGCCTAGAGAGGATGTCGGCCCGAGCATTCTCCGCACGAGGGATGTGGAAAATGCTGAAGTGTTGGAGGTTCATTGTGTATGAGTGAACCTTGTCTAGATACTTCGCCATCATAGGATCTCGAGCTTCATACTCACCAGAGACTTGGCCCACCATGAGCTGCGAATCCGTAAAGACCTTCAGGCACTTTACACCCAGCTCACAGGATACTTTCAGTCCCGCGATGAGGGCTTCATACTCAGCTTGATTATTGGTTGCCTTGAAGAGGAAGTGCAGTGCACATTTAGCGATGACTCCGTCAAGGTTGGCGACGATAAGCCCGGCTCCACTCCCTCCAGCATTAAATGCACCATCAATGTAGAGAACCCATGTCGTCACTTCTAGGGCTAAGTCCAGTTCGGGCTCAACTCACTTGTCCGGCTCCTCCAGATCCTTAGTTGCCCAAGTGCATTCTACCAAGAAGTCAGCAAGGACATGGGTCTTCTACACTAGTCGTGGATGGTAGGTGATGTCGAACTCATTGAGCTTCACCATCCACTTGGCCAGGGACCTTGACGTATCAGGGTGGCTCAGGATGGCCCTCAGAGGCTGGTCAGTGAGGACTATGATCAGATGTGCTTGGAAGTAGGGCTCGAAATGCTACGTAGACATAATGAGTGCAAAGATAATCTTTTCAGATCGAGTGTACTTGGTTTATGTATCTTGAAGCAGCTTACTGGTATAGTAGACTGACCTTTGAGAGCCATCCTTGTTAGTGCAGACCAACACTGAGCTCACCACCTCTGGTGAAACTACCAGGTACAGGAGGAGCTCTTCTCCAAGCTCCAGCCTGAATAGCAACAGCAAGGAGGCGAGAAGCTTTTTCAGCCCCTCGAAGGCCTCCTGGCATTCTTCCATCCATATGAAGTTATGCATCTTGCACAGCACTTTGAAGAAAGGCTGGCGGTGCTCGGCAGAACGCGAGATGAAATGGCTTAACACCGTGATGCACCAGGTTAAGTGCTGAACCTCCTTCTTGGAGATGGGGTGTCTCATGTCAGTGATCACCTGGATCTTCTTGAGGTTGGCCTCTATTTCCCGTTGGGTGACCATGAACCCAGGATTTTCTCACCGTAATGCCAAATGCATATTTAGCAGGGTTCAACTTCATCTGGTAGAGGCGGAGGTTATCAAAGGCCTCCACGAGGTCGATGATATGGTCCGACTCTGGGCCGCTCATGATGAGCATATCATCTACATAAACCTGTATGTTGCGACCGATCTGATCTTTGAAGACCTTGCTGACTAGATGCTGGTACATGGCCCCTATATACTTGAGGCCAAATAGCATCATCTTGTAGCAGTACGTACCTCTATCAATCATGAACGCCGTGTGCTCCTCATCTTTTATATGCATGCGAATTTGGTTGTACCCGAAGAATGCATCCATGAAGCTGAGAAACTTGTGGCCCGAGATTGCATCCATCAACTGGTCAATCTTGGAAAGAGGGAAGCTATCCTTCAGGCATGCCCAGTTGAGGTCGGTGTAGTCCATGCAGATCCTTCACTTTTTGGAAGCTTTCCTAACCATCACTATATTAGCAAGCCAGTCAGGGTACTGTACCTCATGGATGAAGCTTGCTGCGAGGAGCTTTCCAACCTCCTCATCAATTGCCTTCTGCCTCTCCGAGATGAATCTCCTCTTCTTTTGCCAGACTGGGCGGCAATTGGGGTCAACATTCAGCTTGTGGGTGATCACTTATGGTGGGATCCCGGCCATGTCTACTATGATCCAGGCAAAGACATTCATGTTGGCCCGTAAGAAACTGAGCAAGGGGTCCTCTCCTCTTTGGGCAACAAGGCTCCCGCTTGTACAGTCTTCAAGGAGTCCTCTCCCAAGGGAAAAGACAGCAGAGGCTTGACCGGTCTGCCTTTCGACTCTAGGTCTGTTGGGCCCGGCTGGTCAATGGCAAGAGTCCGCACAGCCTCCTGCACCCCTGAGATGGTCTGCAGGCAATGTTTGATTGGTTGTCGAGACCCTCTCATCTCCCCCACCTCCCAAGGAGTTAGGAACTGGATGAGAAGATGCCTGGTGGAGATCGTGGCATCGAGTAAATTGAGTCCGGGGTATCCCAGAATCGTATTATAAGGTGAAGGAAGCCTCATAATGGTGAATATCATCAACATAGTGCTCTACCGAGATGGCATCTCAACGGTTATTGGAGATGTAATCTCTCTTTCAACCCCAATAGAGTCTCCGGTAAAACCGACCAAGGGCGTATACACCCGTCTTATTTGGTCAGTGGATAAGTTCATCCTTGCAAAAGCAGCATAAAAAAAGATGTCAGCAGAGCTTCCGCTATTGATAATAATTTTTTTTACAGGATGTTTAGCTATCATCATTTCTATGATGACAGCATCATTATTTGCATTATCACCCTAGCCAACCCTTCTCCCGCACAGGGGAGTACACCATCACTTCCCTCTCTTCCCCTAGCCCTCTTCGAGCTTCTCCCTAACCCCCAGGAGATCATCCCCACTGGCTTCTTAGTGGGGTAGTTGTCAATGGTGAGTGGTTGGGGCTCTTCATTCAGGACTGCTGGGATAGCTCCTCCCTCCACATATTTCTTAAGGTAGCCATGCCTAATTAGGCTTTCTATTTCCCTCTTCAGATAGTGGCATTCCTCTATATCATGGCCATGGTCCCGTTGGAAGCGATAGTAGTATGACTTGTCACGTCCAACATATGGCCTCAATAGGGAGGTCGGTGCAGGAAGCGCTCGCCCTCGATCTCCATGAGAATCTTTGCTCTCGAGGTGAGGAGAGGAGTGAATTTCTCTTCCTTGGCAAGGTCGGCTCTGGGCCTGGGTCTCGACCACAGGACCGAACAGTTCTTCAAGGTTGAGGGGCTAGATGCTTCCCCAATGGCTTGCCTCTTCAGAGGCCTCCCGTCCAACTCCCTCCTGGTATGGTTGGCCTCCTCCGCATGGATGTACTTGTGGGCCCGAAGGAGGATGGTGCGGGCACCAGACTCAGAAGAAGACTTCAGGGCTCCATCTGGATCTCTGATTGACCTTGCCCGAAGAATTAGGGTTTTCTAGTTTTGTAATAAGGGTTGACTTGGTCAACTCAATTTTAGTTTGAGTCTGTATTTCCCTGTAATTTAAATTTTGTTGAGTCATGTTGACTCAGTACAAGTCCTAGTAGTGGTCTAGGTCTTCTCCAGGGTGCCACATTTTCTCCCAGGACCAAGCAAGTGGGCGCCACACTCCCAGCCACACGCCAGAGTCCAAGGGGCGCCACATCTCCATCCAGTGTACTTTGGTCCCCACACCACAAGAAAGCAGGTCCCTTCTTTCATGCGCCACTTAAGGAGAAATCAAATAAGGATCCTCAATCCAAGGAGGCGCCCAAACTATTTCTATAAGAGCCAAGCTATGAAAAGAAAGGAGCAAAGCTTGGGGAGCAAGACTAGGAGGTGCCCAAATATTTCCAAATAAAACCAGGTATGAAAGGAAGGAAATTTTCTCTTGAAGAGCAAGGCTAGGAGGCGCCCAAATACTTCCAAATAAAGACAAGCATGGAAGGAAAAATATTTTTTCTTGAAGAGCAAGGCTAGGAGGTGCCACCTACTTACCATTTGGAGCCACCAATCAACACTTATGGAAGCTCTTGGCCGGCCATATAGGAAGAGATTGATTCTACAAACCTAATTTGAAGATCCATCCTATTAGTCCCACATGGGAAGATGTAAAACCCTGACCTCTTGTAAAGACCTATAAAATAAACCCCTCTTGTAAGTTTTAAAAAAAATAACTGATGAATGAATTCAAATTTTGTGTGAGCAACTTTATGTTTCTCTCTTCCGCACTTGCATCCAGGTGTTGAGCTCTATGAGGGAGTAAATCCGGGTTCCCTAGGAACCTTGAGGAGGTATGAGATCTCCAACCCCAAAACCCTAGGATAGCCACTTCAACTCCAAACCCTAGCCGCCCATCATCCTCTTCATTCCACCAAACCCTAGCCTATCCCATCTCTCACGGCCCCTCTCTCCAAGTAGAGGCCGACCACCAGCATCCAGGTCCAGATCGGCTACTTCGAATATAGAGCAAATCCCAGAGAAAGTCAGATCAGCATCCAGGAGAATCAGGAATTCAGCAACATCAATTTTTCAAGTTCTTCTTATTTGGTAAATCTTTTCTTTGAGTATCTAGTTCCTTAACTTGTTCTTTTTCTTTCCCAGATCCTGAGTTCAGGAGAAGCCAACTCTACCAAAGGACCAGTATTGGAGGATCCATTGCAAAGATATCTGAATCCGGGGATCCAATAATATGCTCAAGAGAGTCCTTCCACTAAACTCTGTGAATATCCCTGCCTGGCCTGTAACCCTTCTCTTCTCTTTACTTCTGTCCTGTTGAAAGTTCAGAGCGAAACCCTAGGTCTGGGAGTTTCTCAACTCCCAGCGATCCTTTACTTCTGAACTACTCTGATAATCTAGTTCCTTTAAATTGTGCTTTCAATTATTATCTAGTTTCTTTCAATTTAGTTTAACTTTTCTTTGAGTCAAAGCTGACTTCTGAAAATATAAAAAAAAAAAAGGAAAAAAAAATAGTCTTAATTTACTTCCGCATCGCATCGTCTCTTTCGTTCTGCATCAGAGGAGCTCTGAGTAAGTCTTCGAAGGCTTCTTATTGAGGGAGTAGGTGAAGCAAGAGATTCTGAGTCCTCTCTTTAGGGCTGGCATAGCAACTGGCTCATCAAGGTGGTAAATCTCCAAAGTGGCGACCTTAAACCGGGACACGTAGTCCCGAAGGGGCTCTCGATCCTGCTGGCGGATAGAGAAGAGACTGTTAGCCTCACGTGGCACCTTCTTGCATGCATCAAAGTGTGCCATGAACTTTTTCTCCAACATCCAAAGGAGTCGATGCTTCCCGGCTCGAGCTAAGAGAACCAAGCTCAAGCAACCTTCTAGAATGTAGCTGGGAAGGCGATGTAGAGAAGCACGTCGGTGGCCTCCTAGACCCTCATGAGGGTCTTGTAGCTTTCGAGGTGGTCCAAGGGATCGGTTGTTCCATCATAGGGATCAACCTGAGACATGCAAAACTAATTAGAAATCGGTTCCTCTTGGATTATGAGAGAAAAAGGTGGGCGGGTGTCGTAACCCGATGGCTCACTGGGGGAGCCCTGAATCTCTGTAAACTGGCGAGATAGATTGGCCAGCTTGCGCTCTTGCTCTTCAAGGTGCATTTTCGCTCGTCAGCGAATGGCCTCATCTATGGACCCCTTGATGGAGGCCATTAAGGGTGAAGGGGGCACAGAGTGGTGGAACTCTTGCTTGAGTTCTCGACCACATCGGCACTGCCGACACGAGAGCATGCCATGATCTGAGACCGGGGAGTGGCTCTCCCGGTCGGTCGGGACATCTTGTTGTTCCTTCCCGACTGCCCACTGGTCTCCTCATAGGTGGGAGGCTGCACATGATGGCCCCTCCCGGAAGGATCGTAGGTTGGTACAAGGATCAACGGCATGAGTTATCGGCATCCATAGCTGTTGCTGGGTCACTAGGGACTAGTGTCACTGATGAAGCTGATGTATTACTGCGGTCAAGGCATGGACCTGCTGGATGAGTGCGGTGATCTGGGGGTCCGCCAGAGGTGGTGATGTTGGAGTGGGGAGTTCCCTCTCCGGGCTCTACTGATCACCACAATGAAAAGGATCCCCGGTGTAGCTGATGGAAGCTTCCCATGCATGCATGTTCACCCTGGGGCTATTGATGTTCATGGGTGTTTTGCTAGTAGTGGAGGACTTGCTGTTGGACTTCCGGTAGTTGATAGCACTCATCTATAGCATCCCTGCTTGGCACACCAATCTGTTACTGCCTAGACCACTGTGGCCCGTAGCTCTGACGTGTCATTGGTGCATTGGGCTTCCTTTGGGCATTTGGTCCTCTTTCCGGTTAGCTCCTTGGTTAGCATGACCTATAAAAAAGAGGAGACCTAGGCCAGTGATTCCGGCAAGGACACTCTGATGATCAAGTCAGTTGGGACAATCAAGGGGAACAGAGTCTCAGTGATGGAGAGCTCTGAAGCTTCTCCGTCTAGAGGAGTGAGAGTGAGATCTCAGAGGTGGAAAAATGAAGAGGAGTGGAGAGTAGAGAGCAAGAGGTTCTCTTTGCTGGTTCCTTGCCTGTTTGATCTCTTTGTCTTACCAGTTGTCTCTCTTTTTGCTGGAGGTCCCTTTCTTTGTTTTATATGAGAGGAATAGCCCAGACCAAGTTGGGCCTTCATCGGAATGTCACTTACTTGGTACCCCTTTCGGGAGGGGTTTCCTTTGTCAGTGGCCTCTCTCCCTGTCAGACCAATCCTCAGAAGGAGATCCTTTTATTGGCCTCTCTCCTAAGATAGTAGCACCAATATATTCCTCGTAATCAATATGAAATAAATGACATCTCTAATAATACTCTTATCAAGACTAGAGATGATGCTTATTTTGAAATTTTTTTTTAGAAACAAAGTTCCAAACCCAATTTAATCTAATAGATCCTCTAATCCTAGCCTTATTGAATCAAAGATTTCTTATGATTCAAGAAAGAGAAAGAGGTCTATTCCTGATCATAGATGATCTAAACCTAGAAGACATACAAGGACTAGAAAGGAAAAAGATTTTGGTGAAGAGTTTTTATCTTTTTAGTAGAAAATGAACCTTTTTTACTTTTTTAGAGGCAATATCAATGCCCCTTTCTAGAAGGAAGTTATTAACTATGAATTCAATTCAATAATCCAAAACTAATCTGAATCCTTACTGATCTTCCTCCAAGTAGTAAACTGTTAAGTTGTAAGTGGGTGTCTGTAGGAAGCTTAGACTTGATCGATTAATAGAAAAATATAAGGCTAGATTAGTAACTAAGGGTATAACTAGAAAAGGGTTTAGATTACTTTGATATCTATTTTTCTATAGCTAGAATCTCTATCTTTAGAACCCTTTATGCCATTGTTTCTATTCATAAGTTGATCATTCATCAAATAGATGTGAAGATTGTATTCCTAAATAGAGATCTTGATAAAGAGATCTACGTGAAATGATCTCAGGGACTCATTGTTAAGGGACAAGAAAATAAAATTTGAAAACATGTTAACTCTCTATATGATTTTAAATAGGCACCTAAATAATGGCATGAAAATTTTGATAGGATCATTCTTTTTTTTGGTTTCTCAATCAATAATCATGACAAATATGTCTATTCTAAAATTATTGATGATGATTGTGTGATTCTTTGTTTGTATATCGATGATATTCTAATTTTTGAAACTTCTCTTGAAATTATATCTGAAATCAAATAATTCCTTTCAAGTCATTTTAATATAAAAGATTTATATAAAGCTAATATTATCTTTGGAATGAAGTTGATCAAATCCCCTGAAGGGATAGCTCTCTCCCTTTCTCATTCCACCATGAAAATGATTGAAAAATTTGAATATTATAATCAACAACCTGTATCTACTGCTTATGATCCAATTTTCATCTTAAAAGAAATTTAGGTGAACTGGTTGAGCAACTCAAATACTCCCAGATTATAGATTTTTTTCTTTATATGGCAAATAGAATAAGACTTGATATTTCCTATGCTACAGGAGATCAAGTAGATATACCAAAAATCCAAATAAATCTCATTAATTTGCTATTAAAAAGGTATTCCATTATCTTAAAGGAACCGATGATCTATCTCTCTTATACACTAAATATCCTAAGATGGTTGAGGATTACAATAATGCAAATTAGATTACTGATTCTCTTATTCTTAAATTAACCATTAGATATCTTTTCTTCTCAACAGTGCTGCCATATCTTCGGGATCTTCTAAGCAAACTATTATATCTCGAAGTACCGTGAAGGCTGAGTTGATTACTCTAGAGACCACTTGTATTGAGATAGAGTAGATTAAAAATCTTATCTTTGAGCTACCTTTAATATCTAAACTAGTTTAGACCTTATCAATCCATTATGATAATAATATCATAATTGAACTAACTAATCAAAAGAGTACTAACAAAAAGATGAACCGGTATATATGGATTCATCATTGTTACGACCGTAACGATGACATGGTCGATCGCAGATCCCGACGGGCACTATTCGAGCCACGTGGAGATTTTTGACCGAGTCAGCTGCGGCTCCCACACGCCCGAAGTCGAGCTCGGCCCGGGCTCCTCGCTCCCTCGCCAGATGGCACCCTGAGACGGTCCCACCTCGGCCGAGGTCGGCTGCTCCCCCGCTCCCTCGCCAGGTGGCATCCTTAGACGGTCCCACCTCGGCCGAGGTCGAGCCGGGCCCCTTCGCTCCTTCGTCAGGTGGCCCCCAGAGACGGGACTACCTCGGTCGAAGCCGAGCGTCCTTCTGCCATCCCGCCAGGTGTCCACCCAGGAGGGGTCCACCTCGGCCAAGGTCGGCTGCTCCCCCGCTCCCTCGCCAGGTGGCACCCATAGACGGTCCCACCTCGGCCGAGGTCGAGCTGGGCTCCTTCGCTCCTTCGCCAGGTGGCCCCCAGAGATGGGACCACCTCGGCCGAAGCCGAGCGTCCTTCTGCCGCCCCGCCAGGTGTCCACCCGGGAGGGGTCCACCTCGGCCGAGGTCAGGCAGCTCGTGCAGAGAATGTCCCAAAGAGCGGAGGCACAGGTTTCGAGGTTGGCCCTCGAGCCGTGCGCGCCGCACCCCGAAGAAGGCGCCCCGTACGGATGGCGGTGGCATGCGAAACATCACTTACATCAGCCCGACAGGTTCTGCAGTCAAGAGACGCGGTTCTGGCAGAACAGGGCCCGTTAATGGACAGCGCCGGCACTTGGAAAGGAGAGCACCCACACTTGGCCCAAGGTCTGGCCGGCCGCCCTGCCGGTGCCCCCCTCCTCTACCTTTTCCCCGCTAGGCTCGGCGAACGAGGCCGGAAAGCTGCCTGGCCCTCAGAACCAGAAGGGAAAAGAGAAAAGGGCGGAGAGAGGGCGACGAGAGCGAGAGGGGGAGCCTCCCGAGAGCGGAAAACAAGCAGGCACCGGGAGGAGATAAAAAAGGAGAAAAGAGACGACCAGGTAAGCAGAGACAAGTAAGAAACAGAGGCTGGAAGCTCCGCTCCCCGAGCAAGATCCAAGGTCCCGAGAGGGGATCGCTTGGCGTGAGCTCAGCAAAGGAGTCCAGCCGGGTTTTTGGTCTCTCTAGCACCTTTCTTGCTCGTAGAATCTCTGAGTCTGGGACTCCTTCGGGGGCCCGTCCCAGAGACTCTGTTCCCTCTTGCCGTCTACTAACTTGATCGTCGGAGCTCCCTCGCCGGGATCCCCGGCCAGGGTCTTCTGACCTTGTCTTGCAGGCCCGGTCTAGCCAGGAGGCCCCAGGAGCAAGATGATCTAGATGGATCGGTGGTTCCGAGGCACGGGCGCGGCGGCGAGATCGGCAACAATCATAAATTTGCAAGATAACTCAAAAAGAGTAATATTATTTTCATGGAACTTGTCAAGTCTACGAAAAACTGGATAGATCAATTAACCAAGGATTTGTCTAGGAATAGAGTCCTAGAATCATCGAGGGAGATAGGTCTTAAGTCCACTATATGGTTACCAATAGTGGAAAGCCAACTTTTGATTGGAGATCCCATGAATGAGGTTCAATGTAGTAAAAACAAAATTGATTGAGTGATCATACTAGAATACATTCTTAAATATATCTCTTCTTATTCCTATGATTAGTTCTCTTAGTAGGGACAAAGTAAAATTGGAAAGGTTTAATTATACTCTTAATGAGTCCAGGATAGGGAATCTACATGGTATTAGATATCAAATATTATTGAAAGATTTACCAATATGAGAATTGTCATATAGGCCATGACTAGGGATTTGGACTAATCCTAATAAAATTCTCATGAAAAAAATTAAGGTACTACATGCAAGGCTTTTAAATGGCACTAATTGCATAAAAATCTATTTGATCCGTACTATATATGTAATAAGTCGAAGTCTGAATTAAAGGACCTAGTTCATCGTCTAATCCATTATAATTCCTTTAGATAGATATTATTGGAAGAAATCTCACTCGTGCTAAGAACATGAAGCCCAAATAAAATAAGACAAGTCTAATAGCATATTTTCCGACCATCCATTGGATGGCGGCCCTAGTTTGCAAGAAGCTACCCCTCGGTTCCATTGCTATCAAAAAATGTACAGGTCGAGCCACTTATGGATAAGCATGGTCGAATGACCCAGCCACGTGTCCGCCAATCACTCCTTGGATTGGGTACTTGATTGGAAAGGTTCCAACCTAAATTGTCAAGCAAGCAGTCACCCTCCTCCTAGATGAGGCAACGTAGCATAGAGATCTCCCCTCGACCTCCCCAATCCTCGGCATCAGGCTCTTCACCTCCGAAATGCCTGCATATAGAGCATTTTCTCAAATAGAGCATGCTGAAGGTCCGATGTCAGGCCAACTACCTCTCGAGCAAGATAGAGCTGTGCCACCAAACTCTTTTGATCCAATTGGCCTTTGATCCTAACAAAGGACCACTACCCCTCTGGCAATCACCTAACATTGACCATCCCTTGGTGACCATCAGCTTTGCTAATCCTTGGTCATGGATCAAACCTCAGCCATTAAGGGAAAACCCCCTAGTCCACGAGACTAGCAAAAGATGACTCACCTCAACAACATGGCCCTCAAAGGAGATAAAGACATCCCAAGTCCTTCGACCTCCTGAACCCTCGGTTCCCCAAGTCCTTGGGCCTCCTAAACACTCAGTTCCCGAGGTCCTTCGACCTCCTGAACCCTTGGTTCCCTGAATCCTTTGGTCCCATGGACCCTTAGCTTAGCTAACCTTTGGCCCCAGAAAGGTTCACCCTGCCCATAGCAGTCAAGCTCCAACAGCCCTTGGGTGCCCAAATATAGCCTCCTATGATCTTTGACCCTCCGAGTCCTTCGATCCTTTGGACCCTCGGGCTTAATGTGGGTACTCAAGCCAAGTGTCGCCCACCGATCACCTTCATCTGACTTGGTCTTGGTAGTGACTAGCCTCCCATTAGTCGAATAGTGCAAAGGCACGGGCATCTCATATCTATTAAGGCCATATGACCAAGTATTCCCTAGCCAACCATTCCTCAACTTGACAGGAATGCTCAGACCAATTCTTGTTACACAAGTCTGATGGCAAACAGGTCCTTAGGCGACGTGCTAAAGCCAACACTACCAAAGCTCATCCCAGGCACTCGATGGCATAACCAAAAGGTCACATCATGCTTAATGATCACTAACATCCGTCATATCTCTATATTTAAGATAAGCATATTTTGACTTATGTAATAGTCCATATCACCATTAAGAAATATAGCTGGCTCTACATAAAGGATAAAATGTCAATTAAAGAAGAGTAGATATTCTGTATGGATAGGAAGATTCCCTGACAACATGCATGCTAGAATCTCCAGCCTTATCACCTCTCACCAACCCTAGTGAAAACTTTTTTATCTCGAAAACGTCCTTGTTTTTTGTCTATAAAAGCCAAGGTATATAAAAAAATTCTTTGCAACTACGCTCCCCGTATTATTATCATGCCCGAAACTAACTTAAGTACTGGAGGGCCCATGCCAGAACTATTTTGGGCCAAGACTTTTTGCAGGTTCTGCCTCTCGAAGGCCAACCAGTACCACCAGCTCCAGCATTTCAAAAATAAGATGTCCAAATATTCTTTATATTTTTCAAAATTTAAATTTTTTGTGAAAAATTATTGGAGTTTTATTTAAAATAAAAAAGATTTAAATTTTTCTTATCCTAAATTTTAGTTATTTTTTAAAAAAACTTAACATCTCTTTTCAAAGAGATGATTCTTCAGAAGAAAATATTGATTTCGACAAAAAATAATATTTCTAAAATACTGTATCTCATCAAAATCATAGCATGTTGTTGGTAATCCGGATAGAGTCCATGAATAAACTCTGAATATGATTTTTTGAAATCAATTTTAGTTATTTTCTTTTTCTTTACTCTTCCTTTCGAGGCGGGGACCTCCATGTTCCTTTTTTTTTTTTTCACTTTTTTTTTAATTTAAACATTCGAAAAATATATTTTGGATCAATCTTTCAGCGATCGTACTTACTTGAAGATGATTGGCTAGATTCAGGTCATTGTACCTTGAAAACAGGAACTCTGAAAAAATCCACATGTACAAGACAAATTACATTCTTAGAACAGTTTTCGGCATGCTTCAATCTAGACAAGCCCTATTCAATTTTTATTTTTTTAATAATGTTATCTTAAAATCATACAAGCAATGCAAAATTCTCTTCGTCTTATTGATTTTACAGAAGACAAGCGCCTTTTAGCAACCCATCCATGACTCTCATTGATTTTATTATTTAATAAATGATAGTCTCTATCTAGAAAAACAAAAACAAGCTAGAACCAAGTAACACAATATAAATTGTACATTTATCAGTTGCTATGGTACATTCATTTCGATTCAGCCATGTGCATGAAGAATGCAAAGTGCCAGGTTTTTTTAGCAGCAAGTGCGAGGATACTCTCTGTACGGCGAAACCATACATCTTGCTAAATATATCCTACTCAAGCTATAAACCTTTTTATTGCATGGGAGCCCCCTTCTTCGCTTTTTGTCACTGTCAGTTTCGATAAAAATCTTCGTCACAGGATGAAAGGAACGGGATTTCGTTATTCGGGATTTCCATCTTGGATTCTTGGCTGCTGGGGTATCCCTCTCATAGATTCCTCGGTTCCTGCTATGGAGTTATACACGGTGTGGGCTGGGATTAGGTATGCTCAGCAGGTTCTTCATCTTGATCGACTCATCATTGAGGGTGACTCTGTCACGGTCATATCTTGGCTTATGCACTCCTCCTCAGTCCCGGCAGCTCATCCCATTGTCCGTGACATTATACTCATGTTGCAGGCTATGACTCTCTGATTATTAGACATATCTACAAGAAGGCTAACTCAGCTGCGAACTGGGTAGCCTCCTTTGTCGTTCATCATACGGGATTTATTCTATGATCTGATTGGCACTCTATCCCTGTACAGCTTAGGGATATTATCTTAATTGATTCTTTAGGTTGTATTCATTTTCGTCCTGTGCAATGAACGACATATCTCTTGAAGCATGGTTAAAATGTGCTTAGTCAAAATTATAATGCTGAGCCTATTATTTAAAATTGGATACGCTTCAAATCTGTGCATATCTTATAATAACCACCATGTAACCTATGAAAAATTGTATGCCTTACTTTTCCCACTCGTGCTTTGCTTCAAATTATATATTTTTACCGTATTAAAATATATAGACTGCTTCATAACAGAGAAGGCAATGGGGACAGATTGGATAATATGTGTTAGGTCAAATATATAATCAATAAAAAATTTATCAATCCGAGATCCATTTATAAATAGATCAAAAATCTAAATTCAAACTCCACCAATTTATTAAATAGATAATCATAGTTCTATCCTTAATAGATTAAAACAAGCTAAACATGTTAAATAATTAAATATCACCATCTTATCGCTAAGACGGTAGCTTGGTTGGTAGAGACTTCGTCTCATTACCAACCGATCACGAGTTGAAAGCAAGATTCTGTGGATTGATCTATTCATCATAGGTGAGGAAAAACTGCCTAAGTGCCTCGCAGGATGGGGGCTTGCGGGGTACATACACCGAGATTTTATCCCTCCATCCCTTTTCTTTACCACAAAAAAAATAATAAAAAAAATATTGCCATCTCTATTTGTAGTTTGTCGAGTGACTGAAGGACATTTTAATCTCAGAAGAAATTTAAGGGGTTACACTCCCCTGTTTGGTGGAGAAAGCCATGAGGCACTCATTGTTTGGTGATGGGTTGTTTTCAGCAGTGGGCCTACTTTTGATAAAGATATTTCGTCCGAGCTTATGCTTTTACCATGGCTTGTTTGAAAGCTGGCCTTTCTAAGTTGGTCTTTTCTCCTTTGGAAACCTTCTAGGGTCCCTTTTCTTTCTAAAACTTGGGAACGGGACAAACAGAACGTCCTAGCAGAAGAGAGGTTGCCAAGTGGCCCACATTTTTGGTACGCACGAAGCGCACCTTCATTTAGAACCGGAGGCAGATGCGAGGGGGGCCATCATTATCTTTCAATGCAAATTCTATGGCCCCAGCTCTACCTTCATCCATACATGCAGCAACAAAAGATAAGGATGCGTTCATCAATATGACCCAAAAAATAATCTTGACACTGATTCAGATCACCCTGTTGTGCCCATCCGGCTAGTCCTGGGTCGGACCGGCTCCAAGCGTCCGGTCGACCGACCCTTGCAGGAGGATCCGGGAGGCCGTAAGAAGAGAGGTCCGGCCCCCCGGTTCTTGAAGAAGCCCCCGCGGCCCCTTTCCCAAAGGGCTGACACGGAGAACCTCGAGGGTCGATGGGCACCTCCCCGCGCGTGCGTTGGCTTCTTTGAGGCCCTGACGGATGCCACGGTCGGCCAGACGACTCCCTTCGGCCGAGGCTGATCTATCGTTGAAGGGGCCGCCCGAAGGTTCCAGGAACCTCACTCCCTGACAAGTTTTGACATTCTATTGTAACGGACTCCACCACATAGCCACGACTCTTGCCACCAGGCCATTACTCTAAGCTCCTGCCACGCCGCCAGCCCACGACCTCGCCACCATGCCGATTCTCCTGGGAGCAAATCCGAGTTTTCCTAGCTTATCCCCCAATAGAATTTGGCGGCACTCCATGCCTATAAATGGCGCCCAGGGGATCTCCGCGAGGGAGGTGACTCTTTTCTTCCCTACCATGAACTCCTTCCCTTAGTTCTTTCCATTCTGTTGCTCTGATTCCTCTAACTCAAGCATCAGAGTGTCCCCCGCCGAAGCCCCTCTGGCGCCTAGGGACTTTCTGCAGGTCGACTGGTCGAGGAGCTCTCCAGTGTACCCACCGAGCCCGATCTAGGAGGAGGAGCAGCAACAGATTGGCGCTAGAAGGAGGGCGGCTCGAACCTTCATTGCGCTCCTTGTTCTAAGAGGAAAGATCGACAGGAAAGTTCCGACCATAACAAGAGGAATAACCCAAAGTATTTCCGCGAGGGGAGGGCGTTCTCATCATGGGCCCGACGCACCCCGCGCGGAAAGCAATGCCGCTGCCACCGCTGAGCCCACTATCACCCTGGGGTTGCAGCAATTCCAGATGCTGGTAAACCGCATTAAAACACTTACCTTAGCGGTCCAGCACTTCCAGGAAATGGCTGACCATCAACAGCAGCCACCGGCGGCTTCCTACGTCAACAATCAGCCTGTCGCCGGTGTTAACCAGCGGCCAGAGGCGCCTCCGCCCCCGTCCCTCGCTGTTCCGGAACCCCAGGGGTCCTTAAGGGCTCGCACTGAAGGAAAGAGGGCGAAGTCAGCTTCTCCCTCTTTTATCGACTCTTGTCCCTCTCAACGGCCAATGCCCTGCTGCAGACCTGCACGATTACAGCAGCAAAATCATGCGCATAAAGGAGTGCATTGCCGAGATTGTTGAGTGACAGAATGCTGAGGGAGGACAGGCGTGCGACACTCGCCCGCCTTTCTCCATCGAGATTCTGGGGGAGTCTATCCCCCGACATTTCAAGATCCTATAGGTGGACCCCTACGACGGTACCACCGATCCATTGGACCACCTGGGCACCTATAAGGCCCACATGATGGTGCAGGGCACGTTCGACGCCCTCCACTGCATCGCCTTCCCAGCGACTCTGAAGATGGACGCGTGGATGTGGTTCTTCGCCATCCACCTAGGTACGATCCGTTCCTTTTCTCAGCTCGAAACCCTTTTTCTTTCTCATTTCAGGACTTGCAGTCGGACTCCGAAGAACACCGACTGCCTCTTCCTCATCCAACAAACGGAGGGAGAGATCCTCCAGGACTACATGGCCCGCTTCAACTCGACCGCTATGGAGGTCCCCGACTTGAATGAAGCGGTGGCCATGTCAGTCTTTAAGAGGGGACTCTGCTCGTCCAGGCTCACATTCTCCCTGGATAAGAAGCTTCCGACGAGCTACACCGATCTGCTAGCCAAGGCACACAAATACGCCATAGCAGAAGAACAATCGGTGAACCGATGCTAGGCTGAGGGGAGGTCAGCCCCGAAGAAGCAGGGCGATAAGGTCCCTGCAGTCCGACCTCCCGGCGACGACAGTCGATCCACCCGATGCCAGAGCCCCAAGCAGAGGGACTACCTCAAGCAGTTCAACAACTATGCACCCCTCTCCCTGCCGCGGGAGAAAATCCTGATGGAGATCGAGAACGAGGCCTTCTTCCAAAGGCCTCGACCAATGAGAGGTCCTCCTGCCTCCAGGAATAAAAACAAATACTGCCGGTTCCACGGGACCATGGGCACGACACAGAAGAGTGCCTCCAGCTAAAAGATGCCATCGAGGACCTCATTAGGAGAGGGTATCTGAACAAGTACGTCCGACCCCGCCGGGATTGGGTCGGGACTTCAACTGTTAGAGACCCCCCGGAGGAGGCTGAGCTCCCCAATCAGCGCCCAACGGATGGAGGTGTTGGCATGCTGCACCGACGATCCGATTGGGGGCGGAAGGAGGGCCAGGACATTGTAAAAAGGTCCAGGGGATCCAATGTAATCAGTTTCTCCGATGAGGACCTCTCGGAGCCTCCTCTCCCGGGCAATGACCCTGTGGTTGTGTCGACTATCATCGCCAACTATGATGTAAAATGCATCCTTGTCGATAATGAAAGTTGCGTGGAGGTTTTACTATATGATGCTTTCGTTCGAATGAACTTGTCCAGATCTAGGCTACGGGAGTCCATGGCACCGCTCACTGGCTTCGGATGGAACTCTGTCGGGGTTGAGGGGGAGATTGCCTTACCCGTGACCCTCGGGACAGAACCTTACCAGCGAACATTCTCCGTCAACTTTGTGGTCGTCCGTACGACCTCGACGTACAATGCCATTTTGGGTTGGCCGGCCCTCAACAAGTTTTGGATCATTGTATCCAATTACCATCTACTGGCCAAGTTTCCGACCCGTGATGGAGTTGGGGAGCTGAGGGGAGACCGTAGAGTAGCCAGGCAGTGCCTAGCTATTCACGACAAGCAGCTGGACGGGTGCCCCACACTCGAGCAGCTTGATCCCAGAGATGAAGCCGACAGCCACGGTTAGCTCGTCGAGAAGATCGTATTTGTACCCCTTAGAGAGGATGATCCCACAAGAGTCCTCCAAATAGGGAGCGCTCTGGAAGAGGGGGCTAGGCGGGAGCTGGTCGGCTTCTTAAGGAGCAATGCAGACATCTTTGCCTGGTCGGCATCGAACATGCCGGGCATTCCGGCAGATATCATCACCCATCAGCTCAGGGTGGATCCTACCTATAGGCCCGTCCGGCAAAAGAAGAGGAGCTTCGTTGCCGAAAGGCAGAGGGCCATTGAAGAGGAAGTGAAAAAGCTCTTCGATGCTGGCTTCATTAGGGAGTCTCATTACCCGGAATGGCTGGCCAATGTCATCATGGTAAAGAAGGCTAGTGGAAAGTGGAGGATATGTGTGGGTTACACAGACCTCAATAAGGCATGCCCCAAGGACAGTTTTTCCTTGTCGAAAATTGATTAATTGGTAGATGCGACAGCCAGCCACCAACTCCTGAGCTTCATGGATGCTTTCTCCGGGTATAACCATATCAGGATGCATCCCGAAGATGAGGAGAAGATGGCCTTTGTCATGGACAGGGGCCTGTATTGCTATAAGATGATGCCTTTTGGCCTAAAGAATGCGGGCGCCACCTTCCAAAGGCTGATCAACGAGTCTTTAAAGCTCAACTTCGAAGGAACATGGAGGCGTACGTCGATGATATGATTGTCAAAAGCCTCCATAAGGCCGACCACATCAGGGACCTGCAGGAGTCCTTCGATGCGTTGAGGCGCCACAGGATGAAGCTGAACCCCTCCAAGTGTATCTTTGGGGTGACCTCCGAAAAATTTCTCGGCTTCCTGGTTACTCAAAGAGGTATTGAGGTCAACCCCGAAAAGGTCAAAGCCATCATTGACATGACTCATCCGACCACTAAAAAGCAGGTGCAAGAGCTTACAGGTCACATTGCCTCTCTCAGCCGCTTCATCTCTCGGTCGGCCGAGAGATCCCTCCCATTCTTCAAGATCTTGCACCGATCGGACTGCTTCCAATGGACTGATGAATGCCGGTCGGCCTTTAAAGCCTTGAAGGACTACTTAAGGAATCCTCCGCTCTTGGCCAAACCAACAGAGGGAGAAGTGCTATATTTGTACCTATCGACCTCTAGCGAGGCCGTCAGCGCTGTCCTCATGCAGGTAGGGGAAGGCGGCCAGTAGATACCTGTCTACTACATCAGCAAGGTCCTCCACGATGTCGAGGTAAGGTATCCTAAGGTGCAAAAGCTGGTCTACTCATTGGTTATAGCAGCAAAGCACCTCCGGCCCTACTTCCAGGCACATCCGATCATCATACTGACGGACCAGCCCCTCAGGGCGATCCTTCGAAGCCCTGACATCTCCGGATAGCTCGCCAAATGGGCCGTCAGGCTGGACGAGTTTGACATCTCCTTCCAGCCACGATCGTCCTTAAAAGCCCAAGTAATAGCTGATTTCGTTGCGGAATGCACCTGGGGGACGAAGACAACCCCGACAACGGCTGAGACGCCTGTGGCTGACCCCGTGGAGAAGCCGAGCCCGTTTGGACCCTGCACGTAGATGGAGCTTCCAATCTCTCGGGGTGCGGGGCAGGCTTGATCCTAGCTGACCCTGATGGGCAATGTTTGGAGTACGCCCTGCATTTTGCATTCCAGGTATCGACCAACCAGGCGGAGTATGAAGCTCTGCTTACAGGGCTGAAGATAGCGAATGAATTGGGCATTGGTAGGGTCCGTGCCTTCTCCGACTCCCAGCTGGTAGTCAATCAAGTGAAGGGCAAATTTGAAGCGAGGAATCCTTCCTTGGTCAAGTACTTGGACAATGTACGGAACTTGGTATCACAACTTAGATTTTTTGAGATCCTTCATATACCTCGGCAACAAAACTCCCGGGCGGATGCCTTGTCACGATTGGCCACCGCCGCGGTCGGTACCTCTGACTGGACCTTCGTGGAACATCTGCAGCACCCGAGCATTGCCGAAGAACCGACGGAGATCCACCAGGTTGAGCAAGAAGCCTCGTGGATGGACCCGATTCGTGCATTCCTGGTACGAGGGACCCTTTCGGATGACCCGACGGAAGCCAGGCGTGTTCGCTCAACGGCCTCTAGATACATCATCCTCGACGGGGCCCTCTATAAGCGTTCATTCTCATAACTATTACTGAAATTCTTGGGGCCGACCGATGCGGACTACGCGCTCCGGGAGGTGCATGAGGGCATCTGTGGTGATCATCTTGGAGGGAGGTCCCTAGCTTACAAAATCATCCGGCAGAGATATTATTGGCCTACAATCCAGAAGGACGCATTAGACTTCGTACGAAAGTGCGATGCGTGTCAAAGGTACTTCGATGTCCAAAGGAGGCCCACCAGCCAGCTATTCCCACTCACGGTGCCTTGGCCATTTGCACAGTGGGGTATGGACATCCTGGGACCTTTTCCCCCAGCCTCCGGTCAGCGAAAGTTCCTCCTCGTGGCCATTAATTACTTCACTAAGTGGGTAGAGGCAAAAGCATTGGCATAGATAACAGAGGCCAAAGTGAAAAATTTGTCTGGAACTGCATTATCTTCCAGTTCGGTATTTCAAAGACGATCATCACTGACAATGAAAGACAGTTTGACAACTCTCAGTTCTTGGGTTTCTGTCAACAATACCACATCGCCCATCGACTTACTTCGGTCGCTCACCCTCAGTCCAATGGAGAGGCTGAGGTCACTAATAAGATAATCCTGTATGAGTTAAAGACCTGGCTGAATGAAGCCAAGGGGCTCTGGGTAGAAGAACTTCATTCAGTGCTTTGGGCATATCGGATAACCGCCCGGACGGCGACAGGGGAAACCTCGTTCAACCTAACCTATGGGAGTGAGGCGGTCATCCTCGTGAAAGTCTCTCTACAGTCCCTGCGGATTGACCGGTTCATCGAGCTGACCAACTCAGAGCAACGGAGGGCTGACCTAGATCTGCTGGACGAAACCCGGCTCTGAACGAGTATGAAGATGGTGACCTACCATCAAAAGATGGCCAGATATTATAATTCACGGGTTAAGATGCGGACTTTCCAAGTTGGAGATATGGTCCTGCAGAAGGTGGAGGTTTCGAGGCCAACCGAACATGAAAAGCTCTCCCCCAATTGGGAAGGCCCTTATCGGGTTACTGAAGTAGTTCGAGCTGGAACCTACCGACTCGCACACTTGGACGAACGGTAGATAGCGTGCCCGTGGAATGTTGACAACCTTCACAAGTACTATCAATAAAGTCTACAACTTCTTCAACTTCTTCCAACCCACAACGAAAGTCCGACTTCGGTCGGTAGAGGCTCTAGGGTAGCCCACTCCGAAAGTTCGACTCCAGTCGGCAGAGGCTCTAGGGCAGCCCACTCCGAAAGTCCAACTCCGATCGGCATAGGCTCTAGGGCAGCCCACTCCGAAAGTCTGACCCCGGTCGGTAGAGGCTCTAGGGCAGCCCACTCCGAAAGTCCGACCCGGTCGGCAGAGGCTCTAGGGCAGCCCACTCCGAAAGTCCGACTCCGGTCGGCAGAGGCTCTAGGGCAGCCCACTCCGAAAGTCTGACCCCGGTCGGCAGAGGCTTTAAGGTAGCCCACTCCGAATGTCCGACTCCGGTCGGTAGAGGCTCTAGGATAGCCCACTCCGAAAGTCTGACCCCGGTCGACAGAGGCTCTAGGGCAGCCCACTCCAAAAGTCCGACCCTGGTTGGCAGAGGCTCTAGGACAGCCCACTCCGAGAGTCCGGCCCCGGTCAACGGTCATCCTAAAACAACCCCCGTGGGACCGCGAGGGAGACAGGCCATAACATGGGCTGACTCGCGGACGGGGACCAGAAGTAGGTGTTCAAATACCTGGCTCGAATTAAGATACCATTCTCAACTACCCTACCGACTTCTGGCCCGGGTGAGCCGATCGGACATACTTAGGAGTTTCGCTAAGGAGGTTAGGTTCAAGTTATGCTAATGCACGTTGTCTGTTTTGAGGGACCCCGTGACCCCGCAGTACCAAGGCGCCGACTGTGAATACTTAGAAAAATTTCAAAAGAAAGGTATTTGTTTCACGCCCACATATATTGAAAATGGCCAAAAGGTTTTCTCATTCATTTCAAAAGAGGGTGCTTACAAAAAAAAAAGGAAAAGAGAAGAAGGGGGTGGGTCGGGCCTTTACACACTCCTTAGGTCCAACCCACGGAAGATGCGTTAGGGGCTACAACCCTGGCCCCATCGGTTACAACTGGGGAATTGGCCGGAACCGCGGCAGCTGGAAGTTCCTCTGGGGAGGCCACCGCCTCTATGTCGGCTGATGTTGGGATTTCAGCCCTAGCCACTCCTGCCTTACCTTCCGCTGGAGGCTCCGCCTGGGGTTCCTCTCCCTCTGTCGGGTCCTGCAACTCGGCGCCCGACAGGTCCAGCCCCGGGAAGAGCGAGGCCACCTTCTTCAGGCAATCGTCGTAGCCTTCCCTATAGAAGTCTGACGCCGCCTTCTCCATGTCTTCGATGAAGCCATCGGAGGCTTTGTATGCCGCCACGACTTCCTGGGCTTGACCGCAGCCAGCTCTTTGGCTCCCTCAAGCTGAGTCGCCAACCGTGCCGCCGCCACCCGTTCGGCCTGGGCCCTCTGGTCAGCCTCCACGGACCGTTTCTCCTCCTTTCCCAGGCGGCGGGCGAGTGAGTCAATCTTCGCCTTCCTTTTTTTCAACCGGGCCTCATGGTCGGCCAGCCGGCTCTCGGCCTCTCTCAGAGCCGCTTTCGCCGACTCTGTCTCCGCTTAGGCTACCGCCAGGCTTTCTTCAAAAGATCTCAGGGATGCCGTTGCGGTTGCCTAGGCCGCATCTAGCTCCTGAACTCTCTTCGCGGAAGTCTTGGCAGCATGCACTACCCGGCAGATGCCGTCGTCCATTATGGAAATGTCGTGGAGGAGCTGCAAACGTAAGGCCAGATTAGTACCATGCATGAAGAAAGAAAAATAAAGGAGTAAGGAGACAAGTTAAAGTCCTTACCCTCATGAAGTCACGGTAAGACTCCATGGCTACGTCGATCAGATTTCTCTGGATTAACACCTCCCAATCGGCATCTGTCATGGCCCCCCTCAGTAGGCTCCGTGCCCTCCTAGGGTGGTCAAGTGCGTTCCAGTGCTGGAATTCTTCTTGGTGGATTTCTTCGTCTGACTGTTCAGCCTCGCTGTCGACTGCCCCCTCTATGGCCGTCCTCCTGCCCTTGTCAGTCAAGGGGACTACCTCCTCCGGACCGGCGGGCGTAGAGGTTGATACCGTAGCTGTGTCGGACATCCCCGACCGCTCCTGCTCCGGTCGGATGGCTGGCCCCCCCGATGGAGCCGGCGCCCCCGCCTTTTTCCTTGCCATGCGCTCGGTGAGGGGGACGCCATCTTTATCCGACTCGACCTCGACTACAGGGACGGGTCGCTCCTCCTCCCACCTCTTTTTTTGTTGTTTGGCGGTTGGCATGGAGGCCGATTCTAGGACGGCCCGCTTCCACACCGCTTGTCGGATGACTTTGGTTTGTCAATCCTCTGCATCCTTCCTCCTGTCGCAGGAAATTCAGAGTTAGTGAGAGAGAAGGAGAAAGTGCTAAGGATCTATAAGAGAGGAGGTCGGCCCTTGCCTAGGACTCCTTGGGGGCTGATCCCCGCCTGGTGAAGGGTTCCCTACCCCAACAGCTCGAATGCCACTGTCAGGCCGGCTCTACTGGTCTCATTGAACTTATCCTAGTCGGCTACCAAAATTGACCTCCCCTCGCGGACTCTCGGCCGCGGTTCCCTCCACAACGGCTCGAATCCCCAAGGTTGGAGACTGCTGACAAAGAAGAACCAGGTCTTCCACCCGTGGACGGCGGATGGGAGGCACTTTAGTATTTTTCGGCCTTGGCGGGGGATAAACAAAACCATTCCTGACTCCTAAAGTCCCTCTTCATATAGAAGAAATTACCGAAGAGGGACAAATTGGGCTCGGACCTAACCTTATGGCACAACACAATGAAGCAGCATATCGCCCGAATGCTGTTCGGGGTCAGCTGCACCGGGGTGACCCTATAAAAGTTGAAGATCTCTACGAATAGAGGGTGCATGGGAAACCTCAATCCGGCCTTAAGGTGGGATTTGTACATTGGGAGGGTCCCTGGTCCTAAAGGGTTGTTCGCTCTCCCCTCTCGGCCCGGGAGCGTAAGGTGCAGGGTGGAGGGAATGCCGTACACCGTCCTAAGTTTCTCGACCCGTTCCCGGGTCATGGTCGAGGGTATCTCGCTTGGCCGAGGGTCCCTAGGCCTACGGGTCGGACCCCCACTACCAGACGCCATTAGGGCTAAAAAGGAAGAAGAAAGGCTAGGACTAACCTGGGATTGGACTCCTAGAAGCCGAGTTTCGTGGAAGAAGGAGGGGGCTCTATCTCGCAGAGCGTGGGTGCAGCAGGAAAAATCCCCTCGTGTTGTTTCCCCTCCTTTTATAGGCCCCCGAGGGAAAGGGGGAGAAGGAAGGAGGGGCGGTAGCTGCCCGTCCCGTGAGCATCCTAGCTGTCCCATCAGGAGATGCAACTGCCCGCGTTTCAGAGTTCAAAGCGTCCAGAGCATCCCGTCGTGTGGATGGCGATCCGCGTGAGTGCGGATCAGTGGCGCAAGGCCAGCCTGGGGGGCGACGTCGACCGACCAGATGCCGTCGCGTGGCACGGTGCTCTACTCCACCCTGGCTCGACGCAGGACAGCCTGGCCTTCATTATAGCACTTGATTCGCATTAACTGCCCCGCCTGCGCTCCAACGAGTGGCTGACAGCTGTCCAAAGAGCCGTTCAAGGGGGATTCAAAGCGACCCGACGCCTCGACTCGGGATCCATCGTAGGTGCACGCAATCATGCTCCTGCCCTTTGAAGCCACGTGACCCCTCAAGGCCCAAGAGCAGGGGGGCAACTGTTGTGCCCATCCGGCTAGTCCTAGGTCAGACCGGCTCCAGGTGTCCGGTCGACCGACCCTCGCGGGAGGATCCAGGAGGCCGTAAGAAGAGAGGTCCGGCCCCCCGGTTCTTGAAGAAGTCCTCGCGGCCCCTTTCCCAAAGGGATGACCTGGAGAACCTCGAGGGTCGACGGGCGCCTCCCCGCGCGTGCGTTGGCTTCTTTGAGGCCCTGACGGATGCCACGGTCGGCCGGACGACTCCCCTCGGCCGAGGCTGATCTACCGTTGAAGGGGCCGCCCGAAGGTTCCAGGAACCTCTCTCCCTGACAAGTTCTGACATTCTGTTGTAACGGACTCCACCGCATAGCCACGACTCTTGCCGCCAGGCCATTACTCTGACGCTCCTGCCACGCCGCCAGCCCACGACCTCGCCACCATGCCGATTCTCCTGGAGGCAAATCCGAATTTTCGTAGCTTATCCCCCAATAGAATTTGGCGGTACTCCATGCCTATAAAAGGCGCCCGGGGGATCTCCACGAGGGAGGTGACTCTTTTCTTCCCCACCATGAACTCCTTTCCCTTAGTTCTTTCCATTCTGTTGCTTTGATTCCTCTAACTTAAGCATCGGAGTGTCCCCCGCCGGAGCCCCTCTGGCGCCTAGGGACTTTCTGCCGGTCGACTGGTCGAGGAGCTCTCCAGCGTATCCACCGAGTCCGGTCTAGGAGGAGGAGCGGCAACAGATCACCCCATCTATTCTAATGGTCGCATATAATTTTACTAGTGCCAAAAACCAAGTATTTACTATTTTAATTATACCAAAAATGCTGATCGATTACTCGATTATCTCGCACATGTTATGCGAAGGTCATATGTCAAGTAGATTAACAGCTATGATGAAGCTAAAAACACAACTGACACCGTTAATGAGATGGCATAACTTGAAAGTTTTCAAAGAAATAAATTTTGATTTTCCAATTCTCTTCTTTAATTAGTGCTATTCACTAGACCAGGGATAAATAACTTTGCCCTTCATGGATCATAAGAAACCAAGAGTTGAACATGTTTCAACAAGGTTTAGGATGGGACGAAACATTTTCTTCGAAGATTATCATCATTTGCTTGATTGCTAATGGACGAGTTTAGTCAATCTAATATCATGCTTTGTCGCTAATCTTGAGGCCCACATGTTTTGGACCATGCGAACCAACATTGAAGCTATGGATGAGGATTGAGTCTCATTAAGAATCTTGATTATTGCCATGAGTATCGAATGCATGATATTTTTAATCTTATCCTTATTATTCTTACTAATTCTGTAGACAACATAATGCTACCACTATTTCTCCACACATGTATCTTATGCATGATCCAGTTGTGCCCTCACAAGAGCTTCTCATACTCTCAAGTCAGATTTATTGATTTGAACCATAAGAGAAGGTTTTGTGATGCATTCAATGATGGATTGATGGCAACCTATTCATCGAAAGGCAGCCAATTTGACAAGTCCCTCTCCATGAGCATGCCTTTTTGGTTTCATAATACCATTTGCCTGTTGATCATGCTGGTAATTGGCATTGTTAGTTGCACTGCCACCCTCTCACCATCACAACTGACTACACCATCCATTTGGCAAAGTCTTTTTGGGTTCCAACGAGCAGCCCAACAAAATTGGCTGTGCAACAAATGGATAAGTTTCCCATCTCCATCTTCAACAAGCTACACTGCCACCATTCAAACAAAGTTCCCAATGAGCCCATTTGCTTCTAGCTCATTCTTACCTTGATATCTAATCAAAGATTTAAAAGTTTCTTGGTGATGGAAATCCGGAAGAATGCGATGTATCACCTTACTTGGTCTAAGCCTCCCTCGCCATGCAAAGCTACATCATTTTTCGTTTTCTTGTAAAAATAAAAAATAAAAATATTCTCAACCATTGCAAAATAATGAAAAATCAGGGACTAAATTCCACTGCTTATATATATTGAGGACTTTACAAACTCATTTAGAAAGTGACTATGATAATTGTCAATGACTTTCTAATCCATCTCTTACATTCACTATTCTAGAATTGTTGCAACATGATACACTTATTGCTCTCCATTGGCATCTCCAATGTTTATAAAAAAGCTAGTAATGCTGCTAATTGAATGGCAACTTATATAATGAACCGCATAGAACATTATTAATTTTTTCCAACAAATTTTCCTGTTCAATTTTCTCTAATTTCCATGGATGTATTATTAATTTGATGCATCCAATTTATCTGAATAATAATAATAAATTTTAGTTGACAAAAACTCTTAAGGTTTTGCACATACTTTTTTTTTAAAAAAAAATATCACTCATCTTTGAACAGAACTGATCCATCTGGCCCAAGCCCAACTGCACCAACTAAAACAAGTTCAAAGTCTTAAAAATTTCGGGCTTGTGCTCTCCAACTTCAGCCCAACCCAACCCAAACTTCAATCAGGTTGACATCTTCCAATCCAACACAAACTTGAACTGGAGACTTGTCAACCCAACTTGACCCAATTCAGTAAAATCGAGCCCTGGGTTATCAGATTTATCTTGAATGAGCTACATTGTGGAAAGAACCCCAGCTGTTCCTAAATGGATCAGTACAGCTCACATCAGATGAGTTAAGCTGGATTTAAAGGCAATCTCAAGTTAAGCTCTTTTAAAGAAAAAAAAAGAGCAAAATCTAGGCTAGATTTTTGTTCACCCCATTCCCAGACTGCAATGCTGTAAGGTTGAATATTAGCTGAACATGCTCTCAACCAATTCTAGCATGGATGGACAACTCTAGTCTGATTCCAATAACAAAATATTTGTACATGCTAAAAATTGCATTTTAGCTAGGTATTCTATCTTCAACTCATAACAACTGCAGTGACTCCTAGAATGATCAGATCACATTGAATGTTTTAGCAAAAAACAGTACTTAAATACTTAATAATCAGTTCCTTTTTTTTTCTTGTTTTTTTTGAAACAATCTTTTTGATAAACAAGAAACTTTTGACAAGAATACATTATACATCCATTAGTCCTCTTCAACAAAGGCTAATACTGTCTCATTTGCCCCCACAATGAAAAAAAAAAAGGAGTACACTTGAAATATCCATGAGTGTCAGAACCAAAGCTGATGGATAGAGGAGAAATTAAACAAAATGTTGAGTTGGATACTTTTGCTCAGATCCATTGTAATCATAATACAATCTCTCTCCTTCGGATATATCTCTAATTGCAATCAATAGAGCTCTACACTCACCATCCACATTGTACCTTACGCACTTGAGATTCTGCTTCTTCTTGCCATCCCTGCATTAAAAGGGCAAACCTAATCAATCATCACAACAAAAATTCTTCAAAGCAAATTAAACATTTCAAATCAAAGCATGTTAGCTAACAAATTTGACAACAATTTTGAATCAGCTTACGGTGTATGGTTGTTGATGCCATTGATGAACCGAGCAATGTTGCTGCGCTTGTCAGGGCATACAACTAGACTCCTCGATGGATCCTTGGCTGAAAGTAGAGTCATCATGCTGTCACCATCATCATGCTCTCGATTCTTTAGGTAATCAACATCACCAACATATTCTGTTATAATTGTCAAGTCCTTGATGAACCTATCTGCCTCCACCGTGAACCTGACCTCACTCAAAAAAAGATTTCCAAGATACAATTCAGCAACAAGAACTAGTAGACAAAAATGTGGAAGAAGTCTTCCTACATGAAGAGAACTAACCCTTCACGAGAGTCGTAAACAACAATTAGAGGAGGCCATTGTCCCCTTTCCATCATTCTCTTGCAAAGGTTCAAGGTTTCAATATCCTCCTTGGACAATACCTGAAATCACCACCAATCCATTGAACTAGTTAGAAACTATACTCAGGGTATATTTGATTCGTGACCAGAATTAGAATTAGAATAGATTAAAATGAAAATTAGAATGATCATATCCTCTGATACGGTTGGTCCATGATTGGAATTGGAATAGAAATGAATTCGAATATTAGGAGAAAGTAGAAATTGAAAAATAGAGGATTAGAACATTTTTATTTTCTCCGAAATCGAAATAAGAATGGAACTCTCCCAGCTAATAAATATGCCATTGGATTATAAACTATATAAACCAATTGAAAAGTTGCATCAAATAAGTCTTCTGCGATATAACAAAGACATTGGAACATCTATTTTATTTTTGGTTTGAATTTAGTGAAATTAACCAACATCCCAGGTTATGCATAAATCCATGTTATTTTTTATTCAAATAATTAGGTTACCAGATAATCAGGGAAAAGACTTATCTATGAGTCCAAGTCTCACCTGCATCCCTCCTTGCTCGAGAGCGGCACGGTTGGCCGACCGCGAGGCCATGCCTGGAAGATATGTGAGCTCATTGCTGAACTCGGCCCCTGTGGCCATCAATGCCGTGGCCAGGGATTGCATCTGCTCCAGTCTCCTATTCGGGTCCTCGCTCGGATTAAAAGGTAATAGCTTCCTCTTCTTCTTCGCCACCACCAAGCCCCCTGTCCTCTTCTTCCTTTTCCTGCTTTCCAGCTTCTCAAATTCCAAGCTGCGCTGGATCCGGAAGAAATGGACAATCTTTCTCTGGACTAATGGAAACTCTGCAACCAAATTTGGAATTCCAGAAACCCAATTAGCCAAAGAGAATAGGAAAAGCAGAAAGTAAGAAGAGAATGGAACGGAGGGAAGAGAGTTACGCTTGGGTTTCTTGTGGGAGGAGCAGGAGGAGCAGAACCAGAGGCGCTGGGGGGCGCAGGCGAGGATGGGGCGGAGGCAGAAGAGGTGGAATCCACGGTCGCACTTGTCGCAGAGGAGGAGCTCGCCGGCGGAGTCTCCACAGCCACACTCCTCGCACTGAGTGGATCCCATGGGTTCTTCTTCAGCTTCTCGAGGAGGAGATCGGCGAGATGGGGCCTGGGTTCGCCTCCGGAAGGGGTTCTTGGGAGCCATGGCGAGAGAGAGAGAGAGAGAGAGAGAGAGAGAGAGAGAGAGAGAGAGAGAGAGATTTCTCGGGCGTTACGGGTTCTGTAGGGTGTAGAAGAACCGCTGATGCTTTAAAAAGTGGGGAGGAAAAAGCCGTGGTTTCGCGCGCTAATTTTTCGCGCTCGCGGGGGGGGGGGGGGGGGGGGGGTGCGGGATTTCGCGCGACGCGGTTTTTTTTTTTTTAGTTGGTCCGGAATTTAGTTTAATACCAGGAAAATATTAGACGTGCATTTGTGCCTCATCCCGCTTAGGGCATCGACCATCCTTTTTAACCTAAGACTAATATCAGACGGGATATCAATATATTTATATTTATATTATTTAATAAATATAAATATAAATATAAATAAAATATAAATGTAAATATTTATATTTATATTTGTTTATGATCTTATCGTCATGGTCTGCAGCTGTGATGTGGCGTCGGATGTCAGCCCCTTTATTCTGGAATCTCGCGGTTCCCGATCCTGCAAAATAAAGTTAGAGATCCGGACCGGGAATCCCGACGAGAGCACTCCGATGATCAAGTTAGCGGATGGTAAAGAGGAATAGATCCTCCAAGATGGATTCCAGTTCGGTCATCATGCTTTGAGGAGAGTTTTCAATAGAGAATTGAATAAAAGAGGTTAAAAAGGGGGTACTCGAGTTGTGGCCGTTATGTCCGTTGGGACTTTCTCCAGAAATCTTTCGGGAAGTATCCGTGCCTTTCCTTCGCTCGTTCTCCCTCTTTTCAGACTTGTCCTCGTGCTCCTTGGCGGAGTTGCTTATGTTCTCGAGTTGTGGCCGTTATGTCCATTGGGACTTTCTCCAGAAATCTTTCGGGAAGTATCCGTGCCTTTCCTTCGCTCGTTCTCCCTCTTTTCAGACTTGTCCTCGTGCTCCTTGGCGGAGTTGCTTATGTTCTTATTTTCGTTCCCCCCTCTTCCGCGTTCAGTAACCTTTTAGATCACCGATCCTCCTAGTGCCTCGATTCTCGCCCTCCAGGGGGCTCAGGGGTCAACGGAGCCTGTTGGAAGCGCTCTCTTGGTCATTACCCCTTATAGTAGGGAGTTAAGTCATGAGCCTTGTTTTCCCAGTGGGCTATCACCATTGGAAAAATTTTGCAGGGCCTCGATCTGGGGTAGCCGCCTTCGGGTCTGAAGCTCCTAACACGGCCATCTCTTTTCGGGCGGTTCCGGTGGTCGGCTGCAGGATCTGACACCTTGATTGGGATGCCCTTTCCCAACTGGTGCAAACGAGGGTAGGCGCACCTTTCTAGTTTTGGGACGCCATACTGGACGCGCCACACTACACGCGCCGGCTTCGTTGGCAATCTCAGTGTCGGCGCCTTCGTTCTTCCCCATGCTTTCAAGGAGAGGGCTTGACTCCGGCCAAGGTGGGCTCGACCCTTGGGGAGCCACCTGGCGAAGGAGCGAAAAGGGCTCGATCCGGCCGAGGTGGACTCGATCCTTGGGGAGCCACCTGGCGAAGGAGCCGGGAGGGCTCGACTCCGGTCGAGGTGGGCTCGACCCTTGGGAGCCACCTGGCGAAGGAGCGGAAAGGGTTCCACTTCGATCGAGACGGACTCGATCCTTGGGGATCCACTTGGCAAAAGAGCGAAGAGGCCTCCATTTCGGTCGAGGCGGACTCGACCCTTGGGGAGCCACCTGGCGAAGAAGCTTGGGAAAATGTCCAACATGGCGACGCCTACTTACCTTCCCGCCAAATGGATCCGAGATGTACTCCATGTCAGCGGTCTTGCTACATCATTTGCCCCCGACTCCCAAGTCCTGTTGAAATGTTGCGACTGGGATGAAGGGAGTTAATGCGGGGCTGACATGGAAGAATGTAAAACCTGGAATAATTATTTCCACGATCACCGTCGCTTTGCATGCCGCACCTCGGTGTTGAATATGCGGGCGCCACGTTCGCGAGTTTAAGGAACCATAATTATGTCATGCCAGATTCGAGGCAGTTTTTAGCAAACCGAAGCATCGACACCAGCCATCTGCACACGTGGCGCTCATCCGATGGCGGAGATGCAAAAGGGGCCGCATGACCGCTGTCTATCGGCTTTTGAAAAGAGAAGGGACTTTCTGGAAACTGGCTTCTTTCAAATTTCTCGTGCTTCGCCAGCGGTTCAGAGTTTCTTCTTCTCCCTGGCTATCCCCTTTCGCCAAGTCAAGCATGTTGGTACTCTGCGACCCTCCTCCTTTTCCTTCTTCTTTTCAACCAGCAGCGTTTTAAGTTCTCCCCCTTCTTAGATGGACTGAAACCTTCTCCTAGGTCTTCCATCTTCCTCTTCTTCATCTTTGCTTGCTTGAATGGCTCCTTCGGGCCAACACCCTTGACCCTCTAGCAATCCAAATGAGGCAGGCCCCTCCCGGCTGAGGACTTCATCTTTCGATGAGGAAGACGAAGTTCCCCTCGAAGTCCAGAGGCGCCTGCATCCTGGCGGGATAGTCATAAGAAGCTCTAGGGTTCCTGCCGCTCCTTCTGTCCCTACTGTCGCCCCAGCGGCTTCGATCCCTTCGGCATTATTTCGACAATGATCGAAGAGGACCTTTCCCTGATCCGGAAAATATACGGGGTCCCGGATTTCATCCAGCTCTCGCTCTCGAGACCAGGGAAGCGGGTTGTCTCAAGCGGTCCGGGTCGGATCACCTTTTACGAAGAGTTTCTTGCCGGGGGCCTTCGTTTTTCTCTCCATCCCTTTTTTCTTTTTTCCTTAGCCACTTTCACCTCGTGCCGGCCCAGTTGACTCCCAACGCCATTAGGGTCATCTCCGGCTTCATTATCTTCTGCCATTTTCCGGGTTTGTTGCCCGCTTCTCTTTGTTCAGGGCTCTTTTTACCATGAAGCGCCACCCTATCGATGACGGGTTGTGGTTCCTTTCTCCCCGGCCCAAGTGCCTCCAATTCGACCTCCCCACTAAAATCAGGGGATGGAAGAATCGATTTTTCTTCGCTTTGGTTGAGGGCATCGACTGGGTTTGGAGTGATCCGGACCGATCCCCGAACCATAACTCCCAGGTGGAGTCGGCTGACCAAGAAGTCTTCACCCATCTGATCAGCGACGAGCTCTCCTCCCTCGAGGTTCTGCTAATGGAGCAGAACTTGTTCGAGATCGGGATAAGCCCGATCCTAGAGCTTGGTGAGTTTTCACTGGGCATGTCTCCACATCTCTCTCTCTCTTTTTTTCGAGGCTAACCCTCCTTTACCTTTTTTCTTATTTTTTGTAGGGATGAAGTATTCTGCAGAGAACCTGATGGAGTCCGCCCGGAAGAGGAGCGCTTCGACCGGGCCCAGGGAGACTACGCCGAAGAGGGCCCAGGTGGACACCAACCGACGGGCCCGACCCACTTTGACTTAAGAGCCAAGGGCGGCTGATCCCACCCCCCGGCCCCCTCAGTAGCGGGTTCCCTCCCCGGAGATCGTTGACGTCGATGAAGGGAGGGCAGGCGAGCGGCTCGCCTTGCCTCCAGCACGATCGACCAGGGCTGTGGGACCTCCAGTAATGGCCGAGGTCCTTCCGCTGTCTTCGTCGCCAGTTGCCGAGGAGGCCCCGATACCGACTTCCTCCAGATCCGGGAATGCACTAACGGGGGTTCCGTTGAATGCTTCAGTCATCCAGGATGTCGAGTTGGCGGGGCGGATGATGGAGTACGCCATCCAGCCCCGGGATCGCCACATGAAGGGAGGCCGGGACTACGCGGTGGCACTCCAAGGAATCATCCCCCAGCTTTTCTCAGTAAGTACCTGGCCTTTTAATGTTCCGGTCGGATTGCGAAGGGACTAACCTCTTTCTTCGATGCAGATTAGGACTGACATGCTACTGCTCCAGAAATTTTGTACTGGCTGGGCGAAGAGGGAAGCCGAGAAGGAGAAAAGACTAGCCAACCTCGCGACCGACGTGAAGGACCTGATTGAGAAGGGGGAGGAGATGAAGAAGACCAACAAACTCCTTCGCCGAGATCTGTCCTGGACTGAGGGGCGCAATAGGGACCTCGAGGCATCCCTGTCCGAGGAGAAGGCATGGGCGAGGTACCACGCCGAGGAGACTGCAGCGAAGATCTCTCGCCTGGATGGGCGATCCCGGACCCTCGATGCCCGAATCAACAAGGTCCTGGTGGAGTTGGCGACGGTGAATGACAAGGCACAAGACGCCTTGGCACTGATGGAGGCCGCCAAGAAGGAGGCCCTCGAAGCCATGTCCAGGTTCCGAGCATCATCGGAGTTTGAGGATGAGGTCCACGAAGCAGCCGTGGACTCATTCATTAAAGGGTTCGAAGCCTGCCGGGAGATGGTGGCTTTGATGTACCCGAAGCTCGATCTGGGAGGAGTCATCATCGGAGATGGCGAAGAGCGGCCTAAAGAAGCGGGGGCTGGAGTGGCTGAGGAGGTGACTGCCGAGCAATTGGTTGAGCAGGTGGAAGTGCCAGCGGAGATCCAAAGAGCTAATGGTCCACCAGCGCACCGGCCCGGGAAGGAGCCGGTGACCCAATGATCTCCGGGGTCATCCTTGTATTTAGTATAGGGTTTTTGTTTTGTCTTTGGGGTTGCCCGATTTGTCGGGGATCCCTCAAGTTGTAAAAAATCTCATGAATTTAATGAAGCACCTTTTGTTCCTTCTCATTTCTATATTCTAGCCTTCTGCTTTGGTTCACTATGTTTTTTATAATGTCAGGAACTTTAGTTTTGTTTGACTCCAAATTTGATCCTCCCTGGGATGCCTTAGTCGTTGCAGTGACTTAGAGAAACACCGGAAGCCTTTAAAGTGGTCACCTATATTGGACTGAAGCTTTCGCTGGAAGACTCTGGGAACCCTCTAGGCACCAGTGGTCCTCAGGTTCCCATCCTAGGTGCCGGGCTTAAAGAGTTTCCGATCTTGAGTTACCAGGCTTCATGAGTTTCTGATGCCAGGGTTTCCGGTCTTTAGGTGCCGGGCTTCTGGAGTTTCCGGTCTTTAGGTGCCAAGCTTCTAGAATTTCCGGTCCTGGGGTTTCTGGTCTTTAGGTGCCGGGCTTCATGAGTTTTCAGTGCCGGGGTTTCCGATCTTTAGGTGTCGAGCTTCTGGAGTTTCCAGTTTTTAAATGTTGGGCTTCATGAGTTTCCGGTGCTGGGATTTTTGGCCTTTAGGTGCCGGACTTCTGGAGTTTCCGATCTTGAGGTACCGGGCTTGAAGAGTTTTCAGTCTTGAGTTACCAGGCTTCATGAGTTTTCGGTGCCGGGGTTTCCGGTCTTTAGGTGCCGGGCTTCTAGAGTTTCCGGTCTTGAGATGCCAGGTTTGAAGAGTTTCCGGTCTTGAGTTACTGGGCTTAATGAGTTTTCGGTGCCGGGGTTTTCGATCTTTAGGTGTCGGGTTTTTGGAGTTTCTGGTCTTGAGGTGCCGGGCTTGAAGAGTTTCTGATCTTGAGTTATCGGGCTTCATGAATTTCCGATGCCTGGGTTTCCGATCTTTAGGTGCTGGGCTTTTGGAGTTTCTGGTCTTTAGGTGCCGGGCTTCTTAAGTTTCCGGTCTTGAGGTGCTGGGTTTCATGAGTTTCTGATCTTTAGGTGCCGGGCTTCTGGGGTTTCCGATCTTTAGGTGCCAGGCTTCTAGAGTTTTCGGTCTTGAGGTGCCGGTCTTCATGAGTTTTCGGTGCTAGGGTTTCCAGTCTTTAGGTGCCGGGCTTCTGGAGTTTTTGGTCTTCGATCGCCAGTCATGGGGTAGGCGATAGCTTTCCTACGAGACAGATGCAATCACTGTGCTAAAGAGAATTTTATTATTAATGGGAGGAAGTCTTACATCATTGGTAGTACATCCTCAAGTTCCCAGCATTCTAGGTCCGTGGAAATCATGCTCCATCGAGCTCGGTGAGGTAGTACTCCCCGTGAGGAAGGGCCTCGACCACTCTATAGGGGCCTTCCCAGTTCGGAGAGAGCTTGCCGCATTCCCGGAGTTGGGAGGCTTCTACCCGCCGTAGTACCAGGTCGCTCGGGTGGAACATCTTCGGCTTCACCCTGAAGTTATAATATCGGGCCACCCGTTGCCGGTAAGCCATCATCCGAAGTCTAGCCTTGTCCCTTGTTTCTTCAAGGAGATCCAGGTTGAGTAGGAGTCGAGCTGGGTTCTTAGCTTCATCATATTGCTCCACTCGCAGTGTTGGCAAACTTAGCTCCACCGGGAACACTGTTGAGTCTCAGGTGGTGCATTCATGGATAGTTGGGTCAATGTACATGTGTTGATTTGGTATATCATGGTTTTCCATGATGTGTCTAGGGCTATGGTTGAGTCTGGTATGAGTCCTAGGTGTTTAGGCTCAGTTTTGGTCAGTCTGGGTCTTCGGGTCTGCTCTTCTATGGTAAGAGTCGACTCTGTTGGTTGGCACGTCTCAGAACAGATGATTATGGTCTAGACGAGTCGGCTCAAATGGATTCAAGTTGGCTCGATTCATAGTCAGGAAACCTGCGGTCTGGATGAGTCGGCTTGGATGAGCTCGAGTCGGCTCCGTTGCACAGTTTGTCAATCCTGTGGTCTGGAAGAGTCGGCTATGAGGATTAGAGTCGTCTCGGTTTCAAGGCCTAGTCGACTCTAGTGTCTCAGGTCGGCTCGGATGACGGGTGAACTATTTTTTGAACGGTGCCAGCTAGAGAGTTTTTGGGATCTCGGGCACGTGTGACCGAGGTATATATATATATTGTATTCTCGTAAGAGGATGGTGGTGGTGTAACGAACTTCTTGGAAGTGGAAATCCCTTTCTCCCGTAAAAATTTCTCTGGTTCTATTCTCTCTTTTCTTTTCTTCTGTTCTTGGTGTTCTTGATTTTCATAGATCTGAATCCTACCATGATTTTCAATGGAGATTGCTGGCAGATGGTCATCCACAACCTGGTGATACGCTTCCATGATTGCTTTGTTGATCAGGGCGTTCATTCTTGACCGGGAACAAGGCTGTTTTGAGATTTTGGTTTATTAAATATGTTTGGATTTAGAATCGAATTCTCAACATTTTGTATCGGAGCAAGGTTTGTGGAAGGAAGATCTCAAGATTAGAGGGTTGGAAGTAAGGCTTCTTGTAGGTACAATTTTTAGATCTCTTGAATTCTTGATTGTGGTAATGGTATCAAGTGGGTTCAAAGTAGATTTTGAGAAGTACGATGGCAAGGGAAACTTCATCCTATGGTAGCAAAGGATTAAAGATTTGCTGGTTCAACAGAGAATCTACAAGGTCTTGGTTAAAGAAAGACCAGAAAAGATTAGTGTTGAGGAATGGGAAGAGTTAGAAGAGATTGCTTTCAGCACCGTAAGGATGTGTTTGGCTGATCAGGTTTTACCTGAGGTGTGTTCAGAGACTACTGCAAAAGGTCTTTGGATAAGACTGGAGAATACATACATGAGAAAGAACATGACGAACAAGCTATGGCTGAAGAAGCAACTGTATAGCTTGAGAATGCCTGAAGGAGGAGACCTAGTTGCTCACATTCAGAGGTTCATTCAGGTTTGTTCTAAAGTGATGAGTTTGGATGTGAAGATAAACGAGGAGGATCGGGCATTGTTGCTGCTATGTTCACTCCCTGAATCGTATGATGGTCTCATAACAACTTTAGTTTATGGGAAGGAAACCCTAAACTATGAAGAAGTTGTTGGTGTGCTCAGATCCAATGAGCAAAGGAAAAAGATCTACAAAGGTAATCCTAATTCAGAGGTTCTTGCTGTGAATGAGAGGCGAGGAAGATCCAAGAAAAGAACTAGGAAAAAGTTCAAGGGCAGATCTCAATCTCGGAACCACAAAAGTGTGAAATGCTACAAGTGTCATCAACTTGGGCATATCAGGAAGAATTGTCCTCTTTAGAAGACAGAAAAGGGGAGAGCCAATACTAGTGGTGCTAATGCTTTGGAAAGCAATGGAGGAGTGCTGGTTGTATCAGATGGATCAGTGGATTGGGAAAATACCTGGATTTTGGATTCTGCATGCTCATACCACTATACCTTACATCGAGATTGGTTTTATTCCTATGATAGGTCAGATGGAGGTAGTGTAAGTCTTGGTGATGATCATCCTTGTATGGTAGCTGGAGTAGGCACTATTATGGTGAGGATGTATGATGGAGTGATAAGGACTCTATCAAATGTCAAACATGTACCAGAATTGAAAAAGAATTTGATTTCTTTGGGCTACTTGGAAGAGCAGGGATATGCTTTTAGTTGCCAATCTGGTAGTGGATGTTTGAGAATTACCAAGGGAGCTTTGGTGGTAATGAGAGGAAGAAGACTGAGCAATAATCTATACAGGATGGAAGGCTCAGTGGTGAGTGATAGTGTTGAGGTGCTTGCATCGGCACAGAAGGAACCTGATGGCTTCATTGAGATTGGACAGAAGAACAATGTATGTCTACTTCAGAGGTCATTGTATGGATTGAAACAATCACCTCGTCAGTGGTATCACAAATTTGATACTTTTATCTTGAGCCTTGGATTTCTCATATGTGAACATGATCATTGTGTCTATGTGAAGGATGTGGATACTATGGATGCTTTGTATTTACTTCTGTATGTGGATGATATGTTGATAGCCAGCAGAAGTATGACAACTGTAAAAGGGCTGAAGAGAGCATTATCTCAGGAATTTTAGATGAAAGACTTGGGATCAGCTCAGAAAATCCTTGGAATGAAGATTTGCAGAGATAGATGCAAAGGAATACTTCATTTGTCACAAGGTGGGTACATTAAAAGGGTACTTGAGAGATTTGGAATGGAAAAGGCCAAACCTGTGGAAACACATTTACCAGGGCATTTTTCTCTCTCGAAAAAATAGTGCCCCCAATCAGAGAAGGAGAGAGAGTACATGGAAAGAGTTCCATATGCCAATGCAGTGGGCAGTTTGATGTATGCTATGATTTGTTGCAGGCCGAACTAGCATATGCTGTAAGCCAAGTGAGCAGGTACATGGCTAATCTTGGGAAGGAACACTGGAAGGCATTGAAGTGGATTTTGAGATATATGCAAGGGACTTAAAGACATGGACTGGTATTTGGTGGGCAGCCTGAAGGACATGGATGGAACTCCATAGAATCATGTAAGGATTCAGGTCCTTTGGAAGGGTTTGTTGATGCAAGCTGTGCAAATGATCTTAATACAAGAAGGTCTACAACAGGTTATCTATTCTGCATGTATGGTGAACCAGTTTCTTGGAGATCAACCCTTCAACCTATTACTACTTTGTCTACAATAGAAGCGGAGTATATAGGGTTACTAAAGCTGCAAAGGAAGTACTATGGCTGAGAAGGCTAGTGTCTGAAATGGGGGTGAAACAGTGTATGGTGGTCCTGCACAGTGATAGCCAGAATGCCATACACTTGACACAGAACCCAGTCTATCATGCTAGGACCAAGCATATAGATGTGAGGTACCACAGAGTCAGGGAGCTGGTGGAGGAAGGAGAAGTGGAGCTGGTGAAGGTTCATACAACGGAGAACCAGGCAGATGCACTTACGAAGGCTCTACCAAGGGATAGCTTCTACTCTTGTATGTGGTTAATGGGTTTGAGAAGTCTGGCATATGTAGCCTTGAAGCATCAAGATGGAGATTGTTGAGTCTCAGGTGGTGCATTCATGGCTAGTTGGGTCAATGTACATGTGTTAATCTGATCTATCATGGTTTTCTGTGATGTGTCTAGGGCTAGGGTTGAGTCTGGTATGAGTCCTAAGTATTTAGGCTCAGTTTTGGTCAGTCTGGGTCTTAGGGTCGGCTCTTCTGTAGTAAGAGTCGACTCTGTTGGTTGGCACGTCTCATAACAGGTGATTATGGTCTGGACGAGTTGGCTCGAATGGATTCGAGTCAACTCGATTGCACAGTTAGGAAATCTGCGGTCTGGACGAGTCGGCTCAAATGAGCTCGAGTCAGCTCCGTTGCACAATTTGTCAATCCCATGGTCTGGAAGAGTCGCCTATGAGGATTAGAGTCATCTCGGTTTCAAGGCATAGTCGATTCTAGTGTCTCGAGTCGGCTCGGATGACGGGTGAACTATTTTTGAATGGTGCCAGCTGGGGAGTTTTTGGGATCTCAGGCACGTGTGACTGAGGTATATATATATTGTATTCTCATAAGAAGATGATGATGATGTAACGAACTTCTTGGAAGTGGAAACCCCTTTCTCCCGTGAAAATTTCTCTGGTTCTATTCTCTCTTTTCTTTTCTTTCGTTCTTGGTGTTCTTGATCTTCATAGACCTGAATCCTACCGTGATCTTCAATGGAGATTGCTGGTAGATGGTCATCCACAACCTGGTGATATGCTTCCGTGATTGCTTTGTTGATCAGGGCGTTCGTTCTTGATCGGGAACAAGGCTGTTCTGAGGTTTTGGTTCATTAAATCTATTTGGATTTAGAATCAAATTCTCAACAAATACTGCCTCCGCGCCGAAGACGAGGTTGAATGGAGTCTCATCCGTGGCTATTCGGGGCATTGTGTGGTATGCCCACAGGACACTGGGGAGTTCTTCAGCCCATCTACCTTTGGCTTGGTCTAGCTTAGTCCGGAGTCCTTGAAGGATGGTCCAGTTAGTCACCTTGGCCTCTTCATTGGTCTGAGGATGAGCCACCGAGGTGAAACAGTGGCAAATGCCGAGGTCGTCGCAGAACCCCTCAAACTCCCGATTGTCGAACTGCCATCCGTTGTCGGTGATGATCGTGTGAGGGAGTCCGAAACGGTATATGATTGACTTCTAGAAGAACTTGCTGACATTAGCCTCTATGATCTGTGCCTGCGGTTCGACCTCGACCCATTTTGTGAAGTAGTCGATGGCGACTATGAGGAGCTTGCGCTACCCGAGTATGGGAGAAAAAGGATCAAGGATGTCCATGCCCCACTGGGCGAATGGCCAAGGGACAGAGAGCTGGGAGAGCGGCGCAGCCGGCTGGCGTTGCGCGATAGCATGATGTTGGTAGTGGTCACACTTCTTGACAAAGTTGGATGCGTCCTCCCTCATTGTTTCCCAATAATATCCCTGGCGAAGGGCCTTGTATGCCAAAATTCTGCCCCCCACGTGATTCCCGCAGAGTCCTTCGTGTATCTCTTGGAGTACGATTGCCGCCTCTAAGGGTCTCACGCATTTTAGGAGTGGATAGGAGTAGGGCCTTCGGTGGAGTTGTCCATCCATCAGCACGAAGCGCACGACCTTCCTTTTGATGAGCCCGACCTCCACGCGATCTTCGAGCAAGGTACCGTCGATGATGTACCTGACATACTTGTCCATCCAGCTAGGCTCCGGGATAACTTGCTGGACTCCTCCGGGCGCTTCATAGCTTGGAGTTTGGAGATGCTCGATGTAGGCACGACCCAAGGATGAATTTGGCAGGGTCACCAATCAGGAGAGGGCATCAGCGCGAGCATTTTCTCCATGTGGGATGTGGAAGATGCTGAATTGCCTGAAACTCGCTGCACTAGTGCATACCAACTCTAGGTACTTCAACATTTGAGGATCCCAGGCATCAAATTCTCCTAAGACATGCCCGGCCATCAATTGTGAGTCGGCGAAGACCCTCATATTGGACACGCCTAGCTCGCGAGAGACTCTCAATCCCGCAAGGAGCGCTTTATACTCTGCCTAATTGTTGGTGGCAGCAAACCAAAAACGGAGAGCACACTTGGCGATGACTCCTTTGCTATTAGCGAGAATGAATCCGGCTCCACTTCCCCCGGAGTTGGATGCACCATCCACATGCAGGACCCAGATGTCCCCCTCCGGTTCAGGTCTCGTCTATTGCTCCTAGGGGATCTCTGCTGGCTCCTCACCCAGGCCTGCACACTCGACCAGGAAGTCAGCTAGTACCTGAGCCTTTATGGATGACCTCGGCCAGTAGGTGATGTCGAACTCGCTAAGCTTCAGCACCCAATTTGCCAGACATCCAGAGATATCGAGGTGGCTCAATATGGCCTTCAGCGGTTGATCCATCAAAATTGTGATCGGGTGTGCTTGGAAGTAGGGCCTGAGTCGTTGGGCAGACATGATGAGTGCAAAAATTAACTTCTCGGAGCGAGAGTACCTTACCTCGTGGAGAAGCTTGCTTGAATAATACACTGGTCTCTAGACACCGAGCTGGCCTCGTGTGGACCAGGATCGAGCTGATGGCTCCCGGGGTGATCGCCATGTATAGGAGGAGCTCCTCTCCGTCTTTCGATCGAGAGAGCAGAGATGGTGATGTCAGGGTCTTCTTCAGCTCCTCAAAGGCTTCCTGGAACTCATTCGGCCAGGTAAAGTCATGCATCTTCCATGGTGTCTTGAAGAAGGATTGGCAGCGGTCAGCAGATCATGAGATGAATAGCTCAGGGCCGCTATACGGCTGGTGAGGCGCTGAACCTACTTCTTGGAGGTGGGTGCTCCATATCAAGAATCACTTGGACCTTCTTTGGGTTGGCCTCGATATCCCTCTAGGTGATCATGTAGCCCAGGAACTTCCCAGCCGCCACGTCGAAGCCACACTTCGCCGTGTTCAACTTTATTTGGTAAAGGCGAAGATTGCGGAAGGTCTCTGCCAGATCATCGACGTGGTCCGAGGTCGGCTTGCTTATGACGAGCATATCGTCCACGTACACCTGCATGTTGCGGCCAATCTGGTCTTTGAAGACCTTGTTGACCAGCCACTGGTACATGGCGCCAATGTTCTTTAGGCCCAATGACATCATTCTGTAGCAGTAGGTCCCGCGATTCGTGATGAAGGCAGTGTGCTCCTCGTCCTCCGGATGCATTCTGATTTGGTTATACCTAGAGAACGCATCCATGAAGGAGAGCAAGCGATGCCCCGAGGTGGCATCCATGAGCTGGTCAATCTTTGGAAGGGGGAAGCTGTCTTTTGGGCACGCACGGTTGAGATTGGTGTAGTCTATACAAATCCTCCACTTTTCGTTACTCTTCTTGACCATGACCACGTTCGCCAATTAGCTAGGGTACTGCATTTCGTGAGCGAACTCGGCCGCAAGGAGCTTCTCCACTTCGTCGTTGATCGCCTTCTGCCTCTCCGAGGCAAAACTCCTTTTCTTTTGCTGGATTGGGTGACATTTCGGGTCAACATTCAACCCGTGAGTGATGATGTCAGGAGGAATCCCTGGCATGTCAGCTGTGCTCTAGGCGAACACATCTGCGTTCGCCCGAAGGAAACTCAACAAGAGAGCTCGTTCATCCTCTGGTAGCTGGGCTTCTACCTGCACCATCTTCAGTGGGTCCGAGCCAAGGAGATAAGTCAAGAGATGCTCGACGAGGCCGCCCTTGAGGTATTGCACCCTTTGATCGAGGTCATCGATGGCGGGATCGTCCTCGGTGCCTTGGGCACCGGGGATGGCCTGCAAGCAATGTTGGACTGGTTGAGGTGCCCCCCTCATCTCTCCCATGCCGAAGGGGGTCAGGAACTACACCAGCAGTCATTTAGTGGATATGACTGCATCAAGTAAGTTAAGCCCTGGATGGCCAAGGATTGTATTGTAAGCTGATGGGAGCCTGATGACAGTGAAGGTCATCATGACTATGGTCTGCCAGGGTGGCGACCCGGCTGTGACGGGGAGAGTGATCACTCCCTCGACTCCCACAGAATCCCCAGTGAAACCCATGAGAGGGGTGTGCACTGGCTTCAGCCGATCAGAAGACAAGTTCATCCGAGAGAAAGCATCATAGAAAAGGACATCCATCGAGCTTCCACTATCAACCATAATGCATCTTACAGGATGCCTGACGATGGTCATCTTGACCATGACGGCATTATTATTTACATTTTCTTCCTCACTTTCCTTTCTCTTCATAAAGGAGAGTACATTTTTCATATTTTTTCTCTCCCGAGTTCTCTTTGATGTGCACTCAATTTCCCAAGAGATCATACCCACAGACTTCTCGGTGGGTCGATTGTCAACAACAAGGACATGGGGGAGAGCTGCAAGTGGTTGATTCTCTACCGTGACCTCGCTCTTCATGAACTTTCTGAGGTGGCCTCTCCTTATTAGGTCTTCGATTTCCCTTCTCAGGTTGCGGCAGTCCTCGGTGTCATGGCTGTGGTCGTGATGGAATTGGTAGTACTTCGTCTTATCGTGATCGCTTGACGGCCTCAATGGGGGAGGTCGACACAGGTAGCGCTCGCCCTCGATCTCCAGAAGAATTTTTGACCTCGGAGTGACGAGGGAAGTGAAGGTCTCCTTCAGAGCGGGACTGCTTTTTGGCTTTGGTCCCGATCGGTAGTTTGTTGGCGGCATAGGTCTCCGCATCCTAGGTGCATCTCTCGAGGTCAGCTTCTTCAGAGGCTTCTCGTCCAGTTCTCTCCTGGTACGGTCGGCCTCCTCGACATGGATGTACTTGTGGACGTGGAGGAGGAGTTCAGAGTATATCTTTGGTGGCTTCTTGTTCAAAGAATAGGTCAAGCGGGAGGTCTTAAGCCCTCGCTTCAATGCCAGCATGGCGACGGGCTCGTCCAGACTGTAGATTTCCAAGGCAACAGCTTTGAAGTGGGTCACATAGTCCTGTAGAGGCTCATGGTCTTGCTGCCGGATAGAGAAGAGGCTATCTACCTCGCGTGGCACCTTCTGATAGGCGTCAAAGTGGGCCATAAACCTCCTCTCCAGCTGTTGGAAGGAGTCAATGCTTTCAGGCTTGAGGCGGGTGAACCAAACTCGAGCAGTCTTCTGGAGGGTGGTCGAAAAGGCGATGCACAGGAGGGCATCCGTCGCCCCGTGGACTCTCATGAGAGCCTTATAGCTCTCCAGGTGGTCCAGGGGATCGGTGGTCATATTGTAGGGATCCACCTGAGGCATACGGAACCGACTAGGGATCGGTTCCTCTTGGATTTTTCGAGAAAAGGGGGGTCGGGCATCATAGCCCGCTGGTTCCTTGGAGGAGCACTGCATGTTGGCGAACTGGTGGGAGAGCTTCGCCAGTTTGCGCTCTTGTTCTTCTAGGCACCGCTTGGCCAGGTGCTTGATGGCCTCGTTAGTGGAGCCTTCCATTAAGGTCGCTGGAGAAGATGGAGATGGCATCTGGGGATGTTCGCGACGGGGAGCCTTGCCTCGATGGTGCTTGCCATGCTTGTTGATGGCATTGTCGTCTGCCGGGGATCGGCTCTCGCGATTCGCCGTCCCAGAATGATTTCTCTTCATGGGGGTCTAGTGACCCCCACGGGGATTAGCTATGGCCTGCGGTTGGGACGGCCTACCTTGGATGGAGCGCAGGCTACCGCGAGGGCCTGCGGCTTGGGCTGCAGGGGTCCCTGCTATGGTTGGGTGATCAGGGAGTGTTGCTAGTGCTGCAACTGCCTCACGGTTGCGGCCAGTACCTGTATCTGTTGGACAAGTGCAGTGTATTGGCCATCTGCCAAGGGTTGCTGTGGTGGAGCCGGATGCTCCCTCTCTGGGCTGCACGGGCCCGAAGGAGAGGGAAATCCCCTGCTCTGCTGGTGGAGGCTTCTCGTGTACGGGTCACCACCATGCTTCAAGCGGAGCTGTTCTCAAGCTCGCTAGGGGGCTTGTTTAGACATAGGCTTTTCTCCCCCTACCTGGTGTGCCAATATGTTGCCGACCTTACCGTCGTAGCCTGCAACTGTGATGTGGCACCAGACATCGGCCCCTTTACTCCGAAATCTCGCGGGTCCCGATCCTGCAAAACAGAGTTAGAGACCTGGGCCGGGGATCCCGGTGAGGGCACTCCGACGATCAAGTCAGCGGACGGTAAAGAGGAACAGATTTCCCAAGGCAGATTCCATTTCGGTCACCATGCTTGGAGGAGAGTTTTCAATAGAGAATTGAATAAAAGAGGTTAAAGAGGGGGATGCTCGAGTCTTGGCCATTATGTCCGTTGGGACTCTCTCCAGGAGTCTTTCGGGAAGTCTCCGTACCTTCCCTTCGCCCGTTCTCCCTTTTTTCGGACTTGTGCTCGTGCTCCCTGGTGGAGTTGCTTATGTTCTTTTTCATTTTTTTTCCTCTCTTCCCTGTTCAGTGCCCTTTTAGATCACCGGTCCTCCTAGTGCCTCGATTCTCGCCCTTCAGGAGGGCTCGGGGGTCAACGGAGCCCGTTGGAAGCGCTCTCGAGGTCATTACCCCTTATAGTAGGGAGTTAAGTCGTGATCCTTGTTTTCCCGGTGGGCTATAACCACTGGAGAAATTTTGCAGGGCCTCGATCCGGGGTGGTCGCCTTGGGGTCTGAAGCTCCTAACACGGCCTTCTCTTTTCGGGCGGTTCAGTTGGTCGGCTGCAGAATCTGACATCTCAATCGAGGTGCCCTTCCCTAACTGGTGCAAATGAGGGTAGGCGCACCTTTCTAACTTTGGGGCGCCGTACTGGATGTGTCGCACTGCGCGTGCCGGCTTCGCTGACAGTCTCGATGCCGGCGCATTCGTTCTTCCCCATACTTCCAAGGAGAGGGCTTGACAAAGGAGCGGAGAGGGCTCCACTCTAGCCGAGATGGGCTCGACCCTTGGGGAGCCACCTAGCGAAGGAGCGGAGAGGGCTCCACTCCGATCAAGGTGGGCTCGACCCTTTGGGAGCCACCTAGCGAAGGAGCGGAGAGGGCTCCACTCCGGTCGAGGTGGGCTCGACTCCTGGGGAGCCACCTGGCGAAGGAGCGGAGAGAGCTCGACTCCGGCCGAGGTGGGCTCGACCCCTGGGGAGCCACCTAGTAAAGGAGCGGAGATGGCTCGACTCCGACCAAGGCCGGCTCGACCCCTGGGGAGCCACCTGGCGAAGGAGCGGAGAGGGCTCGACTTCGACCGAGGCGGACTCGATCCTTGGAGAGCCACCCGGCGAAGGAGCGGAGAGGGCTCCACTTCGACCGAGGCGGACTCGATCCTTGGGGAGCCACCCGGCGAAGGAGCGGAGAGGGCTCCACTTCGACCGAGGCGGACTCGACCCTTGGGGAGTCACCTAGCGAAGGAGCTCGGGAAGATGTCCGACATGGTGACGCCGACTTGCCTTCCCGTCAAATGGATCCGAGGTGTACTCCACGTCAGCGATCTTGCTACATCAATATTTATTTTAAATATATATATATATAAACCGAATATTAAAAATATAGGTACAAATGGATATTAAAAATATGAATACAAATATAGATATAAATGGAATAATTAAACTATATAATTATAGAATCAAAAATATTATTAATTTAAAAATAAATAAAATTAATAATATATTAATATAATTACATATCTTTTTAAAATTTAATAAATATTATATAAAATTAAATGGGATCATAGAAAAAATCGGATATTCGGATACGGATCCGATAATAGTCTATCCATATTCATATCCATTTTTTGTAGAAATATGGATATGGAATATGAATATTAGTCAGATACTTAAATTTATATTCATATTCAAATAGATTTGGATATGAAATTGGATTCAGCTAGATATTATCCATATTACTTTTATCTCTACCTTTTAACACCTCACCAATCAATTTATTAAAAAAAAAAAATCGCTAATAAGTACCTCAATTTTGGTAGCATTAGCCCAATCTACCGTGGCTTCCGGGCTTCAACCCTAGCGGAGATGAGATACGGAAATAAAGTTGGGGTGGAATTAGCATCCCGCCTTAAGAAAAAATAAAATACACATCAATCCTCTTAATTTAAAGCATTTTACATTTCCATGCCTTCTTTGAAGTTTCAAAATTAACCATTTAGTTTTACTTCCATTATGTAGAAAAGCTGGTGCTTTCTACAATTGCATTCGGGATGTTTAAAAAAAAAAAAAAAATCAAAAATTGGTGGTACTGCTTTCGTGCAACATTGTGGCTACGAAGTGCATGCACCCATGCTTAAAACAAAAAAAAATTTAGAAAAAAAAGTGATTTTATGGATTATGATATAATTTATCATACGGTTACCATTGGTAAATCCATTAAATAGCAAACAAATAAGAGTTGGAGATTTTTCTCTTTTCTTTTTTCGATAAGACGAGCAGATTCATTAAGCATGAATACGTTTAAGAAAGTTAGAAAATAAGATATCACATAACATCACGGATCGATCCACATGGCTCCTCCTAAATGCCTCATTGCATAAGAGGCAATCCAGTTCATAATTCTGTTCATCTCCTGGTACAAATGCAAGGCACCTAGGAAAAAATACAGTCCACGAGGTCCTTGATATTTTTTTCTTTCATGATTGTCTTTTGATATTGTTTAATGGACAAGGACATGCCACAGACGAGTGACCATGCTCTTCCTTTGTGTTTGTCATCACATATCTTGACCTTTAACTCATTTGGTAAGGTCCAACATGAGGGTAGACCATCATATGCTGAGGCCATTGATTGAGAGCTAAGATGGCTTCCCACTTCCATCATTATGCTCCATTGGTAATGTGCCAAACTTTATTGCTTGGGCCTAGATCTTGTACTAATCAAACGTGCCACCATGATGGTTGGATTAATATGTGCATGAATAGTAGATCATCATGGTCATTCACTTGCAACCAGTTTGCCATTTTTTTGGCAGTAATTGCCAGTTCTAACTTAGTTGAGATTTCTTCTTGCATGATAGGCTATGAAGAGTCCATGCCAATTTTGACTTAGAAGGACAAGAGAGAGTTCATGGATGCTGAGATTAATAACTTTGAAGTCAAATCCTTGAACTCTGCTAAGCTGAGTTCTCTCTGCTGAAAGAAGTTGACGTGTGATCTCTGCCATGCTTAAGCAACCAAGTCTACAATAACAGTCTTTAAACCTTGAGAGTATCTAGATATTAAGTAAAAGGCCCTAAGGCCATGTCTTCTTGACTTGTTTGTTAGTTGAATCCTGGTCATGGTCAGCAAACTGTGTCAAGAGGATGGTTTCCACAGTTGTCCTGCTTGGAAGTCGAAAGAATAAAATTCTAGTACCTGCTCTTAAATTTATTATATGGAATCTTATTTACTTCAGCTTTTCCATCCCAATCCATTTGATTACTTAATAAGATAAGCCCTGGTTGGGTCCACCATGCAGCAGGTACCTTACTTGCCTTCAAAGATGAGTGCAGCTCATGTTTTTCATAAGTTGCTCAGGGTAAAACTAATTATAATATATGCCTATCAAATATTGACAATATAGTCTATTTTGTCTTCAACCCTTCCATCTAGAAAAGATGCAAGAGTGGATAAGACATCAAATTTTTGACCTATTTTATCATCTGGCTTATGCTTTGCAAGGATGTGTCCTGCCTCATAAGCCTTGAATTCATCTAATGTGACTAGACTTTATCGAAAAGCTGCAATTAAGCACCCTATCATCTATAGCAATTGCCATCCCATAAGTTGACAAGCATCTAAGCAGATTGAACATTGCCTGCCAAACCTACAAGCATCTAACTAGAACCAATGAGAGAAAAAATGCTGACTCTATCAGAAATTCTAGGAGATATTGACCTGTTAGACATGAACTAGTTAGTTTCTGATGCAGATTTCGAGAATTTCTATCAGATGCTCTGGTTTGAGTGATGTTTCTTGCGGCAAAATAGGAGAAGAAACATCCTATCATTGTCATACAACAAGAAGTAGAATCCTCAAAGGGTAACAAAGAAAGTAGTTCACAAAGAAGAAGAACTGAGTTCTCTTATTGTTGTGCATTGATAGATGAAACATAGCATACGGGCTATAAATACCTTAAAATGTATCAAAAGTAGCACAAACACAACCACAACTTCCTGACAGTTCTGTACAAGGATAACAGGAACACCCACTAAAGACATACTATGACTTGATGCGAAATTGGACACCATCTGACAACATATGGTATAAGGATCATTTTTCCAACAAAAAGAGATATCAGTGAAGGTATCTCTCATGTGCGATGCTGCTCAACGATCTGCATTGATTCCAAGGATACGGACTCTGTGCATGTTTGGTAACTTGGCAACTACCAGCACCATCACTGCAACCGTATTGAGAAAAAGCATTGGATTTTGGTAATCAGTTGTGTGGGAAGATATCAAGTACCTGCACATATGGAGAGGAAATATTAAGTACCATATAACAAGAAAATAAGAAGAAGATATCAAGTACCTGCACATATGGAGAGGAGAAATCAAGTACCATATAACAAGAAAACAAGAAGTAAAAGATGCTGGATTTTGAAATAATTTTTGATAAAAAACTTCTAAGAAATCTGGATGTATGATTGCTGCAGATTTGCTGAACGCCATCGATTTGGTCTGCATGAACTAAAATGACTTCCAAGTACCAACAAAGGAAATGAAAAGCCTCATGCAAAAATAAAGTTTGTTATATAAAATGCAAATACTAAACATTCAAGTTAGTTTAACCTGATGAGATCAATAACCGGCTAATTATGGATTCCCTCAGAACTGATGGGATCTGGTCAACGTTGATTGAAGCCTTCTCTGTATATATATCAACATACTAATACGTGAAAATAGGAAATATCAATATGTGGAAAACAATATCCACTTTGCAGAACCTTAGCATGCTTAGAAACTAACTTAAGAACTACAATGGTTCGCGATAAATGAATATTTCAGTCTAGTGAGAGGTAGAATCATAAGATTGAGAATTATAACAATGAAACAAAATCAAGCTATGAAACTCATATCTCAGAAGCCTAGAAAAATCTGTCTACCATAGGATTAGACATTATATGTAAGGCTGCATGATATAATTTCCAACATATTTTGGACACAAAATCATCTTTGTTGGAAAAGATGGGAAAAGAGGCCTTTAATGATTATTCTCATATCACCTTGACCATACAGCTTTTTAAATTTGTTAAAAAAATTCAGGTGTACATGATTTAGGAGAACTATAACCTGGCATTTGAATGCTTCATAATTTTTAATTTATCCTTGATCAAAATTATTTCATAAGGTAATAACATAGACCAAGAAGCATTAACATTATTTTGAATGAACACTTGGTAACTCTAAAAAGCCCAAGCAAACAAATTAAATCCTCCTCCATTAATATAAATGAAGCTCTAATTTGCATACAAATTCAATGCATCTTCAAGGTCATGTTAGCAAATTCCTGACTAGTCAAGAATACCTACAAGTCATGGGTTATTTTCTGAACTCATTTTTAAACCATGGCTGTCTTAGCCATGTCTTTGTTCTGCCTCTTTGGTTATTTTCTTAGGTACTTGGAATTTCTTTCTTTCTTTATTTATTTTTCGAAGAAATGCCAAGGTAATTACATACTCATATTCTTGCTTTATAAGCTATAGCTAACGCTAAAAGTCTCCTTTCAGCTGAAAGGCCTGAACTTGTAACTCACATAACAAATCAACTGCATGTTTCTTAGAAAAATTTTCCCTCAATTGATGGTAATAAGATGATGACTAACTATATTAGAGAATATGTGCAGAGCCAATCCTGGTCATCTTGGTCCATATAGAACCCAGCTCAGAATTACCACCAATAGGTTGTCTAACCAGAAACAACTGTACCAGCCACGTGCTGAGTGGTTCCAACTGAGTTTTTTTGGATATTAACTGCAGGCCAAGAATGACAAAAGCATACTTACAGAACCACAGGTACAATGGTCAAAAACTTTCGATTACGCGTCAGTTGCTTGCCATTGTCCATCTGCTCCCACCAAGTCAAATTATAGTAAATACCCTGATCTTCAGCAAAGGGAGTTCCCTTCTTCCAATGGAAAAAGTGATAAGTAACCTGAGACAAATCAAGTCAAGAAATGAATTAAGATAAAAAAAGTACGAAAAAGAGAAAACATGATACAAAGTTACACATGAAGAAATTATGACAATTGAAGATAATATTATCAGTCCTTGAATCAAAGTAAAACCTATTTACTGAAAAACAAAAAAAATCTTTACTAGTCGAAAATGGGCAAATTCAAACTTTATGTAATTCACTATGTAAATATAATGACAAAGAAAGAAAAATTATTCAGATATTGCTCATCAGGTTCATAATTAAACAATAAGGAATAAAAACTTGGCTTCCAACTTCCAAAAATTGAATGCTTCTGAATTGCATGTACATGATGTTCCAACAGTAAATCTAATCTGCACCATGCTTTCTAATGATGCGATGACATAATTGTACTAACATCATCATGCTAGGAATTTCAAGTATAACCATATTGCCCATAAGCAGTGAAGCAGCCATGCTGAAGCATAAAAGAATATCCAACATCTTTTGTGCCATCTATAATCAAGCAGACAAGTTAATGGCAATGTGCACTCTCAGATCAATTCTGCAAATATGCTCACCATAATTTAATATCTTCAAAATATTTACGTTAAGAAAACAAAGTTTGCATTTTATAGTCGATTTACTATGCCTTGTATACTTTCCAAGGCTGGTGTCTGTTCGAATTACAAGCTAATATATACATAAAAGGAGGTCCTCTTACTAACTTCCTATGATATTCTTATCATTTCATATATAGTTTTAACAATTAAAAAACCACACTGTAAAAGATATCTTCCTATGATATTCTCATCAGTACTGGTCTCGGTTTCTCCATCATATTTTCTAGCAAATGGAAGAGGGAGTAAACTTAAAGGGTCAAGCGAGAATAATATTCCTAAGTCAAATACTTCCAACTTACCAGGTCTTAAGTTTGATAGAATGAAGATGAATCAGATAAAGAAGCCTATGACCCATCACAAGAGATTAAAGGCCATTACAAATAATGCAAACAATTGGAGCTAAAAAATAAGTTACTCTATCAGTCATCTGGATCGAAAGAGAACAATAAAAGCCAACAAGGTGCTCCAAGGTTTCTCCACCTATCCTTACCCCAATTAAAAACCCTAGATGATCAAATCAATCAAAGAAACTATATGAAGTTAATTCCCCAGAACTGTGGCTAGATTGTAGCAGCTACCTTTCTTTCATGTGCCATGGCAACAAAGGTTGAACTTTTCGAGAGTTCTACGCTTGCCTGGTAATAATATATGTTTAAAAACCATTCACGCAATCAAACAGTTCAAAAGCAAATTAAAGCTAGCCATCACTCCGACCTTACTCCTCCTATCTACTCCCCATTTCCAATCCAAAAAAAGAAAACTCAAATCACAGAAAAAATCCTAACTTTCCCCCAAATCACATCCAGTCAAATTAAGCTCCTTTAAATTTCTAGGATCAGAAACAAACCAAAAGGATCTAAGAAGCGAAGAAGAGAGGGCATACGGCAAAATGGAAGAGGTTGACGACAGTCCAGGCCATCCCAGGGGTGCAACCAAAGATAGAGAGCACGAGGAGCCAGGAGAAGAAGAGGATAAGGATGTAGGTGGTCCAGACCCCGGGGTACATGAACCACTCCGTGTTCTTGTTCAGATCCACCGGCGGCACCGTCTGCACGTAGAGCTTCGCCATCCCTCCTCTTCTCTCCTTCTCCCTCTATCCAAAAAGCTCCAAGTTTTTCTCTACGGGACACAGAGAGAGCGCGGAGAAGAAGAGAAGAGCGGTGGAGGATTTAATGTGCGGGGAAAGAAGAAGTGAAGAAAAGTTCAGAGAGGGGTGCGGGAAGGGTCGTAGGGAAGGATCGGTCAGAGTGTTGACTTCGACTTTGGAATCGCCGTCTAATTGGAAACCGAGTGCGCTGCGTGCCGGATCAACGAAATCCAGCTCGCGGTTGGAATGGATTCGGATTGTTCGATGTGTAGTTCCAGCCGCAAGGCTCCCGCCACGTGGGATGGGCTACGAAAATCATTTGAAAGTATTTTGAATTGAAAACTATTTGATTGTATCACAATCAAATAGTTCAATATCTGACAAGTTTTTTAAACTAAAAAAAAAAAAAAAATCCTGAATTGTTTGTAATTGTTGTTATATTTGACTAATGTCTTCCTGGATCATGTCGAACAGCAATTTTTTTTTTTTATCTCAAAAAAAAAAAAAAAAAAAAAAAAAAAAAAAAAGGAAAGAAGGAACCATTTGCTTCTTTTGGACAAGCCAAGAAAATTTTCAATTTATATTTACTCCTCATTAGGTGCAAGTAAAACTGGATGTAAACAATCAACCCAGCAAATGGAGATCAAGAATGCAGTGCTGAAACAATCATGCAACTGATGAACGTGGAGAAGCTGAGAAGAAGAAGATCAAGAGCCATTTGCAAAAGTATAGGAACCATTGGAAGGGGATAGAGAGGATTTCTGATACGGAGCCTGTTAGAGATAGAGTACTGTGAAATAAAACTAGAAATAATAAATATAAATCTATCTGTATTATCTTAAAACACTAAACAGTGCTATGTAGAACAGTAATACAATGAATCATAAAATTGAGTTTTAGGATTTCTGACCGGAGGCGTGCAGAGGCACTGTCCTAAGATGATTCTCGGCCCTCATGCAGGATTCAATCCGAGAACTCTATCCCAAGATACAACCGGGTATCCCTCCTGCAGGCACGACTGTGAAGGGACTGACAACGGCTTCGCCCAGCAGTAAAACCAGATTAAAAATTGGAAACAGGAAAACCTAGAATGCAAGAGAGTTCTAGATCGGAAAAAAAAAGATTGAGAGGAAGAGAAAGTCCGGTCAAGATACTTATCTGTGATCTGACTCCATCCTTTTATAGATGGAGAAATGCCGTGAGGAAGAGACACCGCTCGGTGAAGACGCGACGCGGTACAGCGGAGGATGCGATGCTCGGAGAAGACCGCTGTTCAGAAGTCGCGACGTTTGGAGAAGACGCGACGCGATGCAGTCCGAACGGAAAGAAAAAACGGGAATGGAAAAAATAAAAGAAAATCGGGCAAAAAAGCACACCGCGCCGCGCGTGCGGACCGGACCGCGCGTGGGAACCGGGCCGGGCCGCGCGCGCGCGTGTGAGTGGCCCAAGATGGTACAAGGCCAAACGGAAGAGGGATCATATTTAAGTATCTTTGGGATGTTCTCCTTTTCCCATGTGGGACTAAAGGAATGGCTTGGAGGGAATTTTGGGTTTTCCCTCCAAACCTCTAACAATCCTCCTCAAAACTCAAAATTCATTATTATAAATAATCAAGTATAACATAATAGAAAAATATTTACTGCTGGGTACATATACTGTGTAATTGATGAAGTGCCTTTAAAGTTCACTTCACTTAGCATTGATAGTATTGATTTGAAGGGAGCGGAGTGAACCAGGTCTTGAACTACGTTCCGTTAGATCAAATTTCTACTATAATACTCACAGTATAGAAGCTCATGTCACGGGTTTGCACATTAATGGCCGTGTGCAAGCATCTTGATTTGTTTCATGAGAATTTCTAGAGATTGCCTATGTCTCTAGCCGCGGTCGTATACGGATATTCTCACATAGGTGAGTCCCTCCAAGGATGTGTGTAGTGTCACATCTCGAGGAATACCTCTCGGGACTTATTCAGAGATAACTCTTCCTAAACACTACATAGGAGCACTAATCATCATAGGGATGGGCTAGAGTCAGAGACTCCTGCTAAATAAACTACATGTGCTCCCTGATCAACCAATCAGTTTGTTTTTACCACATTGAACCTCCTTCAAGGGATCTCCTATCACAGAGGTTGGGTTCCTGCTGCTGGAAGATCCTTTATTGGCTAAGCCCCATCCCTCTCGATGACATCAGGACCTTAGTCCTGTTTAGGCCTTTTGTAAGACAGTCAGCAAGGTTATTATCTGTAGCTACATGACTTATGGAAACAATTTGAAGTTTTGCTTTTCTTTTAACAGACTTTTGTCTTAATTTGATGTGTCTGCTTACTTTAGTATTTATTAACTTCTTTTTGCAAAATTCTATAGCAGCTCTAGAGTCACAATATATTGAAATTGGAGGTATAGGAGAAGATATAGAGATCTCAGTAAGAAGCTCTTTTAACCATTCTGCTTCAGTACAGGCAGAGTCAAGAGCAATAAGCTCGGCTTCCATGGTGCTCCTAGCTAAAATAGTTTGTTTAGTTGATTGCCACGATATGGCACTACCTCCTAACAGAAAAACATAGCCAGATGTAGATTTGACATCTAAGGTGTCAGAAATCCAATTTGCATCACAATAACCTTCAAGAACATTTGGATAACCTGTAAAGCATAGAGAATACTCAGTAGTACCTTTAAGGTATCTGAACACTCTTTCTAATGCATTCCAATGAATTGAACTAGGGTTAGATGTATATCTACTAAGTCTAGAAATAGTGAAAGCAATATCAGGCCTAGTCCCGTTGGATAAATACATTAGAGATCCAATAATTTGTGCATATTTTTCTTGATTTATAGGTATTCCAGTGTTCTTTGTAAGATGAGTAGATGGATCAAAAGGTGTAGAAACAGTTGAATAATTAGAATATCCAAATTTGTCTATAAGTTTGTTAGTATAATGAGATTGAGATAAACTAATCGATTCGACAGTTCGAATGATTTTCATTCCAAGGATTAAGTCAGCATTACCTAAATCTTTCATATTGAAATGATGAGACAGAAAATTCTTGATATCATTAATCAGATTCAAATCTGGTGCAAGAATTAAAATATCATCAACATAGAGACATAGAAAGATGAATTGATCATTAACTTGTTTTTGATAAAGACAATTATCGGATTCATTAATATGAAATCCGTAGGATAAGATCACTTGGTCAAATTTTTCATGCCATTGCTTAGGTGCTTGCTTCAATCCATAAAGAGATTTTACAAGCCTGCAGACTTTATTTTCTTGTCCTGGCACAGAAAATCCTTCAGGTTGATGCATGTAGATCTCTTCATCTAGATCACCATGCAAAAATGCAATCTTAACATCCATTTGATGAACATAAAGTTTATAGATGGAAGCTAATGCTAGAATGACTCTAATAGTGGAGATATGAGCAACAGGAGAATATGTGTCAAAGAAATCTATACCACCCTTTTGACCAAATCCCTGAATAACAAGTCTAGCTTTATATTTTTCTATTGTTCCATCAGTTCTCATTTTCTTCTTGAAAATCCATTTACATCCTAAATGTTTGTTTCCAGGAGGTAAATTAGTAAGAATCCACGTATTATTTTCGATAATAGATTCAAACTCACTATTGATTGCCTCTTTCCAAAAAGGTGCATCAGAGAAGACAAAGCTTCTAAATAAGTAGAAGGAGTATCTTCAATTAAATATGTGAAAAAACCTTCACCAAAATTCTTTTCTGTTCTAATTCTTTTACTCCGTCTAGGTTCAGGTTCAGATTCGGGTTCATGAGTTAAATCTGCAACTGAGGATGCAGAAGATGGAATATTATTCGTTGGATAAGACACTCTATTTTTCATAGGAAAAATATTTTCAAAGAAAGTTGCATCTCTGGATTCAATTATTATATTATTTGATATTGAAGATATTTCCGAGTTAATAACAAGGAATCTATAGGTATTACTATCCAACGAATAACCAATAAATATGGCATCTACGGTCTTAGGACCTATTTTTAATCTTTTGGATTCAGGAATACTAACTTTAGCTAAGCAACCCCAAACTCTAAAGTAACTAAGTCTAGGTTTGTGACCCTTCCAAATTTCATAAGGGGTTTTATCTTTATCTTTCGCAGGTATTCTATTGAGGATGTAATTAGCAGAGAGAAGAGCTTCTCCCCATAAATTTTCTGGAATACCTGAACTAATGATCATTGCATTTATCATATCTAGTAATGTTCGGTTCTTTCTTTCTGCTACACCATTAGATTGAGGTGAATAGGGAGCAGTGACTTTATGAATTATTCCATTTTCTTCACAGAAAAGGTTTATTTCATTTGAAGTGTACTCGCCTCCTCGATCTGATCTAAGGATTTTAATCCTTTTTTCTAGCTGATTCTCAGCTTCTGCTTTATAAATTTTAAATTTATTAAGAACTTCATCCTTAGTTTTTAGAAGATAAGTGTAACAGTACTTAGAAAAGTCATCTATGAAAGTGACAAAATAACGACTACCTCCACGTGTTAGAGCTCTGTTAGAATCACAAACATCACTATGTATTAGTTCTAAGATTTGGGAATATCTAAATTCTATTGGCTTGAATGGTTTTCTAGGTTGTTTTGATTGTACACAGATTTCACATTTTGATTTATGATCTATATTTAATTTAGGAATTAATAGAAGATCAGACATTTTCTTGATTGATCGACGATTGACATGATCCAATCTGCCATGCCAAATTTCACAAGCTTCAAAATTTAACATAATAGATTTAGAAGAAGAACCAGAGATTTTATTGATATTAACAGGTGCTATTACACTTAATTTGAATAATCCTTCAGATACAAAGCCCTTGCCAATAAACATATCTCCTCTGGAGATTACAACTTTATTTGATTCTAATACAACTTTAAGTCCTGTCTGGACAAGCAAAGAACCACTAATTAGGTTTCTTCTAATTGCTGGAACATGCTGTACATCACGAAGAATCAAAGATTTTCCTGAGGTAAATTTTAGATTGATGTGACCTGATCCTAGTACTTGAACAGCTGTTCCATCACCCATTGTTACACTTCTTTCACTTGATCCCTGATAGGATGAAAACCAAATTTTATCAGTGCAAACATGGATATTAGCACCAGTATCTAACCACCATTCGTAATCAAAATAGGTTAGATTTATTGAAGGGGTGAAGGAGACTGACCTAAAAGAAGATGATTCTCCTTCAATCATATTGACCTGAGATTTGAATTGATTCTGGTTCTTAGTATCATTCTTCTTCTTATGGACAACCTTTTGCTTCTTCCGGTAGAAACATTGAGGAGCAATATGATTGTCCCTTCCACAGACAATGCAGAATCTTCCATCACCTTGATCCTTGGATTTTATGTTATTCTGCCTATGGATATTGTTTTGATGGAAATGTTTTCCTTTTCCTTTAAAATTTTTCTCCTTAGGTTTATAATTAGAATTGCAATCTCTAGAGTTCTGGCCTTTAGTATTTTGATTTTGACCTTCGGTAAGATTGACTTTGGCCTTGAGTTGATTTTCTTGAATCTCTCTAAGTCTATATTGATCTTCGATCCTAATGGATTGAAGAAGAGACCTAAAGGTCGGGAAGGTTTGAGTCCTTTTAAGATTTTTGGCAAATTGATTCCACGATGGAGGAAGTTTATCTATTAAACTTGAAACTTGATAAGTTTCATCAAGGATAGACCCTCCTCTAAGAATTTCTTGAACAAGATTTTGGAAATGATGGATCTGGTCATTGATTGGTTGGTTATCTACCATTCTAAAGTTATGAAAGTCAGAAACGGTAAATCTCATAGCCCCCTCATGATCTCTGATATAGGTATCTTCTAAAGCACACCAGAGTTCTTTAGAAGTTTGATATTTCCTATAGGTTGCATACAGGTTGTCTGAAAGACAACTCAATATTCTAAACCTACAGTGATAATCTACTTCTTCAGGAGACTTAGAAGTTGCATCAGAACCTTGGAATTGGTTTCAAATGGAAGGATTTTACCTAGGGCAGAAATTAGACCTAATGAAATTAACCAGGCCTCCATTTGTTCTTGCCATCTAAGAAAATCCTTCCCATCAAATCTATCAGGTTTAAGGCTAGAAGAATCCACAGAACCCATACCAAGGTGATTTAAGAACTAGAGCTGCACAATAATAAAAATTCGTTTTAGAATTTTAATAACCAATATCAGAACATATGTATTTAATTAAACAATATTTTTTTTTTTTTCTATTTTATTTCATCTAGAATCGCCTTAGATTGTTAGAGATAGAGTACTGTGAAATAAAACTAGAAACAATAAATATAAATCTATCTGTATTATCCTAAAACACTAAACAGTGCTATGTAGAACAGTAATACAATGAATCATAAAATTGAGTTTTAGGATTTCTGACCGGAGGCGTGCAGAGGCACTGTCCTAAGGTGATTCTTGGCCCTCGTGCAGGATTCAATCCGAGAACTCTGTCCCAAGATACAACCGGGTATCCCTCCTGCAGGCACGACTGTGAAGGGACTGACAACGGCTTCGCCCAGCAGTGAAACCAGATTAAAAATTGGAAACAGGAAAACCTAGAATGCAAGAGAGTTCTAGATCGGAAAAAAAAAGATTGAGAGGAAGAGAAAGTCCGGTCAAGATACTTATCTGTGATCTGACTCCATCCTTTTATAGATGGAGAAACGCCGTGAGGAAGAGACACCGCTCGGTGAAGACGCGACGCGGTACAGCGGAGGACGCGACGCTCGGAGAAGACCGCTGTTCAGAAGTCGCGACGTTTGGAGAAGACGCGACGCGATGCAGTCCGAACGGAAAGAAAAAATGGGAACGAAAAAAATAAAAGAAAATCGGGCAAAAAAGCACACCACGCCCCGCATGCAAACCGGGCCGGGCCGCGCACGTGCATGTGAGTGGCCCAAGACGGTACAAGGCCAAATGGAAGAGGGATCATATTTAAGTATCTTTGGGATGTTCTCCTTTTCCCATGTAGGACTAAAGGAATGGCTTGGAGGGAATTTTGGGTTTTCCCTCCAAACCTCTAACACCATCTTCGTCCGGCAATTTGCCTTAAGCCTTTGGCATCCATGATGATGTTGATGCCAATGCCATATATGGCATGCCACCATCGATGGTCCCGATGCCGATCTTCAGCATGGCAGACCAATCTAAACATAGCATTGCCATTCATGCTGATGATGCCAAACTTTTATCAACACCGAGTTGCCGGGGCTTATCATGAATTTGTTTCGCATCATCCAAACAGAGGAATGATTGGGGACCGGAGAGATTAGTCTGCTAGGAAAAAATCTAGTTCGATTATTTCACATCCATGTGTCATACCTGATTATAAGCAAATGTAAATAGAAAATTTTCTCGGCAAGTGAATGGTTCCTTGGATGCTTTAACACTGCCATGATCGTCCAATACAAATATGACGAATTTGAGCTTTAAGAACTTTGGCTTTAGATGGCTTGTGGTTTTTATTGATGAAATTGATGTTTGATACATATTGAGCTCGGAAACTATCCATCAAATACTACAATTATTACAGATTATTCAACAAATGATTCCCTCGATACTTTACATTGCCGTGGCCACTTGATACAAATGATGAATTTGAGCATTTAAGAACTTGGCTTTTTACAGCTTCTTGATTTTATTCAAAAAATTTGTTGTTTTATAATGATAAAGGACACTTTTTTTTTTTTGGTAAAAGAATTAGAATAGGGGGGATAAATCCCGGTGTAGCCATCCCCGCAGTCCCCCATCCCGTCAGGTAATGTTTGCTCAGATTCGCGTAGCCTCTCCCATCTAATGATGAGTAGGTTAACCTGACACCACTAAGACGCCGGTCAGTGGATCGGGGACAAAGGGGAAGACCCTAATCTCTCACTCACGTCAACTGTCGAAGGTTCCAGAAAAGTTCTGGATTTAATCGAGTCACCCGGTCAGTAGATCGGGGACAAAGGGAAGACCCTGACCTCTCACTCACGTCAACTGTCGAGGGTTCTAGAAAAATTCTGGATTTAATCGAGTCACCCGCTGGACCATGCCTTGAATTGCCGACCTGTTGGTAGTGAGGCAAGACTTCTACCAACCGAGATCGAGTCACCCGCTGGATCATATCTCGAATTGCCGATCTGTTGGTAGTGAGGCAAGATCTCTACCAACCGGGCTACCGGCTTAACGATAACATTTTTTTTTTTATTGTAAAGATCAAGGGAACTATTACTAAAATATGATAAGTATTACAAACTATTTCGGAAATTTGCTGTTTTCCTGATGATATAGCTAGGTATAGGAAACCGTTCGTCAAAATGTCGAACTATTTCCCTAGGTTGGGCACCTAAGACCGCTCTTCGATATTATTTTAATATATGACGTGAACTATTAGGAATTGAAAAGTATTTCACCATTCTAACAACCTTATAATATGTTCAACACATCCAACATATATCTTCGAGGAGTTCGAAGAGGGAGGGTTGGTTTTATATTGGAAGAAAAGCATGCCGACAACGCATCCGACGAATATTTTGGAGGAGTTCGAAGGTCTCTCTATCGGGAGACGCATGCCAACAATCCTGCGCGTGGAAGGGGTGTGAAAGTTCTCTCAAGACAATACTTCTTGATTACCTCAGTCTCTCGTTCTTGGTGCTAAAGTTATATTTATTTCCCACGCTTTTCCATTTTCATTACCGGTCTTTGTTTTGCTAATTTATCAAACAGCAACTACCAAAACCACCGAGGCAGTAGCACTGTTGGAGATCTTGCCTTACAATCAATAAATAGATCGATTAAATTTAGAAATTATCTCCTTCATGATAGTTGGGTAGGTGAGAGGTCAAGATTTTCTTCTTTCTTATTCTAACTAGCTGCCTACTCATTTTTGGATGAAAAAAGATTACGAAAATCTTGCATCTTGAATCGAATATTTCCGACACGGTAAAGCTTGCAGGGGTAGCTACACCGAATTTATCCCCCTATTCTTTTTTTTAATTAAAAAAAAACTTACCAAAAGCGCTCACTCTCTCTTGTTGCTTCTTTTTTCCTTTTTGAAATAAGAAAATGATACAAAAAAGACCTCAGCAGTTTTACCGTGGGTTGTCAGTGACACTCATCTTTTGTTGCAGAGTTGTGTTTATTCGCCGGTCAGACATGTGTATAAGAAACGAATCGGCGGTTGATTGGATCGTTTCGTTTGTGGCCAATCACTCTGGTCCGGTATTGTGGATCGATTGGCATTCTGTTCCTTCACAGCTTCGGCATATTTTATGGTATGATCTTATGGGTTGTATTCACTTTCATTAATGAATACACCATTTCAACAAAAAAAAAAAAAAAAAAATGTCCAGCAAAGGAAGAAAAAAAATAAGAGAGAGAAAAAGAAAGGAAGGGTGAAAAAATAAAATGGGATAAAAACACAACATTCTAGCTAGTAGATTAGCAGTAAATATTTTTATGGGAGAGAGTTGAAATTAGTGTTTAAATTTGATAAAAAAAATTTAGAACTTGTTTAGATGATTAGGCCTAAAATTTTATAAGATTCATAGCCTGACCACCAGAAGTATTAGATTATAAGCAGACCGGGTTCTATGCTTGTAAGTATCTAAGACCATTTCTTGAGTTGGCTGATTGTTGAGATGATTGTATTTGTTGGGATATCCTGGTTCAGCTACGAACCAGGCTCCGATTCGCCTTATCGAAATCCCGGTTCTCCGGACTACGGACTTCGGACTAAGCGAAGGCCAACTGTAAGCAACTCAAGGCTTCACATCGAACTACAACATCCGAAGGCTAGTCCTTCAGGTAGCACCTTCGGTCCCGGTCGAAGTCTGAACTACTCATCGACTTCCGAAGGCACGAACTTCGGCCCTCGCCGTAGACATGATCTCCGGCCTCGGGGAAATATCAAGCCTTCGGCCCACGCAAGGGAAAACCCGAAGCTTGAATCACAATCTGTTCCAAAAAGGAAACTGTAACCAACGGTTACAATCGACACTCATCATGCCATGATCATGGCATGCAATTCCTGTAACCACGCCTCCGATCTGGCCGGAACCGCTCATTGACAACCCACGATCGATTATCATGGGAGTGAATGGCTCCTCATGATCTCCGGGAAAAGAGCGGGCGACAGACCGGGGCCATCTTTTAAATATGGGTAAGGACGATGGCTCGAGAGGTACGCGTGAATAATCTTGCACATACACATTTTCAATCTCCAAGAACACTTTTTCTCTTCCACTCTCGACATCTTTCCCATTCTGTGGCTGGAATCCGTTACTGACCTAGGCATCGGAGTGTCCTCCGCCGGAACAACTCCGACAAGAAACCTGTTTTGCAGGTGAACCAGGAAGCGGTCCTGCGATGCAGCGGCTCCGACCGGCCGATCCAGAGACTCCACGCCAACAGTATTTATACACACTTATGCCTTAATTTTTTGCACTGTTGAGATGGTTGTATGTACATCTATTTTGTTTTGACACAATTTTCTCATTTTCTATACAACTTATTATATTTTGTTTTGTATGCAACATTTCATAGCATTCAGACCAAGGACAAAAAAGATAAATGATCTTTAATGTAATGGATTAAAGGAAATTTGTAATCAGTAGCAACCTGGCCATATGGTGCTCTCTAGTTCAAGGTTGAATTGGACAGTTCCAACTCTATTAAATATCAATGAATCATGCAATGGTTCAAAATTACATAGCCCTACGTAGTCATGTAGTGCATTGTTTCATGTACGGCACAAGATCCATGGGCCATTAGATAACTTATGAATTGCAGTGATTTCAATTTTTCTCCTCTCCAACTCAATTTTAGGTAGAAATCATCTTGACCTTAGTTGTACTATTAAAAAAAAGGAATTTTAGCAATGACCTTTGTAGCATCAAAAAATAATAATTTGCCCCTAAAAATAATTTGTATATATAGTGACAAAATTAATTGCCTTTAAAAAGTAACATGGAACGACAGAGGGAAAAAATGTGACAGCTAAAAATTTCTAATTTATAGAGACCATTTTGTAGCTATATTTTTTCTTAATCAAAATAAATACCGATATACCAGGACTTGGTAGTCCAGTGTGGCACCCAAAAGATCTAGTCAATACCAAATATGCCTTTGCCAACTCAGGCATCTGGGCTACCTCTCCATGCCTCTCCACCTGAACGTCAAACAGCATGCTCACCTATCCACTGTGGAATGTTAGATGTTGCTAGATTTATCCTCATCTACCGCAGTCATACATGCTCTAGGAACAACCACCATAAATGCTCGCCGCCTGAGGAACGCTCGATCACAGGAACGTACCGTGCCGGTCACCGGTCCCTATTCTACCAACCGCAATATGGTCCCTGCCATGGTTGTGCCTATAACTGCCGGAACATGCCTGATGCTACTCCCTTGCAACGCAGACTATACATCTTCCCTACCTTAGGTGACAAGTACATGCCTATAACTTATTCTTCGGGGACCCTTTAGGTAAGCAAGGCTGAGCCAAGTAAGATGTCTAAGGCTATGGTAAGCAAGCCATCAAAAAAGAATAGAGAAGCGAAGCAAAGTGGAACCAAGAACCCCCATTTCTTGAGAGAGCTATCATCTTGAGAGCACACCCCAAAGTTTCTTGATTCTGTGAGCATCCATCTAAGCACCCATCAAGATATTTGCAGGCCTCCCTAAATACTTTTTGCATTTTATAAAGTATCCTGGCCTTCGCAACTTCACTCACCAGTGTGCCCTCTCCCATGTGCCCTTTGCTGGAAAGCTAGCTTTATATACATTGAGAGCCTTTTCTCACACAAACTTCGTTCTGTCTTCCTTTCCCCTTCCTTCTCCAACTCCTCTCTCTGCGTCATCTTATATTTCAGAGGGAACTCCAAACCTCTTTTTTTTGCCCATCCAAGAGATTAATTTAGGCATCGAAGGGTCCACTACCAAGAAACCTCTTCCGGGTTTGGACTTTCTGGCCCTTTTCTATCTTATAAATCTGACTTCCATTAATAGGCCACTGCGAGATCTGGCTCTATATTAGCAGCCATCTCAGCTCCAACTATCCTCGAGTCGAGCCCAAGTTAGCACTACCTTCCGATGCAGCAACAAAGACCATAGCTAAACTAATTTAGTAACACTTGCAAAGGATGCTACTATTTTTGTTTGCCAATGATCTATCACAATAATTCTTTAATGATAATTTATTTTTATTATTAAAAATATATATTGTTGAAGTTATTATTTATGCCAAAAAGGGCATCGAATATATTTATGCTACTTCTACGAAGTGAAAACTTGTATTCAAGCTTCAAATTATTCACCTAAAATGATCATGGTCTGCAAGCCTTTACCCTAAGGATATGTTTAGATCATAATCAGAGTTGAAGGAGGCTAAAATAGAAATTAGAATCGTCATATTCTTTGACATGTTTGGTTCATTACTAGAACAAAAATAAAATTTTAATGCTAAAGAGTTCAGGAATTGAGTTTTATAGAAGTTGAACATAATCTTATTGGAATGGAAATGGAAACGAGACTTTCCCATCTAAAAAGTCCAACTCTACTCTAACAAAACAAGTCCTAAAATAATTATATGCAAGTCCACTTCCTGGATCTTGGGATTGCGTACAGTGAATTGGATCACTTTAGGCTTCTAAATTAATATTCTATCTTATTAAGATATTTCATCGAATATATTACAGGCAAAACAATAAGCATAAGAAAGATAAGAAATTTACTTGGTTCGGTAAATATGCTTACATCCACATGGAGGATGAATAATCCACTATATAACTGTCTCAACCCTCTATGATAGATCAAGAGAATATCTAAGAGGAAAAAACGAACAAGAAAACGTTGGGCCTCGGCAATAAATCAAGTTTCTTTTTGGTGGTGTGCAAGAACCCAAGAAAACAAAAAGGTGCTCCATAAAATCCAAAACAAAGAAGAGAATAGAGCACAAGGTAAGCAGAGAACAAAGGAACCTTACATTGGGGTCACTAGCATCCCAAACATGACAAGATCCTTCAATGGCTGGAGCAAAACAAGCCAAAGGAGCCAATCAACTGAGGGGACCGAGGAACAACTAACCAATGAGGCTCTCTATTTTGTTCAAGGGAAATAAAAGAGCATAATCCCTTAAATCAACATACCCGTGCCATCAAACAAAGATCCCGTCCCGCCTCTTGCCAGATTTCTCGAAGATGGAGTCGAGATTGAAGTAAAGTTCTTTCCTTCTACAAAAAATCCATCGATAAGATAAAGTCCAACTGTCCTCTCGGTGAAGAATCCCGCTGGAGAAGAGATCCAAGAGCCTCCATGTCTCTGATCGGATTTGTTGGGGATGAAATCTAATGGAGGAAGGAGTCCGGATGAAGAAGAGTTCTTCCAAACAAAGAAGCTTTCCATCCCAATATCCATAGGAGAATAAAAAATCCAAAAAAACCCTTCTGGTTTGATATTTTTAAAGCAACACCCATATATTAACAATCCTTCTCCTTGCAATAAATAATATATGTCTATCATATGTGGATTATAAAATCTCCTCCTTACTACAAATCCCAAAAGGTATCACCATATGTCACATTGATCAAGTTTAGAAAAATCCTAAACTTAACTACTGAAATTGATTTAATGAGTATGTCGGTCAGATTATGAATAATGTTAATTTTCTAAATCTGGATATCACCATCCTCTACCAAATTTTTGATAAACCGATACTTGACATCCACATGCTTCGTGCATTCATATACATCTGATTTCTAGTAAGATGCAAAGCACTATGACTGTCATATAATGAATATCCAAATATTCCTACTTGAGATCCAAATCCTGTACCAACCCTCTTAGCCAAATAGCTTCTTTATGACCTCTATAAATATCATATACTCTACCTTTATCGAAGAGAAAGTAACTGTAGACTGCAAAGTAGTTTCCAACTGACTGCACAATTAGAGAGAGTAAATATGTATCCGATCAATGAACTTCTCCTATCCTGCTGACCCTGAACATGATCTCCCTGTGAAGAACTAGGCTGTAGTTACCATGAAAAAGTGGCTATCTCATAAAATGTCATATTTTTGCTGACTAGAAAATCTTGAGATCCGGGCTCTGTATATCATAGTCTGTAGCCCTTCATTCTATATGCATATCTAAGAAATACACATTTTTTAACCCTGAGATATAGCTTTTCCTCTCTGATATGTGCATAAGCTAGACACTCAAAGGCTCTTAGTATTGAATAATTTGCAGGTCTACATATCCGCATCTTTTTTTAGAATCTTTATGCTTAAAACTGATGCTAGAGATTGGTTTACAATATAGTAGATTATATGGCAAGTGGCTCTATACCCCTATCCTATCTGATGCGGGGAATGCAAAATTTTCATCTTGGACAAAGGGGATGGTGGTCCATGATCTAAACGAATCCCTTCCTTAGTAGGAAATTCAAAAATCTCAATTCATACATATAACCCATGTATTGTACGGTACAAACCTAGTTATATATATTTTAAGGAAGAAAATTTTAAAGTTTTTGGCCCAATTATATTAACAAGGAAGCAACGAAGTTGCTGGCTTGCTGGCAATGAATGACCTTGACTTCATCATAACCATCCGTTTTAGCCAAAGCCTTGTTCATTGGACGGCAGGGATCCAAAAGTGGCTGATCAAAGTCAAATTAAAGCACCGCGAAATCCACCAACTTTCCGCTACTCCACGAGCAACTTGCTGATATCTTAAAGTTCTCTAGTTCCCCAAGTTTTGTTCTCTTTTACTCGTTCTTCCGGTTTAATGGGTCTTGGATCTTCTTTAATGCTTTCCAGGCCCTTTGAGGATGTCCATGCCCTGGTCCTTTTTAGATACTTTAGTTGGTACGGTTTCATTTTTTACTTCAAAATAGAATTTTAAGTTAAAAATAACTCCAACGTAGGAAGGAAACATCAAAAGTTACCTTGCTGTTACCCAAAGAGAGACTCAACTCTACATAGATATTGCTCTACTCCATACACGACACAGACTCAAATTTGATCCTGCCCGGGCCAAGTGGCGTTGACCATGGGTAAAAGTATATTATGGATCGATTACGTTAACCGTTTGTAGAACAACTTTTTGGACTTTAAAAATTACAAAAATAAAAAATAAAAAATAAAAGCAAAAGGTTTACCTAAAGTTTGGTAGAAGGTGAATTATTAAACTATACAAAACAAAGGTCGTAAATCTTTTTTGCTAAAAGATAAATAAATTTTGTTACGGAAATATTTCGGATATCTCGGATATATCTTCGGCACGTAGTCATAGAGGTAGATACATTATCTCTCGATCCAGTTATTGACCAAAGCCTGTCATCGAAGCAGCTTCACAGTTAGCAGTAACGGTTGCTACGAACTTATCTACCGACTTATTTATCGATCTATCAGGGATGCCTAGCGTAATGCCAAAGTAATTTTCACCTAGTTATTATTAAGTACGGTTCTTCCATACACTCCCTGTTATGATCAATCATTGTGATTTCAAATAGTCAATCATCCAACATGCGGAAATAGTTATTCCATGTGGATAAGATTGATGGCAACCAACTCTTATGTGGAAGAGGATGAAGATTAAAATTTCATACCTGTAACAGCATGATTAACAGTCCGCCATGCTTGAGAGCAGACAGTTTCTCAACCATCTTCTATAAATAACCAGTGCTCTAAAGACCCCAAGTAAGCACTCTTCTTTTCTTTACTACTTTCCTTTTATTCCAGAGCTCTGACTTGAACATTGGAAAGTCCTCATCGGAGCCAACTCCGACCAAGAACTTTTTTGCAGGTCTCTCTAACAGCGACCTCTATCAGCTGACCTTTTTTCAATCTCGAGTCGGAATCTACAGCGATGATTGGTGCTAGAAGAATGGCCCAAGCCTATTTCAAGAGGAAAAGTGAGCAAAATATTATTGATGTTGCCTAAAAATGCCATGTTGAGAAATACAAGAGCCTATTATGGCAACAAAGTCCCCGTACCCTCGTTGGTACCGATGCAGCCACCTCCGCTTGTTGCAAGGGTAACTCCAAACAAATTCAATGATTTGGCCCAGCAAATGCCCACTTTGATCGCCACGGTCCAAGCGATGTAACAAAGTACTAAACCCCAGTAGGAGGCACAGCCTACTGCTCCACCGAAGCAGTCTTTTGTCGTGGCTAATGACCGTAGCTACCTCCTGTCACCTTTCATCCACCTCCATATCTTCAAAGAGAAGTATGAAAGATCCGTGAAAATAGTGAGAGTTTAATTTATTTCTTAAAGTCCCTATAACAAATTTAAATTAAATACAAACATCTAACTAAAGTTTTTACTCTACGAATTATAATAACTTGATTAACTTGAAGTTTGATTAGAAAAGCTAAGTATTGTAATAGACCAGGACTACTTTATGTTACCAAGTCATCTGATAGCCGATCTAAGTGCAACTTGTTACAGAAGTAACCAACCCATTCAGCCCTACCATAACGGTGGGACCACTTGAAGAAATCAGTCCCTGTGGAGGTCAGGTCGGCAGCTCGGCCCGTCACTTCAACCAGGTCAGGTCGGCAGCTCGGCTAGCCCGCTTCAACCAGGCTGGCACCTCGACCAGGTCGGTAGCTCAGCAGCCTTGCCTGGAGCCTTACCAGGCATGAAGGGCAACCCATTCCGGCCCACAAAGCTCTCCAGATCAGTCCGACTCTGCTCCGCACGGTCCAAGCACCACTGGGAAGTAGCCGCACTCCACCTAGCCTTCGCACGACTTCATCCTGCGGGCACCCGTAGGCACGTCCCAGGCACCCTCCCCGTGCCTCGGTCCACGTGCAAGGGGGGCGCGAGCCCGCGCCAGCCTAGCTCTACACCATCCTCGGTCCGCATGCGAGGGAGGCGCGACCGGCTCTGCACCACCCATGCACATGCTTGTACCAGGGTAGAGCCTCGCCTTCGTCCAGTCTGGCACGATCCCACGCCGGCGAGCCCGCACGCCCGCCTCGGCTCCGTCGCTCCGACGTCGGCCCACTCCGGCTTCCACTCAGGCCAGCACCCAGTCAGCCTGTGGGAGGCTCGCAGGAGGCTTCCGCCCGAGCCGGTGTCCAGTTCGCCTGTGGGAGGCCACGTCTCCGAGCTACGGCGCCTCCGGCTCCGCCCGACCTCGCCCATGGAGCGAAGGCCGGCCCCGGCTCGCCTCTGAGCTCTGGCGACTCGGCTGCGCCCGACCTCGCCCGCGGCGCAGCTCGCCTCCGAGCCCCGGGTCCTCTGGCTTGCCCGACCTCGTCGGCGAGCCCAGTGCGGCACCCCCGGCGCGGCACACCCCGGGCAGCGCACCCCTGTGCCCCGCTCCGTCCACCTACGGGAGGCCGAGGCCACCGAGCACCGGGTCCTCTGGCTCGCCCGACCTCGCTGGCGCACCAAGCACGGCATGCCCATGGCAACGCGCCCCCGCGCCTTGCCCCATCCGTCCGCAAGCGGGAGGCCAAGGCCACCGAGCCCCGGCTCCCCCAGCTCGGCATCGCAGCATGCCCGCCTGGCATGCCCACACCTTAGCCCGGTGGGACCCCGACTTGGTGGCATCGTGCCCAGGACCCGCTCCTCCGACTCCAGCCTGCACGCCTGGCTTCACCCGACTCAAACCGCATGGCACCCAGCTCGGCATGCCCGCGTGGCGCCCAGTTCCGCACCCCCACGTGGCATCCAGTTCCATCCGCACCGGCTCTACACCCCGGCACGCTCATGATCCGGCTCCGCCCTCCCGCGGTCTGGTTTCGACCAGGGGCAGTGTGTGGGTCCGTAGCGTGTGGGTTCGCATCCACGCGCACGGGGCCTTGCACCTCACCTTTATCAGCATGCATGAAGGCCCCCACGGGCCTTTCCTCAGTCTGCATTCCTGCATGGCAGCCTAGAGGAGCATCCCAGTCAGCTCGGCATTTCGATATCTCAGCCCGGCTCGATCATCGGGTACACCACGCAGTTCAGTCTCATTCATGTGGGCCCGGCATGTTTCTCGAGGGGCCCATCCACATGGGCCCGGCGCTCTTTCCAAGGATCCCCCTCCATGTGGGTCCTATGGCATGTCGCCTGACACGCCGTTTGCAAGAAAGGTTTGCATTTAGGTTTCCTAAGCTACTGTTTATGCTAACTAATGAATGGTGCCATGCCTAAGGTACTGTACCCCTGCACCAACTTCCTGAACCACCAGAAGAAGAAGGTTCACCAATCCATCATGGCCTCATAGACTATCCTAGCATGACAAGTCTACATCAAGACCGACACGCCTCCCCTGAATGACAGGAGCCATTCGTCTACACAAAAACCAGCATAGAGGTAAGGGGAGGTAAGGAAGAAACAATACACTCTCTTCATTATCACCCTCTGGCATCAGAGAGTCCCCCAAGCTCTCTCTCGGAGGTCTCTTATTTCTTCGATCGTCCCACTGACTTGATCGTCGGAGTGCCTCTGCCAGAATCCCCGGCGTAGGTCCTCCCTGTTTTGCCAGTCCGCCCGACAGAGGGACGATACGGTGAAGACTTCTCCCATTAGAGAGGCCCATAGGAAGACCACGATACAGTATCAAGCCCCTTCATCCCCACAACTACGACTATGTTTCTCTTGATCGTCTTCGACCGACGAGCCCGGTGATGCTAGTAGGGAGTCCACTCACCCAGGTCACGTAAGAAGCTACAGGCCAGGCGATCTAGGCGGCAACACAACTCATCCATGATTATTATTTAACAATGATTAAAGATTAGGAGCTTGAGAAGCTCGGGCATGATGATGTATAAAGGATTGCATATGGATTTGATCTAGCGGTCATTATATAAATCATATGGACAGTTTATTATAAACTACCATTTGAATAAGATTGAAATAATAAGGTCAATATATTGGTAACTGATATAAGGACCTTGAAAGGTTCAAAGGCATGCTTCTTGATGCAGGACAGACTCTCTTTCAAAAGAAAAGTTTAATTGGAAGAAGAGGCATGTGAAGAAGCATAAGATTGAAAGCAAGTACTTAAAAAAAAATAAAATCTTCCAAAGAGATGGCCATTATCAATAATAATATTTTTACTTTAAAGTTGATGGCCATAGAAACTATCTTGCATCCCTAAATCCTTGAAGAATTAGGACATACATTTAGAAAGTATGTTAACTACTTAAAATTAAAATAACTTTACTGTTTCTTCTACTTTCAATTGAATTATAGACTCTATGTAGGGTTTATAAGAAAGTAGAGGACTGAGGTATCATATGGATGGATAACAGGATAATAATTGTAGCTATTAGCACTTGTCCTCTACTACTATCATTTGGTTAAAAGATACTATTACCAGCTAAGAGCAAAAATTTAATTTCAATTTAGTATAAAAATTTTATAAAGATCGTTGATCCATTTATTTTCGAAATAAATTAGATGTAGTTGATTTTATGAATATCAATCTCTATCATTTGCATATGGATGCATCTGTTGAACAATTAGTGAGTGCCGTGGGATCTCAAAGATCATGTGAGATGATATTAACCTAAAGTATATAGATGGCACATCAGGTTTGGTCATGTCAAAAGAAAGGACAAACAAATTGAAAACTATGAGAAACCATGGATTTTTTAGCTAATTGACTACTGAGTCATTTTCAATTTATAAATTCTATTTTGAAGAATGTTTATTAAGCTACCTTTTGTAGAACAAAGGGTATAAATGAGAACCACTGATATACTTGTCTTGCTACACATTGATGTGTGTAGCACATTTAATGTGCAGCCAAGGAGGTTATCTTTATTGATATATCTAAAGTTTTTGAAAAGTTCAAGAAATTCAGATAATAAGTATATATGCAAAATAAGAAAACTTCTTAAAGTTCTTTGATTAGATCGTAAAGTAAATGATGAGGGACAGAATTCTAATTCGCATGATGACATGAAAGAGAGGAACATAAAAAAAAAAATCAGATTAAGGAAGCAATGAATTTTGAGGTTATTTAGATTTAGTTCCCTGAAAATAACTAAGACTATGTTAGGGTTTCATGCAATAGTTAGAATTCCTTTCCACATGCTAGAACTATCAAAGACAAAAGAAAAATCAAGATGGGCACCTGGATGATCCGGTCATTGTCCCGTGAATCTGCCGACTTTTTATCAGCTACGTTCAGAGGTAAGGAAGATGTTGTCCAAGGGGCGCGGCACAGGAGGGATCCTGCAAACGTCAGGGGTTAACTAGAAAGCAAATAAGAAACCAGAAATATGGAATTAGGATTTTGAAAGAAGGATGAATTAGGGTTTGTTGAAGCTTGTAGCCTGGGGTAGGAGAAGACTCCTTGCTTATGGATGCCTAGGGCTTATTCTCTTTGGGACGGATAGGATTTGGAAGAAGATGCTTTGGACGGCTAGGGCTTGGAGAAATTTGGGCACACAAGTAACACTCACACACCTCAACAAGAGAACACACAAGAACACAAGCTTGACAAAATTTTAATAGAGTTTTGATTCATGAATAAGAGTTGATTACAAGAGGGCAAGGGAGTAGGTATTTATAGGCTCACCCGGTCTTCTCTTAATTAGAATAGGATTATAAAGTTGGGTGGGAGAGGGATTACAAAGTTGCTTAGAACTAGGAGTATACAGTTTGAATAAAACTAGAACATAATCTCTTGTTTGAATGGGACTCCTCTCCTCCTTAGACTTGGTCAAGGGGCTTTCTTTGGGCTTGGATGACAAGTGGCTTTGGGTATGGACTTTATGCAGCAAGGGGCGGCCTCTAATGGGCTTGGGCACATGGGCTTGGTGCAAGACTTGGGCGGCCTCCATGGTTTGGCGCATGGGCTTAGTACATGTCTCCTGGTGGGTTGGAAACTCCTGGGCTGGGTGCTTGGAAGAATATTCCTGGAATCTTCATGTGTGGAGCTTCATGGGTTTGGACTTTCTTAGTTTTGGGAGGGCTTGGTGAAGGCTTTCACTGATGCTCCTCCTCTTATATAAAACTGGACTTGTACTGGACTGAACATAAACTTATAGGACTTAATTGGACTGGACTAGGGTTGAACAACTCAATTGGACTTTTTGTCTCAACTTATTACAGGACTCACTCAACTCAGCTGAGCTAACTTCATTACAAAACTCGCCCAGCGCGGCATCCCCGGCGCGGCACGCCCAGGGTAGCGCGCCCCTGCGCCCTGCTCTGTCCACCTACGAGAGGCTGAGGCCACCGAGCCATGGGTCCTCTGGCTTGCCCGACCTCGTCGGCGCACCCAGCGCGGCACCCGTGGCGTGGCACGCCCAGGGCAGCGCGCCCCCTTGCCTTGCCCTGTCCGTCCGCATGCGGGAGGCCAAGGCCACCGAGCCCCGGCTCCCCAGCTCGGCATCACGGCATGCCCGCAAGGCGCACCCACACCTTAGCCCGGTGGGACCCCAGCTCGACGGCGTCGTGCCCAGGACCTGCTCCTCTGATTCCGGCATGCACGCCCGGCTCCGCCCGCATGGTGCCCAGCTCGGCATGCCCACGTGGCGCCAAGTTCGGCACCCCCGCGTGGCGCCCAGTTCTGTCCGCACTTGCTCTGTGCCCCGACATGCCCACGATCCGGCTCCGCCCTCCCGTGGTCTGGTTTCGACCAGGGGCAGCATGTGGGTCCGCAGCGTGTGGGTTAGCATGCATGCGCATGGGGCCTTGCACCTCACCTCGATCAGCATGCATGGAGGCCCCCATGGGCCTTCCCTCAGTCCGCGTGCCTACATGGTAGCCTGGAGCAACATCCCAGTCGGCTCGGCATTTCGGCATCTCAGCCCAGCTCGGTCATCGGGTACACCGCGAGTTCAGTCTCATTCATGTAGGCCCGGCGCGTTTCCTGAGTGGCCCATCCACATGGGGCCGACGCTCTTTCCAAGGATCCCCCTCCACGTGGGTCCTATGGCACGCCGCCTGACACGCCGTTTGCAAGGAAGGTTTGCATTTAAGTTTTCTAAAATACTGTTTATGCTAACTAATGAATGGTAACATGCCCAAGGTACTGTACCCCTGCACCAACTTCCTGAACCACCAAGAAGAAGAAGGTTCACCAACCCATCATGGCTTCACAGGCTATCTTAGTGTGACAAGTCCACATCAAGACCGGCACGCCTCCCCTGAATGACAGGTTCCATTCGTCTACACAAAAATCGGCATAGAGGTAAGGGGAGGTTAGGAAGAAACAACACACTCTCTTCATTATCACCCTCTGGCAGCAGAGAGTCCCCCAAGCTCTCCGCCTCAGAGGTCTCTTATTTCCTTCGATCGTCCCACTAACTTGATTGTCGGAGTGCCTCTGCCGGAATCCCCGGTGTAGGTCTTCCATGTTTTGCCGGTCTGCCCGACAGAGGGACGATACGGTGAAGATTTCTTCCATAGGAGAGGCCCACAGGAAGACCACAATACAGTATCGAGCCCTTTCATCCCCACAACTATGACTATGTTCCCCTTATCTCCGACCGACGAGCCCGGTGATGCTGGCAGGGAGTCCACTCACCCGGGCCACGTAAGAAGCTACAGGCCAGGCGATCTAGGTGGCAACAGTTTGGCGCGCCAGGAAGGAGGGCAGATCCACGCTCCTCAACAAGGTGGGATGACGGTTTCCACCTTTGTCCTTCATTCCCGGGGAGCAGTCCGGGGGCACGACGATGGGGGCACGAGAACTTCTCCCTCTCTCTCTCAAGGCCCCAAGGAGTGGCCTCGATCAAAAAACCTTCAGCTGTGAAGGTGCGTTGCCACCCTCGACGGGGCAACGGGCAGCAAGCCAAGGATGGAGCCATCTCCCGGTGGTGCCACCATCCATGAGCCCCACTAAAAAAAAAAAAAAAAGAGAAGAGAAGAGAGAGAGAGAAGGGAAAAAAGAAAGAGGGAGGAAGGGTTTGGCCACCGTGAAGAAGAAAGAAATCCATGCAACGGAGTTTCCTCCCATGCAACGGAGTTTGCTCCCATGCAATGGAGTTCCCTCCCATGCAACGGAGCTTACTCCCTCATGCAACATGGCTCCCAACTCTCCCATGCAACGGAGTTCCTTCCCATGCAACAAAGTTTGCTCCCATGCAGCGGGACTTACTCCCGTGCAATGGAGTTTGCTCCCATGCAACGGGGTCTCCTCCCATGCAACGGAGCTTACCCCCTCATGCTACAGGAGTCCTATTTTCTCCCATGCAGCAGGGTCTCATCTCCTCCATGCAACGAGGCCTTCTCCTTCCATGCGACGGAGTTATTTCCCTCATGCAATAGAGGTCTCACTTCCTCCTAGGCAGTGGAGGTCCACCTTTCATGCAACAAGGGCCTTATGCTCCCATGCAACGAAACTCCCTCCCATGCAATGGAGTTTCCTCCCATGCAACGGGACTTACACCCATCCAGGAGCCTTTGCACCCATCCAACGGAGCTCCAACTCTCCTTCATACAACAGGAGCCTCTTTCCTCCAAAGCGATGGGAGTCTTATACCCTCATGCAACGGAGCTTCTCCCCAAGCCACGAAGCTCCCCATGCAACGGAGCCTTGCTCCCTCATGCAACCGAGTTTTATTCTTACGTGCAAAGGAGTCTCGCTCTCTCCCAAGATGGCGGTCGATGAACCTAATTCCGGCTTGCACAAGAAAGAAATATATCTTTGTTTATTCAAATAACCAGAGTTCAATAGGTAACTCCTTCTCTGCTACCTTTATAAAATAAAAAACTGTGTTTCAGTTTTACAGGAAAAGCTCCTGCAAGCTCAGAATGCCTAGGCCGGAGTCCTGTCCTCCTCCCCTAGGGTGAGCCCCTCGAAGGCTAGAGCCACCTGAACGGGAGTCGGGCTGCGATGCCTTCCACCAGGCTGAGCCTCTTCGAGGATGAGCCCCCTGGACCGGAGTCGAGCCCTCCTGGAGATGAAGACCGGACCATGTTCCGGCACCGGCGAGCCTAGCTCCCCAGCATCAAAGCCCAGGAAAATGTCTTCCAGCATCAGGTCTCAGAGCCCAGTGCCAAGACCTCAGCCTCAAGCCTAGCTCCAAGGTACCAAGGTCCGAAGCTCAGACTTCTAGCACCCAGTCTTTGAGCCCAGCTCCAAGACACCAGGGATCGAAGCTCAGGTTTCCGGCATCAACGTCCCCGAGCCTAACTCCAGGATGCCAATCCAAGACCGGAGCTCAGATCTCCGGCCAAGAGAACTTCGAGCCATGCAGCTCTTAGTCACCAACGTCCCCGAGCCCAGCTCCAGGATACCCACTCAAGACCGGAGCTCAGATCTCCGGCCAAGAAAACTTCGAGCCAAGCCACTCTCCATCTCAAACATCTCCGAGCTCAGCTCCGAGATGCCAAGAGATCATGGGACCACATAGCTCCCATCAACGCCACGAGCCTAGCTCCAAGGCGCCAAAGACCTGAGCCAAGATCTCAGGCAACCCCTGGGCCCGAGCCTAGCTCCACGTCCAGGAAGGCCTCGAGCCTAGCTCCAAGGCAACGAAGACCGGTAACCCCCTTCTCTGATCTCCCCACTCGAAAAGAAGATGAGAGGGGAAGGAAAGAAAGAGAACAAAGGGGAAGCCCGGCAACCCCTTCTCTGATCTTCCTACTCGAAAAGAAGACAAGAGGGGAAGGAAAGAAAGAGAACAAGATTGGGGCACAACCAGCATCCTCTTCTCTGATCTCCCCACTCTAAAAAAAAAAAAGAGAGAGAAGAAGAGAAAGAAAGAAAGAAGAGAGGGGAAGGAAAGAAAGAGAATGAGAGGGAAACACATCAACAAAGCTACCACTTCTCAAGCCCAAGACCGGAGCTCAGATCTCCAGCCAAGGGACCTCCAAGCCACGCAGCTCTCAGTCACCAACGTCCCCGAGCCCAGCTCCAGGACACCTGCCCAAGATCGGAGCTCAGATCTCCGGCCAAGGGACCCGCGAACCACATAGCTCTCAGTCCACAACACCTTCGAGCACAGCAGCTCTCAAGTGTCATAACTCAACCCCAAGCAAGATGAAGCCCTTCTCTCTGATCTCCTCACTCACACGCAAAAAAAAAAAAAAAAAAAAGAAAGAAAAGAAAAGAAGAAGAGAGGAAAAGGAAAGAAAGAGAATGAGATGGAAGCACAGCAGCAAAACTACCACTTCTCAGTCATTAACGTCCCTAAGTCCAGCTCCAGGATGTCAATCCAAGACCGGTGCTCAGATCTCCAGCCAAGGTGCCTACAGGCGTCATGTCAAAGGAGGCCAGCACGTCGGACGCCAAGCTAACTTTCCAAACCAGATCACTCTGCCAAGCTGAGCTGAGCTCCCTCGAGACAATGAGCCGAGCTCCATCCTCCGCCAGGTCGGACCGCAAGCTCGGGACACCTAGGCCGGAGCCGCATCCTGCCCTCCAGAGCGAGACCCTCGGAGGTTAGTGCCATGTGGTCGAGGTCGAGCTCAGTGCTCACCCGCCAATGTGGAGCTTCTTCGAGCGCGTGCCCTCTGGACCGGGTCCGCCTTCTGCCCTCCAGAGCGAGACCCTCGGAGGCTAGTGCCCTGTGGTCGAGGTCGAGCTCAGCGCTCACCCGCCAATGTGGAGCCTCTTCGAGCGTGCGTCCTCTAGACCGGGTTCGCCTTCTGCCTTCTAGAGCGAGACCCTTGGAGGATAGAGCCCTGTGGTTGGAGTCGAGCTCAACGCTCACCCGCCAATGTGGAGTCTTTCCGAGCGCGCGCCCTCTGGACCGACCCGCACTTTACCTTCCTCTACCAAGATGAAGCTTTCGAGGCTCTGTATTCAAGCTAGCAGTCAGTCAAGCTTCTCCATAAAACAAAGTTGAGGCCAAACTCCCTAATGAAGCCTAGCTCCCCACCAAAGCAACACGATCCCCAAAAGGAGGAAGCTGTGAAGGCCCAGTCACTTCACGCACACCATGCAAGACCATGGGGTGGGGTTTTTGTCCGCCACTCCATGCAAACGTGACGAAAAGGGTGATCCTATCCCTCCACACAATCTACTGGGATGCACAATGCCAACCACCGTGGAAGCTTGTGGTGGCTGCACCTCCACCGGCTAGGGTAGGGGATATCCGCGCATACGCCAGCAACACTACCATCCCATGAAGGAGGTAAGAATCCCTCCTTAATAATAAAAGTTCCTCTCTGGAGCAATTTTGTCCTTCACCAACACAGGAACACATCCGCCCGACTCCAAGTCCGGCAAACTCAAATGAAGCCGAGCTGAAATCAAGCTCCTCAACTCGGTCAAGCTGAAGTCAAGCTCCTCACCAAGCCCTACATCTACCGCTTGACTCTTAGTTCAGCTCTTGCCTTACTCATAGTCCAGAGATGTCCGTGGAGACTCAAAGAAGTCCAGCCATCTTCCGAGAAAACTCACAGTTTGGCATTTGCTGTACTTAAAGTCGGAGATGTCCATGGGAAGCTCTGGAGCTCCAACCGTTTATGGCTAGCCTCCTAACATGGCAAACCGGTGGCTCTGCCATCTCAAGAAAAAGGTAAGAATCCCTCCTTAATAATAAAAGCTCCTTTCTGGTGCAACTCTGTCCTTCACCAACATGAGAACTCATCCGTCCGACTCCAAGTCCGGCGAAGTTAAGGGCTGAGGTCAAGCTCTTCAGTTCAACCGAGCTGAACCTAACGAAGCTGAGCTGAAGCCAAGCTCTTCAGCTCAACCGAGCTGAACTCAAATGAAACCGACTGAGGTCAGGCTCTTCAGTTCAGCTGAGCTAAAGTCATGCCCCTTGGTCTAGCTAAGCTGAGGCCAGGCTCTTCACTGAGCGTCGCACCTATCATCTGGAGGTGTCCATGGGTGGCTCTAGGGGTCCAAACATCTGCGGCCCACCTCCTAGCATGCCAAGCGAGTGGTTTTGCCATCTCATGAAAGATGTAAGAATCTCTCCCCACTAATTAAAGTTACCCTTTGGTGCAACTTTGCTCTTCATCATTACAGGAGCTCATCTGCCCAACTCCGAGTTTGGTAAAGAAAGATCGAAAACACCGGTGCCTAAAGACCGGATACCCGGCACCTAAAGACTGGACACCCGGCATCTAAAGACCGGACGCCCCGGCATCTAAGGCCCGAAGTCACCGGTGCTTAAAGATCGGACACCCCGGCACCTAAAGACCGGACACCCCAGTATCTAAAGCCTGAAGTCACTAGTGCCTAAAGACTGGATACCCCGGCACCTAAAGACCGGACACCCTGGCACCTAAAGACCGGACACCCTGTCACCTAAAGACCGGACACCCTGGCACCTAAAGACTGGACAACCCGGCACCTAAAGACCGGATGCCCTGGCATCTAAAGCCCGAAGTCATCGGCGCCTAAAGACCAGACACCTCTGCACCTAAAGATCGGACACCCCGGCATCTAAAACCCGGCACCTAAAGACCGGAAATCCCGGCACTCCAAGACCAAAGATACTGGTACCTTAAAGTGGGAAATAATGAAAGTTCCACACCAAAAGCCTCATCAAAAGCTTTAAAGAATACTCTAAGCCCAACCATGTGCCCGGTCATACATGTGTGCACCCAAGTTGTGCGCTTCACCAATTTCTTCCTTCGTGGCAATGCCTTCTACCCGGTCAAAGAGGAGTCCTACTGAAGTGATAGCACCATCATGATGCAACTAACCTTCAGTCAAGGTACCTACGGGCAAGTAAATTTCAAAAAACACCACCTCCTATTTCTGTTTTGCATGTATGCTATGACATAGAGCTGAATGGGTAAAAAACTACTCCCCTCGTCCAAAACGAGGATAAGTAACGCCTTGGACTCAGGGAGTGGGGGCATTTATTATAGTAGTAACCAACCCATTTAGCCCTGCCACAATGGTGGGACCACTTGAAGAAATCAGTCCCTGTGGAGGTCAGGTCGGCAGCTCGGCCTGTCACTTCAACCAGGTCAGGTCGGCAGCTCGGCTAGTCCACTTCAACCAGGTGGCACCTCAACCAGATCGGTAGCTCAGCAGCCTTGCCTGGAGCCCTGCCAGGCATGAAGGGCAACCCATTCCGGCCTACAAAGCTCTCCAGATCAGTCCGGCTCTGCTCCGCATGGTCCAAGCGCCACCGAAAAGCAGCCGCGCTCCAGCCTAGCCTTCGCACGACTTCATCCTGTGGGCACTCGCAGGCACGTCCCAGGCACCCTCCCCGCGCCTTGGTCCACGTGCAAGGGGGGCGCGAGCCCGTGCTAGACCAGCTCTGCACCATCCTCGGTCCGCACGCGAGGGAGGCACGACCGGCTCTGCACCATCCATGCACACACTTGTACCAGGGCAGTGCCTCGCCTCCATTTAGTCCGGCACGATCCCACGCCAGCGAGCCCGCGTGCCCGCCTCGGCCACGTCGCTCCGGCACCGGCCCACTCTAGCTTCCGCTCAAGCCGGCACCCAGTCAGCCTATGGGAGCCTCGTGGGAGGCTTCCGCCCGAGCCGGCGCCCAGTTCGCCCGTGGGAGGCCACGTCTCCGAGCTTCGGTGCCTCCGGCTCCACCCAACCTCGCCCACGGTGCGAAGGCCGGCCCCGGCTCGCCTCCGAGCTCCGGCGCCTTTGGCTCCGCCCGACCTCGCCCACGGCGTGAAGACCGGCCCCAGCTCGCCTCCGCCCACTCCGGCGCCTCCGGCTCTGCCCGACCTTGCCCGCGGCACAGCTCGCCTTCGAGCCCCGGGTCCTCTAGCTCGCCCGACCTCGTCGACAAGCCCAGCGCGGCACGCCCAGGGCAGCGCGCCCCTACGCCCCGCTCCGTCCACCTACGGGAGGCCGAGGCCACCGAGCCCCGGGTCCTCTGGCTTGCCCGACCTCGCCGGCGCACCCAGCACGGCACGCCCACGGCAGCGCACCCCCGTGCCTTGCCCCGTCCGTCCGCATGCGGGAGGCCAAGGCCACCGAGCCCCGGATCCCCTAGCTCGGCATCGCGGCACGCCCGCCTGGCATGCGCACACCTTAGCCCGGTGGGACCCCGGCTCGGCAGCGTCGTGCCCAGGACCTGCTCCTCCGACTTCGGCCCGCACGCCCGGCTTCACCCGGATCCAACCACATGGCACCCAGCTCGGCACGCCCGCGTGGCACCCAGTTCGGCACCCCCACGTGGTGCCCAGTTCCGTCCGCACCTGCTCTGCGCCCCGACACGCTCGTGATCCGGCTCCACCCTCCCGCGGTCTGGTTTTGACCAGGGGCAGTGTGTGGGTCTGCAGCATGTGGGTTCGCATCCACGCGCATGGGGCCTTGCACCTCGCCTCTATCATCATGCATGGAGGCCCCCACTGGGCTTTTCTCAGTCTGCATGCCTGCATGGCAGCCTAGAGCAGCATCCCAGTCGGCTCGGCATTTCGACATCTCAGCCGGCTCGGTCATCGGGTACACCGCACAGTTCGATCTCATTCATGTGGGCCCGATACATTTCTCGAGGGGCCCATCCACATGGGTCCGGCGCTCTTTCCAAGGATCCCCCTCCATGTGGGTCCTATGGCACGCCGCCTGACACGCCGTATGCAAGGAAGGTTTGCATTTAAATTTCCTAAGCTACTGTTTATGCTAACTAATGAATGATGCCATGCCTAAGGTACTGTACCCCTGCACCAACTTCCTGAACCACCCAGAAGAAGAAGCTTCACCAACCTATAATGGCCTCACAGACTATCCTAATGTAACAAGTCTACATCATGACCGACATGCCTCCACTGAATGACAGGAGCCATTCGTCTACACAAAAACTGGCATAGAGGTAAGGGGAGGTAAGGAAGAAACAACACACTCTCTTCATTTTCACCCTCTGGCCGCAGAGAGTCCCCTAAGCTCTCCGCCTCGGAGGTCTTTATTTTCTTCGATCGTTCCACTGACTTGATCATCGGAGTGCCTCTACCGGAATTCCCGGTGCAGGTCTTCCCTGTTTTGCCGGTCCGCCCGACAGAGGGATGATACGGTGAAGATTTCTCCTACCGAAGAGGCCCACAGGAAGACCACGACACAGTATCAAGCCCCTTCATCCCCACAACTACGACTATGTTTCCCTTGATCATCTTCGATCGACGAGTCCGGTGATGCTAGTAGGGAGTCCACTCACCCGAGCCACGTAAGAAGCTACAGGCCAGGCAATCTAGGCAGCAACACAACTCATCCATGATTATTGTTTAACAATGATTAAAGATTAGGAGCTTGAGAAGCTTGGGCATGATGATGTATAAAGGATTGCATATGGATTTGATCTAGCGGTCATTATCTAAATCATATGGACAGTTTATTATAAACTATCATTTGAATAAGATTGAAATAATAAGGTCAATATATTGGTAACTGATATAAGGACCTTGAAAGGTTCAAAGGCATGCTTCTTGATGCAAGACAGACTCTCTTTCAAAAGAAAAGTTTAATTGGAAGAAGAGGCATGTGAAGAAGCATAAGATTGAAAGCAAGTACTTAAAAAAATAATAAAATCTTCCAAAGAGATGGCCATTATCAATAAAAATATTTTTACTTTAAAGTTGATGGCCATAGAAACTATCTTGCATCCCTGAAATCCTTGAAGAATTAGGACATACATTTAGAAAGTATGTTAACTACTTAAAATTAAAATAACTTTACTGTTTCTTCTACTTTCAATTGAGTTATAGACTCTATGTAGGGTTTATAAGAAAGTAAAGGACTGAGGTATCATATGGATGGATAACAGGATAATAATTGTAGCTATTAGCACTTGTCCTCTACTACTATCATTTGGTTAAAAGATACTATTACCAGCTAAGAGCAAAAATTAATTTCAATTTAGTATAAAAATTTTATAAAGATCGTTGATCCATTTATTTTCGAAATAAATTAGATGTAGTTGATTTTATGAATATCAATCTCTATCATTTGCATATGGATGCATTTGTTGAACAATTAGTGAGTGCCGTGGGATCTCAAAGATCATGTGAGATGATATTAACCTAAAGTATATAGATGGCACATCAGGTTTGGTCATGTCAAAAGAAAGGACAAACAAATTGAAAACTATGAGAAACCTTGGATTTTTTAGCTAATTGACTACTGAGTCATTTTCAATTTATAAATCCTATTTTGAAGAATATTTATTAAGCTACCTTTTGTAGAACAAAGGGTATAAATGAGAACCACTGATATACTTGTCTTGCTACACATTGATGTGTATAGCACATTTAATGTGCAGCCAAGGAGGTTATCTTTATTGATATATCTAAAGTTTTTGAAAAGTTCAAGAAATTCAGATAATAAGTATATATGTAAAATAAGAAAACTTCTTAAAGTTCTTTGATTAGATCGTAAAGTAAATGATGAGGGACGGAATTCTAATTCGCATGATGACATGAAAGAGAAGAACATAAAAAAAAAAAAAAATCAGATTAAGGAAGCAATGAATTCTGAGGTTATTTAGATTTAGTTCCCGAAAACAACTAAGACTAGGTTAGGGTTTCATGCAATAGTTAGAATTCCTTTCCACATGCTAGAACTATCAAAGACAAAAGAAAAATCAAGATCCTAGATCTAAGAAGGCCTACTAGATGCATGTTCAATCTTCAACAAAACAGAAAAAGTGAAGTGGGATGGGTCTACATACCTAACAATGATTGCCTTGATGTTGTAGAAGAGATCTCTCAACTCAGATGGGCGCCTGGATGATCCGGTCATTGTCCCACGAATCTGCTGACTTTTTATCAGCTACGTTCAGAGGTAAGGAAGACGTTGTCCAAGGGGCACGGCACATGAGGGATCCTGCAAACGTCAAGGGTTAACTAGAAAGCAAATAAGAAAGCAGAAATATGGAATTAGGATTTTGAAAGAAGGAAGAATTAGGGTTTGCTGAAGCTTGCAGCCTGGGGTAGGAGAAGACTCCTTGCTTATGGATGCCTAGGGCTTCTTCTCTTTGGGACGGATTAGGATTTGGAAGAAGATGCTTTGGACGGCTAGGGCTTGGAGAAATTTGGGCACACAAGTAACACTCACACACCTCAACAAGAGAACACACAAGAACACAAGCTTGACAAAATTTTAATAGAGTTTTGATTCATGAATAAGAGTTGATTACAAGAGGGCAAGGGAGTAGGTATTTATAGGCTCACCCAGGTCTTCTCTTAATTAGAATAGGATTACAAAGTTGGGTGGGAGAGGGATTACAAAGTTGCTTAGAACTAGGAGTATACAGTTTGAATAAAACTAGAACATAATCTTCTTGTTTGAATGGAACTCCTCTCCTCCTTTGACTTGGTCAAGGGGCTTTCTTTGGGCTTGGATGCCAAGTGGCTTTGGGTATGGACTTTATGTAGCAAGGGGCGGCCTCTAATGGGCTTGGGCACATGGGCTTGGTGCAAGACTTGGGTGGCCTCCATGGTTTGGTGCATGGGCTTAGTACATGTCTCCTGGTGGGTTGGAAACTCCTGGGCTGGGTGCTTGGAAGAATATTCCTGGAATCTTCATGTGTGGAGCTTCATGGGTTTGGACTTTCTTAGTTTTGGGAGGGCCTGGTGAAGGCTTTCACTGATGCTCCTCTTATATAAAACTGGACTTGTATTAGACTGAACATAAACTTACAGGACTCAATTGGACTGGACTGGGGTTAAACAACTCAATCAGACTTTTTGTCTCAACTTATTACAGGACTCACTCAACTCAGCTGAGCTAACTTCATTACAAAACTCTCAACTAGACTAACTTTATTACAAAACTTGATTACAAAACTTGACACATCATTAAGTGTTCAAAATTGACCAACACATGACTTTAGAGAACAAATTGAAGTTTGAAGTCTATGCCTGATCTGATGTCCCCATTAATTCTCCCGGGATGCGAGGAACTCGACCCTGTCGAGTAAGAAGGTCGTTTTGGCTCAGGTACTGCTCTGACGGGTCTGGATTGAGGCATTGCAGATCCACTCGAGTGATCCATGAATCCTCAGATCTCGGTCGACCTTGCCAACGAACCAAGTGACATGGAAGCCTTTGATCCGGGTACTAGTGGCTTGGTCATCCAGGATATGCTCAATCAATCCTCTCATAGGCTAATTTGATAGTAGATACTCAGGGTTGGGTTCGCTCTCAAAGAAAGGGTTAGGCTCAATCTTATTGGGTATTATAGCTGGCTCCCTAAACTTAACTATGTTTGAGATGTTGAAGGTTGAGCTTAATGCTTAATTTGGTAACTCAGGCACTAGGTCCAACTTTCTTTATCACTTTGATGGATCTAGCTCACAGGTATGTAGCCTAATTGTTACAAGATTTTCCTAGCGAACTCTTAGACTCTTTTCGAGAATTAACCATATTTTTTATAAAACATTGCTTCCATTAATCTTGTAATTAATTCCTCATGGAAATCTCTAATTATGTAGTGCAAATACTCAGCACAACTCCTATTAACATGCAGACAAAATACCTAATGTGGGCAAATGGCTCATGCCAACACTTATTGATATGTAGACTCGATTAAATCCTAAACTATAGCTGTGGGTTTGACCCTTGGTCAGGTGGGTGACATGCAGATGAGAACTTGACATGCACTCCTAACAGATGCCATAGGATCCTCCAAAAGTAAGATGAGACATGCGTAATGAATGAATGCAACATGCAAACTTCTACAAAATGCAATCTAATAGTGAGAAAAACATAAGAAGTTTCAAGAAAGGGTAGAAAATAAAAGGTTAGTTCAGGGTTAGTCTGGTAGGGTAAGAAATAAGAAGATGGTTCAGAATTAATCGAAAAGAGTTGAATATAATAAGGGATTTCAGGGATGAGTCCTAGACTAATGAGGTTGACCTTATGGGGTCGATGTCTATCTACAGAGTTTGCATAATGGAAGAATGGGTTACTAATTTCGGGGAAGAGATCAATTGGAGTCAAAGGAGGGACTTCATCATGAGCGTACTGATTTAAAGAGATCAGGTCCTTAATAAATTCTTCTGGTTCTTGGATCTCAGGACTAGGCTCTATAATTGGGCTTTCTTCTAGTAGCTCCTTAGGTAAGAGTCTAATAGTAGGGTTGGGTTTCTCATCTTCTAACTACTCTTTCACTACAGGTTCAGTCTGGGTGTGGTCAGGGTCAACTAACTTTGGGTTGGCTTCTATATGGGTATCTACTTGGTCAACTAATTCTGAGTTGGTTTCTACTTGGGTATGTTCAGGGTTAGCTAATTTTAGGTCATCTATAGGTATCTCTTCTTTTCTTCCTCATACTCATCTATACTAAGCTCATATCAGCTTTATATATCTCCTCTTCTAGGTCATTCTGGTGAACCAATGGAGTGGTAAGAGGGGGTTGACAAAGAAAAAATTGACTGATGACTGGGGTAGTAGGGGTGGGTTGGCTAAGGGGTTCCTGACCAATACTAGGCTTAAATCTAGGGGCATTAATCCAATGGGGTTCAGGTCGACTAAGAGAAATTGAACTGGCACCAGGCTGATACCTAGGGGTACTAATTCTATTAGGTTCATAGGATATAGGCTCAGATCTATGGGTTATGGGTTCCTGGAACTCATAGGACATAGGTACATAGGTACATAGGGTCTAGATTTTGAGGATTTAGGTGCATAGGAGCTAGGGTCATAGGATTTGGAATTAGATCTATAGAGATCTCCTGGGTTCAGGGTATGGGGCTCTCCTAGGGTTAGGCTCCCGATAGATAGGGTTCCTTGCATTGGGTTCTCCTAGGGTTGGGTTCCTGATAGGGTTCCTGGCGTTAGGTTCTCCTAGGGTTGGACTCCAAGAGTGGGTCATGGTATGGGGTTTTCCTAGGATTGGGCTTAGCACGGATCCTATGGTTCTTCTCTAGGGTTCCTGACCAATCTCCTACCTGGTCAAATATATTGGTTAACTGGTCAAATCTATTGGTTAACTGGTCAATCCTATGGGTTGCTTGGTTATTTGATTAGATCATTTGATCAAATCTATGATTCAATTGGGTCATCTGGGCGGTCAATTGGGTATTGGATTGGTCAAGCTTGTGGTTCATCTGGGTGGTCAATTGGATATTCATTTGGTTCATCTGGGTGGTCAATTAGGCAACCATCTGGTCATTCATGGCTTTTATGAGAGTTTCAAGATTGGATTCCATGGTTGGGTTGGGTGGGGTTGAGACTACTGGTTGAGCTCCTAATCTAATGCAAACAATCAATCAAGGGATTATGATGTAGTCAAGTATACAAGGTTAAAATGTACTAGGATTTACTAGACCTAGAGCCAAAGTGGAATGGGTCGACTCAACTTACACTCAACTCAGCAACTAATCCTTCCACTGGCTAGGTAAGAGGTGGGATGGTGGGAGGCTTCTTCTGCCTGTGACAGGGTCCTAATTAAAAACCACCAGTCCACTTAGGACGTTTGCCTCTGGACCTCTAGCCTTAGACACCAGTTTTCAGTAATAGTTGGAGAATTGAATGTACTAGTTTACCTACACAACTCGGACCCGACCTGTTGGTATCCCTAGCTCACTAGAGCGAATTAGGTCTAATTAATTTTAATTAGGTTTGAGTTCTAATTCTAGGTGGTTGTTTTGGGCCCAGGACAGGTGATGAAATTCTGCCCTAATCCGAGGTAGTGAGATTGCCCTTAAGATTAGTTTAAATGAGATGATGCACAATCAATGACCCTAATGCAATCTAATAACAAACAGAAAATGAAAATGTTTTCTTGTCTTTTTATGAGATGGCAAATTAACTTTAAGTTGGTTAAGTTATCAAATAAAATTGGCTTGGGTTGGGTGGGATTTGGTAGTTGATTAGGTTTGGTTTAGTCAGATATACAAAAATTGAAATTAGGATTTGTTTGATGCAGAAGTTAGCATGGATTTCAATATAGAAAAATTCTAAAAGATTTATATAATAGAGAATGACATGTAAGGAATGCTTCCTACCAACTTTTATGCAAAACAAAAATGGTATGATGATGCAAAACCTAGGGTTTTTAACTGGGTGCAGGAAAACACAGAATTCTAGTTAGGGTTTCTAAGATGCCAGTTTTTTTATAATTTTTGGTTCTATAAAATTTGATAAAAATATCAGTAAAATAGAGGACTCCACAGAGATGACGTGATGCAAATCTTATAGAAAAATAAATTCCTAAGTTGATGAAATAGATCTCAACTCGGACCCCTAATGCAGATGATAGGATGTTGATTTTTGTTAGGGTTTTATTTTACTATTGTTTTTGTATATTTTCGGACCTTAAAAATTACAAAAAAATAACATAGAAATAGAGAATAAAACATAGGATATTCACCATGAAAATCAAAAAAAAATAAAAATATTTGATAGGGGAAACAGTCATATATTTTGAAGGGTTATGCAGAATTCAGGATGCAGAAATCTAAACTATGATGCAAGAACATGCCCTAAAATGTGCTTTGATACCAAACTGATGAGGGATGGGATTCTAATCTGATGCATGATGACATGAAAGAGAGAAACATAAAGAAAAAATCAGATTAAGGAATCAATGAACTCTGAGGTTATTTAGGTTTAGTTCCCGAAAATAGCTAAGACTAGGTTAGGGTTTCATGCAACAGTTAAAATTCCTACCCACATGCTAGAACTATCAAAGACAAAAAAAAAATCAGGATCCTAGGTCTAAGAAGGCCTTCTAGGTGCATGTTAAATCTTCAACAAAATAGAGAAAGTAAGGTGGGATGTGGTCTACATACCTTGCAATGATTGTCTTGATGTTGTAGAAGAGATCTCTCAACTCAGATCGATGCCTGGATGATCCGGTCATTATCCCGCGAATCTGCCAGCTTTTATCAGCTGTGTTCAGAGGCAAGGAAGATGACATCCAAGGGGCGTGGCACCGGAGGGATCCTGCAAATGTCAGGGGTTAGCTAGAAAGCAAATAAGAAACCAGAAGTATGGAATTAGGGTTTGAAAGAAGAATCGAGGTTTGCTGAAGCTAGCAGCCTGGGGTAGGAGAAGACTCCTTGCTTATGGACACCTAGGGCTTCTTCTCTTTGGGCCGGATTAGGGTTTGGAAGAAGATGCTTTGGACGGCTAGGGCTTGGAGGAATTAGGGCATACAAGTAACACTCACACACCTCAACAAGAGAGCACACGAGAACACAAGCTTAACAAAATTTCAACAAAGTTTTGATTCATGAATAAGAGTTGTTACAAGAGGGGAAGGGGGTGGGTATTTAAAGGCTCACCTAGGTCCTCTCTTAATTAGAATAGGATTACAAAGTTGGGTGAGAGAGGGATTACAAAGTTGCTTAGAACTAGGAGTATACAATTTGAATAAAACTAGAACATAATCTCCTTATTTGAATGGGACTCCTCTCCTCCTTTGACTTGGTCAAGGGGCTTTCTTTGGGCTTGGACGCCAAGTGGCTTTGGGTGTGGACTTTGGGCAGCAAGGGGCGGCCTCTAATGGGCTTGGGCGCATGGGCTTGGTGCAAGACTTGGGCGGCCTCCATGGTTTGGCGCATGGGCTTGGTACATGTCCCCTGGTGGATTGGAAACTCTTGGGCTGGGTGCTTGGAAGAATATTCCTGGAATCTTCATGTGTGGAGTTTCATGGGCTTGGACTTGGTTGGTTCTGGGAGGGCCTGTAAAGGCTTTGATTAGTGCTCCTCCTTTTGTATAAAACTAGACTTATACTGGACTAAACATAAACTTACAGGACTCAATTGGACTGGACTGGGGTTGAGACAACTCAATTGGACTTTTTGTCTCGACTTATTACAGGACCCACTCAACTCAGCTGAGCAACTTCATTACAAAACTCTCAACTGGACTAACTTGATTACAAAACTTGACACATCATTAAGGATTTAAAATTGACCAACACATGACTTTAGAGAACAAATTGATGTTTGAAGTCTATGCCTGATCTGATGTCTCCATCAGTAAATACCTTATAGGAGAATTCTAGAATTATCTCAAGTAGTTCAGTATAGTCTTACAATGGACTTCTTTACATCTCAAGTTTAATGGGATGTATGAGCAGAATAATCAAACCTTATTAGATATGGTTCAACCTATTATGATAATTATAATTTATCTTTAAGGACATGTTTATATAACTCAGCTTATTTATTTAATAGGGTTCACTCTAAATCCATTCTTACCGCACTTATATGAGATATAGCATGGTAAGAAGTAGAGTCTTGATTATTTCAGGATTGTGAGATGTTCGATCTATGTCAAATGACTACAGACAGACAAGTTAGAGGTTAGGTTTCTAATGGCTTGTTTAAGTATCCTAAAGTCATTAGGATACTACTTCCCAATGGATCACATAATTATTGTGGCCTAATATATGTATTCATAGTTAAATAGTTTATCCTAAATATAGTGGTGGGAGGATGATAAAGCTCGAAGAAAGAGTCTTTGAATAGCAATAAGCCATAGAATCTATAGAGCCCATTTGAGTAAATCCAGTACATATAATTTCTTTTCCACCACATAGATCTAGTAGGATCTCCTATCCTTTTGAAAGATACTTAGGTATGCTTACAAAAGATGTAGAGAAAATGTTTCTTGTGGAAGATAGGGAACATAGAGATGATCTCAAAAATTTATGGTGAGACAATGTCAAACATCGATTCTGAGAAATAATTGAATGCCATGAAGTCAGACTCCTTACACTCTAAGTGTGAACATTAATAGATCCACCAAAAGGTATAGTACCTGTTGGATGTAAATGATCTATAAAAGAAATATAGATAGAGATCTATAAGGCAAAGCTTATGGAAAAATGTTATAGTCAGTGCCAAGGTATTAACTATTAAGAGATCTTTTCAATTGTGGCCATGCTGAAATTCATACTGATTGCTGTTGCAACTTACCATTATGAACTCTAGTAGATGGACAGTAGAGATCACAAGATCTGCAAACTACAAAAAATCCATATAGATAGACTGAAGCAAGTATCTTGGAATAGGAATACTCAATTCAATAATATGATCAAATAATTGATCTGTCAAGAACAGGAAGAGGAACTATGTATTTATAAAAAGTCAATGGGAGTACTGTAAAGCTCCTCATATTATATAGGGATAATATTTTTTCATTGAGAATGTGATTTTCATGCTAACTTAAATTATGATTGTCTAAAAAATTCTCTATGAAAGACCTTAAAAAAGTATCTTATATTTAAGAATACAAGTCTATAGAGATAGATCTAAAAAGATGCTAGGCCTATCATAGAATTTGTACATTAAAGAAGTACTAAAAAAATTCAACATGAAAATTCAATAGAAAATTTTACTCCTTAAGCATGGAATTAATGATGGGGGACGAAAATAAAATGATAGATGGAGAGTTTTAGCAAGCTAACTAGCAAGCAAACTTGAGCAATTAATTATCAAATAAATAGGCTAAATTAATCCAAGAAAAAAATTTTCATAAGGAGACTAGTTGATCTAATTTTAAGACCCGCAATGTAGATCTAGTTCAAAATAAGGATTAGGATCTTCATGGCAAGGAAACCATCACTACTAGGATAAGTTAACCTTCAAATGATCAGATCTAATGAAGCTTAGGAAGAGTTTTCCTACCAACAATGATGGCTAATTATTTGGTGGAAGAAGGAGCTCTCATCACTTAATGATTGAGGCCTAAAAGTCAAGATTGTCACTCTCTACTTTGAGACTCACCTTGGCCTTGATCCATCGCGTGGAGACCTTCATCCTTGACCTAGGAACCTAGGAGAACCTGCAAAGAAATTTGGGATTAGACATGGAAGAAGAATTGGAGTTGGAATAGAAACAAAAAAAAAAAGGAAGAAGAAGAAAGTGGCCGGTGGCTTGGAACTTGGAGCTTGATCATAGATCCATCAATGGACGTCCCATCCTTTACTCCTTGCAAAAGCACTCTTCACTCCCAAACTCAAACTTAGAAAACTCTCATTCTCTCCTTGGATAAGGATCTACACACTCAAACTAGCTAGAAAACTTTCACTCCAAACAAGAACTCAAGAAAACTAAAATAAAATGAAACAATCCTTTCATTAACTCAAATCATAGCATCGAATGAATATAAATGAGAGCTTTGGGGGCCTATTTATAGGCTCCTAAGCTAGGGAATTTCGTCCAAGAGTGGAGGGGAGGGGATAAGGATGGCTTAGTTGGCTTCAACAACTCTTAGGTAAGTGGTTCTAACTAGAAACAAATTATAGGTAGAAAGTTACAACCACTTTGACATGTGGCATCGAGAAGATCCTAATGTGGCTTCCAAATACTGATGTGGAGGCTTAGGTGTCATAAGTTGTGGCATCCCACATGTCAAATTTTGTTGGGGTAGTGGAAGGAATCTATATGTTCTCCATAAAACTCTTAATGTAGTATAATTCCTTCTCCCCCAAGGTTGTTTGATGAGTTGTTCCCCCACGTGCTTCAAATCTTGGTATAAATTGGGCTTGGTCTTGAAGAGGCTTGAATGGTTGGTCTTGGACTTGAAGAGGATGCCCTCCATCATGCTTTGGGCTTGAGCCGAATGGGCTTCTTCCATGTGTTGGCTTATGAGCCAAATCATGCTTCAAGAAAATTTGACTTATGAACATGCTTCAAGAAAATTAATGGGCTTCTTTCATGTGTTGGCTTATGAGCCAAATCATGCTTCAAGAAAATTTGGCTTATTAACATATTTTACGAAAAATTGTAACTTGCTTCGAAAACTTTATTGACTATAGCTGCAAAAATAAAATGAGTTAATCAAAGTATATATTCTTATTATGGATGTCCCCATCAGTTCTCCCGGGATAGAAAGAGCTTGACTCCATTGAGTAGGAATTCATCTAGCTTTGGTAGTACTCTAGGAGGTCAGGATCGATTCTTTGTAAGTCCTCTCGAGTGATCCATGAGTCTTCAGAATCAGGATGTTCTTGCTAGTGAACAAAGTAGTACTGATAGTCTTTGTTTTGAGTAGTGATAATCTTGTCATCTAATATTCGCTCAATCCTATCTCACCATTTTGAAAATATGGCTGGTGGACACTCAAGGGTTGGCTCACTCTCAAAGGTAGAATCAGGCCCGACTTGCTCGCTAGATATCATTGTCGGTTCCTTATACTCTACTAGATCTGAAATGTTGAAAGTGGAACTGATACCAAAGTCAGATGATAAATCTAGCACATATTAGGTCCAGATTTTTCTATTATTTTGAAAATGACCTACATCATGGGCATATAATCATTTTGAGCTTAATCAAGACATAGTCTCATTCCTGAAATTCTTTGGCTTTTTTTACAAAATTTAGCCATATGCTCGTTAATTTTTAGGGATGGTAATGGGTCGGGTTTGGGTCGGGTCACCCAAAACCCATACCCACCCCACTAAAAAATTATCCGCCCCATACCTGCCCCATACCCGTCTCGAGTCGGGTCGGGTATAAAAAAATCATGGGTCAAGTCGGGTCAGGTCGGGTATACCCATTCTCATAAAACTTAGTTTATTTAAAAGCTAAACGGGTCGGGTCGAGTCAGGTCGGGTCAGGTATATCTATCCCATATCCTATTTACTTAAATATTTTATAAACATATTTTTTTAATATATAAATGGGCCGGGTTCAGGTCGGGGCATTCTACTACCCGTACCCGACCCAAATCCGAGTCGGATTTTTTTATATAACCCATATCTGTTTATAAATTAGACAGGTCGGGTTTTACCCGTTCCATTAGGGTCGGGTCGGGTCGGATACCCATCGAATCGGGAAAAATTGCCATCCCTATTAATTTTATTGCTCAAAATTTGTTTTACTAATCACGCTATGCATATGACTCTTGTAATCATGGATACTTATGCATGGGACACCAAATGACAAGAGACAAATGCAAATGATACTAAATGGTAAAAGACAAACAAAAACAAAACAAGCTCAAATGGACTTTATTATCTATAGACTAAACTTTATTATTGGGCTAGGAAACAAGGTTTCTAATTTCCAATATTCCCTAAATGGCTTTGAAGACTATGGCACAAAACTTCAGGTAGGTGCTAGTGAATCTTAATATGGCTCCAACATATGCCAAAGAGTCTTAATAAAGTAACTGTTGAATATCACTGGGACCAGATCAATGGTATGGTAGATGTCCCAGCCGGATGGGATAGAAGAGTGAATGAAATGTAATGATGGATCGGGATGGTGGATGTTCAGAAATGGGGAATCAGGGATAGAAAAATTATTAGGAAAAATATTTTGCAGGGTTTTCAAAGGCTCTACAGCTTCTTGGGGCTGATCTATAGGGTTTTGTTCTTTGACGGTAAATACCCCAATATGTGATCCTTCATCGATCTCTAGATCTAAACCTTCAACATTAATTAATTCCAGATCTTCTATGTGATCCTTAGATTGATCTCCATGATTTTGTCCCTGGATTTCATTTTGATCATCCCTGTTGTTGATTTTTTTAGGCTGGGTAATTATTTTATCTTCAAGTGATTGTTCTTGATCATATTCGTCCATAAGGTTAGACCCAGCTTCATAAACTTCTTCCTTATGTTCTTCAACGAATTTAAGATTTTCTCTTTCTAGCCCTTCATTTGGACAAGACTTTGATTCTATTTCATCCTTAAATTCTTCAATAGGTTCAGAAATTTTTTCTCTAATTCTTCCATGGGTTTAGTCTCTTCTTCATCTCCCTCATACTTATTGAATTTAGCAATATATTTAAACACAGTTTCATCATCTTGTCTCAATTTGTACTATTGGATTAGAAGATTTTGCTTATAAGATTTGCCTAGGTGCTTTTCCCTCAACTTACTTTTCATATCTCTCCGAGTAATTATTTTATCCCCACTATAATAACTTTTATGCTCAACTTCTTCCCAATATGTTTTAGCATGTTAGATTAACTTTAATTTGGCAAATTGACACTTCTTTACTTCCGACATTTCATCAAACTCAAAATATTGATCCATTTTTCTCCCAATCGACATACATCTCAGGGTTTCCATTAAAAGTGTGTGCATAGGATCTATTGCTCCTAAAGACTCTCTCCTCCTGATCTACAAAGCCTTGGCAGGGATATCTAAGTTTATACTAAGGGGTGAGATCATGATAATGGGCTTTTGGATCAATGGAAGGTGATTTAGGATTAGTACGAGTCAAGCGATCTTTTTCGAGACTCCTGATTTGATTATTTACTTGCCCTAACTCTTTGTTCACTTGTCCTAATTGTTTAGTTAGGGTATCAAGTTTTTCAGTCAGGGTCCTCATAAAGAATTTAAGATTGGGATCCATGGATACGTGTAGGACTGTTAGTATAGAGCTTCAAATCAAATGGGCAAACAGTACAAACCTAACTTCAAGGGCTCCTAGATCTAAAAGTTCAAAATACAGAAACTTACTAAGTACTAGTTAAAGTTGTAATTATCTTTTCCACTGGCCAGGTAAGAGGTGGGGCTGCGGGAGGCTCCCCTCGCTTTCACAAGGTCCTAATTAAAAATTGCAAGTCCACTTAAGGCATTTGCCATTGGACCTCTTGCCTTAGACACCAATTTCAAGAAGTTAGTACAAACTCAACTAATATTTGGTCACATCTTGCACTTGAACCCAACTTGTGGGTGTCCCTAGTTTTAGGTTCCTACTCGAATTCAATTATGGTATAGGTCAATGCAAATGTGGGTGATTGTTTTGGGCCAAGGAAAGGTAATGACCTCCTTCCTTTATGTTATGATTGAATGACCTTAATTGGATTTAGAAATGGATGCACAAACAATCAACTTGCTAACAAGATATCTATACTAGCTCAAATATGTGATTCAAACCCGAGTTAAATAAAAAAAATTAAATTCAGAAGTTTAATTGGGGAATTTAGATTTTAAAGTCCAAAATTTAGAAATCAAATTTTAAAATTTAAATCTCGAATTAGAATTAAAAATTCATTCTAGAAGTTAGAGTTGTTGCAAGATAGTTTCAGTCCTAACAACTTCTAGTCAACTAGTTTTAAAAATTTAAAAATTTTAAAAAAATTAAAATTAAAATCTGAATTGTTAAATATCTTAGTAAAGATTCCAGATTCTAAATTTTGAAATTTAATTCCTGAAATTTGGTTAATAAATTCATTTTGAAAGCTTGTTGTAAAATAAAATTTCAGCAGGGAACAACTTTCAACTAGCTAGTTTTAGAAATTCAAAATTAAAATTTTTAAAATTTTTAAAAATTTGAAATTTAAATTTGAATTGTTAGATCTATGAGTTAAAGCTTTAGATTCTAAAATTTGAATTTGAATTTTTTGGTTTTGGTTAGGAAATTCAAATTTGAAAGCTTGTTGTAGAAGTAGTTACAAGAAGCTTCTAACCAACAAACCCTTAACCATCTAACATCCAAAATTTGAAATTAAATTAAAAAAAATCCTAGAATTTGAATTTTAATAAATGGAGATCTAATATCCAAATCTAAAATTTAGAGGGAAATTCTTTTGAATTTTTCTAAAATTTAATGGAACAACTAAATGGAGGGAAACTATAATTGAAACAAGCTATGAACTAGTTAAGGCAGCAGCTTAAAGTGACGAAAATTAAACTAAGAATTAGAAGAAAATATTTTTTTAAAATTTTAGATCTCATATCCTAACACCCTAAGATGCATCAAAAGAACTTTTTTGAATTTTTTTACAACATGAAAAATTACTAAAATTTGTGAAAAATTCAGGTGAATACTAGAACAGAAATTTCAGTAATCAAATACTTGACCTAGTAAACCATAAGCTTTGATACCAAAAATTAATAGGGACTAAAATAAAATGATGGATGGAGAGTTTTAGAAAGCTAACTAGCAAGCAAACTTGAGCAATTAATTATCAAATAAATGGGCTAAATTAATCCAAGAAAAAAATTTTCATAAGGAGACTAGTTAATCTAATTTTTAAAACCCGCAATGTAGATCTAGTTCAAAATAAGGATTAGGATCTTTATGGCAAGGAAACCATCACTACTAGTGCAAATTAACCTTAAAATGATCAGATCTAATGAAGCTTAGGAAGAGTTTTCCTACCAACAATGATGGCTAATTATTTGGTGGAAGAAGGAGCTCTCATCACTCAAGGATTGAGCCTATAAGTCAAGATTGGCACTCTCTACTTTGAGACTCACCTTGGCCTTGATCTATGGCATGAAGACCTTCATCCTTGACCTAGGAACCTGAGAGAACTTGCAAAGAAATTTGGGATTAGACATGGAAGAAGAATTGGAGTTAGAATGAAAACAAAGAAAAAGGAAGCAGAAGAAAGTGGCCGGCGGCTTGGGACTTGGAGCTTGATCATAGATCCATCAATAGACGTCCCATCCTTTACTCCTTACAAAAGCACTCTTTACTCTCAAACTCAAACTTAGAAAACTCTCATTCTCTCCTTGGAGAGGGATCTATATACTCAAACTAGCTAAAAAACTTTCACTCCAAATAAGAACTCAAGAAAACTAGAATACAAGGAAACAATCCTTTCATTAACTCAAATCATAGCATAGAATGAATACAAATGAGAGCTTTGAAGGCCTATTTATAGGCTTCTAAGCTAGGGAATTTCATCCAAGAGTGGAGGAGAGGGGATAAGGATAGCTTAGTTGGCTCCAACAACTTTTAGGTAAGTGGTTCTAACTAGAAACAAATTGTAGATAGAAAGTTACAACCACTTTGACATGTGGCATCTTGAAAATTCTAATGTGGCTTCCAAATGCTGATGTGGAGGCTTAGGTGTCATAAGTTATGGCATCCCACATGTCAAATATTGTTGGGATAGTGGAAAGAATCTTTATGTTTCCCATAAAACTCTTGATGTAGTGTAATTCCTTCTCCCCCAAGGTTGTTTGATGAGTTGTTTCCCCATGTGCTTCAAATCTTGGTGTGAATTGGGCTTGATCTTGAATAGGCTTGAATGGTTGGTCTTGGACTTGAAGAGGATGCCCTCCATCATGCTTTTGGCTTGAGCCGAATGGGTTTCTTCCATGTGTTAGCTTATGAGCCAAATCATGCTTCAAGAAAATTTGGCTTATAAACATGCTTCAAGAAAATTAATGGGCTTCTTCCATGAGTTGGCTTATGAGCCAAATCATGCTTCACGAAAATTTGGCTTATGAACATGTTTTAAGAAAATTTGTAACTTACTTCAAAAACTTTATTGACTATAGCTGCAAAAACAAAGTGAGTTAATCAAAGTATATATTCTTATTATGGATGTCCCCATCAGTTAATCTCTCCAATAAAATGTGCTCTAACACTTTTGAAGAGATTTTGTTCATATGAACAAAGATCCTTTTGAACTTTGACTATAGGAAATCTCTTTTAAACCATGTAATGTACATGACCTGATTTATGCCAAAAAGGGCATCGAATATATTTATACTACTTCTATGAAGTGGAAACTTGTATTCAAGCTTCAAATAGTTCACCTAAAATGATCGTGGTCTGCATGCCTTTACTCTAAGGATATGTTTAGATCATAATCAGAGTCGAAGTAGGCTAAAATAGAAATTAAAATTGTCATATTCTTAATGTGTTTGGCTCGTTACTAAAATCAAAATAAAATTTTAATGCTAGAAGACTTTAGGAATTGAGTTTTATAGAAGTTGAACATTATTTTATTGGAATAGAAATGGAAACGAGACTTTCCCACCTAAAAAGTCCAACTCTGTTAACTAGATTCCAGCTACGCCCCTTGAGGGTCCCAGATCCACGTGTCAGCGTGGTGCGGGCTAGGTAGTTGATGATCTGGTTGCAGTCCTCTTCGGATCGGCCCTTATGGGGGGGTCGACTTCGGATGCATCGCCTTGACTAAACGGGATGACCGTCCAGCCTGCCGCTTGTTTTGTACCCGGCTTGCTGAGTCCGAATCAGATGCGAAGCCCCTCAAGCCTGCTGCCCTGCTACTTATGGATGGGCTCTGTGCCCTTGAAAGACTTTAATCCCAAGCCTTCCAACGAGGGTTGACCCTTTTCGAATGGTGGTTAGGGGCTACGGTCCAACAGGTGGTATCAGGCGAGGTTGCAGGTTCGAGTCGCTGTGCCCTCGGGTGTCACTAGGGGGATTGTTGATTAGATTCCAGCTACGCCCCTTGGGGGTCCCAGATCCACGTGTCAGTGTGGTGCGGGCTAGGTAGTTGGTGATATGGCTGTAATCCTCTTCAGATCGGCCCTTATGGGGGGTTGGTTTTGGACGCATCGCCTTGACTAAATGGGACTGACCGCCCAGCCTGCCACCTATTCGGTACCCGGCTTGCTGAGTCCGAATCAGGTGCGAAGCCCCTCATGCCCGCCGCCCTGATACTTATGGGTGAGCTCTGTGCCCTTGAAAGACTTTAATCCCAAGCATTCCAACAGGGTTGACCCTTTTGGAATGGTGGTTAGGGGCTACGGTCCAACAAACTCCACTCTAACAAAACAAGTCCTAAAATAATTATATGCAAGTCCACTTCTTGCTTGTTGGGATTGTGCACAGTGGATTGGATCGCTTTAGGCTTCTAAATTAATATTTTATCTCATTGAGGCATTTCATCGAATACATCATAGGCATAAATAACAAGCACAAAAAAGATAAAAAAATTACACAGTTCAGCAAATATACCTACATCTATATAGAAAAGGAGTAATCCACTATATAATAGTCTTGGCCCTCTATGATAGATAAATAGAATATCTGAGAGTTAAAAATGAACAAGGAACTTTTCGAGCTTGGCAATGGATCAAGTTACTTTTTGGCAGTATGCAAGAACCCAAGAAAAAAAGAGGTGCTCAGTAAAATCTAAAACAAAGAAGAGAACATATCACAAGGTAAGTAGAGAACAAAGTAACCTTGCATTGGGGTCCCAAACATGACAAGATCCTTCGATGGCCAGAGCAAAACAAGCCAAGATGAGCCAATCTATCGAGGGGACCAAGGAACAGCTAACCAAGGAGGCTCTCTATTTCGTTCAAGGGAAATAAAAAAACATAATCCCTTAAATCAACATACCCGAGCCATCAAACATGTCATGCCTCTCACCAGATTTCTTGGAGATGGAGTCAAGATCAAAATAAAGTTCTTTCATTCTACAAAAAACCCATCAGCAAGATGAAGTCCAACTGACCTCTCGATGAAGAATCCCACTTGGAGAAGAGATCCAAGAGCCTCCATGTCTCTGGCCGGATTTGTTAGGGATGAAATCTAATGGAGGAAGGAGTCTGGATGAAGAAGAGTTCTTCCAAACAAAGAAGCTTTCCATCCCAATATCCATAGGAGAATAAGAAATCCAAATAAAACTCTCAAGAAGAAGCCTAAGACAAAGATAAAGTTAGGTCTTTTTACAAAAAAAAACCCTTATGGTTTGATATTTTTTGAAGCAATATCTATATATTAACAATCCTCCTCCTTGCGACAAATAATATACCTCTATCATATGTAGATTATAAAATATTTTCCTCACTACAAGACCTGAAGGGCTTCACCATATGCTCACATTGATCAAGTTTAAGAAGTCTTGAATTTAACTGCTGGAATTAGTTTAGTGAGTATGTTAGCTAGATTATGAGTAGTGCTAATTTTCTGAAACCAGATATCACCATCCTCCACCAAATGTTTGATGAATTGATACCTGACATCCACATGCTTAGTGCATTAATGATATGTTTGATCTCTGGTAAGATGCAAAGCACTCTAACTATCACAGTGAATATCGAAACATTCCTACTTGAGATCAAATCATATACCAACCCTCTTAGTCAAATAGCTTTTTTTGTGGCCTCTATCAATGCCATATCTCTGTCTCTATGGTGGACAAAGTAGTTGTAAAATGTAAAGTAGCCTTCCAACTGACTGCACAATCAGAGAGAGTAAATACGTATCCTGTCAGTGATCTTTTTCTGTCCAAGTCATAAGCATAATCAGAATCACAAAATCCTGTAACAGTGCTACTACTCTGTCTAGAGAACACCAATCCTAAATTAGAAGTGCCTTTCAAATATCTAAGTATCCATTTTATAGCTGACCAGTGAGCCTCCAGGCTAATCCATATATCTGCTCATCATACTAACTACATGTGAAATATCAGATCTGTTGCCCAAGTGGCTTCCCAAGAGGGGGGGTGAATTAGGATTAAAAAATCTTTTACAATTATGTGTACTTTGAAATTCTTTTAGTATTGTGGTGCAATATGCAATGCGGAAGTAAATAAACAAATGCAAGAAGCTAAAGATAAGCACACACACAAACACAAAGAAATTTAGAGTGGTTCAGAGCAACCGGCTCCTACGTCCACTATCCAAGCACCACTTAGGATTTCCACTATATCCCCCAACCAGAATACAGTAGGATTGTTTTACCAGGCTCAAAATCCAAACCTATATACTTTGGTTTTACCGGGATCACCAAAGAAACCCTAACACTTAGTTTATACCGGGATCACCAAGAAACCCAAACTCCTTTGGTTTTGAACGGGATCACCAAAGAAACCCTAACACTTGATTTTATACCGGGATCACCAAGAACCCAACTTAGGTTTTCACAAGGCTTACCTAAAAACCTTTAACCCTCTCTAAAGACAGCCCTTTGCTGTTCTTAGAGAGAAAACAAATATAGAGATAAATAAACAAGCAACTACAACAAATCGAATTTGTTTAAATGTTGCCGATATAGATCAAGATGAAGCCTAGCTTTGAATGCTCTTTAATGCTCTTCAAGTGCTTCTTTGCTTCTTCAATGAGTGGATTCAATGATGAAGAGGAGTTGGTGAAGCTTTGAATCCTAACTTGAAAGCTCTTGAAGTAGGTAGGTGAAAGACTTGAAGGCTCTTCAATTTCTCAAGATAAATCAATAATAATGCTCTAATAATTGTTTAATCCCTCAAAAGCAATCCCTTTTATAGTTTTCCATGAGATATGGCTGTTGTAGGGCCTAGGGATTCGTGAAAGAGCTGTTGGAGATGAATTTTAATTCAAAAATCACTTCCAGCAACTAGTTGTTGGAGTACAAAAAAATGACTACTCGAGTTGGCTTGAGGTCCACGAGTCGGCTCTAAGTCTCAGACAGCCCAGACCAAATTTCTGTAAGAGTCGGCTCTTTAAGCTGGAGTCAGCTCTTGCCTTCAATCAATTCAAAACAGAAAATCACAGGAGTCAGCTCGAAGTCTCAGTTCACCAAAAAACATAACTTTGGACGAGTTGGCTCTTAGAGCTCGAGTCGGCTCGAAATCTCAGACTTCAGAAACATGTATTCTTCCACGAGTCGGCTCTTGGGACAGGATTCGGCTCGAGATACTAAAACTCTGAAATTTCTTCGTGCCGTACCACAAGGAGTCGGCTCTTGTCCATGAGTCAACTCTTGCCAAAACTTTAATTAATGCTTTAAACTTCTCCAAAACTCTTCAATACTTGAATCAAACAAGAGCTAATCTACATACTTTCAATTTTAAAATTTTATAGCTCTTTTTACAAGATTACAAGATTGGCAAAATTAGGGCTTTTACAAGTTAAAGTTCATAAAAGTCCATACATAATTGAATTACCTCTTAATCAATTTGAAAACTAATTTAAACTAAAGATAACCAATTTCCTACAAAACCTTCTCAAGTAATTGAAATAATTAGTAACATATACATGCTCCAATATTTTGTGATCATCAAAATCATTCCAAAGATCAATAATCTCTTCCTTTTTAATGATGACAAAATACTGGGCATGAACAGAATTTAAAGACACTTTACAATTGCAGTGTATCATATCCATATGTATCAAATGATATTAGACATAGTGTGTATCAATTAATTGAGTATCAAGGTATCAAATTGTTGAACTGATAAGTATTAATGCAACGTATCATATATATCAAATGTATAATAAGACTGCAAACTTATCAACACCAAGTATCATATGTATCGATATAAAGCTTCATCTGTATCATATGTGTATCAAGTATCGAAAACATAATGTATCGAAACATAATGTATCAAATGTATTGCATATCGAAACTTCACAGAATTTACTAGTATTTAAAGTAAATTTCATGAAAAATTAACAAACATAAGCTCCCCCTTACTAATGTAATCAAATCTTCATAAGTTTTCATACATATTCATGTTTTTATAAACATTCATGCACATTTTCATAAATTAACATTCATATCTTCACATTTTCATGTACATTCATATTTTCTCCCTTCTCCCCCTTTTTGTCATCAACAAAAGGTATACAAGATAGGAGAATATTCATTCACAATAAGTCATGAGTGTATCATAAGAAGATATGTAGCATAAGAAGTGATATATTTATATATATGAAAAGTCAGTACATTAGTGATACATTACAAATGTGCCTCAGCACGACAAAATTGTATCACAACAACAAGATATAAAAAGTATAAAGTCCTAAAAACATCAAGATGAAAAACTAAAATATCAAAAGGAAGGACTAGGATCATCACCACTAGGGTCTTCCTCACTAGAGGAGGAACCAACCTCTAAAATGCCTGGAGCAGGCCTGCACTTAGGGAACCTAGGCCTAAGGTCCCTGAGTCTAGTCCTAACAGGTGTAGTAGTTCTAGAGGCTTTAGTTTTGGCTTTAGCTTTCACTTTGGACTCAGAAGAAATGATGATAGGAGTGGGTTTGGCAGTGGGAGGATCAAACGACAAGGCCAAAGTGCTGGTGTAGACAATATCTCTATAGCTGGAGTCTCTCTAACGTCAGATCCTGAAATCTCGGTACCAGCCTTTGCCTCAGCAGGAGTGGCCTCTGAAAACATATCATTGAAATGTGCTGCCTGTCCCTGCCCACAATCAGTGCCAGTGTCAGGTGCTGCTATGGAAGTAGTCGGTATAGACTGACTGGCTGCAGTAAGCTGTCGAAGAATAGTCATGATGTCCTGGAATCCTTGGTGCATCTCTGACGAAGAGCAGATATCCTGGCATCAGTCTCAACTCTCCCTCTGTGAAGACTCGAGATCTCGTTCAGTACACGCTGTAATCGATCATCAGCATCAAGTCCAACAGTTGTAGATCCTCTGACTGGTGAACGAGGAGTAGATAGAGCTGGCTCTGAGGGTCCAGCCTCGTCAACATGTGCCTCTACCTCTACACCATGTCCCTCTGCTGCTTGAATATCCTCATCATAATCCTCTGAGTGAGTCACTGGAAGACCTGAGCTTTTCCTAATCCAGTGACCCTCTACTTTAATAAATCACATCCGAGTCAGAGATTTCAAGTTGTATCTATCTATGTGTAAAAGTGGCCTACTGTCCTCACCAGACAAATCAACTAGGGCATCCTGAAACAGAAGTGTGAATACCATCCCGTATGGTAGACATGCTCGTGCCCTACGAGCAGCCTCTCTCATCCGTGATAGCATAATGAATGGTAGATTGAGGGCCTCTCCCTCAATCAAGCATCTCATAAAGACCAGGTTGTGCTCACTAACCTAGTCAAACCGCCCTGTCTGGGGCAAGAAGATACGACTAATGATGTTGTGCAATAATATCATTTCCAATGATAATTGGTTTGCACTAAAATGAATAACTCCCTTTACATGTGTCCTTTCCAGTACTAATCTCAAAGTTTTTTGCTTCTCCTTCAAAACTAGGTAACTTTCACCCTCTTTTGGAATGTGAAGAATACTCGATAATTTTTGTTCACTGATTTCAATGTGCTTACCCTTCACTGTACCTTCAATGTGGAATGCACCTAAGAACATACTTTCAAAAAATTGCCTAACAAGGTTTGGATAGGTGGGAAGATTGAGCATACAAAATCTCTCCAACCCTGTTTAGCCAACCAATCACCAATGTGCAAATGCTCTTGTTCTAGAAAATTGAAATCAATGCATCTACCCGGTGTAACTTGTCTATTTTCCGTTAAAATAACTTGCCTTGGTACCTCATGTTCTTCCTCATGCTCTATTTGCAGTTCTTCTTCTGGATTTGAGGTATCCAAATGTCGCTTTGTCCTTCTTTCCTCCGCAACTGACCGAACCAACCTCCTAGGTTTCTTGGCTACGGCCTTACGAGGAGCCATCTAGCTTTGATTAGAACTTTGGAGGGTTTAGGAAGAGTTCTAGGAGCTTTTCTTAGGTTAGGGTTAGGAGTCGGCTAAAGGAAAGTGGGAAATATGGAAAAAAATAATAAAAACAAACCTATGGAGCCCTATTTAAAAATCTTCGGCCCGACTCTCGAGTCGGCTCGCCGAACCACCTGATGACTCGAGTCGGCTTGAGCCAAAATTCAGTCTAAAACTCGAAAAAAGTTAAAATCAATTTCTATGGGTTTCTAGTAACTAAAATAGGTTGTCATTAGCTCTAGAAAGAAAATTTAAATGTCTAGATATTTTTTCCTTATTTTTCAATAAATTAGGTCAAAATGTTCAGAATGTGTCACACAGGCCTAATTCCTATGATCTTCTCAAATCTTTCTTGACTTAGGGGTTTAGTAAAAATGTCAGCTAGTTGATCTTCAGTAGGTACAAACTCTAGCTCAACAACATTATTTAAAACATGATCACGAATAAAATAATATCTTATTTTTATGTGCTTAGTTCGTGAATGTTGAATTGGATTTTTGGATAAGTTAATAGCACTAGTGTTATCAGATTTAATAAGAATTTTAGATTGGACAACACCATAATCTTCTAGTTGTTGCTTGATCCATTACACTTAAGCACAATAGCTTCCAGTAGCCATGTATTCTGTCTCAGCAGTAGATAGTGCTATAGAGTTCTGCTTGCGATAGTGCCATGAAATCAAGTTAACACCTAGAAATTGACAAGTGCCACTTATATTTTTCTATCAATTTTACAACCTCCATAATCAGCATCAGAATAACTAATTAATTTCAAGGATATGTGCTTAGAATACCATAAACCTGACTGCATGTACCTTTAAGATACTTAATGATTCTTTTAACAGCTATGATGTGTGACTCTTTTGGATTAGATTGAAAACGTGCACACATACAAACACTAAATAAAATATCAGGTCTACTAGCTGTCAAATAAAGTAAAGAACCGATTATACCTCTGTACATCTTTTAATCAACACTTGTGCCATTCTCATCTTTATCAAGTCTACATGCAGGATTCATAGGTGTTCCAATTTCTTTGCTTGATTCTATGCCAAATTTCTTGATAATCTCTTTGATGTATTTGGCTTAGTTTATCAGAATGCCTTCCTTAGATTATTTGATTTGAAGCCCGAGGAAGTAACTTAGCTCATCCATCAAGCTCATCTCGAATTCACCTTGCATTAGCTTAGCAAAGTCTTGACACAAAGATTCATTAATAGATTCAAAAATAATATCATCAACATAGATTTGAACAACTATAATATCATTATCTCTTCTTTGAATAAATAATATGGTGTAAACACTACCTCTTACAAAATCATTTGTAATTAAAAACTTACTTAGTCTGTCATACCAGGCTCTAGGTGCCTATTTCAGACCATACAAAGCTTTATTCAATTTGAAAACGTGATTTGGAAATGAGTGATTGATAAAACTCTATGGTTGTTCGACAAAAACGTCTTCATATAGAAAACCATTCAAAAATGTACTCTTTACGTCCATTTGAAATAATTTAAAATTCATAAAGTATGCATATGCTAATAGTAATCTAATGGCTTCTAACATAGCTACTGGTGCAAAAATTTCATCAAAATCTATTCCCTCTTCTTGATTATATCCTTGTGCTACCAGTCTAGCCTTATTTCTAATTACATTTCTTTCTTCATCTAATTTATTTTATAAACCCACCTAGTACCTATAACAGGATAGTCACTAGGTCTTTCTACTAGGGTCCAAACATTATTCCTCCTAAATTGGTTTAATTCATCATGCATTGCTAACATCCAATTAGGATCAGTTTCAGCTTCTTCTATAGTGCGTGGTTCTACATGAGAAACAAAAATAATTAAGTCATGTGTATCCCTATGTAAAGCTCTAGTTCTAATACCTTGAGATGGGTCTCCTATAATTAATTCTTTAGGATGTGAGTGTACATACCTCCATTCTTTGGATATATCATCATGATTTTTGCTTATCTCTTCTTCATATGGTTCACTTGATTGTTTGTCTTTGAGAGTCAAATCTTTCAGTGCATGTTCTAGTGTACCTGCATCATCATCAGCAAGATCTTCTTTCTAGAAGATGAAATGTCAGATTCATTGAAAACAACATATATTGATTCTTCTACAGTCAATGTTCTTTTGTTGAAAACTCGATAGGCTTTACGATTAAAGAGTATCCAAGAAAAACAGCCTCATCGGATTTTGCATCAAATTTACCAAGATTATCTTTTTCATTGTTAAGAACAAAATATTTACAGCCAAAAACATGAAAATATATAATATTATGCTTTCTATTGTTCCACAGTTCATAAGGGATTTTTCTAATGATAGGTCTAATCAAAACTCTATTCAAAATATAGAAAGTGATATTTACAGCTTTTGCCTAAAAGTATTTTGGAAGATTTCATTCACAAAGCATTGTTTGGGACATCTCTTCCAAAGTACGATTCTTTCTTTCTACAACACCATTTTGCTATGGTGTTCTAGGTGCAGAGAAGTTATGGTCAATACCGTGTTTTGTGCAATAGTGATCAAAATGCTGATTTTCAAACTCAGTGCCATGATCACTACAAATTGAAATAACTGACAGATTTTCAAAATTGTAACTCTTTTATACAACTTTTTGAATATTTTGAAAGTTTTATCTTTATGTGCAATAAACAAAACCTATATGTATCTTGAAAAATCATCTACAATCACAAGGCCATATTTTATACCACCTAGGCTTGTAGTCCTAGTAGGTCCAAATAGGTCCATGTGAAGTAGTTCTGAGGGTCTAGTAGTAGAAATAATATTTTTTGATTTAAAATTCTCCCTTACTTGCTTTCCTAGTTGACAAGCATTGCAAACATAATCAAAATTAACTTTAAATTTGGCAATCCTTTGACTAAGTCTTTTGAAATAAGTTTAGCTATAGTGTTCATACTAGCATGTCCAAGTCGCCTATGCCATAGTAAACTTGATTCCTTGCTCTTATCATTCATTGCTACAAGACTTGTGTTGCTTGACATAGCCAGATCATTAAGATCTACTACACAAATGTTACCAAGTCTATGTCCAATGAATTTAGTACTATAGTCAAGTGGATCAACTACTATACACATTGATGACTTGAAGAAAATATTAAAACCAATGTCACACAGTTGACTAATACTCAAAAGATTATGTTTTAACTTTTCTACAAGTAACACATTTTCAATAAATGTAGAAGGAGTAATTTTAATTTTACCGATAACGATTATCCTTCCTTTGCGATTATCACCAAATATTACCATTCCACCATCTTTTTATTCTAGGATGAAGAATTGATCAGCGTCACCTGTCATGTGTCTTGAACAGCCGCTATCCAGATACCATATTTTCTTTATATTTGTGGCTGCAAGACATCCCTGCAAAATAATCATTTAATAGATTTAGGTACCCAAGCTTTCTTGGGTCATTGCAAGTTAATAGAAATGGTTCCTTGTGGAATCCAGACTTTCTTAATTTTCTTTTTGTCATTATGTTTCAAATGACACTCAAATGCCTTATGACCAATATTATTGCAAGCATAGCATACAATCCTTGACTTTGAATGATAAGCATGAGATGATGCAAATTTAGGTCTAACTTGTTTTGAAGTAATAAACTTAGGAGCATATGATGTAGATGCAAAAAATTTGTTTGAAATTGAACCTTGTAACCAATTCCAAATTTGTTATTTGTTTACCTTTGATCTTTCAAAATTAATTCAAGCTTGTTGGAACTTAGGATTAGTTTTTCAACCAAAGGCTTGAGCTTTTGAACTTTTTTCTTCAAATCATCATTTTCATTTTGCAAACCTTTGTTTTTCTCAAGAAGCTCTTCTTTTTCAAATTGAGTCATCTTAAGTCTTTTACAAACTAGACTTAATTCTCTTTGCAAAATTTTATTTCTTTTACCAAATTTATTTTATCCTTTTCAAATGTATCACATTGATTTTTCAAAGTTTTTATTTTTAAAATAGCTTTTTTATATTCTACAAGTAATTCATAAAATGCATTATGCAGCTCATCATATGTAAATTCTAAGTTAGGTTTAGAAGTAGTTACCTCGTCCTCCAAACTCATAAGAAAGATATGTGCAATCTTTGTTGTCTCTTCATCCTCTTTAGTGGATGTAGATTCATCGTTGTCACTTCATGCTGTAAGCATAGCCTTCTTCTTCTTTTTGGTGAACATCTTTTTCTTTGCTTCAGGACAGTCAAGACAGATATGTCCCAGTTTCTTGGATCCATAGCAAATTGGTACTTGATCTTTGTCTTTATCCTTCACCTTTTCTTTGTCCTTTTCTATCTCTCCCAAAATGTCCTTTTCTGAATTGCTTCCACCATCTATTTATTTTCTTCTGCCCATAAACCTTTTAAACTTTTCATTATAAGGGCAATCTCATCATTTTCTAAATCATCGTCATCATCTGATAAGTCTGAGTCTCATTCTTGTCCTCTTCTGTAGCTTTAAATGCTATAGCTTTCTTTCTTTTGGAATCTTCATCAGTTCTTTATTGCATGGCTAATTCATGTGTAATTAATGAACCAAGCAACTCATCCAGTGGTAGAGTGTTCAGGTCCTTCGCCTCTTGAATAGCTGTCACCTTAACTTCCCATTTATCTGGCAAGGATCTCAAAATTTTTTGAACAAGATCAGCATTAGTGTAAGTTCTACAAAGACTTTTGAGACCATTAATAATATCAGTAAAGTGAGTATACATAGCAGATATAGTCTTATTAGGATCCATCTTAAATAACTCATAATTATGCACAAGAAGATTGATTTTTGATGTTTTAACTTGTGATGTGCCTTCATGTGTGATGTCTAGCTTATCCCAAATTTCTTTAGCAGAATTACAAGTTGAAATTCTGTTAAACTCATTTGGATCCAAAGCACAATACAACAAATTCATGGCTTTGGCATTCAGTTCTGCTAATTTCATATCATTTTTGTCTCAATCCTCTTCTGGTTTGGGAACCTCTATATCATTAACTTTAATAGTGGGTGTGTGAGGTCCTTTTAAGATAATTTTTTATAAATGAAAGTCTATGGCTTGAATGTATATTTTCATTCTTGCCTTCCAATATATATAATTGGTTCCGGTGAAAAGTGGAGGTCGATTTGTAGATTGCCCTTCGGCAAAAGAAGTGCTCATGGGATGTGCCATCTATCTTTACTCTTAATAATTTTCAGAGACTCTTCTCTGATACCACTTGTTACCCAGGTGGCTTTTCAAGAGGGGGGATGAATTGGGATTAAAAAAATTTTCATAATTATGTACACTTTGAAATTCTTTTGGTGTTGTGGTGCAATATGCAATGCAGAAGCAAATAAACAAATGGAAGAAGCTAAAGATAAGCACACACACAAACACAAAGAAATTTAGAGTGGTTCGGAGTAACCGGCTCCTACGTCCACTACCCAAGCACCACTTGAGATTTCCACTATATCCCCTGACCGGAATACAGTCGGATTGTTTTACCAGACTCATAATCCAAATCTATACATTTTGGTTTTACCGGGATCACCAAAAAAATCTTAATACTTGATTTTATACCGGGATCACCAAGAAACCCAAACTCCCTTGGTTTTGAACGGGATCACCAAAGAAACCCTAACACTTGGTTTATACCGGGATCACCAAGAACCCAACTTAGGTTTTCACAAGGCTCACCTAAAAACCTTCAACCTCTCTTAAAGACACAGCCCTTGCTGTTCTTAGAGAGAAAACAAAGATAGAGAGAAATAAATAAGCAAATACAACAAACCGAGTTTGTTTAAATGTTGCCGATGTAGATCAGGATGAAGCCTAGCTTTGAATGCTCTTTAATGCTCTTCGAGCGACTTCTTTGCTTCTTCAATGAGTGTATTCAATGATGAAGAGGAGTTGGTGAAGCTTTGAATCCTAACTTGAAAGCTCTTGAAGTAGGTAGGTGAAAGACTTGAAGGCTCTTTAATTTCTCAAGATAAATTAATAATAATACTCTAATAATTGTTTAATCCCTCAAAAGCAATCCCTTTTATAGTTTTCCATGAGATATGGCTGTTGTAGGGCCTAGGGATTCATGAAATAGCTGTTGGAGACGAATTTCAATTCAAAAATCACTTCCAGCAACTAGCCGTTGGAGTGCAGAAAATGACTACTCGAGTCAGCTCGAGGTCCACGAGTCGGCTCGAAGTCTCAGACAGCCCAGACCAAATTTCTGTAAGAGTCAGCTCTTCAAGCTGGAGTCGGCTCTTGCCTTCAATCAATTCAAAACAAAAAATTACAGGGGTCGGCTCTTCAGGACAAAGTCGGCTCGAAATCTCAGTTCACAAAAAAACATAACTCTGGACGAGTCGGCTCTTAGAGCTCGAGTCGGCTCGAGATCTCAAACTTCAGAAACATGTATTCTTCCACGATTCAACTCTTGGGATAGGAGTCGGCTCGAGATACTGAAACTCTGAAATTTTTTCGTGCCGTGCCACAAGGAGTCGGCTCTTGGTCCATGAGTCAGCTCTTGCCAAAACTTCAATTAATGCTTCAAACTTCTCCAAAACTCTTCAATTCTTGAATCAAACAAAAACTAATCTACATAATCTCAATTTTAAAATTTAACAGCCCTTTTTACAAGATTACAAGATTGGAAAATTAGGACTTTTACAAGTTAAAGTTCATAAAAGTCTACACATAATTGAATTACCTCTCAATCAATTTGAAAACCAATTTAAACTAAAGGTAACCAATTTCTTGCAAAAATTTCTCAAGTAATTGAAAGAATTAGTAACATATACATGCTCCAATATTTTGTGATCATCAAAATCATTCCAGGGGTTAACAAGATCGAGTGCAGACTATCGTGTACATGATGCCGCCTATTATACTTGCATATAGTACTCTAAACATATATCTCTCCTCATCCTTAGTCGGAAAAGAATTCCTAGTAGATAATATGAAATTACTAACAAAGAAAGTAATGACTGACTTAGCTGTAAATATACCATATCTATCCAAGACTTTTCAATATAACCATATTGAGTATGAAAGAATCTACCTGACTGCCTGTTATAAATGATCTCTATCCCAAGTATCTTCTTTGTTGGTCCAAGGTCTATCTCAAATGCAGTATTGAGCTTAGCTTTTAGCTTTTGGATGACTGACATATCCCTGGCTGTAATTATCATATCATCCATATATAGTAATAAGTAATAAAAGGACCCATCTGAAAGCTACTGATGATACACACAATTATCATATGAAGATTTATTAAATCCATGGTCGACTATAAACCTATCAAATTTATAATATACTATCTTAGGGACTTCCTGAGACCATACAATGATCTCTTAAGTAAGCATACGTGATCTTTTTTCTCTCGAGCCTTGAAACCAGGTAGCTGTTATATATAAATATGCTCCTCTAAGTTATCATATAGAAAAACTATCTTTACATCAAGCTGTTCTAGCTCCAAATCATGAAAAGTAACTAAAGCAAGGAATACACAAATAGAAGAATGTTTAACTACAAGAAAAATACTCTCTTGTAGTCAATATCCTTTCATTGACTGTAACATTTAGCCACCAACCTGGCCTTATATTTAAAATCCTGAGAACTGACTCCTTCCTTCCTCTTGAAGATCCATTTGCAATCAATTACATTCTTGTCCTTTAGTAACTTGACTAATTTTCAAGTCCAATTCTTTTCTAAATACTAAATCTCTTCAACCATAATCATGGTCCACTAAACTTGTAAGCTATCAATAGCCTCCTAGTATGTAGTCAGCTCATCATCAATGATGTCTGCAATACTTATAGCATAATATACTAACTCAGTATAAGTACAATCCTCAAAATCATACCTTTGAGATACTCTGATCTAGTGCCTAGGTCTTCGAGTAGCAATACTATTATCCTAATCATGACCTTGCACATAACCTCCTCCTGAGTCTGTATCTCTGTATCTATCTATTGTTGCTGCTTATTCTGGACATGAACATCTCCAATTGGCTACTGTTGCTGTGATCTAACGATCTGATTAATGTCCACAACAGTATTATCCTGTTGATATTTGTTGCCGCTCTCGTCACCGCGCCCGTACCTCGGATCAGCCGATCCTTCCTGACCGCCCGGTGAGGGAGCCCCCCTTCCCGCGGAGAACCTGCAACAAAGGGGTTAGAGGACCCTGGCCGGGGATCCCGGCGAGGGAGCTCCGATGGTCAAGTCAGTAGACGACGAGAAGGAACAGACTCTCCAGCCGGACCCTCTAAAGGATTCCAGACTTAGAGAGTTAACTGGTGAAGGAAACGCTCTGGGGACCAGAATCTCGGCTGGGCCTCCTTGCCGAGCTCACGCCCAGTGTTCCCCTCTCAGGATTTCTGGTTTCTCTCTCGGAGCAAGGCCTTGTGCCGGTGCTTCCTCCTTGTCCCCAGGCTAATTGGCTTACCTTGTCATCCCCAGATCCTTCCCTCTTTATCTCTCCTCGTCGTGCGTTTGTCTTTTTCCTCCTCGGAAGTTCCCCTCCCCCGTCCTCTTCTCTTTCCCCTTTTTGGTGAAGGAGGCCAGGCGGCTTCCTGACCTCGTCCGCCGGGCCCAGCAGGGAAAAGGCAAAGACAGAAGAGAAAGAGGGGAGGGCGGCGCTGGTAGGGCGGCCGGTCAGGCCTCGGGCTCCGTAAGAGCGCTCTCTTCCCCAAGCACGGGCGCCATCCATCTATGGGGCCTGTTCCGTCAGGATCGGGTCTCTCGGCTGCGGGTCCTGCCGGGCCGATGCAAGTGATGTTCCGCGTGCCGCCGCCCTCCGTACGGGACGCCGTCTGGGATTCGTACGGCCCGAGGGACGGTCTCAGGGCCCATCTCTCTCCCCGGGGCCCTCTCCGTGCGAGCGGTCTGACCTCGGTTGAGTTGGACCCGTCCCCGGGGGGCCAACTGGCGAGGGGCGAGGGATCAGCCGACCTCGCTTAGGTGGGCCCCTCCTGGGTGGACACCTGGCGAGGTGGCAGAAGGTCGCCTGGCTTCGGCCGAGGTGGGCCCGTCTCCGGGCGGCCACCTGGCGAAGGACGGAGAATCAGCCGACCTCGGCTTAGGTGGACCCCTCCTGGGTGGACACTGGCGAGGCGGCAGGAGGTCGCCTGGCTTCGGCCGAGGTGGGCCCGTCTCAGGCGGCCACCTGGCGAAGGACGGAGAGTCAGCCGACCTCGGCTTAGGTGGACCCCTCCTGGGTGGACACCTGGCGAGGCGGCAGGAGGTCGCCTGGCTTCGGCCAGGTGGGTCCATCTCCGGGCGGCCACCTGGCGAAGGGCGGAGAGTCAACCGACCTCGACTTAGGTGGACCCCTCCTGGGTGGACACCTGGCGAGGCGGCAGGAGGTCGCCTGGCTTCGGCCGAGGTGGACCCGTCTCCGGGCGGCCACCTGGCGAAGGGCGGAGAGTCAGCCGACCTCGGCTTAGGTGGACCCCTCCTGGGTGGACACCTGGCGAGGTGGCAGAAGGTCGCCTGGCTTCGGCCGAGGTGGGCCCGTCTCCGGGCGGCCACCTGGCGAAGGGCGGAGAGTCAGCCGACCTCGGCTTCGGTGGACCCCTCCTGGGTGGACACCTGGCGAGGCGGCAAGGAATCGCCCGACCTTGGCCGACCTCACTTAGGCGGACCCCTCCGGGCCCGGGCGCCAATGAGGTGGTAGAGGAACTCCGAGCCGAGCTCGACCTCGGCGAGGGCGGTTTGCCTTAGACAGTCGTCGGGCGGTGTAGTCTTGCCGATCCTGGCTTTGAGGATGTGGCGCTGACTTGGCCGGGGAAACATACACGTGGCTCACTCGTATTCGACGATACCTGAGCCTGGCCACGTCACTGTCACGGCTGTAACAGTTGCCCCCCAGCCCGCCGTTCCGTCGGGGCATCGTAGAACGGAACGTCGGGATTAAATGCGGACATGACGTGGAGAGGCGAAGATCTTGCATCATAATTGCCACGATCCTCGTCGTCGTGGCTCGATGCGGCTGAAGACCTATGGGGAGCCGCCACGCGTCGCCCACTTGCCCATAATCAATGCGTCGCTTCGAGGCAGAGGCCGTTACTCCGCTAACGAGGCGTCGGTGTCGGGCGTGCGCCCACGTGGCGACCATCCAGTGGCCTGAGGCGGAATGACGGGTACGGCCGCTGTCGGCTGAGTTTGAAAGGGAGGGGACTTTCTAGAACGAGGCCTTTTCCCTTGCTTCGTGGGCAGTTTGCTGCAGGCTAACAACTCCTGTTGCTCGCGCTCGTCTGTGCATTTTCGGTGAGTGTCTCCTTCTCCTCTAGCCCCCCTCCTTCTTTCTCATTTCCTTTCCGATCTTCTTGTCCTTTCCTTTTCTATGGCGCGCCGTCGCCATGTCTCTTCCAACCCGGACGAGGCCGGTCCATCCCGGCCGAGGACTCCATCTTCTTCCTCCTCAGATGAGGAGACAATCCCGGAGGAGGTCCGCCGGCGTCTGCAACCCGGGGGGTCACCATCGGCATCCCCAGGGGGATCGGTCCCCCCGGTTGCACCTGCCGTGCCCCTCCGTTCCCTTCCTGCTCTGCCTTCTCTTCCTGCTCCGCCTTCTCTGCTCCGGGATGCCTATGGCATCCCGGGGTCTATTCGTCTGTTTGTCCCGCGGTCCGGGGAGCGCGTCACCATGAGTGGCCCCGGCCGCATAGCTTTCTACGAAGACTTCCTCCTTGGGGGTCTTCGGTTTCCTCTGCATCCTTTCTTTCTTTCCTTCCTCAGCCACTTTCGGCTCGTCCCGGCCCAGCTGGCTCCTAATGCCATCTGGGTCATCTTCTCCTTCATCGTTTTCTGCCACTTCCACGGGTTCGTTGCCCGTTTTTCTCTCTTCAGGGCCTTGTTCACCCTGAAGAAGTGCTCCACCGATGATGGCTGGTGGTACATTTCACCCCGGCCTAGGTGTCTCCGGTTCGACCTCCCTTCCTCGGTCAAGGGATGGAAGAGCCGGTTTTTCTTCGCTTCGGTTGACGACGTCGACTGGGCCTGGAGTGAACCGGACCGGACCCCGAACCGAAACTCCCGGGTCGAGCCGGTGGACCAGGAGTCCTATACCCAGCTCCTGGGCGACGAGGTCCCGGCGCTCGAGGTTCTGCTTTCTGAGCAGAATCTTTTTGAGGCCGGTATCAGTCCCATCCGTGAGACTGGTGAGATTTGGCCCCGCATTGACCTCTGCCCCCCCCCCTTCATAACCGAGCCGGCTGACTTTCTGTCTCTTTTGTCTTGCAGGGATGAAGTTTTCATTGGAGAACCTCTTGGAGGGGCGGCCCAGCAGGACGTCGTGGAGGTAGACGAGCCCGCAGCGAAGAGGGCTCGCACGAAGACGAGCCGGGAGGTCGTGGCGGCGACCGTGCCCGGCCCGGTTGCCGTCATTTCCCCACCCAGGCCATCTCAGGGCGGGGTCACTGATACTTCGGCCACGCGACCTGGTGGCGCCGCAGAGAGAGCTCCAGCATCTGCCGCTCCGCCCATCGCCGGGCCCGTCATTGCTGCCAGCTCGACAGCACCGCCTGTGGCGATCGCCGGCCCGTCGGTTGCGGCTTCGGCTGAGGGGGCAGCTGCCGCAGGGGCCGGCCCGAAGGCCCCGGCGCCGGTGATCACCCACCGGGACTCGGTCATCCTCGACAGGGGGCTGGCGGAGAAGATGATGGAGTACACTTCCACCGCCCGGGACCGCCGAGCTCGGGGTGGCCGGGATTACGCGGACGCGCTGCTCGGCATCCTTCCGCAGCTCTTCACGGTAAGCCCGAGCTTCTTCCTTTTCCTTTTCCTATCTCGAGACTTACCTGCCTTTGCTCTGACCTGTGTCGCTTTTGCCATTGCAGATCGGGAACGACGTCCTCCTACTGAGGAATTTCTCGTAGGGAACGCCAAGAGGGACTCCGATCGGGAGCTGAAGCTCGGCAAGCTCGCGGCCGACGTCAAGGATTTAATGGAGAAGGGGGCCGAGCTGCGAGCCGAGAAGCAAGCCCTCCAGTCTGACCTGGCACGTTCCGAGGAGCGGAACAAGGAGTTGGAGGCCTCCTTGTCGGAGGAGCGGACCTCCAACCAGCGCCGAACTGAGGAGGAGGCGGCGGAGAAGGCCCGCCTGCAGGCCCATTCCCAATGGCTGGAGCGTCAGCTGGAGGAGGCCCGGTGAGATGCGACCGCGGCGAAGGACCGGAGCGCCTACGTCAACGGGCTCCTGGAGGCGGCCAAGCGGGAAGCGCAAGAGGCCGTCTCCAAATTCCGGGCTTCCGACGAGTATACATCGGAGGTCCGGGAGGCTGCCGTGGACTCCTTCCTGAAGGGGTTCCGGATGTGCCGGGAGAAGGTGGGGGCCTTCTTCCCCCAGCTGGACCTGAGCGGAGTTGTAGTCGGTGGCAGGAGGCCAGGGGGTGAGAGCAGGGCTTCCGGCATGGCCGAAGCGACACCTGCGGCGCCGTCGACCAGCGATGCCGCGGCCCCGGAACAGCCCCAGGAGCCGGCCGCTGTAGAAGTCGAGGACGCAGCACCCGCGCCTCCGGCAGATGGCTCCGACCCCACATCCCAGTGATCCCGGCACTGTCTTCTCTGCTTTACTTCTGTTGTTTTTGTTTTTTGGGGAGTCCCGGCCTGTCGGGGCTCCCAGCTTGTACCGACTACTTATGTCAATGAAGATCTAAGCTTTATCGAAACCTTGGTCGTTGTTTCGTCTCACTTTTCTTCTTTTCTTTCTGAGATGTCGGTCTGGAACACTTGAAATAACTGCAGGCCTGGTCCTCCCATTGCTCAAATCGAAGGATGGGGCCTGCTGAGTCGCGTCGCAGCAGGGCAAGCCTTAGGCGGGCCCGACTTTGGGTCGCCTTCATGCTCGCGCAGACAACACAGTTTCTGCACCGTCTTCCAGGCCGAAGCCCGGACCTCCGGACTGAGCTTGGTGCCGCAGGCTTTCTCAAGCCTTGCGCGGCTCACTGAGCTGTGCTCCGGGCTTGCGTGGGCGAACTGGGTTCGGCGCCACCTTCCAGGCCGAAGCCCAGGATCTTCCGGACTGAGCTCGATGCCGCAGGCTTTCTCAAGCCTTGCGCGGCTTGCTGAGCTGTGCTCCGGGCTTGCATGGGCGAACTGGGTTCGGCGCCACCTTCCAGGCCGAAGCCCAGGATCTTCCAGACTGAGCTCGATGCCGCAGGCTTTCTCAAGCCTTGCGCGGCTCGCTGAGCTGTGCTCCGGGCTTGCGTGGGCGAACTGGGTTCGGCGCCACCTTCCAGGCCGAAGCCCAGGATCTTCGGACTGAGCTCGATGCCGCAGGCTTTCTCAAGCCTTGCGCGGCTTGCTGAGCTGTGGTCCGGGCTTGCATGGGCAAACTGGGTTCGGCGCCACCTTCCAGGCCGAAGCCCAGGATCTTCCGGACTGAGCTCGATGCCGTAGGCCTTCTCGTCGAAGTTAGAAGGGAGTGCTTGAAGTGGGGAAGCTTTGTTACAGAAACTGGGAGCCTTACATCACTGGTAGTACATTCTCAGGTTTGAGGAGTTCCACGTCCGGGGGAACCTGGCACCTCCCAATTCTTCCAAGTAATATGCTCCATGAGGGAGGGCTTCTGCCACCCGATACGGGCCTTCCCAGTTGGGCGATAGCTTGCCGCATTCCCGTGGTTGGGAGGCTTCGGCGCGCCGGAGGACCAAGTCTCCGGGACGAAAAACCTTAGACCGCACTCGGGAGTTGTAATATCTGGCAACACGTTGCCGGTACGCCGCCATTCGGATTCGGGCCCTGTCCCTTGTTTCCTCGAGAAGGTCTAGGTTGAGCATCATCCTGGCCGGGTTTTCTGTCTCGTCGTATTGCTCCACGCGCAGCGTGGGTAGGCTGAGCTCGATCGGGATGACTGCCTCGGCTCCGAAGACGAGGTTGAATGGAGTTTCGTCGGTAGCCGTCCTTGGGGTGGTGTGGTATGCCCAAAGGACGCTGGGAAGCTCATCGGCCCACCTGCCCTTGGCCTGGTCCAGCCGCGTGCGGAGGCCCTGAAGAATGGTCCTGTTCGTGACTTCGGCCTCCCCGTTGGTCTGAGGGTGCGCCACCGAGGTAAAGCGATGCCTGATGCCGAGATCGCTGCAGAATTCTTCGAATTCCCGGCAGTCGAACTGGCATCCATTGTCGGTGACCACAGTGTGGGGGAGGCCGAAGCGGCAGACGATGGACTTCCAGAAGAACTTGGCGACGTTTGCTTCGGTGATCCTTGCCAAGGGTTCGGCCTCGACCCACTTCGTGAAGTAGTCGATAGCCACTATCAAGAACTTCCGCTGGCCGGACGCCGGCGGGAATGGGCCCAGGAGGTCCATCCCCCACTGGGCGAACGGCCAGGGGGCTGAGAGCTGAGAGATTGGATTGGAGGGTTGCCGCTGCACCGTGGCGTGACGCTGGCACCGGTCGCATTTCTTCACGAAGTCGGCGGCGTCTTCCTTCATTGTTTCCCAGAAGTAGCCCTGGCGGAGGGCCTTGTACGCCAATGCCCTGCCCCCCACGTGGTTCCCGCAGATGCCTTCGTGAATCTCCTGGAGCACAAGCTTGGCTTCTGTGGGTCCTACGCACTTGAGGAGGGGGTAGGAGTAGGATCTCCGATACAACTGCCCGTCCATCAGGACAAAGCGCACGGCCTTCTTCCTGATGAGGCGAGCCGCCTGTTGGTCCTCCGGCAGGGTGCCGCTGGCGATGTACGCAGCGTACTTGTCCATCCAGCTGGGCTCCTGGCTGACCTGATGGACCTCCACCGGTGCTTCGAGGCTTGGGACCTCAAGGCGCTCCACATGAGCGCGTCCCAGCATCGTGTCCGGCAGGGTCGCCAGCCGGGAGAGGGCGTCCGCACGGGCGTTCTCCTTGCGGGGAATGTGGAAGATGTTGAAGCGGCGGAACTTGGACGCGCCCGCCTTGACGAGCTCCAAGTACTTCACCATTTGGGGGTCGTGCGCGACGTACTCCCCGGATACCTGCCCCGCCACGAGCTGGGAGTCAGTGAAAGCTCTGAGGTTGGTCACGCCCAGCTCGCAGGAGACTCTCAGTCCGGCAAGAAGTGCCTCGTACTCCGCCTGGTTATTTGTCGCGGGGAATTGGAAATGGAGTGCACACTCGGCGACGACCCCGTCGCCGTTGGCAAGGATGAGCCCGGCTCCGCTCCCGCCGGAGTTCGAGGCTCCGTCCACATGGAGGATCCAGGCGTCCTCTCCGGGCTCATCGGTGCCAACCTCCATCGGCCGGGCCGATGGGCATTCCTCGGGCTCCTTGCCCAAGCCTGCACATTCGACCAAGAAATCGGCCAGCACCTGTGCCTTCATGGCCGACCTTGGCCTGTATGCAATGTCGAACTCGCTGAGTTTCAGTGCCCACTTGGCCAGTCGTCCCGAAGTATCGGGTCGGCTGAGCACCGCTTTCAGCGGTTGGTCCGTCAAGACGGCGATGGGGTGCGCTTGGAAGTAGGGCCTGAGACGCTGGGCAGACACTATTAGCGCAAAAACAAGTTTCTCGGGCGGGAATACCTGAGCTCCGCGTCTCGGAGAAGTTTGCTGGTATAGTACACCGGCCGCTGGAGCCCCTGGTCGTCGGTTCGGACCAAGACAGAGCTGACGGCCTCCGGGGTAACCGCCAGGTAGAGGGCAAGCTCCTCCCCCTCCTCGGGCCTGGACAGTAAAGGTGGCGAGGCGAGCGTCTTCTTCAGCTCCTCGAAGGCCTGCTGACACTCCTCGGTCCAAGCAAAGCCATTCATCTTCCTCAGCACCTTGAAGAAGGGACGGCATCGGTCCGCCGACCTGGAAATAAAACGGCTAAGGGCCGCGACTCGGCCGGTCAATCGTTGCACCTACTTCTTGGAGGCGGGCTGCTCCATGTCCAGGATGGCCTGGACCTTTTCCGGGTTGGCCTCGATTCCTCTCTGGGTCACCATAAACCCCAGGAACTTACCGGCGGAGACGCCGAAAGCGCACTTCACCGGGTTCAGCTTCATCTGATGGCGCCGGAGGTTGCCGAACGTCTCCGTCAAGTCAGCCACGTGGTCCGAATCGAGTTTGCTCATCACCAGCATGTCGTCCACGTACACCTGCATGTTGTGGCCTATCTGGTCTTTGAAGATTCTATTGACCAGACGTTGGTACGTCGCCCCTGCGTTCTTGAGGCCGAAAGGCATCATCCTGTAGCAAAAAGTCCCGCGGTCAGTTATGAAGGCAGTGTGCTCTTCGTCCTCCGGGTTCATCCGGATCTGGTTGTATCCAGAGAAGGCGTCCATGAACGACAAGAGGCGATGCCCTGAGGTGGTGTCGACCAATTGGTCGATCTTTGGAAGAGGGAAACTGTCTTTGGGCAAGCTCGGTTGAGGTCGGTGTAGTCCACACAGATCCTCCACTTACCGCTACTCTTCTTTACCATGACCACGTTTGCCAGCCAGCTAGGGTACTGGACCTCTCGGACGAAACCGGTGGCGAGGAGCTTCTCTACTTCCTCGTTGATCGCCTTCAGCCTCTCCATGGCGAAGCTTCTCTTCTTCTGGCGGACCGGGCGGCAACTTGGGTCCACGTTCAGCCTGTGCATAATAACCTCGGGCGAGATGCCCGGCATGTCGGCTGCTGACCAGGCGAACACGTCAGCGTTGGCGCGGAGGAACTCCAGCAAGCGGGTTCGCTCTTCCTCGGGGAGCTGGGCCCCGACTTGCACCGTCTTCAGGGGATCCGAACCGAGGGGAAAAGTCAGCAGGCGCTCTACGGGCCCTCCCCTGGGTTCCTTCTCTCTCAGATCGAGGTCGTCGATATCATGGGCGAGCTCCGCGCCCCTGGCGCCAGGGACCGTCTGGAGGCAGAGCGGGACTTGCTGGATCGTCCCCCTCATCTCTCCGAGCCCGGAAGGCGTGGGGAACTGCACCAACAGCCTCCTCGTGGAGATGGTGGCATCCAGTTGGTTGAGCCCGGGACGCCCGAGAATGGCGTTGTAAGGCGAAGGGAGCCTGACGATGGTGAATGTTATTAGGACGGTCGCTTGCCGGGGCGGGGATCCGGCAGTGACCGGGAGAGTGATCTCCCCCTCGACCCCCACTGAGTCCCCTGTAAAACCTACCAGGGGGGTGTGCACTGGCTTCAGCTGTTCGGGGGACAAATTCATCCGAGAGAATGCATCGTAAAAAAGTACGTCAGCCGAGCTTCCACTATCCACCATGATTCGATGTACAGGATGCTTCGCGATGGTCATCTCGACCACCACGGCATCGTTGTTTACATTATCATTAATTTCCCCTCCCTTGGGAGGGATTACATTCTCCGGGACTTCCCGGGCTCTCTTCATTGCTCGGTCGGACCCGCGCGAGATCATGCCCACGGGCTTCTCCGTCGGGCGGTTGTCGATCGCAGGGACAGGCGGTAGGGCCGCGAGCGGCTGCCCTTCAGAGGGGGCCTCGTTCTTGACGAACTTTCTGAGGTAACCCCTCCTGATCAGCTCCTCAATCTCCCGCTTTAGATGGCGACACTCCTCCGTGTCATGCCCGTGCTCGCGATGGAACTGGCAGTACTTTGATTTGTCTCGGACGGCTCTCGGGTTCTGGGGAGGAGGTCGGCGGAGGTAGCGCTCGCCCTCGATTTCCATGAGGATCTTCGTTCGAGGTGCGAGGAGAGGGGTGTACCTCCGCTCGGGAGTGGCTTCGCCCCTCGGCCTTGGATTTGGGCGGAGGTCGGCAGATGGCCCGGGCCTCCGAGCTCCCGGGGTGTCCCTCGGGAGCGGCTTCTTTGGAGTCTTCCCGTCCAGCTCTCGATGGGTGCGGTCGGCCTCCTCCGCTCGGATGTACTTGTGGGCGCGGAGGAGGAGCTCGGAATACGTCCTAGGCGGCTTCTTGTCCAGGGAATAGGTTAGGCGGGACGTCTTGAGTCCACGCTTCAAGGCCAGCATGGCGACGGGCTCGTCCAAGCTGTAGATCTCCAGTGCTGCGGTCTTGAACCGGGTGATGTAGTCCCGGAGCAGCTCCTGGTCCTGCTGGCGGATGGAAAAGAGGCTGTCCACCTCTCTTGGCACCTTTCGACAAGCGTCGAAGTGCGCCACAAACTTTCCTTCCAACTGATGGAAGGAGCAAATGGACCCGGGCTCGAGGCGGGCGAACCAGACTCGAGCGGCCTTCCGAAGGGTTGCCGGGAAGGCGATGCACAGAAGGGCGTCGGTGGCCCCCTGGACCCTCATAAGAGCCTTATAGCTCTCCAAATGATCCAGGGGGTCGGTGGTTCCGTCGTAGGGATCCACCTGCGGCATGCGGAACCGTTTCGGGATTGGTTCCACCTGGATTTCTTCAGAGAAAGGGGGGCGGGAGTCGTAGCCCGCCGGGTCTGCCGACGAGTTCTGCAGGTCGGCGAATCGGCGGGCGAACTCCGCCAGCTTGCGCTCATGCTCTTCCAGGCGCCTCTCGGCCTGGCGCCTGATGGCTTCATCGGTGGAGTCTTCCATCGAGGCTGCGGGTGAAGGGGGCGCCGATCGGTCTCGGCGCGAGGTCTGGCCTCGGCGTCGCTTGCTGCGATGCGCCATTTCGGCCCCGTCGGCCGGGGATCGACTCTCGTGATCCTCCGAACCGGAATAGTTTCTCTTTGTAGGAGCTTGGTGGCTCCCCCGGGGGTTGGAGATGGCCCTCGGATGGGATGGCCTGCCCTGGATTGAGCGCAGGCTCCCACGCTGCCCCGCGGCTCGGGCCGCGGGGGTCCCTGGCTGCGGCTGAGTGGCAGGGACCGTTGCTGATGCTGAAGCTGTCGACCGCTGAGGTCAAGGTCTGCAGCTGCTGGACGATGGCCGCAAGGGATCCGTCCACCGGGGTAGGCTGCTGTGGAAGAGGAGGGGGAGCCGGAAGCTCCCTTTCGGGGCTGTGGCCCCCTGGAGGGGAGTGGACATCCCCCACACGGCTGGTGGACGCCTCACGACCATGAGTGACCACCATTGCTGGAGAGCGTGACACCTGCAGAAAGCTGGTTCCCACTAGGGGTTAGTGTCCTGCCCCCCCTACCTGGCGCGCCAATCTGTTGCCGCTCTCGCCGCCGCGCCCATACCTCGGATCAGCCGATCCTTCCTGACCGCCCGGTGAGGGAGCCCCCCTTCCCGCGGAGAACCTGCAACAAAGGGGTTAGAGGACCCTGGCCGGGGATCCCGGCGAGGGAGCTCCGACGGTCAAGTCAGTAGACGACGAGAAGGAACAGACTCTCCAGCCGGACCCTCTAAAGGGTTCCAGACTTAGAGAGTTAACTGGTGAAGGAAACGCTCTGGGGACCAGAATCTCGGCTGGGCCTCCTTGCCGAGCTCACGCCCAGTGTTCCCCTCTCGGGATTTCTGGTTTCTCTCTCGGAGCAAGGCCTTGTGCCGGTGCTTCCTCCTTGTCCCCAGGCTAATTGGCTTACCTTGTCGTCCCCAGATCCTTCCATCTTTATCTCCCCTCGTCGTGCATTTGTCTTTTTCCTCCTCGGAAGCTCCCCTCCCCCGTCCTCTTCTCTTTCCCCTTTTTGGTGAAGGAGGCCAGGCGGCTTCCTGACCTCGTCCGCCGGGCCCAGCAGGGAAAAGGCAAAGACAGAAGAGAAAGAGGGGAGGGCGGCGCTGGCAGGGCGGCCGGTCAGGCCTCGGGCTCCGTAAGAGCGCTCTCTTCCCCAAGCGCGGGCGCCATCCATCTATGGGGCCTGTTCCGTCAGGATCGGGTCTCTCGGCTGTGGGTCCTGCCGGGCCGACGCAAGTGATGTTCCGCGTGCCGCCGCCCTCCGTACGGGACGCCGTCTGGGATTCGTACGGCCCGAGGGACGGCCTCGGGGCCCGTCTCTCTCCCCGGGGCCCTCTCCGTGCGAGCGGTCTGACCTCGGTTGAGTTGGACCCGTCCCCGGGGGCCAACTGGCGAGGGGCGGGATCAGCCGACCTCGCTTAGGTGGACCCCTCCTGGGTGGACACCTGGCGAGGTGGCAGAAGGTCGCCTGGCTTCGGCCGAGGTGGGCCCGTCTCCGGGCGGCCACCTGGCGAAGGGCGGAGAATCAGCCGACCTCGGCTTAGGTGGACCCCTCCTGGGTGGACACCTGGCGAGGCAGCAGGAGGTCGCCTGGCTTCGGCCGAGGTGGGCCCGTCTCCGGGCGGCCACCTGGCGAAGGGCGAAGAGTCAGCCGACCTCGGCTTAGGTGGACCCCTCCTGGGTGGACACCTGGCGAGGCGGCAGGAGGTCGCCTGGCTTCGACCGAGGTGGGTCCGTCTCCGGGCGGCCACCTGGCGAAGGGCGGAGAGTCAGCCGACCTCGGCTTAGGTGGACCCCTCCTGGGTGGACACCTGGCGAGGCGGCAGGAGGTCGCCTGGCTTCGACCGAGGTGGACCCGTCTCCGGGCGGCCACCTGGCGAAGGGCGGAGAGTCAGCCGACCTCGGCTTAGGTGGACCCCTCTTGGATGGACACCTGGCGAGGTGGCAGAAGGTCGCCTGGCTTCGGCCGAGGTGGGCCCGTCTCCGGGCGGCCACCTGGCGAAGGGCGGAGAGTCAGCCGACCTCGGCTTCGGTGGACCCCTCCTGGGTGGACACCTGGCGAGGCGGCAAGGAATCGCCCGACCTTGGCCGACCTCACTTAGGCGGACCCCTCCGGGCCCGGGCGCCAATGAGGTGGTAGAGGAACTCCGAGCCGAGCTCGACCTCGGCGAGGGCGGTTTGCCTTAGACAGTCGTCGGGCGGTGTAGTCTTGCCAATCCTGGCTTTGAGGATGTGGCGCTGACTTGGTCGGGGAAACATACACGTGGCTCGCTCGTATTCGACGATACCTGAGCCTGGCCACGTCACTGTCACGGCTGTAACAATATTGAACTTGATCTTTCTGTGAATAACTATTCTGTAGCTATCGTAAAGAAGTGGCTATCTCATAAAATGTCATATTTTTATTGACTAGAAAATCCGGGCTCTGGGCACCATAGTTGATAACCCTTCATTCAATATGCATTTCCAAAAAATATGCACCTTTTAGTCATCGAATCCAGCTTTCTATCTCTGACATGTGCATAAGTTGGATTTCCAAAGGCTTTGGTGCTAAATAATCTATAAGTCTATTTATCCATATCTTTTCTAGAATTTTCATGCTCAAAACTAGTGCTAGATATTGGTTTATAATATAGCAGGTTGTATGTGCAACTAGGTAAATGGCTCAATATCCCCATTCCATATGATGTAAGATTTTTATCTTGGACAAAGAAAATAGTGATCTATCATATGAATGGATTCCTTCTTTAGTAGAAAATTCAAAAATTTTAATTTATGCATATAACCCGTGTACCATTCAGCACAAACCTAGTTATATATATCTTAAGGAAGAACATTTTTAAGTTTTTATAGATATCTTAAGGAAGAATATCATTCAACAACGTTGATGCCTTGCTGGCATGGGATTGTCCTCCGTCCACCACGCACAAGTCTTGTCCATTAGGACAGACACAATGGATGACCTTGACATCATCATAACCATCTGTTTTAGCCAAAGACTCGTTAATTGGATGGCAGGGATTCAAAAGTGGCTGATCAAAGTCAAAGCACCGCCAAATCCACCAACTTTCTGCTAACCACTGTCCTTCTACTCTACGAGCAACTTGCTGATATTTTTTCTAAAAATAATATTTTTTAAAAATATTTTCCAAACTACTGCGTCCTAAATTATATTTACGAAATTTGATTCCGTACAGGGGAATCGCGAGTTATACCCACGATGTCATTAAAAATACGAGCACAACCCATAATTTCATCAAATAATATTAAAAATTAATATAAAAATATAAAAAATTAATTAAAAAATTTTAAAATTATTAATTTTAAAAAAAAGTTTAATGATAAATCGTAGATTGTACCCGCGATTTTAACATGAAATCGCGAGTTCAACCCATGATTTCATCAAATAAATTTTTTTCTTCATTAAATTTACTAAAAAAAATATAAAAACTATAAAAAATGATAATAAATTTAAAATTAATAATTATTTTTTAAAAAGAATTAATTAAAAAATACGGGTTGTACCTGCGATTTTACATTGAAATCAACATATAATTTATCTACATAAATCATTTCCTGCATCAAAATTTAATAAAAAATATTAAAATTTAATAAAATTTAATAAAAGTTTTTTAAAAACTAAAAAAAATAAAAAATAATAATTTTTTTAAATTTTGGATCGGCGGTTCGATCGATGGTCGGCCCGGCGGTTCGATCGGTGGCCGAACCGGCGGTTGGACTAGTGGCAAGATTAGGAGCCGGACAGTGGCAAGATAGGCGGTCGGACCGGTGGCCGGACCCTGGAGGTTGGACCGACGACCGAACAGGTGGCAGGACCAACAGCCGGACCGGTGGCCGGACCCTAGTGGCTGGACCTTGGCGATCGGATCGGCGGTCGGACAGGTGGCAGGACTGGGGGCTAGATAGGTGGCAGGATCGACGACCGGACCGGTGACCGGACCCTGGCGACCAAAATGGTGGCCGGACAGGTGGCAGGACCGGTAGCCGACCATCCATTCGGTCGCCAAGGTCCGGCCACTGGTCTGGTCGCCAGTCCTGCCACCTATTTAGCCACCGATCCGATCGCCAGGGTCCGACCACTGGTCTGGCCGTCGATCCTGCCACCTATCTGGTCCCAGTCCTGCAACCTGTTCGATTACCTGTTCGGTTGCCAGGATTCGATCGCCGGTCCGGCCACCAGGGTCCGGCAACCGGTCCAACCGCCAAGGTCCGACCACCGGTCCGATCGCCGGTCCGGTCACCAATCGAACCACCGATCCAAAATCTAAAAAAATATTTTTTTTTTTTTTAAAAAACTTTTATTAATTTTTAAGTTTTTTTTAAAATTTTTTTATATTTTTATTAATTTTTGATGCAGGAAATGATTTATGTAGAAAAATTACAGGTTGATTTCAATGTGAAATCACAGTTACAACCCGTGATTTCTAGTTAATTTTTTTTTAAAAAAAATATTAATTTTAAAATTTTTATCATTTTTTATATGTTTTTATATTTTTTTATTAACTTTTATGGAGGAAAAAATTTATCCGGTGAAATCGTGGATTGAACTCGCGATTTCAGGTTGAAATCGTGGATACAACTTACAATTTTATCATTATTTTTCAAAAAAAAATAATTTTAAAGTTTTTTTATTAATTTTTAAATATTATTTGGTAAAATCATGGATTGTACATGTATTTTTAATGAAATCGCAGGTATAACTCGTATTTTTCTTGTACGAAATCTAATTTTGTAAATATAATTTAGAACGGCATAGTTTAAAAAATATTTTATAATAAAATATTATTTTAAAAAAAAATCCGATACCTTGCGGTTCTCATTTTCAGTTTCCCAAGTTTTGTACTTTTTTAGTCGTTCTTCCTGGTTTAATGGGTCTTGGATCTTCTTCGAAGCTTTCCAGGTCCTGTGAGGATGTCCATGCCATTGCCATGGTCCTTCTTTTAGATACTTTAGTTAATACGGTTTTATTAAATTAATGAATAAAATCTATTTCAAATAGCATAATTTTTCTCTTTAAAATGGAATTTTAAGTTAAAAACAACTGCAAACTAGGAAGGAAACATCAAAAGTTAGCGTGCTGTTACACGTAGAGAGACTCAAATCTACATAGATATTGCTCTACTCCATGTACGACACTGACTCAAATTTGATCCTGCACGGCCAAGTGGCGTTGATCATGGGTAAAAGTATATTACGGATCGATTAGGTTAGCCGTTTATAGGACAACTTTTTAGGCTTCAAAAATTACAAAAATAAATAAAAATAAAAGCAAAAGGTTTACCTAAAGTTTGGTAGAAGGTGAATTATTGATCTATGCAAAACAAAGCCCGTAAATCTCTTTTTGCTAAAAAATACATAAATTTTGTTACAAAAATATATTGGATGGCTCGGATATATCTTCAAGATACCGTCATATGGATAGATACTTTATCTACCGATCTAGTTACTAGCCAGAGCTTGTCATCGAAGCAGCTTCATAGTTAGCAGTAACCGGTTGCGCGATTTTATCTGCCAACTTGTTTGCCGATCTATTAGGAGCGCCAAAGTATAATGTCGAAGTAATTTTTACTTAGTTTTTATTGGCTGCAGTTCATCGATATACTCCCTGTCATGTGATCGGTCTCTGTGATTTCAAATAATTAATCGTCCAACATGCGGAAATAGTTATTCCATGTGAATAAGATCGATGACAACCAACTCCTTACGTGGAAGGAGATGAAAGCTAAAATTCAACATGATTAACAGTCCGTCGTGCTCGATAGCAGGCAATTTCTCATCCATCTTTTATAAATAACTAGAGCTTTGAGGACCCCAAGTAAACACTCTCTTTTCCTTACTACTTTTCTTTTATTTCAAAGCTTTGACTCGAACATTGGAGGGTCCTTGCCGAAACCAACTCCGGCTAAGAACTTTTTTGCAGGTCTCTCCAGTAGCGACCTCCATCAGCCGATCTCTTTTTCGATCTCAAATCAGAATTTGCAATAATGATTAGTACTAGAGGAAGGGCCCAGGCCTATTTCAAGAGGAAAAGTGAGCAAAATATTCTCGATGCTACCTCAAAATGCCATGTCAAGAAATACAAGAGCCGCTCTAGCAGCAAAGTTCCCATGCCCTTGTTGCAACTAGTGTAGTCACCTCTACCTGTTGCAAGGTAACTTTGAACCAGTTCAATAAGCTGGCCCAGCAAATGCTCACTTTGACTATCACGGTTGACAAATCACGTAATTATATATTTATTTTAAGTTTTGTAAGTAATTATTGAAACTAATATTTTCTAAAAATTTTAATTTTATAATTAAATTATAAATTTTTATAAAATTAATTATTTTTAAAATATCTTTGAAAAAGATAAAATTAGTACATTTATGATAAGTAGATGTCGAGCCAAAGTATCATACATCCATTAAAATATTTAATGAAAAGTTTAATTCATGTTTCTTCTACTTTGACAGGTATATTAAGATTGATAAAAATTTTTGAAACTCTAAAAAAATTAGTTGGATTACTGATTAAAAAGTATACAAACATGAAAAGCTCGATTTATAGAATCCAATAAATTAAATGACATACAAATCAGAGTTCAAATGAATACAAAATAAAGAAAACAAAAATAATCAAATTTTGTATAAATTTTAAAGCAACCAGTCCAATATGAAACGGATCGGTTACTTGATCTATCGAAGTCTAAACGGTGCAGCCATTGAAGTCGGTCCATGAATCTGGGATCCGTCGGGCATCTATTGAGCCATGGACCGTGAAGAGATTTGAGCCACCATGCCGTCAGGCGTCCTCCCTGCCACCTCACCACCGTCTTCATCTTTGTGTCGATCGGGCATCCTCCTCATCACCTGCCGCCCAATCTACCATCACCGTGCATCCCTTCTTCCTTTCCGCCCGCTGCCCATCTTCCTCGCCGCCTGTTGGCCATCCAGATACTCAGCCCAAACCCCAAGTCCAAGCCGCTGCAAACTCCTTCCTCACTATCTTCCCCTGGTCGAGATGCCCACCATTGCTTGCTACCGCTCCTCACCGGCTCAAGCCATGGCCACCGCTTCATCACTGCCATCGCTGTCCACCTCACCACAGCCACCATGAGACACCACCGTCACTACGACCTCCTCACTGCTCGATCCGCCATTCCCGTGCCATTTCGCCACCGCTCGATCCCGCCACTGTCCCTGTCGACCACCGCCGTGTCGTCCCCCAAAACATAACCACCACTCGAGCCACCTATCGTGCCGGCATCGTCTTTTTCATTGCAGTCACCCACTGCAGCAATCTTCGATGGAGACGAGTCCGATGCGGAGAAGTCCCTGGGCACGAACATCACGATCCATAGCATCTGATTGATCTCAGCCATCCAAAGCATTGGTCTAAATTGCTGATCCCAAAGATAAATTGCTTAAGTATGACCCGTGTGATTTAGATAATCAAACGGATATCAGAGATTAATCATTCCATGACCTATATTAATCTTACTTGATTTAGAACCTACACCGAGCTCTATTTAAAGAACCCTAGACCATAAGAAGAGTGCATCTTGGAAAGAGAGTATAGTATAGGATAGAGGGCATAGCTTGTTACTGCTTTTCTTTATTTATTTAGTTATTATTTTTTTATAATTATATTTTAATTAATGTAAAATTTATTTTTATATAACGTAAATTTCTATCTTTTATTTATTTTTATTTTTTTTGCAAGTAAATGCTAGGATTTGACTAACCGATCGGATGCACTTGAGTTTAAATTCCTGTTCTTTTATATTTTTTAATTTTATTTTTTGACTCAAAATATTATTCTTTTTTTTTATAAAAATCAAAGATTTTAAATCATTAAAATGCACTCCCTTCTTCGTGAATTCGACCTGACCCATTGCTTTCTATGTAAATTTAATTAATTAAAAATCAAATTTTAAACTGATAATCATAATATCTTAACGATAATATCGCGATCCTATCAAGTTTTTGGCATCATTGCCGGGAAAGGCATGAACGCTATTTTATTTTTGATTTTTTTGATTTTCTGTAATATAGTTTACTAACTTTTTTATTTTTCTTGCAAAAAAAAAGGAGAGAAAAAAAGTTCTACAATTTTGATGAGATCAACCCTAATCCTAAATTATTTTTTTATATTAGTTACTTTTAATTTATTTCTTCCTTTGCGTATTAATCAAAAAATATTTTTTGATTAGTCTTTTTTTTTTCTACCTAAAATTTTATTTTGCTTAGATTTATTTCCTTTTTTTATTACTCCCTTCCTTTTCAAATTAACATTAAAAAAAATATTTTTATTTATTTTTAATTAGTTTCTTTTTTTTCAAACTAAGCTAAAAAAAATTCTTTTTTTGGTTTCTTCCTTTTCAAATTAACTTAAAAAGAAAAAATTACTTAACATTGTAATTAACTACCTTGAATACTAGATTTAATTTCTTGCCTTAATATTGTTGCTTTATATTCATAGTCTAATTTAGTTTTATTTCTCTCACATCTAATTAACCAAGATTAAAACCTACATTTTATTCCTCTTGCTTAAATTAATATAACATAAAAAGAAAATAAAAACATCACATAATACTTAATTAAAATAGAAAAACTAATTAATCCTTAATAACTTACTACTTATATTGGAAATCTTTTTTTATCTCATATTTTTATAAAATATCTTAAAGACATTAATCCATAAATAACATAATGTGGATATTTAATAATCCTTAGCCCACGAACCATCACCATGCATCTTGCATTAACCCAAATATTTTAATTAAAATCCATGTATCTTGCATTAACCAAAGGCCTTTTAATTAAAATCAACTAGGCGCAGCCTCTAAGGAACTCGAGCTCAATAAGACAAGGCACTCGAAAGAGTTAGATCAAGTTAGGATTGATTGATTGACTGGTATCTAGGAAAGGAATTCAAGGATGATGTAGTCCTAAAGAAAGGTAGTTTTTAATTGGTTCCATTGACTAACCTGGCCAATATAATTGGCATCTAAGGAAAGCAACGGGGGACCATCACCAATCTTTTCCTTACTTCGCTAGTTGATTAGTTACTTTCTAACTTGGAGAGCTTCAAAATGGCCTTGGTAGTTAAGAGCTGTCTAGATTTAGGATAATCCTAGAATAGAGAGTCCATGTTATGCTAACTTATTTGTAAATAACATCAAATCCTAACTAATTCTTTATCTTTCTTAGCTCTAAGACTCCTTAGGCTCTCATCTTTAGAACTCTTTTCTATCTTTTTTTTCGACTCACTGCTCCTCTTAAAAAATAAAATAAAAATAAATATATATATATAAATAAAAAGGATTACTTTGATCTAAAATTCTGATTATATATCTGAAAAATCAGAATAATCCGATAAACTAAATCAATGCCAGGAGCATGAATCATTATAGTAGAGTACTCTTTCTTCCAGCATACTAAGTTTATTCGAACTCCACTTACTTTGTGAGTGAATGCCCAACCATGAACCAAGTTTATTCGAACTCCACTTACTTTGTGAGTGAATGCCCAACCATGAACCAACCTCTTGAGTCTATGTACGACTAAGATTATTAAGATCAAATCCAAATAGCCTACAGCTCAGAAAATAATCTATACTTTAATGCCTATAATTTAGGTTGGAGAGGCTCAACCAGAATTTTTGTGACAACTATATCCAGTGGTTATCCCGACAATTCAAGGATTCATGTTCATAGATGCATATTACGATTAGCCCTATCCACAATGTCAATCTTCTCTAAGTAACTATGGCTCATTATTTGAAGAGAAGGTTCAGCAAGCATCATACCCACCTCCCCTACAGACCAACCTAAATGTCGATAGGTTTGCTCAATTTTAATAAATAATTATAGCCCAATAATAATTTATCGATAAGCTAATGGATAAAAATGATCAATGATTAATCGAACTTAATAAAGAGGATGGAGGTAAACTACCTAGTCAACCCGAGAGTAACCTAGAGGGACCATACTTAGCTCAAAATTTTAATGACCCTTTATTTTTTCCAGAACAATCAACTCTGACTCCTGGGAATGAACTGATCTTAGAACAACTCTACACAATCATAAAGACTAATATGGACAATTTGACTAAGGCAGAAAATAAATGGAGAAATTAAACTTATGGGATGAACCAATTTCATCATCACCCAATTTACCTATGGCCCCATTTCCTAGTGCCATAGAATCATCTATGCCTTTTAATGAGATGAAAGAACAAATAGATGCAATGATGGAATTAGTTGATCCTTTTCAAGAACTACAAATGCATAATATAATGGAGGAAGTTACTCCCAAGGTTCTCTTCCAGGATTCAGTAGATCCCTATTTGGCTCATTTTGAGATAGATGACTCCGATGTATATGGGTATACCCCACTTCGAAACCATCCCACTTTGGATTGACAAACAACAAGAGCTTTGACCCAGCCCACCAATAGCTCCCTCGTTAGAATCATCACCTGATCTAAAACTGAAACCCTTCCTAAAGCATCCATTAAAACTTTCTTAGTAAACCTTATCCAGAAAGCCCAACTTAATGATATTCTAAAAGCATATAAAGAAGCTATCGGGTGGTGATGTGGCAACATCCACTGACGTGGAGCCTACACAGCCACCAAACAATAGCCGCACGGGTGAGGACTACCATGTGGATGCAGCCACCGCGTGGAAGGCTGAAGCAAGCCCCCCTGTCGAGGTCAGCTCCCAGCCGGGGCCGAGCTCAAGGAGCGAGCCCCTCGTCTGTGGCCAGTTCCCGGCCGGAATCATGCTCATGTGGCTGAAGTCAACCCCCTGCCGAGGTCAACTCCTAGCCGGGGCTGAGCTCAAGGATTGAGGCCTCTGTCTGAGGCCAGCTCCTAGTTGGGATCATGCTCATGCGGCTGAAGTCAGCCCCCTGCTGAGGTCAGCTCCCAACCGGGGTTAAGCTCATGAAGCGAGCCCTTTATTCGATGCCAGCTTTTGACCGAAGCAGAGCTCATAAAGTTGGCTCCCCAGTTGAGGCAGAGTTCATAAAGCAAGCCCTCCATCCGAGGCCAGCTCCTAGCTGGGATCGAGCTCACGGGTGAGCTCTCCATCTGAGGTCAACTCCCGACTGGGGTTGAGCTCATGCTGCCGAAGGAGGACCCCCTCACGAGGTCCTTCCAGGCCATGCAAAGGCCAAAATTCCCACCAACAGTGGAGAGGAAAAGATCAGCAAGAATTCAAACTGCGATCCCTGTCCACCTGCGATCTCCGAGAAGTGGTGCACGCCCTGTCACCAGTGCCAGTTCTGCAACACACCACCCGCATGCTCTAAACAAGGTGAGCCCTATCAGACCCAGGATCCAGCCATACACTGCCACGTCCACCCCCGTACGGCCGGGGGATGCTGGCTCATGCGGTGCTAAACCTAGAGTTCCATCAGAAGGAGAATCCTGTCCAAGCCACGACCCTGCAATGCCTGGGCAATCCTTCTAGAAACGAAAAGATCCTGCCATGGCATAGGGCTCAGCAGCCCAGCGCCTGCCCCTCATAAGAAAACAACACCCCCAGCAAAAGGGAGGCCCCAGGGAAAAAGGAGGATTGGAAAAAGAAAATGGGAGGGAGCCCGAAGGTACAAGGTAAGAAAGGTAAGAGATAGATGCAGGAGGAGCGGGGAGAGGCAAGTGAGCATGCCCTTTGAGAGCTCAGTGACCAAGGAGTCAATCGGAGAACCTCCCCGCTCCCCACTCTCCATTCCTTCCTTTTGCCGTTCAGGCATCGTTATCTTGTTCTTTATATTATTTGAATATCTTTATTATGTCACCCCCTGAGGCGAAGGAGTTTCCCAAGCTCTCCGTCTTAGAGATTGTCTATTCTCCTCGATCGTTTCACTGACTTGATTGTTGGAGTGTCCTCGTCGGAATCCCCGGCCTGGGTCTCCTCTATTTTGCAGGCCAAGTGGGCCGCAGAGTCGACGCCCCCAGAGGGGGAGAGCACTCTCGGCAGGAGGAGGAACCCGACATGACGGCAACATGCCAGAGCTGCAGGCCATGACAATCTAAGCGGCAATAGATTGGTGCACCAGGTAAGGGAAGAAAGCATGACAAACCTGGCGACCACAGATTGATGCACCAGGTAGGGGAGAAAGCATGACAGACCTGGTGACCATAGATTGGTGCACCAGGTAGGAGAAGAAAGCATGACGGACTTGGCGACCACAGATTGGCGCACCAGGAAGGGGAAGAAAGCACGATGGACCTGGTGACCATAGATTGGCATGCCATGAAGGAAAAGAAAGCACGACAGACCTGGCGACCATAGATTGGTGCACCAGGTAGGGGAAGAAAGCACGACGGACCTGGCGACTACAGATTGGCACACTAGGTAAGGGAGAAAGCACGATGGACCTGGTGACCACAGATTGGCATGCCAGGAAGGGAAAGAAAGCATGACAGACCTGGCAACCACAGATTGGCACGCTAAGTAGGGGAAGAAAGCATGATGAACCTAACGACCACAGATTGGTGCGCCTGGTAGGAGCCGTGGGCCCGAGCGACAAACGACTCAAGAACTGAGGGGATCCCAGCCAAGGTTGAGGATCCAAGCTCTCTGATCACCGAAGGCGACAGAAGCCGCCCCCTTTGGGGGGCAGGCGAGGAATGCAGGAGCCCCCTCCTGGGAGCCCACCCAAAGAAAGAGAGGGAAATCCAGGCATTCCACTGCACATGAGGGTTTTAATCATCTGTCACGAGCCTAACAGGTAACTCTCTTCCCCACTACCCTTGCGGTATGAAAACTGTATCACGGTCCTACAAGGGAAGGCCCTGCATCACTATCGAAGGCAAGCATCATGACCTCGCTCACGGTTGGGAGATGGCGGCGGGATGTCACCCATTACGCGACCTGTAGCCAAATAGACCAACAAGAGACGGGGCCTGACCCTGGGGGGCAGTCCGTCGATGGAAGATGGCGCGCTACCATAAACCCCGTAAAGGACCCCAACGAGGGTGGCCGAGATCCAGCCAGACGAAGCCTGCTACCTCACCGGCCCCGATGCTCGCGAATCAGAAATGCAAGCAACTCAAGAGAGCGCCACCGGTGATGTAAAACTTCTTCTCAGTTGTCTAAGTCCCTTTTTCGCACAACTTCGTCTTTCATCTATGCAGGGATGTCCCCATCTGACTCAAAGTCTAGCGGACCAGCAAGCCGGGCCCTCCATCAGGCCCGCCTTCCTCACTGTTGAGCTCACAGCCCAGAGGTGGCTGCAGGGCAACCCGCTACCTACCGCGTGACTCACAGCTCGACACCCTTCATTAACAATGCGGGCCCTCCATCAGGCTCGCGCCTTCCTCAGCCGCACTCACAACTCGGAGGTGGCACCAAGGTGCCGTCTGCCGTGAGACTCACAGCATGGTGACTCCCAAATCCACACAGGCCCTCCATCAGGCCCACCTTCCATAGCCGTGCTCACAGCCTGGAGCAACACCAAGATGACGTCTACCGCGAGACTCACAGCATGGCGACTCCTCATCAGTGAGCCAGGCCCGCTCCATCAAGCCTATGCTTCTTACTGCTGAGCTCATAGTTTGGAAGTGGCGGCATGGCAACCTGCTACCTAGCACATGACTCATAGCTCGGCACCCTTCACCAACCGTGCAGGCCCTTCATCAGGCCAGCCTTCCACAGCCGTGCTCACAGCCCAGAGGTAGCACCAAGATGCCATCCACCATGAGACTCACAGCATGGCAACTCCTCATCAGCAAGCTAGGCCCGCTCCATCAGGCCCATGCTCCTCACCGCTGAGCTCACAGCCCGGAGGTGGCGACAGGACAACCCACTACCTACCGCATGACTCACAGCTCGGCACCCTTTATCAACAATGCGGGCCCTTCATCAGGACCACGCCTTCCATAGCTGCACTTACAGCCTGGAGGCGGCACCAAGTTGCCATCTATCGCGAGACTCACAGCGTGGCGACTCCCAAACCAACCGGGCCCCCCGTCAGGCCCGCCTTCCACAGTCGAGCTCATAGCCCGGAGGCAGCGCCAAGTTGCCATCTATCGCATGACTCATAGCTCGGCACTCTTCATCAACAACATGGGCCCCTCCACCAAGCCTGCACCTTTCTCAGCCATGCTCACAGCCCGGAGGCAGCACCAAGATGCCGTCTACCACGAGACTAACAGCATGGCAACTCCATACCAATGAGCCAGGCCCGCCTCCATCAGGCCTGCGCTCACCTGCTGCGCTTACAGCTCGAAGGTGGCACCAAGGTACTGCCTACCGTGAGACTTATAATATGGCAAAGCAATAAGCCCAGTGCCCCATAGCCTCATGGCTACGCTCACAGCCCGGAGGCGGCACCTAGATGTCGCCAACCATGTGACTCAGTGCGGCGAATCGAGAAGCTCGGTGCCCTTAACTCAACTCGCTTTCCAAAGGCGGTGACAGGGCAACCCACCATCTACCAAGAGGCTTGCAGCTAGGCAATCACCAAGCTGGGTCCTTCCGACAGACCCGTGCTTAGTCGCCCCACTCACAGTCTTGAGGTGTAGTTGGGGATTCCTGGAACCCTACCATCTATCATGAAACTCACAGTTTTGTACTTATAAGCCAGGAAACTCAAGAAGCCCAGCATCCACTGCCTTACTCACAATCCGGTAATGACTACTGAGAAACTCCAAAAGTCCCACCATTTGCCCCTTGACTCGGCATGGTGAACTGAGCAGAGATACTTCGGGAGCCCTGCACCTAGTTGCCTTGCTTACGGCCGAGGATGTTGGTGAGGAATCCCTAAAGTCCCATCATCGGTTACCTAATTCATGGCTCGATAAGCTAAAAAGATCCCCAAGAAGCAGTTCGAGCCAAAGAAAAGTAAAATGATAAGCAAAGCGAAGGGAACACGAAAGATTCTAACTGAAGGAAGAAGAAATAAAACCACCCTCATTGGAACATCCCTCACTTCGAAAAGAGATGCCCAGCAGCCAGAGAAGACCGACCAAGACTCCCAACAGCCTGGGAAGACCAAGCTGAGACCCCAACAATACGGGAAGCCGAGCAACAGATTCAGGCTCAAAAAAAGAAAGAAAGAAAAAAAAAAAAAGACTAAACAACAATTATAAAAGAAGGGATGTTTCCATTGATCAAAAGTCTCTTACATCCTATGGAGGCTCCCGATAGAACGGGAAACATCCTGAAATTCTAAGATACAAGATGAAAGGAAGACGGGCCAAGGCCCCACCTCCGCTTCTGCCCGAGCGCGTTGGCACCCTTCCTTAGAAGCCCATCAAATCTCTAGAGCCCAGCATAGGCTCCACTTCCACCGCATCATCCTCCTTGGAATTCATCGATCCCGTGATTCCAAGGGCAGCTGCGGCAGCTCTACATCAGGATACTCTCGTTAGCATTGCAACGGCCGTGGCCCCCTTCATAGCGACCATGACCCGGGCCACCACCTCCTCCCATAAGATCTCCGGTCTCATGAACCGGGAGGTGGCTCTGGCTGCCCCTCATTTTTTAGGCAGCTTCTTTATCTACACCAATGGCACAACCGGAAGATCCCCCCTTCATATTCGAGGGAAAAGTTTCGAGCTTGGCAGATTTCTTCTCCGAACCAGATGCCTTCACCTTGGCATCGACCGTTCGCTCCTAGAGAGCTTCCATTTGGCCCTCTAGGTCTCCAGACAAAATCCTAAAGTCCACCAAGAGCCCTCCCTCAGCACAAGCCAAAGGAGAGGGATTGAAGAGGGCAAACATGGAGGCCAACACCAGAACCAGAAGGGTGCTCAAGAAGAAGAAAGGAAGCTTTGCGAAATCCTGGCTCCCTATGCTCGAAGGCCTTTTAAAGGCCATGTGGCCAACTAGAAGTCGCCACGTGTTGGCTCCAGGCACCTCCCGATGCTTCGGTTCACAAGACAGGTGCCCTGATCCAACTAGGGCATTGATGGTCCCTGCATTGGGAAACTGAGCGCAATGCCCCATTAATGTAAAAGCACGACCTTCGGGGCATGGCCAGTCAAAGCATGATGGTGCAGAAGGCGCGTCCCTCCATGTCAGCATGGTCGTTACTCCCATCACCCTGAGCGATGCTTTGTTCTCTGGACTCGGAAGTGGGGGGCATCTAATGTGGTAATATCTACTGACATGGAGCCTACATAGCCACCAGACGGCAGCCACACAGGTGAGGACTGCCACCTGGATACAGCCTCTGTGTGGAAGGCTGAAGCGAGCCCCCTGCTGAGGTCAGCTCCCAGCCGGGGTCGAGCTCAAGGAGTGAGTCCCCAGTTTGAGGCCAGCTCCCGACCGGGATCATGCTAATGCGGCTGAAGTCAGCCCCCCTGCCGAGGTCAGCTCCCAGCTAGGGCCGAGCTCAAGGAATGAGGCCCCCGTCTGAGGCTAGCTCCCGATCAGGATCATGCTCATGCGACTGAAGTCAGCCCCCTGCCGAGGTTAGCTCCCAACCGGGGCCGAGCTCAAGGAGTGAGCCCCTCGTCTGAGACCAGCTCTCGGTCGGGATCGTGCTCATGCAGCTGAAGTCAGCGCCCCTATCGAGGTTAGCTCCTAGCCAGGGTTGAGCTCATGAAGCAAGCCCTTTGTCCGATGCTAGCTCCCGGCCGAAGTAGAGCTCATAAAGTTGGCTCTCCCAGTCGAGGCAGAGTTCATAAAGCAAGCCCTCCATCCGAGGCCAGCTCCTAGTCGGGGTCAAGCTCACGGGTGAGCCCTCCATCTGAGATTAGCTCCCGACCGGGGTTGAGCTCATGCTACTAAAGGAGGACCCCCTCACAAGGTCCTTCCAGGCCATGCAAAGACCAGAATTCCCACCAGCAACGGAGGAGGGAAAGATCAGCAAGAATTCAAACCGCGGTCCCTGTCCACCTGGGATCTCCGAGAAATGGTGCACACCCTACCACCAGTGCCAGTTCTGTAACACACCGTCTGCATGCTCTGAACAAGGTGAGCCCTGTCAGACCTGGGGTCCAGCCATACGTCGCCACGTCCATCCCCGTATAGCCGGGGGATGCTGGCCGCATGGTGCTAGACTCAGAGTTCCCCCAGAAGGAGAATCTTGTCCAAGCCACAGGCCCTGCAACGCTTGGATGATCCATCCAGAAACGGAAATATCTCACCATGGCATGAGGCTCAGCAGCCCAGTGCCTACCCCTCAAAAGAAAACAGCATCCCTAGCAAAAGGGAGGCCCCCGGGAAAAAGAAAGAGGACCGGAAAAAAAAAAGGGAGGGAGCCCGAAGGTGCAAGGTAAGAAAGGTAAGAGGCAGATGCAGGAGAGCGGGGAGAGGCAAGTGAGCAAGCCCCCTGACAGCTCAGTGGCCAAGGAGTCGGCCGGAGAACCTCACAGCTCTCCATTCATTCCTTCTGTCGTTCAAGCATCGTTATCTTGTTCTTTATATTATTTGAATATCTTTATCATGTAACCCCCTGAGGTGAGGGAGTCCCCCAAGCTCTCCATCTTAGAGATTTTCTGTTTTCTTCGATCGTCCCACTGACTTAATCGTTGGAGTGTCCTCGTCGGAATACCCGACCCGAGTCTCCTCTGTTTTGCAAGCTGAGCGGGCCGAAGAGCTGACGCCCCTGAAGGGGGAGAGCGCTCCCAGTGGGAGGAGGCACCCGACGCGGTGGCGATGCACCGGAGCTGTAGGCTAGGACGATCCAGGCGGCAATAGATGGCATATTACTAAAATGAGGAATCATGATCTTGAGAATTTTTTAATTGATTTCTTTGTATTTGGCACTAATCTTGAGAACTACCTACAAAATCTTCCTACAATATTAAAATGACGTATGGAGACATGTTTAATATTAATCTGAAAAAAATACCTAGCTTTAAAATGGGAAAGAATATTGACTAAACATATCATACCCGAGAAGGGAAATAGAATAGATCAACCCATAGTTAAAGAAATTTCTAAACGACCGCTTCCAATCTTGGCCCAACAAGCACAATCCCTTTTTAAGTATTATATAAACTATAATAATATTTTTAAACCCTAAAATAACATGCTTGACCAGTTTACTTTATTGATTCGAGCTAATCATCGTATAATACTCTATGAATATTTTTCTATTATGATGGCAAGGCCTCCTGATTGACCGGTCCTTTAATATCGTAAGGGACACATTAAAGTTAATTATCTATTGGACTCCCTTATAATATCAGGCTGAAAATATTAAACTTAGCACTTATTGGAAGGCAACTCAATATTTATTTATATACTCTTAAAAATAAAATAAAAAATTCTAATCCAAATTAATTATTACAGTCTTTATCTTATTGATAAGCTCCTCTTCTCAGGTAACCTCTATCCCTATATATTTCATTTTATTCTTATGGTTTGAATTTATTTATTTAACTTGTTTATACCATTACAGACTGATGTGGCGGGATCGCTGACATGGGGGAAGCTGATAGGCACCACGTCAAAAGAAGACGCCGCGTCGGACGCCGTGTCAATTCTCCTGCCCGGATTCCTCTGTCGAGCTGAGTTGAGCTCTCTCGAGACAACGAGCCGAGCTCCATCCTCTGCCAGGTCGGGCCCGCGAGCTCGGGATGCCTAGGCCGGAGCCGCACTCTGCCCTCCAGAGCGAGACCCTCGGAGGTTGAGCCTTGTGGTCAGAGTCGAGCTCAGCACTCCTCCACCACGTGGAGCCTCTCCGAGTGTGAGCCCTCTAGATTGGGCCCGCACTCTGCCCTCCAGAGCGAGACCCTCGAAGGTTGAGCCCTGTGGTCGGAGTCGAGCTCAGCACTCCTCCGCCACGTGGAGCCTCTCCGAGCACGAGCCCTCTGGATCGGGCCCGCACTCTACCCTCCAGAGCGAGACCCTCGGAGGTTGAGCCCTATGGTCAGAGTCAAGCTCAGCACTCCTCTGCCACGTGGAGCCTCTCCGAGCGCGAGCCCTCTGGACCGGGCCCACACTCTGCCCTCCAAAGCAAGACCCTCGGAGGTTGAGCCCTGTGATCGAAGTCGAGCTCAGCACTCCTCCGCCACGTGGAGCCTCTCCGAGTACGAGCCCTCTGGACCAGGCCCGCACTCTGCCCTCCTCCACCGAGACGACCCCGCAAGCTCAGGGCGTCTAGGTCAGAGTGAGCCCTGCCATTCCAGCTCAGCCCTGGCTCTGATGTTGGCACCACCATCCCAGGACACCGGCGAGCCGACCGAGGACTACACTGGAGCACCTTCCAAACCGTACTGACCGCCTGCAGCCACCGGTTATACTAGAAAGAGAAGAAGCACACTGATCGAGATACCACGCTCCTCACCAAACACCTAGACCATCCGAGAGAAGAAGCCAACCAGTAGATTCGAATCCCAGGGACGACGGCCCATTGATCGAGGTACTGCCAAGTTTCCTGGAATGAGGCGACCAAGAGAAGTGTTAGAGTACATGACAGCTCTCCTTATCATGAATCGGGAAAGGCTCCTCAGGACATCGCCGCATGCGCCTGACAGCCCGGTGGAGATCCTGAGACGGATGCCCAACGGTAACCTAGTTCACAACAAACTTGGAGGTAACACCAACAATAACATAAGCAAGGCACAAGCCATACCATGAAAACACAAGTGCAGGCTCTACCAAGAAGAGGAGCACAACACCACCAACATTCTCAAGCAAGGTCGGGCAGAAGGGCCATACAGAGACTCCCTCTAACCAGGCCACACTTCTCCTGACACACTTGCACCCCACTCTCACACAACACACTCCTCCTCGTGTGGAGTCCATCAAGAAGGGCTCGACCAGGAGGATATGTTCTCCTGGATCGTCACTGCCTTGACTGTTAGAGTGCCCCCGCTGGAAACCCTGGCCGGGGTCACTAACCCCTGTTTTGCAGGTCTGGGCTCAGAGGACCGCCATGCAGCGAGGGGAACACACCCCGGCGCCGACAGCAGCTACAGGCCACGGCGATCTTGGCGGCAACAAATTGGCGCGCCAGGTAGGTTGGAAATAAGCCCTTCATCTCTTTGCAGATTGACGCTCCACGGAAGGATGGTGACGACATGAGCACGAGAGGCCTCTACCAGCCGTGCTGGGGGCTCCCCTTCCCGAGGGAACCCACACAATCTCGAGGCGGGGCCACCCACTCCAGCCGTTCAACCACCTCCGGCGGAGTCTCAACTGGCCGCACTCACCCAGCAAATGTAGGTTCTTGCTGTCGCAGTGCGCCAGCTTCAGTATCAGCACCGGTCCTTAGCTACCCACCAGCAGCTAGGGACTCCCACGGCCTACAACGCAGCCCCCCACGACAGTCTGCATTCCTTCCAAGGAAGGCCTTCGCAGCCACGGGCCATCACCGATAACTGGGATAGTCATCAGACTCCCGCAAAAAGGCAACGAGCCGGTCTCCTGACTGGGAGAGCCGCTCACCAAACCTCGGGTGGGCGGTTCCCAGATCCCATCGAGACAGAAAGAGAAAGATCCCCCATCACGAAAAGTGTGCATCGATGTCACGTTCTCCGTCTCCCTCAGTGGAGGGGTCTACAGACGAAGCCATCAGGCGCACAACAGAGAAGCACCTGGAGGAACATGAACGCAAGCTGGCGGAGTTCTCCTGCTGGTTTGCCAGCATGCAAGGCTCAACTAGCGAGCCAGCGGACTACGATGCCCATCCCCCATTCTCCAAAGAAATCTAAGCGGAGCCGATCCCATATCGGTTCTGGATGCCGCCGGTGGATCCTTACGATGGGATCGTCGATCCCCTGGACCATCTGGAAAGCTACCGGATCCTCATGAGGGTCCAGGGAGCCATCGACGCTCTTCTTTGCATCGCCTTTCCTGCCACCCTCGGGAAAGCAGCCCGGGTGTGGTTCACCCGCTTGAAGCCAGAGAGCATCAACTCTTTCGTCCAGTTAGGGCAGAAATTCGTGGCCCACTTTGACGCTTGCAGGAAGTTGCCACGAGAGGCAGACAGCCTCTTCTCCATCTGGCAGCAGGATCACGAGCCCCTGCGGGACTACGTGGCCCGCTTCAAGGCTACTGCGCTGGAGATCTATAACCTTGATGAGCCAGTTGCCATGCTGGTGCTGAAGCGAGGCTCAGGACTTCCCGCCTAACCTACTCGCTCGACAAAAAGCCCCCCAAGACTTACTCCGAGCTCCTTCTCCGAGCCCAAAAGTACATCCACGCTGAGGAGACGGACTGTACGAGGTGGGAGCTCGACGGGAAGCCACTGAAGAGGCCAACTCCCACCGAGATGCCCGGACCCGGAAGCCAGAACCCCAAGTCCCGAACTCTTGGAGGAACAAGCCAGGACCGAGAGGGGCTCCCGTTCCTGAGGAGAATTACACCCCTCCTTACCCCGAGGACAAAAATTCTCATGGAGATTGAAGGCGAGGACTACTTGAGGCACCCGCTTCCAATGAAGTCCTCCACTGGCCATGATAAATCGAAGTACTGCCGATTTCACCGTGACTACGGTCAAAACATCGAGGAATGTCGCAACCTCAAATAGGAAATTGAAGAACTCATCAAGAAGGCTACTTCAAAAGGTTTGTGGGGAGCAGACTATAGATGGAATTCCAGGTGCTCGTCGCTCCTCAACCAGCTTCAGCCATCGACAATCATCCTGCCGAGAAGCCGGTTGGCGTGACTTCCTGGGGAGCTGCACGTACGCCCAAAAGCCCGGGGGCAGGGGGTCTTGAGAATGTACTCTCCTTCATGAGGGAAGGAGAAAGCGAGGGAAAATGTAAATAATGCTGTCGTGGTCATCGAGATGATGATCGCGAAGCATCATGTAAAAATGCATCATGGCCAATAATGGAAGCTCCGTAGATATGCTTTCTTATGATGCTCTTTCCAAGAGCGTCGCTATGATGACTTTCATGGTCGACTGGCTTCCTTCAGCCCATAACATGATCTTGGGATCGGCTCAGGCCCAACTTTCTCGACACCGATTTCAACCAAACTCACCAGTAACGAGCAACCCGGCACTACAACGCCCGGGTTAGGCCAAGAGCCTTCGAACCCGGGGACTTGGCGCTGCGCCGGGCAGAGGCGTATCAGCCCCGGGAATGCGGCAAGCTCCCATCAAATTGGGAAGGCTCCTACAAAGTAGCAGAAGCCCCCTCACAGGGGGCCTATCACCTCGAAGATCTCAATGGCGTCAGGCTCCCTCGAACATGGGATGCCAGCAATCTACGAGGATACCATCAATGATGTAAGGTTTCCTATCAATAATAATAATGATAATGACTTTTCCCCTGCACGAGTATCTATCTATCTTGCGGGGAAGCACCAGCAACGTTCCCAAGCCCAGCTCCAGGACGCCAGCCCAAGATCGGAGCTCAGATCTCCGGCCAAGGGATCTTCGAGCCAAGCTGCTCTCAACCTCAAACGTCTCTGAGCCCAGCTCCGAGACGTCAAGGGATCTTTGAGCCATGCCGCTCTCAATCAACAATGTCCCCGAGCCCAGCTCCAAGACGCCAGCCCAAGACCGGAGCTCAGACCTCCGGCCAAGGGATCTTCGAGCCAAGCTGCTCTCAATCTCAAACATCTCCGAGCCCAACTCCGAGACGTCAAAAGATCTTCGAGCCATGCCGCTCTCAATCAACAACGTCCCCGAGCCCAGCTCCATGATGCCAGCCCAAGACTGGAGCTCAGACCTCCGGCCAAGGGATCTTTGAGCCAAGCTGCTCTCAATCTCAAACGTCTCCGAGCCTAGCTCCGAGATGTCAAGGGATCTCTGAACCATGCTGCTTTCAATCAACAACATCTCCGAGCCTAGCTCCAGGATGCCAGCCCAAGACCAGAGCTCAGACCTCCGGCCAAGGGATCTTCGAGCCAAGCTGCTCTCAATCTCAAATGTCTCCGAGCCCAGCTTCGAGATGTCAAGGGATCTTCGAGCCATGCCGCTCTCAATCAATAACGTCCCCGAGCCCAGCTTCAAGATGCTAGCCCAAGACCGGAGCTCAGACCTCCGGCCAAGGGATCTTCGAGCCATGCCGCTCTCAATCAACAACGTCCCCGAGCCCAGCTCCAGGATGCTAGCCCAAGACCGGAGCTCAGACCTCCGGCCAAGCTCTAAGATGTCAAGGGATCTTCGAGCCATGCCGCTCTCAATCAACAACATCTCCAAGCCCAGCTCCAGGATGCTAGCCCAAGACTGGAGCTCAAACCTATGGCCAAGGGATCTTCGAGCCAAGCTGCTCTCAATCTCAAACGTCTCCGAGCCCAGCTCTAAGACGTCAAGGGATCTTCGAGCCATGCCGCTCTCAATCAACAACGTCCCCAAGCCCAGCTCCAGAATGCCAGCCCAAGACCGGAGCTCAGACCTCCGGCCAAGGATCTTTGAGCCAAGCTGCTCTCAATCTTAAATGTCTCCGAGCCCTGCTCCGAGATGTCAAGGGATCTTCAAGCCATGCTGCTCTCAATCAACAACGTCCCCGAGCCCAGCTCCAGGATGCCAGCCCAAGACCGGAGCTCAGACCTCCGACAAAGGGATCTTTGAGCCAAGCTACTCTCAATCTCAAATGTCTCCGAGCCCAGCTCCAAGATGCCAAGGGATCGTGGAGCCAAGCAGCTCCTATCAATGCCTCGAGCCTAGCTCCAAGGCACCAAAGACCTGAGCCAAGTCCTTAGGCAACCCTTGGACCGGAGCCCAGCTCTCCGGCCAAGAAGGCCTCGAGCCTAGCTCCAAGGCAACCAAATTCTATGACCCTATTCTCTGATCTCCCCACACATCAAAAAAAAAAAAGGAAGAAGAGGAGAGAGGGGAAGGAAAGAAAGAGAATAAGAGGGAAATACAACAACAAAACTTTCATTTCATCACCCGAGACCGGAGCTCAGATCTCCGGCCAAGGGACCTTCGAGCTACGCTGCTCTCAGTCATCAACCATCTTCGAGCCCAGCTCCAAGGTGCCAACCCAAGATCGAAGCTCAGATCTCCAGCCAAAGGACCTTCGAGCCACGCTGTTCTCAGTCATCAACCATCTTCGAGCCCAGCTCCAAGGCGCCAACCCAAGATCGGAGCTCAGATCTCCGGCCAAGGGACCTTCGAGCCACGCTGCTCTCAGTCATCAACCGTCTTCGAGCCCAACTCCAAGACGCCAACCCAAGACCGGAGCTCAGACCTCCGGCCAAGGGACCTTCGAGCCACGCTGCTCTCAATCATCAACCGTCTTCGAGCCCAGCTCCAAGACACCAATCCAAGACATGAGACCAGTCCTCAGGCACCTTGGACCGGGGCCCAGCTCTCCAACCAAGGAATTACCGAGCCCAGCTGCTCACAACTGCCAGAACTTTGCGCCCGACTTACCGATACCAAAGCCTAGTAACTCAGCCCCAGGCAAGGCGAGACCCTCTTCTCTGATCTCCCCACTCATCAAAAAAAAAGGAAGAAGAAAGAGAAGAGAGAAAGGGGAGTGAAAGAAAGAGGAAAAAGAGGGAAGAGCCAAGCGAGAGACAGGTTGTAAAGAAGATTCAAATTTCATTGACTAAGTGCCAGTTACAAGCATTTTACGGGCCTTCGACATGCCGGGTGACCCGACCAAGTACAGAAAGCAAACAAAATACAGAAGAAAGGAAAAAGGACTACTCTGCGCTGGTCGGTCCCCATGCTGGGCCTTGAGGCTGAGAGGCCCTGCCTTCAGGAACCTTCGGCTGATCAGCTTCGGCCTTGCACAACTCGACCTCAGCTGTTATCGAAGGCTCGGAGAACACAGCTTCCTCAGCGACCTCCTCTTCAGGCTCCGCATTCGAGGTGGAAGGACACCTGAGGCAACAGCAGCTCTTCTCAGGAACAAGCGCCTCGATCCGATCGTGCAAGAACATAAAGCCTTTATAGAAGGAGTCCGATGCCGTCTGATGGATCTCGGCAATGAACTCCTTCGAGGCCTTGAACTTGGAAACGGCCTCCTTGGTGCCCTTTTTGGCCTCGACGGCCCCCTTCTTTGCCTCGTCGGCCTCCATCCTGGCAGCCTCCACCGACTTGGCCGCCACCTCTGCCACCTTCTTAGCCACGGCCAGCTTTTCCTTCCCTGCTGCCAGCTCCGCCTGGGCAGCTCGGTACGCCTCCTTGTGCCGATCAGCCTCGGCATTGTATCAGTTCAACTTCTTTTCAACGGTAGAGAGATCGTTGATAGCCTTCTTCGAGCGACTCCGCTCCAGGTCACGGGCCTCCAAGAGTCTCTTCGCTCGCCCCTCAGTGTCGGCGAGCTACTTCTCCAAGTCCTTGACCTTCTGCTTGAGCGCCCCATTGACCCCGGCCTTCTCCTTCAAATCGGTCTTCAGGGACTCGATCTCGGTTACTTGTTGCTGCTCGATGCGCTCCTAGTTCTGATAGCACCCCATAATGAAGAGGGCCTCGGCGCTGATCTGCACCATGAAAAAAGGTCAGCTCAAAAAAAAAAAAGAGAAAGAAAGGGACAACTCACCTAGTAGAGCTGGGGGAAGATGGCGCTGAGGACGTTGCCCAGCCGCATTCCAATCATATCCTGTCGATCACATGTCTGGATTGAGAAATCCATCATGCGCTCGGCCAGCTCAGGACTCCGGAGGAACGAGCTCTCCGGGCCCATCTTGAAGGGAAGATGGCGTCGCGCCTCCTCCCTCCTACTCTCTCCTGGAGTAGGCGGCCTTGCCCCACTAGCTACAGGGCCCCTGGAGGTAGGATGAGGAGCTGACACTAGTGCAGGCGGTGCCTCAGTCGCAACCTTGGTCATGGCCCGAACCTCCTCGTCCCCGATCTCGATCACAGGCGAACTCGAAGGACTGGAAGACGCAGCGACAGCAACTACGGCCCTCGCCCGGGCCACTACCTCAGGCTCCGCAACGGGGGCTGCCCCCTGATGACCGTGCCGCTCTGGGGTCGTCTGGGCTTCCTGCTAGACCGATCCCGGCACCGTAGAAGCAACCCTCTCCACGGCCGTAGAGGCAGCTCGGGTCGCCCATGAACTCTGACCGACAGAGGCCGCAGAGCTCGGACCAGCCACTGCAGTAGGAGCAGTCGCGGGCACGCCCTCGCCCCTGGCCCGCCTAGTCGAGGGCTCCCCAACCAACCCGGTCAGCGGTCTCTTTCGGGTGATCGCCAGCAGGTCACTCTCTGTGAAAATCATCCCTGCATGCAAATCACACAACGGTCAGAGTCCGTAGGAGGCAGTGAAAGGAATGCAAGGAAGAAGAAGAGAAGTTCAGGTCAAACTCACCCAACCCATTTGTTGGGTCGACACTGGCATCGAAAAGGTTCTGCTCTAATAACAGGACCTCGAGAGAAGGGATCTAGGCGGTGCGGAGCTACTCGTAGTCATCCCGGCCAGCTACATTGACCACAGAATTTTGGTTGGGGGACTGGTCCGGATCGCTCCAGACCCAGTCGACCCCCTCAATCATGACGAAGAAGAATTTACTCTTCCATCCCTTGATGGAAGAGGGGAGCTCGAATCTAATGCCCTTCAGACGAGAGGACAAGGACCACCACCCATCCTCAGTCGGGTGGCTCTTCAGGGCAAAGAAAGCCCTGAACAAAGAGAACCGGGCAACAAATCCGTGAAGGTGGCAGAGCATGATGAAGGAGAAGATGACCCTAATGGCGTTTGGCACTAGCTAGGCAGGGACCAAACGATAGTTGTCTAAAATGGACAGAAAGAAGGGATGGAAAGGAAAGCGGAGACCCCTAGAGAAGGTCTCCTCATAAAAAGCAAGGCGACCCAGGCCACTGGAAGTGACCCGTTCTCCCGGATGAGGGATCAGAAGCCGAACAGAATGTGGGATGCCATAGACATCCCGAACGGTCCCCAGTTCCTCGGTGATGATCGTCGAGGCGACCCCGCCAGGACCTGTGGACCGGACAGACTCAAAAACAGGTGTAGAAAAAAGAAGAGGGAGAGAAGGACTGGACTCTAGCTCCTTGATGAGCACCGGACCGGGAGGATGCCTCCTACTGAACTCGAAGCGAGTCGCATCCTCCTCCTCACCGGAGAAGGAAGAAGATGCCGGCCTCTGCTCGGAGGGACCGGCCTCGCCCTGATCAGTGGAGGGGTGGAAGCCTGGGCCAAAGTGGAACATCCTCAAGAATAAGGGAAGTGAAGGACTCGAAGTGGAGGACGAAAGAGCAGACTCAACTCGAAGGAGACCCCAGACCCGGAGAAAGAACCCTACTCTAGCGAGGGGAGAAGAAAGAAAAGACTAACCTAATTCCTTAGAAGATCTGAGGCAACTGGGAGGAAGAAGAAAGCTCGAATGCAGCAGCAGGCACAGAGAATTCAAAAGAATGGATGTTTCGGGTAAGGCCCTCTTTTCATTTTGAAATGACCCAATGGATTCATACCGATCTGACCCCTCCACCAATGGATCCACGCCACGTGCTGCCCATCGACAAAAATGGCATCCTGGCTGCTCTGAATTCTGTGCCAACATTAACTACTCCTCGGATGTGGCCATGTGGCACCCCTGCATTGGTCCGCAGGACCGTCTCACGATGCGCCAAGCAATCATGGCCATCATTGCGCCGGATCTCCGCCTTTCCATGTCAGCTCCATAATTACTCCCTTCGGCCCGAGCACTGCGCACTAACGAGCCTCGGGAGTGGGGGGCAAATGATGTCGCGGGATCGCTGACATGGGAGAAGCTGATAGGCACCACGTCAAAAGAAGATGCCGCGTCGGACGCCGCATCAATTCTCCTGCCCGTACTCCTCTGCCGAGCTGAGCTGAGCTCTCTCAAGACAACGAGCCAAGCTCCATCCTCCGCCAGGTCGGGCCCGCGAGCTTGGGATGCCTAGGCTGGAGCCGCACTCTGCCCTCCAGAGCGAGACCCTTAGAGGTTGAGCCTTGTGGTCAGAGTCGAGCTCAGCACTCCTCCGCCACGTGGAGCCTCTCCGAGCGCGAGCCCTCTGGATTGGGCCCGCACTCTGCCCTCCAGAGCGAGACCCTCGGAAGTTGAGCCCTGTGGTCGGAGTTGAGCTCAGCACTCCACCACGTGGAGCCTCTCAAAGCACGAGCCCTCTGGACCGAGCCCACACTCTGCCCTCCAGAGCGAGATCCTCGGAGGTTGAGCCCTATGGTCGGAGTCGAGCTCAGCACTCCTCTGCCACGTGGAGCCTCTCCGACCGCGAGCCCTCTGGACCGGGCCCACACTCTGCCCTCCAAAGCAAGACCCTCGAAGGTTGAGCCCTGTGGTCGAAGTCGAGCTCAGCACTCCTCCGCCACGTGGAGCCTCTCCGAGCACGAGCCCTCTGGACCAGGCCCGCACTCTGCCCTCCTCCACCGAGACGACCCCGCAAGCTCGGGCGTCTAGGTCAGAGTGAGCCCTGCCATTCCAGCTCAGCCCTGGCTCTGATGTTGGCACCACCATCCCAGGACACCGGCGAGCCGACCGAGGACTACACTGGAGCACCTTCCAGACCGTACTGACCGCCTGCAGCCATCGGTTATACTAGAAAGAGAAGAAGCACACTGATCGAGACACCATGCTCCTCACCAACCACCTAGATCACCCAAGAGAGGAAGCCAACCAGGAGATTCGAATCCCAGGGGCGGTGGCCCACCGATGGAGGTGCTGCCAGGTTTCCTGGAATGAGGTGACCAAGAGGAGTGTCGGAGTACATGACATCTCTCCTTATCACGAATTGGGAAAGGCTCCTCGGGACATCACCGCACGTGCCTGACAGCCTGGTGGAGATCCCGAGATGGATGCCCAATGGTAACCTAGTTCACAACAAACTTGGAGGTAACACCAACAACAACACAAGCAAGGCACAAGCCATACCACGAAAATACAAGTGCAGGCTCCACCAAGAAGAGGAGCACAACACCACCAGCATTCTCAAGCAAGGTCGGGCGGAAGGGCCATACAGAGACTCCCTCTAACCAGGCCACACTTTCCCCGACACACTTGCACCCAACTCTCATACAACACACTCCTCCTCGTGTTGAGTCCATCAAGATGGGCTTGACCAGGAGGATCTGTTCTCCTGGATCGTCACTGACTTGACCATCAAAGTGCCCCCGCCGGAAACCCCGACCCGGGTCACTAATCCTTGTTTTACAAGTCCGGGACCAGAGGACCGCCAGGCAGCGAGAAAAGCGCATCCCGGCGCCGACAGCAGCTACAGGCCACGGCGATCTTGGTGGCAACACAGACAATGATATTTAAGTTGAAGGGTAGCGATAAACTTTTAAAATTTTTAAAAAAATTTAAAAATCTTTGAAAATTATTGAGAATTTTTTTAAAAAATTATTTAAAAAAAAACTTTATATTGAATAAATCATGTATTAAGAAAGAAAATCTTGAACAAAATAAACTAGAAAAAAGTAATAGAGTTAGAAGGTATTTGCTAATAATTGTAACGAGTCAAGGAGTACACTAGTTGTCAAGCTTTAGTCGCCTACTTAGATCATCTAAAGGCTATTAGCACTTCCAATTATACATGCACACTATCAAGATAAAATATGTGTTAGTTGTAAGGTCAACTAAGGAGCCAATTATCACTAACAATTGGTAATTGATATGCATCCCAATTAAAGAAATTTGAATTTAAGAAAAAAACTACTTATCTTAAAAAAAATTCAGGTAGTATAAAAACTACTTTGAATTTAAGGAAAGAGCTACATGTTCGAAATAAAAATATAAAATACAGAGTATGTGTAGATTGCCCTAAGCTTAGTAACCAAGTCTCTATACCTAAGTCAAGTGTGGAGGTTCGCATCAAACGGTAAAGGAAAAACCATGATGCTTAGCATTCAAAAAGTTCAAGTAGTGTAAAAGCTATCTTACATTCATGAGTTTGATTTAGAGGTGTATAGAAAATTAATCAAAATAGGTAATAAGCGAAGAAACATTTATCCTTTGTAAGCTAGTACTAAAATGCTAAGTTAGTCATCACAAACACGAGTATTGTAGAACTTTAGATGAATTCTAAGAAAGTTTCTAATTATGTTGACTAGAAATTTACTTCAAAAACTCAATACATAATTAGTAATACTTGTTATAATTTTTTATTTTCAATCATAGATCTATTTTTGTAAAGGAAGCTCTTAATGACACATAGTTATAATTTAATACTTATATGTCTATTACATTGTGAAGGAACTAGTAATGAATAAGTTGAGTGATGTGATAAATCGTATATTTATACATTTATTTTAAGTATTTTAAGTAATTATTGGTGTTAATATTTTTTAAAAATCATAATTTCATAATTAAACTAGACCTTCTTGCAAAATAACTATTTTTAATATACTTTCAAAAAAAATAAAATTAGTATATGTATGATAAATAAATATCGAGCCAAAGCATCGCACACCATTAAAATATTTAATGAAAAGTTTAATTCATATTTTTTCCTCTTTGGCAAGTATATTAAGATTGATGAAAATTTTAGAAACTTCAGAATCTAATAAAATTAGTTAGATTACTGATTAAAAAGTATGCCAACATGAAGAGCTTGATTTGTAGAATCCAATGGATCAAATGACATGCAAATTAAAGTTTAAATGGAATCAGAATAAAGAAAAAAACCAAAACAATCAAGCTTTATACAAATTTTAAAGCAATAGGTCCACTAGGAACCGGTTGCTTGGTCTACCAAAGCCTAAGCGGTCCACTAGCAGCCGTTGAAGTCAATCCATGGCTCTAAGTTATGGACCCAAAGGGATTTAAGCCACCACGCCGTCGTTCGATCGTCGCTCCTCCTTGTTCCAAGCTCCCCATCATCGTCGAGCATCCGCCTCGCCACCATCTTCGTCCCTGAGATTTGCCAAGCATCCTCCTCACCGCTTACCGCCCAATCTGCCATCACCGTTCATCCCATCTTCCTTACCACCTGCTACCCATCTTCCTCACTGCCTGCCGGCCATCCAGATGCTCAACCCAACCCCTAAGTCCAAGCCACCACCTACCCCTTCCTTAGTGTCTTCCCCTAGCCGAGATGCCCACCACCACTTGCTGCCGCTCCTTGCTAGCTCAAGCCATGGCCGCCGCTTCATCACCACCATCGCTATCCTCCTCACCACAGCCACCACGAGATGCTGCCATCCACCACTATGACCTCCTTACTGCCCAATCTGTCATTCCCGTGCCATCTCGCCACCGCTCGATCTCACCACCATCCCTACTGACCATCGCCATATTGTCTTCCCCAAACATAGTTACTGCACGAGCCACCTACAGTGCCGTCGTCATCTTTCCCATTACTGCCATCTTCGGTGGAGATGAGTCTGATGCAGAGAAGAAGTCCCCAAGCACGAACACCGTGATTCATGGCATCCGATTGATCTCGACCATCCAAAGCATCGATCTAATGGCTGATAAGGACCCAGCTTGAGACAAATTGCTGAAGCATGATCCGCATGATCCGCATGACTTAAGTGATCAAACAGTTTAGAGACACTAGAGATTAATCATCCAATGGCCCATATTAATCTGACTTGATTTAGAGCTTGCACCAAGCTCTATTTAAAGGATCCTAGTTCATAAGAAGAGGGTATACTGGAGAGAGGGTATGGTACAGGATAGAGAGCATAGCTTTGGATTATGAGTTGGCCTCTAAGAGTGAGATTTTTTAGAGAAGAATTCTGTCCTTATACCATCTTCAAGCCTAGTCCATCTCCAAGATTAAGATCCAAAGAGAAAGAAGAAGAGGATGCCCAGTTCGCTTCATGGAGTATGACGAAAGAAGGCAAAGTGATATCAACCAACTTTCCGACGAGACTGCGATGAATCAACTTCAGATTCTTTGTTACCACTTTTCTTTATTTATTTAGTTATTATTTTCTTGTAATTAGATTTTAATTAATATAAAATTTATTTTTATACAATTTAAATTTTATCTTTTACTTTTCTTGCAAGTTGATGCTAAAATTTGACTAACAGATCGAATGTACCGAAATTTAAATTCATATTTTTTTATACTTTTAAATTTTATTTTTGATTTAAAATATTATTCTTTTTTTATAAAAATCAAAGATTTCAAATCATTAAAATGCACTGTCTTCTTTGTGGATTTGACCCCACTCGCTACTTTTTATGTAAATTTAATTAATTAGAAATCAGATTTTAAACTAATAATTATGGTATCTTAACGATAACATCGCGACCATATTAGTGGTCCAAGTTATGAACAAAATACTAGACCCTAATAGGAGGCACATCCTCTCTTGCTCCACCAAAGCAGCTTTCTATCATGGTCCGGTGACCACAGCCACCTCCTATCGCTTCTCATCCACCTCCACATCTCCATGGAGAAGTATAAGAGATTCGTGAAAAATATTGAAAGTTTAATTTATTTCTTAAAATCCCTAGAATAAATTTAAATTAAATACAAATGTCTAACAAAAATTTTTACTTTCTATGGATTAAAAGTTAGCTTCCAACCCTGTTAATTCTTAGACCAAAATCTATTACAATAACTGACTCAACTTGAAGATTGATTAGAGAAGCTAAGTACTGTAATAGACTAGGACTATCCTATGTTACTAAGTCATCTCATAGATGACCTAAGTACAATTCATCCATGATCATTATTTAACAATGATTAAAGATTAGAAGATTAAGAAGCTTGGACATGATGATATATAAAGGATTGCATATAAATTTGATCTGGCAGTCTTTATCTAATTTCTATGGATAGTTTATTATAAACTATCATTTGAATGAGATTGAAACAATAAGGTCAATTGATTGGTGACTATTATAAGGACCTTGAAAGGTTCACGAGGCACGCTTCTTGATGCAGAACAGACTTTCTCTTCTACAAAAAAGTTTAATTAGAAAAAAAGAAGCCTGTGAAGAAGTATAAGATTGAAAGCAAGTATTTAAAAAAAGGAATCTTCCAAAGAGAAGGCCATTAACAACGAAAAATATTTCCACTTTAAAGTTGATGGCTATAGGAACTATCCTGCATACATGAAATCCTTGAAGAATAAGGACATACCTTTAGAAGGTATGTTAGCTGCTTAAACTTAAAATGACTTTATGATTTCTTCTACTTTCAGTTGAGTTATAGATTCTATGTAGGGTCTATGGGAAAGTAAAGGGCCGAGACACCATATGGATAGGTAACAGGATGATAGTTGTAGCTGTTAGCATATGTTCTCTACTACTATCATTTGGTTAAAAGATACTATTATTCGTTAGAAGCAAAAATTTGATTTCTGTTTAGCATGAAAATTTTATAAAGATTACTAATCCATTTATTTTAGAAATAAATTAGATGCAGGTGGTTTTATAAATATCAATTTTTAACATGTGCATATAGATACATCTGTTGAACAAGTAGTGAGTGCCATGGAATCTCAAAGTTCCATGGAATCATATAAATGGCACATCATGTTTGGTCATGTCACCATGAATTTTTTAGCTAATTTACTACCAAGTCATTTTTAATTTATGAATCCTATCTTGAGGAATGTTTATTAAGCTACCTTTTGTAAGACAAAGGGTATAAGTGAGAATCATTGATATACTTATCTTGCTACACACTGATGTGTGTAGCACATCTGACATTCAAGCTAAGGAGGTCATCTTTATTGATATATCTAAAATTTTTGAAAAGTTCAAGAAATTCAGATAATAAGTACATATGTAAAATAAGAACTCCTTAAAGTTCTTCAATTACATCGTGGAAGTAAAAACCTTAGAGAAAAATTCTAGAATCATCTCAAGTTGTTTGGTATAGTTTTACAATGGACTCCTCTTATATCTCAAGCTCAATGGGATATCTGAGCAGAATAATTAAACCCTATTGATATAGTTCAATCAATTATGAGAATTACAATTTATCTTTAAGGACGTGTTTATATAACTCAACCTATCTATTTAATAGGGTTCACCCTAAATCCATTCTTACCATACTTATACGAGATATAGCATGGTAAGAAGTAGAGTCTTGATCATTTCAAGATTGTGGGATGTTCGGTCTATGTTAAATGACTACAGGCAGACAAGTTAGAGGTTAGATTTCTGATGGCTTATTTGAGTATCTTAAAAAGTCATTAGGATACTTCCCAATGGATCACAAAATTATTATGACCTAATATCTATATTTATGGTTAAATAGTTTATCCTAAATATAGTAATGGAAGGATAATAATGCTTAAAAAAAAGTCCTTGAAAAGCAACAAGCCATAAAACCTATAGAGCTCATTCAAGTAAAGCCAGTACATGTAATTTCTCATCCACCTCGTAGATCTAGTAAGATCTCCTATCATTTTGAAAGATACTTAGGTATGTTTACAAAGGATGTAGAGAAAATATTCCTTGTGGAAAATAGAGAACATAGAGATGATCCCAAAAACTTATAATGAGACAATATCAAATATCGATTCTAAGAAATAATTGAATACCATAAAGTTAGACTTCATGAACTCCAACTAAGTATGAACATTAATAAAACCACCAAAGGTATAGTACTTGTTGGATACAAATAAATCTATTAAAGAAATATAGATAGAGATTTATAAGATAAGGCTGATGGAAAAACGTTAATGCAGTATTAACTATTAGGAGACCTTTTCACCTGTGGCCATGCTGAAATTCATACTAATAGCTATTGCAGTTTACTATGATAAGATCTGGTAGATGGACAATGATGGAGATCACAAGATCTGCAAACTACAAAAGATCTATGTAGATAGACTGAAACAAGTATCTCAAAATAGGAATAGTTGTTTTAATAATATGATCAAATCATTGATTATGTCAAGAATGAGAAGAGGAACTATATATTAATAAAAAGTCAATGAAAATACTGTGAAGTTCCTCATATTGTATGGGGATAATATTCTTCCATTGGAAATGTGATTCCCATGTTGACTTAGATTATAATTGTCTAGAAAATTCTTCATAAAAGACCTTGAAAAAGTATCCTACATTTAAGAATGTAGATCTATAGAGATAGATCTAAGAAGATGTTAGGTCTATCATAGAAATTTTACATTAAAAAAGTATCGAAGAAGATCAACATGGAAAATCCAATAGATGATTTCACTCCTTAAGCATGGAATTAATCCCCAATAAAATGTGCTCCAACACATTTGAAGAGATTTTGTCCATATAAGCAAAAATCCTTTTGAGCTTTGGCCATAGAGAGTCTTATATAAACCATGCAATGTACACGACCTGATTTTTGCTATAAGTGTCACGAGCAGATGTTAGTCGAATCTAGGCTATGAGCATTGAATAACTATGAAAATATTCTTTAATACTTGAAAAGTACTAAAAGTATGTTTTAGATCTTTAGAGTAGAAGAATTGAAAGAATATGGATACATACATTAGGACTTTATGTATGATGATGATGTTAGAAGGTCTACATCAAGATGTATTCTAGTATAATAGTGGTTTAGAAGAGTTTCTAAGAATCGATCATTATAGATTTAACCAGGAAAGTTGATTACATCATCGCTACTAAGGATGCAAGAATGTATCTTGGTTAAAACATTGTTGCATAAATGAGTGTGATATCATCAGATGCCATAACACTACTATAGCAACAATGGTACCATAGCTTTAACTAAGGAACCAAGATCTTACCAGAAGTCCGAACACAGAATGATAATTATATTATTCACGACTACCTTACTAAGTTCAAAAAGTAAACTCCACATAAGATATAACAGAAATACAAGCTTAGCAAGCTTTAACTAGCAAAATAACGAAGCACATCTTGAAAAGATAGGACTGAAGTGTATGATTGATTGACTTTAATATAAGTAAAAGATTGTCAGATGTATATCCTAAAAGTCAATCTAGCAGACATATATTTTCTTTTTAGAATATAATCTTATATTTAATATTCTAAATTAAGCTATTTTGATCATACATGTTATATATATATATATATATATCCATGTATCATCCAAGAAACTAATAGACAATGATATAATTTTAAGAGTTGAGAATTTAAGGCACGTGTAATTAAATTAATTTCTAAATTACTCTCGATCGTAGAATTATCATGAGGACGGTGATTAATCCAATTAAATCACTGCATATATTGCTTCCCTTTTAAATAAACGGGTCTCGAGTCTATAGATGAAGATATTGGAGTGAGAGTGCATGTGGTTATTAAAGAATAACGATACTGAGCATGATCAATACGAGAAATCACTTAAATGTCTACTTACTCATTAATAACTTTTTCAATACTGTAGTTTTGTAAGTAGTTCTTTACCTATGATATCTTGACTGCTTATAATGGAGTTGCTGTAATTTGATAACACATAAATATGATCCCTAGCTATTCAGGTCCTTGCAGTATTCATTGGCCATACTTGATTCACTGTAGGAGTAAGGTGCGTACTTATGAAGGAGCTATTGATCATAATAATTGAGTAGTCTCATGCGATTTAAGAAGCTAAGTCCTTAAAATCATGACCACGGTAATGTGAATGATGGAAAAGAGTTTTCATGAGTTTTCACAATTTAACTTGAGCTAATTGAATTTTGCATATGATGGATGCTTGGATTTGACGAGTTTTCATGACCTATATCGTGTCGGAACTCTCGATAGAACTTAATCGCATGATAACTATATCTAGCGATTCTATTTTTCTGTTATGCTGATTGCTATTACATGCTGCTAAATATCACTGGTGAATTATGGAAACTCACTAGGAACATTTCGAATCAACCATCTTTATTGGAATGAGTTAAAATTATTTCAATATATCAAAAAGAGTTTCGACGATACTACGATGAAAATCATGGTATATCTCGTACCAAACAGAATAGAACCAGTGAATTCATACACAAAAGTAGCTTGACTCGATCGGTGGTTAGATCTTGATTCAAAGTTATCAATTGGATTGATAATTTGAATCAATATGCAAGGATTATGTATTTAAAATTACCAATTATTAGCAAAGGAAGTTAATTATAAGTATTGCAATGCAATTGGACTTAATTAAATTATGAATTAAGTCCTCATTAAATTAAGTTAATTAAAAATATTGCAATGCAATTGGGCTTGATTAAATTATGAATTAAGTCCTCATTAAATTAAATAATTTGCACTTGATTCAAATTAAATTTGAATTGGATTAGAAATAAATCCAAATTAAAACTCAATTAGGATAGGAAGTTAGAGTCCCAGGTAGATTGAAACTCTCTCATATCTTTCTTGATTTTGATGACAAAATAAAAGGGGATGCAATTTCTTCTTGCACGCACAAATGAAAGTAGAGGGCGTGCCATTAGTTGGCACCCCTCCTTTCCTAGATTTTTCTCTCCTATTGGGATAAAGTCGCATCTCATTTAAACTTCTAATTTGATAAGGATTATGCTCTTATATGATTTGGGATTGGTTTGATCATCTTTTGGGCATGGACTCTTGTATTGGTCTCAAGTTTTAAGAATAAGAAATTAAGATGGCGCTACTTAATAATCCTCCATACAAAAACAAGATTTGTACCCTTCTGTCATACCTCCATCCACATGCCAAGAGAGAAAAAGAAAGATACAGAGAGAGAAAAGAGAAGAAGAAGAAGAAAAGGATTTTCTTCTTCCTAAGGCTTTTTAGTTCCTTCCTTGATATAGCATAAAAGAGTTTCACGCAGGATTTTATTTGATCTTCCTCTTCAAAAAGATTAGATCCAAATTCAAAGAACAAGGACCGTGAGATGCTGAACACTTTAATGACCTCATAGCTCCTGATCGACGTCATTCCCATATGGATACCTAGAGACCGGATAGTTATGCAGCTAAAAAAGAATACGGGACATCCGAAGATGAAAGAAATAGTGCAGCAGTTAATTACTCTTTTAATTTTTGATTTAATATCTAATAATTCTAATGCTTATCCTATTGGATGATGTTTGATCAAATCAAGCCATATGTAAAATTAAAATTATTTTTATTTTTATCTTCTACTATATATTTTTCGTGAATTAAAAAGGTCTCTGCATGTTGCATTCATCCTTTCCCAGCACACACACCTCACATTTGCCCCCTTGTTTTTTGTGTGATACAATGGCCATCTCAAAGCTTGTCATTGCATCTTGCAACCCGAGCCTTTACCATTATACCAAGCAAGACCCAAAATATATTCCATCATGCCAAGCTAGACCCAAAATGTGACATTATCTAGCCATCGTTTCTTACAAAAGGTCCTTCCAGGATGATGACAAGTTATAAAATTTTGAATGCTGTAATTTAGAAGAGGGACACTAATTTTTCCTCCCTCTCTTGCTAAACCTACAAAACTTCATGAGATGCGCATGCTAAACCTCCTTGGAACCAATGATGCAAAATGACATGCGATGATCAATACAAAACAGAGCCATCCATCACCCACACTGCAAGACAAATAAGCATGGAACATAGTTTTCAGCGTAAAGATCCGAGACCGGTATAGCAGAGCTCGATCATCCGAGACGAAGCAACGGCTAGTAGTTCCACTATCAAAATCACATTTTGATAGGAGACTTGGAAGTTTGAACCATGTGGCCTCGGAAGCACGGTTACCTAAAAACATGCTTTAGATAAAAAGCCATGATTGATTTAGACAAGCAAATCTATCATCCGTTGCAACTGACAACAATTAGAATTCAACCAAAATCTCCTACTGATAGAAAAAATTAAGAAATGGACCGATCAGAAGCCGATGGTTGGATTGTCTGTTCCTGTGAAACCCACCACGAACCTCCGCTCTGCCGTTTTGGTCCGATAACACCATACCTCGAATGCCTCGCATCAGGTTATTTCAACTGCTCAGACCTTCGTCATTTCAATGGTGCTGGAAGAACAACATTCCCGCACCTTATGGTACCCGGAGCCTTTCACTATCACTTCTACCACCTTTCTTTCTTCTTCTTCTTTTTTTTTTTATTTATTTTTTATTTTTTTTTAATAAACGGACGGTCACACAACTCTGATACGAGAACAGTCAAGAAGGTCGAGGAATAGTAAACCCTGAAGATGCTAAAGAATATGATCGCCCTGCTACCAGGACCGGTCTCCAAAATGCTTAATAACAAAGAAGACAATCCAATCAACCGCAATACTTACCTCCCGGAAGACACAACGAACTGATACCATCGTGGATGGCCCAAGAGAGCACCAAATATCACAAAGAAGAGGGTGAACCTCACGCTACATCAACCTGTCTTGAATCCAGCCAATGATAATGATAGAATCTTCCTCGATAAGAATCCTCTCGGCATGCAACTCCTACCTAGCTCAGGTAATACCCGTTTAAGCAGCTCCGAACTCAGCTTATGGAACCGAAGGCTCAAGGCTCAAGGAACCCCCGGCCACTAGTGGCCTACCATTAGCATCTCGGATAACATACCCAGCATTATTTGAAGCACCATGAACGCCGCTATCAAAATTTACCTTGACAAACTCCAAAGAAGGGAGCTCCCAGGAAATGAAGATAACCCTCCAAGTGCTGCCGAGACAACATGAAAGTCTCAAGATTCCAGAAGCACAAGGGACATAGCAGTGTCAAAGTGGTGATACTTCATAGCAATGAACATAGCTCTCTGAAGTACCCGGTGTGCAGGTATGACCACTGCCTCAAACACAAAACCATTCCTAGATAGCCAAATCTGATACGCGATGTAGACAAACTGGCCACCAGCCTCGACTGAACTCTCCTGGATCATGTCGAGAAAAGCACACAGCCAAGACTTATCACCCTCCTCCATGGCCATCTCCCGGCCATCCTCCAAATCAACTTCGTCCCAGGCAATGCAAGATGGCATGCTCAGTGGACTCATCCTCTAAATTGTAAACTGGACAAAGCACCGTCAGATCCATACCTTTGCACCTAAGCAAAATTCTCATGAGAAGATGATCCCAAGCCACCTTCCGAAGGAAGAGGTGCACTCTCAGGTAAGTAAGCAGTCTCCAGATCCAGGCTGCCGCAATCCTCCTATCAGAAAGAATCCTGTACATATCAGAGAGGGTACCTGAAAAAATCTTGGAACAACAAAAATGACCCCACATCCTCAGATCCTGGCTACATTGTACCAGAATAGAGATAGCGATGATCCGATTAGCCAGTTGGCTCTCAAAAGCCGGGTGACCTCCCGAGCTCTCCAAGTTCTAGGTTCATCTGCCAACAAGTCGCAAACTCGAAAATGGTCATTCACCTCCATGCTAACATAGGTCGGCTACTGGGACAAGAGTATGCTGAAGATTCAAGCATCCTGACTTGCATCAATCGTGATCCTATTCCTAATTAAACATCTGTCCTGGGCCAGCACAGCATAACCACAAGCACAAATCTCTCTCCAAATAGAAGAGCAATTGTAAATGGTCTAAATCTGGGACCCCTGGCTCTAAGCTCCATAGCGAACACTCATTACCCTGCTCCATAAATAGTCATGCTAAAAAAGATATCTTACGGCATGTCTGGCAATCAACACCTCCCTCCTAACCAGAAGAGACTGAATTTTCAAGCCTCCATCCCTCATTGGCTGGCAGACTATATCCCAGGACACCAAGTGCAGCCCACAATTGTCGTATCTTAAGCTCCACAAGAAATTTCGAAAGAGCTGCTCCATACCCTGAGGCAAAAGCTGGGCAATACAGTATTTACCAGGAGGTAGACGGGGATGGAACTCAAGACAGATCTAACAAGAGTGAGCCTGCCCATCATAAAAAAGATAGTAGCCTACCAACCGTCAAGACGATCACGGACCAGCTGCTTCATAGGCCTGCACTTTGTCCTCCGAAGCCTCCCACCAATCATAGGAACACCTAGGTAGGTAAAGGTCTCGATCTACCCAGAGATCCCCAATTTGGCTTGATAACCTGCTTTGTCTGGACCTTCATTCTCGGACTGAAAATAATAATGGACTTCTGTAGGTTCACCAGCTGGCCAGATACACGACAATAATTCTTCATAATGGTGGTGAAATATCTCACATTCCGAAGTGAAGCCCGATCGATAAGAAGGCAATCATCTGCAAAGACAAGAGAAAGGCTGCGTTCCAGGGGTAGGCCAATAAGGATCCAGCAATGATCCTTGAACCATATCCCTCAAAGCACGAGAAAGAGCATCGGCGCACAAAATGAACAAGGAGACAAAGAACAACCTTGGCGAAAATCGACCGTCGAGCGAATGTACTCAATTAGCATACCATTAATCAGGATAACAAAACTAGGAAACTCCACACAGTCCATAACCTAACTGATCCACCTATATTGGAATCCAAAATTATGAAGAATCCTTTAAAGAAAGTGCCAACTCATCCGATCATAAGCTTGCTCCATATCCAACTTGATCATCATGAGGTTCCGTCGGGTGAGGGCATGTTGAAGGTCATGCATGAACTCCTGGACAAGTAGGACATTATCAGTAATACACCGCACACTGACAAAGGCACCCTACTCTGGACTGATGAGATGAGGCATAATCAATTATAGCCGTCTAACCAGGACCTTAGCACAAACTTTGTAGAGAGTGGTGCAAAGGCTGATCGGTCTAAAGTGACTGGGAATAAAAGTATCAAGTCTCTTAGAAATAAGAGTAATCAAAGTTTTCTTTCACTTAGTAGGGATGCCAGAGTAAAAGGCTGCTTGCACCGCCTCGATCACCTTTCCTCAACAATGGACCGGTACCGGTGAAAGAAAAGAGGGAAGCCATGCGGGCCCAGGGATTTGTCCTCCCCAAGGGACCAGAGGGCTTCCCTCACCTCCATGAAAGATACAAGATGAGTCACGTTCGAGTTCTCCTAGTCAAAGACAATCCACCGAATGGGATCCCTAGAAGGGAATATCCTTCCCCATAGGTAGGGTCCACCTCGATCTAAAAAATTGAAGAATCTACCTCTCAATGTGATCATTGTTAGTTACCATAGTACTGTCATCCTCCCTTCTCTGCCTGGTTCGATTGGCCGACCTCCAGATCATAGTAGACTAGTCAAAAAATCTGGTATTTCGGTCACCTTTCTTGATCCATTGAATCCTAGACTTCTGTCCCCACATGGTCTCCTACTATCACAATAAAGAGTAATGGGACGAGAGGCTAAGGCATCACTAGGTTGGCCTCCCGAAAACCTCCCTCCTAATCCTCTTACCTCTAAAAATCAATAATATCGACCTCTACCTTCTTAATACGTCTGAATATGTCACCGACCTCAGTCTAGTTTTACCAGAGGAGCCTACGCTTGGCCAGCTCCAATCTTCCAGTCATCCGGTACCTCGCATCTCTACGAACCGACATCCTCCAAACCGTCCTAATCAGATCCAACGATCTCGGATAGAAAATTCATAACTTTTTAAAGCAAAATGATGGTCTGGACATACATGGACCATCAATGATAATAAGAAGCAAGCAATGATCTGACACAATTCTTGAAAGGTGCTATACATGATGCCCAGGAAATCGCTGAATCTAGCCAGCAATGCCAAGCGCTTGGTCAATCCTTCCAAACTGGTGATTTCAAATCGGTTGTTATACCAAGTAAAACGAGATCCAGAATAACCAAGATCAATCAAACCTACATCACTCATGAACTCCTTGAACTCTCTAGAGTCAATGTTGTCCACAATTTGCATGCCTCCCATCTTCTCATGAGACCCTGCAATACAATTGAAGTCTCCAGCAACAAGGGATGGAAGGCCCTGGGACACCAACATGCAAATGTTGAACCGAAGCCACCTCCACTCCCTGTACTCGGTGCTCGCATACATGCCGAATAGGAGCCAAGGGCCATCGGTCTACTCAAAGATAACCACGACAACTTGCTACTCATACCTGTGAAAAGCATCCACCCTCACAAGCCTCATCTCCACATCACCAAAATCCTTCCTGACAAGTCTCTATACTCCATAGCGTAGGTGCTCTACATCAACCATATCCACCAACTAACATGATTAAGGCTCCTCCCAGATTGTCGGATCTTAAGCAGCATACAAACATCAAGACGGTACTGTTGGATCATTCTGCCAAAGAAAGTCCAGAATGCAGGTTTCCTTGTCCTTGGCCATTCCAAATAAGTAGCCTCATGATGATATTTAGTGTGGAAGGGGTCCACTCTAGTACTCCTCTCATCCTGATCCATCTCGATTCCATCTGGTGATGCAACCATTACTGGAGGCCTATCCTCTATCCCTTGGATGGCCTGTCTAAGCCGATCAACAACATCCTTGTGACTCATATCCTGAGACTTCACCACCATCTCTGGCTCCTGTATAGATAGTTCCATCTCTCCTGGGGCATCGATGTCCAGAAATGACTCCTGAATTGGTGCAGCTACGTCCTCTCCTGGATCACCCACTAAGAAGATAAAAGTCCTTTGATCACCCTTGCCCGCCAACAGCATCTACTGAGTTGCGAGAGGGTTGGATTCCTTTTCCAAGGCTTTGATTTTCCTCCCCAGTCCCTTACTGGGCCCAGTATGCTTCGATCTATTTGAACCATGCCTCATTCCAGTCCGTCCAAATAAATATTAGGAGACCGGGCGCGCTTAGGCTGGCCCAAGCCCATGCCCACCTCCCTCCTTGGCTAAGCCCAGATTCACATCACCCCCCTCCCTTAGGTCACGTCCCAACTCCAATGGCCCAAAATGACCAAATTCCCAAGTCCACCAACATCATCTCCCGCCGAAAAAGATCGAAGAACAGAAGGCTGATTGCCATCAAGAGATCTTCACCAGCTTGGACCACCTGCCAACATCCGGCATAATATCAAGCCAGCCCCCACCCGAGCGCAACGACTCGTTACCAGGTTGCCTCGATCCAAAACCCAAGCTCCCCTGCTCGACCTCCTTCCTCCCAAAACTACTCGACTTCTCCGCCTGTGGTAGCCATTACCGAACTGCCACAGGCTTGAACCCAAGGCAGCACCCACCCATGTCATCCGCCACCACCTCCTCTTTAGCTCCAACCACATTCATCGCTCAAAGCCCCACCGGTCTGTCATCCCCACTTCCAAGATAGCTCTCCCCTAAACCATAGAAGAAACTATACACTGAAAGCACATGCCACCGAGATTCTCCTAGATGAACCTTTGCCACTGATTGCCCTCCAGACCATTGATCAACACCCTGGGGCATGGCAATCGAGAGAGGTCAATCCACACACAAATCCGAGCAAAACTGACCCATCTCCGATATGTCATACAATCATAAACCGCCACCAACTCTCTAGCTAAATAGATGATGCTCCGGAGCATCGTCGACCCCCAAAGTTCCACCAGAAGCTATGACAGCTGCACCCAAACAAGGGCAGATCGGATTGCAGCGATCGATAGATAAAAACACAACCACCAAGATTCCACTACCAATGCCTGGCCAGCGATCACCCAAGGCCGGCCCAAGACCAAGGCCTACTCCCCTGCCTCCTAGAACTGGAACAAAAGGAACCCCTATTCCAAGTTGAAGGCCGCAACCTCGCCCTTCAATCCAACCCGTTGCCGAAACTCACGTGCCACCACCTCCACTAAGACTCTCCGACCAAGACTCCTTGCAACAAACCCCTTAACTATCCATCCCTCAATCTCAACCCTGATCTCCTCTTATGGAAGCTCCGCCACCTCCGAAAAGTGTTGAATATTCTCAACCATCTCTTCCGACAATGGCACCGTCAAAATCCACACCACACGGCCACTCAAAACTTTCTTCCAACCAGAGCTCATCCAATCCGTCATATTTGAAATCCTCCCAAGATTTCCGGCGATGCTCGCCATCCCTACCAGTACAGCCAATCACAACATCCCGGATAGTCACCGGTGATCATGCAGGGAACATGCCAAGCATGAATCTTCAAGCACTTCCAACAGAAAACACTTTCGGCGATAACCAAGCAATATCACCTTTCCTTTGATCGCCCACAAGCAGATGATCAGCCATGCGAGCCCAGCCGGAAACGAAATCCTACATGATTTCCATTTTTGGTAGTATGTTGCAGATCCACTCAAGGTCCGATAGGCTCTGCAGGACTCTGCCGCTTCTGGTGACTGATCAAACTCCGGGGGCAGCAAACTTAGTCTCTTCTCAAAATTGGTGACATTTCACATCTTCATCCACTGCCATTAATGGAGTCTCTTCATCCCATAGAAGTATGTACTTAGTAGAAGTCTCCAGTTCATCTGTCAATGGAGGAAATGAATTATCAACAGTCGTAGCAAAGCAAATTCCATGGATGAAAACATTCTTTGTGGCATTGGTGTCGACGTTGGACCCGTGCCAGTATTGGCATGGCTTCCGGACCTAAGGCCGGAATCACCTTTAAAATTTCCTCCTCTTACTTTTGATCCCATGACACAAGTACTGGACGCAGCTCTCTGCGATTGTTTCACATTGAAGAGCAATGCAAGCTTAATGTTATGCCTTAAATTTGAGACATAATACAACCATGCTACCGAGAGACACAGTTCATCAAAACACGAAACCAATTATTCATAATTTTAGATAAAAATAAAAGATAAAATCATCATTCATTAAATAATTAAATAATACTAGCTCAGAATGATCAAACCTAAAATAAAATATCACAAATCATAATCTTAAATTTCAGAAAGTCATTAACTACAGATTTATAATTAATCAGATAATTAAATTTTATTACAAAATCATCTTACTAATACTTACTAATATGATCTTTATAGCTCGAATCATTCTTCATCCCTAATGATCCTATTCTTCTGGATATAAAAAAAAAAAAATTACAAAAACTCAGTAAATAAATTTTTTATTTTTTATTTATTTAAATTATCATATTTTAATATATATAAAAATACCGAGGGAGAATTTTACAGTATCTCATGAATCTAAAGCTGACTCTATCGGAGAGATAGATTCACTTCAAGTGCTTAACATGATGATCAAACTCGGATCCTGGACAGTGCACTTCAATGCAGTTATCAGATCCAGGACTTGGATAAGTAGGATGTTTTGAAAGCCAGTTTGCAAAGAACTTGCTCTTTTTCATTAACACAACAGAGTGGCAGTGGAACCACTCTGTGCCTCCCATCTCTGTTTCTCAAGCGATCAGTGACATCACTTGTGGTTTGATCACCAAACTCGCATGTCCCAGCTGCACTGGCTTGGTCCATGTGGCCATGTAAAGTCTAATGAGATTCATACTTCATATAAACAATAAAAAACCCCAGATAGATCTGAGAAGAAGATAGTGAACTCATCTGTGAAATTTTAATGTGGCACAGCAGGAGCAATTGTATGAACAAAAAATATAATTACTTGGATTCCGACAGTACTCATATAACAAAATCATTTAAGGTGTGTTTCGTTCGCACCCAGAATTAGAATCGAAATCAAAGTTAGAATATATTAGAATGAAAATCGGAATGGCCATATCCTCTAAAATATTTGATTCCTGATCGAAATCAGAATCAAAATTCTTATTCAACTAGAAATTTAAAACCTTAGAAGAGAATTAGAATTGGATTTTGAAAGGATTGGACCATTCCCATTCCACCCCAGAATCAGAATAAGATGAGACTCTCTCCAATCACATAGTTAAAATGGGAATCACCTATTCTCATTCCCATTTCAGGCTCCTAATCCCCCCAACCAAACACCCCCTCAATGTGTCCATGAAACCCATTACATAAAGTTTTGATTTCCTTTTATCTTTTCTGCTCTTTCTTTGACAAAACTTATGGTGGAACGCCTCGATATACTTTAGTAGTTTTTCACCTTGCAATATATATCAAATTTTCTGAAAGCTTCGTATCCAGAAGAGGTACTGCTGTATTTTGAATTAACAATTCAGAAAGACATGCTACCAGAAAATCTATAATTTATCATGAAATTATTCTTAAAACAACAATTTATTATGAAGAAGTGCATGACAGTTGGTTGATAGACCCCAAAAGGAGCTACCCTTCACCCATCATACAATAGAGAGCTACCCTTCACACAGTATTATTCTTGAACATCTCTTCAGGATTACAATATATCCCTCTATACCACCTCTAGCTACAGCACCAGCCTATTCATCATAAAGTTCAAAACTACAGTACCTAAAGCACCCTCACCTCTTATATGCAGTTAGGCTGGCACATATTAAAGAGGATTTGATACCTATGTCCATTAAAAAACTAAGTCAAAATCTCGAATAACCACTACATTGGAGTAAATTGCAAAACTTCTTTAGCAGAACCTTCGCATGATAGATGACAAACAATACAAATCTAATCACCTATTTTTCTTATTAGAATAACATTTCTACTAGAAATTAGGAACCAAGAGGATATGATTTCAAACTTGTTTCCAGAAAGGCTTTGGGTAGATTTCTCACATCTTGTAATTAGATTAATTAGATTTTGATTGAACTCTCATTTAAAAATATAATAGAAGCCCATACACGTGGGGTGAACAAGAATTTGTAATTGTTTGTATACGGTAATTAAAAAAAGAGGGGTCTAATATGATAAATTGCTTACAAATCATTTCTCTAGGACTTAAAAGCTCGAGCTCATTCTTAATGGATTCATGTTTCAAGCTTTTAGGGCTGGGCCTTAATAAAGGGTCAGATATCTGAGCTTGGAGCTCAACTACACAGGCATGCACGGTCGTTATTGCAGGTTTGGCTAGAGCAGCATATTTACACCTGATGTGGCAACATCCACTGGCGAGGAGCTTGCGCAATCGCTAGCCAGCAGCCGCGCAGGTGGGGACAGCCACTTAGACGTGGCCCTGGCCGAGGTCGAGCTCGTGAAGCGGGCCCCCTGCCGAGGTCAGCTCCCAGCGGGGTTAGGTCGTGAAGAGGGCCCCCTGCCGAGGTCAGCTCCCAGCCGGGGTTAGCTCGTGAAGCGGGGCTCCCTACCGAGGTTAGCTCCCAACCAAGGTTAGCTCGTGAAGCGAGCCCCCTGCCAAGGTCAGCTCCCAGGCGGGGAACGAGTTCACGGGGTGAGCTCTCCGTCTGAAGTTAGCTCCCGGCCGGGGTCGAGCTCACACTCCCGAAGGCGGACCTCTCCAGGAGGTCTTTCCCTGCTATACGAAGGTCTGAATTACTGCCAGCGATGGAGGGAAAGGTCAACAAGAATTCAAACCACTGCACAGAGGTCCATGTCCGCCTGCAACCTGCAGAAAGTGGCACATGTCCTGCCACCAATACCAGTTCTGCAACACGCCGCCCGCATGCTCTGCGCAAGGTGAGACCGGTCAGACCCAGGGCCCTGTAGCGTGCCGCCACGTCAACGACCCTACAGCCGGAGACCTAGAGTTTCCCTAAAAGAGGAACCCTGCCAAAGCCATAGGCCCTGCAAGGCTTAAGAGGGCCACGCCCGAGGGGGGGGGGGCAGAGGGAGAAAGAGGAGGGGGCTCAAAGGTGCAGCGCCTGTGGAGAGGAGCAGGGGAGAACCCTCCAGAGCAAGGGAAAACCCTCTAGAGAGAGAGCCCCCGAGAGAGCTCCCCAAAGGGCTCACCGGAAGCCGAGAAGAGGACCAGATTGAGAGAGAATGAGAAGCTCCAAGAGGCCTAAGGATCTCCTCCCCCTCCGAAAGGACCATTCCGGGAGGGGGAAGGGAAGAAGGAGAAGCCGCGAGCACCGGCAAGCCCCCTCCAAAGAAGACACCGCAGGAGGGCACCTCAAGGACACCTGGACCAAGCCCAATCCAGGCGGGGCCATAGCACAAGGTATGAGATAAGAAAGGTAAAAGGCAGACGCAGGAGGAGCAGGGAGAGGTGAGCCAGCAAGCTCCCCAAGAGCTCGGCAGCCAAGAAACCAACCAAGAAACCTCCTCGCTCCCCTCTATCCATTCCTCCTGCCGCTCATGCATTATCTTCCTATTCTTTATATTATTTGAATATCCTTATCATGTCACCCCCTGAGGCAAGGGAGTCCCCCAAGCTCTCCATCTCAGAGATATTCTGTTCCCCTCGATCGTCCGACTGACTTGATCATCGGAGTGTCCTTGCCAGAATCTCCGACCCGGATCTTCCCTGTTTTGCAGGCCAAGCGGGCCGAAGAGCTGACCCCCGAGGAGGGAGCGCCCCCGGCTGGAGGCACCCGACGCGACGGCGACGCGCCGAAGCTACGGGCCACGACGATCCAGGTGGCAACAGATTGGCATGCCAGGTAAGGAGACCACACAGGCAATCGCGGCAGACGACTCAGGAGCTGAGAGGATCCTCGCCGAGACTGAGGATCCAGGCTCTCCAATCCACAGAACGACCGCAGTCGCCTCCCTGGGGGGCAAGCGGGGGACACAAGAGCTCCCTCTTGGGGAGCCGCCCAAAGAACAAGAAGAGAAGGGTCTGATGATAGCGAAGAGAGGGGCTTGGGCTCGTGGGTTTCCCGAACACCTGCCACCCCTCACGGTACCCTCTAGTTAGACCGAGAGTCCAGGCACTCCCGTGCATGTGGAGGCTTCTGTCATCTTATGCAAGCCTGACGGATAACTCCCTTCCCACTACCTTTGCAACATGAAAACTGCATTACAGTTCTGCAGGAGAAGCCCCTGCATCACCATCGATGGAAAGCATCATCGCCTCGCTCACGGTTCGGAGATGGCAGCGGGATGCCACCCACCACGCGACTCGCAACGAGGCGAACCAAAAAGAGACGAGGCCTAATCCCGGGGGGCAGCCTGCCGATAAAAGATGGCACGCTGTTGTAACCCCCGTAAAGGACCCCGGCGAAGGGGTCGAAGCCCAGCCGGGTGGAGCCTACTACCTCGCCGATCCCGGCGCCTCCTGATGCTCACGAACCTGGAACACGAGCAACTTAAGAGAGCACCACCGATGATGTAAAACCTCTTCTTATCATCTAAGTCCCTTTTTCGTGCAACTTCGTCTTTCGCCTGTGCAGGAACGTCTCCGTCCAACTCAAAGTCCGGCGGACTCAAGCCAGGCCCTCCATCAGGCTCGCACTCCTCGCCGTGCTCACAGTCCGGAGGTGGCGACAGGACAAACCGCCATCTATTGCTTGACTTACAGCATGGCGCCCTCAAGCCGGGGCCCTCAATAGGCCCGCACTTTCAACCGAGCTCACAGCCCGAAGGTGGCGACAGGGCAACCCGCCATCTACCGCATGACTCACAGTTCGGCAACCCCTCACCAACAAGTGGGCCCCTCCATCAAGCCCGCGCTCCTCAATCGAGCTCATAGCCCGGAGGCGACACCAAGGTGTTGTCTATCGCGTGACTCACAGCTTGGCTCACCCATAAGCCTGGCGCCTCACAGCCTCATGGCTGCGCTCATAGCCCGGAGGCGGCATCGAGATGCCATCTACCGCGTGACTCGGTGTGGCGAATCGAGAAGCTCGGCACCCTACAGCCTCAGCCATTCTCACAGCCTGGAGGCAGCACCAAGATGCCATCTATCGTGAGACTCACAGCATGGCGACTCCTCACCAACAAGCGGGCCCCTCCATCAAGCCCGCGCTTTTCAGCCGTGCTCATAGCCTGGAGGTGGCACCAAGATGCCGTCTACCGCGACAGTCAGCATGGCAACCCCTCTTTAACAAGCGGGCCCCTCCATCAGACCTGCGCTCCTCATCATGCTCACAGTCCAGAGGTGGCGGCAGGGCAAACTGCCATCTACCGCTTGACTTACAATGAGGTGCCCTCAAGCCGGCCCCTCAACAAGCCCGCACTTTTCAGTCGAGCTCACAGCCTAGAGATGGCGGCAGGGCAACCCGCCATCTACCGCGTGACTCACAGTTAGGCAACCCCTCTTCAACAAGCAGGCCCCTCCATCAGGCCCGTGCTCCTCAGCCAAGCTTAGCCCGGAAGCAGCACCAAGGTGTTGTCTACCGTGTGACTCACAGCTTGGCTCACCCATAAGCCTAGCGCCTCACAACCTCATGGCCGCGCTCACAACCCGGAGGCAGCATCGAGATACCGTTACCGCGTAACTCACAACATGGCGAATCGAGAAGCTCGGCACCTCATAGCCTCAGCCGTGCTCACAGCCCAGAGGCGGCACCAAGATGCTGTCTACTGCGAGACACAGTATGGCGACTTCTCACCAACAAGCAGGCCCCTCCATCAGGCCCGCGCTCTTCAGCCATGCTCATGGCCCGGAGGCGGCACCCAGATGTCGCCTACCGCATGACTCAGCTCGACACCCTCTTCAACAAGCCAAGCCCACTTCATCGGGCTCGCACTTTTCGACCAGACTCACAACCCTTAAGCTATGACAAGGCAACCCTGCCATCTACCGAGAGGTCTGCGGCTGGACAATCTCTAGGTCGGGTCCCTCCGGCAGGCCTATGCTCAGTGGCCCCACTCAGTCTTAAGGCGCAATTGGGGATTCCTGGAACCCTACCATCTACCACGAAACTCACAGTTTGGCACCTATAAGCCGGGAAACTCATGAAGCCCCACATCCACTGCCTTACAATCCGGAGATATCTACCAGGAAACTCCAGAAGTCCCACCATCTACCCCTTGACTCACTGTGGTGAATCGAGCCAGGATACTCCGGAGGCCCCGTGTGCAATTGCCTTGCTCACGGCCCGAGGATGTTGGTGGAGAATCCTTGAGTTCTTGTCGTCGGCCGCCTGATTCACGGCCTGGCAAGCTAAGGAGACCCCCCAGAAGCAATCCGAGAAGAAGAAAAGAAAAATGACAAGCAAAGTGAAGGAAACACGAAGTGTTCCAATCGAAGGAGAAAGTCACCCTCATCAGGACATCCCCCACCCCGGTGAGAGACTCCTAGCAGCCCAGAAGGCCGAACAGAGACTCCTGGCAACCCGGAAGGCCGAGCAGAGACTCCTGACAGCCCGAAAGGCCGAGCAGAGGGTTCGGGCTCGGAAAAAAAAGAGAGATAGAAGAAGGAAGAAGACAGAATAGCAATCGTAAAGGAAATGGACGTTTCATTGATCAAAATCTCTTACATCCTATGGAGGCTCCCGACAGGCCGGGAGACCTCCCGAAAGGCCGAGAGACCTTCCGAAATCCTAAGATACAAGATGAAGGGTAGATGGACTGAAGCCCCATCTCCGCTCCTCTGTGATTGGTGGAGGCACCGGCTGGAGTCCGCTAGATCTCTAGAGCCCGGCATCGGCTCCGCCTCTACCGCACCGTCCTCCTAGGAATTCATCGATCCCGTGATTCCAAGGGCAGATGCAGCAGCTCCGCATCAGGATGGTCCTATCTACACCACAGTGACCGTGGCCCCTGCCACGGTGACCGTGACCCAAGCCACCACCTCCTCCTGTAAGATCTCCGGTCTTGCGAACCGGGAGGTGGCTCCGGCTACCTCCGCTTTTAAGGCAGGCTCTTTCTCTGCCCCAACTGCGTGGCCGGAGGATCTCCCCCCTTACACCTGAGGGAGAAGTTTCAAGCTTGACGGATTTCTTCTCCGAACCAGACATCCACACCTTGACGTTGGCCAGTCGCTCCCGGAGAGCCTTCATTTGGCCCTCCAGGCCTCGGACTGAAATCCTGAAGTCTACTGAGAGCCCTCCCTCAGTGCAGGCCGAGGGAGAGGGGTTGAAGAGGGTAAACATGGAGGCCAATACCAGAACCAGAAGGGGGCTAGAGAAGGAAGCTTTGCAGAACCCTGGCCATCTGCGCCCGAAGGCCTTTTAAAGGTCACGAAGCCAACCGGGAGTCACCATGTGTTGGCTCCAGGCGCCTCCCGATGCTTCGGTTCACGGGACGGGCACCCTGATCTAGCTAGGACATTAATGATCCCTACATTGGGAGATTGAGCGGGACGCCCCGTTAATATAAGGCACAGTCTTCGGGAATTGGCCAATCAAAGTATTGATGGCGCAGAAGGCACGCCCTCCACGTCAGCATGGACATTACTCCCATCGCCCCAAGCGACGCTTCGTTCTCCGAACTCGGAAGTGGAGGGCATGTGATGTGGCAACATCCACTGACGTGGAGCCTGCGCAACCACCAACCAACAGCCGCGCAGGTGGGGACAGCCACCTAGACATGGCCCCCAGCCGGGGTCGAAATCGTGAAGCAGGGCCCCTGTTGAGGTCAGCTCCCAACCGAGGTTAGCTCATGAAGTGAGCCCTCCTGCTGAGATCAGCTCCCAGCTGGGGTCGGGTTCACAGGATGAGCCCTCCATCTGAAGTTAGCTCCCGGCCGGGGTCAAGCTCACCCTCCCAAAGGCAAACCTATCCGGGAGGTCTTTCCCTGCCATACAAAGGCCAGAATTTCTGCTAGCGGTGAAGGAGGGAAAGGTCAACAAAAATTCAAACCACTGTATGAAGGTCCCTGTCCGCCTGCAACCTGCAGAAAGTGGCACATGTCCTGCCACCAATACCAGTTCTGCAACACGCCGCCCGCATGCTCTGCACAAGGTGAGACCAGTCAGACCCAAGGCCCTGTAGCGTGCCGCCATGTCAATGACCCTACAACCGGAGACCCAGAGTTTCCCCAGAAGAGGAACCCTACCAAAGCCATAGGCCCTGCAAGGCTTAAAAGGGCCACGCCCGGGGGGCTAGAGGGAGAGAGAGAGGAGGGGGCTCGAAGGCGCAACGCCTGCGGAGAGGAGCATGTGAGAACCCTCCAGAGCAAGGAAAAACCCTCCAGAGAGAGCCCCCAAGAGAGCTCCCCAGAGGGCTCACCGGAAGCCGGGAAGAGGATCGGACCGAGAGGGAAGGAGAAGCTCCAAGAGGCCCAAGGATCTCCTCCTCCTCCTCCGGAAGGACCATTCCGGGAGGGGGAAGGGAAGAAGGAGAAGCCGCAAGCACCGGCAAGCCTCCTCCAGAGAAGACACCGCAGGAGGGCACCTTAAGGACACCTGGACCAAGCCCCCAATCTGGGCGAGGCCATTGCACAAGGTATGAGGTAAGAAAGGTAAAAGGCAAACGCAGGAGGAGCAGGGAGAGGCGAGCCAGCAAGCTCCCCGAGAGCTCGGCGGCCAAGAAACCGGCGAGGAAACCTCCCCGCTCCCCGCTTCCCGCTCTCCATTCCTTCCTTCTGCCGCTCAGGCATTATCTTCTTGTTCTTTATATTATTTGAATATTCTTATCATATCACCCCTTGAGACAAGAGAGTCCTCCAAGCTCTTCGTCTCAAAGGTCTTCTGTTTCCCTTGATCGTCCTACTGACTTGATTGTCGGAATGTTCTCGTCGAAATCCCCGACCGGAGTCTCCCTTGTTTTGCAGGCCAAGTAGACCGAAGAGCCAAGCCTTGAGGAGGGAGCACCCTCGACGGGAGGAGGCACCCGACGCGGCAGTGACGTGCTGGAGCTACGAGCCACTACAATCCAGGCACCGTTAATATAAGAGCACGGTCTTCGGGGCTTGGCCAATCAAAGCATTGATGGAGCAAAAGGCACGCCCTCCACGTTAGCATGGACATTACTCCCATCGCCCCGAGCAATGCTTCGTTCTCCGGACTCAGGAGTGGGAGGTATCTGATGTGGCAACATCCGCTGACATGGAGCCTGCACAACCGCCAGCCAGCAGCGCGCAGGTGGGGACAGCCACCTAGACGCAGCCCCCGGCCGGGGTCGAGCTCATGAAGCGGGCCCCCTACCGAGGTCAGCTCCCAGCAGGGGTTAGCTCGCGAAGCGAGCCCCTTGTCGAGGTCAGCGCTCCCAACCGAGGTCGAGTTCACGGAGTGAGCCCTCCGTCTGAAGTTAGCTCCCGGCCGGGGTCGAGCTCACGCTCCCGAAGGTGAACCTCTCCGGAAGGTCTTTCCTTGCCATACGAAGACCGAATTGCTGCCAGCGGTGAAGGAGGGAAAGGTCAGCAAGAATTCAAACCACTGCACGGAGGTTCCTGTCTGCCTACAACCTGCGGAAAGTGGCACATGTCCTGCCACCAATGCCAGTTCTGCAACATGCCAACCGCGTGCTCTGCGCGAGGTGAGACTGGTCAGACCCAGGGCCCTGTAGCGTGCCGCCACGACAACGACCCTACGATCGGAGACCTAGAGTTTTCCCAGAAGAGGAACCCTGCCAAAGCCATTGGCCCTGCAAGGCTTAAGAGGGCCACGCCCGGGGGGCCAGAGGGAGAGAGAGGAGGGAGCTCGAAGGCGCAGCGCCTGCGGAGAGGAGCAGGGGAGAACCCTCTAGAGCAAGGGAAAACCCTCCGGAGAGAGCCCCCGAGAGAGCTCCCCAGAGGGCTCACCAGAAGCCGAGAAAAGAATCGGACCGAGAGAGAAGCTCCAAGAGGCCCAAGGATCTCCTCCGGAAGGACCATTCCGGGAGGGGAAAAGGAAGGAGAAGCCACGAGCACTGGCAAGTCCCCTCCGGAGAAGATACCGCAGGAGGGCACCTCAAGAAGGACACCTAGACCAAGCCCCCAATCCAGGCAGGGCCATCGCACAAGGTGTGAGGTAAGAAAGGTAAGAGGCAAACGTAGGAGTGGAGAGAGGTGAGCCAACAAGCTACCCGAGAGCTCGGCGGCCAAGAAATCGGCCAGGAAACCTCCCCGCTCCCCACTCTCCATTCCGTCCTTCTACCGCTCGGGCATTATCTTCTTGTTCTTTATATTATTTGAATATCCTTATCATGTCACCCCCTAAGGCGAGGGAGTCCTCCAAGCTCTCCATCTCAGAGATCTATTTCCCTTGATCGTCCTACTGACTTGATCATCGGAGTATCCTCGCCGGAATCTCCGGCCCGGATCTCCTCTATTTTGCAGGCCGAGCGAGCCGTAGAGCCGACCCCTAAGGGGAAGGGAGTGCCCCCAGCGGGAGGAGGCATCCGACACGACGGTGACGTGCCGGAGCTATGGGCCACGACGATCCAGGTGGCAACAACACCTTTACGCTCATTACCTTCCCAACATACTCATCTTGCATTTTCCATGCTACAAGATGCTTCTAAATGTTGCTACTTAGAATGACTCTAAGAAGAAAGACCTGAAAGCTGACAATAAAGACCATTCACAAAAATTTTTTGATGTTGGTGTCAAAAATTCATGTCTTAGCAGGATATCCCGAAGAATACTGGAACGTCCCAAAACGAGGTATCATCTCATGTATCGGAACAAGATGTCCTGCCAATATCCAACACCTTAACCGAGATATTTTGGGATGTCTGCTGTCTCAAGTGTTGGAATAGGACAAGATAGCGGTGCATCCCATTTCATGGAAAAACTGATACAAGTCCTGTCCCGCAAAATTTAAAATCTTGGTTGGTGTTTGTGTCACTAGATAACAGAGTTGGCAACGGACTTGGACTGGTTCAGAGCCTCAGGGTGAGCTGCTCTGGAACTAGGCTTGCACAAACCATTTTAAAATTTGGGCCATGAAGAGGCTAGTAGAATTCATGTCAAACTTCAAATTGCCTCTGTTAGGCTTGAAGCCTAATCTCACAGACATATATCAATTTTTGGCCATTCATTTCTTTATGATGGATTCTAGCATTATAAATCCAACCTCATTCTCCATTAACAAATGGAAAACCTTAGTCACTCTATATTCTGTCACTCTCCTCCCATTCCCTCCATACCACATGCTGACTGCTCTCACTGTGAGTTTACCCTTCCACTTGCCAAGAACCACCCACACTGCACCATCACAAGGCTACTCCACCCCTTTCATCCCATCTCTCCACACTAATGGACTCCTCTCTCATCCACCTGTCCTTCCCTTCCTCCAATCTTCCATTTCCCCTCTCCCCGTATCCTCCAAAAAACTCTCTTCTTTCACTGCTCTCCTGTCCCCTCCAACAACTTCTCTTCCTTTACTCTCCTACTCAGGTCCTTGCCTCCTTTATTCCTCATCTAGTCTTCTACACCTCTTTGTGCTCTGCAACCATTGAACCTCCATCACTAGTTCATCTCATTGACATCAAACTCTATATGGTGCCATTGTTGCAATTGCAGCCTAACTCTTTTTCTCACTCTGCCCATCCCCAAGCTTTGGGCTGAGTTGAAGCTGGGTTTGAGCCTCTAGCATTTTGGGCTTAAACCAGACTCAAAACTGGCCTCCAGTTTTTCATTTGGGCCCCAGCCAAGATTAAACACAACTCAATAAGTCAGATTGAGCAAAGGCTAGAAGGGGCAAGTCTTGAGCCCAACCTGCTTCTAGTCCTACTAGTGAAGAGAAGCCAATGAAGGTATTGCAAAGAAGTTAGCTGGATCATTTGGCTTGGTATGGTTGAATAGATTAGCAAAATAAAGGATAAAACAATGAAGAATAATATAGAAAAGAGGGGAAGGGATATAACCTACTTTGATGTATGAACAGCACCTCTAATTGGGTGCTAGGTTGGGTGGTTGACCATATAGAGAAGGAAAGAGGAAGAGAGGAAGAAGAGGAAAAGGCATCCTATGGTTTAATATGAACTTGGTACGCGGATTTGAAAAATCTCTCCACATACACATATATGTAAGTATACTACATTTATAGACATATCCACGTGCACATGTATATATACATAGATACATAGATACATATATGTAAAGATACACACATGCATATTATATATATATGTGTGTGGATGTATGCATGTGTATACATGTATATATACAATCTACATAAGAATCTTTACATTGAAGTTTTAGGTGTGTCTTAGTACCATATTACAAAAAATGTTTTGGAGACAAGAATATCTTACTGGACCTTAAAGATTTTAGCAATGATTAAATATAATAGAATTCATAAACTCTTAATTAAGAAATAACATAGTTTTTCAATGCCACTATGTTAATCTTCACACTAAAATAAAAAAATAATAATAATGTTCTTGAATCGACTTTTATTCTAATGGAATTTGAATTTTTGATAAAATGAAGTCAATGTTTCAAAAGGTGGCTACGGTATGCATGCAGTCAAGGGACGAAACAGCACGAATGCATTATGCAAGCCAAGTATTCTGGTGCATATGCAATTCGTTTTTAATATTTTAAATAAATAAAAATATTAATACAACAATAGCAACAACTATAGCATAATATATATGTTGAACCTGCCACATATAAACATCGTTTATTTCATCAAGTGAACAACAATACATCTTCTAGCCAATCATTACCATCCATATCAGAATGGATGGATGTTCAGTAGCAACAACTATAGCATAATATATATGTTGAACCTGCCACATATAAACATCATTTATTTCATCAAGTAAACAATAGTACATCTTCTAGCCAATCATTACCATCCATATCAGAATGGATGGATGTTCAGTCCCATTGTGTCTGGAAATCTCATGGACTCCTCCTCACTTCATTCTCATAACATCAGTTCCTTTCTCAAATGGCTCTTCATTCCCATATAGAAGTGCACATGACGTCAGAAGGCAAAGGAGACAAAAAGGAAGAGGAACTTGGATCAATTTTCTCATTCAAAAGATGAAGAGGGAGAAGAAGAAGATTGATGTTAGGTCAGAATATTTCTGAATTCTTTTTGCTCATTTAATTATAATTAATGTCTACTAGTTAATTGTTGTTCTTATCAAAAAATTTCATACTAGAAATGGCTTGAAGAAAATTATATTTATGCATTTTATGAAGGATAAGGTTTACCCTTCCCCAAGCAAAATCCTGGCTCAGTCATTGGATAAGACAATGATTTGGATTCTCAGATATGTGAGTTATACAATGCAAACATTAAGGCCCAAGGCAAAAATCTTCTACAGCAAAATATGATACTAACTAAGCCTTTTAAAGAAGTTATCAAAACCACATTCCCTAGCACAAGCAATGCTTCTACCTTCTAAGAGTGTGTATTGCATCATTTGAAAAAAAAAACATCAGATGAAATTCAATAATGGTTCATTTGGGTCATGATTTCAGGCAGTCAATAAATAGATGCACTAGTGATCCATCAAAAGATTCAATATTAGCAAAAATTTAAAAAAAAATTTATATCTAATATAATACAAGAACGAAATATGACAATTTCTTAGAAAAGATCCATAGACAGTAATAAGCTATGAAGGACATGCAATGGTGACATGTGAGTGACAAGATAGCACAATATAATGCCTATATTGTGTGTATGCTCCAGTTATAGTGCACCAATCTTAGAAGCATGCGCCATAGCATCTGTACAAGCATATTCCCCTATCATTTTAATATTTAAGGTAGAGATATTTACGTATCTTACAACTAAAGATAAGCATAACAATTTCAGTGAAACAATCACCAATCACAAGCAATATTAATAAAACAGATAATTTTGATGGACACATTATTCGGTAAATACAAAAAAATGAAGAGTATGTCTGCCAAAACTGTTCTTAAAAGAAAGCTAAAAATGGTCTGAGCAATCTTATATGAATAAAGGTGGAAATGACTTAGGTTGGCTGGGGTCAGTGACCTACATCAAATCTATAAGGGCCTCTCTTAAACCTGGTGGGTTAAGGGCCTCTCTTAAACCTGGTGGGTTAGTGTTAGGGATGCCCAACTTGAACATGATGAAGGGTCAACCTGTGCGACCAATTTAAGAACCAGACCCATATAATTTCTCGGCTTTCTATCTTTTAGGCAGAAAACCAAGGATTGAAGTATCGAGGATCACACTCATTCCGACCAAGAGTGCGTTTGGTATAGTTTTGGATTTCTTATCTATTTTCTTATTCAAATGTTATGTTTTGCAAGGAAGAAGGTGTGAGTGTTCGGTTAACTACCCTAGTTATGATTTACTCTTTGAACCATAGTTAGAAACATGTATAATTATTACATAAATAATATATTAAACTACATATATAACATACAGTTGTTAAGATTAGCATTTGAAAAGCAATTAGAATACTAGCAATCATAAAATAAAAGGGATAAAATGACAATTACAACTAACAGATTGATGCACGCTAAAGAAGTATAAAACTTTTCAGATTTTTGTTGATGGGATAGAAGTGTAGGCATAATTATCTAAAACTTTAGAATTTTTACAACATGATAAGTTTTTTGATATATCTAGAAATAATAATTCAAAAAAAATTGGTACTAAAATTCAAATACTAATACAACATTTTTAATACAAAAAAACACACTAACCCAGAACATAGAGTATAATTAGCTATTAAATCATGTATAATGTTTTGATTTTATAATAACTTAATACTTTTATAGACGATTAATTTAGAAATTGATTCTAATAGCTAATAGTCACAAAATTTGTTTTTAATTGAGGGCGACCAGCTCTATATATACATCATATAAAACAATCAACCGAACATTAGTATTTTTTGCCAAGTAATTTCAAATCTATTTAATTTTTTGGCCTAGGCTCGGTGGAACCGAGCACACCTAAATCAACCCTATTATTTGTGAAAAATCGGTAGGATATGCATATCACAAGTGCAAACATACTAGCAACATTTATTAAATTTTTTCATTTTATTAGGCAAAAAAAAAGTCCTGTAGGATTTAGATCAAAACATTATCTATATCATATCCAAAAAACAATCCAAACAAATACCCTTTGATCAGATTAGTTTCAGATTGAATTGAGTTTTAGGTGTAGGATGTGGGATTACACCCTAAAATCCACATGCTAGAGCTTTGATTCATGTTCTAGAGAATGAATCCAAGCTCAATTGTATCTCCCCTAGATTTAGCAACTTCTTGAGGATCTCAATTCCCTGGGTTTTTGAAAAAAGTAACAGGAGAGAAGTCACATATCTCCAGTCCTTTGATTTTTAAGTCCAAAAATCTTGATTTTTGATAAAAAACACCTAGATCCCAAGCCTCTCACCTTGCTTTTTCTCCCTCACCATTGTTTCTAGCCAAGGATGATGAGAATGAAGGAGAAAGAAGGCTCGAAAGGAGGTATTCGGTGGTATCATTTGGTCTCTCTTCTTAAACCAGCCAGTTTGGAATGAACCAAAGTTGATATTCCCAAACTACTCAATCATAGAGCAATTCAGCCGGTTCAGAGTGTGGTCAACCCCAAACAGAGGTTATGCAAACCAAGACACCCTTGATTCAGTATGAACCACACAATTCTCTCATCCTAAGAAAAAACTGCAAAAATTTGGACTATTCGTTTTAGGCATTTTTGAACATTTTTAGGTTGCATCTTGTCTTGAGCATTAACTAAGAATTATTTATGTTTCTATAATCATAAATTATGATATTTAAACTAAGACAAAACATTAGAAAAGAACATAAGCACTGAAAGCTAAAACAATAACATATCTAACCATCAGGATGCAAAATCATGAAGACACGAGGGCAACTTTATCTCCAGCGGCCAATTTACCTATAAGAGATGATAGAAGCCATAACTGCCAAAATAACCATTGCCACGAAGAGACCACAACCCCTTGGACCATCCAACAGCTTGGAAGAGCCTTATAGACCAAAGCATTCTTTATCTTAAGAGAAATCTTCAAGCACTTCATTAGATCACGCCTACCTTCTAAGGGTCTGATTTGAAGCTCTGAAGTAGATAAACTTGCTAAAGATAAAGAGTAGAGAAACCCAGGGCTAAGGAGAGAGGAGGCAGCAGGGCTAAGAGAGAGGTGAAAGAGAGAGAGGGTGCTGAGAAAGAGAAGGCTGGGTGGAGGAGGACAAAGTACTGGTGGGAAGAGAGAGGTAGGCGGAGTATAAAAAGGGTGGTTGTAGTCAATGGAGAGGTCAGATGAGGAGATCTTGGTGGTTGATTGAGAGGAGTCGAGATAAGGAGACTTGTGCTGCAATGGTGGAAAGGTGCAGCTGGGTACAGTCCTGCACCATGTTTTTGGGAAAGGGCAGATGGTGGGGTCAAGGACCAGAGGACAGTAGGAAGGAAAGAGATTGGATTTGAGAGCATCCAACAGGGTCTAGTAGTTTAAAAACTAGGTCGTGGTGCCCATCTCTTCCCAGCTAAAATCTCTGGCCATTGCTCAATATCTAGTGGCTTGTATAAGCTTACTTTTCAAATTTCATTATATATCTAATATATACTTAATTTTCTAGCTATGGTCTTCCAACTCAAAATATTAAGAACCTATTTGGAAAGGATAGGATTGGCCCAAATCTTATAGAATTTGGCAATTCTAAACATAAAAATGTTGTTTTATTTTCAATTATTGTTTAGTTGATTTAATTATGGGATTAAAAATCAACAGGAAGTGGCTAATCTCATTGGGGGAAAAAAAATCCTCTGCAGGATCTCTTTTTTCCAAACAACGTCGGGCTCTACCTCATCATCCTCATTATCATCTTCTTCCTGGCCATTTCTTCTGTCTCCCACCTCACCCACAACCTCTCTCTCCTCGTCCTCTCACTGCACCGTCCCCTTCCTGCCTCCTTCCATGCCACCCCACTCTCCAATCTTGCTGCCCTCTTCTTCATCGTCGTTACCGTCGCCGTCGCCACTGCTGTGCCTGCCCCCAGTGGCCCTTCTAGCCCCACCACGACTGCAGCAACCACCACCGCCATGCTGGAAGGCCGTCAAGTTCAACCCTCAGCTCTCCTCTATGTTAGATCCATTAAACCTTGCTCATAAGTTGTTTGATGTTATGTTAAAATGCATCTCTTGTTTGTTTCTCAGTATACATCCCTTATGTTTCATTTTATGCTGTTCTTTGCATTTTTGGAGACTGTTTACAGTCTCTTTGGTTATCTAGTTTTGTTTGTAGAAAAGGATTATGTTCTGCTTAGCCTGTTTCTATTTTGAGGGATTAGTGGTCTGATTTATGTTGTTATCGTGTTTATAATCTGTTTGGTTATATAGTTTCATTTGAGGGAATTTTGGTTGGTTATGTAGTCTCTTTGGTTATCTAGTTTCAATCCCATCGCTAGTTGATGGTCAGGAGCTCCTATTTAAAGGAAACACCATTTTTTACAAACAAGATGCAATATACATATACATATGCATATATGAATACACACACACACATATATATATATATATACATATAGACACACACGCCAGTTTTGCAATGAATTCTCTGCCATCAGTGCTTTGGTTATTTGCATTTATCTGTGCTTGTTTTCAATGGATTAGCTCCCATTCTGCAGGATCCAATTTCTGCTTTTATCCTAAAACTTATGCTGATTACTCAAAGCTTGACATGATTAAAAAACACTTCAACTTGAAGTCCTGTTCACCCCTCTATTCTGGTAGCTTGTGTTAGGTGTGTGTTGTTTAATGGAAGTGCATGCAATATATATCCTTCCTGTTAATTTGATTCTTTGTTTCTAATAAAGAATTTGATGTTTTGAACCATTAGGAATCATCTTAAAGGTTCATGTCTTTATTAGGAAAACTCTTTGTCCAGATCATATTTTGATGTGCAGCCAAAATCCAATGCTCCAGAATTGTAGCAAGATAGCTTCATATTAGGATGTTGTGCGATGAATGGTTTATTCAGAGTCAGACATGTATCAATGGAAAGTTCAACCTCCCTAAATTCATTATATGTCCTTATTAATGTTTTGGGTACTTTTGGCTATTTATGTTATCATAGCTGGATTTTGATCCCATGTTTCCCTAAATTCATCAATTTCTTGCCTGACACATATATGAATGGGATGTGCCTGATGCACATTTATGAGTGTGGTTGCCTGTTTATATTTCCATATGATGTCACAACTCATGTATTTTGATGGGAGACACTTCACATGTTCTTATGGTTGCTGGTTCTTATTCTCATATGATGTTTCAAAATTTATGGATTCTAATGGGAACTACATATATGTCCTTATGCTTGCCTGTTCATATTCCCAAATGATGTTTCAGAGCTGATGGACATTGATGGGAATTATTTCACACATTCAAATGATCGTGTATTCTTAATCCCAGATGATGTTTCAAGATTGATAAATGCTGATGGGAATGATGTTATAAGGCATTATATTCATCTATTCTTACTCCCATATGATGCTTCAAAATTTATGGATTCTCATTGGAATTACATTATATGTCTTTATGCTTGCCTCCTTATATTCTCGGATGATGTTTCAAAACTGATGGATGGGGATAGTAATTATTTCACATCTTCTTATGCTCCCCTTTTTTTAATCCTAGATGATGTTTTAAGGTTGTGGGATACTGATGGGAATGATGTTTCAGATGATGTTTTTAAATTGATAGAGACAGATGGGAATCATGCTACATGTCCTTATGCCCGTCTGTTCATATTCCCATATGATGTTTCAAAATTAATTATTTCTGATGGGAATTATGTTACTTGGACTCTGTTCTCTTACAATATTCTACAAGGTTTCTTCTTTATCCTATCTTTTATGATCCCATATGATGTTCCAGTTACTGATGGGAATTTTTCTATAAACTCAAAGGCCAAAATGTTACAGGATAAACAGGGGGTGCAATGCCTTATTTTCTTCACTACAGGAAGTATGACTCCTTATCCTCTTCTTTTGGACTTCTTGCCTTCTAAAATTGCACCAGCGGCTCCTTTACTGTTTTTACCTCATTGCAGCAACATATCCTCTATTTATCTACTCAATTTGTGGCAGCTCCTTATCTTCTAGTTGTATGGTTTTATTGCATTTATGGTTTACAGGCATACAATCATATCCTATGCAACTTGCTATAACTGGACAATCAGCCACCATCATGCTATCAAGTTCAGCAATTATGGGGCATTTCAAGATTTACCCTTCCTATCACAGAGAATTGTAAGCATAGCCATTAGAATGTTAAGCTAGAGACACTTGGACTATCTTGCCTTATGGATATATATTAGTATGGGGATCACTCAACTTACAGCTGTATGCATCTGGGAATTCCAGCTGATGGAGGATATGTGGAAGGTCTTTGTTGTTTTCATTAGATGTCTCTTTTATATGTATGTTATCTCCTACCAAGTCTAAGTATTTTCTATAGCTCCAGGTATCTTATTATTTTTCACTGGTTTGTATATTTTCTTCGCTGTACAGGGGTACCTATTTTTGTCCACCTCTTATACGGTACCTCCTACTTTGTGTTATTCCCTTTGGGTTCCTTGCTGTAATCAGACTCTATATTTATTATACTAATACAGCTTCGGCTATTCTTCTTACACCCCCCCCAAAAAAAAGAGGGGGAGGGCGGGGGTGAAGTTCAGACTTCAGTCTCTAATTACGTTGGAGACTTGGAAAGTACCATAGTTATTTTCAACAACAGTGGCAGTGCTTGTGCCTGCATCATGTCCAATAACCAAGTCTAGAGCATCAGAATTTGTGTGGTTTTCTGTAAGCTTTTAACTTAGATGTATCAGAAGAAAAGTCAATATAATAAGCAGATGATTCAGTTGGAGTGGTATTAGAACTAGCATCTTGGGTGATATCTAGAACATCTTGACTTGAATCTATATGAACAGCATCAACATTCAACACCATCACCAGATGATTTGACATCGGGCATCGTAGTCTCCTCATAGTGTATATTATCACATCTGCCTTTAGTAGCATCTTCTTTAAATTCTGTAGGAGAGGAATGCTCATATGGAATTTAAAATTTGTATATATAATCGGATTCATGATCAAATTTTTTATAAAGATTAATAATATATATATATATAATTGAGTTCTAGTAGCAAGTATCTAAGATGCATATTCCAAATCTGTAGGGGTAAATTTCAAACCTGGAACGAGTTTTTATTTTAAATTCCAAAAATATACAAAGATATATTATCTTTTCTTCATATGAATTACTTTATAAATTAATGATTAATATGATATTTTGATAATGATAAGTTTATTATTTTAGTAAAATAATTGATAAAGAGGGAAGGAAAAGAGAAAAAAGCGAGGGAAAGAAAATCTTAATTTATCATCCAAACCTAGGATAGGATTATTTACATGATTTTTTTTTTTTTTTGGTAAGGAATTTTTTTTATAATAGGATTTTCATATATAATCCTATAGGATCAAATTCTATATCCATGATTTTTATCCTATATTTATAAGTTCTAGATATCCAAACAGGCCCTAAGAGACTTTGATCTAAACCTGAAAACTTGTTAACTAATTAGGGCTAGCTAACCCACAGGACCCACTAATCTAATAAGGATCAATTTGGAAAGGATAGAATTATCCCAAATCCTAAGATTTAGCAATCTTATAGATAAAAATTTCATTTCCTTTTCTACCATTTGGATTATTTAATTGTAGAATAAAATAACAATTGGAAACAGCTAATTCCCAAGGGAAAAATAACGACCTTCAAATGTCATCATTTTTTTTTCCATGATGACCCGGCACTACTCCCCCGCCACAACCACCCCCCCCGGGACCCCACCATTCCTCTTCCTTGCACAAGATCCCCTCCCCCGCTATTCCTCTTTCTCGTGCAATCCCCTCCCCTGCCCTCCCCCTCTCATTCCTCACCTCCACCTAATTCCCAAGGAAAAAATAACGACCTTCAAATGTCATCATTTTTTTTCCACAATGACCAGACACTGCTCCCCCACCACCACCACAGCCCCCCCGGACCCCACCATTCCTCTTCCTTGCACAAGATCCCCCTCCCCTGCTATTCCTCTTTCTCATGCAATCCCCTCCCCTCCTCTCCTCCCCCTCTCCCTCCCCCCACCGACAGCCTCCCCATCTTCCACCTCTGACCCCTCTCCTTCCTCGCCCTCCTCTGCCTCATCTCTTTTCCCTTGCTGACGGCCTCCCCCTACCATTCGATCTCCCTCAAGTGCTCTCCTTTGCCACAAATCTCTGAAGAAGAAAATGAGATTTATGCGGACATCCAACACAAATCTTGATGTATACCCAGCACGAATCTTGATACAGATGGATGTAGTTTTTTTAATATTTTTATGGGTGTATGGATATCTCTGAATCGGAGATTAGTTTGTTTTTTTTATCTATTTCAGTTGTTTAGAGTTCCGATTTATCTTAGCGGAATCCCTTATTAGTTCCGATTATTTAGAGTTGTTTTAGGATTTATCTTATCAGTTGTTTGTTTAGGATTTATTTTTATCCCTTAGTTTGCTCCGAGTTTGTTTTAGGATTCCAATTATTATTTAAAGGTCTTTGTCATCGGAATAAAAAAAATATCAAAGAAAATTATTGAAAAGAGTTTGTGTGTTATCCCGACTTCTCCCCCGTCCCCCATCCCCCTTCCCTCCCTCCTTCCCCTCCCTTCTCCTCTTATCTCTTCCTCTCTCTTCCGATTCTTTCCATGATTCTCCTGCTTCTTCCTCTCTCTCTAAGTTCTCCCTAAACTTTCCTTTCTCTCTCTGAGTTCTTCTCCTTGAACTTTCCTCTCACTCTTCTTCTCCCGTTTCTCCCTCTTCCTCTTCTCTTCCCTTTCCCCTCTCTATTCCCCTTCTTTCTTCCAATCTGAGAACCAAACCACCGAGTCCCTTTTACAACCCACCTTCATCCCATCAACAACCGCCACACCACCCGCCTCCGTTCAAGCTCTATGAAAAGGCACAACTAGACCCTCCGCCCACGATCATCACCGAGTTGCCGGCCTTTCTGTGACGTTGACCACCCCTTCCAACTTGAATCCATGGAACACAGGTCTGCCAACGAATCTCCCAGTCTCCTAGTTTCAACGACATCGGTGATCCCCTGGCTGACCCCATCTCCCATCCTCTCCATCCAAATTCGCTGCCATACCATCCTACAACAACTGATGACCCTCGGTCTCCTGATGACGATCAAAATCGCCAACCGTAGAAGACGAGCCGCCTTCTTCCCCAGTCATCTTCATTGCCGCCGTTCCACTCATGGTACTTCCACTCCGGCAACGACCTCCTCCAAGATCGCCGGCGGATCCCCGCCGAATTTCTCTTCCAAGTCTCCTAGTTTCAACGACATCGGTGATCCCCTGGCTGACCCCATCTCCCATCCTCTCCACCCAACTTCGCTGCCATACCATCCTACAACAACTGATGACCATCGATCTCCTGATGACGATCAAAATCGCCAACCGTAGAAGACGAGCCGCCTTCTTCCCTAGTCATCTTCATTGCCGTCGTTCCACTCATGGTACTTCCACTCCGGCAACGACCTCCTCCAAGATCGCCGGCGGATCCCCGCCGAATTTCTCTTCCAAGGCTCCTCACCAGATCTCCCTCATCTCCTCATTGGATCCCACCGGATCCCCTACTTCCGTCGACTCCGCCATCTCCCTCCCGTTCGGAGAAGTCCATGGCCTGGCCGACATCCACTGGCCCCTGATGGACTCCGACCGCCCGTCTCCTTCGCTCCTAGCCGACCACCGTCCGCGTCCTCCTCCCTACCGTTCGGAGGACCCCAGTCGATCTCTTCGTTCGCCATCACCGATGCACTGCCTGAAATCGAGCGCATGACCTCCCCGACTCCACCTCCTTCCTCCCATCCAGATCCCCACAATCGCCGTGCTACTCCGGCGCCGTCACCGGTGAGATCCCTACTGGACTTCCTCCCCTATTCCACCGTGTACCAATCCGCAGAAAAGAAGGAGATGCCACACGAACGTGAAAGCAGGGAGTCCTTCTGCACGCTTCTCAAAAGCATGCCAGCTTTCTTTGCCAACTTCAAGTACAAGAAGGAAATAAAAAAAAAAAAAAAATATGAAAAAAAAAAATTATTTGAATAATTGATCCTATCTCTTGGTTGAACTAATCTAGCCTAGCAGTCGTCTCTTAATGACTAACGATCCAACCCCCTAGAATAAATTCTAATCGGGTTGTCCCGCATCAGAAATGAAAAAAAAATAAATCTTTCAGATTTTTAATCTATTTTTGTTGATTTTTCCTATCCTTTCCCCAGGTTTTTCCTTTGTTTCTTACACCCTCGGGAGTCTTAATTGGGTGGGTGGCTTGGAGTGGCCGAACAGGGAAGCTTAGGTGATGGCCAAGGATATGTTTTTGTATATTTAAACAAATATGAGTTTACATAAGTTTAGATAAATATATTAGCAATTAAATAATGTGCAGATAATTACAATTTATTAGTTAACATAGTGATTAGGTCATCCAAAAATTTGGATTCAAATTCTCGTACACTCCTATTATTTATCTATTTTTATAAAAATTACCATGTATATATATTTTTATTTATTATATATGTATAAAATTAAGTTCAGTAGTAGATATTCGAGAGACAAATTTCAAATCCAAATAGATTTGAATTTTAAATTCCAAGTTTTTTTCAAATTTTATAAGGTACTGCTAAACGAGTTAAGGATAATATCGAGTATGAATTAGGTTGGCCAATATCCATACTTATCCTATAATTAATTAAAATTTCATACCCATACCCGCACAATACCTGTCTCAATCTAGTTGGATCGACAAGATAAAAGGAGTTGGATCAAATCGGGTAGGGTTGGGTTAAATCGAGTTAGGTACAAGGTAAAATTTTTATAAAAATTAATTATATATAAGCAGATTCAAGTAGCGAGTACTCAAGGAGCATATTCCAAATCCATAGAGACAATTTTCAAATCTGCTTATCTTTCTTGATATGAATTATTTTGTAGTTTTAACAATTAATATCATATATTAACAATGTTAAGTTTATTGTTTTGGTAATATAAGGGGTAAAGAGGGAAAAGGGAAGAGAAAGAAGGAAGAGGGAGAAAATTCTAATTAATCATTCAAACATAGGATAGGATTATTATATGAAGTATTTTTTTATAATAGTATTTAATATATAATTCTATAGAATCAAATCCTATACCCTATCATTATTTTTATCCTAAGTTTAAAAATTCTAGACATCCAGATAGGTCCTGAGTGGTTCTATGTGAGCTAGGTTCAAGTTGGTTGGGCCAGACAAATAAGTCCTGATCAAAACTGATATCCCTACAAATGAAGATGAAGATGTAGTGATTGGATCTTCTTTAAAAGCTTGTTACAGATCAAATATCTCAAGCATTTATAATTCAAAGTTTCTCAATGCTATGAAGTCAAATAACATATTCAAACATGATAAAAAAAATTGAAAACCATGGTCATTCAATTTATTCACTATGCGGATGAAGTTACACATAGTCCAAAAAATATGTTGGTTAAAGACATGAACAATTATGCTGCCTAAAAAATTACATACGGATCATGCACCATATCCAAGTCTAGACAAACCCTTAAAGTAGATGGTATGGTAGTTGAAGTGCCAACTTGTTAGATGAAGAATCATCTTGGTGTAATGACACCACAATCCCGAACTAAAATTATAAAATTCAACATCAAAACCATGTTGTGTCTGTGTTACTTGACCACTCTTATCAACATTGGAAAATCCATGTCGTCATGCATAGGCAAGTCACAAACAGATTCTTTATTAGATTTTGGACTATCACCTTGCCTGTATTAAAAGATTGGCTAAGAGATATACTTCAAACAACAAATTTGAAATGGCTCTAGACAAACCAAAACATCACAAGAAATAGGCTTTGATTGATCTTTTAACTCTTTCAAGGTTAAAGGGATTAAGAATATAATATTATGCCATATATTTTGTCCTTAAGCTAATTATCAATTTCTAGTAAGATTCACGTTTTTTGATAAAAGTAATACTGGTAAGCCAAACACTGCCATTTTTTTAGCATTCGTGAAGGGTTTGGAAAAAAAAAAAACCACTAATTTCCCATGTTATTGTTTTCTCTAATATTTATTGATGTAAATGCCCTTAAGTCGTAACTAGCAAATGAACAACCTAGTACCTCATGATGCATATTTGTGGCCATTTTATGGTCACTAAAGCTTTGCAAAGTTACTAGTCTGCCTCCCTTTCCAAAAATATTTATGATTGCTTTTAGCGCATTAAATCAAGAGTTACATTCACATGTTAACATGAGTCGATCCATCACTTATAAATTGGAATTAACATCAATAATGCACTTGTCAATTACATGTAGGACAAAAAAAAAAAAACATAAAAACTATCTATTGCCTTTTGACCTTTTCTACTTTACAATATCAAACTCATTCTACTACACAATTAAAGTAAAGCTATTTTTTCCCATTTTCCCCTGTGACCTGTTTCCTTGATCTTCCCATACCAGATACTTAGCATGCATCCTTATCCAAATCTACTATCTATGTTTATGCAAGATTAATATGTGCAATTCCAGTTCTCTCTGACTTCTGAGGAAAGCCAGCATTTGGAAGATAAGCCAATGGGATGTGAGTCATAAAACTCATTTTTGCATATAGAATCTCTTGTATTATATAGTAAATCTCCCTCATCACATGCAATAAAACTATGATCATAGCCGTCCTCATTCCAACTGTACATTCTGACATGCAGCAGATATTATCGGTAAAAGAATTTCTTGATATGCATTAACAAATAAACTAGTTAAACCTCTTAAACTAAATTTATACTATCCCTTACTATTCCGGAACTCCATATTACTGTGAATAAACATTTTAAATTACTAAATAACATCAAGATTCCCCTGATAAATTCAATAGAAACTCAGCAAACAATCCACAATCAATCAAATCATAACCAAATCTCCCGTTTCAATCATATACATTATCGCCACTAATGGACTCCACCATATGGCCTCTCTCTGAAACTTCCACCCCAATTATTTCTTTCTTTCTACTTCTGAAATACAATATTCTTTTCAAGATTTTAAATTCCATGGGACATGAGATTTTTTTATAGAATAGGATGTGACAGCATCCCATCCCATCCCAATACTCGGGACGAGAAATATTCTAAGGCATCCTGATTGGAATATTGGGATGCATCCAGCCCCGATTCATGAAATAATATCCCGTCCTGGTATCCCGTGGGACATCCCGCCATATCTGAATCTTTGGTCCTCTCAGAATCCAAAACCATTCAAACCTTTCATTCCACTTACCCAAATAAAAACCACAAATTCAGAGTCACGTCCAGAAGCAACTATGGCACGTCACATCGATAAAAAAATAGCACCAACCATCCAATACAAGTCATCAAAATCATAACTTTTTACCAACCCAAATATCTATTACCCAAAATTCCCTTTTTACAAACATTAATAGCACAAAAACCGAAGAAATAAAACAACCCATCCCGAGCTATCGAGTAAAACAGAAGATTTTTATAATAGGAGAACATAAAGAAACATTCTACGAAACAAATCGATCAACAAAAACAAAAAAAGGACAAAAGAATTCATACCACAGAAAGATTTGATCCTCGTTCCAAAGAAATCGATCGACCGAGCAAAAGAAAGTGGAAAAAAGAGGCGCCTTTTCCTTCTTCCTCCTCCCCGCCCCAACACACTCACTGAGACACGGAGAACAAAAGAGAAACAAGAAGAAGAAGAGCTCACCAACAGAGAAAGGGAGGGAGAGAGCGAGAGATCATATCGTCCGAATTTGGTCGTTTTCTTCTCCTCTCTACATCAATTTCGATGGATTATCGTCAAAACCCCGAACACATGATTGGTGGAACGAAAAGGCTCGCAGCCGCGTCGATCACGCGCGGTTCCAGTTTCACTTGTACCCCGTAGTTGAAATTAGCTTAACCGATGTCAGCCATTAAAGACAAACACACTACTAATAGATTTGTCTTGGTTTTGATCAGTCGGTGGAGATCCAGTGGGGAGCACGTGAGAGGGTTTGGCCTGCTTGTTGTCACTGTTCTCCTCTTCCTTGGGTCAAGGGGAGCTCAAACACTGAACGGAAGTGTTGGATTCTTGGATAGGTTTGATCCGCCTAAAATTAAAATTAATTGATATGGAAATTTGAATGACCGTATCTTCTAACTTATTTAATTCATGATCAAAATTAAAATTAAAATTAAATTTAAATATTAAAATAATAATAATAATTAAATTTTAGAATATTGAAATCTTATCTCTCGATCTTTAAAAACAAAATGAAACTTTTTTTTTTGATAAGCCAGAAGATTCACGGTATACCAATCTAGTATGAACACATCCAAAAAGGTTGGAAAGAAAAATATCCCAAAACTAAACCAAGAAATTTTCAGGTCGGTCCATACAATATTAACATAGTGATTGACCATATAGAAAGCGGCCCAATCAGCTACCGAGTTCGTCTCAAAATATACATGATGAATCACAATCTCCGTACAATCCTGTAGGAGAACGGCAATGTTTCGAAGTAAGGGATGCCTCATCTCAGTCCTCATGGCCTCCTGGATCCATGAGATAATAGTAACGAGTCATCCTCAATAATTAAATACTCCACATGTAAGATCCTCCTAGCATAGGCAATCCTAGCCCACACTCCATAAAAGCTCGGCTACAGGGACAGTTGGCTCGAGAAAATAACTCCTCCCTAGCCAAAAGGCCTGATCCATGACCACGGATGACAAAGCTAGAACCACCCTGCCTGTCTTTGACACTCCCATCAAAATTGACCGTCAAAACCTGTAGAGGATGAGGCTTCCAAGAAATGAAAATCCGACGAGGCGCTTTACGAGCAATCCAAGAATCTCAGATCTCCATGGTCATCGAGGTCACAATCATAATCTCCTCCATATAAGTGCGAGCTGTCTCCAACACAACCCTGGCCGGACGTCTCCTAGAGTCAAAAACGAGGGCATTCTTGGAAAGCCATATATGATAAGCAATATAGACCTTAACTTTTCTCAACTATGATAAACTTCTCTCAACTATATGGTTGGAATGATAGTTATTTATATTTCTATTTCATAGTCCAATTCCCTCCAACCAAACATATTTAATTTATTAGATGTATGGTAGTTGATTTGAGATAACGGGTTTGTATATAGGAGATGTGTGTAAAAATAGTATGGGAAGCCATTTGGATTGTAGTTTGGTAAGCAAAGAAGGGATAAATATTTGTTAATGTTGATATTTTAATTTAACTTTATTTTTTTTAATTTTAGAATTGATTCAACTTGGTGAGAAGAAATTATATCCTACAATGCATGCATCTTATGATTATGTATGCTCCAAATCACGATCACTTATTTTTATAGACCCATCCATGAAGCACTCATTTTGGTGCACCATTATAGGAACAAATGGATTGATGGTGTGCACCACCATGCGGTCCACGTAGTGTGGGATATAATTTTTCATATGAGCTATGGTTGCCATTATAAATCCTTGTGCAATAGTGGTAAGGGGCTTGCCGAGATAAGTTTTTTATGGCGCTTCTTTTTTTTTTTTTTTTTTTTTTGATAAAACGGTATATTCATCGCACAGTACGGTAATGAATACAATCTAAAGAGTCAGCGAGTATAATATCTCTAAGCTATACGGGGCCGAATGCCAGTCGGTCCACAGAACAAATCCTGTATGCTGAGCTACATAGGAGGCTACCTAGTCTGCAGCCGAGTTAGCCTCCCTACACATATGCCTGATAGTCAGAGACCGACAACCCTGCAGCATGGGTCTGATATCCCTGGCAATGGGGTGAGCCTCTGGCATGGATGAAGAATGCGATATCCAAGAGACCACGGTGGCAGAATCATCCTCGATGATAAGGCAATCAAGCCGGAGAACCTGCCTGGCATACCTAATACCAGTCCATGCGGCATAAAGCTCCAGAGCCGGTACAGAGTAGTCCATAAGGACGATTCCCCCAGCTGCTAAGAATCCCAGATGAGAGTTCCCGGTAACAAACTCCGCTTCTAAAATATTTTGAAAGCTTTTAGGGTGCTCCTAATATATTTTGAAGAACGAGAGATGGAAGAAAAATATTGCAAGGTACGTATATTGCAATAAGATTTTAGATGATAGTTTTTTTATTAAGGTGAAGCCAGCTGATTCAAAATCAGATTGTAGTATTGTTTGTTATCCCTCCTGCCATGTACTTCTCTTATGAAAGTACCGAGTGATACTATGCACAGTGAATAGCCTTGTCCTTAAACTTTGCAGATATTTGAGAATGTTCAAAATCCAGAAACCATTCACTGAAAAGAGAACAAACAAATTTAAAAAAAAAAAAAAAAAAAATCATAGTGCTTATGACATGTACAGGTGTTATCAAAATCTGGTGTGCTGATGATTATTTCGAAAGCCAAATTGAATCAAATTAAAAAATAATGTCATGCTAGCATTTGCAATAAATTAAATTTCGAAAGCCAAATTGAATCAAATTGATGTCATTTCCATTCCCTTTAGCAATTTGTTGATTCAAATAGAGGGTACCTGGCATTATTTGGATGATCCTTTGTTGGCTAGGTAACCTATGCTTGCTGATTTTAAATATATATTGGCATCTATTCTATTTTATACCATGGCCTATGTCCCTATTCCTATAAGAATTCTTTCTAAATTTGTTAAAAAAAATAAATAAATAAAAAACTCTGTATCTTTTTTGTGGGATCATTCATCAACTCAGCATGCTCTTCATCCCATTCCTTGGTCTATATGATTTATTTACCAAAACACCAGGGAGGGTTAGGGTTGCAATGGTTATATGTGAGACGTCAAGCATTCTTTATGGTTTCAAGTTATTGCTACTAAATTTTATTTTTATGGGTCTTGGGATGGCCATCGTAAACCCAAATGTTGTTCTACCATGTGGACTCATATTGGTTCATCTCCATTTTATTTGGTGCATAAGAACTGATTCAAATATTTCCATCATTCGAGATCCATGGGTCGATTCTATTCTTCCAATAGATTCGCCTACTTATATTAATATTGGAGATATATCTGCAGTGGATAAGTTGGATTGGTTTATTATTCTGGGGGTTTGGAATGTTGATAAGCTGGCTACCTTGTTTCCTTCTAATATAATGACACACATTTTCAAAATTCCTATTGTGCAGGGGAAGTATTCTGATCAGATTTATTGGCACCATACTCAAAGTGCATTGTTTTCTCTCAGAAGATATGCTTCCTTTGTGTATTAAGGCTATTGCTTTGGAGAAAACTTTAGATTGTGGATGGTTATGATGGCTTAGAGTATCCATGAGAGTAAGGACTTTTTGGTGGCAACTTCTTTGAAGGAAGTTTCCCTCCAAGCACCTATTCTCTTGTCATGGTATCCTTGCATTACAACACAGCAATTGTGATCTTTGTCCCCATGAAATTGAGGATTGAGCTTTTGCTACTGCATCCTAGCACTCTTATACTATTGCATATAGATAGCAATAGTATCCTTCTTCTGCCGGAGTTGATCACTTATTTATCTACATCTTCCATGGTAGAGAAAGGATGCCAAGCTATTCTTGCATATATAGCTCTCATGATTTGGCTAGAGTTCGCAATGAACAATTATTCCAGGATAGTACTTGTGAGCCTGATCAATTGGTTCATCACATTTGATGGTTCTTCGCTATCGCTGTCTCCTCGGTAGTGTTACTCTTCGACTCATTCAAGACCTTGGGATTATCTTTTTTTTTTATCCTATTATAAAAAAATTGCAAGAAATAGGCTATGTAAAGAAAATAATAGAGAGATAGATCGTGTAAAGAAAATGATTGTATTGATTGTTTTCAATTCATATTACAAGCGATTCTATATATGAAGTAATAAAGATCTAGATGCTATGAACCATCTAGATACGATGAACCATTCAATAGAGGTCTAGATATCATGAACCATCTAGATATTATGAACCGTCTAGATACAATAAACTATGTAATAAAGGTTTAGATACAATGAACCATTGTTCTCTATCACTCCCCCTCAAGCTGGGGAGTATAGATATCCAACATTCCCAACTTACCATCTAACAGAGAGAACCTATTACCTCCCAAAGGCTTAGTGAATACATTAGTTGCTCGATCTTTAGAACGAGTGTACGGAGTACATACTTATTTGCTCGTGACCTGATTTTTATGAAGTGACAATTAACCTCTATATATTTTATCCTTTTATGAAATACTATATTATTAGCAATAAAAATGGATGCTTGATTATCACAATACATAGGAATGGGTTTATAATGCAGAAAATCAAACTCCATTATCAAGGAATACACCTAGATTAACTCGCAAGCAGTATGAGCCATGGCTTGAAACTCTGCTCCTATACTAAATCTAGATACCATATTTTGCTTCTTACTCCTCTAAGTCACAAGATTTCTTTCAACAAATATACAATAATCAAAAGTTGATCGTCTATCTATCTTCAAACTAGCATAATCAACATCAGAATAATCAACGATATTAGTATAGTTATTCTTTTTTATAAAACAATCCAAGTTCGAAAGCCTTTTTAATGTACTTAAGAATATCACATGCAGCCTCCCAATGGCACTTCCTAGGCTTGTCAGTAAACTGACTGACAATACCAGCTATAAATGAAATATCATGTCGAGTAACTGCATCTTAAGTAAATAAATTTACTAACCAGTCTCCTGTATGCAGTCTTGTTTGATAGCTCCTTGAAATACCCTTTCCAAAGTGTTCCTGTTTGCTCTAGAGAAACATTTGTTGGTCGAGCACCAAGCATGCCCATCTTTTGTAGTAGATAATGAGCATAATTCTTTAATAAAGTACAAGTCCTTGACGATTTCAAGCCACCTCTATTCCGTGGAAGTACCTTAGCCAATCCAAGACTTTATCAGCAAAATATTGTTTCAAGTACTTTTGGTTTCCTCTATAGCAGTTTGGTCGTTGCTTGAGATAATAATGTTATCCACATAGACAACTAGGATGACTACTCCAACAAAGGTATGCATATTGAACACTAAATGGTCCACATAAATTCTAATAAAGTCAAATTGACCAACAATCTAACTAAACTTCTAAAACCAAGCCCTTAGACTCTGCTTCAACCCATAGATTACTTTCTTCAGGTGACATACTCTAAAGCTCTCTCCCTAAGTAACAAATCCCGGAGGTTGTTCTATATACACCGTCTCTTCAAGATCACTATAGAGGAAGGCATTTTTCATATCAAATTGATATAACAACCAGTCCATGTTGATAGCAATTGAAATCAAAATTTTGATGGAGTTGAGACGTGCCACAGGAGAGAATGTCTCAAAATAATCAATGCCATATATCTAATAATATCCTTTTGCAACCAATCGTGCCTTAAGCCTTTCAATGGTGCCATCGGACAGATACTTGATGGAGAAAATCCAACGACATCCAACAACCTCACAATCAGCTAGTAGAGAGACCAACTCTCAAAATGCCTCTGCTCTCTAAGATAGACATTTTCTCTTGCATTACTTATCGCCAACTAGGATGAGATAGTGCCTCCTTTGCATTGCTGGGAATAGAAATAGAAGAAAGGGCCAAGGAGAACTGTTGAAGGGCAGGACTAAGTGGATCCAAAGAAATAAATGAAGCAATAGAATATTGAGTAAAAGAACATTTATCCTTTTGTATGGCAATGGGAAGATGCTAATCTGATGCAAATGATGAAAATATTGGATCAATTTCCGAGGGCAAAGATGGTGGTGGTGAAAGTAATGGGACCTAATTCCGTAGATGTCGAGTATACAACTTCAAGGATGGTCGAGAAATAGTAGCAGGCATAACAACAAACTTTTCTAAAGTGGAAGGAAACACCAAAGCAGGAATTGGTGTTAGTGGAACCAGTAACTCACTAGACAAAGATTCTCTACAGATGAAAAATAAGGCTGCTTCTCAAAGAATATGAGATCAACACTGGCAAATACCTTGTGACTCATAGGATCAAAGCATTTGTACGTTTTGTTTCTAGCATAGTTAAGAAAAATACATTTGATAGCTCTGGAAGATAATTTGTCCAAGCCTGGTCGGAGGTCATCGACAAAAACAACACATCCAAATGTACGAAGAGGCAAAGAAAATAATGAACAATGTGGATATAGAAATTGAATAGGAATTTTATCTTGGAGTACTGAAGATGGCATATGGTTAAAAAAAAAGCAAACAATCAAAATGGCATCTCCCGAATATATCTTAGGTACATCCATATGAAAAAGAATGGTGTAAGCAATGCCAAGAAGATGGCAATTTTTGTGCTTAGCTACAGCATTTTGTTGAGGGGCGATATACAAGAAGTTTAGTGTTGAATTCTATTTGAGGCACAAAATGCATTTAACTCCTACTGGACAAACTCAAGAGCATTGTTAGTGCAAATAGAACATATATTAGTAGAAAATTATGTCTTTATTTTCTTATAAACTTTTTTTGAATATAGACGATCTCAAATCATTCTTTTAACAGAAGCACCCAAGTGGTACGAGAAAAATCATCAATAAAGGTCACAAAATATCTATAACCAGTATGACTCTTGACTTTAAAAGGATCCCAAATATCAGAATGAACTAACTCAAATAACCTTGTACTAATTTTATTGACTCTCCTTCGAAACATTGACTTGTGGTGTTTTCCAAGCTGACAAGCCTCATAATTGGACAAGATAGATGACTGACTAAAAGGGACAATTTGACATAGTTTTTGGAGAGATGGATGTCCAAGCCAATAATACCATTGTCGAGGACTTACCACAAATGAAAGAGTTCTCGATCTTGGAACATCCAGGCAATACAAGCCATCAGCACCTTTATGGCTTCAACCAATCTTCTTCCTCGTTAAGAGATCCTGAAAAATACAAGAAGGATAGAAGGTACTTAAACCATTTAAACATTTTGTAAGAGAACTAACTGACAAAAGATTTAATAGAAATTTAGGCACATAAAAATTAAAAAAAGTGACAAAAAGGAAGTGGGTGACATAGAATCACAAGCTGATACTAGCAATTATCTACCATCAGCTAGAAAGATAGAAGGGTGATTTTTTGAAACAGAAAATAAAGAAAACAGTCTGGAGTCACCTAACATATGTGATATAGCACTTAAATCAATGACCTAAGAGAAGGCATATATGTAGTGGCAGACAAGAGAGCAGTACTACTTGAGACAAAAGATGTTAGGGAGTAATCATAGAAAAAGAAGCAAAATACAATTAAATCACTTGGCCAGATAATTGCTCCAGTCTGCTCGAGAAATAGTTAAAGTATTAGAAGCGACTTTAGTGGGTGCAACAGTAGTCTTGGCTCTCCTTGACTCTGGAGTAGTAACTTGGTTAACCCAATTGGACTTACCATGCTTCTCTTAGTACTTCTCTTCTACATAATTAGTGCAGTCACGGTAAGTATATTTCCATTTGCTAGAACTAGTCCAACGACCATGGTTTTCCCCTTCACCAAGTTTTTGCAGTAAGTACATTTTCGTTCACAAGAAGTCACCACCAAGAATCTGATCACGAATGGGAGCATACTCAAGAGAAAGGGCAATCAAAAGTTGAACCACTTAGAACTCCTCACATTGTTGCTTCATTACACTTACATCTATAGTAAATGGTTGATAAATATTGAGCTCATCCCAGAGCCCTTTGAACTTGGCATAGAAGTCGGCCAAGGATCCACCAGTATAGTGTAGGAAAAATAGTTGCTAAGATAATTTAAATATTCTAGATAGATTCTTGGCATGAGAATACATCTCCTTTAGAGTATCACAAATTTCTTTAGTAGTGTTCAGAAACACCATATTAGCACTAACATTTAACTCCATACTGCCCAGCAACCAAGTGTAAACACACGAGTCCTCCTTGAGTCAATCTTTGTACTTCACATCATTAGAAGGAACTATATCATCAATCAGAATATGGAGCTTGCCATATGCACTAACTATTAGGAAAATCCAAAATTACCTCTAACAATCATTCCTAATCTTTTAATTATTTGACCATTATACTTTTAATTATTGGACTTTTAATTTTCTAACTATTAGAAACCTAATTAGGCTTTAATAGGCCAAAAATCTAAATAGTTAGATTTTAGATGACTATAAAATGGCCATCGTAGAGGCCTATAGATATGGATTTTATTTTGTATTGTAGTACTCACTTCTTCTCCTCTAGTATTTTGTCCTTTAAATTTTTTCTTGTTTCAAAATTTTTTTGCTTGGTGCTAAAAGAGTATCTATCAACCTTTTTCACGATCATGCTTGCAGGCAGAGAAATTCGAGTCATATCTTGGAATAGCATTTCTGACTCTTCCCGTACGTGGGATGGAAATATATCTTAGGATGGTGCCTTATATGCTTTTGGGTTTGATTTTAGTTTTGCAAATTTTGTAAGTATTTTACAATTTTTTTGAAGCTTTTCTCTAACAATCTAAGGTATAGTTCCATGAATTGTAAATAAAGAAACTAACAGGATATCGATCCAAGATTAAAAAACAATCCGAGCCGTAAATACCAAAGTCAGCTTCTTTAAGCTAAAGAAAGATTTATTTTCTCTTGCATTTAAATCTTTTCTATCCAATTTATTGACCTTCCATTTATCTTTTTGTGCAAGTCATTTATATATAACATGCCATCATTCTATTTTGTTAAAAATATTTTTCATTTAATTAATATCTACAAGAATAGTTGAGGAAGTTAGTGCATATGATATATTGAAGTAGATTACTACTTCGATTGTTATATCGTATTACTTGTTTTATTTTACCTCTGTTATAAATATGAAATGCTCGTGATAATTTTATTAGCAGAAAATATTTGAACAAGATGCTGATAATTAAACTAGAGAGTGGCATCATTCAGTAAACGTTCTCTAATACAACCATAACTTATTATAAAACACTTGAAATATATTTGTTTGCAAATTTATCTAATAAAGTGATCTATTAATGTTTTCGTACCACCAGTCATGATTGCATTTGTAGTTTGAAAATTTGTAGACATTTTAATATCAATCCGGTACCTTTCTGCTTAAGATGAACGAGGAACTGCATGCATAGAAGGATGGCCATTTAAAATTCATTTGATTTAAGGACTCGGATTCTTGATCACCTCCTTTTTTGATATTTTTTCACTTGGTGGGGAGTGGATCCGTAGAGGGGAAGGAGAAGATCAGTTTGAGAAATTTGGGGGAGGCATCTCTCCTTAACCCTAAATTTTTCATATAACATATCCCGTATAAAATGTTATATACGGGACCTCAAAAAAATCTTGATATCGTGGAATTTATGAATCCCTAAAAATCTTGTGAAATCTATGAATCCCTAGATGACTCGAACCTATGTGTCATGTTACCCAATTTTTGATACCTTTTTGCTCATAAAGGAGATCACAAGATGGCAATTTCAACATCTAATAAGTCCTAAGTTTTGACTTAAGATCCTTTTTTTCCACCGCACCACCATTTCAATGGACCGAGTTGATATTGGAAACTAAGGCTCCATTTTATTAAACCATAATCTATATTAAAAATAATTATCATAATATAATTTTGATGTTACCCGTGGTTCATTAAAAGTATTCTTCATAAAATAATATTTTTCTTCTACCATCGATAATCAACATCAAGAAGGGTTCTTATCTAATATAATCATTTTGTAATTGAGTTATTCATATATATATATATATAGAAAATGATGTTATTTATGCAGAATAGGGAAATTAACCTTACGAATAGAGATAGAGAGAGATATCAAAACTTTCAAAAATTAGCTTATCTTTGTTGCTCTATGCTTATGGCCTAGTTCATGGATCATATCAGAGCATGATGTTTTTAATATTATTGGCTACGTGGTCTACTCATGTAAGTGCTGCTCCTTTATTCTAGCATAACATGTATAGCCTATGCCTAAATATGTTATTTGCTTTGGGTTGCAAGAACAATAACCACCATAGACATGTTGCATATGCCTTAATCTAACAAGCAAATGTATTGATTTGCAAAAAATAAAAATAGAAATAAAAATAAAAATAAAATAATCTTTTAAAAATACCAAGTTTATGGGCTTTGCCTCTTATTTTCATTTTAGTGGGATGGCATTGTACATGAAAAACTGTATAAATTAAGTGTTTTGTAGATTTTATCATCTCAATTCATTGTATGAGATATATCCTGAATCTTAGTATCATAATATTGATGTATGATAATTCAATTTGTCCAAACTCGTACAAGTTGGACAGTGTGTGAATGTTTTGTTGTGACAAAATTGGAGTAACATGCTGGACATTCCAACTTCTTGTTCTCCATCATATGTTGGTACATTTATGAAAACATTCTTGTTCTAGATTTTTCAATTGACATCTTAGCCTTCTTAAGTTAATCTTATTGTTTCTCTATTTTATATTTATACTGCTTTTATTTTTTGATAAATATTATCATTAAGTGTAATGAAAAAAGAGAGTTTTTAACAAAAGTATTTTTTATTTTCATGAAATGCATTCATAAAACCTATAAATCAAGGATTGAAGTCCCATTAGAACATACCCCAAGACATTGGGATGGTTTACTGTCTTTATATTTAACAAAACAAAATTATTTTAAAATATATAGGATTTTACATAGTAGTAAGTATGAAACAATGATATTTTATATTCAGAGCTTTCATCAAATTCTTTGTGAAACATGATGTACATTATCCCTTACTTATGATATATCTGAATTTATATTTTTAGTTTTATTATAGATATTCTTTGTATTATAGTGATCTATGTAATAGCATGTTTGGATTTGCTTAATGCTAATTCATTTGATATCAATATTTTTTAAAGATTACCCATAGGTACATAATACATATAGTCACAAGAAATGTGTGATATATTATATTGGATGATCATTCAAATATTTCTTATTTAAATTTCTTGAATTCTAGGATGTTAACGTTTATACGAAATTGATTACCAAGTTATTTTCTAGTTTTACATATCTTTATTATCATTATTATAAGTTATGGTGTACTTCATAACTTATGGTAAAAAAAAATTATATCAAGGATGGGGCTTAGCCTATAAAGAACCTTCCAGCAATGAAAACCCAACTTTTGTAATAGAAGATCCCTTGAAGGAGGTTCGATGTGGTACTAACAAGCTAATTAGTTAGTCAGAGAGTACACATAGTTTATTTGATATATGAGTCATAAACTCCATCCCATTCCTATGGTGTTTAGTACTCATATATAGTGGTTAGGAAAAGTTTATCTCTGAATAAAATCCAAGAGGTATTTCTAGAGATATGATACTATATATACACATCTTTGGAAGGGCTCACCTATATAAGAGTATCCATACATGGCTATGGCTAAAGATATTGGCAATCTTTAGAAGCTCTTATGAAAAATCAAGATATATGTGCAAAACCATTAATGCACATACTTGCAATGGAGAATTCTATATTATGTGTATGGTAGTTAAAGTTTGAGTCAAAGAAACGTAGTTTAAGATCTGGTTCATTTCGATTCCTTCAGATAGAAACTATTCATACTAAGTAAGATTAACATTTGTAAAAATACTTTACATACTGCATGGTATAAGCACCCAGAAATTTATATTTTATTATTTTTAAGAATTTTGAGTTTTGAGGGAGATTATTAGGAAAATCTTTAGGCTTTTAATTTTCTGATCATTAGATAACTAATTAAGCTTTAATAGGCCAATAAAAATCTAAACGGTTAGATTTTGATGGATATAAAAAAGCCATCTTAGAGGTTTAAAGATATGGATTTTGTTTTATATTTTAGTACTCTCTTTTTCTCCTTTAGTATTTTCTCTTCCAAATTTTTTCTTATTTCAAAATCTTTTTACTTGGTATTGAAAGAGTCTCTATCAATTTCTTCCATAATCGTTATCGTAGGCAAAGAAATTTTGGACGTATCTTGGAATAGTATTTCTGACTATTCTCATATGAGGAATGAAAGTATGCCTTAGGACAGTGCTTTACATGCTTCGGATTTGATTTCGATTTTACAATTTCTATAAATATTTTACAATTTTTTTAAGCTTTGCTCTAACCCTAACAAACTTTTTGAATGGTCGAACCTATGCACGGTAGTTTCTACTATTTAGTTTAATAATAGTAAGACTTTGCAAATATGAAGGAGGCATAGATCCAATAGTATGATGAAGGCATGTTGCAGTGGTATTAGCCATCAAACTGGTATGAAGGCAGGTAGTCAATGTGGTAGATTTGGTAGTCTCTCTATCTAAAGAATCTTAAGCTTTGATACTATGTCAAAAATAGCAGCAGATAGGATGCATAAAGAAAATAATAGAGAGATATATGTTGTATAAAGAAAATGATTATATTGATTATCTTCAATTCATGTCATAAGTGATTTTATATATACAACAATAAAGGTCTAGATACTATAAACTATCTAGATATAGTGAACCATGTGATATGGCTACATCGCTGACGTGGAGCGCGTGTCAGGTCCAGCTGGACGCGGTCAGTACCACGTGATTTTTTCTTTCAAAAATCCCCTGTTCGGGAAGAAGTGCTCCTGCTCCTTCGCCAGGTGGCACCCCAAAACGGGTCCACCTCGATCGAAATCGAGCCCTTCTCTGCCACTTCGCCAGGTGTCCATCCAGGAGGGGTCCATCTCGACCGAAGCTGGCGGCCTTCTGCTCCCTCGCCAGGTGGGATCCCAAGACGGGTCCACCTGTGCCGAGGTCGAGCCGGGCCCTCCTGCTCCTTCGCTAGGTGGCATCCCAAGACGGGTCCATCTCGGCCAAATTCGAGCCCCTCTCTGCCACTCCGCCAGGTGTCCATCCAGGAGGGGTCTACCTCGGTCGAAGCTGGCGGCCTTCCGCTATCTCGACAGGTGGTACCCCAAGACGGGTCCACCTCTACCGAGGTCAAGCAGGGCCCTCCTGCTCCTTCGCCAGGTGGAACCCCAAGATGGGTTCACCTCGGTCGAAGTCAAGCCCCTCTCTGCCACTCTGCCAGGTACAAGCCCCTCTCTGCCACTCCGCCAGGTGTCCACCCAAGAGGGGTCCACCTCGGCCGAAGCTGGCGACCTTCTGCTCCCTCGCCAGGTGGCACCCCAAGATGGGTCCACCTCTATCGAGGTCGAGCCGGGCTCTCCTGCTCCTTCACCAGGTGGCACCCCAAGATGGGTCCACCTCGGTCGAAGTTGAGCCCCTCTCTGCCACTCCGCCAGGTGTCCACCCAGGAGGGGTCCACTTCAGCCGAAGCTGGCGGCCTTCCACTACCTCGCTAGGTGGCACCCCAAGATGGGTCCACCTCTGCCGAGGTCGAGCCGGGCCCTCCTGCTCCTTCGCTAGGTAGCACCCCAAGATGGGTCCACCTCGGCCGAAGTCGAGCCCCTCTCTGCCACTCCGCCAGGTGTCCACCCAGGAGGGGTCCACCTCGGCCGAAGCTGGTGACCTTCTTCTCCCTCGCCAGGTGGCATCCCAAGACGGGTCCACCTCTGCCGAGATCGAGCCGGGCCCTCCTGCTCCTTCGCAAGGTGGCACCCCAAGACGGGTCCACCTCGGCCGAAGTCGAGCCCCTCTCTGCCACTCCACCAGGTGTCCACCTAGGAGGGGTCCACCTCGGCCGAAGCTGGCGGCCTTCTGCTCCCTCGCCAGGTGGCACCCCAAGACGGGTCCACCTCTGCTAAGGTCGAGCCGGGCCCTCCTGCTCCTTCGCCAGGTGGTACCCCAAGATGGGTCCACCTCGGCCGAAGTCGAGCCTCTCTCTACCACTCCGCCAGGTGTCCATCCAGGAGGGGTCCACCTTGGCCGAAGCTGACGGCCTTCTGCTCCCTCGCCAAGTGGCATCCCAAGACGGGTCCACCTCTGCAGAGGTCGAGCCGGCCCTCCTGCTCCTTCGCTAGGTAGCACCCCAAGACGGGTCCACCTCGGTCGAAGTCGAGCCTCTCTCCGCCACTCCGCCGGGTGTCCACCCAGGAGGGGTCCACCTCGATCGAAGCTGGCGGCCTTCTACTCCCTCGCCAGGTGGCACCCCAAGACAGGTCCACCTCGGCCGAAGTCGAGCTTTACCTGGATGAAGGAGTGCCAGGAGGCATTTGATGAGCTGAAGAGGATGATGGCATCTCCACCGCTGCTATCCAGGCCCGAGGAAGGAGAGGAGCTCCTCCTGTACCTGGCGGTCACCCCGGAGGCCGTCAGTTCGGTCCTGGTTCGGACGGACGACAAGGGGATGCAAAGGCCAGTGTATTACACAAGCAAACTCCTCCACGATGCGGAGCTCAGGTATTCCTGATCTAAGAAACTGAGTTTTGCACTAATCGTGTCCGCTCAGCATCTCAGGCCTTATTTTTAAGCACACCCCATTACGGTCCTGACGGATCAGTCATTGAAGGCGGTGCTCAGCCGACCTGACACGTCTGGGCGCCTGGCGAAGTGGGCGCTCAAGCTCAACGAGTTCGACATCACTTACAAACCGAGGTCGGCCATGAAGGCGACCGAAGTCCTTCCACCAGGGAAACTTGGTGCTCCGCCGTGCTGAAGCTTCCCAGCCACGGGAGTGCGAAAAGCTCTCCCCAAACTGGGAAGGCCCTTATAGGGTGGCGGAGGCACTTCCCACGGGGCGTACTACCTAGAGGAACTAGGTGAATCCCAGTTCCCTCGGACCTGGAATGCCTCGAACCTGAGGATGTACTACCAATAGTGTAAGGCTCCTTAAACTTTGGCAATGAAATCTTTTTTATCAAATGCTGCTCTCGTCTCGTAGGACAAAAGTTGTCCAGCTCTAGGTTCGACGAGCATGGGCGTGCCGAAAGATCCGCGAAGGTGCGGAGTCTCCTCTTGCAAAATCCCGGAGAACAGCTCGGTAAGCCGTGCAGGGCTCAGATCCAGCCTGCGGCCCCGGGGTTCAGTCCGGATATCCCGGACTTCGGTCTAGAAGGTGGAGCAGAACCATGTTCATCCACGCAATCCCGAAGAATAGCTTGGCAAGCCGCGTAAGGCTCAGATCCAGCCTGCGGCCCCGGGGTTCAGTCCAGAAGTCCCGGACTTCGGTCTGGAAGGTGGGGCAGAACCATGTTCGCCCACACAATCCCGGAGAACAGATCGGCAAACCGTGCAAGGCTCAAATCCAGCCTGCGACCCTGGGGTTCAATCCGGAAGTCCCGGACTTCGGTCTGGAAGGTGAGGCAGAACCAAGTTTGCCCATGCAATCTCGGAGTTCAGGTCAGAACGCACTACGGGACTTAATCCCAGTAGCTAGCATCGAGGTTCAGTCCGGAAGATGCACAAAAAAAAAAAAAGAGAGAAGAAGAAAAGAAATAAGAAAAAGAAAGAACAAGTTAATGAAAAAAGATAATCTTCATTTCTTGTGGAAAATTCCTTACAAAAAGATGGGGCCCAACAGGCCGGAAGACCCCCAAAAAAGAAAAAGGAATACATAACCACAGAAACAAAAAAAAAAGGTGTGAAGCTTAAGGGCTGCTTCGTCGCCGCCGCATCCTCCTAAGGCTGCACGGCACCCTCTCTGCCGGCACCCTCTCCGCCGTCGACTGGAGGCTGCTCGGGAGCCACCACCTCAGCACCGGCTGCAACTGGAGCTGCCTCGGCAGGCTCTCCCTCCGGCCGCCCAGCACGATCCCACTGAGATCGAGCTCGGGGAAGAAGGAGCTCACCTTCTCCCGGCAGACCTGGAAGCCCTTCAGGAAGGAGTCCACAGCCGCCTCGTGAACCTCCGCCCTGAAGTCATCGGAGGCCTGGAACCTCGGCACAGCCTCCTGTGCCTCCTTCTTCGACCCCTTTAGTAGCCGGCTGACTCGGGCGGTCTGCTCCTTGGATGCGCTCAGGCCCTTCAGGACCTCTTCCACCCGATGCTCCAACGACCGGGACTGGTCCCTGAGGCGGGACTTCTTCGCCGCATCTTCCTCTGTGCGGCACTGGTTCGAGATCCTCTCCTTGGACAGAGAGGTCTCGAGCTCCTTCACGCGCCCCTCGGCGCGACCTAGGTCAGGTTGGAGAGCCTGTTTCTTCCCCCGTAGTTCGACCCCCTTCTCCATGAGGTCCTTCACGTCGGCCGCCAGTTTGCTGAGTCTCTTCTCCTTCTCGGCATCCTTCCTGGCATAGCCCGACAGGAAGTTCCTCGGTAGGAGAACGTCCATCCCGATCTGCGTAAAAAGAAAAAAGGAAAAAGAAAAAGGTTTGTAAAATACAACTGGAACTTTAAAAAAGAAGAACTCGGGACTCACCGTGAAGAGCTGGGGGAGGATCCCCAGCAGCGCATCAGCGTAGTACCGGCCGCCCCTCAGATGGCGGTCCCGGGAGGTGCTGGCGAATTCCATCATCCTTTCCGCAAGCCTTTGGTCGTGGATGACGGAAGAGTTGGCGGCAAGACTTGGAGGCGTGACGTGGGCATCAGTGGCAGGTGAGGTCGCCGCCCCTTTGCCGAGTGGTGCAGCCGTTGGCGGGGCCATCGCCACCCTGGTGGCCACAGTGGAGACGATTGGCGCAGCAGCTGGGGTAGGCGCTACCCGAGGAGGATCTGACCTTCTCTCTTCCCCGGCCCTGTCGAGCTCGATGATAGGGACATCGGGCCTGGAAACCGAACCCGCAAACCCGGGTCTGGTGGCAGCAGGAGTGGGTGCAGGCCCATGGCTCGTCTCAATGCGAGCCTGTTTCGTCGGGGCCTCCTCGATCACCTCGGAAGCATCCCTCTTTAGGGCGCCCTCCATCAGGCTCTCGATCGAGAACTTCATACCTGGAAGAAGAGATCAGTCAGGCCAGTTTAAAGAAAAGAAGTGCAAAATAAAAAATAAAGGTGAAGGAGGAAGATCCGGGTCTCACCCGGCTCCCAGATGGGACTGATCCCTGCCTCGAATAAGTTCTGCTCTGAGAGCAGAACCTCGAGAGCTAGGACCACATCACCCAGCAGCAGTGTGTAGTCATCCTGATCCACCGGCTCAACCTGGGAGTTCCGATTCGGGGACCGGTCCGGCTCACTCCAGGCCCAGCCGACGTCTTCGACCGAGGCAAGAAGAAGCGGTTCTTCCAATCCTTGATCGACGAGGGGAGGTCGAACCTAAGGCACCTAGGCCGGGGCGAGATATACCACCATCCATCATCGACAGAGTGACGTTTCAGGATGAAGAGAGCCCTAAAAAGGGAGAACCGAGCGACAAAACCGTGTAAGTGGCAGAAGACGATGAAGGTGAAGATGACCCGGATGGCATTAGGAGCCAACTGAGCTGGGACAAGGCGATAATGACTGAGGAAAGAGAGGAAGAAAAGATGGAAGGGGAAACAAAGACCCCCCAACAAGGAAGTCCTCGTAGAAGGCAACCCTCCCAGGACCACTCGAGGTCACTCGATCCCTGGGTCCCGGGAGGGAAAGACGGATTGAACCCGGGACCCCGTAGGTATCTCGGATCCAAGAAAGGTCGTCTCTGGTCATCGTCGATGCATAACCGGAGGGGCCGAAAGAGGAAACCTCCACCGCCGGAGGAGGAAGAGAAGAAATGGGAAGCGCAGGGATTACAGGGGGAGACCTAGAACCCCTAGGGACACCTATGGTCAAAGTCCCCGATCGAAGTTGCCTCCAAACCTCGACCGGGATCTCTTCCCCCTCTGAGGAAGAGGATGATGGAGTCCTCGGCCAGGAAGAACCGGCCTTGTCCGGGTTCGAAGAGAAATGACAACGACATGCCATTAGAGAAGAAGAAGCAAGAAGAAGAGGAGATTCGAGATGACACAGGAGCTAGAAGGTAGAAGAAGAAGAGAAGGGGTCGCAGGCACTCACCGAAATGATTTGTACCAAAAGATGGGCAGCCCTTGGAAGGTGAAGAGAGATCGCTGCAACTGCCGGCAAAGTTTGAGAAAGCCGAGAGACTTCATTTCCGGAAATTCCCCCTCCTTTTTCAAACTCAATCACAGCGGTCGTACGCCTCTTTCCATCTCAGACCATCAAATGACCGCCACGTGGAGTCACGCCCAACATGACGCTTCGGTCTGATAGAAACTACCTCATTTTTGAAACGGCATATTAATGGCCCGTCAGACGTGCGCACGTGGCAGCCTTCCATAGGGTCTCGGGTGCGACAGAAACGGCGACAGGGATCATGGCAATTATGATGCGAGATTTTTGCCTTCTCCACGTCATCTCCGCATTAAATCCCCACGTCCCAAGCCGCGACGCCTCGATGGAACCTGGGGATGGGGGCAACTGATATGGCTACATCGCTGATGTGGAGCGCGTGTCAGGTCCGGCTGGACGCGGACAGACCACATGGATTTTTTCTTTCAAAAGATCCCCGTTCGAGAAGAAGTGCTCATGCTCCTTCGCCAGGTGGCACCTCAAGATGGGTCCACCTTGGTCGAAGTCAAGCCCCTCTCTGCCACTCCGCCAGGTATCCACCCAGGAGGGGTCCACCTCGGTCGAAGCTGGCGACCTTCTGCTCCCTCGCCAGGTGGCACCCCAAGATGGATCCACCTCTGTCGAGGTCGAGCCGGGCCCTCCTGCTCCTTCGCCAGGTGGCACCCCAAGACGGGTCCACCTCGGTCGAAGTTGAGCCCCTCTCTGCCACTCCGCCAGGTGTCCACCCAGGAGGGGTCCACCTCGGCCGAAGCTGGCGACCTTCCGCTACCTCGCTAGGTGGCACCCCAAGATGGGTCCACCTCTGCCAAGGTCGAGCCGGGCTGATGGGGACATCAGCCTGCATGAATCTCGGAGCAGCACAAATTTCGGAGTAGCAAATAAATTTGAAAAATAAATTTAGGATTTATCTTTTATTTAAAATTTAAATTAGGATTTTGTTGGTTAGGATTGAGATATGGATAGGCTTATCTTATCCTATCTTGTATTTAAATTTGAGTTATCCCTATCCTGTATTCAAATTCAAATGAGGGTTATGGAGCTTATAAATAACCCCTCATTTCTATTGTAAAAAGATAGATGAAATTGAATTTTTGGGATTTGGTTTGTCAGTTGGTTTGGCAGTTGTTGTTCAGGGCTATGGCCCATTATGTCTTCACCTGCGGGTGTTGATGTTGTCTTTGTCCTTCGGGACATCGTAGGGGCGTGATGCCCTAGTTATCCCCCCATCTTCGTTTTCCTCCACGTTCTTTGAAATCCCCCTCATGGCTCCAGGAGTGACCTGGGTGGCAGGTGAAATACCCAGGGCTCCGCATGTAGTGAGATGGGTGGTAGGTGAGATACCCTAGACTGCATGTAGTGAGGTGGGTGGTAGGTATAATGCCCTAGAGGTGTGAAGTCTCTCTGTGAGAGTGGGTTTCAGGGTTCGTGGTAGTCCATCATCATTATCCTCCATCCCTATTTTTTTTCTTCGTCACCACCATAAACAAATCAGAAAATAAAAAAAAAAATAGGATACCCTAATTTTCGGCGACTTCTTAGCTCGCCGACGATCCTATCCCTATCCCATGCCCCATCAACTTGGTATCAGAGCCCAGACAGATTAGGGTACGTTTCTTCTTCCCAACTCTTTTCTGTGTTGACACCCCCTGCTACCATCGCTTGTGAAGACCGTCTCCGTCGCCTGCAGCCGATCCAGAAGTTCACGCCCGAACCCCTCCGATGAAGCCTCCCCTCCGCCTCTGTCCCGTGATCCCCCTCTCCATCTCTTCTCAGATTCTTCTTTCCCTCTTCCTCCTCTAACTCTCCTGCTTCTTCCTCTTAATCTCTGTCATTTAAAACATCCTGTGAATAATTCTCCCAAGCACACCATTGCCAGCAAACCCTTTTTCGATCCCCTATTTTCGTCATAGTCGATCCCATCGAAGGACTCCTCTGCTCCCGTCTCTGCCAGCAAGACACCGGATCCACCAGGCTCCTCCCTTGTCCGCTGTCAATCATCGGAATCGGGCCCCCATGCATCACCATTGTCGCTGCAGCCGAACCCCTCCGTGAAGCACCTCCCGCCGCCTGAGATGCCGTCTACCGTGTGGGCCCCTTCCACCATCACCAGCCACCGGAAGCAAGTCTCGCATCGCCCCCGAGCCGGTACACCCGTGCCTCCAGCAACGCCCTCGAGCCGGCACCCCCGTGCATCCTGCGAAGTCTTAGACCGGAAGACCATCGCCGCAGGCTCGCCGCCGCACGCCCGTGTCGCAGATTCGCCCGACGCTGGAGAGCCGCCGAAACCCGCTCGGCTCCCCATCTCCGCCCGCGATGCCTCACGGACACCCGCCCGATTCCCTGCTGCCATGACGCCTGCCGCCCACTGGAGAGGCTGCACCACCATTCCCCGGGCCGTCGTCCTCGTCCTCAGCCCCGTCACTGACGAAGCCCGCCGGATCTCCACGTCCGGGACCTTCCCTCGTTCTCGCACGACCATTAAAGCATCGGGAGAGGCCTCGCACGATCGTGAAGGTATAACCGGCATTGGCAGCCGACTTCAAGCGTAGGAAAAAAAAAAAAAACACCAGCCGCGAGAAAAAAAAAAAGAAAGAAAATCAGTGAAAAAAAAAGACAAAAAAAAAATCAGAAAAAAAAAAAAATCATTCTACAAGTCATGTGCATCTTGAGCCTGAGCTAGCCTGACTCGACGGAGTCGAGTTTTTCCCCACCTCAGGGGAATGATGGGGACATCAGCCTGCACGAATCTCGGAGAAGCATAAATTTCGGAGGAGCAAATAAATTTGAAAAATAATTTAGGATTTATCTTTTATTTAAAATTTAAATTAGGATTTTGTTGGTTAGGATTGAGATATGGATAGGCTTATCTTATCCTATCTTGTATTTAAATTTGAGTTATCCCTATCCTGTATTCAAATTCAAATTCAAATGAGGGTTATGGAGCTTATAAATAACACCTCATTTCTATTGTAAAAAGATAGATGAAATTGAAATTTTTGGGATTTGGTTTGTCAGTTGGTTTGGCAGTTGTTGTTCAGGGCTATGGCCCATTATGTCTTCACCTGCGGGTGTTGATGTTGTCTTTGTCCTTCGGGACATCGTAGGGGCGTGTGATGCCCTAGTTATCCCCCCATCTTCGTTTTCCTCCACATTCTTTGAAATCCCCCTCATGGCTCCAGGAGTGACCTGGGTGGCAGGTGAAATACCCAGGGCTCCGCGTGTAGTGAGATGGGTGGTAGGTGAGATACCCTAGACTGCATGTAGTGAGGTGGGTGGTAGGTATAATGCCCTAGAGGTGTGAAGTCTCTGTGTGAGAGTGGGTTTCAGGGTTCGTGGTAGTCTATCCTCATTATCCTCCATCCCTATTTTTTTTCTTCGTCACCACCATAAACAAATCAGAAAATAGAAAAAAAATAGGATACCCTAATCTTCGGCGACTTCTTAGCTCGCCGATGATCCTATCCCTATCCCGTGCCCCATCACGGGCCCTCCTGCTCCTTCGCTAGGTAGCACCCCAAGATGGGTCCACCTCGGTCGAAGTCGAGCCCCTCTCTGCCACTCCGCCAGGTGTCCACCCAGGAGGGGTCCACCTCGGCCGAAGCTGGCAACCTTCTGCTCCCTCGCCATGTGGCATCCCAAGATGGGTCCACCTCTGCCGAGGTCGAGCCGGGCCTCCTGCTCCTTCGCTAGGTGGCACCCCAAGACGGGTCCACCTCGGCTGAAGTCGAGCCCCTCTCTGCAACTCCGCTAGGTATCCACCGAGGAGGGGTCCACCTCGATCGAAGTTGGCGGCCTTCCGCTACCTAGCCAGGTGGCACCCCAAGACGGGTCCACCTCTGTCGAGGTCGAGCCTGGCCCTCCTGCTCCTTCGCTAGATAGCATCCCAGGACGGGTCCACCTCGACCGAAGTCGAGCCTCTCTCTGCCACTCCACCGAGTGTCCACCAAGAAGGGGTCCACCTCGACCGAAGCTGGCGGCCTTCTGCTCCCTCGCCATGTGGCACCCCAAGACGGGTCCACCTCTACGAGGTTGAGCGGGCCCTCCTGCTCCTTCGCCAGGTGGCACCCCAAGACAGGTCCCCTCGACCGAAGTTGAGCCCCTCTCTGCCACTCCGCCAGGTGTCCATCCAGGAGGGGTCCACCTCGGCCGAAGCTGGCGGCCTTATGCTCCCTCGCCAGGTGGCACCCCAAGACGGGTCCACCTCTGCCGAGGTCGAGCCGGGCCCTCCTGCTCCTTCGCCAAGTGGCACCCCAAGACTGGTCCACCTCGGCCGAAGTCAAGCCCTCTCTGCCACTCCACTAGGTGTCCACCCGAGGGGTCCACCTCGACCGAAGCTAGCGACCTTCTGCTCCCTCGCCAGGTGGCACCCCAAGACGGGTCCACCTCTATCGAGGTCGAGCCGGGCCCTCCTGCTCCTTCACTATGTAGCACCCCAAGATGGGTCCACCTCGGTCGAAGTCGAGCCTCTCTCCGCCACTTCGCCGGGTGTCCACCCAGGATGGGTCCACCTCGGTCGAAGTGGCGGCCTTTTGCTCCCTCGCCAGGTGGCACCCCAAGACAGGTCCACCTCTGTCGAGGTCGAGCCGGGCCCTCCTGCTCCTTCCCCAGGTGGCATCCCAAGACGGGCCACCTCGGCCAAAGTCGAGCCCCTCTCTGCCACTCCGCCAGGTGTCCACCCAGGAGAGGTCCACCTCGGTCGAAACTGGCGGCCTTCTGCTCCCTCGCCAGGTGGCACCCCAAGCCGGGCCCACCTCTGCCAAGGTCGAGCCGGACCCTCCTGCTCCTTTGCCATGTAGCACCCCAAGACGGGTCAATCTCGGTCGAAGTCGAGCCTCTCTCTTCCACTCCGTCGGTGTCCACCCAGAAGGGATCCACCTCAGCCGAAGCTGGCGGCCTTCTGCTCTCTCGCCAGGTGGCACCCTAAGACGGGTCCACCTCTGCCGAGGTCAAGCCGGGTCCTCCTGCTCCTTCGCTAGGTAGCATCCCAAGACGGGTCCACCTCGACCGAAGTCGAGCATCTCTCTGCCACTCCGCCGGGTGTCCACTCAGGAGGGGTCCACCTCGGCCGAATCTTTCGGTCCCTCGCTCCCTCGCTAGGTGGCACCCCAAGACGGGTCCACCTCTGCCGATGTCGAGCCAGGCCCTCCTGCTCCTTCGCTAGGTGGCACCCCAAGACGGGTCCACCTCGATCGAAGTCGGGCCCCTCTTTGCCACTCCGCCAGGTGTCCACCTAGGAGGGGTCCACCTCCGTCGAAGCTGGGACCCCTCGCTCCCTCGCCAGGTGGCACCCCAAGACGGGTCCACCTCTGCCGAAGTCGAGCCGGGCCCTCCTGCTCCTTCGCCAGGTAGCACTCCAAGACGGGTCCACCTCGGTCGAAGTCGAGCCTCTCTCTGCCACCCGCCGGGTGTTCATCTAGGAGGGGTCCACCTCGGCCGAAGCTGGCGTCCCCTCGCTCGCTCGCTAGGTGGCACCCCAAGATGGGTCCACCTCGGTCGAAGTTGAGCCTCTCTCTGCCACTCCGCCAGGTGTCCACCCAAGAGGGGTCCATCTCGGTCGAAGCTGGCAGCCCCTACTCCACCGCCAGGTGGCGCCCCCTGACGGGTTCACCTCGGCCGAGGTCAGCCCTACTCTGCAAAGCCTCGGGCAGGCAGAGACACGGGTCGCCAGGTTGCCACTAGAGCCAGCGCGCCCGTTCTGTACAAGGTGCCAGTACAGCCTGCATTGACACGCGAAACCTCGCTTACATCAGTTAAACGGTGCCCCGCAATCGAGGAACGGAATCCTTGCAGGCAGGGGCCTGAATCGGCTAGAAGCCCATCATCAACGCCCTGAAAGGAGAGTTCCCGCGCTCGGCCCGAGGTCTCACCAGTCTTCCCCCTTTCGTGATGCACGACGGCGAGGTGCCGGCCACTTAACTCCCGGACTCGAAGGAGAAGGGGGGAGAAAACCCATAGATCCAGCGCCCGCGTCTGTACAGGTCCAGTATAGGTTCACGCGAAACCTATAGTTAAACGGTCCGGGGGAATCCCAGGAAGTCCTCAGGCAGGGGCCTGAATCGGTAACCCATCATCAACGCCCTAAAGGAAATTCCGCGCTTGGAGTCTACCAGTCTTCCCCCTTCCGTCGGATGCCCGCCCCATCCCGGGGTTCGGTATAAAACTCATGGGTCGAGTCGGGTCGGCGGGTGGGATCCCGGTCTCATAAAACTTAGTTTATTAAAAGCTAAACGGATCCGGTCGAGTCGGGGGTCGGATATATCCGTCCCATATCCTATTTACTTAAATATTTTATAAACAGATATATATATATATATATATATATATATATATATATATATATATTATATATATATATATATATATATATATAAACGGGTCAGGTTCGGATCGAGAGTACTACTATCCATACCTGACCAGGAAAATTGCGATCCCTACTTTTAGGCCTATTTCACTCTATTACTATCATATTACTTAAATATGCTATGCCAATTTGGCCTACCTTTTATTTTCTATCCTCGTTTTGTTGTTGTGTTGTTGTTGTTGATGATAAGATCGGCCAAATATATTAAAATATAATAGAAAGAGTTTTACAAAAAATGAACTTAATCCAAAAACTGGAAGTCTGGAATTTATAATGGCACAGAGGTACCTGTAATACAGTGAGGAAGTATGAACAAAAACCAAACCCCTGGCCTACCTTCTACTTCCTATCTTTATTATGGAGCATCTCATGCTATGCACAATATTGGGTCATGGCTCATTATGTTAGTCAACTGTTGCTTTTATCTTATAATTACACATGGTTGCAATTATATTATTCACAACTTTGTATAGGCTACAGGTAGGGAAGGATGTGCAATGGAAGCAGTGGGGATAGCTATCCCCATTGACTATCCTTTTTTATATATTATAAACATAGAAATAGTATAATTTTTTTATATTGTCCCACAAAACTATCAAAAATAATATGCTACCATGTATAAATAGATTAATTTAAAATAAAATATTTAATGATAATATGTCTTTTAAGGATATAAAGAGATTATAATTTAAAATATAAATAAATAATATGCCTTCCCGTATTCTTGAAAAGCCTCACAAAAATACATATTAAAAAAGTATTAAAAAATATTTGAGAAAGAGGGAAAATAGGTAGTGAGATTGAAAAGATATACAAATCAAAAACCATACAAGATCCAAAGAAGAAGAACAAAACTAAAGAGGAAAAAAGAAAAGTGAACTATAAACAAAATGATTGCGCGTGGACATTACTTCAGGCTTCAAGTAGATATTATTTCTTTATTGAATTTTTGGACTGTACATACATTTGTTATTTAATTTTTATAAGTATAGTAGTTTTTGTATATTTCTTAGCTCGATTATTTTCAATATATTTCTTAACACCTGTCATGTTAGTATCCTGCAAATTATGTGTATAATAACTAGAGGAATATCTTATCCAGTTCTTGATAAAAAATGTGAATTATAAAAAAAATTTATATTAATTATTATTATAATATATATTTTTATATAAATTTTGTCATTATATTTGTTTCCACTAAACAAAAATTCTAGATCCTTCTTTGGCTATCGATGCTGGTTTTACAATTGTAGCTAAAGGAGTCTTTATGTTTTGCGTGTATTGGTTTTACAATTATTTCTCATCACTTTCATTTGCTTCATTAGTATTTCCTTCATCCAATGATTCTATCTATTGAAGCCAAAATTTTTAAAATCAGACTATAAATCATCCACAAAATTCTTAGCACCTCAGCATAGAGAAGATTACAGAAACAATAATGCACAGGCTGATCTTGATTTGGTCTTCCATTTCTATAATTATGAGAGGAGATATTCTAAGATTTTTTTTTTATATTTGATCTTCTACTTTTAGAATTCTAGGAGGAGATATTTGGTCTTCAATTCCATAATTATAGAAAGAAATACTATAAAGACTTTCTCTCTTGTTTTAGTCTCTCATTTTAGAATTGTAGAAGGAGATATTATGTCGATTTTATCTTTAATTGTACAATTGTAGGAGGAGATATTCTGAAGATTCTTTTCTTTTGATTTAATCTTCTACTTTCAGAAATTGCAGAAAGAGATATCGTAGAGATTGATCTTCCATTCCATAATTGTAAGAAGAGATACTATAGAGAATCTCTCTCTTAATTTAGTCTCTTATTTTCAGAATTGTAGGAGGAGATATTCTTTTGATTTTATCTTCCATTCCATAATTGTAAAGAAAGATTTTCTATGATATCTCTTCCTACAATTATAGAATAGAAGACAAAAAATATACTGTGATATTTAGAGACCCGTCCCAGTTTCTTCGCTATAAAATTTTATTACTATATGATATTCATTAATAATTTTTTTCGTTACTGCTTGTTATATCCCTTGAAGTAGAACTTAGATTTTTTTGATATTTTTCTCTCATTTAGAAATTGGTTGAAAATCAATTTGATTATAAGATTAAAATCTTCCAATCTAATGGAGGGGATGATTTTCTAGCAACAGGTTTCTTGCATATTTCATGATTATGGTACAACACTAACTTTCTTGTCCAAGTATACCAGAACAAAGTGGTGCTGCTGGAAGGAAACATTGATATATTGTTGAACTTGGGCTTGCTATACTCTTGAAGCTTCTATACCTCTGCTATTGGGTAGAAGCATTTATAACTACAAATTATTTGATAAATTGACTCCCATCCATAGCTTTAGGAAGCCAAAGTCCATATCCGGTCTTATTCAAGAAGGACCCCGACTACTTTTGCTCCAGATTTTTTAGACCTTGTTGTTATCTATACCTTCGAAACTACATATGAACAAATTTGACAAACGCTCTGTACCATGTATATTTTTGGGATATAGTGACAAACATAAGGGCTACCGCTGTCTTCATCAATCAACCGATCATATTTATATATCTCGACATGGTTATTTTTTATGAATATATTTTTCATTTGCTGCCTCTTCTCATGTCACTACTACAACTGAGGGGGAGCTACTATATTGGACCACAACTTCTAGTCCAACTCATAACCAAGCCTCTAATGATAATTGAAAAACACCCTAGCCCAACCCTTGCTATGCTGCACAAGCTATTTCAAGTCCAAACCACAATCTAGCATCCACTGAACGATTGGCTAAAGCCAAATCTAGCTTTATACTTGCTCCAATAATAATTCAACTATCAATCTTTTACGGGCTGAGTCCGATTCTGCACGAGAACTTGCACGCCTATTCACCAAAGATGTACCAATCATGGCTGACCTAATAATCACAACATCTAACCAACCAACTCTACCATCGAAAGAGGTTGACATCCACAGTCATAGTCCACCACAGTCGAGGCTGCCACTTTTTCATTACATCCTATGGTCACCTACTCCAAGCTTGGCATCTCTAAGCCTAATCCGATATATATTAATATTGCATTATTATCTATTCCTCCTGAACCTCAGACTATCCATTCTACTTTAAAACATCCCGGTTGGATAGCTGCTATGCATGAGGAGTTAGGTACTCTTGCAGCAAATCAAACCTAGGAACTTATCCCGCGTCACCCCTCGATGAACGTTGTCAGTTGCAAATAGGTGTTCAAATCAAACTCTGTGCAGATGGGATGCTTGAACGACTAAAAGCCCATCTTGTGACAAAAGGCTTCCACCAAGAGGAGGATGTTAACTTTTTAGAAACTTTTAGTCCAATAATTAAACTAGATAGTATTCGTATTGTTCTATCAGTTGCCACTATTCAAAATTGGCTGATTCACCAACTAGATGTCAAGAACACCTTACATGGCAATCTCGAAGTTCCTGTGTATATGAAACAACTACCTGGCTTCCATGACCGGTCTTATGATCATGTTTGCTTACTTCGATGTGCTTTATATGGGCTCAAACAAGCCCCTCGAGTATGGTTCGATAAGTTTAGTGACTTTCTTATTGGATATGGTTTCTTTCGTAGCAATGCCGATCCATCATTATTTATTTTTCACCATGATGGTCATATTATCATTCTGTTACTCTATGTTGATGGCATTATCTTCATAGGTGATTGTCCATAACTTTTGGACTATCTTATTTATGCCCTTGGTTAGGTATTTTCTAAGAAAGATCTTGGTTCACTTAATTATTTCTTAGAGATTAAAATCAGTCATTCATCCAATGAACTTTTCCTTCCTCGGAGAAAATATGTTTTGGATCTCTTAGCTCGGGCTTCCACCATGGCTAACAAACTTCCATCACTCAAATATAGTGATTAATCGTATAATGATCTTTCACACTATTGAAGTCTCGTTGGAGCTCTTCAGTATCTTATTCTCATATGTCTAGATCTCTTAATTGTGATTAACATTGTGTTAACATATGCATACCTAACTGTAGCCTATTTTTAAATAGTCAAATGCATCCTTCTATATGTTCGAGGCACTTTACATCTGGGCTTCACATTCTAGCCCATAGCTTACTAGACTTGTTTGGCTTTGCTGATGCAAATTAGGCTGGATGTAAAGTCACGGGTCATTTTACCATGGGGTTATTATACCTTTCTTGGCTCGAATTATATTTTTTGGTATGCCAAGAAGTAGCCCACTATATCTCAATCCATCACTGAAACCAAATATCGAGCTCTTTCTTCAACTGCTGCCGAACCTACATGGATTTCATTTATATTTCATGACATTGGGGTTCCACAACCTCGAGCCTCACTACTTTTCTCTAATAACTTATCTGCATTGCATCTCATAACTAATATGGTCTTCATGCTAGGACCAAGTACATCGAGATCGATTATCATTTTTATTCGAAAAAAGTTGTCCTGGGATCTATTATTAGTCGCTATATTCTGTTCTCTGCACAACTTGCTGATATATTTACAAAACTACTATCTCGGATATATTTATCGATCTACGAAACAAACTTGATCTTTAGTTCTTACCATCGCCCGATTTAAGGGGGAGTATTGAAGCCAAAATTATTAAAATTAGGCTACAATCAACTCGTTAAATTTTTCCATCTCAATATAGAGAAGATCACGAAACAATTCATGCACGGGCTGATCTAGATTTGATCTTCCATTTTTATAATTATAAAATGAGATATTATTAAGATTCTTTTTTTTTTATTTGATCTTCTACTTCCAGAATACGGGAAAAGATATTATAGAGATTGGTCTTCCATTCCATAATTATAGGAAGGGATACTATAGAGGATTTCTTTTGATTTAGTTTCCTATTTTCAGAATTGTATGAGGAATATTCTCTCGATTTTATTTTTCATTCTATAATTGTAGGAGAAGATATTCTCTTAATTTCTCGTGTATAAATTTAACATTAGATTAATAAAAATGAAAAATAAATTTCTAATTAAATTTCTTTACTATCTTGCCCAAATGGCTGGCTTCTCTTTTATACGGGTTTTTTTTATCAAGTTGTTTCTATGGTTTCTTCTTGTACGTTCTACACTACAGCTTGTATATATTTCATTGGTGCCTTTTGTGGATCCTGGATGAGTTTTGGTTCGTCTGTTCATTTTTGGTTTGGCTTCCAAGACCTAGTTTATATTCTAATTTCTGGTCTTGTAAATTATAATTTGTCCTTTTTTTTTTTCTTGGTAATACAAGACCCCTCTTTCTCACCCCAAATAATAAAAAAAAAAAGCACACCGACAAGCTTCTAAATATTCATTCACTTCCGATTTGCCCACTCGCATATCCCCATCACACATCACTGATCTCCAATTCCTTCATTTTCTAACACTTGAAGCAATTCGCCAACAATAATAAAATTAAAATAAAAACAATTAACAAACAATTCTAAACTTCATCCCAAATTCAGCAAATTATGCTGGAAATGCCACTCAGTTCACTCAGGTGGTGTTGCTCGGCAACTCATCCATTTCCTATGAACGTCAAAACAAAACAAAAAAAAATTTAAAAAAAAAAAAGCTCCAAAAGTTATTTAGGTTTTATATAAATCCATGTAGTCAAAACCAAAAATTATATCATTTTATATATTTTTCAATATATTAATAATTATTAAATTAAAAAACAAGGAAGAGAATGAGTAGGAGGGTTAGCATATACTTACTGTAAGTATTCAGTAATGCCGTGCTTTGGATGTTGGAACATGGATTCCATCTTTAAAAAAACACATGCCCTGGTACTTGGATGTAAGATGTGTGTTACCTGTACTCCCCATCTATAACATTACCCTCTGCCACTCAACCAATACCACCTTCCATTAAGAATCACTAAATACTAAAATTTCCGCCCACACCAACATCATGCTTCGATAACAAGCATCTCTTACTATATACATTTAAACTCTCTCGAGATGGTCCATCATGGGCCGTTCAATCATGGCACATGAGAAAGAAAAGGAACAATAATTTATCTCTGCTTTCATTAAGAGTCGTTTAGTGAAAATGAACTTGCTTCGTTCTACACTACAGCTTGTATCATATTTCATTGGTGCCTTTTGTGGATCCTGGATGCAGTTTTGGTTCGTCTGTTCATTTTTGGTTTGGCTTCCAAGACCTAGTTTATATTCTAATTTTCTGGTCTTGTAAATTATAATTTGTCCTTTTTTTTTTTCTTGGTAATACAAGACCCCTCTTTCTCACCCCAATAATAAAAAAAAAAGCACACCGACAAAGCTTCTAAATTATTCATTCACTTCCGATTTGCCCACTCGCATATCCCCATCACACATCACTGATCTCCAATTCCTTCATTTTCTAACCACTTGAAGCAATTCGCCAACAATAATAAAATTAAAATAAAAACAATTAACAAACAATTCTAAACTTCATCCCAAATTCAGCAAATTATGCTGGAAATGCCACTCAGTTCACTCAGGTGGTGTTGCTCAGCAACTCATCCATTTCCTATGAACGTCAAAAAAAAAAAAAAAAAAATTTTAAAAAAAAAAAAATAGCTCCAAAAGTTATTTAGGTTTTATATAAATTCCATGTAGTCAAAACCCACAAATTATATCATTTTATATATTTTTCAATATAATTAATAATTATTAAATTAAAAAACAAGGAAGAGAATGAGTAGGAGGGTAGCCTATATACTTACTGTAATTATTCAGTAATGCCGTGCTTTGGATGTTGGAACATGGATTCCATCTTAAAAAAACACATGCCCTGGTACTTGGATGTAAGATGTGTGTTACCTGTACTCCCCATCTATAACATTACCCTCTGCCACTCAACCAATACCACCTTCCATTAAGAATCACTAAATACTAAATTTTCCGCCCACACCAACATCATGCTTCGATAACAAGCATCTCTTACTATATACATTTTAAACTCTCTCGAGATGTCCATCATGGGCCGTTCAATCATGCACATGAGAAAGAAAAGGAAACAATAATTTATCTCTGCTTTCATTAAGAGTCGTTTAGTGAAAATGAACTTGCTTTATTTGGATAGCCCTCATTAAGAAAAAGGAAGGAAAAGGAAAGCAAGGAAAGAAAGGGAAGTTAAATATTATGCTTGTTTGGATAGTCCTCGTAAGGAAAAGGAAAGGAAGCTTAGCTATTAAAAACTTTTCTTTCCTTCTTAATTCTCTCAAATCAAGGGATTAAAAACTTAGTTTAATCAAGGAAAGGGAAGGGGAGGGGAGGGAAAGAAGCATCATTTCCCTTCCTTATTTTTTCTAAAATTAATATCCAAAGAAAAGATAAATCCTTCCATTCCTTTCCCTCTTGATCCCTTCATCCAAACAAAGCCTTAAGGAATATTCTAATGGTTGGGAATCCGGAAAAAAAAAAAAAAAAAAACACTAAAGTCTTAATTTTCATTAAAAAAGTTTAATAAACATTAAAAAAAAAAAAAAAAAACATATACAATTGCAATCAAGAGTTCCAGTTAGAGAGTCTATATCTTAGTCTTAATTTTTCAGTCTTTTGACTCTTTTGTCATACAAGAAAGTCCATTCCTTGATTAAACTTTCACCAATATTTAGCAGGAAAACTTTGCTTCCATATGTACTGCACATGACAAGATCTAGTCTGGTAAATGATAAGATTGATGAGGAAGCCTTTGTAAGTGCAATCCAACCACCAAAGAGCATGACTTCACCATTCCAACTGGTTACAGACCAGTCCCTCAACTGAATAAGCGTGTCCTAGTTATACTTCTTGGATTTCTTCTTCTTCTTTTTTCTCTCTTAGTTTACAGATGTTCCCATGGAGAGATCCTTCACACCATCTCTGAAGCATAAACTTTTGCCAAAATTCACTTCTAAATTTGAATGTCATTATTGAGCTATCATCGTTAGTCACCCTAAGTCATTTGATCAAAGAAGCAAAGCAAGAAACACCCTTTTCTAGATTCTTCAAATTATCCTTACATTGACAGTCATTAGCATATTGGTGATTAATGAAAGGCTCTCGACTTAAGTGAAACACAAAATCACCAGCAGCACCTCCTCTACCATAACAGATAAACATCTCAAAAATTGCATAACCAAAGTGGTGAGATGATATTACCATGTTTCAGCTCCGTTCTCTGCCAAAAATACAGAAACTTTAGGGACAGCATTTTTATTGGAGAACCAGCCATCATGCTGGGGTTCCTCATCTAACACATGTATTTATTTCTAAAAGCCATCCATGATATCAAGAGTCATAAGTCCATCCTATTCCACACCATTATAAGTGTTCTCTGGAATAATTCTGATTTTAAAAGATGCCTCAATTCTATATTGTTTCAGTAAATCTATAAGCTGTCCAAAATTATTAAAACAACTTAAAATGATAGAAAACATATGAATTTTACATTTGTAGAGCACATTCAAATGTTAGCAGGTTCACAATCCTAGTTACAAAACCTTAGAGTGTTAAAGAATGTCAAGGTAGAACTTGGCACCCTCTAAGCACATTCCTGATATAGGTCGAAGAACTAGGTCACCGGCATTAGCCTTCATAATCTGCAAAATCATTAGGATTTAAGACAATGATACATATGTAATCATTCAGTCTCAAGTTTTCAGCCACCCATGCAAACACTTAACCTTTCTATTATTAACTCAGGTTTTCTATAATGCTAATACTTTTTTTTATTTATTTATTCAAAAGATCAAGTCACTTAATTTTGGCCTGAAGTTTCTTTGTCCCCCAAATAAACTTCCCCTTAAGTTCTCTAATTACATGGAGTTCAATAGAGGGAAAAGACTTTGAAAGGCTATAATATATTTCAAATAGCAAATCATAAATCAATTCAATTTCCATTATGCCTTCTGGAAAGAACCTTCCCCCTAAACTTTAAATCAATGCAATGACTTAGTTGGAATTTCTAGACATCTCTTCAGATTATGACATAAAAAGATGTTATATTTGAAGCTTCTGATTTAAAATAACCGTCAATTAAGGTGAAATAGACTGGTTTCGAAATATGCACATCAGAAATCAATATCCAATTTTATCCAAGTACCAAGGTTAAATAACTTGAAGAACATATGCAGGAGTAGTGAGAGAGTGCCACAATATGCATTGCAGTCCTTTGAGATTGCTCCAATAAAGCTAGAGCTAAAAGTTTATGAGCATTACAATTTTAAATTTGTTTAAGCAATATATCTTAAAGGAACCTTTCGATATTATTTAATATTGGAACAAAAGTTATAGACTACTTTATCCAGTAAGATTGTTCATAATTGCTAAGAGGTACTGGACACACTTAGCTAACACTAGACTATTTAACTGTCCTCATGCCATGGACAATCAAGCATCACAAAAGAGGTGTTTTGAACCACAAAATCAAAGGTATCTTGGAACAGAAGGAGTACTTCTAGCAAAAATCAGGAGACTCAAGCAATAACCTATTCATGATAATTTCAACAGGATTCTACCCAATGGATGTTAATTTTGGATATATCTCCAAGAGGTTTAATTGTTACTGGATTGTAAAGAGGTTATGCACTCAAATAATGATAAGAACTATAAGACAATGACTGTGAAATGACTAAATAATGAGATAAGCAAGAACTTCACATAGAAGTCTTGTAGAAACAATTTATAAGCAGTGGTTAACAGTACAAAAGGGAAATGGTCATAGATATTTGTGCTGCTGATCAAGGACAAGGATGTGAAATTGTTTAAATATTTACCCTGTAATAACAATTAAGCAAGGTGTATTATATCCAATGTAATACATGCTGCTTAATTGTTATTACAGGGTAAAGAAAAAGAAAGAAAAACTATGCAACGGAAAGACATCCAGACAATAAAACAGCAACATATCAGCAAAAATGAACTAAAATGGACAAATAAAAATACAAACCAAAAAAGCCAATTAAAAAAAATGTAAGGAGACAAATAACCACCCTCTTTATTAGTAAAAAATAGATTAAATAACAGATTGCACCGAAAGTTCATACCAAGGCCAGTCCTCAGTCATAGATATCTAGTGAGTGACAAAGCAGAACCATGTAAGACACTATATCAACAACCTCTGCCTAAATAAAGAGACTAACAAGAAGTATTCAACAGATGCAAAAACCATGACAACCCAATGAGGCAGTGGTAATAAAACTATATTAGATACCTTAACAACAACCTCTAGCTAGATTGAAAGACTGATATTGCAAATATACTAATAGGAAGCGTTCATCAAATGTTAAGACCATAACAACTAATAAAGCAAAGCTAATACAACTAGATCTTGTAGACAACATTTCCCAAGCTTCTAGCTCACACATGCATTTGCAACCTAATAAAGTAACTGAGCATCAATATATGAACAATGTTGCAATATGCTAATGAGTTGCATGAATTTTCGATTTAATAGCTTTTCCATTTAGTACATGCATTGTTATGCAGATATGGACACAAGAATCAGTTTTGCATACTCATCCATGTCTTTTATTTGGAGAGATGAAGAGAGATGAAACATATAGAACAGAAAATGTCGATTCTGTCATAATTATATCAAGTTTTTATATTTCGAATTGACAATATTAAAAGATTATATTTATTAGAATGTTTCATCATTTATATGAAATTGATATAGTCTTTATCTGTTGCTAAGTACTAACTTATTAGTAATACATCAATTCTTATTGTAACCCTTTATTTCAAACATTCCAAGGGGTATGACCTCTTTTATATGTGTTTGAAAGGTTGAGATGTTTCCATAGACCTAACAAGTGCTTGCAAGTATCATACACATCCAGCATCCCCAATCTCTTAAATCTATTGTTGAGCAATTTGATAAATACTAAAGTGCTTGATGTGCATTCAACTTCCTAATATGCGTTGAGATACATTCTTCAAGCCATATGCTAGAACCCAAGCAACACCAGCTACCGTGAGAAGAGATTGCAGCAGAATCTAAACTCTTAAGGTATGTAATAGACAACCTAAAACATAAAATCAAGGTTTTAGCCAGCATGACGAAATTTTGATGTCTGCTGTAAAATAACAAGTAGGCAAATATCAGGTAAGCTCAAGAAACTATATATGAACTAAATATGTAATACTCACAAGCATCCATAAATTATTCATAAAGCTTACAAATCTAATGAAGCTTTTTATCTAATACTAAGACATGATAAACTTGGAGCAAACTATTAAGAAGCAATAAAAGAGAAATTCCACTAATTTGAGATATGCATGACTATGATCGCAACAATTCTTATTCTTCGTGATAAAATCTTTTAAGCATACCTGCCTATCTTAATGATCACTAAAGCAAATTACTGATTTTATCTACTGGCAGTCTAAACAGTAGAAAAATTCGGGAAAGTTTAACAAGGGCATGCTTACCTCGGAAAAAGTAGCTGATTTTGGTTAAAATGCCTGTTTAACCATTTAAATAAGATTCAAAAGTGATTCAGTCATAGTGTTGCTAAATAAAACCTGATATATTTTGCACAGAGACTGCAAACAGAAAACAAAAACAAGAATGTTTTGGTGCATCCGTCTTAGAAACAATGAGCATTCAGTGTTGCATAACCAATATCCACACGTTCGTTTCTTATTCACAAAACAAATCACCAGCAACCAGAGCACAAACTGTACGATATTACATGGATGCAAGAATGCACAATTGCTAGAGACTAGATCTTGCAGTTTAACTGCTATGTACAAGAAGAACAAATGAATCCATCAGAAGACAGTGTCATATGACCACATCACTTGCATGCAGAAGCTTCATCAACACAGAATCAATCCATGTGGACTACCTTACATCAAAAAAATCCATGTGGACTACCAGTTCTCCCTGACAATCTTTGCTTTTTCAAATATGAACTTCCCTTCTTTGTACTTCTGTGTCTGCTCATAAGCTCTTACATACTTCCATCCCAGCACATCATGGCACTCGCAGCAGTAAATATCAGCAACTGTATGGAGTCCTGTGACGAGCTGCCTGTCTTCCTTCGGCCCGACGACTATGTTCATCGCATGAGAAAACAAAAAGGCTCGCCCTTTTATTCCCTAAGACAATTTCAGGGTGATGGAATATATACAGATCATTTACCATAAGCAAAAAAGTACAACAAATATAATACCTATGAAACAAAGTTTAATAAAGGAGTGACTTCAAGCAATTACATCACGACAATGAATAATTTTAATCAAATTCTAAAGCTCGAGCTCGAATTCTTTATAAACAGTCTCACAACTTGAACTGAATTACTTTTCATCAAATGCTCCAGTTATGCATCTCATTTTTGTTCTTCACATAAAAACAATTCTTTGGGATGAGTACAAATATAACTCTAAGACCAACAAATTTCTCAAAGACAACATCTATGAATGATCCAAACACTCCCAGACAATATCAGTTAATGTTTGTTTTGAGCTTCACCTGAAATGCTTTCGAGATTATGTCGTCGTGAAGACAGACATGGTTTCGACAATTGCAGCAGCCGTAGATCCGAGGACCAACCAATTCCGCCATCGCCACACCCGTCCCTTATGCTGGACCGCCCCAATAAAAAAGAAAGAAAGAAAGAAAGAAAGAAATTTAACCAACATTTCGCACAAAAACATCAGAAAAATACCAACACACGGCGAAAGTCGATGAAGAAAGAAATAAAACCCAAACAAACCTCGATAATATTAAAAGCAAAAACTCTCCTATCGCCGCCGCCGCCGCCGGTCGCCGAGAAAAGGGCCTGAGAATAGAAATTATGAGAAACCAAAGCACAGAGGTAGGCAGCAGAAATCAGGGGGGCTAGAATTAACCACAAAATAGCTATAGAATATTAAGGAAAGCAAGTTTAAGTAGCCAACCAAGAAAATAATGGGAAAATTATGGGATGAAAAGGACCGGGGTGGCTGACAGAATAGAATAAAGGGAAAGAGAACCCAAGAATTGATTTAATTGATATAAATAAATCAATAATTAGTGAAACCAAGTTAAGGTAAAAATATTTTTTTAAAAAAAAATAGGAGCACGGAGAGGTTCGTGGATATAAAGAGGATGACAAAATCAAATTTTTGGACACTACCAGATAAAATTCTTGCAATAATATATAATCGGACTGAATTGGGAACTGGAGATTTTTAGGTATCACCATCGAATCAGTCAAACACGGCTCTATTTTTTTATAAAAAAATATTTAGAAAGTAGGAATTGGGGTAAAAGATTGCAAGTGCTCCGATACATGGCTTCAGAAGGGATCGAGGAACCGCTAGGTGGTGGTACCGCGGTTGGTCAGCGCACGGTTCCGTCGTCGTGAATAATTTATGAATTCGAGAGATATTTTTTCGGATAGCTCGTTTAAATTTTAAAAATTTTGAACGCACGCGATTGAAATTATTCTGGAGATTTTATTTTTATTTTTTTATATAAGAAAATTGAGATAAATTTTTTTTATAAAAAAATTAATTTAGTTACCTTATTTTTTTTAAAAAAAAGAGAAGTTAGATGCATGGCCATCTAGACGGTTCTCCAATAAATATCTATAAATTATTTTTATAAAATTGCAGTGTGCCTTCCAGAATTTTTTTTAATTTTTATTTTATTATTATTATTTTTTTTTTTGGAACCAGGCATTGTCGGTTATGGGTGCACGGAGATAAGAGAAAAGTGGGAAGGAGAGAGACGAGTTTGTTGTGGAGAGTGGGAAGGAGAGGGACGAGCGGTGACTTTTTGTTTCTGTTTTTTTTTTTTTTTTTTTTTTTAAAGAAAAGCAGGCGTGTTTTATTTTTTTTATTTTTTTATAAAAAAAATAGAAAATTTTATCCTGGTATAGCTTTTCGTAACCGCCCGTCAACTGGACAAGTATATCAATCTAATCCCACTAGGACGCCGGAGTTTCGACCGTATCACATGTCCCAGATTTAATCTAGAATTAATCTGAAATTTAATCGAATCACCCGTCGGATCATTCCTCGAATCGTGACAAGTGAATTATTCACAAGGACTGTGCTAAGCCTTAACCGACCGCGCTACTACCATGATGGTAAGCGGACATTTTTTTCACTAACATCATAATTTAATGGATTGGACCACCGCTTAGAGAATTTATGGATTGAATCCATAATTTTATGGGCCCATAAGATTCGATCTCCCATCTTAATGTTTGATAAAATTTTGAAAAAATTATAGGTTTCCATTCATAATTTTATTTTACCATGAAATTATGAATGTGGATTTAATCCATAATTTTATTAGTATTTGAATTTAAAATTCCAATCAGCAATGGGCTTAGCCTATAATTTCATGAAATTATTTTCTCTCCTATTTTAACATGCCTCTAATGTTAAACTCTTGTTCCCATTTTAAAATCTTTAAAATTCTCTTTCATCCTGCAAACCATTGCAATGGTTTCAAAAATGATGAAAGTATGTCAAAAACGACGATGGCTCGTAGAAAAAAAAAAAAAAACGTTCACATAGGTATCCAGAAGTTTTATTTTTAAATAATGAGTGTAGCGAAAAGTTTAAAACTATATTTTTTAAAAAAATATAGGAAGAAAGATAGTTTACTTAAATTATTTTGATGAATTTTACATTGATTTTTTATTTAAAAGGATATGTTGGTTATCTATAATTATACTCAATAAGCTAACATATCCCACTTTAATAAAATATTTTTATAGTAATTTGAGCTTTGACAGTAAAAAATATTGTATTTCATTGTATATCAAAGAAAAGATTATTGAGTTTGACTGTAACTTTAATAGCACCAGTGAAATATTTCATTGACTAAGTCTTGAGTATTATCTATGATTATACTCAACAAGCTAACATATCCTATTCTAGTAAAATATTTGTATAGTAATTTGAGCTTTAATGGCATAAATTATTAAATTTCATTATACATTAAGGAAAAGATTACTGAGTTTGACTAAAACTTTTGTGGTCAAATATTGGATATTCCATCAAATGGTGATGAATACTTCAATATTACTTATTAGAGTTATCCAGTTTTAAGTTATCGGGGCTCTGTTAGAACTCTTTTTGAGGGTGATACATTTACAAGAATAGCTAAATTTAGTACACATACATTGTCACTTGAAAATCAACTCTTTCATCATATTTTTATATATGATTTTTTTCCTAGAGATAGTCATGGAGATAATGCATTGTACCTAAATATTTATCTCCTCCAAATGATTGTTTTGGGTAATAGGGTTAATTTGCCATATATAATGATATATTATATGAATGAATGCTTTCAAAGTCAAAAATCCTATTTATCCTATGAAATACTTATTGTTGGGATAAGCCAGCTCAGTAAAGGCTAATTACTGGTTCAAGGATCCAATTGTTGGTTCAAGAGTCCAATTGAATGCTTTTTGAACTGGCCGCCCATACCAGAAGGCTCGAAGGTGACTCCACAGGCTGATAAAGCGATGACTTGACATCACCGTTCCGATCATATTGCAGGGTCAATCTTCGGCCCGCACCGAAGAGGTCGGTCTCGAAGCATATCCCTAATCCATGCAATGCCAGGTGCCAGGTAGTGGGCCAGTCTTCTTCACATCAGTATGAAGGAGACTGGTCCAAAGAAGACAGCCATTTCATCCCATAACTTGCTTCGAAAAGGATGAATACGAAGTAAATATTCCAGCCCACTCCGAAGAAGGCAATTTCGATGCAAATGGCCAAGGCATCTTCGGCCTACTCCAAAGAGGATAAGCGCGAGGCGATCAACCGATTCGACTTCAGTTCCTTTCGAAGGAGTGGCCTTGAAGCAAATCTCCAATTGATCTCAAATCTCTAGATGTGAATATAGTTGTTGTAACCAACCACATAACCACTAACTCCAATGATATCAAAGTGGCCGAAATCAGCCACATGGCCACTAACTCCAACACCAATAATATCGAGGTGGCCAGAATCAGGTAGCAACCATTTACAGTTATGGGGGGGTTAAACTAACCAACCCCATTTAACCAGAGGCAAGTGGGCTTAACTACATTTTTGGCACATCTATTGCTATAAATACTGGTAAGAGGGAACACTCACGGTAAGCAAGCCAAGCTATAGAAACTCTCTTGAGTCTCTTTCAGCCTCTCTTTCTGAGAACTCTCCATTCTGTTGCTCGAACCTTACTGACTTAGGCATCGGAGTGTCCCCTGCCGAAGAACATCCGATCAGGGGATCTATTTTGCAAGGACCTCGGGAGGCAAGCTAGCGATCTAGCTGCTCCGCCCGGTCTGCAGTGGTTTGACGTGAATAGATTGGTGCACCAGGTAGGGGAAGGGCTGCATGCCTAGGAGCGAGCAAAGTACCATCCCCTCTTGAAAAGGAGAGTTTGAAGAAGCCGTAATAGTGAAGGTAGAACTCAAAATGCTTCGACAAGCAAGGGACGTCCTCCCTCCCAGAGGAACGATCCCCTAGTGGAGAACAATGTCCCACCTCCTACACTGGTCATAGGACAGCACCAGTTCGAAGCCCTCTTGAACCGGGTTGATGCTCTCACAACCATGGTTCAGAACTTTCATGAGACTGCCCTCCAAGTGGGGCATCCACCGGCCGCCTCTAGGCACAGTCATCGGTCTAGAGAGAAGAGAAACCACCACCATGAGTCTGCCCGGTGCTCCCCTCGCGATCGACCCTCTCACGAGGGCCAAAGCTCCCAACACCCGAAGCAAACTGATGACCGGTATGTGAGAAAGAGATCTAGATGATCTCCCTCTATCTCCTCCGAAGACTCTATTCCCGAAAGTGCTGGGCAAAAAGGAGTCCACTACGATTATGAAGAAAAGTTTAAGATGCTTGAAGCACAGATCGCGAGGCTCCACAATCAGAAAAGAGACGGCGAATTCATGGCCTATGACTTGTGGCCTCCGTTCACCTCTAGAATAATGGAGGAAATCATCCATCGGCATTTTAAAGTCTCTCAGATGGAATTCTACGATAGGACTACTGACCCTCTTGATCATCTGGGTACCTTCAAGGCCCACATGATGATCAAAGGAGCCTCTGATGCATTGTACTACTTGGCCTTTCCTGCTATCCTAAAGAAGGTAGCTCGAATGTAGTATTTGAGCATATGCTCAGGTACCATCGACTCCTCTGAATTAGAAAAATTGTTTGTCTCACATTTCAGGACTTGCCGAAAGATGCCCGAAATACGGACAGCTTGTTCCTCCTTCATCAAAATGAAGGAGAGAGCCTCAAGGACTACATTACAAGATTCAACTCGACCACTCTCGAGATCCCCAATCTCAATGAGTATGTGGCCATGTCTATTCTGAAGAAGGGGCTTCGATCATCCAGGCTCATATTTTCTTTGGACAAAAGGTTTTCGACGAGCTATGCTGAGCTCATGGCGAGGGCTTAGAAGTACACGGATGCCAAAGAGCAAGCAACAAATCGGTGCCTAATCGAAGGAAAATCTATTCCCAAGAAAAAAAGCAACGGGGGGCCGAATCCCCCTACACACCCAAGCAAGATGACTTTACTCGATGACATAATCCCAAGCCCAAAGCATTGGGCGAAAAATTTAATTCGTATACTCCCCTCAATCTCCCAAGGGAGAGGATCTTGATGGAGATAGAGAAAGAGAGCTATCTCCAATTGCTGCGCCCTATGAGGACATCCTCCTCTACAAGAAATAGAAGCAAATACTATAGATTCCATAGGGATCACGATCATAATACTGAAGACTGCATCCAACTTAAGGATACAATAGAAGACCTAATCAAGAGGGGATACTTGGAAAAGTATGTCGGTCACCCAGAATCTTGACCTGAAGCTGCTGCCCCTCAGAGGGCCATTGAAAAAGTTGAACTGCCCAACCAGAGGCCCATTGATGGAAGGGTGGGCATGCTGCATCGACAAACTGACAAGAGGAGAGCTGAAGAAGATGATCCCAAGAGGCCCAAGGGCAATAACTCCATATACTTCTCTGATGATGACCTATAGGGAGTTCAGCTCCCGCACAACGATCCCATTGTAGTTTTGGTCATCGTAGCCAATTATGATGTAAGACATATTTTAGTAGACAATGGAAGCTCCACAGATGTTTTACTTTACTATGTATTCTCCAGAATGGGTCTGTTTAGAAACAAGCTATAGAAATCTCCTATATCTCTGACTGGATTTGGAGGCAACCAAGTCAGAGTCCATGAAGAAATAATGCTGCCTGTAATCCTTGGCACAGAGCCATGTCAAAAGACATTTCCCATCAATTTTGTAGTAGTCCGAATCCCATTGACCTACAACGCGATATTGGGACGGCATGCTTTGAACAAGTTTAGGATCATAGTCTCGACATACCACCTTCTAATGCACTTCCCCACCATAAGTGGGATCAGAGAAACAAGAGGGGACCAAAGAGCCGCTCGATAATGCCTGAGGATACAGGACAAGCAGTCGGCTGATCTCATCATACTAGATCAGCTGGACCCAAGAGATCAGACTAAGAATTGAGAAGAATCGATGGAGAAGATTGTTTCTGTGTCTTTAGCCGAGAATGACCCCACCAAAGTGATGCAGATTGGAAGCCTACTCGATGAAGGAATGAAGACAAGACTGATTCATTTCCTACAGAACAACACTGATGTCTTCTCCTGGTCGGCTTTGGACATGCCTGGAATTCCTACCGAAATAATTACTCATCTGCTGGAAGTCGCCTCTAACTATAAGTCGGTTCGGCAGAAGAAGAGAAACTTTGCCCCTGAAAGATAGGGCGATGACGAAGAAGTGGATAAGCTTCTCAAAGCCGGATTCATCAGGGAGGTATGTTATCCGGATTGGCTAGCTAATGTCGTGATGGTAAGGAAGGCCAACATCAAGTGAAGTATTTGTATCGACTACACAGATCTCAACAAGGCTTGTCCAAAAGATAGCTTCTTCCTATCGAAGATGGACTAGTTGGTCGACACCACCACTGGTCACCAGCTACTAAGCTTCATGGACACTTTTTCCAGCTACAACTAGATACAAATGGATCCTAAAGATGAAGAGAAGACATCCTTCATAACGAAGAAGGGACTACATTGCTACAAGATGATGCCATTTGGTTTGAAAAATGTCGGAGCAACATTCCAAAGGCCGATCAACAAAGTATTTGAGAAGCAACTAGAAAAAAATATGGAGGCATATGTCGACGATATGATCGTGAAAAGCCTCCTCAAAGAGGACTACATTAAAGACTTGGAAGAATCTTTCAACGCTCTGTGACACCACCGGATGAAGCTAAATCCAGCTAAGTGTACCTTCGAGATGACCTCCGGCAAATTCCTGGAATTTCTTGTTACCAAACGAGGGATTGAGGCCAACCCGGAGAAGATACTAGCTATCCGAAGTACGAGGCATCCCTCTTATAAGAAGGAGGTGCAACAGTTGACCAGGAGAATCGTCTCTTTAAGCTGATTCATCTTCCGATCAGTCGAAAGGTGTCTCTCTTTCTTTAAAGTCCTTCATCAGTCACAAAACTTTGAATGGTCCGAGGACTATCGTGGTGCCTTTGAAGAATTGAAGAAGTACTTAGAGAATCCCCCTCTACTTTCTAAGCCCCAAGAAGAAGAAACCCTCTATGTGTACCTCTCTATTTTGGACAAGGTAATTAGTTTGGTACTCATCCAAAAGGAAATGGTGATGCAGGATGACTTTAAGACTGCTAAACATGCATGAAAAATAGTAAAATAATTTTTTTATGATTTTTATAATTTTATTTCCAAGCTAGATTCTCAAAATAAAGTAAGAACTAGCGAAAAGACTAGTAGTGTAAAGAATCATCAGGTCGCAGGCATACTCATGCAAACCAATGAAATATCCAGGATCTGAGAGTTGAGAAACTCCCGATTTAGGATAGTTTATCTTCATCAAAATTAGATAATAAGATAAGGGAAGGTTTCTTACCAGTCAAAGATTGAAATTTAATAGCAGAAGAGATCACTCACAATTCTAATCGGAGCTTGGAAGAAGAAGCCTTGTTTCCCTCGAATCTGATGGCGAATCTAGGCGGTCCAAGTAGCAAAGAAGGCCTCCTCAGGGGAGGAGAAGCACCTTGGGGATCCTGCAAGCATCAAAGGTTAATCAAAACAGCAAATAAAAATTAGAAAAGGAACTAGGTTTGAAGGGATTCAAGATTAGGGCTAAAAGCTGGCAATCGGGGAAGAAGGAGCTCTTGGGCTTGGACGGCAGCAAGGACTCCTATTCCTTGGGTGTGGCTGATCTCCAGGGATGCCAAGGGATACTAGGGCAGCAGGGCATCAATCCAGGAATACAAGGAGAGCACTCAAAGAGAGAACCAAAACTCAAACTCAAGATAATTTTACAAAATTTCAGCAAGGTTTATTCATAAGAAAAAGATGTTTACAAGAGGGGAAGGGGTGGGGTATTTATAGAGTTTCCATGCCCTCACTAATCATGGTTACACTTGGATTACAAGTCCTCTTCCCAATTGGAATACAGGTCATTTCCTAGCTAGGTTAGAATTACAAAGTTTAAAAGGATTAGAAATCCCGACTAGGTTAGGAATAAACTTGGTCTTCTCCTTCTTCTCTTCAACTTGGACTTGGTCAAACCTCTTTGGACATGGTCAACACTTCAAGGATGCCTAGGGGGGCGTGTTGGGACTCTAGGAGCAGCAAGAGGCCGGTCCAAAGGGACTTGGGTGCATGGGTTTGGGCCTCTGGAAGCTGGGGTGGCCTGGTAGCAGGAATATTCCCTGGAATCTTGCTTCTTAAGGGCTTGGGCTTGGCACCTGAGCTTGATTTCTTTGGGCCGGGATGCAGGTGGACCTCTAGAATCATGGATGCCCTAGTTTAGAAATATGCTCTGGCATATGGGAAGGAATTTGGGCATCTGAAGGACATCTAGAAAGAATCAGGATTTCTGGAAGCATCTTGGATCCTAGGTTGTCACACAAAATCCAATGGACTAATGTAGTGACCTCTGACTCCTACATGTGGCCTGGTAGAACTCTAAAATAGGGTGACCTCCTCTCTTGTATAAAAATCGAGCTTATACTAGACTCATAATTGATGTACATGACTCAAAATACTGACTAGGTTGAGGGTTGAGACAAATCAACAAACCTCAACTTATTACAGGACTCAATTCTAGTTGATTACAAAATTTGATACATGGCTAGGTAAACCAAATAGGACCCAGTAATCTGTGTCTGATCCTGGTGCCCCCATCAATTCTCCCGGGGTGAGAGGATCTCGACCCGTCGAGTGTGGGATAACTTGGCTCACATAGTGCTCGACTAGGTTTGGGTTGAGGTGCTGCAGATCCTCATGGGTGATCCACGAGTCCTCAAATTCTGGCCGACCTTGCCACCAGACCGAATACCTCTGATAGCCTCGATTCTGGGTACATATGGCTTGATCATCCAGGATTCTCTCAATCTTTTTCTCACTATTTGGCCAATTGTATATGGACACTCTGGTGTGGGTTCTCTCTCAAAAGGGAGGGATAGGCTCAAGGTGCTCGCTAGGTATCACTGCTGGCTCCCTAGACTCTATAAGATCTAAGATGATGAAGGTGGAGCTAATACCTAAATCAGGTAGTATCTCACGCACATAGGCATTGGGTCCATAGATATTCATTATCTTAGATGGGCCAGCTTTACGAGCAAAAAATTCTTTACAACTACAAAATCCCCTGCAAAATTCTTTATCTCTCTTTTGGGAATTAGCCAAGTTGTTAGTTAGTTCATTAGTTATTTTCAGCTTTTGACTAATTTTCATATGCTGTGCAGAGGGTGGTGCAAGTGCAGACATGTAATTCAGGCTGTGCATTTCTTGGACTCAACGAATACCTAATAGACTCGACTAGATATCCCTATCAAAGGACATTTTATTGGACTCTAAGGGACAAAATCTAACAGACTATAGACTTTCTACATTTGACCCTAACATGGCATGCACATGAGAACTTACTATGTATGCCTACTAGGTTCCATAGGGTCCTCCTAAAGTAAGATACAAATATGACATGCTTAATGAATGCAACATGCAAACTCCTATAAAACACAATCTAATGGTAAAGAAAACAGAAGAAGTTTCCAGAAATAGTAGAAAATATGAGGTAGGTTCAGGGTTGGTCAGATTGGGTGGAGAGTAAGGAAAGGGTTCGGGGTTAATTGGATAGACTAAGATATAAGAAGGGGTGTCAGGGATTAATCCTAAACTAATAAGGTTGACCTTAAAGGGTTGGTGTCTATCTACTAGGTCTGCTTTATGGAAGAAAGGGTCATTAATTTCAGGAAAGAGATCAATGGGAGTCAATGGAATGATTTCATCCTGAGGGTACTGATTCAAATAGATCAAGTCCTTAATAAATTCTTCTGGCTATTGAATCAAAGGACTAGGCTCTATAGTTGGGCTTTTTTCTAAAGTCTCCTCTAATTTCTCTTCCATTGTAGCTTGGGTGTGATCTGGGTTATCTAATTCTGGGTCGGCCACTAACTGATTATGGTCAAGATTAGCTAAATCTATATTGGCTACTACTTGGGTATGGTCAGGGTCAACTGATTCTAGGATGGCTTCTACCTGGGTCTCTATTGATTCAACTAACAATGGACTAGCTTCTACCTGGGTTTGGTCATAATCAACTAATCTTTGGTCGTTTATAGGGTACTCTACTAGATCTTCAATAGATTCGTACTCCTTTACCAGACTTGGGTCAGTCTCATATATTTCTTCTTCTAAGTCATCTTGCTGAACCAATGGGATGGTAAGAGGGGTTTGGCTAATGGGAAATTGACTAGGGTCTGGGATAACAGGGATGGGTAAACTAAGGGTTATGGGTTCAAAGGTTATAGGTTTAAAGGTATTGGTTCAAAGGTTATGGGTTCAAATCTAGGGACTATGGGTTCCTGGGGTTCAGCTCTATGGGTCTTGCCTAGGGTTCCTATCTGGTTGAATCTATGGTTCATTTGGTCAAGCTTAGTATCAGACTGGTCAAACCTATGGTCTATTTGGGTAAGCTGATTTTGGGTTTGGGTGTTGGACTGGTTTATTTTGGTAAACTGGTTTTGACATTGGATAGTTAATTGGGCAAGCTAGGCTTGGGTTTGGGTATTAGCTTGGTTCATTTGGATAAGCTATGCTAGGATGGCCTCCAAAGTGGGATTCATGGTTGGGCTGGGCTGAGGTTTGGACTTTTGATATTGGATTCCTAATCTAGTGGTCATGCAACAAATCAAACAATCAAAATGAAATGATGCAACCAAGCAAGCAAAAGAGAAAGAAAAGGCTAGTATAATCTAGGGTTTCCTGGACCTAGAGCCAGAAACTGGATGGGTCAGCTCAACTTATACCTAACCCAATAGCTAATCCTTCCACTGGCCAACTAGGGGGTGGGAGCCCCTCCTGCTTTTGTAGGGATCCAATTAAAAACCACAACACCACTTAGGTTGTTTGACTATGGACCCACACCCTTAGACACTAGTTTTCAATAATTGCTAAGAGGTTAAATGCACTAGTTGGTCCACACAGCTCGGACCTGACCTGTTGATGTCTCCTAGCCCACTAGGGCAAATTAGGTCTAGTTGATTTTAAATAGGCTTGGGTTAGTATGATGTTGGTTGTTTTGGGCCCAGGATAGGTGATGAAATCCTGCCTTGATCCGAGATAGAGAGTTGCCCTTAAGATTAGGTTAAGAATGATGGCAATCGATAGCCCTGATGCAATTTAAAACAATCAAAAATAAAATATTTTTTTAATGATTTATGATGTGTCAAGTTAGGTTTAAGTTAACTGGGGTTATCAAACAAAGTTTGGCATTGGATTGGGGGTTTGGTAGTTGATTAGATTAGGTTGAGTCAAAATGCAAATTGTAGCAGAAATCAGTGAATTAGGATTTCAGTTATTGCAGAGCTTGACATAGATCCTGATGTAGAAAAGAATCAAAAAAAATCTAAAACAGAGGATGGATGGTGATGATGAAACCTTTCATGTAGAAAAAAGTCAGATGATAATGCAAACCTAGGGATTTCTGGACTACCGCAGAAATTATCAGGATTCTGTTAGGGTTCCTATTATGCAAAATCTTAGAGATTTAGGATTTCAATAAAAATAATTAAAAATTTTGATAATTACTAGGACAGAACAAAAGACATGCAGTGCAAATTTCATAGAAAAATAAAATGTTTATGATGCCAAAATCAGATGAAACCTAGACACCTAATGTAGTGGACAAAATGCAGAATTAGGGTTTATGAATGCAAAGCAAATAAAAAACTATCCTAAACCTGCTCTGATACCAAACTGATGCAAGATGATTCTAAGACTACTAAACATACATAAAAAATAGTAAAATAATTTTTTTGTAATTTTTATAATTTTATTTGTAGGCTAGATTTCCAAAATAAAGTAAGAACTAGCGGAAAGACTAGCAGTGCAAAGAATCATCGGATCGCAGGCATACTCATGCAAACCAACGGAATATTTAGGACCCGAGAGTTGAGAAACTCCTAGTTTAGGATAGTTTATCTTCATCAAAATTAGATAATAAGAGAAGAAAATGTTTCTTTCCAGTCAGAGATTGAAATTTAGTAGCAGAAGAGATCACTCGCAACTCTGATCAGAGCCTGGAAGAAGAAGCCTTGTTTCCCTCGAATCTGATAGCGAATCTAGGCGGTCCAGGCAGCAAAGAAGGCCTCCTCAGGGGAGGGGAAGCACCTTAGGGATCCTGCAAGCATCAAAGGTTAATCAAAACAGCAAATAAAAATTAGAAAAAAAACTAGGTTTGAAGGGATTCAAGATTAGGGCTAAAAGCTGGCAGTCGAGAAAGAAGGAGCTCTTGGGCTTGGACGACAGCAAGGACTCCTGTTCCTTGGGCATGGCAGATCTCCAGGGATGCCAAGGGATACTAGGGTATCAATCCAGGAATGCAAGGAGAGCACTCAAAGAGAGAACCAAAACTCAAACTCAAGACAATTTCATAAAATTTCAGTAAGGTTTATTCATAAGAAAAAGATGTTTACAAGAGAGGAAGGGGTGGGGTGTTTATAAAGTTCCCATGCCCTCACTAACCATGGTTACACTTGGGTTACAAGTCATCTTTCCAATTGGAATACAAGTCCTTTCCTAGCTAGGTTAGATTACAAAGTTTAAAAGGATTAGAAATCCCAACTAGGTTAGGAATAAACTTGGTTTTCTCCTTCTTCTCTTCAACTTGGACTTGGTCAAACCTTTTTGGACGTGGTCAACACTTCAAGGATGCCTAGGAGGACATGTTGGGCCTCTAGGAGCAGCAAGGGGCCGGCCCAAAGGGGCTTGGGTGCATGGGTTTGGGCCTTTGGAAGCTGGGATGGCCTGGTAGCCTGGTAGCAGGAATATTCCCTGGAATCTTGCTTCTTAAGGGCTTGGACTTGGCACCTGGGTTTGATTTCTTTAGGCTGGGATGCAGGTGGACCTCTAGGATCATGGATGCCCTAGTTTAGGAATATGCTCTGGCATCTGGGGAGGAATCTGGGCTAATGAAGGATATCTGGAAAGAATCAGGATTTCTGGAAGCATCTTGGATCCTAGGTTATCACACAAAATCCAATGGCCTAATGTAGCGGCCCCTGACTCCTGGATATGGCTTGGTGGAACTCCAAAATAGGGTGACCTCCTCTCTTGTATAAAAATCAGGCTTATACTGGACTCATAATTGATGTACAAGACTCAAAATACTGACTAGGTTGAGGGTTGAGACAAATCAACTCACCTCAACTTATTACAAGACTCAATTCTAGTTGATTACAAAATTTGACACATGGTTAGGTAAACCAAATAGGGTCCAGTAATCTGTCTGATCCTGGTGCCCCCACTAAATGGATAACCTTCAAAAACCAATCTACTACACCAGCAAAGTATTAAATGATGCCGAAGTGAGATACCCCGGGGTACAGAAGCTCATATACTTGCTGGTGATTGCGACAAAGTGCCGCGACCATACTTTCAATCCCACTCTGTTGTGGTCATGATAGACCAACCTTTAAAAGCCATCCTCCGATGTCCTGATACTTCGGGGAGGATAGCTAAGTAAGCCGTAAAGCTTGGAGAATTCGACATCAGCTTCCAGCCCAGATCGACAATGAAAGCACAAGTGTTAGCTGGCTTCATAGCCGAATGCACATGGGGCCCAGAAGATGACTTGTGACAAGTCGAAGAAGGTGTGGCCATCCGAAAGGATTCAGAGTCTACATGGATACTCCATGTAGATGGGGCTTCAAACTCGGCAAGATGCGGAGCGGGCCTCATACTAGCCAGTCCAAATGGACATACATTGAATGTGCTCTACGCTTCTCCTTCCATGCTTTGAATAACCGGCCGAATACGAAGCCCTTCTTGCAGGACTCCGAATCGTGAAAGAGCTGGGGATCCAAAAGATCCAAATCTTTTTGGATTCTTAGCTGGTGGTGAACCAGGTGAAGGGTGAGTTCGAAGCTCGAGATCCTACCATGGTTCAATATTTAGGAAAAGTGCAGGTTCTAGTTTCTCAGCTAGAATTCTTTGAGATCGTCCATGTCCTGTGGACGGAGAACTGCCAAGCGATGCACTGTCCAGATTCACCACCATTACCCCAGATTCCCTCGGTCGTACCTTCATAGAGTACCTCGAAGCTCCAAGTATGGCAAAAGAAGCACTAAAGGTACATCCAGTTGAGCACGAGCCCAGCTGGATGGATCCTATTCTCAAATTTTTGAATGAAGGCATGCTACCCGAGGATAAGGTTGAAGCCAAACAAGTTTGTTAGATGGTATCCTAGTATGTTATCCTGGATGGAATTCTATATAAGAGACCTTTTACACAACCCATGCTGAAGTGCCTAGGTCCATCAGACGTCGACTATGCCCTAAGAGAAGTACATGAGGGCATATGTGGAGATCACTTGGGGGGCAGATCCCTGGCATATAAGATAATACGCCAAGGTTATTACTAGCCAACCATTCAGAAGGATTCCGTCGACTTTGTCCGAAGATGCGACTAGTGCCAAAAATATGCTAACATTCAAAGATGGCCTGCAAGCCAGCTGACCCAGTTAACGGTACCATGGCCCTTCGGTTAATGGGGCATGGATATTCTTGGCCCATTCCCACCAGCATTTGGATAACAGAAGTTTCTCATTATGGCTATCGACTACTTCACCAAGTAGGTCAAAGCCGAATCTTTGGCACATATTACTGAAAGAAAGGTTGAAAGCTTCGTGAGGAACTTCATTATAATCCAAATCAGAATTTCCCATGCCATAGTCATCGACAATGAGAGACAATTAGATAACCCGAAGTTCAAGGACTTCTGTGCCCAATACCATATACTCCATAAATTGACTTTTGTCGGTCATCCCCAAGCTAATGGAGAAGCTGAAGTGATGAATCGAACCATTCTCCACGGTCTGAAGACCAGGCTGAACTATGCCAAAGGGCTCTAGGCTGAAGAACTAAATTCAGTTCTTTGAACATATCGAACAACTCCCATAATGGCCACCGGCGAGTCTCCGTTTTATTTGGCCTACGGCACCGAAGTGGTTCTTCTTGTGAAGGTTACTCTACAATCCTTAAGGATCGACCAGTACAAGGAACCTGAGAATTCAAAACATTGAAGAGTGGATTTGGATCTACTACAAGGCACTAGACTTTGTGCTCAGATGAAGATAGCGGCGTACCAATAGAGAGTCACCAAATACTACAACTTCAGGATAAAGGAACAAACCTTCCAACCCAAAGATTTAGTACTGTGAAGGTCCAAAGTATCCAAGCCAATGGAATAAGACAAGCTTTCCCCTAATCGGCTTGAGACTTTGGCTGGTTCTATGCTACCTCGATCTTGGAATGTAGAGAATCTTTACAAGCACTATCAATAAAAGTTCTCTCTTGGAAACACTTTAGTAAAAGTCCATTCGAAGGTAGGCCTAATCAGCCTATCTTATTCTTAATCGAAGGCACAGGGATGGTTCGAGTAACCTACCCTACGATAAATCCATTGACATACCGAGATGGGCCTAATCAGCCTATCTTACTCTCAAATCAAAGGCATAGAGATGGTTCGAGCAACCTACCATACGGTAAATCCGCTGACGTATCGAGGTGGGCCTAATCAGTCTATCTTATTCTCAATCAAAGACATAGTGATGGTTCAAGTAACCTACCCTACGGTAAATCTGCTGACATGTCGAGGTGAGCCTAATCAGCCTATCTTATTCACAACCAAAGGCATAGGGATGGTTCAAGTAGCCTACCCTACAGTAAATCCATAGACGTGCCGAGGTGGGTCTAAACAACCAACATTTTCATCCATGAAGTGCCTAAGGACGGTCTCATCGACCTACCTTAACAATCCGATCAAGACGAATGGATAAATCTCTTTACGGCTTCAATGATCTTAGACTTCTCAGATCAAGAAGAAGACGGAGCCGGCACAAAATCTTGAGATTCTTCGTGAATGCTTTGCCTCAATGTTTATGATGCCAAAGAGTTTATACTTAGCATTACTTTGGAATGCATTCGCCCATCAAAAAAAAATTTTAGAAAATCTTTACTTTAAAGAAGAAGAATTTTCATTCATTGAAGGAAAAGCAGTACAATTAACCGAGTTACATCAAAAAAAAAGAGAAGACAAGAGAGAAAGCTATAACAAGAAGCTATTTTTCTTTGGCTAACCCAGTAGCCGGAGTAGAAACGGAGACCTCCTTGGCAACCCCTTCGTCGGCTAGAGGGGCTAACACATCTCCGGTGCCAACTCTTCTTCCTTCCATTTTATGACCTAGTATGGCAATGGAAGAGATATCCAAGTCCGGGTAAGCCTCTGTGACCTTATTCAGGCAATCTGTGTAGCCAATGAAGTAGCTCTCTATCCCAGCTTCATGTATTTCATCATCAAAGGCTTTGGATTTCTTGTAAGCCTCGATGGCCTGGGAAGTGCTCTTCTTGGCATGCTCTGCCCTCTAATTGGCCGATGAAACGTCCATCTCTAGCTGGGTGATTCCGTTCACCAGTTCAACCTTATGGGCCGCCACTTTCTCGGCATTCTGAAAGCAATCCCTCATCAATAGTTTAGCTGAGATTGCCTTCTTCCTTTTCTTCTACAATTCGGCCACCAGCTCGGTCGCATACATCTCAAGCATCCTCGGTTCCTTTTCCAAGGAACTGTTGGCGGCAAAAACTTTGTTTAATCCTTCTTCAGCAGCGGCCCAAAGCCCTTCACCCGCTTCTCTCTTGGATACGGTCGAAGCCAATTGGCTTCGAAGGCTTTCATCGAAGTTGACGGACTCATGAATGCTCTCTTCTAACAGAGAGACATCGTGGGCAACATGTCAAAAGAAAATACACATAAAGTTAGTTTGGCTGATGCTAATATACTTATGCCACTTATATCAATACACACATATCATATCCTAGGGTAAATAAAGGAAAAAGGGTTCCCTGACCCTTGCTCCTTAGTCTCCTTCCCATCCTTCTGGAGGATGGCTGAAGTCTTCATCCACCCCCGATTGTTGAGACCAGCATCGGCAACGGATGCGCCATGTCCCCCCGAGCTCTCCTCTTCTACAGTTGGTAGTTCGGACTTAGTATTCTCAATGGTGATGGGAGCTTTGCTCACGTCCAGCAAGCCTGGCTCCCCTGATGGCCCTGCCGGACGTCCGGCCGGACATCCAGGCGAAGAAACTTGCTCCTCTTCCGAGGAAGAATCTACGTCGATGGGAACTTCACCATCAGTTCGGACCCGTGGAAGCGCTAGGACATAGACGCATTTTTGGTCTGACCTTCTTATCGGAGGGCCCATCATCGTCGTTTCCTCGCCACCCGTCGAAGCCATGCTATGTCTGGCCTCATGATTGACAAGACCCTTAAAGCTAGGTACAGGAGGAAGAGGAGGAAAGATCGCTCGAGGAGCGACGTCGCTAAAGGCTCAAAAAGATTTGATCTATGGGGGCTTCAGTCTCTTATATAAGGGCCATTAGCGACTCAAGTTGATTGCCCATATTTCGGGCAGCCCTCTGATTATGCCACGTGTGACTGCCCTAATTAATAGGGGCCTCGATTCATGTGAAGTTGGTTACGAGAAGCTTGAGAGCTATGACTGATCCAATTCCTGACATACATAGCTTTAATGGCTCTGATCATCGCAGTCCCACGACCTGGATAATAACTGCCTCACCAATAGCAATTGGACATCTGGCAGAGATAGAGTGTCAGGTTGATTGGTGAGCTAGGATCCCCATCAAGCATCGAGATTCCTTAATTATGGATCCAAATATCGAAAAGTCCGACTCATAAGCAGGAAAAAGCTGACCTGACGAGAAGCTAAAATAAATGGGTTGTCTTTAAGGTTAGCAAACTTGCCGAAGTCAAGTTCAAAAATCTTAGGCAACAAAGAAATTCGTATTCAAGCCAAAGGCTTTCCTATGCCCAAAGATAGCTCTCTATCTAAAAGGCCATGGTTTATCTGAAGACCTCACACTTAGAAAATTTACATTCAAGTTGAAGGTTATTGCATGTTTGGACGTGGCCACCTATCCGAAGAGCCCAACTTTGAAAATTTTGTTGGAAGTTCTTATTCAAAGAATGCCATCTATCAGAAGACATCGACTCACTAGAAGACTCTTCACTTGGGAAGGCATTCGTTCGAGTCATAAGTTATTATATCTTTCAAGAAAAGGTTATCTGCTCGAAGATCATAATATGTCTGATGACTTCATACTTGGAAAGATTTCATCTAATTGAAAGAAAAAGTATGCTTTCATTAATATGCAAGTAGACCTGATTACACATCATTTTCTTACAAAACAAAAGACAAAAGCTACAAGGCCTATTCGCCTACTATGGGAACTTCCGGATCGGCCGTAGGAAGAGACACTTCAGTATGTACCATAGTACCATAGGAGAGGTCTCTTCTGCTTGGGCTAAAGTCGTTGCATCAGCCATGGTCGACTCTTCACCTGCTCTTGGCCTTCAATCGTGACTGGGACTTCTTCAGCTTCAGCGGGGCCATGGGCTTGGTTTCGATAGGGGCCATGGGTCCTTCTTCCTCGATGATTTTGTATGCTAGGATGCTCGAACGGTCAAGATTAGGATAAAGCCCCTGGACCTTTTTGAGCCCATCATTAAAGCCATATTGGTAACTAACCACACTTGACTCAGTTATCTCCTCCTTAAACGTTGAAGATTTTTTGAAATCTTCGACTGCCCTGACCGCCTGCTCCCTCGAAGCCTCGGACTCCCTGACCGCTGCTTCACCCTCTTGGCCACCTCATCGACCTTTTGCTGAATCTCCTTGGAGGAGTGTTCCAAGGAGTGCACATATTTTTTCCTTTTTCGGAGCTTGGCCTCCTATTTAGAGATCTTTAATTGAGCTTTCTTCAATGCATTTTTTAGATCCTGAACCTCGGCATCTTTATTGTTGAGCTTCTCTTCCATGGCTAGTTTCAGCTCACCATTTGAAGCTCTTCTTTCAAGCTCTTAAGAAAGTTGTCAAACCCTTCCACACTTTCTTCCATGAAAGTGATATCATGGACTAGCTGCACTAAATCATTGAAATATGAAGTTAGTTATGCTGAAGACCACCATAAGAAGACGAAGGAAGATAAGACATCGTACCTTCAACATGGAAGAGAATGCTAAATCGGACACCTCTGCGAGGCACCGATTTTGGGTGGTTGCCCAGTTGCGGGGGCAACAGTGTGGCCTTCAGTACTCTCCTAGCCACATCGGAAAGTGCAAGATTCCTCGCATTAGAAAAGAGGGAGAGGTCTATTTCGCAATCCCTGTCTAGGGGAGTATTCCTCATCAGACTCCCCTTGACTTGAGGTGCCTTGCCCTTATCCCTCGCAAATGGGCAAGGTGGTAGTAGGTCAGTAGTCGGGGCTGCTATCAGACTTTCTGAGATCTGAATTAGAAAACTCTCCCTGGGTGGAAGCTCTACCGATGGAACTTCGCCTCTCCCCGACAACTCCCAGGCTTTCTTTTGAACTTTCGATCCCGTTGGAAGAACTTGGGCTGCTTTCCTTTTGGCAGATTGACGAAGCAAGCTGACATCAAGTCTCATCCTGCCACCTGTTAATAGAAACAAATCTCAAGGTCAATTAGCTGGGATAACTACAAAGCTGGATAAGAAGCCGAAGCCATCTACTGGTTATACCTAATGATGAGAACTCGCTAATCTAAGTGAGGCCAAGATTCCTCTCTTCTCAAAGTTTTCGGATATAAGCGACCTCAGACCCAGACAACAATGTAAAGTCTAGTTGGTCGGCCTTTAGAATCTTCTAATTGGCATTTTCGCTCAGACAGGGTTCTCTCCATTCTATATCGAACCCCCACGATTGAGAAGAAGAGATAAACAGAAAGTTGGATTTCCATCCATGGATGGCACTAGGCATATCCTTCATTATTTTACGGCCAGGACGGGGGCCGATGACCCACCACCCGTAGCCATGGAAGTCTCTCTTCAAAGTGAGGAAAGAAGTGAATAGACTAGTCCTGGGCCTCACATTTACTATGTGGCAACAGACCAAAAATCCATAAATGTTTCGAATGCTATTCGGAGTTAGCTATGTGGGAACGATATGGTACATATGGAAGACTCTAGCAAAAAAGGGGTGCAATGAAAAGTGAAGACCGGCTTTTAAGTGGTCTTCATATATGGCGATGGCACTGGATGAAAGCCTATTTACTCTCTCTTTGGGTTGTGGAAGTATGAAAGGAAGGTTATCGAGAATATGGTAATATTCCCATAGGTAACCGATCCTATCGAAGGACAGAGAGCTTGGGATTAACTCCGGTCGGGACTCGACAATGGTCCTCCTAACAGGTCTTGGGGCACTAGAAGATTTAACTTCTTCCTTGCCGAAGGGGATCCTATCGGCAGTAGGGATCTCCAAAGTTCTAACCATGATGGGAAAAGAAGAAGGAAAGGGGAGGCCCTACCTGTAGGAAGAAATGGAAACCAAGAAGAAAACAAAAGCTGGGGCAGCAGAAAGCAAAATGCACAAGGTAGAGAAGCTTCCTCTGCCTACCAGTTCTCCTTTATATAGGGGGCGAAAGGCGGTTCGGGTGGTCTTCTCAAAAGAGGAGACACCTCTCCGATCATGCCATGTATGAAGGCGCTGATCGTGGATACAAAGCCCCAAACAATGCCAGTCGATTCGACAGGGAAAAAACCAAACTGTCAGTCACGATCCATGTGACCACATCTAACGGTTGGAATGGAGTTCGTACCTTATATCCAAAGAATAAGATGATGCCATGTCCTCCATCCCAAACCAAAGCCAAAGAGCTTGTCATATCATCATAATGGAAGGAAGAGATGTAATTCGTCGACTCGCCATCTTCTTTTCATAAGCCAATAAGAGAGACACATCTATCCATGCATGACTGTCGAATCAGGTGATTGTTATTATGAATGACTGAATCGAAGATTCGCTATCGTTGGTCACGCCTTTTCCACCTGTAACGACAATCCATAAGTACTCCCACTTCTCAAAGCAAATAATTGCTTCAAAAATTGGAAGTTGGGGGCAACTATTGGGATAAGCTGGCTCAATAAAGGTTAATTACGGTTCAAGGGTCCAATTACTAGTTCAAGAGTCCAATTGAATCCTTTTTAAACCGGCCACCCATATCAGAAGGCTCGAAGGTGATTCCATAGGTTGATAAAGCGATGACTTGACATCACTGTTCCGATCACATCGCAGGATCAGTCTTCAGCCTGCACTAAAGAGGTCGATCTCGAAGCATATCCCTGATCTATGCAGTGCTAGGTTCTAGGGGGCAGGCTAGTCTTTTTCGCATCAATACAAAGAAGACTGGTCCAAAGAAGATAGCCATTTCATCCCATAACTTGCTCCGAAAAGGATGAATACAAAGTAAATAGTTCAGCCCACTCCAAAGAAGGCAATTTCGATGCAAATGGCCAAGGCATCTTTAGCCTACTCCGAAGAGGATAGGTGCGAGGCAATCAGCCGATTCGACTTCAGTCCCTTTTGAAGGAGTAGCCCTGAAGCAAATCTCCAATTGATCTCAAATCTCTAGATATGGATATGGTTGTTGTAACCAACCACGTAGCTTCTAACTCTAACGATATCAAAGTGGCCAAAATCAGTTATGTGGCCACTAATTCCAATACCAACAATATCGAGATGGCCAAAATCAGGCAGCAACCACTTACGGTTATGGGGGGTTAAACTAACCAACCCCATTTAACCAGAGGCAAGTAGGCTTAACTACATTTTTGGCACATCTACCACTAAAAATACTGGTAAGAGGGGATACTCACGATAAGCAAGCCAAGCTATAGAAACTCTCTTGAGTCTCTTTCACCTTCTCTTTCTGAGAACTCTCCATTCTGTTACTCGAACCTTCACTGACTTAGACATCGAAGTGTCCCCCGCCAGAGAACATCCGATCAGGGAATCTATTTTACAGGGACCTCGGGAGGCAAGCCAGCGATCTAGCCGCTCCGTCCGGTCTGTGGGGGTTCGACGCCAACACTTATGATTGCTATTTTTGAGGCCTTTAATATTCTTATCATAGATAATGATGAAGTTATCAAGCTTAGATCCACTAACACTTACAATCAAGCATCTCTACTTGCAATCATTCATCTCTACGGCACATATGTTATACATTTACCAATAAGGTATAGAGGCATATAATTAAGGTGCATAAAGAAAAAAGTGATAGTAAAGAAAAATGTCAGCTCATCAATAGAGATTAGCTTAAGCACCCTGCTATCACGTCTCGGCTCATGACCCAAGCCAAGTGTATAATAGTTGATTGCATCTCCTTAGGATTTAATCCCATCAGGCATGCAAAGCAATGTTATTAAATCCAACTTGACGATTAATCCGGACAAGATACTAGGTCACCGGATCATTGGTTCAACCACCGGGTCAATGGTTGAACCGGTGGATCAACGCACATAATAAAAAATTTAAGATTCATTAACTTATTTATGTTAAGTAATGTAATAATGACCCTGATAATATATATTTAAATATTATAAACATCAAAATACCAATAAAAAATAACTATAATTCCATAAATATAAAAAATTAGATTAAAATATTCATGAATATAAAAATTTAATTGTATAAAGTTACAAACTAATAATAACAAGTAATTTAAACTTTAAAATATAACATTCCATATATGCTAGCAAAATAAAAAGTTTTAATAAACAAAATAACTATTTTATATCCAAGTCCAACAACCAAAATCAATATTTATTAAAAAATTTGAAGTGACAAACAAGTATATAATATAAAGATTCAAGCTCATTGACTAAAATTTATGTTGCCGCCAAGATCATCGTGGCCTGTAGCTCTGACGCGTCGAGCTCCCGCTAGGCGCTTGCTCCTCTTCGCGGTCAGCTCCCTCATCCAGAGGCACTGCAAAATAGAGGAGACCCATGTTGGAGATTTCGACGGGGACACTCCGATGATCAAATCTGTGGGACGATCGAGGAAAATAGAATCTCTGTGGTAGAGAGCTTGGGACACTTTCCGTGTCAAGAGGGTAAGGAAGAGTAAGATGAATTCTATGAAAGAAGACAATGGAAGATCGAGCGTGTCTATCGCTTACCTTCTTTACTTACCTCCCTCATCGATCTTATATAGATGGGGCAGCCCAAACCAAGTCTACGGCTTTCTATTATTCACTGTTACCTCCCTATCGGGCTGGTCTTTTAGGGAAAAACCATCCATCCTGGGTGTTTACTGAGCCTCAGGCCATGATGGGGCATTTCCATTTCAGGGGGGACCGTCGAAGTGTCACAGGGCCTAGGGCCTTAGTGGAATACCTTTCTTGGAAAGGTGGAGGATCCCTGTCATAAAGGCTATGGTCTTCTAGTTATGCGGTCGTCAATGTGGTAGCACGCTATAGGACCGGGGACTTGGTGGAGCTTGCATCGTGCAGGTCATGCACGGGGTGCATTGTAGGATAGGCATTTATGGCAGGGCATGCGCCACCCCTCAAGGGCTATGAATGATCAAATTCTTCCCTACCATGGTTTTGAACTTCTACTGGTTTCCCCTCCTTAGGTCATTAGCAGGAACCTTGACTTCCACTGGATGGGGGGTGAAGCCCTACTTTAGGGACCTGGCTCTTAAAAGAATGAGCACGACCCCTACTGGGAGCTGACCTCAGTTAGAGGGCTCGTCCTATGAGCATGACCCTGGCTGGGAGCTAATCTCGGCAGGAGGGCTCACCTTGGGAGCACGGGCTCGACCCCGACCGGGAGCTAATCTCAGTCAGAGGGCTTGCCTTATAAGCATGACCCTGATTGGGAGCTAGCCTCGGTAAGGGAGCTCGTTGTGGAAGCATAAGCTCGAGCCCGACTGGGAGCTAACCTCGGCAAGAGGGCTCGCCTTGGGAGCACGGGCTCGACCACGACCAGGAACTGACCTCAGTCAGAGGGCTCACCTTATGAGCATGACCCCGGCTAGGAGCTGGCCTCGACAGGGGGGCTCCTTGTGGAAGCATGAGCTTAACTCCGATCAGTAGCTGACCTCAGTAGAAGGGCTCGCCTTGGGAGCACGGGCTCGACCCAGACCGGGAACTGACCTTAGTCAAAGGGCTCGCCTTATGAGCATGACCCCGGCTGGGAGCTGACCTCGATAAGAGGGCTCATTGTGGAAGCATGAGCTCGACCCCGGCTAGGAGCTGACCTCAATCGGAGGGCTCGCCCTATGAGCATGACCCCGGCTAGGAGCTAACCTCGGTGGAAGGGCTCATTTGGCTTTTTACCTGGCCATCATGCCCAGGTGAGCGTGGTTGTCTACATACTCCGTGTCAGCAGATATACCACATCAATTTATATCAATATTTGAAAAAATATCTTCTTGAGTTGTAATATTCCCATCTCTTCCATCTTCCCTTGCATTGAAATTATTTCTATCACTTTCATCATCATCACCCTCTAAATCTTCCAAGTTCAATATATCTACAAAGTTAAAAAGATAAATCACATCTCTTAAAATCGTAATAACATTTTATTCATAAACTATATAATAAAATTGATGTGGCAACATCTGCTGACGTGGAGCCTACACAGCCACTAGCCAACAGCCACATGGGTGGGGCCTGCCCCCTAAACGCGGCCCCTAGTGGAATGTTGAGGTTAGCTTCTGGTCGGGGTCGAGCTCATGAAGGGAGCCCCCTGCCGAGGTCAGCTCCCAGCCATGATCGAGCTCATAAAGTCAGCCCTCCATCCGAGGCCAGCACCCGGTCGAGGCAAAGCTCATAAAGTCAACCCTCCATCCGAGACCATCTCCCAGCCGGGGTCGAGTTCATAGGGTGAGCTCTCCATTTGAGGCCAGCTCCCGGCCGGGGTCGTGCTCATGCAGCCAAAGTCAGCCCTCCATCCAAGGCTAGCTCCTAACAGGGGTCGAGTTCATGGGGAGATCCCTCCATCTGAGGTCAGCTCCCGGCTGGGGTCAGGCTCATGCCACCGAAGGCGGACCTCTTCAGGAGGTCCTTCCCAGCCATACGTAGACCAGAATTCCTGCCAGTGATGAAGGAGGGAAAGATCAACAGGAATTCAAACCATGACATGGAGGTTTCTATCCCCTACAGCCTCTAGAAGGTAGCACTGTGCTGCCACCAATGCCAGCTCTGCAACATGTTGCCTGCATGCTCTGCACGAGGTAAGCCTTGTCAGATCCAGGGCCCCATAATGTGCCACCACGTCAACTGCCATATGGTCGGAGACCTAGAGTCCCCCAGAAGGGGAACCTGTCAAAGCCATAGGCCCTGCAATTCTCAGGCAGTCCCTTCGAGAAATGGAAACTTCCTGCCCTAACATAGGGCTCAGTGGCACAGGGCCTGCCCTGCTGAAGCAAAAGAAAAATGACACCCCCAGCGAAAAAAGGCGGAGGAGGGAAAACCTCCAGGGGAGAGAAGGGGGAGTCGAGGAAGAGAGAGGGTTCTCCAAGGAGGGAGAACCTCCAGGGAGAGTTCTCAAAAGAGCTCTCCAGAGAGCTCATCGAAGGCTGGAAGGAGGACCAGTCCAAGAGAGAAGAGGCTCCAAGAGGCCCAGGGATCACCTCCTCCTCTAGAAGGACCATTCTGAGAGGGGGGAGGGAAGAAGGAGAAGCCACGAGTAGCGACGAGCCCCTCCGAAGAATACATCACGAGGGGGCACATCGAGAAGGACACCGGGACTCGGCCCGAGATTTGGTCAGGGTCACCGTGTAAGTCATAAGGTAAGAAAGGTAAGAGGCAGATGCAGGAAGAGCAGGGAGAGATAAGCAAGTAGGCCACCGAAAGCTCAGTGGCCAAGGGACTGACCGGAGAACCTCCCCGCTCCTTGCTCTCCATTCCTTCTTTCTGCTGCTTAGTCGTTACCACCTTATTTTTTGTATTATTTGAATATCTTTATCATGTCACCTCCTGAGACAAGGGAGTCCTCCAAGCTCTCCATCTCAGAGGTTTCTGTTTTCCTCGATCGTCCTACTGACTTGATCATCGGAGTGTCCTCGCCGGAATCCCTAGCCCGGGTCTCTTCTATTTTACAGGCCAAGTGGGCCGGAAGGGCCAACCCCCAAGGAGGAAGGAGCGCTCTTGATGGGAGAAGGAGGCACCCGATGCGACGATGACGTGCCGGAGCTATGGGCCACAACGATCCAGGCGGCAACAGATTAGCATGCCATGAAGGGGACGCGAGAGATGACTCAGGAACTAAGAGGATCCTAGCCAAGGCTGAGGATCCAGGCTCTCCAACTGACGAAACGATAGTAGCCACCTCCCTACAGGGCAGGTGGGGGACATGAGAGCTCCCTCTTGGGAGCCCACCCAAAGAACGAGAAGAGAAGGGCCTGATGATAGCGGAGAGAGGGGCTTGTGTTCGCGGGTTTCTCGAACACCTGCCATCCCTTGCGGTACTCTCCGGTTAGGCCCAAAATCCAGGCACTCCCCTGCATGTGGGGCTTTCATCATCTCATGTAAGCCTAACGGGTAACTCCCTTTCCCACTACCCTTGCAATATAAAAATTGTATTACAGTTTTTCAGGAGAAGCCCCTGCGTCACCGTTAAAGGCAAGCGCCATAGCCTCGCCCACGATTCAGGGGTGGTAACGGAATGCCACCCACCGCACAACCAGCAGCAGGGCAGATTAATAAGAGATAGGGCCTGACCCCAGAGCCTATCGATAGAAGATGGCATGCTGCTGCAACCCCCATAGAGGACCCCAACGAAGGGGTCGAAGCCAGACCAGATGGAGCCTATTACTCACCGGTCCCCGCGCCTCCCAATGCTTGTGAACCGGGAACACGGGCAATATAAGAGAGCATTACCGATAATGTAAAACTTCCTCTTAATTATTAAAGTCCCTTTTTCGTGCAACTTTGCCTTTCACCTATGCAGGGACGTCCTTGTCCGACTCAAAGACCGATGGGCATAAGGCGGGCCCTCCATTAGGACCGTGCTCATCAACCGAGCTCACAGCCCGGAGGTGGCGGTGGGGCAACCCGCCACCTATCGCGTGACTCACAGTTCGGCATCCTCATCAATAAGCTGGGCCCCTCAGTAGGCCCGCCTTCACCAGCCGAGCTCATAGCCCGGAGGTGGCAGCGGGGCAACCTGCCACCTACCGCATGACTCACAGTTCAGCATCCTCATCAAGTCGGGCCCCTCACCAGGCCCGCCTTCACCTGCCGTGCTCATAGCCCGGAGGTGGCACCAAGCTGCCGTCTACTACGAGACTCACAGCATGGCAACTCCTCATCAGCGAGCCGGGGCCCCTCCATCAGGCCCGTGCTCATCAACTGAGCTCATAGCCCGGAGGTGGTGGTGGGGCAACCTGCCACCTACCACGTGACTCAGAGTTCGGCATCCGCATCAATAAGTCGGGCCTCCTCCATCAGGCCCGTGCTCATCAGCCGAGCTCATAGCCTGGAGGTGGCGGCGGGGCTACCCGCCACCTACCGCATGACTCACAGTCATGCATCCTCATCAATAAGCCGGGCCCTCCATCAGTCCCACCTTCACCAGCCATGCTCACAGCTCGAAGGTGGCACCAAGCTGCCATCTATCGCGAGACTCACAACATGGCAACTCCTCATCAGCGAGCTGGGCCCCCTCCATTAGGCCTGTGCTCATCAACTGAGCTTATAGCCCGGAGGTGGCAGCGAGGCAACCCGCCACCTATTGTGTGACTCATAGTTCCGCATCCTCATCAACAAGCCGGGCCCCTCACCAGGCCTGCCTTCACTAGCCGTGCTCATAGCCTGGAGGTGGCGGGGGGGCAACCCGCCACCTATCACGTGACTCATAGTTCAGCATCCTCATCAACAAGCCAGGCCCCTCACTAGGCCCATCTTCATCGGCCGAGCTCAAAACCCGGAGGTGGTGGCGGGGCAACCCGCCACCTATCATGTGACTCATAGTTCGGCATCCGCATCAACAAGCTGGGCCCCTCACCAGGCCCCCTTCACTAGCCATGCTCATAGCCTGGAGGTGGCACCAACCTGCCACCTATCGCATGACTCATAGTATGGCATCCTTATCAATAAGCCGGGGCCTCCATCAGGCCCGCCTTCACTAGCCGTGCTCACAGCCCGGAGGCGGCACCAAGCTGTCGTCTACTGTGAGTCTTACAGCATGGTAACTTTTCATCTGCAAGCTAGGGCCCCTCCATTAGGCCCGTGCTCATCAGCCGAGCTCATAGCCTAGAGGTGGCAGCGGGGCAACCCGCCACCTACTGAGTGACTTATAGTTCAGCATCCTCATCAACAAGTCGAGCTCGCAGCTCGGAGGTGGCACCAAGCTACCACCTACCGCTTGACTCACAATTCGGCATCTGCATCAACAAGCGAGCCCCTCACCAGGCTCGCCTTCACTAATCGTGCTCCCAGCCCGGAGATGGCACCTTGGCAGCACCGAGCTACCGCCTACCGTGTGACTCACAGCTCGGCATCCACATCAACAAGCTAGGCCCTTCATCAGGCCCGCCTTCACTGATCGAGCTCACAGCTCGGAGGTGGTGGTGGGGCAACCCACCACCTACCATGTGACTTACAGTTTGGCATCCTCACCAACAAGCCGGGCACCTCATCAGGCCCGCCTTCACCAATCATGCTCACGGCTCGGAGGCAGTACCAAGCTACTGTATACCGCGAGACTCACAGCATGGCAACTCCTCATCAGCGAGCTAGGCCCCCTCCATTAGGCCCGTACTCCTTAGCCGAGCTCACAGCCTGAAGGTGGCATCGGGGAAACCCGCCACCTACTACGTGACTCATAGTTCAGCATCCTCATCAACAAGCCGGGCTCCTCACCAAGCCTACCTTTACCAGCCATGCTCACAGCCCGGAGGCAGCACCAAGCTGCCACCTACCGTGAGACTCACAGCATGGAAACTCCTCATCAACGAGCTGGGCCCCCTCCATTAGGCCCTTGCTCATCAATCAAGCTCACAGCCCGGAGGTGGTGGCAGGGCAACTCGCCACCTACCGCATGACTCACAGTTCAACATCTGCATCAGTAAGTCGGGCCCCTCCATCAGGCCCGTGCTCATCAACCGAGCTCATGACCCGAAGGTGGTGGCGGGGCAACCCGGCACCTACCGTGTGACTCAAAATTTCTGAATCCTCATCAACAAGCCAGGCCCCTCACCAGGCCTGCCTTCACTAGCCGTGCTCATAGCCCAAAGGCGGCACGAAGCTGCCGTCTACCGCAAGACTCATAGCATGGCAAGTTCTCATCAGCGAGCCGGGTACCTTCCATTAGGCCCGTGCTCATCAGCCGAGCTCACAACCCGGAGGTGGTGATGGGGCAACCTGCCACCTACCGTGTGACTCACAGTTCGGCATCCTCATCAACAAGCCGGGCCCCTCACCAGGCCTGCCTTCACCAGCCGTGCTTATAGCCCGAAGGTGGCGGCGGGGCAACCCACCACCTACCACGTGACTCACAGTTCGGCATTCGCATCAGTAAGCCGGGCCCCCTCCATCAAAACCGTGCTCATCAGCCAAGCTCACTGCCCGGAGGTGGTGGCAGGGCAACCCGCCACCTACCACGTGACTCATAATTTAGCATCCTCATCAACAAGCTAGGCCCCTCACCAGGCCAGCCTTCACCAGCCATGCTCACAGCTTGGAGGTGGTGGCGGGGCAAATCGCCACCTACCGCATGACTCACAGTTCGGCATCCTTATCAACAAGCTAGGCCCCTCACCAGGCCCACCTTTACCAGCCATGCTCATAGCCCGAAGGCAGCACCAAGCTGCCATCTACCGCGAGACTCAGCATTGTAACTCCTCATCTATGAACCAGGCCCCCTCCATCAGGCATGTGCTTATCAGTCGAAATCACAGCCTAGAGGTAGCACAGAGGCAACCCGTCACCTACCGCGTGACTCACAGTTTGGCTCCTTATCAACAAGCCGGGCCCCTCACCAGGCCTGCCATCACCAGTCGTGCTCATAGCCTAGAGGCGGCACCAAGCTGCCATCTACTATGAGACTCATAGCATGGCAACTCCTCATCAGCGAGTCAGGCCCCATCCATTAGGCATGTGCTCATCAGCCGAGCTCACAGCCTAGAGGTAGTGGCGGGGCAACCCATCACCTACCGTGTGACTCATAATTGGGCATCCACATCAGTAAGCCGGGCCCCCTCCATCAGGCTCGTGCTCACCAACCGAGCTCACAGCTTGGAGGTGGCGGTGGGGCAACCCATCACCTACCGTGTGACTCACAGTTTGGCATCCTCATCAACAAACCGAGCCCCTTACTATGTTTGCCTTCACTAGCCATGCTCACAGCCCGTAGGTGACACCAAGCTGCCACCTACCATATGACTCACAGTTCGACATCCTCATCAACAAGTCGGGCCCCTCATCAGGCCCGCCTTCACTAGTCGTGCTCACAGCCCGGAGGCGGCACCAAGGTGCCATCCACCGCGTGACTCACAACATGGCAAATCGAGAAGCTTGGTGCCCTTAGCCTAGCTCACAGCCCAGAGGCGGCAATAGGGCAACCCGCTACCTACCATGCGACTCGCGATTCGGCACTTTCAAGCCGAGCCCACTCCACCAGGCCCACACTTTCTAGCCGGGTCCACGGTCCTGAGGCGGCGACAGGGCAACCCACCATCTACCAAGGGGCCTGTAGCTAAGCAATCTTTAAGCCAGGTCCTCCCGATAGACCCATGCTCAGTCGCCCCACTCCCAATCTTGAGGTGCAGTTAGGGATTTTTGGAACCCTACCATCTACCACGAAACTCATAGTTTGGCACCTATAAGCCAGAAAACTCATGAAGCCCCACACCCACTGCCTTACTCATAATCCAGAAAACTCACATTTAAGGTTATGTTCACATTAGGATTTCTGTTAGAGTGTTAAATTAAAGATGAAAGAGTGGAAATATGATTGTAACTAGAAATTAAAATTAAACTAATAAGCAAGAGATTAAATAAAATATGAAAGGTGTCTTGGGTTTTAATTTAATATTTAGTATTATATTAAGTAGTTCTTCAATATGTAATTATTTAAATTATGATTGATCCTCGAGCATAGCCAATCTCACTAGATACGGATCTTGATCTGCTCCTACGTAGCTATAGGCTATTCAAAGTCTCTAATTATAAAAATAAAATTTTCTATATTCAGATTATGAGCATAGCTTATCTTGCTGAGCATGAATCGTATCATAAGATCACGACTCATCTTTATATAGTCATAAGCTACTCTATAATCTAATTATAGTTTAGACATAAAAAACATAACTTGAAGTAATAAAAAATAATTTTATTCATAGAAAGTAAACCATTACAATCAAGCACTAATTACATAAAGAAGAATTATAGAATATAAATACCAAAAACTTCATCTACTCCTCGAAGATGAAAATTTTTAGTGGTTCATGATCTTCCCTTCCTCTCCCTTTATGCAAGGCTATGAAAGGATTCTAGGGATTGATGCTCAATATAGACTATGGGAGCCTTTTTATAGGTGTTAGTAGAGGAGAAGCTTTTATATTTTTCCGATATGGGACTAAAGAAGAAGAATCATGAGTGGCTAGGATTTGGTTTTACAAGCAAATCCAAATCAAACTAGGCTTAAAATCCCATCCTAATTCTTCTTTGACTGAATGATGCTTTTTTGGCCATTGGATCAATCCTTAGATCGATTATGGGTTGCTGGATCGCATGTGTCATAGCTAAAATCATGTATTTAAATCCATCATCAAGTCGGCATGAATTTCGATGTTGGATCAAAGCCAACTTGATTTCTAGCCATTGGATCTTCCTCCTAAATTGATCAGTGGTGTCTACTGGCACCACTGGAGTGCTAACTCCCAGCGATGGCGAAGAGTGGCGGCATTACGAAATTGACGGTGGTCCATAGAGAAGATGGCAATGGTGACCAGTGATGAGAAGGAGGTGGTGATGGTGGAGGATTGGGCTGAGATGGAGAGGGGAAGGCAATGATAGAAAGGAGCCAGCAACAAGGAAGAAGGTCGACATGGGTGAGAGATGCAGTGAGAAAACATGCTAGTGGGAAAGAGGCAAGTGTATTTCCTATAAAACATGGATAAAAGCATCAATTTCTAAAAAATAAATATGACTTAATTTACAAATTGATGGTTTTATAAATATATTTATATGACTCATCACACCCCCCAACATGAACTTTTCATATCCTCGAGTAAAGCAGATAAATTAGTAGTGTGTATAAATTTATCATTGAATTAAAAGTTATCCTAGACATTTCTAAAGATAGCTAATATCTGGCCAGACTATTAAAGAGGTACTTTATTGGATTACTAATTCATCCCAATTAGTGGTCAAGTGAAATCCATAGAAAATTCTAGAATTTTTCTTTCACCAACTTTCCACCTTACTCTTTGAGTCCTTTAACTTATGGATTTGGTGTAGTCTTCTTGCAATTTAGTCCCCTTATTCTCTTTTCTTCTCTCTCTATTTTTTTATAATAGATTTTGGTACAATGTCTTAACCTCTTAAGTATTAGCATCTCCATTTTTTTGACTCAAATCATAATACTTACTTAAGCGAAGGGGCCTAGTTACTTAGTAAGGTACTATTACTCAATAGATCTCTTGGTCTTCTTATTTTTTAACGTGAACCATAATGCTTACTTAAATGAAGAGACCTAATTACTTAATAAGAGTCCAAGAAAAACTATGAGATGAGATTGACTCTCTAATAGATCTTTTGGTATCCCACATTTTGGCATGAACCACAATGCTTACTTAAATGAAGGGGCCCAGTTACACAGTAAGTTAATGCCAAAATCTTTATTATTTCTCTTTTTTATATATTCTAAAGAGGATTGTATACGTCAACCTTTTAATCCATATCCCTATGAAGTAGATTATTCATCGAGATCAGTGGTTGGAAGGTTTTGAAATTGTTAAAAAAAAAATTAGGCTAAACCCTACTATTTATTAAGTTTTCTTAATAATTTATCCCTCGGTATTTTTAAAATTATCTAGACTATTAATCAATTATTGATTAGGATGTCGATTTAACTTCAAATCGAGACAAAGGTCAGGTACACACAACTAATTATTTTTGATCATACTCGAGGACTTAATTAATTTTCTTCCATCCTAACTTAATCAACATTATCCTTAATAGAGAAAGAGAATAAAGAGTGTAATATATGGAAAGGGACAAGAAAGAATACAGCTGACTCAATATATTTTTGATCTAACAAGGGTCTTTAATTATTCTTGAAGATTTGGTTCTCCCTCTAACCAAGTTGCCTATCCTAAAAAAAAATAAACAAACTAAAAAAATAATTTAAGTTCAAAAGTTGGGTTTTCTCCTAACAAGTACTAAGCTTTAGCCAGACTAAGTGGATCTTTTTAAGTTTTGTCAGTTGATATATCCACTAAATTACTGGATACACTTAGCCATAGTGGATGGTTAGATGAAGTCCAATCAGTAACATTCCATACTAGATTTCTTTGATATTTTTAATGTACACCTATATGACATATCTCCTAATAATTGGTACTAGGAGGTGGCTTGGGTTGCAGAGTGGTATTATTTCTAATGCGGGAACTAGGTTGATACCCAAGGACTTTATAAATTTCTCATGCTTTGGCATCCATGGTGAATCTAACAAGTCACTCAATTTCTCCACATTATCAATTCCAGTATAGTTCAAATATTGCATAAAGGATACTCAATAAAGTTTTTGGACCTAACATTATTACGGACTGCAATACTTGGTACTTAAGTTGGACAGTCCATTATTGGTTCAGTGATTATCCCTCTAATAAGTTTTTTGGATTCATTTTGTAAACCTACAAATTGGGTTTCCTGGTCAGGAGTTACAATAGGTTATAGGAATGGATTTTTTAACATGACTAAGTGTGGCTTTTATTCCAATATAGGTAGGGTCTCTGGTAAAGGGGCTATTGGTATATTAGAGGGAGGGGGCATTTGCTCATATTTTATGGTCCATGGAGGAGTGGAACTGGATAGCTCTAATAATTCATTCACTTCATCCATATACCCATCTATGTCAAAGCTATCCGTATCAAAATAAGCTAGATAGGCTTGTAAAAGGTTTTGAGAGGATATGGTAGGAGTGACTTCTTTTACAAGTTCCTTTAGTATATTTACTTCATTAAACTGATCACTTTGTGGTCCCATGAAAGCATTGAATATATTCAACCTTAGTTTTCTATTTCCAAATGATACGTCCATGGATCCCATCATATAGTTGATGCAAGTATTGGCTATTGCTAGGAAGGGTTAGCCTAAAATGATTAGGATTTGGCTAGGATCGCTACTCAATTCTATATCCAATACAATAAAGTCCACGAGGAAGTAAAACTCATCCACCTTAACTAACACATCCTTAATTATTCCAAGTGGTACCTTAAAATATCTATCAGCTAGTTGTAGGGTTATCGACATGGACCTCAGCTCTCCAATTTCAAAAAGTTTATATACAAAACTTTGGAGAAGATTGACACTTTCTTCCAAGTCCAATAGGGCTTTCTTAATCATTAGGCTCCCTATAACATAAAAAATGATAGGGGTATCAGGGTCCTTAAGTTTGGATGGGGTTGTATGTTGAAAGACTAAGCTAGTTTGCTCAGTGAGGCAGACTTTCTTTGGGATGTTGCCTAAGATCTATATTTGTGGGTGCACAAATCTTTCAAGAACTTGGCATAGGTTGGGACCTACTTGATGGCATCTAAAAGTGGAAGATTGATATAGACTTATTTGAATAATTCAAGCATTTCGTTCATCTTGACTCCCATTTTATCTGAAGGTAAAGGTTTTTCTAGAGCACTTGGGTATGGAACTCTAATTACATGTACCGAAAAAATTGGTTCAATCCTCTCCTTAGGGTCTTCCTTATTATCAAGTAATTTGGGTTTAGTCTGAGTTTGGTTCCTTAATGTATCATCCCTTTGTGGTTGTTTAAAGACCTTTCCACTTCTAAGGGTCATCACAAATTTAGCAAGCTCAAGAAAAGTTTCTTGGGCTTTAGAGCTCTTAGCTATGTATTGCCCTTTTAGGTTACTAATAGATTAGCTAGGTGGTTTTTCCCTTCTACTGATGGCTATAGCTAGTTGGTCGATTCGGATCTCTAGTTTTGGCTATAGATTGCATGTCAGAGTCAAGGATTTGAGAGATGGTTTTTAGCCTAGCCAAAGCTTATAAAACTTTCTACTCAAAGTTAAAGCTATAGTTACTAGGAGAAGGTTGTAGGGCATCCTGATACTGAGGGTATGATGTATTTTGAAGTTTGGGTAAGCCATTGCACTTGTTTGATTAGGTTCTGTTTTCTGAAAATTTGTATCTGTTTATTGTAATCCGTCTGCAGCTCCAAATAAAAGTCACCAATTTTTTATTAAAATATTTTTTTTCTTGTTCCATTTTAAGTCAGTTATCACCATATTAAATTTCATTATCAGAAAAAAAATTATAAAAAAAATTAAAATTTCTGCAGTTTAACACTATCATTAGGGTTCTGTTCTGTCCTTTTTATTTATCTTCAATTGTAGGATCTTCTTAGAGTAGTACAGATTTTAGTTTTAAAATTCCTTTCACCTGCATTGAAACATATAAGTTAGGAATCCTTTGTGAATTTTTCAGTATTTTTGGAATTTTTTCTCATCATGTTTTCCACACCACTTTCAAACTGCAACACACTTCTGCAGCACCTTTGCATTTCATTCATCTCATGAGAAATCAAATTAAGGGCATCAATTTGACATAGGGTCAGGATTTCATCACCTGTCCCTAGCCCAAAAATCACCAACCAGCATATCGATCCCAGCCCATTAATTAAAATTGAGTAGAACATTAATTGCCCTAGTGGGTTAGGGACACCAACAAATTGGGTTCAGGTTAGGGTCAAGTTAACTGTGTCAGCTAATTGGTGTGTGCTTACTGGCTTGGTGTCTAGGATTGGTGCATCAGGGCTTGTGATTTGGTCCACCTACCTGGCCAATCTCAGATTGGTGTCTAAGGTTGGCAATCAGGGACCTCCACTCCCCACCACCTACCTGGCTAAGTCCCATAAGTACTACTAGCTAGTTGGTTCACTTAATTAGACCTCTAATTTGTGCTCTAGGTCTAGGAAACCTTAGCTTGAGCTTGAGTCTACTTGCATGCATGAAAACTAGATCAGGAGCCTCATACTCACTAGTCCAGACCCAGTCCAGTGTAGCCATGGACCCGAATCTTGAAACCATGCTGAAAGGCCTAAATGATCTAATGGCCCAATTGAACCAAATGCTGGCTAAACAATTTTCCTTAGACCAACCAACTCCTACTTTTCCATTAGCTCATATGAATGATAGGAGTAAGAACCCTGAAGTACAAGTTGAGTTCATGAATACTCAAGACTTAGGGTATCCTCAAACTGAAGGGCTAGGGAAGGAAGAAGGCAAGTCTGAATCTAGTAAATATGTGTATGAGAGTAACATAAGTTTAATGGATGAATGAATACAATTTTTTTTTAGAAATTTTCTATGTGTTTCTATGTGCCTATGTGGATCTTTGTGCCTAAGTGAACCTCTTCCTCTCCTCCATCATTTCTTCTCTCTAATCCTTCTCTTTTACTCTTCATCTTCCAAGCAATCCTCTTCCTTCAAAGCAAATTAAGGACATCCTCACAAGAAAAAGATCAACACCAACACAAGCTTCCACCATGGCGCCAAGGATCATTTCCAACAAACTCTCCTTTTGAGTTCCATCAATCTTCTCACTTCTAATTAAGTTTTTAATCATCTTGGTTTCTTTGTTGCAGGGTTCTCTAGGCTCCAAATTTAAGAGGAAGGATTACTTGCTACAAACCAGAAAGTTAGAAGGTCCATCTTATGTGGTATGATCTTTCATTTGAGAACCTTAAGAGTGAATCCCTTGTGCTTGAGATTTCAATGCTTGAACTCCTAGTATTTTAAGATCGGGATCATTAAATAGGGCTAGCTTGACTTGTGTGCGAATTCTAACCTTGTCCTATTTCTTTAAGATTTTGATAGTCCTCCTAGCTGGGTTTAAGTATAAGCATTTAGGGTTTCTTATTTAGATCTCCTTGATCTTATATGTTGAATCACTCATATGCAAGTAGGAATTGCTAGTTAAATTTTGGTTAATCTCCTTTAGAGTCACATGATTGCATCCTCATCATGCATACCACACCAATCTTGGTATCAGAGCATGGTAGAATAAGTTCCTGATTGCGTAGCATTAAGTCCTTGAAGTACTTGGATCGGGGGCGTTACTAGGCCGTCCGGTCTTAGGAGAAAGTAGGGTTTAAACACCCTCTCTTCCCATTCCACGGGGATCTCCTAAGGCGTGTCGGGGTGCCATTGTGATTGACCCGTGAAAAAGAAAGCCAAAGGACTTCTTAGATTTCATTTGTGAATTTTGCATTGGGCACGTTCTGTTTTTTTTTCTGCTTGCTGTATTTTCTGTAGGCTGACTGTAATCCGCCTGCAACTCCAAAGGCAAGTATCACATTCCTCGTTGGAATATTTTTTTTCCTGTTCCATTTTAAGTTGTTTATCACCGTTTTAAATTTCAATCTGAGAAAAAAATCACAAAAAAAATGAAAATTCCTGCAGTCCATCAGTGTTATTAAGGTTTCTGTTCTGTTCTGTTCCTTTTCATTATCTTCATTTCAAAATCTACCTAGAATAGTACAGATTTTATTTTGAAATTTCGTTTCATCTGGTATGTCATCTATAAGTTAGGAGTTTTTTGTGATTTTTTAGATTTTTCTGACATTTTTTTTTGTACTTATCAATATCACTTTTAAACTGCAACACACTAATTCTGCACCTTATCAGCAAACCCAAGCCCAAACTAGTGTAACCATGGAACAAAACTTTGAGAGTCTAATGAAATCCTTGAATGACCAAATGACCAGGCTGAACCAAAACTTAACTGATCAATTAGCCCAGACCAATCAAAACTTGACTGATCAGATAACCCACATCACTGCTAGACTTGATCGATTAGAAGCTCATACCCCTGGAGGAAATCATGAATTCCAAAATGAGTTAGAGCCTGAATTCGAGTTTGAGACACCCATCAACCCTAGAAGAACTCTTCATCAAGACCATTTCTTCGAGCCAAATCCTAGGAGGCCCAATCCTGATCGAGTCCATGACCCAAATCCTAGGATAGCACACCATGATCCAGTCTATGAGCCAAACCCTAGCAGACACAATCAGGATCACACAGACCGTGATGAGCGAGCCCTTAGGAGTATTAGATTGGAAGCACCAACATTCGATGGAAATCTGGATCCTAAGGTTTACATAGATTGGGAGGGAGAGATGGATCAGTACTTTGATTGGTATGACATGACAGAGGAGAGAAAATGCAAGTTCGCGAAGCTTAGGTTAATTCGTCAGGCTAGGCTGTACTGGGGAAATGTCGAGAGGTTCATTAGGCAAAGAGGTGATGTTCCCATAGTAACCTGGAGGGCAATGAAACTTAGTCTTAGAGAGAAGTACCTTCCTATGTCCTACCACACAAGACTAGTTGACACAATGAGTTGACAATAACCCGGGCTCGACCAAATTGATGTTCCTAACCCACTAGGGCAATTAATGTCTAATCAATTTTAGTTAGGGATTGGATCGATATGCAATTTGATGATTTTTGGGCTAGGGACAGGTGATGAAATCCTGACCCTATGTCAATTTTATGCCCTTAATTTGATTTGTCATGAGATGCAATTTGATGAGTCAATCTTTGTAGTGGTCGACAGATTTTCGAAAATGGCCTATTTTATACCCTGTTCCCAAACTTTTGATGCCTCCAGGGTAGCCAAGCTTTTTCTCGATCAAGTAGTCAAGTTACATGGGTTACCTAAAACCATTGTTTCAGATAGGGATGTCCGTTTTACAAGCTATTTTTGGAAAACTCTTTGGCACCTACTAGGAACAAAACTAAAATTCTCAACTGCTTACCACCCTCAGACTGATGGACAAACTGAAGTTGTAAATAGAAGTCTAGGGAACTTATTAAGGTGCCTTGTTGGAGAGAATCTGGGAAATTGGGATTTACTTTTATCTCGTGCTGAGTTCGCATACAACAGCTCGGTCAATAGGTCTATTGGTAGAAGTCCCTTTGAGATTGTCCATGGTTACAGACCTAGGAGACCTATCGACCTTATCCCATTACCCACACACGCACGTGTATCTGAGTCTGCCGAGTCATATGCACAGCATCTTAAAGAATTACATAAGGAAATTAGTAAGAAAATTCAAATGAGTAATGAAGTTTATAAGCATGTGGCTGATTCACATAAACGGATAAAGGAATTTAATGAAGGGGACTCTGTCATGATAAAACTTAGACCTGAAAGGTTTCCACCGGGAACTATGAAGAAATTGCATGCCCGGGGAGCTGGACCTTTCAAAATAATTAAGAAAATAGGATCTAATGCATATGTATTAGAGTTACCACCTGATTATGGCATTAGCTCCACTTTTAATGTTTCTGATCTGAAAGAATTTAAAGAACCGGCATTAATTCCAAGAGAGCCTTTTGAACTTCACCCTGCCTTTGAGAGTGAAACCCTACCTGAGTGTCCACCAGCAATTTCACTAGACCGGAGAGACAAAAAAAATAAAAATTCTCGCATCCCATCACTATCACTGAAATTCCTTTATGTTCAGTCCTGTTTTTTTATCTAGTTTTCAGCATCTGCTCAGCATAGTATAAAATTTATTTTTAAATTTCCTTTCGTATGGCATATCATCTAGAAGTTAGCAATCTTCTGTGAGTTTTTAAAATTTTTTTGAATATGTTACATTGCACTTTTCCATCACTTGAGAACTGCAACACACTAATTCTGCACCTGAAATTTGGATCCATATGTTTGTTGCATTCATTTCATGGTAAACAAAATTAAGGGCATCAAATTGACATAGGGTCAGGATTTCATTACCTGTCCCTAGCCCAAAAATCATTAACTTGCATAACGAGCCCAACCCTAATTAAAATGGATGAATGAAATGAAATTTTTTTTCTAAGAAAGCTTTCTTCCTTTGCTAGCCAAAGACCCTTGAGAGAAGGTAGGTGTGAGACCTAGGATACTTAACCAAATAAGCTACTAGTCCCTTTTCCAATCCCATTCGGCCACCCTTGAAGAATCCTCTTCAAGCCTCTCCAATTTCAACCTTCCCATCTTCCAAAAGAGGTCATCTATAATGGAGTTCTCCATGCCAACAATTGAAGATGATTCACACAAAGGATGCCAAAGGAGATCTACTTAAAGCCAAATCTAAACCATTTCTTCCATTCCTAATTTCCTCTTCCATTTCTCCATTCTTCCACCTAAATCTTTTAATTTTACTATGTATCTATGCAGGATCCTCGGGTCTCCTAGTTTTCAAGGTGAAGGTCTACTGTGCCAAGGAATCATAAACAAGGTGCCTTTAGATCTATAGTAACTCCTTGCTATTCTTAGTACTTCATCTTGAGTGTCCCTTTTCTGAATTTCAGATTATTAATAGCCAGATAGCCATCTTTATAATATTCTTTCAGATCTGAAATTGGAAAGTAGGCTAGCCCTAACCTGTGTGGTTTCCTAACCACGAAGATCCCTTCTTAATTACTTTGAGAGATTCTTTTCTAGTCTAGTTCTTTTCCTTATGTTCCTTTCATATAATTCTATTTCTTTTACGTAGAATAGCTACATGTTTATCTATTTCATTTTCATTTAGTCCATCTAATTCTTCAAATGCATCATTCGATACATGTCCCCCATCAATAGTGCACCCATAGTCTAGGATAGTGTATTCACAGTCTGGGATAGAGTATCTACCTCATTGTAGATGTCTATAGAATGGTTTACCTCATACAATTCACCTCTTTTGAGATTTAACCTGGGAGTTTCTCTAGAGGTGGCAAAAATGTAATGTAAAGAATTTTCGCTCAGGGTCTCGAATAGCTGCCAAGTCTCATGCTCGCTTCTAAACTAGAATGTCCCACCACAGGAAGAGTCAACCATTTATCTATGCTTTTCTGATAATCCATCATAAAAGTATTGGACCAGTTGCCATTTGGGTATGGCATGGTGTGGACACTTGCAGATGAGATCTTAAGCCTCTCCTAAGTTTCATAGAATAATTTTCCATCCAATTAGAAAAAACTAGTTGACTTTTCATATCATGTTTGTTTTTCTAATTGAAAAATACTTCTTAAAAAATATTTCTTGTAATTGGTCCCGGGTTAAAATAGTCATGGAATCTAATGAATATAGTCAATATTTAACCTTATCTTTAAGTAAAAAAAGAAATAATTTCAACCTAAGAGCTTCATCAGGGAGGTTTTGAATTCTAATAGTAGAACTATCTCAAGAAATTCATCCAGATATTTATATGGATCCTCATGACTAAGTCCATAGAAAGATGGTAAAATTTGGATGATACTAGACTTAATTCCATATTGGGTCGCCTCTATAAGAGGCACCTGGATATACGAAGGGTATGTATATGTTGAGGGTGTAAAGTACTTCCTTAATTGGCATGATGGCTCAATCTCGCTATATGCATCCATAGTCTAACCTTAGTTTATATTTTTATTAATTTTTTTATTTTTAAAAAGGAGAAGAAAGAAGAAGAAAGAAGAAAGAAGAAAGAGAGAAAAATTCTATAGATGAAAACCTAAGGAGTCCTGAACCTAAGAGGGATAAAGAAGAATTAGGTTAAAGTTTAATATTAATTACAAACAAGTTAGCACATAATGAACTCTCTATCCTAGAGTTAACCTAGTTCTAGATAGTTTTTAACTACCAAGACCACCTTGGAGCCCTCCAAGTCAAAAACTAACTAGCTAACTAGATAGGTAAGGATAAGGTTAATGAGGGTCCCCCTGTTGCTTTTCTTAGATACCAAATATATTGGCCATCTTAGTCAATGGAACTAATTCAAAGAATCACTTTCCTTCAGGACTATATCATCCTTGAACATCTTTCCTATATACCAATCAACTAATCAATCCTGACCTGGTCCAACTCTTTCGAATAACTTATCTTATTGAGCTCAAAAAACTAGGGGTCACTATCTAATTAATTTTAATTATAAGCTTAGGACAATACAATATAAGGATAGTGATTTGTGAGCTAAGAAAGGATAATGAGATTCCCACCTTATGTTGTTCAGGGGTTAGTGCCCTTAAGATAATTTATGTAGATGCAGTGCAGTGTAAATAGATATCAAAATAAGTTAGTTTAGTATTCTAGATCTCAAAAAATTCTAATAAATTATAATTTTTTAAAAATTATTTAATTTTTAATTATTATTTTTTAGTGAACTAACCATGCTAAGATTCTCAATAATGGTGCCAATATTTGATCACTGTCATAGATGGTCAATAATAATTCATCGATTCAAAACTATATAGCTAGTAATAAGTCGGGATTGTATCCTCAGCGATCGATTGGGATTATATTCATGTTTGAATTTGGATTTTTGTTAGAATGTTAAATTAAAGATGAAAGAGTGGAAATATGATTGTAACTAGAAATTTAAATTAAATTAATAGGCAAGAGATTAAATAGAATATAAAAGATATCTTCGATTTTGATTCAATATTTAGTATTATATTAAGTAGATCTTCAATACATAATTATTTAAATTATGATTGATCCCCGAGCATAGCCTATCTTGCTAGATATGGACCTTGATCTGCTCCTACATAGCCATAGACTATTCAAAGTCTCTAATCATTAAAATAAAATTTTCTATAATTCGATTCCAAGAATTGCCTATCTCGCTGAGCATGAATCATATCCTAGGATCACGACTCGTCTATATAGTCATAGGCTATTCTAAAATTTAATTATAGTCTAGACATGAAGTGCATAACTTGAAATAATAAAAAATAATTTTATTCATGGAAAGCAAACTATTACAATTAAGTACTAATTACATAAAAAAAATTATAAAATATAAATACCAGAAACTTTTGCATGATCTTTCCTTCCTCTCTCCCTATATAAGGCTCTAAACGGATTCTAGGGATTGATGCTCAAGGTAGGGTATGGGAGCCTTTTTATAGCTGTTAGTAGAGGAGAAGCTTTTGCATTTTTTGGATGTGGAACTAAAGGAGAAGAATCATGAGTAGCTAGGATTTGATTTTACAAGTAATGGTGGGTTAGATGGGTGTGAATAGGAAAGGAAGGGCCAAATGCTAATCTAACTTGGCTTAAAATCCCATCCTAACTCTTCTTTGACTGAATGATGCTTTTCTGGTTGTTGGTTCAGTTCTTAGATCGATTATGGGTTGCTGAATTGCATGTATCATAGCTAAAATCATGCATTTGAGTCCATCATCAGGTTGGCATGAATCTCGATGCTGGATTAAAGCCAACTTGATTTTCAGTCACCGGATCTTCCTTCCAAATTGATCAATAGCATCTACCAGCACCAACCAAGCACCGGCTCCCAGTGATGGCAAAGAGTGGTGACATCATGGAGTCAACAATGATCCATAGAGAAGATGGCAATGACAACCAATGACAAGGAGGTGGTAATTATGGCTTATCGGGCTAAGATGGAGAGGGGAAAGGCAGTGATAGGGAGGAGCTGGCAGTGAGGAAGAAGGTGGCAGGGGCGACAGATGTAGTGAGGAAACATTTCGATGGGGAAGAGACGAGTGTATTTCCTATAAAACATGGATAAAAGCATCAATTTCTAAGAAATAAATATGACTTAATTTATAAATTGATTGTTTTATAAATATATTTATGTGACTCATCACCATCATCACTCTAGACTCCAAATCTTGCTTGAGAAATGGACCAAAGCAAAAAGGCCTCTATCAAGGTTCAAGACGAAAGTGAAGGAATCATTTGATATTCCCTGGTTTGCATGCAGATTTTTCAAAATTTTTAATTAATTAAAGTTAATTTGCAGCGAAAATAAAAATCTACTCTAAGGATACATAGGAGGAACCAATCATGAATATGTAATATAGATCTGTAAATAAAAATAAAAGTAAATCAAATCCACTTGTTGCACTCTCCGTCTTTATTGGATTGGATCTAGGAAAAAACTTAGATTCTGCTGCAACCTTGCAAGTACTCGGTCTCTACTGGTATCCATATGGAGATGGCCTAATCAAATCCTTGAAGCCACCGGAGTGCTAGTACCTTGCAGGCCTCGCTTCGATAGTTAAATTAAATCTTCCTTTCTTTTTTTCTTTTTATCTACACTAGAAATCCAAGAAAGAAGATATTCTCTTTACAAGAGAACAAGGGAGAATTTTTTTCCTTTTTTTATATAAAAATTTCATACAAGATCAAGAATAGGAGGATCGAGGCGTGATGGAAATTTCCTGTCCCTATTTATATTTATGTAATGGAGAATAGGGAAAAAGATGGGGCGGAAGAAGTGAGAAACATCTCACGTTAATTTACAAGAACTCTCATGAACATGTTTATCTAGTGCCCTCCTTTTCTTATCTCACGCCTCATCAAAGTCCTCTCCTAGAATCCCTTCCTATCTAGAATTAGGAGAAACATTTGAATCAAATTCAAATACCTAAGTCTAGATAGATTAGGATAAGAATAAGAGAGAACTTTGAATGCCCAAACTTCTTTGGTGTCCCAACTTCTTCCATGCACAAAATATGATTTCACATGAATAATAGCACTCACCCTTCTTTCTTACACATACAAGAGGGAGAGAGAGAGAGGTGTAGGGAGGGAGTGAAAATTAGTTAGGATTAGTTAAAAATTAAAACCAACTAACTAATTTTAACCAATTAGGAAACTAACTAACCTAATTCTTAATTAATTTAGGCTTAGGTTTAAATCTAAACTAATTAAGAATTAGATCCTAATCTAATTAGGAACACTAAATCCAAATAAAGTAAATTAAATCTAACTGTATTAAATCAAATTTAATTCATCTAGGATTAGGCAACAAATTATGTCAAACTGAATTGGCTCGCAATAATTGTAATTAGATTAATCCAAATCCTAATTGGATTAGGACATCATCCAAACTGAACCAAATCAAGTCTAATTTCATTTGTACCAAGCCTAATCATAATTAAATAATCAAACTATCTAATTAAATTATAACTCTTGTTAATAAAGTCCTCCTTGCTAAAATTAGTAGGTTCTAAATTTGTAACCCTTATAATTTAAATTTTCTAAATATACAATTTTTATATATTTTGTCCAACTTTGTGATTAGGTCAAGCTCCTATTGTGTATGATCTCTCAGATTTCATTCTATCTAGTAATGAAACAAACCATGATCTCCATCATAGTATCATCAAACTCTTTCGATGGATTGGAATAATTATAGTTTACCCTATTAAGAATCGTTGATCCAAAACGATCCTAATAGATCCCACAATCTGCCAGTGATGCCTAGCAGTATGTAGTGGCAATCTAGCAAAATAAAAGAAGGAACCCTTAAGAATAGTTACCATATAATTGAGTTCTTCTATCATGATTTTCGATAAAATGCAAGTCATGGAAACTCGCCAAACTCTAAGCATATATCATATACCAAATTTAGTTAGTTAAAGTCTAATGTGAAACTCATGGAAACTCTTTTCATCCTTTACATATTGGGGCAATGGATTTCCAAACTTAGCTTCTTAAATTATATAGAACTGTACCTTAACTACTAAGGTCAATAGATCTTCTATAAGTGTACTCCCACTCCTATAATAAACTTATTACTGCCAACGAATTCTATAAGGGTCTGAATGGCTAGGGCCAACATTTTATATTGTCAAACTACAGCAACTCCACTATGAGTGGTCAAGGTATTATAGGTCAAAGAACCGTTTATATAACTACAGCATTGAAAAGTCATTGATGAAAGAGTAGATATCTATGTGACTTCTCGTGATTGTCACACTCAATACCGTTGATGTGATTGGATCGCTGACGTGGAGCAAGGTGCCTGACGTGGAGCCCTTATGGATGCCACACTGGATTCCCACTACAAGCCCCTTCGCCGGGCTGAGCTCCTCGAGGTCAATGGGGCCGTCCGTCGAAGCCGGGCTCCGTCCTCCGCCAGGTCAGTCCCCGCCAAGTCAGACGCCTAGGTCGGAGTCGAGCTCAAGTCCCGCCAGAGGCAGACCTTCCGAGCCCGAGGTCGGGCCCCATGGTCCGGAGTTGAGCTCAAGCCTCCTCCGCCACGTGGTGCCCCTTCAAGGCCAGGTCCCCTAAGTTGGGCGCGCCTCATCCACCTCTGCCGGCCCGAGCTCAGTCAAAGATGGGCGCTCCCTTGGCCTGGATCCGAGCTCGGCCCTCCTCTACACAGCCGAGCCACGACGAGGCAGGTCTGCTGCAAGCAGGCCCCATCTTCCCAGCTCGGCCCTTAGCGCAAATCGAAGTACCAACTGCCAAAGAAGCCGCGCCTCTCCTTCGAAGATGGTGGCAGACCCCCCAAGGACCGTATAGCAGCACCCGCCACGTCGCCATAAATGTCCACGGCCGTCGCCCACACCAGAAAGAAAGGAAGCTCACATCAAGGCACCATACCCTCTGCCGACCTGCCGTACAAACGGAGAAAAGATCCCACCAAAGAGTGCGAGTCCCGAGACCAATGGCACGATAATCGAGGTCCTGCCAGGCTTCCAGGAAGGGCAAACAGAAGGAATGTCAGAGGCATATCAAAGCTTCTCCAGCTACCCAATCAAGAAGGCATCCCATCTACGGCACGATACCTCGTCGTACCAGCCTGACAGCACGGGAGAACCCCGAGGCAAGCCAAAGTAGAAGACTCAGCCAGGGTAAGCAAAAAGGAGGTAACAACCCCATTTCAAAGGGAGAGACAACTATTTTTTCAACAACACAACCACCAAAAAGAGGAGAAGAAAAAGGGGAGAGGTCAGAGAGGAGGGCAAGACCACCTCGGCCACCACACCTCCCAGCTCACACTCACACTCTCATACACTCTACTCACTCCTCCTAGCATGAAGCTCATCCAGAGGGGCTCGACTAGGAGGATATGTTTCCCTAGATCGCCACTGACTTGACTGTCGGAGCGCCCCCGCCAAAATTCCCGGCCCAGGTCACTGATGTTGGCTTTCTTGCAGGTCCCGAGGCATCGGAGGCATCCCTCCCACCGGCGGATGCAGAGCACCCAGCGCAACCAGCAGCTACGGGCCACGATGATCCTGACGGCAACGACTGTCATTATCCAGTGACCACCTGCACTTTCACTCTAGTGTCTCTATACTATAGACTCGCGACTCATCTACCTTAAAAGAAAAGCAATTTGTGTACTGATCAAACCAGATCAATCACTATCCCTATGATATCCTACGATCGGGGGCATTTAGGAATTAATGCATGCTGACACATGTCTTATATTTTCAATTTTGAGAATATATATCATTATCCATTAATTTCTTGGATGATACATGGATACATCATATATAAAAAAATAACTCAATTATGATTATTAAATAAATTTTATATTCTAAAAATAAAATATGTCAGCCAAATTGACTTCTTAGGCATACATCTAACAGAAAGCTCATACTTGATTTTTCCCATCACAAAATCTTGCCCATCATCTAAGCTTTCCTTTCTACCGCTCCAAGCCTCCCACCTAATTAGGAGTGAAAAAAATACTCAACACAAAACTCCAACCATCATCCAAGTTTCCCTTTCTGCCGCTCCAAGCCTCCCACTTGATTCGAAGTAAAAAAAACTCAATACAAAATCCTAGCCATTGTCCAAGCTTCCCTTTGAGATGCTCCTCCCATCAATCTCTGGTGACTAGTTCTACTCCCCTATTAGCACCACCATGGTCAATGCCCTCAACCCCTACACTCAGGAGAGTAGAGAAATGGTGGAAGAGAGGAGAAGCACCTGGAAGCTAGAGGATGAATTGAAATAAAAAGGAAATAGTTTTGCAAAAAAAACTGACCTTTTATTTATTCCAAATAAGTCCTCATATTTGTTTTTTGTTCCAGAAATGTCTACTTTAAATATCTAAATTTATTTTTTAATATTAAAATAAAATATGTTATTATTTTTAAAAAAATAAGAGTAATTTTTTATCAATTTATTTTTATCATTATATTTTATTAAATATTATAAGTACAATATTTTTAATTATAATTTTAAATTATTCATTTTGAATATGATTTTATAGTGTGACTTCTATTTTTTATTTGAACTATCAGTTTAGTCAATATTTTTTATATTAAAATATATAACATATTAAATTTATATATATTAACTATATATAATCTTAATATAATATATATTATTTACATAAGTTATTAGGTTGGAAGATAAAAAAATTTAGAATAATTTTATAGTATTACAACCTTATATCAATACAAGATTGAACCTAACCAATTTTAATTTTAGACATTTAATTAGGTGTATTATAAAAATAAAGATTTAGTCTAGATATGAAAACTGATTTCATATCTAAACTTTTAGATTTAATTATCTCATGAAAAACTTAAAGACATGAAAATTACATACCTAGAAATTTCAACACTCATGTATTCAAAAATTCATTACATTAAATCAAAAAATAATTTTTAAGATCTATGAAATGAATATGAACCATAACTTTCTGATCTAAATTTTAGATCAAAAAATAAAATTTTTTAAATATGATTTTTGAAGTAATATGACTGAAATTTTGGATCTTATATAGATCAAGATAGCAAAATTTTCAAAATTGAAATTTTGGTTTAATTTTCAAATCTAAAATTCTCAATTTTCTGATATGATTTTAGTTCTAAAACTTCTTTCGATATCTAAATTCTTAGATCAAAAAAATAAAATTTTTAGATATGATTTCAAATCTATACATGTTCATGAAGTGTGGTTCTGATAACACTTGAAGGAATTATATAACGATCCCCGGTTTGCATATAGGGTTTTTAAAATTTTTAATTATTTAAAATTAATTTATAGTAAAAATAAAAATCTACTCTAAGCATGCATAGCATGAATTAATTATGAACATATAATATAGAACTATAATAAAAATAAAAGTAGATCAAATCTACTTACCTATTGCACTAGTCTGTCTTCATTAGATCAAATATGGAGAAAACCTTGGGTTTTACGGAGCCGCACTCATGCCCAACCTCTACTAGTATCTATAAGGAGATGGTCTGATCAAAGTTCCGAGGTCACTAGATTGCTATCACCTTATAGGCCTCATTTTGATAGTTGGATCAAATCTTCTTTTCTTTTTTTCTTTTTCTCTACACTAGAAATCCAAGAGAGAAGATATTCTCTTCATAAGAGAACAAGGAAGAATATTGTTTTCCTTTTCTTATATTAACATTTCATACAAGATCAAGAATAGGAGGAGGATTGAGGGGCGATGGAAATTTGCTCTCCCTATTTATTTTTGTGCGATGGAGAATAGGGAAAAAGATGGGGTGAAAGACGAGGTGAGAAAATCTCACATTAATTTACAAGAACTCTTACGCACATATCTATTTAGTGCCCACCACCTTTTCTTATCTCACGCCCCATAAAAGTCCTTCTCTCCTAGAATCCCTTCCTATCTAGAATTTAGACAAATATTTGAATCAAATTCAAATACCTAAGTCTAGATGGATTAGGATAAGAACAAGGGAGATAACTTTAAGTGCCTAAACTTCTTTGGCATCCAAACTTCCTTCGACACACAAACATCGATTCCACATGAATAATAGTGCTCACCCTTCTCTCTTACATGCACTAGAGAGAGAGAGAGGCATGGGGAGGGAGATAAAATTAGTTAGGATTAGATAGAAATTAATTCAACCAACTAACTAACTAATTCTAACCAACTAGGAAACTAATTAACTTAATTCCTAACCAATTAGGTTTAGGTTTAAATCTATAACTAATTAAAAATTAGATCCTAATATAATTAGAACCACTAAATCCAAATATAATAGATTAAATGTAAGTCATTAAATTAGATTTAATTCATCTTGGATCAAGCAACCGATTAGGTTAAACTGAATTAGCTTGCAATAATTACAATTATGTTAATCCAAACCCTAATTGGATTAGGGCATCATCCAAACTCAACCAAATTAAATCTAATTCAATTTGTATCGAGCATAATCATACTTAAATAATCAAGTTATCTAATTAAATTGTAACTCTTGCAATAAAGTCCTCATTGCTAAAATTAATAGGTACTTAAATTAACAGGTTTCAAATTTGTAATCCTTATAAATTTAGATTTTTAAATATTTAACTCTTACATATTTTAATATAACTATATGATCAAGTCAAGCTCCTATTATATGTGACCCCTCAAATCTTATTCTATCCGGTAGTGAGACACACCATGATCTCCATCATGGCATCATCAAACTCTTTCGATAATCCGAAATAATTCCAGTTCATCCCATCAAGGATCTTGATCCAAAATAATCCTAGTGGTTCCTGTAATCTACCAATGATGCCTAGCAATATGTAGTAGTAATCCAATAGAATAGAAAAGGAATCTCTAAGGTATAGTTACCATGTGATTGAGTTCTTCTATCGAGAGTCCCGACAAGATACAAGTCATAAAAACTTGCTAAATTCTAAGCACTATCATATGCCAAATTTAATTAGCTTAAGTTCAATGTGAAACTCATGGAAACTCTTTTCTATCCTTCACATATCATGGCCATGAATTTTCAAACTTAGCTTTTAAATTACATAGGACTACACTTTAACTACTAAGGTTGATAGATTCCCTATAAGTGCACTTCTATTTCTATAATAAACCTACTGTAGCCAATGAACACTGCAAGGGCTCGAATGGTTAGGGTCAATGTATTGTGTTGTCAAACTATAGTAACCTCATTATGAGTGGCTAAGGCATCGCAGGTTAAAGAACCACTCACACAACTCTAGCATCGAGAAAGTCATTGACGAGTAAGTAAATGTCCATATGTTTTCTTATGATGGTTATGCTTCGTACTATCATTCTCTAACGACAATCTATACTCTAGCTCCAGTGTTTCCATACTGTAGACTCAAGACTATCTATCCTAAAAAGAAGATAATTTGTGCATTAATTAAACTGGATAAAGCACCATCCCTATGATATCTTATGATCAGGAGCATTTAAGAATTAATCTATGATGACACATGTCTCAAATTCTTAACTTTTAAAAATATGTCATTATCCATTAATTTTTTGGATGATACATGGATACATCATGTATTAAAAATTAGTCAAATTATAATTATTAAATATAATTTTGTCTCTGAAATAAAAATATATCAGCTAGATTAGCTTCTATGATATATATCTAACAATCTCCTACTTACACCAAAGCCAGTTAGCCATATCTTTAACCCCATCTCACTTCAGTTTTAGCTAGCCAAAGTTTACTAAGCTTGTGGATTTGCCACATCTCATGTAGAGTTTACTTTTATACCTTAATAAGGTAGTTATGAATTAAATCATTGCTTTATATGTTCAGACTTCTAGTAAGACTTTGATTCTTTAGCTAGAGCTATGACACCATTATTACTATGATAGAGTGTTATGGTATCTGATGACATCACACTTATCTACAATAAATTGTTGAATCAGAATATATCCTAGCACCTTTAAAATGATGATGTAGTCAGCCTCCCTAATCAAACCTATAATGATTAGTTCTAAACCATCATTGTTTAAGAATACATCATATGTATCTTTATTCCCTCAATTCTCCCATTCTAAGGACCTAAAATATATTTTTAATACTTCTTAAGTCTTAAAGAATGTTTTCACAAATCTTTGGTGCTCATAGTCTAGATTTTACTAATATTTGCTCATGACATTCACAGCAAAAATCAGATTATGTACATAGCATGGTTTATATGAGACTCCTTATAGCCTAAGCTCAAAAAGATCTAGCTCATATTAAAATCTCTTCAAATGTATTGGGATACATTTTGGAGATTACTTCCATAAGGAGTTAAATTCCCAATTGAAATCTTCAGGCTGAACATTTTCAGCACTTTTTTAATGTACAAATTCTAGGATAGATGTGTCATCCTCCTTGATCTATCTTATAGACCTACATTCCAAATATAAGATACTTTCCAAAGATCTTCATTGAAGAATTAACCTAGATAATCATGACCTAATCTAGGTCAGCAAAGAAATCACATTTCCAATAGAAACATATTATCTATATACATTGCATAGAATTACATATTCCCATTGACCTATTATAAACATATAGTTCCTCTTCTTATTCTTCACAGAATCAAACTATTTTATCATGTCATAAAGATGACTATTCCAATTCCAAGCTATTTGGTTTAGCCTATTTACATAGATCCTTTATAGCTTAAACCTTGTAAACTCATCACCGTCCATCAACCTGATCTTATCATGGTTAACTATAATAGCAAGTAGTATGGATTTCAGCATGGTCAAGGTGAAAAAGTTTCTATAGTCAATACTAACTCTAATCTTTCACCTAAGCCTTACCTTATATATCTCTATCTAATTTTCTTTTATAGATCCATTGCATCTATTAAGTACTATATCTTTTGGTGGATCCATTAAGGTCCATACTTGGTTGAAGCATATCAAGTCTAACTTGATGAAATTCAACCATTTCTTGGAATCGATGTCTAACATCTTCTCATTATAGGTTTCTTAAATTATCTTTATGTTCCTTTCTCCCAAATAGAATACTATCTTTGAGTCCTCTGTAAGCATATCTTTGTACCTTTTAAAGGATAAGCAATCGTACAAAACTTTTAAGATGGATAAGAACTAATGTACTGGCTTTGCTTGAATGAGTTCTATAGACTTGATGGCCCATTTCTCTTCTAAGACTATCTTTTCGAGCTCAATCATTCTTCCATTGCTATATTTAGGTTAAACTATTTAATCATGAATATAAATATTGGGTCACAATAACTTGTGAGCCACTCGGAAGTAGTATCCTAATAGTTCTTTAGGATATAGCCATCAATGACCTAATCTCTTACTATCTACCTATATCTCATATAAGTGTGATAAAAAGATTTAGAGTAAACCCAATTAAATAGGTTAGCTGAGTTATGTAATTAAATCCTTAAAGATAAATTAGTGATTTCCATAATAAATTGAACCATATCCAATAGGATTCAATTTCTCTGCTCGGATACCCCATTAAACTTGAAATATAAGAAGAGTCCATTATGAGACTATGCCATATAACTTGAAGTGATTTGGAAATCTTCTCTAAAATATTTACTTCCTCGATCTAATCGAAGAACCTTAAGAATTTTTTCTTGGTTTGCACATCGAATGTGCTACATACATTAACAATACCCAGGCTAGCATATGAGTGGACCTCACTACACCCTTTTTCTTATAAAAGGTACTCGATCAATAGTCTTCAAGATTATATTTATAAATTAAAAATGACTCAATAATCAATTAGTTAAAAGGTTCATGATTATCCATGGTTTCCAAATCATTTGTCCTTTCTTTTTAACTTAACCAATGTTGAGGTGCCACCTATATACCTTAGGTTAACATCATCTCTCAGGATCTCTCAAATCCCATAGCACCTACTAAGTGCTCAGTAAATATATCATATGTAAGTAAATACTGATATTTAAAAATCATCTAAATCCAATTTATTTCAAAAATAATTGGATCGATGATTTCATTCTAAATAAAAATCAAATTTTTATCCATAGCATATAATAGTCTTTTTGAGCAACTGACATACCTTTTAAAGTTGTGTCATATTTATTTTTCGAGGATTCTAGGTACTGAGACTATTCATATGGTCATTGAACTTGAATTAAAAATACTTTTTTATTATTAATGACCATCTCCTTGGAAGATCTTAATCTCTTGCTTCTTCATAGGCCTCTTTTTCTAATTACACTATCTTTTGGAAGATAAAGTCCACTCTGTATCGAGAAGCATGTCTCTTGAATCTTTCAAGGTCCCTTTAATACTCACCGATTTGTTGACCTAATGTCTCAATCTTATTCAAATAGTAGTTATAATAAGCTATCCATATGAATCAAATAAAGATGGCTGAATCAAATTCAATTGCAATCCTTATACATCAGCATGCTCGAGCTTCTCAAGCTCCTAATCCTTAATCATTATCAAACAACGATCATAGATCGATTACACTTAGATCAACCTGGATGGCTTGGTAACATAATGTAGTCCTGGTCTATTACTTAGCTTGTGTAATTAATTTTTAATTTGAACTAGTCTTTATAATAGGTTATGGCTAATCGATTAGTTTAAGAATTAAGAAGGTTGGAAGCTAACTTTTAATCCATAGAGAATAAAGATTATAGTTTGATAATTGTATTTAACTTTAAATATATTTTAGGGATTTTAAAAATAAATTAGACTTTCATAATTTTCATTGATCTCTTATACTTCTTAGTAAAGATACGGAAACCCCAACGCGACTAGGATCCTTAGTAGGTACTGCGATCACATTAATTTCGTGCACCTCACTTAATAGTTATTAATATATATAAACTAATGAGTAGACAACACTTGTTCAATGCTTCTCAAAAATGTTGTGATGACTTGGTCTCTAAGTCATATAGGCTCACCTAACAATTACTGTCCACACTCTCTAATTAAGTCAGATCCACCATTTATACAAAATGAAGTCATCATTGGATCTCTCACTATGCCTAGTTATTGGGCCCAACCCTATCTTCATCCCGTAATATTTCATGTTAATAGAGTGGCTGCACCATCCTAATGCAACTAAACCACTATATCCAGCTGAGAACAATCAACACCTGAGAGATGTCGGCAACTCTACAATGGTGGAAGACCCATGACTAAATATTTACAAGAAGGTTTGGATTTAGGTCTCTACTTTATTAGTCAATACAATCTCATGTCTGACTAACCTCCTGACTAAACTAATTTATGTTAATTCAATTTTAAAAAATACTTTTGTAATTTTTCATGAGTCAAATCATAGGACACCCCCACATGTCATGAAATAATTCCATCAAATAGGAAGAGAAGGCCTTTAAACTTTGCTTGCTTTTATGACTAGACGACCGTGGTGACACACTCAAGCTAAGTACTAAGCTAAAGGGTGATATCATATATGAAATAAGGTTTAGGTCAGCACATCTCATATTTGATTAACTTATTTGGATCAGCATATCTATATCTGATTAACCTGGTTTGGGTCAATATATCTAATGTTTGACTCACCTAAATTGGATCAGCACATCTCATGTTTGACTAGGTTAGATTCATATATTTCATATCTAAATGACTTGTTCTAGGTCATAGCTTAATTAGTCGACCCATCTCATGTCTAACTAATCAAGATAGCATCGATGACTCGAATTAATAAGCAATCTTATTCAAAATATAATCAACCAAATTAACTAAGTAAGATTGATAAGAGGGTGCCACCATTTAACCTATTCCTAGACACCAACTAAATTAGCCAGGTAAGAGTTAGCCTCAATTAAAAATCATGATCAAAATTTACCTTAAATACCAATTGGTTTATCAGTTTTGAATTGGTTAACTTACTCGATTCAGACTCAACCACTAAGCCAAATCAGGTATTTTAGGTCAATCGATTGATGTTAATTGTATCAATCAGCTCAGGCCATTAACATGGCCACGAGCATTCTTGACTTAATCCTAATAAACTTTTGATTTGATTTGATCAAGAGTTCAATCGATTTGGTTTGACCTAATCAAAAACTAGATGCAATATAATTACATGATCTAATCGATCCCTCATATTTTATGCTTTGGGTTAAAATCTTAAATTCTTAATTTTAGATCTAATAACCTTAATTTCATAATATAAAATATTGATTTAAGTCTTGAAACTCATTTTCAAAATGGGTTAATTTTGTGCTATGACAATCTTATACTACAAGAGATTAACTTTATAGTAGGACACCTTATATCAGCAAAAGATTGAACCTAACCAATTTTAATTTTAGATCTTTAATTAGGTGAATTATGAGTTTATATATCAAAACTAATTTTAGATCTAAACTTTTAGATTTAATCATCTCATGAAAAAACTTAAAAACATAAAATTTCAAATCTAGAAATTTCAGCACTCATGTATTCAAAAATTCATAATATTAACTCTAAAAATAATTTTTAAGATCTACAGAATGAATATGAACCATGACTTCCTGATCTAAATTTTAGATCTAAAAATTAAATTTTTTAGATATGATTTTTAGATTAATTTGACTGGAATTTCAAATCTTGTACAAAAATAAATAGTAGAAATTTCATATCTGAAATTTTGATTTTCAACTAAAACTTTGAATCTAAATTTTTAGACCTAAAATACTCAATTTCTCTATTTGATTTTAGATCTAAAACTTCTTTCAAGATTTGAATTCTTAGATAAAAAATAAAATTTTTAGATTTGATTTTAGATCTATACATGTTCATAAAACGTGGCTCTGATACCACCTGAAGAAATTATCTTAGAATCCCAATTTGCATGCAGGTGTTTCAAAATTTTTAATTAATTAAAATTAATTTATAGTAAAATAAAAACCTACTCTAAGCATGCATAGCATGAATCGATCATGAACATATAATATAGATCTACAAATAAAAATATGAGCAGATTAAATTTATTTACCTGTTGTCCTACTCCGTTTTCATTGAATTGGATCTGGAAAAATTCCCAGGTTTTGCTAAAGCCATACATGTACCTAGCCTCTACTGGTATCTATATGGAGATGGCCTAATCGAAGTCCACAGGCCACCGAAGTTCTAATACCTTGCAGGCCTCGCTTCGATAGTTGGATCAAATCTTTCTTTCTTCTTTTCTTTTTTCTGCACTAGAAATCCTGGAAAGAAGATGTTTTCTTTGTAAGAGAATAAGAGAGAATATTTTTTTCCTTTTCTCATATAAAAAACATTTCATGCAAGATCAAGAATAGGACAAGGATTGAGGGGTGATGGAAATTTTCTCTCCCTATTTATTTTTGTGCAATGGAGAATAGGAAAAAAGATGGGGTGGAAGAAGTGAGAAACATCTCACATAAATTCACAAGAACTCTCACGCACACATCTATTTAGTGCCCACCACCTTTTCTTATCTCACACCTCATCAACGTTCTTCTCTTCTAGATTCCCTTCCTATCTAAAATTTGGACAAATATTTGAATCAAACTCAAATACCTAAGTCTAGATGGATTAGGATAAGAACAAGAAAGAGAACTTTGAGCACCCTAACTTCTTCGGCATCCCAACTTCCTTCCATGCGCAAAAATCTAATTTCGTGTGAATAATAGCATTCATCCTTCTTTCTTACATGCATAATAGAGAGAGGCATGGAGAGGGAGAGAAAATTAGTTAGGATTAGTTAAAAATTAGTTCAACCAACCAATTAACTAATTCCAACTAATTAGGAAACTGACCTAATTCCTAATCATTTTACATTTAGGTTTAAATCTATAACTAATTAAAAATTGGATCCTAATCTAATTAGAATCACTAAACCCAAATAGAATAGATTAAACCTAACTAAATTAAATCAGATTTAATTCACTTAGGATTAGGCAACCAATTAGGTCAAACTGAATTGGCTGAAATAATTATAATTAGGTTAATTCAAATCCTAATTAGATTAGGGCATCATCCAAACTTAACCAAATCGAATATAATTTAATTTCTATTGAGCCTAATCATAATTAAATGATTAAATCATCTAATTAAATTACAACTCTTACAATAAAGTCTTCCTTGCTAAAATTAGCATGTTCCAAATTTATAACTCTTACAAATTTAGATTTTTTAAAAATATGTAACTTTTATATTTTTTGATCCACCTGTACGATCAGGTCAAGCTTCTATTGTATGTGATTTCTCAGGTTTCATTCTGTCTGGTAGTAAAATATAACATGATCTCTATAAAGTATCATCGAACTCTTTTGATGGACTGGAACAATTCCAGTTTACCCTATCAAGGATCATTGATCTAAAATAATCCTGGTGGATCCTACAATCTACCAATGATGCCTAGCAACATATAATAGCAACCCATCAAAATAGAAGAAAGAGCTTTTAGGTGTAGTTATCGTGTGGTTGAGTTGTTTTATTGAGTCCTTATAAGGTAATAAAAACTGGCCAAATCCTAAGCATCTAGAGCTGTCAACGGGTCGGGTTCGGATCGGAACCCAGATATCCAGCCCGACCTAACTTTAGTTACTGGATCCAGACCCAGACCCGAATACCCGACGGGTCTAATTTTAGAGTACCATATCTAGACCCGAATGGATCCTGGGTATCCAAACCCAAACCCAGACCCGAACAAGAACGAGCATTACCTCAAAAAAAAAAACTTACCATGGCACTGTAACAAGGGCTCGGATCCGAGGAAGACAAAGCTAAAATGGGAACAATATCGGGACAGGGGCAGCAAAGCCGGCAGGGGATGATCGGGGGAAGGCATTGGCCGTCGAGGGGGGGAGACATCGTCGAGGGGGGAGACATCGTCGGCGGGGCTCAGAGTTGAAAAAGGCATCGAGGGAGGCATCGACTGGAGGGGGATCTACCGTTGAGGGAGGCATTGGCCATCGAGGGTTGGTTGTCGAGCGAGGGGAGGCGTTGGCCATCGAGGGGGGAGGCATCGGCCGGCAGGGCTCAGAGCTGAGGAAGGCATCGAGGGAGGCATCGACTGGAGGGGGATCTGCCATCGAGGGAGGCATCGGCCGTCGAGCGGGGAAAGGCATTGGCCATCGAGGGGGGAGGCGTCGACCGTGGGGCTCGGAGCTGAGGAAGCCGTCAGGGGGGAGGGTCGGAGGCAGCATTGGTCGTCAGGGGGGAGGCGTCGGCCATGGGCGTGGAGGCGGAGCATCGGAGGGGAACGGGGATTCAATTTCGCTGGCGACTGGAAGGGAGAAGGGCTAAAGGGGGAGGGTTAGCACAGGATTTGAAGGAGCTTTTTATAGTAAAAGCTTGATTGATTTTAATTGTTCGATTATGATCCAACACCCTATATTTATATAAATATATATATAATATTATTTTATTTAATCGGGTCTCGAGTCCGTCGAGTCTGGATATTACATATCCAGACCCGGATCCATTTAACTATGACTAATCGGGTCCGGGTCTGGGTCCAGGTAAATGGGTCTAGATTGGGATCCAGACCCGGACCCTTTGGATCTAGACCCGCGGGTCTCGGGTCCGGACCCGACCCATTGACAGCTCTATAAGCATCCATCATATACCAAATTTAATTAGCTTAAATTCAATGTAAAATTCATAGAAACTTTTTTCCATCCTTCATGTACCGTGGTCATGGATTTTTGAACCTAGCTTCTTAAATTGTATAGGACTATACCTTAACAACTAAAGTCGATATATATCCATAAGTACACTTTCACTCCTACAATAAACCTATTGCAGCCAATGAACACCGTAAGGATCCAAATGGCTAGGATCAATATTTTATATTGTTAAACTATAACAATCCCACTATGAATGGTCAAGGTATCGCAAGTTAAAGAACCATTCATACAACTACAACATCCACAAAGTCATTGATGAATGAGTAGACATCTATGTGACTTCTCAAGATGATCACATTCGGTACTGTCATTCTCTAATGACCATTTGCACTATCGTTCCAGTGTCCCCATACTGTAGAATCAAGACTCGTCTATCCTAAAAGGGAAGTGTTGCCCAGAAATGGAGCCCAAGAGGGGGGGTGAATTGGGTCTTTTAAAAAAATTTAAAGCAATAATGTGCAGGCCTTGTGGTGATTGTGAACAATGCAGCGAAAAACAATAAATAGAATGCAAGAAATAAAGTACAAGAAAGAACAAGAGACAATCACACACAAACATAAGATTTATGGTGGTTCGGTACAAACCTAGCACCTACATCTACTCCCCAAGCCATTCATGAGAATTCCACTATAATCTCTCCAAGATTACAATCAACTTGTTTTTCCAAAGGCTCACAAGTCAAAACCTAAGCTGGTTTTATCACCTAGGCTCACCAACAACCTTTACACTTGTTTTATCTTTGGGCTCACAAGTCAACCCTAGTTGATTTTGTCCCTTTGGGTCACCAACAACCACAACAACCTACTTTCAAGGAATCCTTGAAAGCTAGATTAAAACACAAGAAAATTTCAGAGATACAATTTAAATAAACACAACAAACTCTCTCCAAAGAGTAGAATGGAAGCTTTAAGGCTCTAATTGATGCTTGTCTTGTCTTCTCCTTGAAATATTCTTCAAGCTCTCTTTTTAGAATGATGAAAGGATAGGCTTGTAAGCTTTTTTAGGGAATCTCTCTTTTAATGGCTTTTAAAGTGAAGTTCTTGAGGGAATATTAGCTTTTGAGATTTCAATGGACTTCAATGCTTCAAGAATGAGTTTGGTGAAGCTTAAATACTTCAAAAACTTCCAAAAAATAGTTTGAGGCCGTTGGAGCTTCGAATCTAGCCTTTGGGAGCTTGAAAAGATATTTCTGCAATTTAGAAAAATAGATCCATTAGGACTGTCAGAACCTGAGTGTCAACACTTGACTGTCAGGTATCGACACTTGGCTGTCAGGTATCGACACTTGACTTTTAGGTGTTGACACTTGAACTTTCAAGTATCGACACTTGACTCACAGATGTCGACACTTGATACAAAAAGTTCTCCATGGCCAAGTTCTGGATTTTCAAAAAATCTCAGGCCTTGAGTCGATACTTGGAAACTTAAGTGTCGACACTTGAGTTTCAGGTGTCGATACTTGAATTTTGAGTGTCGACACTTGGTGTGCCATGGAAAATTTCTACGTGCCAAATGCTGAAGTATCGACACTTGGGCTTCTAGGTGTCAAATTCTCATAGATAAGTGCTAATCAAGCCAAAAACATAAAGATTTTCAATGAAACTAAAATGTAACATATATCAACAATAATTGAACTTATTTGTGCCCTTTTTGGATGGAAAAGACTTCTCAAATCGCGAAAAATATTTTGTGCCAAAACATGCCATGATACTTTATCTTTAAGAATTTGAAATGCTTGAATCCTGAAAACTCAGAACTAGAAATAATCATTAATACAAAATATGTACTCAACATTTGTTATTCATCAAAATCACAGGATAGAGCCAATAGGAAGCGATCTATGCACCGATCAAATCAGATCAATCACCATCTCCATAATGTCCTATAATCAAGAGCATTTAGAAAATAATCTATAATGACACATACCTTAAATTTCAACTCTTGAGAATATATGTCATTATTCATTAATTTATTGGATGATACATAGATACATCATATATGAAAAATAATCTAATTATAATTATTAAATATAATTTTATGTTCTAGAAATAAAAATATGTTAACCAAATTGATTTCTAGGATATATGTAACAGAAAGCTCATACCTGATTTCCCTGACACAAAATCCCGGCCGTCATCTAAGCTTTCCTTTCTGCCACTCCAAGCATCCCACCTAATTGAGAGTGAAAAAAAATACTCAACACAAAACCCTAACCATCACCCAAGTTTCCCTTTCTGCCGCTCCAAGCCTCCCACCTGATTGGGAGTAAAAAAAAACTCAACACAAAATCTTAGCCATTATCCAAGCTTCCCTTTGAGATGCTCCTCCCCTCGATCTTCGATGAAGGGTCCTGCTCCCCTATCAGCACCACCATGATCAACGCCCTCCTCGCCCCTGCACCCGGGAGAGTAGAGGAATGGTGGAAAAGAGGAGAAGCGATTGGAAGCTAGAGGATAAATTGAAATAAAAAGGGGCAATTTTGCAGAAAAACCTGTCTTCTATTTATTTCAAATAAGTTCTCATGTTTGTTTTTTTGTTCCAGAAATGTCTACTTTAAATATGTAAATTTATTTTTTTAATATTAAAGTGAAATAAGTTAATATTTTTAAAAAAGTAAGAGCAAATTTTTTATCAATATATTTTTTGTCATTATATGCTATTAAATATTATAAGTGCAATATTTTTTTAATTATAATTTTAAATTATTCATTTCAAATATGATTTTATAGTGTGACTTCTAATTTTTTTATTTGAACTATCAATTAGTCAATGTTTTTGATATTAAAATATATAACATTTTAAATTTACATATATAAACTATATGTAATCTTGATATAACATATATTATTTACATAATTTATGAGGTTGGAAGATAAAAAAAGTTCAGGTGTATTTTATAAATTTTATAGAGAAGTTATTATCATTATAAGATTATAAATTTTATAAAAAAATTAGATATCTCTATTTTGATTAGATTGATAAGTGAAAAATATTTATTAAGGAAAATAAAGACACCTTTCCTTCCAAATACTTATAGAATGTGGATCTTCGATTAATTTTGAGGCCATAAAATTTGATTTTTTTTTTTTTTTTGATTTCGTCGAGGAAAACAACCAAATCCTTTTAATGATGACAAGAATGCAACCTCCTTTCAAACATAAAAAAAGTGAAAGAATCAAGAAAATAAAAGCCCTAGAAAGAGGTGGAGGTAAATTTTGAGGAATATGTTAGGGGGTATTAAATGAAAAGAAGAGCAATTCAAGCTCCACCAGGTGACAACTAAAATGATACTTTAAACTCTCTTGTTTTATATAAATGAAAACTGCTGCATAGCAGCACGAATTACACACTAGTCAAATAATATATAATAATATTTATTTTTATTTTATATTAATGTTATTTTGATAATGTAATCAACTTTGCTTTCCATAAGTGGTCATGTATATTTAATATAGCATATTGTGGTAATCAGCATAGACCATCATTGAGTCTTTTTTTTTTTTTTTTTAATAAAACGGTGTAATCATTAAATAGAACGGAGATGAATAAAACTTAAGGAGTCAGCAAGTAAAATATTATTGAATCCTTTGTCTAGTATTTTCCATGCACCTAAGAGCCCATGACCAACACTACCGATAACCAACCTCAGTGAGCTATGACTATAAATAATCGCAGCTTGATCCTAAGCCACACCTAATCTCCCAACCCATGTAACCTCTACGGAGGTCAATTGCAAAACAGTTGTTCCCAAATTATGTTAAAAAAAAGATGCTGATAAATTTTTTTAGCATCAAAGAACTAATATATTATTTTTTATCTTTGAAATATGTTCGATGATTTATGGATAGTATGTTATGCTATTTTTGTTTGAATTATAATTGATAAAAAAAATTGCAGTTTAATAAGTTCTCAAGCTAGAAGGAGGATATTCGGACAAGAGAACTAGTGGTAGGCCTAAGAAGAATACGTGCAAGTGGAATTAAATTATCTTAGTATCTTATACAACTAAATATTGTTTTAAAGCACTTTCAAGATTGTTATGCACAATAATAACTTGGAGGGGCAATTTAACATTGATCAAGCATCATCATTCTTATAAGAAGGTGCTAAATAACAATAAAAATAAAACACATGAAGATGTTCCACTATTTGGATATTTATTTTGTTTTACTAACTTTCCTTTAAAATTCTAGTTTCGAAGTGTGGTATCGATATTATAGCTAAAGATTGGTGATAAAGATGATGATCAAGATGGGAGAGAATGAAAGTGCGAATTGAATTAAAAAGTTCACAGATAATATAAATCACATAGTAAGAGATAGAATCAATACAGATCAATCGCATGAACTACCGGAAAGTTCTAGAACAATGATGAAGCTCACTTTGTTGTTAATTTTGATAAATCTATATAAATAATATTAAATTATAAATTTACATTACTGTTGCTTGAGAAATGGCGGGAAGTGTTTAAGTTTTGATAGGTTATGTTTATGATTTTCATCTGTAAAGATACAAAGGAATGAACTAATAGGACTTAGGTCTTTGGTTGGCATCCCTATCTAGATTTGTGAAAAATTAGCTCAACCACTGGGCCCGACTCGATTTTTGTTGGGTTCAACTAAGATTTTTGGCCTGTAGATTGGGTAGGTCTTGATTTTTTGAGCCTAAATTAAACTCAAGCTAGTTGGCCAATTTTTATCCCAACCTAGTACATTTATATATTAAATTTATAAAATCTTATGTATAAAAATTATATTTTCCTGGATGTATCTCTTAGCCTGCTTATATAAAATAAAATAATTATATATTTTAATATTGAAAAAGAGAATAAAATGTTCAATCCCCTCCCTTCTTGACAAACAGCACCTATTCCTCTGCACCCCCACCTACCCTCCCTTGCTCCCAACCCCCCCTCTCTCTCTCCCCTCCCTTGCCATGTTGTCAGCTAACCAGCTCGCCACCGCCGGTACCCCCAACTTTCTTCGCTTCTTGATCCAACTGATTGAATCAGCTCAATAATTTCGACCGATCAAAATTAATTCATTTCAAGCAATTTTTAGTATATCGTGCCAGATTTCGAACTGTAAAATATAGTTCATTTAATTTTTGGACCAAAAGGATGTGGATTCGATCCGAGAATTTTTAAAATATGGTCGAAATCTGATATTTTGGAATCGACCGGTTCAATGAACTTCGGGCCGGCCTAGTTCCAGCCCTACTTAGAATCTTGAATGGGTCGAATCAAGCTCAAACCCTTACCATTTACTATCAAGCCAAGGTTTGGGTTTCTGCACCCAATGTTGGGCCAGGCCGAGCTTAAATCTAACAACTTTATATAGATATTGGATCTTAGGCCAATATAGTGTTGGAATAAAATTTAAAAATTTTCGAACGTGGTCCAAGAAAACTAACAATTTTTGATCTTTTTTATAAAAAATAAAAAAATTAACTTACGAAGATCGCAAAATCAAAATTAAAAATACAGAATCTTGCATAGTATTATCATAAGAACGAAAAAAAATTATCATAAGATATGATCGGAATGCTCCATCATCATGGAGAAAGTTGGTGAAAATACTTTTAAGATCTAGCAAAAACTTTTTTTATAATAAAAAAAATTTAAAAAAATTATGGAGAAGGAAAAAAGGTTAGAACAAGTTAGGAAAGGCTTTAAATAACTTACAAGGATCCCAGGAAGACCCTTTTATGGATAACCAATTCTATCCGTTCGAGCTAGCATATTAAAATTAAAAATAAAGCTCCTAAAGTTTAGCAATTTATTTAAATTTTAACATTCAAATATTAAAGCACAATGTTCGGATATTAAAAGTCTAAAGTTTTAAAAATTAAAATGATAATTAAAAGATTTAAATAATAAATAATACTTTAAAAAATAAAGTTTTTGGTTAGCATAATACTAAGCCCATGTCCGGCTCAATTCGATATATGCATGTATTAAAGATTTTTTTTTTTTCGTTACGAGCGAGCAAGTGAACCTCGTCTTAATGCCAGGTCCAATCAGTAATAAAGATGCAATCTAGTCAACAGCGTGATAACAAAAATGCAATTTAATCAACTGTGTTGTTCATCTCTCAGAATACGAGATGAATAGACTCGTAATGAAATCTATGTCCCTCCTATCCTGAAAGGCGGTTGATTGTCTTGATTGATCCCTCACCTTTAAATCTTGGTTTCGATTAATAAAAATTGGGATGGCAATAATATGATCAGTAATGTAGTCCCGAACATCCTAACCCACTAGAATTTTTTATTCAAACTACCTAAAACATTCCTAAAGAATTTTGATAAATCTTTTTATATATAAATGGCTCTAACAATTTTTCCGCTCTTAATATGGGACTGAAAATATTTCAATCAAACCAGTCAAAAAGAAAAACTCTCAGAACAAAAACTTATCTGGAAAATTTTAAATTTTTAAATTTAAATTTTCCTCCAACATAAAGCACGTGCTTGGTCTCCTCCTCGACTACATGCCAAGAGAGCTATAGGTTCAAATACCAAAATTCTACCTATCTCTAGGATCGATCCTAGTTATTACCTTGATTTTAGGTCTCAATTAAAGTTTGTAATCTACTTCTAGTATGGATCATCCTACAGTAACCTATGCATCGTTGGAGTATTTTGATGATGAGCCGGCTACTACCAATGTTACAACCGCCACATCGGATCCATGATTGCTCAAGATGTTCTTTTGACATCCATCCTCTTTTCTGTCCTTTATCTTGCTCTTTTCATCCAAGCAAAGGTAGGACCTCTATCATTATGATAGTAGCGCGTTGATAAAAGTATGGCTCCATCTCTTACTGATAAACGGATGACTCGATTAAATTCTGAATTTTTTGACGCACGTGACTGGGAGGCGGAGCGGCTCATATTCCAACGCTTTACCCCCCTCGCAATTCCGAGGGATTTTTCGACAAAAAAAAATAAAAAAAATTCCTCGCAAAATCCCTCGAAAATTTTTTTTGTGAGGGATTTTTTGAGAGATTTATTCCTTATAAATGAGCTCTTAGTAGAAATTTTTCGAGAAAAAAGTTTTCTCGAAAAATTTCTCGTAAATTATTTTTACAAGGAATTTTTGAGGAATCTTTTCATCATAATTTGGTCCTTAGTAAAAAAATTTCAATAAAAAAATTCCTAGAAAAAATCTTTCGGAAAATCCCTCGAAAATTATTCCTAGAGAAATCCCTCATAAATTTACCCTCGAAAAATCCCTCGGAAATTTTCCCTCAGAAAAACCCTCGAAAATTTTTCCTTGGAAAATCCCTCGAAAATATTCCCTTGGAAACTCCTTCGGAGATGTTCCCTGAAAAATCCCTCGGAGATGTTCCCTCGGAAAATCCCCTGATAATATTTCCTCGAAAATCCCCCGATAATATTCCCTCGGAAAATTTCTCGGAGAATTTCCCTCGAAAAATCTGTCGGAAATTTTCAAGGAGAAAATTCCATCAGAAATTCTCTCAGAAAATAAATTCCCTCGGAAAAATTTTTTTCGAGGATGGTTTTTTCGATGCAATTACAATCACCAATGCTTTTTCTCACTTGACCATAGCTGTTCAATATATTGTAACAATTAAAGAGACCTAACATACTCTCTAACAATCCCTCCTTCGGCAAAAAATTGGTTCTTAGTAAAAAAATTTTCAAATAAAAAAATCCCTCGCAAAATCTCTCGAAATTTTTTTTTGTGAAGGATTTTCCAAGGGATTTATTCATTATAAACGAGCTCTTAGTAGAAATTTTTCGAGAAAAAAGTTTTCTTAGAAAATCCCTCGTAAATTATTTTTGCAATGAATTTTTTAGGGATCTTTTCATCATAATTTGGTTCTTAGTAAAAAATTTTCAATAAAAAATTTCTCGCAAAATTCCTCGGAAATTATTTTTGTGAGAGATTTTCCGAGGAATCATTTCATGATAATTTGGTTCTTAGTAAAAAAAATCTCAAATAAAATAATCCTTCACAAAATTCCTCAGAAAATAATTTGGTTCTTAATAAAAAAAATTTAAATAAAAAAATTCCCTCGCAAAATCCCTCGAAAATTTTTTTTGTGAGGGATTTTCCGAGGAATTTATTCCTTATAAATGAGCTCTTAGTAGAAATTTTTTGAGAAAAAAAGTTTTCTCGAAAATTTTTCGCAAATTATTTTTACGAGAAATTTTCGAGGGATCTTTTCATCATAATTTGGTTCTTAGTAAAAATTTTTAATAAAAAAATTCCTCGCAAAATCCCTCAGAAATTATTTTTGCGAGGAATTTTTCGAGGAATCTTTTCATGATAATTTGGTTCTTAGTAAAAAACTTTCAAATAAAATAATCCCTCACAAAATCCTCAGAAATTTTTTTTTGGTGAGATTTTCTGAGAGATTTATTCCTTATAAATGAGCTCTTAATAGAAATTTTCGAGAAAAAAATTTTCTTGGAAAATTTCTCACAAATTATTTTTACGAGAGATTTTCGAGGATCTTTTCATCATAATTTGGTTCTTAGTAAAACAATTTTTAATAAAAAAATTCATCGCAAAATCCCTCAAAAATTATTTTTGCGAGGGATTTTCCAAGGGATCTTTTCATAATAATTTAGTTCTTCGTAAAAAAATTTCAAATAAAAAAATCTCCCGCAAAATCCCTTGGAATTTTTGTTGTGATTGATTTTCCGAGAGATTTATTCCTTATAAATAACTCCTAATGAAAATTTGCTGAGAAAAAAAGTTTTTTCAAAAATACTGAACATAGAAAAACTAGAAAGAAAGGCCCGGCCTAAGAAAAATATTAAAAAATTATTCAGAAAAAAATAAGAAAATATTGTTCTAATATTTTTTTGTAAATAATTTTATAATAGTAAATAGCAAGAATTGAACCAATCGACAATCAATTAATGATTCATCATTTAGGTAAGTCAATTAATGGTCGATTGTTTTTTTTTTTTTGTTTCCACCAACCGGCAGGCTCGGGCTCGGCTCCTCCACCCCATCCCCTCCCGGCCTCCCCCACTCCCTCCTGGCCTCTCACCCCCTTCCAGCCTTCCCCCATCTCCGATCAAAATATCAAAAAAAAAGAGTTTTGATCAAACCACAGTGCCACTACCACCCGGCCCACTGACTCTCAGTTCCAAATCATCTCACATCAACGGTCTGTCCATCCACGTGGCTCCATCCATGCTTCTGCGGCCTGCTGAGTATCTCCTCCCTCGTCCTTCCCTCCATACCGACACCCCACATCCATTTCCATCATCTCCGTTTCGCTGATTCCAAATCAGGCTCAATCCGGTCTCTAAGGTATTTGTTATTTTGCCTCTCTCTCTTTTATTTTTTCTACATAGGTTTCTATTTATTTGTTAAAATTTTTTCATTTATTAGATTCTCTAGACATCCGGCTTTTGACTACTTTCTATAATAACATAGCCCACGCTAACTAATTACTGGAGTATATCATTGAAAATTTCTCCACCAATTATTATTATTATTATATTTTTTTCACATAAAAATAGTTTTGAAATTTGATTATTTGATTAGATTTATCAAAAGTCCATTTATACGCTCGCACGGACTTGGTCTTCCCATTTCAATGGATTCCTTCTCTCTCTAAGATATCTTAGCTTTTCTCTCTTAAAATCATACAAAACTCGCTACAGGTGTGTGCCTGCCAGTATTGATACATATTTTATTAATAAAATTAAACAAATACTATTTTTTTTTGGTGCGATCTTGCTCCATTTCTACATAACCTTGTTGTATTATTTTTCTTCCTCCAGGCAAATACTTTATGACGAAGATTTAAATAAATAAATTTTTTTCTATAAATAGAATATATTAGCAATGTTAGTAAATTTTTGTTTAAGATTAATCCAGAGGGTACAAATAATTTGTTGAGTTCTTTATGCCCTTCAAAACTGAGCCATGTAATAGAGGTACAAACCTTTTGAGTTTATAATGGAGTTAATGTTGTGCGTCTTGTTTTGAGTTTATTGGATACAATAATATTCAGTAGTAAATGTGAAATAGATGTTGTTGCCGCCAAGATCGTCATGGCCCATAGCTGTTGTCGATGTCGGATCGCCCCGCGTCTCTTCGGACCGGCCTGCTCGTCGGGACCTGCAAAACAAGGGTTAGAGATCCAGGCCGGGGATTCCAACGGGGGCACTCCGACGGTCAAGTTAGTGACGATCTAGGGAAACAGGTCCTCCTGGTCGAGCCCCTGAGATGGACTCATGCGAGGAGGAGTGAGTGATGTGTGAGTGGTGTTGCAAGCAAGCTGGGAGTGATGGTGGCCGAGGTGGAGTAGTTCTCCAGCGTAGCCTCTTCTCCCAGAGCTTGGCTTGGCTTGGATTGAATTGAGACAAATTTTTTGCTTGAGTTGAATTGCATTACCTCCCAAATGGGGGTGTCGATGGCTCTTTTAAGCCCAGGTGATTGTTGGGCGCCTACCTCGGGATCTTCCCTATGCTAGCAGGCGCGTGCGGCAGTGTCCTGTGCTGTGGACGAGATGCCTTTCCTGGTTCATGATAGGGGAAGCTATCGAGCGCTCTGACATTCCTCCCGGTCGCTCCATTCCAGGAAGTTTGGTAGGGCCTCGATCGGGGGGCCGCCGCCCCCGGGATTCAAATCTCCGGTTGACTTTCTCTTCTGGGTGGTGCAGGTGGTTGGTGGAGAGCGTGGCACCTCGATCGGGGAGCCTCTTCCTTTTCTGGTATAAGTGGTAGCTGCGAACAGTTATTGCGGCTTGGAGGGCGCCTCCCCGTGGTCCTTAGGTGGCTCGTTGGCATCCTAGAAGGGCGGTATCGCTCACTCGATGGCTAGTGCTTTCGCCCGAGGTGGAGACCGAACTGGAGAGCTGGGCTTGACCCTGAGGGGCTCGACCTCGGAGGGGCTCCACTTGGTGGAGAAGGGCTGGGCTTGACTCCGGAACAAGGGGCTCGACTCCGAGGGGCTCGACCCGGAGGAGGGCTCGGCTTGGTTCCTGCCCAGAGGGCTCGACCTCGAAGAGGCTCAACCTGGCGGAGGGCATCGGCGGCCTGACTCCGGCCTAGGGGGCTATCGCCTTCGAGGGGCTCAATCTGACGGAGGAAGGCTCGACTCCTGCACAGAGGGCTCAGCTCAGAGGGGCTCAATCTGGTGGAGGAGAGCAAGGCTCGACCTCGGCTCAGAAAGCTCAGCCTCGGAGGGGCTCAATATGGTAAGGAAGGTCGCTCGGCTCTGGCCCAGGCATCCCGGTCTTGCGGGAGCCGACCTAGTGGAGGGCGGAGCTCGGCTTCGGCGAGCCGCACTGAGATCCTGAGGGAGCTCGGCCCGGCAAAGGAGTCCGAAGGGGAGTGTCCAACATGGTAGCTTTCTTGACATGGCATCTGACCAGGATCACATGTCAGCTTCTTACCACATCAAATGCAACCTACCACTTTGTTGCTTTCAGACCAGAGATATATATTATCCCAGATTTATGAGGAAGAAGAATACCAATAAATTCAAAACATGAGACTTCATGTATATTACATTTCATGTAGATATTGTTAGTGTTTTGGAGGAAAAACTCAAAATTTTCTATTCCAAATTCCTCCATCTAATACCCTTTAAATTCTCTCCATTCTTGTTTAATTAGTCATATATTAGACAAGAGTAAAATTGAGAATTGGTTTATATATAATGAAAACTTCTTTCTTGGATTTTGTCATGTTCTGGACCATTTTCCATACGCATGCCGCTAGACTCGGCTAGCATGCATGCAAATGCAAATCATGCTCGCGGGTGCAACATGGTGCGGTGAATATTTTATTTTTTATGCTTTTAATTTTGATAATTTTCTTCTTTTAACCATCGATTTGATTGCTTTTATTAGCCATTGCTTAACATTAATATTTCTACCGTTAGACATTCATCACTAGATTAATATTTTTTGTCTATTAGATGTTAATAATCTAGTCATTGGATTAGCCCAAATATCTAATTTTTGGGCTTATAAATAGAGTCCATGATAGGGATTGAAAGGTATAAAAAAAAATCAAACTCTTCTTTTCTCTCCTTAGATGTATTACCTGATTCTATTGAGAAAGAAAAAGGAGTTAGCCTTTGGTTAATGATCAAAGATAATGTTAAAACAGATCTTACATGAGTTTGCCTTCCTGTTTATTTTAATGAACATAGAAAAACTAGAAAGAAAGGCCCAAGAAAAATATTAAAAAATTATTCAGAAAAAAAGAAAAATAGATCTTACATGAGTTTGCCTTCCTGTTTATTTTAATGAACATAGAAAAACTAGAAAGAAAGCCCAAGAAAAATATTAAAAAATTATTCAGAAAAAAAGAAAAATAAAAAATATTGTTCTAATATTTTTTATCTAAAATAATAGATAGCAAGAATTGAACTTAGAACCTTTGAAAAGCTTACCTACTATCATAACCATTAAAATTCATTTTTTTATTATAAATTGATTAAACAAATATTTAATCTATATAAAACCTTTCTTATAAATTAATAACATTTAAAACCCCTTAACCTCCCTCGCCCACCGCCCATCTCCAATATTTGACCGTCGGGCTTCCCTCTTCATTCCAGCGGATTCCATCTTCATCGGGCTTCCCTCTTTTCGTTCCATGGATTCCATCTTCCTTTTCCACTCTCAAGGTAGATCTCTCTTTTTGAATCCCTCTTCCCCTTAATCTATAATTTGTTTTTTTCTTTGAATCTCTCATCTACCGAACATGGTATATGGGGCTCGGTGGCAGGGAGAGAATGCGACAGGGAGAGGTGGACAGACGATGATGGGTTCGTCGGAGTCGGAGGAGACGGTGGGTTCGCCGGGTTCAGAGGAGACGGTGGGTTCTCCTTCCGTGAACAGGGAGAGAGGGTGGGTTCTCCTTCCGTGAACTGGGGAGAGATGATGGATTCGTTGGAGTCGGAGGAGACGATGGGTTCTCCTTCCGTGAACAGGGGAGAGAGGGTGGGTTCTCCTTCCGTGAACAGGGGAGAGACGGTGGATTCGCTAGAGTTGGAGGAGACGGTGGGTTCTCCTTCCATGAACAGGGGAGAGAGGATGGGTTCTCCTTCCGTGAACAGGGGAGAGATGGTGGATTTGCTGGAGTCGGAGGAGACGGTGGGTTCGCTGGAGTCGGAGGAGACGGTGGATTCTCCTTCCATGAACAGGGGAGAGATGGGTTCGATGGAGTCGGTTCACCACTGTCTCCCTTCCGTGAACATGGGAGAGATGGGTCCTCCGATGGGTTCGCTGCGGGGAGATGAGGGGTCGGATGTACTGGAGGACACGGGCGGCACGGGAGGCGACGGACGGGGATGTCTCCGGTGAGATCCGGACCGGAGAGCGGCGGCGATGGCGGAGGGAGCTTGGTGGGCTGTGGGTGGTGGACGGGTGTTCCAGGCTTTCAGTCCGACTAGATTTAGGAGGAAGATGATAGGAATATATCTAGAATAGAGAAGGAATAAGGTTGGGATAGCGGAATAATGGGAATAAGTGATTTTACTTACATGGTTTTACTTAACATGCTTGTCAATAAATATATTTTTAATCACATTTCTTATTTTAAAAGACTTTGTGAATAATAGGAACATTTCGGTGGCCGTTGTCGTGGGTTTAGTTTTGTAACTTTCTCGTCAGGAGAGAATACAAAGGTAATAATATATTTTTAAATTTTTTTTTTTCAAGATTTATACTTATAATCTTGAATCTTTAACATGTACTTTAAGAACTCTTATATAGGAAGATTTTAAATGGATTCAGATATAGGTAGGGCAAAATTTATGCATACCCTATTTACTGCCTTTTTCTTTTAATTTTTTGATCAACTTTTATTATTTATATTCATTATCCATGTATTCTACAGAACAAAAATGAAATTAGTATCTATGCACTATTATTCATTATGTACTCCGATAATGGTTAACATGCATTTGTATATATAGTACATGCATAAAAACTCAAGATTAACATGCATCAATTGTTTATAATTTTAGGTTGATTATCAAGGAAACACTCTACAGCTTCATTATTATGGACATTCATCATTATCGTAGTTGGATGTATGATAGACTTTTACCAGACTGAAAGGGTTATACAGATGAGTTTCTAATGGGGGTGGAGTTGTTTATTCACTTTGCATGCCGACAACCTATATTTTTTAATGAGAAAAAAATTAGGTGCCCTTGTTTCAAGTACAAAAATACAAAGTACTTAACTGTAAAGGAAGTAAAAGTACATCTTTATAAAAAAGATTTCAAACATGACTACTGGTATTGAATAGAACATGGAGAAATTGAACCAATTATGAATTATGGTGTTGATCAAATACAATTTATTGGTTCAAGTACTGCTCAATTTAGTGCTTCTAGTTATGGTCAATTGGTCAATAATGAGCAAACCAGTAGATACAAAGCCATGGTTTTTGATGCTGCTGGTCCAAATTTTGAAGATGTTTATAGTAGTAATATGGATGCTTATCGGAATAGTAATATTCCAAATTATGTGGAGGAGCCTCCAAATAAAGAGTCTGAAAAGTTTTACGAGATGTTGCATGCAGCACAACAGCCGCTCTGGCCAAGTTGTACTAATCACTCAGAGTTATTATTTGCGGTTAGAATGATGAGCATCAAGTCTGACAACAATATATCTCAACATTGTTTTAATCAATTTGTGGGGCTTATGAAAGAGATAAGCCCTCCTGGTAATCTAATACCTTACGACTTCCATAAGACAAAGAAATTAGTTTCAAAGCTTGGCCTATCTGCTAAAAAAATAGATTGTTGCTTTAATGGGTGTATGTCGTATTACAAGGATGATGAGTCTTTAATTGATTGCAAGTTTTGTGGTCATCCTCGATACAAACCAGGTAGGACGGGAAGTATGAATCATAGTCAAGTACCTTACAAGAGGATGCATTATTTGCCACTTATCCCTAGACTTAAGAGGCTTTATGCCTTAAACAGATTGGTTGGACACATGAGATGGCATTATGAGAATAGACGGAAACAAGGTATTTTATGCCACCCATCAGACGGAGAAGCATGGAAATATTTTGACTGTACATATCCCGAGTTTGCATTAGAGCCAAGAAATGTTAGACTTGGATTATGCGCTGATGGCTTTACTCCATACAGTCTATCTGCTTCACCATACTCTTATTGGCCAATAATTGTTACGCCTTACAATTTACCTCCTGATATGTGTATGACTGCTCCATATATGTTTTTAACCTTGCTCATTCTTGGACCGCATAATCCAAAAATCAGGATAGACGTATATTTGCAACCATTGATAGATGAATTAAAAGTTCTGTGGAATGAGGGTGTACTTACTTATGACATTTCAAGGAAGCAAATTTTTTTCATGAAGGTTGCTTTAATGTGGACAATTAATGATTTTCCGGCATATGTCATGTTATCGGGATGGAGCATAGTTGGAAAATTAGTTTGTCCTTATCGTATGGAGAGGACAAAGGCTTTCCGCTTGGAGCATGGGGGTAAAAATACATGGTTTGATTGTCATCGTCAGTTCTTGCCTTTTGATCATGTGTTCAGAAGAAATAAGGATGCCTTTTGGAAAAACAAAATTGATAGATCAGAGCCTCCTCTTAGATTAACAGGGACCAAGTATGGAAAAAAGTTCATGGATATCTCAAAATAACTGAAACAGGTCATTGTAAATTTTATGGCTATGGAGATAGTCATAATTGGATGAAGCAGAGCATATTCTAGGAATTACCATATTGAAAGATGAATTTAATCTAACACATCTTAGATGTCATGCACATAGAAAAAAATGTGTTTGATAATATCCTTAATACTGTTATGGATGTAAACAATAAGACAAAGGATAATGTTAAAGCAAGAATGGACTTGAAAGAGTATTGTAGGCGACGAGAATTGGAACTCTATGAGTTACCTGATGGGAAGGTGATGAAACCAAAAGCAAATTTCAGCTTTACACTAGATCCAAAAAGAGTTGTTTGTGAATGGGTAAGAGGATTGAAAATGCCTAATGGATATGCTTCAAATCTGGGTAGATGTGTAGACATGAACGAAGGCAAGATATTTGGAATGAAGAGTCATGATTGCCATGTATTTATGGAGCATTTGTTGTCCACTGCATTTATTGCATTACCATAACCAATATGGAAATCTCTTACTGAGTTGAGTATATTTTTTAAAGACTTATGCTCAACTGTGCTGCGGGAGGAGGATTTGGTACAAATGGAACACAATATCCCTATCATTTTGTGTAAGTTGGAACGCATATTTCCACCTAGTTTCTTTGACTCAATGGAACATTTCCTGTTCACCTACCATATGAAGCACGAGTAGGTGGACCTATTCAATATAGATGGATGTATCCTTTCGAGAGGTTAAAAATAATATTTCTATATTTGTTTCAAATCTTTAACCATATGCTCTTTTATATCACATGTGCTAATGTACAATGCTATGTTCTTAAGTTTCTTAACAAGTTGAAAAAAATGGTTAAGAGTAAAGCTCGTATTGAAGGCTCTATATGTGAGGCATACTTAGCACAGGAGACATCTTACTTCTGTTTATATTATTTTGAGACTCATGTACATACTACGGGCATTGGGGCTAATCAAAATGATAGTAGGGAAGATTATGCATAAGGTGCCAACCAACTCTTTCAATATTCAGTCAGTTTGGTCACTCATCTGGTCAGTATAGAACTCGGTATTTGACTGATGAGGAGCTTACTGTTGTAACATTACATATATTATTAAATTGTGATGAAGTGAAGCCGTATCTTGAGTGAGTATCGCATCCTCCTTAACTCCACAATGAACTTTATACTTAGTTAATGAATGCGACAAAACTAATACAATATGGTTTTTTAGCATGTTTGTGCAGTATGTGCATGCTTCCACACCTGGATGTCTTAGTGATCCTCAAATAGATGCACAGATTGAGGCTTCGTTTGCATCATGGTTCAAAGATTATGTAAGCTTTAACTTCTTGTCCAAATCAAAATTATTTGTTCATATGAAACATAAGTCTAATATATTATTTTTGCAATTTATAATTAGGTACACAATCCATGTAGTATGATACAAAATCAACACTTGAATGACTTAGCCTAGGGTTCCATGAGAGTGGTAAAAACCTGGCCCATGTATCTCATTGGTGGATTCAAATTCCACACACATGCATATAGTGAGGGCAAAAAAACAAACAATAGTGGAGTGTGTATTAAGGGCAAAGGATATGGTGATAATGAAAGTGATTTCCATGGTATTCTTAAGGAAGTAGTGGAGTTACAGTATCCAGGACAAGGTGACAAAACAGTGGTGCTATTTTATTGTGAATGGTTTGATCCTATCATAAATCGGGGGATGAAAGTGCATAAACAATACGATATTATTGAGATTCGACATCATAGAAGGTATCCAAAGTTTGATCCATTCATTCTTCCTAAACATGTGGTGCAAGTGTGTTATTTACCTTATCTTGGAAGGATAAGAGATAAGGTAGATTGCCGGGTGGTCATCAAGACAAAATCGAGAGGTCAAGTAGATAATGATCACATTTTGGAGCCTGCTTTTCAAGATGATGAGATGTCTCGAGTCAATGCAATAGATGATAATGAGGCCATTGAAAATTTATAAGATAGTGAGAGATTATTTGAGGAGGTTGATGCATATCTTGAAGGCACCATTGATGATGAAGAAAAAGAGGATGAAGAGGAAGTTGAAGAAGAGGAAGAAGAAGAAGAGGAAGAAGAAGAAGAAGATGAAGAAGAAGAATATTTAACGGATGAAGATGATTTAGAAAGTAATGAAATACATGAAGATGACAAGGAGGATAATGAAGAGTAATTACGTTATAATATTTATGGTTCTGGATAATTTTTTACTCTTTTTTTTAATATTTGATAACTTGTTTGTATATATGCTTATTTAATATACTTGATATTGTTTTGTTTTACATTTATATTATTGTGCATCTACAGATGTCAGACCGAGTTGGGAAGGGAAAGGAAAAGTTAACTGCTACTCGATTAAAGAAGACTCATACAACTACCACAACCATTACAGATTTACCAGTACTACCCTCAACCACCATGGCCCCCCAGATGCTTCACTCGCCACCTTCTGTCACCGTTACACTATCTTCTTCTCCTATTACACCACCTTCTTCAACCATGCCATCTCCTTTTCCTCCTATTCCACCACATCTACCTACAATGCCATCTCCTTTTCTCCTATTCCACCACATCTCCCTATTATGATCTCAGGGACTTTTACAACTCAACCACCATATTCTGGTTCCATTCCACCTTCTATTCCCACCACTTTCACTAATCCACCCTCTTCCTCTGCTATGCCACCATCATTTCCTACATATCCATCATAAATTTTTATATCCAAATACAATGCTACACACACCTAGCCCTACTTACAGTTCTTCTTCTCCCCACATTATGGTCCCACCTGGGCAGTCACCACCTATCCAACATGTGCACACTTCTACCACTACAACTTCTAGCCAAGAGGGCATGCACACACAGATATCAGAGAGGACATTGTTAATTCCAAGTGGTTATGGGTAAAACTATATAATACTTAGTTCAATACACTATTTTATTTCATTAAAATGAATATACGTGATTGTTTGACCGTTGTTAATATTTACAGTTTCAATGACGACCACATGGTGACCCATGCTTTGGTTGAAATACTTAAGAGCAAGTATGACGGTCCTTACTCTTCATGGAAGAAGATTCCAAAGAGGACACGAGACATGTGGTTTCGTGAGTTTGAGGCAAGAATATTTTTAAGTTGATCAAGTATTTTTATTTATTTTTACTTGATTTAAAGTATCTATATATTTTGTTGATATTTTTTCTTTTTCTAGAAAAAATTTCAATGGAATCCAGAAGATGAGCACCATATTCGAAGGAATTGGGAGCGTCATGGTTCAAGTCATTTTGTAGATATTTTTAACAAGGCTCGTGAAAATCATGACTACAAGCCAGATTGGATTGAGGAGGGTGTATGCCAAGAGCTGTGGAAATATTGGGATAGTGATGAGTTCAAAGCCAGAAGTCAGAAAAATAAGAAGAATCGTCCATCTGATTGCGGTGGATTGGGCTTTCTACTTCACACTAGTGGTTCTATCAGCATTAATGACCATGCGACAAAATTAGTATTAATTTATTTTTTTATTTATTATTAATTCATATATATTTTTCATCAACTTCACATCTATTATATATAACTAAAATAGTCATCTGAATTAATGTGCATTAATACCTTATTCTTCCTCTTAGTAAGCAGTAGAATTAGTAGAATGAAATGAACATCTGGTAGTGTGATTCATCCAAAATACATTTTAGATCTGAACATCCAGGATTCTATTTTAGAATCCATGCCAAATATCCTTTTCTTTACATATATCCCATTCTTATTTCATATAACTTTTTTTTAAAGTTACTAATGTTGTTTGTGTTATGAAACTTAGAGGCAGAAGTTGAACCGAGCACCTACGTTAGATGAGCTCTTTAGACACACCCATCAAAAGAAAATGGATGGCAATCAATGGATGAATAAGAAGGCAGAGACATCATATGTAAGTATTCAAAAAACTCTATTTTAATTTACATATTTATACTATTTGTATGTTTAACTGATTATATCTAATATCTTTTACAGACTAATTTTGCTCAGAAGTGGCAAGAGGTGCAATTAAGTCATAGCTCAACTGGGGAAGATGGGATAGAATCATCACAGCAGCAACCTCAGCCATCCATGATACATGTTTGGAAAGAGACAGTTGGAGTGAATAAAGGGCGGATTTATGGACTTGGATCACAAGCTAGCTTATTGATAGGCTCCTCATCTTCTGGCCACACATCCTCACAAGTCCCTGAGGAGTGGATTTAGGAGCAGGAAAAGATTTATAGTATGTTTGAGACTGTTTCTGCTCAAAATGAGGAGTTAGCTAATCAGAACAGTCAATTAGTAGCTCAGAACAATGAGTTATCTGATCGTGTTTCCCGTACTGAGGAGTTCATGCACCTAATGATGGAGAAGATGAAGGTAAATCCATCTATCTTAGCATAATTTTCATCTACAGTTCCAGCGCCATCTCCAGTTGCTATCTCTGCAAATGATGATGATTCTGATGATGATGACAATGATGATGATCACGAGAAGGAGGATGGTCCCTATTCTACCAAAAACTAGGACGCCTCTATTTCATTGTGAGAAGGTAAATGCCCTGAAGTAATTACTTTTATCAGTTGTCTACCAACTTTATTATGTCTATTCATTAAGCCGTCTGACATTACATTACCTAATTTAATTAACAATTCATTCTTTCTACTTATGTTTACATTTTGCTATCATATTCTCTCACATGCAGTTTTTGAGTAGTTTACATTGTCATTTAGAACTTGGCCTGTTGATTTTACTGATTGCACAATTTTTTATTCAACAGATTTCTGCATGTTTGGTTCACAGTTGGTGTTGTCTTCAGTTTCATGGCTCTATTTGGAGTTTCAATGGTTAGAGATGGTTTTATATTTGTTGCATACTTCATGTACCATTGAAACAATCTATCTATGAGACCTTTAATTATATATTCCCTACAGATCTAAAACTTATCATCCTTTTGAAATGGGTTATACATAAGTTAAAACTTGCCATCACTATTATATATCTTCATGGCAAATTTATTTCTCACTCCATGTGTTTTCTGTACTTCCTATTATACTCTTCCTCTGCTGGCACACCTCAACATTCTTATCTCTGGCATGCCCATCTTATGTGCTTTGTCCCTCTACAGTGCTCAACTTTTGAATTATAGAAGATTGCAGGAAAGCATCATATAGAACACTTTTAACATGCAACTCATTCTTCTTATGTTGCAATGGTGAAAATGTTGAAGCTTAATTTAGATCAGGGTTGTGACAAGTGCACGATGCAAATGATGTTAACATATCAACTTGTAGGCACTTATATTGTTTCAATGTAGAACACTACAAACACAAATTAGCACTCTGAATTATAGTATATTTGTGATATGTTTGTGCACTCTTAAATTTTCAGTTTTAAATGGTGATCCTGATGCTTTATAAATGACTCTCATCATGATTATATAAGTAAAAAAGAGTCCATATAACATATCAATTCAGTAAATTTATTAGCTTATGATGGCTAGTTTCTCATTGCTACTATATGCATTTCCAAGAACGAATAGTGAGGGCCTTCAAATAGAGTACATTGCGATATTCCTAGCAGTCTTGTTTCCTGGAGCCTTGGTCGCTTTCAACTATGATATGCTACAGAATTTACCTCATTTTGCTGCCCTTCGGATATATTGTGCTGGGATCTGGCATAATTTAATGGTGAGTTATATTTTATTGTAAAGTTCCAGCAACTGTATGTCAATTCTAACCCAATATCCAAGCCGCTATGTTATACCTGCTTTGATGTGGTTATAGGTAGATCAACTGGTAACGTGCACCATATGTGGTTGTCATGACTTAAATGTATGGGGAACATGTTGCTAGTTTGTTGCATTAGTTTGCCTTTTATCATGACACTGCCTTATATATTTAAAACAACAATGGTTATGTACTTTTTGTTTCTAGTTTTGTGCAGTTTGTTTGCTAACATTGTTCTTACTTCCTCTGATGTTGCATCCTCTTTGCTAACATTGTTCTTACTTCCTTTGATGTTGCATCCTCTTTACATACACAATGAAGGCCCCATGGTAAGTCACTTTATAGTTAGTAATTTCATTCCCACTAATATTCTTTTGTTGCTGAATCATTGTCTTGCAACAGGTTCTGGGGGTGCCCCAAACATCTGCCCTATCTGGATATTTGTCTCCTTATGATGTTATTATGTCGTTGGATGGTTCAAACATCAAAAGTCCTCAAGAATGGATGAAGAAGATGGCTCAAATTAATGCCCAGATTCTTCTTAAATTTACTTGCCTGGAAGAGTCTCTACATTCTTAAGCTGTTAGTGGTAGAAAATGATATTGCATCCCTAATTCTTGGATAGAAAATAGCAAAAATGACGAGTTCTCTTATCCTGATGAACTTACAGCTTTTGTGAGCATATCCTGCTTCCAGTGTCTTTCTTTCATGTTTTTTGAGCAGTTAGATGTGTTTTATTTACTTGTGATTAGATTTAGGTCAACCATTTCATTGTGTTGGAAAATGTAACTTATTTAAGTTGTTTTACCTATCTACTATAAAAAGATGTAACTTATTCATGAATTTCAAATTTGTTGTTGTTTCTTGTAGCGCATCTCTGTCTCAAGGATGACAACGTACACAATTCTATGCATTTAATATTGCTTTCCCTGAACATGCATTTTTTTTATTATTACAAATAGAAACTATGTATCTTAGTTTATAATTGAAAAAAAATTTCATGAAAGAAAGGAGATTTAAGCCTTACTTTTGCATTTCTTTTATCCTTCTTTTTAAAAAAAAATTCTAAGTATAGCAAGTTGAATGAAATATTTCTTTCTCTTTAATCATATCAATAATATTTATACATCTGATGCAATTATATTCATATCAAGGACTAGACTACTTTCAATGTTCTCCAAAGTTTACGAGATAGATCAGGATTGAATACAAAGTTTTCTTGATTCAACAACATTACTTCAATCAGTACTTTCACTTGTATAGCAGCAACAAACTGCATTAATGATTATATGGTACATGAAATTTGCTAACAAATTAGTTTGCCAGACTTTAATTTTTATGGGACTCGGACAGTGATGATGTCGTTCGCTCTATAGCAATGGCATTCATTGAAAGCATGAGATTAAGTAAAATCATTATAAAGAGCGAACTGCCCGATTTGATACCAAACCTGGGGATTGAAGGATGCTGCATTATCCTTGGAAAATTCAAAATATTTTTTCAAAATTATCTCTCAAAAAATCTCTCAGAAATTATTCCTAGAAAAATCTCTCAGAAAATCCTTCAAAAATATTCCCTCGGAAAATCCCTTGGAAAATCCCTCGGAGATGTTTCCTCAAAAAATCCCTCATAAAATCCCTCAAAAAATTTCTCGAAAAATTCCTCGGAAATGTTCCCTCGGAAAATCCCTCAGAGATTTTTCCCTGAAAAATCCCTCAAGATGTTCCCTCGAAGATTTTCTCATGTAAAATCCCTCGAAAATCCCTAAAAAATGTTCCCTCAAAAAATCCCTCAAAAAATCCTCGGAGACTTTTCCTTGAAAAATCCCTTGGAGATTTTTTCTCGAAAAATCCCTCGAAGATGTTCCCTCAGAAAATACCTCGAAAAATCCCTCATAAAATGCCTCGAAAAATCCCTTGGAGATTTTTCTCGAAAAATCCCTCGAAGATGTTCCCTCAAAAAATCCCTCGAAAAAACCCCTTGAAAAATCCCTCAAAAAAATATCTCGAAGATTTTTTCTCAGAAAATCCCTCGGAGATATTCCCGCAGAAAATCCCTCGAAAAATTTCTTGGAGATTTTTTCTCAAAAAATCCCTCGGTAATATTCCCTCGAAAAATCTGTCAGAAATTTCCAAGGAAAAATTTCATCAAAAATTCCCTCGAAAAATAAATTCCCTCGAAAAATTTTTTCGAGGATGGTTTTTCGACGACCATGTTTCTGTTGGAAATATAAATTTCTGATGGATTTTTTCCGTTTTCCCTCAAAAAATTCCTTGGAAATGGCCCTATTCTTATAATGTAGGGTTAGGCTGACGTACTCACCGGTTGGTGGGAAGGGTACGCAGAAAATATATGGCCCATATCGAACAATTGTTTAACGAGCTGGGGGCCCGATAGGGAAGCTACACTGAGGGTTATTCTCCCTACCCTTTTTCTATCCAAAAAAAAAAAAGTAGGACCTCTATGTCCATGTAAAACAAAAGGGAATGGAAGAAGGAAAAGGAATCATGGGGACGGGCGATCACTGGTCTTATGACCTCACATGGATAAAAAAAATAAAAAAAAAAAGAGAAAAAGAGGAGGAGGAGATATCTATGGTATTTTAGTAATGGTGTAAAAATTTTTGAAAACAAAAAAACTCTTCCTCTCTATAATGATATTTGTAGATAATAATATTATTTTTGTATCTATATGGAAAGATAATCTTTCATAATTTTTATTTTAAATAGGTATATAATAATAATTTAATAAAATAACCATCATTTTTATTATATAACTGTTGCCGCCTAGATCATCATGGCCTGAAGTTCTGGTGGGGCCGATTGAAGCTGGCCTCTCCTGGGGATATTGGGCTCTTTATCCTTGCATCCTCACGGCCGTCGATTCTACAAAAAAGGAGACCCGGGTGGTTGGGGATCCTGACAGGGATACTTCGATGGTCAAGTTAGTAAGGCGACCAAGGAGAATAGTCCCTCTATGACGGAGGCTTGGGTGCCCCATACAGAGAGAGATAGAAGAGAATTGAAAACTAGAGTTTCTTGGATACTAGAGGGTTGTTTACTGTTCCAGCCTTTTACCATTTTTTTTCTCTTCTCATCGGAGGTCCTTACCATTATATAGAAATCGATTCTATCACACTAGGTCTGAAGCCTCGGTTAGGTGCTTCTCTAGGGGCGTTCCCTAGGAAGGGATACTAGTTCGTCAGAGCCCCATCGGATAGGGTTGAGATTCTTAGGAGAGGGTCTTCTTGCAAGGGGTGCAGACAGTGTGCTACAAAGACTGCTACCTGGTGGAGCGATCCCCTGTGAAAGGCACACATAGGATGCCACAGTGCCTGGAGCCCCAGCAGAGCACTCCTCCTATAGGGGGTGTGGATGGCGTGCTGCAGGGCCTGGAGCCCTAGCAGAGTGTTCCTCCTGCAAGGGGTGTAGATGGTGTGCTACAAGACCTGGAGCCCTGGTATAGCACTTCTCTTGTAGGAAGTGCAAACATCGTGCTATAGGACCTGGAGCCTTGTGGAGTACTCCTCTTGCAGAGGGTGTGGGTGACGTGCTACAGGGCCTGGAGCCTCGGTAGAGCACATGCCTCCATGAGAGTTGCGATCGATCCGATGGAGATGGCGACATCTTACCCCTGTGTCCCATCCAGGCCTCTCTCATGTTTGTCTTCTGAGGGTCGTGTCTCACCTTCTACTGTTCTTTTTGCCATGGTCGGAGAGATGTCTTCCTGCCTCTGATGGCTTGGTCTAGCCGGGAGCTCTACTAGACCGAAGTTCTCTTTGATCAGGAACTCACCTCAGATGGGAGCTCACCTCGGATGAGACCTTACCTTGAATGGGAGCTCATCTCGACTAGGAGCTTACCTCGAAAGGGAGCTCACCTCAATGGGAGCTCACCTCGGCTAGGAGCTACCTTGGCTGGGAGCTGGCCAGGTAATGCTCTCTACCACCTCATCAACTAGCTATGTTGAACATTGATGCCACATCAGCAGCTTGCTACATCAGATGCCCTTTACTCCCAAGCCTGGAGCAAAGGGGGTAGATCGATACTGCTGACATGGAGGGCCTCCAAGCCCTTCATTAATTGCCACAATCGCTTGGCCATTCATAGATTGTCGGTCCACCCCTGAGGAATTGCTAAATGGATGAAGGGCGGCGATCAGCAATGATGTTTTCATCCCTCCCAGGATGGAAGTTCGCGATTCGAGCCAGTGACAATTCATGGACCCCCTCTTCCACCACTGAGGGGCTGCTACATGGGCGGGAAGTGATGACCCGCAATAACACCTTCATTTCTCTCGGAGCGATAGTTCATGGCTTGGAATGGCTTGCACGATGGGCATTGACACGCGTCACGATTTCATTGGTCCGAGAAGAAGAGGAGGCATATGACCATTGGTGATGGACTTGAAAAGGGGTTTTAGCATCCTTTTCGGGAGGATTTGCTACTACCCTGCATCATTTTGAATTTTCTGAAGAGGGAAGGAGAGAAAAGAGAGGGAGATCTCCTACTCATACCTAGAGAAGACCCTAACCGAGAGTCCCACCCAGGTTGGTCTTATTCTTTGCCTCCTCCCTTCCTTCTGGTGTCCCCAGTCTGAGCCTTAGGTCATGTCTTCTCTCATCTTGTGCTTAGCACCCCAATGAGTTCTTCCGGTAGTCATTGCCATTCTCTTGAGCATCCTCCAAGGGCTGTTGGACCATCCTTAACTCGATCGCCTCCCTCGGATAGCGAGGAGGAGGATGTCCCCTTTAGAGTTCGGCAGGGTCTCCGGTGGGCGACGGACCCCGATGTCCTTGCTTTGTCTCCCCCACCACCTTATACTAGCCAAGTCCTGGGGGGTCCATCGAGTATAGCCTCGATGATAACCATGAAGGATACTCTACGCCTCCATGGGGTTTACGGGATTCCTGAATCCATCCGCATCATAGCCTCAGGCCTAGCTGATCGGTTCACCTCCGGTGGGACAGGCAAGGTCGCCCTCTATGAAGACTTCTTCCTTACCAGTTTTTGACTCCCTCTTCACCCCATCATTTCTTCTTTTCTGGACCACTATAGGTTGGTCCCTATCCAGTTGACCCCTAATGCCTTTAGGACGATCTGTTCCTTCATAGTCCTATGCTACTTTCACGGCATGGTGGCATGCTTTTCTCTATTCAGGATCCTCTTTATCCTGAAGCGCCACCCCATAGAGAGGGGTTGGTGGTTCATTTCCCCCTGGCCTGGGGACCTCTGGTTTGACCTTCCTTCTTCCATCAAGGGATGGAAATCCATGTTCTTCTTTGCTTCCCTCGAGGGTGTCAATTGGGTTTGGGACGATCTCGATCAGTCTCCCAACCAGGACACTTCGATAGAGCCGGCTGATTGAGAGGTGTACAACCAGCTCGTCACCTTAAAGATTCTCCTACGGGTGAGACCTTCTCTTCGAGCGAATTCTATTCGATGCCAGTATCGGTCCAATCCGGTCCTTAAGTAAGGATTGAGGTTTGTTTTCCTTTGTGTTGTCCGGCGACTAACTAGTTTCTTATGAATGATGTAGGCATGAAGTTCTCTGGGATCGGATCTGCCATATGTAATGGAAGAGGTCATCGACCGGGGGGCCCCGTGAGGGGCAGGAGAAGAGGTCCTGCGGGAAGCCGGAGATAAGGCCCCATGGGGAGCCGAACAAAAGGCCCTGCAGGGAGCCCGAGAAAAGGCCCTATGGGGAGTTGGAGAAAAGGCTCTGTGAGGTGCCATCGAGGTGAACCGAGGAGGTAGAGAGGGGAGAGGTTCTGACACTGGTGGCAAGGGTGGTTGTAGATGTGGTCTCATCGGGCAGCGGGACCCCTGCATCAAGGGATGGGCTGCACAACCCCCCACCGCCATCATCGAGGTCATGCCGGTGCCGTCATCTCTCGAGGCAGGCATCACTGTAGGGCCTGAGGGTGCAAACACTCCTTCAGCAGTGCCCTCGACAGTGATAAAGACCCGGGTGCCCAATTCGATGCCTGCCGGGCCTTCGACCTCCTCCACACCTCCTCCGAGGGTGCTCAGGGCCACAGCCATGGTCCTGCCCAATGCATCGGTGATGCTCAATGTGGGCCTAGTGGAGAGGCTACTTGGCTTCATCTTGCAGCCTCAGGATCACCGGGAGAGGTTCGGCAGAACACTTGGGGAGATCGTCGTCGGGATCTTTCCCTAACTGCTCATGGTATGTCCTTCGTTGCTTGATTAAATTCTAGGTTTGGGGGGCAACAAAACTCCATGCTAATTTCTCTTCGGCTTTGATTATAGATGGCCCAGGATGCCCTCTTGGTAAGGGACTACTGCCTGGCACTGGTTAAGCAAGACACGGAGTCCCGCACCAGGGTCGAGGTTATGGAGGTCAAGGCTCGAGCCCTGGCTGAGCTAGTGCCTGATGTGGAGGTGCAGGTGAAGTCACTATAGACCAAGCTCGAGGCCTCTCAGGACACCATCAAGGAGCTCGAGGACCATGCGAAGGATTGTGAGGTCGAGGCCGTGAAGCGGGAGGAGCTCTTTCATGGCTTGGAGAACCAATTGGCGGACTCCACTGCCATGGTTCTCCGCCAGGATGGGGAGCTCCACACCTTCGGATGTGATTGGATCTCTCGAAATCTTGCACTGTGGCCGCGAAAGAGAAGGCGCTCACCTCCGAGATGGTGATCGAAGCGATGCGGGAGGAAGCGGCACAGGCCATCGCACAATATAAGGCCTCGGTGGAGTTCAAGGATGAGGTCAGTGAAGCCATCTGCGATGTATTCTACAAAGGCTTTGAAAAATGCAAGAAGAAAGTGGTGCTGACCTTTGACTATATGGACCTATGGGACATAGTGGCAGACGATGTCGAGGGAAAAGGAGATGTAGCGGCCCCCTCCATCCCACCCGAGTTGGCCACCGAAGCCACCTCACCATCCACTGCACCGGGCTCGCTATGAGAGATCGTCGCTCGGGTGATGGCTAAGACGGGAGCACTGATCGACGCCACCGTGGAGGCTTACATGTCCAGCAGAGCTCCACCTCCAGGGCCATGAGTGGCTTGGAACCTTCTTCTCCCTTTTGCTTCCTTCTTTTTTTGTACCTTTCATGGGACTCCCCGGCCTATCGGGGGGCCCTACTTGTGTAACTTCTTTTCAATGAATGAAGTCATTGTCATCTCAATCTTGGCTCTTCCCTTGCTTGTATCTTTTTTTTTCTTCATCTTCCTTCTTTGTATGGCAACGGGGCTACTAAGCAGGCCATCTAAAGGGGTGATGCTATGGAGCATCCCGTCTTTGCTCCATCCAACCTGGGGCTGAATGGATGGGTGCAGGGCCGTGAAGTAGGCCACCTGGAGGGGCAGTGCTGTTGGGCATCTTGTCTTTACTTCGTCCGGCCTGGGGCCGGATGGATGGATGCGGGGTCACAAAGCAGGCCACCCAGAGGGGCGGTGCTGTTAGGCATCTTGTCTTTACTTTGTCCAGCCTGGGACCGAATGGATAAGTGCAGGGTCATGAAGCAGGCCGTCCGAAGGAGTGGTGTTGTTGGGCATCCTGTCTTTACTTCATCCAATTGGAGCTGAACGAATAGGTGTGGAGCGCAAAGCAAGCCATCCGAAGGAGTGGTGCTGTTGAGCATCTCGTCTTTACTTCATCCAGCTTGGGGCTGGACGGATGGGTGCGGGGCCACAAAGCAGGCTATCCGAAGGAGCGGTGCTGTTGGACATCCCGTCTTTACTTCGTATGGTTTAGGATCAGATGGATGGGTGTGGGGTAGCGAAGCAGGCCACCCGGAGGAGAGCAGTGCTATTGGGCATTCTATCTTTACTTCATCCGACCTGGGGCCAGACAGATAGATGCAGGGCCACGAAGCAAGCCATCCAAATGAGTGGTGCTGTTGGGCATCCCATCTTTACTTCGTTCAGCTTGGGCAGGATGGATAAGTGTGGGCCGTGAAGCAGGTCATCCAAAGGAGTGGTACTATTGGGCATCTCGTCCTTACTTCATTCAGCCTGGGCCGGACGGATAGGAGTCCTGCAGGGAGGTGAGACCAAATAGCACTGGACAATGCCCTTTTATCATTCTTGAATGGAGGTCGTACATCATTAGTAGTATATCCTTAAATTTGTAGCATTCCATATCCAGGAAGTTGAGCACCGTCTAGTCTAGTGATTCGGTAGGCTCCTTGGGACAAGGCTTCGACCACCCTATAGGAGCCTTTCCAGTTTGAAGATAGCTTACCGCATTGACTAGGCTGGGAGGCTTCCACATGTCCCAGGATGAGGTCTCCCGAATGGAAGGCTTTGGGCGTCATGCGAGAGTTGTAATAGCGGGCCACCCACTATTGGTACGCTGCGATGCGGAGCCGAGCTTATCCTTTATTTCATCTAGCAGGTCGAGGTTGAGAAGGAGGTGCACTGGATTGCTTGCTTCATCATACCGCTCCACCCGTAGCGTGAGCATGCCCATCTCAATCGGGATTACGGCTTCAATGTTGAAGACCGGCTAAATGGTGTCTTGCCCATCGCCATTCGGGGCATAATGTGGTAGGCCCACAGCACGCTGGGGAGTTTTTCTGCCTACCGATCCTTCGCCTCATCTGGCCTGGTTCAGAGCCCTTGGAGGATGGTCCAATTTGTCATCTCAGCCTCTCTATTATTTTATGGGCGGGCCATCAACATAAAGCAGTGGCGGATGTTCAGGTCGGCATAGAACTCCTCGAATGCCTGGTTGTCAAACTATCTCTGTTGTCCATGATGATAGTATGGGGGAGTTTGAAGCGATAGATGATCAACTTCCAGAGGAATGATCTAGCCTTGCTCTGAGTGATCCGTTCAAGGGCTCGGCTTCCACCAACTTGGTGAAATAATCGATGGCTACAATCAGGTACTTCCGCTGACCGAATGCTGGAATAAATGGTCCCAAGATGTCGATCTCCCACTGGATGAACGGCCAGGGAGAGGAGAGCTGGGATAGCGAGGAAGCCGGCTGGCGCTGGATGTGGGCATGCCGCTAGAAGTGCTCACACTTCCGCATGAACTCAGCCACGTCTTCCTGCATAGTCTCCCAATAGTAACCCTGCCTGAGGGCTTTATAGGCCAGCATCCTGCCCCTACATGATTTTCATAGATGCCTTCATGTATCTCCTGGAGGACGTAAGCGACCTCCTAAGGTCTCAGGCACTGCTCGGAGGAGATAGGATTAAGATCTTCAGTAAAGCTACTTGTCCATTAGTACGAAGCGGGCAGCCTTTCACTTTAGGAGGCCAGCCTCCATACAATCTTCGGGCAAGGTGCCGTCGGTTATATACCTGATGTAGGGATCCATCCAGCTCACCTCAGGAGTGATTTGCTGGACCTCACCCGTGACCTCAAGTTGGGGGCCTCCAGTTAGTCAATGAAGGTGCATCCCAGCAACGAGTCTAGCAAGGTTGCAAGCTTGGAGAGGGCATCGCTATGGGCATTTTCTCTACTAGGGATGTGGAGGATATCGAAGTATCGAAAGCTCATCATGTACGAGTGTACTCGGTCTAGGTACTTTACCAACATAAGATCCCGAGCTTCAAGCTCACCGGAGACCTAGCCCACCACGGGATGCGAATCTGTAAAGACTTTTAGGCTCATTACGCCCAGCTCATAGGACACCCTCAGGTCCACTAGGAGCGCTTCATACTCAGCCTGGTTGTTTGTTATTTTGAAAAGGAAATGCAGTGCATACTCGGTGACCACTCCATCAGAGTTGGCGAGGATGAGTCTAGCTCTACTTCCTCCTGAGTTGGACATGCCATCGACGTGGAGGATCCATGTTATCTCTCCCATAGCTGGGTCCTGCTTGAACTTGGTGGGGGCCTTCTCTGGGTCCTCATCCATCCAGGTACATTCCACCAGGAAGTCGGTCAGGACCTGGGCTTTCTGGGATGGCCTTGGATGGTAGGAGATGTCGAACTCGTTAAGTTTCATCGTCTACTTGGCTAAGCACCCCGAGGTATTCATGCGACTCAGGATAGCCCTCAGGGGCTGGTCAATGAGGACCACAATCAGATGAGCTTGAAAGTAGGGCCTAAGGTGCTGAGCAGATATAATAAGTATAAAAATATTTTTTTGGATTGGGTGTACCTGATTTCCATGTTGTGAAGCAGCTTGCTGGTATAATAGACCAGCCTCTAGAGACCATCCCCATCGGTGCAGACTAGCACCAAGCTGACTGCTCCTAGGGAGACTGCCAGGTAAATGAGGTGTTAGGAATTGTGTCCTAAAGCCAATCGTCTAGGCTGTAGACGGTTATGCTAATTTTGTAATTGTATATAAATTTTTAATGAATAAAAGTTATTCTTTTGGCTGTTCATCACATTTACATTTTCCTGAAATGAACTCTTGTATGATTGAGTCCTTAGAACTACATTATTGATATGGAGAGGACATATCAAGTAGTTCTTAAACTAGTTCATAACCAAATGATACATTGTTATAGGACGATGATGTATCGAGTATAGGTTATTGTATATTACATTTGTTGGTTGTCCTCTTAACCAAGGAGTGTGGAGATACTGGTGTGATATACAAGTGAAATGTGTGACATCTCACTGAACGTGATCATCTACAGAGCTCCCTTCTGCCAAAGGGTTGCTTGCGAAGGAATATTAGTATATGTGTCCCTCAGACCTGAGGTCATCATGGTAGCTTGCAAGCAACTCACTGTACTTTGATGCCGGACTACCTGAATTTCTAATCTAGTGATGAAAGATTTTTGGGTGTAGTCAAGTACTTGTGGAGTAGTGGTGGATCAAGATGGAATTGACCCCTCCAAATAGTTTGGAGCGAATGACTCGCTATGTCTCAATTTAGCAAAACCTTGGCTAGGATAGTTCTTATGAGGAGTCACAGAACTTGTAAAGTAGAGATATGATCTGGATGGACCAAATTAGGGTTGGCAGTCAAATCTTAGGTCATCCTGAGCATTATTAGATCAAATGGATGAATTATGCGATAACCATATGCTAGAGGTTCTTGAAAGTTGCTATGCAATCTTCGACCTATCTGGACGTCGGGTATCATTGCTAGATGAAGACTTTGATTGATACTGAAGTGTTCCAGTGCTACCGGCTTAGTGTTCGAACCTATAGGGTCACACGCCAAGGGATTTCTATTTGATCTAAAGACTGATCAACGATTAAGAATCGTTTGCTGTTACTGGCGGGTCAATATGATTAACCATGTGTCGACACTTGAGGGGTCGACACTGGGCTATGACAAGAAGCATTTTTGGAAGTTGTTTCTGGACAAGCTGACTTGACCCTTGCTCGAGCTGACTCATTCTATGTTCTGGATGAGTCAACTCGACCTCTGCTCAAGTCGACTCATTCTATTTTTGAACTAGTCGACTCGATCCCTGCTCGAGCCGACTCATTCCTATGAAAGAACAGTCTGACTGTTCTGTATTCTGGATGAGCCGACTCGACCCTTGCTCGAGTCGACTCGTCTCTGCTCGACCAGAAAAACCTGAAGGGATTTTCTGGAAGCTTTTTTAGAAGGTTTTGACTTGTTTGAATTTCAAATTTAAGCTGTTTTGGCTCCAAACTTTCATGGAATGATTGTCATTCCTTCCTAATATGGTTAGAGCTAAATTGGTATAACCTTGACCTTCTCCCCTAATCATTCCTCCTTCCTCTTTCTCCCTCTCTTGACTGCCTCTATAAATAAAGGTTATTTTAGGGGCTGTTGTTTGGCTGAGAAAAAAAGGTTAAAGAACTAAAAGAAAAAAGGGGCTTTATGAAGACTTGGATTGGGTGTGAGAATACCTAGCATTCAAGCTAGGTCTTGAAAAAAGAGAAAGGGGAAGAGTTCCACCTCTCCTCCTTGTCTTCCGAGAAGAAGAAGATCGGCCTGAAGGATTCCTAAAAGCTAGCACTTCGAGGGAGTTGATCAAAGTCGAGCCCGGTGTGGATTACCTATAGAGGCTAGACCACGTGTGTGGCTCGAGTGTTTATCTTTTTCATAGCATTTCAAAGGTATAACGGTAATATACTTTTATATCTTTGATTATTTTTCTTGCTCTTGATGCATATTGCATGCTACATTATCTTACTAGATCCTGTTGCTGATAGATTGGTAGATCATTTTGATCGATCTACTAAGCCTTTCGCTATTTATTTTAAAATACTTTCTTTCTACCTAGCATGTTTTCCCTTCAGGAGGAGCTCCTCTCTGGCCTCCGGTCTAGAAAGCAACTGGGGGAGGCAAGGAGCTCTTTCAGCTCCTTAAATGTCTCCCAACACTCCTCTATCCAAGCGAAGTTATGCATCTTGTATAGCACCTTGAAGAACGGTTGGCAGCATTCGATAGAGTATGAAATGAACTGGTCGAAGGTGGTGATGCGACCAGTCAAGCATTGGACCTCCTTCTTGGGGTGGGGTGCTTCATGTCTATGATCGTCCAAATCTTCTCCATGTTGGTCTTGATCCCATGCTGGATGACCATGAAGCCTAGAAATTTTCTTGCCCCGATGCCAAACATGCACTTCACTAGGTTTAGCTTTATCCGATGGAGGCGGAGGTTGTGGAAGGCCTCCACTATGTCAGCGACATGGTCCAATTTTTTGGATGTTCATGACGAGCATGTCATCTACATAGACCTGCATATTGTGGCCTATCTGGTCCTTAAAGACCTTGCTGACCAAGCACTGATATGTCGTCCCAATATTTTTGAGATCGAATGGCATCACCTTGTAGCAAAATGTATCCCTATCGATCATAAAAGCCATGTGCTTTTTGCCCTCCGATTACATGTAGATCTAGTTATATCCTAAGAATGCATCCATGAAACTGAGTAGCATGTGCCCTGAAGTCGCATCCACAAACTGGTCAATCTTGGGCAGCGGGAAGCTATCCTTCCGGGCATGCCAGGGTGAGGTCGGTGTAGTCCACTTAGATCCTCCATTTCCTGCTAACTTTCTTGACCATGACCATATTTGCTAGCCAGCTAGGGTACTGCACCTCTCTGATGAAGTCCACAGCGAAGAGTTTTCAGACCTCCTCGTCTATTGCCCTTTACCACTTCGGGGTGAAGCTTCTCTTCTTTTGCCAGACCGAATAGATGTTGGGGTCGATATTCAGCTTGTGGGTGATCACCTCAGGAGGAATTTCGAGCATGTTTGCCATGGTCAAGGTGAAGATATTAGTGTTTGCCCATAAGAAGCTTAGTAGGCAAGTCCTTTCTTCCTCAGCTAGAAGAGCCCCCACCTACACCGTCTTCATGGGATCTTCACCAAGGGAAAACAATAGTAGATACTCAAGCAACTCGCCCCTCGATTCCTGCTCCTTTTGGCCCAACTGATCAACCGCAGGACCTTCCTCGATCCCCCGAGCTCCAGGGATAGCTTGCAAGTAGTGCACGATAGACTTTCGGGACCCCTCATCTCTTTAATCCCATACGGGGTTGGGAACTAGATGAGGAGCTGCTTCGTTGAGATGGTTGCATCAAGCAAGTTGAGCCCGGGACATCCCAGGATCACATTGTAGGCCAAGGGCAGCCTCACAATGGTGAAGGTTGCCATTATGGTACTTTATCAGGATGGCATCCTGGTCGTAACCAGGAGGGTAATCTCTCCCTCAACTCCAATAGAATCTCCGATGAAGTTAACAAGGAGTGTGAACACTGGTCTCAATAGATCAGGGGACACATTCATTCTTGCAAAAGCATCATAAAAAAGGATATTAGTTGAACTTCCACTATCAACCATAATTCGTTTTATAGGGTGCTTCGCTATTGTCATTTCTATGACAACAACATCATTATTTGGATTTTGTATCCTAGCTAGCTCTCTCCATGAAGGGAAGTGTGACATCAGCCCTCTCCTCACCCTAGCTCTCTTTAGTTCTCGCCTTACCCCCCAGAAGATCATTTCCACAAGCTTCTCCGTGGGCTGGTTGTTGATGGCAGTATGATAGGCCTCGGCACCCTAGGATCCGAGCAGAGCTCTTCCTCCTACAAACTTCTCAAGGTAGCCTTGCCTGATCAGCTTCTCGATGTCCTTCTTTAGATGGTGGCATTTCTCGGTATCATGGTCATGGTTGCTATGGAACTAACAATATCGGGACTTGTCACGTCCACTAGACGGCTTCAATGGGAGAGGGTGATGCAAGTAATACTCACCCTCGATCTCCATTAGGATCTTGGCTCTCGGGATAAGGAGAGACGTATACTTCTCATCCTTGGCAAGAACATCCCTCAACTTAAGGCCGTTTGGGAGGTTGGGATGGCCATGGGCCCTTGTGGCCTGATCGCCTCCGCCTGAGCTTGCCTATTCAGGGGCCTCCCATCCAACTCCCTTCAAGTGTGATCGGCCTCTTTCGCATGAATGTACTTGTGGACATGAAGGAGGAGCTCAGAGTAGGATTTGGGGACTTCTTGTCGAGGAAGTAAGTGAAGTAGGAGGTCCTAATCCCTCTTTTCAACTGTAGCATAGCGACGGGCTTATCTAGATTGTAGATCTCCAAGGTGGCAACCTTAAATCGGGTCACGTAGTTCTGGAGGAACTTAGGATCTTGCTATCAGACAGAGAAAAGGCTATCAGCTTCGCATGGCCCTTTTGGTAAGTGTCGAAGTGTGCCATGAACTTCTTCTCCAACTACTCGAAGGAGTCGATGCTCCTTGACTCGAGGTGGGAGTACAAGACCCTGGCCGCCTTGCAGAGCATAACTGGGAAGGCAATGTAGAGGAGGGTGTTAGTGGCCCCTTGAACCTGCATGAGAGTCTTGTAACTCTCGAGATGGTCAAGGAGATTTGTGGTCCATCATAGGGATCCACCTGGGTCATGCGGAATCGATTAGGAATCGGTTCCTCTTGTACTTTATGGGAGAGAGGAAGGTGAGCATCATAGCCTGTGGGCTCGCGGGGAACCTTGGATATTGGCGAACTGGTGGGCAAGATCAGCTAGTCCGTGCTCTTGCTCTTCAAGGCGCTTCTCTGCTTGTTGTCGGATGGCCTCATTGGTCGACCCTCCATGGAGGCCATCAGGGGAGAGGAGGGCAGTGATCGGAGAACTCGTGCTTCAGCCCCTGCCATGTCGATGCCATTGGCGTGATACAATGCCATAGTTTGAGATTAGGGAGTGGCTATCTTGGTCAGCCAAACCGTCTCAGCACCTCTTTCCGGCCACCCGCAGGCTCCCCCACGGATATGATGCAGCCCATGCATGGGACGACCCTTCTCGGAGGACCTCAGGTTGGCACGACGGTTAATGGTATGGGTGCAGGTATCCCCGACTGTTGTTGCATTGCCAGGGACCGGTGTTGGTGATGTAGTTGGTGTGCCATTGCAGTCAGGGCCTGAACTTGCTATGCGAGTGCGGTGATCTACATGGGCTGATCCACCCAAGGTGGAGGTGGAGGTGGAGTAGGGAGCTCTACGTCTGGGTTGCATCGGTCATCGCGATGGGATGGGTCTCCTATACGACTGATGGAAGCCTCCCGCGCATGAGTCATCACTATGAGATCGTTGGAGGTCAATTGGTGATTCTTGGCTAGAGCAGACTACGTCAGCCTCGTCCCCCTTCCTGGTATGCCAATCTATTACCATCTAGATCATCATGGCTGGAGCTCTAGTGGAGCCCGGTTAAAGCTGGCATTCTCTGGGGATGTCGAGCTTTTTGTCCTTGCCCCCTCGCAGCCGGTTGATCCTTCAAAAAAGGAGACCCGGGCAGGGGATCCTAGTGGGGATACTCCGATGGTCAAGTTAGTAAAAGACCAAGGAGAACAATCCTTCCATGACAGAGGCTTGGGATGCCCTCGTGTAGAGGGAGATAAAAAAGAATAGAAAACTAGAGTTTCTTGGGTACTAGAGTGTTGTTTACTACTCCAGCCCTTTATCTTTTTCTCCTCTTTTCTTGTCGGAGGTCCCTCTTACCGTTATATAGAAGTCGATTATGCTAGATTGGGTTTGGAGCCTTGGTTAGGTGCTTCTTCAGGAGCGTTCCCTATGGAAGGGATACAAGTTCATCAAAGCCCCGTCGGATAGGGTCCGAGGTTCCCAGGAGACGGTCTTCTTGCAGGGGGCACAGGTATGATGCCACAGGGCCTGGAGCCCCGACAGAGCATCCTCTTACAGGGGTGCAGATGGCATGCCGTAGGGCCTGAGCCTCGACAAAGCATTCCTCCTATAGGGGGTGCAGACGGTGTGCTACAGGACCTGGAGCCCTGGTGTAGCACTCCTCTTATAGGAAGTGCAGACGATGTGCTACAGGACCCGGAGCCCTGATGGAGTACTCCTCTTGTAGAGGGTGCGAACGACGTACTGCAGGACCTAGAACCATGGTGGGGCACGCATCCCCATGAGAGTTATGGCTAGTCCGACGGAGATGGCAACATCGCGCCCCTATGTCACCATTCGGGCCTCTCTCATATCCGTCCTCCGGGGTTCGCGTCTCACCTTCTACCGTTCTTTTCACCATGATGGGGGAGATGTCTTCCTACCTTGCTTGGTCTAGCTGGGAGCTTTTTGGATCAAAACTCTCTTCGGTCAGGAGCTCATCTCGGACGAGAGCTCACTTCGGACGGGAGCTCACCTCGACTGAGAGCTCACCTCGGATGGGAGCTCCTTGGCTAGGAGTTGGCCAGATGGGCTCTCTGCCACCTCATCAGCCAGCTATGTCGGACGTGGGTGCCACATCAATGGCTTGCCACATCAATAACTATAAATTATGTTAGATAGAATCCCAAAGAGAATACTTACTTAAGGCTTTGTTTGGATAGCCCTCATTAAGGAAAGGAAGGAAGGAAAGGAAAGGGAAGGGAAGGAAAGGGAAGGGAAACATTATCCTTATTTGGATAGTCCTCATAAGAAAAAGGAAAGGAAAAAAAATGTATTTTAAATTAAAAGATTATTATACCCTTTTTACATGTTTTATAGAAGATCCAAAATTTCAAGCATCAAAAATATGTACGGTACTTCTGTCAGGAAAGAAAAATATGTTATGTGTGAGCATGCACCAAAATATACAACTATGTATAAAAAATTTCGAGATCATAACATTACTAAAAAATTTCAAACTATTGGAATTTACATCAGGAATATTAAGATAAGTCACCCAACAATGGGCTTCTTTTGAACTTGTAGTTGATAAAGGCTCCAAATAAGATTCTTATTTGCAACAAACATGAAATTTATGGTCACAATTGATGAACTCACACCTTTAACAGCTTGATTAAAATAAAGAATGATGGGAAATGTTTGTTTATGAAAGAAATAGCAACTGAAGTTTGAGGTTGGAAATAGCTTGTAACCATCCATTTTTTCATTCATGGATAAAACCAAATCGGATCCACGAACCGGCCATGAAGATGAGGGATGGATATCGTCTCTGGTTTGTGCAGAAGAAAACAAAATGGTGATAGTAAACAATGAAAGAACAATGTTGAGAAAAGGGAACATCATTTTGAAAGGATATTTTTGTTCTTTGATTAGTTTATATTTCTTTCCTTCGTAATTCTTTCAGATTGGGAGAACTAAAAATTTAGCTTAACGGATGAGAGGAGAAGGAAAGGGATATCCTTTCCCTTCCCTAATTTTTTTTTTAAAATTAATATCCAAACAAGAAAAAGGTAATCCTTCCTTTCCTTTCCTTCTTGATCCCTCTATCCAAACAAGCCTAAATCATAGTAAGCTACATAGATGAAATCAATGCTTGCCCAAGCATTCTTACCATTACATTTTAAACCACAATATGAAAGTAATACAAAATAATATTATATGAAAGGATATATTATTGTGTGCTCAATATGAAGAAAATCAATAATTTAAATTATATTCTTTATATAAAATAGATAATTTTAATAAAATGATGCTATATTTTATTATGATCTAAATACAAAAATTGCTTAATTTAAACTATGCATGCTTATAAAATATATCGATCATGATTTATAAAGTGAACCATGATTTATATGCCTTGTAGGTGTTTTACTATATCAGTGCAATTGAAACCATCTATTTTTAATGCATACTTGATGATTAGATTTGAAACTATTAAAAAATATAATTTTTTATTTTGGTTTTTAAGCTTTGTTTTTTTTTTTTTTTTTGATCATTTATATTGTGCCCGATAATTTGGATATCAATTTTGTGGTATGCTCGAATACACACAAAAACATACACATGTGCATATATATATAAGAGGAGCAAAACAAAGTAATATCCAACTTAAAGTGACATGGATAATTAGCAATAGCCATAGTCTCATAACTTGATGACATATACAGGAGTTGAAGGCTGATAACTCACGCAAATGTGTACATTTTACTATAAATAATAATATTAATTAATATATATAATTATCTATATATTATTTAATTTTTTTAATATTTAAAAATTACCTAGCACGTGCAGGCCACGTTACGCAATAAAGTGGCAGCCCTAATATCGGACCGCTTTATCACGGCCGCACGTCCTGGCTCGTCGCTTTTCTCGTGGCCCTTTTTTTTTTTTTGTTAAGATCCGCCTCTGTTCGTACAGATTGGTGAGCCCACGAAGAAGGAAAACCCTAGCCTTTTCTTCGTCGTTCCCCTCGCCGAGAGACCAAGAATGGCCGACAGCTACTGGAGGTACAGCGACCCACGCATCAGGCGGCGGCCATGGCCGCTCCCGCGGCTACCCTGAAGCGTCCCCGCCCGATACGCCGGTACGTCCCCCTTCTCTCCCGCATACCGCCTCGTTCTTGCGCTTGTAGTTTTTGTTTTTTTGTTAGGCCCTTTCACCCAATTCAATTTCTGGATTTATTTGTTGTATTTCCTCCGCTATGCGTTAGATTCGCTAGGGTTTCCTTTCGTTTTTCCTTGAATTTTTTATGATACCTGAGATTAGTTTTCCTTTGGATCTACCCATGAAGGGGTATTTGGGTGAGTTCTTCACATGCTATGGAGATAAGAGTGGATGATAAGTAAATTGTTTCGATTAAAGGAAAAAAAAACTTTTAATTTTGTTTTCTAAAAAGTTGGTTTTTTTTTTTATTGAAAAAGTTGGTTTTTCGATCGATAAAACTTGATAGAGTGTTGGCGTACGATATGGTTGGCGTAAATGGTGCTATTAGTGGGTTGATTATGGCATTGAGATTTGGCCTGAAAACTCTTGGACATATAATTGTCTATTTGATGCATATGAATTTAACTATGTGGATATTGAGCAGATCTGTTACGGGGTAGTTTAGAAACCCCTATTTTTGCTTGTTGTGATCGAGGGTAATATGGGCTGTGCACGTGTTTTCAAATAGGTGAAATCCATTCCTTTTGTTCTGGGGGCAGATTAAGTTGAATCGGAAATAAAGAACAGACGTTTGTGATGAATACGGCAAAATTTTCTGTCATAGTATCCTGGATTTCATTTCAGGGGTGTCTTTGTTTTTTTTTTCCAATGAAATATTTGTGTTATAGTTTTGTGTAAGGACGTGACCTTGGATCTGCTTGAGATGCTAAAGGTTTATTGATGATACTTTCCTGATGGCTTTTTGCGTTCACGCTGGACACCATTAATTTTCACTTAGTGTTATGATTGCTGCGATATAGACTTCTCTGTAAGTATATTAGATTTTTTTTAACTTATGTCTTCCTTACTGCTTATGAAGTTGGAGGCTTGCCTTGATTTTTGACATTTTTCATTTTGTTGTCAAATCTGATGAATGTTATTGGAAACTGAAATATTTTTGCCATGTTTGATCACTGTGGTATTCATCAGTATTGAGCACACAAGGTGAATGGTAGTGCATCGGCTGACCTAATTAGCATTTAAAATACTTTGTCATAACTCATTCAAAATGATAAATGGTCTCTGTCAATGATTAAATGTCATGTTCTGGTGCTGTGCAACCTTGGTACTGACAGAGTATGTACCTTGCTGTGTGGTTCTACTGCTTGGTGTGCACCGGCCAAGTAGCATGATAAGCGCTGACACAGCTGGCACTCTGCTAGTGTGGTGTGCTGGTAAGGTACTGGTATGACACATGATGTGCCATTCCGATCAGCGCTTTGTGATCGCATGAGCCTTTATCATAGGAGAAGATCCTTATTGAATTCCAAAAACATGGGAACTTATCAAATTATTCTTATAGCTACTTTCTCAAATAGCTGCTTAAAATGAAACTTTTGCTTTAATCACTTAATATATCTGTGGATAGTTAGTGTCATTTACTGAATATGTAAACCATTTCCTTAATTATAATAGGTCCTAGGTGCCTGTAAAAATTTCCACAGAGGGTTTGGATCTTCTTTTTGTCTTTCTTTCTTTCCTTCCTTTTATCTTGTAATTTTACATTTGCTTGCCTTTCTATATAAGTGTACTCTTATTATAGAGATCATTTGTTGCTTGTCTTAGAATGCACGTATTTTCCAGAAACAAAGAACATCCTTGAATAAGTACTTGCTATACTTTTATATAATGTTTTATGTCATGACATGCATATGAAAACAGTGTGATATTTTTATTCTTTCAATGCAAAGACATGTTCAATGAGTTTTCCTAGGCATCTTTGGACTTATATGCAAGGAACTCGAAATCCAAATGAGGATGGCTTTGTGGACCCAAATGTTTTGCCTCCATTCACAAAGTCATATGCCTTGCATAACGTGCCATGTAACTGCATCAAACTTTTTTTGTTTTTTCCTGCTCGTTGTACTCATATTTTTTGCAGATGAAAATCTGTGGTGTAGGAGTATATATGCTTGCATGTTTTGAGACCCTATCGATGCTAAAGAGTGGATTCACTGTTTTTACTTTAATGGTTGATCTAAAATTTAAGAAAAGGCTTAACTACCAAGTAAACTAACTTTTCTGGCTTCCAGATTATTTGTTAAGGAAAGAAATCTTTATATTCAATGAAAGTATTACTAAGTTAGTTAAATTAGACAGATGAAAGTAATAAATTACAGTGAAATAGAAAATGACGGATGGTGGGAGAGAATGGAGGATGTCATATTACTGCTGCTTCCATTTGATTGCCTCATAGCTTTTTAGTGCCCTTATTGTCCAGTCCACATGTAGGAAGATACTAACTAAGGGAGAAGTTCTGTAGTGAACTCCTCCAGTTGCTTGTGTGGGTTTGGGATGGTATCAAGTTGATTTTGAGGATTTTAGAGATCTGCATGTATGCTTTTCTTGCTTCCTAAGGCATGTTGGTACTTTGACTGTGTTTAAAAAAATATGGAGGCCTTTTCCCCTTTTTTTTTTTTTACAAGGAGAAGGATTGGCTTAGCTAGAGTTTTTTTGAATTTGATAGATCAACATGTAGATAGAGAAGAAGGTTTGGAATTACTTTTTTTACATGGGTAAGGGGAATGAAGAAATGCCTATCATATTGGAGATTTTCGGGTCTTGTGCTTATTGTTTATCACCTTGTACTTCAAAACTGAAGAGCTGGAGGGAAAACTTGGTGAATGAGATAAGAGATTGTTAAGATCAATTCTGTTGATAGTATTGTTATGGGTGAGGCTAGGAGCTAGTTTGGAAAGATTGATGCCTTTATTTGGTCTTTATGCCTAGGATTTTATGAAAGATGGTATGGTTGGTTGTTGAAATTTTTGGACTGGCTTTCCATTATTGTCTTATTAATATGGAGTGTGGATTGACCCAATGATTTAAATCTTGTGGGATGGGGACTATTGAATGTGATGTGCTGTCATACTGCCCCCTGTCCCAAGTCTCCCAGGACAAGCTGAACGAGATGTTGACATAGCGGTGGGGGGGTCCTGTCCCGACACTTAGGACTATTCCTCATCTCAATGTCCCATGGGACATTCCCCGTTGACCTGAATTCTTGGATGGAGCATTGTACTTATCGTGGAAGTTTGGATGAAATTAATTGCATAGATACTGGAAATACATCCCATAAAATGGGTTACTACATAAATTATTCTAGAACTACCCTTTAAACCAAAAAAGAGATATCTCAAGAATATTTAAGCATCCATGACTAAAGCTGGATAATTGTAATCTGTGCCATCGTTAGCTGATCAAGAAGATTCTCAAGGCAAGAGCTGTGGAAAGGAAAGAAAGATGTGAGAACCTAATATTAAGATCCTGTGCCTACATCGTTTGCTGGGCTTCCGGAACCCATTTGATCCAATGATAAGAACTTACTCAGAAGGAAATATCCTTTCCAGTTGCTTGATTCTGAGCGCCATAGCTTCATATGTTTGTACAGAAGATATAAGCTTATCATTTCATAGGTTAGTTATGAAATAATCTGCCAATGAGGGGGTCCATCTATAACAAATTTGCCCCATTGATGATGTGGTTACTTGCCAGTATTCTAAATGCCACATTCATGCATTCAGTGAGATTGTTGGGCTGTTGGAAAACATGCATAATCTTTCATTCCTGTTTTCTTCAAAGGGTCATTGGGAAAAACAAGAAGGGCTTCCATCAGAAAATAAAGAGAGGAGATAAATAGATGACCGCCTATTGAAACAAATAGTGTACATGCTCTCTGATTAGAAATTGAACATGCAGTGATCTTTATCAAGTTTTCTATAAATGTGTTCAAGGTATACCTCTGTGGTGAGCCATTTTGCAACATTTGTCTCATGGTTGTGCAGGATGGAGCCACAAGTTGAGAATTATGTAGAATTTGAAGATGGTAGGTGAGTCCTTACTTAGCAGTCATTACAATGGTGCTTTATTTTATTTTACATTTTACCTAGAGGCCATCTGCTGAGTTCCAAGCAGGAGCCTTTGAATCTTTTGAGCATCGGCAACCAGTAATTGGTGTTGGCTTATTTAAATTGCCTTTACCTTTACAAGGTTGTCACTTAATGAGCATTAGATGAATTGCTTCTAGGAGTTAAGGTATCATCAATATTGATTTTATCCAAGCCATGCTTGGTGTTCTGATTTTACTGGATGTTTGAACCCAGATATAAATCTCTTAAAAGTTAATACTTTACTGGACATTGGAATAAATTGGCCTAACCCTAGTAGTTGTATATGACATTCAGGGTCGATAGTGTAATTTTTTTATTATTGCCAAGAATACTAGTATTAGAATGGGCTGGCTCTGACTGACCGAATGTCACTACATCTTTAAAAAGTGTGGTCCTAAACAGAGCGGAATGAAGAGAAAGGATTCATGTAGCCAACCTCAACTAGTTTGGGATTAAAGCTTTAGTTGAGTTGAGCTGGCTCTAGCTGCATTTACAACATTAACTTTTAACATGAGCTTGTATAAATGGGCCTACCTAGAATGTTTCTGGATATTTAGAAGTATTTTAGGCAAAATGTTCCAAAGGTACTTAATGTGTAGAGGCGATGTCTTGAAACTGTACTTGGGTGGGACTTAGTGGAAGGTTGATGCTGGATTAAGCCTATTAATTGAACTTAGCATATTTACCAAAAGTGGTGATCAGGAGAAGTCACATAGCTTTGGGCATGGAAATTGGTATGCTACTGGACTTGATAGACCTTAACTTGGTAACTCTCTTTATTGCTCTCTTGCTAGGATTGTTCTTCCTTCATCATAAGAGTTGCATGCTGAATGATTTGCTATAAAAAGTATATGGTGAATACTGACATGTTCTTTGGTGCAATTTGCTTTTCCTATTCTGATTTAGAAACATGCCATAGAAGATGATTTTAGAGATTGATTCCTTGAGTGCTTTATTTGAATTGTTTGTAGAAGTTTTAGGATTAATGAGATGTTTTCCTAGTTCTCAAGTCCATCCAATTGATGATTCAGCAGATAAGCACAATGCTATATCTGTTTTGCAGATTTGAAAGTTTATTGTTAGTTAATGCTGATATAAGTGAAAAACACAGTTTACTTTGGACCATAGTAAAAAACTAAGGTATAATCTAAACATTAGGTCTTATGCTAGTCATTTGAAAATGCATTTTAATATAAATTAAAAGAATGTGGCATTCTTTGTGTGGATTAGTGTTCAGGTTTCGTTTCATTGCATGGCATCAAACTAAAAAGTCTCACACTGTTTTCCTAACAATGGCTGTGCACTGTGTTTGGTAATTATTTTTGTAGGATTTAGTCTGGGAAGATGACAAAAACTTTTGTTGGAATCATGAAATCATTGTTGGGAGATTGTTATTGTGATGCTGGAAGATCACTGAATTTGTACTAATGATGATATCAAACAATATGTGAATCCATTTGATGTAATGGTCCTTTGTGTAGTATAATGTGGGTATGAATGATGCCAACTAAGAAAAGAGGGATCTAAAATGATGCCTAGGCTGATTTTTAAGTAAGATTACCCATCCATTTAGAGGATGGATTGGTTTTGTCTTCTGTAGTAATGCAATCTAAAATCAATAAACCAACTGCATCAAAGAAATGCTGCTGGTAGATTAATGTTTCTGAAATTATCGTGATGTTAGAATGTTAGAATAGTTCAACTTGAAAATTTTAACATCTATTCTAAGGGAAATTTTGTGATGCATGTTAAATTTAAGTAAATAATAATAAATCATATGCTTATCTGATGATTAGGTGCTGCAGTAGTGTAGGTCTGCGTGCAACCCATTTCTGTAGATGGAAAGAGAGAATTACATGCTTGATTTTGTGCAGCAGATTAAGCTTAGCTGTGACCATTATGAATCCTATTTAATTGGGAAAACAGAATTTATCAAACATCGTAGTATTTTTGTTATGTGCTAGGGTGTGCAACAAAATGAACCAAACTGCAAAACTGACCTGAACTGGTTATTACAGTTTGGTTTGTGTCGGGTTTTTCCGCATTCAGTTTGGTTTTGGTTTAGAATTTTTTTGGAATTAGAAAAACTCCTTCGGTTTCGGTTTAAGTGAAAAAAACAAACTTAAACTAAGCTGACCCTCATATATACTATCGTACCTAGAATGGCGAGCCAACCCGGTGCACTAGTCGCACTCAAACTAGCATAACCCTTAAACTGAACCCAAACCCAGTGCTAGCATGCTCGGTGGAGGAACCATGAGGGCTTTTATTTTAAAGCAAGGAACTTTCATTTAAATAGCCTATCTGGTTTTAAATAGAACCAACTCCTTGAACCCTTGAATCCTAACACTTCTGAGCCTTCCGATTAAACATTAATCCAATACCTTTAGTCCAATCTTAGACAAAGAGCAAGGAGAATAGAAACACTGCTGGATAAACCATGGCTCCAACCAGGGTGGTTTATGACAAGACTTATATATTATATAAGGAAAAACTAAAAAGCTCCACCTAGGCCTGCTATAGATATGATGGTTATTGGTTTAATTTCCATAGACCCTCGCTCACTCTCCTCGCTGCTTGGCTGCCTTCCCTCCCAAAATTGCGGCTCCTCTCTCATGGCTTCCCACAAGCCTCAACTATCCAAGGTCAAGCCTAACGCCAACCAATGATCCCCTTTCGAACCCCCATTGTCGCCCTTATGGCCACCGTTTGATAAGGGTTAACTTTCTTTTCTTCGAAGCTGGAGGTTTTTTTTGGCCTATCTTGTGGAGGCTATATATGATTACTTTTTCTAAAGGAAAACCAGTTGTGCAGAATGCCACTAATGTTTAGGGATTCTTTTGACTGAAAGTTTGACTTTGACTTTGAAGATTTACCTGGTGGCCCGGAAGTGCTTGGTTATTATTCTCGTGATGAAGAAAGGACAGGGCACCGTGCAATCAGAGATACTGAATCAATTGCTGCTTCCTATGATCGTTACTTACGCAATGGGGTATTGTTTGTGAGTACTTAGTTATTTACATCTTTAGTTAAAAGTCTAACTTTCAGTTGTTAGCATTCCTGTAGGTTTCTTCTTTTGGTGCGGGAGAATCATTAGGACTGTGGCTGGAGGAATGACTGGTCATCCTGTTGATGATCGACGTATGATGGGTGTTGGGGAATGGATGGCCGGACTGTTGGATATGGTGGTGGAAGCCTGAACCTCCTCTCGGGGGAATGGATAGCCGTACTGTTGGATATGGCAGTGGAAGGCCAGAACCTCCTCTTCCTCAAGATGCCTCAAACACATTATTTGTGGAGGCCTTCCTGCGAACTGCACACGCAGGGAAGTCTCTCGTATCCTTGTACCTATCTCTGTCATTTTTTGTGAGGTATTTTCTCTTCTGCTGTTCCTAATTTCTATCTGCAGATATTTTCCGTCCTTTTGTAGGTTTTCGAGAGGTGAGACTTGTAAACAAGGAATCACGACATGTAAGTTGCATTTGCTGAGACCAAAATTATGTCTGTAAAGTGTTGCTGTTTGTTTGTAGCTTCATCCTTTCATCCCTTTTCCAGCCTGGAGGAGATCCCCTTGTCTTATGCTTTGTTGATTTCTCCACCCCTGCTCAAGCTGCAGTTGCTTTGGATGCATTGCAAGGTGAAAACAAGAAGCTTATCACTCTTAATACTTATGTTAGATATGTACAATCACATTTAGTTGCACATATGCATTGCTGCTTATTAATGCTCTTCTTTGTAATTGCATCACTGCTACATTTCCTTTATTTTTATTACTGTACATATATATATACCTGTCATATTTTTCAAGTTATCTTCCTAATCTTATTGAGATTCCCTTTCAATTTGCCAGTTCTATGCTGGCTATTTTTCTGCTATATTTTACATTTGAAATTTTATATGGTCTGGATTCATTAGAAAGCATATTCAAGATGACCGGCTCAATGTTGTACCATGGTTTTCCCCTGAACTTGTTTCTTCTTGTGGAAATCAAATTTAAGATCTTTGATCTGCTGATGTGTGCTAACCACCAGCTGTTTTAACATGTCCCACTTATCATGGTGTAAAATCCAAGTAACTTTTGTCTGATAAAAAGTTCTAGGCAACTTGAATGTGATGTGAATGTGATCTAGATAGGAAAGACAAGTATGATTTTTCTATCATTCCTTAGAATATGCCCTTAGGCCTGGTCACCCTTGTCAGACTGAGTATGAGATGGACCATGTATCATGGGAAATTTCTTGTTTGGATCAGACATGCTATTCAGTGGGAGATCATATATGGATGTGAATGTTATTGATTGTAATTTGAATGTAAGGTTGTCCACCACTAGAGATTGATAAAGTTCCTGACAGTAGTTGCCGTCCATTTTTATTCTAGTTCTCATCTGATCTGTCTAGGTTCTTTCCATTTTGCCTGCCTGGGAAAGTGCTCGTTTGCTGCTTGGTCTTTCAGCTGCTTTACACTCTGCCTTCAGTCTTCTCTCCCATTGACAACAGAAAAAATTTTTGTTGTGCAAATGACCCTTATATTTTGTACTGATTCTGGCAAACCAATTAGCTAGTCAAGTTTGTGGATTTTTCTCCGCCACTATCAAGATTTAAAACTGACTGAGAACTGAGGCAGAACTGACTAGCCTCCTTGATAATATATATGTTCAGCCAAATGGAAGCAGCATGATTGCTGTGACAGCCATCCATGGGATGAACCGTCTTATAACATATTGCTTGAGTGAACTGGTGATTGGTGAGGAACTAAGCCTATATAATAACTGGTGCTTGAAGAAGTATAATTGTATCGGTCCTTCCGCGGTATGACTTATCTGGGTATGCACTCATAGACCGCGGGTATTTATAGTGCGTTATGTTGCATTATTCGCATGTTACAGATCCGTTATGATCCCGTGTAGCGAGTCCCGTGCACAACGTAAATAGTTACGATTCGATTTTGCAGGTTATAAATTTGACGAGCACGATCGAGAATCAGCCAATTTGAGGCTGCAATTTGCTCGCTTTCCTGGTCCGAGGTCATCTGGTGGGCCTCGTGGAAGGCGTTAAGTTGTGGGGATTCCTTTTTACAGGTGATACGAGAAATACATGCGTTTTTCCTTATAATTCTTTATGCGGCTGTAAAATGTGCTTGAGAACAGCGATGCGGTGCTACGATGACAATTGCACTGAAACCGTCCGTTGGTCGTTTCTTGTAGGTTCGGAGGCTCCTGTGAGCGAGGGACTCAGTAGATTGTCCATTTCTGGTTTTCGTCTTCTCTAGAGTACTATGAACGTAGCTGCGATAGGCATCTGAACTTTGAGGTTATTATGACGTGATGTATCTGTTATGCGCCTATATAACTGTTACATGATATGCTATTCTGTGTATGCAGTGATAACTAAACATGGACCATCTAAACATTGCTTTCTGTGGATCCTATTTCAAAACAGCAACTTTATTTTTGTCTGGAACTAGCTAAGTACTTGTTACCTGACATGACTGGTTAACACCAGATCTTTACATGCTACCTTCTTCCTTGTGGTTCACCTAATGGGCTTGATCCCAGTTTATCACTTTATTGCTAGCACGGATATCAGGTGACATACGAATTTGTCATAACGAGTTACACTCATAGAACATCACGTGACCATAGCCTGGTGGTTAAGGCAACACCCACTGTCGGCGAAGTATATTTTAAATAAATGATTCTCAGTTATTGAAAATTAATATCAATGAACAAAAATAGTTGCCTATACTAACTATAAACTCTAGTGCTTAATAATTATAATACTTATGGAGATCACCTTTTGTAACTTTGAATATTTCAATGTCAATTTCTCAGGCATGATGCATGCATTATAATATACATGCATACATTTAGATATTATTTCACCTTTATTTAGATATCATACTTCCTGGGCACCCCTTGATAGTTTGCATTTGGATTAGTGAGGTTGTATTATGTATTGTATGCAGCATATTGCAACCATCATGAGTCATCATCTTTTCTATGTATATTGGTCGGAGGATCAGAAAAAGCCCTAGTTTATTTCCTCGGTGTCTTGTCAGATCACAATAAGGGGGAAACTGAAAGTGATTTATGTCTTATTTTTGTTTTGGCCGTCTGCCAAGCTTGTGTATAGGTTGCTTGACCTCCACTAGCAAGGTCCTATATGCCTAATGAGGTCTTTGTTTGGTAAAAAACATGTTGGATGCTTAGCGGTAACTGATAATTAACAGAGAATGCAATGATAAAGGGGAAGGAATATGAGGAGAAGTTAGAGCAGGTAAGAAGTGGGAAAAGTGGTGGGCTTGCAAATGGATTGGGTATGGATTAGTTTGGGGTTAATCTGAGTCTGATCCGTTTCCAATAAACCTAACGTGATTATCCCCGGTAACATGATAAAGATTGACCTCAATTCAAGAATTTTAAGATTGGATATCCAATTCAAAACTTGACTTCATCTTGGCAGTCTCAGACTGAGAAATTGATCTCCATTGGCACTCTCTGCAGGCAGAGATCAATTGCTAGAGCTGTAGGAAAGGTGAGAGGGAAGATAACTTACTGTATCTTTGGATTTGTTCTCTTCTATTAACCTTGGGGTGGCAATCTTATCAGGCAGTAACCACCCAGAACATGGCAGAGATTTGAATAACTAATCTTAAGCCCTAATTCTAGCTGTAAGCGAAAGAAGCTCCAGTAGAGTGGGTCCAGATGAGAGGGATTTGTGAGAGGACAGCGAACAGTTGAAAGCAGCAGCTGTTAAAAACATTTCTGCAGTGGATGACATATTTGATCACATGATATATCATTATTCCTCGGGCAATTTTATTATTTATTGTAACATGTTATGTATGTTATAATTGATGATACTTGATAAATGAGGAAATAAAGCCAACCCAAATGGTGGCAAAAAGGCTAGATGAATATGGTTAGAATTACGTTATGTATTGACAAGGTAATATATTGTTGTCAGATTGGGCCGTAATGGATCTGATTGATCATGATCCAAATTTCATCTCTTAAATTGTTCACTTATTGAGATCTTATGTTGTCAAACCTACATCAACTGTTTGGAGTTTGGTCCTGGATATGGGGCAAACTTGAGTCATGGGTCTGACGTTTTATCTTCTGCTGGGGATGTGTTGAACGTAATGCCAGGTATCATGCACCCCCAGTGAATCTGTACCATCTATGCTCGGGATCATATGTCCGATTCGAGAAATCTCAATCATTTGTTAAGTAATTTAAAAATAATTGGTGAATCTGATGTTTAACAATTTCGAGTAACTAATGATTGTTCACCTGTCGTGATGAATTCTTTCCATTTTTCTCTCTTTGTTATAAAAGTTTACAGTTGCTGCTTTCTGAATCTCCTTTGTTTGAAAAGGTGAGCAATGATATCAATAACATGGATGATACATTGCTATTAGGTACTTATGGCTGGAGAAGTATATAATTATTTGCTACTTTATATAGATATATGATTCAGGTGTAGGTTAGTAACTAAGGTTATTGGGGTGTTCGACAGATACGTTTTAAGTATTGTGCAATTTATGATATGTTCGCCTCCAAGAAAGGCATGCATGATATTAGTGCCTGGTAAGAATTATTCATCTTGCTTTGCCGTTTTGCTGGATCCATGTTCTTGGTATGGCGAGATTGCTAGAGGAATCTATTGATTTAAGCCATGTAGCTGTGTGATTTGGTTTTCATTTTAATGTCAGATTATCAGGTTACTATTTTATGTGTAACCCTATGATTGTTCAACAAAAATACCGTCCTAATTCTTATTCTGCTTATTACTTTGTAATGGAATGATGTGGAAATTTATTCATTGATAGATATCCCCCCCCCCCCCCTCTCACGCTTTCTCCATGTTAAATGCCAAGTTTGGAGCAGCATGGCTGCATTTATCTGCTGTGGATTAAGACTGCATATAATTCGTAGTATTTGATTGCAAATCTTGGGCAAGTTAGGGCGAGGTTATCGTATCCGCTGGTTGAGGCGAATTCCAAAGTGAAGCTCAATAGCTCTCTCAGCAAGCTGCTGTTGCTTTTTCCCTTTTTTTTGTTTTTTTTTTGGGTGGTACAAGTGGGTGCATCTACCCCAACAAAACAAAAACTACCATTGTTTTGTTGGCTATCGTGATGCGATTGCGGTGAGGTGGATTGGATATGATTCCTTTGTTGCAAAGGACATAAATTCAGCATGGTGCAATTGCCTTCCGGATTATGACGATTAGCATCCGTTGCATATGAGTCACCTTAATGGGGAATTTATAATTTTGTTTGATCCAAGAGATTCATCCTCTTCAAGCACTTTGATATACATGGCTTGGAGGATGAGCTTGTTGAAAGGATCGTCTCCTTCAACCTTGATGTACTGTTGCTTGACATTGCTTCATCGACTTTAATGAGTAATGCTACTTCGCAGCAGCCCCACAGCTTGTGTAAATGAAAATGAGCAAGCTACACTCCACGTTGGCTCATTGGTGGAAGACCGTAGGCCAATAATCCGAAGGACTAGGCCATTTTATTGCTTTTAAGAAAGGAAGCGATATCATTTTATTGCTGTTGGACCTTGTCAAATGAATGGAAAGAGAGGCTGTTCTTAAACGTTTCTAGGTCCACCAGGATGGTTTCCCACGTGGGAACTATCGATAAATAGCCATCAGGTCTATTTTGCGTGCCGTCTACAGCCACGGTTTCGGCTTGTTCTTGGAAGTGGGTTGAGAGTCTTCCTAGCAGTATTCTTTTATCCAGGGTATTGGGTCGGCAGGATTGTTATTGCTAGTGTTGCGAACTTGGACGTTTTTTTATATCTTAACACCTGACCTGGACAATCATGAGCGAGAGTCCAATAGTTTTACAAGCCGTGGTCTTTCAGCCAGACTCGTGATTTCGCAGTCGCTGACTTATATTGCTCAACCTGAGCATGATCATGAGCAAGCGTTTATATATGTTTTGCAGGAATTTGAAGTACATTAGATTGGAGAAAATGAAAACTTTGACATGATGCCGACCATAGTTTGGTAGGAATTTGAAGTGTATTAAGATCGGGGAAATGAAAACTTTTGATATGATACTGACCATGGTTGGTATGGAACGAAGATGCCGCTTAAACCATGGTAAAAGAGTTGCGGATAGTCTATCCAGTCAATTCTCGTATGACCAGCAAAAAGAGTTGTTGCCAGGATACGATACTTCAGTTAGAATGCCGACTGGTAGCAATTTTGGCTAAGAGGTAGATGTTTCACTGAAATATCGCTTTGGTTTTTGTACTCCCGATATGAGAGAGGAGGCCATTTTACCATTAGCGGGTCATGCCTGTTTCAGCTCCACTCAAGGCCAACCACATGCCCGAAGTGATCTCCCGCTGGGTGAACAGACTTCAAAGGCTAGTTGCGGATCTACGTGCAACTAAGGTAATCATTTCAAGAGAACGCTATAATGAAATATCTTCACATTATCTTATAAGTTTTGTTTGTACGAGTGCTACATAACACTTGATGGTGTGACTGCTCAAGAGCAGCTCGTTTCTTGAAATATTTTAGTGCGCATTGTTTGCGCATATTTCTTTATATAGAGTTCTACGAATTGATAATTTAGTTTGAATACCTCGAAAGCAGCCCAGCATTTTAAATGGAACATATTCAACAATGTTTTGTATTGGCGAGTTATTAGCGAGCTTTATGATGGATACCACTTAACGTCGGAGTAACTTTGTCACCCTTAACCTTCTCGGAAGAGTTGAAACCAGAGGATGCTTAACAATGATGACACAAAAGTATAGATCAAATATGTCATTACATTATGCAGTCGAAGACGAGTCCATGTACAAACTCGCCCAATATTTCTACCTACGATGGGATCTTATATCAGGCAGCAAGTTTGTCTGTTTAGATGACAAATTACATCATGGAACTTACCAAATACTACAATTTCCTCTTTATAATCTATAGCTTTTTTGAAGCAGGATAGGTAGTGCATGAAGCCTTCAATTCCTTCGAGATTGATATGCCCGCACATGGAGGAGTTCTTCTTATGTAATTCATTTATACATTATCAACATCATATTGATTGATTGGTGATTGATTACTCTATATTCATGCTGCAAGGAAAACATCCTTGACCTTTAGGCCTCGACTTTAACGGTCCGCAACTTTCAAGGTCTTGCAGTACATTGTTGTACCCATGTTGCTAGCTTGCATGTTTGAAATACAACCTCAATTTCACAATCACTACAGAAAAAAAAAAAAAAAAAAAAAGTTTTTAGCTTACAAGCCAAATATAATTGATAGTATGATCAATATATGACTAATTTTTATAATATATGGTGCAATAATTTAGAACGAAATTTTGACAAACTAATGCTTGTTGCTGGATATTAGTTTGAAAATTAATGGACAACCTTGTTAAACAAAATTGTAAAGTAAAAGTGTACATTATAACAATGCAATACTTTATGTGAAATTAACTTATCCATTTGTAAACTCTTTCCAAAATAAAGCAAAGTGAGGAAACAAGTGTAAACAAGAAAGATAGAAAGCATTACCTTAGGATATTTGAAGAAGCTAACCAAGATGCCTTAACTTCATATTTCTAATGATATACTCATGCATAAGCATTGCTTAAATAGAAGTGATGGTACCCTCATTGCTATTAAGATTGAACTAAGTGTTTGATATGCTTGGATCTTATATGATATTTATTTTGCATTAGAGAGATTTACATCATATCCGCCTATTTTAGGTTATGCAAGAAAATCTCTACTTTGTCAGAGCTAAAGATTTCCAAAATCACCTGGTATTCTGAATACATTAATGCTTGCATATATGGTTCCATTGGACAAAAAGAAAGGTTTGATTGAATGGCATGCGGAATACATGATGCACCTTTATTTTGCAGTAGAGAGATTACATGATATCCAACTAGTCTGGTTTTACATGGAAATCTGTACTTTATCAAGGCTAGAGGTTTCCAAAATTGTCAAGTATTTGAAATGCATTGTTGCTCGCATATATGGTTAGGTTGGATAAAATAGCTTACGCTGCATGGCATGTGGAATACATGATGCATAATTTTCTTATATACATGGTATATATATTCATTCCAAAAGAGAACAAAATATATTAAAAATTTAGTAATTACAAAATCATATTCAGGTATTTCTACATCATGGACATGCTACTAGAGCATTGTACATGTTACAACTTCTTGAAATGCGAAAAGCTAGAACAAAAAGTAATAAGCCTAATTCGATTTCCTGGCTCATTGTATATGCTGAAGCAGTAAAAAAGGTTTATCTAATGCACAGGTATAAAGAAAAAGGGGAAAGGGAGGAAGGTTTGCTAATTAATCAAGAAAATTTTGTTGGACTTGTCTAACTAAATATTTTCTGAAAAATGGAGTTGCAACACCTTCTTTAAGCATAAATCTGACAAGCAATCAATCTGATTTTTCTGATTACTTGATAAATAGTGCCTGATCAATTTATGGATAATTTGATGAAGACACGTGGCATTCTTAAATATGACAACAGAGAAATCTATTGAGAGGAGTTACTAATGGGGGAAAATCACCCAAGTCAAATTGGAGATTACTATCAAGGAAAAAAGAAATAAAAGAGAAACAAGTATAAACAGTTTTCTGATCAATTGTTTTAAATGAACTGATGTCACATGCCACTATTGAAGTTTCACGGATGTCATCCCTATATAGAATACCATGCGAGGACAGCCATAGAGAAAACTAAAAATGAAAGATAATTTGAGAAAAACTACCAAGAAATCATACATGTAAGTCACCACAAAAGAAGTTATTCCTGTAAATAACTATCCGTAGATAATTATTCATGAAAGAAGCTTGCAGGGAGTTTTCCTATAAATACTTAAGGAGGTTATCAGATGAAGACCACCTTACAGCTCTCAATACAATAATGGCTTGAGATTTCTACATCGATAAGGGCTTCTAAGCTTCTTGTAAAAGCATGAACTTGCTCTCTGCTATGTTTCACTATTGTTAGGATTCACCAATGACCCTACATATTTAGAAGGTTAGCAAAAAATCTCTACTCACTAAAGATTCCCACCTGGTATTCTTACATTAATGCTTGCATATTTTCCAGGACAAATTTAATATATACAGAAATTCTGAGAGATTTACATGATTCCAATTTGGACAGGAAATCTGTACTTTCAAGTAAGAAAACATATTTGAAATGATTCATTTGTTAGGTTGGTAAAATTACGCTCATCAAATACTATTTTTTTTATTACATGTATATATATTCATCCAGAGATTAAAAAATTTAGAATCATCATATTCGGTATTTCTCATCATGTGCAAAATTACAGAAACTCTTGAAATGCAAAACTAGACAGTATAAGCCTAACGATTTCTGCAGTATATGCTGAAGCATAAAAAAGGTTTTCTTGCAAGGAGAAAAAGGGAAAGGGGAGAAGGTTTGCTAATTATCAAGAAAATTACTTTTAACTAATATTTTCTGAAAAAAGTTGCAACACCTCTAACTAATAAAGCAATCAATCTATTTTTCTGATTACTTGAAAATAGTGCCTGACAATTTATATATTTGATGAAGACATGGTTCTTTCCAGGAAATCTTGAGAGGAGTTACTAATGGACCCCCATGGAAACTATCAGGAGTAGAGCAATATAAACAGTTCTGATATTGTTATGAGACTGTATGCTTCAGCAGTCCAAAAGTAGATCAACCATGAACCAGTGTTCTAGTTTAGGAGTAAGAGAAAACTGATGTCCCATGCCAATTGAAATACTGCCCCTATGGACTAGTCCATGAGTGCAAGCCATAGAACACCACAAATGAAATATTTGGATGATTCCTCTAAGAATATATACACTGTAAATTATTCACCAAGAAGCAAAAAAAGGGAGTATTCCTGTAAGGAAACTAAGATAATTTTCATGAAAGAAGCTTGCCTTAGGGAGTCTTTCCTGGCTTAAATACTTAAGGAGATAAGGCTGAAGACCACCTTACAGCTCTTGTAATACAATAATGAACTTGAGATTTCTAATCGATAAGTTCAATTGTTCTTGTAGGAACTTGCTTCTGCTATGTTTCACCCTATGAATTCAAATGACCCTACATATTTAGAAAAACAGGTCTGGCGAGGCCAAAATCAGTCTCTACTCACCAAAAAGATTCCCGTAGCTCATGAGCCCATTCATTTACAATGTACATGCATTCTTCTGCATCAGTTTTCTCCAGCGGACATATATTCTAATATATAACCAGAAAATTCTGAGAGGCTCTTTGTTCATCGCCTTCACAATTTGGACAGGCACACAGCTCTGCACTTCTCTGTAAAGAAAACCATCACTCTTGACATATGACCTTCATTTTTGTTTCAACCCTTGGTAAAATCACAGATCCATCAAATACTATTTCCTCTTTTGTTACAATGTGCATGTAGCATGTCAAGCTCCAGTGAGATTAAAACACGACTCCATCAGTTGGATTCGGGCATGCTCATCATGTGCAAAATTACAGAAACTCATTATATCTAATGCAACAACTTGACAGGCATTCTTCAAGCATCTTCAACGTATTAGTCTTGCAGTTATCCATGCATTGCAAAGTTCATCAAGATGAACAGATTGCTTAGCTTTCAACCTGGAGACCCAAATTGGGAACATAACCAAGAAGCTTCATAATTGCAGTAATCTCATCCAACAACACATATACCTCTTTAAATCTAGGATGGGATTTATCCTCCACAAGAAACTTATGCATGCTACCTCCTAACTCAATAAAGCTATATCCAGCTGATTTCCTATGTTGCTTTCCTTTCATCAGCTTCCATACTTTAGCAACACAATCCCACCTGCCTGACAATGCATATATGTTTGAAAGAATGACATGGTTCCCTGGGTTCCATGGCTCAAGCTTGAAGAGGAACTCCGCTGCTATTTCTGCCAACTGGACCTCACCATGGAAACTGCAGGCTCCCAGTAGAGCTCCCCATATCACTGAATCTGGTTCCACTGGCATACTTGTTATGAGACTGTATGCTTCTTTTAGCAGTCCAGCACGACCCAGTAGATCAACCATGCAACCGTAGTGTTCTAGTTTAGGAGTAAGAGAAAACTCTCTCTCCATGGATCCAAAGAAATACTGCCCCTCTGCCACTAGTCCTCCATGAGTGCAAGCTAATAGAACACCGACAAATGTAATATCATCAGGGATGATTCCTCTTTCCTAACATTTGATATGGATATGAACACTTGTTAGGGAAAAGTTATTCAAGACAAGACAAAATAAAGGATAATGGCCGCTAAGAAAGCAAATAATACAATAGAAGGCAGATCCAAGAGACGTCTTCATCTGCAGAATGTATAAAATTCTTTAGGCACGATAATAACACTCTCTTTAATATCTAATGAGGATTGATATGTGATAGTTCAGGATTTGTTTTGAGGGGGGGGGCTTGAAAGTTTATCCCATAAATGAATCAAAAATTTTTCACAAAAACAAAGAGCTCGAAAGCATCTCTTTTCAAGATGAGTGATTACACATGTATAAATATTTGACATCCACAACCATAATGTTCAATTTACAATCTGGGATTGGCTTTATGAATCATTTGTCACCAAGAAGCATATATTTAGTGGAGGCATAATACATAACCTCATTTCCTTTTTGGATCCTTTGACAAATAGGTTCCACCATTTCTTATTTTTGTAATTCATTACTCATTTCCTTTCATAATCATGGAAAAATATAATTACCAATGGAGGAGCAAAGCTAGTTTTCTTTATTATAGAGTACATATTTAAACAATTAAGTTAGTTCAAACGTTCATGAGGCTAGAGCAAAAGTTGTTCTGTACCATGAAAGAAAGAGCTAACAACTATTATTGGAAGAGAATAAACAGGATAACAGTACCAATCATAAATAGACAATTGGTAAGAAGCAACCAAAGAAACTTAGAAGAGACGCTTACCCTCATCTCATGGAAAAGCTCAAGAGATCCTCTCCACCTTCCATGCACCGCCATCCCCATGATCATCGAATTCCACGAGCACAAATTTCTCCGGTCACCCAACTCATCAAACACCCGTCTCGCCCGCTCGATGCTCCCGCACTTGGCATACATCTCCACCAATGCGTTGCTCACAAACACGTTCCCAATGAGCCCATTCTCCCTCGCATACACGTCAATCCTCTCCCCTAAACCCATCGCCCCAAGGTTCGCACAAGCAGGGAGGACGCTCGCGAGCGTCACCTCATTCGGCATCACTTCGCCCTCCTCCCACATCCTAACAAACACCTTGATAGCCTCCTCATACTTCCCGTTCTGGGAGTAGCCAGAGATCATCGACGTCCACGTTATCACATTTCTAAGAGGCATCATGTCGAAGAGCTCCTTTGCTTTCGCGAGCTCGCCGCACTTGGCGTAGCCACCTATCATGGAGTTCCAGAGAGCGACATCTCTCTGGGGCATTTCGTCGAACAGGCGGCGGGCGCAAGGGAGAAGTCCAGCTTTTGCGTACATATCGAGGAGGGATGTGGCGACGAAGGCGTCGAAGGGGAGGCCGGACTTGAGGAAGTGGGCGTGGAGGGCGCGGCCGTGGGCGGGGTGGGCGAAGGAGGCGCAGGCGGAGAAGAGGAAGACGAATGAGTGGAGGTTGGGTGGGTGGTGGAGCGGGCGGCGGCGCATGCGAGCGAAGAGGGCGAGGCATTGGTCGATGGGACCGCGGGCGGCGTAGAACTGGAGGAGCTTGTTATGGAGGAAGGTGGAGGGGGGAGTGGGATTGGAGTCGAGGAGGGAGCGGGCGTAGGGGCCGTTGGGGATTTGGAGGAGCCTCAAAACGAGGAGTTGGCTGTAGTCGATGTGATGCCGAAGGGAGTGGGCGTGGATCTGCTTGATTTGGTTCATAACAATAATAATACCGTTGTTGTTGGTTCGGCTTTATGTATATATAAAGAAGGGGAAGTGGTTTTCTTTTTTCTTCTTTATTTTTTTATACAAATAGGTGATGACATCAATTTCATATTAGCGCAACTCAAATAGTTAGATTATAAAATATCATGCAAAGTTCAGGGATAAATATCTCTGGTGTGATCACCAATGAAGAAAGTAATCCAATCTTTCATACGGTTCATTTTTCAAAAAAACGTGTTGAATAGTCACCATGATGAGAAGATTGAAAAAATTTCAGATATTGCAGAAAATTGGATGAGGATTTAGTTGCTTTGTCTTATTCCGGATCCAGCTAATAATAATAGCAGATCATCTTCAAATTTTTTTTTCTAGTTTACGATTTCTATCTCACGTAGATGATACCTACTAAGTAGCACGAAGTTCTACTTCCAGAAGGGAAAGTATGGTTTACCAGAAATTTTTTCAAAGATTGGATAGTTATATTGTTAAATTATATATAAAATATTATATATTTAAATGCATATATTTGTAATTGGACTTTTGGTTGGATTATTTATTTATTCATTTTGAAAGATTGTTTTGATTGGAAGGGTAAGATGATGCCTTTAATACAATTACAACGCTTCAAAAGGAGAGAGAAAATAAATAATAAACCAAAATTATCTAAAGTTATGATACTTCTCGTGTTACGCCTAGATCGGTTATGCTTGCAGCTTCAATGGGGCCTGGCACCATGTCAGGTTCTTCGAAGAAGAATGGGTCCTGGTGCCATGTCAGGTACTCTGGAGAAGAACGAGTCCTGGCACCATGTAAGGTGCATCGGAGGAGGTCAGGTCCCTCGCCTTCGGGAGATCTCGACCTGCCAGACCTGCACAAAAAAAAGAAACCCGGGCCAAAGATTCTAGCGGGGATACTCCGACATTCAAGTTAGTTCGGTGATTGAAGGCAACAGTCCCTCTTTCGCGGTGGCCTCGAAGACCTCCGCGAAGAAGGGGATGAGAGAAAAGAAAGGGTTCTCTTAAGTTTAGCACGGGACGCTTGCCCCTTACTTTGGTCGGAGGTCCTCTTACCTATATAGAAGTTGACATCACAGAGCAGGGTCTGGAACCCTGGCAAAGCACTCCTCTGCGATGGATGCAGGCATGGCAAGGCTTTGTGGGGTAGGACCTGGAGCCCTAGTAGAGCATGCCTTTGCATGGGGTGCATATCTAGCAAAGCACCGCAGGACAGGATCTAGAGTCTTGGCAGGGCATGCCTCTACAAGGGGCATAGGTTTGGCAGAGTGCCATGGAACAAGACTTGGAGCCTTGGCAGGGTGCTTTTCTATGGGGGGGTGCAGGCCCGGTGGGGCACCTCCCCCGCAAGGTGTACCTTCCCAAAGGTCATGTCAGGTTCGATGGAGATGGCGACATCACATTCCTAGTCGCTATCGGTACTCCCACTTGCATGGCTGGGAGTAGGCAGGTTGTACATGCTTGACAGGGGTTGCAACCTTCCTGCCCCATCGCCTGCCTTGGCCTATGAGAGGGGTTCCCTCGAATCCATGCCTCAGCTCGGCCGAGGGCTATAGTCGGCTACGAGCTTTATCCGACCAGGAGTTCTACTCAGCTAGGAGCTCTACTCGACTAGGAGTCCAACTCGGGTAGCCACGTCAGTGGCTAACCACATCAGATGTCCCCCACTTTCAAGTCTAGAGTGCACTATGGTTTTCCGGGCTCGGGATGAAGGGAGTATTTCGATGCTATTGATGTGGAGGGCCCTTAGGCTTGTAATTAATTACCGTGATCTTTGACGATCTGCATATCGTCCACCCGTCAATGGGGAACTGCCACGTGCATGGGAAGACGGTGATTTGAAATGACATCCTCACACCTCCCAGCATGGCGGTTCTCGACTTGATGCATCACATTTGATAAGTGTTTGGCATGCACCTCAATCTCATCGATCGATAGGGAGAGGGTTGCATTTGACCATTGAGCCAGGCTTCAAAAGGGGTCTTCACCTTCTCCACATTTGAGACCTCATTCCCTACCCTTTGCAGGTTAGTCCTCCTTTGTTCCTCCACCTCCTCCCAGCCCATCTCGGGGTGGTGTCTTCTTCCATAGCCCTAGATCTTCTTCCCCTTTTCCTTGCTCCTAGACTTCAATGAGTTGTTCCAGGGACGGGCACCACTCCCTGGAGCATTCTGTAGGTCCTTTAAGAGCTGCAAGGCCATTTTAGACTAGGCCTCCTCCCTCGGATAGAGAGGAGGAGGATGTCCCTTTTTGGGTTGCTTGAGGTCCCCGCCGAATGGGTGACTCCAATGTCCTAGACCTTCCCCCTCCCTCGGCACTCTTGAGCTCCAACCTAGCAGGTCCGTCGGGTGCCATCTCGATAATGACCAGGATGGATGCCCTTCACCTTCGAGGGATTTATGGGATCCCGGAGGCCATCCGGATCTCGGCCCCTAGCCCAAACGAGAGGGTCACTTCATAAAAGCCAGGCAGGATCACCTTGTACGAAGACTTCTTCTTTGCTGGCTTCTAGCTTGCTCTTCATCCTTTTATCCTGTCATTCTTAGATAACTATAGGTTAGTCCCTGCCTAGCTCACTCCAAATTTCTTTAGGGTTGTTTACTCTTTCATCATCCTATGCCACTTCCATGACATAGTCGCATGATTTTTCCTCTTCAAGGCCCTCTTCACCCTGGAAGCACCACTCCGTAGAGAAGGGGTGGTGGTTTGTCAAGCCTCGATCGGGGACTCTCTTGTTCGAGCTACCCACCACCATTAAGGGATAGAAAAATTGATATCTTTTGCTTTCATTGAGGATGTCAATTGGGTTTAGAGCGATCCCAATAGATCCCCTAATCAAAATGCCACAGTGAAGCCGGCCGACTAAGAGGTGTACGACCAGCTTGTCACCTCGATGATCCCCCATGGGTGGGACCTCCTCTCCGAGCAGAATCTCTTTGTGATGAGGGATGGACATGCGATGTAACCTGGGTTATTTGGAAAAGGGGAATATCTAAACAAACTAGGACCGTGGGAGGGCTAAGAAGCCTCCCGGGACTAGGGTGAAACTGAAACAAAAATTCTAAAACAGCTGATTTCTTTTGTTTTCAATTTTCTTGGTGGAGGTGGCGAAGGAAAGATGGGGATGGGAGACTGGGATCTGGATATCGTGGACTTTGGGACTCACCCTAACGAAGAGACCTCTCACCTCTAAGGTAACCCACCTCACTAATGGAGCCATACAGAGAGATCTCACACATCTAGAGCATCCCACCCACCTCACTAATGGAGCCGTATGGAGAGATTTCACACCTATAGGGCATCCTACCTTCCTCGATACTTGGAGGCACTAGGTTGGGTCTCAAAGATCATGAGGAGATAAGAAGATGGGATAGGGGATAACTGGGGCCTCACACCCCTCGATGCCAGAAGGCGAAGGCAAAACGGGCTTCAACTCAGAACCAGAACCAGAACCGGTGGCTAAACCAAAAATTTCTATTCAACTGAGTAATACAGGAAGGGAGGGGGCCTTTTTATAGGCAAACTAAAACCCCTCACTTATTTAGCCTACAAGCAAACCAAAAATAAAAAATAAATTATATCAAAATCCGTGCTACATCAAAATGGGTGCTGATCTGCTCTGAGAAGTGTGTTGGCTTGATGAAGTGCTTTGAAAAGTGTGCTGCTCTGAAAACTGGACTGCTCCAAAATTGGTGCAGACTCAACTCACGGTCGTGCATAGAGGGAGGATCGATCTCCGTCGAGCACCGGCGGACGGCCGATGGCTGGGAAGCTAGCGGCGGACGGCGAGCGGTGGATGGCGGGCGGTGGGCTGCAGGTGGGGTGGCGGCACAGGGTGGGCACGGCACGCCCTGTGCATGCCGTTTGGTCTCCCATGGACGTGGGACCCCTGGGCACTGGCGAGGGCCTCTGGTGGCCGGCCTTTGGCCGGTGGACGGCGGGATGGTGGCGGACGGTGGCAGGCTGGGCGGTGGCGGACGGTGGTGGTGGCTGCAGGAGGGGCGGCGGCAAGCGGCGGCACGGCACGCACGGGCATGTCGTTTGGCCTTCCCACGGCCGTGGGGCCCATGGGCACTGGCGAGGACCTCCGGTGGCTAGCGAGCACTGGCAGGCGGTGGGACGGCGGCAGGCATTGGCAGGCGGGTGGCGGGCATGCGGCGGCACGCCTAGGCGGACCGTTCGTCTTCCCATGGGCGTGGGCGGCGGATGGCCGGTTTTCCGACGAGAGTGGGGCCGGCGAGGGCGAGTGGCGGGCCGGCGGAGGCGACCGAGGGTTGGGCAGCGCAGATCTTGGGGCGGCGTGGCGGTGGGCTAGGGTTTGGGAAATTTTCAAAATCACGGGAGAAAGATGGAAGAAGATGGAATAAGGCTAGGATAAAGCAGGAATAAGTTGGGGATAAAGCTGGGATAGTGGGGATAGGTGGAATAGTGGGAATAGGAACAATAAAAAATGCGATAAAATAAGAAAAACATGAAAGAAAATCCGGACCTGCCCTGGATCCCCATAACTTTGACATCAGGATCAGCCTGATCCGGTCTCTAAGTAAGGGTCGTGGTGTGATTCCTTCAATAGTTTTTAATGACAAACTAGATTTCCTTCCTCATGCAGACATGAAATTCTTAGTTGACTAGATCTTGCAAATGACCTGCAAATGGACATCGATGGGGAGGCCCCGGGAGGAACCGACAAAGAGGCCTTACGAGGTGGGAGTGAAGAAGGCTCCGGCACCGATTTCAGTGGTGGCCGAAGGCACGGTCTCGCAGGCCGGTGGAGCCGTGGAGCTAAGGGAGAGGTCTCTTGGACCTCTTCCAACCATCCTGGAGATCTCCTCATCTCTGCCATCTCCTGCAGTGAAACCTAAAAGGGCTTCGACTCCACCCATATCCCTTACAGCAACGGAGGTGCGATCGTCGAGTCCAACACCAGCTGGTCCCTCCTTGGCTCTTACCTCGACTTCTAGAGTGGCCCAAGTCTCCATGATGGTTCCACCCCAAGCATCGACCATCCTGGATGCTGGGTTGGCCGAGAGGCTACTCGATTTCATCCTGCAGCCCCAGGATCGCATGGAGAGGAGCGGGCGCACTGTGGGCGAGACCATCATTGGAATTTTTCTCCAGCTGCTCACGATAAGTCCTTTGCACCTCCATTGAGCTTGGGGTTTAAGATTTGAAAAGGTGTACTAACTTCTTTTACCATGAATTCTAGCCTCAAGTCATCCAAGATGCCTTGTAAAGGAGGCATATCAATAGCCGGCCAAGCACGAGGTAGAGTCCCAGAACAGGGCCGACATTGCCTCGACAAAAGTTGTAGCCTCGACGGACCAGGTGCTGAGCCTGGAGGTTCAAGTGAAAGAGCTGGAGGTCGAGCTTGGGAGCTCCCACAACTCCATCATCGAGCTTGAGGAGTGGGTGGGTGACCGCAAAGCCGAGGTTGCCAAGAAGGATGAATACATTGCCCTTTTGGAGGAACGCTTTGCGGAGGCCATGGCCACGTCACTTCGCCAAGAGGGGTGACTCTGCACCCTCCAGATGAAGCTGGAGTTGGTCGAGGACTGTGATGCAGTGGCTGAAGGGAAGGCCACCACCATCGAGGTGGTGGTCAAAATAGCGAGGGAGGAGGCGGCTTAGGCAGTCAATCGCTGCAAGAACTTAGCGGAGTTCGAAGTCGAGGTTAGCGAGGCGGTTTGTGATGCCTTCTAAAAAGGCTTTGACTTGTGCAAGAAGAAGGTGGTGTAGACCTTCAATCTCCCAGGCTTGGAGAGCATCATCACTGACAAGCCCGATAAAGCAGACCCCCTCGTCCAAGATGATCCAGCCAGGACTGCCATGGTGATCGAGCTCGAGGTCGACCCAGCTCCTCTCCAAGAGTCCCAAGTCACCGAAGCTGCTACGAGGCCATACCAGCCAGGCTCAGTGCAGGAGACCATCATGCGAGTGATGGTCGAGACAGGGGCGATGATCGACATTGCCATGGAGGCCCTAAAGTCCGGTGGGGCCCCAGCTCTGAGCTCGGAGCCATGAATATTTTGTAAATCTTATCTTCTTTTTCTTTCTTTTTGCTTGGAGGATTTTGTAGAGCTCCTCGGCCTGTCAAGGGCCTCTTTTCCCTATAATATTTTTTGGTAATGAAGTCAAACATTGCTCCACGTTGGTTCTTCTTCCTTCTCTCTTCCTCTCTTTCTTTCTTTCTTTTTTCTTTATGACGATACCTGGCATCCAGCCTGGTGGTCGGGCAGCGGTGTAATGGAATGGATTGTTCCAAAGGGATGATTCTATAAGACATCTCGCCAGGGTTCGCCAAGCTTAGTCAATTGGGCAAGCGCAGGTGCTGTGAAGCAGACCATCTAAAAGGATGGAGCTATGAAGCATCCTGGCAGGCTTCATCTAACCTGGGGTCGGATGGATGGGCACGGGTACTGTGGAGTAGGCCATCCAAGAGGATGGTGCTGTAAGCATTCCATTGAGCTTCGTCCGACCTGGGGTTGGATGGATAAGAACGGGTGCTATGGAGCAGGTCGTCCGAAAGGAAGGTGTTGTAGAAAATCCCGTTGAGCTTCGTCCAACTTGGGATTGGATGGATCGGCACAGGTATTATAAAGTAGGCCATCCAAAAGGATGGTGTTGTAGAGCATCCTATTGAGCTTCGTCCGACCTGGGGTCGGATGGATGGGCATTCTCCAGAATGATGAGGTTAAGTAGTTCAGTCGAAGAGCATTTTCATTCCATTCCTGGATGGAGGACATACATTATTGTACATCCTCAGATTTCTGGCATTCCATGTCTGTGGCATCTGGGCGTTGTCGAGCCCTGTAATTTGATAGGCTCCTTGGTGCAATGCTTCGACCACCCTATAAGGGCCTTCCCAATTTGGTGATAGTTTACCACACTCGCCAGGCTGGGATACCTCTTCCCGTCTCAAGACAAGGTCTCCCAGGTGGAAGGTCTTAGGCCTCATGCATAAGTTGTAATAATGAGCCACTTGTTGCTGGTATGCAGCCATGCAAAGCCGAGCTTTGTCCCTTGTCTCGTCCAACAGATCAAGATTGAGGAGGAGGCCAGCCGAGCTGCTCAATTCATCGAACTGCTTCACTCGTAGCATCGGCAAGCCAATCTCTACCGATTTCACCACTTCGATGCTGAAAACCAGGTTGAATGGCATCTCGTCCATCATAGTTCAAGGCATAGTGTGGTAGATCCACAGCACACTAGGGAGCCCTTCCATCCACTGGCCCTTTGCTTCATCTAGTCTAGTACAGAGTCCTTGGAGGATAGTCTGGTTCGTCACCTCGGCCTCCCCATTGGTTTGCAGGTGGCCCACTGATGTGAAGCGATGGCAGATGTTTAGGTCAGTACAAAACTTCCTGAACGTTGCATGGTTGCTGAACTGCCACCCATTATCCATGATGATAGTATGGGGGAGACCAAAGCGGTAGATGACTGTCTTCTAGAAGAAGGATTTGGCCTTGTTCTCGGTAATCGATGCCAGGGATTCCGCTTCCACCCACTTGATGAAGGAATCAATGGCGACAATCAAGTACCTCAGCTGACTGGATGCCTGTGGAAATGGCTCTAGTATATCCATTCCCCACTTGGCGAATGGCCAGGGGGAGGAGAGTTGGGACAGTGATAAGTCTATTAATTATCCCAATTTAATCATTAAAATAAATATTAACTAATTTATATTTATTAAGAATTGATATTTTTATTAGTGTTATATAAAAAATAAGTCCATGAATTGAAAGAGCTTAATTTTTGAAGTCCAATAGCATAAACAGTAATCAAATCAGAACTCAAATGAGCCTAAAATCAAAGTTTGAAGTTTATTAAAGAAAATGCATGAATATTAAAGTAGCCGGTCCATAGAATCAAAGTTTGAAGTTTATTAAAGAAAGTGCATGAATATTAAAGTAGCCGGTCCATTATGGATCGACTGCTCAATTCATAAACTCCCGAATGGTCCACCAGCAACCATTACTACCGGTTCACGAGCCTGTCTGTGGACCATCATATTTCCCGAGCACTGTTCTCGCCAGAGAAGCCATCATAGGCCTTTCCCTTGCCGCCAAGAGCCTCCGCACAGTCAAAAAAACTTCCTCCAACTCGCCAACCCCCCTGTGCCGCCCACAGCATCATGGCCACCACCTTTTCTCCATCGTCTTCTCAGCTATCACTTAGCCGTCCACTGGCCAAGAATGTCATTGCTGGAGGAACTGCCAAAGGGACCATCCAAGGCTAGAAGAGCCATTGGAAAGCCATCATGCCCTGGCCCTCCCATCTTCATCCTCTATGTTCACTGCCACCTCCACCATTACCATCCTCCTCACTAACCATGGTCCCCATCCATGCACCGATCATCCTCTCCACCTCCTATTGACCACTGCCCAACTTGCCTCTGCCTCCCTGTCCTGAACCACCGATCCATCATTTTTCAACCACAGTCAACTATCCTCCCTGTTGCTTAGCGATCAGCACCACCAACTGATCACCATCCATGCCGCCGGCCGCTGTCTTTCACCGTCGGTCGCCGTCTTTCGCCACCAGCCATCGTCTTTCACTGCTATGCTGGAATGGGGAGAGGCACAATCAGAGGAGTCCGAGATCTGGGATTTGGCAAGAGTCCGATTAGGACTCTATTGACCCGAGAAGGAAGGAAGCAGCAATCGATCTATCGTGCAACATATCAGGAATTGAATTTCTCCTCGCAATACATGACCGATTCTAAGCTAGATCAACTCTAAATTTGATCAAGAGAAAGTCCTAGACGAGCTCTGTAAAAGGATCCTAAAAAGCCAGAAAGCATCATCAAATCCACCAATAATTTTTTTTTTATTTTTTTCACGTAATTAGTTTAGATTTTGAGAGAGAAGGAGAAAAATAGAGAAAAGAGATTCTTCAAGAGAGGAGAGGAGATAGAGTCCTGAATCTCCAAGAAGATATATCCAGGAGCCATGCTCGATTAAGGTGCAGTCTATTAGAAAGTACAGGTTTCCAAACTTTAATTTTGTATTTATCTTTTTATTCTATGAAATTAAATTAAGATTTAAATTTCTTTCAAACTTTTTTTATTTGATCTCCTAAAATTAATTATCTTGGTGGGACGAATTATGATCCTAGCACGATATGATTTATGCTTAACATAGATCATTGATTCTGGATTTTCATTCACTTATCTTGTTTGGATCTTTTCAACTTAATCATTGGATAGCCTATACTTGTGGGACGAGCTATGATCTTGATAAGATATGATTCGTACTTGGCAAGATAGTCTATACTAGGGATGAGTTTGAAGGATTCCAAAATAAATATGAACTTTAATTGCATATATTAGAATATATGCATGACTTGTATTTGTGATCACTTAGAAATCCAAAGATATCTTTTTATCATATAAATCTCTCGATCTCATGTTTAATTTTAATTGATTAGTTTTAATTAAACTATCATCTTACTTTTAAAAAAATTAAATATTTATTTTTTTCTTTACTTTCTTTATGAAATAATCATTCTTGATCTTCGAAAATACGATCTCTGCTCATCCTAGCTACAATAGTGAGTTAGATTTTATTTTTGACTACCTACGATAGTGATTAAATTTTGGCACCATTGTCGGGATCAAGATATGATTATTTTATTTTAAAAAAATATTTTTTTAATTTTAGTTATTGCTCTTTTTAGTATTATTACCTTTTTTTTAGTTATTTTAATTATTAGATTTCCTTATTTTTTCTTTAACATAAAAAAAGATTACTTTTCTTTTTTTCGCGAATCAACTTCTACCTAATTAAGTTTTTCTTGTAAATAACTTACCATAAAGAACCTAAAAAAAATCATAAGATACTTTCTATAAAACTTAATTAATTTAAAAAAATAAATAACAAACTTTTAAAACTTTCTAACTTATTTAGACACCTTGTTTGTTTTGTATTGTATTTTCATAAAATACTTTAAGGGCATAACTCTTAAACAACATAAGGTAGGGATTTCACTAGCCTTCCTTGGCCCACAAACCATCACCCTGCATAATGCATAACCTAAGTCTTAATTTAAAATCAATTAAATATTGGCCTATAAGGATTTTTGAGCTCACTAGAATAAGGAACCCTGAGAGTTGGACTAGCTTAGAATTAATTGGCTAACTGGTGTCTAGGAAAGGGGTTCAAGAATGATGTAGCCTTGAAGGAAGGTGATTCTTTAATTCGTTCCATTGTCTGATCTGGTCAATTTATTTGGTGTCTAAGAAAAACATTGGGAGGACCCCCACCGACCTTACATTTACCTGGTCAATGGCTAGTTAGTTCTGACTTTGAAGGCTCAAAGGCAATCTTGGTAGTTATGAGCTATCTAGATATAGGGTAACCTTATGGTAGAGAGTCCATTGCTTGACAACTTATTTTTTTAATAGAAATTTAACCTAATTAAGATATTTTTCTTTATCGTCTCTAGATTTAGGATCCTCTAGGTCTCTCACCTTTAGACTTCTTCTCTCTTTCTTTCTTCTTCTTCTCCCCTCTCTCTCCATATAATATAAAAAAGCTAATAAAAAAATTTAAAAAAATTCTTGCTTTGACAAAAAGATGATTAGTTAAATACAGTCTGAACTAAACAAGAGTAAAAGGTCATGGATCCCACTAGATGATCCAAAAGTCTAATAGATTATTGCTACCCAAATTGTATTGAACAACCTCAAACCCTACAAGATTATTGGTACAAGATTGACTCTGACCAACCATTTAGAATGAGAGCCCAAGCTAACAAATCTATGAATCGACCATAACAGATTGATATGCATCATAATTTCATGAGATTCAAAGATGCATACAATCATATAAGGAAACTTGAAGGAACTAAATTAGCATTTATAATTCATAGTGTTGCCACCAAGATCGTCGTGGCCTGTAGTTGCTGTCGAGGTCGGAGTGCGCCACTTGATTCTCTTGGGCGGTCCTGTTCTACCGGACTTGCAAGAAACAGGGTTAGTAACCCGGGCTGGGGATTCCGGCGGGGGCACTCCGATGATCAAGTCAGTGATGATCCAGAAAAACAGATCCTCCTAGTCGAGTCCCTCTTGATGGACTCCATACTAGGAGGAGTGAATGGTGCGAGAGTGGGGTGCAAGTGTATCGAGAGGATGGTGGCCGAGCTAGAGGGATTCTCTGTGTGGCCTTTTCTCCTTCACTTGCTTGGATTTGGTGGTGTGTTGCTCTGTGGTTGAGCTTGAAATTGTGTTTGTACTTGCATACCTCTTTCCCCTCTGGGGGTGTCGAATATTCTTTGTAGTCTAGGTGACCGTTGAGCGCGTGTCTTGGAACCTTCACTGGGCTGTCAGGTGCGTGCGGTGGTGTCCTGGGCCATGGATGAGATGTCTTTCCCGATTCATGATAAGGGAAGCTATCATGTATTCTAACATTCCTTCTGGTTGTCCCATTCTGGGAAGCCTGGCAGTGCCTCGATTGGAGGCCGCCGCCCCCGGGATTTGAATCTCCTGGTTGACTTCTTCTTTTGGGTGGTTTAGGTGGTTGGTGAAGAGCATGGTGCCTCGATCGGAGTGCTTCTCCCTTTTCTGGTATAAGTAGCAGCCGTGGATAGTTATTGCAGCATGGTGGGTGTCTCACTGTGATCCTCGGGTGGCTCGCCTGTGTCCTGGGATGATGGTGCTATCTCCCTGCTCGCTGGTACCATCGCCCGAGCTGGGGGCCGAGCTGGAGAGGCAGGGCTCGACTCCGTGGGACTCGGCCTTGATGTGGCTCCACTTGGTGGAGGAGGGCTGAGCTCGACTTGACGGAGGAGGGCAAAGCATGGCCCCGGCCTAGAGGACTCGACCTCGGAGAGGCTCCACGTGGCGGAGGAGGGCATAGCTCGACTTCAAACCACGGGGCTTGATCTCGAGGGGTTCGATCTGGGGGATGCCGCTCGGCTCCGGCCTAAGCATCCTGAGCTTGTGGACTCGACTCGATGGAGGACGGAGCTCGGCTTCGATGGGCAACCTCGTTGTTTTGAGGGAGCTCAGCCCGGTGAAGGAGTCCAAGTAGAGTATCTGACGTGGTAGCTTTCTTTGACATGGCGTCTGACGGCTACTCCATGTCAGCGATCATGCCACATCATTTACCCTCCACTACTGAGACTTGTTAGCGTGCGGTGCTCGGGTCGAAGGGAGTAATTATGTTACTGACATGGAAAGGTGAAGATCTGGTGCAATTATGGCCATGATCGCTGGTGCTTCACGAAATGATTTTCTAGGCCATTGCGGGGGCACCACATGGCCACGTCCGAGGAGTAGTTATTGCCAGCACAGAATTTAGAGCGACCGGGATGTCTTACCCACTGATGGCTAGCACGTGGCATGAATCCGTTAGCGGAGGGGCTATAACAGTATGGATGAGATGGGTCATTTCGAAATGAAAAGAAGTTTTTATCCAAAATATCTATTCTTTCGAATTCTTTGCATTCGCTACCGTACCCAAGCTTCCTTTCCTCCCCGATTGCCTCAGACCCTTTAAGAAACCAGGTTAGTCTTCTTTCTCTTCTTCTTCCCATCAGAGTTGGGTTCTTCTTTTGAGTCTAGGGACTTCCCCAAATTGAATCCGTCCCTTCTTCTTCTTGAGTCTCCTACTCCTTCCTTCTCTGAAGATGTCTCGTTTTGGTTCGAGCTTCCGTCCTTCTACCAATCAGGGCAAAGCCGGTCCTTCTGTGTCGAGACTGCCATCTTCTTCCTCCAATGAGAAGGGGGATAGGGCATGTTTCGAGTTCAGTAGGAGGCGTCCCCTTGGTCCCGTAGCTATTAGAGAACCCGGGGCTGGTCCTTCCTGTCCTTCTCGTCCTCCTCCTCCATCTGAACCTGTCCCCAAGTCTGTCCGGTCAGCAGGTCCCGGTAGGATCACCTCGATGATCACTGCTGAGGAATTGGGAACCATCCGGGATGTCTATGGTATCCCGCATTCCGTCCGGCTTTTAATCCCCTAACCAGGGGACTGGGTTACTTCTAGTAGCTCGGGCCGAATAGCTTTTTATAAGGAGACCTTCTCAGGAGAGCTCTGCTTCCCCTTTTACTCTTTCTTCTTGTTGGTGCTGGATAACTACCGACTTGTCCCTGCTCAGCTGGTCCTGAATGCCATTAGGACCATCTTTTCCTTCATCGTACTCTGCCACTTTCATGGGTTTGTTGCCCGGTTCTCCTTGTTTAGGGTATTCTTCACCCTAAAGAGCCACCCCACTGAGGATGGGTGGTGGTCCTTGTCTTCTTGCCCGAAGGGCATTAGGTTTGAGCTCCCCTCTTCCATCAAGGGATGGAAGAGCAAATTCTTCTTCACCATGGTTGAGGGGGTTGACTGGGTCTGGAGCGATCCAGATCAGTCCCCCAATTGAAGCTCTATGGTTGATGCGACTGACCGGGATGACTACGAGCAGCTCCGCACTGCCCAGATCCCTTTTCTTGAGGATCTGCTGTCAGAGCAGAACCTCTCTGAAGCCGGGGTCGACCCAACAAGGGGGTTGGGTGAGTTCGGCTCAAACTTTCCTTTCTTCTGTACTCTTCGTACTGTCCCTTTTGAGCTCTAATCATTGTATGGTTTATGTACAGGTATGATCTTCACGGAGAGCGACTTATTGGCGATCACCAGGAAGAGGCCACCAACCAGGCTGGCCGATGAGCCTCCACCGAGATGGGCTTGGGGCGAGAGCACATCGACGGCCGCTCCCGCCGTGCTGGCCGACCCAAGTAGGAGGGAAACTGAAGTCGCTCCCACATAAATGGAAAGGACGATGTCCGTGGTGCCGGGGCCAAGTCAGTGGGCAGTCCAGAAAGTTCCAGAGCGGTCGAGGCAACAAGAGATGGTCCTTGCACCAGAGCCTGAGGTGGTTGTCCGGGCCAAGGCCACCGCGGCCGTCGCTGTTGTGTCCCCCCATTCTCCAGGGCCTGCCATCATTGAAGTCAAGGAGGAGGCTCGAGGGGGACCCGAACCTGTGGCTAAGGCACCGCCTGAGAAGAGGCCAAGCTCTCAACCCGCACCTGAGGGCGCTTCCACCGGAGGGGCAAGTGATTCGGCTCCCGAGGTGGGCAGGAGAGAAAGGGAGCACTGCCGGATCCCTTTCAAGCTGAGGCCGGAGAGCTCTTTGCTCTGGAACCAAGCATTGGTAGAGCGCATGATGGATTTCTCCATCCAGGCATGCGACCGTCAGGAGATGGCCGGATAGCATCTGGGGGATGTGATCAGCAACATCTTTCCCCTGCTTTTTTTGGTACGTGACTCTACCCTTCCCATTTCCTTCTTTTTCTTCCTCTTTTTTTTTGGCTAACCTTTTGCATGATGTAGATCGGCGTCGAGGTCCTCCTGATTAGAGACTACTACAGGAATTGGTTGAAGAATGATCAGCAGCGAGTAGCAGAGGTCGAGTCTCTGAAGGCCGACCTGAAGGAGAGGACCGATGCCAACGGGTTGCTTGGATAGAAGATCAAGGATCTCGAGAAATAGCTCGTCGGTTCTGAGGGGCGAGCAAAGGAGCTCCAGGAGAGCCTCGACCAGGAGCGGGGTCGGTCGAAGAGGAAGGCCGAGGAACTCGCAACCGCTGAGAAGAGGTTGACTTCATTCAACGCCGAGGCAGTTCAACAGAAGGAGAAAGCACAGTCCCTTCAGACCGAGCTGGCGGTGGCAAAGGAGAAGTTGGCTGCAGCTAAGAAGATGGCTAAGTCTACGGAGATGGTAGGGGAGCAAGCCACCGAGGCGAGGAAGGAGGCTGAAGGGGCCATGGCCAGGTACAGAGCTTTAGAAGAGTTCACCATCGAGATCCAACAAACAGCATCAAACTCCTTCTTCAAAGGTTTTATGTACCTGCATGGCCGGGTTGAGGGGTTCGTTCTCGATGAGGGCCGCAGCCACCTTAGCTACCTTCGGGCTTCGGATCTGGATGTAGACATTAGAGAAGCCGCTGCTCTCGAGCCTTTCCTGCCAGTCGAGGTTGGAGCTGTGCCACCTGAGGCTGGAGCTGCACAGTTGGAGGCCCTTGGGGATGGAACCTCACAGCCTCGTAGCCCGGCTGGGGCCCAGCCTGAGCAGAGTAGATTTTTCTTGCCTTCTTCTTTTGTACTTGGTTTGGGTTGCCCGGCATGTTGGGGGCCCAAGGATGCTTTATAAACAAATCTTACTAATGAAATGAATCTTTTTAACTACCTCGTCCTGAGCACTCCTTGCCTCTCCCCTCTTCCTCCTTTTCTTTTCTTCTCTTTTTCCTCTCTCTTATTTTTTTTAGGTGTGTGGTGAGATCAGAGAGGAGGGTTCCACCTTGTTTGGGATTTGGCCTTCAGGCTTCAATGTTGGTGAGTTGGGCTCAGGACTTTGATAGTTTGAGAGCAACTGGGCTCAAAGACTTGTTGGCCGGAGAGCTGGGCCCCGGTCCAAGGTTGCCTGAAAGTTGGGCTCAGGTCTTGGTGTCTTGGAGCTAGGCTCGAAGACTCACTGGCTAGAGAGCTAGGCCCCGATCCAGGGTTGCCTGAGAGCTAGGCTCAGGTCTTGATGTCTTGGAGCTAGGCTCGAAGACTTCTTGGCCGGAGAGTTGGGCCCCGGTCCAAGGTTGCCTAAGAGCTGGGCTCAGGTCTTGTCTTGGAGCTAGGCTCGAAGACTTTTCTTTCAGAGGGCTGGGCCCCGGGTCTCAATCGCCTGAGAGCTGGGCTCAGGTCTTGGTGTCTTGGAGCTGGGCTCGAAAACTTGCTGGCCGGAGAGCTGGGCTCGAAAACTTGCTGGCCGGAGAGCTGGGCCTCGATCCAGGTTTGCTTAAGAGTCGGGCTCAGGAGTTGGGGTCTTGGAGCTGGGCTCAAAGACTTGTCTTCTAGAGAGTTGGGCCCCAGGTCTTGGATGCCTGGGAGCTGGGCTCAGGCCTTGATGTCTTGGAGTTAGTCTCGAAGACTTGTCTTTCGGAGAGCTGGGCCCCGGGTCTTGGTCGCCTGAGAGCTGGGCTCAGGTCTTGGTGTCTTGGGGCTGGGCTCGAAGACTTGTCTTTCGGAGAGCTGGGCCCCGGGTCTTGGTCGCCTGAGAGCTGGGCTCAGGTCTTGGTTTCTTGGAGCTGGGCTCGAAGACTTGCTGGCCGGAGAGCTGGGCCCCAGTCCAGGTTTGCCTGAGAGCTGGGCTCAGGAGTTGGTGTCTTAGAGCTGGGCTCGAAGACTTACTGGCCGGAGAGTTGGGCCCCGGGTCTTGGTCGCCTGAGAGCTGGGCTCAGGTCTTGATGTCTTGGAACTAGGCTCGAAGACTTGTCTTCCGGAGAGCTGGGCCCCGGGTCTTGGTCGCCTGAGAGCTGGGCTCAGATCTTGGTTTCTTGGAGCTGGGCTTGAAGACTTGCTGGCCGGAGAGTTAGGCCCCGGTCCAAGTTTGCTTGAGAGCTGGGCTCAGGAGTTGGTGTCTTGGAGCTGGGCTTAAACACTTGTCTTCCAAAGAGCTGGGCCCCAGATCTTGGATGCCTGAGAGCTGGGCTCAGGTCTTGATGTCTTGGAGCTAGGCTCGAAGACTTATCTTCCGAAGAGCTAGGCCCCGGGTCTTGGTCGCCTGAGAGGTGGGCTCAGGTCTTAGTGTCTTGGAGCTGGGCTTGAAGACTTGCTGGTCGGAGAGCTGGGCCCCGGTCCAGGTTTGCCTGAGAGCTGGGCTCAGGAGTTGGTGTCTTGGAGCTGGGCTCGAAAACTTGTTGGCCGAAAAGTTGGGCCCCAGTCCATGTTTGCCTGAGAGCTGGGCTCAGGAGTTGGTGTCTTGGAGCTGGGCTTAAAGACTTGCTGGCCGGAGAGCTAGGTTGCCTGAGAGCTGGGCTCAGGTCTTGTGGTTATATTCCTGCAAGGCAAATAACCTTTTGTGCAAAAGAAAGTCTTTATTACTTATTGGAAGAAAGCCTTACATTATTGGTAGTATCTTCTCAGATTGCAGGCATTCCATGCTCGAGGAAACCTGACACCGTCAAGATCCTCGAGGTAGTAGGCCCCATGTGAGAGGGCTTCAGTCACTTTGTAGGGGCCTTCCCAGTTTGACGAGAGCTTGCCGCACTCCCGGGGTTGAGATGCTTCAGCTCAGCGCAAGACCAAGTCCCCGGGTCTGAAGACTTTTGGCCTTACCTGTGTGTTGTAATACCGGGCCACTTGTTGTCGGTATGCTGTCATTCGGAGCCGAGCTTTGTTCCTTGTTTCTTCGAGGAGGTCTAAGTTGAGCAGAAGGTGTGTCGAGTTCTGCGCTTCGTCGTACTGCTGTACTCGTAGCGTGGGCACATCGAGCTCAACCAGAATGACTGTCTCGGTACCGAAGACAAGGTTGAAGGGTGTCTCATCAGTTGCCATTCTGGGCATTGTGTGGTAGGCCCATAGAACGCTTGGGAGTTCCTCCACCCATCTACCCTTGGTCAGGTCTAGCCTGGTTCTAAGTTCTTGGAGGATGGTTCGATTTGTCACATCGGCTTCCTCATTTGTTTGGGGGTGGGTTACCGAGGTAAAGCGGTGCTGGATGCCATGCTCAGTGTAGAATCCTTCAAACTCCCGGTTGTCGAATTGTCGTCCATTGTCGGTGATGATACAGTGGGAGAGTCCGAAGTGGCAGATAACTGCCTTCCAGAAGAATTGGCGGACATTGGCTTCAGTGATCTGAGCTAGCGATTCTGCTTCGACCCACTTGGTGAAGTAGTCGATCGCCACTAGCAGGAACCTTCGTTGTCCCGGTGCAAGGGGAAATGGCCTAAGAATATCCATTCCCCACTAAGAAAAGGGCCAAGGGGATGTGAGTTCGGAGATCAGCACCACCAGCTGGCACTGTATTTGGGCATGACACTGGCACTTGTCACACCTCTTGACGAAGTCGACGACGTCCTCCCTCATGGTCTCCCAGAAGTACCCCTGGCGGAGAGCTTTGTACGTCAGTGTTCTCCCTCCCACATGGTTCCCACAGAGGCCTTCGTGTATTTCTCGGAGTACGAAGGTTGCCTTTATGGGCCTGAGGCACTTTAGGAGCGGGTAGGAGTGAGATCGGTGGTAGAGCTAGCCTTCCATCAAAACAAACTGGGAGGCCTTCTTCTTGATGAGGCCGATTTCTCTGCGGTCCTCTGGCAAGGTGCCATCAGTGATGTACCGGACGTACCTGTCCATCCAACTCGGCTCAGGGGTGACCTGTTGCACCTCCTCTGGGCCTTTGTAGCTTGGATTTTTGAGGTACTTGATGTAGGCATGCCCCAGTGATGAGTTCGGCAAGGTCGCGAGCCTCGACAGTGCATCTGCGCATGCATTCTCCCCCCGGGGGATGTGGAAAATGCTGAAGCACCGGAAGCCTGCCGTGCTCAAGCGGACTCGTTCCATATACTTCATCATCTAGGGATCTCTGGCCTCATATTACCCGGAGACTTGCCTGACAACCAGTTGGGAATCAATAAAGACTTTCGAGCTTTGCATGCCCAGCTTACGGAAGACTTTCATACCCGTGAGGAGCACCTCGTACTCTACCTGGTTGTTCATGGTGGTGAACTTAAAGCAAAGAGCACATTCTGCCACTACCCCGTCGCTGTTGGCGAGGATGAGGCCTGCTCCGCTTTTGCCGGAATTAGACGCGCCATCCACGTGGAGGATCCAAGGCTCCTCCTCCGGTCTGACTTCGCTTGGGGCTCCATCATTGTCTGCTCTAGCTCCTCGGTGAGCCCTATGCATTCGACCACGAAGTCGGCTAGGACTTGGGCCTTTACGAAGACCTCGGTCGATATGCTATGTCAAACTTGCTCAGGAGCAGGGACCACTTGGCCAGTCTTCCGGAGGTCTAGGGGCGGCTAAGTATGGTCCTCAGTGGCTGGTCCGTCACGATCACGATGGGGTATGCTTGAAAATAGGGCTTGAGGCACTTAGCAGATATTATTAGTACAAAAATGAGTTTTTCGGAGCGAGTATACCTGGCCTCCGCATCGCGGAGGATTTTGCTGGTGTAGTACACCGACTTCTGGGACCCGTCCTCATCTACACAGACGAGGACCGAGCTGACTACTCCAGGTGTGATCGCTAGATAGAGAAGGAGCTCCTCCCTTTCTTCCAGTCTGGAGAGCAGCGGAGGAGAGGCCAGGAAGTCCTTTAATTCTTCGAAGGCCGTTCTGCACTCCTCCATCCAAGTGAAGTCGTGCATCTTGCGCAGCACCTTGAAGAAGGGAAGGCAGCGATTGGCTGACCTCGAGATGAACTGGCACAGGGCGACGATACGCCCCGTCAAGCGCTGAACCTGCTTCTTGGATGTCGGGTGCTCCATGTCAATGATCACTTGGACCTTCTCTGGGTTGGCTTCGATCCCCCTCTGAGTGACCATGAAGCTAAGGAACTTTCCCGCCGCAACTCCGAAGGTGCACATCACGGGTTTCAAATTCATCTGGTGCTCTCGAAGGTTATGGAAGGCTTCGACGAGGTCGGTAACGTGGTCCGAGCTTGGCTTGCTCATGATAATCATGTGATCCACGTACACCTACATGTTCCGGCCGATCTGGTCTTTGAAGATCCTATTGACCAGATGCTGGTATGTTCTTCAGACCAAACGGCATCATCCTATAGCAGTATGTCCCTTGGTCGGTGATGAAGGCAGTGTGCTCCTCGTCCTCCGGGTGCATCTGGATCTGATTGTATCCGGAGAATGCATCCATGAAGGAGAAGAGCCGGTGCCCCAAGGTGGTGTCTACCAACTAATCGATCTTTGGTAGGGGAAAGCTATCCTTAGGGCATGCCTTGTTGAGGTCGGTGTAATCTACACAGATCCTCCATTTGCCACTGCTCTTCTTCACCATCACCACATTCGCCAGCCAACTCGGATATTGCACCTCCCGAACAAAACCGGCGGTGAGGAGCTTGTCTACTTCCTCATTGATGGACGCCTGCCTCTCCGGGAAGAAGCTTCTCTTCTTTTGCTGAACTGGCCGGTGCTTTGGGTCAATGCTCAGCTTATGGGTGATGACGTCAGGGAGGATACCTGGCATGTCCGCCACCGTCCAGGCGAACACATCTGCATTCGTTCATAGGAATTCCAAAAGGTGTGCCCTCTCCTCATCCTACAGTTGGGCCCGGATTTGCACCGTTTTCTTAGGATCGTCTTCAAATAGATAGGAGAGTAGCCGTTCAGTCGAGCCTCCCCTCGGGTCTTGGGCCCTTTGGTCGAGTTCATCCACCCTGTGATCATCCTCGGGGACCTTGGCCCTAGGGAGGGTTTGGAAGCAGTGCTACACCGGCTGGGGTGTTCCCCTCATCTTCCTGACGCTGTAAGGAGTTGGGAACTGTACAAGCAGTCTCTTAGTGGAGACGACGATATCGAGCAGGTTGAGCCCGGATCGGCCTAGAATCACGTTGTAGGCTGAAGGAAGCCTAATAACCGTGAAAGTCATCATGATGGTGCTCAGCCGAGGTGGGATCCCGGCGGTGACTGGGAGAGTAATTTCTCCCTCCACCCTTTCAGAATCGCCTGTAAAACCAATAAGAGGAGTGTGCACAGGCCTGAGTTGAGCATGAGAGAGACTCATTCTGGAAAAAGCATTACAGAAAAGCACATCTGTGGAGCTTCCACTATCAACCATGATGCATTTTACAAGATGTTTCATGATCGTTATTTCAACGACCACGGCATCATTATTTATATTTTTCCCCCCATCTTTCCCCTCCCTCATAAAGGGGAGTACATTTTCGGAATGCCCTGCCCCTTGACTTTCTTGGATGCGCGCTCGGCTTCCCAGCATATCATCCCAACCAGTTTCTCGATAGGGGTGTTGTCGACTGCTGGAGCTGGCGGGAGAGCAGCGAGCGCTTGAGGTTCTGCTTGAGGTCTGCCCCTACAAACCTTTTGAGGTAGCCCCTCCTAATGAGCTCTTCGATCTCCCACTTGAGGTTATGACATTTCTCGGTGTCATGGCCATGGTCGCGGTGGAAGTGACAGTACTTTATTTTGTCACTGCCGGTGGATGGCTTCATTGGAGGTGGGCACTTCAAGTAGCGCTCGCCTTCGATCTCTATGAGGATATTCATCCTCGGGGCGAGGAGGGGGGTATAACTCCCCTCAGGAATGGGAGTGCTTCTCGACCTTGGTCCCTACCGGAAGCTTGAAGCTAACAGTCCCGGCTTTTGCATCCCAGATGCCTCAGTGGGGGCTGGTTTCTTCAATGGCTTCCCGTCGAGCTCCCGCCTCGTACGATCTGCCTCCTCGGCATGGATGTACTTCTGAGCTCGGAGGAGGAGCTCGGAGTAGCTCTTGGGGGGCTTCTTATCTAGTGAGTAGGTCAAGCGGGAGGTCCTGAGCCCTTGCTTCAGAGCCAACATGGCAACTGGCTCCTCGAGATTGTAGATCTCCAATATGGCAGCCTTGAAATGGGCCACGTAGTCCCGCAGGGGCTCGCGGTCCTGCTGCCTGATGGAGAAGAGGTTGTCTGCCTCTCGTGGTACTTTCGACAGGCATCGAAGTGGGCCATGAACTTCTGCCCCAGCTGGGCGAAGGAGTTGATGCTCTCTGGTTCCAGATGGGTGAACCACACCCGGACTACTTTCTGGAGAGTTGCAGGAAAGGTAATGTAGAGGAGAGCGTCGATGGCCCCCTGGACCCTCATGAGAGCCCTGTAACTTTCCAGGTGGTCTAGGGGGTCGGTGGTCCCATCGTAAGGCTCCACCTACGGTCTATGGAATCGATCTGGGATTGACTCTTCTTGGATTTTTCGGGAGAAAGGAGGATGGGCATCGTAGCCTGCTGGCTTGCTAATGAAGCCCGATAGGTTGGCATACCGATGGGATAACTCCGCCAGCCTGCGATCATGCTCCTCCAGGCACTTCTCCATCGTGTGCCTGATGGCTTCATCAGTGGCCCCCTCCGTCAAAGGAGACGTAGAAGGTGACATGGGTGCATGGCGCCCATGGTGGGCGGTCTTGCTTTTTCTGCCTTGGCGAGGTTTGGGCACTACCCGCTCAAGGTCTGGTGAGTGGCTCTCCCTGTCGACAGACCCGGCTCGTTGTCTTTTCGTAGTAGTTTGGTGGCTCCCCCTGTTGTCAGTGATGGCTCGTGGTTAGGAAGGCCTTCCTTGGAAGGAACGCAGGCTATCGCGGGGTGTTGCGGCATGGGCCGTGAGAGTTCCTAGCTGCTGATGAGTAGCTAAGGACCGGTGCTGGTGTTGGAGCTGGCACACTGCCGTGGCAAGGATCTGCACCTGCTGGGTGAGCGCAACCAGCTGGGATTCCGGTGGAGGTGGTTGAGCTGGAGCGGGTGGTTCCACCTCTGGGTCGTGCGGGTTCCCCCGGGAAGGGGAGTCTCCTGCACGGCTGGTGGAGACCTCTCTCGCTCGCATCGTCACCATCCTTCCATCGAATTGCTTGCAAGGGGGCTCAACCTGGATCAAAGATCACTCGTCCTCTACCTGGCGAGCCAATCTGTTGCCGCCAAGATTGTCATGGCCTGTAGCTGCTGTCGAGATCGGAGCGTGCCACTTGATGCTCCTGGATGGTCCAATTCTACTGGACCTGCAAGAAACAAGGTTAGTGACCTGGGCCGGGAATTCCGGCGGGGGTGCTCCGATGGTCAAGTCAGTGATGATCCAGGGGAACAGATCCTTCTAGTCGAGCCCCTCTTGATAGACTCCATGTTAGGAGGAGTGAATGGTGTGAGAGTGGGGTGCAAGTGTATCGGGAGGATGGTGGCCGAGCCAAAGGGATTCTCTGTGTGGCCTTTTCTCCTTCACTTGCTTGGATTTGGTGGTGTGTTGCTCTGTGGTTGAGCTTGAACTTGTGTTTGCACTTGCGTACCTCTTCCTCCTCTGGGGGTGTCGAACGTTCTTTGTAGTCTAGGTGACTATTAAGCACCTATCGCTATCGGGTGCGTGCGGTGGTGTCCCGAGCCATGGACGGGATGTCTTTCTCGATTCATGATAAGGGAAGCTATCATGTGTTCTGACATTCCTTCTGGTTGCCCCATTCCGGGAACCCTGGTAGTGCCTTGATTGGGGGGTCGCCATCCCCAAGATTCGAATCTCCTGGTTGACTTCCTCTTCCGGGTGGTTCAGGTGGTTGGTGAAGAGCATGGTGCCTCGATCAGAGGGCTTATCCCTTTTCTGGTGTAGGTAGCTACCGCGGGTAGTTATTGAGGCCTGGTGGGTGTCTCACTGCGATCTTCGGGTGGCTTGCCGGTGTCCTAGGATGATAGTGCTGTCTCCCTACTTGCCGGTACCTTCGCTCGAGCTGGGGGCCGAGCTAGAGAAGCAGGGCTTGACTCCGTGGGGCTCAGCCTCGATGTGGCTCCACTTGGTGAAGGAGGGCTGAGCTCGACTCTGGACCGGCGAAGCTCGACTTCGGGCAAGCTCGACCTGACGGAGGAGGGTAGAGTGCAGCCCTGGCCCAGAGGACTCGACCTTGGAGAGGCTCCACGTGGCGAAGGAGGGTAGAGCTCGACTCCGGACCATGGGGCTCAATCTCGAGGGGTTCGATCTGGGGGATGCCGCTCGGCTCCGGCCTAAGCATCCCGAGCTCGCGGGCTCGACCCGGTGGAGGACGGAGATCGGCTTGGGCGGGCGATCCTGTTGTTCTGAGGGAGCTCAGCCCGGCGAAGGAGTCCGAGTAAAGTATCTGACATGGCAGCTTTCTCTGACATGGCGTCTGACAGCTATTCCATGTGAGCGATCATGCCACATCACATAGGATTGAGGAAGTCCTAAAACGTAAAGGACATACCCAATTTCATCATGTGCCAGCACCTATGTGCATAAGATATGACTCACTAGACCATGTTGTAGAGGAATGTCTTGACTTAATGTACCCAATCCAAAATGGGTTTACACAAGAGAGTATAGTAACAATAGATATATAACTGCACCTTATGCCCTAATCTATAACCTAGGGTGGGATTATCACCCTGATCTTGTGTGGTCACAAGATACAACACTAGGAGCCCCATATTTTGACCAGTCCTGCCATAGGCCCAATCAGGTACCTAATCATCAACTAGGTTTAGATCTTGAGAAAGGAATCAGCACATTAGAAAAGAGTCTAGAAACTTTAGCTAAAGCCCAGCTAAGCTTCATGCTATGGTCCTGAATAACTTTATGTAGACTATGGGCCAATAGATAATCTCCAACACCTAGGCCATTGCTTATTTGGAGGTATAATTAAGTCAATTAGCTATGGCTGTAAGTGAAGAAGAGCTGCCTAATCAACTCGAGAATTATCCTGAGGGACAATACCTAACTGAAAATTTTAATATCGGTCTGATTGTCCCTGAATAATTGATTATAATGCTTGGAAATGAGTTGGTCATAAAGCAACCCTGTTCAACTAAAGAGACCAACCTAGATAATTTGACTAAAGTAGAAACTTATGAAAAGAAATCAGGAAAGAGGGATAAACCACATCTATCATTACCCAACTTACCTATGGTCCCAATTCCAAGAATCCTAGAAACACCCATTACTTTCAATGGGAAGTAAGAACAAATAGGTGTAATGATGGAGTCAATTGAGACTTTCCAAGAGTCATACATGCATAAGACAATAAAGGAAACTACACATGAAAGTTTTCCCCATGATTCGTTAAACCCTAGCCTGGCTCACTTTGAGGTGAATGATCTTGATATAGAGGGATGTACCTTAAAGATGAATGACCTAGTAGAAATGCCCTACCATAATACCACCTCACCTTGGATTGAGCAATATGAGCCATTACCCAAGCTCCCAATAGCTCCCTTGTTAGAATCACCACCTGATTCATAATTGAAGTCATTTCCTGTTGCATCCATTGATACCTTATCGATAATATACAATCAGAAGCCCAAATTATAGATATTCTAAAAGCATATAAAGAAGCTATTGGATAGGACATTATGCATAGGGTTCTCTATATTTGGCACTACTTTCAAAAATTACCTCCAAGATTTATCTATAATATTAAAATAATGTATGGAGACAGAGTTGATATTGATTTGAAAAAAGTGCTAAGTTATAGATCAGAAAGGGCTTGTATTAAGATCTAAATTATTAGTTGAACCCCTCATAACTCTGGTTGAACCTTTGCCTATGAAGGAGGCATCACACGGGAATCCTGAGGTACTCCCTTGGTACATCAATTACATAGATTTAGGTCCATTAGAACCTCAACTGGTGCTTATGTTATACCTAGATCTAATTATAAAGAAAGAATTGTTAGTTATCAAGGGAACATGCCACTTAATGGTCCCATATAGGAAATACTCTGAAGCTGAACCTAAATTACATAGAGAATTATAAACCTATGTCAAGATTAGGGCATGAATAGAATAAAAACCCTAAGAGGTCTAGCTGAGGACATTAAACTTAGTGCTTATTGGAAGGCAATCCAATCTTTTTATTGATTTTTGCTTTAGTGATTTTTATTTTTGTAGGAATAATGGACCACTCTTTATAGACACACCTGATAATTCATGATGTATATCTAGTCTAGGTGGTACCTCTGTTTGTCTTACTATCATGTCCCAATTTTTTCTTACTCTATTGAGGATAATAAAAATTAAGTTGGGGATAAGAAAAAATCTATTAAAAAATTTTAAAATTTATTTTAAAAATCTTTTGAGAAATATTTTAAAAATATTGAAAAAATTATGAAGAAAATATTTGATAAATTATTTGCCATGAAAGAAGTTCTTGAGCTAAATAGACTAGGAAAAGGGTAATAGAGTTTGACAGTATTTGCTAATTATTGTAGTGAATTAAGGAGTAAACTAGCTGTTCTGACTTTTAGCAACCTACTTAGGTCACCTAAAGGCTATTAGCACTTTCATTGTACATGCACACTGACAAGATAAATTAGATATTAGTTGTAAGGTTAATTATAGATTTAATTATTACTAAAAATGGTAATTGATATATATCCCTATTTAACTGAAATTTGAGGAAAGAGCTACCTGCCTGAAAATTTTTTTAAAATGTTCAAAAAAAATAAAGAAAAGAAAAAAAAGGAGATAAGTTTTAAATTTTGGTTTCTTACCAAGTAACCGACCACTTCTATCTAAGTAAGCATTATTATTCGCATAAAAAAAATGGGCAGTGTAAAGACATCACTAACAAAAAAAAGAAAAAAATAAATGGTGTGAAAGCTATTTCAGCTCATATACTTAAGTTGGGGGATGTATAGAAAATTGTCCAAAGTAGGTGATAAGCGAAGATATAATTATTCTTTACAATCTAGTACTGAAATACTAAGTCAGCTATCATAAATACAAGTGCTGTATACCTTTAGATGAAATCTAAGAAAGTTTTTAATAGTTCAGACTATGAAATTTACTTTAAAAACTCAATACCTAAATAGTGATGCTGGCGAATTTCTTTTGACCTTGAGCCTAGATCTAAAGGAGGATCTTAGTGACACATAATTTTATTTTAATTACATTACTAAGGGACTAGCAATGATTAAGTTGGGGGATGTGATAAGTCTATTAATTATCCTAATTTAACCATTAAAATAAATATTAACTAATATATACTTAATAAAAATTAATATTTTTTATTAGTATTTTGTAGAAAAAGAGTTGATGGATTGAAAGAGCTCAATTTTTGAAGTCCAATAGCATAAACGATACTCAAATCAAAATTCAAATGAGCCCGAAATCAGAGTTTGAAGTTTATTAAAAAAAGTGCATGGATATTAAAGCAACCGGTCTACCATGGATCGACTGCTTGGTTCATAAACTCTTGAATGGTCCATCGACAACCATTATCGCCAGTCCACGAGCCCGTCCATGAACTATCATCCTTCTCGAGAGCTGTTCTCGTTGGATAAGTCATCGAAGGCCTTCCCCTTGCCGCTAAGAGCCTCTGCATGACCAAAACAATTTCCTCCAAGTCGCCGATCCCCCTGCACTACCCACAACATCATGGCCACCACCTTCTCTCCATTGTCTTCTCAGTTGTTACTTAGCCGTCCACTGGCCAAGAGCGATTTCACCAGAGGAACTGCCGAAGAGACCATCCAAGGTTAGAAGAGCCACTGGAAAGCCATCATGATCTGGCCCTCCCATCTTTGTCCTCTTTGTTCACTGCCACCTTTGCCATTATCGTCCTCCTCGCCTGCCATGGTCCCCATTCGTGCACCGATCATCCTCTCCACCTCCTGCTAACCATCACCTAGCATCGCCTCTACCTCCTTGTCTTGAACTGTCGAGCCACCATCTTTCAACCATAGTTGACTATCCTCCCTGTTGCTTAGCGATCAACACCACCAACCTACCACCATCCATGTCGTCGACCATCATCTTCTACCGCCTCACGCTATTGTGCTGGAATGGGGAGAGGCACAATCGAAGGAGTAGGGGATCTGGGATTTGGTGAGAAACCGGTTGGGACTCTGTTGACCCGAGAAGGAAGGAGGCATCGATCGATCTATCACACAATAGATCAATGGTTGAAATTTCTCCTCATGATATACGATCGATTCTAAGCCAGATCGATTTCAAATTTGACTGGGAGAAATCCCTAGACAAACTTTATAAAAGAAGGATCCCGGGAAGCCAGAAAGCATCATCAATTTCACTAATATTTTTTTTATTTTTCTTTATATAATTAGTTTAGATTTTAAGAGAGAGGAAGAGGAATAGAGAAAAGATATTCTTCAGGAAAGGAGTGATGACAGAGCCTCAAATCTCCAGGAAGATGTATCCAGAAGCCATGCTCAACTGAGATGCAGTCTATATGGAAGTATAAATTCTCGAACTTTAGTTTTGTATTGTCTTTCTATTCTATGCAATTAAATAAAGCTTTAATTTTTTTAAGCTTTTTTTATTTGATTTCCTAAAATTAATTATCTTGGTAGGATGAATCATGATCCTAGCATGATATGATTCATGCTCAACATAGATAATTGATTCTAGGATTTTCATCCATGTATCTTGTTAGGATCTTTTCAACTTAATCATTGGTAGCCTATACTTGTGGGACGGGCCATGATCATGACAAGATATGGTTTGTATATGGCAAGATAGCCTATAATAGAGATGAGTTTGAAGAATTCCGAAATAATTATAGACTTTGATTATCTAGATTAGAATATATGCATGACTTGTATTTGTGATCACCTAGAAACCCAAAGATATCTTTTTATCATATAAATCCCTCGATCTCATGTTTAATTTTAATTATTTAGTTTTAATTAAACTATCATCTCACTTTTAAAAAATCTAAATATTTATTTTTTCTTTACTTTATTCATGAAATAATCATTCTTGATCCTCGAGGATACGATCCTTGCTCACTCTTGTTATGATAGTGAGTTAGGTTTTATTTTTGATCACCTACGATAATGATTAGATAATGAATATGCCAACTACTGTTGGACGTGAGCATGCCACCGGCAACGATCGCACTTTCACACAAACTTAGCCACATCTTCATGCATGGTGTCCCAGTAGTAACCTTGTCCGAGGGCTTTGTAGGCCAATGTCCTGCTCCCCACATGATTCTTGCAAATGCCTTTGTAGATCTCCTGGAGAACATAAGCGGCCTCTAGGGGCTTAAGGTACTTTAGTAAGGGATAAGAATATGACCTTCTATAGAGCTAGCCATCCATCAGCATAAATCGAGCAACCCTCCACTTTAGGAGGCTGGCCTCCACTCGGTTCTCAGGCAAGGTCCCCTCAGATATGTATTTGATGCAGGGGTCCATCCAACTCGGCTTATGCGCAACCTGCTGGATCTCGCCTGCTGCCTTAATGTAGGGGGCCTCTACGTACTCGATAATTGTTTGCCCCAGTGAGGAGTCAGGTAAGGTCACAAGCCTAGAGAGAGCATTGGCACAGGCATTTTCTTCCTAGGAGATGTGGAAGATGCCGAAAATGCCAAAAACTCATCGTGCAGGCATGTACTTTATATAGGTATTTTGCCATCATGAGATCCCGAGCCTCAAACTCGCCAGTGACTTAACCTGCCATGAGTTGAGAGTCGGTGAAGACCCTTGGCTTGCTAACCCCAGCTCACGGGATATCCTCAATCCCACCAGGAGCACCTCGCATTCAGACTGGTTATTTGTTGCCTTGAAGAGGAGGCACAACGTGTACTTGATGACCACTCTACCAGGGTTGGTGAGAATGAGCCCAGCTCCACACCCCTTGAGTTGGATGCACCATCAATGTGAAGGATCTATATGGCCTCTGTACTGGGTGGATACTATGATGGTTCAGACGAAGCCTCCTCTAGATCATCATCTGCCCAGGTGCATTCCATTAGGAAGTTGGCTAGGACCTAGGCTTTCGGGACTGGTCTCGGATGATACGAGATATCAAACTTGCAAAGCTTCATCGCCCACTTGGCCAGGTGCCCTGAAGTATCTGGTTGGCTCACTATGGCCCTCAATGGTTGGTCAGTAAGGACTACAATTAGATGAGCTTGAAAGTATGGTCTGAGACACTGAGCAGAAATGATAAGAATGAAAATAATTTTTTTGAATTGGATGTTCCTGATTTCTGCATCATGCAGCACCTTGCTGGTGTAGTAGACAGGCTTCTGGGCACCATCTTTATCAGTGCAAACTAGCACCGAGCTGACTACCCCTAGGACACTGCCAAATATAGAAAGAGCTCCTCTCCCACCTCTGGCCTGGAGACCAAAGGGGGCGAGGTGAAGAACTTCTTCAACCCCTCAAAGGCTTCTCTGCACTCCTTTGACCATGTGAAATCCTGCATCTTGCATAGCACCTTAAAGACTGGTAGGTAGCGTTCGACGGAGCGAGAGATGAAACGGCTGAGGGTGGTGACGTGATCGATTAGGCATTGGACTTCCTTCTTTGAAGTCGAATACCTCATGTCTACAATTGCCTGTATCTTTTCTGGGTTCACCTCAATCCTGCTTTAGGTGACCATGAAGCTCAAGAACTTTCTAGCCGTGACACCGAATGCATACTTTGCTAGGTTCAACTTCATTTGGTGAAGGCGGAGATTATCAAAGAGTTCATTCAGGTAGGCAATATGGTCATCCTCTTGACCACTCATGATGAGCATGTCATCCATATAGACCTGAATGTTGCAGCCTATCTGATCTCTAAAGACCTTGTTGACAGATGCTAGTAAGTTGCACCTACATTTTTTAGGCCGAACGACATCATCCTGTAGTAAAATATGCCCCTGTCCATCATAAATGCAGTGTGCTCCTCATCTTCTGAGTCCATCCAGATCTGGTTGTATTCTAAAAATGTGTCCATGAAGTTGAGCAATTTATGCCCTGATGTTGCTTGGATAGCGAAAAATTGCCCTTTGGGCATGCCTGGTTAAGGTCAGTGTAATTGATGCAAATTTTTATTTTTCACTGGCTTTCTTGACCATGACTACGTTCACAAGCCAATGGGGGTAATATACTTCCCGGATGAAGCCCGTAGTGAGTAGCTTCCCAACCTCCTTATTTATTGCTCGCCATCTCTTTGGTATGAAACTTCTTTTCTTTTATCAGATCGGCCGACTCTTGGAGTTGATATTTAGCTTGTGTGTGATCACTTCAAAGGGTATCCCAACATATCCGATGCGGTCCAAACAAAGATGTCAGCATTTGCTCGTAGGAAACTGAGCAACTAAGTCCTTTCTTCTTCAATTAAGAGCACCCCAACTTGTACTATCTTCAGGGGATCCTTCTTGAAGGGGAACGACAGTAGCTGCTTGACAGGTCCTCCTTTTGCCTTCTATTCTCTTTGGTCTAGCTGGTCCATTGAGGGCCCCTTCTTGGCTTTTCGGACCTCCAGGATGGTTTGGAAGTAGTGCCGAGCCTCCTGCCAGTTTTCCCTCATCTCTTTGATCCCATGTAGGGTTGGGAATCGAACGAAGAGCCACTTGGTTGAGATAACAGCATTAAGCAGGTTTAGCTTGGGTATCCTAGGATCACATTGTAGGCCAAGGGGAATAAAATAATAGTGAAAGTCATCAAAATAGTACTTTGCCGAGGTAGTGATATGGCTATAATTGGAAGGATAATTTCTCCCTCAACCTCAATAGAGTCCTCGATGAAGCTGACCAGGGGTGCGAAGACCAGTTTCAGTAGGTTGGGGGACTGATTTATACTTACAAAGGTATCATAAAAAAGGATATCTATGAAGTTTCCACTATCGACTATAATTCTTCTTACATGATGCTTTGCTATCATCATGTCTACAATGACAGCTTCATTACAAGGGTTCTCTACCTCCGCTAGGTCTCCCTCTATGAAGGGGATTATAGTACTGGCTCTCTCCTCCCCTAGCCCTTTTTGGACCTCGCCCTGCCCCCCAAGCGATCATCCCAACTATCTTCTTTGTGGGATGGTTGTCGATGTCAGCATGGTGCGCCTCGACACCATGGGTCATAGATGGGGTTCTTCCCCTAACAAACCTTTCGAGGTAGCCATGCTAGATCGGCTCCTCAATCTCCTTCTTCAGGTGGTAGTATTTTTTAGTATCGTGGCCATAGTCCTTGTAAAATTGACAGTACTTGAACTTGTCATAGCCTCCGGATGGCTTCAATCAAGGAGCGAAGTGCAGGTAGTGCCCGCCTTCAATCTCCATCAGGATTTTGGCTCTCGAGATGAGAAGTGGAGTATATTTCCCATCCTTAATAGGGACATCCTTCGGCTTAGATCTACCCCGGGAGATCGGAACCGCCTTTTGCCCTTGGGACTCACCTGGCTTTTCTCGAGCTCGCTTCTTCAGAGGTCTCTCATCGAGTTCCCTTCGGGTACGATCGACCTTCTCCATATGGATGTACTTTGAGCATGGACGAGGAGCTTTGAGTATGTTTCCAAAGGTTTTTTATCGAGGGAATAGGTGAACCGCGAAGTCTTGAGCCCTCTTTTCAAAGCCAACATGGGATGGGCTTATCCAGGTTATATATCTCTAGGGTGGCTACCTTGAAATGGGCCACGTAGTCCTTGAGGGACTTGTGGTCTTGCTGGCAGATCGAAAAGAGGATGTTGGCTTATCACGGTGCCTTGCGGTAGGCATCGAAGTGTGCCATGAATTTCTTCTTCAGCTGCTCAAAGGAGTCGATGCTCCCTGGCTTGAGACAGGAATACCAGACTCGCACCATCTTGTAGAGCATTGCTGGGAAGGCAGTATAGAGGGGGGCATCCATCGCTCCTTAGACCCTCATAAGGGCCTTGTATTTCTCAAGATGGTCAAGGAGGTCCATGGTCCTGTCATAGGGATCCAGCTAGGGCATACAAAATCGATTGGGGATCGGTTCCTTCCAGATATGGTGGGAGAGAGAAGGGTGAGAGTCTTAGCCCACAGGCTCTCGGGCAGAGCCTTGGAGGTCAGTGATCTGGTGGGAGAGGTCAGCCAACCTATGCTAATGTTCCTCCAGGAATTTCTCAGCCTACCATTGAATGACCTTGTCAGTTGAGCCTTCTGCAGAGGCCGTTGGAGGGGAGGCAGATGGAGACTGGGGGAGCTCACACTTCATTGCCTTCCTGCATCAGCATGGGCGGTGCATGGAGCCACTATAGTTTGAGATGGGAGAGCAGGTCTCTCAATCAGCTAAACTGCCTTGGCACCCTCTCCCCACAGGCGACAGTTCCCTCATGAGCTATGCAGGGATCATGAAAACGATGCTACCCATAGGTGAGATGACCCTTTATGGAAGGATCAAAGACTAGCATGAGCAGTAGCGACAGGAGTGCAGGGGTCCTCGGCTACTACTGTATTGCCATGGTTTGATGTTGGTGCGGCAGTCGCTGCATTGCCACAGTCAATGTTTGAACCTATTGCATTAGCACAGCGATCTACACTTGCTGGTCCACCGGCAGTGGAGGTGGCAGAGCCAGGGGCTCCACCTCCTGGCTATGCCAGTCACCACGGTGGGATGGGTTCCAAACGCTGCTGGTGGATGCTTCGCATGCATGCATTACCACCATAGGATCGTTGCAACAAGGTGACGATTCTCAAGCTAGCAGTTGCCGGTGTCTCCCATGCAGTGCTGCTCGTGTCCCTCCTTCTTAGCATGCCAATCTGTTGCGGCCTAGATCGCTTCTGCCTATAGCTTCAGAGGGCCTGGCGCCACGTCAAGTGCTTCGGAGAAGAACAGGTCCTGGTGCCATGTCAGGTGCCCAGGAGGAGGTCGGGTCCCTCGCCTTTGATAGATCTCAGCCTATCGAACCTGTAAAAAAAAATGAAACTCAGGTCGGAGATTCTGGCGAGGACACTCTGATGCTCAAGTTAGTTCGGCGATTGACGATAATTACCCCTCTTTCACGAAGGCCTTGGAGACCTTCATGAAGAAGGGGATGAGAGAAAAGAAAGGATTCTCTTAAGTTTAGCGGGGGATGCTTGCCCCTTACCTTGGTTGGAGGTCCTTCTTATCTATATAGAAGTCGACATTGTAGAGCGGGATCTAAAACCCTAGCAAAGCATGCCTCTGTGATGGATGAACGTATGGCGAGGCTCTACGAGACAGTACCTGGATCCTTGCAAAGCATGCCTCTACATGGGATGCATATCCGGCAGAGCATCACGGGACAGGACCTGGAGTCCTGGCAGGGTATGCCTCTGCAAGGGGCGTAGGTTCGACAGAGCATCGTGGAATAGGACCTGGAGCCCTGGCATGGTGCTCCTCTACGAGGGACGCAGGCCCGATGGGGTGCCTCCCCCGTAAGGTGTACCTTATCGTAGGTTGCATCAGGTTTGGCAAAGATGGCGAGCGACATCATGTACCTGGATTGCAAGGCTAGGGGTAGGCCGGTCGTACAAGCCTGCCGGGGGTTGCAACCTTCCCGTCCTGTTGCTCGCCTTGGCCTGTGAGAGGGATTCCCTCGAATCCATGTCTTAGCTTGGCAGGGGCTCTGCTCGGCCACGAGCTCTACTCGGCCAGGAGCCCAGCTCAGGGTCACCATATCGATGGTTGGCCGCATCATCTCCCATTTAAAATAGTGTCGAAGCCCTCCTCCTGATAGCAAAATTCTTTTAAGTACGAGGCTTAAAGCATCGGGATCAAATTTTCCATATCTTTCATATGCACTGTTTCATCGTGGGCAAAACTAGTTTACGCTTAGTACAAGTTTTATGGTTCTTGACACTAATTCAAGGCCCCACCATTGTTCCATTATGTGACAAAATATTTATACGACTCTGCTTATGTGGTGCAACGTCAATTCAACTGGACTGTTGATAATGATGCAGTATAAATATGCTCGTGAACCATGCATTTCTTATATTCTATTTTTCTCTATGGCCTACTTATATCAACATGAATATTGATGCTTCAGATATGCAGGTTGCTTCATTTATTTCCCCTTGGGTTCATGAACTGTTATGTTCCCTGCTGATTTGATGTCCAGCATCTTGGCTATCCCCTAGCCGCTTGGAATTTGGTCTGATCAACTTACTTGGGGCACCAGCAGACTCAATTCTCTTTCTTTGCAAGACTTCTATTCTATATTACATCCACCAGGTAATTCCCTCAATCTTCAACGATGGGTGGGGTTTACGAGTTTCTCGAAGGGTTAAGCTCTTTTTCTAGTGATCGGTGCTGTCTCAACTTCCTTGCAAATTGGTTCTAGTCAATCGGATATTCTTTTCCAATCTGCCGAGTATTGTGATTTGTGTTCGAATCAAGCGGAGTACTATGAGCATATGGCAATTACTTGTTCCTTTGCTCGAAGCTCTTGGCAACATTTAGTTAATGCATGCGACTTTGTTGGTTTTTTTCTTACCTTTTTGCCGGCTCTTGTAACCTTCTTTCTAGAGCCCCCGTAGAGAGGTGGAAGAGAGTCTTGGTTGCTTAATTTACTTGGTAGCTTTGGTTCGCTAGAAATGAGAGCGTTGGATCGACGCTCCAAATCATTCTTACAAAAGGAACGTCTCTATTATAAGACGCATGTTTATCTATCTTGAACCGACAGCGTAGCGATCCCGGGGTGCACGAGTCAAGCCCCCCGTCAAGCACCGTAGTACCAAACCAACGTACTATCACCGAGCTGGCTCGCCTGGGGGCAGAGGATCTTGGCGTGGGCCCCAGCCTCACCTTAACAGTGGCACCCACATTCCGTGGGCCCAAACCCTCGACCTCGAGGGTGTGAGCTGGCCCCACCCAACAATCCCCCCAGCAAAAAATCTCTCGAGAATTTCGCCTGCGAGGACTCAAATCCGTGACCTCGGCTCTGATACCACTTGTTGCCCAGCATAGCAACCCAAGAGGGGGGGGGGGGGGGAGGGTGAATTGGATTTCTTTAAAAAATTAAAGCAAATATGTGCTGCACTTTAAAGTGTTTGTGAAGCAATGCAAATGAGCATACAATGAATAAGATGCAATGCTATGAATATAAGCAGCAAATGCAAGAGTGCAAAGAACACACATGCAAACACAAAGGTTTATAGTGGTTCGGTGCACACCAAGCACCTACATCCACTCCCTAAGCTATCCCTTGAGAATTTCACTATAATCAACCTTAATTACAGCCAACTTGTTTTCAAGGACTCACAAGTCAAACCCAAAATTGGTTTTTTTACTTAGGCTCACCAACAACCTTTACTCAAGCTAACCTAGGCTTGGATTCCAATTCACTGCTTGGAAGGGCCTAACACCTAGTTTCAAACCTTGAAACTAGTCACAATAAATAAAATCAGAGATACAAGAATAAAGCACAAGCAAACTCTCTTAAAGAGTAGAAAGTAGAAGCTTTGAGGCTCTTGATGATTGCTTGACTTGTCTTCTCTTTGGAATCACTTCAAAAAGCACTTTCAGAATGCTGATTTGAAGGCTTGGAAGCGTTTTCAATGAGAATCTTCTCTTTTGCTCTCTTTTTTATTTTGGAAGTGAAGTTCTCAAGGAATGTCTTGTCTCTTATGAGTTAGTTCTTCATGAATGAGTTTGGTGAGGTTTAAATACTTCAAAAACTTTCAAAAAATAGTTTATGACCATTGGTAGAGCAAAACTAGCCGTTTGGAGCTTGTAGAGTTCAATTTTAACTCTAAAAAATTATAGCCATTATTGCTGTCAGAACTCGTGAGTCGACACTTAAGTTTGTTCATGAGTTGACACTTAGATCAGCATGAGTCGACTCAAGGTATAAACTTTTGAAAAATTAGGGTTATGTTCTTTTTCTGTTCTCAGGCTATGAGTCGATACTTGAACCATGTGAGTCGACACTTAAACTATGTGAGTCGACACTGGAGTCTTCTGAGTCGATACTTGACAAAAAATATCTCAAAATGGCATAGTTCTATATCTTCATTTTTCTCAGGTCATGAGTCGACACTTGGTTTCTGTGAGTCGACACCTGACTTCTTCATGAGTCGATACTTGACTTCTGTGAATCGACTCAAGGCATGCCAAAGAGATTTCTGCGTACCAGTCCTTCTGAAGTGTCAACACCTTGCATGTCATGAGTTGACACTTGACTCTGCCACTCAACAAAAACTTATGCCAACCTTCAAAATTTAAGGTATTCTTTAATAAAACTTTAATATCTTCTTCATAAAGCCCAGATTGACTTATTTTGAGACTTTTTCAAGATGAGAAGACTTCTTATACATTGAAAATTACTTAGCTTTAAATGAGTACCTTTGATACTTTTATACAAAAATTTGAGGTGCTTGTATCCTGAAACTCACAACTACAATTGAAACATTAGTATAAAACATATATTCAATGTTTTGCTAGTCATCAAAATCAAGAGCTAAAGCCAACAACTCCCCCTTTTTGATGATGACAAATCTTGAATATATAAACATTCAAGTTCAATTAAGGATATTGTATCACACATTCGAGTGAGCATATACTTAAAGCTCATGAAAAATATGTTCATACAACACAGTTTCATAGGGGTGAAGTGCCAAACAAGATTGAAACTCATTTTCTCTCCCCCTTTGTGAGGTAAGTTATGAAACATTTCAGAATTTTTAGAAAATGCTTATATAGAACTTACTCCCCCTTTTTGTCAACATTAAACATTAAAAAGAGTATCCTTCCCCTGAATTAATGCATTTCATCATAGTAAAGCATATAAAATTGGTTGGGGCGATGATCCTACAGCTGATATCAAAGCAATTTGATAAAAAGAAAAGTAAACATTAAACAAAAGTGAACTTTTATATATATATAAGAGTTTCAGTACAACAAAAGTACTTATATAAGATAAGCAAGCATAAAATGAAATACAAGCATAACAGATAAGCAAAAGTACAATCATAAAATACAAGCACAAGAGATGTTTGTGAGGCTACTCCTCATCAGATAGAAGCTCAAAGTAAATAGGAGCTATACATTCAGTCCTAGATGCTGAAGGTTTAGGGGTCTTTTAGGTTCGGCTTTTAGTCCTAGTAGAAGGTCCAAAATGGGGTACAACCCTGGAAGATCTAGTAGAAGGTGGAGGAAAGGTCTTTGCTGGTGTCAGGAATGCTGAGACAGTGCCAAGCTGAGCATCTGTAGGAGCATCTGGTGTCTGAGTCTCCCTACTAACAATCTGATAATCTCCAGCTCTGTCATCACTGCGATCATTGTCATTACCACAATCATCACCACCACCATCATGACCATCACCATCACCATCTTTGTCCCCACCACCTAGAGTGTCATCATGAGTGTCATGGTGGTCATCGTCATCTGCGGGCGGAGGAGGTGGAATCTTGAAGGTGCTGTCAGAGGCAAAAGAGATCTCAGAAGATCCTGAATCTCAGTGAAGCCAGCCTCCATCGTCTGCTTGATACCTGAGAGCTGATCATCTATGTGTGCTCTCAATCCCTGTACCTCCATCCTGAGCTGTGTAGTCCTGACTGCCAATGCAATGACCTCCTCTCTGGCCTCAGTAATCTAATGTCTGATATCCTCCTCAAAGGTAGACTTTGTAGTGGCACGGGGAGTAGTAGCTGGAGAAGGAATTGGTGTTGGAGTGGCTGGCTCAAATCCTGAAGCTGGTACTGGTACATGTCTCGGAGGTGTAAGATGCTCTACAGGTCCAGAAGGTCCTGCCTCTGCTGCTCGTAGCTTATCCTCCTCATCTGGCTCCTGACCAAACTCCTTGTGCACCCATTTGTCAGCAATCCTCTTGTATCCCATACGGTGCAAGGATCGCTCATCATACACATCAGTGTAAAGTATGTCTTTGGAGGCCTCCTCCTCCAAAGGAACATGGTAAGCTCTAAATAGACGAGTCAGATCCATCCCGTATGGTAGACACAGATGTTGCTGAGTCGCATCCTCTCCCATCTGGCTCATCATCAGAGTTGGGATGTTGATGGCAGTCCTCTATGTGAGGCAGACCATCAACATAAGCTCCCGCTCTGTGATAAAGTCGAAGCAACCAGTCTTCAATAGAAGTATCCTCATAATGAAGTGATGAAGGAGGCGCATCTCGACTAAAAATTGATTCACGATGACAGTAGTCACACCACATACATCATCTTGCTCCAATACACACTGAAATGCCACCTTTCTATCACCTACACACGTAGCACAATCCCATGAAGAGGAATGTCCCAGACTCTGCTCAATATGCTCTTAGACACTGGAATCTCCATGCCTCTGACTGTAGTGCTCCACATCAATCCATTAGTAGCCAGACTCCGGCAAAACTCTCTGATAAGATGGGGATAATACTTCTCCTTCATAGTACAAAAGGAGGTTAACTAGCTGCTCCAAGAATCTCTCCAAGATGAAAACCCTCACGGTCGAAGAACTCCAAGTCTACACATCGTCCAGCTACGATGATCTTGCCCGACACTCTCTCTGTGATGGGGGATCATGGGGGAGGTACTCTCTCCTGCTCATGCTGCTGACCTCTGGTAGGGTCACATCGAGCCTTGATTCTCCTCTCGGTAGAACCTTAGCTCAACCTCTTCTTTGAGACAACTTGTTTGCGGGGTCCTATAACACCAACAAAGGGAAAGAAGACAAAGAAAGGAACGGGTGAATGGGAGAAGGCCAAAGAAAAGAGAGGGAGGATTGGGTTCGATGTGGACCAAAGAGGGAAAAATCAATGGGAAGAAGGAGTGAATCCAAGTAGGAATCGACCAAAGAGTGGACCGAAATGAGAGGGAAAGGTTTAAGGAAGAATGAACATAGATCAATCAAGAAAAAATATGGGCTGAACTACAAGAAATCAAGAATGGACCGAAAGAGAGGGAATGCACGAGAATCGGGCCAAAATCCATAAAAAAAACTCAAAAGAACCATGAGAAAACGGACAAAATGATAGGGGAAAGTGAGGAAATTACCAAAAAAATTGGGGATAATGATGGAAGATCATTGTTCCGAGACCAAAGTGAGGTTGGGGGACCATTAGGGCAGAGGAAAGCCAAAGGACAGGTGGCTACAGAATGAACAAATGATGCCCTAAAAACTCAGATTTCCATTCATGAGTCGACACTTCGATTTTGGTCAAGTGTCGACACTTGGCCAAAAATCAAGTGTCGACACCTAACTAGAAAATCTAAAAAGAAATCTAGAAAAATTTCAATAAAATTTTCAAAAATCATAGGGTTTTTAGAAATGGGTTTAAGACATATATGAGGTGATTTTAAGCACAAGAATTTGAGTAAAAACAATATTTGAAAGAGTTCTATACAAAGGGATCAATGATACCTAACTCTTTTCTAATCATGCAAAATCTTTCTTCACTCAGGAATTTTATAAAAATATCAACTAATTGATTATCAGTATACATAAATTCAAGCATCGCATTAGAGCTTTGCACATGATCTCTTATGAAGTGATGTCTTATTTCAATATGTTTGCTTCTTGAGTGTAAAATAGGATTTTTGGTTAAATTAATTGTACTAGTATTATCACATCTTATGGGTGTCTTAATTAATTTGATGCCAAAATCCTCGAGTTATTGTTTGATCCATAGGATTTGAGCACAACAGCTTCCAGATGCTATATATTCGACTTTCACCGTAGATAGAGCAACTGAATTCTATTTCTTACTACTCCATGAAATCAAATTAACTTCAAGAAATTAACAAGTTTCACTTGTACTTTTTCTATCAAGTTTATACCCAGCAAAATCAGTATTAGAATATGCAATCAATTCAAATGATGAATCTCTAGAGTACCAAAGTCCAATATCTATAGTGCCAGATAAGTATCTAAGTATGCGTTTAACAGCCAATAAATGAGACTCTTTAGAAGCAGACTAATATCTTGCACACATACATATGCTGAACATTATATCTGGCTTACTTGCAGTCAAATATAACAATGAACCAATGATGCCTCTATATAACTTTTGATAAACATTTTTATCTGATTCATCTTTGTCAAGTTTACAAGAAGAGCTCATAGGCATACCTAATGGTCTGGTATTCTCCATTTGAAACTTCTTTAAGATTTCTCTTATATACTTAGCTTGGTTGATGAAGATCCCCTCTTTTGTTTGCTTGATCTGGAGTCCGAGGAAGAAATTAAGCTCTCCCATAATGCTTATCTCAAACTCCCCCTGCATTAACTTTGCAAACTCTTGACAAAGACTTTCATTAATAGCACCGAAAATAATGTTATCTACATAAACTTGTACTACCAAGGGATCATCATTCTCCTTTTTCAAAAATAATGTAGTGTCTAGATTTCCTCTAGAAAAACCATTTTTAAGTAGAAATGAGCTCAATCTATCATACCAAGTTCTTGGAGCTTGTTTCAAACCATACAAAGCTTTATGAAGTTTAAAAACATGATCGAAAATTCATGATTTTCAAAACCAGGGAGCTAATTTACATAAACTTCTTCTTCAATAAATCCATTTAGAGAAGCACTTTTGACATCCATTTGAAATAGTTTAAAATTCATAAAACATGCAAATGCTAATAATAGTCTAATTGCCTCAAATCTAGCAACAAGAGTAAATGTTTCATCAAAATCAATTCCTTCATCCTGATTGTAACCTTTGGCAACTAGCCTAGCTTTATTCCTAGTAACTATTCCATTTTCATCAAGTTTATTTCTAAAAACCCATTTTGTACCAATTATTGAAATATTAGTAGATCTTTCAACTAAATTCCAAACATTATTCCTTTTAAATTGATTTAGTTCATATTGCATAGAATTTATCCAATTACAATCATTTTCAGCTTCTTCAATAGATTTTGGTTCTATTTGAGAAACTAAAGCAAGTAATCACATACATTTCTTAATGAGGAACGAGTACTTAACCCTTTCGATGGATTACCAATTATAAGTTCTTTGGGGTATCTATGAGCATACCTCCATTCTTTAGATAATGGCTTAGGTATAGATGAGTCATCAACTCCATGTATTTGTTCTCCTTCATTATTTTGATTATCATTTGCTCCTTGGAAGGCTCTTCATTGATGTTCACTTTTTTAGTTCTTTGAATACCTGTTACATCATCAAGAATATCTTTTTTTCTAGAAGATTTTTGATCAGTCTCATCAAACACAACATGGATGGATTCTTCAACAGGAAGTGTTCTTCTATTGAAGACCCTGTATGCTTTGCTAGATGTAGAGTAACCTAAAAAGATACCCTCATCTAACTTGGCATCAAATTTGCTTAGATTGTCTTTGCCATTGTTTAAAATGAAACAACGACATCCAAAAATACAAAAATACTTAATTGAAGGTTTTTTACCTTTCTAAAGCTCATAAATTGTTTTCTTCAAAATAGACCATATTAAAACATGATTTAAAATATAGCAAGCAGTATTTATGGCTTCCACTCAAAAATATCTAGGCAAATCATTTTTGCAAAGCGTAGTGCATGCCATTTCTTCAAAAGTTTAATTTTTTTTTCTATCATCCATTTTGTTGAGGTGTCCTAGGTATAGAAAAGTTATAATGAATATCATTTTCACTATAAAACTTTTCAAAATCATGATTTTTAAATTTCGTACTATGATCACTTCATAAAGAAATAATTAAAATACCTTTTTCATTTGAGACTTTTTTGTGAAATTTTATGAATGTAGAAAAAGTTCCATCTTTATGAGCTAAAAATATGACCCATGTAAAACATGAGAAGTCATCCACAATAACTAGACCATACTTCTTACCTTCCAAACTAGTTGTTCTAGTAGGTCCAAAGAGGTCCATATGAAGTAATTCTAAGGATCTAAATGTAGAGACAACTCCCTTAGGTTTAAAAGAAGATTTAGTTTATTTTTCAAGTTGGCAAGCACTACAAATCTTATCATTTTCAAAACTAAGTTTTGGCAAATCTTTTATGAGATTCATTTTGTTAAGTTTTGAAAGCAAATGCATACTTGCATGTCCTAGTCTACGATGCCAAAGCCAACTAGTTTCATTAATCTTGGCTTCCATTGCCATTAGGTATTGACCATTTTATACTGGTAGATCATCAAGATCAACCATGTAAATGTTACCATGCCTATGACCAATAACTTGATGCCATTATCATGAAGACTGGAAACAATGCACATGGAAGATTCAAAAATAACTTTAAAATCTTTGTCATAAAATTGGCTAATACTTAGTAAATTATACTTTAAACCATCAACAAAAAGGACATTATCTATATAAGTAGAGGGGATGATATGGACTTTACTAATACCGATGATTTTGTCCTTTTCATTATCACCAAAGATTACATTTTCACCATTTTGATACTCAAGAGATGAGAATTGCTCCACATCTCCAATCATGTACCTTGAGCAACCGCTGTCAAGATACCACAATCTTTTTTTGTTGGTTGCAAGACACACCTACAATAATAAATCAGGTAGAGACTTTAGGTACCCAAGTCATTTTGGATCATTTAGGGTTAGTGGATATGGTTCCTTTTAGAACCCAATTTTTTTTAACTTTATTCAATCTCCTTTTGTCACACAAATATGATTTATGTCCTACTTTGCCACAAAAATAACAAGTAATAGTAGATGAAGCAGGCACAAAAAATTTTTTAAAATATTTTTATTATTTTTGAGGTCTAAAACGTAATCCAACTTTATTGAAAATAGCTCTTTGATTATTTAAAAGCATGCTGAGTTTTTCAAAATTGTAAGTAAATTTTTCAACAAAAGATTTTACCTTTTCAAGTTCATCTTTGTACTTCTTGTTTTCTTGCAAAATCTCTTTGTTTTGTTTAGCAAATTTCTTGGTTGTTGCAAAAGATTTATCCTTTTTCAAATCTTCATTTTCTTTTTTCAAAGAGTTAATTTTATCAATTAATTTTTTATTTTCTTGAAGTAGACAATCATTTTCAATCAAAGACTTTTCATTTGTTTTGATCAAATCCAAATTTTGCTTTCTTAGCTTTGTTTTTCATTTTAAGTTTTTGATACTCAACTACCAATTCATCAAAAATATCATGCAATTCATCGAAAGTAAATTCATTTTCAAATTCAGGATTTACCTCATCATCGTTAGCCATTAAGAAGAAATTTGCAACCTCTTGCTATTCTTCATTCGATCTTGAGTCCTCACTCTCGCTCCAGGTTGTCATCATTGCTTTCTTTCTTAATTTTCTTTCACTCTTCTTGAGTAAGGGGCAGTCCATCTTGAAGTGGCTGGGTTTTTTGCACTCAAAGCAAGTAGGTTGCTCCCTTTCCTTCTGTTTTTTTTTTCTTAGGTTCTCCTTTTTGAGGTTTCTTCTTGAAATTGTACTTTTCCTTTCTCATGAACCTCTTAAACTTCCTTGAGATGAGAGCCATTTTATCTTTATCATCTTCCTCATCAGAATCATCACTTGAATCATCCTTGGTTGTGGACTTAAATGCTATGGTCTTCTTCTTTTTGTCATTGTCCACAACCTTTTATTTTAGTGACAGCTCATATGTCATGAGAGATCCTAGAAGCTACTCAAGAGGTAGTGTGTTGACATCCTTAGCTTCTTAAATGGCTGTCACCTTTGGATCCCATGATGAAGTGACCTGATAATTTTATTCACTAATTTAGCATTAGAAATAACTTTACCCAAGCTTCTCATGCCAATCACAATGTTAGTAAATCGAGTGTACATTTCACTAATAGATTCAGATGGTTCCATTCTAAACATTTCATAGGTATGAATGAGCATGTTAACTTTGGTAGTTTTCACTTGATGTGTACCCTCATGGGTAACTTCAAGTTTGTCCCATATTTTCTTAGCGGAGTGATACTTTAAAATTTTATTGAATTCACTTAGGTCTAAAGCATAAAACAGTAAATTCATAGCCTTAGCATTAAGCTCAACTTGCTTAATGTCATTTTCATCCCAATCATCTTCTAATTTTGGAGTGCGAATGCCATTAATCAAGGCAGTAGGCTGATGAGGACCTTTAACAATAATCCTTCAAATGTTATAATCAATGGCTTGAATGTAAATGCACATGCATGTTTTTCAATATGTATAATTCATGCCATTAAACAAGGGGGGACGGTTTGAGGCTTGACCCTCAATAATTCCAACACCAATTTGGGTTGCCATTTAGATCTTTGACTCAAGATCGTTAGACCTATATGCCGAGTACCAAGCTCTGATACCACTTGTTGGATCGACACCCCTAACCATTCTTACAAAAAGAACGTTCATATTATAAGAGATAGGTTTATCTTTCTTAAATTGACAGCGCAGCGACCCCAGGGCGCACAAGTCATCCCCCCCACTAAGCACCGTAGCACCAAACCAGCGTACTATCATCGAGCCGGTTTGTCTGGGGGTAAAGGACCTTGGCATGGGCCCAGCCTCACCTTAATAGTGGCACCCACATTCCATGGGCCCAGACCCCCGACCTCGAGGGTGTGAGCTGGCCCCACCCAACAGAGAGGTTGTTTCAGTCTATTCAGTCTCACTGGAGCTTTGGTAAGGAAGGCCTTTGTGTTTGTGGTAGACATGTTTTAGGTCCAACATCTTTGTTTCATGCTCAACAATGGTACTGGAATGGTGTCTCCAATAGTCCTACTCATATCATCAAGGTGGTAGTTTAGGTAGAATGGGACTTTGGTTCTGCATCCACACGTTCCAAGTTTGACGAATGATGTTGTGGTTGACTCGAATAAAATTCACGATTAGTCTTGGAGCCTGAACATGGGGCATGAAATGGCTATGTTCCTTTTTAGGACCTGTTCATGCTTTGGTGGGATTGGGATAACATATCCATATAATATAGTAGAGAAGGGTTTTGATAGCTTTATTGTCATCCTATATTAAATATTTTTTTGCAGAGTGGAAGTCCTTATGGTCATGCCCTAAACTAAAAGCCCCCCCCCCCCCCCCCCCCCCTCCACTCATTTTTCTTACAAAAAAAAAAAGTCTTACTCAAGCAGCATATACTAAATTTGTTTCTCGGCTACAACCCATCCCTAGAGTATTGAAACTTAATTTTGATGTATTGGTTCAAACTTATGTTGTAGGTTCTGCATTTAAAATTCATGATTTTTTGGAGAATTTAGTTGTAGCTCGGAGTTAACTTGATGCTGTGTGGTATGGTATACAAATTGCTGTACAATAGTCGGGTGCTTAGTAGATTTGGATAGAGAGTGATTTCAAAACAATAATAGGATGGATCAATAATCCTTTTTTCTTCTAAAGATGCATCACTTCTTCTTCTTCTGCTGTAGGATGTTATTCACTAAAAGCGATCTATTTGGGCAACTAAAGTCACTCGTATTTAGAGAGAAGGAAACCAAGCTATGGACTGGTTAGCTGCCCTACTTGTTAGAGTGATTTCAGCATTTCAGCTTCATATAACATTCATCCTGGATTAGCCTATATCATGGTTGCAGATCGATTAAGTGTTGTATATATACAAGCCTAAGTCTAGTTTTGTTATTTTACCTCTTATTTATTATTTTAGGATCTCTGGATCCCCCTTTTGTGTCATCAAAAAATTAAAAAAAAGGACTTTGAAGTTAGGGATGCAATTTTTACTGACTCGATCCATCTTTAATGGGGCGGGTAAAACCTGACCCATCTAATTTATAAACGGATATGGATCATATAAAAAAAATCCGACTCAGGTTCAGGTCAAGTATGGATAGTAATATGCCTCGATCCAAACTCGACTCATTTATTAAAAAAAGGCGATGTTTATAAAATATTGAAGTAAACTGGATATGGAACATGTATACTCAATTCGATCCATTTATGTTTTAAGTAAATTGGATTTTATGGGATCGGGAATACCCAATCCTACCCGATCTAAATGTTGCTTTTTTTATGCCCAACCCGAGATGGGTATGGAACGGATAGGGGGCAGGAAATTTTTTGATAGGGCAGGTATGGATTTTGGGTGACCTAATCCAAACCCGACTTGTTGCCATCCCTATTTGAAGTAGGACTTATTGCCACTTGGATGGCCATTGCTTGTAGCTCTGACATGTCATGGATGCATCGAGCTCCCTCTGGTGTTTGGTCCTCCTTTCCGGTTAGCTCCTTGATCAGATTGTCCTCCAAAAAAAAGAACCCCGGGCCAGGAATTCTGATGGGGACACTCCGATGATCAAATTAGTTGGGATGATCAAGGAAAACAGAACCTCTGTGATGGAGAGCCTAGGGGCTTCTTCGTGCAAAGGAGGAAAAGTAAAGTTTGAGAGATGGAAAAGTGAGTGGAAGTGGAAGTTGGAGAGAAGGGAGTTTCTCCCTCTTGATTCCTTGCTTGTTTGCTCTCTTGGTCTTACCAGTTGCCTCTCTCCCCCCTTACTGGAGGTCCATTCTTCTATTTTTATATGAGAGAAATGGCCCAGACCTGATTTGGGGTTTCCTTGGGATGTTACTTTCTCGGTCCCCTTTTTTGGTAGTGTTTTTCTCTATCAGCGACCCCCCTGTTGGATCGGTTCTCGGAAGAAGATCTTTATAATGAGGGTGTTCCGAGACCGGAGGAGCGTGTCACTTCTAGTAGCCCGGGTCGGATCGCCCTATATGAGGACTTCTTTCTCGGGAGCCTTCATCTTCCCTTCCACCCTTTCTTCCTCTCCTTTTTGAACAACTTCCACCTGGTCCTGGTCCAACTCACTCCAAATGCCATTAGAACCATAGTTTGCTTCACCATCCTCTGTCACTTCCACGGGATTGTTGCCCATTTCTCCTTGTTCAGGGCTTTCTTCATCCTGAAGTGCCACCCGGCTGATAATGGGTGGTGGTTTGTGGCCCTCCACCCGGGGGCTATCAAACTGGACCTGCCCTCTTCTATCAAGGGATGGAAGAGTAGATTTTTGTTCACCTCGGTTGAGGGGATGGACTGGGTCTAGAGTGACCCAGACCGCTCTCCCAATTGGTTGTCATCTATTGAGTCGGTCGATAAGGAGGTGTATGACCAGCTCGTCACCTCCGAGGTCCCGGCTCTCCGGGACCTATTGATCGAGCAGAACATTTCCGACACCGGGGTCAGCCCGGCCCAATCTCAGGGTAAGGCTCGATGTCGGGGTTTCTTTTCTTTAAGGTTGCTTCTACTTCAGCTAGTAACTGACCGATTTTTTTTCTCATTGCAGGGATGAAATTCTCCATGGAGCAGCTCCTCCAAACGTCAAGGAAGAGGGCCGCCTTTGTAGGGCCTGGGGAGGAGCAGTCAAAGAAGGCCCAGGTGGAGTTAGAGCGGGGGCCTAGCGAGGGGCCCTCTGCTAGGCCAGCAGAGAGAGGGCCAGCCGTGGCACCAACCGCACCTGGGTCGGCGACCCAACCTCAGACCTGCAGGCCTGGGAGGGAGGTTAGGGCTAAGAAGGAGACCATGCCAGTAGCTTCGATGGCCCCTCCCCGAACCAGAGCTTTTCCATGACCGGAGGTGGTGGAGGTGGCGGATGACGCCACCACAGGGAGGTCGGCATTGCCTCCAATAATTGAAGCGACTGGCACTCGAACTGCGACCACCGCACCCTCATCGACCGCCATGCCAAGGCCTGTAATGCATTCCATGACATTAGGCTCGGGAATGCATAAGGCAATGGCCTACTTGCCACCAAATGCGACGGTGATGAGGGATGCCAAGCTGGCCGAGTAGATTCTAAATGTCATCATCCAGTTGCAGGACCACTGGGAGAAGACTGGCCGGCCACTGGTGGAGGTCCTCACTAGCATATTTCCTTAACTTTTGTTGGTAAGTTGGTTTTTAACTTGCATCACTTCCTTTTCATTTATGAGAATGCCAACTGACCCATTTCCTGGTATTGTTGCAAGTGGTCACCGACACTCAGCTTGTTCGGGACTCGTGCCTAGGGCTGATGAAGCGAGACCACCACCACCGCAAGAAGAAGGAGGCCACCGAGGCCGAAGCCCGGGTGCAAGGGTCCTCCTGAGTGAGGGCCCTTTAGGCTTAGTTGGCCAGCTCCCAAGCAACAGCGACGGAGTTGGAGAAGAAGTCCGCCGACCTTGGCGATGCCCTAAAGGCGAAGGAGGAAACTTCCCGCCTGGCCAAGAAGGAGGTCCGCACCATGTTGGAGGCGGCACGCCTGGAGGGTAGGGTGTAGACCCTCCAGGTGCGGCTTGATAAGGAGGTGGCCCGGGTTGCGGTAGTAGAGGAGAAGGCCATGGTGGTGATGGTGCTGATGGAGGCAACAAAGAAGGAGGCCATTGAAGGTGTCCCAAAATTCAAGGCATCGAAAGCCTTCATGGATGAGGTCTCCGAGGCAGTCCTGGACTCCTACCAGAAGGGGTTCAATGACTTCCGGGGGAAAGCCAGGCAACTCTTCGGGCTGAAGGGTCTAGAGAATATCTACCCTGATCTACCTACCATTGCCAAGGCCCGAGATTGCCTACCACCGAGGCTGAACCAGAGCCAGGGACTGAAGTTGAGGCCAAAGTCTAGACCGCCACCACCCAGGACATCCCATTGACCGAGGCCACACCAGCACTAGAGAAAGTGACATGCAGGCCTATGAAGGAATCGGCCTCTTCGACTTAACCAGGATTTTCTTTTCTTTTTGTACTTAGACTTTTTTGAAGGACTTCCCGGCCTGTCGGGAGTCTCCACAAATGTAAAAAAACTTTGATGAATACAACTTTTTTCCATTTGATGAGTACTTCTCTTCCTTCTCTCTCTCTCTCTCTCTCTTTTACATACTTTGAAGAATTTCTTAGCAAGTAAGGAGCCGTCGTATTGTAGAGGGCTCATTTCAGCCATAAGGAGTAAGCTTCACTTCGCCAATGAATTTTGCCTTGTTTTTCTCCCTCCGGCTTCTTTACCTTGTTCATGATAGGAAGGTATACCTCATGATAGTGAAGTGTAAGACTTCCCAGGTCCCAACCACTTTTGGCTAAGTCTGAAACCTTTTGACTGGCCAGGAGGACTTTGGGAATTCTCTAGCTCCCCTTGTTGGTCTTGAGGTCATGCAGGTATGAGTGCAAGGCTTCTGGAGTTTTCCTGGCTTGCACCTCCGATTCAAAGGAATGAGATGAATGAATGATAAGTGCGGGGCTTCTGGAGTTTCTCAGCTTTCTTCACCGAACTTGGAGTCGGGCGGATGAGTGCGGGGCTTCATAAGTTTTTCAACTTTGGATGTGGGGCTTTGTAAGTTTCCTAGCTTTGGATGTGGGGCTTCGTAAGTTCCCAGCTTTCTTCGCCAGACTTGGAGTCGGGTGGATGAGTTCTTGCATAGGTGGAAAACAATATTGCACCAAAAAGAAACTTTAATTATTGGAGAAAAGTCTTACATTATTAGTAGTACATCTTCAAGTTACCGGCATTCCATGTTTGAGAGAACCGGGCATCGTTGAGTCTGACAAGGTAATAGGCCCCTCATGTGGCAGAGCCTCGACCACCTTATAGAGACCTTTCCAGTTGGAGAAAAGTTTATCGCATTCCCCTGGTTGGAATACTTTTGCTCATCTGAGGACCAGGTCACCCGGGCAAAAAGTCTTGGGCCTAACATGGGAATTGTAGTAACGAGTTACCCGCTATCAGTATGCTGCCATTCAAAGTTGAGCTTTGTCTCTTGTCTCGTCCAGCAAATCTAGGTTAAGGAGAAGGCAAGTCGGATTCTCAACTTCGTTGTACTGCTCCACCCGTAGTATGGGCAGACCCACCTTTACCAGAATCACAACCTTTGAATCGAAAATAAGGTTAAAGGGTGTCTCACCTATTGCCGTCTGAAGTATGGTGTGGTAGGCCCATAATACACTGGGGAGCTCCTTGACCCATCGTCCTTTGGCCTCATCCAGCCTTGTGCGAAGCCCTTGCATGATGGTTTGGTTGGTCACCTCAGCCTTCCCATTGGTTTGAGGATGTGCCACTGACGTGAAGTGATGGTGGATGTTAAGGTCAGCACTGAATTCTTCAAAAGCCTGATTATTGAATTGTTGCCCATTGTTAATGATGACCGAGTGTGGGAGTTCGAAATGGTAAATAATCGACTTCTAAAAGAAGGATCTGTCTTTGGCCTCGATGATCCGTGCTAAGGTCTCGGCCTCGACCTACTTTGTAAAGTAGTTGATGGCCACGATCAGGTACTTCCGTTGACTAGATGCGGGAGGAAAGGAACCTAAGATGTCCATTCCCTATTGGGCAAACGGTCATAGAGCAGATAGTTGGGAGAGCAGGCGGCTGGCTAACATTGGATGTAGGTGTGACGTTGACAACAGTCACATTTCCTCACCAAATCAGTGGTGTCCTCTTGCATGGTCTCCCAGAAGTATCCTTATATGAGTGCCTTGTAGGTTAGAGTCCTGCCCCCCACATGATTCCCACAGATGCCTTCGTGTATCTTCTAGAGCATATAGGCAGCTTCTGAGGGCCTCAAGCACTATAGCAAGGGGTAGGAATAAGATCTCCGATAAAGCTGCCCATCCATCAGCATGAAGCATGTAGTCTTCTTTTTAAGGAGTCCAGCTTCCTTGCAATCCTCGGGTAGGGCACCGGTGGTTAAGTATTTGATGTAAGGGTTCATCCAGCTCTCGGAGGTGACTTGCTGGACCTCTGCTGCAGACTCATAGCTGGGGGTCTCTAGATATTCAACGAGGGTGCACCCCAGTAACGAATCTGGTAGGGTTGCCAACCGGGAGAGGTGTTGGCCCGAGCATTCTTTGCACGAGGGATGTGGAAAATGCTGAAGTACCGGAGGTTCATCATGTTTGAGCATACCTTATCCAGATACTTCACCATCATAGAATCCCATGCTTTGAACTCATCGGAAACTTGGCCCACCATGATCTACGAATCCATGAAGACCTTCAAGCACTTTATGCCCAGCTCGTGGGACACCTTCAAACCCGCGAGGAGTGCTTCATACTTGGCCTGATTATTGGTCGCCTTGAAGAGGAAGCATAACATGTATTTGGTAATGACTTCATCAAAGTCGACGAGGATGAGCTCGGCTCCATTCCCTCCGGTGTTGAATGCACCATCAACGTGGAGTATCCAATTCATCACCTCCAGGGCTGAGTCCTGCTCGGGCCTAGCTCGTTTGTCCATCTCCTCCAAATCCTCAGTCGTCCAAGTGCATTCCACCAAAAAATCAACAAGGACCTGGACCTTTTGTACTAGCCTTGGATGGTAGGTGATGTCATACTCATGCAGCTTCACCGCCCACTTGGCCAGGCATGCCGATATATCAGGGCGGCTTAGAATAGCCCTTAGGGGCTGGTCGGTGAAGACCGTAATTGGAGGTGCTTGGAAGTAGGGCCTGCAATGCTACACATATATGATAAGTGTAAAGATAATCCTTTTGGATCAAGTGTACCTGGTTTCCATGTCACGAAGTAGCTTGCTGGTGTAGTAAACTGGCCACTGGGAGCCATCCTTATCGGTGTGGACTAGCACTGAGCTGATTGCCTTGGTGAGATCGCCAAGTATAGGAGGATCTCTTCTCTGGGCTCCAGCCTGGATAGCAATGTTGGGATGGCAAGGTGCTTTTTTAGCCCCTCAAAGGCCTCCCGACATTCCTCCATCCAAGTGAAGTTGTGCATCTTGCACAGCACCTTGAAGAATGATTGGAAGCGCTCGATAGAATGCGAGATGAAATAGCTTAATGCCGTGATGCGCCCAGTCAGGTATTGAACCTCCTTCTTGGAGACTAGGTGTCTCATGTCGATGATCGCCTAGATCTTCTCGGGGTTGGCCTCTATCCCTCGTTGAGTGACCATGAACTTTTTTGTTGCAATACCAAATACGCATTTGGCAGGGTTTAGCTTCATCTAATAAAGGTAGAGGTTGTCAAAGGCCTCAGCCAGGTCAGTAATATGATCCAACTCCTGATCGCTCATGACGAGCATGTTGTCCACATAGACCTGCATGTTGCAACCTATCTGGTCTTTAAAGACCTTGCTGACTAGGTGCTAGTACATGGCCCCTGCATTATTGAGACCAAATGACATCATCCTGTAGCAGTACGTACCTCTGTCGGTCATGAATGCCATGTGCTTCTTATCCTCCAGGTGCATGCGGATTTGGTTGTACCTAGATAATGCATCCATGAAGCTGAGAAACTTGTGGCCCGAGGTTGCATCCACCAGCTGGTCAATCTTGGAGAGTGGAAGCTATCCCTTGGGCAAGCACGGTTAAAGTCGGTGTAGTCCACGCAGATCCTTCACTTTCTAGAGGCTTTTTTGACCATCACTACATTAACAAGCCAGTCAGGGTATTGTATCTCACGGATGAAGCCTATCATGAGGAGCTTTTCGACCTCCTTATCGATCGCCCTCTATCTCTCTAGGATGAAGATCCTCTTCTTCTATTGGACTGGGTGATAGTTGGGGTCGACATTTAGCTTGTGAGTGATTACTTCTGGAAGGATCCCAGGCATATCTGCTACGATCCAGGTGAAGACATCTACATTGGCTCGCAGGAAGCTGAGCAAGCAGGATCTCTCCTCTTTGGGTAGCAGGGATCCTACTTACACAGTCTTCAGGGGGTCCTCTCCCAGAGGAAAAGACAACAGGGGCTCGACCAACCCACCCTTTGGCCCCAGTTCTGTCAGGCTTGTTTGGTCAATGACCAGACTCTGCCCAGCCTCTCATGCTCTTGGGACCATCTGTGGACAGTGCTAAACCGGTTGCCAGGACCCTCTCATCTCCCCGATACCCAAAGGAGTTGGGAACTGGATGAGAAGACGTCTGGTGGAGATGGTGGTGTCGAGTAGATTGAGCCCGGGGCATTCCAGGATTGCATTGTAAGGTGAGGGAAGCCTCACAACGGTGAATGTTGCCAACACGGTACTCTATCGAGGTGGCATTCTAGTAATTATTAGGAGTATGATTTCTCCTTCAACCCCGACTGAGTATCCGGTGAAACCGACCAACGGTGCATATATCGGCTTTATTTGATCAGCAGATAGTTCATCCTTGCAAAAGCATCATAAAAAAGGATGTCAACAGAGCTTCCATTATCAATCATAATTCTTTTTATAGGGTATTTAGTTATCATCATTTCTACAATGACAGCATCATTATTTGGGTTATCTACCCTAACCGACCCTTCTCCCTCACTGGGGAGTACATCATCACTCTCTTCCCTTCCCCTAGCCCTCTTCGAGCTTCTCCCTGCCCCCTAGGAGATCATCCCCATTGGCTTCTCAATGGGGCAATTATCGATAGTGAGCGGTCGGGGCCCTTCATTCCAAGATATTGGGGAAGCTCCTCCTCCACATACTTTCTAAGGCTGTCATGCTTGATTAGGTCTTCTATTTCCCTCTTCAAGTGGTGGCACTCTTCGATATCATGGCTATGGTTTCAATGAAAGCGACAGTAGCGGGACTTATCATGTCCAGTGGACGGCCTCAATGGAGGAGGACGATGCAGGAAACGCTCGTCCTCAATCTTCATAAGAATCTTTGCTCTTGGAAAAAGGAGAAGAGTGAACTTCTTTTCCTTGGCAGGATCGACTCTGGGGTGGGGGCCTGATCACGGGGCCGGTGCATTCCTTGCGACCGAGGGGCCAGATGTTTTCCCATGGCTTGCCTTTTCAATCGCCTCCCATCCAACTCTCTCCTAATATGGTCATCCTCCTCCGCACGAATGTACTTATGGGCCTAAAGGAGGAGCTTCGAGTAAGCCTTCGGAGGCTTCTTGTCGAGAGAGTAGGTGAAGTAGGAGGTCCTGAGTCCTCTCTTCAGGGCCATCATGGCGACTGGCTCATCGAGGTGGTAGATCTCCAAGGTGGTGGCTTTGAACCGGGATACATAATCTCGGAGGGACTCTCGATCTTGCTGATGAATAGAGAAAAGGCTATCGACCTCACGTGGTACCTTCCTTCATGCATCGAAGTATGCCATGAACCTTCTTTCCAACTGCTCGAAGGAGTTAATGCTACCAGGCTCGAGCAGCTTTGCATAGTGTAGCTGGGAAGGTAACGCAGAGGAGGGCATCAGTGGCCCCTTGGACCCTTATGAGGGCCTTGTAGCTTTCAAGGTGGTCCAAGGGGTCGATTGTCCCATCGTAGGGATCAACCTGGGGCATCCAAAATCGATTAGGGATTGGTTTTTCTTAGATTCTAAGGGAGAAAGGCGGATGGATGTCAAGACCCGTGGGCTTGCTATGAGAATCCTGAATCTCCGTAAATCGACAAGATATCTCGGCCAGCTTGCATTCTTGCTCTTCGAGGCATCTTTCTGCCTGGCGGCGGATGGCCTTGTCAGTGGACCCCTCGGTGGAGGTCGTCAAGGGTGAAGGGGGCATGGAGTGGAGGAACTCTTGCCTTAGTTCCTAGCCACGTCGGTGCTGTCGGTGCGAGTGTGCACCATGGTCTGAGACCAAGTAGCGGCTTTCCCGGCTGGTTAGACCATCCCGCTATTTCTTCCCGACTGTCTGCTGGTCTTCCCGTGGGTAGGAGGCTGCATGTGATGGCCCCACCTGGAAGAACTGTAGGATGGTACGGGGATCGATGGCATGGGCCACCAGTGTCCCTGGCTGCTGCTATGTTGCCAGGGACTGGTGTCACTGATGGAGCTGATGCACCACCATGACCAAGGCATGGACCTGCTGGGCGAGCATGATGATCTAGGGATCCACTGGAGGTGGCGGTGGTGGAGCGAGGAGCTCCCTTTCTAGGCTCTGCTAGTCGCCATGATGAGGAGGGTCCCCTGCATGGCTGATGGAAACTTTCTGTGCGCGTGTTGTCATCATGAAGGTCATGGATGTCCATGGGTATTCTTCTAGTAGTGAAGGACTTGCTACTGGACTTTTTATAGTCGATGATGCTCGTTCACCCCCTACCTAGTGTGCCAATCTGTTGTCACCTAGATCGCCATGGCCTATAGCTCTGACATATCGTGGATGCATCAAGCTCCCTCTGGATGTTTGGTCTTCCTTTCTGGTTAGCTCCTTGATCGAATTGTCTTGCAAAAAAAGGAGATCCAGGTCAGGGATTCCGACGGGGACACTCCAATGATCAAGTCAATTAGGATAATCAAGGAAAACTGAACCTCTGCGACGAAGAATCCCAGGGCTTCTCCACATAGAGAAGGAAAATTAAAGTTTGAGAGATGAAAAAGTGAGTGGAAGTGGAAGTTGGAGAGTAGGGAGGTTCTCCCTCTCAATTACTTGCCCGTTTGCTCTCTTTTTCTTACAAGTTGCCTTTGTCCCCCTGATGCAGAACAAATAAAGGAATGCGATGCGGAAGTAAATTAAGATTAACTAATTTTTTTGTTGTTTTTATATGTTTGTAGAAGTTGGCTTCAAATCAAAGAAAAGTTAACCTAACATTGAAAGATACTAATATGATAATTGAAAGCACAATTTTAAGGAAACTAAATTATTAGAGTAGTTCAGAAGCAATGGATCGCTGGGGGTTGAGAAACTCCCAGACCTAGGGTTTCGCTCCGAACTTTCAGCAGAACAGAAATAAAGAGAAGAGATGGTTTACCTAACCAGACAATGATCTTCACAGATTTTGGTGGAAGAACTCTCCCGAGCAGATTGTTGGATCTTCGGATTCAGATTTCTTCGCAATGGATCCTCCAGTACTGGTCCTTTGGCGGGTTGGCTTCTCCTGAACTCAAGATCTGGAAGAGAAGAAAAACAATTGATGGAATCAGAGAGTCAAGGGAAGAATTTACCAGGTTGATGAACTTGAAGATTGAAATTGCTGAAAACTGGATTCTCCTGGAAGCTGATGTGATTTTCCTTGGAACTTGCTCTGGATCTGAAGTAGCCGGACTGGATCTGGATGAAGGTGGACGGCCTGGACTTGTAGAGAGAGAGAGGCCGTGGGAGATGGATGGATCTAGGGTTTGATGGATTGAAAATAATGAAGGGTGGCTAGGGTTTTGGGATTTCAAGTGGTTAACCTAGGGTTTTGGATAAAGATGGAGATCTCTCACCTCCTCAAGGCTCCAATGGAACCCGGATTACCCCCTCACGGAGCTCAACACTTAGAATAGTGCGGAAGAAGAGAAACCTAGGTCACTCAACACAAGAGAATAGCAAAAATAATTTTTCTTCATTGATTTTCAAAGTTACAAAGAGAGGTCTATTATATAGACCTAAAATTTTCTCCTAGCTTGTACAAATTCCCATGTGGGACTAAACTCTTCCAACCTCTAGATTAGGTAGAAAACCCCCTCTCTTGGTCGACCAAGACTTCAAAAAAAATTGGGACGGCCATAAAGGAATTTTTTTTGGAATTTTTATGGCGCCTCCTTTGGAGTTGGATTTGGATTTGGAGTCCTCCTCTTCTTATGGCATTTCTTCTTTTCTTCCACTCCAAGTTAAGCTCTTTGATTTTGATTTGAACTTCAATTGGATGTCCTTCTTTGATTTCTTCTCCAAGAGAAGTTTTCTTCCTTCTTTGCTTAGGTAAAATAGGCAGGTATGGGCGCCTCCTTTAAATTAGCTTCCAATTTGATTTTTTCTTCTTTGGGTGTGGGGACCATGACACTGGGATGCCTCTGTGGCGCCTCCTGGACTCTGGCGTGTGCTCGAAGTGTGGCTGGGCGTGTGGCTTGGAGTGTGGCCTCCACTTGCTTGAACCTTGATTTGATTGGAAGACAAATGTGGCACCATTTTGGACCAAATTGAAACCACATCGGGACTTGCACCGAGTCAACATGACTCAACAAAATTTAAATGGTGACTCAAGAAATAAATAAAAATAAATAAACTGGTTGACCAGGTCAACCTTTATTACAAACCCTAATTTCTCGGGCAATGTCAATCAGAGATCCAGATGGAGCTCTGAAGTCTTCTTCTGAGTCTGGTACCCGCACCACCCCCATTGCCGGAGGTCCCTTCTATTTTTATATAAGAAAATTGGCCCATACCTGATTTGGGATTTCCTCGGGACGTCACTTTCTCGATCCCCTTTTTGGTAGGGTTTTTCTCTGTCAGTGGCCCTCCCTTTGGACCTATCCTTGGAAGGAGATCTTTCTATTGGGAGTGTTTGTTGGCGTAACATAGGTCTTGTCCCTCTGGTGGTGCAATTTTTCGTGGGAGGTGCGAACACCGTGTCGTTGAGCCCTGAACCATGGTGGAGCATTCAATTCTAGGAGGGACCATCAGAGTATTACAGGGCCTGGGGTCTTAATAGGATACTCCTCTTGGAGGAGGTGTAGGTATTGTGTCATGGAAACTAGAGCCCTGGTTGCACGGTAGTGGGCACGGGCGGTGTGCTATAGGGCCCAGAGCCTGGTGGAGCATGCATCGCATAGAGTGTGCGGGCAACGAGTTACAAAGCTTGGAACCTCCGGTAGGGTATGCGCCACCCTCTGAAGGTCATGGGTAGTCTGGAATTTCCAGTCCATGACTTGAATTCCTCTTGGTCTTCTTCTCCTTATCCCTGGTTGATCCCCTAGTAGTTGATGACATCTTTTAGCCCTAGATAGTGATTCTATCTTGGAAAGTGAGAGCTCTATCTCGAGAGCTTGACCTCGGATGGCGGTATTGGAAATTATGTCCCAAAGCCAATCATCTAGGCTATAGATGGTTGTGCTATCTTGTATTTTTTATATGAATTCTTTAATAAATAAAAGTTATTTTTGACTATTCATCATATTTACATTTTCCTGAAATGAACTCATGTATGATGGAGTCCTTAGAACTACATTGTTTGATATAGAGAGGATATATCAAGTAGTTCTTAAACTGGTTCATAACCAAATGATACATTGTTATAGGACGACGATGTATCAAGTGTAGGTTGTTGTATGTCACATTTGTTGGTTATCCTCTTAACCAAGGAGTGTGGAGATACTGGTATGACATGCAAGTGAAATGTGTGACATTTCACTAAACGTGACTATCTGCGGAGCTCCCTTCTGCCAAAGGGTTGCTCACGAAGAGATATGGGTATATGTGTCCCTCAGACCTGAGGTTACCATGGTAGCTTGCAAGCAACTCACTATACTTTGGTGCCGAACTACCTGGATTTCTAATCCAGTGATGGAAGGTTTCTGGGTATAGTCAAGTACTTGAGGAGCGGTGGTGGATCAAGATGGAATTGACCTCTCCAAATAGTTTGAAGTGAATAACTCACTATGTCTCAATTCAGTAAAATCTTGGCCAGGATAGTTCTTATGAGGAGTCACAGAACTTGTGAGGTTGAGACATGATCTGGATAAACCAAATTAGGGTTGGCTGTCTAACCCTAGCTCATCCTCAGCATTGTGAGGTTAAAGGAATGAATTATGCGGCAACCATATGCCAGAGGTTCTTGTGAGGTGCTCTATATCTTCAACCTATCCGGACATCAGGTATCATTGCTAGATGAGGACTTTGCCTAGTACTGGAAATGTTCCAGTGCTACCGGCTTAGTGTTCGAACCTATGGAGTCATACACCATAGAGGATTTCTATCTAATCTTATGGTTAATCGATGATTGGGAATCGTTTGTCGTCACCAGAAGTCAATATGATTGACTTTGTCCCAAGTGTCGATACTTGGCATTTTTCGTGATACGACAATTCCTGTGATTAACAGAAATTTTGGAAGGATTTCGTGGAAGGTTTTTGGGCAAGTTTTGACCTGGTTTGAATTTTGAATTCAAACCAGTTTTGGCTCAAAGGCTTTATGGTATGAAAGTCATACTTACCTTAATGGGTTGACCCATTTGGTATGGCCTTGATCCTCTCCCCCATTCTCTCCCCTCATCTCTCCTCCTTCCTCTTTCTCCTTCTCTTGGCTGCACCTATAAATGAGGGTCATTGTATAGGCTGCAAAGGTTACAAGATTACAACACTACTAGAGAGAAGTTAGAGAAGGGTTGTGAGAGTTCTAGGGATTGGGTATGAGCTACCTAGCAATCAAGCTAGGTCTTGGATAGAGAGATTTTGTGAAGGGATTTCTGCTCTCCTCTTAGTCTTCCTGGAAGAAGAAGATCGGCCAAGGATCTTGAAGAGCTAGCACTCCAAGGGAGTTAATCAGAGTCAAGCCTAGGTATGGATATCCTGTAGAGGCCAGACACGTGTGTGGCTCGAGCACCCTCCTCCTTCTTACAGCACTTCCACTGCTTCTCTCTTGGTATAAAGGTATGGTACTTTTATGTTTGTGATTTTGTCTTGTTTTGATGTTATATGCATGCTAGATCATTATGCTAGATCCTTTTACGGGCAGATCGGTAGATCGTTTAGATCTATCTACCGAGCCTTCCGCTGTGCATGCTTTAAAAATATTTTAAAATGCATATCTTTCTGCCCTGTTTTCTTGCATATTGTATGCTAGGTGTAGGTGCTTTTCACCTTCAATGGTATCAAAGCCTAGTTGTTTTTTGTAGTATAATGATGCTAGCATGCTAATAACATCTTCTTTCTTTCTTAAGTACTTGGATTGAGTGCTTCACCATGGCCGTCTGATCATTGAAGAGAAGTAGGGCTACAAGACCTTCTCTTTCCATTCAATGGGGTCTTTTATGGTGTGTAGGGGTGCCGCTATGATTGACTCTTGAAAAGAAAAATAAGAAGAAAGAAAATTGTAGGTTAAAAATATTTTAATCTAATGACATGATCATAAAACAACTTTAGATAAGATCTAAAATGATTGTTTTGATTTGTTTTGATTGAAAGTCTTGTGAAACTTTGGATTTGAAATCACTATTTTTCATTATCTCAGGTTGTGAGTCGATACTTGGCCTTTGAAGTGTCGACTAATGGAAAAACTTTCTGAGATCTGGTTTCTATTTTTCTTCTGAGACATGTTGAAGTGCCGACACTTTCCCCTGAAGTGTCAACACTTGTCCTTCGAAGTGTCGACACATGAGCGTGTCAAGAAAATAGATCGTTCTATTTTCTTTTCTCTGTCTCAGGCCTTGAGTCGACACTTGATCCTAAAGTGTCGACACTTGGGATGAAATTTCTGAAATACAGTGAATTCAAATTTTGATTTGTTATAAAATTATTTTACATGATAAATTAAAATTATTTTAATTTATTTGAGGCTATTGAACTTAATTAAGAATTAAGAATGACTAAGAACTCTAGGAATATGATTTATAAAATTTTAAGTCATTTCAATAAGCCTTAAGGGTCATGGGTTAGCTTTTATTAGGTCCTTAATTGGGTTAGACCTAAGTTTAGATGCATTGAACTAATTAGAGAACTAATCTAATCAAATGTTGAGTTAGGACTTCTTCTTTAGATCTATCTAACATTTATATTGATTAGTCCATAATCTAAGTGGACCTAATTTGTGGCTCAGTAAAAAGCCCAAGTCTTTAGGCTAGTCTAATCAAGTTTGATGAACCGATTGATGTCGAGGTAAGTTTGGCATTGTGATCATAGTTCTTTAGGGCTACCTCTTACCTGGCCAACTCTATTGGTGTCTAAGGCAAGATAGTTAATGGCGGAACCCAATCCATGATCTCACTTACTTGGCCAATATGGTCAATCATGATTGATTAGATAGCTCATTGACTCGTATTAGCCCTTGTCACCCAAGGTTAATTAGTCTTGACTGATTTTAGGTGTCCATGGATCATTAGTTATGTGTAACCCTCCTAGATTACTGATGTGGTCAGTGGGAGGTTGATCCATGTCTTCTTATCTCTTCGTCTATCACATTATTCGAAAACCCTCTAAATTATTAGATCCTTAAAAGGACAAAGTTATGGAGATAACCAAGTCCTAGCCTTCCATTAAGTGGGATAGTAATGTGTCCAGTAGTTCGGTATTCATCTGTAGATCCAAAGATCGGGTGTTCATCGAGCTATTGGAATTGTTGTTCCTAATATGATGGCTTAGTGCGACTCTCTTAACGGTGGTCAGGTGAGCCGGCCAAAGTCGGGCTTGACTATTCGTTAGTTAGAAGCATTGAACTTTGTCATGTTAATGGTTGGATCTAACTAGGACCTTCAATAGGAGGCCCAAAGGCCGATTGAAGTACTTCTTAGGGCAAAACCCAATTACTAGAGGTTACTTGGAGAAGTAATCGGTTGAAGAACATACTTTTAGACATGTATGGGTGGGCCGGCCAAAGTCGGGCTCATGTGTTGTCTATTAGACTCTAGTACCTGCTAAGAAATTAAAGTAATTCTTCGGATTGGAGGTAGAGGCTACCAATCTATGCAAAATAGTGGAAGGGACCTTTAGACTAAAGTCCATGTCTTTAGGTTAATAATTTATATACACTAATTAGTTTTGGTTTTCCTTTCAGATGTCTTCCAACCTGTCACTCCGGTCTCTTCTCGGCAACGAGAAGCTCAATGGATCCAACTTCGATAGCTGGTATTGAAGGCTCAGGATTATCCTGGAGCATGAACGGATCCTGTATGTGATATCGGATCCGGCACCTGAGATCCCTACTGCCAATGCTCGGGATTCAATCAGAGACACTTATCATAAGTGGCTCTCTGACAGGACCACTGTCCGATGCATTATGTTAGCAGTGATGAATAACGAGGTCAGTCATAAATTCGAGGAAGCCCAGCCGGAAGAAATCCTTCAAAGGTTGAAGGAGTCTTTCGGGATACCAGACGATGTTGAGAGGTACAGGGTCTCCTGTGCCATCTAGAATGCGTGGATGCATGATGGGGCATCGGTCACTGATCATGTATTGTACATGATCGAGATGATTGAGTGCCCGGGCAAGCTTGGATGTCCCTTGCATGAATAGCTTGGGAAAGATGCGATTTTGAATTCTCTCCCCTCCTCCTATCTAGACTTTCTCGATCATTACAGAATGAATAAGCCTACAGTCAACTACCGTGGTCTATTGGGGTTGCTACAGGCTTATGAGAAAGACCACCAGTTGAATACCAGGATGGTGAATCTAGTGGGAGGTTCTTCGGGAGGGCGTTGTCCCTTTAAGAAAGGGAAGAAGAAAAATAATAAAAGAAAAATGGTGCTTAGTACTTCTGGGCCCAGTCAGGCCAAGAAAGTGAAGGCTGATCAAAGTCAGGCAAAGTGCGTCTTCTGCAAGAAGCGGGGTCATTGGAAGAGGAACTGTCCTCTTTACATTACGTCCCTTGATCCGAACAGGTCCAGAAAGAGAAAGCTGCAGGATGGTCCTGGACAAGGTATTTATATGATAACACCTTGTAGTTTCTCTGTTTGCGATACTACTAATTGGGTATTGGATACAGGAAGTTCAATTTATATTTGTAATTCTTTACAGGGACTTCAAGTTAGTAGAAGATTCGAGGATGGTGAGAGGTTCTTGAATGTGGGAAATAGAAGTCGAGTTTCAATTCTGGCATTGGGAGTCCTTAAACTTATTTTCGAGTACTTGAACTATCATTTTGAACGAGTATCATTTTTGTCCTTTTATTTTGAATGTCATTTTTGTAGGCCAATTGGCCATGTATGGTTATGAATTATCAATAAAGAATGACATTTGCAAAATCATTTGAAATGGTTCTGTACTTTTGAATGGACAAATGCGTGATGGCATTTATGTACTATCGCGACCTGTTAATGTAATGTACACATCTAGCAAATGCCCTATGATAGATAATGTCAACGAAGCATACCTACAGCATTATAGGCTATGTCATATTAACAGGAACAGGATAAACATAATGAAAACTGAGGGTCTTCTCGATTTTAGTGAAGATAGTTCACTTCCAACCTGTGAGTCCCATTTTCTTGGAAAAATGACTAAGTCACCTTTTACTGGAAAAGGTGAACGAGTCAAAGAGATTCTAAGTCTGGTACACACTGATGTATGCGAACCCATGAATGTTAGTGCCAGGGGTGGGTACGGTTATTTCATTACTTTTACATACGACCTTTCGAGGTACGGTTGTCTTCTTGATAAGACATAAATTTGAGTCATTTGAAATGTTTAAACGATATCGTAGTGAAGTAGAATAACAAACCAGAAAGTGTATCAAAACCCTTCGATCCGATCGAGGTGGTGAATACCTTTCCGGCGAGTTTTTGACATATCTCGAGGAGAATGGGATTCTCTCTCAGTGGACACCTCCAGGGACACCTCAGTTAAATAGAGTGTCTGAAAGGAGGAATCAAACCCTGTTAGACATGGTTCGGTCCATGATAAGCTTTGCCTTTTTATCGGTATCCTTTTGGGGATATGCTCTAGAATCAGCCTGTTACCTTTTGAATAGATCTCCAAGTAAGTCTGTTAGCAAAATACCATGTGAGATGTGGACTGGACGTAAGCCGACACTTTCATACCTTCGGGTCTAGAGGTGCCCGGCTTATGTAAAATATTTGGAAACGGACAAACTTGGACCTAGGTCTGACCGGTGCCTATTTGTTGGGTATCCAAAAGAGTCTAAGGGGTATTACTTCTACTTAGTTGAGGAACAAAAGTTGTTCGTCGGTCTTAGGACTTTCTTTTTGGAAAAGGAGTTCCTTGGTGAAGGGACTGTAGTCGCTAAGATTAAACTTAGTGAAGTTCAACAAGTAGAAGAACCATCACACTTAAGAGACAACATAGAACCAACTGTGATTAGATCACACCCTGAGCCTACTCAGGAACTATTAAGAAGATCCGGTAGAGTACCGAGTCGACCGGACAGATACTACGGTGTCTTGGTCCGGGACGGTGATCCCATTGAACTCGATGAGAACAATGAGGATCCGATCACCTATATGGATGCATTGCAGAGGTCCAACTCTGAGAAATGGCTTGGAGCCATGAAATTCGAAATGGAGTCCATGGAGATCAACAATGTATGGACATTGGTTGATGCACCTGAAGGGATAAAATCCATTGGGTGCAAATGGATTTTCAGAAGGAAAAGGGGCGTAGATGGAAAGATGGAGACCTATAAAGCCTGTTTGGTTGCCAAGGGGTATCGTCAACGTTATGGTATTGACTATGATGAGACGTTCTTTCCTGTGGCAATGCTCAAATCGATTCGAATTATGCTTGCTTTAGCATCACACTTTGACTATGAAATATGGCAAATGGATGTCCAAACAACTTTCTTAAATGGTAAACCAGAAGAGGAGGTGTATATGATACAACCTGAAGGATTCACATCCACAAATGAATCAAAGGTGTGCAGGCTTCAAAAGTCCATCTATGGATTGAAGCAAGCATTAAGGAGTTAGAACATGCGATTTGATAAGTGTATCAAGTCATATGGCTTCATTAGGAGTGGAGAAGAGCCTTGTATTTACAAATGGGCTAATGATTCTGTGATTGTATTCCTTGTGCTGTATGTGGATGACAATCTCTTAATCGGGAATGACATCACAGCACTGCAAGGAATAAAGGTCTGGTTATCATCTCAGTTCTCTATGAAGGACTTGGATGAAGCCTCTTACATACTAGGTATGAAGATCTATAGATATAGATTTAAGAGGCTTTTGGGACTGTCCCAGTTTACGTACATCGATACCATGCTGAAACGGTTCAGCATGAAAAATTTCAAGAAGGGCTATCTCCCGATAGGCACTGGAATTGATCTCTCTAAAAGAAATTATACGACAACTCCTAAGAAGAGAGAGCACATGAGTAGAATCCCATATGCTTCAATAGTGGGTTCTATCATGTATGCCATGATGTGTACTAGACCAGACGTGGCATACTCACTAGGCGTATTGAGCAGATATCAGTCTAACCCAGGTAAAGCTCATTGGAAAGTGGTAAAAACCATCCTTAAGTATTTACGAAATACTAAGGACCAATGGCTAATTTATGAAGAATCTGACTTGAAACTTATGGAGTATACTGACTCTAGTTTCCAGTTAGATAAAGATGATAGCAAGAGTGTGTCAAGTTTTGTCTTTGCCATGAACGAAGGAGCTGTTTGCTGGAAAAGTTTCAAGTAGCCTACTATGGTGGACTCAGTATGCGAAGCAGAGTACATTGCAGCATCTGATGCAGCGAAGGAAGCTGTATAGTTACAGAAGTTTCTTGGCGAGTTGGGAGTGGCACCTTCCCTTGATGGTCATGTTCTGGTGTACTGTGATAACACTGGAGCCATTGCTCAAGCCAAAGAGCCGAAGTCTCATCACCATACAAAACATATTCTGCGGCGCTATCACCTTGTATGAGAGATCGTGGAACGAGGTAACATTGACCTTCAGAAGATCGATGGAAAGGAGAACCTGGTTGACCCCTTTACTAAAACCGTCGGAGTTCAAGAGTTTGACTGCTATAAACGAAAAATGAAAATGAGATTTGTACTGATTGGCTTTAGTCCAAGTGAGAGTTGTTGAAAATTATGTCCCAAAGCTAATTATCTAGGCTATAGATGGTTGTGCTATTTTGAATTTTGTATATGAATTCTTTAATAAATAAAAGTTATTTTTAGCTCTTCATCATATTTACATTTTCTTGAAATGAACTCTTGTATGATGGAGTCCTTAGAACTACATTGTTTGATATAGAGAGGATATATCAAGTAGTTCTTAAACTGGTTCACAACCAAATGATACATTGTTATAGGATGACAATGTATCAAGTGTAGGTTGTTGTATGTCATATTTGTTGGTTGTCCTCTTAATCAAGGAGTGTGGAGACACTGGTATGACATGCAAGTGAAATGTGTGACATTTCACTGAACGTGACCATCTGCGGAGCTCCCTTCTATCAAAGGGTTGCTCGCGAAGGGATATAGATATATGTGTCCCTCAGACCTGAGGTCACCATGGCAGCTTGCAAGCAACTCACTATACTTTGGTGCCGGACTACCTGGATTTTTAATTCAGTGACGGAAGGTTTCTGGGTATAGTCAAGTACTTGAGGAGCGGTGGTAGATCAAGATGGAATTGACCTCTCCAAATAGTTTGGAGTGAATGACTCACTATGTCTCAATTCAGCTAAACCTTGGCTAGGGTAGTTCTTATGAGGAGTCACAGAACTTGTGAGGTTGAGACATGATCTGGATAAACCAAATTAGGGTTGGTTGTCTAACCCTAGCTCATCCTGAGCATTGTGAGGTCAAAGGGTTGAATTATACGATAACCATATGCTAGGGTTCTTGTGAGGTGCTCTACATCTTCGACCTATCTGGACGTCGGGTATCATTACTAGATGAGGACTTTGATTGGTACTGGAAATGTTCCAGTGCTACTAGCTTAGTGTTCGAATCTATGGGATCACACACCATAGAGGATTTATATCTGATCTTGTGGCTAATCGATGATTGGGAATTATTTGTCGTCACCAGAAGTCAATATGATTGACTTTGTTCCAAGTGTCGACACTTGAAATTTTGCAGGTGTCGAACTTTGTGAAGTGTCGACACTCGGCATTTTTCGTGAGTCGACACTTCCTGTGATGAGCAGAAATTCTAGGAGGATTTCGTGGAAGGTTTTTGGACAGGTTTTGACTTGGTTTGAATTTCGAATTCAAACCAATTTTGGCTCCAAGGCTTTATGGTATGAAAATCATACTTACCTTAATGGGTTAGACCCATTTGGTATGGCCTTGATCCTCTCCCCTCATCTCTCCTCCTTCCTCTTTCTCCTTCTCTTGGCTGCACCTATAAATGAGGGTCATTGTATAGGCTGCAAAGGTTACAAGATTACAACACTACTAGAGAGAAGATAGAGAAGGGTTGTGAGAGTTCTAAGGATTGGGTATGAGCTACCTAGCAATCAAGCTAGGTCTTGGAAAGAGAGGTTTTGGAAAGGGGTTCTTGCTCTCCTCCTAGTCTTCCTGGAAGAAAAAGATCGGCCAAGGATCCCGAAGAGTTAGCACTCCAAGGAAGTTGATCAGAGTCGAGCCCAGGTATGGATATCTTGTAGAGGCCAGACACATGTGTGGCTCGAGTACCCTCCTCCTTCTTACAGCACTTCCACTGCTTCTCTCTTAGTATAAAGATATGGTACTTTTATGTTTATGGTTTTGTCTTGCTTTGATGTTATATGCATGCTAGATTATTATGCTAGATCCTTTTGCGGGCAGATCGGTCGATCGTTTAGATCTATCTACCGAGCCTTCTGCTGTGCATGCTTTAAAAATATTTTAAAATGCATGTCTTTCTGCTCTATTTTCTTGCATATTGTATGCTAGGTGTAGGTGCCTTTTACCTTCAGGTGGGAGCACGACCTCAACCGGGAGCTCGACCTAAGATGGGAGTTGACCTCGGCCAAGAGCTCGACCTCAGATGGTGGGAGGATGACCTTGGCAGGGAGCTCGACCTCAGATAGGAGCTGACCTCGACTGGGGGCTCGACCTCGGATAGCGGGAGCATGACCTCGACCGGGAGCTGACCTTAGTCGGGGGCTCAACCAAGGATGGCGGGAGCATGACCTCAGCCGGGAGCTCGACCTCAGATGGCGGGAGCACGACCTCGGCCGAGAGCTTGACCTCAGATGGGAGCTGACCTAGATCGGGGGCTCGATCTCGAATGGCGGGAGCACGACCTCGGCTGAGAGCTCAACCTCAAATGGGAGCTGACATCGATCAGGGGCTCTACCTCGAATGGCGGGAGCACTACCTTGACTGGAAGCTCAAACTTAGATGGCAGGAGCACGACCTCGACCGGGAGCTTGACCTTGGATGGCTAGAGCATGACCTCAGCTGGGAGCCCGACCTCGAATGGGAGCTGACCTTGACCAGGGACTCGACCTTGGATGGGAGCTGACCTTGGCCGGGGGCTCGACCTCGGATGGCGGGAGCACTACCTTGGCTGGGAGCTCGACCTCGGATGGCAAGAGCACGATCTCGACTAGGAGCTCGACCATGGATGGTGGGAGCACGACTCGACCAGGTGCTCAACCTCGGATGGCGGGAGCACTACCTCGGTTGGGAGTTCGACCTTGAATTTCCATCTAGCTGCCATATCTAGGTGGCATCCTCTACCAACATGGCTGCCAACTGGGTTTGACACGGGTTCCATGTAGCGATTATGCCACATCAGGACTTATGTGTTTCTAAGATGAAAGAAATAATTCTTTCTCACTTATTTTACGTTGTGTGATATAAAAACATGTTTTAAAGGAAGGAGGGGGGGTTACTACTACGGTGGTAGCGCGGTTGGTAAAAGCGTGGCTCCGCCTCTCGTCGATCACGGGGTCGAGGCATGATCCCTTGGGTGACTCGATTAAATTCTGAATTTCAGGTGCACATGACTGGGGGGTGGAGCGGCTGATATTCCGGCTTCGTAGTGGGGTTAGGATGACTACTCACAGGTTGGTGGGGAGGGTACACGGAAAAAAAATTGCAGCCCGTATCGAACAATCATCTAACGGGCTGGGGGCCCAATGGGGGAGCTACACCGGGGGTTATTCCCCCTACCCTTTTTGTTCTATATATATATAAAAAAAGGGAGGGGTTGGCTTCTGTCATGGGTAGACAAATTTTGCCTACATGCATAATTCTAACATAGATCATGATGCAACTTGATATCACGATTGAGTCTTGATCAAGCCTAGATCCAATTCATTAACCAATTGAATCAAGTCAAGCAGGGTTAGGGCCATGAAAAATGTCTTAGATCTTAGAAGACATGTAAATTAGATTAGGTTCAAGTATAACCCTGATCTAACTCAAAATATTTGAGTTTAGGTCTAATCCAAAATCAATTTTTGCCAAATATTTAGATATCCTTAACTAAATTTATAATAATTAATAATCATGTATAAAATGTTGAATATTATTAAATAAACTAAATAAATGTCAAGTTACATATGAGATTCCATTCAATTATTTGATACAGATAGTATTCTCAAGGTACAAGCTTACAACTACAATTTCAAATAATAGTATTGGTATCTCTGAGAGTATTGTAAATAAAAGTCTAATCAAACAAACAACACATACTTAAATATAATTAAATAAGAGTAGGTGAGAGAAGATGGGGCTATTCAAATGAACAAAGAAAAAATAATTAATGTTATAGTGTGCTTGGCAAATTTAAAAAGATATTTGAGGAGAAGAAGATTGGTCTATCCGCATATAGACTAAGCATAGCCCATTTAAACAAAACCTCTGACTTGGCATGGCCCTAGGCCCAGGGGTGGTCGGCCATGCCAGGCACGACCCATTGGCCTAACGGGCCTAAGGGGCCCCTTTTCAAAAAACAATTTCAATGGCCATTTTAAAAATTTTTACAATTTTAACTCTCTAACAACCATAAAACAGCTAGTTTAAGGATAATTTAAAAAACTAAAAGTATTTGGATTTCTATAAATATCCCTCTCCTTTTCCATTCTCATCACACCAAATCAATTCTCATCTCCCTTTCTACTATTACTACTACTTTTTTCTTCTAACAATATTTAGCAAGTGTTCAATATTTTATAATTATCAATTAGTAATTTAATTCTTCATTTCTTATAACTATATAACATCCAATAATGATGACACAAATACTATCGACGATTAGTAAGATTTTTATTATTTATTTTTAATTATTAATTTATTTATAATTATAATTTTTTACTTTTTAATTATTAAGGTGAGTCATCTCTATTTCTTCTCTCCCCCTCATTATATTCTAGAGGCCAAGCCTAGCCCCTACCCTCACTTGTACCATTTTGATTTTTATTAGTAAACCAGTAAAGGTCCATGCCAAACCTCCAACCATTACAAAGTAGCTTTTTATTTCTACAAAAAAAAATCCAACATATCCTTTACTAGTAGTTTTAAATTAAAATTTATGTTTATCTGTAGTGGGTGTAGTGGACCATGATTAGTTAGGTATCTCATTGTTATCTATAGTAGACCTACGTAAAAGGTCAAGTTAGTTAATTTTTTTTTTTATTTTAGGATTAGTTGTGATTGATGGTATTCTTCTTGACAGAGAGATCTGAAGTAGAGAATAAAAATTTATATTCTTCCTCTCTTTCTCTTTTTCCTGTGAATTTTTTTCCAAAAATATTTTTTATTTTTATTTCTCACATCTAGTAGCTCGAAGATCTGGAGTGATTTTCAAATTTGGTTGAAATTTTTAGATCCAGTTGAAGTAGAGATTGTGGAAGCAAAAAATAGGAAAGGAGAATATCCCAGACGGCATCGAGATTGAATAGTGGCACAATCCAACCATAGATTCCATGATTCACTAGTAAGAACTATAATCATTGGAGCATTCAAACGAATGCTTTATTCAGATTTTAAGATATTTGGGATGTAGTAGAGAAGGGATTTAAGGAGGCCATAGAGAAAGAAGAAGTCATTCTTGATACAGTAAAGAAGACAAGTCTGAAAGATAAGGGAGAGAGATCAGAAGGCACTTACTTTCATCCATCAAGTAGTTGATAAATGCATGTTTGAGAAGATCGCAGCATCAGAGATCTCCTATGAGACATTGTTAATCCTTGAAAAAGTATATTAAGGAGTAACCAAGGTGAAGAAGGTCCGCTTATAGGCATTGCTGGCAAAGTTTAAGAACTTGAAGATAAATCCAATGGAAAGTATTTCAGATTACTTTTCTCGGACCTTGCTCATAGTGAATTAAATGAAATCTAATGGAGAAGAGATTCCAAATTTGAAGGTGATTGAAAAGATCCTCCGATCTCTTACACTGAAGTTTGAGCAAGTGATGTATTCTATACTTATATTGAACAAGCAAAAGATCTAGATGATTTGATAGTTAATGAGCTGATAGGGTCTTTAATGGCCTACGAGCAAAGGATCAACAAAAACACCCCTACATATCATAGGCTTTGTAATCAAAGACACATACTGGTAATGGTTATGTTAGAGGTAGAGGCCGAAACAATGGCAGAAATAGAGGTGGTAGAGATTTCAGCAAAGGAAGAGGTACATACAACAACACTATATAAAGAGAAAATCAGAATTATAGTGATTTTGGTAGACGTGGTTGAGGCAAAAGCCAGTCTCATGATCGTGGATGTTGGTGATGGATTATAAATGATTCTCAAATTCAATATTATACTTGCAATATATTTGGTCATTATAGTTATGAATATTATCAAAATTTTGTTACACAAGAACAAGCAAATTATATAGAAAAGAAGAAGCACGAATTAATTGAGAATTTATTACTTATTTGCAACATCGTACAAGATAAATCTAAAAAAATATGGGATCTTAATATAGGGGCTAACAACCATATAACATGTAATAAGTCTCTATTTTGTAAATTGGATGAGTCCTTTTTTTTTTCAAAAGTTATATTTGATGATAATTCTATTATTGAGATCAAGGGCATTGAAAAGATACCAATTTAGACTTAGGGAGTCAACTTTGCTTTTATTGCTAATGTTTTTTATATTCCTAAGCTCAAAAGCAACTTGTTAAGTTTGGGATAATTGGTGGAAAAAGGGTTATGAGATATCTTTGAAAAATAAGTATTGTAGAATTGAAGATGACAATAGGCAAGTGATAGCTAGTGTATCGATATCTGATAACATGATATTTTCTTTGAAGATTTTTTCTTAGAATTTGCCTTGTTTCAGCACTAGCATGAAAGATAAGTCCTAGCTATGGCATCTAAAATATGGGTGCTTAAATTCTCATGGTTTGAAATTACTATATCAGAAAAAGATAGTTACAAGCCTTCCACTTATCAATCATTTTGATCAACTATGCATGATTCTTTTCTTAGAGGACAATCAAGAAGAGCCAATCAACTATTTGGGATTGTTCATATAGATATTTATGGGCCAATTGATCCACTTTCTTTTGGTAAGAAGAAATATTTTTTACTTTTAGTGGTGATTATAAAGGAGGAGAAAGACATGGATTTATTTTCTTGAAGAGAAATCTGAAACCTTTTCAATTTTTCAAAATTTCAAATCTCTTATTGAGAAAGAAGTTGATTATTTTATTAAAATCTTGAAGATTGATAGATGCAAAGAATTCATTTCAAATTAGTTTTATCAGTTTTGTGATTTACATGAAATTAAATGCTAGTTGACCACTGCATATAGCTTATAGCAAAATGTTGTTGCCGCCAAGATCACCGTGGCCTATAGCTCTGACATGGCATGGACCCGTCGGGCTCCTGTTGGACACTCGGTCCTCTTCTAGTGTGGCCTGCAAAAAAGAGAAGACCTAGGCCAGGGATTTCAGCAGGGACATTCTAATGATCAAGTCAGTTTGGGACGATCAAGGAGAACAGAATCTCTGAGATGAAGAGCTTGGAGACTCTCCGTGTAGAGGATGAAAGATGGAATTAAAATGAAAAGACAGGGTCGAGTAGAGATCAGAGAGCTGGGAGGTTCTCTTGACTGGTTCCTTGCCCGTTTGCTCTCTGAGTCTTACTAGTTACCTCTTCCCCCCTCTCGGGGGTCCTTTCTTCTATTTTTATATGAGTATGAGTGATCCAGACAAAGCTTGGGGCTTTATTGAGATGTTCCTTTCCTTGTATCCCTTTCTGGAGGGGTTCTCCATTGTCTGCAGCCTCCCCCTATCAGACCAGTCCTTTGAAGGAGATCCTTCTATTTGGAGGTGATCATCGGTGTAGTACAGATCTTGTTCCTCTGGTGATGCAATTTCCCGTGGGAGGGGCAAGCGCTGTGCTGCTGAGCCACGAGCCATGGTGGAGCATTTCTATTCCAGGAGGGACCGTTGGAGTATCACAGGACCTGTGGCCTTAATAGTATACTCATCTTGGAGGAGGTTCAGGTTTCGTGTCATGGGGATCAGAGCCCTAAATTGCATGGTTATCGATGTGATGGTGCACCACAGGGTGTAGAGCCTGGCGGAGCATGCATCGTGCAGGACATGCGAGTGGTGCGTTGCAGGGTTTGGATTTTTCAGTAGGGCATGCACCACTTATGAGAGGTTGTAGGTAACTGGAAGCTTCCACATCACAGTTTGTATCTCTACTGGTCCCCCCTCTTTCTGCCACTGGCGGGAATTCCGAGTTCAGTAGGAGGAGAGGGAGAGCTAAATCTGGAGAGCCTGACTCTGAAAGTGGGAGCACGACCTCGGCTGGGCGCTCAACCTTGGATGCGGGGGCTGTCTTCGAAGAGCGTGAGCACAACTTCGACTAGGCGCTTGACCCTGGCTGGGTGCTCGACCCCGAATATGGGGGGCCACCCTTGCAATGCATGAGCATGACCCCAGTCGGGAGCTGGCCTCAAACAGAAGGCTCATCCTATGAGCACGACCCCAACTGGGAGTTGACCTTGGGCGGAGGGCTCGCCTTGGCATGCATGAGCACGACCCCAGCCGAAGTTGACCTCGGGCGGAGGGCTTGCCTTGGCACGCATGAGCACGATCCTGGTCGGGAGCTGATCTCAGACGGAGGGCTCATCCTATGAGCACGATCCTGGCTGGGAGCTGACCTCGAACGAAGGGCTCACCTTGGCATGCATGAGCACGACCCCGAACGGGAGCTAACCTTAGATGGAGGGCTCGCCCTATAAGCACGACCCCAGCTAGAAGCTGATCTCGGACGGAGGGCTCGTCTTGGCATGCATGAGCTCGACCCCGGCCGGAAGCTGACCTTAGATAGGGAGCTCACCTTGGCATTCATGAGCACGACCCCGATCAGGAGCTGACCTCAGACTGAGGGCTCATTCTATAAGCATGATCCCGGCTGGGCGCTAATCTCGGGTGGAGGGCTCGCCTTGGCATGCATGAGCGTGACCTCGGCTGGGAGATAACCTCAGGCGGAGGGCTCGCCCTATGAGCATGACCCCGGCTGGGAGCTAATCTCGGGCAGAGGGTTCTCCTTGGGTCTTTATTTGAGTGCCATGTCCGGGTGGCACTTTCCACCCGTGCTGCGGCCAACTATCACCGACATAGACTCCACTTAGCGGTCGTGCCACATCAACAGTGTTGCATAAAGAAAGAATAGACTATCTTAAATATGGTGAAGAGCATATTGAAAGCTAGGTCTTTGCTTAGATAGTTTTGAGCTGAAGCTACATGTTAAAGTATTTATATTTTAAATTTGTGCCCTACATAGAGTTTATGTCATAAAACTCCTTAACAGGTCTAGACTAGTTACAAGCCAGATGTCAGGCATCTTAAAGTTTTTGGATGTGTTGCATATGCATATATGCCAGATGAGAAAAGGAAAAAGTTGGATGATAAAGGTAAGGCTTTCATATTTATTGACTATAGTGAATATTCTAAGGCTTATAAACTCTACAATTAAATTTCAAAAAAAAATATGATTAGTAGAGATTATTTTTGATGAAGAAAAAGCTTGTAAGTAGAATGTGAATGCATTAGCATATATTGCTTTGGACTTGATAGATGCAGGGAAGAATAATATAAATGCATAAGCAGTGAGTGAACCTAGTACACTAGCACCACAGTCTCTAGTTAGAGAGTATCACAGCTCAATTAGAGCATCTACTTCACCAGTAGCATCAAGCACATCGGTCTCAGATTTTTCAGAGAGTTCAAAGGTAGCCAGGATGGATGAATGACTTTGTTACAAATCATGAACAAATTGTTGATGAGGATAAGAAGCAGGTGCACTTTGCTATATTTACAAAAGGTGATCCTATTACATATAAGGAAGCATCACATAATGAAAAGTGGCGAAAAGCTATGACTGAAGAGCTTGAATATATTGAGAAGAATGAAACTTGGAAGTTGATTGATCTCTGTTCTAAGCATGAATTTGTTGATTTGAAGTAGATCTATAAGGCCAAATTGAAATCAGATGGCAATGTAGAGAAATATAAAGCAAGAGTAGTTACAAAAGGTTTCGAGCAAAAAGAAGTTAATTTTAATGAGATGTTCAAACTAGTGGCCTAACAAGAAACTATAAGACTTGTTCTCTTTCTTGATGCATTCATAGTATGTTTATTAATTAGATATTAAATATATCTTTTTACATAGAAATTTGAAAAAAAAAAAGTATACGTTAAGTAACCACCTAGATTTATTAAAACTGGACAAGAATATAAAGTTTTTAGATGCAAAAAGGTTCTTATGGTCTAAAACAAACACCCTAGACTTAGTATAGCCATATAGAGTCCTCTTTTGATTCACATGCTTTTGTAAAGTATCCCTACGAGCATACTTTATTTGCTAAATATAGTGATGGAGGAAAAATTTTGATTTTTTGTTTGTATATAGATTATCTTATTTATGCTAGTAATGATGTGGATATGATTTATGAGTTTCAATATTCTATGAAAAAAGTTTGATATGGCTGGCTTGGATTTAAAGAAGTATTATCTTGGTATCAGGATTGATCAGATGGAGAGTGGTATTTTTATTTCTTAGAAAAAAGCATACAAAAGAGATTCTTAAAAAATCAAGATGGATAAAAGCAAATATATGGAGAGCCAGATATCATGTATGATATAAACTTGATTAGCATATATATGGAGAGCCTAATTGAAGTACACTTACAAGTTGCAAAGAAGATATTGAATTACCTAAATGGCACTCAGGAGTATGGTATCTTCTATGGCAGGGAAAAAAATATATTTAACTAGTTTTATTGACAGTGACTATACAGGTGATTCAGATACTGCAAAGAGTATATCTAGATATACTTTCTTTTTAGGCATCGGAGCTATTTTATGGTTTTCAAAAAAATAGAATATTGCGGCTCTCTTGTCAACTAAAGTAGGGTACATAGCAGTAGAGTATGTGCATCTTAGGTAGTTTGGCTTAGAAATTTACTTGAAAGCTTGGAATTCAAGCAAGATATGTCCACAAATTTTTTTTGTGACAACTCTTCTACTATCAAGTTATCAAAGAATCCAGTAAACCATAGAAGGAGTAAGCATATTTATATATGGTATCACTTTTTTAGTAATCAAGTAAAAAAAAAGGTGATTGAATTGGTTATTGTAGGAGTGAAGACCAAACGGCTAATATTTTTACCAAGTCTTTAAAGATAGATGCTTTTGTGTATCTACGTGGTTTACTGGATATAAACAAAATTTAATTGAAGAAAAGGATGTTAGTAGTTTTAAATTAGATTTTATATTTATATGTAGTGGGTACGGTGAATCATGATTAGTTAGGTATCTCATATTTATCTGTAGTAGACAAACGTGGAAGGTCAAGTTAGTTATTTTTTATTTTAAAATTGGTTGTAATTGATATTATTTTCTCCGATAGAAAGATCTGAAATAGAGAATAAAAATTTATATTCTTCCTCTATTTTTCTTTTTCTCTTGAAATCTTCTCCAGAAAATATTTTTTATTTTAATTTATCACACCCTTATATTATATATATATTTGGTAAAGTGGATAATTTACCCAACAGTTCTGATATGAATACATCTAAAGAAGTCAGAAAAAACTACATCCCTAAAAGCAGGAGAGAGAGATAGGTGAGTCCATAAAACTGGAACAGAATGATTTGCAACATAAGAAGCCATTCAATCCACCGCCGTATTTGGCTCTCGATAGATTGGCATATTAGCACAAATGAACACCCATGTAACATCAATGCAATATCACGCATCAAGGGATGAGGAGTGGTCTTAATAGCGTCTCCAATCCAGGAATAACAGTGATGGAGTCACCCTCAATGATGAGGAGATCAACCATCAAGATCCGTCGAGTATACCGAATACCAGCCCAAGCTGTCTTGAGCTTCACTATCGGAATAGTAGGGTCAAATAGGTGACACCCTCAATGATGAGTAAATATTTTTTATATTTACTCCATAACTTTCTTTAGTTTATAAAAAAATATCTTTTTTAAAAAATAAAAAATTGATATTAATAGGTTGTGCAGACATGCGGGCCGTGCTATGCCTATCCCGTGGGTTATGTCAGCCCAGGTCCTTATGGATTGTACCGGTCATAAACTACGGGCGCAAAACCCCTAGCCCAAGTTCAACTGTCTTATATGTGCCATGACTGGCATGACCAGTTATTGTAACAAGTAGGCCATGCCAGGCACGATCCAATTCATGTCAGGCTGGGCCATGTAATGAACGATCCGGCCTGGTGTGCATGTCTAGCGAAGACTCAATTTGATTTATAAATTGGGGTTCACACTTTTTATCCCAATCATATCTACCAGTTTTCCAAAATGGTCAAATTAAATTAAGTTATAATAAAATTGGATTATAATTTGACCTGACCTATTTACAATAAATTATTAATTAGAATTGTTCTACCATGTATATCTTGGATTATCTAATAAATAATTAGCATTTCATTTATTATTAAAGAAACATATACTTTTGGATTATTTGATAAATGATTAGCAAGTTTGATTGAAAAATTTAAATAAAAAAATATTTAAATCACTAGTTGATAATTTTTGATGATTTAAATAAAAAATATATTTTATTTGATAATTCATCATATACATGATCAAATAGTTTAACCACAATCTTCTTTTCATTTATAGCCCTTGAGTAACTCGCCCCCTTGAACCCCTTAGAAAGGGCACGCTGCGATTAATGCGGTGATGCACCTTAGCTTTTCGCAAGATAAGATCGAAAGATTCCATGTACGAGGACCCTCTGACCACGAGAACCTTCGCGGTGGATACGCAGCGCTCTACTCTTTATATATATATTTTGTGATAAGCACGCGTTGGACTCTTTTTGGTCGATAAGCAAACACCTCTCGGGCTCTCACCTCCTTCTTCGTCTTCTTCGCCCATGGACGCCCTCTCCACCCCCGTCTCCTCCCTCCGCCCCAGGGTCTTCCTATCAAACCCCCAGCCCCGAGACCTCCCCAATCTCCTCAAACCCCCCCCATCCTCCCATCTCCTCCCCAACCTCTCCGCCAGGCCCAAACCTCCCTCCCAATCCCTCCCACAACACTCCAAACCCCTCCCCCACCTCTCCTCCTCCTCCCTTCCATGCCCCCACCCCCTCTCCAAACCCTCCCCTCCCGTCCACCGCCGCGCCGCCACCGGCTACGCCGCCGCCCTCGTCGACGCCGCCCGCTGCGACGGCGAGCTCGACGCCGTGGAGCGGGACGCGAGGAGGCTCCTCCGCGCAGTTGCCGAGGAGGAGGAGAAGGGGGAGGCGGTGACGGCGGTGGCGGCGGAAGGCGGTGGGTTTTATAAGCACGTGGTGGCGCTGGTGAGGATGCTGGTGAGAAAGGGGAAGACGGGGATGGTCGGGGAGGTGATGGCTGAGGTGGGGAGGATCTGCGAGGAGCTGATCGGGACGCGGGTGGTGGTGGTGTTATCGCGGAGGAGGATGGAGGAGGCCGAGCTGCGGGGAATCGCCAGGGAGGTGGCAAGAGCGAGCGGAGCGGCCAAGGTGAGGGTGAGGCATGTGTTTGCCGTATAATTAGCTCTCTGGTCTGGTGTTATCGTCCCCGTATTCCTTTCGAAAACAAGAAAATGGCATGTCTGTTTATTAAGTTTTATTTGTTCGTGAGATTTACTCACTGCCATATGACAAAATGAAAAAAAAAAGAAAAGAAAAGAAAACTTCCCAACTTTAGTGTAATTTGGTGGGAAAAGGTCGTTGTCAAATTAACAAATGATTAATATGGTTAGATATTTTATTTTTTATATAAGATTATATATATATTAAAATTGAGAAATGTTATATAAAATTAAATAAGATAACGAATATAATCAAATATTGGGATATGGATTGGATAATTATTTATCTATATTTATATCGATATGATATGCCATTATGTAGCTATAGGTCAAAAAGTATTTTGTGTGACACAAGTTATAGCTATTTTTGAGGAACGAGGGGCAATGAAAAATGTTATTGTGGTCAGATTCACCTGTTACGTTACAATATCTCGTTTTTTATATTGTAGCAGCTCTGGCTGAATATTTTATGTACCATAAATAATTTTAATAATTTATGGTAGGTGTAGATTTTAGTTAATATCTAAATTTTTATTCATGTCCGGATAGATTCGAATACGAAAATTGATATGGATGGATATTATTCTATCTATTTTCAACCTTACAATTGGCTAGCTTCACTCATTGCAGGGGTAGAATGTCGGACTAGATTTCTTGCATTATCAGCGTCCTATCAAAATTTTTAGAATGAAGTTCTGAATGTGCAAATTAGTGAGAAGACCGATGAATGATCTGGCTCTTAGGTATATATTATTGACATTTCAGTTGTTCTATGGTTGAATAAAAATACTGACGCATGCTATCTCCTTTTTGTTGATCTAGAAAATAATATTAGCAAGCTTTTTGAATTTATTACCGAATCCTCACAGGCCTCCAAAAAAGAATTTGCACCTTCAAGGAATTCCTCGTCTTCAACAATTAATTTGTTACCAACTTTGTTCTGACAAAATTCAGTTGGGGTGAATTGAGCAATGTCCCAGACCACCTTTCTATTTGGAGAAGGTACTAGGTTTTAGGTTTAGTAGTGGAAAATTGGATTCTAATGTTTGAACTTGAATAATTTGCTTTTAGGAGAGCCTTCCCTGGCTTTCGGTGAGAAGAGAGAGCTTAACAGCATCGCAATGTTTCTCATCGAGCACAAGTTTATCAAGCTCGGGGGAATGAAATTACAGAGACGTGCGGTGGCGGAGACTGAGAGGGTGGTGATAATCTAATAAAAATAATGATAAAGAATGGCTTAATGCACGATGCTCATGTCATTACAGGATTGAGTCAAATGTACGTAGCCTTGCCCTCTTGTAAAGGTAGTTTCCATATTCCAAATCCAAAGACAATTGAGTTGCGATAGGATAATCCAAGGATACTTTGTTTTGGTTCTAGGAAATGTAATTAGATCACACGCAATCCTATCAAGGTCTACTAATCCTTTGCCATGAGTACGATGCTAGCAACCTTCTTTGAAAATCATTACTTGTATCACATTGAAGTATTTAAATAGTCTGAAGACGAGAATTACATAGCATGTCCGGATCAAAATTTTGCAGAAAACATTGTCATTACCTACTCCGCCAATACAAAACGCTGCTGAAAAATGAAGTGCCCTGGCTCTTACTAAGTGTCCATCTATAAGCTGAATGATCGGGATTAGTTTTCTTTTTTATGTCACCTCCAATTGGAATTAGAGACTACAAGATAAAATGGTCCAGATATGATATCAGATATCATATCACCAAGAAAGTTATCTACAAACAATGGAAAAAGAGAGACGAGAAAAAGCAGCAATAGAAAACACCCACTCGCCATTATTCCCCACCCAATCTCCAGCTTTCCATCTTCTTGGATAAGAATCTGTAAATTCTGTATCTCAACAATCCCAAAACAGCAAATCAATCCTGGAGATTAGGTTAAAGCACCTAATTCACAGAATATAGAGATTGCATTAAAGCTGAAGACTTCGCATTCCTCCAATAATCTTTTCGAGGCAACTTTGCATTCCCGTTGGCTTTGTTGTGTATCCATGCTATTCGATTGCTGTCATCAAATATAACAAGGCCAAAACAAAATACATGCGACATGGCAAAATGGTTTCAGAATTCTCTCTCCATCTAGTACATCAGGCCGCACGAGATAAACTTTTTTTTTTTTTTTTTTTTTGATGAAGTACACAAGATAAGTTTCGAAAACCTATAGGAACACTGTAATGTAATTGACCAGGACTTTAAAATGAACCCAACTGAATGCAGTCTGCTCGCATATACTACATCTCTGGACTGGGTACACACTATCTCCGCAGAAAATGCTTCACCTTGGATAATTTCTAACATCAATTGGTACTAGGATGTCGCTAGACATTTTTTGATTGGAAAGGATGTTGCTAAAGATGCCCAACTGCAGCTGCACGTGTTCTTAACAACTCAGTGCGCTTACTTCTTTCCATGACCTCCACCAACCAGTCAATGGCAAATTTAATCCCCATCCTGCAAAGAAAACATGGTGATTATGGGTTACTGAATAACGCAATACAGAATGATTAAATGTTGATAAAATAAAATTTGTGCTTCAGTGAAAGGAGAAACTGATGTTCCATGGGTTCAAGGTTGCCAAAAATATGATATCTGTAGTTGGCGATCCCATAGGGAGATCCACTTGGAATGGTATATGCAGAGTAGCTGATGACCTGCAAGGCTAACTTGAATTGGGCTTCCTAAGCATATCCACGAACAAGATGTTACATTCATTTGAATAGTGACTTGCAGCATTCCAAAATCTTAGGACTGAAAAATCCACAGCTTCTCACTTCTCATATACCTCCTATGTTTCCCTTGCTACATCACTCCTGCTGAATTCCAGGCTCAGGGTTATGCATTCCTGCTATCCAATGGATATTGTCCGGATAGAGCAGATATGCGTCCAAACCCATATAATTTGGACATTCTCCTATTGACTTTCATAATTTACTTGTCTAGAGAATGTCAACCATAGCCATTATCAAGGCAGTTTATAAGAAGAAGGATTTTAATAGGGTTTTGTGCCACTTCATCTTTATGCAAGACAAGTTTTAACAATGTGTATATGAGCTGAGGTTGATCTACTCACCCATCATATGCAGATACAGCTTCAAACATGCATAGCCTTCCATCAAACTCTTTGAGACCCAAATATCTAGCCAGGTCGTCAGAAGACATAACTCCAGGAAGATCCTGCCACTATTTATATTTAGAACAGAAATCTGAAGCATCGATTCTGATTCTATCAATTAAAATTTCCAGTGATCCTATTAGAAATTAATGTTATACAAGATTTGTGCAAGTATTGCCTGCATAAACCATTGCTCCTTCCCTCTTGACCTTGAAATAATTTGGTGCTCATACAACCTCATGACCTTGAAATAATTTGGTACCCATAGAACTTCATTGAACCGGGAAAAGAAGATCCATACACGTTCATTTTTTTTAATAAAACTTTCCCCAACAATTTAACAATTAGCTTTGTTTTAAAATCTTAATACCACAAAAGCAAGTTACTCATCCTCTCATGAACATACACTTCAGATGTCGAAAATCTTTCTGTAAAGTATATATAAAGTGACTTAATCATGTCCAATTCATATGTTTGGTAAACGTAACAATTTTTGCAGCTTGCTCTTGGCATATGTTTCTTAACTGGGGGTCAGCACTAGAACTTGATTGCCTGACATTTTGGATATTTGATATTGAATCCTGAAAATTTGAGGCATAAAGAACTATACCTTCATTATATCAAGTAATGATTTCCATCTCTCACCAAAAAGTAATGATTCCCACATTTGAATGTCAGTGTTTGTCTGAACTTGAAACTAATTATGAATATTAGTACCACCAATTTAGCTTTAACTTAGCTGTTTAATGTACTGAAATCTTAAATTCTATCAAAGTGAATGTCCCAAACCTTGTGAAATCTAAATTTTGAAAAATTCTACAATCACAAAGCTAAGGGCTATTTGGTCCTTCAAGTAGCAATGTAGATAGACTTGTATGGGCCTGGTACTGCAGCAACCAGAGTTGCATGTGATGAATTATTTTATTTGGATGGATGCAGCTGCAGCTATTTTTATTAGAAGCATGACAATTTGAAACTGTTAGTTCAGATGAAATGCCAGTTATATATATATATATATATATATTCCCCAAAAGGAAAGGCAAGGGTTCAATCAGACAACAGTGCCAAATTATGGTTTAAAAAATTGGCAATAAAATAGTGACTATTGTGATGATCATTATTTAACTATAATGGGAAACAATTAAACATGCAAATTGATAATGGAGTTATTTGCTCAAATCACTTTCACTGTATAAAATATGCTTTTCCAGCTGACATAAAAATTTGAATTTATAAAACATTAATTCTATTCAGATAGACAGTAAATATTTCAAATGGTGACCTTTTAGTTTCATCATATGACAGGCTGTTAAATGGAGTAATTCTATGGATTGTCATCCACATTCCCATTATCTATACACATAACATAACAAGTGACCTTGCTATAATGGCCACTATAACATTGTAAAGACATTTTTTAAACCATTGAAGAAGTCAAATATCACTACACATTGTCCAGATACCACCATATAAATGGTCTGTTTGTGGAATTGCTATTCACTAATTCCATGTAAGCAAGAACCTCTCCAAATTGACCTTCTTACTTAGATGCCATAATTTCTGAAGATTGCATGCATAAGCCTTCAAAATGCTCATAACTAGAACTCTTCTCAGAATATTCATTAAAAAAATTTCCTTCCAAAAAGCATCAGATTCTCCTTCTAGAAGATTCCCTTCAACATAAGACCAATAGGAGCATCCCCAAAACTGTGGACACATCTTGAACCCTTGCACTACCCTTCCTATCCTATGCTGGCAAGGTGGTCTTAGACTGGGGCAGTGATTCACTTGCATGGCCTCTTTTGAGTCTACTGTCACTTTCCAATGACAACTTTGATGTCCCCCATTTTGCCAGCTTCCTCTACTGCCTCTTTCATGCAACAAATATCCACAACTTGTCCAACAACTACTAGCGGGAGTTGAAGCATTGAATACCCACTGCATAAATCAGGCCATAATTGCTGATCTTGCTAGTAAGTGGATGGCTGATTTGCATAGCGTGCTGTAGATAGCGATGGGGGTAGGCATTGGGAAGAGTGGGACAGAACATGGTCAAGGGGAAGAGGAGGTTTTTTGGGCAATGCGAGGTTTAGATGCACTGATACCACTAAGCTACCAGGATCAAATAGCTGGGGACAGATGGTATCATTGTCCAGGGGGGTAGAGAGGCTGTCCATTGAGGTTTGAGGTGGGAAGGGAGATCTCTTTCAGAGAATCACCAGAATTGAGTGGTAAGCCTGTGTATTGAGCTGCTGCAGCTCAACCAGCAACCATCTTGACCACAGTGGAGATCTTGAAACTTGGCCCAAACATAGCATGACTTGCTGAAGCTCACTGAGCTGTGGCAAATGGAACTCAAAGCCCAAGTCTTTGCAGCGGCAAAAAGACTTAACGCTTAAACCAAATCGGATTGCTGCAATTGCTAATTGATTTTTGCCGCCTCTTTCCCAAGGAGGGGAAGGAGGGGTAAGAAAGAAAGAACATAATGCTGTGCAAAGGCCAGCACAAAGCCAAGACTTTGTTAACATTAACATGGCATTATATGGTTGCTAGAGTATGGCATATGCAATGCACATGTATTTTTTTTATAATAGTAAAGTATATCCAAATAAATAAATAATAAATGCCAGAGCAAAACATTCCACCTCATGGATAACAGCCACATGCTCTAGCCAATGCAGGGTTAGAAACATAGATAGCATGAGCGATGAAAAAAATGCAGGGTTGGGAAATGCAGACAGTCAAACATGCCTCATGCATGATGACATTAGAGAAGTTGGCCTTACATAGTGAAATAAAGTTATTTAGCTAAAAACCTATTTTTATAGTATTCTATTATTTTGTTATGACAATATCACATAGGGAAGTATGTGGAGGCACTGAGTTTGAAATGTTTGAATTTTAAGAAAATGTATTAGTTTAGTTTGTAATATCTTCCTAACCTTTTTTGTGTATGAAATTTACTAAAATAGCTATTATGTTTATTTCTCAAAGGTAATAAATTTACCCAACTTGAAGTTATGGCTCTTAATAACATGATTAGGGTTTAGATATTGATGTGATTTGGAAGCTCTTATCATTTTCAGGGAATTTCCTTGGTAATTATGCATTAATATAATCATGTCATTAAGAAAAGATGGCTGTTGGGCTAAGATCCAGTCCTAATGTGATGACCCATCCAAACAAGTTGACCGATCACGTCTACTGGCCTATGAATGCTGTTTGCTTAAGGTGACATTTGTACAATCCATGAACATTAGGAATGAACCAATTTGTTAAAAAATGCAACAAGTATATTACTGGATTATTTCAGAACATAATTAATAGTTCTGTCCAAATCATCATGTAAATGCATAAACATATCCAGGTCCAGATGAACAAGCTTTGCACAATAAAATGGCCACTTTTGGGAAGTTTTGAAAGATCATACAGCTACTCTTTTAAAACAAAATGTTTATTTGCATGAATGGAAACATGAATGTTACGAAGTTAGGCTGTTTATAAATCCACAGGTAAATTGGTCGGCATTATTAAATATAATGAAGAGATTGTGGAAGTGATCCAAGACCATTAAAAGAGGTACAGAAACTCAAACAAGAAAATACCATGTGCAACAGTATAACTTAGACATTAACGAAAAAAATATGGAAAGGTGGGGGAAATTCTAACCTGCTTGTTGGCTAGTATTAGAAGTGGTGCCCCTTGTAAATCCCCATGTCGAAGTACTTTTTCTGCTCAGCAGTACCAAGATTTTATTATTCATAATATCTATATGGCCCATCCAAAAAATTGATGCATATAAAATTTAATCTGAATGACAATAGTAGGCTAAAATTAATATGATATGATTAATTTTCCATGAGATAACATAGTGACTGATACTAACCTAATGCAGATTTAGAATCTTCAAATAACGACGGACAAGCAGCATCAATAACATAGATTATAGCATGTGCCTCCTCATAATATTTTTCCCAAATTGTTCGCAGACCAATCTGTGGATATAAGTTAAAATATCATAAGTTTAAATTCTGATAATCGAAAGCAGCAGATTATGTTTCAATCATGCATTTAAAGATGAAACTTTTGCAAATCTAGCCCCTACCATCTCACTTTGAGAACTCCTTGTAACTTGAAGCAAAAAGTCCTGTGATAATATCTACAATCTAATTCACTGGTTCCTTCTGTTGTTCAATCATAAGCAAAACTCACTTTCAACTCCAAATTAATTTCCCTATGCACTTAGGACAGGTAATTTGTGGATCTGGAGTTGAGAGTTATTAACATATGAATATCAGTGATTGGGAAAGGAAATACTATAGGTACTGAAAAAGTACAAAACTGATGAAAGGTACAATGTGGTAGAACATGCTTATCACACTGTTCTTGTGCAACTCCAATGGACCTTGTTTTCTATGATTTGCCAAGCAGATAAAGTTTTTTTCCACATGATATACAATCAAGTCAGTCTTGAATGAAGCAGTGAGTCTGCTAATTCAACTAGCAATACAAAGACTAAGGGTTTATTGTCAAACCTAGGAAACTCAAATACAACATTAATTACAATTTGGAAACTAGAGAACTGTTTTAGAATACTGGAAGTGAGCAGCACATATTATAAAGTAACTAAACGAACTTTTCAAAATGGAGAATAGTAGGAAAGGTATATTTACATACAAAAATCCTAAATTATTATTATTTTTTGAAGCAGTATCATATTTCAGTTAGACAGAATAAAAAACATAGTTTGGAAGAATTTTATTTAGATTTTTTTTCAAAACAATGAAGAGATCAGTAACGTGTCAACTCTTTGTTGTCATTAAAAAAATTAGAGAAATTGAATTTCATATTCTAATGATGTATTGTTCCATATAAATGGTGTTGATTTATTTATCTAAGATATGGATGTGATTCTTAAATAATATCTTTGGCATTGTTGAAGTTGTTTTTGCATCACAGGGCTAATGAGATGGACCCAGTGATTTTTGCTGTAAATCTACATATATAGGGTGAAGTTATGATACACAGGGTGTAAAGGACCTCACACACACTATAAAATCCAACTATCTGAGTTCCACCATGAAATTTTAAACCATTCGACAAGATCTACAAGGCCTCAAATGCCTATAAGGCATCCATGTTGGTTTGCATCACAAAGCTAATAAAATGGGACCGGCATCTAACGAAGGACTTTACACCCACTAAAATTTGGCTATCTGAGTTGCAATATGAAATTCTAGTCTGTTGGATGAAATTTACAAGGTCTAAAATGCTTACACAAGAATGCATGTAACACATGTGAATGCAGGCACATTGAGAGATCCAACTCTAATACATGTAGGGTGTAAAAAGAGGACTTTGCACCCACCACAAAATTCAATTTTGGGAGTTGGCTAAACCTACAAGGCTTAAAATGTTTGTGAACAAAAAATCACATATTTTGGAAGCCCCTTGCATGTCTTCAAGTCACCCCAAAATCACAAAAGGTATCATGCCATTATATCTGCACACACACTAATAGGGGAAGTCTTGATGCATAAGAACAAGCCAAAAACAGGTGTTTTTTTGTAGCATTTTAGGTCCTATATAGCATATCTAATTGTTTATATTAGCATTTTTCAATCCCCAGCATTGCAATTTGTCGTGAGAATAAAGTTCTCTCTTTACACCCAGTGTATTACAACCGCTGACACACACATAAACACAGCGGTGGATCCAAAATATTTTTCTTTATCCTTTTTTTTTTGGGGGGGGGGGGGGGGGGGGTTCCCCTCAAAAAAATATTTATACAAGGTTCAGCTGTACTGTAGCAAAGCGGGGTGGAGAGTCTATTATTAAGTAACTGAGAGTCCGAGAGGCTTTTAATTTTGACAGAAAAAGAGAAAGAGACTCTTTGAAAGGCTTTTTATATCATTTCAAGCCACTCAAACACCACAAAATCAAGAACAAACATGGATTCAAGATATGAAAATCCTTTCCTTCTCTCTCCCTCTCCCCTCTCTTTTTTTAAATTCATGAAAAATAAAAAAAATAAGAAATGCTCCCAAAATTTTTTATTTTGAGATGATTTTAGAGTATATTATATATCTATAAAAGATCTACACAATGATACTACGATCATGATTTTTTGTTAAATATATAAATTTTAAAATTAAAAAATATTTTTAAATTAAAAAATTAATATAAAATAAAATAATTAATTAAAAATTGTAATAATAGATTGTTATTCTAGGACTTATAAGCTACTTTCATTATAAATTTTATATTGATTTATCCAAATTTTGATGCATCTTCTGAATAGTACTTTAGATCTAACATTAAAGAAAAAGGTGATCTTTTATGCATGTCCATTATCTTAAAAAATATATATAGCATCCATGATAGGATCCTACATGAATCTAAAATCAAATTAATTTTTATAATATTATATTTTTTAAATTAAAAACTTAAAAATATATATAATTAATTAAAAAATATTAGATAAATAAAATATTAATTAATTTTATATAATTATTGAGCTTATGTACTTTTTAAATCTTCATGAATGGATCCATTAAGGAAGAAGAATTTGGAACGTGATATTGGTTGAGCACATGAGAAATGCTTCGAATCGGCATCATTGGAGATGTAAATGGTGCAATATAAAATTCAAGGATGGTGGGATGACAAGGTTGAAACAGTACTAGGCTGGCGACTATTCTGATATATCTGCGTGCCGACAATGTCCACAAGAGATTCATCAGTTGATAAAGAAGCATTGTGCTAATTTCAAAGTAGAAAAGAAAAAATATTGAAGACGAAGATAGAGATGGACCATAGAGCCACAGAACCACCTTATCACTTCAAGAAATCAGCGAGGGTATCTATTTCTTTTGATGTGGAGCATAGATCGAGACTACCATTCAGACAAGCTTGTATGAGAAGAAGGCAGCTAGAGAAGATACCCAGGCAGAAAGCAATTTGGATCATTAACTTTTGAGTCGGGATTGAGGTCGGGCTCTGGAAGTATTGTAGGAAAGTCTAAGATAATTTAGGAGGACATTCTTAGTCAGAGAGCTCGTCAGGATAGGCACCAACCATATTGCATCCATATTAGAAGTATTTGGTAGTAAAAAAAATCTTTCAAGAATATTTCAGCAGGAGCTACTATCCATGATATCGATCTACATGCCTTTCCTAGTAAAGATTCCAAACAACAGAGAATTGATACTATGCTAAAAAAGAATAAAAAAAATGATATATGGTAGGCTATCGGATCCTGGTTTCACTTCAGTCGTATTCCAACGCACGTAGTAGACAACCTATATTATTACTCTGCTATTGTATCTATATAGACTGCTAGTGCATGTGTAGATCCTTCAAGATCGAGAAATATTTATGGTCAACTTCTTGACAGCAATAAGAATGAGCTAGAAAATTGAATTGCCTTCTATCAGATTAAATGGCCAGTATATAAGTTGACAGTGATGTATGATGGTTGGACTAATCCTACTAGACGAAGCATCATCAACTTTTTAACTTATTATAATGAAAAAATATTTTTCATAAATCTATTGATATTTCAAATTAGGTGCACAATAGTAGCTATATCCTCAGATTGATAGAGAATCCTCAGATTGGTGAAGATAATTGATCAGGTGGAAGAGCAGAATGTCATGCAGGTCATCACAAATAATGAACTATAGCATAGGTCCGCAGTGCAGCTTTTGATGCAATGATAATCCATATTTTCTAGACTTGTACTACATATTGCATTGATCTCATATTAATGGATATTGGAAAGATCCGTAGGGTACAGAAGATATTTGAATTAATACAAACTATCATCAGATTCATCTATAACCATACATGGATCTTATCATTGATGAGGAGTTTTATAGGGAAAAAATATTGAGACCAAGAATCACACGATTTGCTACGAATTATACAGCACTTCATAGTTTCCTTAACAAGAAAGTAAAGTTGCATTAGATGTTTGCCAGTCAAGAATGGCAGCAGAGCAGATATGCCAAATACTGAGAGCATTGTGGAGAATTTAGAAACGAGACAGATATTCTGATAGTAGGCCGAAAAGATAGTAAAAGCTATCAAGCCTCTATATGAGATATTTCGGACCATGGACTCTAAGTGATATATTCAGATGAACTTGTTTTATTACATGATAAAAAGAACAAAGAAAAAGATTCAATAAACAGATCCAGCATATGCCAATAAGTATATTCGGATCATTGATGGATGGTGAAGTTATTAAATGAGTTCGGATTTGCATATAGCAGGTAGATAGTAAATCATGAACACTTTAAAATTTTAAATTTAATTATATTTAATAAGCATACTTGACTAATTCTGAAAATGTATGTGCAGCTTACTATCTGAATCCAAGATTCTAGTACTCCATACCGGATATTATCATGGATGAATAGCTTATATCTGTCCTATGCAATGTTATATATAAGATGGAACCCGATCTAGATATCGCGGCTATGTGCTTAGAATAAGTAAATTATATTAAAATTGTTAAATAATTTTTATTAACAGTAACTTCAACAAGCAACATATAATAACAACAATTTTTTTTAGATGATTTTTTTTGGAAAGGACAGATTCTTTTGGATCCAATATAGCTATTAGAAATAAATCAAAGATGAATCCTGTTAGATATTAATAAGTTTAATATTAGATTCAAAGTAATTTTTAATTTTACTGAATCTAAAATTCTAAATGATTTAATATCTTTTATAGCTAAATGATAAAAGCATTTTGGTAGATCAGTAAAATATTTAAAAAATGTTACTGTCAAGATCCTCTTTCAAAAGGTGTCATCTAGTAGATGTGAGCGCAACTGGTTTACCTTCGGCCTTATCCACTCCACTCCAAGTAGAAGAACCGTCTAAACCAAAAATGCCTCAACGATTTTGTATATGAATACTATAATTTAAGGTTGAGACTAAAGTATATTGAGAAAGAAGTTGAACTGAAATACTTCGATCCGACTGTAAGTAATTATATTAATGAGAATGAAGATTCGATGATTGGATGGATCGTGAGTTAGCAGTAGGAGCCAGAGTTTGATGAGCTAGGATCGCCTCCTCCACCAACCAGTATTGAGCTAGCGAGGTTGGGATGGATGTTGAACAATGGACAAAAGCAATATTTCTCACGGAGCTCCAGCAGATATATCACATCATCCCTTCCCATTATTTATTCGGTTCAAATACAAGAAAAAAGATAGCTGCATCTCCACTAGAGTACTCATTCAGATTCAGATACTAGGAATAATGCTAGTGCTTCTTCTAATAGTCGAGAATCTAGTGATCAAAAAGGGACTGGAAGACATGAGACACAGCCAGCTATTGATTTTCAATTCATTGGTAAGTCATAGTTTACTCATGCCACACATGATACGGATCATGGTGCATCAGCTGGTAAAGCTCGTAGTGATAAGATTTCATATAGGCGATGAGCTTCCCGAGGTTGTTCATGACACAATATAGCTACAGATCTCGTGTGAAGTAGGATCCATGAATGTATCAGGATCATTCTCGTATTCTGTATCTCCTTACCTGCAAGCACCAACAATTTATGATCCATATAGATATGGATATGGTATATCCGAGACATTATTTTCTAGTGGTTATTATCTCATGTAGTCCGGAGCATCTTACAGATCTGATTTTGCTGTTGGAATACTTGGATGGGCCCCTCCACAGCCATATCATCATCTCTAGATACCTCTCAGAATCGGAACCTCAACGAGAGGGATCTGCGATGAGTTATGATCCATCATGCATACCTCCGTGAATGAGCTTACAAGATTACCATGCTGCATGATTAAAGAAATTTACTGATTTTTTAACTGAGTATATTAATGATCCCGATATTTATGAACATCGACACTCGATTCGATTTTAAATATCGGTATGTAGCTATATTTATATTTTTCCTTTCTCTTCAATTAATTATTGACAATCTTACTTTATAAAAATTTCTTAAAAAATAATATAGCATAATTAAAGGCTAGATAATATTTTATAGTAATTTGAAGTGATGCAAACATCAATTAGCATTATCAAACACCTATTTAAATCTAAAAACATTTAATAAACCCTAAAAATTTACTTGAAATTAAAAGAAATAAAAATAAAAAAGTTTTGGCATGCTGGTTTGGACTGGCATGCCTCATCGTACCGCATATTAGTATGGTACAATACCGATACTGGTACCATATCAGCCAGCTACCGGTACGAATCTCGATATCAATACTAGGAACCTTATATATATATATATATATATATATATAATATTGTACAAGAAAAATTAAATTGCAGATTGATCGCATGTTTGATGCTAAATCTAAACTAGAGTTATTTATCACATTCAGTGAAACTTGAGACTAATAATGAATTCAGATTATGCATTGGTATTATTTTCCTCCAACCAGACCAATTGCAACATATTTTATCAAACTAGCATCTTTTGATTTTTTTAAAAAGCAGATTCACACTTGAGTCATATTCCCCAAAATTACTCAAACTGCAGCTTCAAATTGCCACCAGATCAACTCTATCCTTTCATGTAAAATATACATGATTTAGATTACTTAAAATGCAGTTAAATATTAAAATATCATGTTTCACTTACCTTATGATAGCCATCCTCGATGTGATGAACAGTCTCATTTTTGAACAAAATGAAATGATCTCATGTGTTATGATATTGGATATCTGTATTGATAATCCTATTTTGTGATATCGTAATAGTGTGAGACGACAACCAAGAAATCCAGGGTTAGCCTTAAAGTACAAGAAGCTACTGCATGTGTAATAGTATAAAATGACCCACACATCAGTTAAAGGAACCAGCCATGATCCCTCTGTCTTTGTATGAGATTGGAGCTCTCTCTCTCTCTCTCTCTCTCTCTCTCTCTCTCTCTCTCTCTCTCTCTCCCCCCCCCTCTGGTTTTCAGCCTAGAAGCCAGGTTGACATAGAGTTCTGGTTTCCAAAGGATTTCCTTATAATTTTTTTTTTTAATGAAATGCTTCTGGACTTGGTGGATGGGAAAGGGAAATGCTTGAGCATAAACAGAAAGTTATAGCCCGAAAATTTATTAATTACGGAAGTAAAATCAGTTTAAATTTAAAATTCTTCGCCAGTGGCTAACTTGGCTGATGACCCTAGAGAGAGAACTTTCACACATCAATTTTAGGGAACCTAACAAATCAGGATTTAATCTCACACACTCTAATTTTAGGAGTTGGCCTACATATACAGAATTTCTGGATGGCTCAGATTGGAAGGGGACCATGGACTAACATTGGGTTGGTTTCATTTTTTCGTTTTTATTTATTTATTTATTTATTTATTTTTTGGGGGGGGAGTATTGATAAGAATTTTTTCCCTTGGGCAAACCTTGGCCCCCACCACCCCCAGATATAAACACATAAATATAAACATATGCACACATACTGTATGCGCAAATGTATATGACAGATGTTTATGCATGCATATGCTTGTGTTTTGGGCATTGATGCTTCTCTCAATTATTTTTTTATCGAAAGTAGATATGTTGGAATGCTTAACCCTATTTTGACCCATCCAAAATGTTCATATCCTAAGTCATGCCAAATATGTGAGTTGATTGTTAATAAATGGAACTAATTATTTGCATAGATGACCTGAATAAATCTACCAAGCACTAACATACAAACCAACAATAACTTAAAACAATGTCAGATCAAACAACCATCAAAATAAAAGATATGGACTCAAGCAAGGTTCCCCATACTGGTCAGTACTGTACCATGCTGGGCATACCATACTATACCAATATCGAACCGGTACATGATCTTGTAAGTACATCTCATATCATATTGCATATCGGCAACTATAACAGGGCGATACCTGTATAGGGCTAGTACTGAGAGTCCGAGACAGTGAACCTTCGACTCGAGGATTAATTATTAATGCAATAATGATAAAATCTACATCTTTTACTTGGATGAACTCATTCCATACCATGATGGCCCATGAGGTATTCCATCTATGCTAGTAAATGCTATGTGAACCAATACTATTGAAACACAATATCTTGCATCATGCTAACTTTTCATTGTTACAAGATATACCTTGCAATAACACATGGTAGGAACAAATGCATTAAACTTTGATGTCAAATAATTAATTGAAGGAGTAGATTTGAGTTGTAAAATGGAACAACAAAAATTACTGACTTAATCAATGAAGGGCACAACTTGAGTAATGAAGAATTTGGATCTTTATCAATGACTGCCTACTAATTCTTTCTATAAAGAAAGTGAGCACATAGAATATGTGGAAACTATAAGATGGCTTAGTAACGTTTTCCCTTATATGTAGGAAGAAAACTCCTTACCCTATAGTCAAAAATGCTGCAAAAAACTAGCCAACCGTAACTGATGGCAATATTCATAAAGAATACCTAACTAGTGGCATAAGCCTTGTAACTTCAGAATTTTAAGTTGGGCTGGAAAGCACGTACCTGACCTCCTAAGTCCCAAAAAACAAGTTTTGCATTTGGAGCTTCAATACGACCAATGTTCAGTCCAACCGTTGGAACAATCCGGTCAGGTGGTAGCCCTTCCAAGTTTGTATATAATGACTTTAACTTCTCTAGCAATGTCTTCATTTCCAAACATGTATTAAGCATCAAATTGAGCATATTGAGAATAAAAAATAAAATGAAAATAAGATATAATATTTAGTAATCAGTTAAGAAATACAAGGAAATATTAACATAGCATGTGTTAATAAAAAAGGTAAACGTAAAAATAATCTCTCCTTTTTTAATTAAATATATGCACAATTATGTAAGTGCCAAATTTATATAAGACCAAACTTGATGGTACTTGCATGGAAACAAGGAGAAAATTAACAAAGAAAGACCAATTGGCAAACTAAAATTCATACAGTTGGATTTTAAAACCTATAGGAAATTAGGAGATGGGAGATTTCCTTTTCGTACATACAAGGAGTGAAAAAATAAGAGAATAACTGTTTTTCACACCACAATATGATTCTTTTTCAAACTCAAACTATAAGATCAAGGAAATATACACTTTCTATTTACATAATAAAATAATATCAACCATGCCTACATGATACTCGTTACCGTGGCCATGTTAATTGTTGTTATCTGATATTCATCAGATGAAAATATTGTTTCATACTCAAATTTGTATAAATAGTTAGAAGAATATTATGCTCCATGATCGATTATGTGGTCAAATAATGTCTGCCACAAGGATCTAAATATTGTTGAAATGGGATGGTACCATTGTTACTATACCATTCTAATAAAAACTAACAAAGGAACCAGGTGCCAAATGCTTAAACCATTTCAAATGGATACATCATGCACATGCTGATTGGTATTGTTTCGTTCAGGCAGGTAACATAGCTAGTTAGGCTGATACAGAACCTAAACCAGCAGGAGACTTGATTTCAGACAGAGAGAGAAAGCTGGGCTCTCTCTCACATTTAGGGGCATCCATGACCCTCTCAAGACCCTTTTGATTGAGAGAAGGAGAAGGAGGGAGGGAGGGAGAGAGAGAGAGAGAGAGAGAGAGAAAGAGAGAGAGAGGAAAAGAAAGAAAGAGAGAAGGGGAGAGGAGAAAAGGAAGGTGGTGCAGTGCTTCCACCCATTTTCCTATCGCCTCGACATTGAAATACCCATTAGAACTGGTGAACTCTGATCCCACCATATTCTTTTTGACCTCTAATTGGGGGGAAAAAAAAAGATAGAAAAGAATAGAAAAAAAAACAGGAGAATCATGCCAAAATTTTCTTCCATTTGGCAAGGAATTTATGGAATTCAAATATGTTGCAGAGTGGATATCACCCTATAATGCATTATTTTTTTGTTACTAGTTTCAGATCTGCTTGTCGCTAGTTTCATGAACTTTATTGAAACCCTTGGGTATTAGGACCAATACCAGCACTCCGACTCCACAAACCTATCAAAAAGCACTTAAGCATAGACAAAAATCACAATATTCATTTTAGACTTTGAAAGGTTGAAAATTTTGAAACAAAAATCAACAAAAAGGCATACCGGCACAAATACAGAGATGCAACACCATACCATGAGTCAGTATAGTATGAATAAGTACCATACTATTTGGTATGAAACTGATACCATGGTTAATACCAGTATTTTAAACCTTGGTTGGCTCCAGATTATAGCTAGTAATTATTTATTACATATATGTTTAAGGCATTACATATATCCGTAAGGTGTATTGTTGATTCATGGGCCCACTACCAATGGCAAGCAATGCCAATATGAAGCCAAAAATAAGGCCTGCTACCAAAATTAACATGAGATCCTATAATGAATAACTAAAGATGAGAAGCAAAACATGGCATTTCTATCTTGGTTGACAAAAGAAAAGTAACACACATGAGAACTTGCAATGGAAGGACATAAATTTTCAAATTGTCGATGATATATAAAATGTTATTTTGTGTAGCAAGAAAAAAATAAAAATAATACAGAACATGCTTAACAGCATGTAACATGCCTACAAGATACAAGCTTGGAAGAGGGCTACATTTGTGCGTAACACCGATGCTGGTTTGTATCGGTCCCTACCAAAGAGTGCTGGACCAGCAGAGATCAATATGGGCTGGTGAATACCTTATTTGTTTGCCACAAGGGCCCTATGCTACCCGACCCTTCAGATTAGTTGAAAGTACCCATGCCAGACACTTATATACATCGACAATAGTAATGACACATAGACATGGATTTACAAGAGAATTTGTTACATATTGAAAGGATCTGATGCCAGGATGGCATCCTCTTTATCAAGTACTTGACCCAACCCAACCCTAATGGGGAGAGTTTTACCCAAACCATCTTCATTATAAAACCTATGGGAGATTTGGTGCATATCGGATAATGGGAATGTGCCCCCCGCCCCCCCCCCCTCCGAACCTGACTTGATTATATATAAGGCTTGATGATTATGATGACCATGATAATAACAAGGAAGAAAGAATTATGATTAATCATGAAAAAGATTAATCATGTGAAAGACTACAAGATACGTGCTTGGTTGTTTGTTTTTTTTAGTTTATTGTTTTTCATAGCTTAAGAGACATTTAACATCCTAAAGAATAATATTACTGTTTTTGGTTTCTATTATTGTTGAACTTTTGGTTTGTTATGTTCTCTGTCTTCAACTCTTATTCTAATTAATATTATATGAAGTACAGAGATTTATATCTATATTCCATTTTTTAAATATTTAATTTGTATGCAAAAAAAAATGATTTTGACAGCTTTACCAGCCCCAGCACATCCCAACCCGCCTTGTCTAACTTTACCTGCCCTGCCTTGAGGCAAGTATAGTCAAGCATGGGAACATGATTCCCAATTGCAGGGCAGGAATAGGCAATGTCTACCCAACCCACACCCACCCCATTAACATCCCTAATCCAATGCTTAGACATGTCCATTCATCTGACACACAATCAAGTCCATGGAACATAGCAAGCACCTGGCATGTGGACTGGCAGAAGGCATACAACCCACATGGTACATCTCATCCTAGCCAATGACCAACATATGCTGGGCCTAATATCAACATCCAATTATTGATGAGAGGGCTTACAACTCATTATGTCTTCCTACCAGCCAACTAGCCCTGCAGGTTTCATAGCAAGTCTTCATTGCTTAGAGTAGCCTTCTTTAGGAGACAACTAAATAAAGTAGGCTGAATTCATGCTAGAACTTAATTTGGAAAAAAAGAACAAGTCCAGATGATCATGACTTTTCCACAGAGTTAATCCCACATGAATAAGACATAGCTTGTTATATAAGGCTAAGAATCTGTGTGTTCATTGGAAGAGGAAATAAACTGACACAAAAGCTACTTATTAGCATCAATTAAATGACAGGGATTTGTTATCGAATAGCGAATAAGGTTCCATACAAGTCTGCAATAACAACATGGAAACGAAGAAACTAGATTGACCTAGTCAAATCAAAAGGTGATAGCATGCCAACATTAAAATTTAAAGAAAACTTAATAGGCATTGGGTAATTGATGGTGCAAAATTTGTGGAATTCAATAGAGAACAGGACTGCTCTCAGATGTCAGAACAAGAAGAGAGTGACAAACTTGGGGTTAAAATAAAATTGGGGAAAAATCTAATCTATTTGAGTGAATCAAAGCATGCCCAAAATGTGCCATTAATATTGTTGTACATGAAAACGGAAATAGATAGTGGGAAAAAGAAAAATCTAACCAATTTTCCTAGGAGTTACAACAACGACAGGATAGGATATCTATAGAAAATGAATCAGTTGAGAGAGGATTCAAATTAGTAACATAACGAAGACACCTGAAGAAGGAAAAGGAAATATTTCTCATGAATGGATGATCTTCAATATGAACATGAAATTCAGTAGAACAGAAACTATCAACCTTAAAATCATGCAAGTACATTTCCTGACATGATCACATTAGACAAATGTCCCGAGTGGAACATAATTTTCCCATGAATAAGAAATCCTCAATTTCAACCCAAAACAATGGTAGAAAGGATGAAATCATGCAAGTTTAACTCCACTAGTATAGTTGCAATAATTAAGAACTACACAACGTTACTTAAATATTTCTCTTTCCTTAGCATTAGTTATAAGAAAAAAGGGTACCAAATTGGCTTATATAATTGACTGAAAATGAGAGAGTAGGGAGACTTTTCCAGGAAAATGTGGATAATGAAAAACACATAAGATAGGGGAAGGAGTCAGAAATCTGATTAGGGAGGGTGAATATAAGGCATAATAGGAGTACAGTCAGAAATCCCAAAACAAAATCAACCTAATTTGGCATATCATACAGTTCGATAATCCTTATAATATGATGATAACACAAAGGACAAATGTACATCCACACCATGTAAAACAAAAGAAACCAAAGCATCAACAGAAACTTCTAACACATCGAACATAAAAGACCATTGAACTTGTACGTACACACAAAGCACTACAAATTCAGGAAATGCCACATTTTAACCATTAAAACTAGGTTGTACGTCAGAAATATAAACTCAAAAGTAGAATACAAATAACAATCATAAGGAACGATAGGAATTACAGTTTTTCCAGCTTTGTCAATTCCAAGAATAAGAATACGGTACTCTGTCTTGCTGAAGAGATATTTCCAGAGTCCATAGAACAACGAGAACATTTCTTTGTTGTCCTTGATGCCTTAAAAAACTTTGTATTTAGCAATAACTTTCAAAATCCAATAACGGCTTCCATGAAAACATGTAATATCATCTTTATATACCATGCACATCCTGCACAGATAAACATAACATTCAAGATCCAGAACCAGAAGATTCAAGATGAAAAAAGAGTAATAGGTATGGCATCATTTCTGGCTACCTACAGGCATACTTGTTAAATGCCTCAGAAACTTTAGGATAGGGGATCTAACTTATTGCCCACACAATCACACAGGCGCCTTGGTGAATGCCTAACAGTCACAGTACAAAGTCACTTGATGATTTTGATTCAACTTCTTCATTCAAGTATGTTCGATTTTTGCTTTTTCTCAATAATTTAGTATTTTAATATATCTTCAGGATGACGTGGTGTGACCAATTAGAAACACTTTCAAAATATATTGAAAGTTTGTAACATACACAAAACTCCTTAAAAAAGAACAAAAGCAATAACATATATTTCTGTTCTCTTAGCTGAGGGGTAGAGATTGACAAGCTTCTTCAACTATCCATCTTCCTGAAAACCAGAGCTCATGTCTAGGTGTTGAATGAACCAAAGACTGAGATAGCATGGGGTAGTGCCATCTCAGCTTGGCACTAGCAAAGTACCTGTCATGCCATGTCAATGGCTGGAACACACACCGGCATAGTAGAATGTCAAAGCATTAACACACGGCAGGTATAAGGCACCAACACAACAAATATCGACTCGTATCAACCATCCTAATCGGCACATTAATCCATGAAATGAAAGACCACTGCCTTCCATATTTACCGCTTAAACTCAAATTCTTTTTTTCCCTTATACAATCTGATTAAGACATTCACGACATATATTTTACTCCCCTCTTAGCATTCATATCCAATCTATGAAAGAAAAAATAAAAAATAAAATGGATATCAAACGTAGATTTAAGAATAAAATTCATAGCAAGTATGAAATGAAGCGAAACACTAAACCAAGGCACGTAAAAAGCATCGATCCAACCACACCATCTACAGAACAAAAACAAAAAAAAAAGGGAGATCCCAAGCTAGAGGTTGCGACAAGGAAGTGGCGGGAGTGGATCAGGGGTTTTGAAGAAGGGAAGGGAAATCCACATCTACGATATAATTAAGGCGGAAGATCTGCATCTAGGCTGACATAGAAATGGAATTTGATACTCACCGAAGATACAAATTCGCCGGGAAATCAAAGGCCGGCGGCCGCGATCGGAGTTCCTGACCGCCGGGTCAGAAGGAAATAGAGCGCGGAGAGGAGGGAATCGCCGGCCGGAGGGGAGAAGGGAAGACGGGACGGAGAAAAGGGGGCGGGTGGTGATGAGATCGGTGCGGGCTCGGTCCGGCCCGCAGAAACTCGACCTGAGGCCGATTTGGGCGCCGGTCGGCGGAGTGCAACTCAGACAGCCGGAGTCGCCGCGCTCGGCGAGCTGAAGCCTAAAAAGAAGCCAGAGACGCGGCCGGGTGATTTTAACTCGCTACAACCGTACCCGTAACGGGTCCATCCTGCTGCCAACTCAGCGGACTCACTCGTGCCCGTATGACGTGACAAGTTTCTGTCACGTGTCATGCATGTGATCGGATACTGAGTATAATTTATTAAAAATATATAATGGAGCATGTATGATTATAAGCGATTTTGATGGTATTCAGAAACCATGGCTCATTTCTGAGGATAACTTCTAAAAACAAAAGGCTATTTTAAATAATAACTTGATATATTAATTGATAAGTTGAAAAAATAACAATAAAAGTTCATGCCATATTTTTAATTTATGCTTATTCAAAATCTTAACTTAGCCAAGCTAGGATGATGGATAACTATTTCAATAATATTATTTTTTATTTCACATCATTCTATTTACCACTATAATGTCTATGATTTTTTTATATTCTTTATTATTTTAAAAGATTAAAATATATTGAATTTAAATTAGTTATAGATGTTTAAATCAGTAAAATATATTTTAAGTAATTTATAAATATTAAGAAATAGTTTGCTTGTTTTTTTTTTTTTTTTTTAGTAAAAGAGATAAACTGATATTAAAGCAGAAAAGTGTTACAAATTGTGTTGATTACAAAATGAGGAAGGCCTGCATATTGGAAATATAAATACAAAACAGAAGACCATATAACACACTGCTGACATAAAGACAGAACCTAATAGAGATAAAGTAGAGAGTAACATAAAACCAAAAGCAGATAATTGGAGACCAAAAGGGTATTCATATGACTTTATAGCTTAAAAAAAGCTGTTGCTGAAAAAGAAGCCTTGAACTCTTGTAATAATAATCAGGGGTAAAGCCACTGAGTTGATACCGAAGTTATAAAAACATGGAAGTATGAAGACCCATAAGAAAGCAAATATAAAATGAGAGCTGAAACATTGATGACCAACAACAGCTGATCAGGAAGTAATAATTACAAGCAGTGGGAAACAGTAGTTCGTTTGTTGATGTCCAAATTTCATAAAGATATTAGAATTTATTGTATAAAAATTTATGTCAATACAGGATCATGCAATATAATAACACAAATCTTTTTTACTCATTTTCCTCAATTAATAGTTACTGAATTATCTTTTTTTGAAATTATCTTCTGACTTTTGAGCTTGTGATACACACAATCCACTAAATTAATCTTGTTACTTGTTTATTTAAATGTGAAACTGATACATGGGCCAAATCTACATCCACTTCTAACTTTCATGTATTTTCTATTCATTACATAAGAGTTTACTTGCCTTTCTGCATGTATTATTTCAATTGCCCCATCTCTAGAGCATTGAATGTCTGCGTGCTTGACTTTGGTCAAGCGATCCAATCCTTTGCTGATATGATAAACAATTTGTTAATGCTTGCAGCTTGGATTACATATTGGCCAATCTATATTGCTCATGCTTATCATCGATAACCTAATCATTCTTACCTCAATTTCAGGACCATTTGCAGTGCTCCAAATGCTGTAGTCCTTCCTCATGCAAAATTCAACCATAAAAAGGCAAATTCTTTCATAATGGTTAAAGCAAGTTTCTTTTTCCTCCACCTTTTTTATAATTCAGCCATCAGAAACCAGAAAAAATAAAACAACTTCCTCTATCATAAAGCCCTCAAAAGAATTCCTGATAAACCATATCTATCAGCTTTCTTAAAATTCATGCCAGGAGATACACTAATTCCTTCTTTTCTACTGTTTGCAGCCCTATCAGCAATCAAGTACGTTTCACCCGGCAAACGAGTCATGAAATGATAGTTGGTGTGAGTGAGAGGTCAGGATCTCCTTCTTTGTCCACGTTCTACTAGCCGGCGCCTTAGTAGTATCAGGTTGATGTTCTCACCTTCAAGTGAAAAAAGACTGCGAAAATATAGGTATCTTGAATCGAACATTAATTGGCAGGATGGAAGCCAGCAGAAATGGCTACATCGGAATTTATCCCTCTCATCCATTTTTTTATCAAAAAAAAAAAAAAGGGTCATGAAATAATGTAGAAAAATGAATATTTGCATGCTTCAGATAAATGTTTATAGAAACAGACTTTTATAATGGAGGGGGGGGGGGCGGGATAAGCTACTGCCTTCTTTGGAGATCTTCCCAAAGATTAACATGATGCAATTTTTTTTTTCTATCACACCAACATTATGATGAGCTGCAAACTGATCAAGGAATGGCACATCCAGCAATGGCCCTATAACCCTGCAGCAGAAAGTGTAGCTCCACAACCTAAGATTTTATAAACTGGTCTATCAACTATAATCATTTAAATGAACAGGGACAGAAAATAGAAGAGCCCAAAGAAATTCCAGCATTGAAATCCCCAGCTATGCTTCCAAAAGTGGTCCAACATCAAGTGCAGCTTTCTTAGATCAATTAACTCGAGCACACCACATAAAAACATGAAAAGCAGTTCTAGCTGATACCATTAAAAAAATAGTTTAACAGGAGCAAACAAAGTTCTTTCTGCAAGAACATCGACATGCTGGAGTCCCACCTTTTTTTTGCAGTGCTTCCCTGTAAACAAGTAATTAAAAGTTTTTAAAAAAATCATAGCATAGGAAAATACAATAGTAAGTTAAACAAAGACAATTGAAACACCTTTAGAGGGAAGAACACAAGGATCTAACTTAGCTTCTTGGTGGCTGCAAAACCTGAAGAAATCCATTTGTGAAAGCAAATTGGATGTGAAGAGTTCTCAGACAGAGTCCCAATTAACTAAAACGGTTCATAATGCAGATTTGGGCTAAAAGACAGTACTTCCCTAGCATTCATGCTTGCTTGTAAACTGAACAGTTCTGAAGGGTTCAGTTTTTCTTTAAAGGATAGTTTTGAAACAAGTATTTGCTTTGAGATTTACTAATGAGGCATCAAATCTAAATTCTGATAGAAGCTAGAACCTTGTAAACATATCTCTATTGACTGGGAAGACCAGTTAAGACAATCATTATTAAGTTATTCTGAGACACAAGGACCATGAGTTGGACTGTCAAGTTGCATGGATTTCCATAATTCAAACACTAGTTAAAGTAACGAAGAGGCATCTAACATACAACAAAGAAGACTAGATTGTATATTTGCAACCCTCGATAGCCATTATCAGCATTCCCTGCACAATGCATTACAATGTTGATGATGGTTTCTGTTTGCAGAGATCTACTGGACAATTGCTGACATCCTTGTCAATGTCATGTTTTCTGGACGGCCGAACAATTGAGGAGATGACACCCATGATTTGCTGCATCAAAATATTCTGCTCGTGAATAGTGTCTATCATCTTCCTTTCCTTGCTTCCTGATTTTCTGATGAGATCGAAGAAAGCAAGCTTCGAAGGAACTTTGTATGGAGTCATGGTCATGCTCGTCTACAAATTTTGTGATCACCCACTCCCCATCCTCTACCCTCCTGTTATGCATTAAAGAAAATATATGCCATGCGCAATATGATCATGATATGCCCAGAAAAAAAAGAGATTTCAATCCATGCATTTAAGCATGACATTACAGCATCGACTTCATATAAGAGCAGAGAATCATATTGTCATATTAAACTTTCGAATCCATGGAATGATGCCATCAATATCCAATCATGGGTGCACGAGCCATGATAAACTATGTTTGACACAATTAAATTAAGCAACATGTTCATTCTTGTTCATTCCACTTTATCCCACAAACGGATGCCAGTCAACCAGATATTCTACTGCAACTTTCATTCATGGAAAGGCCTACCAGCCCTACCAGCCAAATGGCTCGGTTGTTGGCTGGTCAATGACCAGGGAGGAGTGTTGATGCCTTATGCAGCAGCAAACTGGTGCCAAATAGTTACCAGTAATGATCCAAGGTCTAATACAAAAGTAACAGAAGTTTCCATTCATGATCAGAAAAATATTCACCACAAAACAAGACTATGAATTGACTTAATGAAGATAATTCAAACTCCACTAAGAAAAAATATCTCTCTAAATATCAAATTAGTGGTGAAGAACCTTGGATGCCATCTGACTAGAAAATTATAGATATAAATGCCATTTGGACCTCATTGTTTGATATATCTTGCTGAACTAGAAAATTATGGAGGTCTAGCAAACTTCAATTATAAGAGCTCATGAAGAATGTTCATATAATCAAGGTTTTAAATTCCGTGGGATGGGGGCATCCAGTTTTTTCCCGGATCAAGATGCCTCGCATCCTGTCTCGGTGGCCATCCCGATCGGGCATCCCGGTACGCGCTTGTAATACCATTATATATATATATATATATATATATATATATATATATATATATATATATATATATATATATATATATTAGTTTTTTGAATTTATTTTAAGATTTTACTATTTTATTTATTATTTAAATATATTTGAACTTGTAAAATAATATATTTATAATAAACTTGTTCTTTTTAAAATTAACATTATAATGCATTATAATTTTTGAGATTGTTGAAGATCCTTTCTTGATTACTAAGCAAGGATCTCTTATAAATGATGTTGCATGAATACTTGATAAAATAAAAATATTAAAGTTAGATGAAAAATGCAATGTATAGTGAAGATATGATAATGCTAATATTATGTAATAAATTATTTTTAATATTATAGAAAATAGATTAATCGGCTTAACAAAAACATACCGAAATCACTACTAATTATATGTGGAATGCCTATGACATTCATAAATATCACGATCCTGCTCATAATTGAGAATATTCTTCGAGATATGATTACTGAGAGTATGCATCTAAATCATTCGCTTCAATAGATTCTATTATGGTTAATGATGATGACTTAATTTGTTCGGACTCGAATCTGTGTCTTTCATCTTGCTTTATTCATGCCATAAACTCCAAGTATGCATGACATTAATATTTCTCAGTTATTTTCAATTCATAAAAATGATCCAAAATATCTTTAGCTTATGTGCCACGTCCTGCAATAATTTTTCTTCCCCTCTTTTTTTAGGCCAGCAACTCTTTCTCATTTTGATATCTAAAACTAGGTCTGGCTCCATCATCCAAGTCCTACATAATATGGCTAAAATATATTTTTTAGTAAAAAGATTAATTCCACATTCTTCACCACCTTTACTTTGATCATCATAATTATTAGATCCATCATCACTCTTACTATTATTATCATCATCACTATTATCATGAGATAATTTAGACAATCCAAAATCTGATTTAGGTATCTTACTATCGTCATCTTGAACTAGACATCATCAATTATCGTTATTAGATTAATTAGTCTTCATTTTTAATTTGGACTTTTTATATCTATCTTCAACTAACTCTTTGGCTTCCTCTTAGTTGACTTGCCCTACCTTTACTACTGATCCCAATGCCTTAGCTATCTCTGAAGATCTTTGTTTGATGTCTAGATTTAAACATTTTATGATTAAATTATTGATCATAATCTTCAGATCGCCTACTATCTAATCCACTATCATCTACAATAGTATCTTGCATTTCATTCTAAATAGGAGATAAATGAGAGGCCGCCCATATATAGATCTGTATGTTCCTTGTTCTCCAAAGCTCTCTTTCCTCTCTCAATTTTTTTTTGTCCAATCAATATAATCTTCTCATTAAAAGTCATCTAAAATTAATAATTTAATATACTTCAAAAATATACTAGTTTTTTCTTTATGATAAGTATCTACTCTTTTATTACCTCACTTATAACTTCTGCAGTCAAGTCCAAATCACTTTCTAGCCTATACACGACATTTCCTAGAGCTATCAGAAGCCCTTCATCCAATGCAATATTATGATCATACAGATACTTGAGATTTAAATAGCAGGCTGCATGAAAAATAAGAATAGTATTAGTTAAAAGCAAAGGCATTTACAACTTAGATAAAGAATAAATAATATTTGAGCTTGAAATAAGTTTTACCTTGTTAAGTGCAAGTCCTTCCTCATTTGAGTATCTCATTTGTCCTCAATAATATGCAAATAAGGTGTTGCTTTTTTTTTTTATCTTATTGCTTGTATGACCTCTTCTTTGCAAGTAGACATCTTGGGATATACATAGCTCATTTGAGAAAATTTCTCAATATCCATTATTCACAGTACCACATATAAGGGCTCTACTGCCTTAATCACTTCAAAGCATCTGTTCCAAAAATCATTGCTCAATATAATACCATCAACACATAGTTCATCATTGGTTCTTGCATATTTAGAAACCCTCCATTTATCAAAAGTCATCATAGCACTCAAACTAGGTTTATTATCAAGAAGACTCTTCAATGCCATATAACTGCAAATCTTATCAATCCTAGTTTAAGCATCTCTCCTTGTACATATTTCTCATAAAATTAAGTATCCAGGTATGATTGTAGATATATTTAGATACTACTTGTCCACTTTTTACTATAGATTTTATCTTAGATAGCTATCCAATATCCTTCATCATCAAGTTTATATAATATATTGTACAAGGGTCCAATATAGATATTATTTTTCTAACATCAGATCCTTTCTTGCTTTTATATAGTGTTATTATCTATGACCACTTGGATGATATACTTTTTATCAATTTCATCAACTACATCTCTTATCAAGTCCAAAATATAATTATAGTCATGTATTTTATCTGAAATATCAATTGAAGTATGAAAGATGGTTACCCTATCATAATATATTAGAAAGTTGATAATGCACCTCCTAGTAAGGCTAGACCAACTATCACACATCAATGTCACCTCATAAATGTTCCACTCTTTTATATAATTCTCAATCTAGGCTTTGATATCTGTAACCTATTATTGTAAATATGGTCTATATATCTCATAGGATGTAGAAAGATCAATACCGGGACCGACTCTTTAAACTATACTAAGAAAAATATGTATTCGCTGCTATCCATGCTGAAATCAAACTAAAATGAAACCAGTTAGCAATTGTCCTTCCTATTTATTTTTTATTATCTATATTTATATAGTCATTAATTCTCGATTGCTTTGACTCTAGATCTGGATATGCTATAGGATCTCGATCATAAATGCTGAGACCTGTTGGGCTTTTCTTTGATTTCTGATACGGCTGTATCCGCTGGCGTGGAACCCATCTAGGCACCAGTTGTCAGTCAATGGATGGAGGCGCCACCTAAGCCTGGTACCCAAGCAAGAAGTCAAAGTGAATCCCCTGCCGAGGTCAGTCCCTGGCCGAGGTCGAACTCAAGACGCCACCAAGCCAAGAATGAGAAGCAATAGAGATTCAAATCAAGATAGAAAGAGAGGGTCGCCTTCACCTAGACCCCGCCTCTAAGACAGTACAACTGGTAGGCGGCAACCCGTCGCCTGGGACTTACATAGGAAGGCGCCTCGTCGGAGCACCAGGACCCTCTTAAACCCCAGCTCACACCGATCGAGAAGGAACGTCCCTCTCAAGGTACAGCGCTCCCTAGTCCGCCATCTGCACCATCCACAAATAGGAGGCTGCGCCAGAGGATTCAGACCCTGGGGCGACCGCCCGCATGCGAGTGCTTTGCCAGTATCCCGAAACATGGCGACCAACCAGAGCATCAGAGCCAGCAACATGATTCCCCACCTCAAAGGGGCTAACGGGAGCTCACGCGCAGTTCCCGCGTGCTACCAGGTGTCACCCCCTGGAACTTCCCCAAAAAGGGGAACATCTAGAAAAGCAAGGGTCACATACGACCCCTCCATCCAAAAAAAAAAAAAGAGGGGCCTCTAATCGAGAGAAAAGACAAGAGGCAAAAACCAGCAAGGGGTAAGAGAGGTAATGGTTGACACGCAGAAGGGGAGAGCAAGCCAAGTGCAATGCTCTGGGGGCTACCGAGGAATTCATCGGAAGAATCCCACGGACACAGCCGACTTTGCTCCAGTCCTCCTTCTCTGCTAACTCCCTACACTCACTTTCTTTTCCAAAAAATAATGACTCCCAAACGTGGAGACCTCGCCAGAATCCATCGAGGGGGATCTGTTTCCCTAGATCGCTCGCTGACTTGATCGTCAAAGTGTCCCTGCCGGAATCCTCCGTTAGGGTCTCTTTTCTTTTGCAAGGACTAGGGAAAGCACGAGGGATCCCAGGCGAGGGGAGCGATGATCGACACTGCACCGGAGCTGCAGGCTACGACAATCCAGGCGGCAACAGATTGGCACCCCAGGAAGGGGGAGATGATGCAGGACGCGAAAACGTCAGTCAAGCTAGTCCCCCCCACCACAAAAGTGACTCCACTTGAGGCACGAAGAGAGCTCCCCGCTCCATCACAATCGCCTTCAACAGATGTCCAACCCACCGTATTCACCCAGCTGGTGCAAGTGCTGCCCATAGCAGTGCGGCAGTTACAACACCAACAACGGCCCCTGGCGATCCAGTAGCAGCCAGGGATCTCTCCGGCTTGAATCGCCGCCCTTCGCGATAGTGTGCGTACCTTCCAAGAAGGGCCTTCATAGCCATGGACCATAACTGACCTCTGGGGGAGGCTCCAGAGGCGCACGGGCCTGGGCCAAACCCCAGTTTCCGAGCGGGCCCCGAGTCAAAGAGCAGCCCTGTTCCGGAAAGAGTATGCACCCCTCTCTTCCCTCCGGGATCAAAGATCCCCACGGAGATTGAGGGTGAGCCCTACTTACACCGCCCTCCCCCACTGTGATTGTCTGGTGGCCATGACAAGATAAAATACTGCCGACTCCACTGCGACGGTGACCACGACATCGAGGGTTGCCGCCATCTCAAAGGAGAGATCGAAGATCCGATAAGGAGGGGCCACCTCAGAAAGTTTATGGGGGGCACGACCCTTGCGAAGCCCCAAGCGTTTATGGCTTTTCCTCCTGCCCCTGTAATTAGCAACCAGCCCACCGGGAAGCCCATGGGAATGACATGCTGAGGGGGGCAAGCTCCCCCAAAACTGGGAAGGCCCCTATGGGGTAGTCGAGGTCCTTCCACCCGGAGCCTATCGTCCCATCAACATCGACGACAACGAAAGCCCAAGGGCTTACCTCCAAAGATGTAAGGCTCTCCTCTTTCGATAAAGTTTCTTTTCAATGTAATGTTGTCTTTGCCCTGCAGGGAAACCATCGCCTGACTCCAAGCCTGACGATCTAAAGTCGGTAGCCACAGCACCCCGCACTGAAGTCGGGAGCCACCAATGCACTGCATTTAAGCCCGGAAACTTCCGAAGCCCGATACTCTAAGCTTGGAAACTCTCAAAGCCCGGCACTCTAAGCTCGAAAACTTCCAAAGCCCAGCACTCTAAGCCTGAAAACTCCCGAAGCCTGGCACTCTAAGCCCGGAAACTCCCGAAGCCCGATACTCTAAGCCTGGAAACTTTCGAAGCCCGGCACCCTAAGTTGAGATGTAGCACCCCGCCCGGAGCCACCAGTATCCCGTATTTAAGTTTGAAAACATCCGAAGCCCGGTACTCTAAGCCCGGAAACTCTCGAAGACCGGCACTCTAAGTCCGAAAACTTTCGAAGCCTAGCATCTTAAGTCGGGATGTAGCACCCCGATGAGAGCCACCAGCACCCCGCATCTAAACCCGAAAACTTTTGAAACCTGGCACTCTCAGCCCGGAAACTCTCGAAGCCCGGCACCTTATGCAGGAAAATTCCTGAAGCCCCGCACCTGTCGCCATGCTTGCAGTCCGGAGATGCCCGCGAGACCCCTAGAAGTTCCACCATCTATCGCCTGACTCATAGCCCGGCACCTCAACCCGGGAAACTCCTGAAGCCTCACACCTGTTGCTGTGCTCACAATCCAGAGATGCCCACGGGACCCCCGGAAGTTCCGCCATCTACCGCCTGACTCATAGCTCAGCACCTCAACTCGGGAAAATCCTGAAGCCCCGCACCTGTCGTCATGCTCGCAGTCCGGAGATGCCCGTGGAACCTCCCAGAAGTTCTGCCATCTACTGCCTGACTCATAACCTGGCGCCTTAACCCGGAAAACTCTTGAAGCCCCGCATCCATCATCGTGCTCACAGTCCGGATATGCCCGCGGGACCCCCCATAAGTCCTGCCATCATGCCTGACTCATAGCCCGGCATCTCAACTCGAAAAACTCCTGAAGCCCCGCACATGTTACCGTGCTCCCAATCCAGAGTTGCCCGCGAGATCCCCGAGAAGTCCCGCCATCTATTGCCGACTTACAACCTAGCACCTAAACTTGGAAAATTCTTAAAGCCCCGCACCTATCGTCGTGCTCACAGTTTAGAGATGCCTACAGGACCTTAGAAGTCCCGCCATCTACAGCCTGACTCACAGTCTGGCATCTTAATCCAGGAAACTCCTAAAGCTCTGCACCTGTCACCGTGCTCACAGTCTGGAGATGCCCATGGGACCCCCCAGAAGTCCTGCCATCTACCGCCTGACTCACAGCCCGGAGCCATAACCCGGGAAACTCCAAAAGTCCCGTGTTCGGCCTACTGGACTCCTGGTCTGAAGTGATGGCAAAGTGGGGAACTCCCGAAAGCCCACACTCCACCGGCCAGATCCAAAGCCAGTGAGGACCATCCCAAGACTCCTCAGGCCAACTTCCCCAACTTGACTATCTTTCGGGGCCACGCAGGCCCCCTCCCTCAAATCATTCGCCAGCCCCTGGCACAATTGAAGAAGTTCAAGGTAACCATAAAAACAAAAATCCAATGAAAGGAAGGACTTCATTGATGTTGCATGAAAAAGATACATCATCAGAGGGCCCCCGGACAAGCCAGGTAGTCTCAAAAAAAAAGAAAGAGAAGAATAGAAGGAGGAAAGGCATGTTCCAGAGGGAGATCAGAACCTATCCCTCAACAGGTTCCTTCCCGGGATGGCGCATAGGCGCGCCGGCATCCTCTTGGGTTTCCACAGCTACCGCTAGTGGAACTTCCTCAGCAACAAGAGTAGGCTCCAATTCAGCCACGACAGTGGGAGTCGTAGCTCTACTTGAGCCTTCATCAAGGCCACTCGGGACCACAATCTCTTTCAGCCTCAGCTCCGGGAAGCGATAAGCCATCAGGGATTTGCAGACCCCGAATCCTTTGACAAAGGAGTTCGTGGCCACCTCCCGGACTTCATCAGCAAACTTTGTCGAGGCCCTGAACCTGGGCACCGCCTCGGCGACCTCCATCTTGGCGGCCTCTATTAGAGCTACCGCCCCAGTAGCTTTCTCCTCGGCTGTCGACAGCCAAGCCTGTATCACCTCCAGCCATGCCTGGAGGTCGCTCATCAGCCCTTCTACCCAGGCAGCATTAGCCTTGAGCTCCTCCCCTTGACGGAAGGCCTGATCCTTTTCTCGGGCCAAGGATGCTTCGAGTTCCCTGACCCGATTCTCAGCATCAATCACTGTGGCCTAGAGGATCTCGTTCTTCTCCTCCAAGGTTCGAGCCCTGTCAGCCTACTCCTGGGCCTCGGCCCCAGCGATGTCCTCTCCCGCTCCTGCTGGGTGCAGTGGTCATAAACAAGAAGGATGTCAGCTCCAATTTGCATCATCAAAGGTGTCAGCCATAGCAATCAAACTGAAGCAACAGAAAGGTAGAAGACTGTCATGAAGAGGAGGTTAAGGGTGCCAAGAAGGGCCTCCGCCAACATCCTGGATCCCCTTTCACGGTGGTCACGTGACTGGAGCATGAATTCCATCATGCGCTCTGCAAGCACAAGATCCTGGGTGACCACCGAATTTGGCCTCGCCCCAAGCGCTGCCCTCCAGACAGTGATCCTCATCGGGGCTGAGGGCACCGCCGCGTCCGGGGAGCCACTCTGAAGGCATTTTATCTAACGATGGGGAGCTCGTCGCCACAGGCGATGGTGCCAGTGACGGTTGCTCCACCACCCTTTCTCCCTCTACGTCCACCTCGATGATCGTGGGAGGGTGGGCCGCAGCTACAGCAGCCGGCCTGGCCAGTGTGCTCATGCCAAATTCCTAGGCCGGAAGCTTGGCCCGCTATTTCGAAGGCCCAAGGACCGGTTTGACTGCCTGCCCCATAGGGCCAGAGACTGAAGCAGGCCCCGCCTCCTGGCTGCACCCAATCCGGGCCCTCTTGGATAGAGCCTCCCCGAACCCAGACGACAAGCTCTTATTATGGGTAGACTCCAAAAGCTCCCGCACCGAGAATCTCATGCCTGCAGGAAGAAGAAGACAAAGTTTAGCAACAGTTCGAAAGGGACTCATCAAAGAAGAGATACCCCTCCGGACTCACCTAGCCCCGAGTTTGGGTTGATCCCGGCGTCGAATAAGTTCTACTTTTAAAAATGCGTAGCAAGAGGAGTCGAAAAACACCGTGGCTATCAGTTTAAAATCCGAATAAGTTTGGGTAGATCCGCGGGGTTGTCGTTGAAACACCGTGGCTATCAGTTTAAAATCCGACTTCTTAAAATATTTAAAAATGTATAGCAAGAGGAGTCGGGTCGAATCCACAGAGAAGGCGGTGTTTAGGATTTGAAATCTTTTTGATCTTATAAAAAAAAATTTTGAAGTCGAAAAATATAAAAAAATTAGAATTGCAGGAAAAGTAAACTTGGCACTAGGATCTATTATTTAGATCCTAGCATCTACGTGCAGACAAGACGAAAGACAGGAGTTAAAAAAAATATTGCATTGATTGAAATTTAATGTCTAGATACAATGCAAAAAAAATTAAATTAACAAAATAAGTAACAAAGATAAGAACAGATCGGCGCAGCCTCGTCGGGAAGATAGCTCCTTCCTTCGTACTCCGTGGAGCGAACTGGGCTTCCTCTGCGTCTTCTTCTTCGGATCCTGATCTCAGAGAGAGAGAAGGCTGGAAGATGGTGTAGGGACACGCTCTCCTTTGAGAAACCTCACTCCCAAAAGCCAACCCGTAACCCAAGCAATGCCCTTTACCCTGTACCTTGTCTTTTCTCCGGGATCCCTCTGTCTTGTGCATTGGGGTTCATTTTATAATTGACCGGAGAGGGGAGCTTGTTGCATACTAGCGATGTGGGACAAAAAAAAATTACCGTGACCGCCCCATTGCTGCTCCGTTGATTACGCCGCTCGTGGATTGCCCGTGGAGAGCGCCCGTGGACGGCTCGTAGACAGCGCTCTGGCAAGCAAGCTCGTGGAACCACCGTGGAGCGCGTGGAGAAGCTTGGCCGTGTGCGTGGAGGAGCTCGGCAATGCGTGTGGAGCTCGTGAATGCGTGAGGAGCGCGGCAACGCCCTGCTGCCCGTGAAGAACGCCCAGCCATTCGCCAACTGCCGGAGCTTCTCCTCCACCGTGCAACGCTTGTGAAGATCGCTTGGCAACGCCACCGCCCTGCAGCGTCCGTGGAGTGCTTGCCCGTGGACTGCGCCACCGTGGAGCTTGGCCGCGCGTGGAGGAGCTGGCCGTCGTGGAGGAGGTGGCCATGCATGGAGGAGGTGGCCGTGCGTGGAGGAGGTGGCCGCCGTGGAGGGCGTGCGTGGCTGTGCGTGGAGGAGGTGGCCGCCGTGGAGGGCGTGCGTGGCTGTGCATGGAGGAGGTGGCCGCCGTGGAGGGCGTGCGTGGCTGCGCGTGGAGGAGCTGGCCGTGCGTGGAGGAGGTGGCCGTGGGGAACGTGGGCTGCCTCCTCTCTTTTGCCATCGAAAAACACTGCCACCGACCGTCAAAGCATCGCCGGAGCTTCTCCTCCGGCCAGGGACACCGCCGGCGTGCTTCCCGCGAATTTCGGCGCTTCTGGAGGGCCGTGGTCCACGGCCTATTCCATGGACCGGCAGCCATGGCTGCCGGTGAACCAAATTGCAAAATAAAAAAACAAGGACCGGCTGCTCCAAAAATCGTGCAGCATCAAAATGTGTGCAAAAATCTTAGAAAATTCATAACTTCTTCATTTCAAACCTGATTTAAGTACCGTTTGCATCGTTGGATTCCATAAATCAAGCTCTACCTATTGGTGGGTTTCAATCTTATTAATTTTACCAATTCCATGATCATTAATTATAATTATTAAATATTTTATTAATCATTTAAATGGGTGTATGGTGCTTTGACTTGAAATCTATTTTTCATGAACGCACTCTAATTTCACACTTTTCAAATATATTTTAAAATAATTAGTTTTGCAAGAAAGTCCAAATTAATTATGAAATTAGGTTATTAAAAGAATGTTAGCACCAATAATTAACTAAAATACTTAAAATAATCGTGTAAATCCAAGATTTATCACACCCCCCAACTTAAATATTGCTAGTCCCTTAGCAATGCAAAAAGTATAACTATGTGTCACAAAGATCATCCTTTGCAAAAATAGATCAAGGTTTGAAAGTAAAAAGATCTAGCAAGTATCACTAACTAAGTATTGAGTTTCAGAAATAAATTTTGCAGTCAGCATAATTAGAAACTTTCTTAGAGTTCATCTAAAGATCTATAGCACTTGTGTTTGTGATGACTAACTTAACATTTTGGTACTAGTTTGCAAAAACAAATGTATCTTTGATTAACACTTACTTTTGTTAATTTTTATACATCCCTAAATTAAGCTTATGAACTAGTTAGCTTTCACACTACCTGATTTTTTTTTTTTTTTTTTTTTTTTGTGCTGAGCATCCTGGCCTTCCCTTCACCGTTTGACGCGAACCTCCACACTTGACTTAGGTGCAGAGACCCGGTTACTAAGTTTAGGGCGATCCACATATACTCTATGTTTTGCACTTTTATTTCAGGTAGGTAGCTCTTTCCTCAATTCAAAAAAAAATTAAATTGGGATATATATCAATTACTAGTTTTCAGTGATAATTAAGTCCTCAATTGTCCTTACAACTAATACTTACTTTGTCTCGTCAGCGTGCATGTGCAATGGAAGTGCTAATAGCCTTTAGGTGATCTAAGTAGGCCCTAAAAGTCTGACACGCTAGTCTACTTCTTGACTCGCTAACAGTAATTAGCAACACTCTCTAACTCTTATTACTTTTCCTAGTCTATCGTGCTCCAGATTTATTTTTGACACATGAAAACTTTTTTTTAAAATTTATTTATTATTTCTATTTTTATTTATTTTTTTATTTATTATTATTTTATTTATTATTATATTATTTATTATTTATTATTTATTTTTTTTTTTAATTAAAAAAAAAATATTTGTCCCGACCCCCCAACTTAAATACCATTGTCCCTAATGGTATGAAAAGAACTAAAAATGTAAAGGGATACCTGAGAAGAGGAGCTCATGAACAATGTAGAGGCTGCAATTTTTTTTTTTTTTTTTTTTTTTTAATATAGAGTACATATTGGGTTGCCTCCCAACGAGCGCTAAGTTTAATGTCTTCAGCCAGACATAATGCAGCTCAGTTTAGTGTGGGTCAGTTAATGTTACTTGGTCAATGGTTCGATTTGTTGATATTCCTTCAATGTATGGTTTTAAACGTTGACCATTTACCTTAAAGAAGTTTCCTGACCTAGGATCATAAATTTTGACTGCACCATGGGGGAAAACTTGGTTAACAATGTAAGGTCCATCCCATCTAGATCTCAATTTTCCAGGAAATAATCGAAGCCTTGAATTAAATAACCAGACTTGTTGATTTGGCTTAAAGATTTTCCTAGAAATAAATTGATCATGAAAGGCTTTCATTTTCTCTTTATAAATACGCGAGTTTTCATAAGCCTCTCGCCTCAGTTCATCTAGTTCACTCAGTTGCAACATCCGGTTAGAACCAGCTTGCTTTAAATCAAAATTTAATTGCTTAATCGCCCAATATGCTCTATGTTCAAGTTTACCGGAAGATGACATGCTTTTCCAAAGATCAGCCTATAGGGAGACATTCCAATGGGATTCTTGTAAGCTGTCCGATAGGCCCATAATGCATCATCTAATCGATCTGACCAGTTTCTACGATCGGGCCTAATAGTCTTTTGCAAAATGTTCTTGATCTCCCTATTGGATACTTCTACTTGGCCACTTGTTTGCGGGTGATAAGGTGTAGCTACTTTATGTGTGACCCCATATTTTTGCAAAAGCATTCGAAATTGGTAGTTTGTGAAATGGGCACCTCCGTCGCTAATGATGGCACGAGGAAATCCGAACCTATAGAAGATATTCTTTTGAACAAACTTTATGACTACCTTATGATCATTGGTTCGTGTAGCCATTGCCTCAATCCATTTAGAAACATAATCGACAGCCACCAAAATATATTCAAAACCATTAAAGGGTGGAAAGGGTCCCATAAAATCAATTCCCCAAATGTCAAAGATTTCAACTACCAAGATTGGATTTAAAGGCATCATGTCTTTTTTTGAAATATTTCCTAAGGCTTGACACTTAAGACATTCTTTGCCAAAAGTATAGGCATCCTTAAACAAAGTCGGCCAGTAAAATCCACTTTGCAAAACTTTAGCCACAGTTTTTCGACCAGAAAAATGTCCTCCGCAAGCAAGGGTGTGGCAAAAATTCAAAATACTCAGATGTTCAGATTCAGGAACACACCTACGGATGATTTGATCAGCACAGATTCGAAAGAGTTCAGGATCTTCCCAAAAGTAGTATTTAATTTGAGCAAAGAATCGATCCTTTTCATTCTTGGACCAGCCATCAGGGATTTGTCCAACCACTAAGTAGTTCACAATATCTACAAACCAAGGGGCCTTTGCATGCGAAACTGCTAAGAGTTGTTCATCTGGAAAAGATTCTTCAATTGATGCAGGTTCACACTCTTCAACTAAAATCCTAGATAGATGGTCTGCTACAACATTCTCGGATCCTTTCTTGTCTCGAATTTCAATATCAAACTCTTGTAGCAGTAAGATCCATCTAATCAATCATGGTTTAGCATCTTTCTTTGAGAGCAAGTATCTCAAAGCCGAGTGATCCGAATAAACCACAATCTTGGAACCTAAAAGATATGATCTAAACTTTTTCAGGGCAAACACCATAGCTAGCAACTCCTTTTCAGTAGTGGTATAATTTTTTTGGGCATCATTCAAAGTTCTACTAGCATAATAAATCACTATGGGACATTTGTTTACCCTTTGGCCCAAGACAGCTCCTATGGCAAAGTCTGAAGCATCACACATGATTTCAAAAGGTAGTGACCAATCTGGGGGTTGGATGATTGGGGCTTGGGTCACAGCTTCCTTTAGAAACTCAAAAGCCTTAAGACAATCTTCATCAAAATTGAAAGGAATGTCCTTGGCGAGCAGATTACACAAAGGACGGGAAATTTTGGAAAAGTCTTTGATGAAGCGATGATAGAATCCTACATGGCCGAGAAAAGATCGAATTTGTTTAATAGAGATGGGTGGAGGGAGTTTAGAGATCAATTCAACCTTTGCTTTATCTACCTCGATCCCTCTCTTAGATACAATATGTCCTAAAACAATCCCTTCTCGAACCATGAAATGGCTCTTCTCCCAGCTCAGAACTAAATTAGCCTCAATACATCATTTTAATATTTTCTTCAAATTATTGAGGCAACTCTCAAAAGATTCTCCAAAGACTGAAAAATCATCCATAAATATTTCTAAGAAGTCTCCTACCATGTCCTAGAAAATTGATATCTTGCACCTTTGAAAGGTTGCAGGTGCATTACACAAACCGAAAGGCATTCTACGGAAAGCAAAGGTTCCAAAGGGACATGTGAAGGTGGTCTTTTCCTGGTCTCCTGGATAGATTGCTACCTGGTTGTATCCTGAGTATCCATCTAAGAAACAAAAGTATTGCTGGCCAGCTAATCTTTCTAGGATCTGATCAATAAATGGTAAGGGAAAGTGGTCTTTGCGGGTAGCTGCATTAAGTTTTCTATAATCTATACAGACACGCCACCCAGTAGAAAGTCGTGTTGGCACTAAATCCCCATGGTCAGTACGGACAACTGTGAGTCCAGATTTCTTTGGAACAACTTGAGTAGGACTCACCCAATGGCTATCAGAAATAGGATAAATAATACCAGCATCTAACCATTTAATCACTTCCTTCTTGACCACTTCTTGCATGTTTGGGTTGAGCCGTCTTTGCATTTCTCTAGTAGGCTTGGCACTATCCTCAGTATAGATATGGTGCATACAAATTGATGGACTAATGCCTTTTAAATCAGCAATGGCCCAACCTATGGCCTCCCTATGTGTTTTCAGAACATCTATCAATTGGTTTTCCTGCTCAATGGTTAGGTCAGAAGCAATGATCACAGGCAGGGTTTTGTCAGGTCCTAAAAACACATACTTAAGTGATTCAGGCAAAGTTTTTAGTTCAAGTTATGGTGGGGCCTGAATCGAAGGGTGCAAAGGCTCAGTTCCTAGGTCAGGTAAGGATTCAGTTTGCATTGACCAAGGTGGTGAAGGTTGAGGTGAATCAAGTAGGGCATTTACCCTTGGACTTGGGTTTCAGCAATAGGCTCGTCATCTTCCATCAAATTGGAAGAAAATTCAGACTCAACAATCTCATCTACTAAACTAATCACAGAACAATTTTCCTCCTCTCGAGCAAACTTTGAGGCATTAAAAATATTGATTCTCACCTTTTGATCCCCAAAAGAAATGTCCATAGCTCCCGTTTTACAATTGATATTGGCATTGGCAGTGGCTAGGAATGGACGACCTAAGATTATGGGATTCTGATTTAGCTCTTGGGATGGTTCCATGTCTAGTATAAGGAAGTCTACTGGGAAATAACATTGGTTCACTCTAACTAAGACATCCTCAATCAAACCACGTGGTGTCTTGACAGATATATCGGCTAGTTGAAGAATGACTGACATGGGTTTTAGTTCACCTATCCCAAATTTTTCATAGACCGAGGTTGGAAGAAGGTTCACACTAGCTCCTAGGTCTAACAGGGCTCGGTCAAAGGTAATGCCTCCTATAACACAAGAAATCAAAGGAGCATCGGGGTCTTTCATTTTCTGAGGTAATTGATTCAACAAAACTGCACTTACATCCTCAGACAAAATGATTCTCTTTATGGTTCGTGGCTCACGCTTTTGGGTGCAGAGTTCTTTGAAAATTTAGCGTAAGCTGGAACGTGCTGAATTGCATCGAGGAGGGGTAAATTAATATGAACTTGCTTGAATAATTCCATTAGCTCCTCGTTGCGTGCTCCTTGCTTTTTACGGGAAAAGCCAGCTTCTAGGGCTGAAGGGAACGAGACTCTAGGTTTATAAGTCTCAGGTAATTCATCTGCTCTCTTCTTCCCTTTCTCATTTAAATCGGAACCAGTATCAGTACTAGTCCCGGGCTCAGGCTCTTCTACATGGTTAGTCTCAGTACTAACATCATCTTCTAACTTCTTATTCTTGCTAGCATCAGTACCAGCCTCTCTCTCCTGGTTTTGATATGGGTCCCTAAGAATCCTACCACTTCTAAGCTCAGAAATTGCTTTAGCATTCTCAAATTGAGGGTTCTTAGGTGGAACATTAGGCTGAAGAATGAGTGGGTTGTTTCTAGGATTTGGTATTGGTTGACTTGGTAGTTGACTTGGTTCTCTCCTCATAGTAGATTCAGCTAACTGTCCTATTTGAACTTCTAACCTGGTGATAGATTGTTGTTGGGTCATGATTAATTGTTGAAGTTGATCAAACCTATCGTCAGCCAGATTGGTCTGTTGAGGAGGTTGATATGATGACTGATGAAGATATGGTGGCTGATATGGTGGCTGAGCAGGTTGACTAGGCTGACCTCTATTATAGGCATAGTTTTGGTATGGGGGCCTATTTTGAAAGTTCCGTGCAGGAGGAGTTTGGGTCTGAACCTGAGTCTGTTGTGGTTTCCAAGAAAAATTAGGATGGTTTCTCCAACCCGGGTTATAAGTATTTGAAAATGGGTCATTACCCGACTTGGAGCAACCTTGAGCAGCTTGGACTTGTTCTTGGATGAAAGGTGGTAACTGTGCAACCGTAGGACATTCATTCATGTGATGGGCTGGGCTAGCACAGATAGAACAAATCTCCTGATGATTAGAGGGTGATGGGTATTGTGATGGGTGTGATGGGTATTGTGAAGGAGATTGAGATTGTTGACTGAGGGCTAGGATTTGGTCCAACTTTTGAGAAAGGAGGTCGACTGTATCTAATCTTTGGGATATTAGGTTCAAGTCGACATTGGAATTTGAATGTGTAATTTCATAAATCCCTGCCCGCTTTTGGTGAGGAATCGATCTTTATATGAAGTCAAAGAAGCATGGTTGATCGAATTTTCACTTAGGGTTTCAAACAAGGTATAGGCCTCATCCTCACTTCTACTCATGAATGCACCTCCACAAGATGCATCCACCATCTGTCTATACTGGTCTCCTAATCCCTCATAAAAAGCTTGGACAATTTGCCACTTAGATAGACCATGATGTGGGCATTTTCTAAGGAGTTCCTTAAGTCTCTCCCATGATTCATGAATTTGTTCACCAGGAAACTGAGCAAATCCAGTGATGGCTCGCCTCATGGTGTTGGTTCGACCTATAGGATAGAATTTCTTAAGGAACTCGTGCTGCATTTCAGCCCAAGTTCGAATTGGTTTCCCTATTGTGCCAAGCCAGTACTTGGCCTTATCCTTAAGTGAGAAGGGGAACAAGGTTAGCCTAAGGGCATCATCAGTGAAATCTTGGATCTTCACCGTAGAACAGATTTCTAGAAACTCATCTAGATGCTTATAAGGATCTTCGTTGGTATTCCCATAAAAGGAAGGGAGCATCTGGATTGTGGCAGACTTGATCTCATATTGTCTAGCAGGTATTTCAGGTAAATGAATACAAGTCGATGGGTTGTAGGTGGAAGGAATAAAGTATTCCTTCATCTGTCTAGGTGGTTCTTCTGGGTTTCCAGCCATTTGATTTTTTGGTGTACTATGGATCAGCCGTTCAATTTCAGGGTTGAAGTCAACTAGGTCTGGAAATAAAGATCTTCTACCGTGCATGAAACAGTGCAACCCAAAAATGTGAGAAATTTTTTTTTTTAATTATATATATATATATTTTGTTATTTTCAAACACTTATCAAACAGATTTCTATCCTAGGCTCCCTAATTCTAGACAGCTCCTAACTTCCAAGACCGCCTTGGAGCCCTCCAAGTCAAAGACCAATTAGCCAACTGGCCAGGTAAGGGTAAGGTCGGTGGAGTTTCCCTCTTTGCTTGCCTTAGACACCAATTGAAAATTGGCCAGGTAAGCGGATCCAACCACCTTCCTTCGGGACGTAATCCCTGAACCCCTTTCCTAGACACCAGTCAACCAACTAATCTTTACCCGGTCCAACTCTTCCGGTGCCCTGTCCTATTGAGCTCGAGTTCCTTAGGGCTGACGTCTAGTTAATTTTATTTAGAAGGCTTAGGTATGCAAAATGAGGGGTGATGGTTTGTGGGCTAAGGAAGGGTATTGAACTCCCCACCTTATCTTGTTTATGGATAAGTGCCCTTAAGATGATTATGAGATTATGAAATGCAATAAGATGTCCAAAATAAAAGTTATAAACACACAAAATTAAATTAAAGCTATATATATTTTTTTAATTTTGTGATTAAGTTTCTAATCCTAATAAATTATGAAATGTCTGGGCGATTTTTTTTGGATTTTGCAGAAAAGATAAATTTACCTAAATGAATCTAAAAATGAAAAACAAAAATTTTTTTTTTGTTTGAAATTTGAAGTTTGAAATTTCAATTTTTTTAAAAAAATTTGAAATTTGATTTTTTTTTTTAATTTGAAATTTGAATTTTTTTTTTGGAAATAAGAAAAGAAACTAAAAAGGAAATAATTAATATGTAAAAGAGGAAAGAAAGTTTACTGATTGGGAGACTTTCTTCCTCTTCTGCTTTTCTCCCATTTTTTTATTTTTTTAATCTGCAAGAAAAAGAAAAGTTAGCATGGTATAAAAAAATCAAAAAGATCAAAAACTATTATTTTAATGCCCTCCTCGGCAACGGCGCCAAAAACTTGGTAGATCTGCGGGGTTGTCGTTAAAACACCATGGCTATCAGTTTAAAATCCGACTTCTTAAAATATTTAAAAATGCGTAGCAAGAGGAGTCGGGTCGAATCCACAGAGAAGGCGGTGTTTAGGATTTGAAATCTTTTTGATCTTATAAAAAAAAATATTTGAAGTCGAAAAATATAAAAAAATTAGAATTGTAGGAAAAGTAAACTTGGCACTAGGATCTATTATTTAGATCCTAGCATCTACGTGCAGACAAGACGAAAGACAGGAGTTAAAAAAAAATATTGCATTGATTGAGATTTAATGTCTAGATACAATGCAAAAAAAATTAAATTAACAAAATAAGTAACAAAGATAAGAACAGATCGGCGTAGCCTCGTCGGGAAGATAGCTCCTTCCTTCGTACTCCGTGAAGCGAACTGGGCTTCCTCTGTGTCTTGTTCTTCGGATCCTGATCTCAGAGAGAGAGAAGGCTGGAAGATGGTGTAGGGACACGCTCTCCTTTGAGAAACCTCACTCCCAAAAGCCAACCCGTAACCCAAGCAATGCCCTTTATCCTGTACCTTGTCTTTTCTCCGGGATCCCTCTGTCTTGTGCATTAGGGTTCATTTTATAATTGACCGGAGAGGGGAGCTTGTTGCATACTAGCGATGTGGGACAAAAAAAATTATCGTGACCGCCCCATTGCTGCTCCGTTGATTACGCCGCTTGTGGGTTGCCCGTGGAGAGCGCCCGTGGACGGCTCGTAGACAGCGCTCTGGCAAGCAAGCTCGTGGAACCACCGTGGAGCGCGTGGAGAAGCTTGGCCGTGCACGTGGAGGAGCTCGGCAATGCGCGTGGAGCTCGTGAATGCGTGAGGAGCGCGGCAACGCCCTGCTGCTCGTGAAGAACGCCCAGCCATTCGCCAACTGCCGGAGCTTCTCCTCCACCGTGCAACGCTTGTGAAGATCGCTTGGCAACGCCACCGCCCTGCAGCGTCCGTGGAGTGCTTGCCCGTGGACTGCGCCACCGTGGAGCTTGGCCGCGCGTGGAGGAGCTGGCCACCATGGAGGAGGTGGCCGTGCGTGGAGGAGGTGGCCGTGCATGGAGGAGGTGGCCGCCGTGGAGGGCGTGCGTGGCTGTGCGTGGAGGAGGTGGCCGCCGTGGAGGGCGTGCGTGGCTGTGCGTGGAGGAGGTGGCCGCCATGGAGGGCGTGCGTGGCTGTGCGTGGAGGAGGTGGCCGCCGTGGAGGGCGTGCGTGGTTGTGCGTGGAGGAGGTGGCCGCTGTGGAGGGCGTGCATGGCTGTGCATGGAGGAGGTGGCCGCCGTGGAGGGCGTGCGTCGCTGCGGGTGGAGGAGCTGGCCGTGCGTGGAGGAGGTGGCCGTGGGGAACGTGGGCTGCCTCCTCTCTTTTGCCATCGAAAAACACCGCCACCGACCGTCAAAGCATCGCCGGAGCTTCTCCTCCGGCCAGGGACACCGCCGGCGTGCTTCCCGACGAATTTCGGCACCTCTGGAGGGCCGTGGTCCATGGCCTATTCCATGGACCGGCAGCCATGGCTGCCGGTGAACCAAATTGCAAAATAAAAAAACAAGGACCGGCTGCACCAAAAACCATGCAGCATCAAAATGTGTGCAAAAATCTTAGAAAATTCATAACTTCTTCATTTTAAATCTGATTTAAGTACCGTTTGCGTTGTTGGATTCCATAAATCAAGCTCTACCTATTGGTGGGTTTCAATCTTATTAATTTTACCAATTCCATGATCATTAATTATAATTATTAAATATTTTATTAATTATTTAAATGGGTGTGTGGTGCTTTGACTTGAAATCTATTTTTCATGAACGCACTCTAATTTCACACTTTTCAAATATATTTTAAAAATAATTAGTTTTGCAAGAAAGTCAAAATTAATTATGAAATTAGGTTATTAAAAGAATGTTAGCACCAATAATTAACTAAAATACTTAAAATAATCGTGTAAATCCAAGATTTATCAATCCCGGCGTCGAATAAGTTCTACTTTTATAGCAGAACTTCGAGAGGGGGATCTGATCGGAGATGAGCTGGTCATATACCTCCTGATTAGAGGCCTCAACCTGGGAGTTCCTGTTTGGGGTCCGCTCCAGGTTACTCTAGACCCAATTTACCCCTTTGACAGAAGCAAAGAAGAATTTTCTCTTCCACCCCTTGATGGAAGAAGGGTGCTCAAACTTTATCCCCCTCGGGCGAGGATAAATGCACCACCATCCATTCTCGGTCGGGTGGCGTTTCAAGATAAAAAGGCCCTGAATAAGGAAAAGCGAGCGACAATCCTGTGAAAAGGGCAGAAGAATCAGAAGCAACAAGAGGGGCCCTACGCCCATTGATGACTACCTCAGTCAGGTAGAGGCTTCTATGAATGACAAGAGGGGCCTCCTTGCCTGAAGATGGAGTCCTTAGCCGAGAAGGCCCCACCCTATGGGGGTCGTCAGAAGAACGGTGGTGCCGGCCAGATGAAGCCATCCAAGATCAGAAAAAGGATGTGCACAGAGAGGAAGGAAAAGGCCAAGGGAGACTAACCTGGTTGTTAAGGAAAAAGACAATCAGGAGAAGGAAGAAGCTCTGGCCCGACGGTGAGCAGGAAAGTACTGAAAGAGATGATTGAGGGAAAAAGCTTACCCTCTCTTCAAGGCCACCGGACTGTAACCGTACATCCTTTCAGTACCCCCACCACCGGATGGGCACCACGTGGCGACATCGACCGAGGGGCGATGCCTTGATGTAGCGGCAACAACCTCGAGCCATACATCCACCATCATGCTTCTTCGAACCCACTGACATGGCATCCCCATACAGGCCTCAAGGCACGGCGCGTAAACTGGCGACGATTGTGGCATTGAATGGTGCCAAATCTCAGCCTTTCCGAGTCAGCTCCGCAATTACCTCCTTAGCCTCGAGCATGACATTCTATTAGGACTTGAAAGTAGGAGACCAATGAAGAAGCGACATCCTTGGGTCCCGCACGAATCTATTTAGCGGAGATTGCAATCGTAGGCTCTATCCCGTCGAAGACCTTTTGCTGGGCCGGCTCCCCCCAAGTCGAAACTCCAGCTAAAGCTTGATTCCAGTCAAAGCCATACTCCATTTCGAAGACCTTCTGCTGGGCTGGCTCCTCCTAGGTCGAGCTTTAGCAGAAGTCGGTTCCAGCAGAAGTCAGACTCCACCTCGAAGCCCTTCTACAGGTTTAACTCCCCCCATGTCGAGAAAAAGCCGAACATCACTCCAAGTCTTCCCGTCGAGTAAATTCCTTCGAAGTGCACACTCGCAGAGCGCGTAGTTGTGGCCCCCGGTGAGCCCCCTTCGGAGCAGCTCAGGCGGAGAAGAAGAAGAAGAAGGAGACAAGAAGGAGAGGCGTGCAATAGTCAAAGCAAAAGCCTTCATTGATCAAAAGTCTCTTACATTCTACGGAGGTTCCCAACAGGCCACGAAGCCTCTCGGAGGTCTAAGTTACAAGTAAGAAAAGATCCTCCTTAGCGATACTCCCAAAAGCAACTAGGGGTGCGCCAGTCCTTTTTTCAGATGGGCTTCCCGGGAAGGAGGGAGGCGGTGCCTCCGCCTTCGCCTCCGGCGCCACCCCCTCTCCTGGAAGTCACCAGGTCTCCAGAGCCCGGCATCGGCTCCACCTGGAGGATGCCGTTGTACCCCTTCCATAGATGTTCGCCCACGGAAGGGTGTACGCCTCCTCCTTGACCGCACTGTCCTTCTTGGATTTCACCAATCTGGTGATTCCAAGATCAGCCATAGCCGCTTCTCGTCAGGCCACTCCTAGTAGTGCCATGATGACCATAGCCCTCACCACTGCGCCTGCATCCGTGGCCATCCCCTCATGCAGTCGCGCGACCAAGCACACCCAGGAGGTTTGCAGGTAGGCTTCTCCCATTACATAAGCAACCACCTCCTCTGCCCCCAGGGCCTTTCCACTTTCTCCTCCTTCAAGGGAATCTCAAGCTCAACGGACTTCTTCCTTGATTGGGGTGCCCCTGCCAGGACACTGGTGGGACATCCCTTGAGAAGCATCATGTAGCCTCTCGGACCTGAAGCTTACCAGAAGACTTCCCTTGGCACAAGCAAGAAGAGCAAAGCCAGGAGAGAAGAGTCAAAGAGAAGAGGATGTTCCACTGAGGCCCATCCCCTGGTGCTAAAAAAGGTGAGGGATGACCTCTCTGCAAGCGGATCCTACTGATCCCTCATACCGATTATAGGTACGCTCTCATTAATTGCTGGGCTAATTGGAGGATGCCTCGTGCCAACATTGGATGATGCATATGCCTCATCCTCAGAGAAATCCGCATCAACCCAGGAAAAGCATTTATGGCCACCATCAGAAAGCTGAAGCACCACGAAACTCCCATCAATGTGAAGGCGTGGTCCTCGAAGCGCAAATGCACGGAGATGTTAGCAGCGTAAAGGTATGCCCCGGTCCATGTCAGCATAATCATTACTCTCCATGCCCCAAGCATCGCTTCATCTTCTGGGCTCGAGAGTAGGGGGCAACTGATACGACTGTATCCACTAACGTGGAACCCACCTAGGCGCTAGTTGTTAGTCAGCAGATGAAGGCACCACCTAAGCTTGGCACCCAAGCACGAAGCCAAAGTGAATCCCCTGCCGAGGTTAGTCCCTGGCCGAGGTCAAACTCAAGACACCACCAACCCAAGAATGGGAAGCAACAGAGATTCAAATCAAGGCGGGAAAAGAGGGTCTCCTTCATCCAAACCCCGCCTCTAAGATAGTATAATTGACAGACGGCAGCTCGCCGCTTGGGGCCTGTAGAGGAAGGTGCCTCGTTGGAGCACCAGGATCCTCTCAGACCCCAGCTCACACCAATCAGGAAGGAATGTCCCTCTCAAGGTACGGCGCTCCCCAGTCCACTGTCTGCACCATCCACAAATAGGAGGCTGTACTAGAGGATTCAGACCCTGGGACAACTGTCCGCATGCCAGTGCTTTGCCAGGTTTCCTGAAACATGGCGACCAACTAGAGCATCAGAGCCAGCAACATGATTCCCCACCTCAAAGGGGCTAACAGAAGCTCACGCGTAGTTCCCACGTGCTGCCAGGTGTCACCCCCTGGGACTCCCCTAAAAAGGGGAATATCTGGAAACCAAGGTTCACATATGACCCCTCCATCCAAAAAAAAAAAAAAGAGGGTCCTCCAACCGGGAGGAAAGACAAGAGGCAAAAACCAGCAAGGGATAAGGGAGGTAATGGTTGGCATATAGAAGGAGAGAGCAAACCAGGCGCAATGCTCTGGGGGCTACCGGAGAATTCGTCGGAAGAATCCCATGGACATAGCTGACTCTGCTCCAGTTCTCCGTCTCTGCTAACTCCCTACACTCACTTTCTTTTCTAAAAAATAATGACTCCCAAACGTGGAGACCTCGCCGGTATCTACCGAGGGGGGTTCGTTTTTCTAGATCGTCCACTGACTTGATCATCGGAGTGCCCCCACCGAAATCCCCAGCTAGGGTCTCTTTTCTTTTATAGGGACTAGGGAAAGCTCAAGGGATCCCAGGCGAGGGGAGCAATGCCCGACGCCGTGCCATAGCTGCAGGCCATGACGATCTAAGTAGCAATAATTTCTTTCCAAATACATCGAGCAAAGATTTGATTGAAGATGATTCCATCCTCGTAGATTGACTTTTCTCTAATTCACTAGATTGTAAATATGAACATGAACTTGCTACTGTACCAGAGCCATCATCCTTCTCAAATTGAGAGCATCCAAATTATGTTCTATATTTCAAAACCTCCTCTTGTTCCACTAGTCTTATCGAGAGAGGTCTGGATAGCCTCTTGTAGATGAGCTATCTCTAAATCATTTGGATCAACATAATTATCATCATCATCATCATTTAAGTCTATGTGAATATAAGATTGAGATGTGCAATGATCAAATACTTCTTTTCGAGTTTTAGATGCTATCTTCGTCTCATTTTCTTTATGCATATGCTCCTTCATCATCACTTAAATCTTTGTACATACTTTTGTACACTTGTTGACACACTAAAGCTACCCACCAAGTGTTGTTTTAATCAGATAACTTTACCTCCTCTATTTTCAAGTCCACAGAAATTATATTTTCATTGATATTGGTCCTTTTTCATTTTTCTAAAATACCATCCAGTATTTGGATCTTTCTATTGCTTGCTATCAGGCTCGATCTAGTTTAAAATAAATTATGAAATTAATAATGATGAGTTTCTAAAAATTATATTTAAGGTGCATATGCTATATCCATACTTTTTTATACTTATTAAAATTTTTATTAATTTTTTGTTAATACATATTAATAACTAGTCATAATCAGAAAACTGGCACTTAAGCAAGTGCTTAACTAGAATTATAATATAAGCAATAAACTTAATAGCCAAAATTTCAAACCTACTCCCACTTTCTAACCGTCTTGTTAGTAAAGGTGTTCTTGTTATTAAAGATATTTCCTAAATATCCTCTTACCAATTCTAGCAACTATGGTATTAAATAATAAAATGTGTATATAAATAAAATGGTTAAAAATATGCTAGAAAAGTTTAGTTAAAAAAAGTAAATTAAGAAAATAGGTTAACATTTGTTTAAGGATAGTTTTTGGTGTAATATGACATATTACTGCTGAATTTTTAAACTTTTCTAAAAAATAAAATTAGTATAAACTATCATCCTTTAATCCTAAACTTATTATAACTAATATTGTTTAGTCATATATTTTTGTCTTAGTGTATTTGACATGTTCTTCACTAGTGTACTGAGTTTCTTGAAACTTATCTAGTATTTCTTTTTAAACTCATTTGTTGCCCAGGTGGCTTCCCAAGAGGAGGGTGAATTGGGATTATGAAAACTTTAGCAAGTATGTGCAATTTAAAAATCCTTTTGGTATTGAGGTGTTGTGATATGTTATACAATGCGGAAGCAATTAAATAAGTGCAATAAAGTAAAGTAAGCACAATCACAAACACAAGGAATTTAGAGTGGTTCAGGGAAACCGGCTCCTACGTCCACTACCCAAGTACCACTTGAGATTTCCATTATATCCCCCAATCGGAATATAGTTGAATTGTTTTAACAGGCTCACAATCTAAACCTATACACTTTGGTTTTACCGGGATCCCCAAAGAAAATCCTATACCCTTTGGTTTTAAACAGGATCACCAAAGAAACCCTAATCTTGGTTTTATACCGGGATCACCAAGAACCCAAATTAGGTTTTCAAAAGGCTCACCTAAAAAACCTTTAACCCTCTTATAAGACACAGCCCCTTGCTATTCTTAGAGATAAAACAAAGATATATCAAAATGTAAAGCAACTATACAACAAACCGAGTTTGTTTAAGTGTTGCCGATGAAGATCAAAGTGAAGCCTATCCTTGAATGCTCTTTAATGCTTTTCAAGCTGCTTCTTTACTTCTTCAAAGGTTGGATTCAATGATGAAGAATAGTTGGTGGAGCTTTGAATCCTATCTTGAATACTCTTGAAGTGAGTTGGTGAAAGACTTGAGAACTTTTCAACTTCCAAAGAATAATCAATGAATAATCCTCAAAAATTAAATTAAATCCCCATAAATACTCCCCTTTATAGTCTTCCATTAAAAATAGCCGTTGTAGGGCTTAGGGAATCGAAAAAGAGCTGTTAGAGGGCTTTTTGAGTTCAAAAATAACATTCTGCAACTAGCCGTTAGACTAAAAAATGGTCACTCGTGTCGACTCGAGGTTCACGAGTCAGCTCGAAGTCTCAGACAGCCCAAACAAAAATTTTGTACGAGTTGGCTCTTCAAGGCTGAGTTGGTTCAAACTCTCAATCAGCATAAATTCAAATTTTCCTTGAGTCGACTCTTCAAGATTGAGTCGGCTCAAAGTCACAGTCACCAACAAACCTAACTCTAGACGAGTCGGCTCTTCTGGGCTTGAGTCGGCTCAAGGTCTCAGTCTTCAGAAACATTGATTCTTCATTGAGTCGGCTCTTGGGGCTTGAGTCGGCTCGAGATACTGAAACTCTGAAATTTTTGTGCCGTGCCAAAAGGAGTCGGCTCTTGATCCATGAGTCAGCTCTTACAAAAACTTCATTTAAAGCTTCAAACTTCTCCAAAGTTCTTCAAAATATGATTCCAACAAGAACTAATCTACTCACTCTTATTTTTATAATTTTATAGCCCTTTTACAAGATTACATAAAAAATTAAGGCTTTTATAATTTGAAGTACATAAGAGTCTATACAATGTTGGAATACCTTTCAACCAATTAGAAAACCAACTAAGGTGAAGATAAATATTTTCCTACAAAACTTCTAGAGTAATTGAAAGAATTAGTGAAGCATACATGCTCCAATATTTTGTGATCATCAAAATCATTCCAGGGGTCAACAATCTCTCCCTTTTTGATGATAACAAAATACTGGGCATGAGCAGGATTTAAAAACTTTACAATTGCTATGTATCATATTCACATGTATTAAAGAATATTTAACGTAGTATGTATCAAACCAGATCAAGTATCAAATAGCTGAACTGAAGAGTATCAACACAATGTCTCATCTGTATCATCCATGCATTACGTATCAAAACTTTACAATATTAATTTGTATTAGAAGTGAGTTTAGTAAAGGCTTAACATAAGCTCCCCCTTACTAATATAATAATATTTTCTTTATATTTTCTTACTTAACTCATTTTCATATTCACAAGCTCACATTCATATTTGTTTAAGCTCACATTTTCATGCACACTCTTCTCTCCTTTCTCCTCCTTTTTGTCATTAACACAAAAGTATATAATAGGGAGAACATTCATTCACAAATAAAATCATTCACAACATGTATCAGATGGAACATTAAAGAGATATATATATATATAAAAGAGTATCAATATAAGAGTGATACAATATAAAAGTGCCATAGCACATCAAAAGTAGTATCACAAACAACAGAACATGCTAAATATAAAGTCCTAAAAATTAAAATGATGGACTAAGGTCATCATCATTAGGCTCTTCCTCACTAGAAGAAGAACCGACCTCTAAGATACTAGGAGTAGGTTTAAATTTAGGGAACCTAAGCCTAAGGTCCCTAAGTCTGGTCCTAACAAGTGTTGTAGTCTTAGAAGTTCTAGTTTTAGCTTTAGCTGGAGGCTCAGAAGAAATCATGATAGGAGTAGGTCATGTAGACAGAGGATCAACAGATAAGGCAAGGGTGCTGGTAGTCGATAAAATCTCTGTCACCGAAGTGTCTCCAACATCAGTACTGGGATCCTCAGTACCAGTACCAAGCTTAATAGGAGTAGCAGCTGCAAGAATATCAGTAGAGTGTACTGCCTCTCCCTGTCCACAACTGTGTCAATATCCGGTCCTGCTGAAGGAGGAGGTGCAGAGTGACTGCCTGCTCTGATCTGCTAAAGAATACACATAATCTCCTGAAAACCATGATGCACCTCTGTCTAAAGTGGCAGTATCCTGGCATCTATCTTTGATCTCCCTCTTTGAAGACTAGAGATCTCATCCAGTATCAGTTGCAGTCTATCATCATCACTTGATCCAATAGCAGTATATCCTCTAATAGGTGATCGAGGTGTAGAAGGAGCTGGCTCAGAAGGTCCAGCCTCATCAACATATGGCTCAGCCTCGGCATCCTATCCCTATCCTGCCTGATCATCATCTCCTGAATCCTCATCAGAATGTGTCACTGGAAGTCCTAAACTCTTCCTGATCCAATGACCCTCTACCTTTAAGAATTCCATCCTGGTTAAAGATTTAATGTTGTATTTGTCTGTATGTAATAATGGTCTACTATCCTCTCCAGACAAATCAACCTGAGCATCCTGAAACAGTAAGGTAAAAACCATGCCATACAAAAGACATGCTCGTGCCCTACAAGCAGCTTCCCTCATCTGGGATAACATAATAAAAGGTAAGTTGAGGGCCTCCCCCTCAACTAAACATCTCATAAAGACTAGGTCCCTCTCACTCACCCAATCAAATCTTCCAATCTAGGATAGAAAAATGCGACTAATGATGTTATGTAACAACCTCATCTCCAATGAGAATTGGTTAGCTCTGACATGTATCACACCAATCACATTAGTACTCTCAAGAATGATCCTCAATGTTTTCTGCTTTTTCTTTAGAACCAAAAAGCTTTCTCCCTCTTTAGGTATTTGAAGAATATTAGATAATTTATGTTCACTTACTTTAATATGCTTCCCTTTCATAGCAGATTCTATATGAAAAGCACCAAGAGACATATTCTCAAAAAACTGTCGGACTAGATTAGGAAATGTAAGTAGATTTAGCATGCAAAAACCTTTCCATCCTTGTGTCACAAGCCAATCACCAATTTTCAGATTCTCCTATTCTAAAAAAGTGAAATCAATGCAACAGCCTGAGGCTACTTGCCTATTTCCCATCAAAACTACCTGCCTTAGAGCTTCCGGTTCCTCTTCTTGTTCTTCCTGTGGCTCTATTATGGGATTTAAGGTGTCAAGCCTCCTCTTGGTCCTCCTTTCCTCTACCACGGACTGTACAACCCTTCTAGGCTTCTTCGCTATAGCTTTCCTAGGTGCCATCTAGATTAGATTAGGGTTTTGGAAGGGTTTAGAAGTGTTCTAAGAGTTTTTCTTAGGTTAGGAATAGGAAACGGCTAAGGCAAAATAGGAAGGGCGAAAAGAATTTACAATTTGAAACCTATGACGTTCTATTTTAAAAGCGTCGGCTTGACTCTCGAGTCAGCTCGCCAAAGCAATAGGTGCTCGAGTCAGCTCGAGCATAAATCTAGGTTAAAGCTCGGAAATCAACAAAATAAAATTCTAAAGGTTTCTTAGTACTAGAGAAGGTGGTCATAAGCTCTAAAACGAATTTTGAAATATCTAAATAATTTTTTTTTTTTGAAAAATTAGGTCAAAACATTCAATATGGGTCACACAGACCTAACTCGCCTCTAATCTTTTCAAATCTATCTTGGCTAAAAGGTTTGGTGAAAATGTCAGCAAGTTGATATTCTGTAGGTACAAATTCTAATTCTACAACATTATTCAAAATATGATCTCGGATGAAATGATGTCTAATTTTTATATGCTTAGTTCGAGAATGCTGAATTGGATTTCTAGATGAATTAATAGCACTAGTGTTATCACATTTAATAGAAATTTTAGATTGGATAATACCATAATCTTCCAGCTATTGCTTGATCCACAATACTTGTGCACAACAGCTCCTTGTAGCCACATATTCTGCTTCAGCAGCAGATAGTGCTATAGAGTTCTATTTACGACAGTGCCATGAAATCAAGTTGACACCTAGAAATTGATAAGTGTCACTTGTACTTTTTCTCTCAATTTTACAGCCTCCATAATCATCATCAGAATAACTATTTAATTTTAAAGATGAATGCTTAGAATACCATAATCCTAGATTGCATGTGCCTTTAAGATACTTGATGAATCTTTTAACATTAATGATGTGTGATTCTTTTGGATTAGATTGAAAACGTGCACACATATAAATACTAAATAAAATATCAGGTCTACTGGCAGTTAAATAAAGTAAAGAACCGATCATACCTGTATACAATTTTTGATCAATATTTGTGCCATTTTCATCTTTATCAAGTCTACATGCAGGATTCATGGGTGTTCTAATTTCTTTGCTTGATTCCATGCCAAACTTTTTAATAATATCTTTAATATATTTGGCTTGGTTGATCATAATTCCTTCCTTTGATTATTTGATCTGAAGCCCGAGGAAGTAACTCAGCTCATCCATCAAACTCATTTCGAATTCACCCTGCATTAACTTAGCAAAGTCTTGACATAAAGATTCATTAGTAGATCCAAATATTATATCATTAACATAAATTTGAACAACTAAAATATCTTTATCTTTTCTTTGAATTAACAGTGTAGTATCAACACTACCTCTTATAAAATTATTTCAAATTAAAAACTTACTTAATCTATCATATCATATGCCTGTTTAAGACCATATAAAGCTTTATTCAATTTAAAACATGATTTGGAAATGTGTGATCGATAAAACTCGGTGGTTGTTCAACAAAAATTTTTCAGATAAAAAACCATTTAGAAATGCACTCTTTACATCTATTTGAAATAATTTGAAATTCATAAAACATGCAAATGCTAAGAGTAATCTAATAGCCTCTAGCCTAGCTACTGGTGCATAGGTCTCATCAAAATCTATTCTTTCTTCTTGATTACAACCTTGAGCTACCAGTCTAGCCTTTTTCCTAATTACATTACCTTGCTCATCAAGTTTGTTTCTATAAACCCATCTAGTACCTATAACAGGATAGTCATTAGGTCATTCTACAAGTGTCCAAACATTATTTCTCCTAAATTGGTTTAACTCATCATGCATAGCTAATATCCAATTAGGATCAGTTTCAGCTTCTTCTATAGTATGTGGTTCTACATAAGATATAAAAGCAATCAAATCATGTATATCCCTATGTGTAGCTCTAGTTGTAACACCTTGAGATGGATCTCCTATAATAAGTTCTTTAGGATATGAGTGTACATACCTCCATTCTTTAGGTATATCATCATGATTTTTGCTTACCACTTCTTCATGTTGTTCACTTGTTTGTTTATCTTTGAGAGCCAAATCCTTCAGTCCATGTTCAAGTGCACTTGCATCATCATCAGCACAATCTTCTTTTCTAGAAGATATAATGTCAGATTCATTGAAAATCACATATATTGATTCTTCCATAGTCAAAGTTCTTTTATTGAAAACTTGATAGGCTTTACTATTTAAAGAATAACCAAGAAAGATAGCTTCAACAGATTTTGCATCAAACTTACCAAGATTGTCTTTACCATTATTAAGAACAAAATATTTATAGCCAAAAACATGAAAGTAATTGATATTAGGCTTTCTATTATTCCACATTTCATAGGAGATTTTTCTAATGATAGGTCTAATTAGAACTCTATTCAAAATATAGCAAGCGGTATTTACAGCTTCTGTCCAAAAATATTTTGGAAGATTTCCTTCGCAAAGCATTGTTCTAGACATTTCTTCCAAAGTTTGATATTTCTTTCTACAACACCATTTTGTTGTAGTGTTCTAGGAGCTGAGAAGTTGTGATCAATACCATGCTTTGTACAAAAGTGATCAAAATATTGATTTTCATATTCTGTACCATGATCACTACGAATAGAAATAACAGAAAGAATTTTCAAATTTGAAACTCTATTATAAAACTTTTTGAATACTTTAAAAGTCTCATCTTTATGTGCAATGAATAAAATCCAAGTGTATCTTGAAAAATTATCTACAATCATAAGGCCATACTTCATACCGCCTAGGCTTATTGTCCTAGTAGGTCCAAATAGGTCCATGTGAAGTAGCTCTAAGGGTCTAGTAGTAGAAATAATATTTTTGGATTTAAAACTTCCCTTCACTTGCTTTCCCAATTGACATGCATCACAGACATAATCAAAATTTATTTTGAACTTTAGCAAACCTTTAACCATATCTTTTGAAATCAGTTTTGCAATAGTATCCATACTAGCATATCCAAGTCACCTATGCCATAGTAAACTTGATTTCTTGTTCTTGTCATTCATCGCTACAAGCTTGTATTGCTAGATATAGGTAGATCATTAAGATCTACTACATAAATATTATCAAGTCTATGTCCAATGAACTTTGTACTAGAGTCAAGTGGATCAACTACTATACACATTGAAGATTTGAAGAAAACGTTAAAACTGATATCACAAAGTTGGCTTAATGCTCAAAAGATTATGCTTTATTTTTCTACAAGTAACACATTCTCAATAAATATAGGAGTAATTTTTATTTTACCAATACCGATTATCCTTCCTTTGCGATTATCACCAAAGGTTACCATGCGACCATCTTTTTGTTCTAGGATAAAGAATTGATCAATGTCACCCATCATGTGTTTTGAACAGCCGCTATCTAGGTACCATCTTTCCTTTACATTTGTGGCTGCAAGACATCCCTGCAAAATAATCAGGTAATAAATTTAGGTACCCAAGCTTTCTTGAGTCCTTGCAAGTCAATAGAATTGGTTTCTGTTGGAACCCAAATTTTCTTGATTTTTTTCTTGCCATTATATTTCAAATGACACTCAAATACTTTATGACCAACATTATTACAAGCATAGCATACAGTTTTTGACTTTGAATAAAAAGTATATGATGATGCAAATTTAGGTCTATATTATTTTGATATAATGAACTTAGGAGCATATGATGTTGATGCAAAAAATTATTTGAATTTGAACCTTTATAACCAATTCCAAACTTGTTATTCATATCTCTTTGACCTTTCAAAATCAGTTCAAGTTTGTTAGAGCTTAAGGTTAATTTTTCAACCAATGGTTTAAGCTTTTGGACTTGCTTTTTCAAATCAGTATTTTCATTTTGCAAAGTTTTGTTTTTCTCAAGAAGTTCTTCTTTTTCAAATTGAGTAGTTTTAAGTCTTTCACAAATCAAACTTAACTCTCTTTATAAAATCTTATTTCTTTCACAAGTTTCATTTTAATCCTTTTCAATCAAATCACAATTATTTTTCAAATTCTTCATTTTCAAACCAGCCTTTTTGTATTCTACCAGTAATTCACAAAAAGTATTATGAAGCTCATCATGAGTAAATTCTAGATTAGGTTCAGAAATAGTTACCTCATCCTCCAAACCCATAAGACATATAAGCAGTCTTTGTTGTATCTTCATCTTCTTCAGTTGATATAGATTCGTCACTATCACTCCATGCTGCAAGCATTGCCTTCTTTTTCTTTCTTTTAATCATCTTTTTCTTAATCTCTGGACAATCATGACGTATATGACCCAGTTTCTTGCACTCATAGTAGATTGGAATTTGATCTTTGTCCTTGTCCTTATCATTTTCTGTCCTTTTCTCTTTCTATTACAAAATCTCCTCTTCTAAATTGCTTTCTCCATCTATTTGTTCTTCTTCTGTCCATAAATCTCTTAAATTTTTCATAACCAGGGCAAATTCACCATCTTCAAGATCATCATGATCAGATGAATCTAAATCTTCATCTTTATCCTCTTCAGTAGCCTTAAATGCTATGGCTTTCTTCCTTTTTGAATCTTCATCAGTTCTTTATTGCATGGCTAACTCATGAGTAATTAATGAACCTAGCAACTCATCCAATGGTAGGGTATTCAAATCCTTTGCCTCTTGTATTGCTATTACTTTGCTTCCCATTTATCTGGTAAAGATCTCAAAATCTTTTGGACTAGATCAGCATTAGTATAAGTCCTACCAAGACTTTTTAGATCATTGATAATATCGATAAAATGTGTATACATAGTAGATATAGTTTCACTAAGACCCATTTTGAATAATTCATAATTGTGCACAAGAAGATTGATTTTTGAAGTTTTAACTTGTGATGTGCCATCATGTGTGATCTTAAGCTTATCCCAAATTTTTTTAGCAGAATTGCAAGTAAAAATTCTATTAAACTCATTTGGGTCCAAAGCATAATAAAGTAAATTCATAGTTTTGGCATTCAGCTCAGCTAATTTCATATTATTCTCGTCCCATTCCTCTTTAGGTTTGGGAATCTCAATATCATTGATTCTAACAGTGGGTGTGTGAGGTCCTTTTAGAATAATTTTTCATAAATGAAAGTCTATGGCTTGAATGTATATTTTCATCCTAGCCTTCCAGTATGTATAATTGGTTCCAGTGAAAAGTAGAGGTTGATTTGTAGATTGGCCTTTAGCTAAAGAAGTGCTCATGGGATGTGCCATCAATCTTTACTCTAAGTAATTTTCAGAGACTCTGCTCTGATACCACTTGTTGCCCAGGTGTCTTCTCAAGAGGGGGGTGAATTGGGATTATGAAAACTTTAGCAAATATGTGCAATTTAAAAATCCTTTTGGTGTTGAGGTGTTGTGATATGCAATGCAGAAGCAATTAAATAAGTGCAATAAAGTAAAGTAAGCACAATCATAAACACAAAAATTTAGAGTGGTTCGGAGCAACCGACTCCTACGTCCAAGCACCACTTGGGATTTCTACTATATCCCCCAAGCGGAATATAGTCGTATTATTTTAACAGGCTTATAATCCAAACCTATACACTTTGGTTTTATCGGGATCACCAAAGAAAACCCTATACCCTTTGGTTTTAAACAGGATCACCAAAGAAACCTTAATCTTGGTTTTATACCAGGATCACCAAGAACCCAAATTAGGTTTTCAAAAGGCTCACCTAAAAAACTTTTAACCCTCTTTTAAAACACAGCCCCTTGCTGTTCTTAGAGAGAAAACAAAGATATATCAAAATGTAAAGCAACTATACAACAAACCGAGTTTATTTAAGTATTGCCGATGAAGATCAAAGTGAAGCCTATCCTTGAATGCTCTTTAATGCTCTTCAAGCTGCTTCTTTACTTCTTCAAAGGTTGGATTCAATGATGAAAAACAATTGATGGAGCTTTGAATCCTATTTTGAATACTCTTGAAGTGAGTTGGTGAAAGACTTGAGAACTTTTCAACTTCCAAAGAATAATCAATGAATAATCCTCAAAAATTAAATTAAATCCTCATAAATACTCCCTTTTATAGTCTTCCATCAAAAATAGCCATTGTAGGGCCTAAGGATTTGAAAAAGAGCTATTGGAGGACTTTTTAAGTTCAAAAATAACATTATGCAACTAGCCATTAGACTGAAAAAAATGGTCACTTGAATCGGCTCGAGGTTCACGAGTTGGCTCTAGGTTCACGAGTCAGCTCGAAGTCTCAAATAGCCTAAAAAAAAATTCTGTACGAGTTGGCTTTTCAAGGTTGAGTCGGCTCGAACTCTCAATCAGCATAAATTCAAAATTTTCTTGAGTCGGCTCTTCAAGGCTGAGTCGACTCAAAGTCATAGTCACCAACAAATCTAACTCTGGACGAGTCGGCTCTTTTGGGCTTGAGTCGGCTCGAGGTCTCAGTCTTCAGAAACATTGATTCTTCATTGAGTCGGCTTGGGGTACTGAAACTCTAAAATTTTTGTGCCGTGCTAGGAGTCGGCTCTTACAAAAACTTCATTTAAAGCTTCAAACTTATCCAAAGTTCTTCAAAACACGATTCCAACAAGAACTAATCTACTTACTCTCATTTTTACAATTTTATAACCCTTTTACAGGATTACATAAAAAATTAGGGTTTTTACAATTTGAAGTACATAAGAGTCTATACAATGTTGGAATATCTTTCAACCAATTAGAAAACCAACTAAGGTGAAGATAAACATTTTCTTGCAAAACTTCTAGAGTAATTGAAAGAATTAGTGAAGCATACATATTCCAATATTTTATGATCAGCAAAATCATTCCATGGACATCATTTTTTACGGAGGATTAAGTCCAGGTATCTTTTAAAGCATGTACAATTTCATATAGGGTTCATAGTTTGGCTTCAGAAGTTTCATTTGTATGTCTATTTGTAATCAACATATTTTATGGATTAAGGAACTAAGTTGAGTAATATTTAGCTTCCCTCTTTACTATTTCTATTTTACATTTAGTTATGAAATAAACTTGTTTAACAAACTTATGTAGGCGTTCAATAGATTCTATGTTGGTTGATTGTTATTTATTTTATTTGAAATGTAAAGACATGCTAAAAGCTGCTAAACTATTTATGGGTATTATAGCATTTAGTTTAGTACAGTCAAGACATGGTAATATGCCTAAGTTATTTATTTTTTATTGCTATTATTTCATTTTTTGTCTTGTAAAAGGCAACTAGTCTTGTTTGTTGATTTTTTATATTGCTTAAAAGCTACATATATAAGCATTTCATTTTATACTATGAATTATAAATATTTTAATTTTAAATCAATATCTTATTTGATCCTTTCTTTTTTTTATATGAATTTGAAGATCACATTTATGATGTTTGAATCTATTAATGGAAAGACACGTGCAGCTTTGACATATTGCTATTTGATAAAATACATTTTTAATACCCAATTATATGCTATTTAAATTGAGCTTACCTTTATTAGTTAAATTATACTTTGTAATTCCATGGAAAAAGATTTGGACTAAGAATTATAGAAGTTTGACAAAACAAAGGCTCAGAAGTTCTCAATAATATCTCTAATTTATATCAGAAGAGTTTAATTTATTTTATAAGAATTTCACAATTGTTAGAACTTACTAGGCTTTAAATAATGAGAAAAATGATTAAACTTAGAAAATATTTTGATGAATAAACTTTATTAGTTTCACTGTTCACTATTTTATATACCAAATTACCAATAATGTTAGAATATAGGCTACTAACATTTCCAACTTATGATCATGGTCATCAATCAACAATTGTGCCTATGGTCAAGTGCATATTGGTCAAGAATTGGATTGATAGTATATTGTACCATTACATTTTTGCACCCAATACATAGAAGTATATCGGTACGTATAGTTCAAGGTTTACTCTTTTTGATTTTTTCTTTTGTTTTTTCAATTCTTGTTGATTTTGAGATTAAGATCTAGGATATTGTAATTAGGGTTTTAATGTCTTATGTGTTATCAAAAAAAATTGTAATGCCCGAGCACTATGTCATCAATCTTGGCTATAAGGTTTTGAGACTTGGCCATACAAGTCAAAAGTCTAGATAGCATTTATAATTGATCAATATTTAAACTAAATAAAAAATTGCATTTGTAACTACGTGAGCTTATTTTGTTTCATTATAATGAGCTTAATTAATATTATTAAATAAGAACTGATACGGCCATTACGATGATGTGGCATGTCTCAGATTCCGTCGGGCGTGATCCGAACCAGGTGGATTTTTTCGGCAGAGCGGGAACTGTCCAGCAAGGTCGGATATGGCTCCACCGCGGTCGAAGTCGAGGTTGGGCCAGGCCTTCCTGCTCCTTCACCAAGTGGCACCCGGACACGGGTCCACCTCGGACGAAGCCGGCACCTCCTTGCTCCCTCGCCGGGTGGCGCCCAGAGACGATTCCACCTCGGTCAAGGTTGAGCCGGGCCTTCCTGCTCCTTCGCCAGGTGGCGCCCGGACACAGGTCCATCTCGGCCGAAGTCGAGCGCTCCTCTGTCGCTCCGCCAGGTATCCGCCCAGGAGGGGTCCACCTCGGACGAAGCCGGCGCCCCCTTGCTCCCTCACCGGGTGGTGCCCAGAGACGGTTCCACCTCGATCGAGGTCGAGCCGGGCCTTCCTGCTCCTTCGCCAGGTGGCGCCCGGACACGGGTCCACCTGGGCCAAACTCGAGCGCCCCTCTGCCGCTCCGCCAGGTGTCCACCCAGAAGGGATCCACCTCGGCCAAGGCCGGCGGCCCCTTGCTCCCTCGTCGGGTGGCGCCCAAAGACGGTTCCAACTCGACCGAGTTCGAGCCGGGCCTTCCTGCTCCTTCGCCAGGTGGCGCCCGGACACGAGTCCACCTCGGCCGAAGTCGAGCGACCCTCTGCCGCTCTGCCAGGTGTCCGCCCAGGAGGGGTCCACCTCGGCCAAGGCCGGCGGCCCCTTGCTCCCTCGCCGGGTGGCGCCCAGACACGGTTCCACCTCGGCCGAGGTCGAGCTGGGCCTTCCTGCTCCTTCGCCAGGTGGCGCCTGGACATGGGTCCACCTCGGTCGAAGTCGAGCGACCCTCTGCCGCTCCGCTAGATGTCCGTCCAGGAGGGGTCCACCTCGGCCGAAGCCGGCGGCCCTGCATGGTGCGGCCGCCGGGAAGTAGGGGCAAAAGTTCCGAGACCGCCACTCGAGCAGCGCGCGCTGCACCTCGAGAGGAGCGTCGGTACGGTCGGCAGTAACGCACGAAACCTCGTTTACATCGGCCCGACGGGTTCCGCAGCCGAGAGACGGAGTCCTGGCAGACAGGACCCAGTAACGGACATTGTCAACACCTGGGAAGGAGAGCGCTCGCGCTCGGCCCAAGGTCTGGCCGGTGCCCTCCCTCTACCCTTTTCTCGCTGGGCTCGGCAAGCAAGACAAGGAGGCCACCGGGTTCCTGGACCCGAAGGCGAAAGGGGAAAGAGAGAGAGAGAGAGAGAGAGAGAAGAAGAAGGTGAAAGTGAAGAGGGAGCCTCCCAAGGGCGGGAGGCCAGAGGCAGCATGATGGGATAAAAGGATGGGAAGAGTGGATAACTAGGTAAGGGGAAAAAAGGCTGCAAAGAAGAAAGGCACCAAGAGTAGGATCCAAGATCCCGAGAAGGGTCCCTTGGCACAAGCTCGGTGAAGGAACTCGGCCCAATTTCCACTCTTCAAAAGACCTCTTTTGCTAAGATCATCTCTGAGCCTGGGACTCCTTCGGAGGCCCACCTTAGAGATTCTGTTCCATCTCGCCGTTTTCTAACTTGACCATCGGAGCTCCCTCGCCGGGATCCCGGCCAGGGTTTCTGATCTTGTTTTGTAGGATCGGGAGCTCGGGGACCTCGAGACGAGACGGCCCGAGCCCGGTACCAGTTCTGAAGTTATAGGCCGTGGCAGCGGGATCGGCAATAGATTGGCGTGCCATGTAGGGGGGCAGGACAACACCCCCAGTGCGAGCTAGCTCTCCGTGGGACAAAATGCGCTTCGGCCATGGTGGTCACAAGCGGGCGCGAAGCGTCCACCAGCCGAGTAGGAGAGGCCCCTTCCTCTCAGGGGCCACATAGCCCAGAGAGGGAGCTTCCTGCTCCATCTCCTCTTCCACCACAATCGACCTCGGTGGACGGACCCTTCTCAGCTGTCATCCAACAGCTGCAAACCTTGACTACAACAGTTCGGCAGCTACAACATCAGCAGCGGTCCCTGGCCACGCAGCCCCAGCCAGGGACCCCCGCGGCTCGGGCCGCGGGGCCACGCGGAAGCCTGCGCTCCATCCAAGGTAGGCCCTCCCAACCGCGGGCAGTCTCCAACCCCCGCGGGAGCCACCAAACCCCCGCGAAGAGAAACTACTCCGGTTCGGTGGATCACGAGAGTCGATCCCTGGCCAACGATGCTGAGACGGCGCACCGCAGTAGGCGGCGTCGGGGCAAAGCCCCCCGCCGAGACCGATCGGCGCCCCCTTCGCCAGCGGCCTCGATGGAAGATTCCACTGACGAGGCCATCAGGCGACAGGCCGAGAGGCGCCTGGAGGAGCACGAGCGCAAGCTGGCGGAGTTCGCCCGTCGGTTTGCCGACCTGCAGAACTCCTTGGTGGACCCGGCGGGCTACGACTCCCGGCCACCCTTCTCCCGAGAAATCCAAGAGGAGCCGATTCCGAGTCGGTTCCGCATGCCGCAGGTGGATCTCTACGATGGGACCACCGACCCCTTGGACCATCTGGAGAGCTACAAGGCTCTCATGAGGGTCCAGGGGCCACGGATGCTCTTCTATGCATTGCCTTTCCCGCTACCCTCCGAAAGGTTGCTCGAGTTTGGTTCACCCGCCTCGAGCCGGGATCTATTTGCTCCTTCCATCAATTGGAAGGAAAGTTCGTGGCACACTTCGACGCTTGTCGGAAGGTGCCGAGAGAGGTGACAGCCTCTTCTCCATCCGCCAGCAGGACCAGGAGCTGCTTCGGGACTATATTACCTGCTTCAAGACTGTTGCCCTGGAGATCTACAACCTGGATGAGCCCGTTGCCATGCTGGCATTAAAGCGCGGGCTCAAGACGTCCCACTTGACTTATTCCATAGACAAGAAATCCCCCAGGACGTATTCCGAGCTCCTCCTCCATGTCCACAAGTACATCCAAGCGGAGGAGGCTGATCGCACCCGGCGAGAACTGGATGGGAGGACCTTGAAAAAGTCGGCCCCGAGAGATGTTCCCAGGACTCGAAGGCCCGGGCCACCTGCTGACCCCCGTCCAAACCCGAAGCCGAAGGGCGAAGCCACCCCGGAGCGAAGTTTCACCCCTCTCCTTGCTCCCAGAATGAAGATCCTCATGGAAATTGAGGGTGAGCACTACCTTCGCTGACCTCCTCCTCAGAACCCAAGGAACACCCGCGACAAGTCAAAATACTGTCAGTTCCACTGCGAGCATGGCCATGACACGGAGGAGTGTCGCAATCTGAAGGGGGAAATCGAGGAGCTGATTAAAAGAGGCTACCTCAGGAAGTTCGTGAGGAACGAAGCCCCGACGGAGGGACAGCCACTCGCGGCCCTCCCCCCGGTCCCTGCGATCGATAACCGCCCGACGGAGAAGCCGGTGGGCATGATCTCTTGTGGAATCGGGCGAGCGACAAAGAGGGCCCGGGAGGTGGGAGACCCGGAGGATGTATCCCCCTTTGAGAAGGGGAATGAAAACAAAAATGTAAATAATGATGCAGTGGTGGTCGAGATGACCATCGCAAAGCATCCTGTACATCGCATTATGGTAGATAGTGGGAAATCTACTGACATGCTTTTTTATGATGCTTTCTCCCGAATGAACCTGTCTCATGATCAGTTAAGGCCGGTGCACACCCCTCTTGTGGGCTTTACCGGGGACTCGGTGGGGGTCGAAGGGGAGATCACTCTCTTTGTCACCGCTGGATCCCCACCTCGGCAGACCACCGCCATGATGATGTTTACCGTCGTCAAACTCCCCTCACCTTATAATGCGATCCTCGGTCGTTCGGGGCTCAACCAGCTGGATGCCGTGATTTCCATGAAACGGTTGTTAGTACAGTTCCCCACGGCCTCCGGGACTGGGGTGATGAGGGGACGACCTAGCCCGTCCAGCATTGCCTTCAGGCGGTCCCGGGTGCCCGAGGCGCCGAGCTCGGCCCCGACGTCGACGACCTCGACTTAAGGGAGAAGGAACCCAGGGGAGGACCCGTGGAACACCTGTTGACGTACCCCCTCGGTTCGGACACTCAGAAGACTGTGCATGTGGGGGCCCAGCTCCCGGAGGAAGAGCGGACCTGCCTGCTGGATTTCCTCCGCGCGAATGCGGATGTGTTTACCTGGTCCGCAGCCGACTTGCCGGGCATCCCCTCTGAAGTCATCACCCATAGGCTAAATGTTGACCGGAGGTGTTGCCCGGTCCGCCAGAAGAAGAGGAGCTTCGCCGCAGAAAGGCAGAAGGCCATCAACGAAGAAGTAGAGAAGCTCCTCACCGTCGGCTTTGTGCGGGAAGTACAATATCCCAGTTGGCTGGCAAATGTGGTCATGGTGAAGAAGAGTAGTGGCAAGTGGAGGATCTACATGGACTACACCGACCTCAACCGAGCTTGCCCGAAGGACAGTTTCCCTCTTCCGAAGATTGACTAGCTGGTGGACACCACTTCAGGGCATCGCCTCCTCTCTTTCATGGATGCCTTCTCCGGGTACAATCAGATCCGAATGCACCCGTAGGACGAAGAGCACACCGCTTTCGTCACCGACCGCGAAACTTACTGTTACAAGATGATACCATTTGGCCTCAAGAACGCCGGGGCCACATACCAGCGGCTGGTCAACAAAGTCTTCAAGGATCAGATCGGCCGCAACATGCAGGTGTACGTGGATGACATGCTGGTAATGAGCAAGCCCTTTTCAGATCATGTTGGTGACCTGGCGGAGACCTTCGGCAACCTCCGACTTCACCAGATGAAGCTGAACCCGGTGAAGTGCACCTTCGGCGTCTCCATCGGGAAATTCCTGGGGTTCATGGTAACCCAAAGAGGGATAGAGGCCAACCCGAAAAAGGTCCAGGCCATTTTGGACATAAAGCAACCCACCTCCAAGAAGCAAGTGCAGTGACTCACCGGCCGGATAGCCGCCCTGAGTCAGTTTATCTCAAGGTCGGCCGACCGCTGCCGGCCTATCTTCAAAGTGCTGAGGAAGATGAGCGACTTCACCTGGACCAAGGAGTGCCAGGAGGCGTTTGACGAGCTGAAGAAGATGCTTGCATCGCCCCCACTGCTCTCCAGGCCCGAAGAAGGAGAGGAGCTCGTCCTATACTTGGCGATCACCCAAGAGGCCGTCAGCTCGGTCCTGGTCCAGACCGACGACCAGGGAGTTCAGAGACCGGTGTACTACATGAGCAAACTCCTCCGCGATGCGGAGCTCAGGTATTCCTGGTCTGAAAAACTCATTTTTGCATTAATAGTGTCTGCCCAGCATCTCAGACCCTATTTTCAAGCACATCCCATTGCCGTCCTGACTGATCAGCTGCTGAAAGCGATACTCAGCCGACCCGACACATCCGGGTGATTGGCGAAGTGGGCACTCAAGCTCAGCGAGTTCGATATCACTTATCGGCCAAGGTCGGCCATGAAGGCGCAAGTGCTCGCCGACTTCTTGGTCGAGTGTGCAGGCCTAGGCAAGGGGATAGAAGAGGACCCTCTAGACCGGCAGTTGGAACCGGGACCCGAGGAGGACGTGTGGATCCTTCATGTGGATGGAGCCTCGAACTCCAGCGGGAGCGGAGCCGATCTCATCCTCGCCAACGGCGAGGGGGTCGTCGCCGAATGTGCACTCCGTTTCCAGTTCGCCGCAACTAATAACTAGGTGGAGTACGAGGCGCTCCTCACAGGACTGAGAGTGTCCCGCGAGTTGGGCGTGGCCAACCTCAAGGCCTTCACTGATTCCCAGCTGGTGGCCGGACAGATCTCCGGAGAGTACGGCGCGCGAGACCCTCAAATGATGAAATACCTGGAGCTCGTGAGAACGAGCGCGGCCAGATTTTGGCGCTTCAGCATCTCCCACATATCTTGTGGGGAAAATGCTCGCGCGGACGCTCTCTCCCGACTGGCAACCCTGCCGGACTCATTGTTGGGCCGCGCTCATGTTGAGCGTCTCAAGGCCCCGAGCTACGAGACCCCTGTGGAGGTCCAATAGGTCAGCCAAGAGCCCAGCTGGATGGACAAGTACATCGAGTACATTACCAGCGGCACCTTACCGGAGGACCGCGCGGTGGCCCGCCTTATCAAGAAGAAGGCCGCGCAGTTCGTCCTGATGGATGGGCAACTGTATCGGAGGTCCTACTCCTACCCTCACCTCAAATGCCTGAAACCCGCGGAGGCCACACTCGTACTCCAGGAAATCCACGATGGCATCTACGGGAACCATGTGGGGGGCAGAACGCTGGTGTACAAGGCCCTCCGCCAAGGTTATTTCTGGGAGACGATGAAGGAGGATGCCGCCGACTTGTGAAGAGGTGTGATCAGTGCCAGCGGCACGCCGTGGTGCAGCGGCAGCCCTCCACTCCACTTTCCCAGCTCTCGGCTCCGTGGCCGTTCGCCCAGTGGGGGATGGATCTCTTAGGACCCTTTCCCCCGGCGTCCGGGCAGCGGAAGTTCCTGGTCGTGGCCATTGACTACTTTACGAAGTGGGTCGAGGCCGAACCCCTAGCCCGGATCACGGAGGCAAACGTCGCCAAGTTTCACTGGAAGTCAATCATTTACCGTTTTGGCCTACTCCATACCATTATCATCGATAATGGACGTCAATTCGACTGTCGGGAGTTTGAAGAATTCTGCAGCGACCTCGGCATCCACCATCGCCTCACCTTGGTGGCGCATCCGCAGACAAATAGAGAAGCCGAGGTGACGAAAAGGACCATCTTGCAGGGCCTCCGGACGAGGCTGGATCAGGACAAGGGCAGGTGGACAGAAGAGCTCCCGAGCATCCTTTGGGCATACCACACCACCCTGAGGACGGCCACCGACGAGACCCCGTTCAACCTCGTCTTCGGAGCCGAGACGATTATCCCGATAGAGCTCAGCCTACCCACCCTGCACGTGGAGCAGTACGACGAAGTGGAGAATCCCGCCAGGATGATGCTGAACCTAGACCTCCTTGAGAAGACGAGGGACAAGGCTCGAGTCCGGATGGCGGCGTACAGGCAGCGAGTGGCCAGGTTCTACAACTCCCGGGTGCGACCGAAGTCCTTTCGCCCAGGAGATCTGGTGCTCCGGCGTGCTGAAGTTTCCCAGCCACGGGAGTGCGGGAAGCTCTCCCTAAACTGGGAAGGCCCGTACAGGGTGACGGAAGTTCTCCCTCACGAGGCCTATTACCTGGAGGAGTTAGGAGGGTCCAGATTCCCTCGAACCTGGAATGCCTCAAACCTGAGGATGTATTACCAATAATAAGGTTCCTCGAACTCCTGCAATGAAATCCTTTTACTTCAAATACTTCTTCTCACCTCGTAGGAAGAGAGACACTTAACTTTGAGTTCGGCGAACACGGCTGTGGCCGAAGATCCGAGAAGGCGACAAGTCCCGGACTTCGATCCGAAAGGCGAGGCAGAGCCCAAACTCGCCCATGCAATCACGGAGAACAGCCCGGCAAGCCGCGCGGGGCTCGGATAAAGCCTGCGGCCCTGGGGTTCAGTCCGGAAGTCCCGGACTTCGGTCCGAAAGGCGGGGTAGAGCCCAAACTCGCCCATGCAATCATGGAGAACAGCCCGGCAAGCCGCGCGGGGCTCGAATAAAGCCTGCGACCCCAGGGTTCAGTCCGGAAGTCTCGGACTTCGGTCCGGAAGGTGGGGCAGAGCCCAAACTGGCCAACGCAATCATGGAGAACAGCTCGGCAAACCGCGCGGGGCTCGGATAAAGCCTGCGGCCCTGGGGTTCAGTCCGGAAGTCCCAAACTCCGGTCCGGAAGGCGGGGCAGAGCCAAGCTCACCCACGCAATCCCAGAGGATGGGCCGGCAAGCCGCGAAGGCCTCGTGCAAAGCTTTCTCCACTGACGTCCAGCCCGGAAGTCCCGAACTTCGGTCTGAATGGTGGACGGGACTCAGTCTGCCCGCGAGCTCTGCTTGGAGCCCACCACAGGGCTTATTCCAGGTGCTCGAAACCAACACTCGGTTTCAACAAAAAAAAAAGAGAGGAAGAGAAAAAAAAGCGGGAGAAAGCAAAGCCGAGATTTGGCAAACAAGGGATTTCATTAATTTAAAGTGGGATTACAATGAAGGAGTCCCGACAGGCCGGGAGTCCTCAAAAAAAAAAAAAAAAGAAGAGGAAAAGAGATACAAGAGGGAAGCAAAAAAGAAAAAAGGGAAGAAGTCTGTTGGGCCGGGGGGAGCTACTTCGACGTAGTGGCACTATCCTCGGGCAGAGGTGCGCACTCTCCACCTGCGCCGTCGATGGGTGGCTGCTCAGGGGCTACTCTGGAGTTGCAGCCTCGTCGCCTGCTGCCGCTAGAGCCTCTCCACTAGGCTCCTGCCTCCTTCCGCCGAGGACTACCCCGCTGAGGTCGAGCTCAGGGTAGGAGCTCACCTTCTCCCGGCACACCTGGAACCCCTTCAAGAAAGAGTCCACGGCGGCCTCCCGAACCTCCGCAATGTACTCCTCAGAGGCCCGAAATTTCGGGACGGCCTCCTGCACCTCCCGCTTCGACGCTTCTAGCAGCCCGTTGACGTAGGAGCTCTTCTCCTTGGCTGCGTTCAGCTCCTTCCGAGCCTCCTCCACCTGGTGCTCCAACGACCGGGACTGAGCTCGGAGGCGAGCCTTCTCCGCCGCGTCCTCCTCCGCGCAACGCTGGTTAGAGATCCTCTCCTCAGATAGAGAGGTCTCCAACTCTTTGATGCGCCCCTCAGCGCGCGCCAAGTCAGATTGGAGGGCTTGGTTATTCCCCCGCAGCTCAACCCCTTTCTCCATGAGGTCCTTCACGTCGGCTGCGAGCTTGCCGAGCTTTTCCTCCTCGGAATCCTTTTTGACGTACCCTACGAGGAAATTCCTTAGCAACAGCACGTCGGTCCCGATCTGCACAGAAAAAGAGAGGTTAGTCAAAATCCAACTGGAATTTTAAAAGGGAGGGTTCCGAGCCCGGAACTTACCGTGAAAAGCTGCGAAGGATTCCGAGCAGGGCATCGGCGTAATCCCGGCCGCCCCTCAGTCGGCGGTCCCGGGAGCTGCAGGCGAACTCCATGATCCTCTCCGCGAGGCCTTGATCATGGATCACGGAGCACCGGCTGGTGAGATTTGGTGGCGGGCAGACAGGTCAGCAGCAGCAGGGGCGACCGTCCCCTCGCTGGGTGGAACGGCCATCGACGGAGCAGCTGGAGCCACCGGGGGCGCCGTCGGAGCGGCGGCTGAGGTGGGCGCTGCCCGGGAGGAGGCTGGCCCCCCCTCTTCTACAGCCCTGTCGAGGTCGACGATAGGGACATCAGGCACCCGGGCTCGAGGTGGCCTGGATACAGGAGCTGCCGTCACTGGACCGGAGGTGGGGATCGGCACGGCCTCCCGGCTCGCCTCGGTACGAGCCCTCTTCACCGCGGGCTTATTTCCCTCGGCGATGTCCCTCTGCGCGGCGCCCTCCAACAGGTTCTCTAAAGTAAACTTCATACCTGAAAGAAAACGGAGGTCAGTCAGGCCAGTTAAAAAGGAAAAGGGAGAAGGGGGGAGTACGAAGTAGAAGGGAAGGCCGAGCCTCACCCAGCTCCCGGATTGGACTGATCCCCACCTCGAACAAGTTCTGCTCCGAGAGTAGAACATCGAGCATCGGGACCGCATCACTCAGTAGCAGGGAATAGACCTCTTGGTCTGCTGGCTCGACTTGGGAGTTCTAGTTCGAAGACCGATCCGGCTCGCTCCAGGCCCAGTCGACGTCCTCGACCGAGGCAAAAAAGAACCGGTTCTTCCAACCCTTGATAGAGGAAGGGAGGTCGAACCTGAAGCACCTAGGCCAAGGTGAGATGTACCACCAGCCATTATCGGTGGAATAGCGCTTCAGGATGAAAAGAGCCCTGAAGAGAGAGAAGCGGGCAACAAACCCGTGGAAGTGGTAGAAGACTATGAAGGCGAAGATGACCCGGATGGCGTTTGGAGCCAACTGGGCTGGGACCAAGCGGTAGTGACTGAGAAAGGAGAAGAAGAAAGGATGTAGGGGGAACCGAAGACCCCCAAGGAGAAAGTCCTCGTAAAAGGCTATTCGCCTGGGGCCGCTTAAGGTCACACGATCCCCGGGCCGCGGGAGAGAAAGACAGATCGACTCCGGGATACCATAGACTTCCCGGAGCAAAGAAAGGTCACCTTCGGTCATCGTTGAGACGTGACCGAAGGGACCAACAGAAGAGATGGCCGGAGGAGGAAGAGAAGAGATTGGACGGGCGGAAACCACAGGAGGAGACCTAGGACCCCTAGGGATGCCTATGGTTACACCCCTAGGCTGGAGCCGCCTGCGGATCTCGTCTGAGATCACCTCCCCTTCCGAGGAAGAGGATGATGGAGTCCTCGGCCAGGATGGACCAGCCTCGTCCAGATTAGATGAAACATGACGACGACGCGCCATGGGGAAGGAAAGGGTGAAGAAAAAATTGCTAAGGCCGGGGGACGAAAGAAGGAAGCAGACGTGGGCACTCATCGAAATACACTGTGCAAAAGGAGTGGCAACCCAGGGAAGTGAAGGATAGCCCACTGCAACCGCCGGCAGAGCGTGAGAAAGGGAAAGGGCTTCGTTTCCGGAAAGTCCCCCTCCTTTCAAATTTGATCGACCGCGGTCGTACCCCTCATTCCGTTCCAGACCACCAGATGGATGCCGCGTGGATGCACGCCCGACATCGACGCTTCGGTTACATGGAAACGGCCTCCTTTTCGAAGCAACGCATTAAGTGCAACCAGAAGTGCGATGCGTGGCAACCTCTCATAGGACCTTGGGCGCAATAAGGAAAGGTGATGAGGATCGTGGCAATTATGGCGCGAGATCTTCGCCTTCCCCACATCATCTCCGCATTAAATCCCCACGTTCCGAGCCACGACGCCTCAGCGGAACGAGGGGATGGGGGGCAACTGATACGGCCGTTACGATTATGTGGCGTGTCTCAGATTCCGCCGGGCGTGATCCGAACCACGTGGATTTTTTTGGTAGAGCGGGAACGGTCCAGCAAGGTCGGATGTGGCTCCACCACGGCCGAAGTCGAGGTCGGGCCGGGCCTTCCTGCTCCTTCGCCAGGTGGTGCCCGGACACGGGTCCACCTTGGACGAAGCCGGCGCCCCCTTGCTCCCTCGCCGGGTGGCACCCAGAGACGGTTCCACCATGGCCGAGGTCGAGCCGGGCCTTCCTGCTCCTTCGCTAGGTGGCGCCCGGACACGGGTCTACCTCGGCTGAAGTCGAGCGCTCCTCTGCGGCTCCGCCAGGTGTCCGCCCAGGAGGGGTCCATCCCGGCCGAGGCCGGCGGCCCCTTACTCCCTCGTCGGGTGGCGCCCAGAGACGGTTCCACCTCGACCAAGGTCGAGGCGGGCCTTCCCGCTCCTTCGCCAGGTGGCGCCTGGACACGGGTCCACCTCGGTCGAAGTCGAGCGACCCTCTACCGCTCCACCAGGTGTCCGCTCAGGAGGGGTCCACCTCGACCGAAGCAGGCGGCCCCTTGCTCCCTCGCCGAGTGGCGCCCAGAGATGGTTCCACCTCGGCCGAGGTCGAGCCGGGCCTTCCTGCTCCTTCGCCAGGTGGTGCCCGGACACGGGTCCACCTCGGCTGAAGTCGAGCGCTCCTCTGCCGCTCCGCCAGGTGTCCGCCCAGGAGGGTCCACCTCAGCCGAAGCCGGCGGCCCCTTGCTCCCTCGCCAGGTGGTGCCCAGAAACAGTTCCACCATGGCCGAGGTCGAGCTGGGCCTTCCCGCTCCTTCGCCAGGTGGCGCCCGGACACGGGTCCACCTCGGCCCAAGTTGAGTGACCCTCTACTGTTGGGTTCGGGAACTAGTGCGGAAGCGTGGATTTCAAAATTTTTATGAAATCAGGTCCGAACCCTAATCCCAAAATCTCCTTATTAGCAATTAAAACTTATGACTACATGCATGTCCAAATTTAAACATAGTTTAGATACTAACCTCATATCGCTATATCCAGTCTGATGTAGAAATAAACTCCAAATTGAGTAACCTTTTGAACACACCAGGCGTCCACTTGTCCGCCCTCCGATGGTGATCCACACGGGCAGATGATCAAGACAGTGACTCCTTAATTAGGTTCCTTCCAATCAAGTTCTACCCCAAGAACTTGATATATGGGCTATTGGCTAGGACTCCTCTAGCCAAACTGGGACTAAACCTTCTCTCTTACCCTTCTCCTAGTTTTTAGCAACTTTGGCCCCTTAAGACACTCTTGTCTTAAGAATAAGCCCTTGTCCTAAAATGAGACAAGGCTTGTCTTGGAGGGAGAAGAAAATTAAGACAAAATTGTCTTAATGCAAGAAAGAAAGAAAAAGAGGCGCCTTCTTCCTTTACCGTCGGAGAGTTTCTCTCTCTGACTCTCCTTCTGTTCTGAGATTCGACAGAGCCTAGGCTCTGTAAAGGAATCAAAGAGGAAAGAGAGGAGGGGGAAACAATCTTCTGGAGAGGGAGAGGGAAAGAGAAGCAAGGCTTCGCCGTAGAAAATCTGGAATGAAATTTTTACGGTGAAGCCTTCTTCTTAAATAGGCGACAGAGAGGCGCCTTCTCATCTGAAACATCCTCTCACGTCCCTCTCTCCCTTCTCACATCTTCTCTCTTTATCTCACGGCCCTTGGGATTAATCTCACGGCCTTTGGGATGGGAAGACGCGAAGAAGGATCGTGAAAAACACAGAAGGGCGCGCGCAGAAAGAAGAGTCGCACCCCTTCGGTGTTTTTTTTTCTTTTCTTTTTCACGGTAATTGTTATTTTGAAGAGTCCACGCCTAGGTGGACTCTGATCCATGCCTCATCAGCCAAAAGACGCCGGTCCTTTTCTTTCTTTTCATGCAAAGACGCGACTTGGAGAGAGTCCACGCGCGCGTGGACTCTTCTCCTTGCGCGCGCGCGTGGGAAGAGAGGGGGAGGGACTTAGGCGATGTGGGAAAGGGGTTTAGCCTCTTAGGTTAGCCCAATTGCTAGCCTACTATTAGCCCAATGTTTTGAATCTTCAATTAGATTCAAACCGGAATGAATTTGGATCTAAAAAAGACCAAATCGGAACCCTAACTCGAATCCGATTCAAGTAGAAGCCATGGTTTGCAACACATGCTAGTGTGTTCATCTGCAAATGAGATTTAATTCCAAATTAAATCCTTGATTATCTGTCCTAAGTGTGTGACCCATTGGGTTCCATACCTAGCCAGCAGTGGGTCCGAGTGCAAGTTGACCTAATTTGATCAGAACTCATTCTAATCGATTTAGGTCAAATCGAGCTAACTCGAGTTAGACAATTAGGACTCCTCCTAATTAGTGATCCAATTAAAACATTTAATTTGATCAACCCACAAGACAAGATTGACGTCTAGCAACGTATCATGTCTACCCGGAAGATATGGAAATTCTGGTGAAATTCCAAAACTACCCTTCAGTGGAAAGTTCCCGTACAATTCGATCCTTCAATCATCTTGCATCCCGAGTATAACTATGGATATGGAAACATGTCAAAACCAGCTTATACTCATTCCCAGCTCAGTCATACATTAATGATTCAATTAATTCGATATTAGAAATCATTTCTAATATCTGTACTTTGATCAAAGATTTCCTGAATCATCATCTGACCTAATTTGGCTGGATGCAATCTCCTCCTACTAGGAGTGATCAATTCCTTGTTGACCTACTCATTACCTTCATATACAATTCACCATACCCAGCATCAACCTCGTGCATGACCCAGTGTCATGATTGAGATTGAACCAAAGCATGGGTTCATGTACATAAGGTATTATGGCAGTCTCAGATCATAGGACTACTTGTACAACTCCCACTATGTGAAACATCTATTGACATGCAGCTAAGGCTCCATTAGATGTTCTCAAACTGGATCTATTCAGTGAACTCATTCGCTAATGAGCACCCACATCCTTGTATTAGTGTCCCACACAAGTGACTGTGAGAGCAGTCACCCTTTTCAGCATACATAGGATGTGCCAGTCTAACCGGAAACCCTGATCCCCAACTCAGGGTTCCTATGACTAGGAATATTCTAGATTAGGGTTTTAAGGCCTTAGATCTCACTGGTATGATCTCATCATAGCCCTAGGACCATAGCCCTAATCTATGGGGTTCATCATATAATGACACAGCGAATGATGAAAAAAAAAAAATATTGCCTTTATTAACTTGTCAATTTACAATGGTCTGGGAGATACAAATATTGGCTTATAGGGCATAATCCTTTCAATCTCCCACTTGCACTAAAGCCAATCGCTCTTATTCTTTAACCCCATACTATCGAGGTGGCGATCAAACTCCCGCTGTGGTAGAGCCTTAGTGAACGGGTCTGTTATGTTGTTTTTTGTATCCACTCTATTGATGCAGACTTCTTGTCTCTCGATTATCTCTCGGACAAGATGGAAGCGTCTCAGAATGTGCTTGGACTTGTGATGGGCTCTCGGTTCCTTTGCTTGAGCAACTGCTCCAGTGTTATCACAATAGAGTGGCACCGGGTTCTCAATCTCAGGAACTACTCTTACTCTGTGATGAATTTCTTCATCCAGACAGCTTTCTTGGCGGCTTCACTGACAGCTATGTACTCTGCCTCGGTAGTTGAGTCAGCTACAGTCTGCTGTTTAGTGCTCTTCCAACTTACTGCTCCACCATTCAAGGTAAAGACATACCCTGAAATGGATTTACTATCATCTGGGTCTGATTGAAAACTAGAGTCTGAATAGGCTTCTAGTTTAAGATTAGATCCTCCGTATATAAGAAAAATATCCTTAGTCCTTCTCAGGTACTTAAGAATATTTTTCACAGCCTTCCAGTGATCCTCTCCTGGATCAGCCTGAAATCTACTGGCTACACCCAAGGCATATGCCACATCAGGCCTGGTACATAACATAGCATACATAATCGACCCTATAGCCGAAGCATAAGGTATAGAATTCATTCTATTTCTTTCTTCAGGTGTCTTAGGAGACATCCTCTTAGAAAGACGTATGCCATGACCAATAGGTAAGTAACCTCTTTTACTTTCCTCCATGCTAAATCTCTTTAGCACCTGGTCAATGTACCTAGACTGGGACAAGCCTAGCATCCTTCTTGATCTTTCTCTATAGATCTTTATACCCAGTATATAGGATGCTTCTCCCAAGTCTTTCATGGAAAACTGTTTCGATAACCACACTTTGACTGATTGTAACATTGGGATATCATTCCCAATAAGAAGTATATCATCAACATATAGAACTAAGAAAACTATGGCACTCCCACTAGTCTTCTTGTACACACAAGGTTCATCCTCATTTTTGAAAAAATCAAATTCTTTGACTGTTTTATCAAATCGGATGTTCCAACTCCTGGATGCTTGCTTTAATCCATAAATGGATTTTTTTAGCCTACATACCTAATTAGGTTTAGTCTCCAAGACAAAACCTTCTGGCTGTGACATATAAACCTCTTCCTCAAGGAAACCATTGAGGAATGCAGTTTTTACATCCATTTGCCAGATCTCATAATCATGATATGCTGCTATAGCAAGCATAATCCGAATAGATTTGAGCATGGCAACAGGGGAAAATGTTTCATCATAATCTATTCCCTGTTTTTGTCTGAAACCCTTAGCCACCAATCTGGCTTTATAAGTTTCAACTTGGCCATCTGCCCCAATCTTTTTTTTATAGACCCATTTACACCCAATAGGGTTAATACCCTCTGGTGCATCAACCAAAGACCATACTTGGTTGACATACATGGAGTCCATCTCGGATCTCATGGCTTCCAGCCATTTGTCTGAGTCTCTACTCATGACTGCTTCCGTATAGGTTAGAGGCTCATCATTTTGAATGATTTGGGCTTCATTATTTTCAATTATGAACCCATACCTCTCAGGTGCCTGTCGCACCCTATCAGACCTACGGATAGGAGTGTGTTCAGGTTCTATATTAACTATGTTGTTACTTGACTGAGAAGTGTCTATTTGTTGAATCCCATTAAGTTCGATATTTCTACCAGTGCCCTTTTGTAGGATGAATTCCTTTTCCATAAAAGTGGCATGCCTACTGACCAAAACTTTTTGTTCAGTAGGGTGGTAGAACACATATCCTATACTATCTCTAGGATATCCGATAAATAGACATTTGTCTGCTCTAGCATCTAGTTTATGTCCAAAATTTCTTTTTACATAGGCTGGACATCCCCATATCTTAATATACTTAAGATTGGGCTTCTTACTTCTCCATAATTCATATGGAGTGCTAGAGACAGTTTTAGATGGTACTCTATTCAAGATATAAGTTGCTGTTTCCAAAGCATATCCCCAGAAAGTAAAAGGTAACTCCGTGAAGCACATCATGGACCGTACCATATCCAATAAAGTACGATTCCTCCTTTCAGCAACACCATTTAATTGTGGTGTGTAAGGAGGAGTCCATTCAGAGATGATCCCCTTATCTTTAAGGTGATCAAGAAACTCAGTGGATAAGTACTCACCTCCTCTATCTGATCAGAGGATCTTTATACTTTTTCCTGTCTGTTTCTCTACCATACTTTGATACTCTAAAAATTTTTCAAAAGCATCGGACTTATGTTTCATTAGATACACAAATCCATACCTTGAAAAATCATCAGTAAATGTGATGAAGTATGAGTATCCACCATAGGCTTGAGTTGTCATAGGCCCACATACATCTGTGTGTATGAGTCCTAATAACTCTTTTGTCCTTTCTCCATGTCCACTAAATGGAGTCTTGGTCATCTTACCCATGAGACATGATTCACAAGTTCCTAATGACTCATAGTCATAAGGATCAAAGAAATTTTCTTTGTACAACTTGTTAATCCTAGTCTCACTAATATGTCCAAGTCGACAATGCCAAAGTAAGGTATTGTTAACATCATCTCTTTTCCGTTTGTTAGAAACATGAAAAATATTGTCATTAGTGGAAAGAGTTAAGAGACCATTGCAGAATATGCCATAACATATAATTTCATTAGATAAAGAAATTGAGCAGCCACTGCTCATTACATTCATAGTATATCCTTGTTTAAGTAACAAGGGTACAGATATGATATTTCTAATGATTTTTGGCATATAGTAACAATTCCTTAGCTCCAAGATCTTCCCTGAAGGTAACTTCAAAACATAAGTCCCTACAGCTTCTGCTTGGATGGGGTCCCCTCCAGCACCGTAGAGCTCAAAGTTACCTTCCTTCAATACTTTAAGCCCCTGAAGTCCCTGCAATGATTTGCAGATGTTATGACCACAGGCGGTATCCAACACCCAAGTATTTGAAATGGAAGAATCCAATGATAAAATAGTATGAACTTCTTTCATACCTTTTGGTGCCTCTGATGCACCAGGCTTCACACTTGCAAGGTAAATCTTGCAGTTCCTTTTCCAATGACCCGGCTTGCCACAATGAAAGCAGGTCATCTGTCCGGAGGCCTTCTTTCCTTTCTTCTTCTTAATGCCCCCTTTGGGATTCATCCTCTTACTGGAACCCCTTTTGCCTGTCTTCTTCTTATCCACAAGAAGAACTGGAGCCTTATTTTTCTTTACATGGCTCTCTGCTGTTTTCAACATATTCAACAGCTCAGGCAAGGAAGAATTAAGTTTGTTCATATGGTAATTAAGAACAAACTGTGAAAATGACTCTGGGAGTGATTGCAAGATCAAGTCTTGATTCAACTCCCCATCCATTACAAAACCTAATTGACCTAATCGAGTGATTAGATCAATTATCTTTAATACATGGTCTTGTACTGATGTACCTTCTGTCATCCTTGCACGGAACAACTGCTTAGATATTTCATATCTAGCAGTTCTACTGTGTTCTCCATAAAGCTCTTTTAAATTTAGCAGTATGGAGTTAGTATCCATGCTATCATGCTGCCTCTGCAACTCGTTAGTCATAGAGGCAAGCATAACACATTTGACAGTAAGTGAGTCATTTTGCCACATATTATATGTGGTCTTCTCCTCTTGCGAGGCATCTTCCCTTGGTGGTTCCAAAATTGGGGTATCAAGAATATAGGAAATTCTTTCTTGACTGAGTACTATTTTCAAATTTCTCAGCCAATCAACATAATTAGGCCCAGTCAATTTGTTGGCATCTAAAATACTACGGAGTGAGAGTGAAGAGGCCATTTATCTACATTTAAACAAAGAACGAAAACATAAGCAAACAACCATGAAATGACAACACATAATTAAATTAGGACTTTAATTTAATTATGTCTCCCACTATTTTATCGAGCATCATAACCCTCTATACGATGATCGAGAAAACCTTAATTGATCTTTCTTAGTGGGGTTGAGATCCCAATCCCTTATAAAAGACCTTGTGTGTACACAACAAATCTTATATAAGTTCATAGGTAGGAAAACTCTTTCCAATTGTAACCTGTACAATTCTCAACTTATCTCGGCCTCTAAAATATTAATAGCCTTGTGTATACACAATAAACTATAATATTTTAGTTAAGTAAGACCCTTCATAGCCATATAGTCATGACTTTAATAGTAATACCCTTGTGTGTACACAACAAAATATTACTTTAAATCATGCCATAAACAAATAATTGTATTAGGCCAAAAATTGTGTTAGTCACCATATTAGGTCTTGTGTGTACACAACAAACCTAGTATAGATCGTAACACAATGATGACCTATCATGAAGGAAGGCCAATAATAGTATTTTAACACCAAGCATGTTAGTCAAGAATTAAATCAATCAGATCGGCCAGGCTAGTGGAAGAGATGTGGGGTCCCCCTGTTGCTTTCCTAGACACCAATTTAAAATTGGCCAGGTCAGTCAACGGAACTAATTAAAAACCACGATTCCCTTTACCTTCCCAGAACCACCTTTCTAGACACCGAAATGACTAATTATCCATCATGACTAATAATGCTTATCGGTTAACTATACTACCACTTAATATAATTTTAAGAGGGGTTCATGCAATGCCAGCACATTCAATTAAAAGCTATCACATATATTAATACATGCTTTAAACTAAGCAAATATGTGAAATGTGTGCCATCATACTAGGACAACCATTTACCACATAATGGATACACCATTATGCCAGGGCAACCTTATTTCAGTATGATGGCTCCAGGGCTAATCATATCTCTAAGACAATTAGGGTTTTAGTGGAAAACCCTAACTGGTGGCAATCATCAAACTCATGTTCAATCAAAGACATGCATTGTGCATCAATATAAAAACTTTAACATGATACTACATCATGAATTGAACTGCATAAGTTTTAATCCTAATAAGGATGCTCTGGTACCACTGTTGAGTTCGGGAACCAGTGCGGAAGCGTGGATTTCAAAATTTTTATGAAATCAGGTCCGAACCCTAATCCCAAAATCTCCTTATTAGCAATTAAAACTTATGACTACATGCATGTCCAAATTTAAACATAGTTTAGATACTAACCTCAGATCGCTATATCCAGTCTGATGTAGAAATAAACTCCAAATTGAGTAACCTTTTGAACACACCAGGCGTCCACTTGTCCGCCCTCCGATGGTGATCCACACGGGCAGATGATCAAGACAGTGACTCCTTAATTGGGTTCCTTCCAATCAAGTTCTACCCCAAGAACTTGATATATGGGCTATTGGCTAGGACTCCTCTAGCCAAACTGGGACTAAACCTTCTCTCTTACCCTTCTCCTAGTTTTTAGCAACTTTGGCCCCTTAAGACACTCTTGTCTTAAGAATAAGCCCTTGTCCTAAAATGAGACAAGGCTTGTCTTGGAGGGAGAAGAAAATTAAGACAAAATTGTCTTAATGTAAGAAAGAAAGAAAAAGAGGCGCCTTCTTCCTTTACCGTCGGAGAGTTTCTCTCTCTGACTCTCCTTCTGTTCTGAGATTCGACAGAGCCTAGGCTCTGTAAAGGAATCAAAGAGGAAAGAGAGGAGGGGGAAACAATCTTCTGGAGAGGGAGAGGGAAAGAGAAGCAAGGCTTCGCCGTAGAAAATCTGGAATGAAATTTTTACGGTGAAGCCTTCTTCTTAAATAGGCGACAGAGAGGCGCCTTCTCATCTGAAAACATCCTCTCACGTCCCTCTCTCCCTTCTCACGTCTTCTCTCTTTATCTCACGGCCCTTGGGATTAATCTCACGGCCTTTGGGATGGGAAGACGCGAAGAAGGATCGTGAAAAACACAGAAGGGCGCGCGCAGAAAGAAGAGTCGCGCCCCTTCGGTGTTTTTTTTTCTTTTCTTTTTCACGGTAATTGTTATTTTGAAGAGTCCACGCCTAGGTGGACTCTGATCCACGCCTCATCAGCCAAAAGACGCCGGTCCTTTTCTTTCTTTTCACGCAAAGACGCGACTTGGAGAGAGTCCACGCGCGCGTGGACTCTTCTCCTTGCGCGCGCGCGTGGGAAGAGAGGGGGAGGGGCTTAGGCGATGTGGGAAAGGGGTTTAGCCTCTTAGGTTAGCCCAATTGCTAGCCTACTGTTAGCCCAATGTTTTGAATCTTCAATTAGATTCAAACCGGAATGAATTTGGATCTAAAAAAGACCAAATCGGAACCCTAACTCGAATCCGATTCAAGTAGAAGCCATGGTTTGCAACACATGCTAGTGTGTTCATCTGCAAACGAGATTTAATTCCAAATTAAATCCTTGATTATCTGTCCTAAGTGTGTGACCCATTGGGTTCCATACCTAGCCAGCAGTGGGTCCGAGTGCAAGTTGACATAATTTGATCAGAACTCATTCTAATCGATTTAGGTCAAATCGAGCTAACTCGAGTTAGACAATTAGGACTCCTCCTAATTAGTGATCCAATTAAAACATTTAATTTGATCAACCCACAAGACAAGATTGACGTCTAGCAACGTATCATGTCTACCCAGAAGATATGGAAATTCTGGTGAAATTCCAAAACTACCCTTCAGTGGATAGTTCCCGTACAATTCGATCCTTCAATCATCTTGCATCCCGAGTATAACTATGGATATGGAAACATGTCAAAACCAGCTTATACTCATTCCCAGCTCAGTCATACATTAATGATTCAATTAATTCGATATTAGAAATCATTTCTAATATCTGTACTTTGATCAAAGATTTCCTGAATCATCATCTGACCTAATTTGGCTGGATGCAATCTCCTCCTACTAGGAGTGATCAATTCCTTGTTGACCTACTCATTACCTTCATATACAATTCACCATACCCAGCATCAACCTCGTGCATGACCCAGTGTCATGATTGAGATTGAACCAAAGCATGGGTTCATGTACATAAGGTATTATGGCAGTCTCAGGTCATAGGACTACTTGTACAACTCCCACTATGTGAAACATCTATTGACATGCAGCTAAGGCTCCATTAGATGTTCTCAAACTGGATCTATTTAGTGAACTCATTCGCTAATGAGCACCCACATCCTTGTATTAGTGTCCCACACAAGTGACTGTGAGAGCAGTCACCCTTTTCAGCATACATAGGATGTGCCAGTCTAACCGGAAACCCTGATCCCCAACTTAGGGTTTCTATGACTAGGAATATTCTAGATTAGGGTTTTAAGGCCTTAGATCTCACTGGTATGATCTCATCATAGCCCTAGGACCATAGCCCTAATCTATGGGGTTCATCATATAATGACACAGCGAATGATGAAAAAAAAAAAATATTGCCTTTATTAACTTGTCAATTTACAATGGTCTGGGAGATACAAATATTGGCTTATAAGGCATAATCCTTTCATCTACCGCTCCGCCAGGTGTTCGCTCATGAGGGGTCCACCTCGGACGAAGCCGGCGCCCCCTTGCTCCCTCGCCGGGTGGCGCCCAGAGACGGTTCCACCTCGGCCGAGGTCGAGCCAGGCCTTCCTGCTCCTTCGCCAGGTGGCGCCCGGACACGGGTCCACCTCGACCGAAGTCGAGCGCTCCTCTGCCGCTCCGCCAGGTGTTCGCCCAGGAGGGGTCCACCTCGGTCGAAGCCGGCGGCCCCTTGCTCCCTCGCCGGGTGGCGCCCAGAAACGGTTCCACCTCGGCCGAGGTCGAGCCGGGCCTTCCTGCTCCTTCGCCAGGTGGCGCCCGGACACGGGTCCACCTCGGCCGAAGTCGAGCACCCTCTGCCGCTCCGCCAGGTGTTCGCCTAGGAGGGGTCCACCTCGAACGAAGCCGGCGCCCCCTTGCTCCCTCACCGGGTGGCGCCTAGAGACGGTTCCATCTCGGCCGAGGTCGAGCCGGGCCTTCCTGCTCCTTCGCCAGGTTGCGCCCAGACACGGGTCCACCTCGGCCGAAGTCGAGCGCCCCTCTACCGCTCCGCCAGGTGTCCACCCAGGAGGGGTCCACTTCGGCTGAGGCCGGCGGCCCCTTGCTCCCTCGTCGGGTGGCGCCCAGAGACAGTTCCACCTCGGCCGAGTTCGAGCCGGGCCTTCCTACTCCTTCGCCAGGTGGCACCCGGACACGGGTCCACCTCGGCCGAAGTCGAGCGACCCTCTGCCGCTCTACCAGGTGTCCGCCCATGAGGGGTCCACCTCGGCCGAGGCCGGCGGCCCCTTGCTCCCTCACCGGGTGGCGCCCAGAGAGGTTCCACCTCGGCCGAGGTCGAGCCGGGCCTTCCTACTCCTTCGCCATGTGGCGCCCGGACACGGGTCCACCTCGGCTAAAGTCGAGCGACCCTCTGCCGCTCCGCTAAGTGTCCGCCCAGGAGGGGTCCACCTTGGCCGAAGCCGGCGGTCCTGCGTGGTGCGGCCGCCGGGAAGCAAGGGCACGAGTTTCGAGACCGCCACTCGGGCAGCGCGCGCCGCACCTCGCGAGGAGCGCCGGTACGGTCGGCAGTAACGTGCGAAACCTCATTTACATCGGCCCGACGGGTTCCGCAGCCGAGAGGCGGAGTCCTGGCAGGCAGGACCTAGTAACGGATATTGTCAACGCCTGGGAAGGAGAGCGCTCGCGCTCGGCCCAAGGTCTAGCCAGTGCCCTCCCTCTACCATTTTCTCGCTGGGCTCGGCAAGCAAGACAAGGAGGCCACCGGGTTCCTGGACCCGAAGGGGAAAGGGGAAAGAGAGAGATAGAGAATGAGGTGAAAGCGAAGAGGGAGCCTCCCAAGGGCGGGAGGCCGGAGGCAGCGTGATGGGATAAAAGGATGGGAAGAGCGGATAACCAGGTAAGGGGAAAAAAGGCTGCAAAGAAGAAAGGCACCAAGAGTAGGATCCAAGATCCCGAGAATGGTCCCTTGGCACAAGCTCGGTGAAGGAACTCGACCCAATTTCCACTCTTCAAAAGACCTCTTTTGCTAAGATCATCTCTGAGCCTGGGACTGCTTCGGAGGCCCACCTTAGAGATTCTGTTCCATCTCGCCGTTTTCTAACTTGACCGTCGGAGCTCCCTCGCCGGGATCCCCGGCCAGGATTTCTGACCTTGTTTTACAGGATCGGGAGCTCGGGGACCTCGAGACGAGACGGCCCGAGCCCGATACCAGTTCTGAAGTTACAGACCGCGGCGGCAGGATCGACAACAAGAACCAAATTAAATTTGAACAAATTTTTGTACATATACAAGATCTAAACATAAACTTTTGGAAAAATAGAAATACCCTTAGCGAGTCCCATTAAAATTTTAAGAAATGATGTGTTTGAGATATTTCCCTCCTTTTCCCTCAAGTGAAATCTTCCAATATTTAATAAAATATAATTAAAAACTAATAACAATAATTTACTATATTATAATTTATTAATTGAGAAATATTTATAAATTTAATAATATATATATAATTTTGGATTAAGAGCAATCCTGTTTCCTATTAAAATTTTTAAAAATGAGCAGAGCAATCTTCTTTTTGACAAGGCCTTCTTCTTCCTTCCGTAAAACAATTGAGATATACGGTGAGTTTTTCCTTTCTGCCTTCTATTTTTTATAAAATAGGTTTATTCCTATCAAACATTACAACTCAAGTCTTGGACTGCTCGGCGATATGATTTTTTAAAAATTTTTTCATACTTTTTACTGTTGTTTCATTTCATCATACTTCGTTTGACTGTTAAGAACAACCCATGACCCGCTTTGCTTGTTAAAAAAAAAACAAAGGGAAAAAACCTATATTCTTTCATTTCAGCATGCTAATTCAATCATTAAAAAAACTATCGACTATTAGGAAATGAGAAAAAATCCATATTTGTTTATTTCAGTGCATCCCCATGACCAATCTCGCCTGTTAAAATACGAAAAAACACTCATGACCATGCCTGGAATTCTCATGCATGAAACCACATGCATCTTTCGATTTTAATGGGATTGGGCCAATAAGCCCCCATTTCTTCCTCCCTTCGTTGCTCTGCCTCGTAGCTCCCGACTCCTTCCTCCCTCCCTCCTTCCCTAGGCTCCTCTCTCTTCCCGGTTGCCCCATAGCCCCTTGAATCCTTCCTTCTCAAGCTCTTCTCTCTTCCCTTTTCCTTCCCGAGAGGTCATCGTTCCTTTCCATCCCATCGTTCCCGAGTAATCCAATCACAGAATCAAGTACCAAGACCATGCTCCTCCCTCTCAACGACGATGCCGATGGATCTACAAGAAATACAAGCAAAAAGGTTAGTAGACTCAATCCATTCTCTTTATTCTTCTTTCCGACATCACACATTCAAAAAAATTAGGACTCATCCCAACCACCGGAATGGCCGTACCAATGCCTGATCTGGTCGGGATGAAGTCAGGACAGCTAGGATGGAGATCAGAGATGGGTTTTAGAATCTACACCCATCCTAGATGCTGGAATCTCAAAGGTATGGAATAGGATGGCCGGGATAGCCCCCATCCCTGCAAAATTTAAATCCTTGCATATAAGCATAAAGGGCACTAAATTCTTGAATGCAGGATAACAAAATCAAAGTAATCGTGCTAACTAGATGAAACCTAAACAACCAAAACATCAGACTATTCCATTCGTCAACAAAAGAACAAAAACTTATATTATTAAAATAATATAACCATGTTACCAATAGCCATGACTATCAACAAAAATAAACATGCAAGAATACAAGTTAGATATCCATCTTTCTCCATGATTGCAGATATTCAGGCCTCAAAGAATTAAATTCCAACAATACATGTCTTAAACAAAAAGAAAAAAGGACAAAGGAAAAATAGGTGGCTAAACATTACAAAACAGGCCATCCACCAGCCAACTAGCTCCCATGATTTTGTAGAGATGCTTGTATACTTTGGCACAAACTTCCTCCTGAAGAACTCTCTCTCTAACTGCTAATCTAGCACCGAAGGAACATCACTTGGACCATTTTGATGTGATATGATTTCTGTCTGATTGTACACTTTGATTCCGCCCTTTGGTAATGGCATACTTTTCAAATTATTAATCAGATCGGTGATGACAGGAAGTACAATGCTGTAGGAATACATTATTGTGATAGGCTGCAGCTATTACTGTGCAAGCACCAAATGTCTGCCCACTGCTCAGATATTCAGTGGCGCGGCCTCATCATCCCTCTCCTTCATTGTTGTCCAATCTTGTGGCTCTGCTTAAAATTATTAACAATGAGAAATTGACAATAAGAAAAGCATTCATGTGCTGATATAGAACTAGAAACAGGTGGAAAATGCATATATTACAGGGTTGTTTCAAAATTTTTAACTATTTTTCCAACAGTACAGCATGCCAGTTGAAGCATTTAAGCAGTTAGATATTGGAAACCAAAATTCACGAATTTAATTATTATTACTAAAAAAGGAACCCGGATTTCCAAATGAAAACAAGTTGCTCACTTGCTCTTCCAGTTCATAAAGTTCAATTTAAAACTACTGGTTTTACAAAGTAGAAATCTTCATTTCCCCAAACATGTCAAACAAAAACCACCGAGTCACCTTAATAAGCCTTATCTCAAGGAAATGGACTTTGATATATAGATGACTTACAATCTATCAAGTTTCCAGAACTTGTGTGACTATCGTAACATCAATCCGCCAACGATTACTGCCAAAAACCTGGTTAATGGAGGAGCCCATGGTAAAATCTGGGAGGATGCTTGTCTTTAAGGTGCAAACAGCATTCATTTATAGCAAACAGAATCCATTTTTGTGGTGCAAAGTATGAGAGGAAATGCAAACAAGTGACTGGACATAAAAAAGTTGCGAGCATTGCAGCCTGTAATGCGAAGAGGGATTGAAGATGACAGCCTTAAATTAAGTGGTTATGTTCTTCGTTTTGCTTTCTGATTTGCATATGCATAACCACCAAATTCTGCAATTAGGCTCTCTTCCTTTCAATGAATATTTATGCCACGAGGAAAAAGCAATGTTTTTTACTTTTAGGAGATCAGAGGGTTTTACTTTAAGAGAGTTATGATATTTGTCCAGGTTAATTTTAGAAATCAAAAGAAGAAAACATTCAAATAGCAAAGCAGTTTCTCTCGAGTCAAAAGTGGACCACAAATAGTCGGGATGAAGCTCAATGATTATATAACAGCTGTGGATGTAGGATTGATACATTGGCCAGTGTTCGATTAAATTTTAGGAAGTGCAGTTAACTCATGATTTTTAAAGGCCCTATGTCACGAGGAAAAAGAAATGTTTTTTACTTTTAGGAGATCGGAGGAAGCAATGTTTTTTACTTTTAGGAGATCAGAGGGTTTTACTTTAAGAGAGTTATGATATTTGTCCAGGTTAATTTTAGAAATCAAAAGAAGAAAACATTCAAATAGCAAAGCAGTTTCTCTCGAGTCAAAAGTGGACCACAAATAGTCGGGATGAAGCTCAATGATTATATAACAGCTGTGGATGTAGGATGTGATACATTTGCCAGTGTTCGATTAAATTTTAGGAAGTGCAGTCAACTCACGATTTTTACAGGCCCAAGCCAAAGATCCAGAACTGTGTTTATTCAAAATTGAGATGGTGTACATTTGAAAAAGAACCCTTAACAGTAATAGTTCAGAGAATAAGTATTATGAATTCTGGTAATACAAACAAGTGATATGCTGAACTTACTTGACCGATGGCTCTCAGCAACCACCATCAGCCGCCTTTGCAATACAGAGGCAATGAGAAGGAAAATACCGCACATGCCAAACATGACAGGCATAGGGAATGCATCCACCTTCAAAATGGCAGTAGAACAATCAATAAGATAACTGAAATGTCATGCATTGCCTTTCAAATCAAATTAAGTATGATAAAAAGATGCTGCAGGAAAAATGAATAAGCACATGATACAAACAATAATTGCATTATAATAACCCCCGCCAACATAGATTAGCACATATGACAAGCTGCTGAAGTCAAAGAACTGATAATCACTATACTTAAAGTTACAACAGCAATACCATATCACATATAGAGCTATGTTATAATGGAAAAAAAATGTCAGAAAGCAAAGTAGTTAGATGATTACATTGTAAAGTACAGTACAAACAAATATGTTCAGCGGAATGAGGAAGAAGTTCATGATTGTGCTTCTAGCCTCCTCGGGAATGTACTGAGACCTCATCTTCATAATTGATGGCCAAAATATCCCTACACATGCTTCAAAAGTACAGAAACCAAATAGCAGGATAGAACCGCCAAACGAGATGCTCCCACCTTTTACAGATGAAGATGTTACCAAGTACTGTTAAAAAATGAAAAGTCAGAATGATTACATGAAAATAATTTCATGATAGATAGAAAACAAGTAGACTTACACTGGTGATAACAGGAAGGAACAGAGTGAATGAGGAGATTGCAAAAACAACTTGCATATAACTTTCAACTTTAAGTGCTGCTCGGGCCATCAGCCGAGATGCAATGGAGCTTCCAAGCATTGAGGACAACATGAACGTAGCAAAAATAAAACCATGAGGAATGCCCTCATCATTTGGGCTTAAAGCAGGAGTCCACAAGAAGACAAAGGTATACATTGAGCCTTCAAACAGTGACTGAATTGCACCCAGCAAAGCAATTTTCTCATCTGAAATAACAGATTATCACAATATAGACCTTAATAACCATATTAGTGAGAGAACTTCAAACATGGAATGAGAAAAATAAGCATACTTACCAGAAGCAATGGCGACCGCAGCAACCTTAAATTGGCTAAGTAAGTTCTTGTTTTCTGAAGGATCTCCATAATTTTCACCCCATGTTGATAAGATAATTGCCATGCCAATTGCTAGGAAGCATGCAGCAGCATCAAAGGGGGACACAGGGCCAAAACCCAAGGTATCAGTCAGTAAATTAGCAAACAACCCAGAGACGATGGCTACGAGACCATTGCCAATGAATATAGCTTTCGAGAAAGTTAGGGAGAGCCATTGCGGTTCGAAGCCCCTCTGTACGAGATAAATAAAAGGGATATCAGCATGAAGAATACAAAATTTGATCCCAAAACTTTCCGGGTAAGAACTCAGCAAATTCTCTGGATGTCTTCACAAATACAATTTGCTAGTCTAGTGACCCAATATCTAAGTCATGTGCTTAAGCATGTAGTAGCATTATTGGTTCTTATCATTTCTGTTGCTTGGATATTGGTTCAGGTGAAAGTCTCAACAGCTTCAAAACTGAATACCATGAATTCCAAAATATAGGACCAACAATCTACTTATGTACCTGCATATGGTATGTTTGTGAATATGAATGTTTTAAAAATATCTAATAATCATGGTAAATTAATTTTCTACATGCTTCTTGCAAATTCACAATAATAATTGATGAAACATATAAATTTATAAAACATCTATCATCAATTAAGCAAAAGAAAGTGATAAAGTAGCATACTTGACATTTAAATGCAATTGTCCACCAACAGACATAAATCCATATGAAGGGTTATTATTTCTTATAGTAATGTTTTAGTGTTTCTAAAACTTTAGATTCCGGATATATGTTTCAGTAATTTAGAGGATACAAAGTAGCAAAATTTTATAAGAAGATATGAAGTTCTCAGGGATTTGGTACACCGGATTTTTAGATCGTATGATACAAAATGAAGATCCATTATTTAAAAGTACCCAAAAATAGTTAACAAATACCCAATATAGTTAACTAGCCACTAGATCCTAAAAGCTTCATCTGGTAGGGAAAAGGTTAACAATTATCAAGCCTTAACACACTCCCACTTCCTCCCCCCCACCCCCCACCAAAAAAAAAAAAAATCCCATGGTGTTGCCGGAGCACAAACATGAAGGCATGAACAAATCAAGAATGACTCGATCAAGAACAAGCCAAGAGAATAAAACATAACAAATGGGTGGCATAATGAAAAATTGGCCTAAATGCAGATTTGAACCCAAGTCCTTTTGCTTTGATGAAAAGTTAACTAGCCACTAGAACCCAAAAGCTTAAGCAATTAGGGAAAGGGGTCAACAATACATATCAGGCCTTAACAGTGTCATCACATATGCAACATTGGTACCACTAACTTGAAGAATCTAATACATCTACAGATAATTGTATAATTCTTAACTTATCTTTAACTTTCATTTAAGGTTTTTCATGTTGTTTTATGAAAATAATCAGTGAGTATATTTCAACTAATATTGGAAGTGACTTTAGTATCATAAATTATCCATTGACTCTTTATCAAGGTGTCCAAAGTTTTATAGACACTTGTACAAACATGTTAACCACATACTCCTTTCATTCTGTTTATTTTTTTCCCTGAACCAACACAATTTTTCTTAAACTTTTCTTGAAATCATGCTATAAATATTTTTCCTTTTGAATCAATCACAAATTATTTCTCTCAAGAAAAAAAAATCTCAAATTAAAAGTATGCTATGATGCTAACGATGCATCAAGCAGAAGGGAAAAAAAGAAAACCAAATATCTGCCCACAAAATACACATTGATGATATTATTTAAATGGCAATTCTGCAACAGCTTCAAAGCAGGGGTACTGAGGTAGGGTGTCAAAACTTCTAACAATCATTACGGATGTAGGATATGGGGGCCATGTAACCCCTTCATGGAAAAAGAAAAAATATATACACAAGGAGCATCCTGTCTAAAATATAAATCAGCATAACCAGATAGCAAGTAAACAAGCACAACAGGCCTGGTGATATATGAACTAGAAGATCCTATTTAGATGTTTACATCTCAGCAAAAACAATTGATTGATATTGACTCTTAACATGATTTAGTAGCTAAGCAACATGTTATAAGTGGCGACAAATTTTCCTATTGAAAGTAATCTTCTTCTAAAAATATAGTATATCTCGACTGCACCACAACTCTTTAAAGGCACCAGTTACACATCACCTTGTTGTGTTCAGCAACAAGCCATGACTCGAAAGCTGAAAACAAGAGCGATGTAGCAATTCCCCTTAATATACGGCCCAACATCAACACCTTAAACTCTGGAGAATGCTTGGTGAAACAACTTAGTATGTAACTTATGCAATATGTCACACAAGCCCTCTTTCGACCCCTGCAATTTTACATCCAAAACAAAAAAATCTAAATCCAAAAACAATCAAGGGCAAAACACCACATAATTAACGTATTCCAAAAGGGAATTCTCACTGTTTGTCAGCCAGAGATCCGACAATCGTTCCGAAGACCATGGAGGATCCAAATCCGGCAATGAAGAGCCGACCAATTTCTCCCTTCCCGAAACCGTACGTATGGTAGAGGTAGTAAACATAGGGACCCTGTAACCAATCCCCGGCTGCCGACATCAAAAAAAAAAAAAAAAAAACTCATAATTTTAGCAAAAACCAATCTAAAGATCCAATTTTTCCACCAGTCAAGCAGGAAAGGTGAACTCATCGATCCATAAAGTAGGTTTAGCTTTTCCTCCAAGAAAGGAAACAATTGGGTTCCGAACAATTAGATCTACAAGCAAATCAGCATTTCTGAAATGCAAAAAGTAATTTTAACTCCACTATATGAAAGAAAAAGGCTAGATCTACACATAGAATTACTAAATCAGTAGATGTAGGAACAGAGCAAATCGGAGAGATTTGACTCTCCCAAAAGCTTCGAAATAATTAGAAAACAGCCAAAAACTCTCTTCCAGATCAGATTGGGAAGTCGGCAGGAGATCTCGTAAGATTTGAACGGATCCATCATGAGGGAGTAGACGACGATGTAGTTGTTCTTGAAGGAGTTGAAGGCGGCGGAGGTGGAGATGCGATCTTTGCTGGTCTTGCTGAACTCCAGCAGCGCCACCACCACCGACAGCCCTCCGAAGAGGAGGCAGTACAACGCCTCCATTTCTTCCTCCTCCCGGATGCCTCCTTAGAAGTGGGAGAGGGAGGGCGGGGAGAGAATGCCTTCGGGACTCGGGGAGTCTTTTCGTTCAGAGAGGAAGCGGAGTGCGGCGGACGGGGAAAAGAGAGATCCGGGGGTTGCATACATAAACATGGATTCGCTAATCTGGTGGTTAATATTTGATTAATGTATATAATTAGGATTATGTAACGGGCGTAGCCGGTAAATCGTTGGCCCCCCCAAGTACCAGAATCGTTAAAAGCACCAATTGTTCCGTGCCACGTGGAGATGGTACGAGACCAGAATGTATTTGTATAAGCACCGCCTTCAAGCCTTTCAAGCAAGGAGCATGCAAAGCTGCACGTAGTGCATTTTACCCCGCACAAAGTGCTTGGGCTAAACGGCGCAGGCGAATCCATATTTATTTTAGGCAAATGTAGACACTGAAAGTATAGAAATCAGTATGGAAACAATCCCAAAAATTAAATTTTATGATCTTAAAAATATTATTAAATAAAGTTAAATTGACCTAAATATATATATATATATATATTTTTTGAAGTTCATTGAATGTTATGTTAAATTAAATAAAATTATAAATAAAATTGATATTCGTATATAGATGAAATAGTTTTTATTACTAAGAGAGAATGACCTGTATGATCAAATGGCGTAGTAAAGTACATATCAGAAATCATGGATGATTTAGCACACAGAAACGATATTAACTGAGTTGACGATCATCCTTAGGATTGGGCTCGGGGATGGTAATAGATAAAGTATTTATAAAATTTGTTCAACCATTATTCAAATTTATTTAAAATTATGGTATTTTTTTTTTATAAAAAATAAGGGGATGAGTTAGATCTCGACCATGGCCACTCACAGACGATCTCCCAATCCCAGTCAGAAAATATTCGATATACGGTGCATATTAATTTTTTCACAGCCGTTTCCCATCCGAAGATGAGTATGTCAACCTGATTACCACTGCATATTAATTTTTCGTCAACCTGATTACCACTACATATTAATTTTTCCGTAGCCTCCGTCAACCTGATTACCACTACATATTAATTTTTTCGTAGCCGTTCCCCATCCGAAGGTGAGTACGTCAACCTGATTATCACTAATTTTTTTCACTATCACCAACCAACAGAGCTCCAAAATTATTTTATTAATTTTTTTAATTTTATTTTTTTATTTTTTTTAAAAATTTTATTCCTGAACTTTCGTCGAAAATTATCCAATCGAGACTCGAATTTCTGTCGGCTGATTGTGAGACTTTTTTCACAACCAGCTATGCCACGTGCTAGTGGCTAAATTATGGTACTTGAATCCATCTCTGATATGATTACAAAATTAATCCAAAATTTTAAATTCATCCCATTTAAAATTAGTATAACCGTCGAATATCCAACCTTCGTGCTAGAACAAAAACCAATAAAAGTTATGGAGATAGGAAATAATTCTTTCGGTAAAAAAAATTTCAAATCAAATAAATTACCGTACTTCTACTAAGGTTAATCTTTCAAAATCTCATTAAAAAAATCCCAATCAAAATCTAAATAATCTGTCTAATCTCTTTCAAGTGCTTTCTTTTCACATAAATCTCTGAAAAAAAAAAAACCTATGCAGAAAAAGATCTTACCTCCAAATTTTTCTGTATTTTTTTTATTCTTCTTGCTTTTATTTTTTTTTTAGTTTTCCCTTGATATTTTATTTATTTTTCCATCCTCGAAAATCTCAATTAGGTGGGAGGCTTGGAGTAATTGAATTGGAACATGTTCTCCCATTTTTTCTAGGAAATCTCTCTGTGCTCTCCTCCCTCACAAATCTATGAAAACAGGGAATGAAATGAAAAGAAAAAAAAAATAGAAGGGATAAAAAAAAAAGGAAAAATGTCTTACCTTTTAATTTTTTCCCAACTTTCCCTTATTTCCATTTTTTTCCAAAGCCTTTTGTCTTATTTTCCATTGTATTTTTTTGTCCTCAAGAGCTTCAATCTGGTGGGAGTCTTGCAGTAATAGTTGAATAAGGGAAGCTTAGTTGAAGGCAAGGGTTTTGAGCTAGTATTAGATATATATATATATATATATATATATATAGAGTTTAAATGGTATAATTAAATATTATATCAATCAACTTATAACTAGGATTGGGCTGGACCTTAGTAGCTAAGCTATCCAAGGATTTGGATCTTTAAGTTTTCTTATCCATCTATTATAAATTTATTTTATAAAAATTATAAAATATATTTAGAACTGGGTTCCCTGGTCAAACTACACCTGACCATTGATGATTGGTGAATCTACGATGTTCACTGCAAACCCCAATCGATTTTACTCATGGCAACCCAAATCCACCTCTAGACACCCTCAGTCCAAGCCTTCAGCCTGTGACCCACCCCAAGCTAAAATGGGCCATGGCTTTCACATTTTTGTTATGGACAAATAGGCCACTCCATCTAACTACTTTCTATTGCTAACATTTATGTTGCAGCGGACAGAAATTCTCCTCTCATCTTGGTAGGAAATCTCTTGTAATCATCACCTAATAGCTTATTATTGCTAACAAACCTTGCTATCTAGCAGACTCTCTCTATATTAATGAAGAAAGAGGGGATCCTGAGGTAACATTCTCACTTTCTTACTCATTCTCCTTCCTTCTATTCTTTCTATCTAGCTAACTTATATTAGATGTATATTCTAGAAGCTAGGTTTGCATGACATATTATAATAATTCTAAGATATATTTTTGTACTTGATTTATTTAAATTAATAAAATGAATAATTTTCTTATCCTTTCATGTATGATATGTTTATGAATCATCTATGGAGCTAATGGACGATGATACATATTTTCAAAAATTAAGAATTTGAGATATATGTTATTATAGATTAACTCCTAAATTGCTCTTGACCATTGGATCATCACGGGAATGGTGATTGATATGTCAAATCAATGTACTGATCATTTTTTTTCCGGATAGACGAGTTTCTAGTTTGTAATGTAGGGATATTGGAGAGAGAGTACAAGGGGTTATTAGAGAACAATGGTACTGAGTGTGACAAAAAATGGAAAGTTACTTGGATGTCTACTCACTTGTCAGTAACTTTCTCGATGCTGTAGTTGTGTAAGTGTTCTTTGACTTGCAGAGCATCGATTGCTCATAGTAAGGTTGCTGTAGTTTGATAATATATAAACATAGTTCCTAGCCATTCGGGTCCTTACGGTATTCGTAGGTATAGTAGGTTCACTGTAGGAGTATGGTGTGTACTTATAAGAGATCTACCAATCTTAGTAGTTGAGTTGTCTTATATGACCTAAAAAGCACAGTCCTCAAGTCTCTGGCCATAGTAATATGGTAATGAAAAAAAGTTTTCATGAGATTCATAATTAGACTCAAGCTAATTATGTCTTGCATATGATAGATACTTAGGATTTGATGAGTTTCTATGACTTACATGCTATCGGGACTTTCAATAGAAGAACTCTATCACATGGTAACTACATCTAGGGATCTAATTTTTATTATGCTGGATTGCTACTATAAGTCACTAGACATCATTGATAGATTATGAGAACTCACCAGGATCATTTTTGGATTAACGATCCTTATTGGGATGAGTTGAAATCGTTATAGCCCATCGCAAGGGATTTCGATGATACTATGATGGAGATCATGGTATGTCTCACTACCATATATAATAGAACCTGTGAAGTTATATATCAAAGGAACTAGAGCTGATTAAGAACTTGGATCATGATCAAGTTATTAATTGGATTCTTGATTTGGATCAATTTGTAAAAGTTACAAATATAGAAACTTTTAATTGTTAGTCCAAGGGACTTAATTATAAGAGTTGCAATATAATTGGATTTAATTAAATTATGGACCAAGTCCTAATTAGATTAAATCAGATTTAATTTGATTAGACTTAATTTAATTTGAGATTAATTGGATTTATAATCTAAGTAGGACTTGAATTCACATCCTAATTAGAATAGGATTGATAGCTTTTTGAATTTGGTTCGAATTGGATTCGAAATTCATCTAAATTAAACCAAGATACTAGAGTCTCAGTCTATTAGAACTCTTTATCTCTTAAATTGTTGACAATGAGAAGGGGGCACTGAAATTAGTACCCCTTCTCTTCTAGCATGTGTGAAAGGAGAGGAGGCACAAGTTGGCGCCTTCTCATTCTCCCAGGGACTCTCTCTCCTCTTTTAGATAAAATCAATCCTAACTAAAATTCTATTTTGAATAGGAATTGGTTGGGGTTTGATTTTATCTTGGTTTGTTATGAATTACTTGGGGTTTTGTTTGACAATTAAAAGGAGGGCGTGAAGGGTTAGCACGAGTAATCTCATCTTATTTTTCCTTGCTGCAAAAACCTTCCACCATCCCTCCTCCCTTCTTGATTATTCCACATGCCAAACCTGATAGAAAGAGAGAGAGAGAGAGAGAGAGATTAAGATAAAAAAAAAGAGAGGAAAAAGGTTTTCTTCCCTCTCGGCATCCAATCCTATCTCTCTTGAATCAATGTGAAAGTTTTGAGTAGGGTTTTCGTTTCCTTCTAGTTCTTGAAGAAGAAGATCCGACCCAAGTCAAGGAGAGATCTACAAGGTGCTACCACTCCAAGAATCTCTCTCTTTGATCGTGCTTCCTCTCCATGTAGATACTATAGAGGTCGGGTGTTTGTGCAACTATGACAGAAACTCGAGACCGGATCCAATCCAACAAGAAGAAAGAAAGTGAATCAGGTAAGTGATTCAATCACTTTGTTTGCTTTTATATTTCTATTTTCAGTTCTAAATATTTCTTTTTTAACATGTTTATATCAAATCTTAGATGATTATATAACTAGATCAGTATGTAGTATAGATTAAAATAATTTTAATCTATTTCCACTGCCATATTAGGATGATCTGAATAATCTTCATGCATAAATCATTGAAACCTGATAGTGGTATATAATGGATTTTTAACATGCATGAAATAAATTTTAGATCTGATTTCTTTTCAAATGTGAAAGTTAAATTGATTAAAATCAACTTTGTACTGATATAAAATTGTCTTGATACAAGGTTTATCCCTTATACTACAAGCTTGTCCTGATACAAAGTTGATCAGTTTTGAAAATTATTTTCTAATATAATTAATTAATAACTTTAGATCAAAAAATTGATATATGAGATATGTCATCTTTGATATTAGATCTAAATTTAAGATGATTAAGATTCACATCATACTGGTTTAAGGTTATCTTGGTATAAGATTTATCTCTTATACTACAAAGGTTGTCCATGTTAGTTTTATATCAAAAAATCATAGATATGATATATGTTAGTTAGTTTTAAGATTTAAAACAGCCATATATGTGATATATGACTTTAGATTTCGATCAAAAGCTGTTTCGAGATCAAAAGCATGTACTTAAACAAGATCTAAAAATTATTTTTAGAATCTAAATTTTAAGTTAAGTATGAAGGTAAGGGTAGAATAATTAGGTCTTGTTTTTTACTATAATTAGGATTTTTTATTGGATCATGTTAAAACCCTTGTCGGTTCTTGAGCAGTTGATCGAACCTAATCAATAGCTGATTAGGGTTAGGTCAAAGGGATCCAAGATCGAGTTTAGTTATAGTTGGTCACATCGACTCACATCCTAATATGGATTGGTTAACTCAAGTAATTTGACTCAGTGGATTCAGCTCGAGTTCTTTAGGTTGACCAATTCATAACTAGTCGACTAATTGGTGTCTAATGCAAGTCTCGACAAGTGGTTTTTAATTGGGACCATGCTTACTAGGCCAATCCAATGATGTCTAGGATAAGTATTGGGTTGCCTCCCATCAATCTCACTTATCTGGTCAACTTGGTCAATTAAGTCTTGAATAAGATTGTTTAGTGATTCAAGTTCATCCATGTCGTTTAGGTTTATCAGACATGAGATGTACTGACCTAAACCAAATTAGTTAAACATGAAATTATGCTGACTAATATAAATGAGACTTAAATCCAAATCTTCTCGCACATATTAAGTCTAGTGGTCTTCCATCGTTGTAAAAGAATAGGCATCCTACTGGTGTTAATTGTTTTCGACTGGATATTGTTACTCAGTTATACTAGAAAGATGCAACTCTCTATTAGCAAAGGATTGCTATAGGGTGTAGATAAGGTTGTGCCCAATATCTATCAGGTGAGGAATCCAATGATAGTTACACACTTGCATTTGAACAATGGGTCTAACTTAACTAAGGAGTGTAGCCAATATATGTTAGGGAAGCCCACATAACTTAAAGATCAAATACTGCAACATGCTTGAGAAGCATTAGACAATAGTTGTCCACTCATTGGTATACCATGTCACTAATATCTATTAGGTGAGATGCATGCATATCGGTGGGACCATAATATCCACTAGAAACCTTAGTCACATAGGAGTTTCGACATCTCCATGAGAGAGTGTGAGAGATCTGTGAAAATAATGAAAGTCTAATTTATTTCTCAAAATCCCTAGAATAAATTTTTTAAATCAGAGTAAATTGTCTAACTTGAATCTCTACTTTCATAGTTAATCATGTCAGCCTCCAATCCCTTAGCTCACATCCTAAAGTCCAATCAATTGACTGGCCTTAACTATAAAGACTAGCTCAGAAATCTCAAGATTGTCTTGAGCTCGAAGAAATTGGACTATATACTTGACCAGGATCCCCCCACTTTACTAGACCATCAAAGTACTCATCAAACTACTACACAAGAGAAATGGATGGAAGACGATAATAAGATAAAGTGCTACATTCGGGCTTCCATGACTAATGAGTTACAAAACTAGCATGAGGATATGCCTACTACTAGGGTCATGATTACTTACTTGCAAGAGTTATATGGTGAGCAAAGCTGAATAGCTTGTTTTGAAATTTCCAAAAAACTCTTCAATACTATAATGCATGAAGGGCAGTCTGTCCATGATCATTATTTGACAATGATCAAAGACATAGAATAGCTTGAGAAGCTAGGCATTCCTATCCATAGGGAATTGCAAGTGCATTTGATTCTCCAGTCCCTTACTAGTTCATTTGCTTAGTTTGTTATGAACTATAATATGAACTAATTAAACTATACCTTGCCTGAATTGCTCAACATGCTGGTAACTAATGAGGGGACCATGAAGAGTTCAAGAGGCTCAGTTCTTGTCATGGAGCAGGCATCTTCTTCCAAGAGAAAGTCTATTTGAAAGAAAAAGAAGCTTATGAAAAGTAGAAGAAGGAGAACAAGCCAAAGAATGACACTCCAAAGAAGGCTACCACTAGCAAGGGACAGTTTTCCAACTGCAATACTGATAGCCATTGGAAGAGGAACTGTCTGCTATACCTGGAGAGCCTAAAAAATAGATGGACGTACCTTCAGAAGGATGTCCAGTATGCTCATCATTGAATTTAACCTTATAATTTTTTCTACTTCTAGTTGGATATTAGACTCTGGTTTGAGTGCTCACATATACTTCTATATAGGATTTGGTAAGAAGTAAAGGGCTAAGGAAGGAAAAATGGTTCTACATGTTGATAATGGAGCAAGGATTGCTGCAGTCATCGTTAGAACATACCCTTTATAATTGCTGTTAGGATTTAGATTATTTTTAAAAGACTATTATTATGTATTTATAGCTAGCAGAAATTTAATTTCTATGTCTATACTAGTACAGGATGGATTTGAATTTAATTTTAATAAAAAAATCTTATTCAGTTTATTTGAAAAGTAAATTAGTTGCAAGAGCTCTTTTAATTGGCAGACTTTATCACTTGTATACTGATGCATTTATAAATGTTAACGAGTAATTAGTGAAAGCCATAGGATACAAAAGACCTAGAGATGATCTTAACTATAAGTATATGTGGTACCTTAGACTTGGTCACATGGAAAGAACATGATTAACAAATGAGAAAAGGATAGGAGCCTTGACTCTTTTAATTCTGAGTCATATCCAGTTTATGAATCCTACTTTCGAAAAAAAATGATCAAGTTATCCATTGTAGGATATAGGAAAAGGGTACTGAACTACTTGCCCTGGTACACACTGATGTGTGTGGGCCATTTAATGTACAGGCCAAGGATGGTTACTAGTACTTTATCATTTTTATCGATAATTATTCATAATATGGGTATGTATTTCTTGTAAGATACAAGTCTAAAGTCTTTGAAAAGTTCAAAAAATTTAGATATGAAGTAGAAAAATAAGCATAAAAATCTTTTAAGATTCTTCGATATGATCAAGGAGGGAATATCTTAGTAAAAGTTTTTTTGATTATCTCAAGGACAATGGCATAGTCTCACAATGAACTCCTCCTAGTATATCTCAACTCAATGGGATATTGAAAAGGAGAAATCAGATCCTAGTGGATATGGTCCGGTCCATGATGAGCTTCATTAACCTACCTATGTTTCTTTGGAGACATGTCCTATAAACTTTGATTTAGATTTTAAATAGTTTCTTTTAAATCCATTCCTACCATATAGTATGAGATATGGCATGATAAAAAACAAAGTCTTGGTCATCTCAAAATTTGGGAATATTCGGTCCACATCAAAAGACTGATGGCAGATTAATTAAAGGCTAGATCTATGAAAGCTTGGTTTATAGGATATTCTAAGGAATCAATAGGATACTAACTTTACTTTCCAAAATCATAATGTGATTATAAGTTGACATGCCACATTCTTGAAAAAATAGTTTATCTAGGATAGAGGTAGTAGGAGGCTAATTGAGCTCGAAGAGAAAGTCTCTAAAGAGTAGTCAGTTGTAGATCATGTCAAGTCCATTGAGCTAGTAGATGCAGTGGTTCCACCATCTCGTATATCTAGTAGGGTCTCCCATCCTCTTGAAAGATACATGGGTATGCTTACAGAGCATATAAAAGAAGCGTTCTTTGCGGGAGATAGGGATTATCCAATTGATCTCAAGACCTATAATGAGGTGATGTCAGACAACGATTCCAAGAAATAGTTGAATGCCATGAAGTCAGAAATTGATTTAATACATTCAAACTAGATTTGGATCTTAGTAGATCCACCAGAGGGTATTGTATCCATTAGATGTAAATAAATCTATAAAAGAAAGATAGGTATATATGATAAGATAGAGATCTTTAAAGCTAGACTAGTGACGAAAGGTTATAGTCAATGTGAAAGCATTAACTATCAGGATATCTTTTTATCTATGGCCATGTTTAAATCCTTTTGCACATTACTTGCTATTATAGCTTATCATGATTATGAGATATAGCATATGGATGTGAAAACTATATTTCTTAATAGATATCTTAAGGAAGATATCTAAATGGAGTAGTCTCTAGGTTTCACTTTCAATGATGGAGATCATAAAGTCTGTAAGTTATATAGATCCATTTATGGAGTAAAGTAAATTTCTTGAAGTTGGAATACTCATTTCAATGATGCAATCAAATTGTTTAATTTCATCAAGAATGAGAAGGAGCCTTATGTGTACAAGAAGGTCAGTGGGAGTGTTGTCACTTTTCTCATGTTGTATGTGGATGACATACTTCTTATTGAGAATGATATTCTTATGATGACTTTGGTCAAGAGATAATTGCCAAGAAATTCTCTATGAAAGATTTAGGTGAAGCATCTTACATATAGAAATAAAGGTCTATAGAGATAAACCGAATAGGATGTTTGGCCTTTTATAGAAGATGTACATAGAGGAAGTACTGAAAAGGTTCAGCATAAAGAGCTTTAAGATAGGACTTCTATCCTTAGGCATGGCATTACTCTCTCCAAGAAGATGTATCCTAACACACTTGAGAAAATTCAATGCATGTGCAAGATCCTATATACTTCGATAATGGGAGCCTCATGTATGTCATGTATACACGACTTGCTATAGTCCTTGCTATGAGTGTCATGAGTAGATATCAATTGAATCTAGGAAAGAGCACTGGATTGCTGTGAAGAACATCCTTAAGACTTGATAAGAACTAATAATTTGTTTATAGTCTTTGGAGAAGGATCTTAGTCACGGATTGAAGGGTACATTGATTCAGAATTTTTATCTGATCCTGATGATAGAAGGTCTATATCAGTATGTATATTTCTATGCAACGATGATTTTACAAGTTGGAAGAATTTCAAGCAACTGATCATTGCTGATTCAATAATTGAAGCTAAATATATTGCTACCTTGGTAGTTGCAAAGGAAGTCTTTTGGTCCAAGAAGTTTGTTGCAAAACTTCGAGTGATGCCATCAAATGCCATCACCTATACTACAACATCAACGGTGCCATAGCCCTCGTTAAGAAGTTCAGGTCTTATCAGAAGTCCAAGCATATCGAGTGACGGTTTCACACCATACACGACTTTCTTGAGAAGAAATATATTGAGGTGTGAAGTATAGACTCCGTGGATAACATGGCAAACCCATTGACGAAGCAATTAAGCTAGCAGAAGACTGAAGTCTACCTTGAGAAAATGGAACTTATATACATATCCAATTGACTTTAGTACAAGTAGGAGATTGTTAATTGTATGCCCTATAAGCCAGATTGGCATGATACATTATAATAATTCTAGGATATATTTTTGTACTTGATTTATTCAAATTAATAAAATAGATAATTTTCTTATTCATTCATGTGTGATGGGTCTGTGAATCGTCCAAGGAGTTAATGGATAATGATATATATTTTTAAGAGTTAAGAATTTGAGACACGTGTCATTATAGATTAACTCTTAAATTGCTCTTGGTTATTAGATCATCACAGGAATGATAATTGATCCATCAAGATCGGTACACAAATTACTTTTCTTTTAGGTAAACGAGTCTCAAGTCTATAGTATATGAATACTGGAGTGCAAGTGATTGTTAAAGAACAATAGTACTGAACATGATCAAAAATAAGAAGTTACTTGAATGTCTACTCACTCGTCGGTGTCTTTCTCGATGCTGTGGTTATGTGAGTAATTTTTTGACCTACGATGCATCGACTACTTGTAAATGGATTACTATAGTTTGACAATACATAAACATGGTCCTTAGCTATTTGAATCATTGCGGTATTCATTATCTATAGTAGGCTTATTGTAGGAATAAGGTATGCACTTATAAGAGATCTATCGGCCTTAATAGTTGAGTAGTCGTATATGACCTAAGAGACCGAGTCCTTAAGTCTGTGGCTATAGTAATGTGATAATGAAAAAGAGTTTTCATGAGATTCACGATTGGACTCAAGCTAATTAAGTCTTACATATAATAGATGCTTGGGATTTGACGAGTTTTCATGACATGCATCTTGTCGGGGTTCTTGATAGAAGAACTTAATTACAAAGTAACTATACCTAAGGATTCTAATTTCTATTCTACTAGATTGCCACTACATGCTGCTATGCGTCATTGGTAGATTATAAGAAATTACTAGAATTATTTTCGAATGAATGATCCTTATTAGGATAAGTTAGAATCGTTCTAGCCCATCAAAAACGATTTTGATGATACTATGATGGAGATCATAAAATATCTCACAACCAGACATAATAGAACTTGTGGGATCATATACAAAAGGAGCTAGACCTGATCAAAAGCTTAAGTCATAATCAAATTATTAATTAGATTGATGTTTTGGATAATTTGAAAAAGTTATAAATATAAAAACTACTAATTGTTTGCCTAAGGGACTTGATTGTAAGATTTGTAATGCAATTGAACTTAATTAAATTATGGATCAAATCCTAATTGAATTAAATTAGATTTAATTTAACTAGACTTGATCTAATTTGATCCTAATTGAGTTTAAAATTCAAGTAGGACTTGGATTCGAATTCTAATTGGATTAGGATTGACAACCTTTCAATTTGGTTTGAATCGGGTTCGAATCAGATGCAAAATTCATCCAAATTGACGTCAAATTGAACTAGGAAGCCAGAGTTCCAATCTACTAGGATTCTCTCTCTTGAATTATCAATAATGAGAAGAGGGGGTGCTGAAATTAGTACCCTTTCTCTTCTTGTATGCATGAAAGGAGTGAAGGCGCAAGTTGGCGCCTCCCCGTTCTTCCAAAGACTCTCTCTCCTCTTCTAGGTAAAATCAATGCTAACTAAAATTCTATTTTTAATAGGAGTTGGTTTGGGTTTGATTTTATCTAGTTTTGGCATGGATTACTTGGGGTTTTGTGTGATAATTAAAAGGAGGGCATAAAGGGTTAGCGCAAGTAATCTCATCTTATTTTTTCTTGTCGCAAAAACGTTCCACCATCCCTCCTCCCTTCTTGATTATTCTTCATGCCAAACCTGATAGAAAGAGAGATTAAGAGAGAAACCAAGAGAGAAGAAAAAGATTTTCTTCCCTCTTGGAATCCAATCCCATCTCCCTTGAATCAGCATAAAAAGTTTGTGTAGGGTTTTCTTCTTCTTCTTCTAGTTCTTAAAGAAGATCCATCTAAGCCAAGAAGAGAGATATACAAGATACTAGCACTCTAAGGATCTCGGTTCTTCAATCAGACTTCTTCTCCATGAGGCTTGAAAGGCCCTTTCTCTGTTAAATCATGAAAAGAGGCTCGAAGATGGTGCCAATTGGCAAAGAGAAGATGTGTATCGTCCACAGAAGACCCAGCCAGTGCACAGGGAAGGTGAAGGCGAGCCATAGGGATTGCTGAACCTCGTCCACCGAAGATGGATTGAAAGCCCCAGGATGTGCTGAGGTACCTCACCATGGCTCCAGTGTGATCTTACTACTTGCTAGTGAGATGGCATTTCCTAGACTGCTCCTACTCCTGACCTGGCTAACTCTAAATGGAGATCCGGGCCTCTCTCGATGAGACCTATAACTGTGTCGCAGACGTGACGAGTCACCATCATGCTCGCTCATTCGGATTCACTAGATGAAGAGCGGGACAAGTTTTTGGAGCTGCACCCAATGCGAACACTTATTGCTGGACATGAAGATAGGTTGCGGTGGAGGAAGTGGATGATGAGATATATAACCATCACCTCCCCTCCAGCTCCATCATTAGACTGGCAAAAGCTACAATCTAGCGATAGAAGTGCCAGCCTTTTCCAATACTTCTGATGCCAAGGAGAGCACCCACCATCACTCCTGCATCATGAAGGCATTTGCTCTGGAGAGAATCCTTTCGATAAGAAAGGAAGCTCCTAGGAACCATCACCAGAGAACCTTTACTGGTGTCTTGGCATTTCTCTAGTCATTGGGGTTTCAAAAGCATCTAATGAAGCCCAGCTCCTTCGGTGTTCTACTTATAGAGGGGAAGAAGGGAGGTCACGCATGGCATTTCTCTGGTCATTGGGATGTCAAAAGGATCTAGCGAAGCCCAACTCCCTCGGTGTTCTACTTATAGAGGGGAAGAAGGGAGGTCATCACACCCATAGCCAATCAACATGTGATAGGTGGCTCTGTCCCATCGGCCAGATAACTACTTTTATTGAATCAGAAGGCAAGGCATCGGGCGGCTTCCCTAGGATTGACGATTCTCTTGGAAAGCCATGCATTCACGACCCCCTATACTTCAACCAAGGTGACACCATGAAAGTATTGTACCACTTCCAACTAAGAACCTCACTAGGATCAAGTCTGCCTTAAGTGATGCATCAAGCCATGTTGCACCCTGTGATTAGGGAGCAAATCAAACCTCCACACCTCGTCCACAGGTATTATCAGATCCAGAGACCTTGGTAATCCTCGAGACCCATGTGATAGCGTTCTCCAATTGATAACACATCAGGTACTAGACAGAACTATTCTAGATGACACATAGATATACAAGGCATTGCAGTTCATAGTACCAAACATGAATAAATAAAATTAAAAAAAATAAAATTCTTATTCATTTCTTAGAAAAAGATGGAGGAAGTACAAAGTCAATAAACCCTAAAGCCTTCCTTAATCTCTCCCTCCTATGCCTCACCACATCAATAATTTTCTCAGGCATAGCATTGTAGGGAAAAAATGGCTTGGTCACCCCACTTATTTTAGGGAAGCGACTTTGCATGATGAGCTCACATATCTTGAAGCTGAAGTCATACCCCTACAAGCGCACCTCATCTACTATCCTAGATGAGCCCTAGATTTCTTTGATGGTTAGAGATTCACGCACGCTCTTTTGAGGCTTCCCCTGATGGCACTTGTGCTTCGCTGACCCTCCAAAGTACGGGCAAGCTCTACCTCAAGGTGATCAGCCTTCATCTCCGCCTCAACCACCTAGGCCCACAGCATTGCCAAATGCCAAGCTTTGTCCATCTTGGCATCCCGTTGGGTGGTCGCGACCTCTTCTGTGTTTATCAATCTTCCTTGTAGGAGAGCAAGTTTGCATTACAGGTTTTTGAATGGCTCAGCAGACCACCATGTCTTCTGTGAGCCCTTTCCATCACCTATGACCTCGCCTCCCGGAGATGGAATTACCTTACATTTCTCTATGAACACCTCGCCAGCAGTGCTAAACAATGCACTCACCTCATGGGGTGCCTCACTCTCCTTTGTGAATGCCTTGCTAGTGGTGCTAGATAGCTCGCCTTGCTCATGAGTAAACTCTACCATTACAGCCTCACCAATGGCACCAAACAACATGCCATGCCCATGAAGCATGCCTTTTATCGACGGACCGGCAACCCTCTGTTGTAGGGTCATGCACTTCTCGCCAGCATCTTTAGTTAGGGTCTCCACATCGATCCTTGCAGGAACCTCGGGATCCGCTGTTTGCATAACCATGGAGAATTTAGCCACCACTACTAAAGCCTCGCCCATGCCTGACCTTGTTCTGACACCCTCTAAGAACCGGGCAAACTTATAGTGGGCGGTCTTCAACCCCCAGGTTAGATCCTCATTCATGCTTATGTATAGGTCTAGCCGGTGCTCGGCTATCTACCTAGCTTCCTCCACCATGGACTGGTCATTCTCTATAGAAATGTATACATTCTCTGCAACCTTCAATCTATGCCTACCATTAGAGAGTTCTCTCTTCGGACTTTTGAATTTGACTTCCTTCCAAAGCCGCATGGTGCTGGTCTCTGCGGCCTGCCAAGAAAATAAAACCATCAGCCATGTCAAAAGAGAGAGTTCATGGCAATGATAGGTGTCACCCTACCTACAAGCTCTGGTTGAGGCAGTCAATTGGCCTCCTGGGTAGCAGGTTGGGCATTCTACTGGCACGAGGTGGGAAATCACGAAGCTGACTGTTGCTACTATCTCCAATCATTATAGAGAGTACCCCTGATGGGCAAGCCACCTCTAGAAGTACCAACACAGATGTTGCAGCCTCCCTCTACTCACCAGCCTTGCCCACAGTCTCTCCTGCTACCTCGATCACTAGCAACTTTACCATAGCAGAGAGAATTCTAGCCACTACTTGGATCGCACCAAACCTGCCATGGCACACTATCATTTCTCCTATCGCCTTGCTCAACCATATTTTGGTGGCCAGAAGAACTTTCACTATAGCCTTGATCACCAATGGATCCATTGTGACAGGTTCTTTTTCTTCGGCTACCTCGGCAATGACTGATTTCATGGCACTGCGGACACCATGGACCCGACCACCTGCACCTCCCCCTCTCTTGTCATAATGGGAACTATAGGCAAGCAACCATCGGAGTCATCTTTGTCACCCCGACATCCATCAGGGTAGTTGGAGCCACCATTGTCCTTTCAATCAGGATGTCTGCCCCAGGATCAATGACGGGCACCCTTGGGATCACCTTGGCGATGCCCCTTACAGAGGCCGGCACCTCTCCACTCATGGCAACACCCCCTTCTTTGTCTTGGCCTTGCTGTCACTTCTCTTTCTCTTCCGTGACTCCTTGGCGGGATCCCCGATCAACTCCACAAGTATAAATCTAAATCTCATTACCTAACCAACACAGCAGTGAGTATGGTTAACCTGTAAGTAAGGAAAACAAAAATCAAAATATAGTGAAATTGGAGTTTAGCTAAATTAAATTCTATTTCAATAAATTTTCAAGTATTTTGTACAAAGCCATAGTGGCTAACATAAAAGAAAGGAAAAAGTAGAAGCAAAAGGATGCATGAACCGATAATGGGGGCAACCTGATATTCTCCAACCCAGATCCCTTTCCACTAGAGCTTGAAGATTCCTCACCACCACCCGAAGGTAACTCCATCTTCAATTTTCTAGCATCAACATTTGGGAACAGCTCGGTGACTTGTCCCTTCAAAAACTTGAAGCTCTGCTGAAAAGCATCCTGGCTGGCTTCCAGCACATCCAGATAATATTCTTCCTCGACTGTAAAGGCCTCGACCACCTTTGCCACCACCTTGGAGGCCAGTGCTTTTGCTACCAGCGCCTTTTCTTTTATATCCGAAGCTTGGTCCTTGGCCTCGCACAACACTTCCTCCACTGTTCAAGCCCTCGCCTCGGCTTCTACAACCTTCATCTCATCACCGGTGACCCTCGCATCAGCCTCGGTACCTTTGGCTTTTGCCTCACTAAGCACCCTCTCTACCTTGGTGGCTCTTGCTTCAGCCTCACCAAGCACCACCTGTACTTTAGCAAGGTTCTTCTCCCTCTAACCCTAAGCCTCAACCAACAGGCAATGGAATTCTACACAGTCCACTGTGCTCTTATCAAGACAAGCAGAGTGACTGCTAGGGAGGCCTCAGCCGTGTCCACCCTCACCCTCTTAGTCGCCGTTGATCACTGGCCAGACTGAGTTCTTGGATAGCTGCGTCGTGCTCTCCTTCCACCATTTCGGCAAGCTTCTATGATAGCTCCGCCTCCTTAAGAAGACGGTCCACATATTGCAGCAGATCCTAGATTTCTATGCAACCCTGCATTCAGACCCCCTGCTTAAGATGGGTCTATATCCTCGAAGGAGAATTAGAATTCAAAGCCCTCAGGCAGAAGACTTACCGGCATTGCCACCCGGATGAACCGCTATATGCCTTTCCCAGTGGACCTTGCTAGCACCTCTTCTTTGACCTCTGAAGGTATGGAGTCATCCAAGAACCTGAGGCATGTATTATCCCTAACAGGTGAATCTCGCTAGGGGTAGGGACACTCTTCTAAGCGACGGAGGGCCTTGCCTCTTCGTCTTTGCCTGTACTAGTCGCAAGGGTCACTACTTGCTTTACCTTATCAACGGCCACCCTAGCCTTTACAGTCGACCTGGTCACCCGCATTGAGACTCTACCACCGATGCCAAAGCTTTGCCGGTCTTCACCTGAGTCTCCCCAATGGTCGCCGACCCCTCCTCTTTTCCCTTTAGAGCTTCGCTCACACCGACCAAGGTGGCGACCTCCAAGTCAGGGGGCATTGCGACCTCCACCATTGTTTCTATAGCTGATGCCTTGCTGGAGCTCGAAGCAAGGTCCGAGAGGAGAGATAATCCTTTGCTATTCTTTGCCTTTCTCGCTCCCTTCATAGGAGATGAGGAATGCACTCTCTTCCCCTTCAGATCAGTCGAAGGTGGTGGAGAAGGCTTACTGGCGACCATCGACTATGGCTCGCCATGGATTGTCAAGCCTATACTAGAAGATAGAGTCACTCCGACTAGAAAAAGTGGGGGACTGTTCATCAAACAATTGGTGGGGGGGCCTACCTCAGGTTAAAATTTTTTTTGCCATATAAAGGGCCTCCAACCAACTCTTCGACATAAGAATGTCATATGGTGGGACCTGTACAGGCGATAGCTTGTCCACCATGATCTACTCTAACTTCTGCAATACCAAAGGATCTAGTAATCACGAAGGCTCTATCTCATCCTAGCATCCAGGGAATAGCCACGATGATGGAGAAACCGCGAAGAAGAATTGCAACTTCCAACCCCGCAGACTAGCTGGGAAGCTAAACCTTTTATGAGAGAAGACGTAACACCATCCTTGGGAGGCCTTCACTTGGAAGAAGTGGCAAGATTTCCTCACCCTGGGCTCCATGCGGTAATGGACCATCAAGCTAAAAAAGTTAACGATGGCCCTCCGAGCATTGGAGATCACACAATATACCACCACAGCAGGTTTGCCATCATCAGAAACATGGGAATCCAAGACCTATGTTTAGCAATTCCTCGTAAAAGGGACCTTCATTGCCATCCCTTATGTGATCTGCTCATTCTTTCCAGGAACCTTCAAATGAATGCTGCTACAATGACAAACTTCTCTCCTGATTGGAGGGCTTTCTCCTTTGTCAAAATAGAAGCCACGGTTTCAGGTGTCAAGCTTGGCTCCTCTACTTCCATGACCATCGTGCATTGGATATAAGAGCAAAAGAAAGAAGTAAGAAGGAATGACAGGGAAACCCACTATAGATAGTTGCCGGTATATGTCTTTGACTGGTCAAAGATTCCACTTCTCTTTCTTGCTGCTTTACCAACTAGACACCACAAGAATGCGAGGGACCCAACTGACCTTGTATGCTTATATATATATTTGTTGGAAGGACCTGTCCATTCCTCGATGAAAGAGTGCCAGTTTCAACCTCGACAAACAGCACATCCCACATCGATTCAGTATTAAAGGCACCGTTCCGAAAGGAGTGTCGTAATGTCCGAGATACTTAAACCATCCTGGTAATTTTTAAAATTGCTGCCATTTCTAACGATATCAGCACATCCCACTATAAATAGTTGCTGGTACATCTCTCCGACTACTATAGATAGTTGCTAGTACATCTCTCCGACTGGTCGAAGATTCCATTTCTCTTTCTTGCTGCTTTACCACCTGGACACCATGAGAATGCGAGGGACCCAACTGACCATGTATGCTTATATATATATTCGTCGGAAGGACCTATCCATTCCTCGATGAAAGAGTGCCAGTTTCAACCTCGACAATCAACAATCCCACATCGATTCAGTATTAAAGGCACCGTCCCAAAAGGAGTATCGTAATGTCCAAGATACTTAAACCATCCTAGTAATTTTTAAAATTGCTGCCATTTCTAATGATATCACCTCCTGGGGGGCCATACCCAATCTCGGCATGGATCTTGGCAAACTGCCTCGCCTAGCATAACTTCGTCATCTTTGCTATGAGCCACCTCACTCAGTACAGCCTCGCCATCTTTGTCGCATGCTGCCTCGCCCAGCACAGCCTCATCATTTTTGCAATGAGTCGCCTTGCCCAACGCAGCCTTGTCATTTTTGTTGCAAGCTACCTCGTGGCAAGCCTTGCACAATACCTGCTAAGCCAACTTCACCCTAGCACGGCGAGCCCCCATGCCTTGCCGAACCAATGGAGTCTTTACTTCTTTTGTCCAAAACCATGGAGGCCAGACCACCTGGGTAAGAAAGTAGGGGGCATCTGATACATCAGGGTTCGATGATCTAGTGAGCAACCAAGCTCCAACCTATTCCAGACACGTGTCAGCTAGCTTAAGTAATGGGCTACCTCCCAACACCTCACCACATGGACACAAAGGTGCGTGCCCACTAGTTTTCTGCATACACATCAATTATTGACGAGCTTGCCTTGTCCACCCAGCCATGCATGCTCTAAGTACAGTGGTCATTAATGTTTGCCACTGAAGGATGCCCCACCGCAAGGACGTGCCGTGTTGGCCACTACTCCCTGCCTCACCTACTTGTCGAGAATTCAATCTTCAGATTCAACCAGATCTAAAGAATCAAACCCTCGAGAGCAGCCTTATTCCTAATCAAGAACAAATGCCCTAATCAATAAAGCAATCATGGAAGCATATCACCAGGTTGTGGATGACCATTTACCAGCAATCTCATTTGAAGATCCCGGTATGATTCAGGTCTATAAAGATCAAGAACATCAAGAATGAGAGAAGAGAAAGGAAAAGGAGAAATAAAGAAATTTTCTCGGGAGAAAGGGATTTTCTTCTCTTTCTGCTTCAAGAAGTTCGTTACACCTTTTTTTGTCCATCCTCTCATGAGGATATAATATATATATGCCTCGATCACACGTGGCCGAGATCCCAAAACTCTCCCAGTTGGTACCGTTCAAAAAATAGTTCACCCGACATCCGAGCCGACTCTAGATACTAGAGTTGACTTGTCCCAGGAACCGAGTCAACTCTAATCCTCAGAACCGGCTCTTCCAAACCACAGGATTGACAGACTGTGCAACCGAGCCGACTCGAACCCATTCAAGCTGACTCGTCCAGTCCACAATCACCTGTTCTAAGATATGCTAACCAACAGAGCCAACTCTTATCCCAGAAGAGCCGACTCTTAGACCTAAACTGACCAAAATTGAGCCTAAACACCTAGGATTCATACCGGACTCGACCCTAGCCCTAGATACATCATGAAAAACCATGATAAACCAGATCATATATGTACATTGACCCAACTAGCCATGAATGCACCACTCAAGACTCAACAATCTCCACCTTGGTGCTTCAAGGCTACATATGCTAGACTCCTCAAACCCATTAACCACATACAATAGTAGAAGCTATCCCTTGGTAGAGTCTTCGTAAGTGTATCCGCCTGGTTCTCCGTTGTATGAACCTTTACCAGCACCACTTCTCCTTCCTCACCAGCTCCCTGACTATGTGGTATCTCACATCTATATGCTTGGTTCTAGCATAATAGACTGGGTTCTGTGTTAAGTGTATGGCACTTTGGCTATTACTGTGCAGGACTACCATACATTGTTTTACCCCCATTTCAGATACTAGCCTTTTCATCCATAGTGCTTCCTTTGCAGCCCTGTAATCCCTATATACTCTCCTTTTATTGTAGACAAAGCAGTAATAGGCTGAAGGGTTGATCTCCAAGAAAACCGGTCCACCATACATGCAGAAGAGATATCTGTTGTAGACCTCCTTGTATCAAGATCATTTGTATAGCTTGCATCAACAAACCCTTCCAAAAGACTTGAATCCTGACATGATTCTATGGAGTTCCATCCATGTCCTTCTGGCTGCCCACCAAACACCAGTCCATGTTTTTAAGTCCCTTGCAGATATCTCAAAATCCACTCAATGCCTTCCAGTGTTCCTTCCCAGGATTAGCCATGTACCTGCTCACCTGACTTACAGCATATGCTATATCCGACCTGCAACAAACCATAGCATACATCAAACTGCCCACTGCATTGGCATATGAAACTCTTTCTATGTATTCTCTCTCCTCCTCTGACTGGGGGCACTATTTTTTCGAGAGAGAAATATGCCCTGGTAATGGAATTTCCATAGGTTTGGCCTTTTCCATTTCAAACCTCTCGAGTATCCTTTTAATGTACCCACTTGTGATAGATAGAGTATTCTTTGTATCTATCCCTGCAAATCTCCATTCCAAGAATTTTCTAAGCTGATCCCAAGTCTTTCATCTCAAATTCCTGAGATAATGCTCTCTTCAGCCCTTTCACAACTGTCATACTTCTGCTGGCTATCAACATATCATCCACATACAAAAGTAAATACAAAGCATCCGTAGTATCCACATTCTACACATAAACACAATGGTCATGTTCACATCTGAGAAACCCAAGGCTCATGATAAATGTATCAAATCTGTGATACCGCTAACGAGGTGATTGTTTCAACCCATACAATGACCTCTGAAGTAGACATACATTGTTCTCCTGTCCAATCTTAATGAAGCCATCAGGTTGCTTCATATAGATTTTCTCTTCCGGTCTTCCATGTAGAAAGGCTGTCTTCACATCCATCTGCTCCAATTCCAAATTATGTTTTGCTATCAAAGACAACAATACCCGAATTGAAGTATGGCATACCACAGGAAAAAACACTTATGTGTAATCAACTCCTTCCCTCTGTGAGTATCCCTTTGCTACCAACCTTGCCTTGTATCTCACTCCACATTGCTTTGAAGGTAATGATTTCCTAGTGAACACCTATTTGGAGCCAATAGCATGAGCATCTCTAGGTAGATCGACCAGCTGCCATGTCTGATTCCTCCTGAGAGATTCCATCTCTTCCATCATGTCTTACATCCATGACTCTTTATCAAGACTTTCTATGACTTCTATAAAACTTTCGGATCTCCATTCATAGATATAAGAGCATATGAAATTGCTTCATCCATGCCATATCTTACCGGCTTTCGGATTGTGCATTGAGGCTTATGCAATGCCACTCCCCTTGCACTGTCTTGCAAGTTTACTGTTTGTGGCTCCTCCTGCACCTCCCTTTGAACAGCTAATTCTTCTTGCCTCTCCTTCACTCCTGAAGAATCTTTCCTGTCCAATTCACCTCAACTGAAACTCAATTTCCAGCTGATGTTGAAGGCCTATTCTCCACCTATGACGGGCTCTCATTATTGTTCATCTTATTGACTACATTTTCAGTTACATTCCCAGTTTCACCAAGATGCTCTTCTCATCAAAGATAACATCCCTACTGATCATTGCCTTTTGAGACTGTGGATCCCACAGTAGGTAACCTTTAACTCCTTGTGGATACCTTATGAAGATCATCTTCTTCGACTTAGGATCCAGCTTGCTTCTTTCAGTTGCCTCCACATGTACATAAGCCGGGCAACCAAAAACTTTCAGGTGGCCAAGCTCCACATTCTTCCCACTCCAAGCTTCTTCTAGAAGTCCTCCATCCAACTCGAAGTGAGGGGACCTATTTATAAGAAAACATGCCAGAGTAATAGCATCACCACAAAAAGTTTTCGATAGTGATAAATGTAGCCTCATACTCCTTGCCCTCTCCAATAGTATTCGGTTCATCCTTTCCGCAACACTATTCTGCTGTGGGGTCATCCTTATTATGTAATGGCGTTTGATACCATTTTCCTCACAGTAACTCCTAAACTCTGTACTAGAGTACTCCCCACCATTATCAGTCCGAAGGTACTTTACATGTCTTCCTGTCTCCTTCCCTACCTCGGCCCTCTAAGCTTTAAACCGGGCAAATGCATATAATTTTTTCTTCATCAGATACACCCACAGTTTTCTAGAGAAGTCATCAACAAAGGTAACAAAATACCTAGCTCCACCTCTGGATAATAGAGGTGCTGGTCCCTATACATCCGAGTGCACCAAATCTAGCACTCCTTCACTTGGCTTGGTACAAACAGCAAATTTCACTCTATTTACCAAAGATACATGGCTCATACAGGTTATTTCCATCCTTTTTCAAAGCTGGGATGTTCCCTCTTCTGCTTAACTTTGTGAGCCCTTGGTCACTCATATGACCCATTCGATAGTACCACAGTTTATATTTCAATTGTTTCTCTTGTGCCGCTGCAAGCACTTCAACACTATCACTCACCACTGAGCCTTCCATCCTGTATAGATTGTTGCTCAGTCTTCTTCCTCTCATTACACCAAAGCTCCCTTGGTAATCCTCAAACATCTACTACCATATTGGCAACTAAAAGCATATCCCTGCTCTTCCAAGTAGACCAAAGAAATCAAATTCTTTTTCAATTCTGGTACATGTTTGACATTTGATAGAGTCCTTATCACTCCATCATACATCCTCACCCTAATAGTGCCTACTCCAGCTACCATACAAGGGTGATCATCATCAAGGCTTACACTACCTCCATCTGACCTGTCATAGGTATAGAACCAATCCCGATGTAAGATATAGTGGTATGAGCATGCAGAATCCAAAATCCAGGTATTCTCCCAATCCACTGATTCATTCGATACAATCAGTATTTCTCCTCTATTGCTTTCTAAAGCATTAGCATCACTAGTGTTGGCTCTCCCCTTTTGTCTTCCAAAGAGGACAATTTTCTTGATATGCCCAAGCTGATGACACTTGTAGCATTTCACACTCTTGTGGTCCAAGACTGAGATCTGCCCTTGGACTTTTTCCTAGCTCTTTCCTTGGATCTTCCTTACCTATCATTTTATAGTAAAAATCTCTGAGTTAGGATTACCTTTACAGATCTTTTTCCTTTGCTCATTAGATCTGAGCACACAAACAACCTCTTCATAGTTCAGGGTTTCCTTCCATAAACCAAGGTTGTTATGAGACCATCATACATCCAGGGAGTGAACACAGTAGTAACAATGCCCGATCCTCCTCGTCTATCTTCACATCCAGACTCATCACCTCAGAACATATCTGATTGAACCTCTGAATGTGAGCAACTAGGTCTCCTCCTTTAGGCATCCTCGAGCTATACAGTTACTTCTTCAGCCATAGCTTGTTCATCATGTTCTTTTCCATGTATGTGTTCTCTAATCTTCTCCAAAGATATTTTGCAGTAGTCTCTGAACACACCTCAGGTAAAACCTGATCAGCCAAACACATCCTGATGGTACTGAAAGCAATCTCTTCTAACTCTTCCCATTCTTCAACACTAATCTTTTCCGATCTTTTTTTAACCAAGACCTTGTAGATTCTCTGTTGAACTAGCAAATCTTTAACCCTTTGCTGCCACAGGGTGAAGTTTTCTTTGCCATCGTACTTTTCAAAATCTATTTTGAACCCACTTGATGCCATTACCACAATCAAGAATTCAAGAGATCTGAAAACCGTACATACAAGAAGCTTTACTTCCAACCCTTTAATCTTGAGATCTTCCTTCCATGAACCTTGCTCTAATACCAAATGTCGAGAATTCAATCTTCAAATTCAACAGATCTAAAGAATCAAACCCTCAAGAGTAGCCTTGTTCCTGATCAAGAACAAATGCCCTGATCAACAAAGCAATCACGGAAGCATAACACTAGGTTGTGGATGACCATTTGCCAGCAATCTCAATTAAAGATCATGGTAGGATTCAGGTCTATAAAGATCAAGAACATCAAGAATGAGAGAAGAGAGAGGAAGAAGAGAAACAGAGATTTTCTCAAGAGAAAGGGATTTTCTTCTCTTTCCACTTCAAGAAGTTCGTTACACCTTCTTCTTCCGCCCTTCCTCTTATAAGGATACAATATATATATACCTCGGTCACATATGGCCGAGATCCCAAAACTCCCCCAGCTGGCACCGTTTAAAAAACAGTTCACCCGACATCCGAGTTGACTCTAGACACTAGAGTTGATTTGGCCCAGGAACCGAGTCGACTCTAATCCTCAGAGCGGTTCTTTCAAACCACAGGATTGACAGACTGTGCAACCGAGCCGACTCATCCAGTCTACAGGTTTCCTGACTGTGCAACCGAGTCGACTTGAACCCATTCGAGCTGGCTCGTCCATCCACAATCACCTGGTATGAGATGTGCCAACCAACAGAGTCGACTCTTATCCCAGAAGAGCCAACTCTAAGACCTAGACTGACCAAAACTGAGCCTAAACACCTAGGACTCATACCAGACTCGATCCTAGCCCTAGATACATCATGAAAAACCATGATAGACCAGATCAATACATGTACATTGACCCAACTAGCCATGAATGCACCACTCGAGACTCAACACTACTATGGCATGATCTCTCATCCCGAGCATGCCTGTAATAGCTAGAATATGCCAGTTACCATTTCCTATCCTTAGATGTCATGTACACGTCTATAAATTGGTTCCTAGAGACCCTTCAGCTAAAGGACAAAAAGGCCATGATAAGGACACAAGGAGAAGAACAAGAAGAGACAACGGAGACAGAACTGAGAACCACTCTTCTCAAGAGCTTCTTCCTTTCACCATAAAAGAACCCTCTTCATGCTCTCACCTAAAAATATACCCAGAGCTTCCTAAATTAAGTATTTCATAGCTCACCACCTGAGTGATAACCGTGTAGGCTATCCCACATACTTCTCATTACTCATAGAATGTCCGGGCCTCCACGACTCAACTCATCCATGTGCCGACCTTAAGGAAGCAGGACTTATACGCATTGAGGTCCCCTTCTCCCACACATCACATTCCATCTCCCTTCTTTGCTTCTTCTCCGACTCATCTTCAACTCCTACTCCAAAGCTAGAGGAGACTTCAAGCCTTCTCTATTTGCTCTCGTGGAGACTGACTTAGGCATCGGATAGTCCATCACCGAAAATCCATCTCCGGTGTATAGGTTTTCCTGTTCTTCTCTGTCTTGTAAGACCGACTTTCAGCGATAGGACTCTGTGGGATCTAGCTCCGTATTAGCAACCACTTATGCTCCAGTTCTGTCCGAGTCGAGCCGAGTAAGCACTTTCTCCCGGAGATCCATAACATATGTGAAAGTTGAGATCTCTCAAATAAGACTTCAGTTATTTCATATTTATTTTTACTAGTTATTCCTCTTTTTGAAAAATTAGTCTTGCCATTCAAAGTAGAAGAGAAATCCAATCCAAATTATACAAGAATAAATTTCACAATTATAAAAAAAAAGCTATGTATTTTAATTTTATATTTATGAATAAAACAAATGGGATGTAAATTTTACTTTCATCGAATTTTTTTTTTTGAGAGACCTGAGTTAAACATGCTCAAAAATATTTTTCTTTCCATCAAATCAATCCGGTTCACTTTCCTCTTTACATGCTCTACGTCTACGCTAGTGCGATGCTTCCATGTGCTGCCTGCTTGGAGATGCAACTTGGAGTTGGTTAATAAGGACTTGATCCAAGATCGTTAACAATACATTATCCTACTACAATATATCCTCGCTCAAACCTAATTATAATATTTATTATTTATGTCAAGAAATAACTTTTCAAATTTGTAACATTAAAACAATCACTTGAATATTGGTGGTTATAATGGTTATAACTCAAAATAATGGATAATAGTGTTATATTTTTCTTCGCTTCTCATTAGGTGAAATAACATTACCTTTCAGACCATACAACCATCTTTTGAAGAAAATTTTGGGATAAAAAAAAATAAATTATGAAAAAAATATTTCCTCTACCACATGAACATGATAATTTTAAATTCAAAAAATATTCTATCTTTGTTTTGTCTATTATTTTTTTATACTGAGAATGCTCCTCTAGTTGTTTTAAAAACCATGTTCGCTACCCATCAACCTTATGTTGTTAACCACATCCCTCTCCCCAATCGGACTACGCCTCTTTCAGAAAACGGAACTTCTACCTTTCTCCAATTTAGCTGTCATACAGATGGGGACACTTCCATAGATTAAACTATATCACCCAGCTCTCTTTTCTCTTTTCTCTCTTACCTAAAACTGTATTGCACATGTCTCATTACCATTTTTTTTTTTTAAATAAATATTATTTACATTATAATGGTCCGTTATGATAAAAAATTATGAAAAATAATAAGCATTATATTTTTCCATATCATTTACATTGATAATGCAATGGGAGGATATTCTGAATCATTATAATGGCTACCATAATTATTATAATACCATTGTTCGAAACATCATTGAAACCAGATCAGATATGGATCGGATATCAATATATCCATATTTATATTTATTTTATTTAATGAATATTAATACAATATAAATATAAATATGAATATTAATCAGATACAAAAATTTATATTTTTATTTATTTTAATGAATTTAAAAATAAATTGGATACCGAAAATATGGATATAAATATATATATAAATCAAATAATTGAATTTTATGACTATAAATCAAAGATGTTATCAAGTACATGATAAATCAAAGTTAACACTATATTAATATACTTATATATATATATATATATATATATATATATATATATATATATATATATATATTATATATATATATATATATATATTAAAATTTAAAAGTAGTATATCAAATTTAAAAAGTGTTACAAGTAAAATTGAATATTCGGATATGGATCGGATAATTGTCTATCTATATCCGGATCAAATAGTTATCTATTCATACCTATATCCATTTTTTTTATGAATATGAATGTTAGTCAAATATGCAAATTGCTATCGAGATAAATTTGGATACGAAATTGAATTCAATTGGACGTTATCTATACGACTTTCATCCTAGTTTAAAACCATGACTTCATCAAATTTGGCTATTGTTCGTGTCAAGTGGGACCAATATTTCAGCTATTAGAAGGGAACTTCAGAGGGTATCTCCCATAAACCATCATTAACAAATAACAAGGACAGAAAAATTAGCTTGCCTCGCACACCCATTGCTCCATGAGATGAATTTAGTAGAGAAACCAAAAGGTCAAAGGACTTGCTAAAAACAGGGGCCAATTAACTCTATCATAAACACTTCCTATATTTTCTTTGATGGCCAAAAGAGCTTTAGCTTTAGGAGCCATTTCTAATTAACGAATAATTTCTTGTGCTGGATAGATGCAATCTAAAATATTACTGTCATGAACAAAAGTATCTTGATTCTCAGAGATGATTTTGGATAGAAGGGGCCACAGCCAATTTGCCAAATTGTTAGCCACAAATTTATAAAGAATATTAAGTAGACTTATTAGTTTATAGTCTTTGTTGGATTTACAGTGATAAAAGCGGCATTCCAATACCATATATCCAGTCTTGAAATAATCTTCCACTACAGCAATGACCTCATTTTTAATGCTTGGCCCAAATGACTTAAAAAATAATGTTGGAATCCATATGTGATCTCGGAGTCCTTTCAGCAGTCATTCCTTCCATGGTTCTCTCAGTTTCATCTTCTGTCACAATTGCCGTAAGCAGCTGATTGTCTTCCATTTGAAGTCTATTCAGGACTAAAAAAAGCTTAAAGGGACTGGTAGTAAAGATATATTTCATTCGTTCCTTTCTTTGATTTCATGCTTATCCTCACTAAACTCCTATCTGGACCCCTTATAAAAGAGTATAACTCTATTCCTTCTTCTTTGTAAAATAGTGATACTATCGAATAAAGTACTTGAATCTCAACCTTTTAGCTATTTGCACTCTTGACTTCTATCTTCAAAATAATGTTCCATTTTCAAGTTCTTGTTGTACTCTGTGGTTAGCTCTAATAACTGCATATAATTACAACGATCAAGGTGCTTCCAAAGTTTGCAACCTCAAAATGCCGTCCGCCGGCTTGTCTACTTTGTTAAAGATTTTCCAGCCATACTTCTATTCCATTTACTTGGTGCAGATTTGTTGATTTCAGCAGCAAGGAAACCAGAGTCCCCGAGAAATGGTAACCACTGCCCTTACAAGCTCTTCTAGCCTCCTCGGCAACACCCTCACGAGACGACCACATTTTCTCAAATCAAAATGAACTAGCTCTGATGGCTTTGCTATCCAAAAACTTTCATTAGCAAAAGAGCAACAATTTGAAGCATTCCTTGGCAAATGGGGGACTTTGCATTTGGGAAAAAATGAAACCATTTCCCTGCAGCAACTACTCTGCACAGCCTTTCCCAAATTCCTACCCAACCAATACCTCATGTTGCACCAAGGCAGCTCCTGGAAACCAAGACCTAATCTATTATCATTCAGGAAAACCTTAGCATAATCAATTTGTTGCTATATTATAATTTCTCTACAACCTAAACTTGCTGACTTCTCTTCCCCCATACTTCCCATACAGCTCATTGTCCTACTTTGCTGATATATATCAACCCTGTTGTGTTTCTGAAATGCACTAATTATGTTAACCACATTATTATGTCCCCCTGGCAAGTAGAGACCTAATGATGGAAGAAATCATGCATCAATTGATGCTGAAGCTCTTCCATGCTACACTCTTAAGTAGATATCAGATAGCTAAGTAACTAAACAGGACTGTCTCTGGGTGTGTCTACCATGAGAGATGCTAGGATGTTATAACAATCTTGAATCCAGAACATTTAATGCCATGAGTGGCATGGTAACCTGATTCTTTGTTTTTCTTGGGTATGCAATTTTCTTCTTCTTGCCAAATTGCATTGCTCACAGTTATATGAGACTCTAATTTTTTTTTTTTTTTGGTAGAACTAATTTTGTTAATTTATATGACTTAATATAAATTTAGAAGAAAGAAGGAGATATACTGGAATATTTTAGCACATCCAGGATTTGGTAATCTTTATATGGGACCTTTAATCTGCTCGTCTTTCCAAATTAGACTAAAGTAACTGAACTGCAACTTGCTGTTGATTTAGTGAATTGACTAATTTTTGATGGAAAATTTAGGGAATTAACTATAACTAGTAGTATTGTTGCAGACAAAAAGAAGGAAACAGAATTTTTTGACGTGCATCTTCTACATGATAATTCTTTGAGGGAGGAATTTTTTTCTTGGACACGACCATTGTTATTGGAGTTGGACTTAATATCAAGATAGGTCAAGAGACAGATTTGCAGCAACTCGTTATCTGGGTGGTTGACCCCAACGTGTTGCTGGTTCTCTCTTTGCAAGTTGCAACCTCCACAAGACCACAACCCTCAAATCTGGAGCTCTCCAATTCTACCATTTGCAGAGGGCCTATGATTTTGAACTGGACTTCTCCTATTTAATCCTGAACTACAAACTTAAATATTTTGATATTAATTTGCATGTAATAATTTTAAATTTTTATATTGGAAAGAAAGGTTGCATGTCATTACTAGTAGACAGAACATGAGCTGACATCAATTTTTTTATTATTTTTATTTTTAAGAGACATTGCAAGCAATGAACCATACATTGAAGTATAATAGCTTCATCCAAAATATTCTTAACCTTCCAAATCCTAGCAAATAGTCATCAAGACACGTTACTAAATTAGTAAACTTGCACACTTTAGTCTCAGTCTCTAAATGCCGAAACCATAGAAAGTCATTAAAAATTAATATTCTATTATTTTTGGTTAATGAATGAATGCTAAGAATAAGACCAGAAAGTTTGGAAATGTATTTTTTCTTGTAATCAATAGAAAAGTCTTTTTTGTTTTAATATTTTTGGTTGAGAGACTATAAAATTCGAGCCTTATAAAAGTCATTTTTGTTTAAATGGGTTCATGAGCAAACTTTTTTTTTTCGTTTTTTACTACAAACATCCTCTTACTATTTGAGGTCTCCTCCTCGGGCCCAAAAAAGAGAGACAAAATAACACCCTAAAAAATAACAGCGAGAAAAAGAGGGAAAAAAGTTGCTGCGGCGACTCACTCAGATCCCAAGCTGACCCAACCCGTAACTCACCTCACTCGCTCCAGTACTCCTTGTCCTTGGCCTCGTCCTCGTCGTCCTCCTCCCCGATCTCCACCTCCGCGCTCCGGAACCGCCGCACGTCCTGCACCACCGCCTGCCGGAATATTCCAAGATCCACCGCCCCCGCCACCATATGATACCCTCTCATCTTCATATCCTCCGGCCGATCGTGTGGCATCGCAAACCCCCCAAGGTACGGCCCCCTTTCGCCACTGCCGCTGCACTCCGCTGCCGCCTCCGCCGCCACCAACTTGTTCCTCATCCCCAGAACCCTCCTCTCCGCGTCCTTCATCAAATCCCTCACCTTCCGGTTCCCCGGATCCCATAGATACCCCATGCTCGCGCTCAGGTCAAGCGGTCCCATCTGCACCACGTCGACCCCCTCGACGGCGGCGATCGCCTCGATCTCAGCCACCCCCGCCACCGTCTCCACCTGGCACATCACCAGCAGTTCCTCCTCCACCCGTGCCAGGTACCCGTCGTCAATGCCGTAGGCCGAGGCGCGCACCACCGTGTGGGCAGACCCCCGGACGCCGCGCGGCGGGAAGCGGCTGTAAGAGACAGCGAGCTCGGCGGCGGCGGGGGTGTCGATCATGGGGAACATGAGGCCCTGGGGGCCGAGGTCGAGGGCCTTCTTGGCCCAGGCTGCGGAGGGCTCCGGGAGGCGGATGATGGCCGCGGTGTGGGCGGCAGAGGGCGCGGAGGGGGAGGGCCTCGGCGATGCCGCCGGGGCCGTGCTCCATGTCGACAACCACATAGTCGTAGCCTGCTAGTCCGGCAATCTCGGCTAGGGTCGGGGAGAAGCTCAGGAGAAAGAGGCCGTAGAGGGTCTCGCCGGCGGAGAGGCGGGACTTGAGGTTCCGCGGATCAGGGGTGAGGGGCCGGGATGTGGATCCAGGGAGGAGGAGGCGGCTCTAATTCGAGAAAAGGGGGCTTTTTTCTTGGAAGATTGGGGGGTGATAGAAATGGAGACGGTAGCGAGGGTTTGATTGGATTTGAGGGGTAGGAAAGAGGGGTTTGGGAGATTTAGGGTTTTGGGGAAGAGGAGAAGGGGGTTTCTTTGGCTGCCGGCAGCGGCGATGGTGGTGGAGGAGGAGGAGAACGCCGCCATCGATCTCTACTCTAGGCAAACAGTGGGGAAAGTGGATCTCTAGGTATCAGAGCGAGAGCGATGGCGAGAGTGAGAACAAGGCGGCGGTGATTAAGAACCGGTAATCTGATGCCGTTCCACACTCTTCCCTGCCTTATTTATTTATTTATTTATTTCGGTCGACGATCGCATGCCTATAATAATAATAGTACAAAACATTCATGCACGAATTCCCCAACTTTCAAGATAATTCATCTTAATACTGTATAATAAAAAAATAATCCAGCCAAACACATTATTCATCCTCCAGTAAACATTTTAGATGGACACTGCAGCTAAAAAACAAAAAATAAATCAGATATCATAGAATACAGAATTAACCTGGAGCTGATGCAGTGCTCCTGTATCCGGTCAATTACATCGCAGAGTTATCAGGTGCTCCTTGTATTCGGTCGATTACGATCGCTGTGTTTTCATCCATAAAGATTCTTTGAATTTTCAAAACATGTGTTGGCGTGGAGTTTCTGGATCGATCGATCGGAGTCGTTGTATCGTAGGATCGCTCTCTGGTTCATCTACAAAATAGGTTTCTTATCGGAGTTGTTCCGGCGAAGGACACTCCGACGTCTAAGTCAGTGACGGATTCCAGCCACAGAATATGGAAGATGCCGAAAATGGAAGAGAAAAAGAGCTGTTGGAGATTGAGAATGTGTATATGCGAGATTATACTCCGATGTCTAAGTCAGTGACGGATTCCAGCCACAGAATATGGAAGATGTCGAAAATGAAAGAGAAAAAAAGCTGTTGGAGATTGAGAATGTGTATATGCGAGATTATACACGCGTACCTCTCGAGCCATCATTCTTATCTATATTTAAAAGTTGGCCTCCGGTCTGCGGCCCGCTCTTTTTCCGGAGATCATGGGGAGCCATTCACTCCCATGATAGTCGATCGTGGGTTGTCAATGAGCGGTTCCGGCCAGATCGGAGGCGTGGCTGCAGGAATTGCGCTCCATGATCATGGCATGATGAGTATCGATTGTAACCGTTGATTACAGTTTCCTTTTTGGAACAGATTGTAGTTCAAGCTTTGGATTTTCCCTTGCGTGGGCCGAAGGCTTTATATTTCCCCGAGGCTGGAGATCATGTCAACGCGGGGATCGAAGTTCGTGTCTTCGAAAGTCGATGAGTAGTTCAGACTTCGACCGGGGCTGGAGGTGCTACCCGAAGGACTGGCCTTCGGATGTTGTAGTTCGGTGTGAAGCCTTGAGTTGCTTATAGTTGGCCTTCGCTTAGTCCGAAGTCCGTAGTCCGGAGATCGGGGCTTCGATAAGTCGAACCGGAGCCTGGTGCGTAGCTGAACCAGGATATCCCAACAGTTGCCCCCTGTTGCCCATAAATGGAGCCCAAGAGGGAGGGTGAATTGGGTCTTTTACAAATTTAACACAATAAAATCAAGGTCTAGTGGTGCTTGTGAGTAATAATAAATTAGATACAAGATGATAGCACTTAATTAAAGAATGCAAAAGGAAAAGAGCAATCACACACAAACACAAGATATATAGTGATTCGGTGCAAACCTAGCACCTACATCCACTCCCCAAGCCACCCTTAGGAATTCCACTATAATCCACACCATATTACAGTTGACTTGTTTTTACAAGGCTCACAAGTCAAAACCTAAGTTGGTTTTATCACCTAGGCTCACCAACAAACCTAACTACTTGTTTTGTCTTCGGGCTCACAAGTTAACCCTAGTTGGTTTTAACACTTTGGCTCACCAACAAACCACAATAACCTTCTTTCAAGACACCCTTGAAAGCAAGGTTAAAGCACAATAAAACAGATATGAAATTTAAAAGCTACAACAAACTCTCTTCAAGAGTAGATTGGAATCTTTGAAGCCCAAGGGATGCTTTGACTTCACTCTTCTTCAAGTTGCCTCCTTTTGGAATGTAGTAAAGTTGAGCAAGCAGGCTTTTTCAGTGGAATCAAGCTAAAAGAGGCTTTTGATTTGAAGTTTGGAGAGAATATTGGCTTTTTGGCTTTTGAGTGGACTTGAATGCTCTTGAATAGACTTCTTTCTTCTTTTCTTGACTTTTTCACACTTCCCTTCCTTTAAAATGAGATTGGTGGAGATTAAATACACCAAAAACCTTCTAAAAACGGTTTGTGACCGTTGGAGCATTGGAAATAGCCGTTTGGAGCTTGAAACTAATTTCTGCAAGCCAGAAAAATAGATCCGTTAGAGCTGTCAGGCTGCAAGTGTCGACACTTGGCTGTCAGGTGTCGACACTTGGCTGTCAGGTGTCGACACTTGATTTCTGGGAGTTGACACTTGATCATTCAAGTATCGACACTTGATGTACAGGTGTCGACACTTGACACAAAAATCCTTGGACCAACAAAGTTCTGTATTTTCAAAATTCTCAGGTCTTGAGTCGACACTTGAAACCTAAGTGTCGACACTTAGTGTCGACACTTGAATTCTAGGTGTCGACACTTGGCGTGCCAAGGATTTTTGTCCGTGCTCAATGCTGAAGTGTCGACACTTGACTGTCCAGGTGTCGACACTTGAGACTGAAAACATCCAGAATCAAGAGTAAAAGCCTTGAAATCAAAAATGATATTCATGAAAGCATAAACACATAATAATTAAGCAATTGTAAGCCCTTTTTCAATAAAGAGGATGCCCGGATATGTGAGATTTGCTCCGTGCCATTGCGTGCCATACACCATAAATATTTGGAATTTTGAGGTGCTTTCTTCCTGAAAACTCACAACTTGAAATTCACATTAGAATACAATATGTACTCAATATTTTGTTATTCATCAAAATCACTGGGTGGAGCCAACAATCTCCTCCTTTTTGATGATGACAAAACCTTGAGAAAAAGAGACAATATAGTTCAAACTTTTATAACCATGAGTTTCTAATCATAATAGAGATAGGAAACAATCTCCCCCTTAATTAGATACTTCTTATTAAGGTAAACTTCAAATCAATATAATGCATCTTTTTCTTAATAAAAAATACTTGTTCTCAAATTCTCAATAACAATTAACATCATTACTTAAACATCCACTAACATCACTCTTTTTCTCCATAACAATTAACATCACTTTTTAACATTACTTTTTCTCCCCCTTTTTGTCAATCATAAAAATAACCTCTCCCTTATAATTAGCATGGATACAAAAAGAGAGTAGAGAAACAAATATCATAGCTGAAATTGTGCTTGTATCAGAGTTAAAATATCCCATTATATCAGAGCTAAAATATGATAAACTGAAGTACAAAAGGTTTAAGATAACAAACATATATATATGAGATAAATTTTCAGTACAAAAGAGCTGAAACATACATATATCAACCATACAAAATAAGATCTGAAACAGTCATCTGTGAGGCTAATCCTCATTAGATGGAACATCAAGACTGAAAGGAGCACTAATCCTAGATCGGTGGCTAATGCCCTAGGAGGTGCTAAAGCTCTAAGACTCCTGGTACGGCCGGCAGGACCAAAAACGGGTACAACCCTAAAAGATCTGGTAGAAGGAGGTGAAAGATGATCAGCTGGCTCAATAGGATCCGGAATGAAGTCAACTAGTGCAGTAGAAGGAGCAGGTGTAGAAGGAGGATCTCGACTGATCACCTCATAAGCATCAGCTCCGCCTACACTGTCGCTGTTAGTGCCAACTACCTCAGTGGCTCGGTCAACATCCTGATCACCTCCGTCAGCAAAATCAGCATGGTCGCTCTGGTGATCGCCGCCGTCATCATCATCATCATCATCATCATCATCAGATCGAGCAAGTGCAGGTGCAGCAAGAGGTATAAGTGATCTTAGAAGACTCTCAAGACGTGTAAATACCTCCTCCATGGATCTGCGGATCTCAGCATGCTCTGAGGTAGTCTGTGCTCGTAGAAGCTCGACCTCACTACGCAACTGAGTCACCTCTCCTCTGATCTGTTGAACTGTGCTCTGGCATGCTCCTCAAAGGATAATCCGGTAGATGGTGGTGGAGGAGCTGAAGCATCAGGTGACAGGTGCTCTGCCTGTGTCGATGGTACATCCACTGGAGGAAGGACTGCTGGCTCAGATGGTCCAGCCTCAGCCTCTCGAATCTCATCCTCCTCATCTGGCTCCTGGCCAGACTCTCTCCGAACCCATCGACCTCCAACCATCCTGAATCCCATGCGGTGCAATGACCTCTCATCATATACATCTGTGTGCAGTATCTCCTTGGGGATCTCCCCCTCCAATGATACTCCACAGGCTCTGAAAAGACGGGTCAGTGCCATCCCGTATGGCAAACAGTGTCGTCGCTGAGTGGCAGCATCATGCATCTGTGACAGCATCAAGGCGGGTATGTCAACTGGTCTCCTCTTGATCAGACTGGTCATCAACATCATCTCTCTCTCTGTGATGAAATCGAATCTGCCAGTCTTCGATAGAAGGATCCGTGCGGTAATGTGGTGCAGCAGTCGCATCTCTAATGATAACTGGTTCGCGGTAACTACTGAGATACCGCGAACATCCTCTCGCTTAAGGATGCATCTGAAAGCTGCCTCTCTATCATCAACTGAAAATGCACAGACTCCTCTCCGGGGTATCTCCCATACTCGACTCAGCAACTCATCAGTCAAAGAAATCTGTGTACCCCTGACGGATGTCGTCCATAAGAGTCGTCGACAGTCCAGTGCACCGTAGAACTCCCTCACCAGGTGAGGATAGTATCTCTCCTGCATGGTACATAAGGGTACTAGTCCTGCATCTGTGAGTATCTCCCTAATGCCAAAATGGTGCCTGTCGAAACAGTGTAGATCAACTCTCCTTCCTGAAGCTACTGACTTCCCTGCCATCCTCTCTGCAGGGGGGAGCTCGGAGTGGCTGTACTGCTCGGCTGAGCGGGATCGAATCTGGCCTTCGACCTCCTCTCACTACCCTGACTAGGCCTTGCTCTAACTGCAAGTCTCTTCCTAGGACCCATATCAGCCAACTGACCAGGAAGAAAGAGAAAAAAGGATTCATAACAAAGGACTGGCCATAGGTTGAGATTAGAGTTCAAATTGGTTTCGAAAACCAGACTCAATAAGTTTTGATCAAATGACAAAATTTTTGAGTAAAATTTGTAGGAGAAATTTGTGTTAGGTGGAGCACATTTGAATCCCAAAAAGAATTATTTTTGTAAGGTCCAAAAATCAAAAACCATGGAATTTGGGTTTTAATCATTTAGGGTTTTTGCAAATAGGCGAAAATGTTCAAAATGCATTACCAAAAATCCTTCCTAATCATCAATAAAAGGATTTAGTATGCTTAAATTAGATGAAAACCCATTTTATTTTGTCCAAAATTGATGAAACAGTGATTTTTGTGAAAAATGGTTGAAAAACACCCAAAAGATGAGGGAAATTCGAGAAAAACAAATCTAAAACATGATTCCCTCAAATGGAGTTTTAGAAATTTACTAAAATACTCAAAAATCCGGCTAGATTGAAGAAAAATGTTCGAAAAACCTAAAACACGATCGTTTGGTTTAAAAATAATAAATTAAAAACATAGAAAAATAAAAATGAAATTAGAGAGGGAAAATACCTGATTTGTGATGGATTGAAGGGTGAAAAGACGGGTTTGGACAGGGGGACCACTGTTCCAAGAAATTTGGGGGAAGAAAATTTTCAAAAAAGCCTTTGTTCAGTCCGTTTTAAAACAGTTCAGATTCGCAAGTGTCGACACTTCGGATTTGTCAAGTGTCGACACTTGGTCAGGTGTCGACACTTGACACTTTCCAAGTGTCGACACTTGGCCAAGAAAATTCGAGAAAATCCAGAAAAAATTAAAAAAAATTTTGACAAGTTTTTTGGGGTTTTAAATAATAAGTTTTGAGCATTTAGGACTAGGTAAAATGATACTAAGAGAGTCCCTGGAGAATGGATCAATTATACCTAACTCTCTTCTAATCAGACAGAACCTATCCTCACTCAAAGGCTTTGTAAACACATCAGCTAATTGATCATTGGTACAAACAAAATCAAGAATTACATTTGAGTTTTGTACATGATCTCTTATGAAATGATGTCTTATTTTAATGTGTTTACTTCTTGAATATTGCACTGGATTTTTAGATAAGTTGATTGCACTAGTATTATCACATCTTATGGGTGTCTTAGTTAGTTTAATGCCAAAGTCTTTGAGTTGTTGTTTGATCCAGAGGATTTGAGCACAACAGCTCCCAGCTGCTATATATTCGGCTTCTGCCGTAGATAGAGCAACAGAGTTCTGTTTCTTGCTACTCTAGGAGATCAAATTTACTCCAAGAAACTGATAGGTTCCACTAGTACTTTTACGATCAAGTTTACACCCAGCAAAATCAGCATCGGAATAAGCAATTAAATCACATGAAGAATCTCTAGAGTACCATAAACCAATTTTAATTGAGTCAGATAGATATCTAAGTATGCGTTTAACAGCCAAAAGATGAGACTCTTTAGGATTGGACTGATATCTAGCACACATACATACACTAAACATGATATCTGGCCTACTGGCAGTAAGATATAATAATGAATCAATCATGCCATGATATAATTTTTGATCAATTGACTTACCTGATTCATCCTTGTCAAGTCTACATGTAGAGCTCATAAGGGTACCTAATGGCTTAGTGTTCTCCATCCCAAACTTCTTGAGTATTTCTCTTGTGTATTTTGTTTGGTTGATGAAGATCCCCTCTTTGGTTTGCCTTATCTAGAGTCCGAGGAAGAAATTCAGTTCTCCCATCAAGCTCATCTCGAACTCACCCTGCATTAGACTTGCAAAATCTTGACAAAGAGATTCATTAGTAGCACCAAATATTATATCATCAACATAGATTTGTACTACTAAGAGATCATCATTCTTTTTCTTTAAAAACAATGTTTTATCTACATTTTCTCTAGTAAAATCATTTTTCAGCAGAAAAAAGCTTAAACGATCATACCAAGCTCTTGGAGCTTGTTTTAATCCATATAAAGCTTTATGAAGTTTATAAACATGATTTGGAAATTCAGAATTTTCAAAACCAGGGGGTTGTTCAACATAAACTTCTTCTTCAATTAATCCATTCAAGAAAGCACTTTTAACATCCATCTGATACAGTTTAAAGTTCATGAAACAGGAAAAAGCCAATAATAGCCTAATAGCTACAGGAGCAAAGGTTTCATCAAAATCTATCCCTTCCTCTTGATTGTATCCTTTGGCAACTAGTCTAGCTTTATTTCTAATTACTATTCCATTTTCATCAAGTTTGTTTCGAAAAACCTATTTTGTGCCAATAATTGATGTGTTTGAGGGCCTATCTACCAGTGTCCAAACATTGTTCCTTTTAAATTGATTAAGTTTATCTTGCATAGCATTTATCCAATTACTATCACATTCAGCTTCCTCAATAATTTTAGGTTCAATTTGAGACACAAAAGCTAAATAATCACAAATATTTCTAAGAGATGATCGAGTACTTATACCTTTAGATGGATCACCTATAATTAGTTCTTTTGGGTGTCCATGAGCATACCTCCATTCTTTTGGTAAAGGATCAACAGTTGAGGTATCTTCATCACCTTGTGCTTGATCTCTGTCAGTGTTTTGGTCATCATTCTGTTCCTTGGTAAGTTCTTCATTATTGTTTCTTTCTTCAGTTTTCTTGTTACCTGATTCATCAAAAGTACATCTTCTTTTCTTGAAGATTTTTGGTTAGTTTCGTCAAATACTACATGAATGGATTCTTCAACAACAAGTATCCTTCTGTTGAAGACCCTGTATGCCTTACTAGATGTGGAGTAGCCTAGAAAGACTTCCTCATCAGATTTGGCATCAAATTTACTTAGATTGTCTTTACCATTGTTTAAGATGAAACAACGGCAACCAAAAACATGAAAATAACGGATCGAAGGTTTTCTACCCTTCCAAAGCTTATAAGGAATTTTCTTTAAAATCGGTCGAATTAAAACACGATTTAAGATATAGCATGCAGTATTTATGGCTTCCGCCTAAAAGTATCTAGGTAAATCATTTTCACAAAGCATGGTGTGTGCCATTTCTTCAAGAGTTCTATTTTTTCTTTCTACTACCCCATTTTGTTGAGGTGTCCTAGGTGCAGAAAAATTATGATTAATTCCATTTTCAATACAGAATTTATTAAAATCGGCATTTTCAAATTCAGTTCCATGATCACTTCTTAAAGAAATTACTGAAACACCTTTTTCATTTAAGACTCTTTTGTGAAATCTTATAAATTCAGAAAACGTTTCATCTTTGTGTGCTAAAAACATGACCCAAGTAAAACGTGAGAAATCATCTACAATGACTAGACCAAACTTCTTACCTCCCAAACTAGATGTTCTAGTAGGCCCAAAGAGGTCCATATGAAGCAATTCTAAAGGTCTAGATGTAGATATTACTCCTTTAGGTTTGAAAGAAGACTTTGTTTATTTTCCAAGTTGACATGAACTGCAAATCTTATCTTTTTTAAAATTGAGTTTAGGCAAATCTTTTACTAAATTCTTTTTGCTAAGTTTTGAAATTAAATGCATGCTAGCATGTCCTAGTCTACGATGGCAAAGCCAACTAGTTTCATCGATCTTGGCTTCCATTGCCACTAGACATTGACCTTTCTGAATAGGGAGATCATCAAGATCAACCATATAAATATTGCCATGCCTATGACCGATGAATTTAATGTTATTGTCATCTAGACTAGAAACAATGCACAAAGAAGATTCAAAAACAACTTTAAAATTTTTGTCACAAAATTGACTAATACTAAGCAAGTTATGTTTTAATCCATCAACATATAAAACATTATCAATATAAGAGGTAGGGGTGATATGGATTTTACCAATACCGATGATTTTTCCTTTTCTATTATCACCAAAAGTTACATTGCCACCATTTTGATATGTGAGTGATAAGAACTGCTCCACATCTCCTGTCATATGCCTTGAGCAACCGCTGTCAAGATACCACATTCTTTTCTTGTTGGTTGCAAGGCATACCTGCAATAAAGATCAAGTGGAGACTTTAGGTACCCAAGCCATCTTAGATCCTTTTTGGTTAGTGGCATTGGTTCCTTTTGGAACCCAAACTTTCTTAGTTTTTCTTAATTTTCTTTTGTTGCACATGTAAGATTTATGTCCTTTAACACCACAAGTATAGCATGTAATTGATGAAGATGCAGGCACAAAGAAATTTTTAAGGAGTTTCTGTTTCTTATGAGTTCTGAATCCTAATCCAGCTTTGTCAAATACTGCTCTTTGGTTATTAACAGTAAATTTAACTTTTCAGAACTGTAAGTAAATTTTTCAACAAAAGGCTTTAGTTTATCGATTTCCTCTTTATATCTTTTGTTTTCCATTAAAGTTTCTTTGTGTTGTCTTGACAATTTTTCATTTGAAAGTAAGTTACTTTTCTTTTCAAGTATATTCTTTTCATTTTCAAGACCCATAATCTTATCATTTAAATTTTTATTTTGTATTAGAAGGTATTCATTTTCATTTGAAAGGTTGTTATTTATTTTAGCTAGTTCCAGATTTTGCTTCTTTAAGTCTTTATGTTTTGACTTTAATTTTTGAAATTCTATGACTAGTTCATCAAAAATTTCATGAAGCTCATCAAAAGATAATTCATTTTCGGTTTCAGAACATACCTCTTCTTGATCGGCCATTAGACAGAAATTTGCTACTTCCTGTTGTTCTTCCTCAGAGCTGGAGTCTTCACTTTCGCTCCAGGTTGCCATCATGGCCTTCTTTCTTAGCTTTCTTTTGCTTTTCTTTAGTAAGGGGCAGTCCACCTTGAAATGCCCTGGCTTTTTGCACTCAAAACATGTGGGATGCTCCTCCTTCTTTTTCTTATCTTTTTCTTTACTGGACTCACCTTTCAGAGGTTTCTTTTTGTAATTGAATTTCTTTTTCCTCATAAACCTTCTGAATTTCCTTGCTAACATAGCAGGTTCATCTTCTTCGTCATCCTCTTCAGAGTCTTCGCTCGAGTCTTCTCTAGTAGTAGATTTGAATGCTATTGTCTTTTTCTTTTTGTTCACCTCTCCGTTCTTCTGTTTGAGAGATAGTTCATATGTCATTAAAGAGCCCAACAGTTGTTCCAGCGGGAGAGTGTTGACATCTTTTGCTTCTTCAATTGTAGTGACCTTTGCATCCCATGAAGCTGGTAGAGACCTGAGAAGTTTATTTACAAGTTCACCATTAGAAATTATTTTTCCTAAACTTCTCATGCCATTCACAATGTTTGTGAACCTAGTATACATCTCACTGATAGACTCAGTAGGTTCCATTTTAAACATTTCATAAGTGTGAATTAGCATGTTAACTTTGATGGTCTTCACTTGGTGTGTACCCTCATGGGTAACCTCAAGTGTATCCCCAATCTCCTTTGCGGAGAGACAGTTGGATATTTTGTTAAACTCACTAGGATCAAGAGAACAAAATAAAAGGTTCATTGCCTTTGCATTAAGCTCAATTTGCTTAATGTCACTCTCATCCCAATCATCTTCCATTTTAGGGATAAGAATGCCATTAATCATCATTGTAGACTGATGATGACCTTTTACTATTGTTCTCCATAAATTATAATCAAGAGCTTGTATAAATATGCGCATGCGTGTCTTCCAGTATGTATAATTTGTGCCATTAAAAAGTGAGGGTCGGTTTGAAGCTTGACCTTCAACAATACCCATGCCTATTGGGGCTGCCATGATCTTTTACTCAAGATTCTTGGAACTACAAGAGAGTACCGGTGCTCTGATACCACTTGTTGCCCAGAAATGGAGCCCAAGAGGGGGGTGAATTGGGTCTTTTACAAATTTAACACAATAAAATCAAGGTCTAGTGGTGCTTGTGAGTAATAAAAATTAGATGCAAGATGATAGCACTTAATTAAAGAATGTAAAAGGAAAAGAGCAATCACACACAAACACAAGATATATAGTGGTTCGGTGCAAACCTAGCACCTACATCCACTCCCCAAGCCACCCTTGGGAATTCCACTATAATCCACACCATATTACAGTTGACTTGTTTTTACAAGGCTCACAAGTCAAAACCTAAGTTGGTTTTATCACCTAGACTCACCAACAAACCTAACTACTTGTTTTGTCTTCGGGCTCACAAGTTAACCCTAGCTGGTTTTAATACTTTGGCTCACCAACAAACCACAATAACATTATTTTAAGACATCCTTGAAAGCAAGGTTAAAGCACAATAAAACAGAAATGAAATTTAAAAGCTACAACAAACTCTCTTCAAGAGTAGATTGGAATCTTTGAAGCCCAGAGATGCTTTGACTTCACTCTTCTTCAAGTTGCCTCCTTTTGGAATGTAGTAAAGTTGAGCAAGCAGGCTTTTTCAGTAGAATCAAGCTAGAAGAGGCTTTTGATTTGAAGTTTGGAGAGAATATTGGCTTTTTGACTTTTGAGTGGACTTGAATGCTCTTGAATAGACTTCTCTCTTCTTTTTCTTGACTTTTTCACACTTCCCTTCCTTTAAAATGAGGTTGGTGGAGATTAAATACACTAAAACCTTCTAAAAATGGTTTGTGACCGTTGGAGCATTGGAAATAGTCGTTTGAAGCTTGAAAACCAATTTCTGCAAGCCAGAAAAATAGATCCATTAGAGCTGTCAGGCTGCAAGTGTCGACACTTGGCTGTCAGGTGTCGATACTTGGCTGTCAGGTGTCGACACTTGATCATTCAAGTGTCGACACTTGATGCACAGGTGTCGACACTTGACACAAAAATTCTTGAACCAACAAAGTTCTGTATTTTCAAAACTCTCAAGCCTTGAGTCGACAGTTGAAACCTAAGTGTCGACACTTGGTGTCGACACTTGAATTCTAGGTGTCGACACTTGACGTGCCAAGGATTTTTGTCCATGCCAAATGCTGAAGTGTCGACACTTGACTGTCCAGGTGTCGACACTCGAGACTGAAAACATCCAGAATCAAGAGTAAAAGCCTTGAAATCAAAAATGATGTTCATGAAAGCATAAACACATAATAATTAAGCAATTGTAAGCCCTTTTTCAATGAAGAGGATGCCCAGATATGTGAGATTTGCTCCGTGCCATTGCGTGCCATACACCATAAATATTTGGAATTTTGAGGTGCTTTCTTCCTGAAAACTCACAACTTGAAATTCACATTAGAATACAATATGTACTCAATATTTTTTTATTCATCAAATCACTGGGTGGAGCCAACACCCCCTACTCTCAGTTGTCGAAGCGAAGATCTGCCTCGAGAAGTGAGAGTATTATTGCCTTGTCGCTTTCTTCTTGAGAGACGGCGCAGTAAATGATTGCGGGACCTCTATTGGCTGCCCATCACGATCTGAGAATCAGATGGTGGACATGTGCCATTCCCTGATGGGAAAAAGTAGGTGGCCCTGAGGCTATCTCTCATCGTCCCGTTGCACAGTGGTTGAGACAGTCTTTTGGTTGAGATTTGGATAATTGTGGTGGCCGTTCTCCGCCCGTTGGATGAAGGATAGATCTTATCCTGGCGGTCAGTCGTAAGGGGGTTACCTTCCAGGGTAACCTTGAGACAAATTAACTCCCTGTGGGGGTCCAGAGATCCTTACTTTTCTTTTGGGAAGAGTGAAGGCCTGGGCAAGGAAGCTTCTTCAACCTCATCTCATTCTCCGCCCAAACCGTTCTGGAGTACCAGTCTATTCTTCAGGTAGAATCATCTTTCCATCCCTTTGCTTCATTCCTTTGTCATGGAAGAGACCGTAGAGAGTCAGGAGAAGCAGGTTGGGCCCTCGGAGGCTGGAGATATAGTAGGTTCGGAGTCGTCCCCAGCTCGGTTTCTCAGAACAAGGCAACCCTTCTTTGGGAACGCTACCATATTCCCGAGGAATTTTCCTTCGTCCTCCTCGTGCCCAAGGAGCGGGCGAACGAAGCTCCCCCCGGGTGCCTAGCTGTATACGAAGATCACCTGAAGGCTGGTCTTCGGTTTCCCCTGCATCCCTTCTTTGTTAAGAGTTTTCACTTGTACCAAGTGGTGCCAGCGTAGTTAACCCCAAACAGCATCAGGAACATCTGCGGGTTCCTGGTCATGTGCAGCGTCCCCAAGTAGAGCCTAGGACCAACTTGTTCTCGATCCTTTTCGTCCTCAAGAGGGACTTCCACAGCAACGGATGGTGGGTGATCGGTTCTAGATCGGGCCGCAGGGTGATTAAGGATATGCCCAGCACCATCCACGGGTGGAAGCCTGCCTTTGTATTTGTATTGTCCTTCGATCCATGGGGCTTCGACACTGAGTGAAAGAAGCCTCGCCTGACCGCCAATGACGGAAAGAAAGTCTTGGCGGCCGATCAGTCGGATTATGATCTTCTGACCAACTTGGAAGTTGCTCATATCCGGGAGTTGTTGGAGGAGAGGAACCTCCATCGAGCGGGAATCAGTAAATTCCCTCACTAAGTATAGCAGTGGAAATTTCTGCTCTTCTTCTTTAGGTTTCATTGTAGCTCATTTAACTGAGGTGATCTCCTTTGCCTGCAGGTGGTGGGATGAAGCATAATTTGAGCTAGCTTCGCCAGACTTTGGAGAGGAGGGTGGCACAAGCCCCTCCATCAGGTCTGCAGCTCGGAAGAGAGCTCGGAGAGATGGTCCCGAAGGGGACCAAAGCGCTCATCTTCCCGAGGCATCTCGGGGGAAAATGCAGCGGCCGCGGAAGAAGTTCCAGCGAGGCCCTGCCCAGTTGAGACTCCAGTGACGGTCGCCTCCCCAGTTGACACAATAGGGGGCCCGCCTCAAGGAGTGGATGTGCCACCGGTTTGCCCCTCTGCCACTAAAGGAGCAAGGCGCGGCAAGTCGAAGGAGTGTCCGTCTGTGGAGCTTCTTCAACCGAAGGTCGCCCGACAAACTCTTCGGAGCTCCCGCCTATGGGAGAGCTGCTGGTTCTGGAGGAAGCCAGACAGGCGTTGAAGGTACGATACAGCCCCCGCAACCTGGCAATTCTTCGGAACCGGAGCTTTCACAAGGTGTCTGATTCCGGCTTCGCCGTCCTGCAACAGGTATGACTATCACCGCCTCCTTTGTCTTGAGAGTTATTTGACCCTCGATTCTTCTTTTTTGATGCAGTTCGTCTATGACTTCACCTTCATGGAGGAAGGCTTGGGGAACGTGGACAGTCTCATCTACGACCTCAAAGAGGAGCTTCAGACTGCTAGGGCTGCCAGGGAAGTAGCCGAGGAGCTGAAGCAATCCATGGAGGACCGTCTTGTCCGGGTGACTGATAAAGTTTGCGACCTGAAGGGCAAACTGAAAAGCGCCAACTCGAGGATAGCGGGACAAGAGGCAGGGTGGAACAGAGCAGGAGGCAAGTTGAATCCTTGGAGCGGACTGCCAGGGAGAACCAGGAGAAGATGGAGAGCCTGTCCAAGGTGGCGGAGGAGGCTTCTAGGAGGGCCGAAGAGACGATCCTAGAATCCGAAGCTGCCAAGAGGGAGGCCGAAGCCGCCAAGAGGGAGTCTGAAGCTTTGAGGAAGCAGATAGACAATGCCGTGGCTGACTTCAAGATGTCTTCACAATTTCAGACAGATATTGATGAAGTATCATTGTATGCCTACCAGCATGGCTTCAATGATGGGCTTTCCAAGGTAAAGGAGACCCTCCCTCACCTCGACCTTTCAAAGATCCCCTCCTACAACATAATTGGAGAGGAAGGAGGAGAAACAGAGGAGGCCGAAGCTGTAGGGAAGGTCGGGAGTCACCATGTTCGGCGGAGGAGGCTGCTACCTCAGTCGAAAACCCGGAAGTGATCTCGGCTTTGATCTTGGCCCAGGAGGCGACTCAGGCTGGAGGAGTCCAGGCTGAAGGTTCTCTCATTCCGGCCCAGATTGATGAGACCTTCTCCGATCAAGTAGATAGGTTGCTCCAGTCCTGTGGTGTGGAGCCCTCTCCTGTTGATGTTGAGTGACCTGGATCACTCCGAATGTATTTTCTTCTTCTTTTTCACTTGTATTGCCAATGAACTTTGTATTGCAATTTTTCCAGATTTGGAATGAATCTTCTTTCTTTGCATATGCATTGTTGTGCCTCATGTGTTCATGTGTAGCCTGAAACGGTTCTATCGTTTCTCCTTTGGCCTAGTCGAACGATAGCCTTCGAAGGCCATCCAGTTGATAAGAGCCGGTTTTACCGTTCTCTTTTCCGCTTAGTCGAACAGTCACGATCGAAGGCCGTTCAGTCGGTAAGGACGAATCCTTGAACAGACCAGAACTCCATTGCATTGCCTTCCTTCGAACGATTAGCTTGTCCGTTGGGGCGGACAGAGTCAATTCCCCGCCAATCAATAATTAGGAGGATTTGATTAGGATCACCGTTGTCCACGTGGCACATCGAAATTTGTACAGTGACGATCCCTTGCACCTTATGAGCCACCGGGCCTCTTTTTTTCCAAAAAGAGACCATTAATGATGCTGTCGCATAATACAGATTTTTCCAGATTCGAAGCGATGGTGGTTGCGATCCTGGGGATGGCTTCCGAGAGACTTTCTGGTTCTCGAAGCGTCACCCAGACACGTGGCACCTTCTCATTTGGTCAGGAAGGACATGGGATGCGCCTCCCCGTAGTCGATTGTGGGCGCAGGGTTTCTATAAATAGGACCCCGCCCCCTGCTGTCGAAGGCCATTTCTGTTAGTGTCTTCCTTCCATTAGCCATGAGGTTCAGCACTTCCGAGCTTTGTCGTACGGCGAAGAGGAGGGCTATTGATCCTAAAAGGAAATGAAGTCCGGGGCCATCTGGGCCCGTTGGCGAAGAGGAGGAGCCTCTGGTTGACCGTCTCGAGAAGAAGGTCCGCCTTCTGGAGGCTCAGTTGAGGGAGGCCCGGGCCCAAGTCATGGCGGCGACCATGGCGGTGGAGGAGGCGAAGAAGGAGGCAGCGGAGGCCGTCGCAAACTTCAGAACTTCTGTCTCATTCAAGGATGAGGTCGTCGGGGTGGCCCTGGACTCCTTCCATCAGGGGTTTCAGGAGTGTCGGAGGAAAGCCTCCAGGTTTTATGACCTGAAGGGCTTGGATAATATCAAACCCTCCGTTCCCTCCCCGGCCATGAATTCGACTCTGACTCCGACGAGGGGTCGGACTCGAGTTCGGACGGGAACCCCTGGGACCCTTCGTCGTCCCATCTAGTCTCTCCCCGATGGTACGGGAAAAACCTGTCGGGGAGTTAATGCAAATTTCCCAACCTGCTGTTGCTGCTACTACTGCTGCCTTTTTTTTTTTATCTCTCTTTTGGAGAGTTTTTCTTTTTTCTTTTTCTTACTCTCTTTATAGGAGAGTTTCTTTCTTTTTTCTTTCTTTTCTTTTCTTTATGTAAGAAAAATTGAAAGAAATGAAAGATCTTTTCTGTTATCTCTTCCCGTATATTTTCTGCGATGTGTTGCATCACGATTTGTCCATAATGTAGACTCCATAAACCACTTGCAGTTTGTAGGGAAGAAGTAGGGTCCGTTGGACCGTTCTGAGAGTGTTTGTTGTTGACAGAGAGGACGACAATGATCCTTTTAGGCACGTGTTCGGATTTACCGTAGGGTAGGTTACAAAAACCGTCCTTGTGCACTTTCTGTCATGATTAAGGTAGGCTGTTCAGGCCTGTCTCGGCATGTGTTCGGATTCACCGTAGGGTAGGTTACGAAAACCATCCCTACGCCTTTGATCTTTTTGGTGGCCTGGTTGGGCCATCAATTGCGCTCGTCGGGCATACCGATAAGGTGAGTGGATTAGACTCTCCTTTGTGTAGTTGACCGATTTTTCAGATCGGGTCATTTGGCTGTTGTCGTTCAGTCGATGCAACTAGCCGTTCTGAGTCGAGTAGGGTTGAGGACTTTACACAGGAGTTTTTTTGGAACTTTTTCATTGATAGTATTTGCGAAGGTTTTGTACATTCCATGGCCGAGATAGAGTCTTCCCCTCCAGGGTCTTGAGTCGATATGTCCCTGGTCGAATGACTTCTTCGACTTGATATGGGCCTTCCCAGTTAGGGAAGAGTTTACCCTGTTCTATTGGCCTGGACACTTCTGCTCTTCGCAATACCATGTCCCCCGTGCAGAAAGTTTGCTCCTTCACCCTTGCATTGTAGTACTTGGCGACCTTTTGCTGGTATGCCACCATTCTTATCTGGGCCTGTAGCCTGGTGCTTGATAGCAGATCCAGATCGATCCTTCTGCGATTAGAATTATCAGGCTCTTCATAGTTGTCAATTCTCAAGGACTGTAGGAGACTTCGATAGGTAGCACGGCTTCGATACCGTAGGCTAGGTTGAACGGAGATTCGCCGGTGGCTGTTCTTGGGGTAGTTCGGTACGCCCAAAGAACAGAGGTCAGCTCTTCGGCCCAAAGCCCTTTGGCGGCGTTCAACCTTGTCTTTAGACCATGGAGGATGGTCCGGTTGGTGACTTCGGCTTCTCCGTTGGACTGTGGATGTGCAACGGATGTTAGCCGATGCTAGATAAGGTACCAAGTACAGAAGTCCTTGAACTTCGGATTATTGAATTGTCTCCCGTTATCCGTGATGATGACGTGTGGGATACCGGACCTGCAGATGATGGAGTTTTTCACAAAACTCTCCACCTTGCCCTCTGTGATTTGGGCCAATGGTTTGGCTTCCACCCATTTCGTGAAGTAGTCGATGGCCACTAGGAGGAACTTCCTTTGCCCTGATGCTGGTGGGAACGGGCCAAGAATATCCATCCCCCACTGGGCAAAGGGCCATGGGGCTGTCAACTGAGTCAGGTGACTCGCAGGTTGTCTCTGTACATTGGCATACCTCTGGTATTGGTCGCACTTCCGCACGAAATCAGCTGAGTCCTTCTGGATGGAGGGCCAGTAATACCCTTGTCGAATAATCTTGTATGCTAGAGATCTGCCTCCCAAGTGATCCCCGCATATGCCCTCGTGGACCTCTCTCAATGCATAATCTGCATCGGTGGGTCCGAGGCATTTCAGCAGTGGTTGGGAGAATGATCTCTTGTAGAGGGTTCCGTCTAAGATGACGTACTGAGATGCCATCCAGCGGATCTTCTTGGCCTCTGCCTTATCTTCGGGCAGTTCTCCTTCATTCAGGAATCTGATGATGGGATCTATCCAGCTTGGCTCAGCATCAATCTGGCGTACCTCTGCAGCCTCTTTGGCAATGCTTGGAGTTTCAAGATGTTCAACAAAGATGCGCCCGAGAGACTCCGGCGCTGTAGTTGCCAGTCGAGACAGTGCATCTGCCCGGGAGTTCTCTGATAAGGGAACATGAATAATTTCAAAATATTCCAATTGAAAGGATAAGGCCTGAATCTTCTCTAGGTATTGTACCATGGTTGGATCTTTGGCTCCGTACTCTCCATTGACTTGATTCACAACCAGTTGAGAGTCGGAGAAGGCTCAGAGTTGCCGGACTCCCAGATCTTTGGCGATCTGAAGTCCGGCGAGTAGGGTCTCATATTCAGCCTGATTATTGGAGGCGTGGAAGGAGAAACGGAGTGCATACTCTATAATCTGGCCGTCAGGTTCGGCCAACATGAGTCCAGCTCCGCACCCGGTAGCATTGGAAGCTCCGTCCATATAAAGCACCCAAACGGACTTCATCTCCTTTGGGGCTTCTCCTTCATCCGAAGAGGCCTCATCTTCGGACTTCCAGGTGCACTCGGCCAGAAAATCGGAGAGCACCTGGGCCTTCATAGCCGCTCGGGACTGGAAGCTATGTCAAATTCGCTTAGCTTCACAGCCCACTTAGCTATCCTTCCAGAAGTGTCCGAAGATCGAAGAACGGCCTTGAGAGGTTGATCAGTCAGCACCACGATAGCGTGGGTCTGGAAATATGGCGTAGTCGCTTTGCCGCAATCACTAAAGAGTAGATCAGCTTCTGCATCCTTGCATACCGCGTTTCTGCATCATGCAGGATCTTGCTGATAGTAGATCGGCTTGTGGGACCCGTCTTCCTCCTTTCGGACAAGAACCAAGCTCACTGCTTCGTTTGAAGCAAAGAGGTACAGGTAGAGGACCTCGCCTTCTTTTGGCTTGGAGAGCAATGGCGGGGTCTCCAAATACTTCTTCAATTCCTCAAAGGCAGCACGACAGTCTTCGGACCATTCGAAGCCCTTTGATTATTAAAGCACCTTGAAGAACGGAAGACATTTCTCGACGAATCGAGAGATAAATCAACTTAGAGAGGCAATCCTTCCTGTCAACTGTTGGACTTCCTTTTTACAGGAGGGATGTCGCATATCCTTCAAGGCCTGGATCTTCTCGGGGTTGGCCTCATCCCTTGTTTGGTGACAAAGAAGCCCAGGAATTTACCCGATGTGACCCCGAAGGTGCACTTTGCTGGGTTTAACTTCATTTTGTAGCGCCGGAGAGCACTGAATGACTCCTCCAAGTTATGGATGTGGTCTCTCCGGTGGAGACTCTTGACGATCATGTCGTCAAAATAGGCCTCCATATTCCTTCTTAGTTGCTTTTCAAACACCTTATTGATGTGTCTTTGAAATGTTGCTCCGGTGTTCTTGAGGCCGAACGGCATCATCTTGTAGCAATAGAGACATTTTTCAGTTATGAATGACGTCTTCTCCTCTTCTTGCGGATCCATTCTGATCTAGTTATAGCCAGAGGAGGCGTCCATAAAGCTCAGCAACTGGTGGCCGGCGGTAGCGTCGACCAGTTGATCAATCTTTGGGAGAGGAAAGCTATCTTTTGGGCAAGCCTTATTGAGGTCTGTATAGTCGATGCAATTCCTCCACTAGCTACTAGCTTTCTTCACCATTACCACATTGGCCAGCCAATCGGGGTAGCGGGCCTTTCTGATGAACCCTGCCTTAAGGAGCTTGCTAACCTCTTCATCAATAGCTTGCTGTCTTTCGGAGGCGAAGCTCCTCTTCTTCTGTTGCACCGGCTTGTACTCAGGGGTTACTTCCAGCCGATGAATAATCACTTCGGCGAAAATCCCGGGCATGTCCGAAGCCGACCAGGCAAAGACATCGGCATTGTCCCTAAGGAAATGGATCATCTTCGTTCTGGTTTCCTCGTCAAGGGCGCTCCCAATTTGCACAACTCTGGAGGGATCTTCCTCTTTCAAAGGTATCGGGATGGTCCTCTCCATGGGTTCACCAAGGTTTGTGGCTGAATCCCTCGGATCCAGCTGATCCGGGATTGTCGAATCTCTGAAGTGCCTGTCTTCAATCATTAGACATTGCCGTGCCATCCTCTGGTTCCCTCTAACTTCTCCAACACCATTCCTGGTGGGGAAGCGTACTAAGAGGTAGTGAGAGGAGATCACGGTCCGGAACCTGTTCAAGGCGGGCCTCCCTAGAATAATGTTATCTGCAGAGGGGATCTGGACCACCGTGAAGTTGATCGGCAATGTCTTTTATTGAGGCTCGGAGTCGAGAGTTACAGGCAACACTATCTCCCCTTCGGCATAAACTTGGTTACCCCCAAAACCGGAGAGTGGTATGGGAGATCTCTATAGTTGATGTTTAGGCAAACATATTTTGGAGAATGCATCGTACATCAAGATATCAGTCGAACTTCCATTATCAATAAGAACTCTCTGTACATCATAATTGGCCACTACGGCCGAAATTACAAAAGGGTCGTCGTGTGGGAGCCGGACTCCCGCAAGGTCATCTCGGAGAAGAGGATGGAGTTGTTATCTTTTAGTCACTTCGAAGCTTCATCTTCATCCCTTCTCCAATTGGCAGGCCGGTGTATCATCCCTACACCTCCATTGATGGGCCTTTGGTTTGGCAATTCGGCCTCTTCAGGAGGTGGCTGGGGAATAGTTACTTCCGACCGGGGCCCCTGGCGACCGATGTACCGTCCTAGGTACCCCCTCTTGATGAGATCCTTGATTGCATCTCTCAGCTGGATGCATTCTTTGTGTTGTGCCTGTGGTCCCGGTGGAATCGACAGAATTTGTTCCTGTTCCTTGCGGAAGAGGAGGCCTTCATGGGACGGGACTGTTGGAGATAGTTTTCTTTTTCTATCTCCATGAGGATCTTTTCTCGAGGGAGGTTGAGGGGGGTGTATGAGTCGAATCTTCCTCCCAATACTCTGGGCTTGGGAGGGCTTCTCCGGCGGTCTGCATATTTGCCGCCGTTATTGTTGGAAGTTTGGGAGCCTTGCCCCCTGTTATTCTTCTTCTTTGAAGGGGGTTTCCCTTCAATCAAACATCGATTCGCCGCCTGCTCTTCAGTATCGGTGTATTTCTGAGCCCTTGATAGGAGCTCAACGTAGCTTTTGGGAAACTTCTATTCCAGGAAAAAAGTAAGCCTGGAGGTTCGAAGCCCCTTCTTCAGAGCTGACATGGCCACGTGCTCGTTGAGATCGGGGATCTCAAACGTGGCCGCATTGAACCTGGAGATGTAATCTCTCAGGCTCTCTCCTTCATTTTGGTAAAGGAGGAAGAGTGTGTCCGTATTCCGAGGAGTCTTGCGGCAGGTCCTGAAATGCAAGACAAATAATTTTTCTAACTCAGAAAAGGAATCGAACGTACCTGGGCGCAGACTCGAGTACCACATCCGAGCGGACTTCTTCAAGGTAGCCGGGAACGTCAAACAGTACGTCACGTCCGAAGCTCCTTGAATCATCATATGGGCTTTGAAGCTGTTCAAATGGTCGAAAGGGTCGGTGGTGCCATCGTAGGGTTCCATCTGGGGAACCCTGAAGTGTCGAGGAATGTCCTTTGCCATGATGTAGTCGGTGTAGGGTGGGCGCAGATCATCCACAATCAGATCCTCGGATCTCTCTGATCCCGCATTCTCTGTTCTCGCGCCCTTGCCATCTCTGATTCGATGGCTATGAATCTCCCGTCATAATCAGGAGTCTGCTTGGACGCTCTTTCCACCGGAGTGGAGTCTTCAGAGGAGGAGGAGGAAGTTTGCCTAGGCCTTTTTCCTTTTTGTGGAGAATCGATGGACCTAGGCAGTCTCGAAGTTCGGCCTTCGGAAGAGGGCCGAGAATGGGAGGAGGGATGCACTGAATCCTCCCGTGGTGCTCTCCTTCTTTGAGATCGAGAGCTATGTCTAGAAACAGCCGGTGGGTTTGCCACCGAGAAGGCTCTGTCTTGAAACTCTTGAACCATGGCCGTCAGGTTGGCGACCTGGTTCAAAAGAGCTTCGAACTGCTGTGCTCCCACAGTAACCATGGGAGGTGGAACATCGTTCACCTCCGGGGGTGCAACCCCCTGAGACGGAGCACGACTCCGGCTTGTAGAAGCATTTTGGGCTTTTCCTCTTGCCATCAAAGAATTCTTTGTTTCTTCTCCTTGTTTGGGAGGGAGCTTAACAAATATTAGTAAAACTGTCGCCCCCTACCTGGCACGCCAATCTGTTGGCGTGGAGTCCCTAGATCGGCCGGTCAGAACCGCTGCGTCGCAGGACCGCTGCGTCGCAGGACCGCTTCCTGGTTCACCTGTAAAACAAGTCCCTTGCCGGAGTTGTTCCGGCGGAGGACACTCCGATGCCTAAGTCAGTAACGGATTTTAGCCACAGAATGGGGAAGATGTCGAAAATGGAAGAGAAAAAGAGCTCTTGGAGATTGAGAATGTGTATGTGCGAGATTATTAACGCGTACCTCTCGAGCCATCCTTCTTACCCATATTTAAAATATGGCCTCCGGTCTGTGGCCCGCTCTTTTCCTGGAGATCATGGGGAGCCATTCACTCCCATGATAGTCGATTGTGGATTGTCAATGAGCGGTTCCGGCCAGATCAGAGACGTGGCTGCAGGAATTGCGCGCCATGATCATGGCATGATGAGTGTCGATTGTAACCGTTGGTTACAGTTTCCTTTTTGGAATAGATTGTAGTTCAAGCTTCGGGTTTTTTCTTGCATGGGCCGAAGGCTTGATATTTCCCCGAGGCCAGAGATCATGTCTACGGCGGGGACTGAAGTTCGTGTCTTAGGAAGTCGATGAGTAGTTCAGACTTCGGCCGGGGCCGGAGGTGCTACCCGAAGGACTGGCCTTCGGATGTTGTAGTTCGGTGTGAAGCCTTGAGTTGCTTACAGTTGGCCTTCGCTTAGTCCGAAGTCCGTAGTCCGGAGAACCGGGGCTTCGATAAGTCGAACCGGAGCCTGGTTCGTAGCTGAACCAGGATATCCCAACAACATGCAAAGCATAAAGATATCCATCCAAGTAACCTGAAACTCAGTGCATAGATTAAAAATTTCAATAATGTACGATTCACTCATTGCCAGCAATCTAGCATCAAGATCTCGGATTACAAATCTAGCACCATCCCTAACATCCCTGACATTGTTATCAAAGTCGATCTTGACAAATTCCAAAAGAAAGGGCTCCTAAGAAATAAAAACCATCCTATGGATCGTTGTTGGAATGGTAGGGAAGTTTCAATGGTCGGGGCCATCAAGAGACTGATTTGCAGTATCGAAATGATTATACTCCATTGTCAAAAAAAAACTATTCTCATCACATGGTGAATAGGCACCACCTTAGCATCAAGGACGAGACCATTCTTAGAAAACTAGATCTGGTAGGCGATGTAAGCCATGTAGCCCCGTAGGTACCGGCTTTCCCCTTCACATTACTTTAATGGATAATATCTAGGAAAGACTTTTGCCAAGGATCATTGCTCATCTCCCATGGCTGACCATCGGTATCCCTCCAAATCAACCTTATCTTCGGGCAACTAAAAATAACATGCTCTATCATCTCATCCTCCAAACTATATATTAGGTAGGGAATAAAAATCTCCATGCCTCTACCCCCGAGAAAGCTGCACATCGGAAGCCGATCCCAGGCCACCTTCCAAATGAACAGCTTTACCTTGGGATGGATGCCACCCTCCAAATCCAGGCAATGTCCATCCTCTTATTTGGCAAGGACTTGTACATCTCGATAAGGTCTCTCATGGAGATTTTGGGGTGATAGAAGCACCTCCATACTCTCATGTCCTTACTCTAATGGATTGTAAGAGGAACGGCGATGATCTGATCAGCAAGTAGCCCGCTAAAAAGGTGGATAATATCAAGAGCTCTCCAATCCTCACTATCAGCAGTGATCAAGTCACTGATACACAGAATGTAATCCAGATCATTATTGACGAAGGTAGGTCATCTAGATAGTGGTAAACTGAAGATCCAAGCATCATAAATCAAATTTACCAAGATTCTATTCCCAATCAACCATCTAACCCTGGATAAAATTGCTAGAGCCCGGCTCTTGAATGGGCTACCTTAGCAAGGCTAGGTTGGACTTAAGCCTAGAAATCTACGTGGGTTGCCATGCGATCAGCATTATTATTGCCCATAACTTACTAGTAGATGGGGAGAGAGAGGACATCTATCTTGCTTGACATGTATGCCGAATGAAATCATTCAATGGATAGCATCCTATATTACCGACCTATTGGCATTGTTTGGAGTTTTTTTTTTATACCAAACTAAATCTAAAAGAAGCAACAAGCAAAATATTTTTAATTAACTAAAAATATTTATTATATAATTGATTAATGCTAAGTAGATTATGCATTAAATTATTAATAAGCAAAACATTTTTAATGCTAGCGATAGAATTGATTCTTATATTACCGAGACTAATATTTTTATCTTTACTATTATATCAAAATTCATAATTATTCTATTTTTAACTTTAAAGAAGAGAAATTGAAATTTATCTCCTGTCATGTGTCTTGAGCATCCATTGTCTAGGTACTACTATTTTTTATTTTAAAGGATGCCAAGTACACCTACAAAATATAAATCAAGTGTACTTTTAGATATCCAAACTTTTTTAGATCCTTTGAATTAGTAACAATAATTTCTTTTAAAACCCAAATTTACTTCATTTTAATATTTTCAAACATTGCAATCAATTGATTTATGACCAATCTTATTGCATTTAAAATAGATAATGGCATGATTTTTAATTGTCAATTTTACAACCATGTTTTTCATAAACTTTGGTTTATTTGAAGCATTGAAACCTAAACTAGTTTTATCAAAAATAACTTTCCCTTTTTCTAATATCATTTACAATTTTTTTAAACTAAGAGTAAATCTTTTATCAATAAGTTTTAATTGATCAACTTCTTTAAGAAAACTTTTGTTCTTTTTAAGTAAAACATTTTATTCTTTCAAAACCTTTTCTTTTTTTCTAAATAAATATTTTTTCTTCAAGCAAGGAGTGATTTAGCTTTCTAAGTTTTTTATTTTTAAGGTTAAGCTTTTTCAAATCATTGAGCAATGAATAAAAAGCATTATGTAATTTTTCAAAAATAAAATCATTGCAATTTTTAGAATTTGTCTCATTCTCACATGCCATGGAGCAAAAGTTTGCAAATTTATTTTACTTTTTATTTATTTTGATTCATGCTCATTAGGTTGGTGGATGTAGGTCCGCAAGTAACTTAAGTAAATCAAGACTTCAATCTCCTTCTTCAAGGTGAAGCAGTCCTCCATGTCGTGCTTATAGTCTTGATAAAAATAGCAGTACTTCGAGAGATCCTTCTCGGTCTTTTTACTCATCTTCCTGGGTTAGCTGACAATATCCTGATTTTTTATCTCCATTAAGATCTGTCCCCAGAAAGCATTCAACAGTATGAACTCTTTATAACAATAGCATGGGCTTCTAGAGTAGCGATAGGGTCTTGCTTCATCGCTCTGCTTCTTGGGTTGAGGAGGGAGAGGGCAACTCTCCTGGAGTGCTTTTACTCCCCTCTTTCTTTTAACTTCTCTGCCATACCTTCTTTGGCATTGATATATTTCTCAGAGTGTGTCAAAAGTTCTAAAAGATCATGAGGGAACCTCTTGGAAAGGGAGTGAAAAAAGCTTCCCGCTTTGAGCCCCCTCAAAAGGATTGACATCGTACTTGCTGGTTCCAAGCTGTGGACCTTTAGCATGGTCGCTCTAAAACAATCTATGAAACTCTAGAGAGCCTCTCCTTCCTCCTGGCAGATGGAGAAGAGAAAGTTGGAGTTCTTTTTGGACCTTCGACTACTCTAAAACTAGGTGATTAACTTTCTGCTGAGCTCTTCAAAAGAGCTGATGAAGTGAGGCGAGAGTTTGGTATACCAAGCTCGGGTTGCATCTCTGAACATGGCAAGAAAGAAACTTGCACATCAAGGAATTAGACATCTATTGTAGCATCATAAGATCCTTGAAGCTCTCTAAGTGGTCGCACGAGTCGGTGGAGCCATTGTAGGCCTCTATGGATGGTGCCTTGAAGTGACGAGGGATGGGCTCCTCAATGTTCGCTCGGGAGAAGGGTGGATGCATGGTGAAGAGTGGCTTGCCCAGTAGCATTGTTTCCTATCATTATAGGGCTTCTAGATAACCATCCACCTCTTAAGCTTTCAATCCAACTCGTCCCACTGTCGATTGTGTTTTCCAAATATTGATATGCCGGTCCCTCCATCAAGTAATCCTACAAAGAAGAAGAAGACGAAGAAAGTGAAATAGGAGAATAGTGTTCATGATTCGTATCTCAATAACCTGTTAGGCGATGGGCATGGTGTGATGAGATACCCCTAGGGACCCCATGGTTGCGATGGGTGATGATAAGGAGTTTGCCTAGGATTGCCAGCTAGTTGGGAGACCGTTGGGAGTGCTTCTACTCCAGCGAGATAGGGTAAGCTTTCCTGTTTTGCCCCCATGTTAAAGGGGAATGTCTGAAGGTGATTGCTCAACTAGCATCGAGGCTGGCCAAGTTGGTGGCTACTACAGGGCCTGCATTATAGTGGCCAGTGACTGGACTTGGTGTAGAGTCGCTAAACTACTCGGCCATCATAGGAGAGGTAATTGAAGATTCGCTTGTGCTCTGGTCTAGGAGAGCCCAAGGGTGATCCACCAAGGTAGCCAGCTCCTCTATAGGAGTAGTGGATTCTACCATTACCTTTCTTTTCTCCATAGTTGCACAAAAAAAGAAGGCTACAAGTCCTCTCAATAACTGTTTGCACCATGGCCCTACTTCTAGCACTAATTTATTACAATTTTGCTTGAGACTTGTTGATATTGCTAGATATAGATGATATGTTAGATGGCTCTGGGTTTCCCTCTAGGTTGAGCGGATATTCTGGAACCTGCAAAAATAATAAAGACACGGAAGTCTAGCCACGATGGGGGGTTTCCCGGTGGTGGACCCTCTGATACCTAAATCAGTCTCTTATATAAGTAAATAGAAAAGAGAGGTCTACAACTTCTAGGTGGATGGAGTAATAGTGGATTGCAGTGTTAGAGTGGAAGTGGGTGAAGCAATGGAGGCAAGGCTCAAGAGAGAGTAGGCGAGGCTTAGGTGAGGTAAGGGAGGTAGTCTCAACCTTCACTTGAGCTCCAACCTAAGGCTTAGGGTGTCTCTAAGAGGACTTTTGAGACTCTTAAAGGGTTTATTTCAAAAATAAAAAGAATTTAAGGAAAGCTTACCCTTCTAGAAGGACTTACTTGGAGGGTCCCGGGAAATAATTTTATAGATAGATATATGGAGTATTTGACACCTAAGGGACATTCTATGATACAGAAAGTGATGGCTAGCATGTCTTTGTAGAGCACATGCCCTTGGAAGAGTGGCTTTGAGCAATTGCGGATGGCATGAGCTTGTCTTCATGATAGGTGTGCTTTCATAGTGTACTATATTTGTGGGAGTGGTTGGTGTCAGAGAGTTGTGGTGCTGGGTACTTGTCCTTTTATAGAAGAAAGGGAGGTAAAGCTGTAAAGGGCTTCTCCCAGCATGGCTTCTGATGAACTTATGCAGGCTTTGGAAAGTCTACTTTTTGTGCTAAGTTGGAGGGCAACGTGGTGAGATATGCTGGACTCCATGTAGGCCTAACTATTTTTAGGTACATTAAAGATGATGACACGTATTCTCAAGAGTTGAGAATCTAAGGCATATATCGTTAGTGATTAATTTTTGAATTACTCCTAATCGATGGATCATCATAGGGATGGTAATTGATCAATTTAGATTGATGCACGAATCACTCCATCTGGGTAGATGAGTCTCAAGTCTACAATATAGCGACACTGAGTGAGAGTGCAGATACTTGTTAAGAATAATGATACTAAGTATGACCAATATGAGAAGGCACTTGGATGACTACCTACTTGTCAGTAATGTACTTAATGCTATAATAGTATGATTGGTCCCTAGATGTGTGATGCCTCGGCTATTCATAATGAGGATGCTATGGTTTGATTGTGCATAAACCTGATCCCTAGCCATATGGATCCTCGTAGTGCATGTTAGCTATAATAGGTTTGATGCGGCAAGATCGTTGACATGGAGCACTCTCAGACCCAGCTGGCGGCCGCGTTGCCAATCAATGCCAACTAGGCTGAGTGTTGGGAATTGTATCCCAAAGCCAATCGTCTAGGCTATAGACGGTTGTGCTATTTTATATTTATATATGAATTTTTAATAATAAATACAAGTTATTTATTTTTGGCTGTCCATCATTTTATATTTTCCTGTAATGAACTCTTATATGATGGAGTCCTTAGAACTACATTGTTTGATATAGAGAAGTGTTGCCGCCAAGATCATCGTGGCCCATAGCTGCTGCCGGCGCCGGAGTGCGCTCCCTTTGCTGCCTGGAGGTCCTCTGGTCCTAGACATGCAAAACAGGGGTTAGTGACCCGGACCGGGATTTCCGGTAGGGGCACTCCGACGGTCAAGTCAGTGATGATCTAGGGGAACAGATCCTCCTGGTCGAGCCCCTCTTGATGGACTCCACACAAGGAGTGTATTGTGTAAGAGTGGGATGCAAGTGTGTCGGGGAAAGTTTGGCCTGATTAGAGGGAGTCTCTGTGTGGCCCTTCCGTCCGACCTTGCTCGAGGATATTGGTGGTGCCATGCTCCTCTTCTTGGTAGAGCGTGCACTTGTGTTCCAGTGTCGTGGCTTGTGCCTTGCCTGTGTTGTGGTTGTTACCTTCGAGTTTTTGTGAGGTCAAGTCAGTGACGATCCAGGAGAACAGATCCTCCTGGTCGAGCCCCTCTTGATGGACTCCACATGAGGAGTGTGTTGTGTAAGAGTGGGATGCAAGTGTGTCGGGGGAAGTGTGGCCTGGTTAGAGGGAGTCTCTATGTGGCCCTTCCGTCCAACCTTGCTCGAGGATATTGATGGTGTCATGCTCCTCTTCTTGGTAGAGCGTGCACTTGTGTTCCAGTGTCGTGGCTTGTGCCTTGCCTGTGTTGTGGTTGTTACCTTCGAGTTTTTGTGAACTAGGTTACCATTGGGCATCCATCTTGGGATCTCCACCGGGCTGTCAGGCACGTGCGGCGGTGTCCCGATGAGCCTTTCCTGATTCATGATAAGAGAAGCTATCATGTGCTCTGACATTCCCCTTGGTCACCTCATTTCGAGAAACCTGGCAGTACCTCGATTGGTGGGCCTTCGTCCCTGGGATTCGAATCTCCTGGTTGGCTCTCTCTCGGGTGGTCTAGGTGTTTGGTGAGGAGCGTGGTGCCTCGGTCAGTGTGTTTCTTCCATTTCTAGTGTAACCGATGGCTGCAGGCGGTCAGTATGGTCTGGCAGGTGCTCCAGTGTAGTCCTCGATCGGCTCGCCGGTATCCTAGGATGGTGGTGCCAATGTCCGAGCTGGGGCTGAGCTGGAATGGCAGGGCTAGCTCCGACCTAGACGTCCTAAGCTTGCACGGTCATCTCGATGGAGGAGGGCAGACTGTGGGTTCGGTCTAGAGGGCTCGCACTCGGAGAGGCTCCATGTAGTGGAGGAGGGCCGAGCTTGACTCTGACCATAGGGCTCGATCTCCGAGGATCTCGCTCTGGAGGGCAGAGTGCGGGCCCGGTCCAGAGGGCTCGTGCTTGTAGAGACTCCACGTGGTGGAGGAGGGCTGAGCTCGACTCTGACCACAGGGCTCGATCTCTGAGGGTCTCGCTCTAGAGGGCAGAGTGCGGGCCCGGTCCAGAGGGCTCGCGCTCGAAGAGGCTCCACGTGGTGGAGAAGGGCTGAGCTCAACTCCGACCACAGGGCTCGATCTCTGAGGGTCTCGCTCTGGAGGGCAAAGTGCAGCTCCAGCCTAGGCGTCCCAAGCTCGCGGGACCGACCTGGCGGAGTACGGAGCTCAACTCATTGTCTCAAGGGAGCTCAGCTCGGCTCGGCAGAGGAGTCAGAGCAAGAGAATTGACGTGGCGTCCGACGCGGCGGCTTCCATTGATGTGGTGCCTGTCAGTTTCCCTATGTTAGCAATCCTGCCACATTATTTGCCCCCCACTCCCGAGGCTCGCTAGTGCGCGGCACTTGGGCCAAAGGGAGTAATTACGGTGAGATCTGGCATAATGATGGCCATGATTGCTGGCGCCTCGTGAGACGGTCCAGCGAGCCAATGCGGGGGCACCACGTGGCCACGTCCGAGGAGTAGTTAATGTTGGCACGGAATTCAGAGTGACCGGGATGCCGTTTTTGTCGACGGGCCGCATGTGGCTTGGATCCGTTGGCAGGGGGGTCGGGTCGGTACGGATCCATCGAGTCATTTCGAAATGAAAGGAGGGCCTTACCCGAAACATCCATACTTTTGAATTCTCTGTGCTTGCTGCTATGTCCGGGCTTTCTTCTTCCTTCCAGTTGCCTCAGATCTTCTAAGGAACCAGGTTAGTCTCCTCTTTCTTTCTCCTTCGCCAGAATAGGATCTTTGCTCTAGGTCTGGGGTCTCCTTTGAGTCGAGTCCGTTCTTCATCTTCCTCTTCGAGTCCTTCACCTCTCTTATTCTTGAGGATGTCCCGCTTTGGCCCGGGCTTCCGCCCCTCCACTGATCAGGGCGAGGCCGGTCCCTCTGAGTGGAGGCCGGCATCTTCTTCCTCCTCCGATGAGGGGGAGGATGCGACTCGCTTCGAGCTCAGTAGGAGGCGTTCTCCCAGTCCGGTGCTCATCAGGGAGCCATGGTCCGATCCTTCTCTCCCTCCTCCTTCTTCTGTACCTGTTTTTGAGTCTGTCCGGTCCACAGGTCCTGGCGAGGTCGCCTTGACGATCACCACTGAGAAACTGGAGACCGTTCGGGATGTCTATGGCATCCCACATTCTGTTCGGCTTATGATCCCTCATCCGGGGGAACGGGTCACTTCCAGTGGCCCGGGCGACCTTGCTTTTTACGAGGAGACCTTCTCTGAGGGTCTCCGCTTTCCTTTCCATCCCTTCTTCCTTTTCGTCTTGGACAACTATCGTTTGGTCCCTACCCAGCTAGTGCCAAATGCCATTAGGGTCATCTTCTCCTTCATCGTGCTCTGCCACCTCCATGGGTTTGTTTCCCGGTTCTCTTTGTTTAGGGCTTTCTTTGCACTGAAGTACCACCCGACTGAGGACGGGTGGTGGTCCTTGTCTTCTTGCCCGAAGGGTATTAGATTCGAGCTCCCCTCTTCCATCAAGGGATGGAAGAGTAAATTCTTCTTCGTCGTGGTTGAGGGGGTCGACTGGGTATGGAGCGATCCGGACCAGTCCCCCAACCGAAATTCTATGGTCGATGTGGCTAACTGGGATGACTACGAGCAGCTCCGCACGGCCCAGGTCCCTTCTCTCGAGGTCTTGTTATCATAGCAGAACCTTTCCGACGCCAGGGTCGACCCAACAAATGGGTTGGGTGAGTTCGACCTGAACTTTTCTTTTTCTTCCTTGCATTCCTTTCACTGCTTCCTACGGGCTCTGACCGTTGTGTGATTTGCATGCAGGGATGATTTTCACAGAGAGTGACCTGCTGGCGATCACCCGAAAGAGACCACCGACTGGGCTGGTCGAGGAGCCCCCGACTAGGTGGGCCTAGGGCGAGGGTACACCCACGACTGCTCCTGCCGCGATGGCTGGTCCGAGCTCTGCTGCCCACGCCGGTCAGAGTTCAGGGGCGGCCCGAGCTGCCCCTGTGCCAGTGGAGAGGGTTGCATCTGTGATGCCGAGGCCGGTCCAGTAGGAGGCCCAGACGGTCCCAGAGCAGCGCGGTCATCAGGGGGCGGCCCCCACTGCGGAGCCTGAGGTAGTGGCCCGGGCAAGGGCCGCAGCTACTGCTGCTGCATCTTCCAGTCCTTCGAGTCCGCCTGTGATCGAGATCGGGGACGAGGAGGTTCGGGCCATGACCAAGGCTGCGACTGAGGCACCACCTGCACCGGTGTCAACTCCTCAGCCTGTCTCCAGGGGCCCTGCAGCTAGTGGGGCAAGGCCGCCCACTCCAGGAGAGAGTAGGAGGGAGGAGGCACGACATCGTCTCCCCTTCAAGATGGGGCCGGAGAGCTCGTTCCTCTGGAGCCCTGAACTGGCCGAGCGCATGATGGATTTCTCAATCCAGACATGCAACCGGCAGGATATGGTCGGATTGCGGTTGAGCGACGTCTTCAGTGCCATCTTCCCCCATCTTTACTCGGTGGGCTATTCCTTTCTTCTTCTCTTCTCTTTTTTTTCTTTTTCTTTTTTTTTTTTTTTTTTTTTTGAGCTGACCTCTTCTCATGGTGCAGATCGGTGCCGAGGTCCTCTTTATTAAGGGCTACTATCAGAACTGGGAACGTATCGAGTAGCAACAAGCAGCCGAGATCGAGTCTCTGAAGACCGATCTGAAGCAAAAGGCCAGGGCGAATGGGGTGCTTGAGCAGAAGGTCAAAGACCTGGAGAAGCAGCTCGTCGATGCCGAGGGACGCGCGAAGAAACTCCTGGAGGCCCGTGACTTGGAGCGGAGTCGCTCAAAGAAGGCTATCGACGATCTCTCCAAAGCTGGCAGCAGGGAAGGAAAAGCTGGCCATGGCTGAGAAGGCGGTAGAGGTGGCGGCCAAGTCGGCGGAGGCTGCCAGGATGGAGGCCACCGAGGCAAAGAAGGGGGCTGCCGAGGCCAAAAAGGGCACCGAGGAGGCCATTGCCAAGTTCAAGGCCTCGAAGGAGTTCATTGCCAAGATCCATCATACGACGTCGGACTCCTTCTACAAAGGCTTTATGTTCTTGCATGGCCGGATCAAGGCGCTTGTTCCTAAGAAGAGCCGCAGTTGCCTCAGGTATCCTTCGGCCTCGGATGCGGAGCCTGAAGAGGAGGTAGTCGAGGAAGCAGTGGCCTCCGAGCCTCCGACGCTAGCTGAGGTCGGGCTGTGCGAGGTTGGAGCTGATCAGCCGAAGGTTCCTGAAGGCGGGGCCTCTCAGCCTCAAGGCTCAGCAGGGGGGCCGACCAGCACAGAGTAGCCCTTTCTCTTTTTTTTTGTCTTTTGTTTCTTTTGTACTTGGTCGGGGCCACCTGGCATGTCGGGGGCCCGTAGAGCGTTTGTAACTGGCTCTTGATTAATAAGATTTGAATCTTCTTGCAACCTATCTTTTACTTCCCTTTTTTTTCTCTTTCTTTCACTCCCCTCCCTCTTTTCTTTGTTGTTTCTCTTTTTCTTCTTTCTTCCACTTCTTTTTTTTTTTTTGATGAGTGGGGAGATCAGAGAAGAGGGTCTCACCTTGCCTGGGACTTAATTACCAGGCTTTGGTGTCGGCAAGCCGGGTGCAAGGTTCTGGCAGTTGTGAGCAGCTAGGCTCGGTGGTTCCTTGGCCGGAGAGTTAGGCCCCGGTCCAAGGTGCCTGAGGGCTGTTCTCAGGTCTTGGATTGGCGTCTCGGAGCTGGGCTCGAAGATGGTTGATGACTGAGAGCAGCATGGCTCGAAGGTCCCTTGGCCGGAGATCTGAGCTCCGATCTTGAGTCGGCGTCTCGGAGCTGGGCTCGAAGACGGTCGATGACTGAGAGCAGCGTGGTTCGAAGGTCCCTTGGCCAGAGATCTGAGCTCTGGTCTTGGGCGATGAAATGAAGGTTTTGTCGCTGCATTTCCCTCTTATTCTCTTTCTTTCCTTCCCCTCTCTCTCTTTTCTTTTTTTTTTGATGAGTGGGGAGATCAGAGAAGAGGGTCACAGGATTTGGTTGCCTTAGAGCTAAGCTCGAGGCCTTCTTGGCTGGAGGGCTGGGCCCCGATCCAAGGGTTGGCTGAGAGCTTGGCTTAGGTCTTTGGCGCCTTGAAGCTAGGCTCGAGGCGTTGATAGGAGCTGCTTGGCTCCAAGATCCCTTGGCATCTCAGAGTTGGGCTCGAAGATGCTTGAGATTGAGAGCAGCATGGCTCGAAGATCCCTTGGCACCTCGGAGCTGGGCTCGAAGATGCTTGAGATTGAGAGCAGCTTGGCTCGAAGATCCCTTGGCCGAAGGTCTGAGCTCCGGTCTTGGGTCGGCGTCTCGGGGCTGGGCTCGGAGATGTTGATGATTGGGAGCGGCGTGGCTCAAAGATCCCTTAGTGTCTCAGAGCTGGGCTTGAAGATGCTTGAGATTGAGAGCAGCTTGGCTCAAAGATCCCTTGGCCGCGGGTCTGAGCTCCATTCTTAGGTCGGCATCTCGAAGCTAGGCTCGTAGATGTTGATGGTTGAGAACGGCGTGGCTCGAAGATCCCTTGGCTGGAGGGCTAAGCTCCGGTCTTGGGTCGGCATCTCGGAGCTGGGCTCGAAGACATTGATGGTTGAGAGTGGTGTAGCTCGAAGATCCCTTGGCATCTCGGAGTTGGGCTCGAAGATGCTTGAGATTGAGAGCAGCTTGGCTCGAAGATCCCTTGGCATCTTGGAGCTAGGCTTAAAGATGCTTGAGATTGAGAGCAGCTTGGCTCGAAGATCTCTTGGCATCTTGGAGCTGGGCTCGAAGATGCTTGAGATTGAGAGCAGCTTGGCTCGAAGATCCCTTGGTCGGAGGTCTGTGCTCCGGTCTTGGATTGGCGTCTCGGAGCTAGGCTCGGAGACGTTGATGATTGGGAGTGGTGTGGCTCGAAGATCCCTTGGCATCTCGGAGCTGGGCTCGAAGATTCTTAAGATTGAGAGCAGCTTGGCTCGAAGATCCCTTGGCTGGAGGTCTGAGCTCTAGTCTTGGGTTGGCGTCTCGGAGCTGGGCTCGGAGACGTTGATGATTGGGAGCGGCATGGCTCGAAGATCCCTTGGCATCTCGGAGCTGGGCTCAAAGATGCTTGAGATTGAGAGTAGCTTGGCTCGAAGATCCCTTGGCCGGAGGTCTGAGCTCTGGTCTTGGGTTGGCATCTCGAAGCTGGGCTCGGAGATGTCGATGGTTCTTTTCTGCAAGACATATATATACTCGTGCAAGGAAAAAGTCATTATCATTATTATTGATAGGAGACCTTACATCATCGATGGTATCTTCGCAGACTGCAGGCATTCCATGTTTGATGGAGCCTGACACCGTCGAGATCTTCGAGGTAATAGGCCCCTTGTGAGGGGGCTTCGGCCACCTTGTGGGGACCTCCCCAGCTCGATGAGCGCTTACCACGCTCCCGGGGTTGAGATGCCTCTGCTCGGTGTAGCACCAAGTCTCCGGGTTTGAAGGCTTCTGACCTGACCCGGGCATTGCAGTACCGGGCTGCTCGCTGTCGGTGGGCTTTGTTGAGGTCGATGTAGTCCACACAGATCCTCGCTGTCTCTTAGTGGAGACAATGGCATTGAGCAAGTTGAGCCCGAGCCGACCCAAGATTTTGTTGTAGGCGGAAAGGAGCCTGTCGACCATAACGGTGCTCTGCCGGTGGTGATCTTGAGTGATATCTCCCTTCACCCTTACGGAATCACCTGTGAAGCCAGCAAGGGAGGTATGCACAGGTTTGAGTTGATCGGGAGAAGGGTTCGTCTTGGAGAACGCATCATAAGAAAGTATATCTACGGAGCTTCCACTATTAACCATGATGCATTTTTACAAGATGCTTCGCGATCGTCATCTCGACGACCACGGCAGCATTATTTATATTTTTCCCCCGCTTCGTCCTTCCCTCATGAAGGGGAGTACATTCTCAGGATCCCCTGCCCCCCGGGCTTTTGGGTGTATGCGCAGCTCCCTAGGAAATCATGCCCACCGGCTTCTCGGTAGGACGATTGTCAATGGCTGAAGCTGGTTGAAGAGCGATGAGCACCTGGGATTCCACCTGTGGTTTGCCCCCCACAAACCTTTTGAGGTAGCCCTTCTTGATGAGTTCTTCAATTTCTCACTTGAGGTTGTGGCATTCCTCGATGTTGTGGTCATGGTTGCAGTGAAAGCGACAATACTTCGATTTATCATAGCCAGTGGAGGACTTCATCGGAAGTGGGCGCCTCAAGTAGTCCTCGCCTTCGATCTCCATAAGGATTTTTGTCCTCGGGGCAAGGAGAGGGGTGTAATTCTCCTCAGGAACGGGAGCCCCTCTCGATCTCGACCGGTCCCTCTGGGAGTTCGGGACTTGGGGTTCTGGCTTCTGGGTCCCAGGCATCTCGGCGGGGGTTGGCCTTTTCAGTGACTTCCCGTCGAGCTCCCTCCTCGTACGGTCCGCCTTCTCAGTGCGGGTGTACTTTTGCGCTCAGTGAAGGAGCTCGGAGTAAAGCTTGGGGAGCTTCTTGTCGAGCGAGTAGGTTAGGCGGGAAGTCCTGAGCCCTCGCTTCAGCACCAGCATGGCAACTGGATCATCAAGGTTATAAATCTCCAACATGGCAGCCTTGAAGCAGGCCACGTAGTCCCACAGGGGCTCACGGTCCTGCTACCGGATGGAGAAGAGGCTGTCTGCCTCTCGTGGCAACTTCCTGCAGGCATCGAAGTAGGCCACAAACTTCTACCCTAACTGGGCGAAAGAGTTGATGCTCTCCGGCTCCAAGCGGGTGAACCATGCCGAGCTGCTTTTCGGAGAGTGGCAGGAAAGGTGACACAGAGAAGAGCGTCAGTGGCCCCATGGACTCTCATGAGGGTCCGGTAGCTTTCCAGATGGTCCAGGGGGTCGGTGATCCCATCGTAAAGATCCACCTATGACATCCAGAACCGATGTGGGATCGGCTCTGCTTGGATTTCTTTGGAGAATGGGGGACGGGCGTCGTAGCCCGCTGGCTCGCTAGCTGAGCCTTGCATGTTGGCAAACTAGCGGGAGAACTCCACCAACTTGTGCTCATGTTCCTCCAGGTGCTTCTCCGTTGTGCACCTGATGGCTTCGTCAGTAAACCCCTCTGTCGAAGGAGACGGAGAAGGTGACATGGGTGCATGGCACCCGTGGCGGGGGGTCTTGCTTTTCCTACCTCGATGGGGCCTTGATACTGCCCGGCCGAGGTTTGGTAAGCGGCTCTCCCTGTCAGGAGACCCGGCTCGTTGCCTTTTCACAGGAGTTTGATGACTATCTCGGTTGTCGGTGATGGCCCGCGGCTGCGAAGGCCTTCCTTGGAAGGAACGCAGGCTATCGCGGGGGGCTGCGGCGTGGGTCACCGGAGTCCCTGGCTACTAGTGGGTAGCCAAGGACCGGTGCTGATACGGAAACTGGCACACTGCGGTAGTGAGGATCTGCATTTGCTTAGTGAGTGCGGCCAGCTGAGACTCCGCCGGAGGTGGTTGAACTGCTGGAGCGGGTGGCACAATCTCAAGATGGTGTGGGTTCTCTCGGGATGGGGAGCCCCCTATACGGCTGGTGGAGGCCTCTCGTGCTCGTGTCGTCACCATCCTTCCGTGGAGTGTCAATCTACAAAGAGATGGAGGGCTTGTTCGCCCCCTTCTTAGTGTGCCAATCTGTTGCCGCCAAGATCGCCGTGGTTCGTAGCTGCTGCCAGCGCCAGAGTGCGCTCCCTTCGCTGCCTGGCGATCCTCTGGTCCTGGACCTGCAAAACAAGGGTTAGTGACCCGGGCTTGGGTTTCTGGTGGGGGCACTCCGATGATCAAGTCAGTGATAATCCAGGAGAACATATCCTCCTGGTCGAGCCCCTCTTGATGGACTCTACACGAGGAGGAGTGTGTTGTGTAAGAGTGGGATGCAAGTGTGTCGGGGGAAGTGTGGCCTAGTTAGAGGGAGTCTCTGTATGGCCCTTCCGTCCGACCTTGCTCAAGGATATTGGTGGTGCCGTGTTCCTCTTCCTGGTGGAGCGTGCACTTGTGTTCTAGTGTCGTGGCTTGTGCCTTGCCTGTGTTATGATTGTTACCTCCGAGTTTTTGTGAACTAGGTTACCGTTGGGCGTCCATCTTAGGATCTCCACCGAGCTGTCAGGCACGTGCGGTGGTGTCCCGAGGAGCCTTTCCTAATTCGTGATAAGGAAAGCTGTCATGTGCTCTGACATTCCCCTTGGTCACCTCATTCTATGAAACCTGGCAGTACCTCGATTAGTAGGCCGCCGTCCCTGGGACTCGAATCTCTTGGTTGGCTTCCTTTCTCGGGTGGTCCAGGTGGTTGGTGAGGAGTGTGGCACCTCGATCAGTGTATTTCTCCCCTTTCTGGTGTAATCGATGACTGCAGGCGGTCAGTATGGTCTGGCAGGTGCTCCAGTGTAGTCCTCGGTTGGCTCGCCAGTGTTCTGGGATGGTGGTGCCAACATCTGAGCTGGGGCTGAGCTGGAATGGCAGGGCTTGCTCTGACCTAGACGCCCCAAGCTTGCGAAGTCATCTCGATGGAGGAGGGTAGAGTATGGGCCTGGTCCAGAGGGCTCGCGGAGAGGCTCCACGTGGCGGAGAAAGGCTGAGCTCGACTCCTACCATAGGGCTCGATCTCTGAGGGTCTCGCTCTGGAGGGCAGAGTACGGGCCCGATCCAGAGGGCTCGCGCTTGGAGAGGCTCCACTTGACGAAGAAGGGCTGAGCTTGACTCCAACCAAAGAGCTCGATCTCCAAGGGTCTCATTTTGGAGGGCAGAGTGCGGGCCCGGTCCAGAGGGCTCGCGCTCGGAGAGGCTCCACGTGGCGGGAGAGGGCTGAGCTCGACTTCGATCACAGGGCTCGATCTTCGAGAGTCTCGCTCTGGAGGGCAGAGTGCGGCTCCAGCCTAGGAGTCCCGAGCTCGCGGGACCGACCTGGCGGAGGACAGAGCTCGACTCGTTGTCTCGAGGGAGCTCAGCTCGGCTCGGCAGAGAAGTCCGAGCAGGAGAATTGACGTGGCGTCCGACACGGCGGCTTCCATTGACATGGTGCCTGTCGGTTTTCCCATGTCAGCGATCCCGCCACATCAAGAGGATATATCTAGTAGTTCTTAAACTGGTTCACAACCAAATGATATATTGTTATAGGACGACGATGTATCAAGTATAGGTTGTTGTATGTCACATTTGTTTGTTGTCCTCTTAACCAAGGAGTGTGGAGTCACTGGTGTGACATACAAGTAAAGTGTATGACATTTCACTGAACGTGACCATCTGCGGAGCTCCCTTCTGCTAAAGGGTTGCTCGCAAAGGGATATGGATATATGTGTCCCTCAGACCTGAGACCACCATGGCAGCTTGCAAGCAACTCACTGTACTTTGGTGCCAGTCTACCTGGATTTCTAATCCAATGATGGAAGGTTTCTGGGTGCAGTTAAGTACTTGTAGAGCGGTGGTGAATCAAGATGGAATTGACCTCTCCAAATAGTTTGGAGTGAATGACTCACTATGTCTCAATTCAGCAAAACCTTAGTCAGGATAGTTCTTGTGAGGAGTCACAGAACTTGTGAGGTTGAGACATGATCTGGATAAAACATATTAGGATTGATAGTCTAACCCTAGGTCATCCTGAGCATTATAAGGTCAAAGGGATGAATTATGCGGCAACCATATGCCAAAGGTTCTTGTGAGGTGCTCTGCATCTTCGACCTATCCAGATGTCGGGTATCATTACTAGATGAGGACTTTGACTGGTACTGAAAATGTTCCAGTGTTACCAGTTTAGTATTCAAACCTATGGGGTCACACACTATAGAGAATTTCTATATGATCTTTTGGGCTAATCAACGATTGAGAATCGTTTACCATCACCTGAAGTCAATATGGTTGACTTTGTTCCAAGTGTTGACACTTGGAATTTTACAGGTATGACACTTGGTGAAGTGTCGACACTTTGCCATTTTCGAGTGTCGACACTTTCTGTGACGAGCAGAAATCTGGGAGGTTTTTGTAAGAGCTTTTTGGGTATGTTTTGACCTGGTTTGAATTTCGAATTCAATCCAGTTTTGGCTCCAAGGCTTTATGGTATGAATGTCATACTTACCTTAATGAGTTGGACCCATTTGGAATGGCCTTGATCCTCTCCCCCATTCTCTCCCTCCATCTCTCCTCCTTCCTTCTTCTTTCTCTCATGGTAGCTCCTATAAATAGAGGTCTTTGTAGTGGCTGCTGGGGTTACAACAACACAACAACGCAACAACACAACACAGAGAAAAGAGAGGAAGAAGAAGGGCTTTGTGAGAGGTTTAGGGATTGGGTGTGAGCTAACTAGCGATCAAGCTAGGTATTGGAAAAGAGGTTTCGAAAGGGGTTCCTGCTCTCATTCCAGTCTTCTTGGAAGAAGTTTAGCCCATGAATCCCGAAAAGCTAGCACTCCGAGGGAGTTGATCAGAGTCGAGCCCAGGTGTGGACATCCTGTAGAGGCCAGACGTGAGCCTCCATATTGGCGGGTGAGCTCTCAGCTCGACCTCGACCGCAGGGCACTAGCCTCCGAGGGTCTCGCTCTGGAGGGCGGAAGGCGGACCCGGTCCAGAGGGCGTGCACTCGGAGAGGCTCCACATCGGCAGGTGAGCTCTTGGCTCGACCTCGACCGTAGGGCACTAGCCTCCAAGGGTCTCGCTCTGGAGGGCGAAAGGCGGACCCGGTCCAGAGGGCGCGCGCTCGGAGGGGCTCCACATCGGCGGGTGAGCTCTTGGCTCGACCTTGACCACGGGGCACTAGCCTTCGAGGGTCTCGCTCTAGAGGGCGGAAGGTGGACCCGGTCCAAAGGGCGCGCGCTCGGAGAGGCTCCACATCGACGGGTGAGCTCTTGGCTCGACCTCGACCGCAAGGCACTAGCCTCCGAGGGTCTCGCTCTGGAGGGTAGAAGGTGGCTTTGGCCTAGGCATCCTGAGCTTGCGGGTATGACCTGGCGGAGGACTGAGCTCAACTTGTTGTTCTGAGGGAACTCAGCTCAGCTTGGTAGTGGGATCCGGGCTGGAGAATCGATGTGGCATCTTTTCTTGATGTGGCACCACCGGTTCCTCCACGTCAGTGATCCTATCACATCATTTGCCCCCCACTCCCGAGGTCCGTTAGTGTGCGGCGCTCGAGTCGAAGGGAGTAATTGCGGTGCTGACATGGAGAGGCAAAAATCTGGCACGACGATGGTCACGATTGCTGGCGCTTCGGGGGCCGGCCCTGCGGACCAATGCGGGGATGCCATGTGGCCACGTCCGAGGAGCAGTTAATATTGGTGCAGAATTCAGAGTAACCGGGATACCACTCTCGTCGATGGGTAGCACGTGGCGTAGATCCATTGGCAGAGGGGTTGGATCGGTACGAATCCCTCGGATCATTTTGAAATGAAAGGAGGGCCTTGCTCGAACCATCTATTCTTTTTGAATTCTCCATGCCTGCCGCCACTGTGCCCAAGCTTCTTCCTCCTTCCAGTCGCCCCGAATTTTCTAAGGCAACAGGTCAGCTTCTTCTCCCTCCTTCCCCCGCTAGAATAGGGTTCTTTCCCGGGGTCTGGAATCTTCTTTAGGTTGAGTCTTCTCTTCCGTCCTCTACTCCAAGTCCTTCCTTCCTCTACTCCAAGTCCTTCCTTCCCCTCATTCTCGAGGATGTCCCATTTTGGTCCGAGCTTCCACCCCTCCACTGATCAGGGCGAGGCCGGTCCCTCCGAGCGGAGGCTGACATCTTCTTCTTCTTCCTCTGACAGAGAAGAAGATGCAACTCGCTTTGAGCTCAGTAGGAGGCGTCCTCCTAGTCCGGTACTCATCAGGGAACCAAGTTTTGGCCCTTCTTTGCCTCCTCCTTCTCCTTCCGTCCCCGTCTCTGAGTCAATCCGATCCATAGATCCTGGTGGGGTCGCCTCGACGATCACTGCCAGGGAACTGAGGACCGTCCAGGATGTCTATGGCATCCCGGCTTCCATCCGGCTCATGATCCCCCAGCCGGGGGAATGGGTCACTTCTAGTGGCCCGGGCCGTCTTGCATTTTATGAGGGGACTTTCTTTGAGGGTCTCCGATTTTCCTTCCATCCTTTCTTCCTGTCCGTCCTGGACAATTATCGTCTGGTCCCCGCACAGCAAGTGCCAAACGTCATTAGGGTCATTTTTTCCTTCATTGTGCTTTGTCACCTCCACGGGTTTGTTGCCCGTTTTTCCTTGTTCAGGGCTTTCTTTGCCTTGAAGCGCCACCCAACCGAGGATGGGTGGTGGTCCTTGTCCTCCCACCCGAAGGGCATCAAGTTCGAGCTTCCCTCTTCCATCAGGGGATGGAAGAGCAAGTTTTTCTTTGTTGAGGTCGAGGGGGTCGATTGGGTCTGGAGCGATCCGGACAAGTCTCCCAACCGAAATTCTGTGGTCGATGTGGCTGACCGGGATGATTACGAGTAGCTCCGCACCACCCAGATTCCTCCTCTAGAGGTCCTGTTGTCTGAGCAGAACCTTGCCGACTCCAGGGTCAACCCAACGAATGGGTTGGGTGAGTTCGACCTGAACTTTTCTTTTTCTTTTTTCTTGCACTTCTTGCACTACTTGCACTACTCCCCACAGATTCTAACTGTTGTGTGGTCTGCATGTAGGAATGATCTTCTCCGAGAATGACCTCCTGGTAATCACCAAGAAGAGGCTACCGACCGGGCTGGCCGGGGAGCCTTCGTCGAGGCGGGCGCGGAGTGAGAGCGCCCCTGCGGCCACCCTCATGGTGGTGATCGGTCTGAGCTCGGCAGCTCCAGCGAGTCCGGGTTCAGAGATGTCCCACACTATCCCTGTGCCAGTGGAGAGGGCAGCTTCCGTGGCACCAAGGCCAGCCCAACAGGCCCCCGCTGCAGAGCTTGAGGTAGTCATCCGGGCGAGGGCCGCGGTTGCTGCCGCTGCACCCTACCGTCCTTCGAGTCTGCCCGTCGCTGATGTCAAGGGTGAGGAGATCCAGGCTACGCCCAGGGCCACGACAGAGGTTCCACCTGCACCGGCACCAGCTTCTCAGTCTACCCCCCAGGGTCCTTCAGTCAACGGGGCAAGGCCGCCCACCCCCGAAGAGGGCAGGAGGGAGGAGGCACGATGCTGCCTCCTCTTCAGGATGGGGCCGGAGAGCTCTTTCCTCCGGAGCCCCGAGTTGGCCGAGCGTATGATGGATTTCTCAATCCAGCTATGCGACCGACAAGAGATGGATGGGATGCGGCTAGCTGACGTTATCAACAATATCTTTTCCCAGCTGTACTCGGTGAGTTATCCCTCCCTTTCTTTTATTTCTTCTTCTTTCTTTTCTCTCTTTTTTTTTTTTTGCTGACCTCTTTTCATGTTGCAGATCGATGCCGAGGCCCTCTACATCAAGGGCTGCTACCAGAGCTGGGAGCGTCTCGAGCGACAGCAGGCCGTTGAGATCGAGTCTTTGAAGGCCAACCTGAAGGGGAAAGTCAGGGCAAACGGGGTCCTTGAGTCGAAGGTCAAGGACCTTGAGAAAGAGCTTATCGATGCTGAGGGGCGAGTGAAGGGACTCCTGACGGCTCGTGACTTGGAGTGGAGCCGTTCGAAGAAGGTGATCGATGACCTCTCCGTCGTCGAGAAAAAAACTGTACTAGTACAGTGCCGAGGTCGATCGATACAAGAAGATCGCCCGAGCTGCCCAGGCGGAGCTGGCAGCTGTGAAGAAGAAACTTGCCGCTATTGAGAAGGCGGCAATGATGGTAGCCAACTCGATGGAGGCAGCCAGGTTGGAGGCCGCCGAGTCGAAGAGGGTGGCCACTGCGACCATGATGGGTGCTGAGGATGCCGTCGCCAAATCCAAGGCTTCGGAGGACTTCATCGCTGAAATCTAGCAGATGGCATCAGATTCCTTTTATAAGGGTTTCATGTATCTGCATGGCCGGGTGGAGGCGCTTATCCCTGACAAGGACCGTGGCTGCCTCAGGTATCCTTCGACCTCGGAGGTGGAGGCTGACGAGGAGGTCACCGCAGGAGCCGTGGGCCCAGAGCCCTCAACACCAGCTGAGGGTGATCCTCCCAGAGTTAGGGCAGCTCAGCCGGAGACTTCTCGGCCTCAGGATCCAGCAGAGAAACCGGCCGGTGTGGAGTGACCCTTTTCTTCCTTGCTTTGTTTGGTACTTTTGTTTCTTGTATTTAGTCAGGGTCACCCGGCATGTCGGGGGCCCAGAAAACACTTGTAATTTGTATTCGTTAACGAAATTTAAGTTTCTTTGCCATCTATTTTCTTTTACTCCCTTCTCTTTTCTTCCTTTCCTCTCTCTTTTTCCTTTTTTTTTTTTGGGAGATCAGAGAGAAGGGTTGCACCTTGCTTGGGGCCAAGTTATGACACTTGAGAGCTGCTGGGCTCGAAGGTGTTGTTGACTGAGAGCCATATAGCTCGGAGGTCCTTTGGCCGGAGTTCTGAGCTCCGATCTTGAGTGGGCGTCCTGGAGCTGGGCTCGGGGACGTTGGTGACTGAGAGCTGTTTGGCTCAAATTCTCTTGGCCGGAGATCTGAGCTCCGATCTTAAGAAGGCATCCTGGAGCTGGGCTCGGGGATGTTGGTGACTGAGAGCTGCTTGGCTCGAAGTTCTCTTGGCCGGAGATCTGAGCTCCGGTCTTGAGAAGACGTCCTAGAGCTGGGCTCGGGGATGTTGGTGATGAGAGCTGCTTGGCTCGAAGTTCTCTTGGCCGGAGATCTGAGCTCCGGTCTTGAGAAGGCGTCCTGGAGCTGGGCTCGGGGACGTTGGTGACTGAGAGCTGCTTAGCTCGAAGTTCTCTTGGCCAGAGATCTGAGCTCCAATCTTGAGAAGGCATCCTGGAGCTAGGCTCGGGGATGTTGGTGACTGAGAGCTGCTTGGCTCGAAGTTCTCTTGGCCAGAGATCTGAGCTCCGGTCTTGAGAAGGTGTCCTGGAGCTGGGCTCGGGGACGTTGGTGATTGAAAGCTGCTTGGCTCGAAGTTCTCTTGGCCGGAGATCTGAGCTTCGATCTTGAGAAGGCGTCCTGGAGCTGGGCTCGGGGATGTTGGTGACTGAGAGCTACTTGGCTCGAAGTTCTCTTGGCCGGAGATCTGAGCTCCGATCTTGAGAAGGGAAAGTGGTAGCTTCGATGATGCTGTATTTTCCTCTAGTTCTCTCTTTCTTTCCTTTCCCTCTCTTCTTTCTTTCTTTTTTTTTTAAGAGTGTGGAGATCAGAGAAGAGGATGCTGGTTGTGCCCCTATTTTGTTCTCTTTCTTTCCTTCCCCTCTCGTCTTCTTTTTGAGTAGGGAGATCAGAGAAGGGGTTGTTGGGCTCCCCCCTTTGATCTCTTTCTTTTCTTCCCCTCTCGTCTTCTTTTCGAGTGGGGAGATCAGAGAAGGGGGTTACCGGTCTTGATTGCCTTGGAGCTAGGCTCGAGACCTTCCTAGACGTAGAGCTAGGCTCGGGCCTAGGGGTTGCCTGAGATCTTGGCTCAGGTCTTTGGCGCCTTGGAGCTAGGCTCGAGGCGTTGATGGGAGCTACGTGGCCCCATGATCTCTTGGCATCTCGGAGCTGGGCTCGGAGATGTTTGAGATGGAGAGCGGCTTGGCTCAAAGTTTTCTTGGCCGAAGATCTGAGCTCCGATTTTGAGTTGGTGTCCTGGAGTTGGGCTCGGGGACGTTGATGATTAAGAGCTACGTGGCTCGAAGATTTTTTGACGTCCTGGAGCTGAGCTCGGGGATGCTTGGAATTGAGAGCTACGTGGCTCGAAGATTCTTTGACGTCCTGGAGCTGGGCTCGGGGATGCCTGGAATTGAGAGCTGCGTGGCTCGAAGATTCTTTGACGTCCTGGAGCTGGGCTCGGGGATGCCTAGAATTAAGAGCTACGTGGCTCGTAGATCCTCTGACGTCCTGGAGCTGGGCTCGGGGATGCTTGGAATTTGGGAGCTACGTGGCTCGAAGATTCTTTGACATCTTGGAGCTGGGCTCGGGGGCACCGTCGATTCTTTCCTGCAAGACGTGCGGATACCCATGCAAGGGAAAAATTGTTATTATGATTATTGGTAAGGGAGCTTACCTTATTGGGGGCGTCTTTGTAGGCTGCAGGCCCTCCTCCCTCGGGGGAGCCTGACGCCGTCGAGTTTTTTGAGGTAATGGACCCCTCGTGATGGAGCTTCAACCGCCTCATGGGGGGCCTTCCCACGGTGGTTCGCGACCGTCATCCCGACGTCCGTGGCATCTTTATTTACCTTTCTCTTTCACTCTCTCCTCCCTGTATGGTGGGGCGATTACCCTCGGGGTCCCCTGCTCCCGGAGTCTTCTTAAACGCGTGCACGATTCTCCAGGCAATCACGCCCACTGGTTTCATGGTGGGGTGACTGTCGGTGGTCAAAGCTGACGGGAGAGTGGCGAGCGCTTGGGGCCTCGCTTGAGGTCTATCCCCCCCGCAAACCTTTGGAGGAGAGCCTCCTTGACGATCTTCCGGATCTCCTGCTCACGGTTGTGGCATTTTTCGGTGCCATGGCTGTGATCGCGGTGGAAGCGATGATACTCCGCCTTGCCGCGACCGGTGAAAGGCTTCACCGGTGGTGGGCATTGTAGTCCAGAGGCTCGCCGGCTGAGCCTCGCATGCTGATAAACCAGCGGAAGAATCCCGCCATCTTGCGCTCATACTTCTCCAGGCACACTTTCGCTGCGTGCTTGATGGTTTCGTCAGCGGATTCCCCGTTGAAGGGGATGGAGGGGGTGACGTCCTGGAGTGGTCTAGAGAAGATCGCCAATCTGTTGACCTTTCTAGCTTGTGTCGTCACCGTTCTTCCATGGTATGTTGACCTGTGGGGAGGTGGAGGACTTAGTTACTCCCGTCCTGCCCCCTACCTAGCATGCCAATCTGTTGTCGCCAAGACCGTCGTGGCCTATAGCTGCTGCCGGTACTAGAGTGCGCTCCTTTTGCTGCCTGTCGATCCTCTGCTCCTAGACCTGCGAAACAGGGGTTAGTAGCCCGGGCCGGGATTTCCGGTGGGGGCAATCTAACGATCAAGTCAGTGACGATCCAGGGGAATAGATCCTCCTGGTCGGGCCCCTCTTAATGGACTCCGCACTAGGAGGAGTGAAAGATGTGTGGAGGCGAAAACGTAGCAGGGGGAGACTAATAGCAGGAACAGAGGGGTTCCCTGTTCCTCCACTTCTCCTTGTTTCCCTCGTTTTCCCTCAGCTATGATTTTGGTGGTGGCGCTTCGCCCTCTTGGTCAAGCTTGTACTTGTATTTTTTTTTTTTTGCTTGTATGTTGGAGTTGTTGTGTTACCTTTGAGTTTGTTGCAAACCAGCTTATCGTTGGACGCTTGTCTCGGGATCCCTGCCGGGCTGTCAGGCGCATGCAGCAGTGTCCCGAGGAGTCTTTCCTGATTCATGATAAGGAGAGTTGTCAGGCGCTGCGGCACTCCTCTTGGTTGTCTCATTCCGAGAAACTTGTCAGTGCCTCGAATGGTGGGCCGCCGCCCGCGGGATTCGAATCTTCCAGTTGGCTTCTTCTCTTGGGCGATTTGAGTGGTTGGTGAGGAGTGTGGCATCTCGATCAACGTCTTGCTTTCCTTTTTGGTATAACTGGCGGTCGCAGGTGGTCAGTACGGCCTGGAAGGCATTTCAGTGCAGTCCTCAGGTGGCTTGCTGGTGTTCTGGGCTGGTGAGGACCTCATCCGGGCTGGGGTCGAGCTGGGACAGCAGGACTCACTCCGACCTAGATACTCCGAGCTTGTGGGGATGCCTTGGTGGAGGAGGGCAGAGTGCGGGCCCGGTCCGGAGGGCGCGCACTTGGAGAGGCTCCACATCGGCAAGTGAGCGCTGGGCTCGACCTCGATCGCAGGGCACTAACCTTCAAGGGTCTCACTCCGGAGGGCGGAAGGTGGACCCAGTCCAGAGGGCACACTCTCGGAGAGGCTTCACATCGGCGGGTGAGCTTTCGGCTCGACCTCGATCGCAGGGCACTAGCCTCCGAGGGTCTCACTCTGGAGGGCGGAAAGCGGACCCGGTCTAGAGGGCGCATGCTCGGAGAGGCTCCACATCAGTGGGTGAGCTCTTGGCTCGACCTCGACCGCAGGGCACCAGCCTCCGAGGGTCTCGCTTCGGAGGTCGGAAGGCTGTCCCTGTCCAGAGGGCGCGCGCTCGGAGAGGCTCCACATCGGGGGTGAGCTCTTGGCTCGACCTCGACCGCAGGGCACTAGCCTCCGAGGATCTCGCTCTAGAGGGCGGAAGGTGGACCCGGTCCAAAGGGCACACGCTCGGAGAGGCTCCACATCGGCGAATGAGCTCTTGGCTCGACCTCGACCGCAAGGCACTAGCCTCCGAGGGTCTCGCTTTGGAGGGCAGAAGGCGGCTCCGACCTAGACATCCCGAGCTTACGGGTATGACCTGGCGGAGGATTGAGCTCGGCTTGTTGTTCTAAGGGAACTCAGCTCAGCTCGGTAGTGGGATCCGGGCTGGAGAATCAATGTGGCATCTTTTCTTGACATGGCGCCTGTCGGTTCCTCCACATCAGTGATCCTATCACATCAGTCGCGTTCAGTGGGATGTCACACATCTCACTTGCATGTCACACCAGTGTCTCCACACTACTTGGTTAAGAAGACAACCAATAAATGTGACATACAACAACCTTACTTGATACATTGTCATCCTATAATAATGTATCATTTGGTTGTGAACCAGTTTAAGAACTACTTGATATATCCTCTCTATATTAAATAATGTAGTTCTAAGGACTCCATTATACAAGAGTTCATTTCAGAAAATGTAAATATGATGAACAGCCAAAAGAATAACTTTTATTCATTAAAAATTCATATACAATTACAAAATGGCATAACCGTATACAGCCTAGACGGCTTTGTGACACAATTCCTAGCAGGACCTACACTGGTGATAGCTTGTCCACCATAATTAGCTCTTGCTCCTCCAACACTAGGGAGTCCAACAACCACGAAGGCTCCATCTCACCCCAACATCTAGGGAATAGCCATGATGGCAGGAGAACCATGAAGAAAAATCATGACTTCCAACCATGCAACTTTGCCAGATCGGCCAGAAAGTTTAATCCCTTGTGAGGGAAGATATACCACCATCCTTAGGAAGCCTTCACCTAGAAGAAATGATGAAATATCCTCGCCCTGGGCTCCATGTAGTGGTGGACCATCAAGTTGAAAAGCAAATGATAGTCCTCTAGGCATTGGGGATCAACTATACTGGACATATGTTATACCACTATAGCAGATCTACCATCATTGGGAACTTGGGGATCCTAAGATACATGTTTAGCGATTCCTCATGAAGGGTGACCCTCGTTGCCATCCCTTTGGTAAATGCTCATCCTCCCCAAGAACCTTTAAATGAATGCTCGCTACAAGGATAAACTTCTCTCCCAACTGGTTGACCTTCTCTTTCATCAAGATGGATGCCACGGTCTCAAGTGTTAGGCCTGGCTCTTCTGCTACCATGACTGTCGCGCATCAGATATAAAGGAAAAGAAAGGAAAGACAGAGGAACCTATCACAAGTAGCTAATAGTATGCCTCTTTGACCAACTAAAGACTCCTCTCTTCTTTCCTGCAACTTCACTATTCTCGACCGCCCCAAATGCCACTAATGGAAAAGACCTAACCAACCCTCATATGCATACATATACTCACTAAAAAGATCCATCCATTCCTTGATGAAGGGGCACCGGTTTTAGCCCACCGATCAATGCATCCCATGATAATTCATCATTAAAGGTTCCATCTCGAGAGGTACACCATAACATCTCAAATGTCTAAATTGTGATAGTAATTTTTAAAACTATCGCCACTTCGAATGGCGTCACCTCCTAAAGAACCGTGCCCAACTCGAACATGGATCTTGATGAGTGCAACTTTGCTTGCCTCACCACGAGTCTCATGCAGCAGCTACCTTACTAGCTTTACCTTAACACGGTTGGCCCCTACGTCCCACTAAACCAATTGGATCTCTACTTCCTTCGTCCAAGGCCCCAGAAGCCATGCCACTTAGATTCGGAGTGGGGGGCATCTGATACGTCAAGGTCCAGTTGGTCCAACATGACACCCAATCTCTGACCCACTCTAAACACATATCAGCTAGCTAAGCGATGGCGCTACCTCCCTACACCTTGCCACTGGACACTGAGATGCATGCTCACCAACTTCTCGCATATACATCAATCACTGTTGGGTCTGTCCCATCCATCCAGTCATACGTGCTCCCGGTGTAATAGCCATTAATGTTTACCACCTGAGGGACATCCTGTAGCAGAGACATGACATGCCAGTCACCACTTCCTACCTCACTTACCACGGCATGATCCTCCATTCCGGGCATGCCTACAATAACCTGAATATTCCAGCCACATTCTTTACCTTTAGGTATCAAGTACATTCCTATAAATTGGTTTCTTGAGACCTTCTAGGTAAGCAGAGAAGAAGAGGAAGCAAGAGAGAAGAGGTCCCAAAAGGGAGGTGAGGTCACCTGGAATCTAGAATTCACTGCAAGCCACCCTGAGAGACACATCTAGGGGCGGACCACACCAACTTTTTTAAGGGGGGCCAAAAAATTTTTCAATTGAATACCCACCAACTAAGAAAAATTCTCTTCTCTATGATGCAAAGTTTAATATTTTTGCAATCCAAACCACACTAATCATTTTCAGGAGAATACTAGAAAAATGTTCATTTAGGAAGAAACTAAAATATGATATATTTGCAAATAAAGGATTCAAAATGAAAAAGATATATCACAGACCACCAATAAAAATATACTAAGATTGACAGGAAAGCCTACATCATATGTTTGATAATTATTGCAACTCCATCAAATTTTTAATCTACCAAAAAATCAACTAACAAAAAATTCTCAAATACCGCGCAGTGAGAGAATCTACAAATTCCTTATAACAAATATCCTGAAAAAGATAAAGAGAGAGGGAAAAAAATTAAGAATACAAACTTGCAGTATTACATTTGGTCATCCCTACAAAAAAAAAAGTGAAAGAAGAAAAAAGCACGAGATTAGAGAATACAAAATAAAATTACAATCATAAACTTAGTTTCTAAAAAAAATAGAAAAGAAAAAATTATAAAAAAGAAACTACAGCAAGCCAACCGATTATACTTTTTTGCTATAGACTCTACAGATATTGAGGTCGAAGACGAAGGGCTTCTCTTGGTCAATGGCGTTCCGGACATTCTTCGGCAGAGCGTTCGCCCGACCGTCGGCAAAGCCATGAAGGAGACGACAGCTGGGGTGGCACCATGACAGGTGGGTGGGGCCATGGGGGCAGTGGCCAGCGGGTGCCCCGTCGAGGATGATGGCGGCCGGTGGATGCCGAGTGGGGTTTGGGTTTTGGGATTTTGGAGAAGGAGATGGCAGTGCCTCTCAAATGAGTTTTTTTTTTAACAAGATTTTTTAGAGAATTTTTTACATTGATTTTTTTTTTTATAATACTCAATTTTATTTATTTATTTTTTTTTGAAATTTCTTTACCGATTTTTTTGAAGTTATTTTTGAAAAATTTGAGGGGGCCGAATACCTATTACATAGGAATTTATTTTAAATTAATCTACTACATATGTGGCTTATGAAAAAATTAGGAGGGCCAAGGCCCCCCTTGCCCCCCCGGCGGTCCGCCGTTGGACACATCCCTGGCTCCTTGATTCTGCGAGCATCCACCTAAATGTTCGTCAAGACATTTACATGCTTCTTTATACACTTTCCATTGCTCATAGTGTTTGAGCCTTTGCAAACCTACTTACTAATTTGCTATCTTCTAGGAAGCGAGCCTTATACGCACTGAGCACCCTTTTTTTCACAAACCTTGCTTCATCTCACCACCCTTAGCCTTTTCTTCGGTTCCTCCGAACTCCACCCCACTCTTTATATCTAGAGAGGACTCCAAACCTTCCCTATTTACCTTTCCAGGAAACTGACTTAGGTATCGGAAGATCCACAACCAGGAACCCATCCTTGGTAATCGGATTTTTTGGTCTTCTTTGTCTTGTAGTACCAACTCTCAATAATAGAATCCTGTGAGACCTGGTTTACGATAGCAGCTACATCAGTTTCAGTCCTGTCCGAGTCGAGTCCGAGTCAACACTACCTCTTGAAATAATAATATCTTTTACAAATCTAGTTCGCCACTACTCTGCTTGTCATGCCCATCGTAGAGATAGCCGGGACAATTGGGGCGATCATTGTCACCTTCTCGGATGCCGTGGGATTCGAGTAAGGGGTGAGTTGCCTACTATGAGAGAGAGAGAGAGAGAGTAGAGTAGAGAAATTTTATGATACTCTACATGAGGATGACCAATTAAAATTAGGGTTAGTCGGCGAGTAATCATTTGGAGTGATTTTCAGGACGTTGAAGCTAGCTGGGTCCGAATGACTATCCTATAGATGTTGGTGAGGACGTATCAGTCGGGTTGGACCATATATAGCCTCCCGGGCTCGTTGGCGCGACAACTAGATGGGTAGCGTTTCGGTTACTCGGTTGTTATCGAGTAAATAGTCGGCATGTCCATATATTGCCTGCCGGGTGCTTCAGCTCCAATCGGCCAGGGTGAGAATTCCCGTAACAGATACCTCACCGTCACCCGGAACCAAAAGTGAACAAAATTCGTGTTTATTTTCTCGTGCGTTTCTAATAAAAACTCGATACGGAATCGCTCGGCGCGATGCATCCACCCCTCCTCTCCCTCGTACAACCCTTCCAGTTTTCGCCCAAAATCTCCGCAAACACCAACCCCAACTCCCCTCGCTGGCCGATCTCCTCGCCCTCCTTTCCCGTCGCTGTCTCCATCCTCTCCTCCCCTCCTCTCCGATCCCTCCTCCGGCCGCGCTGCAACGCCAGCGACGAGGAGGGGAGGGAGGAGCGGCAGCCCTCGCGTGCCAAGGATGTGCTCTCGGGCATGGTCGGCGACCGGGTGGAGGAGCTCCTGAGGAGAGAAGAGAACCGGGCCCTCTTGGACGGGCTCGAGGAGGCGTCGCGGAGGGTGGACCGGGCGAGGGAGGCCCTCGCCGACATTGAGAGGCAGGAGGCCGAAGTCCTGCGAACCAAGGAGTACATTCGCCAGCTCGAGAGCAGGGAGTCGGAGGTGAGCTTTGACTCGCTCGCTCTGTGTTCGATTCTTTGCCCAAATGAAGAATTATGGGGATTAGGGATTGGGATTTTTCAAGTCTATTGCTGTCATACTGTTGTTCGATGAATTATGTTAACTTAGAACATGGTTACAAAATTTTTGTTCAAATCATGTAGCATATGCTTGGGAATAACTGAAAGCTTATAGCTGTTCAAAAATGAGTTTTATAAGAAAGCTTTTATCAGCTTGTTTCTTGTAAAACTTGCTTCACATAATAAAATCAGGTTTCTGATTATCTGATTGAATAAGGCTTTCAGACGGCAAAGCAGTAGAGAAATTTGACTGCCCTTTCACCCAAATTTCACTGCTCAACTTCGTCAGAGAAACAAGATTCCCGTTTGTGGAGTGATGCAATCACTGTTATAGGCCTTAGCAGCTCAATATGGTTGATATGCTCTATTAGTGATTAATAGAGGTGAAACAATAGAGTTTCAGAGGTAGATGGATATAAACCATCTGGCTTAGGAAAAAAAAAACACAATGGAGTTTCAGGGGTTTAAGATGAACTCTCTTAATGGAGCACTTGAGAAGACCTGGTTGAGGGATGGAGCAAAATATCTTGTTGAAAGACTGAATTGACGGAAGAAGATTAACCCTTCAAAATTCATTCTTAAACAATCTTGATTGAGATGTAAAAATGCTTCTTGATCAATACATGTGGATAATTGTTATGGCCCTGCAAAGGCCTATAAAATTAATATTAAAAAGGCACAATAAAGGATCCCAAGACTGTAACATACTGAAACCTTACTAGGTAGCAGATGTGTATCGGTTTTCTTAAAAGCATCAAGATTAATAAACAGTATTAAAAGTTTGATGAATGCCTTGCTTTTTTTTTTGGTTTGCTTGTTTTCCTGCCGTGAGATTAAACAATATACAATTTTACACTTTCTATGCAATGCAATGGAAATACAAGTGCTTTAGTTAAAAATGGAAGTAGTAGAATAGTTCCTGGAGTTGTCTGATTCTTTGAGTCAACAAGATCAGTTTGTAGCAGACTACTAGGTCGTTTTTTTCATTTCAGGAATGCAGTTCTTAATGGGATTTTTACTTGACTGCAAAAATGACATCTTGCTCAGTTTGGCATGCTTGCATCTTCTATATTATATGAAAATTGGCATGTTACAATTTACCATTTGAGATCTAAAAAATAGAAAGATAGTACATTTTCATGTTCTTTAGAACTTAAGTGCTTGTAATGTTACTGATATAGATGGCATCTCTCTTGCAATTGAAGCTTACTGCTTGGAGATTGAAACTGATGCTGCATTTGAAAATAAATCGTACGTGGTTAGTTACCATCTAGTTCCTTGAGCAGTGGTTCATCCTGAAGCTTTGAGAAGTAGCAAACATCTAACTTCTTTTCCCAAGGACAAAAATCCTCTTAGTAGTCTGCTACAGCTTAGCAATTCCTCTGCACCTCAGCACCTTCCTTCTGTGACCTTCCTATTTGTTGTTGTATGACATAATTGTCTCTAATGGTTGCTATTTATACTCTTGAAATTGTGGAAGCAAATCCAGTTTGAAACTTCATCTCTTACACATCTCTCCTATTTATACAATTTGATGGCTATATATTGCCTTCCTCCATTCAAGATTGCAGAATCACAAAGGGACTTGTTAGAAGCAAGAGCTATGGTGGAAGAAGCTCAGCGCTTTCTGTCATCTAACAATGATGAGAACAACTCTGGTGACATTTTAGCTGAAGAGATTGACAAAGATGTTGAGAGATTGGAGTCCCTAAAAGCTGCATCAATTTCATCTGTAGTTGGCATGCTTGCTAGTTTGCCCATTTCTTTATATCAAGCAACCAGCTTTTCTCAACTTCTTCTTCATTTGGCAACTGTTTTCATTAGCTGTGCTTTGTTTGGAGTTACATTCCGGTATGCAGTAAGAAGAGATCTGGACAATATTCAGCTAAAAACAGGGGCACCAGCAGCTTTTGGCTTTGTTAAAGGTATCAACCTCTGTTTGTGTTCCAATTTTCAGGCATTTTAATTGCTAATCAATGTTTTTGTTTCTCAACTTTGTAATGAATTATGAGTCAGATTTTGAACCTTGTTTCTTGAATTTTCAGGCCTTGCTGCATTAGAGGCTGGGAAGCCTGTGGAACCCAACAATGATAGCTTTATTGCATATTCTATTGATGGAGCAGTTTACGTATTAGAAAATATTTTTATTTTTCTTTCTGCAGCCATTGCACTTGATTTTTGTTTCAAGAAGAGGCTTTTAAGTCCTTTTCCTATAAGAAAATAGGACTAGCTGACAATTGTGAGCACGAGATTATCTTAGAGGTCCTATCCTGCTTTTGAGATGAAGAAAAACTTTGCTGTCTTCCACTTTATAATACCATTTATACAGCTGAACGTTTTCCCGGGTACTCGAGAAATTTACCCTTCAACCTCCCCGAGTTATATATAAGAGAAAGCTTTTGTACATCTCTCGTAGTAAACAAAAAATACATCGTACAACCTACTTGGACTCTATAAATTTTGTTTTTCAAAATGCATTTTGATGGACCGTTGATGCGGAGCACTCTCGAACCTAGCTAGCGGTCACGTTGATGGGCAGTGCTAACTGGATAAAGATTCTAGCAAAATCTTCTTCGGTCTGGGCTCCTTGTGTCGGAGTGGCTTTCTCGAAGTCGAGCCCTGGCTGAGATCAGGTTCTCGATCTTCGTAACCCTCGTGTTAGAGTGGCTCTTCCGAGATCGAGCCCTGGTCGAGGTTAGGCCCTCGTTCTTTGTGATCCTTGTACTGGAGTGGCTCTTTCGAAGTCGAATCCCGGTCGAGGTCGGGCCCTCGTTCTTTGGATCTCTTATACCGGAGTGGCTTCCTTGAGGTCGAGCCTCGGTTGAGGTCAAGTTTTCATTCTTCATGCCCCTGGTGCCGGAGTGACTCCCTCGAGGTCGAGCTCCGATCGAGGTCAGGCCCTCGTTCTTCGTGTCTTTCATGCCATAGTGGCTCTCCCGAGATCGAGCCCTGGCCAAGGTTAGGCCCTCATTCTTCATACCCCTCGTGCCGGAGTGGCTCCTCTAAGGTCGAGCCCTAGTCGAGGTCAAGCCCTCGTTTTTCGTGCCTCTTATATCATAGTGGCTTTCTCGAGGTTGATCCCGGTCAAGGTGCACCCTCGTTCTTTGCACCTGCAGGAGGAGTCATTTTCTCTGCTCGAAGCTGATCCCATGGTCAAGGTCAACCTCTTCACCAGGGATAGTTACGAATGTTTTAGGAGGACGTTGTCTCTTCCCCGAACGCCCTCGGGTGGATATGTGACGGTGCCGGCAAGTGGCGCCATCACCCTCACCCTGGCATGGCTGGGGAGACTGGCATGCCTGACTGGTGACGGCATGTCGCCTGGAACATTTGGAGGAATGGCTTCCCTCTAGAACACGCCGACTGTGCCCCTGTGAAGTAGAGTTTCGCCAGGGCACGCCGGTCTGCGAGGGAGCGCCTCACCGGAGCCACTGAACTCCCAGTCCGCTGCCGATGCCACCTGGGAAAGGGAGCTCTACTACCTACCATCTGCACCACCCAGAAGAGAAAGGTCTCATCAGAGAATTCAGATCTTGTAGCATCTGCACCCGGACCAATGCTATGCCAAGTCCTCCCCTCAGATGATGGGATGGCGCCAATGAGGAGCAGCATCCTGTCAGGGCGTCAGGGGCCGCAGCATATCTCCTTGCCATGAAAGAGACGCGTGCCCCTCTATGCTCTACAGACTTAGCTGGTAATAGACCCCCTACCACCTCGAGGGGAAGGGAGAAGGGGAGCAGGCCCACGTCCCACTGGTGCAAGGAGCACCTAAGAGAGACAAAAGAGACAGAACTCTGTACGTCACTCAAGGTGCAACCCACCTATAAGAAAATCAAAAGGGGCCTCCGGCAAAAGGTAAGCGAGAAGGAGCAGGCAACTCAGCGAAGCAAGAGGCACACCAAGAACCTCTAAAAACTCTCAGAGAGAGCACCGACAGCCACCACTGCTCACGCCCTCCTTCTCGACCCAAAGCTTTCACTTCATCTCTTTTCTAGAAACCTCTGAGAGTGGAGACTGCTTCGAGATCCACCGACGAGGATTTGTTCTCCTAGATCATCCTTTGACTTGATAGTCGGAGTGCCCCCGCTGGGATCCCCAGCTCAGGTCTCCCTTCTTTTGAGGTCCGGGTACATGCGTTGGATGCCGGATGGGAGCGCCACCAATCGACGTCGAGCAAGAGTTGGTATACCCATCCGGCCATCCTTCCCGGCCATCCTTCGAAAGGTCGCTTGAGTCTAGTATACCCATCTTGAGCACGAAAGCATCCACTCCTTCGCACAGCTAGAGAGAAGGTTCGGGCATACTTCAACGCTTGCAGGAAGGTGCCGCGAGAGGCCAATAGCCTCTTCTCTATTCGGTAACAGGACCATTAGTCTTTACGGGACTATGTGTCCTGCTTTAAGGTTGCTACCCTAGAGATCTATAACTTGAACGAGCCCGTTGCTATGCTGGCACTAAAAAGAGGGCTCAAGACCTCCCGCCTGACCTACTCCCTGGATAAGAAGCTGCTAAAAACCTATTCCGAGCTCCTCCTCCGTATTCATAAGTACATCTGCGCGGAGGAGGCCGACCGGACCAGAAGGGAGTTAGACGGGAGGCCCCAAAAGAGGCAATCCCAAGGAGAAGCCTCCAGGTCACAGAAGCCCGGTTCGACCTCAAACCTCTGGACGGGCCTGAAGCTGAAGAACACCCCCGTTCCAAAAGAAAGATTCACTCCTCTCCTCGCCCCAAGATCCAAGATCCTCGTGGAGATTGAAGGTGAGTGATACCTGCGTCGCCCTCTCTCACTGAGACCATCCAATGGCCGCGAGAAGTGAAAGTATTGCCAGTTTCACCATGACCATGGCCACGACACTGAGGAATGGCGCCATCTTAAAAGGGAGATTGAAGACCTCATAAGAAAGGGCTACCTCGGGAAGTTCATGAGGGGCAAGATCCTAGCAGAACCTCAGGCACTCATGGCTCTCCTCCTATTGACAACTGGCCCATCGAGAAGCCTATGGGTATGATATCCTGGGGGATAGAGCGAGTCCCGAAAAGGACCAGGATAGGAGAAGGGTAAGAAAATGTACTCCCTTTTGCGAGGGGAAGGAAAATTGGGGAGGAGAATGTAAATAATGATGCTGTCATCGTCGAGATGATGATAGCGAAGCATCCTGTAAAATGGATTATGGTCGATAGTGGAAGTTCGACTGATATCACACTCGTCGATTTTATTGAAGACTCGATGGAGGTTGAAGGAGAGATCATACTCCCAGTCACTGCCAAGTCACCACCCTGGTAGAGCACCGTCATGATGACCTTCATTGTCGTTAGGCTCCCCTCGGCCTACAACATGATTCTTGGTCATCCCGGACTCAATTTACTTATTGCGGTCATATCAACAAAATGGCTTTTGGTGCAGTTCTCAACCCTCTACGGTGTAAGAAAAATGAGCGGGGCACCTCAGCCGGTTCAACACTATTTACAAGTCATCCCTGGAGCCAGGAGCATCGGGGAGGATCCCGCAGCTGACGACTTCGACCAAAGAACCGAGGATCCCAAGGGCAGTCCAATCGAGTGCCTACTATGTTGTCCCCTAGGCGAGGAGCCACAGAAGACGGTGCAGATAGGAGCCCAATTGCAGGAGGATGAGAAGGCTCGCTTGCTGAGTTTCCTCAAGGCGAATGCGGACGTGTTCGCTTGGACCACGGTGGACATGCTAGGAATCCCTTCTGACATCATCACTCATCAACTAAACATTGACCCAAAATATTGCCTGATCCGGCAGAAGAAGAGAAGTTTCATCCCAGAAAGGCAAAAGGTAGTCAATGAAGAGGTGGAGAAGCTCCTTGCGGTCGAATTCGTTTACGAAGTCCAGTATCCCAACTGGCTGGCAAACATGGTCATGGTCAAGAAAGTCAATGAAAAGTGGAGAATCTGTGTAGACTACACCGACCTCAATCGAGCTTGTCCAAAAGATAGCTTCCCTCTCCCGAAGATCAATCAGCTGGTGGATGCCACTTCGGGGCACTGTCTACTCACCTTCATGGATGCATTCTCCGAGTATAACTAGATCCGGATGCACCCGAAAGATGAGGAGCACATGGCCTTCATCACGGACTGCATACTGCTATCGGATGATGCTATTTGGCCTAAAGAATGCTGGAGCTACTTACCAGCATTTAGTCAACAAGGCCTTCAAAGACCAAATTGACTGCAACATGCAAGTCCACGTGGATGACATGCTTGTCATGAGCTAGCCGAAGTCAGACCATGCTGTGGACCTAGCAGAAGCTTTCCACAATCTCCGCCTCCACTAGATGAAGTTGAATTCGACCAAGTGCGCCTCCGGCGTGGCGGCTGGAAAATTATTGGGCTTCATGGTAACTTAGAGGGGAATTGAAGCTAACTCGGAGAAGGGTTAGGCAATCATCGACATGGAACACCCCACCACAAAGAAGCAAGTACAATGCCTGACAGGCAGGATCGCGGCCCTGAGCTGGTTCATCTCGCACTCCGTCGACCACTGCCTACCTTTCTTCAAGGTGTTGCGCAAGATGCATGACTTCGCCTAAATGAAGGAATGCCAGGAGGCCTTCGATGAGCGAAAGAAATTCTTGGCATCACCGTCACTGCTATCCAGGTCGGAGGACATGGAGGAGCTCCTCCTATATCTGGCAGTTATCCCGGGAGCTATCAGTTCAGTGCTCGTTTGCGCAGACGGTGACGGAGTTCAAAAGTCGGTGTTTTACATCAACAAGCTCCTCTGGGATGTGGAAATCAGGTACACTTGCTCCAAAAAACTAATTTTTGTACTCATTATGTCTGCTCAACATCTTAGGCTATATTTCCAAGCCCACCCGATCGCGATCCTGACTGATCAGCCACTGAGGGCCATACTCAATCGATCGGACATGTCAGGGTGTCTGGTGAAGTGGGCGCTGAAGCTTAGTGAGTTTGATATCACCTATCGCCCGAGGCCATCCCAAAAGGCACAAGTGCTAGCAGACTTCTTGGTCGAGTGCACCAGCATGGGCAAAGAACCGAAGGAAGTTTTCCCAGAGCACCAGATGGAGCCGCCGGCTGACGAGGAGGTCTGGGTCCTCCACGTGGATGGTGAGTCGAATGCAGGAGGAAGCAGAGCCAGCCTCATCCTCGCCAATCACAACGGGGTCATGGCTGAGTGCGCACTGTACTTCCTGTTCGAGGCTACTGATAACTAGGCAGAATACGAGGCACTCCTCGTGGGGTTAAGGGTGTCCTGCGAGCTAGGAGTGTCTAACTTGAGAGTCTTTACTGACTCGCAGTTAGTAGCCGGCCAGGTCTCAGGAGAGTTCGAATCTTGAGATCCTTAGATTTAAAGTACCTGGAGCGGGTATGCACGAGTATAGTGTGTTTCAGGTATTTCAGCATGTCCCACATTTCTCGAGGAGAGAATGCTAGTGCCAACGCTCTTTCTAGGCTGGCAGCTTTGCCAAACTCATCATTGGGACACACCTATATCGAATACCTTCAGGCTCTCGGCTACGAGCTACCCGTCAAGGTCCAGCAGGTCACTCCTAAACCTAGCTGGATGGATCGTTATATCAAGTATATTACCGACGGTGCCCTGCTTGAGAAACGCATAAAGGCTAGCCTCCTCAAGAAGAAGGTCGCGTGCTTTGTGTTGATTGATGGGAAACTCTATCGCAGCTCTTATTCTTACCTGCTTTTGAAGTGCTTGAGATCCTCAGAGGCCGCTTTCGTGCTTTAAGAAATACATGAAGGGCTATGTGATAGTCATGTGGGGGGCAGAACACTGGCATACAAAGCCCTCCGCCAAGGCTACCATTAGGTGACGATAAAGGAGGACGCGATTGACTTCATAAAGAGATGTGATCACTTCCAACGGCACGCCTGCATACAGCATCAACTAGCTGTGACACTCGCTCAGCTCTCCGCCCCTGGCCGTTCGCTCAATGGGGAGTGGACATATTGGGTCCTTTCCCCCTGCATCCGGGCAGAGGAGATACCTGATAGTGGCCATCGACTACTTCACCAAGTGGGTCGAGGTTGAGCCATTGGTGCAGATCACTGAAGCCAAGGTCATATCCTTTCTTTAGAAGTCGATTATCTGTCATTTCGGACACCATCACTCTATCATCATAGAAAACGGATGACAGTTCGATAACTAAGCATTTGAAGAATTATGTTCTGACCTCAACATCCGCCACCGATTCACTTCGGTGGCTCACCCCCAGACCAACGGCAAGGTCGAGGTGACCAACCGGACCATCCTTCAAGGATTTCGGACTATGCTAGACCAGGCCAAGGGCCGGTGGGCCAAAGAACTTCCCAGCATCCTTTGAGCCTACCACACCACGCCCAGGATGGCGACAGGTGAGACACCCTTCAATCTTGTCTTCAGAATTGAGGCTGTGATTCCAGTGGAACTGGGCTTACCCACACTCTGGATAGAACAATACGATGGAGTTGAGAATCCGACCCGACTTCTTCTCAACCTAGACCTTCTGGAAGAGATGAGAGACAAGGCTCGGCTCTGCATGGTGGCTTACAGGCAGCGGGTCGCCCGGTACTACAATTCCCATGTGAAGCCAAAGACCTTCCATCCAGGCAACCTGGTTCAATGACAGACTGAAGTCTCATAGCTCGGGGAATGCGGCAAGCTCTCCCCTAACTAGAAAGGCCCTTACAAGGTGGTCGAGGCCTTTACTCACGGTGCTTACTACCTCGCTGGGCTAAATGGCACCCAATTCATGCAAACTTGGAATGCCAGCAACCTAATGGTGCGAGCACCAAGATTCGACAGAAATTGTTGAGCCTGTTATGGTTTTCTTGATTAGGATTTTGAGTCCTGTAGTCCACTAATACTGTATCACTTGTATTAAAGTGAGCCAAGTCCTGTAATAAATTTAGTCCATCAGTTGAGTCCTGTAATGAGGCAATTGAGTTCAGTTGAGCCCACCAAGTCAAGTGAATCCTTTTGAGTCCTGTATTTTCATTCAAGACAAGAGGGGAAGACCAAGAGATTCACCAGGCCTCCACCAGAATAGATTTCAAGCACCTGGACCCCTACTCATGCCCCTCCAGCATTGGTGCCCCTTGGATTGGGCCCTTTCATGCCGCCAAGCCCAATGTGTGGGCACCCTCTTCAGTTGGCGCCCTCCCCAGCCCAGCACCCCAGCCAGGTCCACAAATAGCTGGCGCCCCTCAAGCCTATCTACACCCCAGGCCCATTCCAGGATGGTGCCCCCCACTCCAGGCCCCTGGTGCCCCAGGTTCTCATGATTGGCACCCCCAGCCCAAGTCCACCAAGCTGGCATCTCAGCCTAACAAGAGTCCCCTTGACTAAGTCCAAGTCCATTAGAATTTCTTGGCCCTCAAGTCATATAACCTAGGTGAATCTATAAATACCCACCCCTCCCCCTCTTGTAATCATCAACTTTTAATGAAATAAAATTTGAGTGATTTTCTTTGTTATATTGTTACCTTTGTTCTTTGAACGTCGACGGGTGTGAGGCCCGAGTTTTCTTTTTTTTTTACAAGCCCTAGATTCCTCTCCCCTCCACCAAACCCTAGTTGCCCTCTAGCCCCTCTCTAAACCCTAAGACACCCTCCATCCCCTAAGCTCTAGGCCGCCACCCCTCTCTCCCTTCTTCCACCAAACTGCCAAGACTAATCCACTACAACTCTTGGCCGCCCCATCCTCCTCCCTTCCAAGCATGCCCAGGCCGCCAGGAGCTCCACCCCAGGCATCCTCATCAGCAGCCAGGCTGCCCCCTCTGCAAGCCAGACGTCCTCTTCTCCAAGCAGGGCGCCAACCACTCCACAGCCCTCCACTCTTTTTTCCCTCTTCTCCCTATTTTATATTTTTTACATTATCTGTGACCCTAATCCCTGACGTGTGCAGGATCCATCTGGTGAAACCTTCCAAGAAAGAGGCTCTCCTTGCCTTCGAGATCAATTGATAAAAAGCTGGCTGATCCGCAGAAAAGGGACTTGATCATCCAGGCACCGATCCGAGAGTCCCCTTCTTCATTGAAGACAACATCGTTGCCAGGTAATCACCCAAAACCCTTCTCCAAGTCCTGTTTTATTGAAGATCAACTATCCTAATATGGGGTTTCTCAACGTTTGTGGTCCTAATTTTTTATCTCTTTGATTGTCCTTAACTGCGAGTAGTTGTAGTTGATCTTTACATCTTCCCCTGTCGGTGCTTTGCCTCTCTTTCAGGAACTTAGCTATTTAAAAAAATCTAAAAATTAATAAAATCATTAGTTTACTATTTTTCCTTGCATGTTCATCCCTTCCACTGCATCTCGCATCATTTTGGTATCAGAGCTTAGGATTAGGGCAGTTTTGCATCTTCCATAAACACAAAAATACATCACAAAAAAATCTGCAGGTTGTTTTCTACACTAGGGGTCCAAAAATATGTCTGGTTTTCCATCATAGCCTTGTTGTTTTTGTCTAATTTTTGCATTAATTAGTTTCTGATTTGTCCTCTTATTTACTGCTATTTTTTCCTGATTTTACAGATTATAAAAACCAAAAAAATCGGTATATATAAAAACCCTAACAACAAAAAATAGTTTGCTGAAATTTCTGCATGTTAACCTAGGCTGAAATTAATTTACCTCCCAACCCCCCCAACCCAAGCCAATTTTGTTTGCTCACCTAATCAATTTAGAATTAAGTTTGCCACCTCATAAAAAAAAAAAAATTCTTCTCTAATTTTTCTGAATTTTAGACTGCATTAGAGTTTCATCGAATGTGCATCATCTTGCATTAACCTAATCTAAGGATAGTACTACTCTATTAGATCATGGCAAGATTTCATCACCTGTCCTGGACCCAAAACAACCACCTACATACGAACTCGAGCCTAACTAAAATTAATTAGAAACCTAATTGATTTAAGGATAACAACAGGTCAGGTCCGAATCTTGTGAAAAAACTAGTGTACTCAACCCTCCACTTATTATTGGAAGCTGGTGTCTAAGGCTAGAGGTCCAGAGACAAACGTCCTAAGCGGACTGGTGGTTTAATTAGGATCCTGTGACAAGTAGGGGGAGCCTCCCACCATCCCATCTCTTACCTGGCCAGTGGAAGGATTAAGTATTGAGTTGGGTATAAGTTGAGTTGACCCACTCTACTTGGGCTCTAGGTCTAGCAAACCCTAAAACGTACCAAGTCTTGTGTGCTTGTTGCATGACAACCAGATCAGGAACCCAGTACCATCAGTCACAACCCCAACCTAGCTTAACCATGGAACCCACTCTTGAGACTTTATTGAGGACCATGAATGAACAATCTGCCCAACTTAGGACCATTACTGACCAGCTTGCCTAACTAACCCAATCAAATACCCAATAACCCATAGGCTTGCCCAAATAGAAGATCATTTAGGAAACGTAGAAAGAACCCAAGAGTCCAACACTGAGCCTGAGCTTGAGTCACCTCTTCCCACACTTCCTAACATTAGGAGAGCCCAACACCCTGACCCATTCTTGGAGCCTAACCCTAGGAGAACCCCACCTCCTGACCCGTTCCAGGAGCCCAACCCTAGGAGAGTCCCGCATCTTAACCCCTTTCTGGAGCCCAATCCTAGGAGGCCCAATCATGATTTCTTGGACCAGGATGAAAGAGCCATTAGGAATATCAAGCTAGAGGAACCTACATTCGATGGCAGCCTAGATCCTAAGGTCTACATAGATTGGGAAGGAGACATGGAACAATATTTTGAATGGTATAAGATGAGTAAGGAAAGGAAGTGCAAGTTTGCAAAACTAAGGTTAGTCCGCCTGGCTAGGCTGTACTGGGAGAATGTTGAGTGCATAATCGCACAATAAGAAGACTTCCCATAGGCACCTAGAGAGCCATGAAGCTGAAACTTAGGAAAAAATACAAAATTGCATCCTACCATCATAGACTCCTAGACCAATGGTAGAGGTTAAGTCAAGGAAATAGGACTGTATCAGAATACATAGCCAAGTTTGATGAGTTTGCTATAAGGTGTAGCATAGATGAGCCTGAACCAGTGGTCCTATCTAGGTTTAAGGTTGGACTTCGTGATGACATCCAGAGAGAGCTATTCTTAAGGGAGGTCATTAACCTTGAGCAAGCCTACCAGATAGCCAGAAACTATGAGAGATTCCAGAGGGGACCAGTCTACCGTCGACCCGAGCCCACTAGGAACATTGTCTCCATTCCTAGACATACCCAGGCCGACCCAATCCCAACCTGAGCCGACTAAACCCTAACCCAAACTGGCCTAGTTCCAGCAACCCAGTGACCTTTAGGGATGATAAGGGTAAGGCACCTGAATTCCAGAGAAACCCGAGTCCCAACCCTAATACCTGTTTCAAATATCATAAGGCAGGATACTATGCTAGCCAATGCCCAACCCGATCCCTTCATATAGGAGAGCTTGAGGAGGAAGATTCCGAACCCATTGAGGATGTTGAGGAAGAAGTGTATGAGGCTAAGGTGAACCTAATAGATGAGTACGAAGGAGATGAAGAGGTTGTTGATCAATCTGACCTGTTAGAGATAGTTTGGTGCATCCTAGTCCAAACTAAGATATAAGAGGACTGGCATAGGACCAACACCACTTGGCCACCTCCCCATCGAATCCTCCCTGCTCCCCGTGCCACCCGCTATCACCATCCTTCCCTCCTTCCACCCCCCGCTGCCTTTCTCCTTGCCGTTCTTTCCCTCCTGTCCGCCTCCACCCCCGTGAAGCCCGGCGTCCACTTCCACCCCTGCAACACCTTCTTAATCTCGTACACCATCTCCTCAGGCAACTCTATCTCTGGCAAGCCCTCCGGTGAGCCTGCCAAATCCCAACCCACCATCTTCTTTGCCATCTACCGCATCATCAACCCCATCCGAACCTTCTACACGGCCTCCGACATCGGCGATCTCTACATCCACCTAGCCTAGATCCGCCATCCCCAACGCACCATCCTCGCCCCAATAGCCCCGGTGTCTTCTACAATGGCACCGTCCACTCCGCTACCACCTTCCCTGCCCGGGTCGAGTCTGCCAAATGCTCGGCCGGAGATCAACAGCACCGCTGCCACCCTCGACGGCCTCACCGCCCTCGAGCTCACTGGAACCGACCGCCTGGGCCTCCTCTTCGAGGTCTTCACCGTCCTTGCCAACCTCTGCTACGCCATCATTGAGGCCAAGGTCTAGACCCACAACGGCCAGATCGCCGCCCTCATCTTCATCCGGGACAAGGATTCTGGCTCCCCGATCGATGACCCCCACCGGATCCACCACATCGACACCCGCCTCCACCACGTCCTCAAGGGTGACCACGATGACGTCCGTGGTGCCAAGACGGCCACTACTGTAAGCTCCGCGATGACCACTGCCGCGAGCTCCGCGACGGTGGCGTCCTTTGCCGCTCGGAGCCGCCCTTTCCACCGCCCCCAATCATCCCCGCCGTTGGTGTGGGTGCCGAGGAGCGAGGCCGGGTCGATGGTGGCACCTCTGATCGGATTCAAAGAACTAGTCATTGAGTTCAGCCACCTTGGAGTCTCCTCCTCGTCTCCGTCAGTCTCCTCTCCGCCCTCAAGCTCTCGTTCACCACAGCTTCTTCCTCCGCTGGCTCTCTCCACCCAGATCTAGATCCGCGGGAGAAGACTTGTTTCGGAGGATTTCTACCGCATTTCTATCCTTCCTGGATTTCAAATACTGAAGTTTTCTCGGTGGTGTTCTGTGAGAGAAACCCTGCGTTGATTTTGAGGGTTGTAGCATAGCCTCAGATCCAAGTTTTTCCCCATCTTCACTCTGTGCAACCGATTTCTTATGCCACTGGCGACCATCCTTCCCTGAAATCTTTCATTCCGGTGATGTTTTCCTCTCCAAGACCACCGGCACACATCCTCTATTCTGTGGATTGAAAGCCCAAGGAGCATCGGCACGAATGTGAATGCATTGCATGTTCCTTAAAGCAGTTGCCCTTTCTCTTGCCGACTTCAACTCAGCATAGATTTCAGAGCTACACGCTCCTTAAAGCAACATAGATTTCAAAGCGCACCAATATCAAAGCTGCACCATTTTCAATGCAAAGTGGATTTAAAAAAAAAATTATGGTTATGTCAAGCTAGAGTTTTGGAGTTCCTGGAGCCTGAAGTCAAGCTGAAGCTGGAGCCTGACCCAAACTCGACAGAGTCAAGTTTTCCCCACCTCAGGGGAATGATGGGGACATTGCCAGCACAGATCCCGGAGCAAGCACGAATCTTGGAGCCATGCGAATCTCGAAGCATATCTAGAATAAATTTAGGATTTATCTTTTATTTAAAATTTGAATTAGGATTTGGTTGGTTAGGATTTAGATATGGATAGGCTTATCTTATCCTATCTTGTATTTGAATTTGAATCATTCATATCTTTTTATCTTGTATTCAAATTCAAATGAGGGTTGGACATGTCTATAAATACCATCCTCAGTCCTTTGTAGAAAAAAAAAAGTTTAGTCAAGTTTTGGGAATGAAAATGAGTTTTAAAAAAGAGTGATTTTTTTATTTCACTCCGTGAGGAGAGGGTGTGAGGCCCAACCCCAGGACATGATGTGAGGTCATACCCGGTTATCTCCATTCCCATTCCATCTTCTCTATCCCCTCGTGGCCTCTGAGATCCATCCCCATTCCCATTCCATCTTCTCTATCCCCTCGTGGCCTTTGAGATCCATCCTAGCACCTCCAAGTATCGAGGAGGGTGTAATGCCCTAGAGGTGAGAGGTCTCTTCGTTAGGATGAGTCCCAAAGTCCATGAGTTTCAAACCCTGTCTTCCAGCCCCACTATTCCTTCGCCACCCTTTACCTAAAAAAATTCAAAAAAAAATATAATACCCTAATTTTGGTGACTTCTAGGCTCACCAATGATCCTACCATCTGTCCCCCATCACATGGGAGTTAGTAGCATTATCCTAGGCAGACCCTAGCTATTTGACCACGATACTATCCTGTACGGTCGATCAAATTCATGCTCATTTAGTTTTCATGAGAAAAAATTGTGATCAACCCCACCCCACCCAAGGACAATGTCAAGAGGGAATCTAGCTCATTGAAAGACAAGAAATCAAGACTCAATTTGATTACCACTAAGGAGCTAGAAAGAGAGATTATTGAGGTTTAACTGTTTGGATGTTAACCGCTAAGGAAGTACCTGATCAAACCCAGGAGGAGCACCCTCAGGAGGTTAAGGAAATCTTAAGTGAGTTTGAAGATGTATTCCCTAAAGATTTGCCTGACCAGTTACCACCATTAAGGGACGTCTAGCACGTTATAGACTTAGTCCCATGAGCCACCCTACCAAACCTGCCACATTATAGGATGAACCCTTCTGAACATTAGAGCTGCAGAAACAAGTAGGAGAACTCCTTAGGAAAGGATTTATTAGAGAGAGCCTAAGCCCATGTACCATACCTACCCTACTCACCCCTAAGAAAGATGGCACGTGGAGAATGTGTGTCGACAGTCGTGCCATAAATAAAATCATGGTGAAATATAGGTTTCCCATTCCCCGATTAGATGATATGTTAGACATGATAGCCGGCGCAACCATCTTCTCAAAGATTGACCTTAAGTGCGGCTATTATCAGGTTAGGATCAGACCCGAGGATGAGTGAAAAATTGCATTCAAAACTAAAAATGGTCTTTATGAATGGGTAGTAATGCCTTTCGGTTTGTCCAATATCCCTAGCACCTTTATGAGGATCATGATCCAAGTCCTACGTGTGTTCATAGAAAAATTAATAGTGGTTTACTTTGATGACATCTTAATCTACAGTAGGACTAAGGAAGACCACCTGAACCATCTTAGACAAGTTTGCTAGACCCTTAGGAAGGAGAATCTCTATGCCAATGAAGAAGTGTGATTTCATGACCCATAGAGTCATCTTCCTAGGATTCGTATTCACCCCTGAGGGAGTTTCAGCTGACCTTGAGAAAGTCAAGTCCATAGTTGAGTGGCCGGTATCTACTAGCATTCATGACGTACATAGTTTCCATGGTCTAGCCACCTTCTATAGGAGATTTATCTGGAGATTTAGTGCCTTTGTAGCACCTATCACAGACTGCATTAGGAAAGGAGAATTTGAGTGGACCAAAGCAGCCGATAGAGCCTTCATAGAGATTAAGGAGAAGATGACACAAGCACCTATCCTAAGGTTACCTGATTTGTTCAAAGTTTTTGAGGTTGCTAGTAATGCTTTGGGAGTAGGCATAGGAGGAGTACTGAGCCAAGAGAGTCACCCTGTAGCCTTCTTTAACGAGAAACTCAATGAGGCTAAGTTTAAGTACTCGACCTATGATAAGAAATTCTATGCAGTAGTACAAGCCCTTAGGTACTGGAGACATTACCTACTATCCAAGGAGTTTGTTCTTTACTCTGATCATGAAGCACATCGATTCCTAAACTCCTAGAAAAAGCTAAACCCTAGGCATGCTAAGTGGGTAGAGTACATCCAAGCCTATACCTTTGTGCTAAAATATCAAGCTAGAATCGAGAATAAGGTAGCTGATGCCCTTATCCACCATGCCTTAGTTCTAAGTACTGTTAGGACTGAAGTCATAGGGTTTGACCGACTGAAAGAAGAATATGAGACCTGCCCTGATTTCAGTAAAATTATTCAATATAGTAGACAAGGACCATCTAGTTCCCATACTGATTACACTCTTCAGGATGGTTACCTTTTCAAAGAAAATATACTGTGTATTCCTAGGACTTCACTTAGAGAGTTTTTAGTTTGGGAAACCCAAGCAGAAGGTCTAGCTGGTCACTTTGGTAGAAACAAGACCATCTTAGTTATAGAGGACCAGTTCTTTTGGCCAAGTTGAAAAGGGATGTTACCCACATTGGTGATGGAAAACGGGATCAGGGGTAGGATCATCGACGAGCTGAGAAGTTATCGAGATTAGGGCACTATTATATATTTATTTGTAGAAGGTGGTGAAGGAACAATGGAGATGAAAGGTAGAAATTTGGACTCTCGTGGACTTTGGAACTCATACTTTTGGAGAGATCTCTCACCTCTAGGGCATCTTACCCACCTCACTTATAGAGCCATTAGGGTGAATCTCAAAGGACATGAGGGTGGTAAGTGATATTGCAACATCCTGACGTGGAAAGTATGTCAGATCCAGCTGGATGCCGATGAGACCACGTGGAATTTTATTTCAAAATTCCCCCCCGGGTGGCTTGACCGGTGGTTGTTCTCACCCGGGACGTGGTGCTCCTGCTCCTTCGCCAGGTGGCACCCCAAGATGGGTCCACCTCGATCGAATTCGAGCCTTTCTCTGCCACTTCACCAGGTGTTTGCCCAGGAGGGATCCACCTCGGTCGAAGCTGGCGGCCTCTGCTCCCTCGCCAGGTGGCACCCCAAGACGGGTCCACCTCCGCCGAGGTCGAGCTAGGCACTCTTGCTCCTTCGCCAGGTGGCACCCCAAGATGGGTCCACCTCGACCGAAGTCGAGCTTTCCTCTTCCACTTCGCCATGTGTCCGCCCAGGAGGGATCCACCTCGATCGAAGTTGGCGGCCTCTGCTCTCTCGCCAGGTGGCATCCCAAGACGGGTCTACCTCGGTCGAGGTCGAGCCAGGTGCTTCTGCTCCTTCGCCAGGTGGCACCCCAAGATTGGTCCACCCTGGTCGAAGTCGAGCCTTCCTCTGCCACTTCGCCAGGTATCCGCCCAGGAGGGGTCCACCTCGGTCGAAGCTGGCGGTCTCTGCTACCTCGCCAGGTGGCACCCCAAGACAGGTCCACCTCCACCGAGGTCGAGCCAGGCACTCCTGCTCCTTCGCCAGGTGGCACCCCAAGATGGGTCCACCTCAGCCGAAGTCGAGCCTTCCTCTGCCACTTCGCCAGGTGTCCATCCATGAGGGGTCCACCTCGGTCGAAGTTGGCGGCCTCTACTCCCTTGCCAGGTGGCGCACCAAGACAGGTCCACCTCCATCGAGGTCGAGCCAGGAACTCCTACTCCTTCGCCTGGTGGCACCCCAAGATGGGCCCACCTCGATCGAAGTCGAGCCTCCCTCTGTCACTTCACCAGGTGTCCGCCCATGAGGGGTCCACCTCGGTCGAAGCTGGTGGCCTTTGCTCCCTCGCCAGGTGGGGCCCCAAGACGGGTCCACCTCGACCAAGGTCGAGCCAGGTGCTCCTGCTCCTTCGCCAGGTGGCACCCCAAGATGGGTCCACCTCAGCCGAAGTTGAGCCTCCCTCTGCCACTTCACCAGGTGTCAGCCCAGGAGGGGTCCACCTCGACCGAAACTGGCAGCCTCTGCTCCCTCACCAGGTGGCACCCCAAGACGGGTCCACCTCGACCGAGGTAGAGCCAGGTGCTCCAGCTCCATCACCAGGTGGCACCCCAAGATGGGTCCACCTCAGCCAAAGTCGAGCCTTCATCTGCCACTTCGCCAAGTATCCGCCCAGGAGGGATCCACCTCGATCAAAGATGGTAGCCTCTGCTCCCTCGCCACGTGGCACTCCAAGACAGGTCCACCTTGGCCGAGGTCGAGCTAGGCACTCCTGCTGCTTTACCAGGTGGCACCCCAAGATGGGTCCACCTCGGCCGAAGTCGAGTCTTTCTCTGCCACTTCGCCAGGTGTCTGCCCAGGAGGGGTCCACCTCGGCCGAAGCTGGCGACCTCTGCTCCCTCGCCAGGTGGCGCCCCAAGACGGGTCCACCTCGGCCAAGGTCGAGCCAGGTGCTCCTGCTCCTTCGCCAGGTGGCACCCCAAGATGGGTCCACCTCGGTCGAAGTCGAGTCTTCCTCTGCTACTTCACCAGGTGTCCGTCTAGGAGGGGTCCACCTCGGTCGAAGCTGGCGGTCTCTGCTCCCTCGCCAGGTGGTGCCCCAAGATAGGTCCACCTCCACCAAGGTCGAGCCAGGCACTCCTGCTCCTTCGCCAGGTGGCACCCCAAGATGGGTCCACCTCGGCCGAAGTCAAGCCTTCCTCTGCCACTTCGCCAGGTGTCCGCCCAGGAGGGGTCCACCTCGGCCGAAGCTGGTGGTCTCTGCTCCCTCGCCAGGTGGCGCACCAAGACGGGTCCACCTCCATCGAGGTCGAGCCAGGCGCTCCTGCTCCTTTGCCAAGTGGCACCCCAAGATGGGTCCACCTTAGCCAAAGTCGAGCCTTCCTCTGCCACTTCGCCAGATGTCCGCCTAGGAGGGGTCCACCTCGGCCGAAGCTGGCGGTCTCTGCTCCCTTGCCAGGTGACGCCCCAAGATGGGTCCACCTCCGTCGAGGTTGAGCCAGGCGCTCCTGCTCCTTCGCCAGGTAGCACCCCAAAATGGGTCCACCTCGGCCGAAGTCGAGCCTTCCTCTATCACTTCGCCAGGTGCCCGCCCAAGAGGGGTCCACCTCGGCCGAAGCAGGCGGCCTCTGCTCCCTCGCCAGGTGGCACCTTAAGATGGGTCCACCTTCGTCGAGGTCGAGCCAGGTGCTCCTGCTCCTTCGCCAGGTGGCACCCCAAGATGGGTCCACCTCGGCCAAAGTCGAGCCTTCCTCTGCCACTTCGCCTGGTGTCCGCTCAGGAGGGGTCCACCTCGATCGAAGCTGGCGGCCTCTGCTCCCTCGCAGGTGGTGCCCCAAGATGGGTCCACCTCCGTCGAGGTCGAGCCAGGCACTCCTGCTCCTTCGCCATGTGTCACCCCAAGATGGGTCCACCTCAGTCGAAGTATGCCCTACTCTACAAAGCCTCGGGAGATCAGAGGCACGAGCCATGAGGTCGCTGCTAGAGTCAGTGCGCAGTACGCCCCGTATAGGGCACCCAATACAGCCCGTAATGGTGCGCGAAACCTCATTTACATCGGTTAAGGAGGGCCCCACGATCGAGATATCGAATCCTTGCGGTCAGGAGCCTGGAACCCGGGAAGTCCACAGTCAACACCCCAAGATGAGGGCTCCCGCGCTAGGCTCAAGATCGCACCAGGTTTCTCTTTTTGTGACAACGCGGCGGACGAGGCAAGCTCGCCACTTAACTCCCAGGCTCGAAGAAGAGGGGAGGGATGGTGGAAAGGGGCCGAAGACATCTGGGAGCCTCTGGAGGGTAGAGGGAAAAAGCTGAAGGTGGTCCGTCGATATAAAAGGGATGGTGAGAGCGGACAAAAAGGTAAGCCACTAAGAGGGAAGAACATTGATAAAAAGGAGTAGCAACTTTGAGGCTCCCGAAAGTTCCCAGACACAAGTCCGACGAGTCTAGGGCAGGAAACTGAGTGTCAACCCCTCTCATTCCCACACTTCTTTTATAAAAAACCTACTCTAAGCACGGGAATCCAGCGAAGACTCGTCTTAGTGGATCTATTCCATCTTGCCGTTCACTAACTTGACCGTCGGAGTGGCCCCGACCCGAGTCTTTAACCTTATTTTGCAAGCCCGAAGGCTTGGAGATCTTGAGGTGGAGTCCAAGGTATGACGCCAGCTTATAAGCTATAGGCCACAGCGATAAGATCGGCAACAGATTGGCATGCCAGGAAGGGGGGGCAGAACAGTAACCCCTGCGTGAGCAAGAGAATTGCTCAACCGTGAGCATGGTGGTGACACGCGGACGTGAAGCTTCCACCAGCCGGGTGGGAGAGGTTCCCTCTCCTTCGGGCCCGTGCAGCCCGGAGAGGGAACTTCCCGCTCCTCCTCCTCCTCAGCTATCCTCGGTGGACGGTCCTATTGCAGCTATCATCCAGCAGCTACAAATGCTGACTACAGCTATACGGCAGCTGCAGCATCACAGCGCTCCCTAGCCACTCAACCCCAGCCAGGGACCCTCGTGGCCCAAGCCGCGGGCCCCCGCGGAAGCCTGCGCTCTATTCAAGGCGGGCCATCCCATCCGCGGGTAGTAACCAACCCCTGCGGGAGCCATCAGATTCCTGCAAAAAGAAACCACACTGGGTCGGCGGATCATGAGAGCCGATCCCTGGTCGACGATCCTAAACCCGTCCGGTGCAGCAGGCACCACCGGGGCAAGGCCCCTCACCGCGACCAGTTGGCACCTCTTCTCTAGTGGCCTCGGTGGAAGGTTCCATTGATGATGCCATCAAGTGCCTGGCCGAGAGACGCCTGGCAAAGCATGAGCGCAAGTTGGCAGAGTTCTCCCGTCGCTTCGCTAACATGCAGGGCTCCCCTACCGAGCCAGTGGGCTACAACACCCAACCACCCTTCTCCCGGGAAATCCAAGAGGAATCGATTTCGAATCAGTTTCGCATGCCTCAGGTGGATCCCTACGATGGGACCACCGATTTCTTGGATCGCCTGGAGAGCTATAAGACTCTCATGAGAGTCCAGGGGGCGACGGACGCTCTCCTATGTATTGCTTTCCCGGCCACCCTCCGGAAGGCTGCTCAAGTTTGGTTCACCCGCCTCGAGCCTAAGTCTATCAGCTCCTTCCACCAACTGGGAAAAAAGCTTGTTGCACACTTCGATGCTTGCCAGAAGGTGCCAAGGGAGGTGGATAGCCTCTTCTCTATCCGCTAACAAGACCAGGAGCTGCTGCGGGACTATGTCACCCACTTCAAGACTGCTGCCCTGAAAATCTATAGCCTGGACGAGCCCGTCGCCATGCTGGCATTGAAGCGAGGGCTCAAGACCTCCCGTCTGATGTATTCCCTGGACAAGAAGCCCCCCAAGACATATTCCGAGCTCCTCCTCCATGTCCACAAGTACATCCATGCTGAAGAGGCCGACCGTACCAGGCGAGAGCTGGACGGGAAGCCTTCGAAGAAGCCTACCCCAAAGGATGTTCCAGGGATCCGGAGGCCCAGACCACCTGCAGACTTCTGGCCGGGATCGAAGCCGAAGAACGATCCCATTCCGGAGCGAGCCTTCACCCCCCTCCTTGCTCTAAGAACGAAGATCCTCATGGAGATCGAGGATGAATGCTACCTCCGCCAACCTCCTCCTCAGAACCCAAGGAACAATCATGACAAGACGAAGTACTGCCAGTTCCATCGCGACCACGGCCACGACATGGAGGAGTGCCGTAATCTGAAGTGGGAGATCGAGGAGCTGATCAAGAGGGGCTACCTCAGAAAGTTCGTGAGGAGCAAAGCCCCAGCGGAGGACCAGCCACTCGCGGCCATTCCTCCCGTCCCTACAGTTGACAACCGCCCTACGGAGAAACCTATGGGCATGATCTCTTGGGGGATAGGGCGTGCGTCGAAGAGAGCCCGGGAGGTGGGAGACCTGGAAAATGTACTCCCCTTTGAAAAGGGGAATGGAAATGAAAGCATAAACAATGATGCAGTGGTGGTCGAGATGACCATCGCTAAGCATCCTGTACATCGCATTATGGTGGATAGTGGGAGCTCTACTGACGTACTTTTTTATGATGCTTTCTCCCAGATGAATTTATCTCATGATCAGCTAAAGCTTGTGCACACCCCTCTCGTGGGCTTTACCAGAGATTCCGTAAAGGTCGAAGGGGAGATCACTCTCCCTGTTACTGCCGAAACCCCACCCCGGCAGAGCACGGTCATGATGACCTTCACCATCGTCTGACTCCCATCACCTTACAATACTATCCTGGGCCGTCCAGGGCTCAACCAACTGGATGTAGCCATTTCTACCAAAAGGTTGCTGGTGCAGTTCCCTGCCACCTTTGGGATGGGAGTAATGAGGGGGATGGCTTAACCTATCCCGCATTGCTTGCAGGCTGTCCCGGGGGCCCGAAGTGCTGAGCTTGGCTCTGACATCGACGACCTCGACCAAAGGGCGCAAGATCCCAGGGGAGGCCCCGTAGAGCACTTATTGACATACCCCCTCGGCTCAGACCCTCAGAAGACAGTGCAGGTAGGAGCCCAATTCCCGGAGGATGAGCGAGCTCGCCTGTTGGATTTCCTCGGTGCAAACACGGATGTGTTTGCCTGGTCTGCTGTAGATATGCCAGGTATTCCCTCGGAGGTTATCACCCACCAACTGAAGATTGATCCGAGGTGTCGCCCGGTCCACCAGAAGAAGAGAAGTTTTGCCGTCGAAAGACAGAAGGCAATCAATGAAGAAGTGGAAAAGCTCCTCACCGCCGGCTTTGTACGAGAAGTGCAGTACCCTAGTTGGCTGGCAAACATGGTGATGGTGAATCTGAACAACAGCAAGTAGAGGATCTATGTGGATTACATCGACCTCAACCGAGCATGCCCAAAGGATAGCTTCCCGCTTCCTAAGATCGACTAGCTTGTGGACACCACCTCGGGACATCGTCTCCTCTCTTTCATGGATGCTTTCTCTGGGTACAATCATATCCGAATGCACCCGGAGGATGAAGAGCACACCATCTTCGTTACGGATCGCGGGACCTACTGCTATAAGATGATGCCGTTCGGCCTCAAGAATGCAGGTGCCATGTACCAACGTTTGGTCAACAAGATCTTCAAAGACCAGATTGGCCGCAACATGCAGGTGTACGTGGACGACATGCTGGTGATGAGCAAGCTGACCTCGAACCACGTCGATGACCTGATGGAGACCTTCCACAACCTTCGTCTTCATCAAATGAAGTTGAACCCGGCGAAGTACGCTTTCGACGTATCTGCGGAGAAGTTCCTTGGCTTCATGGTGACCCAAAGAGGGATAGAAGCCAACCCAGAGAAGGTTCAGGCGATCCTGGACATGGAGCAGCTCACCTCCAAGAAGCAAGTGCAGCGACTCACTGACCGGATAGCTGCCCTAAGCTGGTTTATCTCAAGGTCCACTGACCGTTGCCAACCCTTCTTCAAGGTGCTAAGAAAGATGCATAACTTCACTTGGATGAAGGAGTGCCAGGAGGCATTTGAAAAGCTGAAGAAGATGTTGGCATCACCGCCACTGCTCTCCCGGCCAGAGGAAGGAGAAGAGCTCCTTCTGTACCTAGCGATCACTCCGGAGGTCGTCATCTCGGTCCTGGTCTGGACAGATGACAAAGGGATCTAGAGGCCAGTGTATTACACGAGCAAACTTCTCCACAATGCGGAGCTCAGGTATTCTCGTTCTAAGAAACTGATTTTTGCGCTAATCGTGTCCGCCCAGCGCCTCAGGCCTTATTTCCAAGCATACCCCATCGCGGTCCTGACGGATCAACCACTGAAAGCAGTGCTCAGCCAACCTGACACGTCCGGATGCCTGGCGAAGTGGGCACTGAAGCTCAGCGAGTTCGACATCGCCTACCGACCGAGGTCGGCCATGAAGGTGCAGGTACTCACTAATTTTTTAGTTGAGTGTGCTGGCCTGGGCAAGGAGCCGGAAGAGAGCTCCCAGAACCAACAGCCAAAGTCTGGACCGGAGGAGGACATATGGGTCCTTCATGTGGACAGAGCCTCAAACTCCGGCGGGAGTGGAGCTGGACTCATCCTCGCCAACAATGAGGGAGTTGTCATCGAATGTGCGCTCTGCTTCTAGTTCGCCGCCACCAATAACCAAGCGGAGTACGAAGCACTCATCACGGGACTGAGAGTCTCCCGCGAGCTGGGTGTGGCCAGCCTCAAGGTCTTCACCGACTCGCAGCTGGTGGCCGGGCAAGTCTCGGGAGAGTACAAGGCACGGGACCCCCAAATGGTGAAATACCTGGAGTTGGTGCGAGCGAGCGCGGCGGGTTTTAGATGCTTTAGCATCTCCCATATCTCGCATGGAGAAAACACTCGCGCAGATGCCCTCTCCCGCCTGGCAACCCTATCGGACTCGTCGCTGGGCCACGCCTACATCAAGCACCTTCAAGCCCCGAGCTACGAGACACCCAGGGAGGTCCAGCAGGTCATCCCAGAGCCCAGCTGGATGGACAAGTACATCGAGTACATCACCAACGGTACCTTATCGAAGGATCACGTGGCGCCGACCTCATTAAAAAGAAGGCCGCACAGTTCGTGTTGATGGACGGGCTACTGTATCGGAGGTCTTATTCCTACCCACTCCTTAAATGTCTGAGGCCCACTGAAGCCACACTCGTACTCCAAGAGATCCACGAGGGCATCTGTGGGAACCATTTGGAGTGCAGGACACTGGCATGCAAGGCCCTCCATCAAGACTACTTCTGGGAGATGATGAGAGAAGACGTGGCTAACTTTGTCAAGAGGTGTGATCGATGTCAGCGGCACACTGTTATACAGCTCCAACCTGCCGCGCCACTCTCCCAGCTCTTCGCCCCCTAGCCATTTGCTCAGTGGGGCATGGATCTCCTCGGACCCTTTCCCCCTGCATTCGGGCAGCGAAAGTTCTTGATTGTGGCTATCGACTACTTCATGAAGTGGGTCGAGGTCGAACCATTAGCCCGGATCATAGAGGCGAATGCCACCAAGTTTCTCTGGAAGTCAATTATATGCTGCTTTGGCTTGCCCCACACCATCATCACCGACAACGGATGCCAGTTCGACTGTCGGGAGTTCGAGGAGTTTTACAACGACCTCGGGATTCATCATCGCTTCACCTCGGTGGCGCATCCTCAGACCAATGGGGATGTCGAGGTGACAAACAGAACCATCCTGCAAGGCCTTCGAACAAGACTGGACCAGGCCAAGGAAAGATGGGCGGAGGAGCTTCCAAGCATCTTATGGGCATACCATACCACTCCAAGGATGGCCACGGACGAGACCCCCTTCAACCTCATCTTCAGTGCAGAAGCAGTTATTCCAATAGAGCTCGGCCTGCTGACCTTGTGATAGAGCAGTACAACAAGGCCGAGAACCTGGCACGGTTGCTACTGAACCTGGATCTCCTTGAAGAAACAAGGGACAGGGCTCGAGTTCGGATGGCAGCCTACCAGCAAAGAGTGGCCAGATACTATAATTCCAGGGTGCGGCCAAAATCCATCCGCCCGGGAGATCTAGTGCTGCGCTGTGCTGAGGCTTCCCGGCCGTGGGAGTGCGGCAAGCTCTCCCCAAATTAGGAGTGCCCTTATAGGGTGGCCGGAGTGCTCCCCCATGGAGCTTATTACCTGAAGGAGCTCGGTGGATCTCGATTTTTGTGAACATGGAATGCCTCGAACTTGAGGATGTATTACCAGTAGTGTAAGACCTTTTAAACTTTAATAATGAGATCCTTTTTATATACAATGCATGTTCTCGTCTCGCAGGACCATCACCATCCAGTTTTAAGTTTGGCGAATGAGGGCAAGGTGGGAAGCCCACAAACGGCCTACAAAGATGCGAAGCCCAGGCCTCGGATTGAAAGGTCTTGCAAAAGCCGGCCCTTCCGTAAAAATCCCGGAGTTCAGTCTAGAGTGCCGCACGGAATTAAATTCCAGCGTGTGGCCCCAGAGTTCAACCCGGGGGAAGTCCCAGAGACTTAAGTCTCGGTCCCACTAATCCCGGAGTTCAGCTCGAAAGGTCGCGCAAGGCTCAACTCCCGCCTGCGACCCCGGGGTTCAGTCCGGAAGTTCGCATGGAACCTAATTCCAGAGTGAAGTCCCGGACAACGGTCTGGAAGGTGGAGCGGAACCCAGTTCCCCCGCAAGATCCTGGAGTTCAGCTCGGAACGCCGCACGGGACTCAATTCCGATGGTTGGCCCCGGGATTCAGTCCAGAGGATGCCAAAAAAAAAAAAAACCTAAGTCTCCTGCTCATTTGGTGTGCAAGCTCCAAGTCTTAGGAGGCCCCAACCGAAAACCAGGAGGACTCCGAGGCCTTGTCTCAAATCGGCGATTCAAATTGCAAACACAAAAAAAAAAAAAAGAAAAGAAAAAGAGAGAGACAAAGCAAATTAATTAAAAAAGGTCTTCATTTCTAATAGAAGGTTTCTTACAAAAGGAGTGCCCCGGCAGACCGGGAGACCCAGTGAAACAAAAAGGAAAAACCTATACTAGAAACAAAAGGAGACCCCGAGGTCACTTTGCTGCAGCCGCGTCCTCCTTCGGCTGGGGGGCACCTTCGCCACCGACCGTGTCGTCAGAAGGCCACGCGGAAGCCTACATGTCGGCACCCTCTGCAACCGGTCCTCCCCCGTCAGGCTGCTCTCTTCGGTCGCCCGGGACGACCCTGCTGAGATCGAGCTCAGGGAAGAAGGAGCCCACCTTCTCCCGGCACATCTGGAAGCCCTTGAAAAAGGAGTCGACCGCCGCCTCGGGCAACTCCCCCTTGAACTCCTCGGACGCCCAGAACTTTGGCACGGCCTCCTGCATCTCCTTCCGGGAAGCCTCCAGCAGCCCGTTGATGTAGGAGTTCTTCTCCTTGGCCGCGCTCAGTTTCTTGAGGACCTCCTCGACTCGGCGCTCCAGTGATCGGGACTGAGCCCTAAGACGGGATACCTCGGCCACGTCATCTTCGGCACGGCATTGGCTCGAGATCCTCTCCTCAGACAGAGATGTCTCGAGCTCCCTAAAGCACCCCTCGGCATGACCCAGGTCTGCTCGGAGGGCCTGGTTGCTCCCCAGCAGCTCGTGACCTTTCTCTATAAGGTCCTGCACGTCAGTCGCAAGCTTGCCTAGCCTCTTCTCCTTCTCGATGTCCTTCTTTGCCAAAATGGAAAGGAAGTTCCTCAGCAGCAGTACGTCGGTCCCGATTTGCGTCAGAGAGAAAATGGAATGTTAGAAAGATCCAACTCGAACATTAAAAAGAAAGAGCTCGGATCTTACCGTGAAGAGCAATGGGAGAATCCCGAGCAACGCGTCCGCGTAGTCCCGGCCACCCCTCAGGCGATGGTCCCAGGGCATGCAGGCGAACTCCATCATCCTTTTCGCAAGCCCTTGATCGCGGATGATGGAGGAGCTGGCGTTGAGCCCCGAAGATGGAGGATGGACATCAGGAGTAGGATGAGCAGCTGTCCCTCCATTGGGCGGTGCGGCCGTTGGTGGGGCCACCACCACCTTGGTGGCCACTGCAAGGATGATCGGCGCGGTGCCTGGTGCAGGCACCGCTCGAGAAGGTTCCGGCCTCCCCTCTCTCTCAGCCCTGTCGAGCTCGATGATGGGCACATCAGGCGCACGAGGCTGAGGTGGTCTGGGGGCAGGACCTGTCGCCCCGGGGCCAGTGGGAGCTGGGGTGGGCCTGGGCCCCTGGCTCGCCTCTGTGAGGGCCTTCTTCGGCGGAGCCTCCTGGCCCCTTCAACAGCGCCCCTCTTCCGGACGCCCTCCATCAGGCTCTTGATGGAGAACTTCATCCCTGGAGAAAGAAGGTGATCAGGTCATTTCAAAAAGAAGGAAGAAGAAAATGGGAAAGAAGCAAAGGTAGAGGAGGGAGACTCGGAGTCTCACCCAACGCCCGGATTGGACTGACTCCCACCTCGAACAAATTCTTCTCTGAGAGTAGGACCTCAAGGGCATGGACCACGTCACCCAACATCTGAGTGTAAACCTCCTAGTCTGCCGGCTCAACCTGGGATTCTGGTTCAGGGACAGGTCTGGCTCGCTCCAGGCCCAGTCGACATCCTGGACTGAAGCAAAGAAGAAATGGTTCTTCCACCCCTTGATCAACATAGGGAGGTCGAACCGAAGGCACCTAGGCTGTGGAGAAAGGTACCACTAGCCATCATCGGTGGAGTAGCATTTCAGGATAAAGAGGGTCCTGAACAGCGAAAAGCGGGCCACAAACCCGTGAAAGTGACAAAAGACAATGGAGGCGAAGATGACCCGGATGGCGTTGGGAGCCAACTGGGTCAGAACCAGGTAGAAATGGTCGAGAAAAGAGAGGAAGAATGGATGAAGGGGAAAACGAAGACCCCCGACAAGGATGTCCTCGTAGAAAGCAACCCTCCCCGGGCCGCTCGAGGTTACTCGGACCCTCGAACCTGGGAGCGAAAGCTGGATAGAATCCAGGATCCCATACATATCCCAGATCCAAGAAAGATCATCTCCGGTCATCGTTGAGACACAATCGAAGGGACCAGTAGAGGAGGTCTCTGCCACCAGAGGAGGAAGGGCAGAGATGGGACGTGCAGAAGTAATGGGGGGAGACTTAGGACCCCTAGGAACGCCAATGGTCACTATCCCTGGCCGTAGTTATCTCAGGACCTTGATTGGAATCTCCTCCCCCTTTGAGGAGGAAGGCAATGGAGTCCTCGGTCGGGAAGGACCGGCCTCATCCGGGTTGGAAGAGGAATGACGGCGACAAGCCATAAGGAAGGAAGAAATGAAAGGAGACTGGTTCGTGATGACACAGAATCGAGAGATTAAAGAGGAAGAAAAGGCATTGCAGGCACTCACCAGAATGTTTGTATCGGAGGAATGGCAACCCCTGGGGATGAAGAAGGATCACTGCAACCACCGACGAGTTGTGAGAAAGCCAAGAGACCTCATTTCCAGAAAGTCCCCCTCCTTTTCAAACTCAATCAACAGCGGCCATACGTCTCTTTTTGGCTCGAGCCATCAGATGAGCGCCACGTGGAGACACGCCCGATATCGATGCTTCAGTTCGATGAAAACTGCCTCGGGTTCGGAACGGTGTATTAATGGTCCGTCAGGCACGCGGACATGGTGGCCTCCGATAGGGCCTCGGGCGCGATAGACGTAGCGACAGTGATCATGGTAATTATGGCGCAAGATTTTCCTCTTTCCATGTCGCCTCCGTATTAACTCCCCACGCCCCAATGGCGATGCTCCGATGGGACTTGGGGATGGGGGGAAACTAATATGGCAACATCACTGACATGGAAAGTATGTCAGATCCAGCTATATGCCGACGGTGCCACGTGGATTCTTCTTTCGAAATTCCCCCTCCGAGTGGCTTGACCAGCGGTCGTTCTCACCCGGGACATGGAGCTCCTGCTCCTTCGCCAGGTGGCATCCCAAGATAGGTCCACCTCGATCGAAGTCGAGCCTTCCTCTACCACTTCGCCAGGTGTCTGCCCAGGAGGGGTGCACCTCGGCCGAAGCTGGTGGCCTCTGCTCCCTCGCCAGGTGGTGCCCCAAGACGGGTCCACCTCCGTCGAGGTCGAGCCAGGCACTCCTGTTCCTTTGCCAGGTGGCACCCCAAGATGGGTCCACCTCGATCGAAGTCGAGCATTCTTCTGCCACTTCGCCAGGTGTCCACTCAGGAGGGGTCCACCTCAGCCGAAGCTAGCGGCCTCTGCTCCCTTGCTAGGTGGTGCCCCAAGATGGGTCCACCTCGGTTGAGGTCGAGCCAGGCGCTCCTACTCCTTCGCCAGGTGGCACCCCAAGATGGGTCCACCTCGGTCGAAGTCGAGCCTTCCTCTACCACTTCACCAGGTGTCCGCCCAAGAGGAGTCCACCTTGGTCGAAGCTGGCAGCCTCTGCTCCCTCGCCAGGTGGCACCCCAAGACGTGTCCACCTCTGTCGAGGTCGAGCCAGGCGCTCCTGCTCCTTCGCCAGGTGGCACCCCAAGATGGGTCCACCTTGATCGAAGTCGAGCCTTCCTCTGTCACTTTGCCAAGTATCCGCCCAGGAGGGGTCCACCTCGATCGAAGCGGGCGACCTCTGCTCCCTCGCCAGGTGGTGCCCCAAAATGGGTCCACCTCCTCCGAGGTTGAGCCTAGCGCTCCTGCTCCTTCTCCAAGTGGCACCCCAAGATGGGTCCACCTCGGCCAAAGTCGAGCCTCTCTCTGCCACTTCGCTAGGAGTCCACCCAGGAGAGGTCCACCTGGACCGAAGATTGTGGCCTCTGCTCCCCCGCCAGGTGGCGCCCCAGGATGGGTCCACCTCTATCGAAGTCGAGCCTCCCTCTGCCACTTTGCCAGGTGTCCACCCAGGAGGGATCCACCTCGGTCGAAGCTGGCGACCTCTGCTCCCTCGCCAGGTAGCACCCCAAGATGGGTCCACCTCGGCTGAGGTCGAGCCAGGCGCTCCTGCTCCTTCGCCAGGTGGCACCCCAAGATGGGTCCACCTCGACCGAAGTCGAGCCTTCCTCTGCCACTTCGCCAGGTGTCCTCATAGGAGGGGTCCACCTCGACCGAAGCTGGCGGTCTCTGCTCCCTCGCCAGGTGGTGCCCTAAGACGGGTCTACCTCGACCGAGATCGAGCCAGGCGCTCCTGCTCCTTCGCCAGGTGGCACCCCAAGATGGGTCCACCTCGACCGAAGTCGAGTCTTCCTCTGCCACTTCGCCAAGTGTCCGCCCAGGAGGGGTCCATCTCGGTCGAAGCTGGCGACCTCTGCTCCCTTGCCAGGTAGCGCCTCAAGATAGGTCCACCTCGGTCGAGGTCGAGCTAGGCGCTCCTGCTCCTTCGCCAGGTGGCACCCCAAGATGGGTCCATCTCGATCGAAGTCGAGCCTTCCTCTGCCACATCGCCAGTTGTCCGCCTAGGAGGGGTGCACCTCGGCCAAAGCTGGCGGCCTCTACTCCCTCGCCAGGGGGCACCCCAAGATGGGTCTACCTCCGTCGAGGTCAAGCCAGGTGCTCCTGCTCTTTCGCCAAGTGGCACCCCAAGATGGGTCCATCTCGGTTCAAGTCGAGCCTTCCTCCACCACTTCGTCAGGTGTCCGCCCAGAAGGGGTCCACCTCGGTCGAAGCTGGCGGCCTCTGCTCCCTCACAAGGTGGCACCCCAAGATGGGTCCACCTCCACTGAGGTCGAGCCAGGCGCTCTTGCTCCTTCGCCTGGTGGCACCCCAAGATGGATCCACCTCGATCGAAGTCAGCCATACTCTGGAAAGCCTCGGGAGGTCAGAGAGACGAGCCACGAGGTCACTGCTAGAGTCGACGTGCGGCGTGCCCCGTATAGGATGCCCAGTACGGCCCACAATGGTGCGCGAAACCTCATTTACATCAGTTAAGAAGGGTCTTGTAATCGAGGTATCGAATCCTTGCGATCAGGGGCCTGGAACCCAAGAAGTCCACAGTCAACGCCCCGAGATGAGGGCTCCCGTGCTTGGCTCAAGATCCCGCCAGGTTTCTCTTTTTGTGACAGTGCGGCAGACGAGGCAAGCTTGCCACTTAACTCCCAGGCTTGAAGAAGAGGGGGGGATGGTGGAAAGGGGCCGGAGATCTCCGGGAGCCTTCGGAGAGTAGAGGGAAAAAGTTGAAGGTGGTTCGGCGGTATAAAAGGGATGGTGAGAGCGGACAAAAAGGTAAGCCACTGAGAGGGAAGAACACCGACAAAATGGAGTAGCGACTCTGAGGCTCCTGAAAGTTCCCATACGCAAGTCCGGCGAGTCTAGGGCAGGAAACTGTGTGTCAACCCCTCTCATTCATACTTCTTTCATAAAAAACCTCCTATAAGCACGGAAATCCAGCGGAGACCAGTCTTAGTGGATATGTTCCATCTTGCCGTTCACTAACTTGACCGTCGGAGTGCCCCCGCCAGAACCCCCGGTCCGGTTCTCTGACCTTATTTTGCAAGCCCGAAGGCTTGGAGATCCTGAGGTGAAGTCCAAGGTCCGGCTCCAGCTCATAAGCTACAGGCCATAGCGGTAAGATCGGCAACAGTAAGGAAGATGGAATCAAGGAAGGGGATAACTAGAGATGACCTCACATCATGTCCTGGGGTTAGGCCTCATACCCTCTCCTCACGGTGCAAAAGAAGAGTCACTCTTCTCTAAAAAAAACTTTCATTCATCAATAGCATCTTTTTTTACAAAGAGCTTAGCGGCCTTTTTATAGCCTTCTAAGTCCCATTTGAAATTCAAAATTTACATGAAATGAGAGGGAAAGGTAGTTACAAATTTGAATTTCAAATTTCATGAAAAGGAAGCACCAAATCTAAAAATCTGCATGGAATTTCAAAATAGGGTACCAAGTGTCTCCATGTGGTTGCCAAGTGTCTCCAAATTTGAAAATCTGCATGGGATTTCAAAATGAGGTGCCAAGTATCTCCATATGGTTTCCAAGTATCTCCAAATCTGAAAATCTGCATGCATGGGCACCAAGTATCTCCATGTGGGGACCTTCTTAGGTGAAGGATGAAATGATCTTCAATTTTAAATTTATTTGCATCGAAATTCATATTGCATTGTGATTCATGCTGCTTCGAGATCCATACTGCTTCGGGATTCGTGCATGTCAATGTCTCCATCATTCTCCTAAGGTGGTGAGAACTCGACTCCGTTGAGTCAGGCTCAGACTCCAGCTTCAGTTGACTTCAGGCTCCTGGGACTCCAGACTTTAGCTTGAGATAACCATGAATTTTTTTTTTCATCAACTTTGCTCTAAGAATATGTAGCTTTGAGATTGGTGCAGCTTTAAGATCATGCACTTTGAAATCCATGCAGAGGGAGAAATCGATAATAGGGAATCAACTTTACTTTAATGAATGTGCGATGCATTCACATTCGTGCGATGAAGCTTCTCCTCCATGGATTCAAACCAGGAACAGGGAAGGAAGGCGTGCTTCACCAACATTTTCGATAGAACCGGTGGTCTTCACCGGCATCGATGATGGGAGGCGGGTAGCGACTGGCAACGGTGGAGATCAGGTGGGTGGAGACCGACTGGAAGGGCGGTGGCGAGGTGATGCAGGCGGCACGAGCTTTGATTCGGTGGTGTCGGGCATCACGGTAGCAGGGCGACGGGGTGGGCCATGACCTTGCATCGGAGAGGGGCATCGATGAGGCGGCACGATAGCAAGGGGCATCGATCGTTGATTGCTGGGCATTGATCAGGGCAATGGAGATCAGGCATGCCGGAGGAGATGGCCATGGGTCTTCCGGATGGGAGGGGATCCGGTGAAGGATTGGAATGAGGCAGAGAGGAGGGAGCTCGGCCTGGGCGGAGGTTGATGGAGGTGACAGAACGGATGAGTCGATGGCCAGGCGGAGGCTCGTTCGTAGTGGATCTGGAGCTGAGGATGATGGTGGCTTCTTCACGGACCGTTACAAGGTGGAGCAGGGGAGGAAGTCCGGTGGGGACGGGTGTTGCGATGATCTACGATGGCGGAACAGCACACGTGACACGAGATCGGGCAAAGATAGAGGCTTGTCGGTGGATCCCCGGTCATCGGCTGCTGGCGATGGAGGCGATGCCGGCGTTCCCGGTTGGAGGCGAAGGAATGGGGCTTCGGGCGGGAGCGTCGGTGAGCTTTATCCTGCGTGAGGGGAGGGCACCAGACTCGGCAAGGGCGATGGCCCCAGTGACCAGTGACGGGTGTTTGCGGCTGCAGGGAGATGGGCAGGGCATCCGAAAGATGTGGATGTGGGCGGCTCCGGGCGGTAGACCAGGTCTCCGACGGAAGAGAGAGAAGGACCTCGGGACCGTGGATTTCGATTCTTGCGAATGGTGTCGATCTATTTTTTTTAAAAAATGGGAAGATGAGAGGATGGAAAAAAATGATGGATCGGTGTGAGGTGGATGAATATAGGATGATTCGAGAAGATGAAGTGTACTCTAATTTTTCTAGCTCTGATACCAAATTGATGGGCACGGGATCAAGGGTAGGATCGTCGATGAGCTAAGAAGTCACCAAGATGAGGGTACTATTATATTTTTTTTTGTAGAAGGTGGTGAAGGAACAATAGAGATGGAAGGTAGAAATTTGGACTCTCATGGACTTTGGAACTCATACTCACGGAGAGATCTCTCACCTCTAGGGCATCTCACCTACCTCACTAATGGAGCCATTAAGGTGAATCTCAAAGGACATGAGGGTGGTAAGGAAGATGGAATCAAGGAAGGGGATAACTAGACATGACCTCACATCATGTCCTGGGATTGGGCCTCACACCCTCTCCTCACAGAGCAAAAGAAGAGTCACTCTTCTCTAAAAAAAACTTTCATTCATCAATAGCATCTTTTTTTACAAAGAGATTAGGGACATATTTATAGCCTTTTAAGCCTCATTTGAAATTTAAATTTTACATGAAAAGAGAGGGAAAGGTAGTTACAAATTTGAATTTCAAATTTCATTAAAAGGGGGTACCAAATCTGAAAATCTGCATGGGATTTCAAAATGGGGTGCCAAGTATCTCCATGTGGTTGCCAAGTATCTCCAAATCTAAAAATCTGCATGTGATTTCAAAATAGGGTGCCAAGTGTCTCCGTGTGGTTGCCAAGTATCTCCAAATCTGAAAATCTGCATGCATGGGCGCCAAGTGTCTCCATGTAGGGACCTTCTTATATGGAGAATGAAATGATCTTCAAATTTAAATTTATTTGCATCGAAATTCATATTGCATCGTGATTCATGCTGCTTCGGGTTCGTTCTACTCCGGGATTTGTGCAGGTCGATGTCCCCATCATTGTGTCCAGATGTCGAACTTGTGCTGTTGCCAAACAGCAGAAGCAAAACACTGGTCTATACATCCCTTTACATGTACCTGATCGTTCATGGCAAGACCTTAGCATGGACTTTGTATTAAGACTGCCTAAAACCCTTAGGAAACATGACTCCATCTGGATAGTGGTCGATAGGTTCTTGAAAATGGCTCACTTTATACTCTGCTCTCAGACGTTTGATGCCTCCAAGGTGGCCAAACTCTTTCTTGATCATGTGGTTAGGTTACATGGCCTCCCTAAAATTATAGTGTCCAATAAGAATGTCCATTTCACCAGTTACTTATGGAAGATCCTTCGACACTTATTAGGAACCAAGCTTAAATTTTTCATATCCTACCACCTTCAAACTGATGTCCAAACCAAGGTAGTGAACCAAAGCATAGAAAACCTGCTGAGATGCCTTGTAGGTGAGAACACCGGGAATTGGGACCTTCTCTTACCTAGAGCCGAATTTGCCTATAACAGTTCAGTCAATAGGTCCACAGGCAAGAGCCCGTTCGAAATTGTCCATGGTTACAAGTCTAACAAGCCCATTGACCTAATCCCCTTACCCTTGCATACACGAGTCTTTGAGTCAGTTGAGTCATTTGCACAGCTTGTTAGGGATTTGTATAAGGTAATTAGTCAAAAGATTAACATAAGCAATGAAATTTATAAAAATTTGGCTAATTCCCGAAAAAGAGTTACGGAATTTTTTGAGAGAGATTATGTAATGATTAGGCTTAGGCCTGAGTGATTTCCTCCAGGAACAGTGAAGAAACTACATGCTCGTGGAGTTGGACCCTTCATAGTGATAAAGAAAGTTGGACCTAATGCCTATGTGCTCGAGTTACCACCCAAATTAGGCATTAGTTCAACCTTCAATATCTCAGACTTTGTTGAGTATAGAGAACCATCAGGATTTCTTGGCCCTCAAGTCATGTAACCTAGGTGAATCTATAAATACCCACCCCTCCCCCTCTTGTAATCATCAACTTTTCATGAAATAAAATTTGAGTGATTTTCTTTGTTATATTGTTGCCTTTGTTCTTTAAACGTCGACGGGTGTGAGGCCCGAGTTTTCCTTTTTTTTCTACAAGCCCTAGATCCCTCTCCCCTCCACCAAACCCTAGCCGGCCTCTAGCCCCTCTCTAAACCCTAAGATGCCCTCCATCCCCTAAGCCCTAGGCCGCCACCCCTCTCTCCCTTCTTCCACCAAACTGCCAACACCAATCCACTACAACTCTTGACCGCCCCATCCTCCTCCCTTCCAGGTGTGCCCTGGCCTCCAGGCTGTCAAAAGCTCCACCCCAGGCATCCTCATCAGCAGCCAGGCCACCCCCTCTGTAAGCTAGGCATCCTCTTCCGCAAGCAGGCCACCAACCACTCCACAGCCCTCCACTCTCTCTTTTCCCTCTTCTCCCTATTTTATATTTTTTACATCATCTATGACCCTAACCCCTGACATGTGTAGGATCCATCTAGTGAAACCATCTAAGAAAGAGGCCCTCCTTGCCTTCGAGACCAACTGATAAAAAGCCAGCTGATCGCGGGAAAGAGACTTGATCATCTAGGCACCGATCCAGGAGTGCAGAGCGACCCCTTCTACATTGAAGACAACATCGTAGCCAGGTAATAATCCAAAACCCTTCTCTAAGTCCTGTTTTATTGTAGATTAACTGTCCTAATATGGAGTTTCTCAACCCTTGTGGTCCTAATTTTTTATCTCTTTGATTGTCCCTAACTGCGAGTAGTCATAGTTGATCTTTACATCTTCCCATATCGGTGCTTTGCCTCTCTTTCGAGAACTTAGCTATTAAAAAAATCTAAAAATTAATAAAATCATTAGTTTACTATTTTTCCTTGCATGTTCATTCCTTGCACTGCATCCCGCATCACTTAAGGATGTATTATCAATAATGTAAGATTTCCTTTCATTAATTAAAAGTTCCTTTTGGTGCAATGCCGTTTTCACGTGTGTAGGAAAATCTTCGCTCGACCCCAAGTCTAGCGATCAAAGCCAAGAAACTCCTGAAGCCCCGCACTTCAAAGCTGTAAAACTCCTGAAGCCCCGCACTTCAAAGTTAGGAAACTCTTGAAGCCCTGCACTTTAAAGTCGAAAAACTCTTGAAGCCCAGCACTTCAAAGCCAGAAAGCTTCTGATGCCCCGCACTTCAAAGCCGGGAAACTCTTGAAGCCCTGTACTTCAAAGCCGGGAAACTCCTATAGCCCTGCACTTCAAAGCCGAGAAACTCCTGAAGCCCCGCACTTCAAAGCATGATGCCCCAGAAGTCCCGCATTCAATCTATCGAACCCTCAGTTTGGTGGCGACAAGCCAGGATGTTCCAGAAGTCCCGTATTCAATCCATCGGACCCTCAGTCCGACGGTGGAAAGTTGGGATGCCCTAGAAGTCCCGCATTCAATTCGTCGGACCCTCAGTCCGGCGGTGGCAAGCTAGGATGCTCCAGAAGTCCCACATTCAATCCATCGGACCCTTAGTCCGGTGGTGGCAAGCTGCTGGACTGAGGGTTCCATAGATTGAATGCGAGACTTCTGGGGCATCCCGACTTTCCATCATCGGATTGAGGGTCCGATGGATTGAATGCGGGACTTCTGGAGCATCCCAGCTTGCCACCACCAGATTGAGGGTCTGATGGATTGAATGCGGGACTTCTGGGGCATCCCGACTTTTCGCAGCCGAATTGAGGGTCCGATGGATTGAATGCAGGACTTCTAGAGCATCCCGGCTTGCTGCCACTAGACTAAGGGTCCGATGGATTGAATGCGGGATTTCTGGAGTGTTCCACTTGCCGCCACCAGACTGAGGGTCCGACGGATTGAATGCAGGACTTCTGGGGCATTGAAGAGGTATGTCATTGCACTACCAATTCCATCCATTTAGTGGCCGAGTGAAGTCCAAAGAAGTTTTCATGAGTTCTTCTTTTCCCAACTTTCTACCTCACTATCTAAATCCTCCATCTTACTTTGGTTTTGGTGCAGTATCAGTTTATTAGTCTCCCCTCTTTTTCTCTCTTTCTTCTTTTTTTTATTTAATTATTTATATACAGTAGAGTCAGTGCAATGTCTTAGCAACTTGCTTTCTAGATGACCCTTGTATTGAGCTTTAGGCCAATGACTCCCAAACCAGTTGGATTTAGGACATTAGGTGTAAAACACCTTTCAATCTTACTGACTCGAGTCAAAAAGGCTATGCATTAAGACCGTCTCTACTAAAGATTTCTTTACATCCCCACCTTTCGACACGAACAACAATACTTAGACGAAAGGGCCTGATTACTCAGTGAGAAATGCTAAAAATCTTATTTATTAAACTTTAAGGAGACTTTTTTTTTAAATATTTTCACCTATACCATTATAGAGTAGATTCTTTATCAAGATCAATAGACAGAAGGGTCTGGGATTATACAAGAAAATTTTTGAGTCTAAACTCTACCATTTATATGGTTTCCTTGATAATTCATCCCTCAATATCTCTAAAATTGTCTAAACCATTAATCATTCATCATTTAGTAAGCTTGATTATTTTCATTTCGAAAAAATTTTGGTACACAAAAATTGATTAAAATTTTACTCGAGGATTTGATTAATTTGATGATAATTACCCCCCAACTTAATTGCCATTGTCCCCAATGAAAGAGGTACTAAATAATAAAGAAGGATACAACCTGGAAGGGTACTCAAAAATTGATTGTCCCTTTTTCACCACACTCGGCTCTGATTATTTCTCAGACTTATCTAAAAAGGAAAGTAAATGATTAAAAATAAAAGCATAAACTAAGTTGCCTCCTATGAGTGCTAAGTTTAATGTCTTCAGCCATATGCTAAGAGGGAGTGTTACTAATATTGAACTTAGGTACATCCCTCAAGAAGATTTTTAGAAGACAGAATCAATCAGGAGGCCTTGTCAACATGGCAGAAAAATGTTCGTAGAGTACTCTACGATGATTATCCCTGATCTATAAAGTACAGGAGGTAAGCATGTTAGACTAAGATTGAAAAATTCTATAACAATTTTGTTGAAGATTAGGAAGGGATTATGTGTGTTGGGCCGAGAGTGGGGTAGGGGGCTTGAAAATTTTTCTATTTCTAGAAAGGTCTACCCTAATCCCATTCTCGGGTATGGTATGTCTTGATATCATCCCTTCCTGATGGTACTTTAACTGTAAATCTACCTCCATACATTGTTTTGGAGTGATAAAGAGATTTTGGAGACAATCTTTAAAAGTAGTACCAAGTATAGAAAAATCAGCTATAAAATCGTTAATATCGTTATCCCTCATTTTACAAATATCCCATCCAACAACCTTTTTATGTATCTTTAGAACACCGACTATTTGGTCTTCCTGGTTAGAGATCTTTGGTAGAGTATCTTGAGGTGTAATAGGAAGCAGTGTCAATTCTAAATCTAGTGGTGATCCTAATAGAGGAGCTTTTGGGGGCTAGGTGTTTGCTCAACTTGTTCCGTCAAAAGTGGGGTGGGTTTAAAAATTGGTGTATCATGCAGGTTTTCCCTCCCTATGATATCTTCATCTACTTCTCAATAAACCATAAAGGGATCTAAAGACCTCTGGGAACAACTTGGAGGTATGGCTTCCCCTGTTATATCATTTTGTTGTGGTTCCTGGGGAGCCTCAATTAATTCCATCATATCATTGATTTCTTCTTCCGTCCCAGAAAAGGAAGTGATGATTTTAGGGCACTTGGAAAGGGGGTCATCGGTGAGTAGGGTGATGATGGAAGTAGTTCATCCTACCAGTTTGGTTTCTCTACCTCAATCGAATCATATATATTAAGTTCATCAATAAATTACTGCTGAGGTATGATTGGTTGTTGATATTGGGGAAATTTTATCGACTTTTGGGTTAGTCTGAGAAAGAGGTGGGTTCTGACTAATTTTTTCAAAATGATTTATTGCTTGTAAAATCTTTTCTTGAAAAGATAGGCTATAAGAAGTAGGAGAAGGTTGACAATCTGAATAGGGCGAATCGTAATAAGAAGCATCTGTGAACGAAGGTCTTTGGGATACCGAGGCAACTACTATGTATGGTTGCCATGAAAAATCTAATTGAGCCCCCCAACCTGGGTTGTAAGCATCAAAAATTAGATTTTATCCCGGTTTATAGGTCAAATGAGTTCGATCTTGATAAATTTGGTCATACCTAGACTTAAAAAATTGGTACATGGTTGGGTGTTTTATTTATCTATTTATTATTATTATTATTTTAAAAAAGAGGAGAAGGGGGAAAGAGAGAAAAGGTCTAAAGGAAAGACTCCTAAGAGAGTCCTAGACTAGAGAGAAAAAAAATATTTTAATTATTTTATTTTTTTCAAAATAAGTGACACAATCAAAATCACTATCCTCAGCTTAACCTAGATCTAGACAGCTCCTAACTATTTCAAGGTTATCTTCGAGCACTCCAAGCCCAAGATCAACTAACTGACTTGGCCAAGTAAGTGTAAGGTTGGTGGGAGTCCTCCCGTTGCTTGCCTTAGACACCAATTGAAATTGGCCAGGTAAGCGAATGGAACAAATTAAAGAACCACCTTCCTTCGGGCTCTTGTCCATGAACCACTTTCCTTAGACACTGTTGCGGCATCAACTTCTAGACCAGGGTTGGATGTGCTGGAGCGCTCCTCTCCCGGGTGAACCTGCAACAAAGTCCCCAAGGGCGCCGGTGGTGTTCTGGCGGGGGACCCTCCGATGCCTAAGTTAGCTGGAGGTTGAAGGAAACAGAATGGAGGAACCAAGCAAAGAATAGCGTATGGAGAGGGAAGAGCACTTCTACCTTCAAACAGGATCCCCTGAGTACTTTATATAGGCGCGGAACAGTCCAAAATCCGTTAGGGAAGAGGCTGAGAAAGACCGATCTGCCCCTAGAAGAATATGGAGAGTGGCCACGTGGCGCGCAGATACGGCGACATCATGGAAGTAGTGGAGCAGGGCTGTTGGGATGACAGGATTCCGTAGTAACAGAAAGGTGCTTCTGGAATTCCCCGGATGATAAGACATGCTTGTCAGATGTCGGTCGTGGGAAAGCCGGTCGGCCGGACCAAAGGCCAAACCTCTGAAGGAGAGCGAGGGGCCGGACCTCAGCAAGAGAGGGTCGTTCGGACCTCTGCCCCGGTGGGTTGGACATCTAAACGAGAGTGATGGGCCGGACCCTAGCAGGAGAGGGTTGTTCGAACCTCCGCTCCGGTGGATCGGACCTCTGAAGGAGAGCGACGGGCCGGACCCCAGCAGGAAAGGGTCATTCAAACCTCTATCCCGGTGGGTTGGACCTATGAAGGAGAGCGACGGGCCGGACCCCAGTAGGAGAGGGTCGTTCGGACCTCCGCTCCGATGGGTCGGACATCTGAAGGAGAGCGACGGTTCGAACCCCAGCAGGAGAGGGTCGTTTGGACCTCCGCTCCAGTGGGTCGGACTTCTAGCGGTCGAAGCCTTGAAGGGGTGGCCCGGTTGGACCTCAAGAATGGGTCGGTCCTGGTTGAGGGTGAGCCATCATGGTACAACAGTTGTCCCCCTTGCCCTCGAGCTTCGAGCGAGTCCGTAGGCTCAAAGGGCGAGGGCATTAAATGGCAGTAAATGCATCAGCCTTTCAAATGATGGCGAATCCGATTCGGCGTGCTGCGACTGGGCACCTTCTACTCCGATTTTTGCTCCTGGACATGTGTCAGCATTTGGTTGGTGAAGATACTGGGAGCAGTTATTGTTGGCATGGTGCATAGCAGCTACCCATTTGAATTCTTGACACGACGTGGGGCACGTAGCTTCATCGGAGCGGTTGGTGCACTTCCTGGAGTGATCCATCCGCCGTTGCTTCGACTATCATGCGGATCGCGGTCGTATATGATACGGCGCGTCCCCTCGGATTCCAATCCAACTCGAAAACTGAGATGCCAGCCATCGGGTCGTGGCACGTGGGGGGAGGCATTGGGAAGCTACCCCCGGGTGCCTATAAAAGGGGGGTAGCAGTGCTCAGAAGGGGCCTTTCATCGTGCTTGCACTTGAGGAGAAAGCAACCTCTTCCCTCCTTGCATTGCTTTAGCCCCTCTTCGGGAATCAAGGAACCAGGTTAGTCCCGTCTCCACCTTCCTCTGTCTTCTTCCATTTCTGCAACTCCCTTTAGAATGGCTTCTGGGAGTCGGAGTTCGGCTCGTGGACATAGGGAACCCGATCCTTTTGACATCTCTTCGACCATGACCCGAGAGAGGGTCGAAAATCTTAGGATCGTGTATAACATTCCCTCCACCTTACATATGACCGTCCCCAGTCACGAGGGTAGAGTGAACGGACCGTTAAACCTAGGAGCTCTCCCTTTATACGAAGACCACCTGAAAGCCGGCCTCCGCTTCTCGATCCATAGTTTCTTCATTTAGGTATTCGACACATATGGAGTTACCCCTTCCCAGCTAACCCCGAATAGCATTCGGGTTCTTTGTGGCTTCGTGGTTCTATGTCAGGAGGCCGACATCGAGCCGAGGGTGTCATTGTTTTCTAATTTTTTCTTATTGAAACAGGATTTTCGGAGTCAGGAGTGGTGGATGTTCAGTCCACGCCCTGGCCATAAGATACTAGGGGGGCTTCCATCCTCCATTCATGAATGGAAGTCCCGATACTTCTTTGTAGATAGCCTGGAGCCGTGAGGCTTTAAGGCAGCTTGGAGGGAGCCATGGCCGTATACTTTGAATGGGAGGAAGGTCTCGAGGGCCGACGAGGCCGACTTCCATAAACTGGATGACAAGGATCCGAAGTTCGTCGGCTTCATGCTCCACGAGGGGAGTCTTCACCAGGCTGGACTCAGCCGGCACCCGGCATTAGATAGGACGAAAGCCATAGAGAGAGAGAGACCGGCTACTTTATCTTCTGTCGATTTTGTGACCGTACCTTACTTTAACTTTGTTTGTTGACAAGTGGCAAGATGAAGCCAGATCGGACGATCCTTTCAGCATGATCTGCATAGTGGACGGTTGTCCGCATTGCGGAGCCGACCCCACAGGAGCCGAAGAAGTGGGCGGCAGAGCCGGCGTCCGAGAGGCCGAAGAAATAACGGACGGTTGAACCGTCCACCACGGTGGTGTCGGTCGAGTTGGAGGATGACATGCCTCTAACTGAATGCCGAAGGGTGATTGCATCCGAGCGATCCTCTTCGGTCGGGCAATCGGTCACCCGGGCAGAGGAGAGGCTTCCGATGTCGACCGGGAAGGAAATGGCTCCTTCATCCCCGCCTTTGGAGCTGACTGTGGCGAACTCCCTAATAGTTAGGGGAACTCCTGCAGAGGAGGGGCCGTCGGCCGTTGATAAGAGGGCCGGCGGTGCTCATAATGAGGAGGAGCGCCAAAAGTGGCGCGATGCTGAGAAGGCTAAGGAGCTGCTTCAGAGGGCCGCCCCCGACGATGACGGGCGATTGGTGAATGAGGCTGCTAGGAGTTCCCTCCGCCATGTTCTAGGGGTAAGTATCACTTTTTATTTCTCCACCTCGAATTCATGGGTGGCTACTTTCTAACTGTGCACGTCTGTTGGTAGCTTATCAAAGATAACCTGTTGATGGACGAGGGCCTGGGCGAGCTGCTCTATTTGAAAGAGCAGTTGACCCAGAGGGCCGAAGCAGTGGAGCTGGCGAGGGACACGGCTTGGGAGGCACTGACAGCCTCCAGAGAGGAGGTGCTCGGCTTGAGGGCCATAGCAGAAGAGGTGTCCACCTTGCGGGCTGAGTCGGAGGCCCAGAAGAAGTAGCTGGAAAACTTGCTGGCCCAGAAGGCGGACCGGGAGGCAAGTTTAAAGAATAATAAGAAAAAGATCAAGGCCCTGACCATCAGCTGGCCGTCGAGGAGGGGCGCTTGACCGAATGTGAGGTCCGCGCACAAGGCCACCAGACGATGGCGAAGAGAAACAAGGGCTTACTGAAGATGGCCCAAGAGCTACTGAAGACGGTCGGTGAGAAGGCCGTTGCAGAGTATAAAGCCTCCGAGGACTTTACCAAGGAGATGAACGAAGCCAGGACTGTCGGCTTCGACTACGGGTACGACGAATGTCTAGGGAAGGTTAGTGCAACCTTCCCAGACCTTGACTTATCATTTCTTTAGCCGTTGAAGCTGGCGGAAGGAGAGGCAGCGGATCCGATTGCCTGAGCGGCCGATGCTCCAGTGGAGGCCATAGTAGAAGTGGCCGGAACAGACGCCCAAGCTGGAGTCGAAGTAGAAGCAGCCGAAGGGGTCGAGGGGGCCGAAGCGGCTGTTGATAGTGTACCTCCGGAGGGTCAGACCTAGTCATTTGTAAAGGTCTGATCTTCAATTTTGTAAAGAAACTTTTTGGAAGTAATGAAGAACTTTTTTTTTCTTAATGTCTCATTTTTTTCCCTCTAAAATTTCACTAAGTTTGGACTAGTCGGCTGATCTGAGCGGACGGTCGGACCTCCAGGGCAAGCGTCGAATAGTGACTCAGGCCGAACTAGATTCCCTTAGGATTTTCGCTTTAAGTATTGGTCCGTCGGCTTGTCCAGACCAAGAGCAATTGAAGTAGCGGTCGGACTGTAGCTCAGGCTGGATCAACGAACTTAGGAATTTCAACCTAAGTGTTGGTCCATCGGCTTTCTGGACGCAGAAGTAGTTGAGGCAGCGGTCGGATGGTAGCTCAGGCCGGAGCAACGAGCTTAGGAATTTCAACCTAAGTGTTGGTCCGTCGGCTTTCCGGATCCAGAAGTAGTTAAGGCAGCGATCGGATGGTAGCTCAGACTGGAGCAACGAGCTTAGGAATTTTAACCTAAGTGTTGGTCCGTCAGCTTTCCGGACCCAGAAGTAGTTGAGGTAGCGGTCGGATGGTAGCTCAGGCCGGAGCAACGAGCTTAGGAATTTCAACCTAAGTGTTGGTTTGTCGGCTTTTAGGACTAGGCTGCCCAAGAGCCTCTAATGACCGGAGTCGGACTTTCGAAAGTGGGCTACCCTAGAGCCTCTACTGACCGGAGTCGGACTTTTAAAAGTTGGCTGTCCTAGAGCCTCTGTCGATCGGAGTCGGACTTTCGGAAGTGGGCTGCCCTAGAGCCTCTACCGACCGGAGTCGGACTTTCGGAAGTGGGCTGCCTTAGAGCCTCTACCGACCGGAGTCAGACTTTCGGAAGTGGGCTGCCCTAGAGCCTTTGTCGACCGGAGTCGAACTTTCGGAAGTGGGCTACCCTAGAGCCTCTATCGACCGGAGTCAGACTTTCGGAAGTGGGCTGCCCTAGAGCCTCTGCCGACCAGAGTCGGACTTTCGGAAGTGGGTTGCCCTAGAGCCTCTACCAACTGGAGTCGGACTTTCGGAAGTGGTTCGTAGAAGAAATGCTGACTTTATTGATAGTACTTACAGAGGTTGTCTGCATTCCATGGACGCGTCATCTATCGTCCGTCCAAAAATTCAAGTCGATGGGTGCCGGCTCGAACCACTTCAATGACCCGATAAGGTCCTTCCTAATTTGGGGAAAGCTTGTCTTGCTCGGTCGGCCTCGAAATTTCCATCCTCCGCAAGACCAGATCTTTGACTCGGAAAGCTCGCACCTTGACTCGCGAGTTGTAATATTTTGCCATCTTCTGGCGGTAGACCGCCATCTTCATGCTTGTACGAAGTCTAGTTTCTTCGAGCAAGTCCAGGTCAGCCATTCGTTGTTCGGAGTTGGCCGGTTCGGCATAGTGGTCGATCCGCAAAGATTGAAGAGAGGGCTCAACAAGGATGACAGCTTCGCTTCCATAAGTGAGGTTGAATGGGGTTTCGCTGGTTGACGTTCTGGCAGTCGTCCGATATGCCCATAACACTGGGTGGAGTTCCTCCGCCCAAAGCCCCTTGGCCTCATTCAGTCGGGTCTTCAGCCCGTACAAGATTGTCCGATTGGTGACTTCAGCCTCTCCATTGCACTGAGGATGACTGACCGATGTGAGTCGATGAGAGATATGATATTGCTGACAAAAGTCTTGAAACATAGAGTTGTCAAACTGCCTTCTATTGTCAGTAATAATCGTCCGGGAAATGCCGAACCAAAAGATGATGCTATTCTGGATGAAGTTCTTCACCTTGGCCTCTGTTATCTGTGCTAGTGGTTCAGCCTCCATCCATTTGAAGTAATCGATGGCCACAAGCAGAAATCTTCGTTGCCCAGACGCCGGGGGAAAGGGCCCCAAGATATCCATCCCCCACCGTGTGAACGGCCATGGGGCAGTGATCGGCGTCAGCTCACTAGCATGCCTCCTTTGAATAATGGAGTATCTTTGACACGCGTCGCACCTCCGGACGAAGTCCGACGCGTCTTTTTGAATGGTAGGCCAGTAATACCCCTATCGGATGATCTTGTAAGCTAAGGACCTTCCTCCGAGGTGGTCACCACATATGCCTTCATGGACTTCTCGGAGTGCATAGTTGGCGTCCGTCGGCCCTAAGCATTTCGGCAGTGGCTGTGAGAATGATCGCTTGTACAGGATGCCGTCAAGGACGATGTACTTAGAGGCCATCGAGCGTACTCGCTTGGCCTCCGCCGGATCTTCCAGAAGAGTTCCCTTAGTCAGAAAAGTGAGGATCGGATCCATCCACGAAGTTTCTCGCTCCACCTGGTGGACCTCGGTCAGCTCTTCCGTATTACTTGGATGCTACAGATGCTCCATAAAGGTTCGGTCGGAAGTGTTGAGGGCTGCTGTAGCCAATCTTGATACAGCGTCAGCCCGAGAGTTCTGCAGACGAGGTATGTGGAAGATTTTGAAAAATCTGAGCCGAGAGATATGGTTTTGTACCTTGTTCAAGTATTTTGCCAGGGTCGGATCCCTCGCTTCAAATTCCCCCTTTACTTGATTAACCACCAGCTGGGAGTCGGAGAAGACACTGAGTCGGCCGATGCCTAGTTCATTGGCGATTCGCAGCCCCGTGAGGAGGGCTTCGTACTCCGCCTGATTATTTGACACTTGAAATAAAAAATGCAATGCATACTCCAGGCTTTCTCCATCCGGGTCGGCCAGGATCAGTCCGGCACCGTAGCCCGCAAGGTTGGACGCTCCGTCCACATGAAGGGTCCAGGCTGGTTTGGCTTCATAGATGGCATCGGCTTCAGGTACTTCGGCCATTTGAGGAGGTGTCTCTTGTCTCCATGTACACTCTGCAATTAAGTCAGCGATTACCTGGGCCATCAGGGCAAATCGTGGCTGGAAAAAGATGTCGAATTCGCCTAGCTTGACTGCCCACTAGGCGAGCCGACCAGATGTGCCTGGGCTCCGAAGGATTGCCTTGAGGGGTTGGTCGGTCATCACCATAATCGAATGTGCCTGGAAATACGTTCGGAGTCGCTTGGCGGACGTGACCAAAGAATATATCAACTTTTGCATCTTGGGGTACCTTGTTTCGGCGTCGTGGAGGACTTTGTTGATATAATAAATGGGCTTCTACTGTCTGTCCTCTCTGACTTGCATAAGGACGGCGCCGATCGCTTCGTCCGACATCGAAAGATAGAGGTACAAAGGTTCTCCCTCCGTCGACTTGGCTAGCAATGGAGGGTTCTTCAAGTACTCCTTCAAGGCTTCGAAAGCTGACCGACATTCATCAGTCTAAACAAAACTCTCCGACCGACGCAGGATCTTGAAGAATGGCAGAGACTTTTCAGCCGAGCGGGAAATAAAATGGCTGAGAGAGGCGAATCAGCCGGTGAGCTCTTGCACCTGCTTTTTGTTGGTTGGATGTGCCATCTCAGTGACAGCCTTTATCTTGTCGGGGTTCACTTCAATTCCCCTCTGTGTGACCAGAAAACCAAGGAACTTTTCAGAGGTTACCCCAAAAGTACACTTCGTGGGGTTCAGCTTCATCCGATGGCACCTGAGTGCCTCAAAGGATTCCCGCAAGCCCCTGATGTGGTCGGCTTTATGAAAACTCTTCACTATCATATCATCCACATAGGCCTCCATGTTCCTGCCCAGCTGGCCTTCAAACACGCGGTTGATCAACCTTTGAAAAGTGGCACCGGCATTTTTCAAGCTGAAGGGCATCATCCGATAGCAGTAAAGACTCTTGTCGGTGACAAAGGCAGTCTTCTCCTCGTCTTCCGGATGCATCTTTATTTGGTTGTAGCCGGAGAAGGTGTCCATAAAGCTGAGAAGCTGGTGGCCGACCATGGCATCTACTAGCTGATCAATCTTGGGTACTGGAAAGCTATCCTTCGGACAGGCCATGTTGAGGTCGGTGTAATATACACAGATCCTCCATTTTTCGTTGGCCTTTTTTACCACAACAACATTCGCTAGCCACTCAGGATAGTGGACTTCCCTGATGAAGCCAGCGTCACAGAGCTTCTTCACTTTCTCATCGATGGCTCTCTGCCTTTCGGTAATAAAACTTCTCTTCTTTTATCGGACAGGTCGGTAAGTCGGATCCACCTTGAGCTGGTGAGTGATGACCTCCGATAGTATTTCAAGCATGTCCGACGCCGACCAGGCAAAGATGTCAGCATTACTCCTGAGGAAGCCGATCAGTTCTGACTTAATGTCTTTGCTAAGAGAACCTCCAATCTGAAGGACTTCGGTGGGATCATCCTTCCGAAGGGGGACAAACAGAATCCTTTCTCCGGGCTAACCGAGGCCATCGGCCTCAGCCCTCGGGTCAAGTTGCTCCAGAGTGGGACAGCCTTGTCCTTGTTGGTTCAGAATGGTCAGACACTGCCTGGCCATCCGACGGTCTCCCGTCAACACTCCGACCCCGCTCCTAGTAGGAAATTTTGCCAAAAAATGATAAGTGGACACAATGGCTCTGAACTTGTTAAGGATCGGTCGGTCCAAGATAGCATTGTAAGGCGAGGTCATTCGAACGACCACAAAATTGATAGGGAGAGTTTTCTGGAAGGGCTCCATCCCGATCGTCATAGGAAGAACTATCTTCCCTTCCACTCCAACGGAGTTGCCCCCGAAGCCTGTCAGCGGTGCGGGGGATTCCTGTAGCATGGACCTGGACAAAATCATTCTCATAAAAGCATCGTATAGCAACACCTTTGTTGAGCTTCCATTATCTATAAGTATCCTCCTTACATCGTAGTTGGCAATCACTGCCGACACGACTACAGGGTCATTTTCAAAAACATGAGTCTCCAGAAGATCTTCGTCAGAGAAGATGATTGCATTGGAGCCCCTGGACCTTTTAGCAATATCAGTGATGGGGGACTAATATGCATTCCATTTCTTTTTTATGTTTTACATGTTGAGTTAGGTGATTAATTCTCGAATTTTAGATCAAAATTATTTGTAGGGAATTTTGTATGAATTTTTGAAGATCAGCATGCAGATTAGGACCTAGAAAAGTAGCAAAGAAGGACCGCCGGGGCTGAGAAGCCTCGATTAGGGCAAGTTCTCCTACAATAAAACTACTGGAGGTAGAGGGGTGTACCTGACAATGTCTGTGAAGATCACAGCGAAGGGGTCTCTCGTTCCTCGACGGATGCGGCCTGGAAAACCAAGCCAAAGACCCGCGGATACCCGGCTTTCTGCTTGGTGATCCGATTGAGGCTTGGCTGGAGTCGTTGGATTCGTAGGAACTCAGGGACCTACAAACAACCTGTCAGGGGTTAGAAAATTCACAAAGGAACAAGAAAATAAAGAAAAAACAGCAAGGGAAGGCTTCTTTTAGAGTGGGCGTCCAGGGATCTGGAGGGTTTGTTGGCAGCAGGAAGATGATTGCAAACACCGGGAAGAAGAACTCTCACAAACCCCTTTATGCACACAGCAGGGTATCATACAACTCAATAGAAGAACTCAAGGTTTTAATTCATATCAAAAATTAGGTTTCATACAAGAGGCTAGGGTCCCTTAAATAGACCCTTAACCTTGGGCTCCAAGTAAGGGTACATTAGTCTTTACATAAGAATCATTTTCCCTCTCAAATCCTAGCTAGAAAATAAGGAAACATTAGGTAGAAAAATCCCTAAAAATTCTCTTGACTTGGCCAACACTCCAAGGATGCCTAGGGGGACGTGTTGGGCTTCTAAGAGCATCAAGGGGCCGGCCCAAAGGGGCCGGCCCAAAGGGGCCGGGTGCATGGGTTTGGGCCTCTGGAAGCTGGGGTGGCCTGGTAGCCAGGTAGCAGGAATATTCCCTGGTATCTTACTTCTTAGGGGCTTGGGCTTGGCGCCTGGGCTTGATTTCTTTGGGCTAGGATGTAGATGGACCTCTAAAATCATAGATGCCTTGGTCTATGAATATATTTTGGCATCTGGAAGGAAATTTGAGCATCTGGAGGGCATCTGCAAGGAATCAGGGTTTCTGATTTTTCTCCTGGGGTCTTCAAATCTTCAAGCTGGGTTGGACTTGGGCTAAACTTCCATGTCTTTAATTTGATTGGACTTGGTCTTTACTTGTATGATGTGGTCTTGAGTCTTCAGTATGCTTGGATAGGACTCAAAAAAATAAAATTAGCTCAACATGAGCTGACTAGCATTGGACTAAACTAGCTCAACATGAGCTGACTATTACAGAACTGAAATAACAACTCAAAATACTCAAATAATAACTAAAATGGACTCAGATGAGCTAAGCCCTTATTACAGATGGACTCATAAATTATTGATCAATTTACAGAGAGTTGAAAAGCCTCTGTTTTATTCTGGTGCCTCCGGTGTCCCCACCAATTCTCCCGGGGTGGGAGGAACTCGACCCTGTCGAGTGAAGATCAAGCTGGCTCACATATCTCTCAAGGAGGTCTAGGTTGAGGTGCTGCAAGTCCTCTCGAAAAATCCACGAATCGTCCGACTCTAACCAGCCTTGCCATCAAACCAGGAAGCGTTGATAGTCACGGCCCCGGGTCATGAAGGCTTGATCGTCGAGGATACGCTCGATCCGTTCTCCTCTCTCAGGCCAATTTGTTAGTGGACACTCTGGGTTAGGATCACTCATAATGAAAAGGAACATGTCCAAAGGCCTCACTAGGTATCACTGCCGGTTCCCTATACTCAACCAGGTCTATAATATTGAAGGTAGAACTAATGCCTAAATCCGAAGGCATGTCTAACACATAGGCATTGATCCAATCCTTCTCTATCACTTTAAAAGGTCCGGCTCTACGAGCATGAAGCTTCTTTTAGGCCTATGCCTAACCAAGATAGAATCCACTACATCAAATTCTTTGACCCTTCTTTGGGAATTAGCCAGTTGTTTTAAGATTAGTGCAGGTGGTGAACATGCTAGGCACATGCAGACTCCTAACAAATGATGCAAAGGACTCATACTGACACCTAACAGACTCGACTATGCATTCCTATCGAAGGAAATTTTATTGAACTCTTTGGATCTAACCTAATAGATTATAGGTTCTCTAGGTTTGATCCTAGCTTGACATGCACATGAAAATTTATAGTGAACTCCTAGCAAATTCCAAAGAGTATGCCAGAAGTAAGATGCAAACCTAACATGCATGATGAATGCATGCAGTATGCTAATCTCAGCTAAATGCAATCTAATGATCCTAGAAATGCTGGAGGTGTCAGGAAAGGGCAGAAAATAGGAAGTGGGTTCAGAAGTAGTTTGGTAGGGTAGGGAAAAAGGTTCAAGATTAGTTGGATAAAGTTCGATAAAAGAAGGCATGTCAGGGACTAATCCTAGACTAATGAGGCTAACCTTACGAGGTTGCGGTATATCTATGGGGTTTGCATAATGGAAGGATGGGTTACTAATCTCAGGGAAGAGGTCCTTAATGGAAACTATAGGAGGAGGCTCATCCTGAGGGTACTGATTCAAAGAGATCAAGTCCTTAATAAATTCTTCTGGTTCTTGTATTTTAGGACTAGACTCTATAATTTGGCTCTCCTCTATGGTTTCCTCAGGTAAGGCTCTAGTAGCAGTACCTAGGTTCTCTTTCTCTATTTGTTCTTCCACTATAGCTTTAGGTTGGATGTGGTCAAGGTCAACTACCTCTAGGTTGGCTTCTACCTGGGTATCTATTAGGTTAGCTAATTCTAGGTCATCTAAAGGTGTCTCCTCTTCTCCCTCATACTCATCCACTAAGTTTGCATCAGCTTCATACACTTCCACGTTAATGTAAGCCTTGTGAATCTCAGGAATGGTTGGAGAAGGTCGGCTAGCGGGAAATTGGTTAGGTTCTAGTCTCTGATTATGGGTACTACTCCTAGTAGGTTCAGGTTGCCTAAGGGGTAGTGGCTCACTACTGGGCTCATATTTAGGGATACTAATCCTATGGGGTTCAAGTTGACTAGGGGAAGCATGACTAGTACTAGGCTGATACTTAGGGGTTATGGGTTCTCTAGGCTCATAGGACAAGGGTGCAGATCTATGGGTCATGGGATTATAGGATCTGGGGTCATAGGATTTTGGGTCAGCTCTAAGATCAGGTTCTAAGGATGGATCATGGTATGGGGTCCTCCTAAGGTTGGGCTCTCTATATGGATCAGGATATTGGGTCCTCCTAGGGTTGGACTCCCTATATGGATCAGAATACTGGGTTCTCCTAGGGTTGGACTCCCTATATGGGTCAGAATATTGGGTTCTCCTAGGGTTGGACTCCCTATATGGGTCAGAATATTGGGTGTTGGGTCTACTAGGCTCATAGGGTGTGGGCATAGGATCTATGATCATGGGATCTAGAGTCATAGGATCTAGGTTCATAGGTTATGGATTCATAGGTTCTAGGTTCATAGGATTTGGAGTCATAAGATCTATAGGTTGTGAGTATACTAGGCTTATAGGGAGAGGGTAAATAGGATCTATCTTCCTGGTCTATAAAATCCTGATTGGGTCTTCTAGGACTAACCTTAGGGATTGGGTCATGACGATGGGCTCTCCTAGGTTCAGCCTCAAGGTATGGATCAGGGTTTGGGGTCCTCCTAGGTTGAGGATTGTAGTACGGGTCAGGATAAGGGGCTCTCCTAGTTTCGACCTCATGGTATAGATCAGGGTTTGGGATCCTCCTAGTTGAGGGGAATTAGGATCTGGCTCAGACTGTGACCCATGGGTTTTTCTTGGGGTCCCTACCCAGACTTTTAACTAATCAAATCTATTGGCAAGATGGTCAATTCTATCATTGGTTTGAATGCCAGACTGAGTTAACTGGGTCATCTGGGTAGTCATCTGGGTAGTTATTTGGGTAGCCATCTGGGCCATTTGATCAGCTAGGACTTTTATTTGGGCCGACCGCCAACTATCACTCGGAGGTTGGACTTCAGGAGCCTTACCACTTCGCTTCTTGGGGGTCGGCCTTCCCTCAGCTTGATGTCGGCCGGCCGCCTGTTCTTCTGCCAGGGCATACTTCTGCGCTCTGGCCAGGAGTTCGCTGTAGCTTGTTAGATGTTTCTTGTCTACGGAGAAGGTTAGCCTAGACGAACGGAGCCCTCGCTTGAAGGCTGACATGGCCACAGCCTCATTCAAGTCCGGGACTTCCATGGCCACTGAGTTAAAATGGGCCATGAAATCCCGAAGAGTCTCTCCCTCCTTTTGCAGCACGAGAAAGAGGCAGTCAGTATTCCTCGGGATCTGACTGCAAGTCCTGAAATGGGAAATAAAAAGTGATTCGAGTTGAGAAAAGGAGTGGATTGTACCTGGCCGGATGGTGGAGAACCACATCCGGGTGATCTTTTTAAGGGTGGTAGGAAAGGCGATGCAATGGAGGGCATCGGAGGAGCCTTGTACCATCATATGGGCTTTGTATGTGCCTAGATGGTCCATCGAGTCGGTGGTACCGTCGTAAGGGTCCACCTGCGGAATCTTGAAGTGGCGGGAAATTGTCTCCGCCAGAATCTCATCAGAGAACGGGGGATGGGAATCGTATACCTGTCCCCCTTCGACCTTCTGTCGGAGGGTGATTTCGGCAATGCGCTCCTCCATGCGCATAATCTTGCTGGCATAGTCCCTCGGAGGTTCGGCAACAGGCCGACCCCGACCAGGATGGATTCGACGTAGGAAAGCGAAGCAGACCTCGCCCTTTTGCCATCGGCACGATCGCCCAATGACCTCCGGGGCTCCGTGGCGATGTGAGAACAGTGCTAAGGGACCTCCGGCCGTTGGCTACCCTCAGTAGTAGTGGGAAGATTGGTGCAGGAAATAGCTGGTAGTTGCTGACGGTTGTCGGCTGCTTCCTGGAAATGCTGAACTGCAGCAGTAAGTGTTTCGATGCAGTTTACTAAAGTCTGGAACTGCTACAACTCCAGTGTGATGGTAGGTTCAGCGGCAGCAGCAGTGGTGGTGGCGGTATCATTCTCCCTGGGGGGTTCCTCAGCACTGGAAAGAGAGATACCTCTTCTGGCAGTGGCATTTGGAGCTCTTCCCTTAGCCATTTTGTAGCAGGGGTGATGGATTCCTCCTTTTAGAGAAGAAGAGCAGAAAGGCCCCTTTTTCTAGTGCCAATCTGTTGCGGCGTCAACTCCTGGACCGGGGCTGGATGTGCTGGAGCGTTCCTCTCCTGGGTGAACCTACAACAAAGTCCCCAAGGGCACCGGTGGTATTTCGGCGGGGTACCCTCCGATGCCTAAGTTAGCAGGAGGTTGAAGGTAATATAATGGAGGAGCCAAGCAAAGAATAGCGTATGAAGAGGGAAGAGCACTTCTACCTTCAAACGGGGTCCCCTGAGTACCTTATATAGGCACGGAACAGTCCAAAATCCATCAGGGAAGAGGCTGAGAAAGACTGATCTGCCCCTAGGAGAATCCGGAGAGTGGCCACGTGGCGCGCAGTATGGTGACATCGTGGAAGTAGTGGAGCAGGGCTGTTGGGATGGCAGGATCCCGCAGTAACAGAAAGGTGCTTCTAGAATTTTCCAGATGCTAAGGCATGCTTGTTGGACGTCGACCGTGGGAAAGCCGGTCGGCCGGACCAAAGGCCAAACCTCTAAGGAGAGCGAGGGGTCGGACCCCAGCAAGAGAGGGGTCGTTCGGACCTTGCCCCGGTGGGCCGGACCTTTAAAGGAGAGTGATGGGCCAGATCCCAGCAGGAGAGGGTCGTTCGGACCTCGCTCCGGTGGGTCGAACCTCTGAAGGAGAGCGACGAGCCAGACCAGCAGGAGAGGGTCGTTCGGACCTCTGCCCCGGTGGGTCGGACCTCTGAAGGAGAGCGACGGGCCGGACCCCAGCTGGAGAGGGTCATTCAGACCTCCGCTCCGGTGGGTCGGACCTCTGAAGGAGAGCGACGGGCCGGACCCCAGCAGGAGAGGGTCGTTCGGACCTCCGCTCCGGCGGGTCGGACCTCTGAAGGAGAGCGATGGGCCGGACCCCAGCTGGAGAGGGTCGTTCAGACCTCCGCTCCGATGGGTCGAAATTCTAGCGGTCGGAGCCTTGAAGGGGTGGCTTGGTTGGACCGCAAGAATGGGCCGGTCCTGGCTGAGGGTGAGCCGTCATGGTACAACAGATACCAAGTACCTAAATGATCTGAACCCGGTCCAACTCTGGGGTTCCCTTGTCCTATTAGCTTGAAATTCCTAGGGCTAGCATCTAATTAATTTAGAGTTAAAGGCTTGAGTCAATGCAAATGCTGGGTGATGGTTTGTGGGAAGGGTATTGAACTCTCCATATTATCTGATTAATTGGGTCCCTAAAGTGAATTATGGAATGATGAAATGCAACAAGGTGTCCAAAATAAAAGTTATTACACAAACAAAATTAATCTAATTACTTTTTTAAAATTTGGTGATTAAGTTTCTAATCCTAATTATGAGATGTGAGGGTAATTTTTTTTTGATTTTGTAGAAAAATAAATTTACCTAACTCAATCTAAAAAAAATTAGAAGCAAATAGCATAATTTTTTTTATTATTAAATCTTTTTGTACCCTAGGACAACCATTCAATATAAGTTTCCAGATATGCCAGGGCAACCTTATGTCAGGGCACTTTTAACTTTTTTTTGAATTTTCAAATTTTGAATATTGAAATTTAAATTTTTGAAATTCAAATTTTTGAAATTTATTTTTTTTTAAAAAAAATTGAATTTTGAATTTTGAATTTTTGATATTTTTAGAAATAACGCCAAAGTCTCCGGTAATGATGCCAAAATCTGGTGCGCATCGCTACGCACCAGAAATAAATTACTAACTTACTATTATGTAGATAGTACAAGTTAGGTTTGAATCCACATAGACTTTAGGGTTATTTCAAAAAGAACTTTCCAACACCAATGCTAATATTTACTAGAACTACAACTAACCGACTAAGACAGATAACAAAAGAGTATAAATGCAATAGATTAAAATCTCAGAATTCCAGTTGGTTACTTGTTAGGTTGCTGGCACTCCACTAATATATAAATGATATGTATTTCGATCCAGATATAAAATTATTCTTGGCGATCATGACCCGAACCTGTCCTATCATGGCCCATTTTCTTGAAATATAGATTAGTCAGAATTTGGATACATACAAATTATAAAAATCCTTTTAGAGATAATTTATTTCAAGAGTACAAACTGTACCTATTGAATACAGCTTGTCCCAAGAAAATAAACTATGTCTAATAAGAATGAATTAAATAAAGACTCATAGAAATATTGAAAAGAAACTCAATCTTTTATTTCATAGAAAGTCAAGTACAAAAGATAAAATAAAACTAAACCTCCTGTGCCAAGCACTACAATGAAATTCGAGAAAGATGATTAGCTTTCTATCGATCTTCTAGTCAGCATCTTTGACTACAGTTGGATCTAGATATCAGCTTTGCAGATGGTTCAGAATACGGAAATTGGATTGGATGGGGGTGGGATGCAATGCGGGGTAGTGAAGGAGAGACAGAGTGGAGTGGAGCGGAGTGGAGTGGGGCGGAGGGGTGAGAATGCAGAATGGGAAGTTGGCCGAATGAAAAGTGGTAGGATGGAGTGCGGAATATTTATAGATAGAGAGTGACGCATTGGCCCCGTATGGGAACCGCGTTAGTTCCTCGTTCCTATCCGCTTAACAACGTTGCAATCTCCCATCAGCCTCACAACCATTGCCGAACCCGTCGCACCCATCTTCTATTCAGTGATTTTATCCCCGCACCCGCTCGCACGATCCCCGGGTTCACTTCAACAACTCCGGCATATCCATCCAGAGTCTGCCAAACTACTTTCGATCTGTTTCCCATTTGGACACCATCTCCATGTTTCCCATTCGGACATCCATCTCCCGACAAGGAAAATCTGGTAGTGGTGCAAAGAAACTGACAACATTCTTCGATCAGCAACAAGGGCGGAATGGGATCATGGAATGGTGACGATGGGCACCATAGGGAAGCACTCAGGCAGCGAACGACACTGGCAGTAATGATGGCAAGCAGAGATGATGGTGGGCTGCTCTCTCTGGCATAGTCTGGCACTGATTAGTGGCAATGGCTTCGACTAGCGCTTACGAGCGGTGAGGTCTTCCTGGTGTGGTCCCGGCAGTGGAGGAGGTGGTGCAGGTGATCATGGGGACTGCTGGCAGGCCGTGTGGGGGATAGTTGGTGGGATGGGCAGTAGTGGATTGAACTTCTCCGGCGATGGGGAAGGAGGAGTCGATGATCGACGGTCATGGCAGAGAACGGTGGATCAGTGGTGCTGATGCGGTGGTTTGGTGAAGGAAGGCCAGCATGGAGCATGCGACAGTTGGTGGTGGCTCCGGCAATGGCTGCATCGTAGAAGATGGCTCCACGGTGTCCCTTCCAGCCACGGGTGCGGCGGATCAGTGGAATGGCGACTTCCGGTGGTCTTGGAAGTGGATGCATGGACTTTCTGATGTGGAATGCTCTTGGTAGCGAGAGAAGGTGTGCCGGTGACTCCTCCGGCAGAAGGGGTGGCTCTCCGACGAATTTGGGCTCAAACAGAGCTTCATGGTCCACGATCTTGCTCCGTGGACCACTGACCATGGCAGTCATGGACTGTGAGCGTGCGGTGGACCATTCGCCGGTCCATGGTGGACAGCTGTCAACTATTTAAATGTTGTTCCAAAAGTTGTGCTGCTTTGAAAACCATGCTTAATTCCTTCTAAAATTGATTTCAGCCCATATGAACTCCAATTTGGATCTGGTTTGTGCCGTCGGGCTTCAGAAATCAAACTCTACACATTTTTGAAGTCAATTTCTATGAAATACCACATAAAAATATCAATTTCAACTAAATAAAGTTGAATTAATTATCATAATGTTAATAACTATCATACCTGCCAACTTGAACTTTGCTCGTCCTAGAGTAAAGCAAATGGATTAGCTGTGTACTAACTTGGTTCATGAAGTGAAAATTATCTTATTAACTCTAAAATCAGTTGATACTAGTTAGACCATTGAAGAGGTACGCCATTGCACTACCAATTCTACTTATTTAGTGGTCGAGTGAAGTCCAAAGAAGTTTTCAAGAGTTCTTCTTTTTCCAACTTTCTACCTCACTATCTAAATCCTCCAGCTTACTTTGATTTTGGTGCAGTATCAGTTTATTAGTCTTCCCTCTTTTCTCTCTCTTTTTTTTATTTAATTATTTATATACTATAGAGTCAGTGCAATGTCATAGCAACTTGTTTCTAGATGACCCTTGTAATGAGCTTTAGGCCAATGACTTCCAAACCAGTTAGCTTTAGGGCATTAGGTGTAAAACACCCTTCAGGCTTACTAACTCGAGTCAAAAAGGCTACGCATTAAGACCATTCTCTACTAAAGATTTCCTTACATCTCCACATTTTAACGCGAACAGCAATACTTACTTAGACGAAGGGGCCTGGTTACTCAGTGAGAAATGTAAAAATCTTATTTATTAGACTTTAAAGAGACTTTTTTTTTTATATTTACCTATACCATTATAAAGTAAATTCTTTATCAAGATCAATAGACATAAGGGTCTGGAATTACACAAGAAGATTTCGAGTCTAAACTCTACCATTTATAGGGTTTCCTTGATAATTAATCCTCAATATCTCTAAAACTGTCTAACCATTAATCATTCATCATTTAGCAAGCTTGATTATTTTCAATTCGAGACAAACTTTGGTGCACAAAAATTGATTTAAAATTTTACGCGAAAATTTGATTAATTTGATGATATTCACCCCCCACACTTAATTTCAATTGTCCCCAATGGAAGAGGATACTAAATAATAAAGAAGGATACCACCTGGAAGGGTACTCGAAAATTGATTGTCCCTTTTTCACCACACTAAGCTCTGATTATTTCTCAGTCTTATCTAAAAAGGAAAGTAAACGATTAAAAATAAAAGCATAAACTAAGTTGCCTCCTATGAGCACTAAGTTTAATATCTTCAGTCAGACGCTAAGAGGGAGTGTTACTGATATTGAACTTAGGTACATCCCTCTAAAAGATTTTTGGAAGACAGGACCAATCCGGAGGCCTTGTCAACATAACAGAAAAATGTTCGTAGAGTACTCTACGACGATTATCCCTGATCCATAAAATAAAGGAGGTAAGCATGTTAGACCAAGATTGAAAAAATTTATAATAATTTTGTTGAAGATTAGGAAGGGATTGTGTGTGTTGGGCCGAGAGTGGTGGTGGGGGCTTGAAATTTTTCTATCTCTACAAAGGTGTACCCTGATCCTATTCTCGGGTATGGTATGTCTTGATATCATCCTTTCCTGATAGTACTTTAACTATAAATCTACCTCCATACATTGTTTTGGAGTGATAGAGAGATTTTGGAGACAATCTTTAAAAGTAGTACCAAGTATAGAAAAATCAGTTATAAAATCTTTAATATTGTTATCACTCATTTTACAAATATCCCATCCAACAGCCTTTTATATATCTTTAGAACACCGACTAGTTGGTCTTCCTGGTTAGAGATCTCTGGTAGAGTATCTAGAGGTGTAACAGGAAGCGGTGTCAATTTTAAATCTAGTGGTGACCCTAATGGAGGAGCTATTGGGAGGCTAGGTGTTGCTCAACTTGTTCTGTCAAAAGTGGGGTGGGTTTGAAAAGTGGTGTATCATGCAGGTTATCCCTCCCTACGATATCTTCATCTACTTCACAATGAACCATAAAGGATCTAATGACCACTGGGACAACTTGGAGATATGGCTTCCTATATTATGTCATTTTGTTGTGGTTCCTGGGGAGCCTCAATTAATTCCATCATATCATCAATTCTTCTTCCGTCCTAGAAAAAGAAAGTGATGATTTTAGGGCACTTGGGAAGGGGATCATCGGTGAGTAGGACGATGATGGAAGTAGTTCATCCTACCAGTTTGGTTTCTCTGCCTCAATCAAATCATATATATAAGCTCATCAATAGATTGCTGCTGAGGCATGATTGGTTGTTGATATTGGGAAAATCTATCGACTTCCGGGTTAGTCTGAGAAAGAGATGGGTTCTGACTAATCTTTTCAATTCGATCTATTTCTTGTAAAACCTTTTTTTGAAAAGATAGGCTATAAGGAGTAGGAAAAGGTTGACAATCTAAATAGGATGGATCGTAATAAGAAGCATCTACGAACGAAGGTCTTTGGATTACCGGGATAACAACTGGATGTGGTTGCCACGAAAAATCTAATTGAGCCCCCCAACTTGGGTTGTAAGCATCAAAATTTAGATTTTCTCCCAGTCTGTAGGCCAAATGAGTTCGATCTTAATAAATTGGTCATACTTAGCTCAAAAAATTGGTACATGGTTGGGTATTTTATTTATTTATTTATTATTATTTAAAAAAAAAAAGAGGAGAAGGGGGAAAGAGAGAGAAAAGGTCTAAAGGAAAGACTCCTAAGAGAGTCCTAGACTAGAGAGAAAAAGAAATTATTTTATTTATTTTATTTTTTTTCAAACAAGTGACATAATCAAAGTCACTATCCTGAGCTTAACCTGGATCTAGACAGCTCCTAACTGTTCCAAGGTTACCTTCGAGCACTCCAAGCCCAAGATCAACTAACTGACTTGGCCAGGTAAGTGTAAGGTTGGTGGGGGTCCTCCCGTGCTTGCCTTAAACATCAATTAAAATTAGCCAGGTAAGCAAATGGAACCAATTAAAGAACCTCCTTCTTTCGGGCTCTTATCCTGAACCACTTTTCTTAGACACCAAGTTGCTAAATGATCTGAACCCAGTCTAACTCTGGGGTTCCTTGTCCTATTAGCTTGAAATACCTAGGGCTAGCATCTAATTAATTTTAGAGTTAAAGGCTTGGATCAATGCAAATGATGGGTAATGGTTTGTAGGCTAAGGAAGGGTATTAAAAAGTAATTAGATTAATTTTATTTTTGGTGATTAAGTTTCTAATCCTAATAAATTATGAGATGTCAATGTATTTTTTTTTTTTTTTGATTTGCAAAAAAATAAATTTATCGAAGTCATTCTTAAAAAAAAATTGGAAGCAAATAGCATAATTTTTTTATATTCAACCTTTTGTACCCTAGGACAACCATTCAACATAACTTTTTAGTTATGCCATGGCAACCTTATGTCAGGGCACTTTTTTTTTTTTTTTGAATTTTCAAATTTTGAATCTTGAAATTTACATTTTTGAAATTCAAATTTTTGAAATTTGAATTTTTTTTTGATTTTTGAATATTTTTTTAAATTTTTGAATTTTGAATTTTTGATTTTTTAAAATAACGTCAAAAGTCCCCGACAACGATGCCAAAATCTGGTGCGCATCACTACGCTCCAAAATAAATTACTAACTTACTACTATGTAGATAGTACAAGTCAGGTTCGAATCCACAGAGACTTTAGGATTATTTCAAAAAGAACTTTCCAATACCAATGCTAATATTTACCGGAACTACAACTAATGACTAAGACAGATAACAAAAGAGTATAAATGCAATAGATTAAAATCTCGAAATTCCAACTAGTTACTTGCTAGGTTGCTGGCACTCCACTTTTATATAAATGATTTGTAAGTTCCGATCCAGATATAATCTATTCTTGGCGATCATGACTCGTACCTGTCCTATCATGGCCCATTTTCCTGAAATATAGATTAGTCAGAAATCAGATACATACAAATTATAAAAATCCTTTTTAGAGATAATTTATTCCAAGAGTACAAACCGTACTTATTGAATATAGTTTGTCCGAGAAAATAAACTATGCCTAATAGAATGAATTAAACAAAAACTCATAGAAATATTGAAAAGAAACTCAATTTTTATTTCATAGAAAGTCAAGTACAAAAGATTAAAATAAAACTAAACCCCTATGCCAAGCACTACAGTGAAACCCGAGAAAGATGATTCAACCTTCCATCGATCTTCTAGCCAGCATCTTTTACTACAGTTGGATCTAGATATTAGCTTCGCAGATGGTTCAGAATACGGGAATTGGATTAGATGGGAGTGGGATGGAATGCGGAGTAGTGAAGGAGAGACGGAGTGGGGCGGAGGGTGAGAATGCGGAATGGAAAGTCGGCCGAATGAAAAGTAGAATGGCCTGTAGGATGGAGTGCAAAATATTTATAGATTGAGAGTGACGTGTTGGCCTCATATGGGAACCGCATCAGTTCCTCGTTCCTATCCACTTAACAATGTCACAATCTCCCATTAGCTTCGCAGCCATTGCTGAATCCGTCGCACCCATCTTTTGTTCAGTGATTTTATCCCCGCACCCGCTCGCACGATCCCCGGGTTCACTTAAACAACTCCGGCATATCCATCCAGAGTCTGTCGAACTACTTTCGATATGTTTCCCATTCGGACATCCATCTCTCGTGTTTCCCATTCGAACATCCATCTCCCGACAAGGAAAATCTGGTAGTGGTGCAAAGAACTGACAACATTCTTGGATCAGCAACAAAGGCGGAATGGGATCATGGAATGGTGATGATGGGCACCACAGGGAAGCACTCAAGCGGCGAACGACACTGGTAGTAATGATGGCAAGCAGAGATGATGGTGGGTTGCTCTCTCTCTGGCACAGTTTGGCACCGATTTGTGGCAATGGCTTCGACTAGCGTTGACAAGCAGTGAGGTCTTCCTTGGTGCGGTCCTGGCGGTGGACGAGGTGGTGCAGGTGATCATGGGGACTGCTGGTAGGCCGTATGGGGGATAGTTGGTGGTGACGGGCACAGTAGTGGATTGAACTTCTCAGACGATGGGGAAGGAGGAGTCGATGATCGACGGTCATGACGGAGAATGGTCGGATCAGTGGTGCTGATGCAGTGGTTTGGTGAAGGAAGGCCGGCATGGAGCATGCGGCGGGTGGCGATGGCTCCGGCAATGGCTGCATCGACAGAAGATGGCTCCACGATGTCCCTTCCAGCCACGGGTGTGGCGAATCAGTGGAATGGTGTCTTTTGGTGGCCTTAGAAGTGGCTGCATGGACTTTTTGGCCATGGAATGCTCTTGGCAGCGAGAGGAGGTGCACCGGTGACTTCTTGGCAAAGGGGGTGTCTCTCCGATGAATTTGGGCTCAAATGGAGCTTCGTGGTCCACAGTCCTGCTCCGTAGACCACTATCGATGGTAGCCATGGACCTATGAGCATGTGGTGGACCATTAGCCGGTCCATGGTGGACCGGCTGTAAACTATTTAAATGCCATTCCAAAAGTTATGCTGCTTTGAAAACCATGCTTAATTCCTTCTAAAATTGATTTTAGGCCCATATGAACTCCAATTTGGGTCTGGTTTGCACCGTTGGGCTCCAAAATCGAACTCTACACATTTATGAAGTCAGTTTCTACAAAATACAACATAAAAGTATCAATTTTAACTAAATAAAGTTAGATTAATTATCATAATATTAATAACTATCACATCTTGCATAGCACCTTGAAAAAGGCTGACAGCGCTCAGCAGAGCGTGAGATGAAATGGCTTAACACCGCTATGCATCCAGTCAAGTGTTGAACCTCCTTCTTCTAAATAGGGTGCCTCATGTCCGTGATCGCCTGGATCTTCTCTGGGTTGGCCTCTATCCCCCTTTGGGTGACCATGAATCCCAAGAACTTTTTTGTTGCAATGCCAAACGCGCATTTGGCAAGGTTCAGCTTCATCTGGTAGAGACGAAAGTTGTCAAAGGCCTCCGCTAAGTCGACGATATGGTCCGACTCCTGGCTGCTTGTGACAAGCATGTCATCCATGTATACCTGTATGTTGCGGTTGATCTGATCTTTGAAGACCTATTGACCAGGTGCTAGTATGTGGGCCCTGCATTCTTGAGGCCAATGGTATCATCCGATAGCAATACGTACCTTTATCGATCATAAATGCTATGTGCTCCTTGTCCTCTGCATGCATGCGAATTTGATTGTATATGGAGAATGTATCCATGAAGCTAAGGAGCTTGTGGCCCGAGGTCCATCCACTAGTTGGTCAATCTTAGGAAGCGAAAAGCTATCCTTTGGACATGCCTGTTTGAGGTCGGTGTAATCCATACAGATCCTCCACTTCCTGGAAGCTTTCCTGACCATCACTATATTAGCAAGCCAGTCAGGATACCGCATCTCATGGATGAAGCCTACTGCGAGGAGCTTTCGACTTCCTTATCGATCGCCTTCTGCCACTCTGGGAGAAAGCTGTTCTTCTTCTGCCAGATTGGGTGGCAGTTGGGGTCGACGTTCAGCTTGTGGATGATTACATCTGGAGGGATGCCGAGTGGTGTGGACACCAGGACCAGAAAGAAACGACAGGTCAATCCCACATCCCTGTGGATTACCTGTGACTAAGCCCTAAACCCTAATTTCAGTTGAGTCCTGTACAAGTCTAACTTGTGAATAAACCCTGAACCCAATTGAGACCTGTATATATATATATAAACCTAGTCAATTTTAATTTATTGTTATACTTTAGTAATTTGGTCAGATTGGATTCAATTTGATCAAGTTGGGCAAAGTTAGTTTCAATCGAGTCCTGTAATTATTTAGGGGATCAAGTCCAATTCAAGATTGCAAGCTCAATTCAAGATTGCAAGCCAAGAGAGACCCAGTTCATGGTGCCACATCATCTTGGACATCACCAAATGCAACATCATCATCTTGGATGCCCCATGCCTTGTCACATGCCATGTCACCATGCCATGTCATCATTCCATGCCACCTTTTTCCCTTATGTCATGGTCGACCACAAGGATTCTAAGTTAGGCATCAATTCTGGAAGCTAAGTTCAAGGGGTTTCATGTATCAAGAATTCAAGAATTCAAGAACTCAAGAGTCTTGCAAGAATTCAAGAATTCTCTTTATCCAAATTGAAGAGTCCTATAAATGCAAGGGGCCCTCATCATCCAAACTCAAGAATCCATCTTTTATGGCCAATCAAGAAGTTATCTTGGCCACCCATCATCAACCCATCTCAAGGAGTCTTGTCGCCCACTTATCCTTATTCTTGTCGCCTAACCTATGAAGCTTATCAGTTGCTGTTGCCTAGATGGATGAAGCCCAAGAAATCCAGATGCTAAGAGTCCAAGATGCCAAGAGGGAATTCAAGAGACTTTGATGCCCAAGGGAAGCTAATTCCATGGAGTTCTCGCCCTTCCAACAATAACTCAAGCATTTGTAACCCTTACGATTTTTGTTTATGGTCTATAAATACTACCATTAAACCCCTTGTAATCATTCAAGTTTTTTATAAAATAAATTGAGAGTTTTTCTTTCAATCCTTTGCTATGAGAGCATCGAACTTTGTGAGGGAGAGGGCGTGAGGTCCTTGGGCATGAGGCCTATCTATCCATCCAACCATCCAAAACCCTAACACCACCTTCAAACCTTACTTCTCTTCTTCTTTCTTCCAATATGTTTCCACCTTCCATGCCATCTAATCTTTTTCTTGTGACTGATTTTAGGTGATCAAGATCTGAAGTGGAGGTTTTTTTCCTTGGAACCAACCTCGTTGAAGATCAGAATCCCAGATCGATAATCTTGAAGTTCTGCCACGAATCCTAGAGTGCTGAAATCAATCGATATCAAGAATGCTGCAAATCTTTGTTGGCAAAAGAAACCCTCCTCAACTCTTTAGCTCTGATTATTTGAAAGCAAGAACCCTAGTTTAGGTAATTTCTCAATCATCAAATCATATTTCTTAGTTAGATTGTTGATTTACATTGCGGGTACCGTAACTAGTTGGCTAGTTAAATTCATCTGAATACTTTGAGTCTTAATTATGATAATTACAAAAATTAATCTCTGATTAATTAAATATAATTAATCATAGGATTGTTAGATTTAGTTTTGCATCTTTCATCCCGCATCATCTTTGGTATCAGAGCAAGTTAAACTAGGGTTTAATTACTAGTGCTGAAATTTCTGCATATCTAGTTTTAGGCTAAAATTAAATTGCATAAAACCATTATAAAAAAATACAAAAAAATTATTAATTAATTTTTTGTTAATCTTCTGCTAATCTTCCATCTAATTACAAAAAAACTCAGAGAAAAAATTGTTTTCTATTAATTTATGTTTTAAATTCATTACGCATTAAGGTTTCATCTATGTGCATGCATTGTTAATTCAATCTAAAGGCACTTTTACTATCTCAAATAAGGGAGGGATTTCATCACCCTTCCTTGGCCCAAATAACCACCTTTGCATCGAACCCAAGCCTATTAAAATTAATTAGAAACTTAAAACAGCTTAGGGATACCAACAAGGTCGGGTTCCAAGTATTGTGTGAAAGCTAGTGCACCCAATCCTTCGATTATTCTTGAATCTGGTGTCAAAGGCTAGAGGTCCAGAGGCAAATGCTCTAAGCGGACTCGTGGTTCTTAATTAGGACCCTATGAAAGTAGGGAGAGCCTCCATGACCCAACCTCTTACCTGGTCCATGGACAGGATAATTGCTGAATTGGTTGTAAATTGAGCTGACACATTCTACTTGAGCTCTAGGTCTAGGAAACCCTAGTTTGATTTTGTGTGTTTGCATTACATGGCCATTAGATCAGGAACACCATATCAGCATACTCAAACCCAACCCAATCCTACCATGGACCCTAATATTGAGGCTTTAATGAGATCTATGACTGAACAATTTAGGCAACTCAATGCTAGGTTTGACCAGATGGACGAGAGACTAGGTAACCTTGCGGAATCCCATGCGACCTGTTCAGATTCTGAGACACCTAGACCCACTCCCCCAAGAGTCCAACGTAGGGAAGTCACACTGACCCTAATCCTAGGTGCCAAACCCCTGATGTGAATGATCAAGAAGAAAGGATCCTTAGAAATATACGACTTGATGCACCTACCTTTGATGGAAGTTTAGATCTTAAGGTCTATATTAATTGGGAGAGTGACATGGACCAGTACTTCGAATGGTATGAGATGTCGGATGAGAGAAAATTTAAATTTGCTAAGCTTAAGCTAGTCCAACAAGCTAGATTGTGTTGTGGAACGACCGAACCAACAAAGAGGAGATTTGTCCATAGTTACATGGAGAGCTATAAAGATTAGACTTAAATAGAAATACTTACCCTTGTCCTATGAGCAAAAATTATTGGATCAATGGCAAAAGTTGACTCAAGGTAACAAATTAGTGTTATAATAGATAGCCAAATTTGACATATTTGCTATGAGGTGTAGTGTAGTTGAGTCAGAAGTTGTTACCTTATCTATGTTTAGAGCAGGGCTACATGAGGATATCCAAAGGGAATTATTCTTGAAAGAAGTTCATGACTTAGACCAAGCCTATTAGATTACTAGGGATTGTGAGATATTCCAGAGAAAATCCATTACCCGCCAACCTGAGCCTAATAGGTTTAGTGCCCCTGGAAGTAGACCTAGCATGAGCCAATTTCCAAATAGCCGACCCAATCCTACCTCCCAACCAGCTTATAAGGATAACAAAGGTAAGGCACCTGAAGTTCAAAAAGATAGGAACCAAATTGCACAATATTTTAGGTGTCATAAAATAGGTCATTTTGCTGCTCAATGCCCTGTACGAGCCTTACATATAGAAAATTGTGAAGAAGAGAACTCAGAAAATATTGAAAAATGTGAGGAAGAAGTTTATGGAGCTGAGAAAATTTAGTAGAAGAATATGAAGGTGATGAAGAATCCATAGAGTCATCTGATCTACTAGGAGTAGTTAGGTGTATTCTAGCTCAGACCTAGAAGAATGAGGACTGGCGTAGGATGAATATCTTACAAACCTTTATTAAGCTAGAGAACAAAGTTTGTAAGATTATTATAGATAGCAGAAGTTGTGTTAACGACATATCTACAAATGCTGTTAAGAACTTAGGCTTATCTTCAGTACCACATCCTAGCCCATATAAGGTATCCTGAATTGATGCGACGTCTATTCCCATTAGATTAGAATGCCAGATCCCAGTCCAAATTCAATCCTACCAAGAGAAATATGGTGCGATGTGATTCCGATGGGGGTTAGTAGCATTATATTAGGCAGACCCTGGTTGTATGACCATGATGCTACCCTTTTTGGCTGAACCAACTCATGTTCCTTTAACCATCATGGAAAGAGAATTGTCATCAATTTGACCCTACCTAAGGACAATATCAAAAGAGGGTCTAGTAATTTGAGGAAAAAGGAACTAGGATTAAACCTAATCACTGCCAAGAAATTAGAGCACGAAATTACTGAAGGTTCAATAGTCTAATTTTGACCACTAAAAAAATTCAAGAACCCGAAGTAATTAATGAGGACTTGATTTTTCCAATCCAGCACCCTCAGGAGAAATTCACTCTATTAGTTCCAGTTGAAGATCTCTTTCCTGAAATTATTGACTCATCCTTCCATAGGGCAGACCTTTTGTTGTCTGTTGATGTAACTCTATGTCCGAACCTTAGTGTCACCCCCATCCATCAAGGACCATTCCATGAATCTTTTTCTTACTTCCTACCTTACCCCAAGGTCTACAATGCTTCTAGAACCATTCAATTCCACTTTGTTGAAGTTAGCAGGTTGCATCAATTCTCTGAGCCCGTTAAATTTGCTACCTACGTTCGAAAGACCCTATGGCACCTGCTAGGAACCAAGCACAAATTTTCTGCATCCTACCACCCACAAGCCAATGGTCAGACTAGAATAGCGAACCAAAGTCTTGGAAATTTGTTAGGATATCTAGTAATCAAAATTATTAGAAATTGGGGCCTCCTAATATTTTGAGTTGAGTTCGCCTACTATAAGTCCACCGAAAAAAGCCCATTTGAAATTGTCCATGGGTACAAGACAAGAAAACCTTTAGATCTTATTCCTTTACCCATGCATGAATGCATTTCTGAGTCTACAGAGTCATATGCACATCATATTAGAGAATTGCACAAGGAAATAAGTGAAAAAATTAAAGAAAGCAATGAATCATATAAACATACGACTGATTCAAGAAAAAGACTCAAAAAATTTGATGAAGGAAACTTTGTTATGATCAGGCTTCGACCTGAACGGTTCCCACCTGGAATCATGAAGAAGTTACACGGCCGTAGTGCTGGACCATACAAAATAATTAAGCAAAGTGGACCTAATGCCTATGTGCTTGAGTTACACCTGAGTTAGGTATTAGTTCAACTTTCAATGTTTCAGACCTTATAGAGTATAAGGAACCAACGAAGATACCTAGTGAGCCTTTTAGGCCTGATCCCATCCTTGAGAGTGAGCTAATCCATAAGTGTCCACCAGCCAAAATAGCGGATGGAGAGACAGGATTGAGCGAATCTTAGATGACAAGATTATCGCTACTCAGAGTAAAGATTATCAACGATATCTGGTTCGTTGGCAAGGATGACCCGAGACTGAAGATTCTTGGATCACTAGAGAGGATTTGCAAAGGATTAATCCCAACTTACTAGAACATTATCAAAGTCGAGTTAATCCATACTCGACAGGGTCGAGTTCCTCCCACCCGGAAAGAATTGGTGCGGACACTAGGGCCAAAAATAAATGACAGGTCAATCCCACATCCCTGTGGATCACCTGTGACTAAGCCCTAAACTCCAATTTTAATTGAGTCCTATACAAGTCTAATCCTGTGAATAAATCCCTGGCCCAATTGAGACCTGTATATATATATATAAACCTAGTCAATTTAATGTATTGTTATGCTGTAGTAATTTGGTCAGATTGGATTCAATTTAATCAAGTTGGGCAAAGTTAGTTTTAATCGAGTCTTGTAATTAGTTAGGGGATCAAGTCCAATTCAAGATTGCAAGCCCGATTCAAGATTGCAAGCCAAGAGGGGACCCAATTCATGGCACCACATCATCTTGGAAATCACCATATGCCACACATCATCTTGGATGCCCCATGCCATGCCACACGCCACGTCACCATGCCACATCATCATGCCATGCCACCTCATCATCCCACATGTCATGGTCGGCCACAAGGATTCAAAGTTGGGTACCAATTCTAGAAGCCAAGTTCAAGGGGTTACATGTATCAAGAATTCAAGAAATCAAGAACTCAAGAGTCTTGCAAGAATTCAAGAATTCTTTTTATCCAAATTGAAGAGTCATATAAATGCAAGAGGCCCTCGTCATCCAAACTCAAGAATCCATCTTTCATGGCCAATCGAGGAGTCATCTTGGCAACCCATCATCAACCCATCATCAAGGAGTCTTGTCGCCCACTTCATCCTCATTCTTGTCGCCCAACCTATGAAGCTTATCAGTTGTTGACGCCCAAATGGATGAAGCCCAAGAAATCTAGATGCTAAGAGTCCAGGATGCCGAGAGGGAATTCAAAAGACTTCGATGCCCAAGGGAAGCCAATTCTATGGAGTTCTTGCCCTTCCAACAAGAACTCAAGCATTTGTCATCCTTACAATTCTTGTTTATGGTCTATAAATACCGCCATTAAACCCCTTGTAATCATTCAAGTTTTTTATGAAATAAATTAAGGGTTTTCTCTTCAATCCTTTACTGTGAGAGCATCGAACTCTGTAAGGAAGAGGGCATGAAGTCCTTGGGCATGAGGCCTATCTATCCATCCAACCATCCAAAACCCTAACACCACCTTCAAACCTTACTTCTCTTCTTTCTTCCAATCTATTTCCACCATCCATGCCATCTAATCTTTTTCTTGTGACTAATTTCAGGTGATCAAGATCTGAAGTGGAGGTTTCTTTGCCTTGGAACCAACCTTGTTGAAGATCGGAACCCCGAAGATCGATAATCTTGAAGTTCTGCCACGAATCCTAGAGTGCTAAAATCGATCGACATCAAGAACACTGCAAATCTTCATTGATAAACGAACCCCTCCTCAATTCTTTAGCTTTGATTCTTTGAAAGCAAGAACCCTAGTTTAAGTGATTTTTCAATCATCAAATCCTATTTTCTTAGTTAGATTGTTGATTTACATTGCGAGATTCGTAACTAGTTGGCTAGTTAAATTTATCTGAATACTTTGAGTTTTAATTCTGATAATTATAGAAATTAATCTCTAATTATTTAAAGATAATTAATCATAGGATTGTTAGATTTAGTTTTGCATCCTTCATCCCGCATCACTGGGCATGTTTGCGGCGGTCCAGGCTAAGATGTCCATGTTGGCCCACGGGAAGCTAAGCAGGCAGGACCTCTCCTCTTCGGGCAGTAGGGCTCCCACTTGCATAGTCTTTAAGGGATCCTCTCCCAGGAAAAAGGATAATAGGGGCTCAACTGGTCTGCCCTTTGGCTCCTACTCGGCTGGGCCTGGTTGGTCAAAGGCTGGGCTCGGACTAGCCCCTTGCGGTCCTGGGATGGTTTGCAGGCAGTGCTGTACTGGCTGCCGGGACCCTCTTATCTTCCTGGTCCCCCATGGGATTGGAAACTAGACGAGAAAACGTCTGGTGAAAATGGTAGCATCAAGCATATTGAGACCGGGGTGCCCCTAGGATTGCGTTGTAAACTGAGGGAAGCCTTACAATGATAAATGTTGTCAACGCAGTACTTTACCGAGGTGGCATCCTGGTGGTTATTAGGAGTGTGATCTCTCCTTCAACTTCGATCGAATCCCCAGTGAAGCCCACTAAGGACATGAACACTGGCTTTATTTGGTCAGTGGACAAGTTCATTTTGCAAAAGCATCGTAAAAAAGGATGTCGCAGAGTTTTCACTGTCAACATAATTCTTTTTACAAGGTGTTTCGTTATCATTATTTCTACAATGACAGCATCATTATTTGGGCTATCTTTTATCCTTACCGACCCTTCTCCCTCACAGGGGAGTACAACATCATTCTCCTCTCTCCCCTAGCCCTTTTTGAGGTTCTCCCTACCCCCAGGAGATCATCCCGATCGGCTTCTCAGTGGGCCAATTATCGATGGCAAGCGATCGGGGTTCTTCATTCTGGGCTACTGGGGGCCCTCCTCCCTCCACGTACTTCTTGATGTAGACATGCTTGATCAGGTTTTCAATCTCCCTCTTCAGGTGGCAGCATTTCTCAGTGTCGTGGCCGTAATCTCGGTGGAAGTGGCAGTAGCGGGATCTGTCGCGTCTAGCGGATGGCCTTAATGGGGGAGGGCAATGTAGGAAGTGCTCACTCTCGATCTTCATCAGGATCTTTGCTCTCGGGGCAAGGAGAGGGGTGAACTTTTCTTCCTTAGCCGGGTCAACTCTAGGCCTTTGGCCTGGCCACTGGGCCGATGCAGTCTTCAGGGTAGGAGGGCTAGATGTCTCCCCCACGGCTTGTCTCTTCAGCAGCCTCCTGTCCAGTACCCTCCTGGTGTGGTCAGCCTCCTCTGCACGGATGTACTTGTGGGCCTGAAGGAGGAGCTTCAAGTAAGTCTTCAGAGGCTTATTGTCGAGGGAGTAAGTGAAGCGGGAGATCCGCAACCCCCTCTTCAAGGCCAGCATAGCGACTGGTTCGTTAAGGTAGTAGATCTTTAGGATGGTGGCTTTAAACCAAGACACGTTGTCCCGGAGGGGCTCTCGATTCTATTGATGAATCGAGAAGAGACTATCGGCTTCACGTGGCATCTTTCTGCATGCATCAAAGTGCACCATGAACTTTTTGTCCAATTGGGTGAAGGAGTCAATGCTTTCTGACTCGAGTCTGGAAAATCAGACTCGAGCAATCTTTCGGAGGATAGTCGGGAAGGCAATGCAGAGGAGAGCATCGGTGGCCCCTTGGACCCTCATAAGGGCCTTGTAGCTTTCTAAGTGGTCCAGGAGGTCAGTTGTCCCGTCATATGGGTCAACCTGGGATATGCAAAACTAGCCGGGATCGGTTCTTCTTGGATTCTGTAGGAGAAGGGTGGATGGGTGTCATAGCCCTTGGGCTCACTGGGGAGCCCTGAATCTCAGCAAACCGACGAGACAGGTCGGCCAGCTTGTGCTCTTGATTTTCGAGATGCCTCTCCACCTGGTGGTAGATGGCCTCATCTGTAGACCCTTTGACAGAGGCCATCAAGGGTGAAGGAGGCACGGAGTGAGGAAACTCTTGCCTAAGTTCCTGGCCACACCGGTGCCGTTGGTGCGAGTATGCACCATGGTCTGAGACTGGGGAGTGGCTCTCCCAACCGGTCGACCATCATGCTGCTTCTTTCTGACTGCTTAGTGGTCTCCCCGCGGGTGGGAGGCCGCATGTAACGGCCCCTCCCGGAAGGACCATAGGCTTGTACGGGGATTGGCAGCATGGGCCATTGGCATCCCTGGCTGCTGTTGCATTGCCAAGGACCGGTGTCTCTGGTGGAGCTAGCATACCACCGCATCCAGGACATGGACCTGCCGAGCTAGCACGATGATCTGGGGATCCACTGGTGGTGGCGATGGTGGAGTGGGGAGCTCCCCCTCAGAGCTCTGTAAGTCACCACGATGAGGGGGCCCCTGCATGGCTGGCAGAAGCTTTCCATGTGCGTGTTGTCACAATGAGGCCGTGGATGTCCACAAGTGCTCTGCTAATGGTGGGGGACTCGCTATTGGGCTTCTCATAGTCACTGGTGTCCTCCCCCTGCCTGGCGTGCCAATCTATTGCCGGATCACTATGGCCTGTAGCTCTGACGTGTTGCGGGCTCATCAGGCTCCCTCTGGGCACTTGGTCCGCTCTCCCAGTAGCCTCTTTGGTTAGGTTATCCTGGAAAAAAGAGGAGTCCCGGGTTGGGGATTCCGGCAGAGACACTCTGACAATCAAGTCAGTTGGGATGATCAAGGAGAATAGAATCTCTGTAATGGAGAGCTTAGGATCTCTCCACGTAGAGGATGAAAGATTAGATGTGAGAAATAGAAAGACAGGATTGAGTGGAGATCAGGGAGCTGGGAGGGTTTCTTGGCTGGCTCCTTGTCCGTTTGCTCTCTGAGTCTTACCAGTGGCCTCTTCCCCCTCTTGGGGATCCTTTCTTCTGTTTTATATAAGAAGGATGACCCAGACCAAGTCTGGGGCTTTACTGAGATGTTCCTTTCCTAGTATCCCTTTTGGGAGGGGTTTTTCTTTGTCGTGGCCTCCCCCTTGTCGGACCGGTCCTCAAAAGGAGATCTTTCTATTAGGGGTGTTCGTCGGTGTAGTATAGATCTTGTCCCTCTAGTGGTGTAATTTTTGTGGGAGGGACGGGCGCCATGCCGCTGAGCCTAAGCCATGGTGAGGCATTTTTATTTCAGGAGGGACTGTCGGAGTGTCGCAGAACCTAGGACCTTAATGGAATACTCCTCTTGGAGGAGGTACAGGTTTCATGTCATAAGGGTTGGAGCCTCCTGGTTGCACGGTCGTAAATGTGGCTGCACGCTACAGGGCCTAGGGCCTGGTGGAGCATGCATTATAAAGAACATGTGGGTGGCACGTTTGTAGAATTTGAGTTTTTGGTAGGGCGTGCGCCACCTCCTGGAGGTTGTAGGTGGCTAAGGGCTTCCATGAAATGGTCTGAACCTCTGCTAATCTTCTCTCTCTTTCTTCTGGCGGGAACTTTGGCCTCGACTGGATGGGGGGAGCTCTATCTCGGGAGCTCGATCCCGGAATGCATGAGCACGACCTCGGCCGAAAGCTCGATCCTAGATGGGAGCTTATCTCGACCGGGAGCTCAACCCTGGATGGGAGCTAATCTCGGCCGAAGGCTCGCCTTCGGTAAGCATGAGCATGACCTCGGTCGGGAGCTCGACCCCAGATAGGAGTTGACCTCGGCCAGGGGCTCACCTTTGGTATGTATGAGCATGACCTCAACCGGGAGCTCGACCCCGGATGGGAGCTGACCTCGACCGAGGGCTCACTTTCGGTAAGCATGAGCACGACCTCGGCGGGTGCTCGACCCAGGATGGGAGCTGACCTTGGCCGGGGGCTCGCCTTTGGTATGCATGAGCACGGCCTCGACCGGGAGCTCGACCCCGGATGGGAGCTGACCTCGATCGGGGGCTTGCCTTTGGTATTCATGAGCATGACCTCAACCGGGAGCTCACCCCAGATGGAAGCTGACCTTGACTGGGGACTTGCCTTTGGATCTTCATTTGGGCACCGCATCCGGGTGGCGCTCCCCACCAGCGCGATCGCAAGCTGTTGCCATCGTGGGCTCCACGTCAGCAGTTTGCCACATCAGCATCCAATCTAAGTACTTGGCTTGATCAATTTTGATTAATTAATTATAAAATTAATTTAGTCATTTTTAGATCTAAATTATAAATATGATACATCAGCCATATATCAAGAATTTAGATTTAAATATATTAATACTAGTTTTGAAAATTGTTTTTCAGAAACAACAAAACTTGCGATATTAAAACCTTTTTAATCATCACAAATTAGTTCAAATCCATTTAAATTCTTTAGATCTAAAAGAATTCAGATATAATTTTATTCCAAATACATCAAACATGGCTTTGATATTACTGTTAGGATTCATTCATAGATTACTAGTATGTAGAACAAAGTTCTAAACCCTAGATACAATAGAAGCAGAGATCATACAAAATAATTTTCACAAGCATGCTAATTTAATATTAAATCATAAATTATCTATTTAACCTTCTAATATGCTATAATAATAATAATATCAGATTTGAAATCTTATAAAATTATAAGATAAAGGATCCACTTACCTAGTCACTTAACTCCCTATTTTAGTACAAGATCAATCGGATCTATCAGGATTCATCAGAGCCGTGCATGCATTCGGCCTCTGCTAATATCTACATAGAGCCATTCTCACCGAATCACCAAGATTTTTGGACTGCTAGATCCTTGCAGATCTTTCTTCAAGCACAAAGATGGACCTTCTTCTAGTCTAAATCAGAACTTGGCAACCTTCTCTCCTTTTTTTCTCAAGAAATTAAATACTAAAAAATAAAAGAGTATTTTTATGATATTTTTGTAGAAACTCTCACCTCTTATCTTTCTATAGAGTATTATACTCTATTTTTCATGGAGGAAAAAATTGGAACCATTTTTGGAAGGAATCTATGTCAAAATTTTATTTTGCACAGCCTAGTTTCTATACATCTTAAAACCATGAATAATCCCCTTAAAAATGCCTCTAAAAAATTCATATAAAATTGGTTTCTTATCTGATTTGATCAAACTTCAAATCTATATAAGAGTCCAATTTTATCTAGTATGAGAGAGAGTCCTAAATGAAAAAGAGGGATGCTAACTTGGCACCTCCCTCTTCTCATCGCACGCGCCAAGAGGAGGCGTGCATTTTCATTCCCTCCTCTTGGTTCAGCATGAGATAAGAAATAAAGACTTAGTCAACTGGGTCTCCTAACTACTGATCAATTTTGATTAATTTTTAGCTAAGTTTTAAACACTCTTTACACTCGGATTTAACCAAAATCAAAAAGGATTGTTGACCTGATTTGACTTGATTAAAAATTCAAGTCAAACTTGAATTACCAATCTAATTAACTTTAGATAAAGTTAATAATAATTTAATTTAATTTAATTAAATCAAATAATGAAGTCAAAATTATTGCAATATTTGCAAATAGGTCCGTCAAGCTAAAATTAGCAAGTGTTGAAATTAACAAGTACTAATTTCAGCAAGTGCCAAAATTAGTAAGTACCAAAATTAGCAGGTACTAAATATGTAACTCTTACATAGATTTATGCTCATGGTTAGGTCAATTCCTATTATATGTGACCCCTCGGGTTTTATTCCATCTGGTAGTAAGATATACTATAATCTTGATCATAATATCATCGAAATTCTTCCGATAGACTAAAACAATTTCAGCTCAAACCTAACTTAGATCATTGATCCGAAAATGATCATGGTGAGCTCTTATAATCCACCAGTGATACCTAACAATATATAGTGGTAACCCAATAGGATAGAAATGAAATCATAGGTGAACTTATTGTGTAATCAAATTTCTCTATCGAAAATCTCGATAAGATGCAAGTTATAGAAACTCGTCAAATCCTAACTTCTGTTATATGTCAAACTTAATTAGCTCGAGTCCAATTATAATTTCTATGAAAACTCTTTTTCAATGTCACGCTACTATGACCATAGATTCAAGGACTTAGTTAATTAGATCATATAGGATTATACCTTAACTACTAAGAACGATAAATCCCATACAAGTGAACACCCTACTCCTACAATGAAGCTATTGTAGCCAACGAACATCACAAGGTTCTGAATGGCTAGAGACCATATTATTATGCGGTCAAACCATAGTAATCTCATCGTGAGTGCCGAGACACCATATGTCAAGGAATTACTCACACAACTATAGTATAGACTCAAGACTTATTTACTAAAAGGGAGGCGATTCATGCACCAATCTTAATGGATCAATTACCATCCTCGTGATGATCCAATGATCGAGAGCTTTTAGGAATTAAATTATAATGACACATATAGAAAATTCTCAACTCATGAGAATATGTGTCATTGTCCATTAACTCCATGGATGATTCATAGACATATTAGATATGCACGAAAATAATAAAGTCTAATTTTATTGATTTTAATAAATTAAGTATAAAATTATGTCCTTAAAAAGTTACATTGTATCATGCCAACTTGGCTTATAGGGCATACATGTAACAAACACATGTCTTAAATTCTCAACTTTTGAAAATATGTGTCATTGACCATTAATTCTTAGGATGATTCTTAGACATATTAACAAGAATGAAAAAAAATTATCTAATTTTATTAATGAAAATATAATTAAGTACAAATATAATGCCCTATACCTCATATAATATGCTAGCTAGATTGTATTCTATGACACACAACTAACATCTTAATTGGAAGGAGACTCCCTCTTTGCTATAATGTTATCAGGTAGGACAACATAATCAGTATTTGTTCGGTCCTATCACTCAGTTGACCCGTCATCGAAGAAGTTGGTACTCTTCCTAACTGATCAAGCTCGGCTAAGTACTAGACTATAAAGTCTCCCTGCTCAAACGAGTCTCAATGTCGACTATATTCCAAGCATGACTCGACCACACAATCGGCATGCAGGCAACACCCCTACCCATCCATCCTTGTTAAGGAAACCGACACCTCATCTGATACAATCGGATGTCAAATCGCCTAATAGATACATAAATAAATAAATATATATATATATATTCTCTCTAAATCCGTGCATAATTGGTGAAGAAAAAAAAAAAAAAAAAAAAAAATTTATTATAATCCTGTCTTATTCTTCTAAAAATAATAATAAAAAATTTTTCTCTTATTTTTAAATAAATAAAAGAAAATTTTCTTATTATTTTATTTATTTATTTTTTTCCGACGCTCTTTTCCTTTCTTCCCTTTTCTGCCCTGAACTCCCAAACATGCCCTTGCTACTGCAACGAGTCAGTTAACTTCTGGCTCGGGGGGCCAGATGTCAATTCGGTACTCCATCTCTCGGGATGGCGATTCACCTCTGCCTCCTCGTGTCCCTTTGTCATCCTCACAAACTTCCCCGGAGAGGGGGAGGGGGAGTGGGAGAGAGAGAGAGAGCAGTGTTATCGAGAGCCAAAAGCAGCCAAGGTTGTGAGTGAAGAAGGCAGGCAAGTAGGCAAGAAAGCTCCATATCTGTACTGGCCAGAGCACACGTGCTGCCACCCCATAGGCCTATAGACATAGTTTACAACTCTCTCTCTCTCTCTCTCTCTCTCTCAAAAAGGTTTGATTGTCGAAAGGCATGCCCGTCTCCGCCGCAGCCGCCCCTCCCTCGTCTCGGTTTGGCCGCCCGCCGCCTCCTCCCCTCTGCCGTACCGATGTTTAGGAGCAACAATCTCGCTGCCAGGGTCTTCGAGCGCCAGATCCTCACCCCCCGCCCTGGGGCCAGTGTACGCCTCTCTCTCTCTCTCTCTCCCATCTCTTCTCTTCTCTCTCTCCCCATTCCTGTTGCCCTCATCTTCTTTGTAATTGATTATCCTCTCTCTCTTTCTCTTTGTTTTCTTGTTATGAATCAGTATATAATTGGTGAAGCATCAAAGAAACATTTTGTTCAAATCGTTTGTTTAAATGCTCCAAATCGATACCAATCGTTCCTGAACAACTATATAAGTCTATGGTTGTCAGTTTCCAGTGTCTGAAAGAAGCAGGCGAGCTGTAAAAGTAACTCAAGCAGGGATTTTTGGGTCATGAGTTCTTAATTAAAGCGGAATTTGCAAATCTATTGTATGCGATCGATTGATGTGCTGCCTGCTGCTTCGAGGATGTGCGGATCTGTGGGAAGAGTAGGGATTTTACGCTGGGGTTCGATGCATGAGGTTTTTTTTTTTTTTTTTTTTCCTTGCACATGGAAATGAAATGGATTCTGTGAACCTTCTGCATGTTGTGGTTCTGGCCAAATTTTGTGACCCGCTGCATAATTGATAGCGACATTCCTCTTTGCTCATGTGGAATTTGGAACAACATCGGCAATTCGGATGAAGACTGCTGATAAAATAGTGTGTTGACAGGAAAGGGCGACTTATCACTTTTTGAAGCTACAGAAGTGATTGTGAAGGTTGTATTGATGGATTATGCAAGCCATTGTGGAGGCAGATGATGAAATAGGATTCAAGAAGTTAAGTCCCATTAGATTGGTTGTGTTGGCCTTGAACCCAACTTCATCGGTTACCTAGTCCCTATTTGATGGAAAGGGGCTATTCTTTTCCTGAATGTTTTAAAATTTATGGGTAAGAAGCTAGCAAATTTTCCTGTCAACCAATTGAACTATAGCCTAGAAACCAAGTTTATTGGTTAAATACGTCTTACGAATTGAGGCATTTGGAAGGGGAGAAAACCTCATCGGATTGCGATTTATGAAACTTTACAATTTAAATCTGGTTCTGGAGTGTATGTCAGTTGGTCATGCAAGTACCGGAGGTTGTCAGATTGGCCCAGCTTTCTTGAGAAGATGTTATATGGTTGAAATAGTAGTTAGGGAATGCATATTGTTGTGCTAGATAGCTTTATGCATTTTTATATTTCATGAATCTTCTTGATCAACATAAGATCAGATGCTTTCTAATAATTGTTCTGAATTTCTCGTTCATTTCCATACAATTTAAACAGTGAAAAATAAAAAAAGGGATCTTGCAGTGTGGGAAATCACAGTGAGGATCTGACAGCTGCATGTTTTGGGTCCAACTTTGTATCACACTGGCTGTCATTGTTGCATTTGTAGGGTTGTTAAGTTTGACTAATCTATTCCATATTATTCAGTATTTTTTGATGTTAAAGAGACCATCTTTTTCCATTTTTTATGTTTAGTTGTTGTGAATCTGTAAAAACCTCAGCTTTTTAATGTGGACAGGTTAATCTTGTTAGACATTTTTATGAGAATTTGGTTCCAAGCTGGACTATATATGATATCGATTGCCCAGACCATTCCTTTCGCAAGTTTACAGACGATGGCCAATACCTTGTGAGTTTTAGCAGGAATCACCAAGATCTGATTGTTTACAGACCCACATGGTTGTCATTTTCGTGCAAAGGAGAAGATTGTGATTCTCATATTCTGCCACAGAAAGCAAAGAGGTTTGACAGCTTTTTCACCCAGCTCTACTGTGTGTCTCTTGCATCCAGCAATGAGTTTATTTTCAAGGACTTCTTTCTGTATATGGAGAGTCACCAGTTTGGCTTGTTTGCAACCTCAACTGCACAAAGCCATGATGCAACTACCACAGAGGGTGCAATAGAAGGAGTCCCTTCAATAGAAAAGATAACATTTTACCTTGTGAGGTAGATGAAAATGCTAATACTTACCATACGTGGTTTCTATAAGGAGAAATTTTTTCCTTTTTATAATTATTATATTTATAAGTTCTGTGTCAGACTGGAAGATGGAGTCATATTGGATGAGAAAGCCTTTTGCAATGATTTTGTCAACTTGGCCCAGGGCATGGGTGTTTTCTTGTATGAGGATCTGTTGTGTATCATGTCCCTTCGATATCAAACAATACATATACTACAAATTTGGGATTCTGGAAACCTTGTTGATGTACGAAATGTAGGTATATTCTGCCGAGAAGATGATGAGTTATTTATTAACTCCCATGCTCAGGTAAGCAATTTTCTTACTCAAAAAAAAAAAAAAGTTTCCCGAGCTTGATGAGAGTATAGTCAACTTAAATAGACACTGGGTAAAGCTTGATGAGAGTATATTCCTCCCATGCTAAGGAGGAATATATTGGACTTACCATTTGTCTCTTGTATATTGCTTAAAATATCATATGCTTTGATAAGAGTTGCATCTGGTATTATGTTATAAATCTTTTATGGCTATACATTCTATTTAGAAAAATATTAAGATTGCACTACTGCTGTTTTTGAGAAACCCATGAAGGCATGGATTACTCTCATATGATATGTTTTACATGGAAGTGCCCTGAGTGGAACCCTGGATGGACCCAATATGAAGCTGAATTCCTGATGCAAGAGATTGTGCACACAAATCACACGGTATCTTAGAGGATGATAACAAAAGAAAGTACCACATAGGATATTACAAGGTTAACCTGCCATGGATCTGGGTGAAGGTGATCCAATAGAACTTCACTAATGAGGAAGGGTTTAAGAAAACCCTTGATGAAGGGCATACATAACCCAGCCTCCTCCTCTCTCCCCCACCAACAAAAGCCCTTTCTATCAACTGAAATCAGTGGCTATTATTTTGTTTTGGCTGTTGAGTCCCATGCCAAAGTGCTGAACTCTGTCTGAAGTGATCTCGTGATCGAACTTGGAAAGAGAGATCCCATTCTCTTTCCTACCATTTCGTAGTGGTTCTCAAATTTGAGAAACCCACAATGGCAGCACACATGAGTGTTACTATATTGATTTTCTGAAATTGAGTTATGTCACTTTTGTGTGGTAATGAATAAGGCTACTTTGTTATGGTTATGGTAATCATCTATTTCTTGCTGCATGTATACCTTGTTTCTGCCTCTTTGTTCTCTTTTATGTGCATATTTCATAATCAAGATTTGATTCTTTATGCACGAGTGGCATAACTAGAAATGCTAGCATGTACTTGAATATAGGTTCCTTTTTGTTATCCAGGGTTCTGGTTGAATTATGGCTTAACATGAAATACTGGCCTGTAGACAACAACATTGAGAGTGCTGATTGTATTCTCCATTTCTTCCATTTGCAGATTGAATAACAAATTTCATAAAATTGATGCGATCATTCTTGGTGTCTTTTTATTTTTCTCCATAACAATGAATGTCAACCATATCCAATCTTTTTTGGGCTAATGATCAGTTTCTCTAATTTCTTTTGATGTAAATTCATGCGATATAACATAAAAAGTCTCCTGAAATTCTTTTTGAGAAGTTTGCAAAATTCTACTGCTTGAGTACTTTCATTTCTTTAGATGTTTGGTGAAGCCATCTTTGGCTCTTGTTATGCATAGGAGTGCATCATAAGAATGGTTCGACATTATTTCGATCAATCAGCAGAACTTATTTTCCTTGGTGGATTACTGATTATAGTTTCTGCTTTACCACACCAAGGATTCATACCATGTTATGCTCTTGTTTTGGTCAGATATCGACACAGGACCCACATTGTGCTATACTGTTTCCGTACTTGGCACGAACAAAACATAGCACAAATTTAATTGCTTTGTGGTTGGTGTACATGCATAATTGAAGCAAATAATCTTAGTATTTAACTTGCTGATAGAATATTATGTTTATAAATCATGATTGGCATCTATGAATTTGAATAGTTAGAGCCTTAGAGGTACTCTATTACATGAACTAACATTGTATAACCATGTTGATGCACTAACACTGCAAATAATCTAAAAAGTTATATAAAATTGTAGAGGGGCAAACAACTGTACTTGCATATTCAGCAACATTATACATGCTTCACATATAATACGTATGTCTATTGTTAACATGAATATTTTACATTACTGACTTATCCGAACTAAAATGAAAAATTAATCAAATATGATATGATAGCCAACGAGGAAGTAATGCTCTTTTTCTGGTCATGACTTGCCTTAACAGCTTCCTTTTTATTGTTCTATAAACAAAGATGGAAAGAAGGAAGAGAAGAAAGCATGTATCTTGCATAAGCAGTACAGGCAACAAGGGATTGGAGCTCCGGTCAAAACCTATTCATTTCAGTTGAAAAGGCTTGGTTTTCACTTAGATAATTTGAAATCAACTGAGATTTTCGGTTTAGCTGATTTCCTCTGCTTTTATCTTCGGTGGTTATGGTCAGTTTTAGCTGAAACTGATTGCACATAATTTTTTTTTGTTCATAATATTTATAATTTATATCTTTTTCATTCTACTTTTATGTGAATTTATAAATTTAGTATCACTGTGAAGTCATTTTTCCAACTCCTTGAGTAACTTTTACTAGAAAGTCTCAAATTTTGGGCCATCTTTTCATTTTTGAGTTAAATAAATATGCTTATGGTTGGTATACCTAAGTATCAAATCTATGAGAAACAAAAAGTACTTTCTTAATATTAACCATATATTTTTGGAATTCTTTTAAAAAAATTTCAAAGCATTTGGATGATTGGATCTAAGGACTTCAATTAAGATCTAGCAAATCCAAGCTTAAATCTTGCACATAGATCCCTTTTCTCTTGTTTCTCTTTGAAAATTATCTTAAGGAGCAAATAGATTATCTTAATAAAAATGTAAATCTTTGTACATATAAGACCTATTTGTTCCTTAAGATAATTGTCAAAGAAAAACAGGAGAAAAAGGGGTCTATGCCTAAGCTTGGATTTGCTAGATCTTAACTAAATGCCTGAGAGATTTAGAAGGGACTAGTATATGGGCATGTGCATTGCATGCATAAGTAAAAATAAATTTATGTAAATATTTTATTTTAAGGGATAGAATTAAGGTCCGTTGTTGGTTGGGCTCCCTGTCCTGTATCTAGGATATCTATTTTCACTCTATATCTTGTTGTTTTCAGTTTATATCATTGCTGTGTATATCATTTGAAAACCCAGAACTTGGACATTCTTTCTGCTTTTAATAGACTTGCTTATTCCAGCAATCTGGAAATCTTTGTTCAAGCCCTTCATCACTAGATACAAGATATCTTCCTAAATAATTTATGATAGTTCCATCCCCATGAGTTCATTAATAGTTGGAATAATCTCATTACTTCCATTCAGAGAAAGACATTTCAGAGCTCTTTTCTCTTCAAGTAGTCGACTACCATTTTTCTTTCTATACTTCTTACGTATCTGAATCAAATTTGTCCTCTACTATCAACATCTTTGGACAGCTCAAAGACATTTCTATAGAAAATGGAATATATATCAAGCTATGTGAGGGTGAGTCCAGGCAGGTAAGGTTGATTGTGACTTGGATATCATCTGTTTGAAACACATAAATGATCTCTCTACATGCAAGGATAAGGCTGCTTACGTTTGACCCTCCCAAGACCTTGCAAAGTGGGAGCCTTGTGCGCTAGGCCACCTTTTTTCTTTTACCAAGCTATATGTTTGGGGATGATTTCAGATAAGAGACCTATCTTTAAAGATGCCTTTTCTATCGCTGCATTCTATCAGAGATATAATGCAGGGTTTTTGGAATTATTTCGAACCGCCTGGTTTAGAGTATACCGAACCGTACCAGCCAAGAACCGATATGCTTCGACCATGGAAAATAGTCCGGAATCCCGGACCATCTAAAAGATCCTGAACCGGATTGGTACGGTATCATGCCGGTGAGTTTCGTCTAGTTCGGGTCAAACAATGTAGCAATGGAGAAGGGAAGGGTTTTTTCTAAGTTTCACGGAGCCCGATATGGTATGGTACTACCATACCATATTAGTCATTGACTGGTATGGGTCCCGGTACTTGTTCTTGAATCCTTAATATAAAGTAAAATTGATTTTGACAAAGGGAAGTCGTTGACTAACAGAACAAAGGAAATAAAGCACCTTGTCAATAAATATTTTTCGGACTTGCAGGTAGTACCATTTTTTTGTTTGTATGGTCTTAACCATATAAAATTTTTTCTTCTCATATGTCTCTACTCTAGAGGGACATTCATTAAATCTTAAAGTAATATTAAATCTTATAGAAAATTTGATAAGGATTTGCTCTAAGTGTTCATGTAAATTTACAGAACAAAGAAAGTAATCCAAAAAAATTAATAGCAATATTGACATGAAGATGGTTGAGGGAGGAAAATAGATGGAAGAATAAGATTGAAAATAGAGGCAAAAGGGATAAGGTTGTTAGAGAGAGATATACAGAATGAGGGGGGATAGTCTTGTTAGGTAAAAAGAGGCGGTGGAGGAAGATAATGATAAGGTCATCCTTCCTTCTGAAACTATGCATGCTTATAAATATTATATAATAAAACTTTTCATGTTCTCTAATTGAAATTTTCACATAGGAAAATCTGACAAACCCAAGGAATTCTAGCACTTATTAATATAATACAGGATCTAATTATAGTCCTTTAATCAAGGATTGCTGAACCAGTATCGAGACTTGTACCGGTCGTGATCGATACGGTATGGTACAATACAGTACCATACTGTACTATATTGGTAATGTACCGATATTGTGAAATTGAGAAAAAAAACTTTCGCCTCCCTTCTCTCAAGCAAGGATTGTTGAACCGGACCCGAACCGGGTCGAACCGGACGAAACATACTGGTATAGTACCGTACCATATTATACCGGTCTGGTTTAGGGCATTTTACACGGTCCGGGATCCCGAACTGTTTTCCTGGGTCGAGCCATACTGCTTCTTAGTTGGTATGGTTCGGTACGTCTCGAACTAGATAATTTGGGATGGTTTCGAAAACACTGCCTTTAATACTTACTATATCATAAGTTATGTGTCAATACTTGCTATGTATTGTGATGATAATTATTATTGCATATGCAGTTTTATGTTAGTATATCTTACTCTTGTTGTTACCGTATTAGCTTTCTAGGAATTTGGTTATTGTCATATATTAGTTCTTTGGCATTTCATTTGTTTTCGAAGATTTTTATAATTCTTCATACTATTAGGCTTTCGCCTGAAAAATAGAATCCATAAAAGCGATGTTTATAAATGATACACTATGCTTCGAAACTATGTTTATATATGTTTTCCTTGGTTTATTTTATTTTCTTCTTAATTTTTTTCTATTTTCTTTTTTTTTTGTCCCTAAAATGCAAAACTTAAGCTGCAATCGAAACTTGGCAAGTTTACCCTAACCAAATTCGAGTTCGAGTTTAAACCTTGATGGAGTTCAAGTAAATGCAATAAACAATAAGAGGAATTGAAGAAATCAAGAAATTAATTTCCATGATGAATATGCAAATCAAAATAAGAAAAAAAAAAGGTATCATCCTATATCAGAAAAACTTAGATCGCTAAATCTAGCAAACTGTAGGCTGTCACCATTAAAGGAAATAACCAACTAAACTGATGGTGGAAGCCTTGTAGTGATATGTGAATCTTTGCACATATAGGCATTGAAGATATAAAGGACTCGTTTGGTTCATGAAAAGTGGAGGGGAGAAAGACACTTCCTAGGAAGTGGAGAGAATGCTTCTTGTTTGGTTTGAGTTTTAGGAGAGAGAATGGAAAAGGTCTTCCCATAGAAAGACACTTTCTAGATTTCTTGAAAAGTGAAAATCCATGAGAGAGGTGGTTTTTGGCACTTCCTATGACATGGAAAGTGGTGGCCCTTTTTTCTTTCCAAAATATCCTTTTAAAATCGATGGCTAAAATTTTGTAAAATATCAATGGATGGTTAAGATAAAATACTAAATAGTGATATTATCCTAATATTAATATAATATAATATTATTATTTATACAAAATTTAGGAGAAAAAAGATATGATCTTATATCTATTAAGGGTATAATAGGTATTTTATATAATTTTCTTAGAAAAATGGATACTCAACCGAACATAAGTCATCATGAAAAAATCACTTTTTTATGCTCAACCAAATATACCAAAATTTTATTCCCAGGAAGTTACTTCCTAAGTTCTTTTCCAAGAAATTACTTCCTGGGAAGAAAAAATCTTCTTACGAACCGAATGAGCCCAAAGAGGGAAGTGGAGGGGAGGACCTCCCCCTCCTCCACCATTCCATCAGCAAAAGAAAAGAAAAAAAGGAAAAAATGACAAGAGAGAGAGTGACTGTCGAAGGCAGTTCATTCGGCCATCCTATTTGTTGATGGTGATGCAATGTAGCCCCTCATCCCTCTTCTTTATTCCTTCTCTTTTATCTCTCTTCTTTTTCTCTTGCATTGTTTCACCCCTTCAACTAGGCAAAATTAAGGCCCACCAATTAGTCCTGACAGTCCAACCACAAACCAAGCTAAACCTATATCTAAAACTTGGTCCAAGCTAACTCCCTTATAATTGGCTAGCTACCAATGGGGCTTGAGGCACACTACAGTTGAGCTACATAGCAGGTGCCATGGTATGTTTTAGCTTGCCAAAGCACTTGCTTTGACTCTAGCAGCCATAATAGGGTGCTTCATCTGGTGACAGCAAGATTGTCAAATTGCCTGGGTGGTCTGAGGCTTTGGCCTCTTTAGAGGCTTGGGTGGAATATCTAAGTGGCCAAGCAAGTGCCTGAGCGAAAAAACCTAATAATCAATAAAATGCATATTTCATATATACTCATATATAACCAAAAAAAAAAAAGCACATTAAAGAACATCATATTTATAAACAATGGGGTTGTCAACTATTTAAGTTATGCAATAATGAAATCCTTGATTCAATTACTCTAGGTTTTGTTTAGATGCCAAATAGCTACTGGGGGGGTCGATACTTTTACCTTTAGGTAACCATCCTTTATTCAGTTATCCACAGGTTAATAATATCCCTTGTTTGGTTAACATTTGAGGTTAGTGGGATAAATTCAGATATATATTACCTTTCCCCATGAACTATGGTTAACTGGGTTAAGCGACTTTTTGGGGCATTGACCGGACAAAATTAACATGTGACTTTTTGCTTGTGTTTGGCTGGTTAAGTGAATAACCACCGCTTAACCACCTCCTAACGAGCACCCAAACAAGGCCTTTGCTTTAATTAGTATTTCAAGCTTCTTAGAAGCATAACATGAGCATCAATCAACATTTATTTAACTTGTCATAAATGGAATCAACTTCTTCCTTGAAATAAATATTTCTGTACTTAAACGAGCGAACTATTAGAAAAATTTAATGTCTTTGACTCTTGAGTAAGTCAATGAACAAGGCAGTTTGAGCGTTTGCCTTGTTTTTAAGAATTGGAAAGTGCAAGATTGTCCAAGCAACTAGGCGGTCATGCCTAGGCACCTCAATAGTTGCTTGTGACAACATTGGCCATTAGTGCTTTAAAGACTCCATGCCTATCATCAATGCATTGCATGACATTTTTTTAACCAATGCTTACAACCGTTATAATTGCAATGATGCAAAATGTGTGTTCTTTATTTCTCTAAAAGAAATAATAATGTCTTTGGGTTATTTTAGGTCGGGTTGTGCTATTTGTGATGGTAAGTGGTGTAAATGGGTTGGTTTGGACCTAGCATTGCTTGAGCTAGAGCAAACCAAGAATGGCTTTAAATCTACCTTTTAAGCCTTGACCTGGTCTATAATTGCTTGGTAGTCCAACAGTGTTGCAATTCTTACCAGATCAGGTTAATGTTAGGTACAGGTACAATGCATATAATTTTTGAATTATATTTTTCTCAGTCTAGGGAAATTCATGTCTATTTTAGATCCACACCCAGCTCTAGTAGAATGCATGCTTTTTTGGTTTTAAAGAGATGAAGAAACGTGAATATATATTTATTTAAAAAGGATCATTCTCAGTTTCATATTGTTTTGGGTATGCCAATAGCCACATCTCTTATTAACACAAAAGGTGCAATCTATGGGGGTGTGCATGTGTAGGTGGTATAGAGTTGGTTGTAATTATTTGCTTGTCATATATATTTTTTTTCCAAGGATAAAACATATTTAGATAGGAAACTACACAATACTCCTACTTTTAGATAATCAAAATATAGCTCTTTTTCCTCTCTTTTTTTGTTTGCATGCTGTGTGCCCCAATGGGCCAGGTTAGACTTCATGTATCCCTCCGCTACCTACTTTGTCACTTTGACTTTAGATGTATAACTATGCAATTGTCATGTCTTCCATGTCCATGTTTTCCCTAACTTTTGTTTCTCAGATGCATAAATTTTTTGAGGTTGTTATGGGAATATATTTGGTGTTGGTGATGAGTTGGGTACCCTCTTCCTTTTATGCCCAAAATTTACAAGTAATAAAATTTCTGGTCTTCTATTTCCACCTTTCTTCAAACAGAAAAGGCTCATGATCTTTTTTTGTTTTTTGGATTTGTAAAAGCATCTTAAGATCTAGCATTTTTATTTGTCATGATGTTAGTTTGATCATTGGGATTAATACAGCTTATGGTGCACTGGCATTGAGCAGTAGGGTTATCAAACTTATGTTTGTTGTTTCTACATTTTTTTGGTAAATCAAGCAAATGATCTGGGATGATTTAATCATCTTGATCTACATAAAATTTGAGTAGGTGTTGCGCAGCAATACATACGTATTTAATGCCCTCGTTTGTTTTGGAATATGATCTTCTGGAAGTTTCATTCATAATTCAATCACTTTGTTGCAATTGCTGGTGTGGAGGCAATATCTTGTTTCATGTGTTCTGCAAGCATGCTTATTGCCTAGTCAAATTAACTTTCAAATGTTCTTTAAGATATGAAGATGTAAGGTTTGTCGTCTTAATCTGCTTTTATGATATGTGCGAAATAGAGGAGCTTACAGTATAGCCACACTAATAAATTTATCTCCTTATGTTTTCAAGATCTCACAATTATTAGTTGTGGAATGATAATCTTTCTTATAAGATACGTTATACCTGATGCATTTTCTTCAGCGCATGGGAATCTTGGATAAATCTAAGCCAGACAATTCATTTGACTGCCAGGTAGCTAATGGCGCACTACAGCACCAAGTTACACAGGGGGCTTCTTTTCTTAGTGGTATCAAGCAGCGCTTGCTTTCATTTATTTTTGGCAAAATATGGAATGAAGAAGCAGATCCAACTTTGGTAGGCTTTTATAACTTATGTTCTTATTTACTTCCTGCTTGTTGGAATTTGACTATGTGCTAGCAATCTGTATGCCATGTACTTGGATGATGTGGTGTATTTAATATTTTTCTTCAAGCTTTTGCAAAATTCACTGTCTTGAGGAGAGAGATTTTATTTTCTGATTTTCTGTACTTAATATATGCATTTCACTCTACCTGTATGTATATTACCCAATGTTTGCATCTTGGCTTGTATATTTAGTATTTTTGAGATCATGGTTTTTAATTGCTGAGGATTATTGGAGAATTCTCTCTTTATCCTTTAATTATCATGCTGCATTCTATTGTATGTTTTTTTGCGATTCATATTTGTTGATACAAAACAAACTAAGAAGATCGATCTTATTCATGGGAGGAGCACCTAGGGTCTTTTCATGTGGACACATGAAATCATTACTCTATCTTATATGATAAAAGTTTTGAGGATCTGTTCTAAGCACGCTATAGGAAGTCGAGGAACTCATAGGGACCAGAATAATCACAAATTGATTTGAAATTTGGACGTAGCTAAATTATGTGTGATCTCTAGGCACTAATATGCTTTTCAAAAAATAATGGTTAAAAAAATGGTGGCCCACTGCAAGTGGCTCCTGGGTCCTGCCATTGCGAGGTTTGGTATACACAGCCTTACTCTCATGTGCAGAGAGGCTGTGTTTCGAATGCATGAAATACTAAAATATGGGAAATGATACATCTTCCTCAAAAGGTTCTTGAAAAGGTTATAAACCATGGGTTTGTGGGAACTGTCAAGGCAAAGTTGGCATTTTGGCCCCAAATGAACACTCTAACCCCCATGTATTGCACCAAAATCAACTTTTACACCCTTCCTTTGGATGTTATTAGAGCTACATAGCAGAAGTGTTAAAATATTAAACAAATGTATTGTCTAATTAGAAGGTTGTGCCTTGTAGAATGTAGACCCAAATCTAAATTGGTAAATATGCCTGCTTGTGTAGTGAAAATGCCAAGCTGCACTTTCAAATGAAGCAGCTGGGAATACTCTTGGTTAGGACAAGCATGTGGATTACCAGGTTGTAGAGGATAAAAAGAGCACTCTCACACATGTTCGAACCTTGCAAGCACACATGTTCACACCAAAAATCTCTGTATCAGCGTAAGTACCCCTACATTTCACAGCAGTTTTTGAGCAGTCATATGTCTGAATGAAGTGTGGGTTTTCAGCACCATTAGATCCATCATGAAGTCTGATGTGAGACGGGCTAGCTATCCTAGATCTAAAGACTCACTATTGAGATCAGCAAACAAAATTAAATAACTATTAGGAATAAATAAAAGTATATATCAAAATCAAGCAAGAATTAAACTAATTGAATTAGTCAAGATTAAGATCCGATCTAGAAAGTGATCCCATCGGCACGCACAGTCAAAGTCTTCAAGAGGTTGGATTGTTGGTCATTATGGAACGACTACTAGACTAGGTTTATTTAATTTAATTAATTCGGATCTAACTAAATTAAAGATATGACAACTAATAAAGATAAAATTCCAGCAATGATTTTAAATCCTAATCTAGACCATGAAAAGTCTCACCGAGCATGGGATGTCACGGCTTCCTGGAAGAGAATAATCCAGAGGTTGTTAGGATATCCGGCCAATGGTTCACAAGTGAATCAGGGGGAAGTCACGGGATTTGGATTACCAAAACACGAGGTCAGCTGCAACATATGTATAACCAATCCCAAGTAAATTTAATCCAAGTTAGCCCAAAATAGTCCAAACGTAGAAGTCGGCGGAGAGGTCTGGAATTGCTTTGAGAATCGTGTGGTAGCTTCCCATCTATTATCATCGATTAACAAGGAATGGATCGAGTGAAATCTGAGGTTGGGAGGACCTTGAAAGAGTGGATCTTCTTAGCAAAATCATGGAGGGGAGTAGATCGTCTTGGTAGAGTCCATAGGCTAGGCTGCTGTGACAGAGAAGCTCGGAGGAAGTGGTTCTCTCAAACAAGAAGACTATCGCGGAGGAGCTCGTTGGGCTCAAGAAGACTCTTTGACCAAGAGTTCGGAGGAGTGGACATGCCGATCATAGAGGATGATGTCTGCTTCTGGAGTTGATGGCACCGGAGAAAAGGGGCAGCACAGATGAACAACGAACCAATGGTCGACGTTGCCGAAGATGGCAGAGAAACAAGATGGATTCCAAGAAGCGACGAGGGCAAGGAAGACCACGGTGGGGCTTCCAGGAGTCAATGATGCCGGTGGGGGATTCCCGGAATCATCACGGGAGGTCCTGCTAGTCACGGAGGCAGGTGGAGGATCCCTCGGTGGGGCTTCCAGGAGTCAATGATGTCGGTGGGGCTTCTGAATAGAAGGATGGGGGAGATCACGGGCATTGGGCATGGCTGACTGCAGAGATTGGGTTGGTCGGACGATGGGGTTTGGCGGCTATGGGGGCTCTCCGGATGGAAGGAGGGAAATGGTGGAACATGGATGTCAGGGGAGCTATGGAAGGTGACGAGTGGAGCCGAGGGCCGAGGACGAGGCTGTGTTCTCCTTGGATCATGGGTGATGGGCATTGGATGATGGGAAGCGGGGAGAGGCTTTGGGAGGTGACGGTTGTTCGGTGGAGAGAGGCGGTGCAATGGGAAGATGGCTTGATGGTGGAGTCGGTTGGAATTGGGTAGAGAGTCTCAGGCACTTTAGAATAGCAAGGATAAAGGAAATTAAGAGGGAAAGAATGAGAACTTGAGAAGAGGAATAAGAAGAGAGAAGAAGAGAAGAACAAGGGAAGAAGAAGAGAGAGGGGAAGAAGAAATAATCGGTAGGAGAGGAAGAAGAGAAGGGAGAAGTCAGGGAAGATCCAAAATATTTTTTTAATAATTTCTCGATTAATTTTTTCTTAATTACAAGACCTCTTTAAATAGACTCTGGTCCTAACAAGCTGGATACCAACTCAATCAAAACTCTAGAACTCGAGACTAATATGAAACAAATAGACTAATCTAAAATAAATTTTAAAATAAACTACATTATTCCAGTTCCATGCTTTGAGATCTGTGCATGAGCTGGATACAAGAAAATAAATAAAAATAAGCCCAATCTCCATACACCTAGGTAAAATAAAAATAAATACATATGCTTAAAAAAATATTTGGTGTGCATCAAAATCTGTATTGGGCAATGTCCTCATCATTCCCTAGGATGGGGAAAACTCGACTCCATCGAGTCAGGCTCCATACTGCTCTGAAAGTCTCGGACAATTAAGAATCCTTTGGCTCCAGCCTGCCTTGTCAGTGAACCAAATAGCTATGATAGTCTCAACCCCTAGTGAACTTGATCTACTCATTTAGGATGCGATCAATCTCATCATGCTACCTTTCAATTTGGCTTCTGGATACTAGGAGGTCACTCACAAAGGAGGTACAGGCTCAAACAAATCATTGGGTATCAATGCTGGTTTTTTATATTCAATTAGATCCGATACATTGAAAGTTGAATTAATCCCATAGCCTGATGATAGTTCAATAACATATATATTAGGTCCAACTTTCTTTAAAATCTTGAATGGGCCTGTTTCTCGGTCATGTAGCTTCCAAACTATTCTTAGTGGAAACTCTTCAGGTCTGATCCTAATCATGACATAAAAATTCTTAGCAAAATCTGACTTGTTAGTGAGAATTTGCTAATTATTTATTCAATTACTTATATTAATTTTATTACTGATCTCTTTATGCAGACTCCTAACATGCTCTGCAAAGTATGATGTTGACTCTAATACTCTAACATGCACAAGTAATGGGGTGTATAATAATAATATTATTATTTTATTTTTATTATTTTGAAGTTTGGGCATTCATCATATTCTTTTTTTTAACCGTCAAAGTCCATAACTTTTATACTTACCATCGATAAGAGGTCCACCAATAAGAGAGTGCATCAGTAGCTTTGGTGTCTATATTTGCTTTGTACCTTATAACAAAGGTGTAGGTCTAAAGGAACTCAATCCACTTTTCAGGTTTTGGACTTAAATTCTTTTGCGAATTGAAAAGCCTAAAGATCTTGTGGTCCAAATACAGGTCAAATTCTCGTGGAAGAAGATAATGCCTCCAAAACTTAAGAACTTGGACCACAACATAAAACTTTTTGGGATAGACATGGTTCAATAAACTCCTATGTTTAAGAGGGATAGATGGAGTACTTATCCAGGCCAGATTATATGAACTTGAGTGGTCTACGGATGCTAAATCTTGGTGCAAAACGACATTAGGGAAGATGGCATCAATGCAGCTACCACTATCGGTATTTTCCTTGCATATTTTATCATCTTGACTAATAAAGGTACGAAGAATAGCAGTCTTGTTCCTATCTTCGGTCTCTTTGGGTTGGTTTAATACATATTTATCTTCTTCTAGTTCTAGTTGTTCTCCAGGTGGTGTTAATCTGGATAATGTCATAGTTATCGTAGATGTCAGCTAATTCTGGATCTGCTATATAAATTTCTTCTTCGTGTTCATTTTTAGGATTTTCATTTTTAGATTTTCATACAAGTACAGCTATGGATAGGTACTGACTAGTAGCATGGTCTAGTCCATTGCACAAAAAGTATTGAATTTTAGAATTGATTCCTTGAGAAGTCTATCCTATGACTACTTTTTCTTTATCGGTCTTCTTGGTTGATTGTGTCATAGGTCTAAGAGGGGTATTCCTAATCTGGTTATTATTGACTTGGTTTTCTTCCAACTTTTTTGTCCTTAATCCATACTCTTGACAAATGCTAGTTAAGATTATCAATTTTTTTGGTAAGGGCTTGAAGGGTTGCAGCCATTTGGTTAGGATCTATCGTACTATCAGACTCTAAGGGTTCAGGATGGTATTTTTCTCCTGACCTGTTGGTCATACAAGGGTCACAACAAGCTCTCTATTGATTTTTTTCAATCCCACAATATGTAGTAATTATGTTTCAGTCTAGTTTGATGCTCAAAAATAGATATCTTAAGAAAGTGTTTTCATGCAAGGTTGAATTCCTTAATGAATGGAGATTCCAACAACCTAAAATTCAAAAATTTTTTGGATATTCTTGGGATTAAGAATTGGCTGATTTCTACGGATTGCACAAACTAAGTTTCAGCAGGATTTTCAGGGTGCAGTGACCAGTTTTCCAGAGAAATCTAGAATCAATGTAGGATTCGATTCTAAGATTGTCAAACACAGATGTTTTTCTTATCGAATCTAGTTTTCAAATCTATAAATTTTATAATTTTGGACAATCCAACTAACGGGTATCGATGAAAGAACAGGGGTTACGCAGTTCTGCAAGTTGCAGATTTCTATGCGTACAATCAAAAATTTTGGATCAAACTGGCACGAATTCTAAAGCAAGTTCATAGATATTCATACATAGAAATTTTTTAAATTGAGTCTAGTTTCTAAAGCCACTAATTTTATAATTTTTTGATACTCCTAGAAACGGGACTTAGGGTTTAAATTGAGATGGTCTTGCAGAATTCTGGAATAGAAACTTAAAATCTCAAGTCTAAACTTGCATGAATTGTAAAGTAATTCCATAAATCCACAAACGTAGAAATGTTTGCTTTCGAGTCTATTTTCCAACGAAATAATTTTTATAATTTTTGGAGTTTTCCATGGACAAAACTTCCTAAAATACTAAAGGGTGCGCAGGATATGCAGACTGTTGAATAATGTTGAATATGAAATTTTTATAATTAATGCATGCAAATATTCTTAACCTAACCTAAACTGCACTCTGATACCAAATTAAGCTAATTTGGGATGGGCTAGCTATCCTAGATCTAAAGACCCACTATTAAGATCAACAAACAAATTGAAATAAGTAATTAGAATAAATAAAAGCATATATCAAAATCAAGCAAGAATTAAACTAATTGAACTTGTCAAGATTAAGGTCTGATCTAAGAAGTAATCCGGTCGGCATACATAGTCAAAGTCTTCAAGAGATCGGATCATTGGTCATTAAAAAATGATCGCTATGCTAGGTTAATTTAATTTAATTAATTTGGATTTAACTATATTAAAGATAGGACAACTAATAAAAGTAAAATTTCAGCAATGATTTTAAATCCTAATCTAAACCATGAAAAGTCTCACCGAGCACAGGATGTCATGGTTTCATGAAAGAGGGAGAATAATTCAGAGGTTGCCAAGATGTTCGGTCAATGATTTACGAGTGAATCATGGGAAAGTCGCAGGATCTGGATCACCAAAACATAACGAAGTCAGCTGCAACACATGTATAACCAATCCCAAGTAAAAAATTAACCCAAGTCAGCCCAAAATAGCCCAAACATAGTGGTCGTTAGAGAGTTCTGGAATTGCTTTGAGAACCATGCAGTAGCTTTCCGTCTATTATCACCGATTGCTAGGAAATGGATCGAGTGAAATCTGCGGTTGGGAGGACCTTGAAAGAGTGGATCTCCTTGGCAAAATCAAGGAGGGGGGAGATCGTCTCGGCAGAGTCCACGGGCTAGGCTGCTGTCACAGAGAAGCTCGGAGGAAGTGGTTCTCTCAAACAAGATGACTGTCGCAGAGGAGCTCGGTGGGCTCAGAGGAAGAAGACTCCTTGACCAGGAGTTCGAAGGAGTGGATGCCTCGGTCACAAAGGATGATGTTTGCTGGTGGAGCTGACGGCGTGGGAGGAAAGGGGCGACACAGACAAATGATGGATCGGTGGTCGACGTTGCCGAAGATGGCTGAGGAACGGGATGGATGCCAGGGAATGACGAGGGCAAGGGAGACCATGGTGTCGAAATCGTCACAGGAGGTCCCGCGCCAGTCATAGAGGTAGGTGGAGGATCCCTCGATGGGGCTTCTAGGAGTCGACGATGCCGGTGGGGCTTCCGAACAGGATAGGGGAGATCGCGGGTGTTGGGGATGGCTGATTGCAGAGGAGATGGCGTTGGTCAGATGATGGGTTTTGGCGGCCATGCGGCCTTTCTGGATGGAAGGAGGGAGATGGTGGAACATCGATGTCAGGGAGCTGGGGAAGCGACGAGCAGAGCTGAGGGCCATAGATGGGGCTATGTTCTGTTTGGATCATGGGTGATGGGCGTCGGATGGTGGGAAGCAAGGAGAGGCTTTGGGAGGTGATGGTTGTTCAGTGGAGAGAGGCGGTGTAGTGGGAAGACGGCTTGATGGTGGAGTCGGTTGGAATTGGGCAGAGAGTCTCAGGCACTTTAAAATAGCGGGGAGAAAGGAGATTAAGAGAAAGAAAGAATTTGAGAAGAGGAATAAGAAGAGGAGAAGAACAGGGGAAGAAGAAGAGAGAGGGGAAGAAGAAATAACTGGGAGAGGAAGAAAGAAAAGGGAGAAGTTGGGGAAGATCCAAGATATTTTTTAATAATTTCTTGATTGATTTTTTCTTATTACAAAACCTCTTTAAATAGACTAGTCCCCAACAAGTTGTAGATCAACTCAACCAAAACTCTAGAACTCCAGACTAATATGAAATAAGTAGACTAATCTAAAACAAATTTTAAAATAAACCAAACTAATCCAGTTCCATGCCTTGAGATCCATGCATGAGCTGGATAAAAAAAATAAATAAAAATAAATAAAAATAAGCCCAATCCTCATACATCCAAGTAAAAAAAAAATAAATACATATGTTTGCTTAAAAAATTACTGGGCATGTATCAAAATCCGTACTGAGCTATGTCCTCATCAAAGTCTATGTTGATCTTTTCACAAACAAAAGTGTGAAAAAATCTGAAAAAGGCTTCACATCAGATATCTGAGCTGATATTGTAACGGAATAAGAGATGGAAAAGGGGAAGTAAAAAGAGTAAAATGGCTATTAATCTATTACCATGTTTACAGGAATCACATTGTGTTGTTGTCCTTTAAGAAGGGAGGAGGGGAGGTGATGGGGACATTGAGCCAGTTCAGATCCATCCAGTTCACACCCAGCAGCCAGCCCAGATCTCGGTGCCAGCCCAGCACTGTATTTTTTTCTTATTATTTTATTATTTTATGGGTGTACGTGGGATTCGGGATATATCGGAGATCATATTTTTTTATTTCTTTTAGAGTTAATCGGAATACCTTAGTCGTTCCGATTACTTTGAGATTTTTTTAGGGATTTAGTTTTATCGATTTTTATCTTAGTTTATTTAAGAAGCTTTTGTCATCGAATAAAATTAGCGAATATTATTTTGAGAAAAGAATTCAGGGTGCGTCCCGATTCCTTCCCCCTCTCTTCTTCTCGATTCTTCTTTCCCCTCTCTCTTCTCGGATCCCTCTTCTTCCTGGTTCTATTTCCTCTCTTCTCAGTTCTCCCTCTCCCTCTTTCCTCTTTCTCTTCTCTGTGTTTCCCTCCACTCTTCTCTTCCAAGTCAATCAACCGAAGTTCCCACCTCTTTCCCAAGCCACTCAACCGAGGCAACCCGGTACCTCTCTCGCTCATCTCCCCACCGGATCCCGCTGACCCTCTATCGTCAAAACCACCTGCCACAGATCTGGACATCTCCCAGCCCCACGGTCGCCGCACGCCATCCGCCTCCGTCGCCGGTCTTCCTCCTCCCTTCCGACTGAGCGTCGCTGCAGCCAAGCCCTCCATGCGACGCCTTCCGCCGGATCTTCCCCTCCCGTGCTAGCCGTCGCTGCTAACGTGCCCTCCATGGCTGCCCGTGCCCTCCACGGCCGCCAACGACTGTAGCCGAGGTCCACCCGTGAAGCCAATGCAACCGAGCACCCCGTCCATCTCCTCCGCCCGTGCAAGCCAACGCCCTTGCTATCGCCCCGCCGTCACCGTCCACTCCACCGGAATCACCGCCGTCGCCGCCCAACACCAATGCCGGCGAATCTGACCGTAGGCCTTCGGCCTTCCCTGTTCTCCCTTGCATCGGACGAAAGAAGGAAGAACTTGGCACGAATGTGAAAGCCTTCACGTTCTCTGCTGCCGATTTCTGCACCGCACGGCTCCCAGAGCGCACGGATCCCAAATGACTCATGGATCTCGGAGCACAGATTTCAAAGCATTAGATTTTAATTAATTTTTATTTGATTTGGAATTTATTTTTCACCTATTTTTTGGTATTCCAGGTCCGACGACTTCAAATCTGTTTTGCCTACGAACCACTTGTCCGGATTTTTGGACGATCTCAGGATGATCTTCCTTTTCCAAATTTCGTGAGATTCTGTGTTTTCGGGTGAGATCCACCTTGATAACCTGGCCCAACTGATTGCTGATTATTTTTATTTAATTAGATTTAATTAAATTAAATTGGACACCCTAGTCTAGAGATCGTTTCTTAACGATCAACGGTCTGACACCAGTCTTGGTATCAGAGCGTTCAGTACCACATCAGGAGGAGATGAGATTATGGCACATTCCAAAATCCAAATGGTAGGAACAATCTCAAATTACTTGTTATACAGAAAAAATGGAGAAAAGCTACGATGAAAGTTGAAATATTTTTATGCTAGTAGATAAATTTCAAATTACATGCCAACCTATGACACTCATGATAGACTTAGTTCTTGATAATATTGTTCTTCATTCATGTTAATCAAATAATCAATAATTCATTAGTCTTTTTTTAAAAATTATAGCAACAAACCTAGTAGGGCTTATGTGTCATGTGTATCTAAGACTCCACCATGCTTTATAGTTATAACAGGAAATATGCTTGCTGTTGCAACCTTGCAGGTGTTCGCCTAGGTGGGAGATAGGCACCAGGATGCCTCAGTGAAACCCATCTAGACTGCCATATGTTTACACATGCACATATAGGTACATGTGTGTGTCGGAGAGAGAATTGGACTGCACACTTCTCATCAAATATTTGGTAGTGGAGGTAGCAACTTTTTAACCATTGGTGTGCGTCAAGTAGCGCATCCATGGTATTATCCTTTTCAAATAATGGGACATGAGACATGCGTATATTTAAAAGCTATTGGGGCATGAATCTTAATGAGCGTCGATGACTAAGAAGTCTGTCAACTAATTGAGACCCCAAAACTTGTGTTGCCAAGAAATGGGTCAACGATGTATGTAAAAGGCTTAACACCTGTCCTCATGTGTGGCCTGGACCACACGTGGATGCATAAACAAGTTAAGGGAGAACAAGTTACAACAACTGAAACAAGTCAAGATGGCAACTGGGTGAATTAAAGTAGTAACTCGAGGGAAGGTTTGAACTAATGATCTCTGGCAATCTAAATGCTGATACCATGTGATGTATGACGGTCAAGGGAAGGGGATCTGTAAGCCTTGAGGAAAGGACTGATATAAAGATTTACTGGAAATTACAACGTCAAAAACTTGAGCTGATGACGAATGGGTCGACAATATCAATCGGGATTAAAAAAGTTGCTGTATCCTCTTCAAAAGATTTGATGATGTATAGTCTAACCTATATATTTGTCCACATTTATATGTATGGATTTATGCATTTATACATGTAGTTTATATATGTAATATATGTATGTTCTTATGGACATGTAAATATGTAATCTGTATGTGTTTGTATGCAGATATTTATGTATATATAGAAGCACATGGATGCGATTACATTTATATATATTCAGCATGTTACATATTTTCTTGTAACCTCTGTTTCTTTATTCTTTCTAATTTATTATTGTAAATGATTCATGAATGTGAATGAGGGAATGTGACCATCAGAATGGACACTAAATAAAATCGTATAAAAAATGTTTTAAGTATTAAACAAGCGATCCCTAAATTATTTCATTCATACCTTAAGCTTGTGCTCTCATGTCTCACAAGTTGGGTGGCCAAGAAAGCTCAATAATAGATACTGCTTGACTGAAGAATTCTAAGACAATAATAAGCATGCTATTACTTCTTTTTCTTTTATTGTGAGTTTAGTGTGGATAATACAAATTACAGTACATGTGGAAAGTGTTTTTTAGTTGTTATTGAGTATTCATACAGTAAATTCATTGCTTATGCCTTGAGGCATGTTTAATTGTTACTTTAGAGATGTATGGACGTTAATGCTATTTATGTAGTTAAATGAAATGGTGCTATGCCAAGTTCATTATTTGAGCAACTGTTAGGTGCCTGGGCGAATTGCTGGCTTGCAAGCTATGCCCATCATCTAGAGGCACATTATATGAAAACCATGGATACTTAAATGAATTCATATATGTTGACTATATGCACATACACATATCCATGTGTCTTTATACTGCTTATGTTAACATGTTGGACACCTGTATCTATATCACCCTGTGACATATTTTTCTGTGTTGGCCTTATCAACAGAAAACGATAAGGTGAAAGAGGTTATGCGGTGTTACAGGGTTTTATGATTGTATCAATATTTCTTGAATATCTTTTTCGTCTAATTTAGATGTTAACCTTCTAGCATTCTGATGCAACTTGTTTAGTTGTTTACTTGTTTTATGTCTCCATAACATATAAAATTATGAACAACATTTCTTTCTTTCACTGTTTCTTTTTTTCATTGGCAATGCACTTTTGGTTTGACTACGAGTTGTTTGGAAAAGGATAATGACGAAATCATGCTTTTGTTCCAGAGGGTTCAACATTTAAAGAAGAAATTCTATTTTCACTTTCAAGATTATGTTGATCTCATCATGTTGAAGGTACAGATTATTCATTCTTCCTTTTATATTTGTGTTCACAGTTTTGTTGACATGTTGAAAGATTATGATTTTTGGTTCACTTTCAGATGAGTTTTAATGAGAATTTATTCTTTTGATACAATTTTTTTTGCATCTATTTTATGAAATTTTGTATGTCGATTGCATGGACCAATAATTTCTGATTTTTTTGTGATTTTTGATTATTTTTTCTTATAATCTCAAGAATTTGTTCCTACAATATTTAGTAGCTTACTAGAACACTCTGAACAGGTGCAATTCTTGGACCGTCATCATCTTTTAATTAAGTTTGGCAGCGTTGATGGAGGGGTAAGTATCATTAGATTGTATTACTTCTGGGACAAGCATATTCACTTTCATCTGCTAAAATCTGATTATATTTTTTTCTGTGATATTTCATCAAATCTTCAATTTTCCATATATTTAAAACTTTAGGTTGCCCGAAGTACCGATCAACATCCAGCATTCTTTGCTGTGTATAACATGGAAACAACAGAGATTGTTGCATTTTATCAGGTAGTCGCTTTATACCAATGTGGTCATTGTTAAGACAGCATTTCGAATCAAATTATTTGTATATATGTTTTATTTTCTGCAGAATTCTTCAGAGGAGCTTTACTTGTTGTTCGAGCAATTCTATGACCATTTCATGCAAATTCAAGAAATTCTTTGCATACAAGTTTTATATGTTCTCACTCCAATAACATCCATGCTCTCGATCAGCTTTGGTGCATTAAAAATAAAACAAACAACATCTCACAGGTAATGCTCAGTCCTTGAGGTATGGGCATACCTCTTTTAGCTCATTGTATTTACATGCGAGGATTTTAAGAACTATAATTTAATCAGCTGATCCATGCTTCACCAAATGCTCTTTCTATAAGCTAGCAATGTGATTGTTAACTTTATTTGTTTATGTAGCTATTCCATCTTAGAATTGCTTCTAAATATCTTAGTAATTTTAGGATGCTAGATGATTTATGGTTTTCTTGTTTCATTTATGCTAAACCTGATCTTGTTTAATTTCTGTTTTATTTTTTTAATATTTGCATTTCATTGTATCAGAATTTGGTATTGGAGAGCAGTTTAAACTTTAAACTTTAAACCAAGATTTTCGGAACCGTCCCGAACCATTCGATTCGAGGCATACCATACCGTATCAGCTAAGAACCGGTACGGTTTAGTCCTAAAAATGGTTTGGGACCCGAACCATAAAAAATGACTTGAACTGGACTGGTACGGGTCGGTTCGGTATGGTACGGATCGGTATGGTCTGGTTCGGCCCGGTTTGGGTCCGGTTTAAGTTCGGTTCAGCGATTCTTGCTTGAGAGGAGGGGAGAAAGATAGTTTTTTTTCAATTCACCGAGATCGGTATATATACGATATGGTACGGTACTATATATGGGTCTCGGTACTGGTTCAGCAATCCTTGCTTTAAACAATTAGTTATCTCTTATTTAATTATTTTAATGGAGGTTCACTTGGTTAAAACTGGGGCATGACTTGTAATTGCGATGTTTCTATATCTTTTCAGTTTTCATATTTTTGGTATATTGGTGACATAATCTATGTTTAACTTCTGTTTTCTTCCTAGAAACAGTATGTTGACTGGCTTGCATCCATTAGTAACAACTACAATATTGGTTGAAGATTTTTAAGGATCTAGATATGCTAGAAAGCATGCACACATTTCACCTATTTGTTCTTTGTATGCCCTCTCTATTTTAAGTTAAATGGTATTTGTTGTTGGCAGTTTGTGAAGAAGATGATGACTTCGTTACCATGCACTTGCCAGTCCCAAAGCCCTTCACCATATTTTGATCTATCACTCTTTCGGTATGATGAAAAGGTCTGATCTTTTCGGTCAGAATTTATCATATATGTGAAAATTGGATTACTTAATTTGACTGATCACCTTCTTCATCATCATAATTTTCATTGTGATCAAAAGTGGCAGTTCTCCTATGTTTGAAGGTCAACTTCTATTATTTCTAATTTCATTTAATCATTAGTCCATTCAACGAGGTTTGAGAGTGTTGGTTGCTTTCTGCAATACAAGATTTGCTTCATACACACAAAAACACAAACAGATGTATTTTTGGTGTGTACTGCAAGCATGCTACAGCAGTAGTGACAACCACAACTATGTCATGATAGTAACTATTAGTATTTGATAGGAACGACATATTGGTACTAATCAGTGGGCTATGTGCAGTTGCCAACTTATACTATTTGTGTGTTATGTTTATAAATTTTATATTACTATTCTGTGTGATGCCATCAAGGTTTTCGAATTTGTGATGTATAGTCTATATACCTGATAGCATACGGTTCTAGTCTTTGGCAACCATTGATAAAACACTAAAGTGACATATTGAACTTTAAAATAACTAGCCATAATGTATCTGCCAATGCACGTGATTAATAAAGATTTTAGATGCAGGATAAGTTTCAAAAAGATATAAGCATGGAATAGATGCTAATATGCCTCTTCGAAACTGTTTAAGTTTTGTTTGCTGTGTTAGGTTCTTGATCTACAGAACTTTTACCATGCATAAAATCATAGAAATCCCAACTTGAGGAGAGTTTCCTCCTCAGACTCCCCAAGTCCACCAAGTTAAGAATCCTTTCTTATATCATGACCATTAATATTTGGCAGAAATGACATCCGTACTAATCAATGAGCTATGTGCAGTTGCCAAATTGTACTATTAGAGGATTATGTTTTTATAAATTTTATATTGGTACTTTTGTGATATTTTCAAATTTTTAGAATTCATGATGTATAGTTTATATCTGATAGCATTTAGTTCTACACTTTTGCAGACATTAACAAAACACTAGACTGGCCTATTAGACTTTTAAAATAAGTCCTTTTTGTCTTATTCTTTGTAATATATATGATATCATTTTTGTAGTTGTCCAATAATTGTTTAGCCCTGTGAATAAAATGATGCAACTAATTCAACTTCTCACTACTTGTATTTTCTTGTCTTCTCCTTTGTATTTTCAATTAAAATTGCTGGAATCAAAACTGATTCCACCTAGCTAAAACTGGTACTGAAAATGATACCAAACCTTACTATATGAACGGGATAGTAAAGCTGTACATAGAGGCTAAGGTTTAAGTTGAATGACCCATTAAAAAAAAAAAAATCATTAATGGTTGCACCTGTGTATATCTGTCGCCTTTATCTTTATCTAATTACTTGGTGCAATGAGAATTAGCGCTTCCAAATTTTAAGCTAGATATGGAGTCTTATAAAGTTCTAGGAACTATGTGATCTGCTGCTTCCTTAAACAAAGAGCCGTATCTAAATGCTTCTCCCCCTTCTCAATCCCCACACTCTCTCTCGTTCTCTCTCTTCTCCTGCTCATTATTTTTCCCTTTTTATGTTATCGATAAGAGAAAAAAGCTCTCCTTGTTATTCTTCCCTTTTCATATTCTTGATTAAGGAAAAATGTCCAAGTATCTATCTTCCCATTCTTGTTTAATGGGACATAATTGACTATATTATCATTAGAAGTATAAAATCTATAATTAATAAAGTACTTCAAACCTATCTTTAATTTACAATGATGGCAAATTTATGATATGTAACATATGATCAAACTTATTTTTAACTTTTAAAGAAGGCAATATTTTACCCCTTAGCAAAATAACCCATCACTAAGTATCTCAAAACAAGAACCTTCCCAAATTCATGAGGGTAATAACATGCAAGTTCATGCACATGCCATACCCCGCCCCTCCCTACCAATGCATACACTCATTCTCTCATATCATAGGTTATCTTGCTCTGTTTTCTATTTTGCTATCACTTTTATATTCTTTTGTTATATTAACTTTCTCCTCTATTATGAATCTTTGTTTGCCAATCCTACTATCTGATTTCTCTCAATGATCCTACCAGTACTAAATGGTTGATTGTACAATGTTTTATTTTCTCCATGCATCTCTTCCCCTCTTTTTTAAAAAATTGTATATGTCAATGAACAGTCATAGTTGAATATAATAAAGAATATATAGGTTCGTGGTTTTAAATCTTGTGAGATAGAGGTGTCCCAGTTTTTTTATGAAATGCCTCATCCTAATTGAGAGTCCCATAGGTACCCTCCAGGCCTCTATCTCTCCCCTCTTTTTCTTTCCTTTCCTTTCATTTCTTTTTTTTTTTTTTCTTATTCTTCTTTCTTTACATTCTTCCTTATTTTATCCTTTTTATCTTACCTTCCTTGCTTTCCTTTTTTTTTTCTTCTTCTCTCCTTTTCTTATCCTTTCCTTGGTCTAATTGACCATGATGGTCTTTTAATTTTTTATTTGTTTTTCAAGTAGAACTGTATGTCTGCTGCATGCTAATGATGAGTTCACTTAATGAATATATATATATATATATGCATGCATGCATGCTTTATCTGTCAGCACTGGTGCATACCAAGCATACTATATTGTACGAGTACTGAACTCATACATGGTATCGGGGACTTATCGGGTGTCGGCACACCGAACCAACTATTGTGTTAGGTATACTAACATTGTAACAGGATGGTACCCATGTAGGGGCTGGAAATCTAACCAACGACTGGGAATCCTTGTACATAATAAATTATGCAGTTTCTGGCATATCCTGACATCAGCTGAATCATTACCTGTTGTGGATCTGATTGAAAATTGGTATCTAAAATCTGTATATAATAATATTAATATTCGTATGTTGTCTCAAACTCGTGTTAAACCAAGTCTATTAAAGTAAATAAGTTTATGCCAACTTTTGGTCAACAGAGAACCCATACTCCCACATTTATAATTTCAATTCCCATGCTTTGTTTGTATGGTATCAGTTCAGGTCTGCTTCTCAAGGTGGGTGGGATGTGGCTTGTTGGATATGTGGATATGATTAAAGTACAAGTCACAAATCCCTTTTTTTTTTTTTTTGAAGATTATAATTTGTTTCTGATGCTGTTAGAATGCTTATGATAGTGTAGAGTAGTTTCTGACTGGCCTATAAGAGGTAGTCAATGCATATGTTGGATGGTTTTCATCATTGATATTATGTTACGACTGTTGCCTGATTGTTGCTTTGTCCTTTTGTAGCTGATTTCAGCAACAGTTCGCCACAGACACTCCACTGAACATCCAATAAAGTTCATTTCAAGGAGGCAACCGTATATTCTTAAGTTCAAGATAAAACCAGGTACACCTCAGATGATATAGTGGATCGAAGTTTTAGGAAGAACCCTTAATAGGTCATATTATGAGGCATATGACCTGATTCTTTCACCCTGTTCTGGCACCAGAGGCTCTGGCTTGTGCTACTCTATTTTGGGTAAACCAGCTTTTGCTTGTGCTTCAACTCCCACTCTTGACTTGGGTTCAGCCTCGCTGACAACAATCAGTTACTGCTTTCTGGCATCTCGTAGTGCACTTTTTGGTGATAGATACCACTATACTGTTATTCATTTTAATCCTCCGGAGGTGTCCGAGATGTTACCATCAGTGCTTTTTCACCCTTCCAATGAAGTTACTACTGCCTTCCTTACTAAATCCCCAGAAATGTGATGCATTTTACCCAAATAATCTGATAAGAAAAACCTGCCCATTCATGAATGATTTTGTAATTTCTGCTGCATGCTTTCATGAGACTGCTAGTTGATGGAGACTGACATGAGTTCAAGATATAATTATCATCATGGCAATAATGTGTCCTTCATCGATTGTTTTCACAATTGTCTCGGTGATATGTATGTAGGCTGTTTCAGAATTCATCTAATTCGTTGTTTAGTGAATTAAGTGGACTTTGCTTCTTTTGTATAGGACCTGAAGCTGGTGGTTCTGATGGCCGGCCAAAGAGAATTTCATCGTTTCTGTTCCATCCTTACTTACCATTTGCTCTTTCCATCCAGCAGACATATATGCAACCAACTGTTGTGAATATACATTTCCGGAGATGAAGTACATGTGTCTTGTATTTATTTTTGTAAGGGTACAGGATAGTAGAACTAAGCAGCACTGCTTATTTGAAGTGTTGCCACAGAGTGCAAAATCTAATGCTAACGAGCGTTCAACAGAATCAAATAACAAATTATTTGAAGTGTGGACACAGGTGGAGCATTTTTCTCATTGTCAGATCATCAGCATCCAGCAACTTCCCAAATTAATTCTCACTAATGAAATTATCGGGGACAACCGTAACTAACTTTGTTAAGCATTAATATTTGGTATACCATCAACAGTGTATCTTGTGTTTCAGGACCTGCTTTAAGGTTGTCAAGGATGTAGATTGTCGCTGCTTTGGTTGGTATGCTGTTCGATCTCCAGGTAACCTGGAACAATATTAAATTTCGACAGTTGGAGAATGCTGTGGGGATTTCGTTGAGGGTTGCTTCCAGTTGCAACGAATCTGGTAATTGGGATTGCTGCTAAATTTGTTTACAGTTCCAATAGCAAGATTTGGGCCATTTTTGCGGTTCAAATATCGCCTGCTGTAACGTTTGCAGGCATCCAAAAAGCTATTTTGAATGTCTGAATTAATTGCTGCAATTGCAACTGTAAACCAGGCAAACAAACAGCTCCTAAATGGAACATACAAGGAGTGGATTGCATGCTCTCACATTATTGCAGTCCAGAACCATTATTTGTCGATATAACAAATGTAACGGCTGTTATTTGCCACATCTGATGTGGCTTGAAATTATTTGATATTAAAATAATTGGTAGTGGTCATCATAAAACATTTTAGAACAAAATGATGGGCAATATTAGAAAACAACATACAATGCAAAATAATTGGGAAGTACTTGTGAAGGAAATCCATCAGAGAAGAAACGGAGAAGATCATCAAGCATCAGTTGCCTCGAGGATCCCAAATGCTCAAGATGGTCGATCATGGTAGACTTCATCATTTGGATATGCAAAACCAAATGGTTATGTCTGTGACGGGATGAATAGGGGAGAACGTAGGTTCTTGGTGCCATTATTGCCAAATAAGATTCAGTGACCGGTATTACGAGTTTGGTTAGATGATAAATTGTGGACTAAATTGTTGGCATTTGAAGTGAGCCGAGAAAGAAATTAGAAAGAAGTTTGGTGGCGATCAGCTAATGCTACAAAGCTGGGGTATTTGCATGACCGTCGAATGTGGTGGCAATGTTTGTGGCCATTACATTTTAGGCAGATTCGGTTCATGAATTTATGGATTGCTTGGTGCATCATGTTAAGGATCGTATGTGCATTTGAAAATTCCTAACCAGTAGCAGGTGATCAGGCCACTACCGGTTGCAGGATAAAAAGATTGGGGATATTCATCTCTCTTCCTATTTATTCCTCCAGTATTATCCAGGATATAAATCTTTTTTATTTTTTTGGCGTCGCAGCATACACTATCCCATGAGCTGGGATAAGAGAGTCTAAAACCTTTTTCAGTATCTTGGACAAGACTGGCCGTTGCTGCTTTTTGAACTTGGCTGTGCAGGGGAAAGCAGGTTACGCAAGATATTCCCCATGAGAGGGCATTATGAAAGATCACACTATCGAACACAGTTGTAGGACTTGGAAGACGATTGATTGATCCGTCAATAGTGGATCTCAACCAAACTTGCTATTATGAAATGTGTAATCAATTAAATATATATATATATACCTCTACGGGGTAGTGCGGTTGGTAAAGACTTGGCTTTTCCTTGTCTGGTCACGGGTTCGAGGAATGATCCCATGGATGACTCGATTAAAATTCCGGAATTTTTGAATGCACATGATTGGAAGACCGGAATTTTAGGATGCACGTGATTAGAAGGCTAGGCTGACGTCGTAGCGGGGCTAGGCCGACGTATTCACCGATTCGGATGAGGATGGGAAAGGTACGTGAAAAATTATGGCCCGTATCGAACAAAGATTTAGCGGGCTGGGGATCAGAATGGAATGCTATACCAGGATAAAACCCCCCTGCCCTTTTTTCTATAAAAAAAAAAATCAAATATATATATATATATATATATATATATATATATATATATTTAATATCATGTACTCAAATATGAGCTATCTGTAATATATATATATTATAATAAAAAAATTAGCATGAGGAGTTTAATAAAAAAAAAAAAAAAAAAGCCTAGGACAATCAACTTTAGATCACCGCCCATAAAGAAAAGATAGCAGCAGTGGCTCGCCGAGCATCTGTTGATCATTGCAGTTGCTTGTCCGTATAGGACAAGTCATGCATGCTCTCTTATTTGTCAATAGCACCACATCATTACTAGACTTATAAAGTTATCAAAAACTATGCATCAATTGACCGGTGCGGTTGCTTGTCCAATGGTGGTGGACAAGCTATGACTGACATGACCATGGTAATATCGCAGGTCTCGTCATTTAACAAAGCAAGGGACCATCATGACCATGGTAAGACCAATCCCATGGTCTTAAAACGAGCCCCAGAAAAGGACCAACATGAGCACCATGGCATCAGGCCATGGACTCAAATCGAATCAGGGAAGGAACCATGAGGGAGACTACATCCTGAATCGGGCCACTTCGATCTGATCAGCTTCTCCGGGCTAGTAGATCCAGCAATCATGGAGGAAGCACCACTCGAATCAAGCCCTTCACCATTAACAGCTCAAGTCGAAGCTCAATCTAGCTATGACCATGGCTTGGATGCACCCAAAAGGAGGGGTTACAAATATAAGGCAAATTTTTTATCCATGCATAAGGGCTAAACTCATATCACACCCTTTCCTCATGAATATATATATTTAATCCTATTAGTAGGATAAATCCAAATGCTGCTAAATAGATATTTTATTGGCATAAATGAAAGCTTCTCTGATTAATTAGTAACATGGTTATTGATGACATTAGGTCCATATTTGATACGGTGTGATGTTGAAACCATTAGCAGCATTTTTTTTCTAACTTGTAGCGAGTATCGACCATTTTCCATATCAGCCAATCAGGAAATATCTATTTGTTTTGTAGCGTCGTCCACTGATCAAAGTCTTGAGTTGCATCCTTGATCTTATTTGTTGATTCCTTTCACCCAACCACACGAAGAACCATTACAGCCGTTGGCCTGCGACTACGACGGCGTGATGACGATGCCGGTGACGCCGGCGAGCTGATGCTGCGGCCGCCAGTATTGACTTCAGGACTCGTACACCCACACCATCAATCAACCATACATTTTTTTTTAAAAATATATATATATATATATATATATATATTATATTTAAATGTAATTTTTCAAAATGCATACTTAATTTCAATGGTGCAATGGTAATGTCACACCATCAAGATTTTTAAAGGCCGGATTTTCCAAGGAGGAGTTTGGCAGGTGCTGGCCGGTTGAGCTAAAAATCCTTGGCCGGCGCATGGCTTGAGGCCACATGGCATTTGACGTCAAGACAAAGAAGCCATTCCTCTCACCGTTCCCAAGCTGGTCCAGGCCAAATGGAAATAAGACTACGAAGGCTTGCCATGCTAATTTTCAGATCCATCCAGGCACTATATAACTTACCCACTGCCACAAGAGATGTGCCCAAGTTTTTTTTTTTTTTTTTGTATCACCTCCAACTTTTCTCACTCTGCCATCTTCTTCTTCTCCCTCTAAATCCCACTTCTCTTCTTACTTAATTTGTGATTGTCTAAGATGTCCGGAGACGCGAAGGTAACATATATCTTTGTTATTTGTATCAACAATTAATTCATTTTGAGAGAGATTAATGAATGAATGTTTTATTCCTTTTCCCCTCACATGTAACAACTTTTTGCTTTTTATTTTTCTCCTGGAATCAAAGAATATTTCTTGGTGGGATTCTCTTTTTGTTATTCTTTCCTCTCTCTCTCTCTCTCTCTCTCTCTCTATATATATATATATATATATATATATATATACATTGAATTACTTATTTCTGTAGTTTTGAAAAAAATAATTCTGATCCTTCTAATTGAGTTTAGAACTAATGAACTTAATTATTTGTGGTAATTGCAGAAGATTGTGTTGAAATTGGATTTGCATGATGACAAGGACAAAAAGAAGGCTATGAAAGCAGTCTCCAGCCTCCATGGTATCGATCCTTTCGTTTCATCCATCATGTGAATTCCTCCCGAAGAGAGAGCGTTCTACAGTTCATTGATTAACCAAGTCCAGAAAAGTTCTATTAAAAAGCTTTCTTGCTTCAAATTGCCTGATTTAAATCATGAATTTTACTGAATTTTAACGTAAAAAGAGGGAGAAAAAATAATGGCCTTTAATTTCCTTTGGTATACAAAATTTAAGTATTGCCAGACTCCCGAAAATCTATTCTTTCAACAGGGATAGATTCCCTCAACATAAGCATGAATGAGAAGAAGTTGACGGTGATCGGATCCGTCGACCCACTCGATGTGGTGGCCAAGCTAAAGAAAGCCGGGCAGTACACCGAAATGCTTTCGGTCGGGCCAGCCAAGGAAGAGAAGAAGAAGGAGGAGCCCAAGGATGGTGGCAAGAAAGATGGGAGCCAGCAAACGAAAGCAAACCCCAATTACAATAATCCTAACGTGATTGTGTACCACTACGTTCCGAGAGTCGAGGAGGATCAATTTGGTTGCGTAATCTGTTGACGGTTGTTGCTTCACCAATTGGAGAAGGAATAGAAGAAGATAATCCATCCATGCCTGAGGGTGATGAGTTCATGATAACGGTCTAAAGACGATATGCAGAGAGGATGATGGGAACTAAGATGGTTACTTATGATGAATTAAGCATATGAATAGAGATGGAGTGAACTTATCAAAAAAAAAAAAAACAAAAACAGAGATGAGTGAATGTATATAGGGATGTATTAAGGATTGTTGGTAGTTTTTTTCTTTTTCTATTTCATGTTTTTCTAGTGCTGAATATATGTTTCGATGACTATGTACAAAAGAAAGAGGCTTTGGAATTGAAGTAACGAGTAATGTTATGTAGAAAAGAAAGAAAGGGGAGGCTTTGGAATTGGATTAAAAAGTAATGTTTTTTTTTTTTTTTTTTTCCTCTTTGCATGAGATTTCTTTCTGCACTCCGTTCTCTTCTGGATTATGTGCGTGTTTTGAAGCAGGATGATCTAGATTATTAATTTGGTCGTAACCGGCCCAAAGTACCTGGCCTTTTGTATTGGATTTATCGACATGCATGATTGATTGCACATAGCATGGCATGACAAATTAGCATGTCTACTGTTTTGTATATGCATTCAATTCATGCATAAATTAAACCTCCTCTTGATATTTCGAAACAATATATTTTTGGATAAATTACAAAGACATATGCTTAAACTTTCCTCTGTTTGCACTTTGATCCTAAAAGTTTTTAAAGTTGCAAATACCTCCCCCCTCCAAAAAAAAAAATAAAAAAACTTTAAAATCGTTGTAAAAAGACCAATCCATCTGTCTTTGGCTTAACGACATTAAATAAATAAATAAATAAAACAAAATGCCCTCAATTCATATTTAGTGGTTAAGCAAGATGTGATCTTTAGCTACAAGCATGTTTCAAGTCCGCGATAAGAGGATTCGAGGGAAAATAAAAACAACAGTGGTCGATCAAAGGAGAAGAAGAAGTGAGACGAATCTAAGGACAGACTTCTCTTTCTCTTTCTTTCTTTTTTTCCCGTGCTCTCGTTCTCTCTTTCTTCCTTCCTTTTTTTTTTTCCATTCTTATTTATTTATTTATTTTTATCCACTAGCTCTCATAATAATTTTCAGGTTGATGCATGCCCACCTGATGATGATCTGTTATGATGATTTTTTTTTTTTTTTTGGCTTTGTAGTTGAGAATGTTCCGGCTATGATGCCTATGGAGAAGCAAAAGAAGAGCGGCAGGGCTTCTGCTATTTTTTTTCACCATTCTCTCTCTCTTTTCAAAAAAAGGTTTGGCTACAAGGACTGGAATATAGGAGACAAAGTTATGAGCTTTGAAGGGGTAGGGGTTACAGTACTTAAAAATAATATTTTTTTTTTTTAAAAAAAATTAATTAATATATTATTTAGTCAAGCTGACTTCCATTCATCAGGTAATGATTGCCACATTGATCACCTCTTTCGAGTAAGAGACAACTCAATTACATAGGAATCAACAATATTGAAAGTTGGAAGGTCATGTAAATTGGAGCAAGATATAACATGGCAAGGATGCTATCCAGAGGCATCTGACCAAGAGAGAGAGAGAGCCCTATTTAGTCATCAAGGATGGAGAGAAGGGTTTAGGCTTTTTTGGGATTATGTGCATCTACTGAAACCAGAAAAGGGTTCATGCATCAAGCTATAGATTGTAACAGAGAAGGGTTTGTCCAAGAAGGTTTGCTAATGGGAAGCAGAAGTTCAAGGGATGAACTTGCCTTATCAAAAGAGATTGGGTTCAATCATTGTAGGTGGATTTGGACCTGATTATACTAGCTTGTCAATACATCATGAAGATTTGCCCAGAGTGTTGGATGAAGCCATGGTTGTTGCTAGTGCTGGAAGCCATTATGTTCTAGGTTCCTTTCTTTCCCTATAATTTATCTTCCTTTCTACCTCTTCTCCTCCTCATCTCTCAAATTTTTTCCCCTCACTGTGTCATAAAAAAAAGATGGTCATACGAGAATCACAATGACTCTTCTTTCCCTCCCTTCCAATTCGTGCCAAAACTAAAAAAACTTTTAGAAAGATTACTTATAGTGATCCTGACCTTCAAAATTTTAAAATGACTTCATACAAATAGAAGGCCGGGCCTCTTTACAATACTTTTAAAGTATTAGAAAGTGCTAATAAGTTTTTAAACTTCTAAGATCAAAGTGCAAATAGAGAAAAGTTTTAAGTCTTTCTATAATTTATCCTATGCTTTTATGCCTAATCAGGAGTGTCTATGAACCAAGGCAATGAATATTTAATTTCCTGACCGAAAGAAAGAGTGCAACAGCCCCTTTGGTATCAGACAAAGGAAACATTCTCACATTTCATGTGCAGGCATCTTGTTTCTTATCCTCTTTTGTTCCACGAGTTTATGTTTTCCAGCAGCAGGGAGAAGGTTAATACGAAATGATTCATGTCGAAGAAGCTTCATGGAGATTAAACTATCAGAAATCAACCATCTTTATATTGTAACATATTCACTAATGTTAACTCTCATCTCAGCTCATGCATGCTTCAGCAGGCATTGGCTGCTAGTCAATTCTTAGCAGATTCTACAGTCTGATTCTATAAAATCAAGAGGTAATTGATGCATCTCATTTGTCACCATGACCATCCACATGGCCAGGCATTGGCTGCTAGTCAATTCTTAGCAGATTCTTCAGTCTGATTCTATAAAATCAAGAGGTAATTCATGCATCTCATTTGTCACCATGACCATCCACATGGCCAGGCATTGGCTGCTAGTCAATTCTTAGCAGATTCTTCAGTCTGATTCTATAAAATCAAGAGGTAATTCATGCATCTCATTTGTCACCATGACCATCCACATGGCCAGGCATTGGCTGCTAGTCAATTCTTAGCAGATTCTTCAGTCTGATTCTATAAAATCAAGAGGTAATTCATGCATCTCATTTGTCACCATGACCATCCACATGGCCAGGCATTGGCTGCTAGTCAATTCTTAGCAGATTCTTCAGTCTGATTCTATAAAATCAAGAGGTAATTCATGCATCTCATTTGTCACCATGACCATCCACATGGCCAGGCATTGGCTGCTAGTCAATTCTTAGCAGATTCTTCAGTCTGATTCTATAAAATCAAGAGGTAATTCATGCATCTCATTTGTCACCATGACCATCCACATGGCCAGGCATTGGCTGCTAGTCAATTCTTAGCAGATTCTTCAGTCTGATTCTATAAAATCAAGAGGTAATTCATGCATCTCATTTGTCACCATGACCATCCACATGGCCAGGCATTGGCTGCTAGTCAATTCTTAGCAGATTCTTCAGTCTGATTCTATAAAATCAAGAGGTAATTCATGCATCTCATTTGTCACCATGACCATCCACATGGCCAGGCATTGGCTGCTAGTCAATTCTTAGCAGATTCTTCAGTCTGATTCTATAAAATCAAGAGGTAATTCATGCATCTCATTTGTCACCATGACCATCCACATGGCCAGGCATTGGCTGCTAGTCAATTCTTAGCAGATTCTTCAGTCTGATTCTATAAAATCAAGAGGTAATTCATGCATCTCATTTGTCACCATGACCATCCACATGGCCAGGCTATGGCAGCATGTCAGCATGTCCAAGGGATTTTAGATTATCATTTGACAATTCCTAATGGCAGCACAAGTTTTATGGCATACAAATACAACATTTGATTGTGACATATACCTACTTATAATTGTCAATCAGCTTAAAATATTTAAAGCATAACCGATCTTGAATTGTTGTAGTGGAAGACAACAATTTTCATATCTAAATGGTCAAGACCTGCCTTGCAAAGAACCAGGAACTCTTCACCAACTCCTTAGATGATCTAAACCTGCTCAAATAATTATTCATGAACTTGTCAAACAGGTTGAAGATAACATTGTTCCTCAGACCAAATCAGGAATGCTGTTGAAAATAACCCCAACCAAGCAAGAGCATTACATTACTTTTCAAGGCATCATCTAAGTCAGCGGTCACCTAATACTTGCGTGGAAAAGATGTCATTTTTTGACCATTTCAAGGTCACAAGTAATATCCATGCTAATCTGACATTTTCATTCCGTTCATATATTTTACATTCCTTAATCCAGATAAGAACATGGAGTTTACTTTTCCAAGTTCCTTAAACAAATCACGAGTTGTTGAAAATTATTTGTATATTTATTTTAAAAACAAAATTAGCTGTTGGTAGTCATTCCTAAGAAGCAAAAATCATTCCATGATGCAAACATATTTATCCAACAGCTAACTCGCATCTTCATCATATGAACTTCACGGAACTCGGGTACTTGCCACCCCCATTGCTTCTCTAGTCTCGTAAATTATATGGCAACGGCTATTTCATTGGTCACCATAGCCAACCTTATAGCCGGCTGATGCCAAATATCTGTACATGATTTAAGATTCACATCCTTTGTTAAAATTGCATCCATACATATTCAGCTGAAATCAATTTGGGCCACAACAAGATTGTTCCATGTTTGATCGGAGAAATGCTACTTAAGACTCTAGAGTCACATCTATCGTATGATTTATGGCCTTTCTAATGGTCAAGACTTAAAAGATATCATGAGGTGGGTGGTATTTGTCATGTCATCATGTGTTGACCATGTCAGAGACTTGGAGATTAGAGCGTCATATTTTATTGTAGCCGTCGACCTGGTGTTCATCAAAACACTTCTAAAATGCAACATTCCAAGCACGCATACACTTGATCAACTTGAAGGGCATCAGGTCCCCGCAAAACTGTTTTGCAGTATATATATGAAAAGGGAACCGAAGCAACATATGCATGCAAACGTTATATGGTGGGTTAAGTTTGAATTTGGGACATGTGATAATTTAAGTCCGGGAAACATGTCAAATGACAGCAAGGAAGCAGACCATGGTGGAAAAAAAAAATTGTTGTGGAAAAATAGAGATTACAAAAGAACATGAAACCTGCTAAAGGTAATTGAAGTACCATGTTGCTCCGTTCAATATATTTCAATGAAACCAGATAGTGTTAGGGATGTGGATCGCAGTGAGATGCCGAAAAGGTTCGCAGAAAAAACGAAAATAAAGCCTGAAAGACAAATAAAAACAAGTACAAGCAAACACACAGGAATTACGTGGCTCGGAGCCTCTTACTCCTACGTCCATGGCCGCATAGGATCAAATCTCCACTATCATGAAGAAATACAGGAAGTTATTACACAAGAGAACCCTCCCTGGATGCAAACCCCAGCCCAATATGAAGAAAGAAGAAAGAATAAATCAATACAGGAGGAACCCTTGCCCTCTCTCTATCTTTCTCTCTCTCTCCTCCTTGTTTTCTCTCTTGGAAAACCCTTGGACTTCTCTTCTCCAGGTTGCAAAAAATTTCTCTGGCTCTCTTCTGTTGGTCTGCAGGCCCTCCGACTCTCTGTCGGCATCTCTTGATAAAACCAGAACAAAACCAGTACAAAATCGAGTAAAAACGCATCTCAGAAATCCAAAAACCATCAGAAAAGCTCCCATGCCGTCGGATTTGAGATCAACGCCTCAGATCGTGTCAAAATCCGAATCAAAAACTTCTCGATCAAGCCTGATCTCCCTCAAATCCATCTCAGCCATCCGATAAGGCGATCAGACGGTCCATATCATGTAAAAGGGTCGTGGACCGTGGTGAACCACGCGAAACGGGCTAGGAAATGCCCAGAGCGCTGTCGCCTGCACCTGGGCCGAGCTGGCGTGCCAGCACGTGGGCCTAGGCCACACCCCGCGCGCGCTTGGGCCATGCATTGGGCCGCGCACATGGGTCTGGGCCGGTCTAATCTGGTGGGTCGGCCTGCTTCATCTTTTTTTCCTAGTTTTTCTGGTTTTTTCTTTGGGCTTCTGGGCTTGGATCTTGGGTGGATATGGTTCCATACCCAACAACTTTCTCACTTGGAGACTTAGATGAATCCACCTGAAACATCAAAAACAAACTTCCAAAAAAAAATAAAAATAAGTCAGTATCCTGTGTGGCGCCTTCAATCAACTAGCTCTGGAGGCCAATTGAGGCCATGCATGGCTTCAATTTCTCTGTAGTGATCGTCTCTGTCAGCATATCCGTCTCGGTGGTAGAAAGAGCCACGATCTTCTACAATTGCGAGACCCAGCTCACCGCTGTCCCGTTAATGGTATACACATACTTTGTCATGCTACTCCTAGTGTCGGCATCACTACCTGGATCTTCTTTCTGTTGAAACACTTTCATAGTTAACCTTGTCTTGTACCTCTTGCTGTCATTGTGCTCTTCCTTGATCTTGTAGACCTACTTGTTATGCAGTCTTTTTTTCCTTCCGGTAGTGTACTGAGCTCCCATGTCTAGTTCTTTATCAAGGACTGCATCTCGTCCTTCATTGCTAGCTCCAACTTGATCGAATCTTCGTTCTCCATGGCTTCATCAAAGCACTACGGCTCCCCTCCATCTGTCAACAACAGATAATGCAACGAGGGTGAATACCTGACACGTGGTTTCAGGTCCTTGTAGATCTTCTTAGTTGAGGTGTCTCTGGCTCAGGTTCAGGATCTCTTGCTCACTCGACAATGTCCTCTTCTATGATTCTTCCAACTCTACTTGTTCTTTCTCCTTGTCTGCCTGTCCTGCTCTGTCTGGAACACTCTGGTCCTTGTGCAGGCTTCTTTCATTAAATACCACGTCCTTGCTCCTGATGATCATCTTGTCCTTCTCACTCCAAAGCTTGTAACCGAACTCATCAGTGATATACCCAATGAAGAAGCACCTCTCTGACTTCTCTACATTGACATGTACATAGGAGACAGCCGAAGAACTTCAGGTGAAATAAACTTGCTGACTTCCCTGTCCACTCTTCTTCTAGTAGCTTGTACTCAAGAGGGACCGAGAGATTTCTGTTAATCAGATAGGCAGCAGTGCTGACTCCTTCAGCCCAAAATACCTTGGGCAATCCAGCATGGAGCCTCGTGCTCCTGGCTCTCTCATTCAAGGTCCTGTTCATGCACTCAACTACCCGTTTTGTTGTGGCGCACTTGGAATGGTCTTCTCCGTTTCCACTTCCTAAAAATGTCAAATACATCAGATTTATTCTGTAAAAAATAAATCCATACCTTTCTGGTGGAGTCATCGATAAAAGTCATAATATCACAAGCTATAAATGATGCAATCGAGAAGGGACCCCACACGTCGGTGTGCACAAGATCCAGCTTTCTTGATCTTGGTGCCTTACTAATCTGGAAAAAGTTGACTCTCTTCTGCTTTCCAAGAATACAACTCTCGCAGAAACCAATATCTGTTGTCTTCAAACCTAGTTGCTTGTGCTTCTTCAACAGTACTTGCATTTCTTTCTCGTTTATGTGACCCAACCTGTAGTGTCACAACTCTGAGTCTGCCAGTGCCAGTGCCACTGCATCTCTGATATTACTAATCATATATAGGGTACCCAACTTGCTTTCTCGTACTATCACCATTGCACCTTTGGTAATCTTCCAAGAGCTACCAACAAAAGTTGTAATGTACCCCTCTAAGTCCAGCTGCCCAACCGATATCAGGTTTCTCTTCAATCCTAGGAAATGTCTGACAATTTTTAGCTTCCAAATTAACTGATCTGGCATCTTGATGTGTACATCATCCTTTCCCACAATATCCAAAGGCTCTTCATATGCAAGATGGACCTTTCCGATGTCTCCAGCAATGTAGTTGTGCATAGACTCCTTTTGTGCGGTAGAGTGAAACGAAGCTCCAGAATCTAGAATCCAGGACTTCATCGGACTGTCCACGCTGAGAATCAATGTATCTTCAATTATCTCGCTCGCTGCATTGATTGACTCTTCATTCTATCCCTTGTCCTTCCTTGCCCGCAATTCTTTCTGATGTGCCACTTCTTGTCGCAGTGCCAACAGCCATCACCTTTCGGTCTTGACTGGCTCCTTTGCTTAGACTTGGATCTTCCACGGCTTTACTACAATGTGTAGTTCTTCCTCTGCCTTCTTAAGTCACCAAGGCAGAACCAAAGCTCCCTTTGATTTCTTTCCTCCTAATTCTTCATTGAAAATCAGGTTCCGGACCTCTTCAAATTTCAGCTTGCTTGAGCCGCAAGAACTACTCATTGCTGTCACAGTTGCAACCCAGCTTTCGGGCAAAGAGGATAACAGGATTAGGACACGGACTTCATCCTCAAAGCTTATGTCAACTGAACTCAACTGACTAGTGATCAAATTAAATTCATTGATATGATCGGTTACGGACGCACCTTCGCTCATCTTCAAGTTGAACAGACCACGCATGAGATAAACTTTGTTGGAGGCCGAAGGTTTCTCATACATGTTGGATAGTGCCTGCATCAATCCAGCTGTCGTCTTCTCCTCCAGAATATTAAACGCAACGTTCCTGGCCAACGTCAGATGGATAACTTCCAAAGCCCGACGGTCCAGCAAATCTCAGTCTGCTTGTGATATCTCGGCAGGTTTCTTCACTAGCAGCGGTAGGTGAAGCTTCTTCTGGTACAAATAATCCTCGATATGCATCTTTCAGAATCCGAAATCTTTCCCGTCAAACCTATCGATCTTGACATTTCCTTCGTCTCCTGCCATTGCTCCCACTCGAACCCGATGCTCTGATACCGGTTGTTAGGGATGTGGATCGCAGTGGGATGCCAAAAAGGTTCGCGGAAAGAAAGCCTGAAAAATAAATTTAAAAAATACAAGCAAACACACAGGGATTACGTGGTTCGGAACCTCTTGCTCCTACGTCTACGGCCGTACGGAATCAAATTTCCACTATCAAGAAGAAATACAGGAAGTTATTATACAAAAGAACCCTTCCTGGATGCAAACCCCAGTCCAATATGAAGAAAGAAGAAAGAATAAATCAATACATCAATACAGGAGGAACCCTTGCCCTCTCTTTATCTTTCTCTCTTTTTCTTGTTTTCTTCTCTTGGAAAACCGTTGGGCTTCTCTTCTCCAGGTTGCAAAAAATCTCTCTAGCTCTCTTCTGTTGGTCTGCAGGCTCCCCGGCTCTCTGTCGGCGTCTCTTGATGAAACCAAAACAAAACCTGTCCAAAATCGAGTAAAATGCATCTCAGAAGTCCAAGAACCATCAGAAAGCTCCCGGGCCGTCGGATCTGAGATCAATGTCTCAGATCGCATCAAAATCCGAATCAGAAACCTCCCGATCAAGCCTGATCTCCCTCGGATCTATCTCAACCATCCGATCAGGCAATCGAACGGTCCAGATCGTGCAAAAGGGCCTGGACCGTGGTGAACTTTGCTAAACGGGCTGGGAAACACTCGGGAAACGGCCAGAGCACTGCCTCCTCTGCCTGGGCCAAGCTTGCGCACTCGTGCATGGGCCTAGGCCGCGCCCCACGCGCTCGCGTGCCAGGCCGAGCCGCCTGCCCGTGCACATGCTGGGCCGCATGCATGGGTGTGGGCCGGTCCGATCTGGTGGGCCGGCCTGCTTCATCTTTTTTTTCTGGTTTTTCTGATTTTTTTTCTGGGCTTCTGGACTTCTGAACTTGGATCTTGGATATCTGGTGGGCCGGCCTGTTTCATCTTTTTTTTCTGGTTTTTCTGATTTTTTTTCTGGGCTTCTGAACTTCTGAACTTGGATCTTGGATGGATATGGCTCCACACCCAACAGATAGATCAATAGAATTCTGCATCGCAGAAACTAATAACAATGTCTATGTAGATTTCTACAAACATGGCATACAAAATTTAGCACATATCGGAAAAGAATCAGAATACTCGAAAGAACAACAGAATATAGACCGCATGCCAAGATTCATAGGATTAGTAGCTCAAGAGAAATTGGTCATTGAAAGAAATAAAAATTATATCACTAGTTAAACTCCAAGTATGATAGTTCACTTATCTTCTCAGCTCTGAGGGCCACATAAGAAGCAAGTCTACAAATTAAACTCACTACGTTCACTTTCAGCTTCAGGAAGGTGGAACCAATTGATGCATGCCCTCCAGGGTATGGTAGATGTATCAAAGACTATGGGCTCCTCGTTGCTAGATCCTTCAGGATAATTCTCAAGCCATTTCCTCCTCCAGGCATCTGAGAGGATAGCACTCGACGTCAAACGTGAGATGAATTTTAAAGCAAATATCCACTAGAAAAAACATGTGATCCCAGGAATTATTACGAAAAGTGGCTTCTGGCTTATAACATAATACTTTTAAAAAGTTGTTAACTTTTAAAAAGTTGTTATCTTTTAACAATTAATAGAACAAATGTGTGCCCAACTCTGGAGGTGGTGGAGTCCATTTGGCGAAGATCTTTCCAAATCAAATTATGCATCAAGCCCTACAGCTGCCACTAGTAGTATGTAATCTCATCCAGCAATTCATTTATACTTCCCAAACTACACAGAACTAAAATATTATAATTTAATCATGCCTGGAAACTCATAAAATTAATTTTGCAGCCTACAATAAGTGTTTGAACTTTCTAGAAGAACTAGTTAAAGGCTTTATACCACTGATGAGAGCTTAGATCCATTTCCTTCTTGTTCATATGTAGGTTACAGATAAACCACAATAGGCAGACTTTCTGACATCGAAGTTACAAAGAACAGGGTTTTCAATACAAATGGAACCTCTTAAAGCTCAAAGATGTCTAAGACAAAGTATGCAATCACCTTCCCTCTCTTGCTGACAGCAGCAGTGTTGATGAAAGGATTATAATCTACAATTCTTCTCGAAAAATTTGCTTGACAATAGTGCTTCTTATTCAAGCAAAAAAATGGGACTATTTGTTACATAATTCTTATGGTGTTCTCTGGGAGGTAATGTACATGAAAAATTATGCAAAAGAAAAGGACTGTTTGTCACAATTCTTATGGTGTTTGCTGAGAGGCAATCTACATGACAAATTACGAAAGGAGTTATGACGTAAGCTTGCAATCTTCAAACAACACATTGGGTCAAGAGGCCATGTCCCTAGTGCTAGATGTTACCATTACCTACAGGGGTTTGAGACTGGTTTGAGATATTGTTTTATAATGGTTGGATAAATATTACCAAAAGAGCTTATTTTTATTTTTTGGGAAGGGATGATTTGTAACATGGTAGTCCTTAGTAGTTCATTATCATAGAACATCTGTTTCCCATATTCCTTTAACAATCATGGACAAAATTGAATGGTATATTTTCTTTTTATTTTTCCCCCCATTTTTGGGGATCTGGGCTCTGTTTTTCTTCTTCTTCCATTTTATTGGTGGGGAGCATTTTGATTAATTGGAGGTAAATATCATGACCTACTCAAGAGATGATAATGCCTGGTTAGGAAAATGCCTTAGCATCCAGTATGGCAACGATGCATGTGAAAGCTGATAACATGGGCAAATATAGATCACTGCCAAGATTCATTGGGTTAGTAGTTCAAGAGAACTCGATCTTTATAATAAATAAGGTTCATAGCACCAATTGAACTCCGAGCATAATAATTCAATTATCTGGTCCTGAAATAACAAAAAGTTGAATTACAAAATCAGCTCACTGCCACATAAGAAGCAAAGTTACAAAGCAACAATGCACTAACTATCACAAAACTTGCTTTGGAAAACTCAGTTATCGGAATCACTAGTTGTATCATCCTGCCAAGTTGCATTGCTTGTCATACGATGTTGTCTCTTCAAGAATGTTCTTCAGGTTTTCAATATCTTTGTTTTCCCTAATTAGCAGCACCCAAACTAATATAAAGTTTTGCAGAAGTAGTTTCCCATTTGATCAACAAGACCTAAGCTTGTTAAACTATCAACTAGATAAGCCAAGAAAAACCCGATCATTGCAGCACAACCTGCATAATTGCAGATGTTGGAAGTGCACTGAGATGGAAATGTGAAAACCAATCATCCAAAAATTCAGAATGAAGAGATACAACAACCAACCATTCAGTCTTTCATATTCAGGAAGGTGAAACCTTTTCATCCATGTCCACCAGGGAATGATTGATGTATCAAAAACTACGGACTCCTCATTGCTAGATGCTTCAGGATAATCTTCAAGCCATTTCCTTCCTTCTGGCCTCTAGAAGTATCGGACATGATGTAAAATGTGAGATGCATTTTAAAAACTACCATCCATCAACAAAGAACACGTGACTTAGAATTACAACGATTGGCTTAGAATGCAATATCTGTATATCTTTTAACAATTAACAAATCCAGCGTATGCACCAGTCCTAGGATGGTGGAGTTCATGTGACAAATATCTTTCTATGCATCAAGCCCGGCTACACCAACAGAGACTCATTTACGCATCCCCAGCTACACCAAACTACAGCATATAATCACATAGTCATGTCTAGAACTCACAAATTTAATTTTTATTCAACTTTCTAGAATTTTGCATTATAGGTTTTTTGCCAAACATGATTGCTTAGGCACATTTCCATGTTGTTTGTATAGATGTTATCGCATGTACCACAATAGGCAGGCTTTCCAAAATGAGTAACAATGAAAGGGGTTTCCATACAAATGGAGCCAGTTAAATCTGGCTTGCATCTCTAGAACGAAGTTCTCAGTTTTTGAATGATGATGTCCTTATGGCCTTTCCAAAGCTCAAAGATGTCTAAGAACAGAGTGCAACCTACTCAAGTAATTGGATCTCTAGGAGATCATCACCCAGGTTATCTCATTTTGAAGGGCCCCTAAGACATGGATGCCATAACCTAGAAAGGAGCGAGATGATCAGAGAAAGCATCCACAGACATGGATGGCATCATGGGACTTCCTCAACTTTGCTGAGTTACAAGAGTTACTCCATAACAAATATGTGGAAACCATGGAGGATGGCATAACTGGACCCAACAGCTGTTATACATATCTCTAGCCATGAAAGCATGTAGACATCATAAGATTATAATCTTTTAATTTAATAAAGAGTTTCTAAGCTTCTTTAACAATAAAAGAATAAAACATACAATACAGTTATGGTGACAGATATTGTTATCCACTTTGTGAAATCCCAGAGTAATCAAAGGATTATTCAACATCTAACAGAACTGTGAAGTGTATATACTTCTTAACGGCTCACCAGAATTTAGAAAATTTTGCAGAACGTTGATAATTGCTAAGAACAATTTCAAGGTTATCATGGGTTCTCTTTTTCTTCTCCCAAAAATGTTGTCCAATGTCAAGAAAATCTAGAGTCAAATATGTTCCTATGCCAAACAATCAAGACAATGATAATAAACAGAAGAGTAAGGAAAAGAAACCAAAATTTAGGAGCTAAACCTAAGAATCCAGGGATGAATCAAACCGTTACTTGAAGGAAAGATCCCATAGAAACAAGAATAATAAACAAATTTAGTTCTAATCTAATTGTAAAGGAAGCAATTAAAATTATATCTACGGTCTCACCGGCGTCTATAACAGCATCCCAATCAGTCTTCCCATTTTTCTCAAACTGCTTCAAATCCCAAGTCCCTCCGATCAATGTCGGGCCCTTGAGCTTGGACCCTTCCACCTTCACCGCACCGCCAGCGGCAGAGCCCACCATTCCTGCTCCGTTACCTGCCAAAAATCTTGCGACAAATAACGAACGATTTCTCTTGAGTGGGAGAACCAAGTGGAGTTCGGGTTTTAAGGATAAGGTGGAGAGGGCGGTGGGAAGGGGAGAGAATAAGGCCATGGAAATGCTGGTTGGGTTTCGTCGGCTCCCGCGAGATCTTTTCTGAGCGCTCGTGGGTTCATTTTTTTCCTTCTTATCTGATTTGGAGAGCTCTCGAGGAGTCGTTGGATCACATTTATTCTTTTGTTAGGGATCTTGACGAATCTGATCTCTCGCGGGCCGTAGATTTTTTTTTTTTTATACATTGAAGATGATATTATTGATATCTTTTTTTCACATCATTAGCTCTTCTCCTGTTTTGACTATTCGGAACTTTATTATTTATTTAGCATACTATTTCTGGATGACCGCAATGTCATGAGTTTCAAATCTGATATATATTCGAACATATTTATTATCGAGAGAGCAAGGACTCATGCTATTGAGTATCAGAATAATGGTAGCTACTTTTAATATCTAAGGCTCTACTCTTCGAGCGTCTCACCGAATTTTTATCTCTTGGAAACCCTCTTTTCTGGTCTATACTACTATCAGCTTTGATGGGAGTGTCAGAGAGACCAATGCTGGGACTATATCTGTGATTCGGGCATTTGGCATCGATTTTCTCGCTGCAGGGGATAGGCGTCTTTTTGATCCTACGGTTCCCTTGGCAGAGCATTATGGAGCCTGGGTGGGGATCAGCTACACCAGGAGGATCTTTCACTTTGATCGCTTTATTATCGAGGGTTATTCCTTGACGGTTATTTCCTGAATTCAGAGTACTCTTCGGGTGACTTCCACCCTTCCTCACCTTCGGGATATTGCTTCTTTGCTACATGGCTATATTGGAATTATTGTCTAGCATATTTACTGTGAAGCCAACTCGGCTACGGTTTGGATGGCTTTTTTTGTGGCGCATCATTCGGAAGAGGTTGTTTGGTCTCTTCTTGATGAGACGTCTTTACAGTTTAGAAATATTTTATTAATTAACGATTTTGGTTGTATTTTTTTCAGAATTATATATTAATGGATCGGATTATAAAAAAAAAAAAAAAGAGAAGCGCCAACATGCCGCCCCCATGAGTGCCCCTATTGCTTCCAAGCAGGACAGAGATCCCCCGATCATTGTACTTTGCGAGAATTATTTAGGAAAGAATTAATCATGTAAAAAATTTTGGAATATTTAAAAGTTTTCAACTCCGATCTAAATTTTTATTTAAGATAATCTATGTCATTAAATTTTTAAAACATTTTAATTTCAATTATTAATTTCATTTTTGGTACCGTTACGTGAAATTATGGAAGGATTATATATGACAAAATGGGGCTGTGGATGATGTATTTTTTTATTTTTATTTTTATCTTCATTTAGGTTATATAAACTGGTCTTTCCATTTTGATGACTCAACGCACGTGATGCTTGTGAGAGCGATGGTTTGCTAGTTCATGAGAAGGCTCATGACGAAGATAATTTTTTATCTCATATTTTGCTCCTCCTTCTAGATAAGTTTTTACCTTCCTCCATCCATTTGCCCTTTTCATCTGACTTCTCATTGATTAACTCTAGTTACAACTTGCAAGACCTATACACTAGTGAGAGAAAGATGAGAGTTAGAAGATATAGCATCTAGACAAGTTGAATGGTTTTCACATGACTTTCCGATCTCTAGCATGGAGTAACTGAAAGCTATAAAGCTTCCAATTAGTGCAAGTATGGTCTTATAGTTAAAATATGGACTTCATGGAGAGATAACAATCTTGGATAGAGATTTAGGGATCGTCCAAGTTATCATGTGAGTGTAATCGTAATTGGTGGTGAAACAATTCCTGTTGTGGATATTTTGTTTGGATTGATCCAGAGATAAGGGCTCGAGCCAAAGTAGCTCTACTTGAAAAAAAGGGATGAAGTAAGGGACTTAAAAGTTGATATGAAAAGATTATCTGCTATAGTTAGAAGGTACAGAGAAGAAAGTTTTAGTTTAAAAGTATTGGAAATTGTATTCTAAAATCAATCATCTAAGCTATAGATGGTTGTGCTCTTTATAATTTATATATGAATTAATAAAAATTATTTGGCATTTTATCATAATCCGTGCATCTTCCTTTTATGAACTCTTTTATGATGAATCAATCCTTAGAGCTAACATATCCCAAATCAAAGCCCCCCTTTTTCTGTTTCCCTAACATATAGCAACCCTTTACTCTCCCCCCCCCCATATGATCCTTTCATCCAGGGGTAGACGGTTAACAGGGGTAGGGGGCCTTGGCCCCCCTAATTTTTTAAAAAAACTTTTAAGATTAAAATCTTATGTAAAATTTTAAATATACATGTATTTACATATTTGGCCTCCTAAAATTGGAGGTATTAAATATAGCTTAAAAAATTTTAAAAAAATTAAAATAAAATATATATCATAAATTAGCTTTCTCTATTTGGAAGTTGGATCACTTCCAACTTTACTTTTTATTTTCATTATTTTTTTCATAATTTTTTAGGAGAAGATAAAGAATTTTTTTTTTGTCGCTTGATTAACACCCGTCTCTAGAATCCGTTGTGGCCGAAGTCACTGCATGCAACCAGCACCATCCCATTTGTCGTACCGATGGATGAAACGGCGAACGAACCTGTCATGTGGTACGATCGATAGAAATGCTCCCACGGCGAGATTAGATGGTTGCACATATGTAAGGTCGAATACCACTGATATGCTAGCCTACAACTGCCATCTCGGTGGCCTCTGTTAGTCTCATTGCATCGATGGACGTCGCATGTGGTGAAGTCGTATACCGCCCTAGCAACCGGACCCATCACTAGCATGATCGGGTCTTGGAGGGCACGGGTGGGCAGGTACCCATCATGCCCCGGGCTCCCACTAATGCTACTGTACTCGGCACGACATCACCACCATCACGATCGGTGTGCGTGCATCATCTACAAGTTCATGGCACTTATGACTCTTCTAGTTTCAACTACTACTATAAAAGAGTATTTTCAATAATGAAGATTGTCTAGACCAGATTGTACAACAAAATAAAAGACGATTTCTTTTATCGATTATTTAGTCACTTATATTGATAAGGAGATAGCCAAAAATGTTATGGTAAATTTCATTATTGATGAATTTAATCTTATGAAATAACATAAGTATAATTCAAATAATATCTATAAAAAATATTTAAATTAATTTTAATTATTTATTAATATTTTTTATTTTTATATTTTCTTGGCCCTTCCTAGAAAGGTTGGTGTGGTATGCCCTTGTTTTCATCCTTCCTTAACCTACTCTCTCTCATCCCTTCTCCCTCCCTTAACCTACTGCATTATGTACAAAATAAGGGTTTAGTGGCCAATGGCTTCAAGAAAAGATGAAGGTATGTCAAAACCAAAAAGGGCTCGAGTGGAGGGCAAAAAATCCTCGTATAGATATAATAAAGAACTTTTTTTAAATAATGAGTGTAATGAAAAGTTTGAATCTAATTTTTATAGAAAAAAAGTTGTAGGGGATAAGATAGTGGATATAAGTCATCTCGATGATTATCAATTTAGGTATTTATTTGAAATGATGGGTTGGTTATCTGTGATTATACTTAACAAACCAACCTATCCTACTTTAATAAAATATTTGTATAGTAAATTTAAAGTATTCTATTTCATCGTATATGAAAGGAAAAGTTATTGAATTTGATGTTAGTCTCCTTAGTCAAATATTGGACATTCTTTCAGATGGTGATGAGTGCTTCAATGCCGCTTATTGGAGTCATTAAATTTTAGTTTATCATGACTCTATTAGAACTATTTTTGAAGATAATAGTTTGGCCCAAATCACTAAACCTGGTGCACATATATTTCCACTTAAGAATCGACTCATTCATCATATTTTTACATTTAATTTTCTACTAAGAGGCAGTCACAGAAATAATGTATCACACCTAGATATTTATCTCCTAAAAATGACTATTTTGGGTGATAGGGTTAATTTGCCATATATAATGATACATTACATGAATGAATACTTTCAAAATCCAAAATCATGTTTACCTTTTAGTACTATTATAATTGCTATCTTTGAGGCCTTCAAAGTCCCTATCACAGATGATGATGAAATTATTGAACTTAGACCCATTGATATTTATAATCACTCTTCTTTGAGATGAATGGGGTATATATTTATTAATGGGATAAGGAGGTGTATAGTTGATGTGCATGAAGAAGAAAGTGATAATGGAGGGGAAGATCAATCTAGCCATAGATACCAGCCTACATAGTCTATCCTTCTTGCCTAGTCTGGCTAGTATATGAAGTATGATTACCGGTCTTCAATGTAGAAATATTGTTTACTCTAATAGATGCACTGGAGATATCTTTTATAGTGCAAGTCAATGCACGAGCTAATGCTCTCAAGACATTTATGATGAAATGAATAGATGATGGATTGGCATGGTTTGATCACTTCATATAGTAGTTTTATCACCGGTTCCTTCCCCCACCATAGGATCCTCTAGGAGATGATTAGACTCTAATTAGACTCTAGCTACAAACTAGAAGAGATGGTTCTGGTTGTCTTATCATGTATTCGTGTATGAATAAAATTATTGTAGTGATTTGTAGTCATAACATTATACTTATCTACTCATATGCTTATTCTAAATCTTGGTTGAAGACTTATTTTATTCATGACAAACATTTTTCTCTGGCCATTAATGATGACAAAACTACTCAACACCGGTAGAAGTGTTAATGATTTCATCCAAGAACTAGAATTAAATTTCTTTATAGCATACAACCACTTTAGCAAAAGTCATAGGACTTATCCCAATCTCTATATACCATAGCCATTGCCTTTTGCTTTCCCTCCCATAATTTTCTATAAATAGGCATATAGTTGAATACCTTTTTTAAGACTATACTAATACCGGCGATAGAAATTATGAGTACTTTTATAAGATTTCATATTTTATTGGCAATTAAGTTCGAGTTTAATCTAGAATGATCTTAAGAAAGGATAACCGATACATATGTATGTAGACCATAGTATTGTATGATTTCAAAATAATCATGAGCTTTATCACTCAAAGTATCCAATTGTGTCCTGACTTTCTATTTTTATATTTAATAATCCAAAGCTTTGGCTCTAATTCAACAATCTTAAATTCATGATGCAAGTCAACTAAATACTATGTCATTGTAATTTGCACTTCCATCTTAACGGCAAAATGGAGCTCTTTACATAACTCTTCACCTCTTCCCATATAATTAATCATGCTTGCAGTGCAGAAGACATTGACACATTAGCAGCTACCTAATCAACTGACTAGATATTCCATAAAGAGCTTCAAGCACTAAAAAATGTGGAACTCCTGTGTCATGTAAAATTCCTATGTCATATAGACTTTTTGCATGATATTATGTACTGGCTTGCTGAGAATTATCTTTCATGTCATCTTCATTTGGTACATCATTTTCCTAAAAAAGTAACTTATCCACATGAATCGTATCATCAATAAATATGTAAAGTGATGCTTGCCAATAATAGTCTCTAGCACATCACTATCCACTAGAGGAAACTGATTCCTAATATATCTCAAACCAATGTTCGTTGGGACATTATTCATAATGTATGAACTAGAGGAAATAATGTGTTCACTAACTTGAGTTGCCATTCATGTCCTCATCAACTGCTTCATAATCATTCCATTCAGGAGCAAGTTCGATGTCTTTAATGGGATACACATTTATATACAACTTTGCACTGGATAGATATAGATACGAACTTATAGTTGAAAAGATTATTTCAATATTCTCATCATCTATAATTAGATTGGGTTTATCTTTAATACTATTGGCTGTACAACTTGTAGGTATCTATATATTATCATTATTTTATACCTTCTTCAATGCAGAGACTTTGTGTAACTTGTCCTTCAACTCCTCAAATTCCATTCCATATTTAATCCTAATAGCCTTTTATGGTTGTCGTACTTAATATCATATGATTCGTTAATCATTAAACCAATAATATAGCATAAAGCCATGATTGTTTATCTCCTATTTCACTAAATATATGATAAATAAAATAAATTTAAGTATGCTATAAAAAAATTACAAATGAATTAGTATGTGTTGTCGACCTTACCGTCGTGGCCTGTAGCTACGAAGTGGCACCGGATGTTTGCCCCTTTACTCCGAAATCTAGGCATTCCCGGATTTGCAAAATAATGTTAGAGACCCGAGCCGGGGATCCCGGTGAGGGCACTCCGACGATCAAGTTAGCGGATGGCAAAGCAGAACAGATCCCTTAAGGCAGATCCTACTTCGGTCACCATGCTTAGAGGAGTGTTGAATAAAGGATTGAGTAGGAGAAAATGAGAGAGAGATGGTGCTTGAGTTGTGGCGACTGTGCTCTCGAGACTCGCTCCAGAAGTCCTCTGGGAGCCTCCTACCTTCAAGTCACTTGTCTCGCTACTTCGTGTTTTTGCCCTCTTTTGGATGCTTACCTTCTTTCTCGCCCATTGGTTCCTTTTTAGATCGTCGATCACTCTAGTGCCTCGATTTTCCCCCTCTGGGGGGGCTTAGGGGTCAACGGTGTTCATTGGCCGCTCTTCCAAGGTCATTTCTTCTCGTAGTTGAGAGTTAAGTTGTGAACATGTCTTGCCCGGCGTGTTGTCACGAAGGGAGAAATTAGATGGAACCTCGATCTAGGTGCAGCCGCCCTCGGGTTTGAGACCCTGAATGCGGCCTTCTCTTTCGGGGGATTTCAGGTGGTCAGTCGCAGGGTCGACATCTCGATTAAGGTGCCCATCCCAAATTGGTGCAAATGAGGTTATGCGCACCATTACATATTTAGGGTGCCATACTGGGCCCGCCGCACAGTGCGGGCCTGCTTCGGCGACGATGTTGGGACTGGCGCCTTCATTCTTCCCGATACTTCCAAAGAGATGGCTTGACTTCGATCGAGGTGGGCTCGACCCTTGGGAAGCCACCTGGCAAAGGAGCGGAGGAGGGCTCGACTCCGGCCGAGGTGGGCTCGACCCTTGGGGAGCCACCTGGCGAAGGAGTAGAGGTAGGCTCGACTTCGGCCAAAGTGGGCTTGACCCTTGGGGAGCCACCTGACGAAGGAGTAGAGGCAAGCTCGACTTCGGCTGAGATGGGCTCGACCCTTGGGGAGCCACTTGGCGAAGGAGTAGAGGTAGGCTCGACTTCGACCGAGATGGTTTCGACCCTTGGGGAGCTACCTGATGAAGGAGCAAAGGTAGGCTCGATTTTGGCCGAGGTGGGCTCGACCCTTGGGGAGCCACCTGGTGAAGGAGTAGAGGCAAGCTCGACTTCGGCCAAGGTGGGCTCAACCCTTGGAGAGCCACCTAGCGAAGGAGCAGGGGTAGGCTCCACCCTTGAAAAGCCACCTGGTAAAGGAGCAAGGGCAGGCTCGACTTCGGTCGAGGTGGGCTCGACCCTTGGAGAGCCACCTGGCGAAGGAGCAAAGGCGGGCTCGACTCCGACCGAGGTGGGCTCGACCCTTGGGGAGCCACCCGGCGAGGAGCAGAGATGCCAAGCTCGGGCCAAGGTGGGCGCGATCATTGGTGGGGCCACCTGGCAGGGGAGCTCGAAAGAAAACTTGACACGACTATCTACCTGTTAGGCTGCCAGCTGGATCCAAGGTGTACTCCATGTCAGCGGTCTTGCCATATCATCTGCCCCCCACTCCCAAGTCCCATCGAAGCACTGTGGTTGGGACGTGGAGAGTTAATGCAGAGATGACGTGGGAGAAAAAAAATCTGATATAATTATTGCCATGATTGCCGTCGCTCCGCATGTTGCACCGAGGTCCAATGCGCAGGCACCACGTCCATGATTTTGACGGACCATAATTATGCCATGCCAGACTCGAGGCGATTTTTAGCAAATCGAAGCATCGACGCCAGGCGCCTTCACACGTGACGCTTATTCGATAGTGGGGGAGAAAAAGGATTGTATGACCATTGTCGATTGGCTTTGAAAAGAGGGGGAACTTTCCAAAAATGAGGTCTTTTGATTTTTTCGCACCTCGCCGGCGATTGCAGTGATCCTTCTTCTTCTCCTGGATTGCCTTTCTTCACCAAAACAAGCAGGTGAGTGCCTTGTGATCTTTTCTTCTTCTTCTGCTTCTTCCGTTGCCCCTCCGGTGGCAGAGGCTTCCTCCGGCCCCTCCAGCTTCGCCTCGATGATGATCGGAGAAGACCTTTCCTTAATTCGGGAGTCGTTTGGGGTCTTGGAATCTATCCAGCTTTCGCTCTTGAAACCAGGGGAGCGGGTTACTTCGAGTGGCCCTAGCCAGGTTGCTTTATATGAAGACTACCTCGTCGACGGTCTTCATTTTCCACTCCATCCTTTTTTCCTTTCCTTTCTTAGCCACTTTTGCCTCATCCCAGCCTAGTTGGTCCCTAATACCATCAGGGTCATCTTTGCCTTTATCGTATTCTATTATTTCCACGGGTTTGTTGCCCGTTTTTCTTTGTTCAGGGCCTTGTTCACCCTAAAGCGTCTCTCCATCGATGATGGGTGGTGGTACCTTTCTCCTTGGCCCAAATGCCTCCGGTTTGACCTCCCCACATCCATTAAGGGATAGAAGAACCGGTTTTTCTTTGCCTTGGTCGAGGACATTGACTGGGTCTGGAGTGAGCTGGACCAGTCCCCGAACCGAAATACCCAAATAGTGCCGACTGACTAGGAAGCCTTCTCCCTACTTCTTAGTGACGAACTTCCTTCCCTTGAGGTTCTGCTCTCAGAGAAAAACTTGTTCGAGGCCCGGGTTAGCCCGATTCGGGTGATTAGTGAGGCTCCGCGCCTCTCTCTTTCTCTTCTTCTTTTTTTTTGGCTGATCTCCTTTTACCTTTTTCTTTTCCAGGGATGAAGTTCTCAATAGACAACCTGATGGAGTCAGCCCGCAAGAGGTGCGCTTCGACTGGGGCCCGGGACTCCATGTCGAAGAGGGCCCGGGTGGAAGCAGACCAAGGGCCTAGGCCCACTTCGACCTCGGAGCAGAGGGCGGTGGAACCGGCTCCTCGGTCGCCTCGGCAGCAGACTCCTACCCCGAAGATCGTCGACATCGATGGGGGGAGGGAAGAAAAGCAACTGACGCATCCACCTCCTCCGACAGTCACAGTGGCCAGCATTTCGGTGGTAGCTACGGTGGCAGCGATTACGGTGGCCCCGCTGCCTACGTCTTCACTTGTCGAAGATGCCCCTACGCAGCCCTCCTCCGAGCCCCGCTATGCATCGATGGGGATTCCAGGGAACGCCTCCGTCATCCAGGATCAGGGCCTGGCAGAGAAGATGATGGAATACGCGGTCCAACCTTGGGACCGTCGCTTGAAGGAAGGCAGGGACTACTCAGCGGCGTTGCTTGGGATCCTCCCACAGCTCTTCTCAGTGAGTATCTAGCATTTTTTTTAATGTTCCAGTTGGATTTCAGAGAGTCTAACCTCTTTTTTGATGTAGGTCGGGACCGATGTGCTCCTACTTCAGGGCTTCCTCGCCAGCTCAGCGAAGAGGGAGGTCGACAAGGAGAAACAGCTGGTCAATCTCGTGTCCGATGTGAAGGGGCTGATGGAGAAGGGCCAGGAGCTGAAGGAAAGAAATAGGATCCTCTGGGGGGATCTGGCCCATGCTGAGGAGCGTACCAAGGACCTCGAGATGTCCCTCTTCGAGGAGAGGATACTGACCCAGCGTCGCACTGAGGAGACCGTGGCGAAGGTCAATCGCCTGGAGGGGTGATCCCGGGTTCTGGAGACCTGGGTCAAGGAGGTTCTAGTAGAGCTGGCAGCGGTCAAAGAGAAGACGACATACGTCACGAGGCTGTTGGAAGCTGTGTGGAGAGAAACCCTCGAGGCCGAGCCAAAGTCCCAGGCATCCCAGGAGTTCAAGGATGAGGTCCACGAGGCTGCCGTGGACTCATTCCTGAAGGGGTTCGAGGTTTGCCGAGAGAAGGTGGGCTCACTCTTTCCGGAGCTCGACTTGGGAGGTGTTGTTATTGGTGACACCGAGGAGCAGCCTAAGGAGCTGGGGGCATCTTCAGGAGCGGCTGAGGAAGTGATCGCCGGGCAGCCAGTCGAGCAGGCAGCTGGCGATGTAGAGGCCCGCCAACTAGGGAGGGAGCCAGCGACCCAGTGACCCCGGGTCCTTCTTCATTTTAGGTTTTGTACCTAGCATAAAGTTTTTCATTTTGTCTTTTTTTTGGGTCGCCCAGCCTGTCGGGGTCCTCTTCACTTGTAAAAACTCTACACAAGACATGAAGTTCTCTTTTTCCTTCACATCTTTGTGCTTTGGTCTTCTGTTTTGTCTTTCCATGCTTTTTAAAATTTCATTTGCTTCAATCTTGTCTGACTTCGAGCTTCGATCCCCCTTGAGGTCGATGGCAGATCTAGGATCCCTTGGTTTCTACTAGAGCCAAGTTCACAACTTTGGTTAGAAGTTCAACTTCGACTCTCGATCAGAAAGCAGGTTTTTGGAGGCTTCTAGGCTTCGGTGCTGGACTCCTGGAGCTTCTATTGCCGGGGCTTTTGGCCTTAAGTTCGTGGGCTTCATGAGTTTCCGGTGCTGAGGTTTCCGATCTTTGGTTATCGGACTGGAGTCTAGGCTTTAGGTGCCGGGCTTCTGGAGTTTCCGATTTTTGGTTACCGGATTGGAGTCCGGGCTTTAGGTGCCGGGCTTCTAGAGTTTCCAGTCTTTGTTGCCAGACTGGAGTCCGGGCTTTAGGTGTCAGGCTTCTGGAGTTTCCGATCTTTGGTTACCGGACTAGAGTCCGGGTTTTAGGTGCCGGGCTTCTGGAGTTTCCGATCTTTGTTACCGAACTAGAGTCTGGGCCTTTAGGTGCCGGGCTTTTGGAGTTTTTGGTCTTTGTTGCCGGACTAGACTTCGAGCTTTTGCTACCGGACTAAACTTCGGGCTTTAGGTGCCAGACTGAATTCTGGTTTTTGCTACCGGACTGGACTCCGAGCTTTAGTTTCTTCCAACAGATCGCTTGCGGGACTCCTAGCATCCCATCTTTGATCGCCAGGCCTAGGGTCAGGTGATGATAGTCCCACGAGATAGAGACAAGCATTGCGCTAAAGAGAATTTCATTATTAATGATAGGAGGTTTTACATCATTGATAATACATTCTCAAGTTGGCGGCATTCCAAGTCACGGAAATCATGCCCCATCGAGCTCGGCGAGGTAATAGGCCTCGTGAGGAAGGGCTTCAACCATCCTGTAAGGGCCTTCCCAGTTTGGAGAGAGCTTGCCACACTCTCGAGGTTGGGAGGCTTCCGCCCGTCACAGCACCAGATCTCCCAGACGGAAGGACTTCGGCCTCACCCTGGAGTTATAATATCTGGCCACCCATTGTCGATAGGCTGCCATCCGGACTCGAGCCTTGTCCCTTGTCTCTTCAAGCAGATCTAGATTAAGCAGGAGGCGTGCTAGGTTCTCGACCTCGTCGTACTGCTCCACCCGTAGTGTTGGCAGACTTAGTTCTACTGGGATCATCGCTTCTGTACCGAAGATGAGGTTGAATGATGTTTCAGCTATGGCCGTCCTCGACATTATATGGTATGCTCATAGGACACTGGGGAGTTCTTCGGCCTACCTACCTTTGGCTTGGTCCAGTCTGGTTCGGAGCCCTTGAAGGATAGTCCGGTTAGTCACCTCGGCCTCCCCGTTAGTCTAAGGGTGTGCCATCGAGGTGAAGCGATGGTGGATGCCGAGGTCGTTGCAAAACTCCTCGAACTTTTGATTGTCGAATTGTCGTCTGTTGTCGGTGATGATTGTGTGGGGGAGCCCGAAGTGGCATACAATTAATTTCTAGAAGAACTTGCTAACGTTCGCCTCCATGATCCGGGCTAACGGTTCAGCCTTGACCCGCTTTGTGAAGTAGTCATGGCAACTATCAGGAACTTACACTACCTGGACGTAGGAGAAAAGGGACCAAGGATGTCCATGCCCCACTGGGTGAACGGCCAGGGGGTAGAGAGCTAGGAGAGCGGTGCAGCCGGCTGGCGTTGCATGATAGCATGACGCTGGTAGCGGTCACACCTCTTGACGAAGTTGGCTGCATCCTCCCTCATTGTTTCCCAGTAGTATCCCTGGCGAAGGGCCTTGTATGCCAAAGTTCTACCCCCACGTGATTTTCGTAGAGGCCTTCGTGTATCTCCTGGAGCACGACTGCTGCCTTTGAGGGTCTCAAGCATTTGAGAAGTGGGTAGGAGTTGGATCTTTGGTAAAGTAGCCCGTTCATCAGCACAAAGCGCACGGCCTTCCTTTTGATGAGGTCGGCCTCTATTCGATCTTCGGGCAAGGTATCGTCGATGATGTACTTGACATACTTGTCCATCCAACTGGGCTCCGGGATAACTTGTTGGACCTCTCTAGTGCTTCGTAGCTCGGGGTCTGAAGATGCTCGATGTAGGTGCGGCCCAGGGAGGAGTCCGGCAAGGTTGCTAGCCAGGAAAGGGCGTCGCCGCGCGCGTTCTCTCCATATTGAATGTGGGAGATGCTGAAGCACTTGAAACCTGCCACACTTGTACATACCAGCTCCAGGTACTTTGATATTTGAGGATCCCGGGCCTCGAATTCGCCCGAGACCTGCCCGACCACTAATTATGAGTCGGTGAAGACTTTCAAACTGGGTTCGCCCAATTCGCGAGAGACCCTCAGTCCTGCGAGGAGGTGCATTCGACGATGATTCCTTCGCCATTTGCAAGGATGAGTCCAGCTCCACTTCCGTCGGAGTTGGATGCTCCATCCACATATAAGACCCAGATGTCCCCCTCCGGTTCAGGTCCCGGTTGTTGATTCTGGGGACTCTCTTCCAGCCCCTCACCTAGGCATGCACACTCAACCAAGAAGCCAGCCAGTACCTACACCTTCATGGATAACCTCGGGTGGTAGGCGATGTCAAACTCGCTGAGCTTCAGCACCCACTTCGCCAGGCATCCGGATGTGTCAGGGTAGCTTAGTACGGCTTTCAGCGGTTGATCCATCAGAACCGTAATTAGGTGTGCTTGGAAGTAAGGCCTGAGGCATTGGGCATACATAATGAGTGCAAAAATTAACTTCTCGGATCGAGAGTACCTGACCTCAGCATCGTGGAGAAGTTTGCTTGTATAGTACACGGGCCTCTGGATCCCTCCTTCATCTGTACGGACCAAGACCGAGCTGACGGCCTCCGGGGTGACCTCCATATACAGGAGGAGCTCTTCTCCCTTCTCTGGTCAGGATAGTAGTGGTGGTGATGCCAGGGTCTTCTTCAGCTCTTCGAAGGCCTCCTGGCACTCCTTCGTCTAAGTGAAGTCAAGCATCCCCCGTAGTGCCTTGAAGAAGGGTTGGCAATGATCGGCAGATCATGAGATGAATCGGCACAGGGTTGCTATCCGATCGGTGAGTCGCTGAACTTGTTTCTTGGAGGTGGGCTGCTCCATGTCAAGAATCGCTCAGACCTTCTCTAGGTTGGCTTCTATCACCTTCTGGGTGACCATGAAGCCATGAAATGTTCTTGCTGCTACGCCAAAGGTGCAATTCGTCAAGTTCAACTTCATTTGATGGAGGCGAAGGTTGCGGAAGGTCTCTGCCAGGTTGTTGATGTGGTCCGAGGTCAGCTTGCTCATGACGAGCATGTCATCCACGTACACCTGCATGTTGTGGCCAATTTGGTCTTTAAAGATCTTGTTAACCAGTCACTGGTACGTGGCGCCAGCGTTCTTCAGGCTGAAGGGCATCATTCTATAGCAATATGTCCTGCAGTCTGTGATGAAGGCAGTGTGCTCCTCGTCCTTCGGATGCATCCGGATCTGGTTGTACCCGAAAAATACGTCCATGAAGGAGAGGAGGCGGTGCCCCGAGGTGGCATCAAAACCCAGAAAATGCATCCATGAAGGAGAGGAGGCGGTGCCCCGAGGTGGCATCCACGAGCTGGTCGATCTTCGGAAGGGGAAAGCTATCTTTTGGGCAAGCACGGTTGAGATCGGTATAGTCTACATAGATCCTCTATTTTTCGTTGTTCTTTTTGACCATGACCACATTCACCAGCCAGCTGGGGTACTGCACTTTACGAATGAAGCCAGTAGTGAGGAGCTTCTCCACTTCGTCATTGATAGCCTTCTGCCTCTCCGAGGCAAAGCTTCTCTTCTTCTGCTGAACTGGGTGGCACTGCAGATCGATCTTCAACTGGTGGGTGATGACATCTGGGGGAATACCTGGCATATCTATCGCAGTCCAGGTGAACACATCCGCATTCGCCCGAAAGAAACTAAGCAAGCAAGCCTGTTCATCTTCTGGTAGTTGGGCTCCTACCTGCACCGTCTTCAGTGGGTCCGAGCCAAGAGAATATGTCAGGAGGCGCTCGATGGGGCCATCCTTAGGGTCTTGCACCCTTTGGTCAAGGTCATCGACATTGGAGTTGAGCTCGGCACCTCGGGCACCTGGGATAGCTTGCAAGCAGTGCGGGACAGGCTGAGTGCCCCCCTCATCTCGCCCACACCGTGAGGGGTCGGGAATTGCACCAACAATCTCTTAGTATATATGACCGTATCAAGTAGGTTGAGCCCGGGGTGGCTTAGGATAGCATTTTATGGTGATAGGAGTCTACGGTAAAGGTCATCATGACTGTGCTCTGCCAAGGTGGTGACTCGGCGATGATAGGAAGGGTAATTTCTCCCTCGATTCCCATAGAATCTCCGGTGAAGCCTACGAGAGAGGTGTGCACTGGCCTTAGCCGATTAGGGTACAAGTTCATCTGAGAGAAAGCATCATAAAAAAGTACATCCATGGAGCTCCCACTATCAACCATGATGCGTCTTACAGAATGCTGGGTGATGGTCATCTCGACCATGATAGCATCGTTGTTTACATTTTCTTCCTCACCTCCCTTTCCCTTCACAAAAGGGAGTACATTTTCTAGATCTCGTCCCTCTCGGGCTCTCTTCAATGTGCGCTCTATTCCCCAAGAAATCATGCCCACAAGCTTCTCAGTGGGCCGATTATCAACTACAGGAACAGGGGGGAGAGCCGCAAGTGGTTGATCCTCTGTCGGAACCTCACTCCTCATGAACTTCCTAAGCTAGCCTCTCCTGATCAGGTCTTTGATTTCTTTTCTCAAGTTACGGCAGTCCATAATGTTGAGACCGTGGTCGCGGTGGAACTGGTAGTACTTCATATTATCGTGACCGCTTGATGGCTTCAGTGGAGGAGGTCAGTGCAGGTAGCGTTCGCCCTCGATCTCCATAAGAATCTTCGACCTCGGAGCCAGGAGGGGAGTGAAAGTCTTCTTGGAAATGGGACCATCTCTCAACTTTGGTCCCGTTCGGGAGTCCTCAGGTGCCCTAGGTCTTCGCGTTCCAAGTGCATCTCTTGGGATGGGCTTCTTTGAGGGCTTCCCATCCAATTCTCTCCTAGTGCGATCAGCCTCCTCGATGCGGATGTACTTATGGACACGGAGGAGTTCAGAATACATCTTTGATAGCTTCTTATTGATGGGGATATCAAAATCCATCCGGATTTTTCTTTTTTATCCCTGATTTTATTTTTATTTTTTTGTAATTTTCTTATTCCACCTATTCTGGTTATCCCTACTATTCCCACTTTATCCCTCTTTTATTCCTGACTTATTCCTCCTTATCCCCATCATCTTCAACCTCAAGACTATTACCATAACTCCCTTTTTTTTCGTCACCAGTCCCAGATCCGCCATGCCCGACCACCGGTGACCCCCAACGATAGTCCACCTTCCCCCGACGATAATCTCCTCGTGGGAACGCCGGCGAATTCCACCGGAGCCACCCACAGCCATTCGCCCCTTGTTGCTCCATCCATGCCATGGCGCGCCCCTCTCCCTTGTGTGGCCAACGCACCGCCAGCCTCCACCTCCATCGTCCATGCCACTGATCCGGAATAAGCCTCGGCCAAAGTTCCCGCCCCGGCCTCCTTCCCCCCCACTGGTCCGATCAGGCCTCCTTCGACTGCACCGCCATCTCCTCAGCCCCGCCCTCCACTTGGAGTCATCCTCAGCCAGCCCACGGAGCTCCTCCCTACTGCCGTCACTAGTCACCACCGACTCTAGCCACCGTGTCTACCGTCCATGCTGCCCTCCTCCCCACTGTGCCACTACCCCAGTCGACCGACCGAGAGATCACCGTGTTGGCCTTCTCCCCATCCATGCTGCCATCGTCGCCCAGTGCTAGTCACCGATGAAGCCCGCCGGAGTCTCTCTATTCCACCCTGCATCGGATCGAGAGAGGAAGAAGGCACCGAGCACAAACGTGAAAGCTCTACACGGTCACCAAAGCAGTGCCGTCCCCTGTTGCCGACCTCAGTGCTGCACGATTTTTTGGAGCTGCATGATTTCCAAAGCACACGATTCTCAAAGTAGCAGGAATTTCATAGTTGCATAGATTTCAGAGCAGGCATTGATCTTGGTGAATCCAGAATATGCCTAATTTTTTTATTTTAAATCTGGATGTATGGACCAGTTGGAAAGTTATTTAAATTAGTTTTATATTAGGATTAGTTTGATTTTCCCACCATATGGAGAGGATTGTGTTTTGTTTTCTACCATGTTTTCAGGCTACAAACAAAGCAGGTTTGGGGTGTTACCTTTTATGAGCTACATGCCTTGTATTCTTTACTTGGACCCCAAGTTTTGTAAGGCTATATAAAGGCACCTCCTCTCTTGAATAATATATGAAGAATTATGAATTTTTGAAAAAGAGTGTTCTCGGTTCTGCCTCCGTTAGGAGTGGGCATGAGGCCCATCTTTCTTTCACCTGCGGGTGTCGAGGGGTGTGAGACCCCACTGCCTTCGCTTTCGAGCGTCGAGGGGCGTGAGGTCCTAGTTATTTTCTTCCTCGCTGAGTCCCCTCTATGATCTTGGAGCTTCTCCTTCACGGTCCCAGGTAGCGATTTGGGTGGGACGCCCTAGGCTCTGCATGTAGTATAATGGGTGGAATGTCCTATACTACATGTAGTAGGGTGGGTGAGATGCCCTAGAGGTACGACGTCTCTCCGTGAAGGTAAGTCCCAAGTCCATAGAGTATCCATCTTTCTTTCCCCTACATTTTTTTTTCGCCTTCTTGACCCTAATCACAGGAGACTTCTCAGCTCTCCAACGATCCTCCTAGCCCCCCTTGTCCCGCATCACTTGTCCAAAGAATAAGTCAGGTGGGAGGTCTTGAGCCCTCACTTCAATGCCAGCATGGCGACGGGCTCATCCAAGCTGTAGATCTCCAAGGCGATAGCTTTGAAGTGGGTTACATAGTCTCGGAGGAGCTCATGATCTTGCTGTCGGATAGAGAAGAGACTATTCACCTCTCATGGCACTTTTTGATAAGCGTCAAAGTGGGCCACGAACCTCCTCTCCAGCTGTTGGAAGGAGTCTATTCTTTCAGGCTCGAGACGGGTGAACCAGACTCGAGCGACCTTCCAGAGGGTGGCTGGGAAGGCAATGCATAGGAGGGCGTCCGTCACCCCCTGGACTCTCATGAGAACTTTATAGCTCTCCAAGTGGTCCAGGGGATCGGTGGTTCCATCGTAGGGATCCATCTGAGGCATGCGGAACCGATTTGGAATCGGTTTCTCTTGGATTTCTCAGGGGAAGGGAGGTCAGGTGTCATAGCCCACTGGCTCCTTGGAGGAGCCCTGTATATTGGTAAACTGATAAGAGAGCTCTGCCAACTTGCGCTCTTGTTCTTCTAGGCGCCTCTCGACCAGGCATCGGATGGCCTTGTCAGTGGAGCCTTCCACTAAGACTGCTGGAGAAGAAGGAATTGATAGTTGGGGATGGTCATGATGGGGGGCCTTGCCTCGGCGGTGCTTGCCGTGCTTGACGACATCATTGTCGTTCGTCGGGGATCGGCTCTCCCGGTCTACCGACCTAGAGTGATTTCTCTTTACGGGGGTTTGGTGACTCCCACAGGGATTGGTCGTGGCCCGCGGATGGGATGGCCTGCCTTGGATGGAGCACAGGCTTTCACGGGGGCCCACGGCTTGGGCCGCGAGAGTTCCTGGCTGGGGTTGAGTGACCAGGGAGCACTGTTGATGCTGCAATTGCCTCACGACTGTGGTCAGCACCTGCATATGTTGGACAAGTGTAGCATACTGGCCATCTACCGATGGAGGTTGAGGAGGAGCGGGAAGCTCCCTTTCTGGGCTATATGGGCTCGGGGGAGAGGGTGCATCTCCTGCTCGATTGGTGGAAGCTTCTCTTCTGCAAGTCACCACCATACATCGAGTAGAGCTGTCAAGCTCATGGGAGGGCTTTTATGGGGGCTTTTCTCCCCTACCTGTGCGCTAATCTGTTGCCGACCTTATCATCGTGGCCTGCAGCTGTGAAGTGGTGCCATATGTCTGCCCCTTTACTCCGGAATCTAGGCATTCCCGGATCTGCAAAATAGTGTTAGAGACCCGGGCCGACGATTCTGGTGAGGGCACTCCGACAATCAGGTTAGCGGATGGAAAAACAGAATAGATCCCCTAAGGCGGATCCCACTTTGGTCACCATGCTTAGAGGAGTTTTGAATAAAGGATTGAGTAGGAGAAAATGAGAGAGGGACGGTGCTTGAGTTGTGGCGACTGTGCTCATGGGACTCGCTCCGGAAGTCCTCTGGGAACCTCCTGCCTTCAAGTCACTTGTCTCGCTACTTCGTGTGTTTGCCCTCTTTTGGTTGCTTACCTTCCTTCTCGCCCGTTGGTGCCTTTTTAGATTGTCGATCGCTCAAGTGCCTTGATTTTCCCCCTCTAGGGGGTTTAGGGGTCAACGGTGTCCGTTGGCCGCTCTTCAAAGGTCATTTCTTCTTGTAGTTGGGAGTTAAGTTGTGAACATGTCTTGCCCGACATGTCATCACGAAGGAAGAAATTAGGTGGAACCTCGATCTAGGCGCAGCCACCCTCGGGTCTGAGACCCTAAATGCGGCCTTCTCCTTTAGAGGGTTTTAGGTGATCAGCCACAAGGTCTGACATCTCAATTGGGGTGCCCCTCCCAAATTGGTGCAAACGAGGCTACGCGCACCGTTACAGATTTGGGGCACCGTACTAGGCCCGCCGCACTGCATGCACCTGCTTCGGCAGTGGTCTTGGGGCTGGCACCTTCGTTCTTCCTGATGCTTCCAAAGAGAGGGCTCGACTTCGACCGAGGTGGGCTCGACCCTTGGGGAGCCACCTGGTAAAAGAGTGGAGGAGGGCTTGACTCCGGTCGAGGTGGGCTCGACCATTGGGGAGCCACTTGGCGAAGGAGCAGAGGCAAGCTCGACTTCGACCGAGGTGGGCTCGACCCTTGGGGAGCCACCTGGCAGAGGAGTAGAGGCAAGCTAGACTTCAGCCGAGGTGGGCTCGACCCTTGTGGAGCTACCTGGCGAAGGAGCAGAGGTAGGCTCGACTTCGGTCGAGGTGGGCTCGACCCTTGGGGAGCTACCTGGCAAAGGAGAAGAGGCAGGCTCAACTTCGATCGAGGTGGGCTCGACCCTTGGGAAGCCACATGACGAAGGAGCAGAGGCAGGCTCGACTTCGACCGAGGTGGGCTCAACCCTTGGGGAGCCACCTGGCAAAGGAGCAGAGGTGCAGAGCTCAGGCCGAGGTGGGTGTGACCGTTGGTGGGGCCACCTGGCGGGGAAGCTCGAAAGAAAACTTGACATGGCTATCTGCCTATCAGGCTGCCAGCTAGATCCGAGGTGTACTCCACGTCAGCGATTCTGCCATATCAGTATGATATATGAACAATGATTGAATATGCAATCATGTTACATGATGACAAAGAACATGTTTGCTTGATATGTATATCAATTAATATTTATATACTAAAGCAATATGCTACTAGGGTGAAAATGGGTCAAGCTGGACTGGGTTACAAGTGACCTTAATTTGACCCGATCCTTTGATCAGGTTTTATTATTGAACCTAAACCCAACCCAATAGAAGATCGAGTCGATTTAGGTAGGGTCCATGGGCAAATCAAATATTCACGATCTAAAGAATCTAAAAAAAATAGATCTAGATAGGATCCAAATCAAATATAGGAAACTATATTTTAATTAATATATAGCAACTACTATTAATCACACAATATACAAGAAACAATACTCTCAAAATAAGTTAGGATATAAAAATAATTATAAATATATATTTATATTAAAAAGATGATTCATATAAGTCTTACATTATAACTTAAAGATCCAAAAAAGTTTGGATTATAATGGTATTACCGAGTTTGGATCAGGTTAGGTCAAATCGAGTCCCAATTCAGTAAATCCAAACTCGATCCAGAAAAGAAATTGGTCCAATTTTAGGACCCGATCCGGATTGATGCATCTTTGAAAATTAGTTAAATTGGGTCTAAGCAGGTTGGATCAAGTCAAGTTATGGATCAACCCGACCCATTTACACCCTTGTATGCTACATTGTAATTCAAAGCAAATATAATTTTTTTTATTTTAATTTTAGACACTAGCATGCATCTACCAATCAAATACACAACCATAATCATAAAAATTATTAAGTTTTAACATCAAATAATAAAGATTTAATATATTTTAAGAATAAAAAAATAAAATAAATTAAGATAACTTTTTAAAATAAAGGGATCATGAGAACTGTATAAAAAGAATAAAATCATGATCACATGGAGAGGAGACAACTGGGAGGGAAAAAATTTCATCCAAAAAGAAATCAAGAAGATGTTACCATGAAAAAAAATAGAGGGACCATGGGAGGGGAAGAAGGAAGCCATGGGGCACCATTGGGGAAGAAGAAGCGAACACGGGGGAGGGACATCTTATATAATTGAAATTGTAGGCTTGGCCCATGGTTTCAATTAAATTTCAGAAATGGTCAACCAAGAGTAAGTCTTTGTGCACCACGTGCGATGTAGCAAATCCAACGTGGCCCACATAGCTTTTTTCTATTGGTCCACCTATATCCGAATTGGCTTGACGGGACAGGGTGTATAACAGGTTAAAAGTTGAGCATGATGATCATTAATTACCATTCAGCTTTTTTTAAAATTTTTATGTAGACCAAAATACCCTTTCCCTCCAACCTACTTTTTTCCCACCATCTTGCTTGGATTTTGGTAAATGTTTCAGTCTAAAATTTGCTATAGCTTTGGTCCAAGGAATTAGTAAAGGTTGAATATAAGCTTTTTTCTCTCTCTGAAAAAGTGCTCTATTTTGGTTCGAGGTTGGAATAAGCCACCAAAGACTTCCACTATTTTGGTCTGAGGTTGGAATAAGCTATCAAAGACTTATTCTAAGTTCAAGATAAAATGGCATCTCCAACAGGAAGTAAACCAAGCCTTCATAGAATCTTGTTTAGTTTTCTTTTTATAGTTCCTTTATTACACCAATTATTTTAGAAGTTAGAGAAAGCTAATGATGTAGGAAACCATATAATACTCCTTTAGCATCCATGGGATTTTATGATACTCTGGAAGTCATAACTTAGTTCACAGTTGATAGGTATTCCTGGTAGGAGGGGATAATAAATATAGTTTAAGATTTTGTGAAGGGATGTCGTAGGTTTATAATTAGGGTGTCATAGTTTTTGAAATGGGATGTTGTAATATTGTTTTAGCATATTATTGACATCCTTTAGCATCCGTAGCATGTTATGACATCCTATGAGTCATACCTCGGTCCACAAGAGATAGGTTCTCCAAATAGTAGGGGTTTCTATTTTTAATTCCATATTTTATGATTGGGTGTCGTAATCTTTTAACTAAGGTGTCATAATTTCTGAACTAAGATGTCGTTCAATGAAAACTTCTTTTTTTAAAAATCTTTTTTCTTCATGGTCTTTTTATCACAATCTAACAATCTTATTCAAGTCAATACATGATTGAAATATCCTATGACGAAAGATAAAAGCTTTCATTTTCTATTTTGTACCGAGTTGTTCATGTTTCAAAACTTTTGATACTGAAGTATTCTCAGAAGTATTTTATTATAATGTAGGTGTCATATATCATCAATACATACTGAAACATTTCTATTATAGAGGATCAAAACATTCTGTTTAAGATTTTGTATAGGGATGTCATAGGTTTATAACTAGGATATTGTAGTTTTTGAACTGGAATGTTGTAATATTGTTTCAGCATATTATTGACATCCTTTAGCATCTGTAGCATGTTATGACATCCTATGAATCATACCTCAGTCCACAAGAGATAGGTTCTCAAGATAATAGGGGTTTCTATTTTTAGTTTCATGTTTTATGATTGGGTATCACAATTTTTTAATTAGGGTATCGTAACTTCTGAACTAGGATGTTGTTCAATGAAAACTCCTTTTTTTAAAATCTTTTTTCTTCCTAGTCATTTTATCCCAATCTAACAATTTTATTTAAACTAATGCACGATTGAAATGTTCTATGATGGAGGATAAAAGTTTTCATTTTTTGTTTTGTACCAAGTTATTCATGTTTCAAAATTTTTGATACTGAAGTATTCTCGAAAGCATTTTATTATAATATGGGTGTTATATATCAGCAATGCATACTAAAACACTTCTATTATGGAGGATCAAAAAATCCGGTTTAAGATTTTATATAGGTGTTGACTCCATTATTGATTTTGATGATAAGCAAAATTGTTAAGTATAAGTTGAGTACTAATAATTTTCTTGAAGTGTGTTTATTAAAAAAAGGTGCTCGTAAATTTGAAAAAGATTGTTTGATTGAAGAAGTCAAGTTTAGATGAAAGATCTGCTCAAAGAAGAGTTGAATAGTCAAAGTTTGCTTGAATGGATACTTGAGTGAAATATAAATTTGATTCAGCACAAGTTCAAGTATTTTTGTAAAGATCTCAGTGAGGTGCCGATTCAAAGTATCGACACATGATACTAAGTGTCGATACATGATAGTGAAGTGTCGACTCAAGCTGGTATGCAAAGAAAGTTTCAGATGGCATGGCTGAAGTATCAATACATGGACTTGAAGTGTCGACACATTGATCAGCTCATCACTTAAGATTTTTAAGTCATAGAACTTGCTAAAGATGAAGAACTACAGAAGTGTCGACACAGGATGCGAAGTGTCGACTCAAAGTGTCGACTCACCTGAAGAAGTGTCGACATATTTGAGATTTCCAGAAAGCCAGATTGAAGATATTTGAACTGGATGTCAACTCAAGAAATTCAAGTATCGACCTGAAGTGTCGACTCATAGCCTGAAGTATTGACACATGAAGTTCTGGGAACAATAATGGCTAGTTTTTCAAACGTAGATCTTGTCTCTTTTCATCCACAATGGCTAGTTTTTCATGTCTAACGGCTAGAAACTGGATTTGAGGCCTTGGAAAGGAATTTATATGCTCCAAATCAAATCAAAATGATAATTATTGAAGTTGTTGAAAAAGAATATCCAAGAGAGAAGAAAAGAGAGCATTCACTCCTATTCTTTGAAGTTCACCTACTCTCAAGTAAAAGCAAGCCTCCAAGCATTCAAGAGTCTTCAAGAGCATTAAAGATCAACCATTCTTGAGCAATCAAAGAGGCTTCATCAAGTTGAAAGCATCACAACATCGAGCTTCAAAGAGATACTCGCTTTTTGTTAGAAATCTTTTATTGTTTCTCTACTTCAAAACTTGTTTGTTGTAAGGGTTCTTGGTTAGCCTATTACAAAACCAAGGAAGGTTATTGGTGAGCCTTTGAAAACCAATTAGGTTCTTAGTTCGCCTGAAAAATCAAGAGAGGTTGGTGGTGAGCCTTAAAACCATTTAGGTTCTTGGTTAGCCCGTAAAATCAAGGAGGTTTTGACTTGTGAGCCTTATGAAAACAAGTCAGATTTTGATTAGTAAACCCGAAAAACTAATCAGCTATAATTGGTTGAGATTATAGTGAATTCCCGAGGAGATCTTGGGGAGTGGATGTAGGTGCATTGGATAGCACCGAACCACTATATTTCTTTGTGTTTGTGGTTGCTTGTCTCCTCTACTTGCTCTTACATTTATTGCTTTATATTTTTGCTGCACATTTACTTAAGAGCATTTCATTTGCATTCATAGTACTTGTTTAAATTGTTGGATTGGATCATATAATATTGCATTGTATCAAGTAATTATTTTTTAGAGACCTAATTTACCTCCCCTCTTGGGTTGCTTACTGGGCAACAATAGGAATGTTTATAACTAGGGTATCGTAGTTTTTGAACATGGGTGCCGTAATACTATTTCAGCATATTATTGACATCCTTTAGCATCTGTAGCATGTTATGATATCCTATGAGTCATACCGCAGTCCACAAGAGATAGGTTCTCCAGATGGTAGGGGTTTTGTTTCTAGTTTCATGTTTTATGATTGGGTATCATAATCTTTTAACCAGGATGTCGTAACTTCTGAACTAGGGTATTGTTCAATGAAAACTTTTTTTTTGAAATCTTTTTTTTCCTGATCTTTTTATCGCAATCTAACAATCTTTTTCAAGTCAATGCACAGTTGAAATATCATATGACGGAGGATAAAAACTTTCATTTTCTATTTTGTACTGAGTTGTTCATGTTTCAAAATTTTTGATACCGAAGTATTCTCAGAAGTATTTGATTACAATGTGGGTGTCATATATCATCAATGCATACTGAAACACTTCTATTATGGTGGATCAAAACATCCGGTTTAAGATTTTGTACAGGGATGTCGTAGGTTTATAACTAGGGTATCGTAGTTTTTTAACTGGGATGTTGTAATATTGTTTCAGTATATTATTGACATCCTTTAGCATCCATAGCATGTTATGACATCCTATGAGTCATACCTCAATCCACAAAAGATAGGTTCTCCAGATAGTAGGGGTTTCTATTTTTAGTTTCATGTTTTATGATCGGGTGTCGTAATCTTTTAACTAGGATATCATAAGTTCAAATATCTATTTTTAGAAATATTTGATTCTATGCCCGTATTATTACATTGTCGTGCTATATTCTATCCAATGCATAACTCACTATTTATTATGCTATAGATAAAATGTCATCTAAAACTATGTATATCAATACTTATAATTTTTTATGCAGATATTTCTATATATGGCATTGAAATTAGAAATCTAGAAAAAATCTAAGATGATTATTTGGATGAGGTTGCTGGTGTTGTTCAGAAGAATACACCTTCTCCTATCACCCATATTATAGAGAATGACTCTGTTGATCCTAAAATTGGAATGGAGTTCAATTCTGCAAATGATATATATAATTTCTACAATGGATATACAAGGAGAGTAGGTTTTGGAATCACAACAATGTGTAGAGGTCCAAGAATAACAAAGAAATATACTTCAAGCACTTGGCATGTTGGAGACAAGAAAAATCTAGAAAAATTGATAACTTCATGATCATAGGGATACTGGCAAAATTGATTGTAAGGCTTCGATAAAAGCAAGACTAAATTCAAAAAATGGTAAGTGGATATTGGTTGATATTTTTCTAGAACATAACCATGAGCTATCCATATCATCAGCTGGTTATCTACAGTCTTATAGGAGGATCAACACACCAGAAAAGGTAGAGATCAGTAATTTACATGCCATGAATATTCCCATAACTCAAATATACTCTGCCATGGCTAGAAGGAAAGAGGTAGAAGATAATTAGATTTTACAGAAAAGGATGTTCATAATTTTATCTATCGGAAATATCAGAGTCGCTAAAAGGAGATGCACAATCAATGGTAATCCATTTCATACAAATGCAAGTAAAAAATCTAAATTTTTTTATACTTTGCACTTGAATGGTAATGGATAGCTCAGGTATGTTTTCTGGATCCATCCTAGGTCAAGATTGGCAATCACTTATTTTAGTGATGTACTGACCTTTGACTCAACCTATTTAATAAATACATATCAATTATCTTTTTGTCCATTTGTCGGAGTCAACCATCACGGACAGTACATATTGCTTGGTTGTGCATTATTATCAGATGAGAGGACTGAGACATTTAAATGGGTATTCTAATCATGGATAGATGTAAATGGTGGTCAACCACCTAATACCATCATAACTGATCAAGATAAGGTAATCAAGGCTGCTGTTATGGATATTTTTTCTAATGCATGATATAGATTTTATCTTTGGCATATATTGAAAAAGATTCTTGAAAATATTGGTCATATTTGCACTATAAATTTCAAATTTATGGTTGAGTTTGAAGAGACGATATATGATTCAGTTATCATAATGTCTTTCGAGGAAAGATGGGTACATTTAATGAAGAAATATAAAGAATGCAAGGCTGTATATTGGTTAAATGATATTTATAAATGTCATGATAAATATGTTCCAATTTACTTTAAGGATACATTCTTTACAGGTTTATCAGTCATTATGATTGATTAATGTTTATTTTTTTAAAATTTTCAACAAACTTTGTCTTTTTAATGTTTCTATTTTTTAAACATTTCTGAACAGGGATGTCAACTTCACAAAGGAGTGAGAGCATCAATCTCTTCTTTGATGGGTTTATAAACTCTAAGACTACACTCAAGAAATTCTTCGATAAGTATGAAAATGCCTTGGAAAAAAGATATAATGCAGAAAATAAGAAAGATAATAAAATATTGCAAACAAATGCTTTCCTAAAGACATCATCTCCTTTTGAAAGGCAAGCAACAGGAAAATATACAATATGCATATTCAAAAAAATTTAGAATGAGGTCCTTGAAATGGCTGCATCAAATGCTAAATTAGTTAAAGAAGTTAAAAGCCGTGATGTATATTTTGTTAAATCATTTGAAAAAATTGAAGTTGATGGAATCAAAAAGGAGATTATAAAAAATTACGAGATTTTATATGACAAAACTTTGGAGGATATTCAATGCCAGTGTGGATCCTTTTAATACAAAGGTTATCTATGTAGGCATGCCTTATTGGTTCTTCATCAAAGTAATGTATTTCGTATCCCAGATAAGTATTTCTTGAATAGATGGTGCAAGAACATGAAATACCAATTCAATGATCTCGAATGCAATAATACTCAATTTTGTAATAAAAGCACGTAAAAATCAAGGTATGTAGTCAAGGAATTATTTAAATTCAGATGGCTTATTTTATGTTTAAATAAATCTATCATATGTCATGAAATCCTAATATAAATATTATATTTTATTGATCGTAGATATGCTTTGATGAGTCATCGGATGATGAAGCTTGCGGAGATAGCCTTTATGTTTGAAAATACATTCAATTTAGTGATAAAAGATCTTACACCATTATTCAAAAGAGTTGTAGATGCTAACTGTGCAACTAAGCAAAGCACAGAACTTCTAATCCAAGATCTTGACTAACTTACTACAAAAGGTCATCCAAGAGAGAATAGAATTAAGAGTGGAGTCGAGAAGAAGTCAAAAAGATCAAGAAAAAATATGGATAAGGCTTCCGTTGATACTCCTGTACTAAATGAAAGAAGAGGTACTACATGCAAGAGGCAGACTTCCCATATTATAGTGGAAGTACCAAAACAAGTAATTGAACCCACTGTACCATCTTTCGATCCTTTTCTAGATAAATTTGATGCTTATGTATGCAGTCAACTAACTTAGGAGAGGATATAAAATGCTGAATTACCGTACAGTCCTATGTATATTTATGTTATTCGAAGAAATTTAAAGCAAAATGTATTGGACATGTGATTGAATCTGCTTATTTTCAAATATAAATTTTAGTACTACTTTAAATACCCAAAGACTAAAATAGGGATGATAGAATTTATGATGAATCTGCGTATTATGGCATCCAAGTTCAGAAGCTACGACATCCTAGTTCAAAACCTATGACACCCTAGTTAAAAAACTATGACATCGATGCAGAAAATATAAAATAAAGGTTTCGAACCCCTTCTACCTGTAATACATGTCATCAGTGACTTGGTTTATGACTTCCAAAGTATCAAAAATTATCACGGGTGCTATAAGATCAATCAAATATCCTGAAACATTATTACGACATCCAAGTTCAGAAGCTACGATACCCTAGTTCAAAACCTATAACATCCTAGTTCAAAAACTACGATACCCATGCAGAAAATATAAAATAATAGTTTCTAATCTCTTTTACCTATTATACATGTCATCAGTGGCTTGGTTTATGACTCATAGAACGTCAAAAATTATCACAGGTGCTATAATATCAATCAAATATGTTGAAATAGTATTATGATATCCAAGTTCAAAAGCTACAACATCCAAGTTCAAAAGCTATGACATCCAAGTTCAAAAACTGTGATACCCTATATGATGCAGAACAAAAGAGATGATGCGATGCGGAAGTAAATTAAGACTAATTCTTCTTTTCTTTTTCTTTTTTTTTATATTTTCAGAAGTCGGCTTTAACTCAAAGGAAAGTTAAACTAAATTGAAAGAAACTATATAATAATTGAAAGCATAATTCAAAGAAACTAGATTATCAGAGTAGTTCAGAAGTAAAGGATCGCTGGGGGTTGAGAAACTCCCAGACCTAGGGTTTCGCTCTGAACTTTCAACAAGACAGAAGTAAAGAGAAGAGAAGGGTTATGGACCAGACAGTGATCTTCACAGAGTTTAGTGGAAGGACTCTCTTGAACAGATTGTTGGATCCTTGGATTCGAATATCTTCGCAATGGATCCTCCAATACTGGTCCTTTGACAGAGTTGGCTTCTCCTGAACTCAGGATCTGGGAAAGAAGAAGAACAAGTTAAGGAACCAGATACTCAAAGAAAGGATTTACCAGATAAGAAGAACTTTAAATTGATGTTGCTGAAATCCTGATTCTCATGGATGCTGATCTGACTTCCTTTGGGATTTGCTCTGTATTCGAAGTAGCTGATCTGGACCTGGATGCTGGTGGTCGGCCTCTACTTGGAAGAGAGGGGCCGTGAGATGATGAGGTAGATTAGGGTTTGGATGATTGGTGGAATGAAGAAGATGATGGGCGGCTAGGGTTTGGAATTGAAGTGGCTAACCTAGGGTTTTGGTAGGGTTTTAGGGTTGGAGATCTCACACCTCCTCAAGGTTCCTAGGGAACCCGGATTTATTTCCTCACGGAGCTCAACACCTGAACACAAGTGCGGAAGAGAGAAACACAAAGTTGCTCACAAAGAAATTGATTTCATTCATCATTGTCTCAAAAACTTACAAGAGGGGTTTATTTTATAGGTCTTTACAAGAAATCAGGGTTTTACATCTTTCCATGTGGGACTAATAGGATGGATCCTCAAATTAGGCTTGTAAAATCAAATCCTCCTCATATGGCCGGCCAAGAGCTTCCTTAAGTGTTGATTGGTGGCTCCAAATGGCAAGAAGGTGGCGCCTCCTAGCCTTGCTCTTCAAGAAAAATTTTTTTCCTTCCATGCTTGATTTTATTTGGAAGTATTGGGCGCCTCCTAGTCTTGCTCTTTAAGAAAAGTTTTTTTCCTTCCATGCTTGGTTTTATTTGGAAGTATTTGGGCGCCTCCTAGTCTTGCTCCCCAAGTTTTGCTCCTTCCTTTTCATAGCTTGGCTCTTATGGAATTATTTTGGGTGCCTCCTTGGATTGAGGATCCTAGATTGATCTCTCCTTAAGTGGCGCATGAAAGAAGGGACCTGCTTTCTTGTGGTGTGGGGACCAAAGCACACTAGATGGAGATGTGGCGCCCCCTGGACTATGGCGTGTGGCTGGGAGTGTGGCATCAACTTGCTTGGGCCTGGGAGAAAAATGTGGCACCCTGGACCTTGAATTGAAAAAGGTGGCACCAATCTGGAGAAGACCTAGACCACTACTATGACTTGTATTGAGTTAACATGACTCAACAAAATTTAAATTGCAGGGAAATACAGACTCAAGACTAAAATTGAGTTGACCAAGTCAACCCTTATTACAAAACCAGAAAATCCTAATTCTTCGGGCAAGGTCAATCAGAGATCCAGATGGAGCCCTGAAGTCTTCTTCTGAGTCTGGTGCCCGCACCACTATCAAGAAACATAATATTCCTTTATACCATCACATCAATAAAAAATTTAACATTCTGAAAGTAAACATAATATCAAAAATACAAAAACTACATGTAATGGAAAATGATATTCAAAATATTACTATTTGAATGAATTACAGAATTTTTCTTTAGGAATGATGCTTAAAATATAAATATCAATTGAGTTACAAATTTTTGTAATATATTACAGAAGTGCATGAATCGAAAAGAAAAAATATATTAAAAAAAATTACTCTTACATGATAATTTTTAACAATACTATTAATCTTTTGATTTAGGCTCTCTCTCAATATTCTTGCTGCTAACTGGCAGCGATACATACTTATATCTTTTTCTGTGAAATCCCAACTATCAGACTTATTCCTGCGTGTATGGAATTTTATGTATTTCAAGCAATATAATCCACAGTCTAGTGATCCTGTAGGTTGAGAAGGGCATTCAGCAATCTCTTGCATGGATAAATTCTCTATCTCAGCATTGTTACAGAATATATAAAACATTGGTTCGAGTATCTTGTACTATTTTTTTGCATTCACTTTATACTTGGAATTGTATTTTATTGAATTCAGATGCATCAAAATCTTTTTTTGCATGTCAACCGCAACCACATGCCAATGGAAATTGTCTAAGTTGATGATGGTGAATAGAAACCAAAATTCATTCTTTTCTTCATCACTGACTCCATCAAATATCATATTCCCGGCTGTTCCAGCAAGTTCTTGATATGGTGATACTGATGTTAGGCACATGCCAGAGGTCATTACATGTGCAATTATATACTTATAATATCTTTCTGGATGCTCTATCCAGTTATTTATAATGAACTCCTGCCCGTCATCAATTATCTAGCAATGCAATATAAACTGATTAATTATAAGTAACATGATTTCATAAAATTCTGAAAATCAATATAATAATTATTAAAAAATATATCATAACATACATAAAGAATAAGATCAAAATGATGTGATACTCCATTACTTACATCATCAACTATCATGTCATTGTTTAGTAGATCGAAAATATTTTTCCTAGTGATAATGCCTCCAAATTTATTCGTGTAGATGACCTCTCTGAAATTAATAAATATAAAGGATATTATACATTTTTGACCATAAAGTAGCATACATAATAAAAAAAATAGATATAACTTACGAGTTTATTTTTTCTTTCAAAAAGGTGTTGATCAAATTCTCATTATCTTCAATTTGAAGATTCAAATTTGATTCATTGGGCTGAGATGTGCTCACTATCTTCGTCTTTTTTTTTGGGTTGGCTTGTTTCAAAAGTAGAATCTGCTATGATTTGTGAGGCCTTCCACAGCTTAGATTACTTTTTCACATTCTTGATAAGTGAAGAAACCTGAGATTTTTCTTTCGCCCCCTCAGCATCATCACTCATAGGGGTGTCCTTCAATTTTTCATTTATACTATATTTAATCTCAATCACAGGGGTGTCATAAACTTGTTCCTCCATCATAGTTTGATCATGCCCCATGACTTCCACCTTAACCTCGGTATCATCTCCCTTCGTCCCTTTTTGCCCTTCTTTATTGGCATTGCTATCTTTTTTTACCAATGAACTAAGGAGGGTTTCAATTATAGCAAGCCTCTTCTTTATATCTTCTACTTTAGTCTTCAACTGTGCACAGCTTGCACAACTTTTTTTGGATTCCGGGAATGCTACTGTTTCTTTAGTGATAAGCTACTGTTTCTTTAGTGATAAGCCACTGTTTCGTTATCATAGGCTCAATAGCTTCCTCGACCTGCAAGCCAAGAACAATAACAAAATAACTTTATATTAATGGTAATGATATATTGTTCATTACTTTTATAAAATAATAGATTATCTTACCAACTCATAAGGCTGCAAGTTCACAAGCTGAACATTCTGTGTCTTAACCTAGCTGTCATACCACTTTAGCATTCTAGGTAGCTTATTTGGATGTGCTGAGACTCTTAAGGTGCTATGCTCGAGGAACCAAAAATGTACATAATAATTATGTACTTTAATATATGAAAGATTTAAAATAAATGTAATTACACTTTTGTTGTATATTAATGATACTTACCACCAGAGCAGTTGTACATCCATACAGGATTGGCTGCCTCCTAACCTTGTCACTTCTCTTGGTTAGGACTGTCTTCTCAGATCTCAAGCAAAAAGCAGCATCTGTGAGAGCTATAACAATCAACTTCTTTATTGTGAAAGCCCAATCAATTTGACCCAGCTAAGATAAATCATCCAAGTAAGGGATGATATATCTTGGGCAAGATTGATTTGACTTTGGAGACAAGAACATTATTGTTGACCCCTGGAATGATTTTGATGATCATAAAATATTGGAGCATGTATTTGATACTAACTCTTTTCAATTACTTGAGTAGTTTTACAGGAAATTGGTTACCTTTAGTTTAAAATAGTTTTCAAATAGATTTGAGGGCAATGTAACTTTGTATAAAGTTTTATGAACTTGAACTTGTAAAAGCCCTAGTTTTATTATTTTTGTAATATTGTAAAATGGGTTCAAAGTTGTAAAAATTAAAGGTATGTAGATTTGCTTCTATTTGATTCAATGTTGAAGAGTTTTGGAAAAGCTTGAAGCATTTTTTGAAGATTTACATGAGCTGACTCTTGGATCAAGAGCTGACTCTTTGTGGCACGGCACGAAGAAAGTTTCATTGTTTCAGCATCAAAAGCCGACTCCTATCCCAAGAGCCGACTCATGGAAGAAAATAGTTTTCTGAAGCCTGAGATCTCGAGCCGACTCCTGCTCCAAGAGCCGACTCATCCAGAGTTATGTATTCTGAAGCTTGAGATCTCGAGCTGACTCTGCCCTGAAGAGCCAACTCTAGGTAGTCATGATTTTGACTTGACTGAAGGCCAGAGCCGACTCCAGCCAGAAGAGCCGACTCTTACAGAGTTTCATTTCGGGCTGTCTGAGACTTCAAGCCAACTCGTGGACCTCGAGCCGACTCGTGGACCTCGAGCCGACTCGTGGAGCCATTTTCTACACTCCAACGGCTAGTTGCTGAAGTTGAAATTTGAACTCCAATTCATCTCCAACAGCTATTTCACGAATCCCTAGGTCCTACAATGGCCATATCTCTTGAAAAACTATAAAAGAGATTGTTTTTGAAGGATTAAACATTAATTAGAGCTTTATTGTGGAATTATCTTGAGATATTGAAGAGCTTTCAAGTCATTCACCTACGTACCTCAAAGAGCTTTCAAGTGAGGATTCAAAGCTTCACCAACTCTGCTCCATCATTGAATCTACTCATTAAAGAAGGAAAGAAGCAGCTTGAAGAGCATTAAAGAGCATTCAAGGCTTGACTTCCTCTTGATCTACATCGACAACACTTAAACAAACTTGGTTTGTTGTAGTTGCTTGTTCATGATTTCTTTATCTTTGTTTTCTCTCTAAGAACAGCAAGGGGATGTATCTTAAAAGAGGATTAAAGATTTTTAGATGAACCTTATAAAATCTAAGTTGGGTTTCTTGGTAATCCCGGTATAAAACCAAGTGTTTGGGTTTCTTGGTAATCCCAATATAAAACCAAGTGTTTGGGTTTTCTTTGGTGATCCCGGTAAAACCAAAGTGTATAGGTTTGGATTGTGAGCCTGGTAAAACAATCTGACTATATTCTGGTTGGGGGATATAGTGAAAATCCCAAGTAGTGCTTGGGTAGTGGACATAGGAGCCGGTTGCTCCGAACCACTCTAAATCTCTTTGTATTTGTGATTGTGTTCTTATTGCGTTATTGCTTTTACTTGATTACTTCTGCATTGCATATTGCACCACAATATCAAAATAATTTAAAAGTGTACATTATTGTGAAAAGTTTTTTAATCCCAATTCACCCCCTCTTGGAAAGCCACATGGGCAACAAGTGGTATCAGAGCAGAGTCTCTGAAAGTTACTTAGAGTAAAGATATATGGCACATCCCATAAGCACTTCATTGGCCGTAGGTCAATCCATAAATAGACCTCCACTCTTCACCAGAACCAATTACACTTATTGGAAGGCAAGAATGAAAATATATATTCAAGCCTTAGATTTTTATTTATGGAAGATTATCATGAAAGGATCTCATACACCCATAATTAGAGTTAATGATGTAGAGGTTCCCAATCCAGAAAAAGATTGGTACGATAATAATATTAAATTAGCTGAGTTAAATGCCAAAGCAATGAATTTATTGTATTGTGCTTTAGATCCAAATGAGTTTAACAGAATTTTAACTTGCAATTCTGCTAAAAAATTTGGAACAAGCTAGAAATTACACACGAAGGCACATCTCAAGTTAAGACATCAAAAATCAATCTTCTTGTACATAATTATGAGCTATTTAAGATGGATCCCAGTGAGACTATATCTGCTATGTATACTCACTTTACTGATATTATAAATGATCTCAAAAGTCTTGGTAGAACTTACTCTAATGCTGATCTTGTCCAAAAAATTTTAAGATCTTTGCCAGATAAGTGGGAAGCCAAAGTGACAGCAATTTAAGAGACGAAGGACCTAAATACTCTGCCACTGGATGAATTGCTTGGATCACTGATCATGCATGAATTGGCTATGCAACAAAGAACTGAGGAAGATACCAAAAGAAAGAAAGCCATTGCATTTAAAGCTACAAAAGAAGATAAGAATGAAGAATCAGATTCATCAGATGATGATGATTTCGGAAATGATGAGATTACCCTTGTCATGAGAAAATTCAAAAGGTTTATGGGCCGAAGAAAATCAAACAGATGGAGAAAGCAATATAGAAAAGAAGATTTTGGGAGAGAAAAAGATAAAGAGAAAGAGAAAGATAAAGATAAGGATCAAGTTCTTATCTGCTATGGATGCAAGAAGCCAGGACACATCCGTCCTGATTGTCCTGAAGCGAAGAAAAAGATATTCACCAAAAAGAAGAAGAAGATAATACTTGCTGCTTGGAGCAACAGTGACGAATCTACATCCACCGAAGAGGATGAAGAGACAATAAAAACTGCATAAATCTATCTTATGGGTTTGGAGGACGAGGTAAATACATTTGAACCTAGCTTAGAATTCACTTATGATGAATTACATAATGCTTTTTGTGAACTATTGGTAGAATACAAAAAGGTCAGTTTGAAAATGAAAACTTTGAAAAATCAATGTGATATATTTGAAAAAGACAAAAATGAATTTGGTGAAAGAAACAAAATCTTGCAAAGAGAATTGAATTTAGTTTGTGAAAGACTTAAGTTCATTCAATTTGAAAAAGAAGAGCTTCTTGAGAAAAACAAAGGTTTGAAAAATGAAAATGATGATTTAAAGAAGGAAGTTCAAAAACTCAAACCCTTGGTTGAAAAACTAACCTTAAGCTCTAATAAACTCGAATTAATTTTGAAAGATCAAAGAGAAACAAACAATAAATTTGGAATTGGTTATAAAGGTTCTATTTCAAACAAGTTTTCAGCATCTACTTCATATGCTCCTAAGTTTATTAATTCAAAACAAGTTAGACCTAAATTTGCATCATCTTATAGTTATTATTCAAAATCAAAAATTGTATGCTATGCATGTAATAACCTTGGTCATAAAGCATTTGAATGCTATTTGAAATATAATGACAAAAAGAAAATTAAGAAACTTTGGGTTCCAAAAGGAACCACTTTCACTAACTTGCAAGGACACAAGAAAGCTTGGGTACCTAAATTTATTAAATTATTATTTTGTAGGGATGTCTTGCAGCCACAAGTATAAAGAAAAAATGGTATCTGGACAGCGACTGTTCAAGACACATGATGGGTGACATTGATCAATTCTTTATCCTAGAATAAAAGGATGGTGGAATGGTAACATTTGGTGATAATCGAAAAGGAAGTATTGTTACCCGGATCATCGTGGCCCGTAGCTGCTATGGTGTCGGGTCGTACGCGTCCGCCCGCCGGGGATGCCTCCAGTGCCTCGGGACCCGCAAGACAGCCAATGTCAGTGACCCGGGCCGGGGATTCCAGCGGGGGCACTCAAATGGTCAAGTCAGTGACGATCCAGGGGAATAGATCCTCCTGGTCGAGCCCCTCTGGATGAGCTCCATGCTAGGAGGAGTGTGTGGAGTGTATGAGAGTGTTAGTGAGCTGGGAGATGTGGTGGCCGAGGTAATCTTGCCCTCCTCTCTGGCCTCTCCCCCCTCTCTTCTTTCTCTTTGTGGTGGTTGTGTTGTTCTAGCTTGGAAGGAAGAAATATTTCCTCCCTTTTTTTTTTCCTTTTTGTTTTTGTTACCTCTCTCTTTCTTTTTTACTCTAGCTGAGTCTTCCACTTTGGCTTGCCTCGGGGTTCTCCCTTGCTATCAAGCTGGTACGACGAGGTATCGTGCCGTAGACAGGATGCCTCCTTGATTGGGTAGTTGGAGAAGCTTCGATGAGTCTCTGACATTCCTTCTGTTTGCCCTTCCTGGAAGCCTGACAGGACCTCGATTATCGTGCCATCGATCTCGGGACTCGTGCTCTTCGGTAGGGTCCTTTCTCCGTTTGTACGGCAAGTCGGCAGAGGGTGTGGCACGTTGATATGAGCTTCCTTTCTTTCTGGTGTGGGCGATGGCCGTGGGCATTTATGGCGATGTGGCGGGTGCTGCTGTACGGTCCTCGGGGGGCCCGCCACCATCTTCAGAGGAGAGGCACGGCTTCTTTGGCGGTTGGTACTTTGATTTGTGCTGAGGGCCGAGCTGGAAAGATGGGGCCCGCTTGCAGCGGACCCGCCTCGTCGCGGCTCGGCTGTGCGGAGGAGGGTCGCGCTCGATTCCAGGCCAAGGGCAGGCCCATCTTTGACCGAGCTCAGGCCGGCAGAGGTGGATGAGGCGCGCCCAACTCAGGGGACCTGGCCTTGAGGGGGTGCCACGTGGCAGAGGAGGCTTGAGCTCAACTCCGGACCACAGGGCCCGACCTCGGGCTCGGAAGGTCTGCCTCTGGTGGGACTTGAGCTCGGCTCCGACCTAGGCATCTGACTTGGCGGGGACCGACCTGGCAGAGGACGGAGCCCGTCTTCGATGGGCGACCCTGTTGGCATCGGGGGCTTGGCCTGGTGAAGGGGCTGATAGTGGGAATCCAGCATGGCATCCAATGAGGGCTCCATGTCAGGCTTCTTGCCCCACGTCAGCGATCCGGTCACATCATTTGCCCCCCACTCCCGAGGCCCGTTGTCGTGCGGTGCTCGGGTCGAAGGGAATAGCTACAGCGCTGACATGGAAAGGTGGAAAAATCTGGTGCAATAATTATCGATATCGGCGGTGCCTTACTCGGCGGTCCTTCGAGCCTGTGCGGGGGCGCCGCATGGCCTCGTCTTGGGAGTAGTTATGGCGGGCATGAAAGTTGGAGCGGCCGCGGTCGGATGGGGGTGCTGGCCCCGTTGATCCATGACACGTGGCACGACTCTTGGGGAAGCTGTAATGGTACAGTCGGGTGCAAGTTGTCTCGAATGGATGGGTGAGTCCTTTCGAAACATATCTTTTTTCAAACTCTTCGTGCCCAGAGTCGTACAGGAGCCTTCCTCTTCTTCTTCTCCGGCCATTGGCATCTTCCTTAAGCTTTAGCAGGTTAGCTCTCCCTTTTCGCCCGTTAGAAGTTGCCGTAGGTCTTCCTCCACTCGCTTCCTCCTTCTCGTCATTTAGGAGTTGTTCTGTCCTTCTTTTTTTTCCATGGACCGCTTCGGCCCAAACTTCCGTCCCTCATGCCAAGCTGAGGCCGGACCTTCCCGGCCGAAGACTCCCTCTTCTTCCGACAAGGAGATAGAGGCGGTGAGGTATGAGTTCAGTAGAAGACCTTACCATGGCCCGGTGTCCATTAGGGAACCCGGGTGTTCTCCTCTTCCCCGCTTGGCTCTCCTTCCTGCTCCTGCTTCTGCTTCTGCTTCCCTTCCTGAGCCTAAGTCTTCTCGATCAATAGGCCCCAAAGGGATCACTTCAGTGATTACCGCTGAGGACCTTATGTCTATCCGGGAAGCTTATGGCATCCCCGAGTCCATCCAGCTCTCCGTCCCTCGTCCCGGGGAGCGGGTTACCTCCAGTGGCCCTCGGCAGATCGCCTTCTATGAGGAGACCTTCGCCGGGGTCTCCGCTTCCCTGTACATCCTTTTTTCCTTTCTTTCTTGGCCAACTACCGGCTTGTTCCTGCCCAGTTGGTCCCCAACACCGTCAGGACGATATTCTGCTTCATCGTCCTGTGCCACTTCCATGGGGTTGTTGCCCGTTTTTCCTTGTTCAGGGCCTTCTTCACCCTGAAACGTCACCCTACCGAGGATGGGTGGTGGTCCCTTTCTTCCCGCCCTCAGGGCATCAGGTTTGTGCTCCCATCTTCCATCAAAGGATGAAAGAGTAGGTTCTTTTTCGCCTCAGTAGAGGGGATCGACTGGGTTTGGAGCGATCCAGATCGATCTCCGAATAGGAACTCCTTGGTCGAAGCTGCCGACCTCAACATGTATGACCTACTCAGATCAGCCGAGATCCCATCACTGGAGGTCTTGTTGTCAGAGCAGAATCTTCACAAGGCCGGGGTCAGCTTGGCGCAGGAGCCGGGTGAGTTTGACTTGACCACCCCCTTCTCGTTTCTGATTTATTTTTCTTCCTCTTTTTTCTTCTTCTTTCTTTCTTTTCTTTTTTTTTTCTTTTTTCTTTTTTTTTGCTTTGGGCTGACCTTGTCTTTTATGGTGCAGATATGAAATTTTTGATGGATGAGCTACTGTCCTTCTCCGAGGAGCAAGAGCAAGCTACCGAGGCCGGCGAGCCCGCTCCGAAGCGGGCTCGCATTGATGAAGGCTCGCTGCCGGTGCAGGCCGTGGTAGATGCACCGGTCACCGAGCAGAGGTGGAAGAGGGTGACCGAGCCCATCTAGGCGACCTTGGGGTAGCGGGATCAAGGTCCCGTGCCTGAGCCCGAGGTGGTCACCAGGGCCAAGTCGGTGGCCGCTGCCGCCAGAACGGGGGTCCCTCCCCGTGAAGTCGTTGTGCTCGAGAAGGAAGGGGGGTCAAGGAAAGCGAGGCCGGCGCCCTCGCTACAGCCCGAGGCGGCGCCAAGCTCGCAGCTGGCTATGAAGACGCCCTCCGCTGCCGAAGGGACCGAGCAGGTGGGGACGTGAGACAGAGACTACCGGAGGGTCCCATTCAGGCTGGGGCCAAATGTCTCTCTGGTGAAGGATCCTAGCCTCGTCGAGCGGATGATGGACTTCTCCATCCAGTCCTGCGATCGACGAGATGGGAGTGGGAGGCTTCTGGGCGACGTCGTCTGTTCGACGTTCGCGAAACTCTATGCTGTAAGTTTCTTCTTGTCCCCTTTTTTGTCTTTCCCGATCTCCTTTTTCATTCGATAATTAACATGCTTTCTTTAATACAGCAAGGTAGGGATCTGCTCCTTATCCGAGACTTCTACCGGAATTGGGCAAAAGGGAAGAAGGAGCGGCTGACTGAGCTCGAATCTCTGCGGGCTGAGGCGAGAGAGAAGAGCAAGGACATCCAGGAGGCCAACCTTAGAATAAAGAGCCTCGTGGTCGAGGCTGCCGATGCTGCCAAGGTGAAGAAGGAGCTCAAAAGCGAGCTCGAATCAAAGAGGACCCGGTTGAAGGAGCTCCGGGCCGAGTTAGAAAGGAAGGTGGCGGCTGCGGAGAAGAGGGCCGCTGAGTTCGAGGGGAGGGCTGCTGAGGCTGAGAAGAAGGCCGTGGCCGCCAGCCATGCCACCAAGGTCGCCGAGAAGGGAATGGCGGGGCAGCCCACCAGGCCGAGCGCGCCCAAAACTTGGCGGCCGAAGTAAGGAGCAAAGTGGAGGGCGTGAGGAGGGACGTTGCGGGCGCGGTGGCCGCCTTCAAAGCCTCCCCGGAGTACCTCTAGGACTTCAAAGAGGCAGCGATAAACTCCTTCACGAAGGGGTACTCGTACTGCGTCTCCCAACTACGGGGGATGCTGTCCAAGGAGCGGCTGGCCGCGCTCTGAGCTCCTGGAAAGAAGGCCCCGGCCCCGGTGGTAGCTGCAGCAGAGAAGGAGGCCGCTCAGGTCGGACCTCTCTAGGAGGTGGGTTCGTCGGCGTCAGGGCACATCGAGCCTACGTCGGCGGCTAAGCCAGGGCCGCAGGTTGAGGTGACCTAGCCGCCTCGGCTGCAGCAGCAGTCGATCCGATCCCCTCGACGGGGGCCGCACCTGAAATCGCTCCAGCTGCAGAGGTGGAGGAGGGAGAGGTTACTACTATGCAGTGTCCGGGGAAGGAGCAGATGCAAAAGAATGGGCTCCCACTTTGCAGGGTTTCTCCCTTCCTTTTTGTCATGCTTTTTCTTTCTTTTGGACTGGGCCGTCCGGCATGTCGGGGCCCGGGAGATAATGTAATGCTTTTCTAACATAATGAAAAATCCTCTTGATCAACAACTTCTTCACTCTTCCTTATGTAAATGTTGTTGTCTTTGTTGTTTTGTTTTTTGAAGAAGGGTGCTTCATCTTGAAAAGGGCTTGAGTCTCGTGTTCGGACTCGATGACAGGTCGAGCGAAGAGCTGATCTCCGAGCTTGCAGGCTTTAGAGTTGGGCTTGGAAGCGTTCTCCTTGTAAAGGCTCGAGTCTCACGTTCGAACTCGAGGATGGGTCGAGCGGAGAGCTGATCTTCAGGCTCGAGGGCTTCAGAGCTGGGCTCGGAAGCGCTTTCCTTGTAAAGGCTCGAGTCTCATGTTTGGACTTGAGGATGGGTCGAGCGAAGAGCTGATCTCCAGGCTCGAGGGCTTCAGAGCTAGGCTTGGAAGAACTCTCCTTGTAAAGGCTCGAGTCTCATGTTCGGACTCGAGGACGGGTCGAGTGGAGGGCTAATCTTCGGGCTCACGGGCTTCAGAGCTGGGCTCAGAAGCATTTGAGATTGAGAATTGCTTGGTGGTCTCTTGGCATCCTGGAGCTGGGCTCGGAGATGTTTGAGATTGAGAGCTGCTTGGTTTAAAGGTTCCCTTGACCGGAGGTCTGAGCTCCGGTCTTGGATTGGTATCTTGGAGTTGGGCTCGAGGACTTCGATGACTTGAGATGGAACCTTGAAGCTGGGCTCGAAGATGATGACAGCTGAGGAGATTCCCGTGGCCGGAGATCTGAGCTCCGACCTGGGTTAGCATCTTGGAGCCGAGCTCGGGGACGTTGAATGCCTGGGGGCTTCCCAGGTCCTTTGCCGAGGAGCTGGGCTCACGGGTGCCGGAGGGTCATCCAGTCTTCGGTGCCGGAGGGTCATTCGGTCTTTGATGTCGGGGAGCTAGGCTCGTCGGTGCCTGGGGGCTTCCCAGGTCTTCATGCTGGAGGACTTTTCTCCGGGCTTTGTTGCCGAGGAGCTAGGATCGTCGGTGCCTGGGGGCTTCCCAGGTCTTCGTGCTGGAGGACTTTTCTCTGGACTTTGTTGCCAAGGAGCTAGGCTCGTCGCTGCCCAGGGGCTTCCCAGGTCTTTGGTGCCGGAGGGTCATCTGGTCTTTGATGGGCATCCTGGAGCTGGGCTCGGGGACACTGATGATGGCAAGCTTTGTGGCTCGGAAGTGCTCTTGGCCGGAGGTCTGAGCTCCAATCTTGAGTAGGCATCCTGAAGCTGGGCTCAGGGACGTTGATGATGGCAAGCTTTGTGGCTTGGATGTGCCCTTGGCCAGAGATCTGAGCTTCAGTCTTGAGCAGGCATCCTGGAGCCGGGCTCGGGGATGTTGATGATGGCAAGCTTCGTGGCTCGGAAGTGCCCTTGGCCGGAGATCTAAGCTCCGGTCTTGAGTAGGCGTCCTGGAGCTGGGCTCGGGGATGTTGATGATGGCGAGCTTCGTGGCTCGGAAGTGCCCTTGGCCGGAGATCTGAGCTCTGGTCTTGAGCAGGCATCCTGGAGCTGGGCTCGGGGACGTTGATGATGGCGAGCTTCATGGCTCGGAAGTGCCCTTGGCCGGAGATCTGAGCTCCGGTCTTGAGCAGGCATCCTGGAGCTGCGCTCGGGGATGTTGAATGCCTGGAGGCTTTGTAGGTCCTTTGCTGGGGAGCTGGGCTCACCGGTGCCGGAGGGTCGTCCGATCTTTGGTGCCGGAGGGTCATCCGGTCTTTGATGCCGAGGAGCTGGGCTCGCCGGTGCGGGAGGGTCGTCCGGTCTTTAGTGTCGGAGGGTCATCCAATCTTTGATGCCGGCGAGCTGGGCTCGTGGCTTGAGTTCCCTGCACGATAGATAAATCGTGTTGCAGAAAGGAATCTTTATTTCTCATGGAGGGAATACTTACATTACTGATAGTTTCTTCTCAAATTACAGGTGTTCCAGGTCCTGGGGAACCTGGCGCCGTCCAAGTCTTCTAGGTAGTAGGCCCCCTGCGACAGGGCCTCGGACACTTTATAGGGGCCCTCCCAGTTCAGGGAGAGTTTGTCGCACTCCCAGGGCTGGGACGCTTCTGCCCGGCGCAGCACCAGGTCGCCAGGATGGAAAACCTTATGCTTCACCCGTGTATTATAATATCGGGTGACCCGTTGCCGATAGGCCACCATCCGGAGTCAGGCTTTGTCTCTTGTCCCTTCTAGGAGATCGAGGTTGAGTAGGAGACGTGCCGAATTCTAGGTCTCGTCATATTGCTACACTCGGAGTGTGGGCACGCCGAGCTCGACTGGGATCACCGCTTCAGATCCAAAGGCAAGGTTAAAGGGGGTTTCGCCCGTTGCCATTCTGGACGTTGTGTGGTAGGCCTACAGGACACTGGAAGTTCTTCTGCCCTTCACCTGATCCAACCTGGTGCGGAGTCCTTATAGAATGGTTCGGTTTGTCACCTTGGTTTCACCGTTGGTCTGGGGATGGGCGACCGATGTGAACCGATGCTGGATCCCGTGCTCGGCGCAGAATCCTTCGAACTCTCGGTTGTCGAACTGTCATCCATTGTTGGTGATGACGCAATTGGAGAGTCCGAAATGGTAGATGACAGACTTCTAGAAGAATTGTCGGACATTGGCCTCCGTAATTCAAGCTAGCGGCTCCACCTCAACCCACTTGGTAAAGTAGTCTATCACCACTAGTAGGAACTTCCGCTGTCCAGGTGCGGTGGGGAACGGTCCCAGGATGTCCATCCCCCATTGTGCGAAAGGACAGGGAGACGACAGCTGGGAGATCGGTGCAGCCGGCAGGCACTGGATGTGGGAATGGCGCTGGCACTTGTCACACTTATTGACGAAGTCAGCGGTGTCCTCCCTCATCGTTTCCCAAAAGTATCCCTGGCGGAGTGCCTTGTACGCTAGAGTCATCCCTCCTACATGATTCCCACAGAGGCCCTCGTGTATCTCCTGGAGCATGTAGGCTGCCTCCGTGGGCCTGAGGCACTTCAGAAGGGGGTAGGAATAAGATCGGTGGTAGAGCTGGCCGTCCATCAAGACGAAGCGGGTGGCCTTCCTTCTGATGAGGCCAGCTTCCTTGTGGTCTTCCAGTAGTAGGCCATCCTGGATGTACTTGACATACTTGTCCATCCAGCTCAGCTCGGGGGCTACTTGTTGCACCTCCTCGGGGTTTTCATAGCTTGGACTCTCGAGATACTCGACATAGGCGCGCCCCAGGGATGACTCCAGTAGGGTGGCGAGCCTTGACAGTGCATCTGCACGAGAATTTTCTTTACGAGGAATGTGGAAAACGCGGAAGTAATGGAAACCTGCCGCACTTGAATGGACCTTCTCCAGGTACTTCATCATCTGGGGATCTCGGGCCTCGTACTCTCCAGAGACTTGTCCAGCAACTAGTTGGGAGTCGGTGAAGACCTTGAGGTTCTGTATGCCCAGCTCGCGAGACACCTTCAGGCTCGCAAGGAGCACCTCGTACTCTGCCTGGTTGTTTGTAGCGGGGAACTTGAAGCGAAGTGCACACTCCGTCACCACTCTGTCGGAATTGGCGAGGATGAGGCCTGCTCCGCTCCCGCAAGAATTGGAGGCGCCGTCCACGTGGAGGACCCAAGGGTCCTCCAACGGGCCAGGCTTAGCGTGGCTCTCCGGGACCATCCGATCTGGATCCTCAGGAAGCCCTGTACATTCGACCACGAAGTCGGCTAGGACTTGGGCCTTTTGCGATGATCTAGGCCGGTAGCGATGTCGCACTCGCTCAGCGTCAGGGACCACTTGGCCAACCTTCCGAAAGTCTCGGGATGGCTCAGCGTGGTCCTCAACGGCTGATCAGTCATAACCATGATGGGATGTGCTTGGAAATAGGGCCTGAGGTGCTTAGCAGATATTATTAGTGCAAAAATAAATTTTTTGGAGCGGGTATACCTGATCTCCGTATCATGGAGTATTTTGCTGGTATAGTACACTGGCTTCTGGGGTCCGTCCTGGTCTGTACGGACAAGGACCGAGCTGACGGCCCCTGGTGTGGCCGCCAGATAGAGCAGAAGCTCTTCTCCTTCTTCGGGTCTGGATAGCAAAGGTGGGGAGATCAGGAACTCCTTCAGCTCTTCAAAGGCTGCTTTGCATTCCTTGGTCCAGGTAAAGTCATGCATCTTGCGCAACGTCTTAAAGAAAGGGAGGCAGCGGTTGGCCGACCTCGAGATGAACTAGCTTAGGACTGTGACTCTCCCCGTTAGGCGCTGGACCTGTTTCTTGGATGTTGGATGCTCCATGTCGAGGATTGCCTGGACTTTCTCCGGATTCGCCTCGATGCCTCTCTGGGTGACCATGAAGCCAAGGAATTTCTCGGCCGCCACCCCGAAGATGCACTTTGCTAGGTTGAGCTTCATCTGGTGCTTCCGGAGACCATGGAAGGCTTCAGCAAAGTCGGCAATGTGGTCCGAGCTCAGTTTGCTCATGACTAGCATGTCGTCCACGTACATTTGCACATTCCTGCCAATCCGGTCCTTGAAGACCTGGTTGACCAGAAGTTGGTACGTGGCCCCAGCATTCTTCAGGCCAAAGGGCATCATTCTATAGCAATACGTCCCCCGGTCAGTGATGAAGGCGATGTGCTCCTCATCCGCCGAGTGCATCTGGATCTGATTGTACCCAGAAAATGCATCTATGAAGGAGAGCAGTCTGTGCCCTGAAGTGGCATCCACCAACTGATCTATCCTTGGTAGAGGGAAGCTGTCCTTCGGGAATGCCTTGCTGAGGTCGGTGTAGTCTACACAGATCCTCCACTTGCCATTATTCTTCTTCACCATCACCACGTTCGCCAGCCAGCTTGGATACTGTACTTCTCGGACGAAGTCGACGGCGAGGAGTTTCTCAACCTCCTCGTTGATAGCCGCTTGCCTTTCTGGGGCGAAGCTCCTTTTCTTCTATCGAATCGGCCTGCACTTTGGATCAATGTTAAGTTTGTGGGTGATGACTTTAGGGGGAATACCTGGCATGTCGGCTGCCATCCAGGCGAACACGTCCGTATTCGCCCTCAAGAATTCCAACAGTAGAGCTTTCTCCTCCTCAGGTAGTTGGGCTCCGATCTGCACGGTCTCCGTCTGGTCGGTCCCGAGCTGGTAAGAAGCAGGCGCTCGGCCGGGCCTCCTCTGGGATCCTGAACCCTCTGGTCGAGCTCGTCTTCCTTGGAGCCCTCCTCGGGCACCCGGGCCTCGAGGAGGGTTTGGAAGCAATGCTGCACTGGCTGGGGCGCTCCCCTCATCTCACCCACACCGCAAGGGATTGGGAATTGCACGAGTAACCTCTTGGTAGAGACGACAGCATCGAGGAGATTGAGCCCAGGTCGGCCCAAGATCACGTTGTAAGGCGAAGAAAGCCTGACAACTATGAACGTTATCATGACGGTGCTCTACCGAGGTGGGGTCCCGGTAGTAACTGGGAGAGTGATTTCTCCCTCCACTCTTGCGGAGTCCCCGTGAAACCAACAAGGGAAGTGTATACTGGCTTGAGCTGAGTAGGGGAGAGATTCATCCGGGAGAAAGCATTGTAGAAAACTACATCCGTAGAGCTTCCATTATCTACCATGATGCGCTTTACAGGATGCTTTGCGATCGTCATCTCAACGACCACAGCATCATTGTTTACATTTTTCTTCCCATTTTTCCCTTCCTCATAAAGGGGAGTACATTCTCAGAGTTCCCTACAACCCGGGTCCTCTTGGATGCGTGCTCGGCTCCCCAGGAGATCATGCCACCGGCTTCTCGGTGGGATGGTTGTCGATGGCTGGGCTGGCGGGAGAGCAACGAGCACCTGAGACTCTGGCCGAGTTCTACCCTCAACATACTTTTCGAGGTAGCCTCTCTTGATGAGCTCTTCGATTTCCCACTTGAGATTATAGCATTCCTCGGTGTCGTGGTCGTGGTCACGGTGGAAGCGGCAGTACTTCATCTTATCCTGGGTGAAGGATGGCTTCAACGGTGTAGGACGCCTCAGATAGGTCTCGCCCTCGATCTCCATAAGGATCTTCGTTCTAGGGGAAAGAAGGGGAGTGAAGTTACCCAGAGGGACGGGAGCGTTCCTTGGCCTTGGTGCTGGTCGGGAGCTCTGAGCTGGCGGTCCCGGTCTCCTCGCGCCCGGTGCCTCGACGGGTGCCGACCCCCTCAGTGGCTTCTCGTCGAGCTCCTGCCTTGTACCCGCCTCCTCGGCGTGGATGTACTTCTGGGCCCGGAAGAGTAGCTCGGCATAGGTCTTCGGGGGCTTCTTGTTAAGCGAGTAGGTCAGGCGGGAAGTCCTGAGCCCTCGCTTTAGAGCCAGCATCGCCACCGGCTCCTCCATGCTGTAGATCTCCAATGCAGCGACCTTGAAGCGAGCCACATAGTCTTGTAGCAGTTCACGGTCTTGCTGCCTGATGGAGAAGAGGCTATCTGCTTCACGTGGCACCTTCTGACATGCATCAAAATGGCCCACGAACTTCTGCCCCAGCTGGGCAAAAGAATTGATGCTTTCTGGCTTAAAGCGGGCGAACCATACTCGAGCAGCCTTCCGAAGAGTAGCAGGAAAGGCGACACACAAGAGAGCGTCAGGAGCCCCCTGGACCCTCATGAGGGCCCGATAACTTTCCAGGTGGTCCAGGGGGTCGGTGGTCCCATCGTAAGGATCCACCTGCGGCATGCAGAATCGACGAGAAATTGGCTCCGCCTGGATCTCCTGGGAGAAAGGAAGACGGGCGTCATAGCCCGCTGGCTCGCTAGCTGAGCCGGGCAGGTTGGCAAACTGGCGAGCAAACTCCGCCAGCTTGCGGTCATGCTCCTCCAGGCGCTTCTCCACCATGTCCTGATGGCTTCATCTGTGGACCCCTCCGCTGAGGGGGGCGGTGAAGGTGACGCGGACGCGTGGTGCCCACGGCGAGGAGCTTTGCCCTTCCAGCCTTGGCGGGGTTTAGGTGCCCCCCGGTCAAGGTGCGGTGAGCAACTTTCTTCGTCAGTGGAGCTGGCCCACCGTCACTTCATCGGGGCTTGGTGGGTACCCGAGGGTCTGTAGCTGCCCGCGGCTGCGAAGGCCTCTCATGGAAGGAACGCAGGCTATTACAGGGAGCTGCGGTGTGGGCCGCAAGGGTCTCTGGCTGCTGGTAGGTAGCCATGGACCGATGTTGGTGCTGATGCTGGAGCTGGCGCACTACCGCAGTAAGAGTATGCATCTGCTAGGCAAGTACGGTCAGCTAGATCTCTAGTGGGGGTGGTTGAACCGGGGCAGGTACTTCCGTCTCCGGTCCGTGCGGGTTCCTGTGAGAAGGGGATGCCTCCGCATGGCTAGGAGAAGCTCCCCTTGCCCTGGTGGTCACCATCCTAATGGACTAGCTACACGGGGCCTGAACTGGATCAAGTGTCATTCTGTGGCCCCCTACCTGGAGCGCCAATCTGTTGCCATCCGGATCGTCGTGGCCCGTAGCTGCTAATGGTGTCGGGTGGTACGCGTCCGCCCATCGGGGATGCCTCCAGTACCTTGGGACCTACAAGACAGCCAATGTCAGTGACCCGGGCCGGGGATTCCGGTGGGGGCACTTCGATGGTCAAGTCAGTGACGATCCAGGGGAACAGATCCTCTTGGTCGAGCCCCTCTAGATGAGCTCCATGCTAGGAGGAGTGTGTGGAGTGTATGAGAGTGCGAGCGAGCTGGGAGATGTGGTGGCCGAGGCGGTCTTGCCCTCCTCTCTGGCCTCTCCCCCCTCTTTTTTCTCTTTGTGGTGGTTGTGTTGTTCTTGCTTGGAAGGAAGAAATATCTCCTCCCTTTTTTTTCCTTTTTGTTGTTGTTACCTCTCTCTTTTTTTACTCTGGCTGAGTCTTCCACTTTGGCTTGCCTCGGGGTTCTCCCGTGCTATCAGGCTGGTACGACTAGGTATCGTGCCGTAGAGGGACGCCTCCTTGATTGGTTAGTTGGAGAAGCTTCGTTGTGCCTCTGACATTTCTTCTATTTGCCCTTCCTGGAAGCCTGGCAGGACCTCGACTGTCGTGCCGCCGGTCTCGGGACTCGTGCTCTTTAGTAGGGTCCTTTCTCCGTTTGTGTGGCAAGTCGGCAGAGGGTGTGGCTTGTTGATGTGAGCTTCCTTTCTTTCTGATGTGGGCGACGACTGTGGGCATTTATGGCGACATGGCAGGTGCTACTGTACGGTCCTCGGGGGGCCCGCCACCATCTTCGGAGGAGAGGCACGGCTTCTTTGGCGGTTGGTACTTCGATTTGTGCTGAGGCCGAGCTGAGAAGATGGGGTCTGCTTGCAGCGGACCCGCCTCGTCGCGGCTCGGCTGTGCGGAGGAGGACCGAGCTCGGTTCCAGGCCAAGGGAGGGCCCATCTTTGACCGAGCTCGGGCCGGCAGAGGTGGATGAGGCGTGCCCAGCTTAGGGGACCTGGCCTTGAGGGGGGGCCACATGGCAGAGGAGGCTTGAGCTTAACTCTGGACCACAGGGCCCGACCTCGGGCTCGGAAGGTCTGCCTCTGGTAGGACTTGAGCTCGGCACTGACCTAGGCGTCCGACTTGGCGGGGACCGACCTGGCAGAGGACGGAGCCCGTCTTCGACGGACGACCCGTTGGCATCGGGGAGCTCAGCCTGGCGAAGGGGCCGATAGTGGGAATCCAGCATGGCATTCAATAAGGGCTCCACGTCAGGCTTCTTGCTCCACGTCAGCGATCCGGTCACATCAGGAAGGATAATCGATATTGGTAAAATCAAAATTACTCCTTCTATATTCATTGAAAATATGTTACTTGTAGAAAAGTTAAAGCATAATCTTTTGAGTATTAGTCATCTATGTGACATTGGTTTTAATATTCTTTTCAAGTCATCAATGTATATAGCAGTTGATTCACTTGACTCTAGTACTAAATTCATTGGACATAGACTTGGTAACATTTACGTAGTAGATCTTAATGATCTAGTTATGTCAAGCAATACAAGTCTTGTAGTAATGAATGACAAGAGCAAGAAATCAAGTTTACTATGGCATAAGCGACTTGGTCATGCTAGTATGGACACAATAGCTAAACTTATTTCAAAGGAGTTAGTCAAAGGTTTGCCAAAATTTAAAGTTAATTTTGATTATGTTTACGATGCTTGTCAGTTAGGAAAATAAGTAAGGAGGAGTTTTAAATCTAAAAATATTGTTTCTACTACTAAATCCTTAGAGCTACTTCACATGGACTTATTTGGACCTACTAGGACTACCAGCCTAGGTGGTATGAAATATGGCGTTGTGATTGTAGATGACTTTTTAAGATACACATGGATTTTGTTTATCGCACATAAAGATGAAACTTTTAATGTATTCAAAAAGTTTTACAAAAGAGTTACAAATTTGAAAATTTTATCTGTTATTTCAATTCGTAGGATCATGCACCGAATTTGAAAATCAGTATTTTAATCATTTTTACACAAAGCATGGTATCGATCATAACATTTCTACACCTAGAACACCACAACAAAATGGTGTTGTAAAAAGAAAGAATCGTACTTTGGAAGAGTGTCCAGAATAATGCTTTGTGAAGGAAATATTCCAAAATACTTTTGGGCAGAAACTGTGAATACCGCATGCTATATTTTAAATAGAGTTTTAATTAGACCTATTATCAGAAAAATCCCCTATGAGCTTTGGAACAATAGAAAACCTAATATTAAGTATTTTCATGTTTTCGGATGCAAATATTTTGTTCTTAACAATGGAAAAGACAATCTTGGTAAATTCGATGCAAAATCCGATGAGACTATTTTGCTTGGATATTCTTTAAATAGTAAAGCCTATCGTGTTTTCAATAAAAGAACTTTGACTGTTGAAGAGTCTGTATATGTTGTTTTCAATGAATCTGACATTACATCTTCGAGAAAGGAAGATTTTGCTGATGATGATGTAGGTACTCTAGAACATGGACTGAAAAACTTGACTCTTAAAGACAAACAATCAAGTGAACCACATGAAGAAGAGGTAAGCAAAGATCATACTGATATACCTAAAGAATGGAGGTATATACAATCATACCCTAAAGAATTAATTATAGGAGACCCATCTCAAGGTGTTAAAACTAGATCTGCACATAGAGATGCACATGATTTAATTGCTTTTGTTTCGCATGTAGAACCACACAATTTAGAAGAAGCTGAAACTGATCCTAATTGGATGTTAGCAATGCATGATGAATTAAACCAATTTAGGAGAAATAATGTTTGGACCATAGTAGAAAGACCTAATGACTATCCTGTTATAGGTACTAAGTGGGTTTATAGAAATAAACTAGATGAAGATAGAAATGTAATCAGAAATAAGGCTAGATTGGTTGCATAAGGATATAATCAAGAAGAGGGAATAGATTTTAATAAAACATATACACCAGTAGCTAGATTAGAAGCCATACTACTACTAGCTTATGCATGCTTTATGAACTTTAAATTATTTCAAATGGACGTAAAGAGTGCATTTTTGAATAGTTTTTTATCTGAAGAAGTTTTTGTTGAGCAACCACCGGGTTTATTGATCACACTTTTCCAAATCATGTTTTCAAACTGAATAAAGCTTTGAATGGTCTGAAACAGGCACCTAGAGCCTGGTATGACAGACTAAGCAAATTTTTAATTGTAAATGATTTTTTAAGAGGTAGTGTTGATACCACACTGTTTATTCAAAGAAAGAATAATGATATTTTAGTTGTTCAAATATATGTTGATGATATTATCTTTGGATCTACTGATGAATCTTGTATCAAGATTTTGCTAAGCTAATGCAGGGAGAATTCGAAATGAGCTTAATGGGCGAGCTGAGTTACTTTCTTGGACTTCAAATCAAACAAACTAAAGAAGGTATCATGATCAACTAGGCCAAATACATCAAAGAGATAATCAAGAAATTTGGCATGGAATCAAGCAAAGAAAATGGGACACCCATGAGTCCTGCATATAGGCTTGATAAAGATGAGAATGTGATAAATGTTGATCAAAAGCTGTACCGAGGTATGATCGGTTCTCTACTTTATTTGACAGCTAGTGGACCTGACATTTTATTCAGTGTTTGTATGTGTGCACGATTTCAATCTAATCCAAAAGAGCCACACATCATGGCTGCTAAAAGAATTATTAAATATCTGAAAGGCACATGTAATGTAGGTTTATGGTATTCCAAGCACACATCATTAAAATTAATTAGTTATTCTGATGCTGATTATGGAGGATGTAAAATAGATAGAAAAAGCACAAGTGGCACCTGTCAATTTCTAGGTGTTAACTTGATCTCTTGGCACTACCGCAAACAAAACTCTATAGCACTATCTACTGCTGAGGCAGAATATATGACTGTTGGGAGCTATTGTTCTCAAGTGTTATGGATCAAGCAACAACTAGAAGATTACGGTATTGTCCAATCTAAAATATCTATTAAATGTGACAATACTAGTGCTATTAATTTATCCAAAAATTCAATTTAGCACTCACGAACTAAGCACATTGAAATTTAACATTATTTTATGCGTGATCATGTTTTAAACAATATTGTTGAACTAGAATTTGTACTTACTAAAGATCAACTAGTGGACATTTTTACTAAACCACTTAATCTAGATAGATTTGAGAAAATTAGAGGCGAATTAGGGCTATGTGACCCATTCTGAACCTTTTTGACCTAATTTTTGAAAATTAAGAAAAAATTATCTAGGGGTTTCAAATTTTTCTTTAGAGTATAGGACAACTAGTTTAGGGTCAAGAAACCTATAGAAAATGAGTTTATCCATTTTTGACCTTTAGATTGATTTTTGCTCGAGCCGACTCGAGTTATCAGGGCACTCGGCGAGTTAGGTCAGGCCAAACGTTTCTTTAAATAAGGTTTCTGTGTTTTCTATTCTTTATGTTTTTAGGTTTTGGTCGTTTCCACTTAGCCGACTCCACATTCCACTCTAGGAAACCTTCCAAAAACTCTTTCAAATCCCTCTAATCCTTTAATCCGAGCTAGATGGCACCCCGCAAAGCAGTAGCCAAGAGACCCTTGCGGGTGGTTCGGACAGTCGTGGAAGTAATGAGAACCAAAAAGTGCTCAAACACCTCAAATCTGGAAGAGGAACAGTCGATTGAGCAAGAACAAGAGCCTCAAGCACCTAGACAAGTGATTCTTATGGGAAATCGTCAGGTAACCCCGGGTAGGTGCATTGATTTTAGCTTCTTGGAGCAAGAACAGTTGCGTATTGGGGATTGATAGAAAAATAAGGGTGGAAAGATTTTTGTCTATTGAATGTTTCGACATATCCTAATTTAGTACGTCAATTCTTTGAAAATATGTTGTTGGGCGCATTTCATTTGGAAGGAACTGTTAAAGGGAAGCATATAGAAATTAGTGAACAAAAGTTTTCAAGTATACTAAAAATATCAAAAGAAGGGGAGTGTTATTTAGTTTTAAAAGAGAAGATGAAGACCCTTAGACTCATACTAGAAAGATCTAATGTGAAGGGTGTTGTGCATGTTAGTGAAAATTAGTTGTCATTGGAGATGAGGCTGTTGCACAATATTATTAGTAGGATTTTCTTGCCCCGGACCGGGCATTTTGATTGGGTCAGCGAGCGTGACCTTGTGTTTATGAGATGTCTGATTAAGGGGGAGGCCCTCAACTTACCGTTTATCATGCTCTCGCAGATGAGGGAGGTAGCCCGTAGGGCACGAGCTTGTCTGTCGTACGGGATGGTTTTTGCATTATTATTTTAGGATGCTCTGGTAGATCTGATAGGAGAGGATAGCTGACTACTGTTGCACACTGACAGGTATACTATGAAATCCCTTACCATAATGGGATTCATTAAAGTAGATGGCCATTAGATTCGGAAGACCTCAGGTGTTCCGATTGCACACTCGGATGATTTAGAGGACGGCACTCAGGCAGCACATGGACTTGATGAGGAGGCAGATACACAGGCTGATGAGGCTGGACCGTCAAAGCTAGCTCCTACCACACCTCATTCACCAGTCGGGAGATCCACAGCTGTTAGACATGCAGAGGATTTCAGAGGATGATATATCATGACATAGCAGGATTACTTTACTACAGTCTGAGATGCAGCTTTCTACAGCCAGCCAGCATGTACCATCGACTTCCACAGCATCTGGCACTGGCACTGGCACTGATCGAGAGCAGGGACCGGCGCACATTCCAGTGAAATACCTTCTCACGCCACACCTGCTAATGTTGAGCCTGAGGCTGGTATGAAGGCTACAGGATCTAAGGTTGGACAGACTCTGGCTACCCAGATACTTTCGACCACCAGTACCTTGGCATTATCCTTTGATCCATCGACTGCCAGACCCACACCCATTGTTATATCTTCAGAGTCCAAAGCCAAAGCTAAAATTAAAGTGTCTAGGAATACCACTCATACTAGGACTAGGATTAGGGATCTTCGACCTAGATTTCCTAAGTTTAAACCTAGTCCAGGAATCTTAAAAGTCGGTTCCTCCTCTGACAAGGAAGAACTTGATAGTGATGATCCTAGTCCATCTTTTTGATGTTTAGGCTTTTATCTTGATGTCTTTGGGACTCTTGTTGTTATATTTTGCTTGTTGTGATATAATTTTGTAGTGCTGGGGCATAGCTGTAATGTATCACCTATGTACTCATTTTCATATATATAGATATCACTTTTTATGCAACATGTATATTTTTGTTATGATTGAATTATTGTGAATGAATGTTCTCTTCTATACCTTTTGTTGATGACAAAAAGGGTGAGAACGGAGATTGTGCATGATGAAAAAGCCATAATATGAATGTGATGAAAATATGAATATTGATTCAGGTGATTCATGAAAATTTGATAAAACTTAAAAGGAATGACAATAGCAAGGGGGAATTTTTGTTAAGTTTCTTGTTAAATTATCATAAAATTTACTTCAAATGTTTGGTAATTTTATAAGCTTCGATATGCATTGTATAGATGATACTCTTGATAAATTATGTGTTAATACATTATGTTTCAATACCATTGCTCATATGATACAGATAATGCAGTGTATCGATACATATGATACTTGGTATGAATAGTGTTCAATTCTATATATTTGATACATATGATACATTGTGGCACACTATGTTGATACAATTGATACTTAATCTATGTGATATACATCATGTCCAATATCATTTGATAAATTTGAATATACTGCAATTGTAAAGTGTTTTAAATTTTAATCATGCCTAGTATTTTGTCATCATCAAAAAGGAAGAGATTGTTGACCCCTGGAATGATTTTAATGATCACAAAATATTGGAGCATGTATTTGATACTAACTCTTTTCAATTACTTGAGCAGTTTTGTAGGAAATTGGTTACCTTTAGTTTAAAATAGTTTTCAAACTGATTTGAGGGTAATGCAATTTTTTATAAAGTTTTATGAACTTGAACTTGTAAAAGTCCTAGTTTTATTAATTTTGTAATCTTGTAAAATGGGTTGAAAGTTGTAAAAGTTAAAGGTATATAGATTAGCTTCTATTTGATTCAATGTTGAAGAGTTTTGGAGAAGCTTGAAGCATTTTTTGAAGATTTACAAAAGCTGATTTTTAGATCAAGAGCTGACTCTTTGTGGCACGGCACGGAGAAAGTTTCAGTGTTTCAGCATCAAGAGCCGACTCCTGTCCCAAGAGCTGACTCATGGAAGAAAACAGTTTTCTGAAGCCTGAGATCTCGAGCCGACTCATGAAAGAAAACATTTTTCTGAAACCTAAGATCTCGAGCTGACTCTTGCCCCAAGAGCCGACTCATCCAGAGTTATGTATTCTGAAGCCTGAGATCTCGAGCCGACTCTAGGTAGTCATGGTTTTGACTTGACTGAAGGCCAGAGCGGACTCCAGCCAGAAGATCCGACTCTTACAGAGTTTTATTTTGGGCTGTCTGAGACTTTGAGCCGACTCGTGGACCTTGAGTCGACTCATGGAGCCGTTTTCTGCACTCCAATGGCTAGTTACTGAAGTTGAAATTTGAACTCCAATTCGTCTCCAACAGCTATTTCACGAATCCCTAGGCCCTATAACGGCCATATCTCTTGGAAAACTATAAAAGAGATTTTTTTGAAGGATTAAATATTAATTAGAGCTTTATTATGGAATTATCTTGAGATATTGAAGAGCTTTCAAGTCATTCACCTACCTACTTCAAAGAGCTTTCAAGTGAGGATTCAAAGCTTCACCAACTCTGCTCCATCATTGAATCAACTCATTGAAGAAGGAAAGAAGCAGCTTGAAGAGCATTAAAGAGTATTCAAGGCTTGACTTCATCTTGATCTACATAACACACTTAAATAAACTTGGTTTGTTGTAGTTGCTTGTTCATCATTTCTTTATCTTTGTTTTCTCTCTAAGAATGGCAAGGGTTGTATCTTAAGAACGGTTGAAGGTTTTTAGGTGAACCTTATAAAACCTAAGTTGTGTTTCTTGGTAATCCCGGTATAAAACCAAGTGTTTGGGTTTCTTGGTAATCCCGGTATAAAACCAAGTATTTGGATTTTCTTTGGTGATCCCGGTAAAACCAAAGTGTATAGATTTGTATTGTAAGCCTGGTAAAACAATCCGACTGTATTCCGGTTGGGGGATATAGTAGAAATTCCAAGTGGTTCTTGGATAGTGGACGTAGGAGCCGGTTGCTCCGAACCACTCTAAATCTCTTTGTGTTTGTGATTGTGTTCTTATTGCGTTATTGCTTTTACTTGATTACTTCCGCATTGCATATTGCACCCACAACACCAAAAGAATTTGAAAGTGTACATTATTGTAAAAATTTTTTAATCTCAATTCACCCCCTTCTTGGGAAGCTACTTGGGCAACAATTACAAACATGTATGCGATCTAAAGTCTTACGGTGTCCTCGATATCCTCTTATATGTTTGTTGAACGAAGTTGTACTATCAACTTCTCTAACCCCTTAGTCTGAAGATTTAATTCCTTACCAAATCGTCTGAATAATCTTCCCTTCTTATCTTGATCTTCCATTGCAATCTTATTTCCATGGCATGGTAGACCCAAAATCAGGGCCACGTCTTCGATGCTAAAGGTAAGTTCCTTGCTATAAAAAATAAACTTGTCACTTCCCTTATAGCATCTAATAATTTTAGCTAGGAGTCGATCATTAACTACAAACGGTTACATGTCGACGAACACACTGAATGGAGTCTTCTGGATAATTTCTAAATGAAGACTAGAAAAACCCATATTCTAAACTTGTTCAATATATACTGCTGGCTTGTAATGATTTTAAATAGTTGCGAAGCCTTCACTCTAGGCAGCCAGCTTTTGCAAGATCACTTGAAACATAAGTAAAATATAAATGCAAGTTAAACAATAAATTCTAAATAACTATTATAAAAAATATAAGCCATCCCAGTATAAAAATATGCAGGATGTCAAATATTTGAAGTAGGATGTCATGAATCCTGAACTATGGTGTCACAATCATGTTTTGGACTTAATTACTCTTGATTCTTTTCATACAGGCTTGTTATGACATAAAGGGTGTCAACATGAGATTATAAGAGTTTTAATTCAAACCACAGTGACATATATTACAGGCAGAAGATGTTAGAAATTTTGATTTTACACTTTCTGCAAGAGTGTCGTACTTTTTTAAGGTGTTGCAGTTTTTTAACTAGGGTATCGTACTCTTTAAACTGGGATGTCGTAATACTGTTTCGGCCATTTTGAGTAATCTTATAGCATCCATGGTAATTTTATAATACTCTGGTATTCATAAACCATGCCATGGATGACATGTATTAGAGGTAGAGGGGTTACAAACTTTTATTTTATAATTTATACATGGATGTCGTAGTTTTTTAACTAGAATGTCGTAGTCTTTAAATTGGAGTGTCGTAATATTATTTCGGCAATTTTGAATAATCTTATAGCATCCGTGGTAATTTTATGATACTCTGGTATTCATAAACCATGCCACAGATGACATGTATTAGAGGTAGAGGGGTTACAAACTCCTATTTTATAATTTATGCATGGGTATTGTAGTTTTTTAACTAGGATATCATAGTCTTTAAACTGAGATGTCATAATACTGTTTCGCCATTTTGAATAATCTTATAGCATCCATGGTAATTTTATGATACTCTGGTATTCATAAACCATGCCATGGATGACATGTATTAGAGGTTGAGAGGTTACAAACTTCTATTTTACAATTTATACATGGATTTCGTAGTTTTTTAATTAGGGTGTCGTAGTCTTCAAATTGGAGTGTCGTAATATTGTTTCAGCCATTTTGAATAATCTTATAGCATCCGTGGCAATTTTATGATACTCTAGTATTCATAAACCATGCCACGGATGACATGTATTAGAGGTAGAGGGGTTACAAACTCCTATTTTATAATTTATGCATGGGTATCATAGTTTTTTAACTAGGATATCATAGGTTTTGAACTTAGGAGTCGTAATACTGATTCGACCATTTTGAATAATCTTATATCATCCGTGATAATTTATGACACTCTGGTATTCATAAACTCCACCGATGACATATATTAGAGGTAGAGGGGTTACAAACTTCTATTTTATAATTTATGCATGGGTGTCGTAGTTTTTTAACTAAGATGTCGTAGGTTTTAAACTTGGGTATCATAATACTGATTCGGCTATTTTGAGTAATCTTATAGCATCCGTGATAATTTTATAACTCTAGGAGTCATAAACCAAGCTATAGATGAACATGTATTAGAGGTAGAAGGGGTTACAAACTTTTATTTTATAATTTCTGCATGGGTCGTAGTTTTTTAACTAGGATATCGTAGGTTTCAAACTTGGATGTCGTAATACTGTTTCGATCATTTTAAGTAATCTTATAGCATCCGTGGCAATTTTATGATACTCTAGTATTCATAAACCAAGCTACAATGACATGTATTAAGGTAGAAGGGTTACAAACTTTTATTTTACAATTTCTATGGATGTTATAGTTTTTTAACTATGATGTCGTAGTTTTTAAACTGGGATGTTGTAATACTATTTCGACCATTTTGAATAATCTTATAGCATCCGTGAAAATTTTATGACACTTTGGTATTTATAAGCCATGCCACGGATAACATGTGTTAGAAGTAGAGGGGTTACAAACTTCTATTTTACAATTTATGCATGGATGTCGTAGTTTTTTAATTAGGGTGTCGTATCGTAGGTTTTGAACTTAGATGTAAATTCTAAACTACGGTGTCATGATTTTATACTATAAAGATTTAATATTTTTAAAAACATATCGTAACATCTCTATGTAGAGTTATTTAAAAAATCTACATTAAAATAATAAAATAAAATCTACGATACCCTAGTTTAAAACCTATGATACCTTAGTTTAAAACCTACGACACCCTAATTTAAAATCTTGGGCACCCTAACTAAAAAACTATGATACCCATGCAAAAATTGTAAAATAAAAGTTCACATACCAAATGTCAACTCCAAGCAGGAATCAAAAATTTTCCTTATCTATTTCTGGTTCTATAGCTTCTTTTGGGACGATCTTAAGAGGGTCTCATCCTCTCTTGAATAAACAATGATGCAGTGCTTCCTTCCTCCATCTGCATGTTCTTCTTGCAGTATTTTTGTATTTGCCATCTGCATTGAAAGACGAAATTACTTTTATCTATTTACTCAAGATTTCGAAGGCGTATCAAAGGTTGAAGGAAGGTATGCTCCAGAACTTCTAACTCACTAGTGGCTTCTCGATCACCAAAAAGGAGCAAAAATACAAAATGGAGGACTCTGTGATAGTCAAAAATAATAGAACGAACTCTAGGATGGGGTATCGCTTTGTAAATAGGTTTTTTTTCTATTTATAGAGTAAGAATCGGTTTTGCACATCGTAACCTCTTCCAAAAATATGAGGGCAAAATGTCAATTTTCATGTTTGAAATGACTGCAGATGCGGCGATGCTCAGATAATGTAATCCCAAAGATACGACTCCCGTCTCGTCCTGTCAAGCCAGTTCAATACAGGTGGATCAATAAAAAAAAATGGTGCGGGCTATGTTAGATTTGCTGCACCGCACACGGTGCACAAAGACTTACTCGGTCAACCAATGGTAAAAAACATGGGTGGACATCATGATTTCAAAGACAAATTTTGGGCTTTGCCTACAAATCTAAAAAACATACATGGATCGAGCCCACGATTTCTCTTGCCATCTCAATCCATTTAAGATGCCACACGGTCTATTAAAATCATGGATTTGATCCAAAATTTATCTATATGGCAACATTAATTATAATATGAGTAATTCTGTCCAGCGTAGAAAAAAATACATCACCAAATATCATTGAACCACATAAGAGTCACATAAAACTCGTATTTCAATATGCATTTAATGCTTACAGTTTTATCTTTTTGTTAAAAATTTGAATGATAAAAATGTCTCTCTCTTATAATAAAATTATGACATCCGTTGACTTGGATTATGATATCCATGTATTATAAAGTCGATAGTTATTTTCATTATTGAAAATAGTTCAAATTTTCTCAATAATACAAATACCCTCGAACTTATGATATTTTATAAATAGGGTTATAGTACCATATTCATAAAGGGATATCATAAGAAAAGAATATTTTTATCATTTAAAATTTTTTAAAAAATAAATTGTAGGTACTAAATATAGATCTTATGATATTTTATAAATAGGGTTATAGTACCATGTTCACAAAGGGATATCATAAGAAAAAATATTTTTATTATTTAAATTTTTTTAAAAAATAAATTATAGGTACTAAATATATTTTTGAATGACGAAAATATCCATTCCTTGTAAACAGGGTGTCATAACCCTGTTCACAAAATGTTATAAATCAAGGATATTTTTATCATTAAAAATTTTTTAAATTTTTTAATAATAAAAATACTCTCGACATTATCACATCATGTGAACAGAATTATGATATCGGATATCATAAGAAAGAGTAATTTCGTTACACAAAATTTTTAATAAAAAATAATCTGCAAGCACTAAATACGTGTTTGCATGATGAAAATGCTATTTATATATGATCTGTTCGCAGGATATTATAAGATAAGAAATATTTTCATCATTAAAGATTTTTATTTTTTTCAATGATAAAAATATCTTCGATCGCAGGATATTATAAGACAAGAAATATTTTCACCATTAAAAATTTTTATTTTTTTCAATGATAAAAATACCTTTCGACTTTGTATGATATCGATGCCATAATCAAGTCAAGGAATATCATAATCTAAGCAAACAAATGTTATAATTTTATTATAAAAGAGGAATATTTTTTTTATCATTAATTTTTTTAAGAAAAAATAAAATTATAACATTGAATGCACCTTGAAAAAAAAAATTTACATAATTCAATCAAATTATATATATATATATATATTTTCACCAGGATGGTATATAGATTTTTTTATTATAATATACCTACATCCCCACCAGCTCGGAGAGGGCTGCCCTCGTTATGACAAGTTGCAACTGCCACGTGATCATTCACTGCACGGTAAAAATTCGCTTTAATACTCCATATAAGGGGAGGGAGTTGCCAAGAAACCGGCATGGAGGTAGCCTGCCTCTACCTAGGGAAGAAATAACAATTCTCGTTCCTTGAAAGAGGGTTAAAGTAATTGAGGAGCCGACCTAAAACACATTGATAGATATAAAAGACTGACCTCCTAACCAATTTTTGTTGCTGACCGCAAAGCGTTTTCCTGGCAAAAATTCCAGACCCGGCAAAAAAATTGGGACAAAAAAAAAACCACATGACCTCAGCCCTGATGATGTATCCTGCTGCCACAGATCACAAACCTTAGCATCAGAGGGCAAAATACCCCATCCCTGCCTCAATGCGGGCATTAATCGACCGAACGTAAAGACAGGAGAACAACGGCGAAAGATTAGCATAAAATCACAGGAACAATCATAAATAACGTTTGTATACAAGGACGGCGCTAGCCCAGAATTTTTTTCGCTTATCCTTTTGTACGTGCCTTTAATTCTTTAACATGGAGCATCACAAAACCGGTCGAATAGCTTGAACAATTTCAGAGTAGCCATCTAATTGACCTCTTTAATTACAATGTGGGTCCGCCAGCTTTTCCTTCCAAACGCAGCCATATGTCCCCACCGTATATATTCATGACGACAACGAAGACCATCACACCAGGCCTTCAGATAAGTTTCAATAGTTGTCACAGACATAACTTTCATAGACATTGATAGCAAGGAACATTATTTACGGTGACGCCACGGAGGAAATCTTTCAAACATGACGAAGTGCAGGTTCCCCTCATTTGCTATTTCCTCGAAGTTCCAGATTTGGCTATAGATTATATTCTCAAAACCAAACAAGACATCCTTTCCACGGCAGGTCACGCTTACAAAAGCATTTAATTTGTTACAGTAACCGTGTCAGACTTGATACATATGCACAGACCAGAGCAGGCGCCACACCCATCTTTAGCAACAAACTAGACTCTTCCACGAGAAAGAAATTAACTCTAAAGCGTTTTTCTAGAAAAGAGAAATCAAAGGTGCTAATTTTATGCATTCACAACGGAGAGCAGGCAGGTTTATGTCTCTTCTTTCCTTTCCAGTTATAACTTTATGATCTCTTCTTCCTCTTCTTATCTTCGGATCTCTCAGATGCATTTTTCAGCTGCCGGAATAAAAATTTGGATATGTCATTATTTAATGCTCGAAGAACCATGATAAGCACCAAATTTTAGAAGTCAGCTTACCATGATGATGAGAATACGAACAAGAACAGCAACAAAATCCGAGAAGAGTGTCAGAGCATGTTTGATATAATCCAGGTCCCCAAGGTGTGCTCTCTCGATGATCTCCTGAGTGTCGAAGACCACGTATCCCAGAAATAGAAACAGCCCAAAATAAAGCTGCCAAGCAAAACATCATCAGCCTTTCACCCGGAACGAGAAGCTAAAAATTCATAATCAATATATTGTGTTATCAACAATTATATATGCTACCAACAGCTTACCTCGACCTTGAATGTAGCAGTAGAGCGGCCAAAGATGGAGGCTGCAAACTGCAACCAGAGGAGGATTGAAAGGCCAGAAGAAAGCAGGCCACCCAAGTATAGGAACTCACGCCGCTTGGCTATAATGGCAGCTCCAGAGAAACATCCGAATGCCAGAGCAGTCCCCACAAATGCAGTTATAATTACGCTGGAAATTTAGATATTAATCCAAACAGTCAGACTTCCACCGCTAAGTCCTTTCTGCTAATGATGATGATGAATGAATAACTATAAAAATAACTTATTTGAATAACTTGCCCCAAACCCTCGAACTTCAAGACCCTCTGCAGACGGCTTTGGGCTCGTTGCTAAGCCCTATCATGAACAAGGGTTTGGCCAACAATGCCTAACCCACTTCTATAGTTCAAGAGTTTGACCAACAATCGAATAAAAAAATTATATATTTATTTTTTAGATAATGCTTTCCATGGAATCTGAAGTAACATCAATCCGAACTAAAAAACCAGATCTTGAGAGCTTAAAAGACAACTTTCAGTTCCATCTTTCTGAAAATCACCAATAACAATGACAAGGACAGTAGCATACCCTCAAAAGTTTGAGATACGATTGCCCGGTCGATGGTATGGCAATTGTGTATACAAAATAAAGTTAAAACAACAATTTATTATAAATTCCATCCATTTTTATATAATAGGGGAGAAAAATACCAAAAGATAGAGTTACAAAAAAATTGATGAGATGCAAAGATGAGTTCAACATTACCATGTGCTACAAACAATAAAATACTAACCAATAGACCAAGTTCAAGTTTCACCAGAAACGCAAATTCAAACCAGACAGCAGTGAAATACTATCCTATGCTATATAACAATTTATGAGATGCATATTGTCAATCAGACGTGCAAAGAAAGTCTTATCTGCATGGCACCAATGCTCCAAATATTACGGGTCACCATCACTTGATGGTGTAGTGAACCAGCTTTACTACACTAAAACAGACAACAATCTATATGAAAACATTGTCAAAAAAATAAACAAATAGTAGGTCAAATTTCTTTTATTTTCTAGCAGACGTCAGATCCCTAGATAATGTTTTTTATCATTCAAGATGATTTACTTAATAGCAAGTTGCAAGTGATGCTCGCAAGGGACAATGCATGTATTAATGTTATTAAATCAAAGGCTATTGGAGAGGTTAAACGGGAAAAAAATTGATATATCATAATAAAACCATTGAATGAAGTCACTGCTAGGGATAAAGGGTGAACTTTTCCGTATATTTGTTGAATTATGGCTGCCAAACATCGACACTTAAAAAAGCAATACATGCATTATGTCAAGATTAACCAAAATTAACGTAATATACACCAAGGGAGCAAGCATAAATAGATTTTTGGGTAAAATCATGACAACAAGGAAATCTCGCTTTTATTTCTAGAGGGAGCAGCTCTACAGCAATTGAAGTAACCATCCTTCCTAATTCGTCAACATGTTTAGTTTTCCTTCTAGTGGTCATCTAGGCAAATCTTATGTTGATCTTGCTGAGTGCTCAAATCCACATGGAGATATGAATTAATATGCTACAGAGTACAGAATACTGAAAAGGAAGAACCATCAACACACTCAAACTTCTAACAGAATCTACACAACCTTGACAAATCAGACAAATCTAATATAGACAAATAATGCACTACCCTTGTAGCAACCAATATTCTCAAGCGACATACCTTGAGTCAACGTTGATGGCTAGCTCTATCAGTGGACCCACAGAAGCCCCTTGAAAGAAGGCACCAGCCATTAGAAGGCCCAATCTCTTTCTCTGTTCCAATAAACAATAAACAACTATCCTTAAATATACATCTATCGATTGGGAATACAGTAAATTGAAAAATGGCCAAAGAGGATAGATATTCATACCTCCTCATGTACAGGTGAAGAGAATAACCAAGCGATGCTTATGAAGCATCCCGCCATGGTCAAGAAGCCACCGATGTTCCACAAAATGTGCAAGAACGCTCCAACCGCAGAAGCCGCTAGCGCACAACATAGTGTCAGGTAAACCTGCATATCAACCCCTCAAGACTTCAAATTAATAAAAAAGAACAGTGTTATCCAAAAATAATACCACCAAGACATCACAGAGGCTTCTTTGTTTCAAAAAATGTACAGATTAAAGCAAATCAACCATTGAAACCTAAACCCATCAATCAATAAAACACAAATTTAATTCAACAAAAAATCAAACAAATTCCTGCACAAATTACCGCAATATAAAGACAACCGCAAGATTGGCCGGATTAACTGAAAAATACCATTCTTAAAAGAAACTGAACAACCAACCACAAAATCAAGAAACAAGGCAAGAAGTCATAACAGAAATAACCATGTTCAGGAATAACTTGTAGAAATTTATCAACAAAACCTTGAAAACTATAATAAATTGAAAATGATGTACTAATTGAATCAATCAACACCATATGAGAGACGGAAGAACACCACCTATCGTCAAGATCCTCAAGATAACTCCAAGAAGGTTCTAGCATACAGAGAAGAAAAGGGAAGAAGACAGCTAACATTGGAGAAGCTCCGTCAATCAAACATATAAAACAGATGCAAGCAAACTCCCCAACAATTCCTCACAAGCCACCATAAAATCAAGAAACGGTCAACTCAATAGAGAGGAACCACACAAAAAAACATCAAAAAAAAATACTAAGAAATTCGGCAGGAAGTCCAGAAAGAGGCAAAACAAAAGAATCCGAGCAAACACCGAATAGATCGATCAAGCCAGGGAAGAACAAGAAAATTTGGGGTTCCGAGGGTGCAAATCGAACCAGCTTGAGGTGATTCTGCACGGTGGGAGAGATCTGCCTGAAATTCTTCAGCGATTCGTAGCTCCAACTGGTTCCAAAGCCGGCCTGGGACTGGAAGAACGAATCCATTCTCACCAAAGTGAAAGGCTCGAGGGTGCTTGGAGGAGAAGGAGATGAAACTGATTGCGTCGACGAAAGCGGCCACGGATGCCAAAAGCGACGCTAAATTGAAAACCGTAATCGAGGTATAGTTGTTTCGTTTTCGGTCTCACAAATTAATCCCATCTATTTTTATAGGCCCGAAACGACGAGCTTCGCGATTGTTCCTCGAAAGTATGTGACCCTACGTTGCGATTTATTTGCATTGGTGCCCCCTTAAGGGAACCAACCGCCGCATCACGACTCTACCGGCCCTCGCTGGAAGAATCTTACGGTGTGATCAACCCGTGGGAGAATTTAAGCTCGGGGAGGGGTTCGTCGGATTGGCGGATTTGTCATCGCAACTCGTACGTTTGATTGCTCAAGATGCTGCGGTTCACGATAACATATTGTGATGCCGCAAGGAAAGATGTCGGTTAGGATTTTGGGATCGGATTCTGATATCAAATTAGTATTACGCGTTCGGGCCAATGGATGCATGACATCTAGGAATCGGGGCCTACTTGGATATTTCCACCACTGGTTGAAATTCCGGTCTAAATTTCAAATTTTGAGATGTATAGGAAATTTGAAAAAACGCGTGAAGATCTCTTATTCTTCTACAAGATTTTGGATTGGCCGAATGTTAGATTGATGTAAGCCCATGATCAAACGAAATTTTTCTTCGATAAGATATCTCTAAAACAGACCTTCCAATCCAATTCAGCAGACAAAGTTTTCTATAACGTCATCCTTGAATACGGAGAGTGGAACGGACCAAAAAAAAAAAAAAAAATCATTTCTAGGAAGCAGAGGAGCGCCTTCCTTGTTTGATTGAAGTTTTAACACGAAGAATGAAAAAAGATTCTAGAAAAATATCATTATTTTATGAAAAGTAAAACCGATGGGGCATTGATCCTTTTAAGATCTACAATTAAAATTTTTAATTGATCCGCACCTTTTAATTGATGACTCATAGAAGGTAGATATTTTTAATTAATGGTCTTTTTTTTTTTTTGTAAAAATATGATTTAAAAATTTATAATTAAAGTTTTGCACAATACCAATACTAATGGATGGTTAGGATAAAATATAAAAAAATATTATTATTTTAATATTAATATTAATATTATATTTATTAATCTTATTAATTATATAAAGTTTGAGAACAAAAATATATGATCTGATATCTATTAAAAATATAATATATATTTTATATAATTTTTTTAGAAAAAAATAGATGCCCTATCAAATATAAATTATTTTGAAATAAATTATTTTTCTTGACCAATCAAAAATTATTTTTAGAAAGCACTTCCTAGAAAGTTAAATACTTTTCATGAGCCACGAGCCCTAAAAGTCAAAAAAGTCTTGTGAGAAGTCATTATAGTAGTCCACGCTCTCCACTTGTTGGTGCAATTCAATTCTCCATGTGTATCTAAAATATTCTATACACATTTAATTAAGCGGTACATGTCTACTCAAATTCCTTTGGGTTTGTCATAATAGTTCAATTAACATTTTTCATAAAAACCTATATTTTGTATCGATAAGACTTTTTATTTGGTTGGATCAAGGGAGTCATAATTCTTCTCAAAATATGTAGTTAAGGTAAAAACATTACTACATTTTTGAAAAAATATATATAGATATATCAGAAATTTTCTTTAGTTAAAATCTTTTAAATCCAAGAAGTTTGCTACTTGTCATATTTGTATTGAAATTCAAGACCTTTATTGAATGATATTTTTTGAAAAGCAAAGGCATGACCTAATTACTCATGAATCATTTGGTTGTTGTGTGAAGGCTGCTTAATGAAAGAAGCAATGTTTACATGATATGGACAAGCATGGTCATGTCACTTCATTAGCAATTGGCAAAATACTTTAGATGGGAAATGTTAGTACCGTGCTCCGAATCAAGATATCAAGGTTAGCCTCTTACCGATCGAGAGCTCGATAAGGTGTCGAGAAATCACGCTCCTTCAAGGACCTTAAAAAGGAAGTCTACTCTTAATAGATTTTCTCCAGTGAGGAACTCTCTAATATCTAAGTCAGTCAAAGCACACGAACAGTAGAAAGAAAGAGTTGGGAGAGTGAAGAGCTTATATGACGGTCCCATCTATTATCTCTTATATAAAAGAGGGTAGTTAGCTAGTTGTAACCGCTTGATCTTTATGATCTAGAGAATATGCACCCGTTAAAGATAGTGGGGCGTTAGCAGAAGATTTTAGTTCATTATGAAAAGTGGAGATTACGAAGAATCCCAATTTGTAATAAGGAGTGAAAATGTTAATTATAAATGCCTCATGTGGTGGGAGACTTAGTATGCCATGAACTGGCCCCTGTGTGCTCCGTTGGTGATAGTGTTAGAGAAGTTATTTGTCATGTCATTGATCTCGGTGAACTACCAAGCTATGGTGTCCAAAGTCAAACCGATAGTGATTGTGTACCTTGCTTCCTTAGCTATGGCCCAATCTATTCTAGTCGGTACAAAATTGAGGTGAGTCTCAATATGCATCTAAAGTCAATGTATGGCCTGTCATCTTCGAGTTTGGTTACATACTGATTTAAAGATCAAGTAGAAATCGACATTTGTTGTTCAGTAAGCAATCCAAGAGAGAGGGTGAATTTGATTTCTAAAAATTACTTGCAAGAAAGTGTGCCAATTCAAATATTTAATCAAGTGCTAGTGTGAGGTGTAAGTGTATGCTCTTGAAGAGTATGCAGCGGAAATATAAATGCAACAAATATAATAGCAAGTAAAGAGAGCAATAGACAATTACAAATACAGGCCAAGTATAGTGGTTCGGTGTTTTCCAATGCACATACATTCACTTCTCAAGGTCCACTTGGGAATTCACTATAATCTTTTACGATTACAGTCGATTAGTTTTCCGGGCTCACTAATCAAAATTCCTTTTGATTTTTACAAGGCACATCAAAAGAAACCTCTTGGTTTTCAAAGGCTAACCAATAACCTCCTTAATTTTTAACTAGGCTAACCAAAAATCTTCTTGATTTTCAACTAGGCTTACCAAAAATCTCAGTTTTCAAGTAGGCTAACTAAAAATATCCTTGGTTTTCAAGTAGGCTAACCAAAAACCTCCTTGATTTTGTTCTTAGGTTAACCAAAAACCTTTATAGCAAAAATATGACATAAAGTTAAGCAACAAGAAAATCTTTCTAATGTAAAGCTGATATCTCTTTGAAGCTTGGAGAAGTTGCCTGTCTTGAACTTGATGAAGCCTCAATCAATGCTCAAAAGTATTGGACTTGAGTGCTTCTTAATAGCTTTGAATGCTTGGAGATTTCTTTTTGCTTGAAGGTAGTTGCTCTCAATGAATGGGAGTGAATGCACTTGCTTCTCTCTTTTTTTTTGTTTTCTCTTGTTCTTTTCTTTCTTGTATTTCTTGTTTTGATTTTCTTGAATTCAAATCACTTAAATACCATCCCAAGGCCTTAAAGATGGTTTATGACCGTTAGACATGAAAAACTAGCCATTGGGAGCCAAGAGGGCCGAGTTCTGTATTCGAAAAACTAGCCGTTACTGTTTCTAGAACTCCAAGTGTCGACACTTCAATCTATAAGTCGACATTTAGGATCGACACTTAAGTTCTATGAGTCGACACCTAGTTCAAAATTCTTTATTAAAGCTCTCTAAAATTTTCAAATGAGTCGACACTTCTTCAAGTGAGTCGACACTTGAGTCGACACTTGACATCACGAGTCGATACTTCAAGCAAGTCTTCAACTTCAGCATGTTTTGTAAGAAATTTTTCTTAGGTCTTGAGTCGATTCTTGAGTCGACACCTTGAGTCGATACTTGAGTGGCATGAGTCCCATGAGTCGACACCTAGTTCAAAATTCTTTATTAAAGCTCTCTAAAATTTTCAAGTGAGTCGACACTTCTTCAAGTGAGTCGACACTTGACATCACGAGTCGATACTCCAAGCAAGTCTTCAACTTCAGCATGTTTTGTAAGAAATTTTTCTTAGGCCTTGAGTCGATTCTTGAGTCGACACCTTGAGTCGATACTTGAGTGGCATGAGTCGATACTTCAACCATGCCATCTAAAATTCTTTCTGCATGCCGGCTTGAGTCGATACTTGCACTGCCATGAGTTGACACTTGAACTGTGAGTCGACACCTTGAGTCAACTCTTGCTGAGATTTCTTTAAAAAACCACTGAAACTCTACTGAAACCTTTTTGAGCTGAACTCTTTAAGTCCTTTCAAGCATTTTTTAAGTATTTAAGTCTATTTATAACTGATCTTTCATCCATAAAAATGGCTTCTTCATCATTCGACAAGCAATCCAATTTAGCTGTTATGATGAGTACCTTTTTCTATTAAACATACTTCAAAGAACATGTTAGTACTTAACTTATACTTAAATATTTTGTTTATCATCAAAATCAATAACGGAGTCAACAATCTTCCCCTTTTTGAGATGACAAAATCTTTAAGTATAATTCATATAATAAGCTCTTAAAAGAATTTTCAATTTGCATAAAGCTTATTGCATTTTGTATTAGAGTAAAGAAAGGTAAGAGATAAAGTCTAAAAGCTCATTTGAATTGAATTAAAACTATAAGAGTATCAGAGCTAAAAATAATTTCATGTACCATGATACTCTAAATGAGTATCCGAGATAAAACATGCTTTAAGATAAGAAATTTAGCATAGAGCAATAGTGAATGTAATCAAATTTTTTTTTTTGAATAATAGATTATAGATTATAAATACTCCCCCTCAAAAGATGAATCGAAAAATTGATTTTCAATGAGTTTTCATAAACAGAAAATCTGAATTTAAAGATTTTGCAAGAAATTTTAGCAAAACTGATTACACAATTCAGCAAAAGAAGGATTACCCCCCCCTCACTCATTGCTCTTTTCTTTTTACTTTTATTTTTCTTTCACACATAAACTGCTTTTCATTTTATTCTCATTGTTAACTCTTATATATATCTCTTTTACTTATCTCTCCTATCCATCTCTCTCTCTTTTTTTTTATCTCTCCCCCTTATTTCTCACTTAATTCTTCCCCTTTTTGTCATCATTAAAAAAGGTTAGAGGAGAGGGAAGGATGAAAACATCACAGAAATTTAGCAATACATTTCCAAAGATAAAACATTGATATAAAAAAGATTTCATTCATTGAAGTACACTTCATACATTGATTCAAGTAAAGATACAGGATAGTAAACAAACATAAATGCATACAAGAGTGCTGAAATATAAACTATCTAAGCAATAAAGACTATCCTAAGTAGACTCCTTGTCATCCGAGGATCCAATCTCAATCGGTGTAGTATCAGTAGAAGAATGAGATCGAGGCCACATGGGTCGAAGGCCAGCAAGACGGGTCTTGGTCGGTCTCGACATGCCATGACATCCTCGTCCTCTACGTCTAACATAGGTCCTGCCTCTAGCTGGTATGAAAGAGGTAGAAGCTATGTCAACAGCAAGAACTGCACTGACCAAAATGGCAGCATCAAAATCAGTATGAAGGGGGTATGATCAAAAATAGGTCCTGAGTCAAGACGGTGGAAACCAGGGATATAGAATCCTAGTTCCCTGATAAGTGAGGATGTATGCAAAGATGGAGAATGTAAGATAGGTGTATCAAGGGATGATGGAATGATAGGAGTATGTGCAATAATGGAAGTAGGATGTGGATCAGATCTGGAAGGTGAGGATGATAGGATCGGAGTTTGAAAAGATGATCTAGATGGATCAAGAATAGGACTCGTAGGAAAGTCAGCTGTTGCCTCTGGCACTGGCTTCGTCATCAGATCAGCAATGTCAAACTCAGTAGAGTCAGTCTCATCATCATCCAAATCAGGTCCTAGAGTTGAAGGTGCTGGAGGTGAATCAGCTAGAGCTGAAGGTGCAGGAGCTCTACCTGATGAAAATCTAGCCAATGCAGACAAAATGGCAGAGAAGCCATCACTCAATCCTCGATGGCTCTCCCTCATCTCCATATGAATCCTGTCAACTTGCTGATGAATGATCATCACCTCAGTCTAGAGTCAGTCTCATCATCATCCAAATCAGGTCCTAGAGTTGAAGGTGCTGGAGGTGAATCAGCTAGAGCTGAAGGTGTAGGAGCTCTACCTGATGAAAATCTAGCCAATGCAGACAAAATGGCAAAGATGCCATCACTCAATCCTCGATGACTCTCCCTCATCTCCATATGAATCCTGTCAACTTGCTGATGAATGATCATCACCTCAGTCTTAATGCGAGCGACCCTGTCCTCTAAACTGTCTCCAGTGCCAGGAGAAACTGTCTATGCAGTAGCGACTGGCTCAGGCTGGGGAGTACGCTCTGACTGAACCTCGGGGATATCATCTGTGGTCTGAGGGCCCTGCCTCACCTGAAAAGATAGCTCCTCCTCCACCAGATCATCATCTCTGTTAGTGGCCTGACCATATATGCATCGTCTCCACTAGCCTCTGACAAGCTGGTAACCCATCCGGTGAAGTGATCTGATGTCATAGACGTTTGTGTGAAGTAACTATCTGTAGGGCTCATCGTCCATGATTACTCCATAAGTTCTAAACAGTAATGTCAATCCCATCCCATAGTGCAGACACAGTCTCTGGCTGATCGATGTCTCAGTCAACTGATATACCATGAGCATCGGGAGGCATACTGGAGTGCACTGTACCGGAGAAACCATGACCAGAAGCTCATGCTCTGTGATAAAGTCGAATTGACCGATCTTTGATAGAAGGATCCGGGCAATGATATGGTGCAACAACCTCATCTCAGGCGATAACCTCGAAGCTACTACAGTGGCTCCCTCAGGTAGATCATCTATCTCAAAAATGCATCGGAGACCATTGAATCTGTTAACTAGAGGATCTACAACAGATCCTCCATGAGAATGTCCCATACTCTACTCAGAATCTTTGTTAATATTGGAACATCTCTGCCTCGGACCTGAGCAATCCAGCCATCACTACCTCGGGCAAGCGATCCATAAAACTCTCTAATCAGTCTCGGGTAAAATCTCTCTAACAATGAGCAGAATGGTGCCAAACCTGCATCCCTCAGCCACTAGCCTATCCTGAAGTGCTGCTGGTCTATGAAATTGAAGTCCACTCGGCGACCACCAATGATAGTCTTCGATCCCATTCTGTTTACTGCAGAAACTGAGGGTCTAGTAGGGATATCATGCTCAATCACTGCACTAGCCTTATGCCTTGCTTTAGTTCTTCTTTCTTCCTCCTGAATGGATGGTTTTGGATGTCGGACAACTTGTTTCCTAGGCCCCATTACAGTGAATCAAGGAAGAAAAGCAAAAAGGGGAGAAATTAGGGTTTTTACGATACAAAATAGTGAAAACAAGGTGAAGAGCAGTAGAATTAAGAAAAGAAACCATCCCAATCGAAGATTTGAGCAGTTAGGAGTTGAAATTTGGAGGGAAGAAGATGTTGGAACATAGTTTGGGGATGAGTTGGCTCGATTTGGAATGAAAATAATGAAGAAAACACTTCATTTTTCTATTTTTATCTCGGTCTGTCACTATTCAAGTGTCGACTCATGACACACAGGGTCAAGTGTTGACACTTCCAGGTGTCGATACTTCCAAGTGTTGACACTTCCAGGTTTTGATACTTCCAAGTGTTGACACTTCGACTTAAAATCAAAAAAAAAAAGGAAAAACAAACCATTGATCAAAAGGAATAGGATTTCAAGGAATTCAGAACGATTATGCATGATTATCAAGTAACTTTGATCAATCAAGAGTTCAAGATTGTGAAGAGATAGAAATTTTAGTCAAAAGGGTTGATGACCCCAGTTCTCTTCTAATCATACTGGACCGATCTTCTTGGAGAGGCTTAGTCAAAATGTCAGCAAGTTGTATTTCAATACTAATAAATTCAAGCATAATATCATTATTTTCAACATGATTTCTAATAAAATGATGCATAATTTCAATATAGTTACTTCTAGAGTGTTGAACACGATTTTTAGTTAAGTTTATAGCACTAGTGTTATCACATCTTATGGGTGTCTTAATTAGTTTGATTCCAAAGCTTCAAGTTTTTGCTTAATTCACAAGATTTGAGCACAACAACTTCTTGCTGCAATATACTCAGCCTTAGCTATGGATAGTGTAACTGAAGTTTATTTCTTGCTAAACCAGGAGATTAAGTTAACTCTAAAAAATTGGCAAGTTCCACTTGTGCCTTTTTTGTCTAATTTATACCCAACAAAATCAGCATCAGAATATCCAATCAAATTAATAGATGAATATCTAGAATACCACAAACCAATATCAATTATACTAGATAAGATTTAAATATGTGCTTAACAGCCAACAAATGAGATTCTTTAGGATCATATTGATATCTAACATACAAACTCTAAACATGATATCTGATCTACTAGCTCATTTCGAACTCTCCCTGCATAAGCTTGGCAAACTCTTAACAAAGAAGTTCATTAGTAGCACCGAATATAATATCATCAATATAAATTTATACTATTAATAAATCATCATTTTTCTTCTTTAGAAATAATGTAATGTCAACATGACCTCTAGAAAAATCATTTTCAATTAAAAACTTGCTGAGTCTTTCATACCAGGCTCGAGGTACTTGCTTCAAATCATAAAGTGCTTTATATAGTTTAAAAATATGATCAGGATATGCATGATTTTCAAATCCAGGGGGTTGTTCAACAAACACTTCTTCAGTAATAAAACCATTTAGAAAAGTACTTTTAACATCCATTTGAAATAATTTAAAGTTCATAAAACATGCAAATGCTAAAAGTAATCTAATTGCCTCAAGTCTAGCAACAGAAGCAAAGGTTTCATCAAAATCAATCCCTTCTTCTTGATTGTAGTCTTTGGTAACTAGCCTAGCTTTATTTCTAGTTACAATACCATTTTTATCCAATTTATTCCTAAATATATATTTTATACCAATAATAGAAATATTAGATGGTCTTTCTATTAGTATCCAAACATTATTTCTTTCAAACTGATTTAATTCTTCTTGTATTACATTAATTCAATTAGGATCTTTTTTAGCATCTTCAAAACATTTTGGTTCAACATAAAAAATAAAAGCAATATAGTCACATTCATTTCTAATTGAAGATCTTATTCTTATCCCTTTTGATGGATCACCTAGGATTAACTTCTTAGGATGTCCATGAGCATACCTCCACTCCTTGGATAGATCTTGATGCTTTGGTGTGGATTGTATGGCTTCTTCTCTTTCATTCTTGTCTTGATCTTCTTCATTTTGTTGAGAGGGTTGATCATCCAATGTCAGCTTCTTTAACTTTTCAGCACTTGCACATGCATCAAAAGTATCTTTTTTCTAGAGATTTGTTAGCAGATTCTTCAAAGACTACATGTATAGACTCCTTTACTACTAAAGTTTTCTTGTTAAAAATTCTGTATGCTCTACTTGATATAGAGTATCCTAAGAAGATACCTTCATCAGACTTGGCATCAAATTTTTCTAAATTATCTTTACTATTATTCATGATAAAATATTTACAACCAAAAACATGAAAATATTTTAAAGTTGGTTTTCTTTGTTTCCAAAGCTCATATGGAGTTTTTTTTAAAATCGGATGAATTAAAACATGATTTAAAATATAACAAGCGGTATTTACTGCTTCAGTCCAAAAATATCTTAGCAAGTCATTTTTACAAAGCATAGTGCATGCCATTTCTTCTAAAGTATGATTTTCTCTTTCTACAATCCTATTCTGTTAAGGTGTCCTAGATGCAAAAAAATTATGTTCAATTCTTTTTTCATTGCAAAAGTTTTTAAAATCCAGATTTTCAAATTCAGAACCATGATCACTATAAATGCAAATAACTGAAGTACCTTTTTCATTAAAAAAACTTTTTGGTAAAACTTCATAAATGCTGAAAATGATTCGTCTTTGTGAGCAAGAAATAAAATCCATATAAACTATGAAAAATCATCCACTATAACTAATCCATATCTCTTACCTCCTAGGCTAGATGTCCTAGTTGGTTCAAAGATATCTATATGGAGTAGTTTTAATAGCCTAGAAGTTATAACAAAACTTTTAGATTTGAAAGATGTTTTTACTTATTTTCCAAATTGGCATGCTTCACAAATTTTATCTTTCTCAAAACTAAGTTTTGGTAAGTCTCTTACTAAATCCTTTTTGCAAAGTTTTGATAGTAAATACATGCTTGCATGACCTAATTTACGATGTCAAAGCCAACTAGTCTCATTAATAGTGGAATTCATTGCAACCAGGCATTCTCCATTAGGCAAAATAGATTATCCAAATCAACAAGATAGTATTGCCATGCCTTTTTCCAATGAATTTCATTATAATTTTATCAGGACTAGAAATCATGCAAAAAGATAATTCGAAAATAACTTGAAAATCTTTATCATAGAATTGGCTAATACTAAGAAAATTATGCCTCAAGCCTTCAACTAAAAGAACATTATCAATCCAAGTGGAAGGGAAGATGTGAACCTTACCAATACCAATAATTTTTTCTTTATCATTATAACCAAAAGTTACACCCCCTCTATTTATTGCTTCAAAAGAGGTGAATTGCTTCACATCTCCTGTCATGTGTCTTGAGCAACCACTATAGAGATACCACAATCTTTTATTTTCATTGGTTGCAAGACACACCTGCAAAACAAATTAAGTTTTGTTTTTAGGTACCCAAGCCAACTTGGATTTTTTAGGGTTAGTATTAAAAGTGGTTCCTTTTGAAATCCAAATCTTTCTAGAATCATTAATTTTTTTAAAATTACATTAAAAAGATTTATGACCTACTCTTTTGGAAGAAAAGCATGTAATGCTTGATGATGTAGGTACAAATTTTTTTTTGAAATACTTTTACTATTTTTGAGGTCTATAACCTAATCCAACTTTATTAAAAATAGCTCTTTGATTGTTTATAAGAAAATTTAACTTTTCAGAACTATATATGAATTTTTTAACAAAATATTTTATCTTATCAAGCTCATCTTTATATTGCTTATTTTCTATTTCAAGATCTTTACTTTTCTTCAAAAGTTCATTATTTAAAACAATAGCTTTAGGTCTTTTTAAAACTTCATTTTTCATAGATAAAGCTTTGTTTTTCTTTTCTAAAATATCAGTTTTGTTTTTCAAATCATTGACTTCATTTAAAAGAGTAGTGTTTTTATGTGAAAAAGTGTTTGCATGCTTTTTCAACTTTCTATTCTCAGAAATCATCACCTCATAGTCATGTATTAATTCATCAAATACAATTCTTAATTCATTAAAAGTATAGTCTACTTCAAGATCAGAATGTACCTCTTCTTCTTCATGTTGTAGTGCCATGAACATAAATTGGCGACTTTAGTTGGTTCTTCATCTGAACTGGAGTCCTTACTATCACTCCAAGTCACCATCATTGCCTTCTTTTAAGCTTCTTTCTTGATTTCTTTAGGAGAGTGTTGCCCAGGTGGCTTCCCAAGAGGAGGGTAAATTGGGATTAAATTTTTTTTGCAAGTATGTGCATTTTGAAATTCTTTTAGTGTAGAAGTGAAGTGTGTAAAGCGGAAGTAAACAAATTAAAGCAATCAAGCAATGAAAGCACAATCACAAACACCAAGAAGTAGAGTGGTTCGGAGCAACCGGCTCTTACATCTACTATCCAAGGATCACTTGGGATTTTCACTATATCTCCCAACCAGAATACAGTCAGATTATTTTACTAGGCTCACAATCCAAACCTATACACTTTGGTTTTACTGGGATCACCAAAGAAACCCAAACTTCCTTTGGTTTTACACGGGATTACCAAAGAAAACTCAAACACTTGGTTTCAAACCGGAAAATCCAAGAATCCAAACTTAGGTTTTACAAGGTTCACCTAAAACCTTCAACTCTCTCTCTAGATATAGCCCCTTGCTGTTCTAAGAGAGCAAACCAAGATAAAGAATGTAAAATAAGCAACTACAACAAACCAAAGTTGTTTTGATGTTGCCGATGAAGATCAAAACGAAGTCAAGCTTTAAGTACACTTCAATGCTCTTCAAAGTTACTTCTTCCCTTCTTCAATGAGTGGATTCAATGATAGAGTGGAGTTGGTGAAGCTTTGAATCTCACTTGAATGCTCTTTGAGGTAGGTGAAGGAATAACTTGGAAGCTCTTCTTTTTCTCAAAAATATTTAGCAATAAATCTTCATTAGTTTATTAATCCTTCAAAAATGATCCCCTTTATAGTTTTTCAAGTGATATGGCCGTTGTAGGGCCTTGGGAATCGTGAAATGGCCGTTGGATATGATTTGGCATTCAAATTTCAAATTCTATAGGTAGTCGTTGAAGTGCAGACAACGGCTCTACGAGCCGGCTCGAGCTCCAGGAGTCGGCTCGAAATCTCAGGAATGCCAAAAACAAAATTCTGTAGGAGCTGGCTCTTGGACTAGGAGTCGGCTCTTGCCTTCAAGCTTTCAGTCTTGACAAACATGTAAACTTGGAATCTGCTCTTGATCTGGGAGTCGACTCTAGTTCTCACAACTTCAAAAACTATACTTCTGTAAGAGTCGACTCTTGAGCTGGGAGTCGACTCTTAGTTCTGGAACTCTGAATTTTCCTCCGTGTCGTGCCATTTTGAGTCGGCTCTTACAAGTCTTTAAAAATTTGCTTCAAGCTTCCCAAAAGCTTCATCATTGAAACAACTAGAAGCTACTTTACATACTTTGTCAAATTATTTACACTTTTAAGCCCATTTTTCATGATTAGAATATTCATAACTAAGGGCCTTTACAAGCTCAATTGAATTTCCTTAAGTGAATTTGAATACCATTTTAAAACCAAGGTAATTCATTCCTGTAAAAACTTCTTAAACATTTGTAAAGAGTTAGTATCAAATACATGCTCCAATGTTTTATGATCATCAAAATCATTCCAGGGGTCAACAATCTCTCCCTTTTTGATGATGACAAAACACTGGGCATGATCAAAAAAAAATTGAAATCACTTTACAGTTGCAGTATTTTCAAGTATATGCATATCATATAGGTTAGGTATCAGTGTATCAATACAATGTGCCATAATGTATTAAATGTACATGACTGAATACCAAGTATTATGTATCAAATGTATCGAAACATGAACTTTCATATGTATCAGAATATGATGTATCGATACATGATGTATCAAAGGTATTAACTATATAAAGTGCATCGGAACTTATAGAATTTTCAACCTTTTGAAGTCAACGTAAGTTTCATAAACTTTCTATGAATCAAACATTCATTTTATCAAAATTTCATAACATTCAATTATCTATATAGCTTTTGTAACCAATTTTTGAATAATTTTCATGAAATTAATAGCAATTTTCAGAAATCAATAGCAATTTTCATGCCCATACATATATAGTCTCCATTCTCCCCCTTTTTGTCATCAACAAAAGGTATATGAGAAATAGAGAACCATTCATAACATATATTCATAACAAATGAGAAATATTGATTCAATCATAACAAAATATATATGAGAAGTATCAAGATAAGTGAATATGTATCAAGATAAGTGAAAGATATATATATGAGAAGTATGTCAATACATAGTATATGTGATACTTTACAAACGTGCCACTACATAACAAAATAGTATCACATAATGAAAATACAACAACAAAAAGTCTCACAAGATAAAACCTAAACATCAGAAAGAAGTGCTAGGACCACTATCAGATTCTTCCTCATCAGAGGAGGAACCAACCTCTAGAATACCTGGACTAGGCTTGAATTTGGAAAACCTACAGCGGAGATCCCTAATCCTAGTCCTAGTGGGTGTGGAAGTCCTAGTAACTTTAGATTTAGGTTTAGGTTTGGTTTTTAATTCAGATGAAATGAAGATGGGTGTAGGTCTGGCAGTAGGTGGATCAAGAGATAGGGCCAAAGTGCTGGTGGAAGAAAGTATCTGAGTAACCGGAGTCACTCCAATATCAACAGATCCAGCTGCCTCCATAGCATCCTGAGGCTCACTAACAGTAGGTGTATCATGATATGGTGCCTCGGTGCAGTGTGTCTCCTGTCCCTGCTCAGCATGTGTGCCAGTATCAGTCTCAGTGCCCGTGCCAATCGTTGTGCCAGTAGCTGTGCCAGTAGAAGGTCCATGCTGGCTGGCTGCTGATAACTGTCTCAATATAACCATGATGTCATGAAAGCCCTGCTGCATCTCGGACTGTAGAGAAGTGATCCTTCTGTCAGTATCAGTCCTGAGACTAGAAATCTTCTCCAAAACTTTGTAGAGTCTATCATCAGTGTCAGCTCTAGCAGCAGTAGGAGTCCTGATAGGTGAATGTGGTGAAGCAAGAGCTGGCTCGGAAGGTCCAGCCTCATCAGTATGTCCCTCAGCCTGCTCACCATGACCCTGTGTAGCCTGAATGTCATCATCTAAGTCCTCAGAGTGTGCTACAGGTACTCCTGAGGTCTTCCTGATCCAGTTCCCATCAACCTTGACAAATCCCATCCTAGTTAGGGATTTCACTGTATACTTGTCGATGTGCAGCAATAACCGACAGTCTTCTCCAGTAAGATCTATGTTTGCATCCTGGAACAACAAGGTGAAAACCATCCCATAGGGCAAACAGGCTCATGCCCTACGTACAGCCTCTCTCATCTGTGAGATCATAATGAATGAAAGGTTAAGGGGCTCCCCCTCAATCAGTCACCTCATGAATACAAGATCTCTCTCACTAACCCAGTCGAATCTACCCATCCTGGGTAGGAAAATTCGGCTAATGATGTTGTGCAATAGTCTCATTTCCAATGAGAGCTGATCTGCACGCACATGAATGACTCCTTTTACATTGGATCTTCCTAAAATAAGTCTGAGAGTCTTCACCCTTTCCTTCATTACCAAATAACAGTCCCCTTCTTTAGGAATATTCAATAGATTTGATAATTTTTGCTCATTTATCTCAATTAGTTTCCCTTTTACTATTCCTTCAATGTGAAAAGCTCCTAGGGACATATTTTCAAAGAACTGTCTAACCAAATTTGGATAGGTTGGAACATTTAATTGACAAAGCTCTTTCCAACCCTGTCCTTCAAGCCACATTCCAATATTTAACCGTTCTTGCTCAATAAAATTGAAATCTATGCACCTACCAGGGGTCACTTAACGATTTTCCATTGGAATGATCTGCCGGGGTGCTGGAACAACTTCTTCTTACTCAGGTTGCTGCTCTTCTTGTGAAAATGATGTATCTAAATGACTTTTGCTCCTCCTTTCCTCTGCCGCAGTCTGAACAACCCGTGTTGCCTTCTTTGCCACCACCTTGTGAAGCCCCATTCTCCAAAGATTAAGGATTTGAGAAGGTAGAAAGGGTTTTGGAGTGGTTTTTTGGTGAGAAGAGAAGAGTCGGCTAGAAAGAAATGGTTGAAATTTAGAAAGAGTGGTGAATAGGGAAAGTGAAAACCCTATTTAAAAAGTCTCGGTCCGTCCTGCGAGTCGGCTCGCCCAGAGTACCTAGAGTTCGAGTCGGCTCGAGCTAAAATCTGTTCTAAAATTTAAAAAGGGTCAAACTCAATTTCCTAGGGTTCCTAGAGTCTAAACTAGGTTGCGCTATGCTCTAAAAAGAATTTTGAAATTTCTAGATAATTTTTTCTTAATTTTTAAAAATTAGGTCAGATTGATTCAAAATGGGTCACATAACCCTAATTCTCCTCTAATTTTCTCAATTCTATCTTGATTTAATGGTTTAGTGAAAATGTCTGCTAATTGATCTTCAGTAGGTACAAATTTAAGTTCAACAATATTATTCAAAACATGATCACGAATAAAATGATGTCGAATTTCAATGTGCTTAGTTCGTGAGTGCTGAATTAGATTTTTTGATAAGTTAATAGCACTAGTATTGTCATATTTGATAGGAATTTTAGATTGGACAACACAATAATCTTCTAGTTGTTGCTTGATCCATAACACTTAAGCACAACAGCTCCCAGCAGCTACATATTCTGCCTCAGCAGTAGATAAAGCTATAGAGTTCTGTTTGGATAGTGCCGAGAGATCAAGTTAACACCTAGAAATTGACAGGTGCCACTTGTGCTCTTTCTATCTATCTTACATCCTCCATAATCAGCATCAGAATAACTAGTTAGTTTCAGTGATATGTGCTTAGAATACCACAATCCTACATTACAAGTACCTTTCAAGTATTTAATAATTCTCTTAACAGCTGTGATGTGTGATTCTTTAGGATTAGATTGAAAACGTGCACACATACAAACACTAAATAATATATCAGACCTACTTGCTGTTAAATAAAGTAATGACCTGATCATACCTCGGTACAGCTTTTGATCAACATTTGTGCCATTCTCATCTTTGTCAAGTCTATATGCAGGACTCATTGGTGTTCCAACTTCCTTGCTTGATTCCATGCCAAATTTCTTAATTATCTCTTTAATATACTTGGCTTGGTTGATCAGAATACCTTCTTTAGTTTGTTTAATTTGCTGACCAAGAAAGTAACTTAATTCGCCCATCAAGCTCATTTCGAATTCTCCCTGCATTAGCTTAGCAAAGTCTTGACACAAAGATTCATCAATAGATCCAAAGATAATGTCATCAACATAAATTTGAACAACTAAAATATCATTTTTCTTTCTTTGAATAAACAGTGTGGTGTCAACACTACCTCTAACAAATTCATTTGCAATTAAAAATTTGCTTAGTCTATCGTACCAGGCTCTAGGTGCCTGTTTCAGACCATATAAAGCTTTATTCAATTTAAAAACATGATTTGAAAAAATATGATCGATAAAATCGAGAGGTTGCTTAACAAAATCTTCTTCAGATAAAAGACCATTCAAAAATGCACTCTTTACATCCATTTGAAATAACTTGAAATTCATAAAACCTGCATAGGCTAGTAGCAGTCTAATGGCTTCTAATCTAGCTACTGGTGCATAAGTTTCATCAAAATCTATTCCTTCTTCTTGATTATATCCTTGTACAACCAATCTAGCCTTATTTCTAATTACATTTCCATTTTCATCTAGTTTATTTCTGTAAACCCATTTAGTGCCTATAACAGGATGATCATTGGGTCTTTCAACTAAGGTCCAAACATTATTTCTCCTAAATTGGTTTAATTCATCATGCATTGCTAACATCCAATTAGGATCAGTTTTGGCTTCTTCTATATTATGAGGTTCTATATGAGAAACAAAAGCAATTAAATCATGTACATCTTTATGTGCAGATCTAGTTTTAACACCTTGAGATGGGTCTTCTATAATTAATTCTTTAGGGTGTGAATGTACATATCTCCATTCTTTAGGTATATCATCATGCTTTTTACTCACCTCTTCTTTATGTGGTTCACTTGATTGTTTGTCTTTAAGAGTCAAGTCTTTCATTCCATGCTCTAGTGTACCTGCATCATCATTAGCAAAATCTTCCTTTCTCGAAGATGTAATGTCAGATTCATTGAAAACAACATATATAGATTCTTCAACAATTAATGTTCTTTTATTGAAAACTCGATAGGCTATACTATTTAAAGAATATCCAAGAAAAATAGCCTCATCAGATTTTGCATCAAATTTGCCAAGATTATCTTTTCCATTATTGAGAACAAAATATTTACATCCGAAAACATGAAAATATTTGATATTTGGTTTTCTATTGTTCCAAAGCTCATAGGGGCTTTTTCTAATAATAGGTCTAATTAAAACTCTATTTAAAATATAGCATGCAGTATTAAAAGCTTCTGTCCAAAAGTATTTTGGAAGATTTCCTTCACAAAGCATTATTCTGGACATCTCTTCCAAAGTACGATTTTTTCTTTCTACAACACCATTTTGCTGTGGTGTTCTAGGTGCAGAAAAGTTATGATCAATACCATGCTTAGTACAAAAACGATCAAAATATTGGTTTTCAAATTCGGTACCATGATCACTACGAATTGAAATAACATATAAGTTTTTCAAACTTATAACTCTTTTGTAAAACTTTTTTAATACATTAAAAGTATCATCTTTATGTGCAATAAATAAAATCCATGTGTATCTTGAAAAATCATCTACAATCACAAGTCCATATTTCATACCACCTAGGCTGGTAGTCCTAGTGGGTCCAAATAGGTCCATGTGAAGTAGCTCTAAAAGTCTAGAAGTTGAAACTACGTTTTTAGATTTAAAACTCTCCATCACTTGTTTTCCTAACTGACATGCATCACAAACATAATCAAAATTAACTTTAAACTTAGGTAAACCATTGACTAAATCTTTTGTAATAAGTTTAGCTATCGTATCCATACTAGCATGACCAAGTCTCCTATGCCATAGTAAACTTGATTCCTTGCTCTTGTCATTCATTGCTACAAGACTTGTATTACTTGACATAGCTAGATCATTAAGATCTACCACATAAATATTACCAAGTCTGTGTCCAATGAACTTAGTACTAGAGTCAAGTGGATCAACTACTATACACATTGATGACTTGAAGAATATATTATAACTAATGTCACATAGCTGACTAATACTCAAAAGATTATGCTTTAATTTTTCTACAAGTAATACATTTTCAATAAATGTAGGAGTAATTTTGATATTACCAATGCCAATTATCCTTCCTTTTCTATTGTCACCAAATGTTACCATTCCACCATCCTTCTGTTCTAGGATAAAGAATTGATCAGCATCACCCGTCATGTGTCTTAAACAGCCGTTATCCAAATACCATCTTTTATTTATGCTTGTGGCTGCAAGACATCCCTGCAAAACAATCATTTAATAGATTTAGGTACCCAAGCTCTCTTGGGTCCTTGCAAGTTAGTGGAAATGGTTCCTTTTGGAACCCAAACTTTCTTAATTTTTCTTTTGTCATTGTATTTCAAATGATATTCAAAAGCTTTATGACCAACATTATTACATGCAAAGCATACAATCCTTGAATTTGAATAATAACTACGAGATGATGCAAATTTAGGTCTAACATGTTTAGAACCAATGAATTTAGGAGCATATGAAATAGAAGCAGAAAATGTATTTGAAATAGAGCTTTTATAACCAATTCCAAATCTATTATTTGTTTCTTTTTGATCTTTCAAAATTAACTCAAGTTTGTTAGAACTTAGGGTTAATTTTTTAACTAAAGGTTTCAATTTTTGAAGTTCTTTCTTTAGGTCATCATTTTCATTTTTCAAATCCTTATTTTTATCAAAAAGTTCTTCTTTTTCAATTTGTACAATCTTAAGTCTTTTACAAACCAAGTTTAGTTCTCTTTGTAAGATTTTGTTTTTTTCATATGATTCATTTTTGTCATTTTCAAACATATCACATTTATTTTTTAAATCTCTCAATTTCAAACCAGCCTTTTCATATTCTATCAACAGTTCACAAAAAGCATTATGTAATTCATCATAAGTGAATTCTAAGTTAGGTTCAGAAGTACTTACCTCATCCTTCAAACCCATAAGACAAATTTACACTATTTTTGTTGTCTCTTCATCTTCTTCAGTAGATGTAGTTTCATTACTATCACTCCAAGCAGCTAGCATTGCTTTCTTCTTCTTTCTAGAAAATATCTTCTTCTTTCCTTCAAGGCAATCAGGGCGGATATGTCTTGGTTTCTTACATCCATAGCAGATAGGTACTTGATCTTTATCTTTTTCTTTGTCTCTTTCATTTTCTTTTCCAAAGTCACCTTTTCTATAATGCTTTTTCCATCTATTCATTTTTTTTCTGTCCATAAACCTTTTGAATTTCCTCATAACTAGGGCAATTTCATCACTTCCAAGATCATCATCATTTGATGAATCATATTCTTCATTCTTATCTTCCTCAGTTGCTTTAAATGCAATGGCTTTCTTCCTTTTTGTATCTTCTTCTGTCCTTTGTTGCATAGCCAGTTCATGAGCAATTAAGGAACCAAGCAGCTCATCCAGTGGCAGTATATTCAGATCTTTTGCTTCTTGAATTGCTGTCACTTTGGCTTCCCACTTATCTGGCAAAGATCTTAAGACTTTTTGGATAAGATCAGCATTAGAATAAGTTCTACCTAGACTCTTGAGACCATTTATGATATCAGTAAAATGAGTATACATAGCAGATATAGTCTCGCTAGGATCCATCTTAAACAACTTATAATTATGTACAAGCAAATTAATTTTAGATGTCTTAACTTAAGAAGTGCCTTCGTGTGTGATTTCTAATTTGTCCCAAATTTCTTTAGCAGAATTGCAAGTTGAAATTCTGTTAAACTCATTTGAATCCAAAGCACAATACAATAGATTCATCGCTTTGGCATTTAACTTAGCTAATTTCATATCATTTTCATCCCAATCCTCTTCGGGCTTGGGAACCTCTACATCATTAACTTTAATTGTGGGTGTGTGAGGCCCTTTCATGATAATTTCTCATAGATGAAAGTCTACAGCTTGAATGTATATCTTCATTCTTGCCTTTCAATAAGTGTAATTAATTCCGGTGAAAAGTGATGGTCTATTTGTGGATTGACCTTTGACCAATGAAGTGCTCATGGGATGTGCCATATGTCTTTACTCTAAGTAACTTTCAGAGACTCTGCTCTGATACCACTTATTGCCCAGGTAGCTTTCCAAGAGGGGGGTGAATTGGAATTAAAAACTTTTTGCAAGTATGTGCACTTTGAAATTCTTTTAGTGTAGAAGTGAAGTGTGCAAAGCGGAAGTAAACAAATTAAAGCAATCAAGCAATGAAAGCATAATCACAAACACCAAGAAGTAGAGTGGTTCGGAGCAACCGACTCCTACATCCACTACCTAAGGGTCACTTGGGATTTTCACTATATCCCCCAATCAGAATACAGTCGGATTGTTTTACTAGGCTCACAATCCAAACCTATGCACTTTGGTTTTACCGGGATCACCAAAGAAATCCAAACTCCATTTGGTTTTATACGTGATTACCAAAAAAAACCCAAACACTTGGTTTCAAACCGGAAAAACCAAGAACCCAAACTTAGGTTTTACAAGGTTCACCTAAAATCTTCAACTCTCTCTCTAGATACAGTCCCTTGCTGTTCTAAGAGAGCAAACCAAGATAAAGAATGTAAAATAAGCAACTATAACAAACCAAAGTTATTTCGATGTTGCCGATGAAGATCAAAACGAAGTCAAGCTTTAAGTACACTTCAATGATCTTCAAAGTTGCTTCTTCCCTTCTTCAATGAGTGGATTCAATGATAGAGTAGAGTTGGTGAAGCTTTGAATCTCACTTGAATGCTCTTTGAGGTAGGTGAAGGAATAACTTGGAAGCTCTTCTTTTTCTCAAAAATATTCAGTAATAAATCTTCATTAATTTATTAGTCCTTCAAAAATGATCCCCTTTATAGTTTTTCAAGTGATATGGCCGTTGTAGGGCCTTGGGAATCGTGAAATGGCTGTTGGAGATGATTTGGCATTCAAATTTTAAATTATGTAGCTAGTCATTGAAGTGCAGACAACGGCTCTACGAGCCGACTCGAGCTCTAGGAGTCGGCTCGAAATCTCAGGAATGCCAAAACCAAAGTTCTGTAGGAGCCGGCTCTTGGACTAGGAGTCGGCTATTGCGTTCAAGCTTTCAGTCTTGACAAACATGCATACCTGGAGTCTTCTCTTGATCTGGGAGTCGGCTCTAATTCTCAGAACTTCAAAAACTATACTTCTGTAAGAGTCGGCTCTTGAGCTGGGAGTCGGCTCTTAGTTCTGAAACTCTGAATTCTCTTCCGTGCCGTGCCATTTTGAGTCGGCTCTTACAAGTCTTTAAAAATTTGCTTCAAGCTTCCCAAAAACTTTATCATTGAAACAACTAGAAGCTACTTTACATACTTTGTCAAATTATTTACACTTTTAAGCCCATTTTTCATGATTAGAATATTCATAACTAAGGGCCTTTACAAGCTCAATTGAATTTCCTTAAGTGAATTTGAATACCATTTTAAAACCAAGGTAATTCATTCTTGCAAAAACTTCTTAAACATTTGTAAAGAGTTAGTATCAGATACATGCTCTAATGTTTTGTGATCATCAAAATCATTCCAGGGGTCAACAAAGAGGGCAGTCATACTTGTTGTGTTCAGGCTTCTTACATTCGAAGCAGATAGGCAGTTCCTTCTCCTTTTCTCTCTCTTTCTCCTTTTCTTTTTTTTTTTCTTTGCTTGGTTGAAACTTTTTCTTGTAAGGGAATTTCTTTCTCCTCATGAATTTTCTGAATTTTCTTACTAGAAGAGCTTCCTCACTCTCTTCTTCTTCTTCTTCTTCTTCTGATTCTTCATTAGAGGATTCTTCTTGTGTTGTTGACTTGAAAGCTATCCCCTTTTTCTTCTTGTCCAAATTTATAGACTTTTGTTTCAAATTTAGTTCATAAGTCATTAGCGATCCTACTAGCTGCTCCAATGATAGTTTGTCAACATCTTTGGCTGCTTGTATGGCTATCACCTTTGGATCCCAAGATATTGGAAGTGACCTGAGAATTTTGTTAACAAGATCTGTATTAGACATAATTTTACCTAAACTTCTCATGCCATTTACAATGTTTGTGAATCTAGTGTACGTGTCAGTGATAGATTCATTTGGTTCCATGAGAAACATCTCATAGGTGTGCACTAACATGTTAACTTTAGTATTCTTCACTTGATCAGTACCCTCATGGGTAACCTCAAGTGTGTCCCATATTTATTTGGCTGATGTGCATGTAGAAATCCTATTGAACTCACTAGGCTTCAATGCACAATAAAGGAGATTAATTACTTTTGCATTGATCTTGGATTGGTTAATATCATTTTCATCCCAATCCTCTTCGAGCTTTGGGATGGAAACACCATTAATCACAGTCGAAGAAATATGAGGACCCTTATCAACAACTTTCCATAAATTATAATCTATTGAATGCATGTAAATTCTCATTCTATTTTTTCAATAAGTATAATTTGTTCCATTAAAGTATGGAGGTCTATTTGAGGCTTGTCCCTCAACTATACTAGTACCAAGGGGGGTTGCCATAGATCTTTACTAGAGGCGATTAGACCTATATACTGAGAACATGGCTCTGATACCACTTGTTGCTCAGTAAGCAACCCAAGAGAAGGGGATGAATTGGGTTTCTAAAAATTATTTGCAAGAAAGTGTGCCAATTCAAATATCTAATCAAGTGCTAGTGTAAGGTGTAAGCGTATACTCTTGAAGAGTAAGCAGCAGAAATATAAATGCAATAAATATAAGAGCAAGTAAAGAGAGCAATAGATAATTACAAACACAAGCCAAGTATAGTGGTTCGGTGCTTTCCAATGCACTTATATCCACTTCCTAAGGTCTACTTGGGAATTCACTATAATCTCCTACGATTATAACCGATTGGTTTTCTAGGCTCATTTATCAAAACCCCTTTTGGTTTTTATAAGACTCACCAAAAGAAACCTCTTGGTTTTCAAAGGCTAACAAATAACCTCCTTGATTTTCAACTAGGCTAATGAAAAACCTTCTTATTTTCAACTAGGCTTACCACCTCCTTGGTTTTCAAGTAGGCTAACCAAAAATCTTCTTGATTTTCAAATAGGATAACCAAAAATCTCCTTGGTTTTATTCTTAGGTTAACCAAAAATCTTTATAACAAAGATTGAGATAAAGTAAAGCAACAAGAAAAGCTTTCTAATGTAAAGCTGATATCTTTTTGAAGTTTGGAGAAGTTGCTTGTCTCGAACTTGATGAAGCCTCAATCTATACTCAAAAGTGTTGGACTTGAATAATTCTTGATAGCTTTGAATGCTCGGAGACTTCTTTTTGCTTGAAGGTAGTTGCTCTCAATGAATGGGAGTAAATGCACTTGCTTCTCTCTCTTTTTTTATTTTCTCTTGTTCTTTTCTTTCTTGTATTTCTTGTTTTGATTTTCTTGAATTAAAATCACTTAAATACCATCCCAAGGCCTTAAATATGGTTTATGACTATTAGACACAAAAAACTAGCCGTTGGGAGCTAAGAGGGCTGAGTTTTGCATTCAAAAAACTAGTCGTTACTGTTTCTAGAACTCCAAGTGTCGACACTTCAAGCTGTGAGTTGACACTTAGGGTCGACACTTAAGTCCCATGAGTCGATACCTAGTTCAAAATCTTCATTGAAGCTCTTTGGGATTCTCAGGTGAGTCGACACTTTTTCAGGTGAGTCGACCTTGATATCCATGAGCCGACACTTCAGGCAAGTTTTCAACTTCAGCATGTTCTATAAGAAATTTTTCTTAGGCCTTGAGTTGATCCTTGAGTCGACACTTGAGTGACATGAGTTTATACTTCAGTCATGCCATCTGAAACTCTTTCTGCATGCCGGCTTGAGTCGACACTTGCTGAGATTTCTTCAAAAAATCACTGAAACTCTGTTGAAACCTTTTTGAGCTGAACTCTTTAAGTTCTTTCAAGCATTTCTCAAGTACTTAAGTCCATTTATAACTAATCTTTCATCCATAAAAATGACTTTTCATCATTTGACGAGCAATCCAATTTAGCTATTTTGATGAGTACCTTTTTCTATTAAACACACTTCAAAGAACATGTTAGTACTCAACTTATACTTAAGTATTTTGTTTATCATCAAAATTAATAAAGGAGTCAACAACATTGAGCAACATTTCTAGGGAATGGTGTACTTTGGACTTTGAACTCTATATCCTTCAATTAGATTTATGTTGCCCCATGAAGCAACCCAAGAGGGGGGTAAATTAGGTTTCTTAAAAACTTAAATTAAGTATGTACTGAATTTTAAAAGTAGTGAGATGATTATATTGCAAATATAAATATACTGACTATAACTATATATAATACTTGAAATAAAGAGAGAGCAAGAAAAGCAAAGCATACAAATATAAGCTTTTATAGTGGTTCAGTGTATTCCAAGCACCTACATCTACTTCTTAAGAACCTCTTGGAAATTTTATTATAATCTTTAAAGATTTAAGCTATCTTATTTTTTGGGCTCATAAATCAAATCCTTGTTGATTTTCTTACTTAGACTCACCAATATAACCTTACAACAAGCCAATCCTACACTTATAATCCAATTCAAAAGCTTGAAAGGGTCTATCTCCTAGTTTCAATATCCTTAAAACTAGTTACAATAAATAAACTAAAGTACAAAGATTTTAAACATAAAAGAGCTCTCTAAAATAGTAAAAAAAAAGTCGATGAAGCTCTTGGAGAGTGCTTTGAGTTTCTTTTTTAATAGAAAGCCTCAATGATTACAATGATTGATGGTTGTTGAGAATTGAAGGCATATTTTTTAAGAACAAAGGCTTTTATTTTTGAAAGTTTGCTCTTGGAAAATTCTTTTGGAAGTACTTAACTTTCTCTAGGATTTTCTTGCTTCTTCAGTGAGTTTAGTGAAGAATAAATATATTCAAAGTCTTCAAAAAATAGTTTATGGCTACTAGAGACCAAGAACTAGCCATTTGATACAAAAACCTAGCTTTTTGCAATTCCAAAAATATCATCATTATGTGCTGTCAGACCTATAAGTATCGACACTTTACTCTATGAGTCGACACTTAAAGTTTCTAAGTTGATACTTGAGTTGTTTTGAAAAATATTGATCTTTGAAATCACCTTATGATATCAATACTTGAACATAAGCTGTCCTTCTGAGTCAACACCTAAGTCGATACTTGAGATCAAGATATCAATACTTGAGTTTGTTTGAAAAATCCAGTCTTCTATTATTTTCTTTGACTTCGATACTTAGACATGAGCTAATCTTATGAGTCAACACATGAGTCAATACTTCAAACAATAAGATCGAAACTTGGCATGCCAGTTAAAAAACTTTGCATGCCATTTTTTTGAAAATTCTATACTTGAGATTCTTGAATCGATACTTGAGCTATGCCACTTCAAAAATATATGCCAAACTTTGAATTTTGAAAATTTGATCTATTTTTTTCCATTCTATGCTTCAATTATCTAATAAAATACTATATCCTTGCTTTTCAACTTGTGAAGACTTCTCAAAGCATCAAATTTTTCATGCTTAAAAGTTGATAACTTAAGTTCTTTATTTAAGAATTTGAAAGGTACCAAAAACATTAATCTCATAACTCTAATAAAATATTAGTACTTCATATGTACTCAATATTTTATTATTCATCAAAATCAAGGCTGTAATCAACAACCTTTTCCTTTTTGATGATGATAAAACTTTAAGTATATAAGCATAAAAGCTTAAAGTATCAGAGTATATAAATCTTAAATATAAGCATTGGTACCAAGATGAGATTGATTTTTAATATTACTAACAATGTTCCTCAAATTTATCAGAGCATAAGCATATCAGAATGCAGTTGATCATTATAGGTTAAAGTATCAGATCATGAACTTACGTATCAAATCATCAATGTATTGAGTTCATAAACAACCTCTTAAGTATTAATATTTCGAGTAGTTTACCTTTATATTGGTAATGTACCAGCACATATAATAAAGTATTAGAGTAAATATATGGATGTATCAAAATGTACCATAATGTACCAAGAAGTACTACAACTATATCAAAGTAAAATCAAAGGATAAAAATTAGATGTTAATTTTTAATTTTTCTCTCCCTTTTTCATGTAAATAAGCAATTCATTTATATTTTATTTGCTTATATATCAATGCTTCAACTCCCATTTTTTGTCATCATTCAAATAATCAATGCATCTACTTAGATTTTTGTTTAGAGCTAACACTTTGACTTCATTCTATTCTCATGTTGTTTTCACCCTTATTTTTCAATTTCTTCCCCTATTTATGTGCATAGTTAAATTTTTTTTATTTTATTTTTTTATTTTACAATGTATCAAAGCATAAAGAGAAAAGAAAGGAATAAGAGATGAGATATTAGAGCAAAAATTAGAAGGAAAATTGCATTCACAAAGAAGATCATAGTAACATGAAACATACACATGATATATATATATATATATATATATATATATATATGAAAATACTTGTTTCAATACAAGATTTGATGTTATGTAGATATCCGAATACAACAAAATGGATGTTTAGCAGGACATCAACATAATCAAGATACAATCGGTCCTAAAGATACAATCAATTCAAAGATATTATCTATGAGGCTACTTCTCATTAGATGGAAACTCTAAGATTATGGGTGGCATAATCCTAGAAGCAGAGGACCTAAGGATCTTATATGATAAGCTTCTAGTCTTGCTAGAAGGACCAAAGCGATGAACCCTGGAGATCCTAGTAGCATGTCTTGGTGGTCTTAGTCCTATGAAAATGATCACCTGGAGTCAAATAAGAGGATTGAGGTGCTGAAGGGTCTGGATTGGTAGCTGGTGCTGATAGATGTGCTGGGGGATCTATTGGAGGATTTGTGGGAGCTAGAGAAGATTGGTCCGTAGGCGATGGAGATAGTGGAGAATCCGGTGGAGAATCAGATGGACCTGCTAGAATAGTGACTGGAGCTAGATGCTATATAGCGACTAATATCTCTATAAAGCCTATCTCCATCATGTCTCTAATCGTCCTAAGGCACTGTTAGTGTGAGTTCACAAAAGATTCAACTCAGTCTACATCCGATCAACTCTGATGGTCAGTAAATGAACATCCTCTCTGACTATCCCAACTATTGAGCTGATCAAGTCCTTGGTATCATCACCTGTATAAGCTTTAGGCATCGTGGGAGTCCTCTATGCTGACCGAGCTATCTTCATATCAGGAGGAGTGGTTAGCTCAGGATGCTCCTCCTCAATGTCAGTATCAGGTGCCAGCTCAGATGGACCAGTCTTAGTACATCGCATGCTGGCTTGGAGGGTGATGCAAGATGGGAAGAGATCATGCATTTATAATGGATAGAGATTTAAGCAAGATAATTAATAAGCTAAATTGAGCAATAAATCCATACACAAATGAGCTAAATTAATCTAAGAAAAGAATTTTCATGAAAAAGACTAGTTGATCTAAGTTACAACACCCACAATGTAGATCTAGTTCAAACCAAGAATAGGATCTTCATAGCAAGAAAATCATCATTACTAAGGCAAGTTAACCTTCAAATGATCAGATCCAAAGAGCTTAGGAATGGTTCTCCTACCAACAATGATGGCTAAAATTGTTTGGTGGAAGGGTTCACTCAACACTCTAGGAAAGAGGCTTGGATTATAAGATCTACACTCCCTAACCTTGTGGACTCACCTTGTAGATGGTTCATGGCTTGAAAACCTTCATCTTCGACTCGAGATCCCTAAGAGAACCTTCAAAGAACCCATCATGAGGTATGGAAATGAAATCAAAAGGAGGAAATGAAGAAGGGAAAGAAAGGAAGAGAAGAAGAAAGCTTGGCATGGAGCTTGATGGACTTGAGCTTGGAACCGGATCAGGGGCATCTCATGCTCTTTAAAATGAGATCAAGCGCATCCCACCCTCTTCTCACATAGGGCATCTCACCCTTCTCAAAATGAGGCTTCATGCCTCAAGCAAAAGAAGGCATCTCACCCTCTCCAAACAAGAGAACTCAAGAGAACTTTTAATAAGAAGAAAGTTTTTTCATTACTCAACATAGGATGCTTTAGAAGAGGGGCTTGGGATCCTATTTATAGGATAAGCAAATCATAATTTTGACCAAACTAATCCCCAATTAATCTCTTGATTAGTTATACTAATTGATAGATTAGGTAGATCCAACTAAAAGTGGTTCCAACAACATTTTCATCTAGAATTCTCATGTAGCACCTAAGTGTCATCCAAGTGACTTTCTTACTGGTATAGTAGTCTTGGTGGTTGATGAAGTGGAGGACCAAGTGGCATCTCACATGTCAAGTTAGTTGGAGATTTGTTAGGGAAAAGTTGTAGGTAGTTTATTCCTTCCATATGACCCCCAAAATAGTCTTGATAAAGTGGCCTCCATGTAGCACCCAAGGAGGGGTTGTATTGGCTTCATGAAGGCTTCCAAATAGCCTTCAAAAAGTGCTTCCAAGTGACTTTAGAGGAGGGATTACAAGTGGCATAAGAAAAGATTTTGCTTGACCAATGGGTCGGCCAAGAACAAGTTGAGCCAACTCAAAGAGCTTGAGTCGACTCATGAGGTTGATGCCTTTTCTTCTTGAGTTGGCTCATGAAAAAATAGGCTTCCTTCATTGACACATTGGGCTTAATCCTTTTAGATGTCCTCCTTGATTAATCCTTATAAGCTTTAATGTTGAGTCACTCCCATCCAAATGGCCCTTGTCCTCTTGGCTTATTCCATAAGGAACTTGGTTGAAGCTTAAATTCTCTTTCCAATGTCGATGTCCCCATCAATTCTCCTAGGCTGAAAAAAAAACTCAACCCTGTCGAGTAAGGGTCAACTTGACTTTGGTGAGGTTCTAGTAGGTCTGATTTGTTCTTTTGTAGATCCTCTCTAGTGATCCACGTGTGTTCCGATTCAGGTCGACCTTGCCAATGAACTAAATAGTATGGATAGTCCTTGTTTTGGGTAGTGATAGTCTTATTATCCAAATTCTCTTAATCCTATCTCACTATTTTTGGTAGTGTGGTTGGTGGATGCTCAAGGGTTGGTTCACTCTCAAAAATTGGATCAAGTCCAAAAGGCTTACTAGGTATCATTGTTGGTTCCTTTACTCTACTAGGTTTGAAACTTTGTGTAGGGTTTTGCATGGTGCTCCCAAGCCTTGGAGAGACTTGGAAGGCCATGGCAGGGATGCTGGAGGCAATCCCTAGAGCTTGGGGGTGTGTCCCAAGCAGATTCCTGAAGGTGTTCCAGGGATGCTCTAAGTTTGACTATTTTCTCATGTGACTTAGGGGGAGTTTTTTTGAGAGATTGTAATATAAACCAATTGGGTTATATAGGGTTGGGTCCAAGTTTGTTAAATTGGTTAGGAGGTTATCTTAGTTAATTAGTTGGTTGGTTGGTTGGTTGGTTAGCCCAACCACCTAGGATGCTAACCGAATTGGTTGGTTGGAACCAATTGGAAGCATAACTACCTAGGGAGTTCTAACCAGTTTGTTATTGGCCCAAGAATCCAAGTCTTAATCGCCCATGTGATTAAGTCCTAATAAACCAAGAAGTGGTTGAGCCCAAGAATTCAAGGAGTCAAGACGTCCAAGACCAAGAGGATTTCACCGCCCACTCTATTTAAGAAGTGGGGCGTGCGATGGGAAAGGCTCTAAACTCCAGTTTGCATGAAGAAAGAAGGCCATGGGGGGAGCGCCCCCCTCTAGGAGGCATCCGTGGTTTGAGGCTTGTGACCGTGAGGCTTGGCTCATGATCTAAGAGGAGCATGCAAGGATTCCTCATGGTCATGAGGAAGATCGTGAGGGGGAGGACTTGAGGATGCCCTTGGGGGTGTGGACCATGGAGAGCCTCCTGGGTTTCAAGGAGGCCACGGTGAAGGGCTGTAGAGAGGCACACATTGAGGGTCTTTTATGTTGAGGGCTTGATGCCGTGGGGTATTCCACGGGGTTTGGAGAAGGGACGCACATTAAGGTATTGTCGGTGCATGGCATACGTGGGTTCTTGGGGCATGAGGCCTGCAAGAAAGAAGACATGCAGGACAGCGAGAAGCTTCTGAGATTTTAGAAGGGATGCTATCGAGTATTGTCTTGTTTGTTGTAACAAGGTTCTTCTCCAAAGAGATAAAGCAATCTCTCTTTTTCTCCTATATTTATATCTCCATTGTTGCATGATATTGAATCCAAGAATAGGTTGTTGGATTGTGTCCTGCCACGTTGCTTCTGCTGCATCTGCTGTATATAGGCGCTGGTCCGGATCTCCCAACAAGTGGGATCAGTGCCTGGAATATTCCCAACAACTGGTATCAGAGCTTGGTTTGAGCCATTGTTCAAGCGAAAGCGGAGCGATTTCAGAGCTGCTGGTTTGAAGGTGGAAGAGGAGGATTCAAGTAGTGCATCGAGGCAGGTGGAGTTATATGTAGGTATGGTATCCCATGTAGATGGAGAAAGAAAAAGCCTGGATTTCTCAAGTTCGTCGAAGTACATCAGTAGAAATGATGCCGGGGGTAGCTCAGGGAGATAGGAGACAATCTCAGGAAGCATCGGGGGTATCGGGTAGTCTGGAGCATCCCGATATGGTGGCATTGGCCTAGGGATGGAGACTAGAGTTGATGGAGATGGCAACTTAGGGAGACCATTGGGATAGGTCTCAGGGAGCGCTAGGGACATTATGCAGTTGGGAGACAGGCTGGGACATGATGGAGCAACCTATGAAGATGGTTGCTAGGTTTTGTCACTGGGTTAGAGGAGTTGGGATGAGCACTAGGTTTCGGAGGAGCCTGCAGGAGGTAATGTATTAAAAATGATCTCGCAGAGGTTCGTAGGATGCAAAGGGTTTGAGAAGGCAACGACTAGGTATGAGGTGTAGCAGTAGGTTCAGCAGGGCAGCGTTGAGTGGCTGGCCTCGAGAGTTCTTTCTGTGGCTTTAGTGGGACTTCAGTCTCAGGTGGAGCACCGGTGATAGGTGGTTTCACGGGTGGAGCAAGATTCGACACGAGTTCAGAGCGGGAGGTGCAAGGATACTGGCTAGGTCCTAGCACGAGTGCCATGGGTGTACTTAGCTAAGTGGAGTAGAGTGTGCAGAGATTAACATGGTTTTGTGGAGATGGTGTCAGGTGGAGCTCTAGTTACAATGAATGTCGGTTCAGGTTCATTGTGTTCTCTCCAAGGAAGTCCAAGAAAAATTATAATATAGCTGTCAGGCAGAAGGAAGGCTACAATCATGGTGCAAGAATACAAGCAAGGATCTTCAATTATGAAGGAGGTCATCCCAAAGTCCTCCAAGGGCATGCATTAGCTGAAGAGTGTTGGCAAAGGTAAGGAGGTCCGTACAAGAGGCTGTCAGGACACACAGTTATAGTGGGGTTATGCATAGGATATTGCTAGGTTTGCCAAGGCTTGGGGTACCAAGGTGGAGATTGTAGAATTTTGCATGGTTCTCCCAAGCCTTAGAGAGATTTGGGAGGCCATGGTAGGGATGCTGGAGGCAATCCCTGGAGCTTGGGGGCATGTTCCAAGCAGATTCCTAGAGGTGTTCCAGGGATGCTCTAAGTTTGAGTATTTTCTCATGTGACTCAGGGAGGAGTTTTCTTTAAGAGATTGTAACATAATCCAATTGGGTTACGGGGTTGGGTCCAGGTTTGTTAAATTGGTTAAGAGGTTAGCTTAGTTGGTTAGATGGTTAGTTGGTTGGTTGGTTAGCCCAACTACCCAGGATCCTAACTGAATTGGTTGGTTGCAACCAATTGGAAGCCTAACTACCTAGGAGTTCTAACCAGTTTATTATTGACCCAAGAATCCAAGTCCTAATCGCCCGTGTGATTGAGTCCTAACAAACCAAGAATGGTTGAGCCCAAGAATTCAAGAAGTCAAGATGCCCAAGATCAAGAGGATTTCACCATCCACTCTATTTAAGAAGTGGGGTGTGCAATAGGAAAAGCTGTAAACTCCAGTTTGCATGAAGAAAGAAGGCTGTGGGGGGAGCGGCCCCCCTCTAGGGGGCGTCCATGGTTTGAGGCTTGTGACCGTGAGGTTTGGCTCACGGTCCAAGAGGAGCATGCAAGGATTCCTCACGATCATGAGGAAGACTGTGAGGGGGAGGACTTGAGGACGCCCTTAGGGGCGTGGATCGTAGAGATCCTCCTAGATTTCAAGGAGGCCACGGTGAAGGGTTGTAGAGAGGTGCACATGGAGGGTCTTTTATATGGAGGGCTTGGTATCGTGGGGTGTTCCACGGGGTTTAGAGAAGGGATGCATGTTAAGGTATTATCCATGCGTAGCGTAAGTGGGTTCTTGGGGCGTGAGGCCTGCAAGAGAGAAGACGTGCGAGATAGTAAGAAGCTTCTGGAATTTCAGAATGGCTGGTATCAAGTGTTGTCTTGTTTGTTATAACAATGTTCTTCTCCAAAAGAATAAAGCAATCTCTCTTTTTCTCCTACATTTATATTTTCATTGTTGCATGATATTGAATCCAAGAACAGGTTGTTGGACTGTGTCCTTTCACGTTGCTTCCGCTATATTTGCTGTGTATAGGTGCTGGTCCAGATCTCCCAACAAGTGGAATCAGTGCCTGGAATATTCCAACACTTTGAAAGTGAAACTGATACCAAAGTCAGATGGTAATTCAAGCATATGAGTATTAGGTCCAAATTTTTTTAGTATTTTGAAAAGGACCTACACCACGTGTATGCGACTTTTTTTATATAGTCTTTTTCATAAAAGTTCTTTGACTCTCTTATAAAATTTAGCCATATGTTTGTTAGTTCTATTGCTCAAATTTTCTTACTAATCATGTTGCCCAGGTGGTTTTCCCAAGAGGGGGTGAATTGGGAATTTAAAAAGTTTAAGCAATTATGTGCTCTTTGAAAATCCCTTGAAAAGTTAAGTGCTGTGATTGAAATAATTAAAAGCAGAAGCAAGATATAAAAAGAATACACAATACAAACACAGAAAATTTTATAGTGGTTCAGAGCAACCCAACTCCTACATCCACTACCCAAGACTACCACTTGGGATTTCCACTATATCTCCCATTAGAATACAATCGGATTATTTTAAGAAGGCTTATAATCCAAACCTCTACACTTTGGTTTTTAAACTGGGCTCACCAAAGAAACCCAACACTTGGTTTTAATAGGATCACCAAGAATCTAATACTTGGTTTTAACACAGGCTAACCAAGAACCTATTTGGTTTTTAAACCGGGCTCACCAATAACCCAACAATTCAAAAAGAATTGCAAAGAGAGCAACAGAATGACAAACAAATTTTGTTGGATGGTTATCGATACAGCTCAAGAGAAGCCCAATTGATTGCACTTCAATGCACTTGGTTGGCTTCTTCAACTTCTTTAAATAATTGCTTCAAGCTTCAGATGTGAGTTGGTGAAGACTTAAAGACTATCTTGAATGATCTTCAGTGCTCTCTTGCTCACAAGCTCAAGTAAGCATTAAATATTCATTCCCTCTTTTTTAAAGTAGTTCAAATCTCTCAAATATATAGTCTTGTAATCTTCTCAAATGATTTTAGTCATTGTAGACCATTGGGATGTGACATTTGACCATTGAAGCACTTTTTGGATTCAAATTCCAAGTTCTGGAACCAGCTATTATAGCCCTGAAATCGATCTTCGAGTCGGCTCAGATCCACTAGTAGTTCTGGTTCAGTCGGCTCTCTTCAATTGAGTCGGCTAGGTTTCTCAATAGCTTGATTCCTTATTTTAAAAGAGTCGGCTCGCCTTACTTCGAGTTGGCTCGAATTCATAGGCATTCAGAAATCTAGTCTGGAAGAGTCGGCTCTTTCTCATTAGAGTCGGCTTGGTTGGCTGTTCACTCAAAACCCTTTTTCTGAACTCTAGAGGAGTCGGCTTGAACTTTTAAAGGGTCGACTTGGATGTCTGACTTAATGATAGAGTCGGCTCGAACTTCCTTTGGATCAGCTTGCCTGTTTGATTCAAGAAATGGTACTCTGGATGAGTCACTTCGGGTCCCTTAGAGTCGGCTCGGATATCTGCGTGCCAGAAATTCATGCGTGCCATGTGCTAGAGTCGGCTCTCTTCTCTTCGAGTCGGCTCAGATGAATTCTTTAGTGAATTATCAGTTTTTCTTCAGAAATCATCCAGTAAGTCTTCAAAGTCTCAAGATGCCTTCAAACTCTTCAATCATATTTCTAAGGAATTTTAAGCTTGAAACACATCTAAAAGTAACCCATTTTCATGATTTTTACTTAATCTTTTTGTTGGGTTCTTCTTTACATGAATCACTTACAACACAACTCATTTCAAAAACTAAGGATATAGGAGTTGTAATTAAGTGTTAGAATCATCCTACAAAAACTTATAACACTCTTGAAGAGTTGTTAGTAAAATAAATGCATGCTCCAATGTTTGGTTATCATCAAAATCACCTATGGGGTCAACAATCTCCCTTTTTTTGATGATGACAAAATACTAGGCATGAAAAATTCTTTACAATTACATGTATAACTGAATTTGAAAGTGAGTATTAACATATATCAGAGCTAATTGTATTTGCAAGTAAGTATCAGAGCGTTTTAGTAAAAAACAAACTATACAGTATTAGTGCCAATGCTTTTATATGTATCAGAGTATTAAGACTAGCACTTTCACAAAGTATCAGAGCTATTAATGTATGCAAAGTATCAAGGCTTAATTTTGCAAAGTATCAGAAATGTATCAGAGTTGAAAAGTATCAGAGTTAATGCTTTAAGATCTTCAAGGTAAGTTTGCAAGTTTTGAGAGCATGGAGAATGAACTAAAGATAAGTTTCAACAAGTTTTCTCTCCCTTTTTCTTTCATATTTATTCTCTCTTTTACTTTCTTTCTTTTTCATGCATTTTTAAACATTCTCCCCCTTTTTATCAGCAATCAAAAAGGTGTTTAATTGATTTTTCAAAGCTCAGTTTTTATAATAAAAGAAAAAGTTGATAATATTTGTTTGAAATAATTTCACTTTCTCTTCTCAATTTTGATATTCTAATAAAAACTCATTTTGAGAGTATTGCACAAGCTCAATTCATACACAGAAGATATGCCAAAATTGTATTTATTGCATTCATAAAATTTTCATTACAAACTACAAAATATTGAGATTAAAAGTCTATTCACTATCACTAGATATATTTACCTTAGTACTAGTAGATGGCCCAAAAGGTGGTACAAAACAAAAGATGGCATTGAGCCTATTGGGTCCACATACTGTGGCTCAGAATCCTGGGGCCTAAGATGAGGAGCTGGCTGCCTAGGGTGTGGAGTAGAGGTAGGTCCAGGTTGAGGTGCAGGTTGAGGTCCGAGGTCTAGGAGAGGCAAATGCTAAAATGATAGTGGTAGAGAGCTGATCAAGTTTAAATTCAACTATATCTATCTCTCTTCATTTAGCTTCTTCATTTCAGTGTTCAATGTAATTAGTTCGGCAGCTTGGGCATTCGCAAATGCTTCAGCAGAACCTCTAAGTCTTTCGAACTCAGACCTAAGGATCCTTATGCCCTTGGTGTAGTCCTCCTCAATTCTTTTGCCTTGTTCCATACCTTCCATTGTGAATCTTAACTCCCTCAGCTCTATTCTGAATTCTTCTATGCTTTGTTCAACTGATATTTTTATAGTTTCAGAGGTAGATTGGAGTGTAGCTGCTAGGGGCTGTGTGTCAAGATGAGTGGCAAGTCTAGATGACTCAAGTGAGTCCACTCTAGTGCGTAGCTCTCTGACCTCAGTGATGAGCAGGTCTAATCTAGTGTCCACTGACTGGCAAAGCTCACCAAACATACTAGTCAAAGAGCAGGTCAGTGTATCTACAAATCCTCTTATATGCTCGGCAATGAACTCCTAAGTCACTGTAACAAAAATAGTAGATGGTCCCGGAATAGATTCTGAAATTGATGGAGCAGGTGGAACCAATGGAGATGAAGGTATATGTGGAGAAGTAGGTGAAGGAGAGATCCTAGGACTCCCCTTCTCAGTAGGCATAGTCTCCATAGCCTCATGTGCAGCTGGCTCAAGTGCAACAGCCTTAGTAATAAGTTCATCAATGACATGCTCTGAAGGCTCCAATGTAAAGGGTGCAGCAGTATCATAAGTGATCTCTCTAGGTATTTTTGCACTCTCATCATCATCATCCTCTGTGCTAGAAGCTCCTATGGCTCTTGCATCAGACCCTTTCCTTTTCCAGAATCCTTCACTAAATTCATAACCCATGCACTGTAAAGTCTTGGAGGAATAAGTATCAGTATAATGAAGAGATCTTCCATCTTCCCCTTCAAGGTTGATTCTGGAGGCTTCGATTAGCAGTGTTAGTACCATGCCATATGGCAAATAGGCTTTAACCTTTCTAACTGTTTTCCTCATCTGCATAATCATTATATTTGATAAATTGAGGGCCTCCCCCTCAATGATATGCTCCATGAAATACAAATGTCTCACGCTAATCCAATTGAATCTTCCTGTCCTAGGAAGAAAGATCCGATTGATAAAATTATAAAGCAACCTCATTTCCAGTGAGAGAGAGTGTTTTCCATGACTGTTCCAACCCTAGTAATGTCTTCTCTATTCAGCATGGTTCTTAGGGTTTTCTCTCAATCTTTTAGTACCAAATGCTTTGACCCTTCTGTCGATATTTCTAGCAGGCTGCTTAGTCTCTCTTCAATGACAATTACCCTCTTTTCTTTCTCTGTGGATTCTATATGATTAACTTCAAGCCTCATTTTCATAGAATGCTCTCACTAATGTTGGGTAAGTAGGCACATTTAATGAACAAAAGAATCCCCACCCCAATTCTTCAATGGAATCTCCAATTTTCAGCCCTAATTCTTTCAGAAAAGTGAAAATAATTCTTTTACCACTGGTAACCGGGCAATTGGGCATGGAAATTACTTGCTTTGGAAAGGTGGTGGTAGAAGTTGGTCCTCTTTCTTCTTCTTCCCTCTGTTCTTCTCTTTCCACTTCTTGAGTCGGCTCTTCTTGCCGATGCTTTATCCTTCTTTCTGTCTTAGCAATGGGAACAATCCTTTGAGAGCATTTTTCGACAACCCTCTTAGGTGCCATTGCCTAGATTTGGGAGAAATTGGAATATTGGAACCTAGAAGGAAGGACTTTGGAGGAATGGGAGAGATATCGAGACAAATGGTAGGGTTTAAAGTGGAAACAAAAAGTATGAAAGCTCGGAATAGGTTACTCGGCTCTATTAAAAAACAGTTTTCCCGATATTTAAGTCAACTCGGCTAGTCCTAAAATTACCTGAGTAGGCTTGATCAGAGCAAAACTAGAAACATCAGATATTCGAGTCGACTCTACCTGAGCACAATTGCTCGAGTCGACTCGAACAGAAACTTTTCACAAAAGTTGAAATTGATCATAAATGAAAATGAATTCAAGAAAATCCCATGGAGAGATGCTCATAGAGATTGAATTGATGTAGGATGTTTTCTAGATAATTTCTCCTTAATTTTGAAGGGATTATGTTTGGAAAATCTAGAAGGGATCACAAAGACCTAATTCTCCTCTAATCATCTCAAATCTATCTTGGTTGAGTGGCTTAGTGAAAATGTCAGCAAGTTGATTTTCAGTAGGGATGAATTCTAGTTCAATGTCACCATTAAAAATATGATCTCTAATAAAATGGTGTCTAATCTCTATGTGCTTAATTCTTGAATGCTGAATTGGATTTTTAGTTGAATTTATAGCACTTGTATTATCACATTTGATAGAAATTTTAGATTGTGTAATACCAAAGTCTTTTAGTTATTGTTTAATCCATAACACTTGTGCATAACAACTTCCTGCAGCAATATACTCTATCTCAGCAGTAGATAGTGCTACCGAGTTTTATTTCTTATAGTGCCATGAGATTAAATTCACTCCTAGAAATTGGCATGTGTCGCTAGTACTTTTTCTATCAATTTTACAACCAGCATAGTTAGCATCTGAAAATCCAATCAAATTCAATGAAGAATGTTTTGAAAACCATAGACCTGGATTGCTTGTTCCTTTCAGATATCTTATGATTCTTTTAACAGCAAGCATATATGATTCTTTAGGATTAGATTGGAATCTAGCACATATACATACATTAAATAAGATATCAGGTCTACTTGCAGTTAAGTATAGTAATGATCCAATCATACATTGATAGAGTTTTTGATCAATGTTGGATCCACCTTCATCATTATCCAATCTGCAGGTTGGGCTCATGGGTGTGCTCATTTGTTTGCTTGACTCAATACTAAACCTCTTGATAATTTCTTTGGTGTATTTGGCTTGGTTAATGAAGATTCCTTCCTTTGTTTATTTCACTTAAAGTCCAAGGAAGTAGTTAAGTTCACCCATTAGGCTCATTTCAAATTCTCCCTACATTAACTTAGCAAATTCTCTACAAAGAGTTTCATTAGTTACATCAAATATAATATCATCAACATAAATCTGTACAACTAATAAATCATTATCTTTCTTATTGATGAAAAGAGTTTTATCAACATTTTCTCTTGTAAAATCATTTTCAATCAAGAAAGTGCTAAGTCTATCATACCAGGCTCTAGGTGCTTGTTTCAAACCATACAATGCTTTATTGAGTTTAAAAATATGATTTGGAAAAGCATGACTTTCAAAACCTGGTGCCTGTTCTACAAAAACTTGTTCGGATATAAAACCATTCAAGAATTCACTCTTTACATCCATTTGAAAAAGTTTGAAATTCATATAGCAAGCAAATGCAAGAAGTAATCTAATAGCTTCTAGTCTTGCTACGGGTGCATATGTTTCATCAAAATCTATACATTCTTCTTGGTTATATCCCTTAGCCACTAATCTAGCTTTGTTTCTAATTATGTTGCCTTGTTCATCTAATTTGTTTCTATAGACCCATTTAGTTCCTATGATGGGATGGTCTGATGGTCTTTCAACTAAAGTTCATATCTTATTTATTGCAAACTGATTTAGTTCTTCGTACATGGCCATCATCCAATTAGGGTCAGATTCAGCTTCTTCTAAGCTATGAGGTTCTATTTGTGATACAAAGGCTAGGTAATCATGTGCATCTCTATGTGATGACCTAGTCCTAATACCTTGTAAAGGATCACCAATAATTAAATCTCTTGGATGAGAAGTTACATATCTCAATTCCTTTAGTAGATTAGCATGATCCTTACTTACAGTTTCTTCTCCTTCTTGAGTTGGTCTTTCTTGTATGCTCATGTCTTCCATTTTTTTTTTAATTGTACCTGCATCATTGTCTATGCACTCTTCTTTCTTAGAAGGTGAGGGATTAGTTTCATCAAAAATAACATGCATAGATTCTTCTACAGTAAGAGTTTTTTTGTTAAATACTCTATATGCTTTGCTATGTAATGAATAACCAAGAAAAACTGCTTCATCAGATTTAGCATCAAATTTTCCTAGAATATCTTTATCATTGTTAAGCACAAAGTATTTACAACCAAATATATGAAAGTAATTAATGTTGGATTTCTTTTCATTCCAAAGCTCATATGGGGTTTTCTCCAAAATAGGACGAATCAAAATGCGGTTCAAGATATAACAAGCAGTGTTCACCGCTTCTGTCCAAAAGTACCTTGCAAGATTGCCTTCACACCATATTGTTCAGGCCATCTCTTCCAAAGTTCTATTTTTCTTTTCTATGATACCATTTTGTTGTGGTGTTCTAGGAGTAGAGAAGTTGTGATCAATGCCATTTTCTGTACAATAATCATAAAAAAAATTGATTTTCAAATTTCGTGTCGTGATCACTTCTAATTGAAACTATTGAGAGATTTTTCTGATTAGAAACTTTTTGTGAAATTTTTGAAAGACTTTAAAAGTTTCATCTTTATGAGCGATAAACAAAACCAAGTAAATCTAGAGAAATCATCTACTATCATAAGTGCATATTTCATACCACCTAGGCTTGTGGTCTTAGTTGGTCTAAATAAGTCCATGTGAAGTAGTTTAAGGGGTCTAGTAGTTGAAATCATATTTTTAGATTTAAAACTTCCCCTAGTTTGTTTACCCATTTGGCATGCATCGCAAACATGATTAAGATCTACTTTAAATTTAGGCATGTCTCTAACTAGATTCTTGGAAATTAGCTTGGCAATAGTATGCATGCTAGCATGACCTAATCGTCTATGTCAAAGTAAGCAAGACTTTTTGGTCTTAGCATTCATTGCAACTAGACTGGAACTACTAGACATGACAAGATCATTAAGGTCTACCACATAAATATTTCTAAGTCTATGTTCAATGAACTTGCTGCTAGAATCAAGAGAGTTTGTTACAATACACATGGATGATTCAAAGACAACCTTGAAGCCTTTATCACATAATTGACTAATGCTTAAAAAATTATGCTTCAATTTGTCTACTAGCAATACATTTTCAATAAAAGTACAGGGGGCTATTTTGATCTTACCAATTTCGATTATTTTTTCCTTGCCATTATCTCCAAAAGTAACTATACCTCCTTTCATCTCTTGGATGATAAGTTGATCCTTGTCACCCGTCATATGCCTTGAACAGCCACTATCGAGATACCATCTTTTCTTCAATTTTGGGCTGCAAGACATTCCTACAAGACAATCAAGAAGTTCTTTTAGGTACCCAAGCTAGCTTGGGTCTTTGCAGGTTAGCAGAGGTGGTTCCTTTAGGAACCCAAATTCTTTTAATTCTATTCTTAGAATATACATTTTTCTTTACTGAATTATATTGAAAGAATTTATGTCCAACTCCATGACATGCATAACATGTAATTCTAGTATTCTGAAAAGATGTACGAATTGAAGTTCTAGATGTCGATGCAGATGTAAACTTTTTTTCATAAAAGATTTTCTATTTAAATTCTTAGGTACATATATTGTAGCTTAAGAAATGGATGCAGAAGGATTAGATACAAAAGCTTCTTAAGATATTGATTTTGGAATATAAGCTTTTGGTGTCACAAAAGTAGTAGCTGAAATTCCATTTGAAATTAAAGAATTGAAATCAATTCCAGATTTGTTTCCAGAAATTCTTTGATCTTTAAAATTTAACTCAAGCTTATTCGAAAATAAGGTTAGTTTTTCAACCAGTGGCTTAAGTTTTTCAACCTCCTTTTTCAAGTCATTATTTTCAACAATTAAAGCTTTGTTTTTGTCAAGACATGCATTGTTTTCAGTTTCCAAAGCTTTGTATTTTTCAGAAAAGACATGTAAATTCTTTTGCAATAGATTATTATTTTCTGAAATTTCTTCTTTCTCCTTTTGTAAAGAATCATTGATATTCTTTAAAGTTCTTATCTTTACTCTAGCCTTTTTGAATTCAGATAGTAAATCATGAAAAGCATAATTTAATTCATCAAAAGTAAATTCTAATTGAGGTTCGGGGGATGTTACCTCGTCTTCGAGATCCATTAGACATAAGTTAGTAGTTTTCATGGTCTCTTCTTCTTCAGATGAAGTCGACTCCTCGCTATCCTCCATGCAGCAACCATAGCTTTCTTTTTCTTTTTCTTTAAAGATTTCTTTAACAAAGGATAGTCGAGACGAATATGCTCAGGTTTCTTATATTCATAGCACGTGGGCATCTGTTCTTTGTCTTTTTCTCTATTCTTGTCCTTGTCCTTAGAGTGCTCACCTCATTTATGAAATTTTCTATAGTATCTTCCTTTCTTCTTTTTCATAAACCTTCTAAATCTCATCATGACCATAGCAATATCTTCATCTTCTAGATCGTCTTCGAAGGAAGTGCAATCATCTTCCAATTCCTCATCTTTCTTTGAATCCAATGCAGCTTTGAAGGCTATTATTTTCTTCTTCTTCTAATCATCATCAATCCTATGCTGCATGGCTAGTTCATGTGTGATGAGTGAACCCATTAATTCAACCAGAGGTAAGGTGTTTAGATCTTTAGCTTCCTGGATGGTGGTCACTTTGGGGTCCCACTTATCCGGAAGTGATATGAGAATCTTCTGTACTAGATCAGCATTTGAATAAACCCTGCCAAGACTTTTCAAATCATTAATAATATCTGTAAAGCGAGTAAACATGGCAAAAATAGTTTCAATTGGTTTCATTTTGAAAAGTTTATAACTGTGTACAAGAAGATTAATTTTTGAAGTCTTTACTTGCGAAGTTCCTTCGTGGGTCACTTCGAGTTTGTCCCAAATTTTCTTTGCAGAAGAGCAAGTAAAAATTTGATTGAACTCGTTAGCATCCAAAGCATAGTATAATAGATTAATGGCTTTGGCATTTAATTTCTCTATCTTCATGTCGTGTTCATCCCAGTCCTCTTCAGGCTTTGGGACATCCATGCCATTAATTTTGATCATGGAAATATGTGGCTCCTTTAGAATGACCTTCCACCATAGAAAATCGATAGCTTGAATATAGATTTTCATTCTAGATTTCCAATAGAAATAATTTATGCTCGTGAAAAGTGGAGGTCTATTGGTAGATTGCCCTTTAGCCAAACATATACTTATGGGATGAACCATCAATCTTTACTCTAAATGTATTCAGAGATACTGCTTTGATACCAATTGTTGTCTAGGTGGTTTTTCCAAGAGGGGGGTGAATTGTAAATTAAAAAAGTTTAAGCAATTATATGCTCTTTAAAAATTTCTTGAAGTGTTAGGTGCTGTGATTGAAATAATTAAAAGTAGAAGCAAGACATAAAAAGAATACACAACACAAATACAGAAAATTTTATAGTGGTTCAGAGCAACCCAGCTCCTACATCTATTATCCAAGACTACCACTTAGAATTTTTACTATATCCCCCACTGGAATGCAGTCGGATTGTTTTAAAAAGGCTCACAATCCAAATCTCTACACTTTGATTTTTAAACTGGGCTCACCAAAGAAACCCAACACTTGATTTTAACAGGATCACCAAGAATCCAATACTTGTTTTTAACACAGGCTAACCAAGAACCTATTTGGTTTTTAAAATGGGCTCACTAATAACCCAACAATTCAAAAAGAATTGCAAAGAGAAAGCAACAGAATGATAAACAAATTTTGTCGGATGGTTGCCGATGCAGCTCAAGAGAAGCCCAATTGATTGCACTTCAATGCACTTGGCTTCTTCAACTTCTTCAATAAATGCTTCAAGCTTCAGATGTGAGTTAGTGAAGACTTTAAGACTATCTTGAATGATCTTCAGTGTTCTCTTGCTCACAAGCTCAAGTAAGCATTAAATATTAATTCCCTCTTTTTTAAAGTAGTTCAAATCCCTCAAATATATAGTCTTGTACTCTTCTCAGATGATTTTAGTCATTGTAGACCATTGGGATATGACATTTGACCATTGGAGCACTTTTTGGATTCAAATTCCAAGTTCTGAAACTAGCCGTTATAGCCCTAAAATCGATCTTCGAGTCGGCTCAGATCTACTCGAGTCAGCTCGGATCCATAGAGTAGTTCTGGTCTAGTTGACTCTCTTCAATTGAGTCAGCTAGGTTTATTAGTAGCTTGATTCCTTACTCTGGAAGAGTCGGCTCACCTTACTTCGAGTCGGCTCGGATTCACAAGCATTTATAAATCTAGTCTGGAAGAGTCAACTCTTTCTCATTAGAGTCGGCTCGGTTGGCTATTCACTTAGAACCCTTTTTCTGGACTCTGGAGGAGTCGGCTCGAACTTCTAAAGGGTTGACTCGGATGTCTAACTGAATGATAGAGTCGCTCGAACTTCCTTTGGGTCGGCTCGCCTGTCTGATTTAGGAAATGGTACTCTGGACGAGTCATCTCAGTCCCTTAGAGTCGGCTCGGATATCTGCGTGCCAAGAATCTTCATGTGTGCCATGTGCCAAAGTCGGCTCTCTTCTTTTCAAGTCGGCTCGGATGAATTCTTCAGTGAATTATCAGTTTTTCTCCAGAAATTATCTAGCAAGTCTTCAAAGTCTCAAAATGCCTTCAAACTCTTCTAACCATATTTCTAAGAAATTCTAAGCTTGAAACACATCTAGAAGTAATCCATTTTCATGATTTTTACTAAACCTTTTCTTTGGGTTGTTCTTTACATGAATCACTTACAACACAACTCATTTCAAAAACTAAGGATGTAGGAGTTGTAATTGAGCATTAGAATCATCCTACAAAAACTTGTAACACACTTGAAGAGTTGTTAGTAAAATAAATGCATGCTCCAATATTTGATTATCATCAAAATCACTTATGGGGTCAACAATCATGCTATGCATATGACTCTCACAAACTTGGACACTTATGCATGGATGACAAGCTCAAATGATACCAAATAACAAAACAAACTCAAATGATACCAAATAACAAAACAAACTCAAATGATACCAAAACAAAAGACAAGCTCAAATGGGCATTATTATTTAATGACTGAACTTTATTGTTGGCTAAGAAACAAAAGTTTCTAATTTCAAATATTTTTCTTAAAAGGCTTCTAAGACTCTTGCACATAGCTTCAGGTAAGTGGCAGTAAATCTTAATTTAGTTCCTAACATATGCCATAGTCTTAAAAAAATAACTATTGAATATCACTGGGACCAGGTTGATGGTATGGTGGATGTCCTAGAATGGTAAAATGGGATGGGGAAAATGATCGAGGGGTACATATTGAAAGTCCTTTGCAAATTCTACAACTTCTTGGGGTTGATCCTTTTGGATTGGTTCATGGGTTTTCTTAGTGGTCCTTACCCCAATTGGTGATTCTTCAATGATCTCTTGTTTTGAGTTCTTAACATTGATTAATATTAATTATGGGTCCTCTTCTTTTATGAACTCTATTATCTCCTCGGGTTGCTCTTCATGATTTTATCCCTGGACTTCATTTTCTTTAAGTTGAATATTCCTGTTTTTAATTTCGTTAGGCTGGGTAATTATTCCAAGCAATTGTTCATGTTCATATTCATCCACTAAGTTAGACCCAGTTTCATAGGCTTCTTCCTTAAGTTCTTCAACGGGTTTAGGATCTTCTCTTTCTAGCTCTCTATTTGGACAAGATTTTGATTCTGCTTCATCTTTAAATTCTTTAATAGGTTCGGAGATTTTTTCTCTAATTCTTCAGTGGGTTTAATCTCTTCTTCATAATCATCTATAAAACTTGGTTCAGCTTCATATATTTCTACTTTTGGCTCTTCAATGGGTTCAAGGATTTCTTCCTTACAAACTACTGGGATAATAGGAGTTGGCTTGTTTGAAGGAATCTGACTAGAACTAGGCCTATGTCCAGATGTATTACCCCTGTCGGACTTAGGTCGAGTGATCAAGAGTTCTCTCGATATGTCTCGAATTTTCTAGTAATTTGGTAGGCTTCTTCTAGGTCATGGATTCTCCATTGAAATAATTCCCACTAGATGTCCTTTCGTAGGCCAGCCCGAAATCTAGATATAACCATTGCCTCAGATTCGGCTGTGCTACATCTCCTGACAAACTCATTAAATTCGGCAATATATTCAAACATGATTTTATCATCTTGTCTCAATCTATACCATTGGTCTAAAAGTCTTTGCTCATAATATCTACGTAGGTAATTTTCTCTAAGCTTACTCTTCATATATCTCAAAGTAATTATTTTATCTCCACTATAATAACATTCGCGCTCAATATCTTCCCAATATAGCTTTGCATGTCGGACTAACCTAAGTTTGGCAAATTGGCACTTCCTTTTTTCTGACATTTCATCCCACTCAAAGTATCAGTTAATTCTTTTCTCCTAATCGATGTACACTTTAGGATCTAAATTTCTATCAAAAGTGGGTGCATAGGGTCGACTATTCCTAAAGGATCTTACCTCGGAATCATTAAAATCTTGGTAGGGGCGTCTAGGGTTGTATTCAGGGGTGAGATCATGATAATGGGGTTTTGGACCAAGGGGAGGTGGACTAGGTGATTTAGGTTTAGTAAGGGTTAAGCGATTTTCTTTGAGGTTCCTGATTTGATTATCCACTTGTCCTAACTCTTTGTTCATTTGTCCTGATTATTTAGTTAAGATATCAAACTTTTCAGTCATGGTCCTCATAAAGAATTCAAGATTGGGTTCCATGGGTAAACCAGACTGAGTATAGGACTATTGGTATAGAACCTCCGATATGCAGTACAAACCTAACTTCTAAGGCTCCTAGACCTAGAAGTTTAATGTAACAGGACTTGACTAGGTACTAGTTAAGAATGCAGTTACCCTTTCCACTGGCCAAGTAAGAGATGGGATTATGGGAGGCTCCCCTCGCCTTCATGAGGTCCTAATCAAAAATTGCAAGTCTACTTAAGGCATTTGCTATTGGATCTCTAGCCTTAGACACCAATTTCGAGGAGTAAATACAAACTCAAATAATACTTTACCTCGTCTTGCACTTGAACTTGACTCATGAATGTCCCTAGTTTTTGGTTCCGACTTGATTTTAATTATGGATTAGGTCAATGCAAATATGGGTGATTGTTTGGGGCCAAGAAAAGGTAATGACCTCCTTTTTCTTATGTTATATTGAATGTCCTTAAGTAGATTTAGAAATGGATGCACAAATAATTCACCAACTAGTTAGCACAACAATTAGATTAGCACAATCAAATGATTCAAAGTCCAAATTTTAAAATTTTAAATTTTAAATTTTAAATTAAAAATTATAGATCTGGAAGTCTAGATTTCAAAACTCAAATTTTAAATTTTGAGTTTTAGTTAGAAAATTCATTCTTGGAAGTAAAAGTTATTGTAAGAAAAATTTCAACCACTAACAAACTTCAAACTAACTAGTTTTATAAATTAAAAATTTAAAATTTAAAATTTTAAAAATTAGAATTTTAAATTGGATTTATCATATTTCAAAGTCAAAATTTTAAATTTTAAATTTTGAAATTTAATTTTGAAATTTTGGTTAGAAAATTTGTTTATGAAGGCTTGTAACTAAAGTTTGTTGCAAGAAGCTTTCAACTAACAAATCTTTAACCATAAAACATTCAAAATTTGAAATTCAAATCCAAAAAATTTAAAAATTCAAATTTTTTGAGGTCGAGATCTCAGATTTCAAATTTAAAATTTTTAAATTTCTAATTTATGGTTGGAAATTCGTTTTGGAGGGATGTAATCCAAAGTTGTTGTAAGAAACCTCCAACTAACTACCTTCTAATCAAAAATTCGAAATTCAAATTTTAAATTCTCAAAAATTTTAATTTTAATTTATAATAATTATATTTCAATGTTTAGACTTTAGATTTCAAATTTTAAATTTTAAAATTTTAAATTATGGGTTGGAAATTTGTTTTTGAAGTATAGAAAAATTTCAGCAACTAGCAAACATCCAATTGACTAGATTCAAAATTTGAAATTCAAATTTAAAAATCTCAAAAATTTAAAGTTTAAATTTAAACTTTCATATATTAGAGTTAAGATTTTATATCCTAAATTTTAAAATTTAAATCTCAAATTTTGGCTTTGAATTTCGGATTTGAAGACAAGCAATACACAAAGGAACAAAATTTAAGCAACTTGACCTAGTAAACCATAAGCTCTGATACCAAAAATTGATGCAGGACAGAAAGAGATCATGCATTCATGATGGATGGAGATTCAAGAAAGATGATTAATAAGCTAAATTGAGCAATAAATCTATACACAAACGAGCTAAATTAATCCAAGGAAAGAATTTTCATGAAAGAGACTAGTTGATCTAAGTTACAATACCCATAATGTAGATCTAGTTCAAACCAAGAATAGGATCTTCATGGCAAGGAAAGCATCATTAATAGGGCAAGTTAAGCTTCAAATGATCAGATTCAAAGAGCTTAGGAATGGTTCTCCTACCAACAATGATGGCTAAAATTATTTTGTGGAAGGGTTCACTCAACACTCTAGGAAAGATACTTGGATCATAAAATCTACACTCCCTAACCTTGTGGACTCATCTTGTAGATGGTTCATGGCTTAGAAACCTTCATCTTCAACTTGAGATCCCTGAGAGAACCTGCAAAGAACCCATCATGAGGCATGGAAATGAAATCAAAAGGAGGAAATGAAGAAGGGAAAGAAAGAAAGAGAATTAGAAAGCTTGGTGTGGAGCTTGATGGACTTGAGCTTGGAATCGGATCAAGGGAATCCCACCCTCTTCAAAATAAAATCAAGGGCATCCCACCCTCTTCTCACACAAGGGCATTCCACCCTTCTCAAAATGAGGCTTCACACCTCATGCAAAAGAAGGCATCTCACCCTCTCCACACAAGAGAACTCAAGAGAACTTTTAGTAAGAAGAAAATCCTTTCATTACTTAACATAAGATGCTTTACAAGAGAGGCTTGGGACCCTATTTATAGGCCAAGCAAATCATAATTTCGGTCAAACTAATCCCCAACTAATCTCTTGATTAGTTATACTAATTGATAAATTAGGTAAATCTAACTAAAAGTGGTTCCAACAATATTTTTTTCTAGAATTCTCATATGGCGCCTAAGTGTCATCCATGTGACCTTTTTGCTGATGTAGTGGTCTTCGTGGCTGATGAAGTGGAGGACCAAGTGGCATCCCACATGTCAAGTTAGTTGGAGATTTGTTGGGAGAAAGTTATAAGTAGTTTATTCCTTTCATATAACCCCCAAAATAGTTTTGATGAAGTAGCCTCCATGTAGCACCCAAGGAGGGGTTGTGTTGGCTTCATGAAGACTTCCAAATGGTCTTCAAAGAGTACTTCCAAGTGGCTTCAAAGGAGGGCTTACAAGTGGCATAAGAAAAGATTTTGCTTGACCAATGGATCGGCTCAAGAACAGGTTGAGCTGATTCAAAGAGCTTGAGTCAACTCATGAGGTTGATTCCTCTTCTTCTTGAGTCAGCTCATGGAAAAATAGGCTTCCTTCATTGACATATTGGGCTTAATCTCTTTAGATGTCCTCTTTGATTAATCTTTCTGAGCTTCAATGTTAAGTCAACTCCCATCCAAATGGCCCTTGTCCTCTTGGCTTATTCCATAAGGAACTTGGTTGAAGCTTGAATTCTCTTTCTAATGCTGATTTTCCCATCAGAGAGTCCCTCCTCGGTTACTTGGAGCTCATCCTCGGAGTCTGGATCTACCTCTTATCTTGATCCTCTCTGAATCCACCTATCGTTGACCTGTCGATATCCCATCCTATGGAGGGATCGATCAACATAAGTATCCGTATGTAGGATCTCCTTGAAGGCCTCGTCCTTAAGAGAAATGATAAAAGCTTGTAGCACCCTCACCAATCCCATATTGTAATGTAAGCAAAGTTCTCTACTGGCGACAACCTTTTACATATGATGTGCCATAATGCCAAGTAGGTTCATTGTCATTCTCTGTGCTAGTGAGGTCATAATCATCAACTCTCTCTTGATGATAAAGCAAATCTCCCCATCTTCGATTTCAATGTTCATGCCATGATGTGATGAAAAAGTTGCATCTTGATCGACAGCTCGTTGGAGCTCACAATGGATATGCCATGTACATCCTCTCTCTAGGATGCACTTGAAACTTGCTACTCTATCACCTAAGTAATCAGCAGTCATTCCTCTAATTGGGATCTCCCATACTCGTCAAGCACCTTAGCTGTCATCAAAATCTAAACTCCCCTGACCACCGCAACCCAACCATCTCCTCCTCTAGTCATGGATCCATAAAACTCCCATATGCGGGTATTATCTCTTAGATATCAAGCAAAAGCTTTCGCATCCAACAACTTTAATCCAGTCCCTGATGGAGAAAATCTCTCTATTGAAGTATCTAAAATTGATCTTGTGCCTGCTTGAAACTGCCTTTTCGGACACTCTATCCACCAATGAAGAAGGTAATCGAGGCCGTGTTGCTCTATTCTCCACCAAGTCGTGACAAGTTTTGGAGCGCCACTTGGCTCCTCTAGATTCACCCAAAGAGTGATGAGGTCTCTTAGATCTATGGGCCAGCTATTTGCGGAGACCAATGAGGCTCAATAGAGAAATCAAATAACAAATGGATAGATGCGGAGGGGGGGTGAGATTGAGCAACAACAATCAATCTTGGCCAAAAATGGAAGGCTAAGATCAAAGATTTCACTGTTGGAGAGTAAGAGAGGATATTTGAAAATGTTTAGGAAAGAGAGAGTGTAAAAAAAAACAAAGAAAAAAGTTACTATCAAGCCCTAGTTTGAAGTCGAGTTCCGTTAGTAAGTTGATACTTGTGAATTGCATAAGTGCTAACATTTCGATGAGTTGACACTTGGATAATTCTCAAGTATCGATACTTGAAAATTTTTTAAAAAATAAAAAATTCTTTCAAGAAGAGAATTTCAAGGATGTTTCAAGGGTGATGCTGGAGGGTTTGGAATGATTCAAAGAGATGATTTTTAAGTAAATTTGGATTGCTAGGTTCTAAAAAGTTGAGGTAGTATGAAAAATCTACTTAAAAGGATCTATGACTCATAGTTCTCTTCTAATCACGAAAAATCTATCTTTACTAAGAGGTTTTATAAAAATATCTGCTAATTATCTATCAGTATATACAAAGTTAAGTAATACATTACCATTTTGTACATGATTTCTTATGAAGTGGTATCTTATCTTAATATATTTATTTTTTAAATGTTGAACTAAATTTTTAGTTAGATTAATTATACTTGTATTATCACATCTCATAAAAAAATTATTTAATTTAATACCAAAATATTCAAATTATTGTTTAATCCATAAGATTTGAGCATAATAGCTTCTAATTGCTATATATTAAGTCTCGATCATAGATAGTACTACTAAATTTTATTTATTACTAAACCATGGGATTAAATAATTCCAAAAAATTGATAAGTTTCATTAGTACTTTTTCTATCTAACTTATATCCGATAAAATCAACATTAGATTATACAATAAACTCAATTAAAGATTATCTAGAGTATCATAGACCAATATCAATAGTACTAGATATATATTTAAGTATGCATTTAATAGCCAATAAATAAGACTTTTTAGAATTTGACTGACATCTAGCATACATGCAAATACTAAACATAATATCTAGCCTACCAGTAGTGAAATATAATAAAGAGTCAATAATATATCTATATAATTTTTTATCAATATTCTTACTATTCTCATTTTTATCAAGCTTACAAAAGGGACTCATGGGAGTGCCAAGTAGTTTGGTTATCTCCATCCCAAATTTTTAAAAATCTCTCTAGTGTACTTTGCTTGGTTAATAAAGATTTCCTCTTTGATTTGCTTAATTTAGAATCCGAGAAATAAATTCAACTCTTCCATCATGCTCATCTCGAACTATCTCTGCATTAGCTGACAAACTCTTAACAAAGAATTTTATTAGTGGCACCAAAAATAATATCAACAACATATATTTGTAATATTAATAAGTCATCATCTTTTCTTTTAAAAAATAAGGTAGTATTGACATTTCCTTTTATAAAATAGTTTTTAAGTAAAACTTTACTTAACCTATCATACCATGCATATGGGATTTGTTTTAAATCATAAATAGCTTTATGAAGTTTAAAAATATGATTTGGATAGGTATGATCTTTAAAGCCTGGTGGTTGTTCAACATAAACTTCTTCTTCTATGTAACTATTTAAAAATATACTTTTAACATCCATTTAAAATAGTTTAAAGTCCATGAAATATGTAAATGCAAGTAATATTCTAATTGCCTCTAACTTAGCAACAGGAGCAAAAATTTCATTAAAATCAATACCTTTCTCTTGATTATATCCTTTAGCTACAAGTCTAGTTTTATTTTATTTATAATTTTATTTTTATCTAATTTATTTCTAAATATCCATTTAGTTTCAATTATTGACATTTTGGATGGTCTTTCTACTAGAATCCAAATTGTTGCCCAACTAAAGCAACCCAAGAGGGAGGGTGAATTGGATTTTAATTTTTTTTGCAAAGATTAAAGACAAGTGCTAGTATGTTTGCAAAGTATTTGTGTGCTTAGCAAGAGTATGCAGCAGAAGTAATAAAGTAAATGCAAGAAAAAAATAAGCAATTACAAACACAAGAGTTTATAGTGATTCGGTGCACTCCAAGCACATACATCCACTCTCCAAGATCCACTTGGATATTTCACTATAATTCTTCCTTGATTATAGTAGATTAGTTTTTCCGGGCTCACTAATCAAAATCCCTTGATTTTCACAAGGCTAACAAAAAACCTAGTTAGTTTTCAAACAAGGCTCACCAACAACCTAGTTAGTTTTAACTCAAGGCTTACCAACAACCCAAACACTAGTTTCAATCTACTTGAAACTTGGAACAATAAAACAATTCAAGTATAATGAAAGATACAATAAGCTTTCTTAAAAAGTAAATAAAACTCAATGAAACTCATGATTATTGTTGAGAAGCTTATCTCCAAGTTGTTGAAGCCTTAATCAATGCTTGAATGAATTGGACTTAAATGCTCTTAAATGCTTTTGAATGTTTGAAGGCTCAACTTCACTCAAAAGTAGTAGTTTTTCAGTGAATATTTAAATGAATGCTCATAACTCTCAATGAATATCTTTTCTCTTGTATTTGGTGGACTTTAAATACCTTTTTAAGTCTTGAATGATCGTTTATGACCATTGGAGAGGAGAAAGAAGCCGTTAGACATAAAAAGGAGCAATTCTGTGCTTCAAAAAACTAGCCGTTACTATTTATTAAGATCTGTAGGTGTTGACACTTCAGGCCATGAGTCGACTCATGAGTCGACACTTGAGTCGATATTAGATTAAAAATATTTTATGAAGCTCTCTAGAGTGCTCTAGTACGTCGACACTTCTTCTGGTGAGTGGATACTTGAGTCAATACTTCATCTTCATGAGTCGATACTTGAGCAAAAACTTGAAATCAGCAAGTTCTATATCATTTTTGGTCTCAGGCCTTGAGTCGACACTTGGCTAAGCATGAGTCGATACTTGGTCGACACTTGGTTTCCATGAGTCGACACTTCAGCATGTCGGCTGAAATATTTTCTACGTATCAGCTCAAACTTTTGTGAGTCAATACTTGATCTTCATGAGTCGACACTTGGTTGAGACTTTACTAAAACTTGTCCAAATTCAAAATTTGAGTCCTTCAAAGTCATTCTTATATGTCAAAGTTCATATAACTTGAAAATCCATTAACTTGAGTGACTTCTTCAACAAGATGACAAGCAATTTGATCTCTTCTATATACTATAACTTTGATGAATACTTTGTTCTAATAAACATACTTTTAACATACAGTTAGTACTCAAATATACTTAAGTATTTTGTTATTCATCAAAATCAAGACATGAGTCAACAATCTCTACCTTTTCGATGATGACAAAACTTTTAAGTATATACCATTGTAAGCTCAAAAGATTTACAATAAGTATAAAGCAATTGACTATGAGTATCAGAACTATTGACAATAAGTATCAGAACTAAGTTATAATGATTATCAAGAACAAAAACTCATCTACAATATATCAGAGCTATATATATAAGAAAGAATTCAATTCATATAGTTTCAATGTATTAGAGCTATAGATATATATAGAAAAGAATTCAATTCAAATAGTTTCAATATATCAGAGCTGTAACTATAATATATTAGAGCTATAATTAAAATGTATCAGAGCTATATACTTATATGAGATATTCAAAAGGTGTATCAAAGCTAAAATAGATTTGAAAGTTAAGAATTAGAGCAAAAACAGGTTGAACATAAAAAGTATCATAGCAAAATCTTTAAGAGTATAAAAAAAATTAATATAACATAGAGAGTATCAGAGCAGCATGAAAAGTATTAGAGCATATTAGAGCAAATGATATAACATAAAGATAGAAAATATCAAAGCAATTATATCAGAGCATGAAGAGTATCAGAGCATGAAAATAAAGAGTACCAGAGCATAAAAAATAAGGAGTATCAGAGCATAAAAAATAAAGAGTATTAGGGTATAAATATAAGGAGTATCAGAGAAAAAAGTTGAAGCTCCCTCTCAATAGATGATCTGAAAATATTTTTAATTTTAAAAGGTTTCAAAAGGTTTAGAAATTTCAAAATTTTCAAAAAATTTTCTTTTTTAGTGCTTTTCTCTCCCTTAACCATTTTTCCTTCTTAATTATTACTTATTGCTTTCTTGTCTCCTTTGTTTTTATTTATATCATTTATTCTCTCCCTTTATTTATCATTTTGATACCATAAAATATTAAACATTATGCCATTTGCTACCGATATTCTCATTTCTATTTTCCCATTACCATTACCATTATTTCTCCCTATTTTGTCATCATAAAAAAAAGGTGAAAGTGGAGATAAAATGAAAGGCAATATAGTAAGAAGAGATATGAGATATAAGGGAAAATACTAAAAATGTCATCATATATATAATTTCAAACATTGATACATAATATCCAAAATTTGATATATAATTTGATACAATGAAATATAGTTTGATACAAATATATATCTAACTGATATGATACCAACTAATACACTGACCAATCCTAAGGAGTGCTGTCCTCATTAGAGGAAGACCTAATCTCTAACAAAATAGGTCCTATAATCCTAGAGGGATGGGGTCGTGACCACATCGGCTGAAGATCAGCAAGTCTGGTGCAGACGGCTCTAGGAATAACACCACATCCTCGGCTTCTACTTCTGGGTCATGCTCTCCCTATGGCTAGAGCTAAAGAAGAAGCAACTTCAGGAGCAGGGTCAGGATCAGTGAGATCAGTATCAGTAAAAGGTGGAGTAATGTCAAAAATAGGACTAGATGAAAGAACATGAAATCCGGGAGTATAAAATCCTAGCTCCCTGAATAAGAAAGAAGTGGGTAAGGAAGTAGAAAGTGTCCTATCTGGAAGGGTAGGGGGTACACTAATGGAAGGTGTAGGTAAATCATCAAAAGTATCTGATGGATCAGAATATAGAATGGATGTGGATACTATAGGATTAGAAGGATATAGAATGATAGGAGTGCTAGGAAGGACAGGAGTCTGAAGAGCTGGACTGGATGGGGTAGGAGCAGCCTCAGAAGACATCGTCTCATCAGCTGCAGGCTCAACATCCTGGTCAGCTCCAATGTCTGGCTCAGGATTTGCCATGAAGTCAACAACATCAAAGTCTATGGATGAGTTACCCTGACCATCTCCCATCTCAGTATCTATAGGTGGAGCAGGTGGTGCAGGTGGTGGTGGTGGAGGATCAGACGATGGAGGGAAAGGTTGCCTGCTAGAAAATAATCTCTGTAAAGCACCCATGACAGCGATAAATCCTCCCTCATCTCATCAAATCCTGATATCATCTCTATATAAATCAGATCAACTCGCCCTTTCAAAGTTTGCATCTCGATCTCCAAGCGAGTGATCTTGTTCTCAGAAGTATCTCCATGAGGTGGCACCTCAGCATGTATCAATGTAGATGGCTTGGGTTGTAACTCTGGTATAGCTCGTGATGGCTCAGATGACCCAGCCTCATCTCTATATGAATCCTCCTCCTTAGCTGTATCATTATCATCTAAATTCGAGTCAGGCTCTCCAGAAACTCTCTGTCTCCACTAACCTTGGTACTTATGATAGCCTATACGATACAGTGATCTCTCATCATATATATCTGTGTGGAGTAACTATTTGTATGGCTCACTATCAGGGTCGACTCCGTATGCTCTACACAGTATCGTAAGACCCATCCCATATGGTAAGCAAAGTCACCTACTGGTCGCCGCCTCCGTCATCTGATGTATCATCAATACAGGTAGGCAGACAGAGTCCTCCATATCAGGTCTACCATGATCAAGAGTTCTCTCTTAGTGAAGAAATCAAGTCATCCAGTCTTCAGTAGAAGAATCCTGGCTACAATGTGGTGTAGGAGCCTCATCTCTATTGATAACTGTGATGCAACTACTGTAGCTCCCTCTCTAATGTCATCTCTCTCTAGAATGTGCCTGAATCCACTGATCCAGTTTACTAGAGAGTCTGCAACTGTCCCCCTCATTGGAATCTCCCAGATCCAGCTCAATATCTATGCTGATAATGGAATAGAAATGCCTCTCACCTCTGCGATCCATCCATCAGCGCCTCAGGCCAGAGTCCCATAGGACTCCCTCATCAATGCTGGATAAAACCTCTCTCGGAGGGAATAAAACTATGCTAGTCCTGCATCTCTCAGCCAATCGCCAATCCTAAAGTGCTGCAAGTCGACGAACTCGAAGTCCACTCTTTATCCTCCAACAATGGCCTTGGAGGCCAAGAGGTCTGCCTTAGGGACTGGTGGTGGTCGTGCTGGAATCTCAGGTTGTGCTGCTACCTCTGTAGGCTAACCATCATGTCTGGCCTTCATGCAGCGCTCCGCACCATGAGAGAATGGTCGTGGCCTCCTAACCAGCTGCTTCTTGGGCCCTATTATCCAGGAAAATAGAGGAATATAAAAATGGAAGGTGAAAGAGACAAAGGACTCACGGTGAAATCATGAAGAACAATGAAATGAGAGGGAAAGTGGGCTCAAACTAAAAATAGAACTGTTAGAACCCTGAATAGGAACAAACAAAGGTGAGGGAACAGTGAGAGGATGTGTCAGCTCAAGAGAAATGGAAGGAAAAATGAGAAGAAATGAATCGTTTTTCCTATTTGTTCACTGCCAGTCAAGTGTCGACTCACAGGCTAGTCCAAGTGTCGATACTTCGAGGTGTCAACACTTCCAAGTATCGACACTTCAAAAAAAATCAGGAAAAATAGAGAAAAATCATAAATAAGATTAGAGAAGTTGATTTACAAGCTAATAATGATTGATCTTGAGTTTCTAGAGCAATACATCAAGAAATTTTTAAAAGAAATTCCAAAGGTCATTAAATATGATTGAGATCTAATCAAAAGGATTAATGATCCCTAATTCTCTTCTAATCATACTAAACCTATCTTCATTAAGAAGCTTGGTCAGAATATCAGCTAATTCCATATCAGTACAAACAAATTCAAGCATAACATTATTGTTTTGAATATGATCCCTAATAAAATGATGTCTAATTTCTATATGCTTACTTATTGAGTGTTGTATAGGATTTTTAGTTAAGTTAATTACACTTGTGTTATTACATCTAATTGGTGTCTTAGTTAATTTAATGCCAAAGTCCTTGAGTTATTGTTTAATCCACAAGATTTGAGCATAACAACTTTCAGCTACAATATATTTAGCTTCAGCTGTAGATAGTGTAACTTATTTTTATTTCTTGCTAAACCATGAGATTAAATTAACTCCTAGAAATTGATAGGTTTCAGAAGTACTTTTCTTATCTAATTTATAGCCAGCAAAATCAGTATCAGAATATGCATTTAAATCTATAGCTGAGTTCTTAGAGTACCATAATCTAATATCAATAGTGTCAGACATATATTTAAGTATGTGTTTAATAGTCATTAAATATGATTCCTTAGGCTTAGACTGATATCTTACACACATGCATACACTAAACATAATATCTGGCCTACTAGTAGTTAAATACAATAAAGAACCAATGATGCCTCTATAAAATCTTTGATCAACTTTTTTATCAGATTCATCTTTGTCAAGCTTACATGAAGGGATCAAGGTGTACCAATAGGTTTAGTCTTCTCCATCCCAAACTTTTTCAAAATCTTCTTTGTGTATTTAGCTTGGTTGATGAAGATCCCTCATGAGTTTGTTTGATCTAGAGTCCAAGAAAGTAGCTCAATTCTCTTATCATGCTCATTTCGAACTCACCCTGCATAAGCTTTGCAAATTCTTGACAAAGAGATTCATCGGTGGCACCAAATATAATATCATCGACATAGATTTGTACTACTAAGAGATCATCAACCTTTTTCTTTAAAAATAAGGTAGTATCTACATGACCCATAGTAAATCTATTTTTAATTAAAAATTTACTTAATCTCTCGTACCATGCATGAGGGGCCTATTTTAAACCATAAAGTACCTTGTGTAATTTGAAAACATGGTCAGGATGTGCATGATTTTCAAAACCAGGCGGTTGTTCTACATATACTTCTTTAGTAATGTATCAATTCAAAAATATACTTTTAACATCCATTTGAAATAATTTAAAATTTATAAAACATGTAAATGCTTACAATATTCTAATTACTTCAAGTCTAGCAACAGGAATAAAAGTTTCATTAAAATCAATCCCTTCCCCCTGATTGTAGCATTTAGAAACTAGCCTAGCCTTATTTCTAGTTACTATTACATTTTTATCCAATTTATTTTTATATACCCATTTAGTACCAATTATGGAAACATTATATGGTCTTTCTATTAGTGTCCAAACCTTATTCCTTTCAAATTGATTTAATTTCTCTTATATAGCAATCATCCAATTTAGATCTTTTTCGGCTTCTTCATATTTTTAGGTTCTATTTATGAAACAAAAGCAATATAATCACATTCATTTTTAATAGAAGATCTAGTTCTTATCCCTTTTGATGGATCATCTAAAATTAGTTCCTTAGGATGTCCATGAGCATACCTCCATTCTTTAGATAGATCCTTGTGCTTCAGTAAAGGTCTTGTGGCTTTTTCTTTATTCTCCTTGTTTTGATTTTCTTCACTTTCTTTGAAAGGATCATTATTTAAAGTCAGCTTCTTAAATCCTTCAATACCTGCAATATCATCATAAATATTCTCTTTTCTAGAGGGCTTGTTAGTAGACTCTTCAAATACAATATGCATAGACTCTTCTACTATAAGTATTCTTTTATTAAAAACTCTGTATACCTTGCTAGATGTAGAGTATCCTAAGAAGATACCTTCATTTGACTTGGCATCAAATTTGCTTAAATTATCTTTTCTATTATTCAATATAAAACATCGACAACCAAATACATGAAAATACTTTGAAGTAGGTTTTTTTTCATTCCAAAGTTCATATGGTGTTTTCTTTAAAATTATTCGAATTAAAACTTAGTTTAAAATATAACATATTGTATTAACGCTTCGACCCAAAAATATCTAGCAAGGTCATTTTCGTAAACCATTGTGCATGCCATTTCTTCTAAAATTCTATTTTTTCTTTCGACCACCCCATTTTGTTGAGATATCCTAGGTGCAGAAAAATTGTGTTCAATGCATTTTTCATTGCAAAAATCTTCAAAATCTTGATTTTCAAATTTAGTGCCATGATCACTTCGAATATAAACAATAGAAGTACCTTTTTTATTTGAAATCTTTCTATAAAACTTTATGAAGGCAGAAAAAGATTCATCTTTATGTACTAAAAATAAAATCCAAGTAAAACGAGAGAAATCATCCACTATAACTAATCCATATCTCTTGCCTCCTAGACTTGTGGTCCTGGTTGGTCCAAAGAGATCCATATGGAGTAGTTTTAGTGGCCTAGAAGTTGAAATAATTCCTAGAAGTTGAAATAATTTCTTTTGATTTAAAAGAGGTTCTTATTTATTTTTTAAATTGGCATGCATCATAAATTTTATCTTTTTCAAATCTAAGTTTAGGCATGTCATTTTCTAAATCCTTTTTGCATAATTTGAAAAGTAAATGCATGCTTGCATGACATAATCTATAATACCATAACCAACTAGTCTCATTCATTGTGATATTCATTGCAACTAGGCATTCACCATCTTATATAGGTAAATTATCAAGGTCAACTAGGTAGATATTGTCATGCCTATTTCTAATGAATTTTAGTCCATTATCATTAAGACTAGATACCATGCAAAGAAATGATTCAAAAATTATTTTAAAATCTTTATTATAAAATTGACTAATGTTAAGTAAATTATGTTTTAATCCTTCTACTAACAATACATTATTAATAAAAGTAGATGAAGAAATGTAAACTTTAAGGATATCAATGATTTTGCCTTTATCATTGTCTCCAAAAATTACATTCCCTCCATTTAAAGCTTCAAGAGAGGTGAATTACTTCACATCTTCCATCATGTATCTTGAGCAACCATTGTCAAGATACCACAATCTTTTTTTTTCCTTGGTTGTAAGATATACCTGTAAAACATATTAAGTTTTTGCTTTAGGTACCTAAGCCATCTTGGACCCTTTAGGGTTAGTAGTAATGGTTCCTTTTAAAACCCAAACTTTTCTAAATTGATTTACATTTCTTAAGTTACATTGATAAACTTTATTTTTGAATTTACCATAACTAAAGCTAGTATTTGATAATGCTGGAACAAACAAATTCTTGAAGTACTTTTGTTATTTTTGAATTTTATATCCCAAACCAACTTTGTTGAAAACTGTACGTTGATTATTCAATAGTAAATTCAATTTTTCAAAACTGAACGTGAATTTTTCAACAAAGGGCTTGACTTTATCAAGCTCATCATTAAACTTTTTATTTTCCAACTCAAGATATTTGTTTTTCTTTATAAGCTCATTATTTGAAATAAAAGTCTTGGATCTTTTCTAAACTTCTATATCTTTAGAGAGTACATTCTTTTCCTTTTCAAAAATATCAACCTTGGCTTTTAAGTTCTTGTTTTCATTTTCAAGATTGTTGTTTTCAAAAGAAAGAGAATCAATATTCTTTTTCAACTTCTTGTGCTCAATTTTCAATAATTTATACTCATGCACAAGTTCATCAAAAACATCTCTAAGTTCTTCAAAAGTAAATTCAAGTTTAGATTGTACCTCGTATTCAATTGCCATGAGGCAGAGATTGATGACTTCTTATTGTTCTTCCTCTGAACTGGAGTCTTTACTGTCACTCCAAGTAGCCATCATTGCCTTCTTCTTAAACTTCTTTTTAAGCTTCTTGAGGAGAGGACAATCAAACTTGTAGTGACCGAGCTTCTTACATTCAAAGCAGATAGGTTGGTCCTTTTCCTTCTCCTTTTCTTTTTCTTTCTCCTTTCCCTTGTCCTTACTAGGCTCTCCTTTGAGTGGCTTCTTCTTGTATGAGTATTTTTGCTTTCTCATTAATCTCCTAAACTTTCTAGCCACTAGAGCCTCCTCATCTTTATCTTCACCTTCTTCTAACTCTTCACTTGAAGGCTCATTTTGTGTAGTGGATTTGAGGAAAATTGTTTTTTCTTTTTTATCTACATCCATTGTTTTTTGCTTTAGGTTCAACTCATAAGTCATAAGTGAACCGATGAGTTGCTCTAAAGATAGGGTTTCAACATCTTGCTTCTTGAATGGCCGTCACCTTTGGATCCCAAGAAGATGGTAAAGACTTGATAATTTTATTAACAAGATCAGTGTTAGACATAACTTTGCCAAGACTTCTCATACTATTTACAATGCTAGTAAATCTTGTATACATATCAGTTATCGATTCATGATGCACCATTCTAAACATTTCATATATATGAATGAGCATATTCACTTTAGTGTTCTTCACTTAATGGGTACCTTCATGAGTAACCTCAAGTGTGTCCCAAACTTTCTTTGTAGAAGCACATGTGGAAATCCTATTGAATTTTCTAGGATCCAATGCATAATAAAGCAAGTTCATTGCTTTAGCATTAAGCTCAGATTGCTTAATATCATTTTTATCCCAATCTTCTTCAACTAAAAGTGAAGGAACATGGGGACCTTTAACAACTACCTTCCAAAAATTGCAATCAATAGAATGCATATAAATTCGCATATGAGTTTTCCAATATGTGTAATTAGTACCATTAAAAAAATAGTGGTCTATTTAAGGCTTGACCCTCAACAATACCGGTTCCTATAAGGGCTACCATAGATCTTTAACTCAAGGCGATTAGAATTATAAGCTGAGTACAAGGCTCTGATACCACTTGTTGCCTAACTAAAGTAACCAAGAGGGAAGGGTGAATTGGGTTTTAAAATTTTTTACAAAGATTAAAGATAAGTGCTAGTGTGTTTGCAAAGTATTTGTGTGCTTAACAAGAGTATGCAGTAGAAGTATTAAAGTAAATGCACGAAGAGAAATATAAGTAATCACAAATATAAGAGTTTATAGTAGTTCGGTGCACTCCAAGTACGTAGTTCACTCTCCAAGGTCCACTTGAGTATTTCACTATAATCCTTCCTTGATTACAGTAGATTAGTTTTCCTGGGCTTACTAATCAAAATCCCTTGATTTTCATAAGGCTAATAAAAAATCTAGTTGGTTTTCAAATAAGGCTCACTAACAACCTAGTTGGTTTTCAAACAAGGCTCACCAACAACCTAGTTGGTTTTAACTCAAGGCTCACCAACAACCCAAACACTAGTTTTAATCCACTTGAAACTTGGAACAATAAAATAATTCAAGTATAATGAAAGATACAATAAGCTTTCTCAAAAAGTAAATAAAACTCGATGAAGCCCGTGATTGTTGTTGAGAAGCTTGTCTCCAAGTTGTTGAAGCCTTAATCAATGCTTGAATAAATTGGACTTGAATGCTCTTAAATGCTCTTGAATGCTTGAAGGCTCAACGTCACTCAAAAGTAGTAGTTCTTCAATAAATATTTGAATGAATGCTCATAACTCTCGATGAATATCTTTTCCCTTGTTTTTGGTGGACTTTAAATTCCTTTCCAAGCCTTAAATGACCGTTTATGATCGTTGGAGATGAGAAAGTAGCCGTTAGACATAAAACGGAGCAATTCTGTACTTTAAAAAACTAACCATTACTATTCATTCAGACCTATAGGTATCGACACTTCAGGCCGTGAGTTGACTCATGAGTCGATACTTAAGTCGATACTAGGTCAAAAATATTTTCTAAAGCTCTCTGAAGTGCTCTGGTGCATTGACACTTCTTTTGGTGAGTCCATACTTGAGTCGATACTTTACTTCATGAGTCGATACTTGAGCAAAAATTTTAAATTAGTAAGTTCTGTATCATTTTTGGTCTCAGGTCTTGAATCGACACTTAGCTAAGCATGAGTCGATACTTGATTTCCATGAGTCGACACTTCAGCATGCTGGCTGAAATATTTTCTATGTATTAGCTCAAATTTTTATGAGTCGATATCTTGAGTCGACACTTGATCTTCATGGTTAACACTTGGTTGAAACTTTGCTGAAACTTATCCAAATTCAAATTTTGAATCCTTCAAAGTCATTATTATATGTCAAAGTCCATATAACTTGAAAATCCATTAACTTGAGTAACTTCTTCAACAAGATGACAAGCAATTTGATCTCTTCAACATACTACAATTTTGATGAGTACTTTGTTTTGATAAACACACTTTTAATACATAGTTAATACTCAAATATACTTAAATATTTTATTATTTATCAAAATCAAGATAGGAGTCAACATAAACTTTATTTCTTTCAAATTGGTTTAATTTCTCTTGCATTGTATTAATCTAATTAGGATCTTTTTTAACTTCTTCAATACTTTTAGATTCAACTTGAGATATGAAAGTTAAGTAATCATATATATTCCTGAAAAAGGATCGAGTTTTTAACTCTTTTGAGGGATAACCTATGATTAGTTCTTTAAAGTGTTCATGAGCATATCTTTACTCTTTAGATAAATTACTAGCTCTTGTTGAAAGTCTTTATTCTTGTTCTTCCTCCTTATTTTGATCTTCTTCAAGTTTCTTAGAGGTTGCATCATTGAAAGTCAATTTCTTTATCCTTTGAATATCTATTTCATTATTCAAAGCATCTCCTTTTCTAGAAGATTTGTCATTAGAATTATTAAAGACAATATGCATAGATTCTTCAATGAAAAGAGTTCTCTTATTGAAGACCCTTTATGCCTTGCTAGATATAAAGTATCTTAATAAGATACTTTCATCCAACTTAGCATCAAATTTGTTTAGATTGTTTTTGCCATTGTTTAGTATGAAACAATGATATCCAAAAATATAAAAATATTTTATAGTAGATTTTCTACCTTTCCAAAACTCATAAGATATTTTTTAAAAAATTGGATGGATCAAAACTCGATTTAAGATATAGCATGTAATGTTAATGGCTTTCATCCAAAAAAATCTTGGTAGATCATTTTCACAAAGCATGGTGTGTGACATTTCTTTTAAAATCCTATTCTTTCTTTCAATTATTTTATTTTATTGAGATGTCCTAGGTGCAGAAAAATTATGATCAATGTCATTTTCATCGTAAAAGTTTTTAAAATCATGGTTTTCAAATTTTGTTCAATGATCATTATGAATGTAAATAATTGAAGTTTTTTTTTCATTTGAAATATTTTTATGAAACTTAGTAAAATATAAAAATATATCATCCTTATGTACCAAAAACATGACCAATATAAAATAAAAAAATCATCTATAATAACTAGACCATATATCTTTTCACCTAAACTAGTAGTCCTTGTTGGTCCATAAGATCTATGTAAAGTAAGTCCAAAGGTCTAGAAATAAAGAATATATCTTTTGATTTGAAAGATGTTTTAGTTTATTTTTTAAATTGGTATGCATCATAAATTTTGTTCTTTTCAAAAATAAATTTTGGCAAGTCTTTTATGAGATCTTTTTATTTAATTTAGAAAGCAAGTGTATACTAGCATGTCCTAATCTATAGTACCATAATTAACTAGTCTTATTGATTTTGACTTTCATTGCAACTAGGTATTGACCAGAAGATCATCAAGATCTACCATGTAAATGTTTCCATGTATATGTCCACTAAACATGATTCCATGTCATTGAGACTAGAAACATGCATAGTAAAAATTTGAAAGTTACTTTAAAATCTTTATCATAAAATTGATTAATGCTAAGTAAATCATATTTTAGTCCATCTATAAGCAAAATATTTTCTATGTAAGTAAAGAGGATGATATGGATTTTATTAGTTTTAATGATCTTGCCCTTTCCATTATCACCAAAAATTATATTGTCCCCATTCAATGCTTCAAGAGATGTGAAATACTTTACATCTTCGATCATATTTTTTGAGTAACCACTATCAAGGTACCATAATATTTTCTTCTCATTGATTGCAAGACATACCTATAAAATCAATCATGTATAAATTTTAGGTACCAAAGCCATCTTGAATCCTTTAGAATTAGTAGATATAGTTTCTTTTAGAACCCAAATTTTCTTTATATTATCTAACTTCCTACGATCACATAAATAAACCTTGTATTCTAGTCTACCACAATAATGACAAGTACTGCTAGAGGATGCAGGAATAAAAAAATTTTAAATTTATTATTTTTGTTATTTATATTCCAAACCAGTTTTGTTAAAAATTGCACATTGATTATTCAAAAGCATGTTGAGTTTTTTAGAACTATTTGTAAACTTTTCAACAAAAGATTTCACTTTATCAAGTTCTTCTTTCATGCTTTTATTTTCTTTGCTTAAGGCTTTGTTTTCTTTTGAAAGCTTTTTATTTATTAATACTAATTTTTACTTTTTCAAATCCTTATTTTCTTGTGCTAAACTTTCATTAACTTTTGTTAAGTCATCTTTTTAATTAGTCAAGGTAAGCATTCGATTCTTCAATTCTTGATTATTTTGAGTTAAGTTTTCATTAATTTTTGATAGCTATTTAGTTATACTAGATAACTCAAGAACTTGTTTCTTTATTTTCTTATTCTTCACTTTTTTTTTTTTTAAATCATTCATAAGTTCAGCAAAAGTTTCTTGTAATTCTTCAAATATAAAATCATTTTTGATTTTAGACCTTACCTTTTTTTATTAGCCATGAAGCATATATTAGCAACCTCTTGAGTCTCTTTATTAGAGCTAGAGTCCTCACTCTCATTACAAGTTACCATCATTGTCTCCTTCTTATTCTTTCTTTTAACTTTCTTGGAAAGGGGACAGTCATCTTATAATGGCCTAGCTTCTTGCATTTGAAGCATATAGGTTGCTCTTTCTCTTTCTCATTTTCTTTCTCCTTATTTGGCTCTCCTTTTTGAAGCTTTTCCTTGTAGCTATACTTCTTCTTCTTTATGAATCTTCTGAATTTTTTTGATACAAAAGCCATTTCATTATCTTCATCTCCCTTATCCGAGCCTTTACTAATTTTTTTCTTTACAGTTATGGATTTGAGGACAATGGTCTTCTTTTTCTTCTTATTTTCGGCCATCTTTTGGTTTAATGTCAACTCATAGAACCTAGGAGTTGCCTGATGAGAAGTGTATCAATATTTTTGGCCTCTTATATGGCAGTGACTTTCGCATCCTATGAAGTAGGAACCTAAGAATTTTGTTTACAAGTTCAGCATTAAAAATAAGCTTGTACAAACTTCTTAAACTATTTATAATGTTGGTAAACCTAGTGTGCATTTCAGTTATAGATTTACTAGGTTCAATCTTAAATATTTCATAGGTATGAACAAGCATATTTATCTTGGTATTTTTTACTTGATTAGTACCTTCAAGCGTATCCTAAATTTCTTTGATCGAAGAACAACTGGAGATCCTATTGAATTGGCTAGGGTCTAATGTATAATACAAAAAGTTCATAGCCTTCGCATTTAGTTCAACTTGTTTTACATCATTCTCATCCAAATCATCCTCAAGTTTAGGAATGAGAATGCCATCTAATATGATGGTTGATTTGTGAGGGCCTTTCATAATGATTTTTTAAAGGTTATAGTCTATGGCTTAAATGTAAATGTATATGCATGTTTTTTAATATATGTAATTTATTCCATTGAACAAAGATGGATGTGTTGACTCCACTAATTGATTTTGATGATAAGTAAAATAATTAAGTATAATTTGAGGACTAATAATTTGCTTTAAGCGTGTTTTCATGGAAAGGATGCTCACAAAATTTGAAGAAGCCCAATTGTGTTGAAGAACCAAGTTTGAATGGAATGATTGCACAAAACAAGACTTGGATACTCAAAGAAATGGTTGAATGGATGACTAAGGCAAATGAAAACATGTTCCAGCATAAGTTTAGCAATTTCTATACTTTTTCACTGATGTGTCGACTCAAAGTATCAACACATTACATGATGTGTCGATATATGAAGATAATGTGTCGACTCAGGCCGGTACGCAGCAATATTTCAAATGGCACAGATAATGTGTTGACACATGAACCTTATGTGTTAAGTCAAGGTGTCAACACATGGATCAACACATCGCCTGAGACTTTCAAATCACAAAACTTGCAGAAGTTGAAGGAACAGTTGATGTGTCGATACATGGATGCAACGTGTCGACTCAATGTGTCGACTCAATTGAGAATGTGTCGACTCAGCTGATTTTTTTAGAGAATATGAATGGAACACTTTGAACTTGTGTCGACTCAAGAATAACATGTGTCGACCTAATGTGTCGACACAAGAAGAGGAAGTATCGATACATGGAGTTCTGACAACAGTAACGGCTAGTTTTTTCAAGCACAGAACTCGTCCAAATACCCTCCAACGGCTAGTTTTTCAAGTATAATGGCTAGATTTCAGTTTTGAGGGCTTGGGAAGGTACTTAAAGGCTCCAAATCAAATCAAGAATGTGTGTATTGAATATTCAAAAAGAGTTTAGAGAGAAAAGAAGAGAGAAGAGCCTTAACTCCTATTCATTCAAAGCTCAACCACTCTCAAGCAAAAGGGAAGCCTTCCAAGCATTCAAAGCCATCAAGAGCATTGAAGATCATTCAATCTTGGGCATTCAAAAGGCTTCAACAAGAGCAAAGCAATGCCACCTCGAGCTACATTGACTTATTTGCTTTATTATTGAAAGCTTACATTGGTTCTTTATTTCTCCATCTTATATCTTGTAAAGGTTATTGGTTAGCCTATTGGAAAACCAAGTGAGGTTATTGGTAAGCCTTGAAAACCAATTAGGTCGATGGTTAGCCCGCAAAATCACTAAGGTTCTTGGTTATCCCGGAAAACCAAGGAAGGTTTTTGGTTAGCCTTGTGAAAACCAATTAGGTTCTTGGTTAGCCCGTAAAACCAAGTGAGGTAGTGCCTTGTAAAACAAGTTGGGTTTTGATTAGTGAGCCCGAAAAACTAATCGACTGTAATCATTGGATTATAGTGAATTCCCAAGGGGATCTTGGAGAGTGGATGTAGGTATATTGTTGGCACCGAACCACTATAGATTGTTGTATTTGTGATTGCTTGTTCTCTTCCTCATTGCTCTTTACATTTTACTTATTGCTTTTAATTTCTGCTGCACTATTAGTTTAGAGCATTGCACTTAAATCACAGTACCTTGTTAAATTGAATTGCATATCTTGTCTCGTATAGTTTGTAATTTGTATTATCAAGCTTAGCTTTAAATTTTTAGAGACCCAATTCACCCCCCATCTTGGGTTGCCCTCTGGGCAACAGGATGGTTTAAAGCTTGCCCTTCAATAACACAAGCACCAAAATGAACTGTCATTGGATCTTTAACTCAAGATTATTGGATCTAATTCGCTAAGTACCAAGTTCTGATGCTACTTATTACTTAGTGAAGCAATCCAAAAGGAGAGGTGAATTAGGTTTCTTAAAAACTTAAATCAAGTATGTGTTAAATTTTAAAAGTAATGAGATGATTGTGTTGTAAATATAAATGTGCTAATTATAACTACATGTAATGTTTGAAATGAAGAGAGAGCAAGAAGAATAAAGTACACAAACATAAGCTTTTATAGTAGTTTGGTGAACTTTAAGCACCTATATTTACTTTCTAAGAATTTCTTAAAAATCTTACTATAATCTCTAAAGATTACAATTGATTTATTTTTCAGGATCGCAAATCAAATTCTTATTAATTTTCTTACTTAGGCTTACCAATACAATCTTACAATAAGCCAATCCTAGGCTTGCAATCCAATTCAAAGGCTTGGAAAGACCTATCCCCTAATTTCAATATCGTTGAAACTAGTTACAACAAATAAATCAAAATACAAATATTTCAAGCATAAAAGAGCTCTCTAAAAAAGCAAAAGAAAAGTCAATGAAACTCTTGGAGAGTGCTTTGTATTATCTTCTTCAATAGAAAGCCTCAATAATTACAAGGATTGATGGTTATTGAGAATTGAAGGCATACTTTTTAAGAATAAAGATTTTTATTTTTGAAACTTTGATCTTGGAAGATCTCTTAGAAGCACGTGACTTTCTCTAGGATTCTCTTGCTTCTTCAATAAATTTGGTGAGGAAAAAATATACTCAAAGTCTTCAAAAAATAATTTATAGCTGTTGGAGAGCAAGAACTAGATGTTTGACACAAAGATCCAGCTTTCTGCAGTTCTAAAAATATAGCCATTATGTGCTATCAGATCTACAAGTATCAATACTTTACTTTATGAGTTGATACCTGAGTTGATATTTAAAGTTCTTGAGTTGATATTTAAGTTGTTCTAAAAAATATTGCTATCTAGAATCATCTTGTGACATCGATATTTGAGCATGAGCTGATCTTGTGAGTTAACACTTAAGGTCCAAGTATCGATACTTGAGTTTGTTCCAAAAATCCAGTCTTTTATTATTTCCTATGACTTTGATACTTGGGCTTTAGCTGATCTTGTAAGTTGACACCTAAGTCAACACGTGAGTCAATACTTCGAATAATAAGTATCAATATTTGGCATGCCAATTAAAAAACTTTGCATACCACTATTTTGAAGATCTATACTTGAGATCCTTATGTCGATACTTGAGTTATGCCATTTCAAAAATATGTGCTAAACTCTAAATTTAAAAAGTTTGATCTATTTTTTTCCATTCTATCATTCAATTATCCAATAAAACAATATATCCTTGGCTTTTCAACTTGTAAAGGCCTTCCAAAGCATAAAATTTTTCTTGCTTAAGACTTGATCACTTAAGTTCTTTATTTAAGAATTTGGAGAGTACCTGAAATATCAATATCGCAACTCCAACAAAATATTAGTACCTCATATATACTCAATATTTTATTATTCATCAAAATCAAGATCAAAGTCAATAATTTATCCTCAATCTCAAGTTATCCATGTCACATCCAATGTACATTCTCTAAAGTGAGGTAGGTGATTACCCGTCATAACACTTGTTCCCCACCTTCCAGTCTAAAGCAACTTCCTTGCTTTATCTTGGAAAGTAGTTGACTTGCTTGTGAGTCCTATTGCCGCCAAGATCGCTGGTGCCTGTAGCTCTAACGTGGCACGAACTCGTCGGGCTCCTGTTGAGTGCTCGATCCACTTTTGGCATGGCCTACAAAAAAGAGGAGACCTGGGTTGGGGATTCCAACGGGGACACTCCAACGATCAAGTTAGTTGGGATGATCAAGGGGAACAAAACTTCTACGGTAAAGAGCTTGGGGACTCTCCGCGTAAAGGGTGAAGGTTGAAAATGTTAGAAGCGGAAAGACAAGGTTGAGTAGAGATTTGAGAGCTGGGAGGTTTTCTTGGCCAGTTCCTTGCTCGTTTGCTTTCCGAGTCTTACCGGTTGCCTCCCTCCTCTCTTAGAGGTCCTTTCTTCTATTTTTATATGAGTAGGAGTGGCCCAGACCAAGCCTGGGACTTCATTAAGATGTCCCTTTCCTGGTATCCCTTTCTAGAGGGGTTTTTCTTTGTCTGCAGCCTCTCCCTTGTCGGATTGGTTCTCTAGAGGAGATCCTTCTATTAGGGGGTGATCGTCGGCATAGTACATTTCTTGTCTCTCCGATGGTGCAATTTCCCGTGGGAGGGGCGGGAGCTGTGCTGCTGAGCACTGAGCCATGATGGAGCATTTCTATTCCAGGAGGGACCATCGAAGTGTTGCAGGGCCTGTGGCCTTAATAGAATACTCCTCTTGGAGAAGGTTCAGGTTTCGTGTCACGATGGTCGGAGCCCCCGGTTGCATGGTTGTTGACATGGCAGTGCACTACAGGGTGTGGAGCCTAGCGAAGCATGCATTGCATAGAACGTGCAGGTGGCGCGTTGCAGAGTTTGAATTTTTGGCAAGATGTGTGCCACTTCTGGGAGCTTGCAGGTAGCTGGTAGCTTCCATGTCACAGTCTGTACCTCTACCGATCCTCTCTCTTTCTGCTGTTAGGGGAAAAGCTCGATCTGGGGAGCCTGACTTCGAAAGCGGGAGCATGACCTTGGCTGGGTGCTCGATGCCAGATACAAGGGGCCGCCTTCGAAAAGCATGAGCACGACCCCGGCCAAGAGCTGACCATAGATAGAGGGCTCGCCTCATGAGCACGACCCTGGCTGGGAACTGACCTCGGACGGAGGGCTCGCCCTTGGAAGGCATGAGCATGACCTCGACCGGGAGTTGACCTCAGACAGAGGGCTCGCCAGATGAGCATGACCTCGACTGGGAGCTAACATCAAATGGAGGGCTCGCCCTTGGAAAGCATGAGCAAGACCCCGACCGGGAGCTGACCTTAGATGGAGGGCTCACCTTATGAGCACGACCCCGACTAGGAGCTGACCTCAGACGGATGGCTCATCCTTGGAAAGCATGAGCACGATCCCGGTCGGGAGCTGACCTCTGATGGAGGGCTCGCCTTATGAGTACGACACCGACTGGAAGCTGACCTCGGATGGAGGGCTTATCCTTGGAAAGATGAGCACGATCCTGGTCGAGAGCTGACCACGGACGGAGGGCTCACCTTATGAGCACGACTCTAGTTAGGAGCTGACCTCGAACAGAGGTCTCGCCTTTGGCAAGCATGAGCATGACCCCGATCGGGAACTGACCTCAGACGGAGGGCTCACCTTATGAGCATGACCTCGATTGGGAACTGACTTTGGATGGAGGGCTCGCCCTTGGCAAGCATGAACATGACCTCGATCGAGAGTTGACCTTAGAAGGAGGGCTCGCCTTATGAGCATGATCCCGGCTGGAAGCTGACCTCGGACGGAGGGCTCACCCTTGGAAAGCATGAGCACGATCCTGGCCGGGAGCTGACCTCAGATGGAGGGCTCGCCTTATGAGAACGACCCCGGCTGGGAGCTGACCTCAGACGGAGGGCTCGCCCTTGGCAAGCATGAGCACGATCCCGACCGGGAGCTGACCTCGGATGGAGGGCTCGCCCTTGGCAAGCATGAGCACGACCCCGGCCGAGAGCTGACCTCGGACGGAGGGCTCGCCTTATAACTTACAATATTTATATTATTTAGTATATATTACAAAGAATCTTATTTTATAATATTAATATTTTATAATATTATTAAAGTAATAATTTATGACTTACATATTTTTTATTTTTTAAAATTTTTTGTTTCGAAAAGGAAGGTGCGGAAATAAGGTGAAGCCACAGGTGCAACATGCGACTTCTCTTAATTTTTTTAATTTTTTTAATTTTATTATATTATTTTAAATATTTTTTATATTTTTATTTTGAAATTTGAAGCTCTATAGATTATACCTACAGTTTCACTCAAAATGAAGCCGCAAGTCTTATCTACGGCTTCTGATGTGGCATCCATGCAAATCAATCAATGCTACTTTTATAAATATATTTCAAAAAACTTTATTTTAATAAATATTTATTAAAAAAATTATTTAAAAAAACTCAACATATATGGGAATATATTTTTGATGGCATAGCAATGGGACAGGATACTTGCAAAATTTACCCTACTTATGTCCAAATTCAATTAAGATCTTATAATTTGAACCGTACTAAATCTGATTACAAAATTAATCTAAAATTTTAAACCTACCAATCTCACTAAAAATTGGTATACCTATCAAATACCCAAACCTACCTAATAGAGCATCATACCATAAATTTGGTATCATAAGAACAAAACTCGTTAGATTAAAAACTTTGAAGCCACAGAAGAATGCTTTTGGTCATAAATCATACAAATCAAACAAAGCATCATGTATCTACCAAGATTAAGCTCTCAAAACCTCGCGGGACTAACATTCCCACAACTCCTACAAAAAAAATTCATTTGCTTGAAAAAAAATTCCAATTGGAACCTAAAAAATCCCTCTGATCCCTCTTATAGGTGCTCTTTTTTAACTTAGATCTCAAAAAAAAAGTAAAAAAAAAACAATTTATGCGGGAAAAAGCCTTACTATTCAATTTTTCTCGTGTTTGTGTTGTTTTCCTTGATTTTTTTTTTTTTTGTTTTCCTCCGGTTTTTCCTTTGTTTTTTCCTTCCCCCTGAGTCCCGATTAGGTGGGAGGCTCAGAGCAATCGAATACAGAATCTCCATCTTGTGGTGGGAGTCTTAGAGCGGCTGAATAGGGAGTCTCCATTAGGTGAGAAGCTGGGAATGGTAGCCGAAGAGGGAAGGCTTCAAGGCTAAGGTTTTATGTTAGGGTTTATATATAAACAGGTTTGGATATAAGGTATAAATTTTAAATCTTTCCCAAATTTGTTCAGATTTTAATTTTAAATTTTCAAATATATCTCAAACTCTAATAGGACATGCTAAACCGGTTTTATTAGAATTTGGAATGGATTGGATACCCGAAAATAGTTGCTTAACTACCATCCCTGGTCTTAGACAATCAACATTAAAAAGAATTATAAAATTCCAACACACATACATTTGAATCTATATAACTATAAATGGAGAAGACTAGTTCACCACTATGACATATATATATACTGTCATGTCCTGAATTTAATACTCGGGTCAATCATGCGACCGACTGTATAAATCCTAGAATATGTCCTAAAGATCATGTAAGGTCTTAACAATTTATTATAACTTTAATTTTCAAGAATATTATTGATCACAATTTATAAGAGAATATCTAATATAAAGAAAAATAATACAACTTATGTAATTACAAATTCAGCCATTCAATCGGTATTTGTGACTTTCTATCTATTCATCTTTTCATCCATACACCCAATCTACAGTTGAGCTTGAATATCCTGCACAACTCAGATAATTTAATACCAATATATGTAAAAATATGCATAAATTGACATCAAACATCCATCTTATTCAAAAATGATACACACATATGTTATTAAGTAAATCTTCATTTTATTTAATTATGGTTTCATGTCTTATCATTCATGTCTCGTTAATGTGATCCAAATTAATCAACTATTTTCTTTGAGGATTTTGGATTAATCATGGTTATGCATCAACCCATAATTGATAATCTCACATACCACGTTCCTATTCATGTAGGGCTATTCTTGGTATAATGCTTGTGTCCATAATGACTATTCTTAGTAGCACATCCATGATTGCTAATCTTAAATACCATGTTACATATATATATATATATATATATATATATATATATATATATATATATATATATATATACATTATCAAAACATGTGTGATTGCAAGGTGCACTTAAAGGTGTTATGAAAGTTTTTTATGAAAATTTGTATGGGAGTGATATCTGCCTTTTGTTATAGTCTAAGAAACCCGTCTTTCCCTCCCTGAAGGGTGTCCACTGGATGTTACCTTTCGTTTGACATGACACTATACAATCGGATCAAATGATTTTCTAGGTGTGTGGGCAAGGCTGCTAACAGAGTGCATCTCATATAGGTCTCTTGTCAAAAGTTGAGATTGAACAGAGGGGTATATATAAATAGACTAGAAAGGATTTAAGGTATCTTATTTCATCGTTTCATTTATAGGCTAACAACCTTTAAATAACCAGCACACCAATAGAAAAAAATAAAATAATTAATAGAAGATAAATATCTAGGATTTATTCTTAGCAATAAATCCTGAAAAACTAGGACATTAGAAACATAATTTGACTAATTATATTACATTCCCTCCCTTAAACTGAAAGTTTTTCAAAACATTCAATTTAATGTGCCAATAACTGGATAACTTCTAAATTTGATCTTTCAAAGTGCAAAAACCAAGTGACTTTCTAAATTTTACAAATAATGCCAATTTAAGAGACTTGATGAATACATCTACAATCTGATCATCACTTCTACAAAAGATAAGATAAATTACATGATCTTTTGTGAGGACTCTTAAGAAATAAAACTTCACATCACCATGTTTGCTTGTTCCATGTAGAACAGGATTTTTGGAGAGTTTTATTACTGAACTGCTGTTACAATAAATGAGAATAGACCCTTTTTGCTTGAAATGAATCTCCTCAAGAATCTTTCACAACCAAATTACTTGACAAGCACGTGCCATCGCTACAATAAACTCAGCTACAGTAGTTGATAAAGTTATAATTAATTGGTTCCTTGATGACCATGAAACTGCTCCTAAACCTGGCATAGAAGTATAATCCAATGTGCTCTTCTATCAGCTAAATTTCCAGCATAATCATTATCTGTAAAGCAAATCAAGTCTGACTTATCACCATTTTTGTAAAACAAACTATAATTAGCGGTACCTTGTAAGTAGCGAAGAATTCTTTTTTATAGCTAGAAGATGTATCTCCCTTGGGCATTCTATGTATCTGCTAATAAGGCTTATAGTATACATAATGTCAGGTCTTATGACAGTCAGGTACATCAAGCTTCCTACTATTTGCTAATAAAGAGTGTTATTAATCCTCCTTCCTTCTGGATCTTTAATAAGCTTCAAACCAACCTCTGTTGGTGTGCTAGCAGAATTACAATTTTACAATTGAAACCTATGCAAAATTTTTTGAACATACTTCTTTTGGAAAATGAAAATTCAAGCAATAGATTGCACTACTTCAATACCAAGAAAGTAATACATCATTCCAAGATCAGTCATATCAAACTAAACCATCATGGATTTCATTACTTCTCATAAAAATTAAGTCATCCACATACAAACAGATAATGAGTATTTTACCATCTTCGCCTATTTTTGTAAAAAGTGTATGCTCATATGGACATTTTTTAAATCCCTTCTTAGAAAAATAAGCATTTATATGACTATACCAGGCTCTTGGAGCTTCTTTTAGTCTATATAATTCCGTGTTTAATTTATATACCTTATGTTCTTCTCCAACCTTAACATAACCAGGAGGTTGTCAATAAATACTTGTTCATCAAAGTCTCCATGCAAGGAAGCTGATTTTACATCCAACTGCAGAATAGGTCATGAGTTTTTAGTTGCCACTATAGTCACCAATCTGATTGTATCAAGTCATGCAACTGGGACAAAAACTTTTCTATAGTCCATACCAAACTCTTGCTTATAGCCTTTTGTAACTAGACGCGCTTTGAACTTATCGATTTTCCACTTGACACCAATTATCTTGTACCCTTTTGGAAGCTCAGTTAACTCCCAAGTATTATTTCTTTCAATTATTGCAATTTCTTCATCCATTGCCCTTTGCCATTTTGATTCTTTAACAGCTACTCCAAAAGTGATAAGACCACAATCTAAAAATGAAGTGAAATGCATAAGTGGGTCTTCAGATTGGTCAATTCCAATCACCTCATGATTAGTCATCCAAGCAGGTCTTCTTCTAGTATGCTGAGGTCATTCTTCTTCTTGTGTAGCTGCTAGACCAAGCTGTTGTTCATTCTTCACTGGTTGATGTCGTTCATCTTTATTTTTTCTATCAAAATTAGTATGAATTTATTGTCTAATACCATTGTCGTTCCATGATCAAAGCTTCTCTTCATTAAAAATAACATCTCAACAATAATGTTTTCTTAGTATTATGATTATGTAACACGTAGGCTTTTGATTGTTCACCAACACCAAGAAAAATGCATTTTTCTTCTTTATTGTCTAGTTTTCTCCTCTTCCATCTAGAATATGAGCATAAACAATATACCCAAAAATTCTAAAATGATCCATACCTTGTCTTTGTCCACTCCATGCTTCCTTTGGTGTCATATTTTGAATAGCAAGTGGGACTTCTATTCAAAATATGAATATTCTAATTAAATGCTTAAAGCCAAAAACTTTTGGGAACTTTACTTCTTGACAAAAGGCTTCATACCATATTCATAATAATACGATTTTTCCTCTCGCAAATTCCATTTTGTTGAGGTGTGAATGCTGCAGTAAGTTGCCTCTTGATTCCCTCGGTTTCATAGAAATTTATAAATTCATGTGAGTTGTATTCTCCATCATGATCAGTGCAAAGGATTCTTATGGGGCTACCAACTTTTTCTTGACAAGTACCTTATAACTTTTAAAGGCTATAAAGGCTTCAATTTTTTCTTGTAAAAAATAGATCCAAATTTCTTGACTATAATCATTAATGAAAATAATTATATACCTTTTACCTCCATTAAAAGATGGATTTATTGGCCCACAGATATTAGAATGAACCAACTCCAATGCCTTTTTTGCTCTTCATGATTTTCCTTGCAAAAAAGGATTACAATGTTGTTTGCTAACAACACATTCTTCACACACATTGGAGGGAGCAGTAATTTGAGGAAGACCAGTCACCATATTTCTCTGTTATATAGTTTTTAATCCACCAAAGTTCAGGTGACCATAGTGAAAATGCTATAGCCATGCCTCAACCATCAAGTTTGCTGAGAAGCATGAATGAGTAATATTATGGAGATAAAGCAGGAACATACAATTTGTCATCATGTGAACTTGAGCCATTAAGTCCAAGTTTGCATGTTGAATTTGACATATTCCATCTTTGATAGAGATCTCATATCCTTTTTCTTGCAGCTGTCCATACTCAGCAAGTTTGTTTTCAAGTCTGGCATAAAAAAGACATTAGAAATAGTGCGAGTGAAATTTTCTTTAGTTTGAATAGTTACCCTTCCTCTTTCCATAATAGAATCATGGAATTGTCACCAAACTTTACAGTGTTATGGAAATATTCATCCAAATCCGAGAATACTTTCTTATCTCCATACATGTAGTTGCTACAGCCAGTGTTTAAATACTACATGTTTTGATGAGTTTCTTCTTTCATATGGCATACCATCAAAAGAGACTCCTCTTCTTTTTTGCAAAATTAGAACTTTCTGCATTTTGTTTATTTAAATTAGTTTGACATTCTGATTGATAATGACCATACTGATGACATCTATAGCATTCAACATGGGACTTGTTTGCTAACTTTAATCAGTAAGCTATTGAGTTGATACCTCCACATCCATGTCCTTTTCCTCTTCCTATTCCTTGAGATTGATTATCTTATTATTGATGTTGTTGTTGGTTTCCACGATTATTATTTTTTCTACCTCCTCTACCCCGACCTTTACCTTTACCTCTACCTCATCCTCTATTAGCTCTACTTAATACAGAGTGGTTTTCTGATAAGGTGTTCAATGCCTGTTCCTCTTTCTCCTACTAGTTGATTTTTTGCTCATGAACCAACAAAGAACTTTGCAAGTCATCAATTGAAAGTTCATCAATATCATTAGATTTTTCTATAGAATAAATAACATAATTAAATTTTAAAGTCATGGATAGAAGAATCTTCTCTACTATAGTGATATCCTCTACCTTATTGCCATAAATTAGCATCTTATCCATGGTTGCCATTGTTCGAGAGAAATAGCTTGTAACTGATTCTCCCGACTTCATTTAAAGTGTTTCAAATTTTGTACGTAGTGCTTGAAGCTACTACCTCTTTGCCCTGGTAGTTCTTTGGTGCTTCTTCATCGAATCCCAAATATGTTTGGAGGTATCCTTGCAATGAATAATTTCCAAGATTGAACAATCAATTGCTTGGAAAAGATAATTCTTTGTTTTGAGATGTTTCAACTTCAGACTTTCAATTTCAGCCTTCTGTGCATCTGTCATTGTTGTGCCATCTACTGTTTCTTGTATACCATTAGAAACTACTTGCTAATACTCTTTTGATTGCAAAAAATTCTCCATCAACATGCTCCAATGATCGTAATGACCATCAAAGCGAGGAATTGCAAGTTGCACAAAATTTTCAGAGGCCATTATTTGACACCTGGACTATGATACCACTATCAATATTGAGATAGAATAAAGGGGTATATATATTTAGATAGAATGGGAAGGACTTAAAATATCTTATTTCATTGTTTCTTTCATAGGCTAAAAGCCTTTAAATAATTGTTACACTAATAGAAAAAATGAAACAATTGACAATAGATAAACATATAGGATTTATTCTTAGCAAAAAATCCCAAAAATCTAGTGTTGACTCTGGTCTTGATTTTGATGATTGACAAAATGTTTAAGTATATATGAGTACTAATTGTATTTTAAGTATATTTTTCAGATCTTAGTACTCAACCATGTTGAATGAAGAAATGCTTGTATTTCAGTTGAAAAAGTCCTTAAATTAATGAAAAATCAAGTATATGGACTTTGGAATTAATATGGAAGAACTTGAAGAGGTTAAAGTTTCAATTTGAAGATGTTTCAGCAATGGCACAGGCAAGTGTCGACACTTGGAAATGAAGTGTCGACACCTGAGGAACAAGTGTCGACACTTAAAGAGTGAAGTGTCGACTCATGGCCTGAGACAAACAGAAAACTTCAGAAAGCTCTTTCAGTGAAGTGTCGACACCTGGAGCTGAAGTGTCGACACCTGAAAACTGAAGTGTCGACACCTGAAGAAGTGTGAAGTGTCGACACTTGAACAGTAACGACTAGTTTTCTGGGCTGTAGAACTTCTCCAACTTGCTTCCAAACGGTCATATTTTCCTCCCTAACGGCTATAAACGGTCATTTAAGTGTTGGGAGGCTATATAAACATCAAAAATCAATTGGGGAAGTAATCCTTTGGTGAGATTTTTGAATATTCTTCAAGGATTCAAGAGTTGAGTGGTTCAAGCCTTCAAGCTTCCAAGTTTCAAAGAAAGCATCCAAAGTTCACATCCTCAAGCATTAATCAAAGGCTTCATCAACTTGAAGACAAGATCTTCATCAACTCTCAACGGGCTTCAAAGAGATATTTGCTTTATTTTAGAAAGCTTTTATTGTATTCATTTATACTTGCTCTTACATTATTTTACTTAAGGTTTTTGGTGAGCCTTAGAAAACCAAAGAGATTTTTGGTGAGCCTTGGAAAACCAAAGTGGTTGTTGGTAAGCCTTGAAACCAACTAGGGTTTTACTTGTGAGCCCGAAGCCAAAACAAGTTGTTTAGGTTCTTGGTTATCCCGTAAAACCAAGGATGGTTGTTGGTGAGCCTTGAAACCAACTAGGGTTTGACTTGTGAGCCCGAAGACAAAATAAGTTGTAAAGATTGTTGGTGAGCCTAAGTTATAAAACCAAACTTAGTGGAATTCCCAAGGGGTTCTTGGAGAGTGAATGTAGGTACTTGGTTGGCACTGAACCACTATAAATCTTTGTGTTTGTGTGATTGTTCTCATTATGCTTTTATTTCATTATTTCCACTGCATTTATTTGAAATACATAAATACTTAAATTGCATTAGCATATACTTGCTTTAGTTCATCTTTTAAATAGTACAAAAGTTTTATAAAACCCAATTCACCCCCCCTCTTGGGTTGCCTACGTGGGCCTTCAATTGGTATCAAAGCTCGGTGCTCTGATTGAAAATCTAACGATTTTGAGTTAAAGTTTATGGCAACCCTTGTAGGTATTAGTGTTAGACCACCGTTTTTCAATGGCATAAATTACACATTTTGGAAAACTCGCATGCGCATCTATATTCAATCTATTAGTTATCTTTTTTGGAAAATTATTGTTAGTGGTCCTCATATTCCTTCCATTTTGGTTAATGGCATTTCCATTCCAAAGCTCGAAGAGGATTGGAATGAATATGACATTAAACAAATTGAAATCAATGCTAAAGCAATGAACTTGCTTTATTGTGCATTGGACTTAAATGAATTTAATAGAATTTCTACATGCACATCAGCGAAGAAAATATGGGACACACTTGAAGTTACTCATGAGGGTACTCTTCAAGTGAAGAACACTAAAATTAATTTGCTTATACATTCTTTTGAAATTTTTGAAATGATGCATTATGAATCTATATCTGATATGTTTTCAAGATTTATGACTATTATTAATGAATTAAAAAGTCTTGGCAAAATCTATACTAATGCTGATTTGGTGAACAAAATTCTTAGATCCTTGCCAAAATCATGGGATCCAAAGGTGACGGCGATCCAAGAAGCTAAAGATGTAGAATCCTTACCTTTGGAGGAGCTTATCGGTTCACTCATGACCAATGAGTTGAACTTATGGCAAAGGATAGTGGAAGCTGATACAGAAAAAAAATAATAGCTCTCAAGGCCAAAAAGAAATTCAAGGCAATGATGGCAACTTGGAGCGATAGCGAAGATTCAAATACGGATGATGAAGTTGCCCATCTTTGTTTCATGACAAATGAGAAAAAGGTATGTGCTAAAAATAATTATGATTTTACCTTTAAAGGATCACATGATGCATCTAATGATCTTGTGCATGAATATAGATTGCTAAAAATTGAGCACAAGAAATTAAATAGGCATGTAGATTCATTTTCTCTTGACAACACCAATCTTGCAAATAAAAATGATGATTTAAATGCCAAGATTGATATTTTGAAAAATGAAAAGAATAATTTTTCTAAAGAAAAAGAATTTTTAGAAAAAGAAAATGTTATTTTAAAAGATTTATGTGATAAAGTTTTTAATGAGAAAAATATTTTGATCGAGGAAAAGAAGCAAAAACTTTTGAAGAACTTCAATATTCTTGCTTCTTTCAATTTTTCTTATAAATGTGGTTTCAATGCTTATCCTTCTAGATTAAGAAAAGTTTGGGTTCCAAAGGAACCATAATTACTAATCATAAAGGACCCAAGAAAGTTTGGGTACCAAAAATGTCCACTTAATTTGTTTTGCAGGAATGTCTTGCAACCCAACATGAAGAAAGGAAGTTCTTGAAAAGAGGTTGTACAAGACAATTTAAAGAAGTGGACAAGCTACATTTTGGACTAAATGGTAAAAGGAAGGATTATGTATATTGATAAATTCTAAACATCTCCTTCCATAATTAAAAATATAGATTAATTTTTATTGCATCAATTACTTTGAAAAATTATTTTAAATAGTTAATTAGAATCAAGTTTGGACTTATCATCATTGGCTATGATCATGAACTTTTTGGTGTTGATGAATTTCATGCTATCATGATTAAATTTATGATTGTAAGACCTTCACTTGATTTTGATTAATATATTTCATGAAAAATACTTTTAAAGATGCATATTGATTTAAAAAATATTTTAATTGATTGATTAGAATCAAGCTTAGACTAATAATCATTTGTTGTGATCATGACCATTTTGATGTTGATGGATTTCAAGCTCTCATGGTCAAACTTGTGATTATTAGATCTTTACTTGATTTTGATTAATATAGTTTCAAAATTATTTCAAGTGAAATGCTATGATTTATATGTTTTTGGCATCTATGCATAATCTAGAAATGATTTGGATCAAGTATAGAACTAGTAGTTAAGGGTTACTTTTAAGAAGAATGTATGCTTATTGACAAACCCTTGCTCTAATAGCTAGACTTGATATCATATTACTTCTAGCATTTGTATGGATATCAAATCATCTTAAAATGAATTTGAAATAATGCTAAAAGTTTTTAAGTGATATAAATGCTTTGTATTTTGAAAATCATGAATATCTTGAAAAATTTCAAATCTTGATGCATAAGCTTTCATGTTTTATTCCTGAAATAAATGCATATTTTTAAAGGAGGGGTAACATTCAGGGGGAGCATCCAAAGATTTGTTATCATATTTGATGCTTTGAATATCTTGTTGATATCATGCTTTGCTTATATTGCTCTGATACTCCTTCTTGTTTTCAAATCTAATTCTTTAAGGGGAGTTACATTCAAATGATATCATATTCTATTGGTATCAAAATTATTTTAAAAGAATTCCTAGTAACCGCTTCGGATTGGGTTAGTCACCATGGCCGTCCGGTCATAGGAGATAAGTAGGGCTTAAAGACCCTCTCTTCCCATTCAACGGGCTCTCTTATGACGTGTAGGGGTACCACTGTGACCTTATCCCATGAACAAGTAAGGCGAATGGATAATTTACATCAAGTCATTTCTTGCATATGCTTACATTCTGTGGTATCATGTTCAATTTGTATCATATTAAATTGATATCATAATTATTTGATTTCATGCATTGATTTTGATGACCTACTTGCTATTCTTTCCAACTTCATTCCCACTTTGTATTGCCTTTCACCCTTTTTCATGATGTCAAAAAGGGGGAGAAAATTGTTAAGTATGAAAAGGGAAAGATTGGATAAACATGAAAAATCATTTGAGAAATGAAAGAAAGTGCAAAAGGGGGAAAAGAATGTAAAATATTTTTATCTAAAGGATAGAATTAGTAAGAAGAAGAAAATTTGAAAATTTAAACTTTTTTGCATATTTTGAAAAATATTTTTGAAGATTTTTCTTTGGATCATATTTTGAAGGGGAGCTTGGTGCTTATTGTTTTGAGCTTACATGTTTATTGTTAATCCTTTTTAAGCTTACCCTATTCATATACTTAAAGGTTTTGTCATCATCAAAAAGGGGGAGATTGTTGACTCTGGTCTTGATTTTGATGATTGACAAAATGTTTAAGTATATATGAGTACTAATTGTATTTTAAGTATATTTTTCAGATCTTAGTACTCAACCATGTTGAATGAAGAAATGCTTGTATTTCAGTTGAAAAAGTCCTTAAATTAATGAAAAATCAAGTATATGGACTTTGGAATTAATATGGAAGAACTTGAAGAGGTTAAAGTTTCAATTTGAAGATGTTTCAGCAATGGCACAGGCAAGTGTCGACACTTGGAAATGAAGTGTCGACACCTAAGGAACAAGTGTCGACACTTGAAGAGTGAAGTATCGACTCAAGGCCTGAGACAAACAGAAAACTTCAGAAAGCTCTTTCAGTGAAGTGTCGACACCTGGAGCTGAAGTGTCGACACCTGGAGCTGAAGTGTCGACACTTGGAAGTGAAGTGTCGACACCTGGAAACTGAAGTGTCGACACTTGAAACTGAAGTGTCGACACCTGAAGGTGAAGTGTCGACACTTGAACAGTAACGGCTAGTTTTCTGGGCTATAGAACTTCTCCAACTTGCTTCCAAACGGTCATATTTTCCTCCCTAACGGCTATAAATGGTCATTTAAGTGTTGGGAGGCTATATAAACATCAAAAATCAATTGGGGAAGTAATCCTTTGGTGAGATTTTTGAATATTCTTCAAGGATTCAAGAGTTGAGTGGTTCAAGCCTTCAAGCTTCCAAGTTTCAAAGAAAGCATCCAAAGTTCACATCCTCAAGCATCAATCAAAGGCTTCATCAACTTGAAGACAAGATCTTCATCAACTCTCAACGGGCTTCAAAGAGATATTTGCTTTATTTTAGAAAGCTTTTATTGTATTCATTTATACTTGCTCTTACATTGTTTTACTTAAGGTTTTTGGTGAGCCTTAGAAAACCAAAGAGGTTTTTGGTGAGCCTTGGAAAACCAAAGTGGTTGTTGGTAAGCCTTGAAACTAACTAGGGTTTTACTTGTGAGCCCGAAGCCAAAACAAGTTGTTTAGGTTCTTGGTTATCCCGTAAAACCAAGGGTGGTTGTTGGTGAGCCTTGAAACCAACTAGGGTTTGACTTGTGAGCCCGAAGACAAAACAAGTTGTAAAGGTTGTTGGTGAGCCTAAGTTATAAAACCAAACTTAGTGGAATTCCCAAGGGGTTCTTGGGGAGTGGATGTAGGTGCTTGGTTGGCACCGAACCACTATAAATCTTTGTGTTTGTGTGATTGTTCTCATTATGCTTTTATTTCATTATTTCCACTGCATTTATTTGAAATACATAAACACTTAAATTGCATTAGCATATACTTGCTTTAGTTCATCTTTTAAATAGTACAAAAGTTTTATAAAATCCCAATTCACCCCCCCTCTTGGGTTGCCTACGTGGGCCTTCATCTAGGACAATAGAAACAAAATTTGACTAATTCTATAACATTTCTAGACCCTTGATGAAGAACTATCCATTTAGAAAATAGTTCAAGTAGGTGGGATGCTTTTAACTAAATCTCTTTTTTTTTTAACTGCATCACAAATTAAATCAAACATCCAAGTTAATGTTGAATTTATCTTAACATTCAACATCACATCATTTGAGGACAAGGTATAACTGAATGCATATGTTTTGGTTAGACTCTCACTTTTGTTGTTCTCTTTTCTAAAACTAGCATATTGTGCATGTGCAATGTATAACCAAATGCCACCCTGGCTGATATAACCAGAATGCCATTCTAGTCAATTGGATGGCATCCTATATTGCTGAACAGGCCAGTAATGTCATCAATATTAGAAAAATCAATAAAATAAATAAATATTTAATAGAACTTGCATGGACCGAGATATGTGAAATACTATTCTAAAAACACAATTCATCTCCTATATATGGGTTTTATCGGCGATCCCATTTTCATGGTACAACAACTTGATTCATCCCAATCTTCCTCTAACCAGCATGATTGGAAAGACTGACCTAGAAATTTTTTTTCATATGCCTAGTTAAGCAAAATGGACTGAAAAATACAAGAAAAAAAAGAAAGATTTCTATTTTAGAAATAAGAGTTTCAGACAATGCATGTGAGAACGAAAAAGAATTCATTGTTATTTAAGAATTTAATATAATTTTAAATGGTTAGATTCAGAGCCCACTACACTACAGCAAAACAGGATTATCCCGACCCTTTTCTGGCGACGCTTCTCTGAAGCGTTGGGAAGAACCAGAACCCGCCGATGGTTTTTGAAAGCGCTGGCAAAACTGAAAGTCCACCGATGCTTTTAAGCGTCGACAATTAATCCTGAGTTTTACCGACGCTTTTAAGCGTCGCCGGACCATTCCGCTGAAATCCGGGATATTTGCCAACGCTTATAAGCGTCGCCGGAGTCTGGGACCTTTGCCGACGCTTTTAAGCATCGCCAGACTTGGGACATTTACCGACGCTTATAAGCGTCGCAGAGTCCAGGGACCTTTGCCGATGCTTATAAGCATCGCTGGATCGGCCATTTGCCGACGCTTATAAGCGTCAGGACCTTTACCGATGCTTTAAAGCGTCGCCACAGTTTTGGACCTTTGCCGACGCTTTTAAGCGTCGCCGTACTATACATTTACCGACGCTTTTAAGTGTCGCGGAGTCCAGGAACCTTTGCCGACGCTTATAAACGTCGCCGGATCGTACATTTGCCGACGCTTTTAAGCATCGCCGAAGTCCGTGACCTTTGCCGATGCTTTAAAGGGTCGCCAAAGGTTCCAGGACATTTGGCGACGCTTATAAGCGTCGCTATAGTTTCCAGCTTATTTAGCGACGCTTATAAGCATCGCCGGACTCCAAGTTTCCCCTCCCACCCAACCCTAATTCTTGCAGCCGCCAAACCAACTCCCCCCCCCCCCCGAACTCCTCCTCACCCTCCCCCCCCCGCCTCCTCCTTCTCCTCATCCTCCCCCCCGCTCGGTCCGCCGCCGAACCCCCACCCCCCCCCAACTCCTCCTCCTCCCCCCCCTCCCCTCCTCCTCCTCCTCCTCCTCCTCCTCCTCCTCCCTCCCCTCTGCTCGGTCCACCGCCGAACCCCCCCCCCCACCCCAACTCCTCCTCCTCCTCCCCCCCCTCCTCCTCCTCCTCCTCCCCCGCCACGCCACCGAACACCCCCCCCCCTCCTCCTCCTCCTCCTCCTCCCACACCCCCCCCCCACGCCACCGAACAAACCCCCCCCCCCTCCTCCTCCCCCCCCCCCCACACCCTTGCCACCGAACACCCCCCCCCCCCAACTCCTCCTCCTCCCCCCCCTCCTCCTCCTCCTCCTCCTCCTCCTCCTCCGCTCGGTCCGCCGACGTAGCAGCCGTCCGTGATCTCCCGGTCAATCGAGCCGCTGCCGAACCCCCCCTCCTCCTCCTCCTCCGCTCGGTAAATTTTTTTTTCTTTTCCATCAATTTAGTCAGAATATGTAAAAGTTCTGTTTTCTCATAATATAGAAGAAAATGTGCACCTGAGGAATTGGGGCTAAAATGAATGTTCCAATAATCTTTGCAAAACAGAATGTGATACCTTGATTTTCTGTGTGAATTAACATTTCTATGGTCAACTTGAAAGAATAATATGGGCCTGATCCTAGTCATACCATTCTAATATCTTTGTTCCATGGCACCTGTAAGATTTTTGAGGTATTATAGCATTGCTAACATGTTTGCTCATTCTTTTATCCCATAAGTTTCTGTATATCTTTTGTGAATTAGTTTGAGACATTGGGAAAATTTATTCCCAAAAAAATTATAAGTTTGCTCGTGGAATTAATTAGTTGTTTCTTTAGGATCCCAGCTTATTGCATCAGATCCATGCAACTTGTAGTTCATTTCTTGTTACATTTTATATTCGTGGTTTTGTTGCTAAGTCATTTTTCCATGTAAGAAAGTTGCTAATGACACCTTTTTCATGTTAAAGGTTATGCAAAAGCCTGTCTTTATCTCCTTGACCATTCAGAGAATTATGATGGATTACAGTTTTTATTAGTTATTTGTCTTTGACTTAAGCTCTCCTTGCTAGCCTAATCACTTTATAAGCTGCATAATAATTACAATTTGCACCAAAATGAGGACCTAACTATCTAAAGCTGCACTTATGTGGTGTTCTGAGGATGAATATAAAACTATAGCTTCAATTCTGGCTGTTTTCCAAAAGCAGATGAGAGAAATTTATTTTTGAAGTGCAAACTTGCTCCAATCCAACCTTGATTTCTTGAGTTGGCTGGGTCAACCTAAATTTTAAACATGTACTTACTGTGGCTAGATCTGGTTCAACAGAATCCAAAACCTAATTTGACAAATTTGTAGCCTATCTAGAGCACAATTCTGTTAAGCGATGGCAAATGGGGAAAAAGGTTGGTTTAAGGTGCATCACTGAGAGACATAAGTATAAATATGCTAAACAAACTAGATATACAATTTTTTTGTAAATCGCAGAGCAATGAAGGAAGTTTTAGAAGTGTCATTTGATGAGCAAAGTGATAAAGGGTATAAAGTAGAGAAATCTGAGAGAAAAATAGATTACGTGGTTAGCTGAATTGTCAAGAAGGAATATATTTTGTTTCTCTTTCATTGCAAAAATTTAATCTCCAAGGAACATGGTGGATGCAGGGAAGCCATGCCAACTTTTAGCAAGTAATCACTATTAAAATGGTCGCTGGAAAATAACTGAAATCATGGATCCACACCAAGTTGTAATCTTGTTTCTGTCTCTTCAGTTTCTCATATGATTAATCTAAACTACATATCATCATCATAAAGAAGCATTTCATTTATCATAGATAACAAACATGAGGCAGTTTAGGTGCAATATTAATACTTCAGCATTACATTGCTCGAGCAAGCATATATTTGGTCCATACATAAATAAAAACACGACACTCAGTCACACAATGATTCAATAACATAGAGACAACAAGCTGTCACATGCCCCATTGGCTTATTATTGCTTTTGCCATATAACGTCACTTCAGTGATGATTACTTCGATATCGAAATCTACTATAACATTTTCGATAAGTTGTCCATGAATAACTCCATTTTTATATATTTCAATACCATCTGTAGTTTTGTTACGATCAATTATGATTTTTTATATATTTTTTTAAAAACTTGCATTGCATTGAAACATAGACCCGTCAATTGATTAAAGTACATATTCTACACGATCCGTACAATTATTTAATTTTTGTATGGATGGCAGAAATATGTACAGTGGTCAATTGAATGTCCAGATTGGACAGTTTGAGAATTGCAAATAATTTTATAGGTGCTTACAGTAATCAAACGGTACAGATAGAGTTCCAGATATATTTCGGATATCATTTTTTTTTAGTTCTCCTCATACATATTTATTTGTATGGGGAGAACTAAGGGGAAATGCTGCCGAAATTTTTCTGGAACTTCTATTGAGTATCTTTTGGTTACTGTAAATGACCTATATAATTAATACAATTCTTGAATGGGATAGGACCTCTTTACCTATTAGTTGGTGATAGGGTGCATTTAATAATACTGTAATTGATCTATTGAATAAACTTATTTTAAATTTGTTCTGTTTTTATAAATATTTATTTATTTCAGTTAGCTTTTTCTTATAATGGATAAGAGTTGGATAACTAAATCGAGGAATAGCAAAGAATATCTGGATGGAGTACAGAATTTCATTAAATTTGGTATGGAGAGAAGTAGTATCAGTGGGAAGATTTTATGTCCATGCCAAAAATGTGTAAATTTCAGTTCTCTATATCCAAATATTGTTGAAGAACATTTGGTATGGAATGGTTTTTTAAGAGGTTATACTAAGTGGTTTTTTCATGGAGAGTCAAGGTTACAATCTACATGTAACCAAACCTCTAACATGGAACATATACCTGATTTTGGATCAAGTAACCAACAGAAAAATCTTGCAAGAGATGATGATATCAGGGGTTTGCTCAGAGATGCTTTTGAATATGGTGCTCAACATCCTGGAGATTACAGTGGAGGACAAGTAGCAGCTGGGTTTCTTGAGGATCCTATATTTACTGAATCTATACATGATGAAGAGCCGATGCTCCCAACTAATGTTGGAACAGATCGTTATCAGAAGCTGATAAGAGATGCAGATCAAGAATTATATGCCGGTTGCAAGAACTTTTCAAAAATTTCTTTTCTTGTGCATTTGTTCCATATAAAATACTTGAATGGATGGTCTGGCAAGAGTTTTACTATGCTGCTCAAGTTGTTAAAGGATGCATTTCCTGAAGGTACTAGTTTACCAACATCTTGTTATGAGGCCAAAAAACTAGTAAAGGAATTGGATCTTGGATACGAAAAGATTCATAGCTGTCCAAATGATTGTATATTATATCGGGGAGAACATGCCGATCAAGAGTCGTGCCATGTGTGTGGATGTTCACGATGGACGAAGCAAAAAGAAAATGAGAGTGAGGGATTAGATGAATTGGATGCAACATACATTAAACAAAAGCCGACGAAGGTATTACGCTATTTTTCTCTTGTACCTAGATTGAAAAGGATCTATGCATCATCAAAGACAGCTTCGTCAATGAGATGGCATGATGAAAGCCGTACAAAAGATGGAATGCTGAGACACCCAGCAGATAGTTTAGCATGGAAAGCATTTGATGAGAGACATCCTGATTTTGCATCTGATGCTCGTAATGTCAGGCTGGGTTTAGCCAGTGATGGGTTCAATCCATTTTGGACCTTAAGTTCTGTCTATAGCACCTGGCCAGTTGTACTGATTCCTTATAATTTGCCACTATGGATATGCATGAAACAGTCTTCACTTATTTTATCAATGGTCATTCCAGGTGATAAGGGTCCAGGTAATGATATTGATGTTTTCTTACAACCTTTAATAGATGAATTGAAACAACTGTGGGAGGGTATCAGTGCAATTGATGCTTCGAATGGCTAAACATTCAATCTATGGGCAGCTCTATTATGGACTGTTAACGATTTTCCTGCATATGCTATTTTATCTGGCTGGAGCACTAAGGGACGAGTTGCATGTCCTTCTTGTGGTGAATCAACCCATTCAATTTGGTTAAAACATGGAGGAAAGTTCTGTTATATGGGACATCGTCGATGGTTGGAGGCAAATCATCCATTTCAATTTCAGAAGGATTTATTTGATGGTACCATAGAGTTGGGATCTGCTCCAATTCTACCTTCTGGTTCTGATATTCGTAGACAAATGCTTGGTATCAACACAGTTATGGCAAGATGACAAAGTCCTCTAAAAAGCGAGGAAGAGATGATGTTGAGACTTCAGTACAAGAAGAAATATCGGAGGAAGTCAATACTTGCACCTTAGATACGGCAGTGTTCAAGGATCCGGATAATTTTTTGAAGTTGAAAATGATGATGATATAATCACAGCAACTACCCATCAGCATACTAAACAATTATGGAAGAAAAGAAGCATATTCTTTGACTTACCTTATTGGGTGCATAATATACTCCGGCATAATCTTGATGTTATGCATATAGAAAAGAATGTCTGTGATAATTTGATTGGAACAATATTAAATCTTGATGGAAAGACTAAAGATAACATGAAGGTGCGTCTTGATTTAAAAGAAATGGGCATCCGATATGAACTTCATCTACAAGTGCTTGCAAATGATAGAACTTATATCCCTCATGCATGTTATACAATGTCTAGTCAAGAAAAAGATCTCTTCCTGACAGTTTTAAAGAATATCAAAGTTCCTGATGGATATGCCTCAAATATTTCACGATGTGTGAATCTGAAAGAGTGCAAAATTTCAAATCTTAAAAGTCATGATGGACATATATTAATGCAAGATATTCTTCCATTGGCTTTAAGGTCGTCAATGCCAAAACAAGTTATTACGGTTATTTTTCAGTTATCATCATTCTTCAAGGCATTATGTTCTAAGGTTCTTGATCCTCAGGAGCTTGATCAGTTGCAGTCTCAAGTCGTACTTACATTATGTCAGATGGAAAAGATTTTTCCTCCTGGATTTTTTACGATTATGGTTCATCTACTCATTCACCTAGCTTCGGAAGCTAAACTTGGTGGACCGGTACACTACAGATGGATGTACCCTATCGAGAGGTAATGCTGTAAAACTTAAATTTTATAATTTATATAACTTTTTCATTATTTAATATGATATAAATATCATACTTTTTGAAGGTATCTTGTACGTTTGAAGGATTATGTACGAAACAAAGCCCATCCTGAGGGCTCAATAGCAGAGGGATATATTGCTGAAGAGTGTTTAACATTTTGTTCAAGATATCTCGAAGGTGTTGAGACTGTATTCAATCGACCTCAACATCATGGTGATAATATGGAGAATACAGATATATACAAATTTGCATCATCCGGAAGATTTATAGGAAAAGCTGAAAGTATTGTTCTTGACCATAAATCTATGTCACAAGCACATCGTTATGTATTGCTACATAGTGACATAATATCTGACTATCGCAGGTTAGTCTATCTACACATGGATAATACTAAATATTAGACACAGTCAAACTTATATTTCATTGTCATGCAGTGAATTTTTATCTGTACAACGACAAGCCAATCATTCCACTCGTCCTAATCCAAGGATTGAACAAAGATGGTTGGTTGAGTTATTTCCTAATTGGCTTGCCAATCAGGTTAGTATATATAAGTCGTATAATAATTTTATATATTTTTAACATCGACTAAATAATCGATAATTGATATTATATTTTTTAGGTACCGGTACTGATGGAGAAAAATAGTTCAGCAGAATTAATTGCACTTGCCAGAGGTCCAAATTATATTGTGAACAAATATAATGGTTTTATTATAAATGGCTTTAAATTTCATACCAAGGAGCGCGAGAAACTTAGAAAAACTCAGAACAGTGGTGTTATGGTTGAAGCAGATGGAAAATCTTATTATGGTATACTTAAAGATATTTTGGAGTTGGATTATTATGAAAATTTTAAAGTTGTATTATTTCGATGCGATTGGGTGGATATAAATACACCGAGGGGTTTGAAAAAGGACTCAAACAGATTCATACTTGCCAATTTTTCAAGATTGATACATACGGGTGTGTTATTGAAGGATGATCCATTTATCTTTTCATCTCAAGCTCGACAAGTTTTTTATGTACAACACTCGAAAGATAAAGAATGGGCTACTATTATTAAGACAAAACCCAGAGACTTGTATGACATGAAAAAAGGGTGGAAGAAGAAGATGATGATACTTACACTTAGTGTATGCCTTATAATATTGTACCGGATGATCATATAAATGATACAACCATTTTGGTTAGGTTGGATTCCGAGGAAGGTACAATTGGTTGATTATGATAAGTAAGTAGTTTGTAAGATGGTTTACATTTTTTGCATTGATGATTATGTTATCTTTTAAATTGCAATTCATTTCCGTTATAATTTGATTATAATGTTGACTGACTTGTTTTTAAATAATGCAGGTTAGGTACACCATGCATCGAAGGAAGCGATTAGCAGATGTACAGATACAGTTTTCCCAGACCGAGGCTGGTACTTCTTCAGCACAACAGCCTGAGGGCAGTCGATCAGTTTCACATCGGTCTGATGGTAGTCCCTCTATTTCTGCACATCAGCCTCAGGACGACGTTATTCCCTCCGAGTCCGCACATCACGATCCTTCTATGGATCATCCTGATGATGAGCCTATCGTCGATGATATACAGATACAGGGTACATAATTTAATAATTCTATCTCATTTCAATTCATGCATATGCAATAGTTTTGATATACAATGTTCTGTATTTTTTTTTTTGTAGATGGATCCGGGAGACTCAGGCGTAGGCGAGGACCCACATTAGTCCGTGATGTGTGGCAGTTACCTGAGGGTGAGAGGATAGTGATAGAGTACAACAAGCTAGGGCAGCCTATTAAGAAAGCTACTAGCTTGTTGACTAGCTTTCTGGGGACAGTAGCACGCCGTGGTCAGCTATGTCCCCTGAATTATTCGAAGTGGAATGACATGCTTCCTGCATATAAAATAGAAATGCTACGAGTTGTGCAGGTAAAAAAATTAATATATTATTTTATATCTTAGGTTTTTAACAATTGAATTGCTTTTTTCATTTAATATTTATTTTATTGTTTAATTAAATTGTAGAGCAAGTTCGTTCTTCCTTCAGATTCATCTGATTTTGTGCTTAAGTCTCTCAATCACAAGTGGAAAGAATATAGGGCGAAGTTGAAGAGAGACTACAAGCTAGAGGGTAGGACAGAGGAGCAGGTTGTAGCTACCTGTCCTCCTGATGTTCACCCTCATCAGTGAATGGAGCTGGTGCACTATTGGTTCTCCGAGAGGGCACAGGTTGTGTAGCATCATCAAACACTTCGAAATTTATTAATTTTCACTTGTTATAATTATATTTATACAATATATAACATTGTTTTAATTTTATTTTGCAGACATATTCTGATATTGGTAGAGCTGCACGAGCTGCTCAGTCTGTTCCTCACACAGCGGGGTCCAAGAGTTATGCACGGCTCAGGCATGAGTTTGTATGTTTCTCATCCCATAATACTAGTAGTATACTTTTAGTTTTAACATAATGTATCATCATGTATCATGCATGTGCCATGTATAATGGTACGGGGATATAAGATGTGTTATTTTGAATTTTTTTGTAATATTTATTCTTTATATAGGCTGATCAGCAGGGGAGGGAGCCTGGTGAGGTGGAGTTCTATCGGATGACTCACGTTCACCAGGATGGCAGTTTTGTTCGGGACGAGTCCAGAGATATATATGTATTTTTTTATTTATGTTATATTATGATTTATATTTTTATTTTTATTAAGTATTAATATATGTGTTTTTTATCAAATATAGAATAGGGCTACCTCTATGATATCCGAGCGTGCTGGCGAGGGTTCATCATCTACACAGAGCAGTCGCATCGAGGCCGAGGTATTCTTGGAGTTGATGGGACCAGAGCATCCTGGACGAGTGAGGGGTTATGGGATTAGAGTTACCCCTACTCAGTTATCTGAGGTGCGTAGATATACTCGGGATACTAGAGAGAGTCATGATCAGTTACATGTTCGTCAGCTCCAGGAGGAGATAGCAGAGCTCCGACAGACACGTGATGCAGACAGAGCAGAGATGCAGACCATTAGGTCTCAGCTAGAGCATGTTACATCTGTGCTGCATATGTTCATTTCATCTCAGGTAAGTAATTATTTATTAATTTTGTATGTATCTAATAATTGAGAATATATATAATGTATGTATTATAATTCCTGATGTATATATTACAGGTTCCTGGTGCATCTGCGAGCCGCAGACCTGACGACGACCAGCCTCTCACGGATCAGTGATGCTAGATGATTTTTTTATTATTTATGTATATCTTTTTGTTTATTTGAACTTGAATTGATATGTTTATATATATATAAAAACTTTTTATGTTTGGTTTGTATTTGTGTTTGTGTATGTTGGATGTGATATGTGATACAAGTTTGAATATTTTCATTTGTTTGTGTATGTTGGATGTGATACAGGTTTGAATGTTTCTTTTTCGTAATGTATACTGGTTATGGGTCAAATATATGGCTGTTTATTTTTTTTTAAAAAAAAAAAATTTACCGATGCTTTAAAGCGTCGCTAGTTTTTGATCTAGCGATGCTTTTAAGCATCGCTAAAACTGGAACTGGCGATGCTTTAAAGCGTCGCTAGGCTTGGTGTCTAGCGATGCTTTAAAGCGTCGCTAGTAGCGACGCTTTAAAGCATCGCAGGTTTCAGTTCTAGCGACGCTTTAAAGCATCGCTAAAACTTGAACTGGCGATGCTTTAAAGCGTCGCTAGGTTTGGTGTCTACCGATGCTTTAAAGCGTCAAGTGGCGAGTTCTAGCGACGCTTTAAAGCGTCGCTAGACTAAACCCTAGCGACGCTTGGGAAAAGCGTCGCTAGAACTGAAACTGGCGACGCTTTAAAGCATCGCTAGATTTGGTGTCTAGCGACGCTTTAAAGCGTCGCTAGGGTTTAGTCTAGCGACGCTTTAAAGCGTCGCTAAAAGCCGACGCTAAGTTGTGTCCCAACGCTTGCATAGGCGACGCTTTAACGACGCTTTACAAAACGTCGGGAGATTATTTAGCGACACTTATAAGCATCGGTAAAAGTCAAAAAAAATGTCGGTAAAGCCCAGATTCACTGAAGTGCTACTTAATCGAATCACCAAAAAGATGCCATGATTTCGATGAGTACGATGTTTTAGAAACATCTTTATTTTGGAACCAGCATTGACTTCTAAAAAGTCATCTATTTAGGAAGAAATATTAAAATATAAAAAAATAATATTTTTAAATAATTAAGATAAGGAAAATTTAAAACGTTTTTTACCAAACAACAAGACAAAAGAAGGTGTTAGAGTAGATTAGTATATTAAAATAAGAAATTCAGACTGCCGTGGACTCCTAGACTGGTTAATATATTAAAATACGAAAAGCATCGGTAAAGTCTCTGATAGAATTGGTTTCAACTGGTACAAAACAATCCAAACATTAGGTGACAAAAGCAATAGAAAAATGTTAAGGAACAAATGATCAGTAATTTAGTGTCTTCAGTTTGTTTCCTATCTTTTAGCAGTTCACCTTGTGCTTTCCCATCTGGGCGAAGTGCTTCCTTTTGGCCTGCAACCGGCCATTTGCCAAAGCTGCACTAAAACCATCCTCCTCCACGATACCTCTCTCTCTCTCTCTCTCTCTCTCTCTCTCTCTCTCTCTCTCTCTCTCTCTCTCTCTCTCCATGCAGAAAGCGGTGAGTTCAGTTTGTTCTCTTTCCATGATGTTTATATATATTTGGTTTTACGTAGGATAGGTGGTGTCTCTAATTGCAGGTCTGGTGCCGGGCGGAGAAGGCAGTGCTTGTGACGGTATACACCATGAAGCCAACCAGGAGAAAGGCTTCATCAAATATAAATCACCACCACCACCACCACCATCATCATCACCACCGACCAACACCGCATGCAAGTGTTGGCTACAATCGGAAAGCTGAGCTGCTTCAATATGCACAGCATCTGAGGGCACTTGCCCATGGTGCAACGAAGCCGGTCGACTACCGCATAACATACTCCACTCCTGAGAGAAAATCCAATAACAAGGTGTTGGTGCTTGGGTTGTTCTTGAATGATTTGTTAACTCGATCAACATTCTAAATGGTTATACATGTCAAGGTACTGATTAATGTTTCCAATATAGTTTGTTCCAGTTTCTCACAAGCGTAAGTACGGGAGAACTCCAACTTGTTTAGGTGACTGGAAGAAGATATTGCTACCGAATTTTGTCCTAAGATCTCTTGCAAGCTTCCAAGAGAAGAAGAGGAGGAGGAAGAAAGGGAGTGAATCAAAAGGCAGCGAGATGAGTACCATGGTGAAGCTAGAGCTTAACAGTAAGAAGATTATTTTCTGGGAAAGTTTAGATTTTACTCATTGATTGATGAGGGCAGCCTAAGAATTCAGATTATCTTACAGGCACAGAAGCAAGGACTTGCCAAGAAGCTTCTTTCGGTGTTCCCAAAGCAAAAGTGAGCTTTAGCTAGTTCAACATGCAGCTAATTTGGCCAAGTTAGAGGGGGAATTATTTCACTATCAGTACATAATCAAGATGTAGCTAGGAATCAAGAAGATTGAGTAGTGGAGGGAACAGCCTTTTCTTGCTATGGTTATTTAATTTCCTGCATCGCAAAGTTTGACCGAAATAATTAGTTCTGTGTGTTTTCTTGTTTTTGATCCACTTGGTAAGCATTAGGCTTATGCCAAACTTTATGCTGCTTTAATATTTGAACCAAAGGTTGCTAATATCGATTTCTAAATAATTAATATTAACTTGATCAAAGTCCCTCACAATATGAATGATGGACATCGACATTATCAAATATGACTTGCTTTCTCTAGTTTACTTTATTGAGAGTTGGTATATCCTGTAAGAATTTTTTTAATTTGGGCTAACATTAATTGATATTTTTTTTATTAAAATCTGGGTTAATTTTATAGTCCATGTTGATAGACGTAGGTTGAGTCCATTATTATGTGATCATTGATTGGGCTAGGAGTACCTCATGTGATTTGGTATGATTGAGACGGCATAGTATAGGCCTTAGCCCGACTCGACTCGTGATGGGAGGGTCAGTTAGAATATTTTATTTTATTGGCTAGGTCCCCTCTCCGCTTCCTCTATTTATATATATCATGTATTCGGTGATTTATGATATGCTGATTTTTCCATCAAGAGCCGCCTTCCTGAGGAAGACCGGAGAGAATGACTCTACCTGCGGTGTTCATGTAAGCATCGGGAAACAGGATCATAGCACATACAAGTATGCATTGTAATGCTTTTTCTCAGATCTATTTTATCATGATTCTAATCATTTGATCGATCCTAGGGTTGAGGAAACCTTTATTTTCTTACATTTGGTATCAGAGCCCTGGTATCCGATTAGAATCATTATTTATGCTTTAGATCTGTAAATTTTTATTTTCTTAAAACCTTCTTTCTTCTCCTAAATCCCCTACTGACCATAATGGATCTGGGCATGCCGGATGTTGTCTGTGCTGTGGGTGGTGGCATCGTGATCGGCGGTGGTAGGAGAAACCGACAGGTTCGGCAATCTCCATTTTTGACACCTCGGAAATAAAAAAAAAAAACACAAAAACCCGACGGCGATCGGTCATAAGACCCGATTGGTGATCGAGAACTTCGGATCTCGGCCGGTGGCTGAGATCACTGCAAACCACAAAAAAAAGGGAAACCAAGAGGGATGGAAGGGAGCCAGAGACCGCGGTCGACCGTCTCTAGGCCATCACCAGTGGCAATATTTTCCACTGGTCTCCGTGATCGGAACCCCCCTCCTCTTCCCTTCCCGGCGACGGCGATCAGAGGTTCTGATAACCACCGATGGCCGACCATAATAAAATAAAAGGTCAAAAGGGGTAGGGTTTTCTTGCACCCTAACCTCTCAATGACCATCACCGATGGTGGTGATGCCGACATGCTAATCGTTGTCGGCGTCGATGGGCAGCCGTTGCAATGAGAACCATTGATGGAGCGTCTCATGGCTATAAGGAGGCCATCGGATGGATGGTCTGTTCCTTTGATCCCTTCCGGTGCTATCGTGAATCCTTCTTGTGCGTGGCTGCCTTAGGCGGCAGCATATCCTCCGGCCACCAGGATGATCAGTGGAGGTTTGGCTTATGAACATCATTAAACAAAAACAAATTTGGGAAGCATCTTACCCATCCAGCCGGCCGTCCCGCCCTCTGGCATCTTCACCAGAATTGGCGACCGGCCATTCCCGGCCGGCCCTGGCGGCGGTCTCGCCGGCAGCTACACCGGCGGGGTGGTTCCATGCGAGTGGCCGACGGTTTTTCATTTTGGGTTGAGCCCCTGTTTTGGGTTTGATCGTTGGGAAGAAGCTCTTGTTGGTTTTGGATTTTGGGTTTAAACCAAGATCCAATAACCCAAAACCTTTAACCCATAAAAAAAATGGTGGCCATTTTGCACTAAAGCCCCTAGGTTTTCTGAAATTATATATGTTACATCCGTGACAGTGACGTGGCCAGGCTCAGGTATCGCCGAATGCGAACGAGCCACGTGTGAGTTTTCCCGCCAGAATCAGCGCCACGCCCTTAAAGCTGGGGTCGGCAAGATCGCGCCGCCCGACGATTATCCGAGAGCAGACCGCCCAGGCCGAGGTCGAGCTCGGCGCGGGGTTCCTCCACCGACCCATCTGCGCCCGCGCGCGAAGGAGACGACCCAAGTGAGGTCGGCCGACCCCTCGCCTTGCGCTAGGTGGCCACCCGGAGACGGGTCCACCTCGGCCGAAGCCAGGCGGCCTCCCGCCGACTCGCCAGGTGTCCACCCAAGAGGGGTCCACCTAGTGCGAGGTCGGCCGACCCTTCGCCTTGCGCCAGGTGGCCACCCGGAGACGGGCCCACCTCGGCCGAAGCCAGGCGGCCTCCCGCCGACTCGCCAGGTGTCCACCCAGGAGGGGTCCACCTAGTGCGAGGTCGGCCGACCCTTCACCTTGCGCCAGGTGGCCACCCGGAGACGGGCCCACCTCGGCCGAAGCCAGGCGACCCTCTGCCGCCTCGCCAGGTGTCCACCCAGGAGGGGTCCACCTAGTGCGAGGTCGGCCGACCCTTCGCCTTGCGCCAGGTGGCCACCCGGAGACGGGCCCACCTCGGCCGAAGCCAGGCGACCCTCTGCCGCCTCGCCAGGTGTCCACCCAGGAGGGGTCCACCTAAGCCGAGGTCGGCCGATCCCTCGCCCCTCGCCAATTGGTCCCCGGAGATAGGTCCAACTCAGCCGAGGCCAGACCGCTCGTACGGAGAGGCCCCCGGGGAAAGCGACGGGTCCCGAGGCCATCCCTCGGGCCGTACCGACCCCAGACGGCGTCCCGTACGGAGGGCGGCGGCACGCGGAACGTCACTTACATTGGCCCGGCAGGTCCCGCGGTCGAGAGACCCGATCCTGACGGAACAGGGCCCGTAAACGGATAGCGCCCACGCTCGGGGAAAAGAGCACCCTCACGAAGCCCGAGGCCTGACGACTTGCCGCTCTGCCAGCGCCGCCTTCCCTCTTTTTCTCTTCTGTCCTTGCCTTCTTCCTGCTGGGCCCGGCGGACGAGGTCGGAAAGCCGCCTGGCCTCCTTCACCAAAAAGGGAAAAGAAAGGAAGACAGGGAGGAGGAGTTTTCGAGGGAGAAAAGGACAAGCGCACGACGGAGGGAGATAAAGAGGGAAGGATCCAAAGACTGCGAGGTAAGCCAACAAGCCTGGGGACAAGAAGGAAGCACCGGCACAAGGCCTCGCTCCGAGGAAGAAACCAGAGATCCCGAGAGGGGAATACTGGACGCGAGCTCGGCGGGCAGGCCCAGCCGAGATTCCGGTCCCCGGCGCTTTCCCTTCACCAGTTAACTCTCCGAATCCGGGACCCTCCAGGGGGCCTGGGAGGGAGAGTCTGTTCCTCCACGTCGTCTACTGACTTGACCGTCGGAGCCCCCTCGCCGGAATCCCCAGCCAGGGTCCTCTAACCCCATTGTTGCAGGTTTCTCGCAGGAAGGGAGGCTCCCTTGCCAGGCGGTCAGGGAGGATCGGCTGATCCTCTGCACGGGCGCGGCGACGAGGACGGCAACAGATTGGCGCACCAGGTAGGGGGGGCAGGACACTAACCCCCAGTGGGAACTAGCTTTTTGCAGGTGTCACGCTCTCTAGCAATGGTGGTCACTCGTGGTCGCGAGGCGTCCACCAGCCGAGTGGGAGAAGCCCACTCCCCACCAGGGGGCCACACCCCCGAACGGGAGCTTCCCGCTCCCCCTCCTCTTCTGCAGCAGCCTACCCCGGCGGACGGATCCCTTGCGGCCATCGTCCAGCAGCTGCAGACTTTGACCTCAGCGGTCCGACAGCTCCAGCATCAGCAACGGTCCCTGGCCACTCAGCCGCAGCCAGGGACCCCCGCGGCCCGGGTCGCGGGACAGCGTGGGAGCCTGCGCTCAATCCAGGGCAGGCCATCCCATCCGCAAGCCGTCTCCAACCCCCGAGGGAGCCGCCAAGCTCCCCCGAAGAGAAACTATTCCGGCTCGGAGGATCACGAGAGTCGATCCCCGGCCGATGGGGCCGAAACGGTGCATCACAGCAAGCGACGCCGGGTCCAGACCTCGCGCCGAGACCGATCGGCGCCCCCCTCACCTGCAGTTTCGGTGGAAGACTCCACCGACGAAGCCATCAGGCGCCAGGCCGAAAGGCGCCTAGAAGAGCACGAGCGCAAGTAGGCGGAGTTCGCCCGACGATTCGCCGACCTGCAGAACTCGTCAGCCGACCCGGCGGGCTACGACTCCCGCCCCCCTTTCTCCGAAGAGATCCAGGCGGAACCAATCCCGAAACGGTTCTGCATGCCGCAGGTGGACCCCTACGACGGGACCACCGACCCCCTGGACCACCTGGAGGGTTATAAAGCCCTCATGCGGGTCCAGGGTGCCACCGATGCCCTTCTGTGCATCGCCTTCCCTGCAACCCTTCGGAAGGCCGCCCGAGTCTGGTTCGCCCGTCTCGAGCCCGGATCCATTTGCTCCTTCCAGCAGCTGGAAGGAAAGTTTGTGGCGCATTTCGACGCTTGTCGAAAGGTGCCAAGGGAGGTGGACAGCCTCTTCTCCGTCCGCCAGCAGGACCAGGAGCTGCTCCGTGACTACATCGCCCGGTTTAAGACCGCGGCCCTTGAGATCTACAGCTTGGACGAGCCCGTCGCTATGCTGGCTCTAAAGCGCGGGCTCAAGACGTCCCGCCTGACCTATTCCCTGGACAAGAAGCCGCCCAGGACGTATTCCGAGCTCCTCCTCCGCGCCCACAAGTACATCCGAGCAGAGGAGGCCGACCGCACCCGTCGAGAGCTGGACGGGAAGATTTTGAAGAAGTCGACCCCGAGGGACGCCCCGGGAGCTCGGAGGCCCGGGCCACCAGCCGACCCTCGCCCGAACCCAAGGCCGAGGGCCGAGTCTACCCCCGAGCGGAGGTACACCCCTCTCCTCGCACCTCGAGCCAAAATCCTTATGGAAATCGAGGGCGAGCGTTATCTCCGCCGACCTCCACCTCAGAACCCGAGGGCAGCCCGAGACAAACCAAAGTACTGCCAATTCCACCGCGAGCACGGGCATGACACGGAGGAGTGCCGCCACCTGAAGCGGGAGATCGAGGAGCTGATCGGGAGGGGATACCTCCGGAAGTTCGTCAAGAACGAGGCTCCCTCCGAAAAGCAGCCGCTCGCGGCCTTGCCACCTGTCCCTGCGATCGACAACCGGCCAACAGAGAGGCCCGTGGGCATGATCTCACGCGGATCTGGCCGAGCGGAGAAGAGAGCCCGGGAAACCCCGGAGAATGTAATCCCTCCCAAAGGAGGGGAACTTAGCGGCAATGTAAACGATGATGCCGTGGTGGTCGAGATGACCATCGCGAAACACCCTGTACATCGAATCATGGTGGATAGTGGAAGCTCGGCCGATGTACTTTTTTATGATGCTTTCTCTCGGATGAATTTATCTCTCGACCAGCTAAAGCCAGTGCACACCCCACTGGTAGGTTTTACAGGGGACTCCGTCGGAGTCGAAGGGGAAATCACTCTCCCAGTTACCGCCGGATCCCCGCCTCGGCAGACGACCATCATGGTAACTTTCACTGTAGTCAAGCTCCCTTCGCCTTACAACGCCATTCTTGGGCGTCCCGGGCTCAACCGACTAGACGCCACTATCTCCACAAGGAGACTGCTGGTGCAGTTCCCCATGCCTTTCGGGTTCGGGGAAATGAAGGGGACGATCCAGCCAGTCCCGCTCTGCCTGCAGACAATCCCGGGCATCAAGGGCGCAGAGCTCGCCCGCGAGGTCGAGGACCTCGACCTAAGAGAAAAGGAACCCAGGGGAGGGCCCGTAGAGCGCCTGCTCTCCTTTCCCCTTAGTTCAGACCCCCTGAAGACGGTGCAAGTCGGGGCCCAGCTCCCCGAAGAGGAGCGAACCCGCCTGCTGGAGTTCCTCCGTGCCAACGCCGATGTGTTCGCCTGGTCGGCGGTCGACATGCCGGGTATTCCGCCCGAGATTATCATGCACAGCCTGAACGTGGACCCAGGCAGCCGCCCGGTCCGCCAGAAGAAGAGGAGCTTTGCCATGGAGAGGCAGAAGGCGATCGACGAGGAGGTAGAGAAACTTCTCGCCGCCGGTTTCGTCCGAGAAGTCCAATACCCCAGCTGGTTAGCAAATGTGGTCATGGTAAAGAAGAGCAGCGGTAAGTGGAGGATCTGCGTGGACTACACCGACCTCAATCGAGCTTGCCCGAAGGACAGCTTCCCTCTGCCAAAGATCGACCAGCTGGTCGACACCACCTCGGGACACCGTCTCCTGTCATTCATGGACGCTTTCTCCGGATACAACCAGATCCGGATGAATCCGGAGGACGAAGAGCGTACCGCCTTCATAACTGACCGCGGGACTTTCTGTTACAGGATGATGCCCTTCGGCCTCAAGAACGCGGGGGCGACGTACCAACGTCTGGTCAATAAAGTCTTCAAAGACCAGATAGGCCGCAACATGCAGGTGTACGTGGACGACATGCTGGTAATGAGCAAACTTGACTCGGACCACGTAGCCGACCTGGCAGAGACGTTCGGCAACCTCCGGCGCCACCAGATGAAGCTGAATCCGGCGAAGTGCGCCTTCGGGGTCTCCGCCGGAAAGTTCCTAGGGTTCATGGTGACCCAGAGAGGAATCGAGGCCAACCCGGAGAAGGTCCAGGCCATCCTGGACATGGAGCAGCCAGCCTCCAAGAAACAAGTGCAGCAGCTGACCGGTCGGGTTGCGGCCCTTAGCCGTTTTATTTCCAGGTCGGCGGACCGCTGCCGCCCCTTCTTCAAGGTGCTGAGGAAGATGAATGGTTTCGCCTGGACCGAGGAATGCCAGCAGGCCTTCGAGGAGTTGAAGAAGACGCTCGCATCACCACCTCTGCTGTCCAGGCCCGAGGAAGGGGAGGAGCTTACCCTCTACTTGGCCGTTACCCCGGAGGCCGTCAGCTCTGTCCTGGTCCGAACCGACGACCACGGGATCCAGCGACCGGTGTACTATACCAGCAAACTCCTCCGGGACGCGGAGCTCAGGTATTCCCGGCCCGAGAAACTCGTTTTTGCGCTAATAGTGTCTGCCCAGCGTCTCAGGCCCTATTTCCAAGCGCATCCCATCGCCGTCTTGACGGATCAACCGCTGAAAGCGGTGCTCAGCCGACCCGACACCTCGGGGCGATTGGCCAAATGGGCACTGAAACTCAGCGAGTTCGACATTACATACCGACCGAGGTCGGCAATGAAGGCACAGGTGCTGGCCGACTTCTTGGTCGAATGCGCAGGTCTGGGCAAGGAGCCCGAGGAGGACTCTTCGGCCCAGCCGACGGAGGTCGGCACCAACGAGCCCGGAGAGGACGCTTGGATCCTCCATGTGGACGGAGCCTCAAACTCCGGAGGGAGCGGAGCTGGGCTCATCCTTGCCAACGGCGACGGAGTCGTCGCCGAATGTGCGCTCCGTTTCCAGTTCCCCGCGACAAACAACCAAGCGGAGTACGAGGCGCTTCTCGCCGGACTCAGGGTCTCCCGCGAGCTGGGCGTGACCAACCTCAGAGCTTTCACTGACTCCCAGCTCGTGGCGGGGCAGGTGTCCGGGGAGTACGTCGCTCACGACCCCCAGATGGCGAAGTATTTGGAGCTCGTCAAGGCGGGCGCGTCCAAGTTTCGGCGCTTCAACATCTTCCATATCCCCCGCAGGGAGAACGCCCGCGCGGATGCTCTCTCTCGATTGGCGACTCTGCCGGACACAATGCTGGGACGCGCTCATGTGGAGCGACTCGAAGTCCCAAGCCTCGAAGCACCGGCGGGGGTCCATCAGGTCAGCCAGGAGCCCGGCTGGATGGACAAGTACGCCGCGTACATCACCGACGGCATTCTGCCGGAAGACCGAGACGCGGCTCGCCTCATCAGGAAGAAGGCCGTGCGGTTTGTCCTGATGGACGGGCAGCTGCATCGAAGGTCCTACTCTTATCCCCTCCTCAAGTGCATTGGACCCGCAGAAGCCAAGCTTGTGCTCCAGGAGATTCATGAAGGCATCTGTGGGAACCACGTGGGGGGCAGGGCATTGGCATACAAGGCCCTTCGTCAAGGCTACTTCTGGGAGACGATGAAGGAGGACGCCGCCGACTTCGTGAAGAAATGCGACCGGTGCCAGCGCCACGCCACGGTACAGCGGCAACCCTCCAACCCGATCTCTCAGCTCTCAGCCCCATGGCCATTCGCCCAGTGGGGAATGGACCTTCTGGGCCCATTCCCGCCGGCATCCGGCCAGCGGAAGTTCCTGATAGTGGCCATCGACTACTTCACAAAGTGGGTCGAAGCCGAACCCTTGGCAAGAATCACCGAAGCAAACGTCGCCAAGTTCTTCTGGAAGTCCATCGTCTGCCGCTTCGGCCTCCCCCACACCGTGGTCACCGACAACGGACGCCAGTTCGACTGTCGAGAGTTCGAGGATTTCTGCAACGACCTCGGCATCAAACATCGCTTCACCTCGGTGGCGCACCCCCAGACCAACGGGGAGGCCGAGGTCACAAACAGGACCATTCTTCAGGGCCTCCGCACGCGGCTAGACCAAGCCAAGGGCAGGTGGGCCGACGAGCTTCCCAGCGTTCTTTGGGCATACCACACCACTCCAAGGACGGCTACCGACGAAACCCCATTCAACCTCGTCTTCGGGGCCGAGGCAGTCATCCCGATCGAGCTCAGCATACCCACGCTGCGCGTGGAACAATACGACGAGACAGAAAACCCGGCCAGGATGATGCTCAACCTAGACCTCCTCGAAGAAACAAGGGACAAGGCCCGAATCCGAATGGCGGCATACCGGCAACGTGTAGCCAGATATTACAACTCCCGAGTACGGCCGAAGGTTTTTCGTCCCGGGGACTTGGTCCTCCGGCGTGCAGAAGCCTCCCAGCCACGAGAGTGCGGCAAGCTTTCACCCAACTGGGAAGGCCCTTATCGGGTAGCAGAAGCCCTCCCTCACGGGGCATGTTACTTGGAAGAGTTGGGAGGTGCCAGGTTCCCCCGGACATGGAACCCCTCGAACCTGAGAATGTACTACCAGTGATGTAAGGCTCCCAGTTCCTTTAACAAAGCTTCTTCGCTTCAAACATTCTTCTCTGACTTCAACAAAAAGCCCGGAGCACAGCTCAGCAAGCCGCGCAAGGTTTGAGAAAGCCTGCGGCATCGAGCTCAGTCCGGAAGATCCTGGGCTTCGGCCTGGAAGGTGGCGTCGAACCCAGTTCGCCCACGCAAGCCCGGAGCACAGCTCGGCAAGCCGCGCAAGGTTTGAGAAAGCCTGCGGCATCGAGCTCAGTCCGGAAGATCCTGGGCTTCGGCCTGGAAGGTGGCGCCGAACCAAGTTCGCCCACGCAAGCCCGGAGCACAGCTCGGCAAGCCGCGCAAGGTTTGAGAAAGCCTGCGGCATCGAGCTCAGTCCGGAAGATCCTGGGCTTCGGCCTGGAAGGTGGCGCCGAACCAAGTTCGCCCACGCAAGCCCGGAGCACAGCTCAGCAAGCCGCGCAAGGTTTGAGAAAGCCTGCGGCATCGAGCTCAGTCCAGAAGATCCTGGGCTTCGGCCTGGAAGGTGGCGCCGAATCCGCTTCGCCCACGCAAGCCCGGAGCACAGCTCAGCAAGCCGCGCGAGGTTTGAGAAAGCCTGCGGCATCGAGCTCAGTCCGGAGGATCCCAGGTTTCGGCCCGGAAGATGGTGCAGGAACTGTGTTGTCCGCGCAAGCATGAAGGCAGCCCAAAGTCGGACCTGCTCAGGATTCTTGCTTTGCCGCAACACGGTTTTGCAGACCCCGTCCTTCGATTTAGTATGGAAGAACCAGGCCCGCAGTTGTCTCAGGTATCCCAGACCGACATCTCAGGAACAAACAAACAAAGAAGAAGAAAAAGAGCCAAAGTTGATAGACAAATTTTTACAAAGAAAGGAGTCTTCATTACAAAGTGTTCAGTACAAACAGGGAGCTCCGACAGGCCGGAACTCCCCAAAAAAAAGAGAAAGACACGGAAAGCAAAAGTACAAGTCAGCAGTCACTGGGGCGCAGGGTCGGCGCCGTCCGCCGGAGGTGCGGGCGCCTCCTCTTCAACTTCCACGACGACCGGCTCCGGAGGCTGTGTCTGGGCCGCGGCGTCGTCGGTCGGAGCTGCTGCAGGTGCCGCCTGAAGTGTCGCCTGGGTCGTGCCGGAGGCCCTGCCCTCGCTCCCCGGCTTCCTGCCGCCGACGACGACCACACTCAGGTCCAGTTGGGGGAAGAAGGCCCCCACCTTTTCCCGGCACATCCGGAACCCCTTCAGGAAGGAGTCCACGGCGGCCTCCCGGACTTCCGACGTAAACTCGTCGGAAGCCCGGAATTTGGGGACGGCCTCCAGCGCTTCCCGCTTTGCCGCCTCCAGGAGCCCGTTGATGTACGAGCTCCGGTCTTTCGCCATGGCCGCCTCCCGCCGGGCCTCGTCCAGCTGACGCTCCAGAAACAGTGAGTGGGCCTGCAGGCGGGCTTTCTCCGCCGCGTCCTCCTCAGTGCGGCGCTGGTTGGAGGTCCGCTCCTCCGCCAAGGAGGCCTCCAGTTCCTTGTTCCGCTCCTCGGAACGCGCCAGGTCGGACTGGAGGGCCTGCTTCTCCGCTCGCAGTTCGGCCCCCTTGTCCACCAAGTCCTTCACGTCGGCCGCGAGTTTTCCAAGCTTCTGCTCCCGCTCGGAGTCCCGCTTGGCGTTCCCTACGAGGTAGTTCCTCAGTAGGAGGACGTCGTTCCCGATCTGCAAGGACAAAAGCAACATGTCAGTACCGAGGCAGGAGGCCTCGGATTGAAAGAGAAAAGAAGAGCTGAAGCTGAAGAACAGACTTACCGAGAAGAGCTGGGGCAGGATGCCGAGCAGCGCATCCGCGTAGTCCCGGCCGCCCCGAGCTCGGCGGTCCCGGGCGGTGGAAGCATACTCCATCACCCTCTCCGCCAGCCCTCGGTCGAGGATGACCGAGTCCCGGTGCGAGATTACCGGCGCTGGGCCCTTCGGGCCGTTCCCCGCGACGGCCGCCCCTTCTGCTGGAGCCGCAGCCGACGGACCGGTGGTCGCCACTGGCGGTGCCGTCGGACTGCTGGCCGGAATGGGCCCGGCGGTGGGCAGAGCGGCGGGCGCCGGGGCTCTCTCGGCTGCACCGCCAGGTCGTGGAGCCGAGGTCCCAAGGGCGCCGCCCTGAGGAGGTCTGGGCGGAGAAACTGCGGCGGCTGGGCCGGGCGCGGTCGCCGCTGCGACCTCCCGGCTCGTCTCCGTGCGAGCCCTCTTCGCCACGGGCTCGTCCACGTCAACGACCTCCCTCTGAGCAGCCCCTTCCAGCAAGTTCTCCAATGAAAACTTCATCCCTGCAGAGTGGAGAAATCAAAAGGTTAGTTCAATCTTAAAAAGAGAGAGGGGGGAAGGGCAGAATTTAATGCGGAGCCGAATCTCACCGGCCTCCCGGATGGGACTGATGCCGGCCTCCAAAAGATTCTGCTCAGAAAGCAGAACCTCGAGCGGCGGGACCACGTCACTCAGGAGCTGGGAGTAAGCCTCCTGGTCCGCGGACTCGACCCGAGAACTCCTGTTCGGCGACCGGTCCGGTTCGCTCCAGGCCCAGTCGACGTCGTCGACCGAGGCAAAGAAAAACCGGTTCTTCCATCCCTTAACCGAAGAAGGGAGGTCGAACCGGAGACACCTGGGCCGGGGTGAAATATACCACCAGCCGTCATCGGTGGAGCATTTCTTCAGGGTGAACAGGGACCTGAAGAGCGAGAAACGGGCAACGAACCCATGGAAATGACAGAAGACAATGAAGGAGAAGATGACCCGGATGGCATTAGGAGCCAGCTGGGCCGGGACGAGCCGGAAATGGCTGAGGAAGGAAAGGAAGAAAGGATGAAGAGGGAAACGAAGACCCCCGAGGAGGAAGTCTTCGTAGAAGGCAATACGGCCGGGGCCACTCATGGTGACACGCTCCCCGGACCGCGGAGCAAATAGATGGACAGATCCCGGGATGCCATAAGCATCCCGGAGCAGAGAAAGATCACCTTCGGTCATGGTGGAGGCATGACCGGAGGGACCGGCGGGAAGAAGCGGCGGAGCCGGGAGAGCAGCAAGAGCAGGAAGTGAACGGAGGGGCACGGCAGGTGCAACCGGGGGGGACCGGATCCCCCTGGGGATGCCAATGGTGACACCCCCGGGTTGCAAACGCCGGCGGACCTCCTCTGGGATTACCTCCTCATCCGAGGAGGGAGAAGATGGAGCCCTCGGCCGGGATGGACCGGCCTCGTCCGGATTAGAAGAAACATGGCGATGGCGCGCCATGGAGAAGAAAAGAAGAAAAGGATTGAATGATTGAAGGAGAAGGAGGAGGGCTAGAGAAGAGGAAGACGCTTACCCAAAAATGCACAGGCGGGCGCAAGCAGCAGAAGTTGTTAGCCTGCAGCAAACCGCCCACGAAGCAAGGGAAAAGGGCCTCGTTCTGGAAAGTCCCCTCCCTTTCAGACTCAGCCGGCAGCAGCCGTACCCATCATTCCGTCTCAGGCCACTGGATGGTCGCCACGTGGGCACACGCCCGACACCGACGCCTCGTTAGCAGAGTAACGGCCTCTGCCCCGAAGCGACGCATTGATTGCGGGCAAGTGGACGACGCGTGGCGACTCCCCATTGGTCTCCAGCTGCATCGAGCCACGACGAGTGAAGATCGCGCCAATTATGAAGCAAGATCTTCGCCTCCCCACGTCATGTCTGCAATTAATCCCGACGTTCCGTTCTACGATGCCCCGACGGAACGGCGGGCTGGGGGGCAACTGTTACATCCGTGACAGTGACGTGGCCAGGCTCAGGTATCGCCGAATGCGAACGAGCCACGTGTGAGTTTTCCCGCCAGAATCAGCGCCACGCCCTTAAAGCTGGGGTCGGCAAGATCGCGCCGCCCGACGATTATCCGAGAGCAGACCGCCCAGGCCGAGGTCGAGCTCGGCGCGGGGTTCCTCCACCGACCCATCTGCGCCCGCGCGCGAAGGAGACGACCCAAGTGAGGTCGGCCGAGGTCGGCCGACCCCTCGCCTTGCGCCAGGTGGCCACCCGGAGACGGGTCCACCTCGGCCGAAGCCAGGCGGCCTCCCGCCGACTCGCCAGGTGTCCACCCAGGAGGGGTCCACCTAGTGCGAGGTCGGCCGACCCTTCGCCTTGCGCCAGGTGGCCACCCGGAGACGGGCCCACCTCGGCCGAAGCCAGGCGGCCTCCCGCCGACTCGCCAGGTGTCCACCCAGGAGGGGTCCACCTAGTGCGAGGTCGGCCGACCCTTCACCTTGCGCCAGGTGGCCACCCGGAGACGGGCCCACCTCGGCCGAAGCCAGGCGACCCTCTGCCGCCTCGCCAGGTGTCCACCCAGGAGGGGTCCACCTAGTGCGAGGTCGGCCGACCCTTCGCCTTGCGCCAGGTGGCCACCCGGAGACGGGCCCACCTCGGCCGAAGCCAGGCGACCCTCTGCCGCCTCGCCAGGTGTCCACCCAGGAGGGGTCCACCTAAGCCGAGGTCGGCCGATCCCTCGCCCCTCGCCAATTGGTCCCCGGAGATAGGTCCAACTCAGCCGAGGCCAGACCGCTCGTACGGAGAGGCCCCCGGGGAAAGCGACGGGTCCCGAGGCCATCCCTCGGGCCGTACCGACCCCAGACGGCGTCCCGTACGGAGGGCGGCGGCACGCGGAACGTCACTTACATTGGCCCGGCAGGTCCCGCGGTCGAGAGACCCGATCCTGACGGAACAGGGCCCGTAAACGGATAGCGCCCACGCCCGGGGAAAAGAGCACCCTCACGAAGCCCGAGGCCTGACGACTTGCCGCTCTGCCAGCGCCGCCTTCCCTCTTTTTCTCTTCTGTCCTTGCCTTCTTCCTGCTGGGCCCGGCGGACGAGGTCGGAAAGCCGCCTGGCCTCCTTCACCAAAAAGGGAAAAGAAAGGAAGACAGGGAGGAGGAGTTTTCGAGGGAGAAAAGGACAAGCGCACGACGGAGGGAGATAAAGAGGGAAGGATCCAAAGACTGCGAGGTAAGCCAACAAGCCTGGGGACAAGAAGGAAGCACCGGCACAAGGCCTCGCTCCGAGGAAGAAACCAGAGATCCCGAGAGGGGAATACTGGACGCGAGCTCGGCGGGCAGGCCCAGCCGAGATTCCGGTCCCCGGCGCTTTCCCTTCACCAGTTAACTCTCCGAATCCGGGACCCTCCAGGGGGCCTGGGAGGGAGAGTCTGTTCCTCCACGTCGTCTACTGACTTGACCGTCGGAGCCCCCTCGCCGGAATCCCCGGCCAGGGTCCTCTAACCCCATTGTTGCAGGTTTCTCGCAGGAAGGGAGGCTCCCTTGCCAGGCGGTCAGGGAGGATCGGCTGATCCTCTGCACGGGCGCGGTGACGAGGACGGCAACAATATATTAGCACTTTTATAATTTAGTCCCTCCAACATTTATAATTATATTTTGGTCCAAAAGGCCATTTTGCATTTAGGTCCCTAGATTTTTTGAAATTGTAAAATAGTCCTTCTATAGTTGAGACCTTGAAATATATTGGTTCAAAAAAGAAAAGAAGGTAGGCTGGTAGTGGTGGGAACCACTGTGCCCTTCTCCTCCTTCCATACCTCTCTAAAAGCATTTGGCAGCGATTGACTGGCGATCATTTAGATGGTGGTGACTAAGGCTCGTCCACCATTGCCGGTGCCAAGTGGTGCTGGGCCCTTGGGATGCTGCTCCTGGCTCTATTTTTTCAAGGACCTCCAAGTGGTCATCCACTGTTCTACCACCGAATGGATCCTGTTGTATTTTGGCATTTCGTGGTATCCCGTCGCAAGGACCTCACCATCTTCCGGAAGGAGATAATAGAGGCTGTTGCCATATTGCTAGACCCCGCCCGGCTTGAAGTGAATGCCATGGCAAATTTTTTGGACATCTAGATGAGCGGCCGATGGCTCTCCTGTGTCACTCCATTCTTATCTCTTCTTGAACTTTGGGCCACCAGTGGCCAAGGAATGGCCGCTAGTGGTCAGTTTGGTCGGTGACTCTCTATAGAGGAAGATTCCAAGTTCGGAGAAGCCATTAATGGAGTTTTGGAAAGTCTCAGTTGAGATGAAAAGAAGAGAAAGAAGAGAATATTTTAAAGGTTTTTTGAATTGATGGGTTATCGGGTTACAACCCGCTTTGAACAGAATTCATTAATTATAAATTTAGCCCAAATTGAAGAACTGGCTGGATCCAATTACAATGGACCTATTTTAATTTTGGGATTAAGGAAAATTTTGTACTTAAGCCCATATAAATTAAATATGAGTCCAAATAAAATTTTGAAATTTACAGTTTGGTCCTCTACTATTGCTTTTGATAAAAATCGCTGTAACTTGCTAATTTTATATTCGAGTTGAGCGATTTTTGGACCGTTGGACTCGTAATAATTTTAAAAATATTTTAGTAGGATTCTTCATATTTGATAAAATATTTAAATAATTTAAAATTATTTATGTGTAATTTGCTCACTATTATATAGTTCGAATATTTTTTCGGTAGCCTTAAAGGGTTTGGAGCATTTTATAAATTCTGAATATCTGAGTTAGTGAGGACTAATGACTTATCTTTTATTTGAAATTGCATATTGATGTCTCTATAACAATTGATCCAAAATTAACTGTAATTGATTGTGACATTTATTATATACTATAATTCTTGTCCAAAGATATTTTATAGTTATATAGTAAGTGTATTGATAGATATGGCAGTTGGAATGCATTATTATGTAATAATATAATCAGTAGGGTGCATGTTGTAGAGTATCCCATTTTGGACTGATCTTTTTGGTGGCATACATGTCGTTGAAGTATGTCATTTTGTGTTTGTTTGGGCATTTGTCTTTCTTGTATAAATTTATGGCTTGGCATAAGTATTTATCACCAAAGTGGTTTATTTATCTTGTCCATGAGTTTTTTCATTATGAGAGGGTTTCTAGTTATTGCATACAACCACCTGTCCAAAGAGGATTGTTGCATATTTTAACTAAAAAGGTTGCATTGGATATTGTATTGCAATGGTGCTCTAGCTTTCATGGGCTTGTTTGCCGAAAGGGGATAGATTCGTGACTGTTAGGATATTTCATTTGCTTGTGGCTTCATATGAAAAGTACTTATGCATATTACATGTTCTGCCCAAAGGAGAATATGTGATATTATATTTGGACTCTTGTATATCATTTATGGTATATACCCATTGACTAGTATTTAGCATTCCTGCCATTTTTGATTATACAGCCATTTATGTTAATAATAATATTGTTATTCAGTTTTGACTGGATCAAAAAATCAGAGGTAGAGGTGTATTAGACATAGAAAATTTGTCTACCCAAAGGAGACAGATTTTCGAATGTCTTGTATTCTCATTGTATTAACCTTTATTTTCTTTAAAAAGAAATCTATTAGGTCTAAAAAATTTGTTTGCCCAAATGGAGATATATTTTCAAAATTTGTATTAACCTCATTTTCGGAGCTCAAAAGTACATCACATTCTCTGCCTATAGGAGAGTTTTATGATGATGTACATGGTACATTTATTAAAAATGGCTTATTATATTTAAAGTCTTTATTGATTTATTATTTGTACCTCAAATATGTTGCATCATATATGAGCCTGATTGATGTTTTATGCCATCTTAGAGGTCAAGACTTGATGATTCCTTTTTTGAAGGCTTGTGAATTTTGATGGATAATGACTACCAAAGTGGCCTATTCATCTTGATTTACAAGATCCTTCTGTAAGCTATTTAGAAGGGATTGTGTAGCATTATATGTTGAAGAGAGATTTCTTATGTAGATTATTTTCTTTCTAAAGAAAGTTTTGTTACATTGGACCAAAGGCTCTCATTAAAATAATGCTTATGAAGATTTTCTAAAATATATTATTATATTTCTCTATTGATTAACTGCATAAAGATTATTTAGCAGTTAGTTTATTTATTTTTAATAGAGTTAATGCTCCCATTATGATGACTCTGACTGAAATGAAGATATGAAAACTGAAATTATGCTAGCACTAAGTATGATGGAATATAGATATTATATTATGTAATGATCTTCCATCTTGGTTGTCTTATTAGAGTACTCTGAAATAAAGCTACCTATACAACTGGTAAAAAGTAAATTATTTTGAAATATATTCATATAACTGATTCCATTCTTATTGTTGTATTTAAGAATGGTAATATAATTTTGACTTCATTTGTGGTAGATATGTAGAATCTGATAAAAGAAAGTCTGGATAGCTGATGGATAGATAAATTAATATGCGAGTTGGATGGTATGATGGTGTTAGGATTTATATCTTGAAACTAGAGAGAATTGCATCTAAAATCAGTATCTAAGATTTCTATCTTTAATATATAGACTACTCATCATATTTAGTTTTCTTACTATGCAGTTTAATGAACTTAAAATCATATATATGAAATAATTAATAAATTATATCCTATTTTGTTTCAGAAGTTTTTTTGATATTTTTGAGAAAATGATAAGAATATTGATAAGGTATATCGGTCACATTCTAAGATCCTATATATAGTAAATAAATATATTATTAAACATTTGTATAAGTATGGGATAGTTGTTTAATATACCATGCCTGAAATTTCTTGCAAAATGATGTGACTAAGAGGCAAAGCACATTCTGATAGATAGGGATGGCAACGGGTCGGGTTTGGGTCGGGTCACCCAAAATCCATACTCGCCCCACTAAAAAATTATCCACCCCATACCCGTCTCGGGTCTGGTCGGGTCGGGTATAAAAAAATCACGTGTGGATCGGGTCGGATCGAGTATACCCGATCTCATAAAACTTAGTTTATTTAAAAGCTAAACGGGTTGGGTCGAGTCGGGTCAGATCGGGTATATCTGTCCCATATCCAATTTACTTAAATAGTTTATAAACATAATTTTTTATATATATAAACGGGTCAGGTTTGGGTCGGGGCATACTACTACCTGTACCTGACCCGAACCCGACTCGAATTTTTTTATATAACCCATATCTGTTTATAAATTAGACGGGTCTAGTTTTACCCGTCCCATTAGGGTCTGATCGGGTCGGATACCCATCGGATCAGTAAAAATTGCCATCCTTACTGATAGACATAGTATGACGTAAGATGAGTGGTGCAATTTATCATGATGTCTCTAGTATAAGATCCTAAATAACTACCATCTTTATTTTAAAATAAATTCTTGATAAAAAAGATATATAAGATACCTTTTGAGTTAAAGATGGTAGGAAGCTCAACATCTTTTAACTTTATGGTTAGAGCTGTCATATAATACTTAATCATTGATAATCCATCAGCGAATAAACCTTGGTTTTGTAATAATAAATTATTTATTTTGGTTATCCAGATACTTTTGGTTACGGCCATAATGATGACGTGGTCGGTCTCAGATTCCGTCAGGCATGATTGAGCCGCGTGGAGGTTTTTTCGGCCGAGTCAGTTGCGGGTCCCATGCCGTCGAGGTCGAGCTCGGCCCTTGCCCCCCCCCGGCTACCTCGCCAGGTGATATCCCGAGGCGTTACTGCCCAGGCCGAAGTCGAGTTCGGTCCAGGGACCCTTCTGCCGCCTCGCCAGGTGTCCACCCGAGAGGGGTCCACCTCGGCCGAGGTCGGCTGCTCCCCCGCTCCCTCGCCAGGTGGCACCCAGAGACGGTCCCACCAAGGCCGAGGTCGAGCCGGGCCCCTTCGCTCCTTCGCCAGGTGGCCCCCGGAGACGGGACCACCTCGGTCGAAGCCGAGCGCCTTCTGTCGCCTCGCCAGGTGTCCACCCAGGAGGGGTCCACCTCGGCCGAGGTCGGCTGCTCCCCCGCTCCCTCGCCAGGTGGCGCCCAGAGACGGTCCCACCAAGGCCGAGGTCGAGCCGGGCCCCTTCGATCCTTCGCCAGGTGGCCCCCAGAGACGGGACCACCTCGACCGAAGCCGAGCGCCCTTCTACCGCCTCGCCAGGTGTCCACCCAGGAGGGGTCCACCTCGGCCGAGGTCGGCTGCTCCCCCGCTCCCTCGCCAGGTGGCGCCCAGAGACGGTCCCACCAAGGCCGAGGTCGAGCCGGGCCCCTTCGATCCTTCGCCAGGTGGCCCCCAGAGACGGGACCACCTCGACCGAAGCCGAGCGCCCTTCTGCCGCCTCGCCAGGTGTCCACCCAGGAGGGGTCCACCTCGGCCGAGGTCAGGCCGCCCGTACGGAGAAGGACCCAGAGAGCAGAGGCGTAGGTTTCGAGGTTGGCCCTCGAGCCGTACGCACCACAGACGGTGCCCCGTACAGATGGCGGCGGCATGCGAAACATCACTTACGATGGCCCGACAGGTTCTGCAGTCGAGAGGCGCGGTTCTGGCAAAACAGGGCCCGTCAACGGACAACGCTGGCACCTGGAAAGGGGAGCGCCCACACCGAGCCCGAGGTCTGACCAGTCGCCCTGTCGGCGCCACCCCCCTTCCTTTACCCTTTCCCCGCTGGGCTCGATAAACGAGGCCAGAAAGCCGCCTGGCCCTCGAAACCAAAAGGGGAAAGAGAAAAGGATGGAGAGGGGACAACGAGAGCGACAAGGGGAGCCTCCCAAGAGCGAAAAACAGGCAGGAAGCGGAAGGAGATAAAAGGAAGGAAATAGGAGGCGACCAGGTAAGGTGGGATGAGCAAGAAACAGAGGCTGAAGGCCCCGCTCCGAGAGTGAGATCCAGGGTCCTGAGAGGGGATCGCTCGGCGTGAGCTCGGCAAAGGGATCCAGCCGGGTTTTTGGTCCCTCCAGCACCTTTCTTGTTAGTGAATTCTCTAAGTCTGGGACTCCTTAGGGGGCCCGTCTTGGAGAATCTGTTCTCTCTCGTCGTCTACTAACTTGATCGTCGGAGCTCCCTCGCCGGGATCCCCGGCCAGGGTCTTCTGACCTTCCCTTGCAGGTTCGCTCCAGCCAGGAGGCCACAGGAGCAAGGTGGTCTGGTAGGATCGGCGGATCCGAGGCACGGGCGCGGCGGCAAGATCGGCAACAAATTGGCGCGCCAGGTAGGGGGGGCAGAACGACACCCCTAGTCGGAGCTAGCTCTCTGCAGGCACCGCGCTCTCCGACAATGGTGGTCACTCGTGGGTGCGAGGCATCCACCAGCCGTGTGGGAGAGGTTCCCTCCCCTCAAGGGGCCCACAGCCCGGAGAGGGAACTCCCAGCTCCTCCTCCTCTTCCACTACCGCCGACCTCGGCGGACGGGCCCCTCGCGGCCGTCATCCAACAGCTGCAGACTTTGACCTCGGCGGTCCGGCAGCTTCAACATCAGCAGCGGTCCCTGGCCACGCAGCCGCAACCGGGGACCCCCGCGGCCCGAGCCGCGGGGCCGCGTGGGAGCCTGCGCTCCATTCAGGGCAGGCCATCCCACCCGAGGGCGGTCTCCAACCCCCGCGGGAGCCACCAGGCTCCCGCAAAAAGAAACTACTCCAGTTCGGCGGATCACGAGAGTCGATCCCCGGTAGATGAAGCTGAGACGGTGCATCGCAGCAAGCGGCGCCGAGGCGTGACTTCGCGCCGAGACCGATCGGCGCCCCCTTCGCCAGCGGCCTCGGTGGAAGATTCCACCGACGAGGCCATCAGGCGTCAGGCCGAGAGGTGCCTGGAGGAGCACGAGCGCAAGTTGGCGGAGTTCGCCCGCCGATTTACCGACCTGCAGAACTCATCGGCGGACCCGGCGGGCTACGACTCCCATCCCCCCTTTTCTGAAGAAATCCAGGCCTAGCCGATCCCGAGCCGGTTCCGCATGCTGCAGGTAGATCCCTACGACGGGACCACCGACCCTCTGGACCATCTGGAGAGCTACAAGGCTCTCATGAGGGTCCAGAGGGCCACTGACGCCCTTTTGTGCATCGCCTTCCCCGCTACCCTTCGGAAGGCCGCTCGAGTCTGGTTCACCCGCCTCGAGCCCGGATCTATTTGCTCCTTCCACCAGCTGGAAGGAAAGTTTGTGGTGCATTTCGACGCTTGTCGGAAGGTGCCAAGAGAGGTGGATAGCCTCTTCTCCATCTGCCAGCAGGACCAGGAGCTGCTACGGGACTACATCACCCGGTTCAAGACCGCTGCACTGGAAATCTACAGCCTGGATGAGCCCGTCGCCATGCTGGCTTTGAAGCGCGGGCTCAAGACATCCCGCCTGACCTACTCCCTGGACAAAAAGCCTCCCAGGACGTACTCCGAGCTCCTCCTCCGTGCCCACAAGTACATCCGAGCGGAGGAGGCCGACCGCACCCGCCGAGAGCTAGATGGGAAGACTCCGAAGAGGCCGTCCCCGAGGGATCTTTCAGGAGCTCAGAAGCCCGGGCCACCTGCCGACCCTCGCCCGAATCTGAGGTCCAAGGGCGAGGCCATTCCGGAGCGGAGGTTCACCCCTCTCCTCGCCCCTCGAACAAAGATCCTCATGGAAATTGAGGGCGAGCACTACCTCCGCCGACCTCCTCCACAGAACCCGAGAGGTATCCGAGACAAGTCAAAGTACTGCCAGTTCCACCGCGAGCACGGCCATGACACGGAGGAGTGTCACAACCTGAAGCGGGAAGTCGAGGAGCTGATCAAAAGGGGCTACCTTAGGAAGTTCATCAGGAATGAGGTCCCCCCGGAGGGATAGCCGCTCGCGGCCTTACCACCAGTTCCTGCAATCGATAACCGCCCAACGGAGAAGCCGGTGGGCATGATCTCACTTGGGGTCGGGCGGGCGGCGAAGAGAGCCCGGGAAGTTGGGAACCCGGAGAATGTAATCCCTCCTGAGGAGGGGAAGAAAAACGAGAATGTAAACAATGATGCCGTGGTGGTCGAGATGACCATCGCGAAGCATCCTGTACATCGAATTATGGTGGATAGTGGAAGCTCGGCTGACGTGCTTTTTTACGATGCTTTCTCTCGGATAAATTTGTCCCATGATCAGCTGAGGCTGGTGCATACCCCCCTGGTGGGCTTTACCAAGGACTCCGTGGGGGTTGAAGGGGAGATCACTCTCCCGGTCACCGCCGGATCCCCACCTCGGCAGACGACCGTCCTGATGACGTTTACCGTCGTCAAGCTCCCTTCGCCTTACAACGCAATTCTCGGGCGTCCCGGGCTCAACCAACTGGACGCCATGATTTCCACAAAGAGATTGTTGGTGCAGTTCCCCACACCTTCCGGGCTTGGGGTGATGAAGGGGATGACCCAGCCGGTCCCGCATTGCCTCCAGACGGTCCCGGGCGCCCGGGGCGCGGAGCTCGGCCCCGATGTTGACGACCTCAACCTAAGGGAGAAGGAACCCAGGGGGGCCCGTAGAATGCCTGTTGACTTATCCCCTTGGTTCGGACCCGCTGAAGATGGTGCAGGTCGGGGCGCAACTCCCGGAAGAAGAACAGGCCCGCCTGCTGGAGTTCCTCCGTGCGAACGCAGACGTGTTCGCCTGGTCGACGGTCGACATGCCGGGCATTCCCCCCGAGGTCATTATGCACAGACTGAACATGGATCCGAGCTGCCGCCCGGTCCGCCAGAAGAAGAGGAGCTTCGCCATGGAGAGACAGAGGGCCATCAACGAGGAGGTGGAGAAACTCCTTGCCTCGGCTTTGTGCGGGAAGTCCAATATCCCAGCTGGCTGGCAAACGTGGTCATGGTAAGGAAGAGCAGTGGTAAGTGGAGGATCTGTGTGGACTACACCGACCTCAACCGAGCTTGCCCGAAGGACAGCTTCCCTCTTCCAAAAATCGACCAGCTGGTTGACACCACCTCGGGGCATCGCCTCCTATCTTTCATGGACACCTTCTCTGGATACAACCAGATCCGAATGAACCCGGAGGACGAGGAGCACACCGCCTTCATCACCGACGCGGGACTTTTTGCTACAAGATGATGCCGTTTGGCCTTAAGAACGTTGGGGCCACGTACCAGCGTCTGGTCAACAGGATCTTCAAAGACCAAATCGGCCGCAACATACAGGTGTACGTGAACGATATGCTGGTAATGAGCAGACCCGATTCGGACCACGTAGCTGACCTGGCGGAGACATTCGGCAACCTCCGACGTCATCAGATGAAGCTGAACCCTGCGAAGTGCGCCTTCGGCGTCTCCGCCGGGAAGTTCCTAGGATTCATGGTGACCCAAAGAGGAATTGAAGCCAACCCGGAGAAGGTCCAGGCCATCCTGGACATGGAGCAGCCCGCCTCCAAGAAGCAAGTGTAGCAACTCACCGACCGGGTTGCGGCTCTCAGCCGCTTTATCTCCAGGTCGGCAGATCGCTACCGTCCCTTTTTCAAGGTGCTGAGAAAGATGAACGACTTCGCCTGGACCGAGGAATGCCAGGAGGCCTTTGAAGAGCTGAAGAAGATGCTCGCATCACCACCGCTGCTCTCCCGACCCGAGGAGGGGGAGGAGCTCATCCTCTACCTGGCGGTCACCCCGGAAGCCGTCAGTTCGGTCCTGGTTCGGACTGATGACCAAGGAGTCCAGCGGCCGGTGTACTATACCAGCAAACTTCTCCGCGACGCGGAGCTCAGGTATTCTTGGCCCGAGAAGCTCATTTTTGTGCTAATAGTGTCTGCTCAGCATCTCAGGCCCTATTTCCAAGCGCATCCCATCGCCGTCCTGATGGATCAGCCGCTGAAAGCGATGCTCAACCGACCCGACACCTCGGGGCGATTGGCGAAGTGGGCACTGAAGCTCAGCGAGTTCGACATCGCGTACAGACCCAGATCGGCCATGAAAGCGCAGGTGCTAGCCGACTTCTTGGTCGAATGCGCGGGCCTAGGCAAGGATCCCGAAGAGGGTCCCTTGCACCGGCAGCTGAAAGCGGGCCCCGAGGGGCCCAGAGAGGATGCATGGATCCTCCACGTAGATGGAGTCTCGAACTCTGGCGGGAGCAGAGCCGGGCTCATTCTTGCCAACAGCGACGGGGTCGTCGCCGAATGCGCGCTCCGTTTCTAGTTCGCCGTGACAAACAATCAGGCGGAGTATGAGGCGCTCCTCGCCGGGCTGAGAGTCTCCCGCGACCTGGGCGTCACTAACCTCAAGGCCTTCACTGACTCCCAGCTCGTGGCAGGACAGATCTTCGGGGAGTATGCCGCGCACGACCCCCAAATGGCGAAATACTTGGAGCTCGTCAAGGCGGGCACGGCCGGTTTCCGGCGCTTCAACATCTTCCACATCCCCCGCAGGGAGAATGCCCGTGCGGACACTCTTTCCCGGCTGGCGACCCTACCGGACTCGATGCTGGGTCGCGCTCACGTAGAGCACCTTAAGGCCCCAAGCCACGAGACCCCAATGGAGGTCCATCAGGTCAGCCGTGAGCCCAGCTGGATGGACAAGTACGCCGAATACATAACCAGCGGCACCTTGCCAAAGGACTGCGTGGCGGCTCGCCTCATCAGAAAGAAGGCCGCGCGGTTCGTCCTGATGGATGGGCAATTATATCGAAGATCCTACTCCTACCCCCTCCTTAAATGCGTGGGACCCGCGGAAGCCAGACTCGTGCTCCAGGAGATTCACGAGGGCGTCTGTAGGAACCACGTGGGGGGCAGAGCATTAGCCTACAAAGCCCTTCGTCAGGGCTACTTTTGGGAGACGATGAAGGAGGATGCCGCTGATTTCGTGAGGAGGTGCGATCGGTGCCAGCGTCACGCCATGGTGCAACGGCAGCCCTCCAACCCAATCTCCAAGCTTTCAGCTCCGTGGCCATTCGCCCAATGGGGGATGGACCTTCTGGGCCCATTCCCGCCAGCGTCTAGACAGCGGAAATTCTTGATCGTGGCCATCGATTACTTCACGAAGTGGGTCGAGGCCGAACCCTTGGCACGGATCACCGAGGCAAACGTCGCCAAGTTCTACTGGAAGTCAATCGTTTGCCGTTTCGGCTTCCCCCACACCGTGGTCACTGATAACGGGCGCCAGTTCGACTACCGGGAATTTGAAGAGTTCTGCGGCAACCTCGGCATCAGGCATCGCTTCACCTCGGTAGCGCATCCTTAGACCAATGGAGAGGCCGAAGTCATGAACAGGACCATTTTGCAGGGCCTCCGCACGCGGCTGGACCAGGCCAAGGGCAGATGGGCCGAGGAGCTCCCCAGCATCCTTTGGGCATACCATACCACCCCGAGGACGGCGACCGACGAGACCCCATTCAACCTTGTCTTTGGAGCCGAAGTGGTCATCCCGATCGAGCTCAGCCTACCCACACTATGTGTGGAGCAATATGACGAGACAGAGAACCCCGCCAGAATGAAGCTCAACCTTGACCTTCTTGAAGAGACGAGGGACAAGGCCCGAGTTCGGATGGCGGCGTATAGGCAGCGGGTGGCCAAGTATTACAACTCCCGAGTGCGGCCGAAGTCCTTTCGTCCCGGAGATCTGGTCCTCCGGCGCGCTGAAGCTTCTCAGCCGCGGGAGTGCGGGAAGCTCTCACCGAATTGGGAAGGCCCGTACTGGGTAGCAGAAGTCCTCCCCCACGGCGCCTACTACTTGGAGGAATTGGGAGGGGCCAGGTTTCCCCGGACGTGGAACGCCTCGAATCTGAGAATGTATTATCAGTAACGTAAGGTTCCCCACTCCTGCAATAAAATTTCTTTGCTTCAAACGCTTTCACACCTCGTAGGGAAACCGGCACATGGCCCTGGGTTCGGTATACCCGATCGTGGCCGAAGGCCGAAGGAAGTGAGAAGTCCCGGGCTTCGGTCTGGAAGGCGGGGCAGAACCCAGTTCGCCCATGCGAGCACGGAGAACAGCTCGGCAAGCCATGCAAGGCTTGAGAAAGCCTGCACCCCGGGGTTCAGTCCAGAAGTCCCGGACTTCGGTCTGGAAGGCGGGGCAGAACCCAGTTCGTCCACGCGAGCATGGAGAATGGCTCGGCAAGCAGTGCAAGGCTTAAGAAAGCCTGCGGCCCCGGGGTTTAGTCCGGAAGTCCCGGACTTCGGTCTGGAAGGCGGGGCAGAAACCAGTTCGCCACACGAGCACGGAGAACAGCTCGGCAAGCCGCGCAAGGCTTGAGAAAGCCTGCGGCCCCGGGGTTCAGTCCGGAAGTCCCGGACTTCGATCTGGAAGGCAGGGCAGAACCCGGTTCACCCACACGAGCACGGAGAACAGCTCGGCAAGCCGTGCAAGGCTTGAGAAAGCCTGCGGCCCCGGGGTTCAGTCCGGAAGTCCCGGACTTCGGTCTGGAAGGCGGGGCAGAACCCAATTCGCCCACGCGAGCACGAAGGCAAGCCCAAAGAAGGGCCCGCTCAAGGCCTACTCTGATGCCACACGGTCCGGTATGTCCAGAACTTTGATCTGGACGCCAGTCGGGACCAGGTCCACCCTCGTCTTGGCACTCCACATCAGCATCTCAAGAAGGAAAAAGAGAAGATGAGAGAGTGGAAAAGAAGGCGAATTCGAGACATGGACAAACTGTATTTTCATTGATCCGAGAAGGAGAAGTACAAGCTGGGAATCCCGACAGGCCGGGAGTCCCCAAAAAAAAAGAGAGAAAAAATAACAACAACAAAGAAAAAGAAGAAGATAAAGGTTCAGTTCGGCACGGTGGCGGGGCCCTCAGTCTGGGTCGCGCGCTCCGCATCCTCGCCTTCGGCGGCTGCCGGCTCAGGTGGCCGCTCCGGAGCCACGGCCTCATCGATCGCCGGGGCCGCATGTGTGGCGTCGGCCGCACCGGAGGTCCCCCTCTCGGGTCCCTGCCTCCTACCTCTGAGCACCACCCCACTGAGATCGAGCTCGGGGTAGAAGGCCCCCACCTTCTCCCGGCACATTCGGAACCCCTTCAGGAAGGAGTCCACGGTGGCCTCCCGAACCTCCGAGATGTACTCGTCGGAGGCCCAGAATTTTGGGACAGCTTCCTGCACCTCCCGCTTCGCGGCCTCCAGGAGCCCGTTGACGTAGGTGCTCCGCTCTTTCACCGCACTCGCCTCCCGTCTGGCCTCTTCCAACTGGCGCTCCAGCCACTGGGAATGGGCCCAAAGGCGAGCCCTCTCGGCCGCGTCCTCTTCCGCGCGGCGCTGGTGGGAGTTCCTCTCCTCGGACAGAGAGGACTCCAGGTCCTTGTTTCGCCCCTCGGCGCGCGTCAGGTCCGCCTAGAGGGTCTGGTTGTTTGCTCGCAGCTCGACCCCCTTTTCCATAAGATCTTTGATGTCGGCCGCGAGCTTGCCGAGCTTCTCTTCCTTCTCGACGTCTTTCTTCGCGTACCCCGCGAGGAAGTTCCTCAGCAGGAGCATGTCGTTCCCGATCTACACAGCAAAACAATCGGGTTAGTGTAAAGGCTAACCGAGGCAAGACAGACAAAGGAGCCTAAGTTCGGACTTACCATGAAGAGCTACGGGAGGATCCCGAGCAAGGCATCGGCATAGTCCCTGCCGCCTCGAGATTGGCGGTCTCGGGCAGTGGAGGCATACTCCATCACTTTCTCCGCGAGCCCTTTGTCGCAGATTACTGAGCACCGGTTGGTGATCACCGGTGGCGGAGCCGTCAGGTCGGCTACGGCGGCGACTGCCCCTCCGGCAAGAACCATCGTCGACGGTGCGGCAGAAGTCACGGGCTGCGCTGTCGGAGCCGCGGCAATGATGGGGCTGGTGCTGGGCGAAACTGCTGGTGGTGGAGCCCCCTCGTCGGCAGCACCGCCGGGTCTGGCTGCGGGCGCATCAGTGGCCCCGCCTCGAGGCAGCCTGTGCGGGGGAGCAACGGCCACCAGGCTGGGTACTGTCGCCGACACGACCTCCTGGCCCGCCTCGGTGCGAGCCCTCTTTGCCGCAGGCTCATCCACCTCGACGACATCCCTCTGGGCCGCGCCCTCCAGGAGGTTCTCCAACAAAAATTTCATGCCTGCAATGCAAAAGAGGAGGAGGTCAGTCGGCTCGGCTAAAAAGGAGAAAGAGTACGGAAGTCAAGGAAAGGCTGAGTCTCACCCGGCTCGTGGATGGGACTGATCCCGGTCTCAAACAAGTTCTGCTCCGAGAGCAGAACCTCGAGCACCGGGACCACATCGCTCAGGAGCAGGGAGTAGGCCTCTTGGTCCGCCGACTCGACCTGGGAGTTCCGATTCGGAGACCGGTCCGGTTCGCTCCAGGCCCAGTCAACATCCTCGACCGAGGCGAAGAAGAACCGGTTCTTCCAGCCCTTGATAGAAGAAGGGAGGTCGAACCGGAGACACCTGGGCCGGGGGGAGATGTACCACCAGCCGTCGTCAGTGGAGTACCTCTTCAGGGTAAACAGAGCCCTGAAGAGGGAGAAACGGGCAACAAACCCGTGGAAGTGGCAAAAAACAATAAAAGAAAAGATGACCCGGATGGCGTTGGGAGCCAACTGGGCCGGAACGAGACGGAAGTGACTAAGGAAAGAAAGGAAGAAGGGGTGCAGAGGAAATCGAAGACCCCCGAGGAGGAAGTCTTCGTAGAAGGCTATGCGGTCGGGGCCACTCATGGTGACGCGATCCCCGGGCCGCGGAACAAGCAGACGGATTGATCCCGGGATGCCGTAGGCCTCCCAGAGCAAAAAGAGGTCGCCTTCGGTCATTGTGGAAGCATGACCGGAGGGACCGGCAGAAAGAAGAGGTGGAGCAGGAAGGGAAAGAAGCAGAAGAGCAGGAGCGACAGGAGGAGACCGGACACCCCCGGGGATGCCAATGGTGATACTCCCAGGTTGCAGTCGCTTGCGGGTCTCCTCCGGGATCACTTCCTCCTCCGAGGAGGAAGAAGATGGAGTCCTCGGCCGGGACGGACCGGCCTCGTCCGGATTGGAGGAAACATGGCGACGATGCGCCATGACAAAGAAGAAAGCAAGAAAGATTCAGAGAAGAAGAAGAGGGGAACTAGGGAGAAAATGGAGGCACTCACCGAAAATACACCGAGCGAATGCGGGGCAGTGGAAGTTAGCCTGCAGCAAACCGCCCACGGAGCAAAGGAAAAGGCCTCGTTCCGGAAAGTCCCCTCCTTTTCAAACTCAGTCGACAGCGACCGTACCCGTCATTCCGCTCCGAGCCACTGGATGATCGCCACGTGTACGCACGCCCGACATCAACGCCTCGTTGGCAGGGAAACGGCCTCTGCTTCGAAGCGACGCATTTATTATGGGCAAGTGGGCGACGCGTGGCGGCCTCCTATAGGGCTTCGGGCGCACCGAGAAGCGGCGACGAGGATCGCGACAATTATGATGCAAGATCTTCGCCTTCCCACGTCATATCCGTATTTAATCCCGACGTTCCGTTATACGACGCCCCAACGGAACGGCGGATTGGGGGGCAACTGTTACGGCCATAATGATGACGTGGCCGGTCTCAGATTCTGTCAGGCATGATTGAGCCGCGTGGAGGTTTTTTCGGCCGAGTCAGCTGCGGGTCCCATGCCGCCGAGGTCGAGCTCGGCCCTTGCCCCCCCCAGCTACCTCGCCAGGTGATATCCCGAGGCATTACCGCCCAGGCCGAAGTCGAGTTCGGTCCAGGGCCCCTTCTGCCGCCTCGCCAGGTGTCCACCCGAGAGGGGTCCACCTCGGCCGAGGTCGGCTGCTCCCCCGCTCCCTCGCCAGGTGGCGCCCAGAGACGGTCCCACCAAGACCGAGGTCGAGCCAGGCCCCTTCGCTCCTTCGCCAGGTGGCCCGCGGAGACGGGACCACCTCGACCGAAGCCGAGCGCCCTTCTGCCGCCTCGCTAGGTGTCCACCCAGGAGGGGTCCATCTCGGCCGAGGTCGGCTGCTCCCCCGCTCCCTCGCCAGGTGGCGCCCAGAGACGGTCCCACCGAGGCCAAGGTCGAGCCGGGCCCCTTCGCTCCTTCGCCAGGTGGCCCCCGGAGACGGGACCACCTCGACCAAAGCCGAGCGCCCTTCTGCCACTCCGCCAGGTGTCCACCCGGGAGGGGTCCACCTCGGTCGAGGTCAGGCTGCCCGTACGGAGAAGGACCTAGAGAGCAGAGGCGCAGGTTCCGAGGTTGGCCCTCGAGCCGTACGCACCACAAACGGTGCCCCGTACAGATGGCGGCGGCATGCGAAACATCACTTACGACGGCCCGACAGGTTCTGCAGTCGAGAGGCGCGGTTCTGGCAAAACAGGGCCCGTCAACGGACAAAGCCGACACCTGGAAAGGGGAGCGCCCATACCGGGCCCGAGGTCTGACCAGCCGCCCTGCCGGCGCCACCCCCCTTCCTTTACCCTTTCCCCGCTGGGCTCGACAAACGAGGCCAGAAAGCCGCCTGGCCCTCGAAACCAAAAGGGGAAAGAGAAAAGGATGGAGAGGGGACAACGAGAGCGACAAGGGGAGCCTCCCAAGAGCGGAAAACAGGCAGGCAGCGGAAGGAGATAAAAGGAAGGAAATAGGAGGCGACCAGGTAAGGTGGGACGAGCAAGAAACAGAGGCTGAAGGCCCCGCTCCGAGAGTGAGATCCAGGGTCCTGAGAGGGGATCGCTCGGCGTGACCTCGGCAAAGGGACCCAGCCGGGTTTCTGGTCCCTCCAACACCTTTCTTGTTAGTGAATTCTCTAAGTCTGGGACTCCTTAAGGGGCCCGTCTTGGAGAATCCGTTCCCTCTCGTCATCTACTAACTTGATCGTCGGAGCTCCCTCGCCGGGATCCCCGGCCAGGGTCTTCTGACCTTCCCTTGCAGGTTCGCTCCAGCCAGGAGGCCACAAGAGCAAGGCGGTCTGGTAGGATCAGCGGATCCGAGGCACGGGCGCGGTGGCGAGATCGGCAACACTTTCAAATGAATACAGATTCTACTATCTTAATAGAGGTATAAAGAATATTGAGTCAAATCATGCCATATTTGTAGATTCTGATTTGTATAATGTCAGATGCTTTTATATATTAGAAGTATGACATTGCAAGAAAATAAGTTTTTGCTCTTATTTATATAAATATTTTGTTTCATCCTACTGAAAAATAGTGGGAGAGCAATATTAAATATACAAACTAATTATAGTACCTCCATTACTAGTTGATGTAGCATTAGTAAAGAAATTATATGAAAAAAATTAGATATATGCCATTTCTTATAACAATGTAAATGACTGGAGGTTTTGTTTCATAAAAATATTTGTAAATAGAATCTAGTGGCATTCTTGGATTTACACGAAAAGTTTATAGCATGTTGCAAAGTCATAATTCATATTGTTTTATTATGAAACTTTGTCCTGGATCTTATAATTATTGATTCTATCTTAAAACCACTTATAATTTATTATAATCATAGGCAGCTATCTTCTTTAAAGGAACAATAAAAGTTTTTATTATCTCTATCTATGTAAAGATAGAATTTTTTGTCAGCCAGAGGTTGTAGTTGAAAGGGAGATATTTTGTACAATATACAAAGTCAATATTTGTTGATCCCCTAATCAAGATTAAGACCCATAGTTTTTATGAAACATGTCAATAATATGAATATTTTAGAATCTTTTATTTTTTGGATTAGTGGGAGTTTGATGTATTTATACATTGACATGATTGATAAATTTTATTTATCATTGATTGTTGGATTATAATCCAAGGACACATAAGTGTGGGTGCATATGAATAAAGTCCATATTGGCTGATCCTCTAACCAAGAATTTGAAGCATGTATGCTTCACTAATCATGTTGAAAATATGGGTATATTGAATTCTTTTGTTGCACTTAGTTAGTGGGAGTGACTTTATATTTGTGTTTTATAAAGCTTGATTTCATTTTTTTTTCTATCATGTATATTTATATACATTGTTGACATGATAGTTGATGGATTGCATTCCTATATAATTTTATATGTGCACATGTGGAATAAAGTACAACATAGTATCTCAAGAATGTGTTTTATCTTGAGAATAGTAGTTGTATAGGTATGTCTCATTTTGATAATTCTGAGATCTCATTGTGTTTGGAGACATACAGATTTTTTTTGAAGTCATAAGATTTTTCTAGCTTGTGATATAGCATGTGGTTAAAGAGAAATCATGATTGCGAGTATATATATTTAATTTATTTTGATTATGAGATATCTCTTTTGGTTATGTACCTGACTAAGACCTAGTGTCGAGTTTCAGATTTGTTGTACTGTCTTGTCATTGATACCATTATTGAGTATGTGAGACAAGATGGCTTGTTGTTTGATGCCATCACGATTTCTCTTGCTTTTTTGTTTCTAAGCATGTTGAAGAGATATTGGAGGATTGACAATAAAAAATAGCATATTTATTAGATCACCTTGATACTTTTTTCTTGCTACACTACCATACCAAGACTCATGTCGATGGTGTTTATAATGCTTGTAACCATGGATAAGTCTTGTATCGGTTAAGTAGTACAACAGCCCCATGATTCGACATCATAGATACTATTGGATCAAGTCATTTGTAGGTACTGTCTATAGATTATATGGCGGCCACATTTTATATTCAACCCGAAAGTTATTTTTAAAAATAAAATGTTTTCAAAATTATAATTAATGTATCCCAAGTGGAAGAATGTAATAATTTTTTTAATTTGGGCTAACATTAATTGATATGTTTTTTTATTAAAATCCAGGTTGATTTTATGATCCATGTTGATAGACGTAGGTTAAGCCCATTATTATGTAATCATTGATTGGGCTAGGAGCACTTCATGTGATTTGGTGTGGTTAAGGTGACACAGTGTATGCCTTAGCCCGACTTGACTCGTGATGGAAGGGTCAGTTAGGGTATTTTCATTTTATTGGCTAGGTCCCCTCTCCGCTTCCTCTATTTATATATATCACGTATTCGGTGATTTATGATACGGTGATTTTCCCATCAAGAGTCGCCTTTCTGAGGAAGATCAGAGAGAAGGACTCTGCCTGCGATGTTCATGTGAGTATCGGGAAACAGGATTATGGCAAATATAAGTATGCATTGTAATGCTTTTTCTCATATCTATTTTATCATGATTCTAATCATTTGATCGATCCTAGGGTTCACGAAACCTTTATTTTCTTACATATCCTCCACATTGTTTTGATCATCACTTCCATTGGTGATTTGGTAGTATGAAGTAAAATGAACATTCATAGCCAATAATTCTTTCACGTACACAATTCTATGGATTAAAAATTTCTTTACTTCTACAATAAAGACAAGGGAGTACATTTCAGAAATAGCTTTGTTAAATATGTTATTACATCAAATATCTTTTGGTAAATATGAACTTGATATACTACCTTATAGCAAGCTTGGCAGATAATTCTCTCCATGATGTTCATTGATTGGATATTTTGGACAAGGGTATCTTGGTCAGATGTGTGCATTTTTTCTTTTGGTAAACAAGAACTGTGAATTTTTTTATGGGAATACATGAAGAACCTTGCAAATCTTCATTCAAAACCTAACAGAATCCCACATTCCAACTCTCCACAAATGCACTAATCTGATAGGTAAAAAGAAGGAAAGAAAAATGTTGATAGAGTTTCTTATATAAGAGAAGAAAGCAGAACTATTGATGGAAAAAAATTTAGTATTTCATTTGAGATCTCTTAACTTTCTTGATCCAAAATGGCTAAAATATATCCCTTTATATAGTAGATTTTACAACCTTTTAACTACCTTCTACATAAAATATCATGAGTCATATTTATGATTATTTTAATGCAAGTGACTTTTTGGTTTCATATGTATAGAAAAATACTAAAAAACTTTCATAAAAATACCAAAAGTCATTGTTAATAACAAGATAATATTAATTTCAATAATTACTTTGACTCTTAGACTTCAAAAAATTATTAAGCTTAATTATTTCTAACATTCTCCTTTAGCTTAATTGTCGCCTATCCTTCTTTCCAAGTAGACTCTTGAGCCTATGGAAAGAATTCACTACAAGTGGCTTGGTGAAAATATTGGCTACATGATCATGAGTCCTTCAGAAGTTAACTCCACGTTCTTCTCCTTAACGTGCTCTCTTATGAAGTAAAAATGGACATCGATATATTTGCTTCTTTCATGATAGACCAGATTCTTTGCTAATGTCATTGCCAACTTATTATCCACATATATTTTCGTAGTATTAATTTGATAGAAATAAATATATTGTAATAATCTTCTAAGCCATATAGCATGATAAATATATGAACATGCCACAACATATTCTATTGCATAAGTAGAAAGAGTCACAATAGCTTGCTTTTTAGAAAGCCAAGTAAATGATGTTATCCATGCAGAAAACAAATCTAGTTGTACTCTATCTATCATCTAAATCTTCTCCTCAATTACTATCCGAATAACTAAAAAACCAAAAATTATAAGAAGGAGAATACAATAATCCATGAGATATAGTATCTCGAATATAACGAAGAATTCTCTTTGCCACCTTCCATTGTATAAAATTTAGTTTCTCCATAAAATTGTTTAGTAGCCCAACTCTATATAGAATATCCGGTCTTGTGCATGTAAGACATTTTAAGTATCCAACTAAGCTTTTATAAAAAGTAGGATCCATCACCTTGACTTCTTCAAATCTTGATAACTTGACTCCATAATCACATGGGATGCTTATTAACTTATTATCTTTCATCTTAAACCTCTTAAAAATCTCCTCTGCATATGCTTTTTAAGAAATAAAGATGCCTTCATTGCTTTGCTTCACTCCTAAGCCAAGGAAGTATGACATAAGTTCCAAATCCACCATCTAGAACTCTTGGATCATGCTTGCTTAAATTCTTCAAATATTTAAGGGTTACTACCTATGAAAATAAGATCATCTACATACAAAGAAATCGGTAATATATCTTTATTTTTCTTCTTTACTAGACATTGCATAAAATCGTTAGCTTTAAAATATGCATCCATTCTACTATTTCATACTCTAGGTGCTTGTTTCAAGTCATAGAGTGCCTTCTTCAACTTCAAGACCTTTTCTTCTTACCCTTTCTTCACATTCCCTTCAAGTTGATTTATATAAATCTCTTTTTCTAAAAAACCATTCAAGAAAGTTGAAGAATTGACCATTTGAATTGTGCTCCAATAGAGATAAATAATCTTATAGTTTCCATGCGAGTGACCGGGACGAATACCTCTTTATTGTCAATACCAGCTTATTGCTTATAGCCTTTAGCCACCAATCTTATTTTGTATTCTACATATCCTTGAACATTCTTTTTCTTCTTGTAAACCCATTTGACATCTATGGGTTTATGACTTTTGGGAAGACTAGTAAGTTTTCAAATATCATTCTTCTCTATTGCTTTAATTTTCTCATCCATCATAGCTTTCTAAATATTATCTTGTATTGCTTCTTCAAAAGAAAAACTTTCATTATTAGCCAAGATAAATGAGATTAAATTCATTTGTTATTTTATATAACACTTGCAAACTTTTTATTTTTTTAATATTGGACTATATTCTGAAGGAGGTGATACTCTTGAATATAAGGATAAAGGTGGTGAAGAAACTTTAAAATCCACCTAGCCTTGACTTCTCTTCTTCTTCTTCTTTCTTTTCATGAAATAACTTTGTTTATTTGCTAACTCTACGTGCCATCTTCGTTGAACTCCACATCTATACTAACATGAATCCTTTTACTTTTGGGATCAAAAAACTTGTAGGCTTTAGATTGAGCATCATAATCGATGAAGATAAACTTCTCACTTTTATCTTCAAGCTTTATTTTTCTTTGATCCCGGATATGAGCATAGGCAATACTCCCAAAAATCTTCAAGTGAAAGATACTTGGTCGTCTTCCATTCCATGCTACTTGTGCAGTTATGTCATCTAGGATTTCTGTAGGATATCGGTTAAGCAAATAGATTGCATAATTTGTAGCCTCCGTCCATAATTTTTTTAGCATGTCCTTCATCTTCAACATAGTCGAACCATATTAAGAATAGTTCAATTCTTTCTCTTTGCCATGCCATTTTGTTAGAGGGAATAATGCACCATCAAAGGCCATCGAATGCCATGCTCTTCATAAAAATATTCGAACTCCTTGGATGTGAATTTACCTCCACGATTGGATCGCAAAGCCTTGATGTAGTAGTCACATTCTTTATCCACCATTGCTTTAATTTTTTTGAATGTAGAAATGCTTTAAACTTTTCTTTCAAAAAATACATCCAAGTTTTCTTGCTAAAATCATCAGTAAATATTAAAAAATAATGATGCTCTCTAAAGAATATTGGAGATATTGGTCCATATATGTTGGTGTGGACAAGTTCAAGTGGCTTCTTTACATGATAGGAAGTATCTTTGGAAAAACTCTTCCTTGGTTGCTTGCTAAGAACAACCCTTCACAAAATTATTTTGGAGAATCAATGTGTGGTAAGATTTTCACTATCTTCTTGCTTGATAGTTGCTTAAGACTACCAAAATAAAGATGTCCAAACCTCAAGTGCCAAAGCCACGAATTATTCTTCACACTTACATCTAAACATTTAGCATCAATTCTTAAATAATATAGAAGAATTAATCCATAAATTAATACTTTTATTGATATATTTATGAAACTCATCACGCCTCCCAACTTGAATTTTGCTCATCTTTGAGTAAAGAAAGGATTTAGAATTAGATATCTTTTAGCTTAAAGTTTCACGTTTCACCAAGCAATTCTCTTTAAAGGACCATTGATGTTCAATAGAGCAAAAGTGAGGTACATCATTGGAGTATTAATACTTATGCAATATGAAACTTAAATAATGAATATTAAACCTTTTCTAATTTTTTTCTAAATTATCCCTACCTTTATCTCCAAATCGTTAACCTTTCCATGGGTTAGGGTATTGTTATTTCTGTCCTTCATTTATTATATAAGTATCTTTACATTTTCCACTTTTTAACATGAACAATAATACTTACTTAGGTGAAGGTACCCGATTACTTAGTGAGATTTTTTTCTTTTTTTAAAGTGATGAGCATTATGGCCTTCCCTTCACCGTTTGATATAAACCTCCACACTTGACTTAGGTACAAAGATCTAGTTACTAAGCTTAGAGCAATCTACATATACTTTAGATTCTGCACTTTTATTTCGGACAGATAGTTTTTTTCTTAAATTTAAGGCAGCTTTCATACTGCCTGATTTTTTTATGAAAAAAATATATAGTTACCTTACACTAGCCATAAGAGATAAACTCTTCTTTGATGTTGGTAGGAAGACTTAGAAGTGTTCAAAAAAAATATTTATATTCTAGACTTAACTCTCTATCAGGTTTTCTTGATACTTGATCCCTTATCATCTTACAAACTCTATAACATGAGCATCAATTTACTATAAAAAAAATTACTTAGTTCAGCTTGATTCTCAAGCATAATCGGGTATCTAAATGCTAAATACTAACTTATTAAGGACTTTAAAATTTTTAAATTTGTCTATTTTTCCCTCTAACTTAATTATCATTGTCCTCAACAAAGAAAGAAAAATAAAATAAAGGCGTGGAAAGGATAGATGTCATATGGGATCAATCTCCAAATTTGAAATTGATCTAAGATGGAGGTGGCTTTAAAATATTATTCCAAATCTTCAAGGTGGAGTAGTTGAGTTTGTAAACCCAGAAAAATCAAAAGAAAAAAAAAGAAAATTTAGTTGCCTTCCAGTAAGTGCTAAATTTAATGTCTTTAGCTGGATGCTATGAGAGAGCCTCAATGATAAAAAATTTAGGTATCTCCCTCGAGGTTTCAAAAGAACAGCGCCCAATCAAGAGGTTTTGTCATCATGGTAGAAAAATGTTTGTAAAGTATTCTATAATGATTAGCTTGTATCAATAAGGTCTAGGGAGCAAGCATGTTATTCCAGGATTTAAAAATACTAGTATAATGTGTATAATGATCAGGAAGGGATTGTATTTCTTAGATCGAGATTGGGATGGTAGTTTAGAAATTTCTTCAAAGATAGCTTGATCTACCCTAATCCCTTCCTCAGGTGTGATGTCACTCGATATCATCCATCCCTAATCTAAAGTTTGGTACATTTTCCAAATTAATATAAAATCTGTCTCCATACATTGTTTTAGTATTGTAGATAAATTTTGAAGGCAATCTTTGAAAGTAGTGCTAAATATAAAGAAATTGATTATAAAAATTTAAGATCATTATTTCTTATTTTAAAAATATCCCATCTAATAGCTTTTTATATGCTTTTAGAGTACCACTAAGTTGAGCTTCATGGTTAAGGATCACTGGTAGAGTGTCAGTGGGTGTATCAAAAAATGGTTTCAATTTTAATGCAGATGGTGATTCTAATAATGAAGCTATTCAAAGGCTAGGTGATGATCTAATTTTTCAATCCAAAGTAGGATGGTTTCAAAGTAGGGTATTTCTAGTAGGTCATTCACTTCTATGATACATCCCTCTATATTAAAATCATCCATCTAGAATTTAGCCAATAGAGATTTAACAAATTTTAGAGATGAATTATTGGCATAGCTTCTCCTATTATGTTATTCAATTATGATTCTTGGGAGGTATCATTTAATTCCATCATGTCACCTATTTTGTTTCCCTCCCCATTAAAAGGCATGGATGATTCTAGGATACTTAGAAATGGGGCCATAGATAAGTACGGTGATGATGGAATTGGTTCATCCTACCAGTCTGATTTATCTCTATATATTTTTTTCGTAGTTGAATTATTTATATTGATCTGTATGGTTGTATAGGGTTGCTTTATGACCAATTCATTTTTGGGAGTTATGATTGATTATTCAAAAAAAATTAAAGGATCATTAAAATTGTAAGCTAGGTAGTGTTCTTCTGGATTATTCTTGGGTTGACTAGGCAGCTCTCTTTCTTCCTCCCTACAAAGTGCATTTAATAATTGATCAGTTTGACCGAATTAAATATCTAAGTCAGTTAGGGGTTGTACAGAGGATTGAAATTTTTCTATCATATCTAATGCTTATAGAACCTTTTTCTTTAAATGATGGGCTATAGATAGTAGAAGAAGGTTGTTATTGTGGATAGGAATGATCATAATAGGGTATGTCTATGAATGGAGATCTTTGTGTTACCGGGGTAATCACTTGGTGTGGTTGCCACGAACAGTCTAGTTGAGCCTCCCAACCTAGATTATAAGCATCAAGGTACGAGTTATTTTCTAGTCTATAGGCTGTTAAGGTTCGATCATGATAGGCTGGCTCATACATAAACTCAGAAACTTAGTACATGGCTATGCATTCACTTACAAAGTGCGTAAAGCTCGAAGCAAGTTTGTTGTGCAGGAAGAAAAGATTGAGAGAAAGAGTGTCTGATCACTAGTAGATGATCTCATTTATGGGATAGTTCTTCCACTCTACATCAAATTTATGGAACATCTCATCCACTATACTATCGAATCTATGGGACATCTCATCCACTCTACTATTGAGATCCATGTTCATAGCACAGCTCTATTTTATTAGATTGTTCTAGTTTTTTTGGATATATAATCAAGGGTCCTAAATCAGAACAATCCTTCTTCTATATTTTTCTTTTATTATAATTTTAAATGGAAGATAGAAAAAAAAGAAAGAAGAAAGATAGAGAAGGATTCTAAAGATGCGAACCTAAGGAGTCCTAGAGCTAAGAGAGATAGAGAAGAATTAGATTAAACTTTAATGATATTTGCAAACAAGTTAACATATAATAGACTTTCTATCTTAGAATTAACCTAGATCTAGATAGCTCCTAACTGTTCCAACATCGCCTTTGAGCCCACCAAGTTAAGGACTAACCAACCAACTGGCCAAGTATAAGATCGATAGGGGTCTCCCATTGCATTCCTTAGATACCAAATAAATTAGCAAGGTTAGTTAATGGAGCCAATTAAGTAACCACCTTTCTTCAGAATCTTGTCCTTGAATCACTTTCCTAGACACTAGCTAACTGACTAACCCTAGCCTAGACCAACTCTTAGTATTCCTTGTCCTAATGAGCTCGAAAAAATCTTAGGGGTCAACCTCTAATTAATTTTAATTAAAAGGCTTAGGTCAATGTAATATATAGGATAGTGGTTTGTAGGTCATAGAAGGGTGATGAAATCTTCACCTTATATTATTTAAGAGTTAGTGCCCTTAAGATGCTTATGAAGATGCAATGCAATAAAAACAAGTGTCCAAACAAGTTTGTTTGATATTTTAATCTCTTAAAAAATCTTAATAAATTATAAAACTTTATTAATTAATTAATTTTGAATTTATTTAATTTTTTTGAACTAACCACGCCAATGATCCCCTGTAACGGTACCAAAATTTGATCACTATCATGGACGGTCAAAAATAACAACCAACTCAAACTATATAGATAGGATGAGTTGAGATCGTATTCATGAGGATCAGTTGGGGTTATGTTTACTTTTACTTAGAATTTTTAGGTAGAGTTCTAATTAAATTATAAAAGCTAAAATTAGGGAAGTGTATGAATGTGATTAAAACTAGAAAGTAAAAGAAAATAAGAATTCTAATTTAATTATCAAGCAAGAATTTAAATAGGATATGTGTCTCAGGATTCTGATTCAATTTTTTTAATAAAATATAATTTAGTTTCTTAATATGTAATTAGTAAGTTATGATTGATTCTCGAGTATAACCTATTTCGCTAAAAATATATCTATTCCTACATAGTCATAAACTATTTTAAACCTGATCATAGCTTATCTTGATGAGTATAAATCTGTCCCTACGTAGCCATAGGCTACTCAAAGACTCAAATCATAGAACTAATTAAAATATCCTACAATCTGGATTCTAAGCATAATCTATCTCACTGGATATAAATCATAGTACCTTGATCTATCCAACATAATCATAGATTATTTAAAAATCTAAATCATAGATTATTTAAAAATCTAATATACACAGTACTCGAAATAATGAAGAAAAGATTTTATTCATAAAGAAAATGATCATTACATCAAGATCTAATTACATGATGAAAGAAACAAAAACATAAATAAAAAGAACTTCGTCTACTCTCCTCGAGACTTGAAGATCAGCCATGTATGGTGGTACAAGCTTCATCTTCAATGACGGGAAGATAAAGAAGAAGAACCGCCCCTGCTAGCCTCTCTTGTTGATGCCCCTTACATAAGAAATATAAAAAAAAGAAAAGAAAAGAGTTGTGCGGTGCCTCTTTGCTTACTGCTTCGCTACCTGCTACTCTCACTAGCTGGTTCCTTTTGTTTTCTCCATGGCTCTCCTTTTATAGAGCCATAATCTCTCCGAATCCCAATACAATTTGGTATTCAAATCCTTATATAATTGCTCTTTGAACATTTGGAAGCATGTGGGTTGTTGGATGCTGATAAAATCACACAAAATTAAGCCTGTCACATTCCAATTGTGGTCAGCTTTATTGTTGATCGTTGGATCCTGCTACAGTGATTTTTTAGTTGTTAAATGGTCACAGGTCAATCGTGAATCGCACAGTCAAAGCCTTCAGCTAGTTAGATTAGCTCTCAACCTTTGGATCCATCTCAGGAAACATTACATGCCGTCGGATATCGCATAATAGCCTGGATTATTCGTTGATTCCTAACCGTCTTCTTCCTTATGACCAATGCTCCTAGGACAAGAAGATCGCCGGCAAGACTGCTGCCACTGCTCAATCGCTACATGGGAACCTTGTCGCTTGTCGATGCTGGCTGTGGGAACCTTGCTACTCACTTTCTTTATCGCTATCATGAGGATTGTCACCCATTCATCGCCAGTGCAGTTCCACGTACCATTGGGTCACACCTAGGCAAAGCCCCCTTCGACCGCGGCCACCGTCGTTGCCATGGGTGCTGCCTTCTCTGCTCGGCATCACCTGCTTGTTGTCTTCTTCCTCAAGCTAGCAATTCTTTTCCTTCATCAGACCATGCTAAGGAGAACTGCCACCACTACTGAATCACATGCCAAGAGCCTTGCTAGCTAAAACCCTCTCCTTTGTGCGTTGCCTCCATCACTAAAGTCATTGAAGCCTCCACCACCTTCATCATTGCTGTTCGGTTGCTCCCTGTCGTGAACCTCCCTTGTACTATTCTATCACCGGACCTGAGCACCACCACCATCTTCACCATCAACCTTTCGTGCATTGCCGATGCCGCCCCCATTCAAAGCACCATCCACCGTCAGCGTAGAAGCTCTTTGATCAGTCCAAAACCCACGCGAGCTGCATGGCCATGGCTTTATGGACTGTGTGGTGCCCCCTGTAGACTGAGAGGTCAGTCCATGATGGACTGCCGCTTCAAAAAAAACATATTGGACTTGGTTTGTAGTGATTTTTGGACTGATTTTGGGACCCAATTTAGCCTAGATTTGAGCTTGGATGTGGGCCACCTGTAGATCTCCAATTGGTCTTCAATATAAATCCAATTTATTCTCAATTTGAGTTTTTTTAACTAGCAAATTAGTCCTTTTGTATTGATGACCATCTTTCCTGTAAAAAATTAATAAGAATATCAATTCTTAAATAAAATAGATGTATTAATCTATAAATTAATATTTTTATTGATATATTTGTGAAACGCATCGGGCTCTCATCCTTATCCCGCACCCAAGAAGGAGGCCTTAAGGGGAGATGGTGTATACATGGAGAAAGGTGCAAGAAATTTTAATATGAAGTTTTTCTAGGAGGATTTTTTGCACCAAGAGTTGGTGCCCTCTTTCCAAAATCCCACTTTGAGACTTTTTTTCTCATCCCCTTATCTAGTGTTTGAATTTAATTCAAACAAGATATAGGATGAGGCCAATCTTCATTGGATGAGGTTGATCAAGAAGTGGCACCAAATTAAGAAGAGATCTTCTCTTCTTGCACCAAGAAAAAAAAATGATAACTTGTTTCTTCCTTTCTTGCTATGAAAATTTAAATTGATGTGTTCCCTATTCCTAGCACCACTCTTTCCTTCCTCATGTCATCTTTGAGAATATAGGGCAAGAAAGAAAAAGAGAGGGTCTCTTCCATCTTCTTCCTCTATTCTTTTCCTCCTTTTTAGCATGAAAGGTTCACGTGATTATTGCTGCCTTCTACTTCTCATCTAAAGAAGAAACAAAGTGGAAGAAAAGGATTCAACCATTGAAGGAGCGAAGCCTGTAAAGGGAGCTAGCACCCCGATGGTCTCAAAGACTTCTGGTCGAGTCAGCTCTGTGTAGATGGTGTATGTCATGCACATCCCAACACTCTAGAGCAATGCTTTAAATCCCACCAAGATGGTGGATGTCATGCACATCCCAACATGTTTCCATGAGAACTAGTATCTAGGTTGGGCCACAAGCAAGACAATTGATATGCCCCTATCTGACTTACCTTTCCTTGTAACAGATATGCATTGCTCTGCAAAACCACAACCACATCTTTGAATCCAATGCCATCGACACTTAGGCTTTGGTTATGGCTGCTTTCTTTGGCATGCAATAATGGAAGAAATAGGAGAGAGAGAGAGAGAGAGAGGAGGATGAAGGTTGCCAGCATGCCAAATCTGGTGATTGGCATTCTTTGTAAGCATTGGAGGCAAGGAGAAAGGAAGCGGACCGAAATCCTCCATAGTCAGTCTTTGCTCACTAATTGCTTGTTGATTCATTGCCACATGGAATCAACATAGATTCAGAGCTACAACCCTCTATGCTTGATCTTTGCATGGACTTAGTTGTTCGAGCTATGGAGATGGACAAGGACCTCCCGGAAGAGATCATGACATGAATGTTGCCCAGAAATGGAGCCCAAGAGGGGGGGGTGAATTGGGTCTTTTAAAAATTTAACACAATAAAACAAATGGTCTAGTGGTGTTTGTGAGTAACAAATAATTAGATGCAAGATAATAGCACTTAATTAAAGAATGCAAAAAGAAAAGAGCAATCACACACAAACACAAGATATGTAGTGGTTCGGTGCAAACCTAGCACCTACATCCACTTCCCAAGCCACCCTTGGGAATTCCACTATAATCCACACCAGATTACAGTTGACTTGTTTTTACAAGGCTCACAAGTCAAAAACCTAAGTTGGTTTTATCACTTAGGCTCACCAACAAACCTAACTACTTGTTTTGTCTTCGGGCTCACAAGTTAACCCTAGTTGGTTTTAACACTTTGGCTCACCAACTAACCACAATAACCTTTTTCAAGACACCCTTGAAAGCAAGGTTAAAGCACAACAAATCAGATATAAAATTTAAATGCTACAACAAACTCTCTTCAAGAGTGGATTGGAATCTTTGAAGCCCAAGGATTGCTTTGACTTCACTCTTCTTCAAGTTGCCTCCTTTTGGAATGTAGTAGATTTGAGCAAATAGGCTTTTTCAGTGGAATCAAGCTAGAAGAGGCTTTTGATTTGAAGTTTGGAGAGAATAAAGGCTTTTTTAGCTTTAGAGTGGACTTGAATGCTCTTGAATAGACTTCTCTCTTTTTCTTCTTGACTTCTTCTCACTTCTCTTGCTTTAAAATGAGGTTGGTGGAGATTAAATACACCAAAAACCTTCTAAAAATGGTTTGTGACCGTTGGAGCATTGGAAATAGCCGTTTGGAGCTTGAAATCCCATTTCTGCAAGCCAAAAAAATAGATCCGTTAGAGCTGTCAGGCTGCAAGTGTCGACACTTGGCTGTCAGGTGTCGACACTTGGCTGTCAGGTGTCGACACTTGAATTCTGGGAGTCGACACTTGATCATTCAAGTGTCGACACTTGATGCATAGGTGTCGACACTTGACACAAAAAATCCTCGAACCAACAAGTTCTGTATTTTCAAAATTCTCAGGCCTTGAGTCGACACTTGAAACCTAAGTGTCGACACTTGGTGTCGACACTTATTCTAGGTGTCGACACTTGGCATGCCAAGGATTTTTTTTCGTGCCAAATGCTGAAGTGTCGACACTTGTCTGTCCAGGTGTCGACACTTGAGACTGAAAACATCCAGAATCAAGAGTAAAAGCCTCGAAATCAAAAATAAAGTTCATAAATGCATAAACACATAATAGTTAAGCAAATATTAGCCCTTTTTCAATGAAGAGAATGTCCGGATATGTGAGAATTGCTCCGTGCCATTGCGTTCCATACACCATAAGTTTTTGAAATTTTGAGATGCTTTCTTCCTGAAAACTCACAACTTGAAATTCACATTAGAATACAATATGTGCTCAATGTTTTGTTATTCATCAAAATCACTGGGTGGAGCCAACAATCTCCCCCTTTTTGATGATGACAAAACCTTGAGAAAAAGAGAGAACATAGTTCAAACCATGAGTTTTCTAATTAATAGGAAACAATCAATATAATGCATTTTTTCTTTTAAACAAGATACATGTCCTCAAATTCTCAAAAAATAATTAAACATCCATTATCACTTTTTTTTCGTCATAACAATTACTTTTTAACATTACTTTTTCTCATTACTTTTTCTCTCCCCCTTTTTGTCAATCATAAAAAAATAACCTCCCCCTTTCAATTAGAATGTATACAAAAAGAGAGTATAGAAAATATTATAGCTGAAATTGTGCTTGTGTCAGAGTTAAAATATCCCATTATATCAGAGCTAAAATATGACAAACTGAAGTATAACAAACATATATATATATGAGACAAGTTTTTAGTACAAACAAAACTGAAACATACATATATCAAACATAAAAAGAGATCTAAAATAGTCATCTGTGAGGCTAGTCCTCATCAGAAGGAACATCAAGACTAAAAGGAGCACTAATCCTAGATCTGGTGGCTAAAGCCCTAGGAGGTGCTAAAGCTCTAAGACTCCTGGTACGGCCGGCAGGACCAAAAGCGGGTACAACCCTAGAAGATCTGGTAGAAGGAGGCGAAAGATGATCAGCTGGCTCAATAGGATCCGGAACGAAGTCAACTAGTGCAGTAGAAGGAGCAGGTGTAGTAGGAGGATCTCGACTGACCACCTCATAAGCATCAGCTCCGCCTACACTGTCGCTGTCAGTGCCTACCACCTCAGTGGCTCGGTCAACATCCTGATCACCTCCATCAGCAATATCAGTATGGTCGCTCTGGTGATCGCCACCGTCATCATCATCATCATCATCATCATCATCATCATCATATGAAGCAGGAGCTGGTGCAGCAGGAGGTATAAGTGATCTCAGAAGATCCTCAAGACGTGTAAAACCCTCCTCCATAGATCTGCGGATCTCAGCATGCTCTGAGGTAGTCTGTGCTCGTAGAAGCTCGACCTCGCTACGCAGCTGAGTCACCTCTCCTCTGATCTGTGTGAACTGGGCTTTGGCATGCTCCTCAAAGGATAATCCGGTAGATGGTGGTGGAGGAACTGAAGCATCAGGTGACAGGTGCTCTGCCTGTGTCGATGGTACATCCACTGGAGGAAGGACTGCTGGCTCAGATGGTCCAGCCTTAGCCTCTCGAATCTCATCCTCCTCATCTGGCTCCTGGCCAGACTCTCTCCGAACCCATCGACCTCCAACCATCCTGAAACCCATGCGGTGCAATGACCTCTCATCATATACATCTGTGTGCAGTATCTCCTTGGGGATCTCCCCCTCCAATGATACTCCACAAGCTTTGAAAAGACGGGTCAGTGCCATCCCGTATGGCAAACAGTGTCGGCGCTGAGTGGCAGCATCATGCATTTGTGACAGCATCAAGGCCGGTATGTCAACTGGTCTCCTCTCGATCAGACTGGTCATCAACATCAGCTCTCTCTCCGTGATGAAATCAAATCTGCCAGTCTTCGGTAGAAGGATCCATGCGGTAATGTGGTGCAGCAGTCGCATCTCTAAAGATAACTGGTTCGCAGTAACTACTGAGATACCGCGAACATCCTCTCGCTCAAGGATGCATCTGAAAGATGCCTCTCTATCATCAACTGAGAACGCACTGACTCCTCTCCGGGGTATCTCCCATACTCGGCTCAGCAACTCATCAGTCAATGAAATCTATATACCTCTGACGGATGTCGTCCATAAGAGTCGTCGACAGTCCAGGGCACCGTAAAACTTCCTCACCAGGTGAGGATAGTATCTCTCCTGCATGGTGCAGAAGGGTACTAACCCTGCATCTGAGAGTATCTCTCTAATACCAAAATGGTGCCTGTCGAAATAGTGTAGATCTACTCTCCTCCCTGAAACTACTGACTTCCCTGCCATCCTCTCTGCAGGGGGGGAGCTCGGAGTGGCTGAACTGCTCTGCGGAGCGGGATCGAATCTGGCCTTCGACCTCCTCTCACTACCCCGACTAGGCCTTGCTCTAACTGCAAGTCTCTTCCTAGGACCCATATCAGCCAACTGACCAGGAAGAATGAAAAAGGTTCAGAACAAACGACTGGCCATAGGTGAGATTAGAGTTTAAATTGGTCTCAAAAACCAGAATTAATAAGTTTTGATCAAGATGAGAAATTTTGAGTAAAATTTGTAGGTAAAATTTGTATTGGGTGGAGCACATTTGAATCCTAAAAATTATTTTTGAAGAAAAAAAAAATCATGGGATTTAGGTTTTAAGCATTTAGGGTTTTTGCAAATAGGCGAAAATATTCAAAATGCAATACTAGAAATCCTTCCTAATCATCAATAAAAGGATTTATTACATTTAAATTAGATGAAAACCCATTTTATTTTGCCCAAAATTGATGAAATAGTGATTTTTGTGAAAAAGGGTTGAAAAACACCAAAAAGATGAGGGAAATTCGAGGAAAACAAATCTAAAACAAGATTCCCTCAAATGGAATTTTAGAAATTTACTAAAACACACAAAAATCCAGTTAGATTGAAGAAAAAAGTTCGGAAAACCTAAAACACGATTATTTGGTTTAAAAACAATAAAGTTAAAAACAAAGAGAAATAAAAACTAAATTAGAGAGGGAAAATACCTGATTTGAGACGGATTGAAGGGTGAAAAGACGGGTTTGGACAGGGGGGACCACTATTCCAAGAAATTTGGGGAAGGAAAATTTTCAAAAAACCTTTCGTTCGGCCCGTTATAAAATAGTTCAGATTCGCAAGTGTCGACACTTCGGATTTGTCAAGTGTCGACACTTGGTCAGGTGTCGACACTTGACACTTTCCAAGTGTCGACACTTGGCCAAGAAAATTCGAGAAAATCCGGGAAAAAATAAAAAAAATAAAATTCTTGGGGTTTAAAACAATAAGTGTTGATCTTTTAGGACAAGGTAAAAAGGATACTAAGAGAGTCCTAGGAGAATGGATCAATTACACCTAACTCCCTTCTAATCAGATAGAACCTATCCTCACTCAAAGGCTTTGTAAACACATCAGCTAATTGATCATTGGTACAGACAAAATCAAGAATTATGTTTGAGTTTTGTTCATGATCTCTTATGAAATGATGTCTTATTTCAATGTGTTTACTTCTTGAATGTTGCACTGGATTTTTAGATAAGTTGATTGCACTAGTATTATCACATCTTATGGGTGTCTTAGTTAGTTTTATGCCAAAGTCTTCGAGTTGTTGTTTGATCCAGAGGATTTGAGCACAACAGCTCCCAACTACTATATATTCGGCTTCTGCCGTAGATAGAGTAACAGAGTTCTGTTTCTTGCTACTCCAGGAGATCAAATTTACTCCAAGAAACTGACAGGTTCCACTAGTACTTTTACGATCAAGTTTACATCCAGCAAAATCAGCATCAGAATAAGCAATTAAATCACATGAAGAATCTCTAGAGTACCATAAACCAATTTTAATTGAGCCAGATAGATATCTAAATATGCATTTAACAGCCAAAAGATGAGACTCTTTAGGATTGGACTGATATCTAGCACACATACAGACACTAAACATGATATCTGGCCTACTGGCAGTAAGATATAATAACAAACCAATCATGCCACGATATAATTTTTGATCAATTGATTTACCTGATTCATCCTTGTCAAGTCTACATGTAGAGCTCATAGGGGTACCCAATGGCTTAGTGTTCTCCATCCCAAACTTCTTGAGTATTTCTCTTGTGTATTTTGTTTGGTTGATGAAGATCCCCTCTTTGGTTTGCCTTATCTGGAGTCCGAGGAAGAAATTTAGTTCTCCCATCAAGCTCATCTCGAACTCACCCTGCATTAGACTTGCAAAATCTTGACAAAGAGATTCATTAGTAGCACCAAATATTATATCATCAACATAGATTTGTACTACTAAGAGATCATCATTCTTTTTCTTTAAAAACAATGTTTTATCCACATTTCCTCTAGCAAAATTATTTTTTAGTAGAAAAGAGCTTAAACGATCATACCAAGCTCTTGGAGCTTGTTTTAATCCATATAAAGCTTTATGAAGTTTATAAACATGATTTAGAAATTCCGAATTTTCAAAACCAGGAAGTTGTTCAACATAAACTTCTTCTTCAATTAATCCATTCAAGAAAGCACTTTTAACATCCATCTGATACAGTTTAAAGTTCATAAAACAGGAAAAAGCCAATAGTAGCCTAATTGCCTCAAGTCTAGCCACAGGAGCAAAGGTTTCATCAAAATCTATCCCTTCCTCCTGATTGTATCCTTTGGCAACTAGTCTAGCTTTATTTCTAATTACTATTCCATTTTCATCAAGTTTGTTTCAAAAAACCCATTTTGTGCCAATAATTGATGTGTTTGAGGGCCTATCTACTAGTATCCAAACATTGTTCCTTTTAAATTGATTAAGTTCATCTTGCATAGCATTTATCCAATTACTATCACATTCAGCTTCCTCAATAGTTTTAGGTTCAATTTGAGACACAAAAGCTAAGTAGTCACAAATATTTCTAAGAGATGATCGAGTACTTATACCTTTAGATGGATCACCTATAATTAGTTCTTTTGGGTGTCCATGAGCATACCTCCATTCTTTTGGTAAAGGATCAACAGTTGAGGTATCTTCATCACCTTGTGCTTGATCTTTGTCGATGTTCTGATCATCATTCTGTTCCTTGGTAAGTTCATCATTGTTGTTTCTTTCTTCAGTCTTCTTGTTACCTGATTCATCAAAAAGTACATCTTCTTTTCTTGAAGATTTTTGGTTAGTTTCGTCAAATACTACATGAATGGATTCTTCAACAACAAGTGTCCTTCTGTTGAAGACCCTGTATGCCTTACTAGATGTGGAGTAGCCTAGAAAGACTCCCTCATCTGATTTGGCATCAAATTTACTTAGATTGTCTTTACCATTATTTAAGATGAAACAACGGCAACCAAAAACATGAAAATAACGGATTGAAGGTTTTCTACCCTTCCAAAGCTTATAAGGAGTTTTCTTTAAAATCGATCGAATTAAAACACGATTTAAGATATAGCATGCAGTATTTATGGCTTCCGCCCAAAAGTATCTAGGTAAATCATTTTCACAAAGCATGGTGCGTGCCATTTCTTCAAGAGATCTATTTTTTCTTTCTACTACCCCATTTTGTTGAGGTGTCCTAAGTGCAGAAAAATTGTGATTAATTCCATTTTCAATACAGAATTTATTGAAATCGGCATTTTCAAATTCAGTTCCATGATCACTTCTTAAGGAAATTACTGAAACACCTTTTTCATTTAAAACTCTTTTGTGAAATCTTATGAATTCAGAAAACGTTTCATCTTTGTGTGCTAAAAACATGACCCATGTAAAACATGAGAAATCATCTACAATGACTAGACCAAACTTCTTACCTCCCAAACTAGATGTTCTAGTAGGCCCAAAGAGGTCCATATGAAGCAATTCTAAAGGTCTAGATGTAGAGATTACTCCTTTAGGTTTGAAAGAAGATTTTGTTTGTTTTCCAAGTTGACATGCACTGCAAATCTTATCTTTTACAAAATTCAGTTTAGGCAAATCTTTTACTAAATTCTTTTTGCTAAGTTTTGAAATTAAATGCATGCTAGCATGTCCTAGTCTACGATGCCAAAGCCAACTAGCTTCATCGATCTTGGCTTCCATTGTCACTAGACATTGACCTTTCTGAATAGGGAGATCATCAAGATCAACCATATAAATATTGCCATGCCTATGACCGATGAATTTAATGCCATTGTCATCTAGACTAGAAACAATGCACAAAGAAGATTCAAAAACAACTTTAAAATTTTTGTCACAAAATTGACTAATACTAAGCAAGTTATGTTTTAAACCATCAACATATAAAACAATATCAATATAAGAGGTAGGGGTGATATGGATTTTACCAATACCAATGATTTTTTCCTTTCCATTATCACCAAAAGTTACATTGCCACCATTTTGATATGTGAGTGATGAGAACTGCTCCACATCTCCTGTCATATGCCTTGAGCAACCGCTATCAAGATACCACATTCTCTTCTTGTTGGTTACAAGGCATACCTGCAATAAAGATCAAGTGGAGACTTTAGGTACCCAAGCCATCTTGGGTCCTTTTTGGTTAGTGGCATTGGTTCCTTTTGGAACCCAAACTTTTTTAGTTTTTCTTAATTTTCTTTTGTTGCACATGTAAGATTTATGTCCTATAACACCACAAGTATAGCATGTAATTGAAGAAGATGCAGGTACAAAGAAATTTTTAAGGAGTTTTTGTTTCTTATGAGTTCTGAATCCTAAACCAGCTTTGTCAAATACTGCTCTTTGGTTATTTAACAGTAAATTCAATTTTTCAGAACTGTAAGTAAATTTTTCGACAAAAGGCTTTAGTTTATCGATTTCCTCTTTATATTTCTTGTTTTCCATTAAAATTTCTTTGTGTTGTCTTGACAATTTTTCATTTGAAACTAAGTTACTTTTCTTTTCAAGTATATTCTTTTCATTTTCAAGACCCATAATCTTATCATTTAGATTTTTATTTTTTATTAGAAGGTATTCATTCTCATTTGAAAGGTTGTTATTTATTTTAGCTAGTTCCAGATTTTGCTTCTTTAAGTCTTTATGTTTTGACTTTAATTTTTGAAATTCTATTACTAGTTCATCAAAAATTTCATGAAGCTCATCAAAAGATAATTCATTTTCGATTTCAGAACATACCTCTTCTTGATCGGCCATTAGACAGAAATTTGCTACTTCCTGTTGTTCTTCCTCAGAGCTGGAGTCTTCACTTTCGCTCCAGGTTGCCATCATGACCTTTTTCCTTAACTTTCTTCTGCCTTTCTTTAGTAAGGGGCAGTCTACCTTGAAATGCCCTGGCTTTTTGCACTCAAAACATGTGGGCTGCTCCTCCTTCTTCTTCTTATCTTTTTCTTTACTGGGCTCACCCTTCAGAGGTTTCTTTTTGTAGTTGAATTTCTTTTTCCTCATAAACCTTCTGAACTTCCTTGCCAACATAGCAGTTTCATCTTCTTCGTCATCCTCTTCAGAGTCTTCGCTTGAGTCTTCTCTGGTAGTAGATTTGAATGCTATTGTCTTTTTCTTTTTGTCCACCTCTCCGTTCTTCTGTTTGATAGATAGTTCATATGTCATTAAGGAGCCCAACAGTTGTTCCAGTGGGAGAGTGTTGACATCTTTTGCTTCTTCGATTGCAGTGACCTTTGCATCCCATGAAGCTGGTAGAGACCTGAGAAGTTTATTTACAAGTTCACCATTAGAAATTATTTTTCCTAAACTTCTCATGCCATTCACAATGTTTATGAACCTAGTATACATTTCACTGATAGATTCAGTAGGTTCCATTTTAAACATTTAATAAGTGTGAATTAGCATGTTGACTTTGGTGGTCTTTACTTGGTGTGTACCCTCATGGGTAACCTCAAGTGTATCCCAAATCTCTTTTGCGGAGAGACAGTTGGATATTCTGTTAAACTCACTAGGATCAAGAGAACAGAATAAAAGATTCATTGCCTTTGCATTAAGCTCAATTTGCTTAATGTCACTCTCATCCCAATCATCTTTCATTTTAGGGGTGAGAATGCCATTAATCATCATTGTAGGCTGATGAGGACCTTTTACTATTGTTCTCCATAAATTATAATCAAGAGCTTGTATAAATATGCGCATGCGTGTCTTCCAGTATGTGTAATTTGTGCCATTAAACAGTGGGGGTCGGTTTGAGGCTTGACCTTCAACAATACCCATGCCTATTGGGGCTGCCATGATCTTTTACTCAAGATCCTTGGACCTACAAGAGAGTACCGGTGCTCTGATACCACTTGTTGCCCAGAAATGGAGCCCAAGAGGGGGGGTGAATTGGGTCTTTTAAAAATTTAACATAATAAAACAAATGGTCTAGTGGTGCTTGTGAGTAACAAATAATTAGATGCAAGATAATAGCACTTAATTAAAGAATACAAAAAGAAAAGAGCAATCACACACAAACACAAGATATATAGTGGTTCGGTGCAAACCTAGCACCTACATCCACTCCCCAAGCCACCCTTGGGAATTCCACTATAATCCATACCAGATTACAGTTGACTTGTTTTTACAAGGCTCACAAGTCAAAAACCTATGTTGGTTTTATCACTTAGGCTCACCAACAAACCTAACTACTTGTTTTGTCTTCGGGCTCACAAGTTAACCCTAGTTGGTTTTAACACTTTGGCTCACCAACTAACCACAATAACCTTCTTTCAAGACACCCTTGAAAGCAAGGTTAAAGCACAACAAATCAGATATAAAATTTAAATGCTACAACAAACTCTCTTCAAGAGTGGATTGGAATCTTTGAAGCCCAAGGATTGCTTTGACTTCACTCTTCTTCAAGTTGCCTCCTTTTGGAATGTAGTAGATTTGAGCAAATAGGCTTTTTCAGTGGAATCAAGCTAGAAGAGGCTTTTGATTTGAAGTTTGGAGAGAATAAAAGCTTTTTTGGCTTTAGAGTGGACTTGAATGCTCTTGAGTAGACTTCTCTCTTTTTCTTCTTGACTTCTTCTCACTTCTCTTGCTTTAAAATGAGGTTGGTGGAGATTAAATACACCAAAAACCTTCTAAAAATGGTTTGTGACCGTTGGAGCATTGGAAATAGCCGTTTGGAGCTTGAAATCCCTTTTTGCAATCCAGAAAAATAGATCCGTTAGAGCTGTCAGGCTGCAAGTGTCGACACTTGGCTGTCAGGTGTCGACACTTGGCTGTCAGGTGTCGACACTTGAATTCTGGGAGTCGACACTTGATCATTCAAGTGTCGACACTTGATGCACAGGTGTCGACACTTGACACAAAAAATTCTCGAACCAACAAGTTCTGTATTTTCAAAATTCTCAGGCCTTGAGTCGACACTTGAAACCTAAGTGTCGACACTTGGTGTCGACACTTGAATTCTAGGTGTCGATACTTGGCGTGCCAAGGATTTTTCTTCGTGCCAAATGCTAAAGTGTCGACACTTGTCTGTCCAGGTGTCGACACTTGAGACTGAAAACATCCAGAATCAAGAGTAAAAGCCTCGAAATCAAAAATAAAATTCATAAATGCATAAACACATAATAGTTAAGCAAATATTAGCCCTTTTTCAATGAAGAGAATGTCCGGATATGTGAGAATTGCTCCGTGCCATTGCGTGCCATACACCATAAGTTTTTGGAATTTTGAGGTGCTTTCTTCCTGAAAACTCGCAACTTGAAATTCACATTAGAATACAATATGTGCTCAATGTTTTGTTATTCATCAAAATCACTGGGTGGAGCCAACAATGAAGAGATAGATTAGGGTTTTTGGTTGCTTGGGTTTTGAGAGAGAGAAGGAGAAGAGAGGAGGGATTGGTGGGAAGTGCCTGCCCAAGGTGGTGGTGATTTGTATCATGCATCAAGGACAAGGAGGGAACTTATGTCTCATTTCTTCTTGGACTGCAACGAAGAAAAGACCAAACTATAGAGACTAAGAGATGAGGCAGCAAACATGGGAACCTAAAGAGTGTTGATGGTGAGACCCACATTATGGGCATCAAGGTTTAATTTTGCATATGCATTATAGGTGTTTGTAAGTGATATTGAGTAGCAGAAATATCAGGTGAGACCCACATTATGGGCATTAGGGACTTCTTCTATAACTTCAAGATAAAACATTATCTCCAACAGGAAGTTAAAAATCTTTCATAAAATCTTGTTTAGTTTTTTTTTTATAGTTCCTTTATTACACTAACTACTTTGGTAGTTAGAAAAAGTTAATGCATTAGGAAACCATATAATGTCCTTTAGCATCTGTGGCATATTATGATATTCTGAGAGTCATAACTCAGTCCACAAGTGATAGATATTCTTAGTAGGAGGGGTTAATAAAGTTAGTTTTATGTTTTATGTAGAGATGTCATAATCTTTTAACTATAGTATCATAATTTCTGAACTAGGATGTCATTATCCGATTTTTGCATGCGATTATAATTCTTTAATATCTATGGCATGCTATAACATTCTGAGAGTCATAATTTAGTCCACAAGTGATAGGTATTCCTCTTAGGAGGGGTCAATACCTTTAGTTTTATATTTTCTGTAGGGATGTCATAATATTTTAAATAGGATGTCATAATCTTTTAACTAGGATATCATAATCTCTGAACTAGGATATCATAAGTTCAAATATCATACTTAAATATTTTATTTTCTCCTGATCTTTTTATCATACTATGACAATCTTAGTCAAGCCAATGCATGGTTGAAAAGTCCTATCATGAAGGACAAAAATCTTCATTTTTTATTTTATGCCGAAGTATTTAAATTTGAAGTTTTTGATACTGAAATTTTCTCAGAAGCATATTATTACAATATGGATGTCATATTTCAGTAATGCATACTTAAATACTTTTGGTACACAAGATCAAAACATCTAGTTTATGATTTTGTACAGGGATCTTGTAGTTTTTTAATTAGAATATCATAATTTTTAAACTAGGATGTCATAATCCTGTTTCGACATATTTTTATGATCCTTTAGCATCCGTGGCATGTTATGACATTCTGGGAGTCATAACTCAGTCCACAAGTAATATGTATTCCTGGTAGGAGGGGTTAATATATTTAGTTTCATATTTTATGATTGGGTATCATAATCTTTTAACTAGGATGTCATAATTTTTGAACTAGGGTATCATAAGTTCAAATATCTTTTTTTAGAAATTTTATTTTTTCCTGATCTTTTTATCACAATTTGACAATCTTAGTCAAGGCAATTCATGGTTCAAAAGTCCTGTGATGGAGGACAAAAGCCTTCATTTTTTATTTTGTACTGAGCTATTCATATTTCGAAGTTTTTGATACTGAAATTTTCTTGCAAGTATATTATTATAATGTAGGTGTCATATTTCAGCAATGCATACTTAAAACTTCTAGTACGCAGGATCAAAATATCTTGTTTATGATTTTGTATAGGAATATCATAGTTTTTTAACTAAGGTATCATAATTTTTAAACTAGGATGTCATAATCCTATTTCGGCATATATTTGTGATCCTTTAGCATCCATGACATGTTATGACATTCTGGGAGTCATGAATCAATCCACAAGTGATAGGTATTCATGGTAGGAGGGGTTAATATATTTAGTTTCATGTTTTATGATCGGGAGTCATAATCTTTTAACTAGGGTGTCATAATTTCTAAACTAAAGTGTCATAAGTTCAAATATCTTTTTTTAGAAATATTTGGTTCCTTATCCATATTATTACACTGTCGTGTCATATTCTATCCAATGCATAACATAATAATTATTATGCTCTAGATAAAATGCCTTCAAAAACTATGGATATCAATGTTTATAAATTTTTTTACAGATATTTCTACATATGGCATTGAAATTATAGATTTAGAAAAAATTGAACATGATCACTTGGATGAGTTTGCTGGTATTATTCACCAGATTGCACCTTCTCCTATCATCTTGAATGCAAAGAACGAGTATATTGATCCTCAAATTGGAATGGAGTTCAATTATATAAATGATATATACAATTTATATAATGGATATGCAAGGAGAGTATGTTTTGGAATCACAATAGTAGTAGTAGGTCCAACAATAACAAAAAAATATGCTTCAAGCATTGACATGTTGGAGGCAAGAAAAATTTAGAAAAATTGATAACTCCATGAATCCTAGGGATATTGGCAAAATTGATTGTAAGGCTTCGATAAAAGTAAGACTAAATTCTAAAAATAGTAAGTGGATATTGGATGATATTTTTCTAGAACATAACCATGAGCTATCCATATCATCAGCTGGTTATCTACGATCTTATAGGAGGATCAACATACTAGAAAAGGCAGAGATTAGCAATTTACATGCCGTGAATATTTTCATAACTCAAATATACTCTATCATGGCTAGAAGGAAAGGGGATAGAAGATAATTAGATTTCATAAAGAAGGATGCTCATAATTTTATCTATCGGGAATGTCAGAGTCAATTGAAAGAAGGAAATGCATAGTCAATGGTAATCCATTTCATATAATTACAAGTAAAAAATCTAAATTTCTTTTATACTTTGGACCTAAATGATAATGGATAGCTCAGATCTGTCTTCTAGATCCATCCTAGATCAAGATTGGCAAGCACTTTAATGATGTACTGATCTTTGACTCAACCTATTTGATAAATATATATCAAATACCTTTTTATCCATTTATCAGAGTCAACCATCATAGACAGTCAACATTGCTTGGTTGTACATTATTATTAGATGAGAGGACTGAGACATTTAAATAGGTATTCCAATCATTATTGGATGCAAATGGTGGTCAACCATCTAATGCCATCATAACTGACCAAGATAAGGCAATCGAGATTATTGTTATTGATGTTTTTCCCAATGCACACATAGATTTTATCTTTGGCATATATTAAAGAAGATTTCTAAAAAGATTGGCAATATTTGCACTGTAAATCTCAAATATATGGTTGAGTTTAAAGAGGCAATATATGATTCAGTTACCATACTATCTTTTGAGAAAAGGTGGACACATTTAATGAAAAAATATGAAGAATGCAAGGCTGTAGATTGGTTGAATGACATTTATCAATATTGGGATAAATGGGTTCCAGTTTACTCTGAGGATAAATTCTTCGTAGGTTTGTAAGTTATTATGATTGATTGATATTCATGTTTATAAATTTTCAATAAAGTTTGTATATTTAATGCTTCTTTTTTTTCATAATTTTGTATAGAGATGTCAACTTCACAAAGAAGTGAGAGCATCAATCACTTCTTCGATGGGTTTATAAACTCAAAAATTACACTCAAGAAATTCATCGATAAGTATGAAGATGTCTTGAAGAAAATATATGAAGTAATAAATGAGGAAGATAATAAAATGTTGCAAATGAATCTTTCCTAAAGATATCCTCTCTTTTTGAGAGACAAGCAACAGGAAAATATACAAAGCACATATTCAAAAAAATTCAGAATGAGGTCCTTAAAATGGCTACATCAAATACTAAATTAATTAAAATAGTTGACAACTGTGACGTATATCCTGTTAAATCATTTGAAAGAATTAAAGTTGATAGAATGAAGAAGGAGATTATAAAAAATTATGTGATTTCATATGACAAAATTTTGGAGGATGTTAAATGCCAGTGTAGATCCTTTTAGTATAAGGGTTACTTGTGAGACATGCCTTATTGGTTCTTCATCAAAGCGATGCATTTCGTATCCCAGATAAATACTTCTTGAATAGATGGTGCAAGGACATGAAATACCAATTCAATGATTTTGAATGCAAAACTCAATTTTGTGATAAAAGCACACGAAAATCATGGTACGTAGTCAAGGAATTAATAAAATTTAAATGTCTTATTTTATGTTTACATAAACCTATCATATGTCATGAAATCCTAATACAAATATTATATGTTATTGATTGTAGATATGCTTTGATGAGTCATCAGATGATAAAGCTTGTAAAGATAGCCTCCATATCTGAAGATGCATTTAATTTAATGATGGAAGATCTTACACCATTATTCAAAAGAGCTGTAAAAACTAACTGTACAGCTAAGCAAAGTACATAACTTCTAATCCAAGATCCTGACCAAGTTACTGCAAAAGGTCATCCAAGAGAATAGAATTAAGAGTGGAGTCGAGAAGAAGTCAAAGAGATCAAGAAAAAATATGGATAAGGCTTTCGATGATACTCATGTATAAAATAAAAGAAGAGCTAGTACAAGCAAGAGATAGACTTTCTATAATATAGTGAAAGTATCCGAACAAGTAATTGAATCCACTATACCATCTTCCGATCCTTTTTTAGATAAATTTAATGCTTATATATGCAGTCAACTAATACAGAAGAGGATATAAAATGCTGAACTTCCCTACAGTCTTGTATATATTTATATTACTCGTAAAAATTTAAAACAGGTGTATTGGACATGTGAATGAATATGTTTATTTAAAATATAAATTTCAGGACTACTTTTTATGCCCAAAGACTAAAACAGGAATAACAAATTTATGACATCCCTTGATATAATGGATGATATCCAATTACAAAATTAGAATATCCCAGTAGGACATAAGAAATTAAAAGAAATAATTGCTCCTAACATGACTTCTCATCATCCATGTTATGAATAATGACTCCCAGATTATCAAAAAATATCACGAATTCTAGAAGATTACTCAAATAGGCCGAAACAGTATTACGACATCCTAGTTAAAAACTATGATACTCATCCAAAAAATATAAAATCAAGGTTTCTAAACCTTATACCTGTAATACATGTTATCCATGGCTTGGTTTATGACTTCCAGAGTGTCAAAAAATATCATGAATGCTAGAAGATTACTCAAATAGGCCAAAACATTATTACAACATCCTAGTTTAAAAACTACGAGATCATAGTTAAGAAACTACGACATCCATGTAGAAAATATAAAATCAAAGTTTCTAACCCCTTCTACCTATAATAAATGTCATCCGTGGCTTGGTTTATGACTCCTAGAGTGTCAAAAAATATCATAGATACTAGAAGATTATTCAAATAGGCTGAAACAGTATTACGACATCCCAGTTAAAAAACTACGATATCCTGGTTAAAAAACTATGACATCCATGTAGAAAATATAAAATAAAATTTCTAACCCCTTCTACATGTAATACATATCATCCGTGACTTGGTTTATAACTCCCAGAGTATTAAAAAATACCATGAATACTATATGATTAAACAAATAGCCCAAAACAATATTATGACATCCTAGTTTAAATACTATTATACCTTAGTTAAAAAACTATGACACCCATGTAAAAAATATAAAATAAAAGTTTCTAACCCCTTCTACCTATAATACATGTGATGTGGCAAGATCGTTGACGTGGGTCCTAGTCAGATCCAGCCGAATGCCACGCTGGCAGAAGTTGCCATGTCAGACCTTCTCTTTGAGCTCCTTCGCTGGGTGGCTCCCTCAAGGCCGAGCCCGCCTCGACCAAACTGGAGCACCCGCTTTTCGAGCCCCTTCGCCGGGCGGCTCCCTCGAGGTCGAGCCCATCTCGATCGAACTGGAGCTCCCGCTCTTCGAGCTCCTTCATTGAGTGGCTCCCTCGAGGTCGAGCCCATCTCAATCGAAGTAGAGCTCCCGCTTTTTGAGCTCCTTCGCTGGGCAGCTCCCTCGAGGTCAAGCCCACCTCAGTCGAAATAGAGCTCCTGCTCTTCGAGCTCCTTTGCCGGGCGGCTCCCTCGAGGTCTAGCCCACCTCGACCGAAGTTCCCACTTTTCGAGCTCCTTCACTGGGCGGCTCCCTTAAGGTCGAGCCCATCTCAATCAAAGTAGAGCTCCCGCTCTTCGAGCTCCTTCGCCAGGAAGCTCCCTCGAGGTTGAGCCCGCCTCGGTCGAAGTCGAGCTCCTCCTCGAGCCAAGCTCTCTTCGGACGAGAGGTCCGGTAGCCGGAGATCGTCCCCATGGCCAAAATCCACAGTGCTCCAAGGGATCCAGAAGCGGAAAGAAGAGGACGTCACCACCTTCCTGAGCGATGGCACGTCGCCCAACGACCATGGAGGGGCACCCCCAGTGTGCCATGATTTCTCCCGCCACTGTTTACACCAGATAAGAAAAGGCACCCTAGCCAAGGCACTGCACTTTGCAGTCGACCATTTACACCACCTGAAAGAGAAAACCATGCCAAAGGATTCAAACCAGGGGGCGACTGCTCCCTGATCGAGGCCTTGCCAAATTTTTCGAAGTATAGCGACCGGCTAGGAGGTCAGAGCCTGCGACATGACTCCCTATCATGAAAGAGGAAAGGCAAGAGGGCGTACGGCACGAAACGCTGCTGATCGTTGACCTTCCGGCACCTGCAGAGAGGGAGGGACTCGAGGTAGATAGAGGGAAGGATCCGCAGCCTAAAAGGGATTTCAAGAGGCCTTCAAAAGAGGTAAGCAAGCAAAGGCAAGAGAGGGAGGAGTGAGCAAGGGATAGAGTGCTCTGAAGCTACCGGAGAACTCGTCGAAAGAGTCTCGACGGACACAACCACCATAGCTCGAGCTCTCCTCCATCGTTGCCATTCTCACTCAACTTTCTTCTTCTAAAGCAAAACCTCCTCCTCCAAGCATGGGATCCGATCAGGGGCCCACCTGGGAGGATTTGTTTTCCTAGATCGTCACTGACTTGATCGTCGGAGTGCCCTCGCCAGGATCCCCAACCCAGGTCTCCTCTGTTTTGCAGGTCCGGGCGCGCGAGCTAGGTTCCAATGAGGTTAGCTTCCAGCACCGTCCTCGAGCTACAGGCTACGACGATTTAGGCAGCAACAGATTAGCATGCCAGGAAGGGAGGCAGGACACAGTCTGACTCAGGCCAATCCCTACACGTGCAACTCCACCCGAAGCATGGTGATGAGCGCGCACAAGAGGTCTCCACCAATCATGTAGGATACCCTCCTTCTCATGGGGGCCCATGTAGTCCAGAAAGGGAGCCCCCCGCTCCACCGCCATTGCCTCCGATGGATGTCTAGTTGGCCGTGCTCACCTAGTAAATGTAGGTTCTAACTGCGGCAGTGCGACAATTGCAGTATCAACATCGGTCCCTGGTACCCACCAATAGCCAGGGACTCCCGCGGCCCAAGCCACCACACCCCACGATAGCGTGCATTCCTTCCAAGGAAGGACATCACTACCGTGGGCCACGACTGATCCCCGGGGAAGACACCGGACCTCGACGAAGAGACAATGGACCGGGTCTGTCTATCGGGAGAGCCGGCCTTCGGGCAGGTCGCTGCTAAGCACCATCGAAGCCGTCGAGGCAAGGCCGCCTGTCACGACCCCCCTCAACTGTCACCTTCGTCTCCTCCGATGGCCTCAGTGGAAGGCTCCACCGTTGAGGCCATCAGGCGCATGGCTGAAAGGCACTTGGAGGTACAGGAGCGTAAGCTAGCGAAACTATCCTGCCAGTTTGCAAACTTGCAGGGCTCCTCCCGTGAGCCAACGGGCCATGACGCCCGTCCACCCCTCCCAAGAAATCCAAGAGGAGCCGATCCCGAGTCGGTTCTGCATGCCATATGTGGATCCCTATGACGGGATCACCGACCCTCTGGACCACCTAAAGAGCTACAAGGCTCTCATGAGAGTCTAGGGAGCGACCGATGCCTTTCTATGCATCGCCTTTCCAGCCACTCTTAAGAAGACCGCTCGGGTCTGGTTCATCCGTCTCTAGCCCGAAAGCATTAATTCCTTTGCACAGCTAGAAAAGCTAGAAAGGAGGTTCGTGGCGTACTTCGATGCCTGGCGGAAGGTTCCACGAGAAGTAGATGATAAATGCATAAAAATTAAATATTAAAACATTAAGTTAAATATTAAATTACTCGTATTTGATTAAATTTTATATTTTTATGCAGAGTTTTAAATGATTGAACCTCACCAACATGAAGATCAAATTTTTGGGATCCAACGACATGAATAGCATGATTTTTAAAGCATGGGATTCAAGTTACTGGTTCAACGTGAACCAGCTCAACGGTTCATGTAACAATCCAATGGTCCACATCGTCCATGGCAGCTGGTCCACGGAGCAGATCCGTGGACCACAGGCCTCCTCAAGCCACGATTTCGCCAGAGGAAATCACCGGAACGCTCTCCTCGACGCCGGGATCCTCCTCACAGCCAGAAAAGCCAATTCTCGCTGGAAAATCCTAGCAAAACATCTCTCGACTGCTGCCTTCTTCCTCTTCTTGCCACCGTGAACAGCACTCCACCACGCCGTCGGGTTCTTCCAAGCCGCAAGCCATGTATGACTTCCTCCAAACAACGTGCTGCTGCTGCTCTCATGCTGTCCAAGCTCTCCAACGCCATGCTCAGCCATTCCAAGCATCCACCATCGCTCTCTTCTGTGGTCGTGAGTAATTTTATGGTAGTAAGTAATTTGTGGTAGTAAGTTATTTTTTGCCTATTTGTTAGGCAGTTATTCCTTTTGTGTATTCCCCTATTTAGGTAGTTATTCCTTTGTATATTCCCTAATTAGATTGGTCCTAGATTATATATATGTAATAGGGGTTTAATGTTCATATATACAAAAATAGAGGAAGTTCTTTCTTCTACATGGTATCAGAGCCCTAGGGTTTGATTCCTGGGGTACTGTATGGCTTTCTTTTTTTCCGTATCGGATCCTTCCTCCGACCACACATTTCTTCGGGCGTACCCATCGATCTCCGCCGTGGTCCCTGCCTCCACAGACGGAGAGAGAGAGGAGACGGGCAGTCTTCCCTCCTGCTGAACCTTCGGTCGTGGTCCCTGCATCCACAGACGAAGACGGCTTGACGCCATCAACCTCGGACCTCCGGCGACGGATCGACATCGGACCCTCCCCTCGGATCGCCATCAACCTCGGACGCCATCGACTTCGGATTCCCCGGCGACGCCATCGACTTGACCTCGGACCCCGACAGACGGCTCGCTGCTGCACCCCTCGGATCCCCGGCGACGGCTCGCTGCTGCACCCCTCGGATCCCCGGCAACAGATCGACCTCGGATCCTCCGGCGACGCCCTCGACCTCCGGATCCGCTTAAGGCTCCGGATCTGGCTGCTGCACCCCTCGGATCCCCGGCGATGGATCGACCTCGAGGTATCAGAGCGGGACCGCAAGCTTCCTGCGGGATCGACCTCGACCTCCGGCGACGCCCAGGGTTCCGGATCCGGCTCTGCCACCGGCTCCGGATTCTCAGGCGATCTACCCGTAGGGAGCGGGACCGCAAGCTTCCTCCGGTCCACCGCCTCGCGGAGGTGGACGAGGAGCCTCTCCCTCCCCTCCTCCGGCCCCGCGTCGCCCTCACCGCCCTCCGCCGGCACCCGGATCCCAGTCGCACGCGTCGTGACGACGACGGCAATCGGATCCTGTCTCTGCTGCCGAGGTCGCCGTCCCTGCCGCTGGCTCATCCCTGCCGCTGGCTCCCTCTTATGCAAGGGAAGGCGTGACGACAAGGCGCCTTGGGCTTCCGAGGGTTTCTCCCTCACTTCTCCCTCGTCCGCGTGACGACGAGATGCCTTGGGCTTTGAGCCTTAGGCTTTCATGCATTTGGTGGTTCTGTGTCTGGTGAAGGACCAGGGCTTGCAGTGCCCTTTCCGTGCAACCCTGTTTTTTTTTTAAAAAAAAAAAAAAAAAAAGAGAAAAGAAGAAGGCCGATCAATATTTCCTGCTCTCATGGCCGATAAACAGTCGATCATTGCAACTGATCAAGCAGATTCTAATGCCTCTGCTACTGCCATTCTCGCAGACCTGACTGCTGCGATGAAGCAGCTCTTGACCCAGCAGACCGCGCCCCCGCATGTTGAACCTCCAGTTGCACCAATTGCTATTAAACTTGATGGAAAAAATTATGGCGTTTGGTCCCAGGTTGTTGAGATGTATGTTTCAGGTAAGGACAAACTGGGCTATTTGAATGGTAATTCTCCTGAACCCCCTCCTACTGATCCATTGTTTAGACAATGGAAGATTGATGATTCTACGGTGAAAGGTTGGCTCGTTAATTCTATAGACCCAGCCTTGATACCAAACTTTATTCGGTTTCCTACTGCCAAAGCTGTGTGGGATGCTGTGGCAACGACCTTTTTTGATGGATCTGACACCTCTCAAATCTATGATGTTAAAAGGCAGGTTTCTCAATTGAAGCAAGGTGGTGGACCCATCGAGAAATATTATAATGATCTTCAAGGGCTCTGGCGTGAGATTGACTTCCGCCGTCCGAATCCTATGCAATGTCCGGCTGATATTTTGAAGTACAATGCCATTATCAATGAAGATCGGGTTTATACCTTTTTAGATGGTCTCGACGATCGCCTTGATAATGTTCGTGCTGATATTATAAAGATGGATCCTTTTCCAACTATTGAGCAAGCTTATGCCCGAGTCAGGCGAGAAGATATGCGCCAATCTGTCATGCTCTCCACTCCTGTCAAGGTTACCTCTGGTTCCGCCATGGTGTCTCAGCGGGGCAAGGGTAATCAGTTAGTGCTTTCTGCCCGGGGACCTCGACCAAAACCTAATATATCTGAGGGATGCTCTCACTGTGGAAACCCTAAACATACAGCAGCATCTTGTTTTAAACTGCACGGCTATCCAGACTGGTGGGATGATTTTCAGAACAAGAAGAAAAAACCAGACTCCAAAAAGGGGCGGAATGGAGGGCAAGCCTCCTTAGTTACTAGTGGCTTATCATTAATTCCTATGGAGCCTGAATCTGCTAATGCCAAGTCTCTTGAAGGTAATTATGGGTTTGTCTTTGCTAATCGACATAATGATCATGGGTGGATAATTGATTCTGGAGCTACAGATCATATGACTCCAAAATCTGGTGACCTTCTTACATCCACTACACCACGTCGAGATCATATATACAATGCTACTGGACATGACTTTCCTGTAACGGTGGCTGGGCGTGTGTCTATCACGCCTTCCCTTTCTCTATCTCATACCTTGCTTGTTCCTTCATTGTCTAATCGTCTATTATCAGTTGGACAGCTTACTAGTGAGTTGAACTGTGTTGTGCTTATGTACCCTGACTTTTTCCTGTTTCAGGACATTCTCACGAAGGAGATTATTGGACGTGGTACTAAGTGGGAGGGGCTGTATTTTGTGGATGAAATAACTTCTGGACGGACCTATCATACTCGTGGACAGTTAACTCAAGAGAAGGAACTTTGGTTATGGCATCGTCGGTTAGGTCACCCATCCTTTGGATATTTACGGCACTTGTTTCCCAAGGTATTTCATGGTCTATCGAACTCTAGTTTTCAGTGTGATACATGTATTTTGGCAAAGAGCCATCGAACTTGTTTTCCTCCTAGTTTGAGTAAAAGTTCTACTCCTTTTTCCTTAATTCACTCCGATGTATGGGGTGCTTCTCCTATTACTACTATATCTGGTTTTCGATGGTTTATCATCTTTGTCGATGATTGCACACGTATGACTTGGCTATATTTGATGAAACATAAAAATGAGGCTGAAGCTATCTTCCGGACTTTCCACCGTATGATTCAGACTCAGTTTGGGGCCAAACTTCAGGTTCTCAGATCTGATAATGGTGGAGAATACTTAAGTAAACCTCTTGCAGCTTATTTTCAAGAACATGGTTTAATTCATGAAACCTCGTGCCCTCAAACTCCTCAGCAAAATGGTATCGCTGAGCGCAAGAATCATCATCTTCTTGAGACCACTCGGGAGCTTTTGGAAGGTAGCCATGTTCCCCATCGGTTCTGGGATTCTGCCATAGTCACAGCTACTTATTTGTTGAATCGCATGCCTTCCCGCATTCTGAAATATCGTACGCCAATGCAAGCACTTGCTGCCCATGTGTCTCTTCCTTCGGTTCTCACCTTACCTCCTAAAGTTTTTGGATGTGTCGCTTATGTCCATCTTCACAAAAATCAGCGAACCAAACTTGACCCATGTGCTGTTAAATGTGTTTTTCTTGGTTATGGCCCTTCTCAGAAAGGGTACCGGTGCTATGATCTTACCGAAAAACGTACGTATGTCACCATGGATGTAACCTTTATCGAGACAGAGTCCTATTTCCCCCCCCCCCAGTGCCCGGTTCAGGGGGAGACTAGTGGCAGAACCGGACAGTGGTGGGAAGTAGGAATTGCGGGAGCGACAGATGGATACGCTCGGCCACATGATTCTAAGGATGCACAATTAGACAACACTGAATTGTTGTATGAATCCGAACAAGAACAACAGCAACAGCCCTCCTTATCTCCGCCCTCTTCGCCCTCTTCAGTACCACTCCAAACTCCTGAGAATGTACCTGAGGTAAGTTCTTCTACTGTACTTGATCCTTTTGAAGATACTGATATGCTTACTGGTTATAAGCTACCCGATAGGCATAATAGGGGCAAACCTCCAAATCGGTATTCCCCAGATATAGAGGACCGTCGATGTCGATATCCTATTGCAGACTATGTATCTTCCAAAAGGCTGTCCACCCCACTACAAGACTTCGTGATTACTATCTCCTCAGTTCAAGTTCCAAACAGAGTTGAAGAAGCCATGAAGGATCCGAAATAGCTTCAAGCAATGAAGGTAGAAATGGAGGCTTTGGAGAAAAATCAAACTTGGAAACTTGTAGAACTACCAAAGGATAAAAAGCCAGTTGGATGTAGGTGGGTGTTCACCATCAAACATAAGGCAGATGGCACTATTGAGAGGTACAAGGCACGACTGGTAGCTAAAGGGTATACACAGACTTATGGGGTGGATTATCAGGAAACATTCTCTCCAGTTGCAAAGTTAGACACTATAAAAGTGTTGTTATCTCTAGCTGCAAACTTGGATTGGCCTTTGCATCAATTTGATGTAAAGAATGCTTTTCTTCATGGGGATTTAGAGGAGGAAATCTATATGGAGCTTCCACCTGGATACAGATGCACAGATAAACCGAATATGGTGTGTAAGCTGAAAAGATCTTTGTATGGGTTGAAGCAGTCCCCTCGTGCATGGTTTGGTCGCTTTAGCTCAGCTATGAAAGGGTATGGATACTCCCAAAGTAACTCAGATCATACTTTGTTATTAAAATGTACTCAAGGAAAAAGGACTGCTCTTATTATATATGTTGACGACATGATTATTACAGGCAATGATAATGCAGAGATTATGAGACTGCAGGAATTATTATCTAGGGAGTTTGAAATGAAGAATCTGGGAGGTCTGAAATATTTCCTGGGAATCGAAGTTGCTAGGTCAAAGGAAGGAATCTATTTGTCTCAACGAAAGTATGTTCTTGATCTTTTGACCGAGGTTGGCATGCTAGATTGCAAGCCTGCCGACACTCCTATGGGACAAAACTGGAAGCTTGGAGAGTATCCTGATCAGACTCCTACTAATAAAGAGAAATACCAAAGGTTAGTAGGACGTTTGATTTATTTATCACATACACGTCCTGATATTGCTCATGCAACAAGTGTGGTGAGTCAGTTCATGCATGCACCAAGTGAAGATCATATGAATGCTGTGTGGCGTATCATTCGATATTTGAAGTCGGCTCCAGGAAAGGGGTTGCTATTTGCAAAAAATGGCCACCTTGAAATAGAAGGTTACACATATGCAGATTGGGCTGGAAGTGTGACAGACAGGAGGTCTACCTCAGGGTATCTTACTTTTGTGGGAGGCAATCTTGTCACATGGAGAAGTAAGAAACAAGAGGTTGTAGCTCGGTCTAGTGCAGAAGCTGAATTCAGAGGTATAGCAAAGGGGCTATGTGAACTTCTATGGCTTCGAAAGCTACTCACTGAGCTCGGGTATCCACCAGGTTTGGAAATTAAATTATTTTGTGATAATAAAGCAGCTATAAACATTGCTCACAATCCAGTTCAACATGATAGAACCAAACATGTGGAGATTGACAGACATTTCATCAAAGAGAATGTGGAGGCGAAATTGATCAAGTTACCTTTCATCAAATCTGAAGACCAGTTAGCTGATATATTGACAAAGGCTCAGTCTAGCAGAGAATTTCATCGCTCACTTATCAAGTTAGGTATCAAAGACATCTTTGCACCCACTTGAGGGGGAGTGTGGTCGTGAGTAATTTTATGGTAGTAAGTAATTTGTGGTAGTAAGTTATTTTTTGCCTATTTGTTAGGCAGTTATTCCTTTTGTGTATTCTCCTATTTAGGTAGTTATTCCTTTGTATATTCCCTAATTAGATTGGTCCTAGATTATATATATGTAATAGGGGTTTAATGTTCATATATACAAAAATAGAGGAAGTTCTTTCTTCTACATCTTCCACAGCCATTTCCACCGTGTCCACCCTCTCTTCATCGGTCTCCACCTGTGCTCAGTCATCTGCCTCCTATGTCGGGAGATTGAATGAAAAGATCCACCATGACTATGTTGGGATGAGAGCACGGAACAAAGCGATGGAGTTGGCTACGGGATCAATGGTAGAGACCCGGAAGCTACTGAAAGAAGAGTCCAACATAAATTTCATAAGATTCTCTCTCTATAAATACCCGGAACCATGGGAGGCTGAGGGAATCAATTCCGAGTTTTTTTTTTTTTTTTCAGCAATCGTAGGAAGCCAGGGAGTTGATTCGGAGTTTTTGTTTTAGCAACAGAGAGCCTGGGTAGGGATGGCAATTGGCCGGGTTTGGGCCGGGTGCATAACTACTTGAACCCAAATCTAAATATTTAATATACTATCCAAATCCAGTCCAAATATTATCAGGATTGAATTTTTTTTATCCAAATCCATCTTAATTGGATATCGGGTAATCGGGTTTACCCGGCCCGAATCCAACCGAATCATATTAAATATTTTTTTATTTTTATCAACTTTAAAATCATCTACAATATTATAAATTATACATGTATTAAATAAATAAAATTTAACTATATTTTTAGTTCAACAATATTTAATTTTATATTCAATCAAAATTTATATTATGAAGTTGGTAAACTATTAATTATGATCTTGTTTTGAATTCAACATAGGATGAAAAAAAAATTTCAATATATATATATAATGATTAGGGGATAGGGTTCAAGTATTTTAAAATTTAATAACTTATAATTATAATTAATAAATATATATTAATTATATATATATTTAAATATTAAAATAATTCGGGCCGGGTTCAAGTCGGGTGTATATCTACCTAGTCCCGGTCCAAACCCAAAGTTAAGCATTCGGGTTTTACCCAAACCCGGCCCAAACCCAGTCAAAGCGTTGACTACTCGGTCCAATCGGGTCGGGTCGAGTCGGGTACTAGGGCTGGAAATGGGCCGGCCCAAAAGCCCATTGTTTGGAATTGGGTAGGGCCAGCTCAATAAACTTCAGGCTAGCCTGAAATTGGTTCAGACTGCGGACGAAATTTTAAGCATATTCGACTAGTCTTAGGGCTGTAAAATGGAGTCCATTTAATTTTTGGATCAAAGGGATGCCCGGATTCGGTCCAAAATTTTTTAAAATATAATCTTTTGGGCTGTCCCAATGGACTTTGGGCCGGCCCATTTCTAGCCCTATCGGGTACCCATGAGTTTGGATTTTATTGCCATCCCTAAGCCTGGGAGAAGAGGAATAACTTTATTCCGGGTTTATTCTTTTAGAATTGTTTTATTTTAAGTTTATTCCAAGAGCTTTAGTTCAAAATATTTAATTTGTTTCATTAATACAGTTTCATTATTTTATTTATATTCTTGTCATTTTAATTTTTACACTATGATAGTTTAATTCTTGCAATACTTTTAATTTCTCGCAAAATACATTTTAATTGGTAGTATAGAATTTATTGTTGAATAATTTTTAAAGTTTTCATTTCAATCATGTCTAGCTAAGCGATTACTCTAGGATCGCGATAAAACTAGACTTTGATTAGAAATCCTGTCTTTGGGATCTTTCTCTATATTAAATTATTTAGAGTTTTTCCTTTAATCCTCTTAACACTAATCTTAATGAATTATTATTGGGTTATAATCCCTTTATAGTTCATGTTTGACTTGGTGCAAGAAGAGTTCTAGGTAACAGGCTCATGTCAATTAATTTTCTTGTAAACATTCTTGATGGGTTATTGTTGGGTCATAGTCCGTTCATAATCCATACTTGAGTAATACAAGAGAAAAAAGATAAAGGAAAGGAAACCTTAGAAAGGCTTTTTAGTCAACAGTCTAGCAGATTCAAAGATCATAGGATTATTATAATTGTTGAAATTTTGAAGTTACTGCCTTAGAATAATTTAGCAACTAATATCCAATTCTTGTTGAAGCTTGCCTAGCAAGGGGGTTAGAACACAGTTCAAAAATCCATTTCCCTGTGGGATCGACCCGTACTCGTCGGACGTGCTACTCTGTACACCGTGCTCTTGCAGTTTAATTAGAAAATCTACATCAGTAGACAATCTTTTCTCCATCAGGCAACAGGACCTCGAATCCTTACAGGACTACGTGACCAACTTCAAGGTTACCGCACTGGAGATCTACAACTTGGACAAGCAAGTCACCATGTTGGCGCTGAAGAGAGGCCTCAGGACTTCCCGTCTAACCTACTCCCTTGACAAGAAGCCGTTGAAGACATACACCGATCTCCTCCAATGCATTCACAAGTAATCCGTGCCGAGGAGGCAAACCGTACAAAGAGGGAGCTGGACGGGAAGCCACTAAAGAAGCAGCCTCCAGGGGAGACATCCGAGATGCGGGAGCCCAGGCTGACCCTGAACTTCCGACCTAGGCTGAAGCCGAAGAGTGACCCCATCCCAAAAGAAAGGTACACACCTCTCCTCACCCCGAGGTCGAAGATCCTCATGGAAATTGAGGGCGAGCATTACCTACGCCGCCCTCCCCCAATGAGGCCATCCAATAGTCACGACAAAATAAAGTACTACCAGTTCCACCATGATCACGGTCACGACATCGAGAAATGCCGTCACCTCAAAAGAAAGATTGAAGACCTAATAAGGAGGGGCTACCTCGAAATGCTCATGGAGGGCAAGATCCTAGCAGAACCTCAAGTGCTTGCTGCTCTTCCTCCTGTCCCTCTAGTCGATAACCAACCCACTGAAAAACCTGTGGGTATGATATGCTGGAGAATAGAGCGCGCTTCTAAGAGGGCCCGGGAGGGAGAGAAGTTGGAAAATGTACTCCCGTTTATAAGGGAAGAGGGATCTGGGAACCAAAATATAAATAATGATGCCATGGTTGTCGAGATGATGATTGACAGGCATCCTATAAAGCGAATTATGGTCAATAGTGGAAGTTCGACTGATGTCATTTTTTACGATGCTTTCTCCATGATGAACCTATCCTCTACTCAGCTGAAGCCCGTCTACACCCCCTTGTCGATTTTATCGGGGACTTCATAGGAGTCGAGAGAGAGATCACTCTCTGCATTACCGCCGGATCACCACCTCGACAAAGTACTGTCATGATGAACTTCACAATTGTTAGGCTTCCTTCAGCCTACAACATGATCCTTGGCCACCCCGGGCTCAATCTGCTCAACACGATCATCTCCACCAAGCGGCTGTTGGTGTAATTCCCCACCCCTTACAACGTAGGGAAGATGAAGGGAGCACCTCAGCCGATCCAACACTATCTGCAAGCTATCCCGGGGGCCAGAGGCATCGAGGAGGATACCAGCATTGGCGATCTCAACCAAAGGGCCCAAGACCCAAGGGGCAGCCTAGTTGAGTATCTGTTGATGTATCCGCTTGGAGTAGACCCGACAAGGCGGTGCAAATCGAGGCCTAGCTGCAAGAAGAAGAGCAGGCCTGCCTGTTGAGTTTTTTCCAAGCAAACGTTGATGCGTTCGCCTGGATGGCGGTAGACATGCCTGGGATTCCCCTCGATGTCATCACTCATAGGTTAAGCATCGACCCGAAGTGTCGTCCTGTCCGGTAGAAGAAGAGATGCTTCACCCTGGAGAGGCAATAGGTGGTCAACGAGGAGGTGGAGAAGCTCCTTGCAGCCGGCTTTGCTCGCGAAGTGCAGTTTCCTAGCTAGTTGGTGAACGTGGTCATGGTCAAGAAAAATAATGGAAAATGGAGGATCTGTGTGAACTACACTAACCTCAACCGAGCTTGCCCGAAGGATAGCTTTCCTCTTCCAAAGATTGACCAACTGATGGATGCCACCTCGGGACACTACTTGATCTCCTTCATGGATGCATTCTCCGGGTATAAGCAGATCAAGATGCACCCAAAGGATGAGGAGCACACTACCTTCATCATAGATTGGAAAATGTACTGCTACCGAATGATGCCGTTCGGCATGAAGAACGCTAGCACCACGTACCAACGACTGGTCAACAGAGTTTTCAAGGACCAGATCGGTTGCAACATGCAAGTCTATGTGGACGACATGCTCGTCCTGAGCAAGCCGGGCTCAGACCACATCACCGACCTAACAGAGGCCTTCCAAAACCTTCGCCTCCACTAGATGAAGCCGAACCCGGTGAAGTGTGCTTTCGGTGTGGCAGCTGGGAAGTTCCTAGGCTTCATGGTCACCCAGAGGGGGATAGAAGCCAATCCTGAGAACATTTGGGCGATTATCGACATGGAGCACCCCACTTTGAAGAAGCAAGTCAGCGCCTCACGGGCCGAATCGCCACCCTAAGCTGATTTATCTCTCGTTCTGCTGATCGTCGCCTGCCTTTCTTCAAGGCACTGCGCAAGGTGAATGACTTCACCTGGACATAAGGGTGCAGGGAAGCCTTCGAGGAGTTGAAGAAGTTCTTGGCATCACCGTCGCTGCTCTCCAGGCTGGAGGATGGAGAGGAGCTCTTGTTGTACATGACGGTTACCGCAGGGGCCGTCAGTTCGATCCTTGTCTGAACAGACGAGGACAAAGCTCAGAAACCAGAGTACTATGCTAGTAAACTCCTCCGGGATGGGAGATCAGGTACACCCACTCTAAAAAACTAATTTTTGCCCTTGTAATGTCTGCTCAGTTCCTCATGCCATATTTCCAAGTGCACCTGATCGTGGTCCTGACGGATCAACCATTGAGACCCATACTCAGCCGTCCTAACACTTTAGGGCATTTGGCCAAGTAGGCTGAAACTCAGCGAGTTCAACATCGCGTATCGACCAAGACCATCTCAGAAGGCCCAGATGCTGGCCAATTTCCTGGTTGAGTGCACAAGCATGGGCGAGGAGCCGGAGGAGACACTCCTGAAGCACCGAACGGAGCCCGAAATTGAGGAGTCTTGGGTCCTTCACGTTGACAGCGCATCCAACTCGGGAGGGAGTGGAGCAGGCCTGATCCTTGCCAATGGTGATGGGGTTGTAGTTGAGTCCGTGCTCCTTTTCTGGTTTGTGGCAACCAACAACCAGGCGAAGTATAAGGAGCTCCTCACGGGACTGAGAGTTTCTCGCGAACTAGGTGCACCCAATCTGAAAGTCTTCACCGACTCCCAACTGGTGGCCGGACAGGTCTCAGGAGAATTTAAAGCCTGAGATCCCCAAATGATGAAATACTTAGAGCAGGTACACTCAAACACGACAAGCTTCCAGTGCTTCAGCATCTCCCACATTTCTCATGGAGAGAATGCTTGCGCCGATGCCCTTTCAAGGCTTGTAACCCTGCCGGACTCATCGCTGGGGTGCGCCTACATCGAATACCTTGAAACACTAAGTTACGAGACCTCTGGGGAGGTCCAGCAGGTCACCCCATAACCTAATTGGATGGATCGATACATTAGGTACATCACCAACGGCATCTTGCCAGAGGACCGCATGGAGGTCGGCCTCGTCAAGAAGAAGGCCGTGCTCTTCGTATTGATGGGCGGGCAACTCTATCGCATGTCATACTCGTATCCACTTCTGAAGTGCTTGAGACCCACGGAGGCGACCTTCGTGCTCCAAGAGATACACGAGGGCCTTTACGAGAATCACATGGGGGGCATGACTTTAGCATACAAGGCCCTCCATCAAGGATACTACTAGGAGACTACGAGGGAGGACGCTACCGACTTCGTGAAGAAGTGCAATCGTTGCCAACGCCATGGCTATGAACAGCATCGGCCGGTGGCACCACTCTCCCAGCTCTCCGCTCCCTGGCCGTTCGCTCAGTAGGGGATGGACATCCTTGGTCCCTTTTCTCCTGCGTTCAAACAGCGCAGGTTCTTGATAGTGGTCATCGACTACTTCACCAAATAAATGGAGGCAGAGCCACTAGCACAGATCACCGAAGCCAAAGTCAACCAATTCTTCTGAAAATCGATCATCTGCTGCTTCGAGCTCCCTCACACCATCATCACTGACAACGGGTGATAGTTCGATAATTGAAAGTTCGAGGAGTTATGCATCGGCCTCAATATCCATCATCGCTTCACCTCGGTGGCGCACCCTTAGACCAACGAGAAGGCCAAGGTGACCAACCGAACCATCCTCTAAGGACTCCAGACCAGGCTGGACCAGGCCAAGGGTAGGTGGGCTGAAGAACTCCCTAGTGTCCTTTGGGCCTACCACACAATGCCCCAAATGGCCATGGATGAGATGCCTTTCAACCTCGTCTTTGGCACCGAGGCCATGGTCCCGATGGAGCTTGGTGTGCCCATGCTGCGGGTGGAGCAATATGATGAAGCTGAAAACCCAGCTCACCTTCTACTCAACTTAGTCCTCCTCGAGGAAATGAGAGACAAGGCCCGACTCCGGATGGTGGCCTACCGACAGCGAGTAGCCCAGTACTACAACACGCGGGTAAGACCAAAGATCTTTCACCCAGGCAATTTGGTACTATGGCGGGCTGAAGCTTCCCAACCTCGGGAGTGTGACAAACTATCCCCGAACTGGGAAGGCCCTTACAAGGTGGTCGAAGCTCTCCCCCATGGAGCCTACTACCTTGCCGAGCTCGATGGTGCCCGGTTCTTACGAACTTGAAACGCTAACAATTTGAGGATGAACTACCAATGATGTAAGGCTTCCTCCCATTAATGAAAGAGTTCCTTTTTGGTGCAAATTATTTTTGCCTTGTAGAAATATTGCTGCCCGACCCCAAGTCTGGCAGATGAAGCCGGGAAACTCCTGAAGCCCTGCACTTCAAGTCAGAAAACTCTTGAAGCCCCGCACTTCAAGCCAGGAAACTCCAGAAGCCCTGCACCTCGAAGCCGGGAAACTCCAGAAGCCCCATACCTCGAAGCTGGAAAACTTCAAAAGCCCCGTACCTCAAAGCCGGAAAACTCCAGAATCCCCGTACCTCAAAGTCGGGAAACTCCGGAAGTCCTGCACTCTATCCATCCAAGTCCCAACCTGATGGGGGGCACCTTCTAGACTCCTCGAGTTCAGCCCCCCAGCTCGATTGTTTTCCAGGCACTCGGAGACAGTCTCACCAGGGGTCACTCAGGCCTCCTTCGAGGAGATGAATGAAGCCCCGCTACCTCATTCCCAGACATGGTAAGAACAACCCAAAAACTCAAGAACTCTTTTCCTAACCGCCCTCTGTACCCGGGGCTCTGCCAGGAAGAGCTGAAAACATGGTACCTCATGACAAGGCATCATAAAAAAAATGTACAGGGGCAGTTGCAAAAAAAGAAAAATAAAAAGAAAAAAGAAAGAAGAAGGGGGGGAAGGGAAGGAAGACGGGTTGTTGAGACAGTCAAGAACACAAAGAAGAGAGAAGAGCTCAGTTAACAGAAAATGACTTCATTGAAAAGTAGAAAGATTACATTATCCTAGGACCCCCCGACAGGCCGGGAGATCCAGAAATAGAAGGAAAACTACAAGGTCCCTATTATACTCTGTCGGCTCCTTCTCGATATGGTGCTAAGGCAGGCCAGCATCCTCTCGGACCTCCATCAATAAGGCTACTTTAGCGGCGGCAGCAAGTTCTTCCTCCATCGCTTCGGTTATGGTCTTGCTGTGGTCCTCGTCCGGAGCTGCTAGGAAGACGAGCTCGTTTGACTTCAACTCCGAAAATTGCTGGCCTACCTGAGGCTGGCAGAACTCGTAGCTCTTGAGGAATGAGTCCATGGCTGCCTCTCAGACTTCATCAGCATACTCCACCAAGGCCTTAAAATTAGGCACTGCCTTGGTGACCTCCTTCTTGGCGACCTCCATCAAGGCACCGCTCCGGCGGCCTTCTCTTCAGTCACTGAAGCCCATGCCTGTGCGGCCTCCAGCTGAGCTCGGAGGGCCTGGGACTGTTCCTCCGCTTGAGCCGCCTTGGCCTTGAGCCCTTCCGCCCAAGCCATCTCAGCCTTGAGCTCCTCAGCCCGGCACTTGACACGATCTTTCTCCCAGGCCAGAGATGCTTCAAGGTCCTTGATGTGCCTCTTGGCGTTCGCCACCTCGACCCTAAGCTCCATGTTCTTTTCCTCCATGACTTGGGCCCTGTCAGTCTTCTCCTTCGCCTCAGCTGCCAGCACCGCAATCTCCTGCTCCTTCAAGTTCTCCCTCCTAGCCCACTGGGAGCAGTAGTCGCAGATGAGCAAAAGGTCCATCCCAGGCTGCATCGACGAAGATGTCAACCATGCAAAAAGAAGAAAAAGAAGAAGAAAGGAAAGGATCCTACCATGAAGAGGTGAGGGAAGGTGCCGAGGATGGCATCCGGTAATGATCTCCCTCCCCTTTTATGATGGTCACGCAACTGGACGGCAAAGTCTATCATGTGCGCGGCCAGGAAGAGGTCCTGGATGATTGAGGAGTTTGGTGCCACCTTGAGCGACACCTTTCAGGCACCGGTCCTCGGCTTCGCCGGGATCGCCTCCGTGCCCTTGGGAGTAGCCGAAGATGTCTCCAAGCCCCTATTAGAGCTCACCACCATGCCCGATGGCATCACCGATGGTCACTCCCCCTCTCTTCCTCTCTCGTCTCCACCTTAATGACTTCTGGAGGCGGGGCCACAGTCACTGTAGCAGGCAGAGCCTGGACGCCCATGTCGGACTCCCGGGTCGGGGGCAAAATCTATCACCATGATGGACCCAAGGCAGGTTCGGCCACCCTTCCACCTGGGCCGAAGGCTGCAATGGGACCGGGCATCTGACTGGGCTCATTCCGGGCCCTCTTCGGTGGGGTCTCTTTGGGTCCCGCAAGTGCACCCCTCTTCTGAGAGGACTCAAGGAGCTGCTCCATGGAGAACTTCATTCCTGCAAGAAGAAGAGAGTCGAGGTCAGCCTCAAATCCGAAAAGGCCCACAAGGGAAAAGAAGGGTTATACCAAACTCACCCAACTCCCGGATTAGGCTGACTCTGGCTTTGAATAGGTTATGCTCCGATAGCATAACCTTAAGAGGAGGAATTTGGTCGGAAATAAGATTGTCATAGACTTCTCGATCAACCACTTCAACCCTGGGATTCCAATTCGAAGCCCGGTCCGGATCACTCCAAACCCGGTCGACTCCGTCGATGGAAGCAAAGAAGTACTTGCTCTTTTATCCTTTGATGGAAGAGGGACGTATGAATTTGATGCCCTTCGAGCGAGGAGACACGAACCACCACCCGTCCTCAGTTGAATGGCATTTCAGGATGAAAAAGGCCCTGAACAAAGAAAAATGGACAACGATCTCGTGGAAATGGCAGAAGACAATGAAGCAGATAATAGTTCTAACTGCATTCAGGGCTAGTTGAGCAGGGACGAGGCTATAGTTGCTAAGTACAGAAAGAAAAAATTGATGGAAGGGTATGCGAAGACCCCATGCGAGGAATTTCTCATTGAGTGCAATCCGACCCAGGCCATAAGAGGTGACCCGTTCTCTCGGTCCTGGGACCGAGAGCCGGATGGAGTTCGAGATGCGAAAAGCTTTTCGGATTATCGAAAGGTCCTCCCTGGTCATCACTGAAGTGACACCAGAAGGCCCAGTCGAACGAGAAGGGATAGAAGGGGCTTCGGAAGCAGAGGGGGCAGGAAGGCGAGCCCTAGGCTCTCCTATCACTATCCTGGTTGGGCGAAGGCCTCTACGAACATGAAGAGGAACTTCATCCTCCTCATCAAAAGATGGAGTCCTTGGTCGAGAAGGCCCTGCTTCGTTGGAGTTTATTGCCCAGAAATGGAGCCCAAGAGGTGGGGTGAATTGGGTCTTTTAAAAAATTAAAACAATAATGTGAAGGTCTAGTGGTGTTTGTGAATAATAAATTCAATGCACAAGATTGAATGCAGCGAAAAATAATAAATGAGTAGCAATAACCAAAGAGCAAGAGAGAAAGAGGGTAATCACACACAAACACAAGGTTTATAGTGGTTCGGTGCAAACCTAGCACCTACATCGACTCCCTAAGCCACCCTTGGGAATTTTACTATAATCCAAACAAGATTACAACTGACTTGTTTTTCACAAGGCTCACAAGTCAAAACCTAAGTTGGTTTTGTCACCTAGGCTCACCAACAAACCTTAACACTTATTTTGTCTTCGGGCTCACAAGTTAACCCTAGTTGGTTTTATCCCTTTGGCTCACCAACAAACCACAACAACCTTCTTTCAAGATACCCTTGAAAGCAAGGTCAAATCACAAGATAAAAACAGATATACAACTTTAAAACTAAGACAAACTCTCTTCAAGAGTAGAATGGAATCTTTGAAGCTCAAGTTGATGCTTTGTCTTGACTCTTCGTTAGAATATCCTTCAAAATGCCTCTTTTGGAATGATGTAAGGATGTGCTTATAGGCTTTTTCAGGGAATCAAACTATAAAAGGCTTTTGATGTGGAGTACTTGAGAGAATATAGGCTTTTTGGCTTTTGAATGGACTTCAATACTCTTCAATGCCTTTAGAATGAGGTTGGTGGAGGTTAAATACACCAAAAAACTTTCAAAAAATGGTTTGTGACCGTTGGAGCCTCGGATCTAGCCATTGGGAGCTTGAAAAGCAAGTTCTGCAAGTCAGAAAAATAGATCCATTAGAGCTGTCAAGCTTCAAGTGTCGACACTTGGCTGTCAGGTGTTGACACTTGGCTGTCAAGTGTCGACACTTGATTTCTAGGTGTCGACACTTGAACTTTCAAGTGTCGACACTTGATGCACAGGTATCGACACTTGACACAAAAATCCTTAGATGGCAAATATCTGTATTTTCAAAAATCTCAGGCCTTGAGTCGACACTTGGAAACCTAAGTGTCGACACTTGGTGTCGACACTTGAGTGCTAGGTGTCGACACTTGGCATGCCAAGGATTTTTGTTCGTGCCAAATGCTAAAGTGTCGACACTTGGCTTCCCAGGTGTCCACACTTGAGACTGAAAAGCTCAGATTCAAGTGCAAATTAGCCCAAAACATAAATATAAATTTTGAAACTTAAATGGATCGTAAACAAATAATAATTAAACATGTAGAGGCCCTTTTTTCATGAAGAGGATGTCCAGATTTGCGAAAAATGCTCCGTGCCATGGCATGCTATGATACATAAATTTTTGAAATTTTGAGATGCTTTCTTCCTGAAAACTCATAACTTGAAATATACATTAGTATACAATATGCACTCAATGTTTTGTTATTTATCAAAATCACTGGGTGGAGCCAGCAATCTCCCCCTTTTTGATGATAACAAAACCTTGAGTAAAATAGCGTTAAGTTTCGAATTTCAACTGTTATAATTCATGAATGTGAGTGTAAGTCCATATGAGCCATAATTTTCATAGTTAGGAAGAATCAATCTCCCCCTCAATTAGATATTTCTAATCAGAACAAATAATCAGATCAGATTTGAAAATTTACACAAACAAAGTGAACCATAACAATTTATGCATTCATACAATCTATACTATTACTCCCCATTTTTATCAATCATTAGAAAGGGGAATAACCTCCCCCTCACAATGAGCATGGAGATAAAAAGATGGTAGAGTATCAAATTTGACAGGTATCAGAGCAAAGAAGATCCAAAGAGATGATCAGAGCTGAAGAAAGTAAATTCAATCAATCAATCACAAATAATAAGCACTAAACTGAAATATATAACTGATAAAAGAAGTTTTCAGTACAAAATTTGCTAAGTCATCAGCAAAAACTGAAACATACAGAATGTATCAGAGTCATACACTAATCAGAAACATACAAAGTAATATGAAACATAAAAGACATACAACAGAAAAGACAAAAGACATAAAAGACATCTGTGAGGCTAATCCTCATCAGATGGAATCTCGAGACTAAAAGGAGCACTGATCCTAGATCTAGAGGCTAAGGCCCTAGGAGGTCCCTGGGTTAAAGCCCGACGACTCCTAGTGCGGCCAGAAGGACCTAAAGTGGGTACAACCCTAGATGATCTGGTGGAAGGGGGGAGAGAAGATCAGCTGGTGTAACAAAGTCTGGTGTGGAATCAACTAAGTCAGTAAATGAAGGAGCAGCTGGGGTAGTGGGAGGATCGCGACTAACCACCTTAAAACCATTTGCATAGTCATCACTATCACTGCCACTGCCAATGATCTCTGTAGCTCTGTCCTCATCCATATATTCCTGATCATCACCATCAACTATATCAGCATGGTCACTCTGGTGATCATCACCATCATCATCATCAGAAGAAGAAGAAGAAGAAGAAGATACAACTGCAGGGGCTGCTGGAGGTATAAGGGATCTCAATAAATCCTCAATACGAGTGAAGCCCTCTTCCATAGTCCTACGGATCTCAGCATGTTTCGAGGTAGTATGTGCTCGAAAAGTCTCAACCTCGCTGCGTAGCTGAGTCAACTCACTCTTGATCTCAGTAAACTGCTCTCTGGCATGCTCCTCAAAGGGTAATCTAGTAGAAGGTGGCAGAGGAGCCGAAGTACCAAGTGTCGAATGCTCTGCCTGTGTCGATGGAATATCAATGGGAGGAAAATTAGCTGGCTCAGATGGTCCTGCTCTACCTCTTGAAGCTCATCCTCCTTATCTGGCTCCTAGCCAGACTCTCTGCACACCCACCGACCTGCGACTAGTCTATACCCCATACGGTGCAAAGACCTCTCATCATAGACATCTGTATGTAGTATCTCCTTGGGGATCTCCCCCTCCAGTGATACTCCACAAGCTCTAAATATCCTGGTCAAAGCCATACCGTAGGGTAAACAATGACGGCGCTGAGTCACGGCATCGTGTATCTGTACTAACATCAATGATGGAAGGTCGATCTGCCTCCTCTCTGTCAGACAGGTCATTACCATCAGCTCTCTCTCGGTAATGAAGTCGAACCTCCTAGTCTTTGGCAGAAGAATACGGGCCATGATATGGTGTAATAGACGCATCTCCAAGGATAACTGGTTCGCGGTGACTATAGACACACCATGAACATCCTCTCGCTCGAGGATACACCTAAATGCTGCCTCCCTATCGTCTACTGTAAAAACACTGACTCCCCTATGGGGGATCTCCCAGACTCTGCCTAGTAGCTCTGCAGAAAGTGAAATCTGAACTCCTCTCACGGTCGTAGTCCATAAAAGTCGTCGACAGTCCATAGCACCGTAGAACTCCCTCACTAGATGAGGGTAGTACCTCTCCTGCATAGTACAGAAGGGTACTAAACCTGCATCAGTGAGCACCTGTCGTAATAGAAAGTGGTGCCGATCAAAACAATCTAGGTCGACTCTCCTCCCAGAGGCCACTAACTTCCCTGCCATCCTCTCTACAGAGGGGAACTCAGTGTAGCAGAACTACTAGCCTATCCATAATCAAATCTAGCCTTCGATCTCCTCTCTACACCCCAACTAGGTCTTTCCCTAACTGCAAGTCTCTTCTTGGGACCCATTACAGCAAGCTGACCAAGAGAGTTTAAAGAAGGTAAGCTAGGGAGGAATTCACTCAGACTAAGAGCAATGGGACTGGTTAAGTTTGAGGAGTAAATCATTTTACAAGATAGTCTTGAAACAAATTTAGAGTTATAAAATACCAAAATAATTTAGAAAAACCACAAACAACTTGAAGGCGAGGATTTTATAAGCTAGATAATATTTTTGGCTAGAAATTTTATAAGAGTATATTTTGTAATACCAAAATACCAAAATACCTGGGTTTTGGGCTTAGAACATTTAGAGTTTTACCAAAATGAAAAAAATAATGTGGCAAAAACATCATGATAAATTATGATAAATCACTAGAAATTTGTATTAAACACTAGTTTTTAGGTGAATACCCAAATTTTTGGCTAAAAACCAATCAAACAGTGATTTTACCCAAATTCGGATGGAATGTGCATGGAGAACGGCCTAAGCCGTGAGAAATCCATGAAAAATGCAGTGTAAATCATCATTCCTTCAAATGGAGTTTTGGAAAACCACTAAAACTCGAGAAAATCCGGTTATAATCCTAAATAAAATCGACAAAACCTTAATTTAGATCATACGATTTTAACAGTAAGAAAAATGAAAATATGGGAAATAAAATAGAATAAAAAAAAATTGGAAGAGGGAATACCTGATTCGTGAGGGGTTAAACGGGAAGAGGAGGGATTTGGATAGAAGGGGACCACTGTAGCTTGAAATCGATGGGGGAAAACAAAAACAAAAACCCTCGGTCGGTCCTTTTAAAAATAGATTTTGTTTCGCAAGTGTTGACACTTACTATTTGTCAAGTATATAGTAAGTGTCGACACTTGGTCAGGTGTCGACACTTGACAATATCCAAGTGTCGACACTTGGCCAAGAAAAATTAGAAAAATTGGAAAAAATTTCAAAAAATCTAAGAAAATATTTTAAAACTTTTGGGGTTCAAAGCAAGTGGTTTTTGAGTGAAATGTCTTGGATATTATGAAAACTATGAGAGTTCTAGGAGAATGGGTCAATGACACCTAACTCTCTTCTAATCAAGCAGAACCTTTCTTCACTCAAAGGTTTGGTAAACACTTCTGCTAACTGATCATCAGTACATACAAAATCAAGAATAACATTAGAGTTTTGTACATGATCTCTTATGAAATGATATATTATTTCAATGTGTTTACTTCTTGAATGTTGCACAGGATTCTTAGTTAGATTGATTACACTAGTATTGTCACATCTTATGGGTGTCTTAGTTAGTTTAATGCCAAAATCTTCGAGTTATTGTTTGATCCAAAGGATTTGAGCACAACAGCTTCCAACTGCTATATATTCGACTTCCACCATTGATAAAGCAACTGAATTCTGTTTCTTGCTACTTCAAGAGATCAAATTTACTCCAAGAAACTGACAGGTTCCACTAGTACTTTTACGATCAAGTTTATACCCAGCAAAGTCAGCATCAGAATAAGAAATTAATTCAAATGAAGAATCTCTAGAGTACCATAAACCAATTTCAATTGAGCCAGATAGATATCTAAGTATGCATTTAACAGCCAAAAGATGAGACTCTTTAGGATTAGACTGATATATAGCACACATACAGACGCTAAACATGATATCTGGCCTACTGGCAGTAAGATATAGCAATGAACCGATCATGCCACGATATAATTTTTGGTCAATAGATTTACCTAATTCATCCTTGTCAAGTCTACAAGTAGAGCTTATAGGGGTACCTAAAGGCTTAGTGTTCGCCATCCCAAACTTCTTGAGTATTTCTTTTGTATACTTTACTTGGTTGATGAAGATCCCCTCTTTAGTTTGCTTTATTTGGAGTCCGAGGAAGAAATTTAGTTCTCCCATCATACTCATCTCGAACTCATCCTGCATTAACTTTGCAAAATCTTGACAAAGAGATTCATTAGTAGCACCAAATATTATATCATCTACATAGATTTGTACTACTAAGAGATCATCAATCTTTTTCTTTAAAAACAAAGTTTTGTCTACATTACCTCTAGTAAAATCATTTTTGAGCAAGAAAGAGCTTAAACGATCATACCAAGCTCTAGGAGCATGTTTCAAACCATATAAAGCTTTATGAAGTTTGTAAACATGATTTGGAAATTCAGAATTTTCAAAACCAGGAGGTTGCTCAACATAAACCTCCTCTTCAATCAGACTATTTAAAAATACACTTTTAACATCCTTTTGAAATAATTTAAAATTCATAAAGCAAGCAAAAGTGAACAATAGCCTAATTGCCTCAAGTCTAGCCACAGGAGCAAAGGTTTCATCAAAATCTATCCCTTCCTCCTGATTATATCCTTTGGCAACTAGTCTAGCCTTATTTCTAGTAACAACACCATTTTCATCAAGTTTATTTTGAAAAATCCACTTTGTACCAATAATTGAAGTATTTGAAGGCCTATCTACTAATGTCCAAACATTGTTCCTTTTAAATTGGTTAAGTTCATCTTGCATAGCATTTATCCAATTACTATCACATTCAGCTTTCTCAATAGTTTAAGGTTCAATTTGAGAAACAAAAGCTAAGTAATCACAGATATTTCTAAGGGATGATCGAGTACTTATACCTTTAGATGGATCACCAATAATTAGTTCTTTTGGGTGTCCATGAGCATACCCCCATTCTTTTGGTAATGGATCAACTGTTGATGTGTTTTCATCACCTTGTGCTTGATCTCCTTCAGTGTTTTGATTATAGTTCTGTTCCTTGGTAAGCCCTTCATTGTTGTTTACACTTTTAGTTTTCTTGCTACCTATTTTATCAGAGAGTACATCTTCTTTTCTCGAAGATTTTTGGTTAGATTCATCAAACACCACTGTATGGATTCTTCAACAACAAGTGTTCTTCTGTTGAAGACCCTGTATGCCTTACTAGATATGGAGTATCCTAGAAAGACTCCCTCATCTGATTTGGCATCAAATTTACTTAAATTATCCTTATCATTATTTAAGATGAAACAACGGCATCCAAAAATACGAAAATAATGAATTAAGGGTTTTCTACCCTTCCAAAGCTCATAAGGTGTTTTCTTTAAAATCGGTCGGATTAAAACTTGATTTAAAACATAGCATGCAGTATTTATGGCTTCTGCCCAAAAATATCTAGGTAAGTCATTTTCACAAAGCATGGTGCGTGCCATTTCTTCAAGAGTTCTATTTTTTCTTTCTACTACCCATTTTGTTGAGGTGTCCTAGGTGCAGAAAAATTATGATGAATGTCATTTTCAATACAAAATTTATCAAAATCAGCATTTTCAAATTCGGTTCCATGATCACTTCTCAAAGATACGATTGAAATACCTTTTTCATTCGAAACTCGTTTATGAAATCTAATGAATTCAGAAAAAGTTTCATCTTTATGTGCTAAAAACATGACCCATGTAAATCGTGAGAAATCATCTACAATAACTAGACCGTACTTCTTACCTCCCAAACTAGATATTCTAGTTAGCCCAAAGAGGTCCATGTGAAGCAACTCTAAGGGTCTAGATGTAGAGATTACTCCTTTTAGTTTGAAAGAGGATTTGGTTTGTTTTCCAAGTTGACATGCACTGCAAATCTTGTCTTTTTCAAAATTGAGTTTAGACAAATCCTTTATCAAATTCTTTTTACTAAGTTTTGAAATCAAATGCATGCTTGTATGTCCTAGTCTGCGATGCCAAAGCCAACTAGTTTCATTGATCTTGGCTTCCATTGCCACTAGGCATTGACCATTTTGAATAGGGAGATCATCAAGATCAACCATATAAATATTGCCATGCCTATGACCAATGAACTTGATACCATTATCATCTAAACTAGAAACAATGCACAAAGAAGATTCGAAAACAATTTTAAAATTCTTGTTGCAAAACTAGCTAATACTAAGCAAGTTATGTTTCAAACCATCAACATATAAAACATTATCAATGTAAGAAGAAGGGGTGATATGGACTTTACCAATACCGACAATTTTGCCCTTTCCATTATCACCAAAAGTTACATTGTCACTATTTTGATATTCGAGCGATGAGAACTGCTCCACATCTCCTGTCATATGTCTTGAACAACCGCTATCAAGGTACCACATTCTTTTCTTGTTGGTTGCAAGGCATACCTGCAACAAAGATCAAGTTGAGACTTTAGGTACCCAAGCCATCATGGGTCCTTTTAGGTTAGTGGCATTGGTTTCTTTTGGAACCCAAACATTTTTAATATTACTCAATCTTCTTTTGTTGCACATATAAGATTTATGCCCTTTAGTACCACATGTATAGCAAGTAATGGATGAAGATGCAGGCACAAAAAAAATTTAAAAAAGTTTTTGTTTCTTATGAGTTCCAAATCCTAAACCTGCTTTATCAAAAACTGCTCTTTGGTTGTTCAAAAGTAAATTCAATTTTTCAGAATATAAGTAAATTTATCTACAAAAGGTTTTAATTTTTCAATTTCTTCTTTATATCTTTTATTTTCATCCAAAATTTCTTTGCTTTATTTTGACAAATTTTCATTTGAAAGTGAAGAACTTTTCTTTTTCAAAACTTCTTTTTCTTTTTCAAGAGCTACAACCTTATCATTTAATTTTCTATTTTGAAGAAGAAAGCATCCATTTTCATCTGAAAGCTTATCATTTGTTTTGGCTAAATCCAAATTTTTCTTTTTTAAATCTTTATGTTTTGATTTTAGTTTTTGAAATTCTATGACTAATTCGTCAAAAACTTCATGAAGCTCATCAAATGTAATATCATTTTCTATTTCAGAACATACCTCATCATGATCCGTCATTAGATAGAAGTTTGCCACCTCCTGCTGTTCTTCCTCAGAACTGGAGTCCTCACTGTCACTCCAGGTTGCCATTATGACTTTCTTTCTCAACTTTCTTCTGCTTTTCTTGAGCAAGGGATAGTCTACCTTGAAATGACCGGGTTTCTTGCATTCAAAACAAGTGGACTGCTCCTTCTCCTTCTCCTTGTCTTTCTCTTTACTTGGCTCACCTTTCAGAGGATTCTTCTTGAAGTTGAACATTTTCTTCCTTATAAACCTTCTGAACTTTCTTACCATTAGAGCCGTCTCATCTTCTTCATCATCTTCTTCGGAGTCTTCGCTTGATTCTTCTCTCACAGTAGATTTGAAGGCGATTACTTTCTTCTTTTTGTCGACGTCCATATTTTTTTGTTTGAGGGAGAGCTCATAGGTCATCAGTGAGCCCAACAGTTGTTCAAGTGGAAGAGTGTTGACATCTTTGGCTTCTTCAATAGCTGTTACCTTTGCATCCCAAGAAGCCGGTAGAGACCTGAGGAGTTTGTTCACAAGTTCACCGTTAGAAACAACTTTTCCTAGGCTTTTCATGCCATTCACAATATTTGTGAATCTAGTATACATCTCACTAATAGACTCAGTAGGTTCCATTTTAAACATTTCATATGTATGAATAAGCATGTTAACCTTGGTAGTTTTCACTTGGTATGTACCCTCATGGGTAACCTCAAGTGTATCCCAAATCTCCTTGGCGGAGAGACAATTAGATATTCTATTAAATTCACTTAGGTCAAGAGAGCAAAATAATAGATTCATAGCCTTAGCATTGAGCTCGATTTGCTTAATGTCATTCTCATCCCAATCATCTTCCATCTTTGGAGTGAGAATGCCATTAACCAACATTGTAGGCTGATGAGAACCTTTTACAATTGTCCTCCACAAATTATAATCAAGAGCTTGAATAAAAATACGCATGCATGTTTTCCAATACATGTAATTTATGCCATTGAAAAGTGGGGGATGATTTGAAGCTTGACCTTCAACTATACCCATTCCTATTGGGGCTTCCATGATCTTTTACTCAAGATCCTTGGACCTATAAGAGAGTATCGGCGCTCTGATACCACTTGTTGCCCAGAAATGGAGCCCAAGAGGGGGGTGAATTGGGTCTTTTAAAAAATTAAAATGATAATGTGAAGGTCTAGTGGTGTTTGTGAATAATAAATTCAATGCACAAGATTAAATGCAGCGGAAAATAATAAGTGAGTAGCATTAACCAAAGAGTAAGAGAGAAAGAGGGCAATCACACACAAACACAAGGTTTATAGTGGTTCGGTGCAAACCTAGCACCTACATCCACTTCCCAAGCCACCCTTGGGAATTTTACTATAATCCAAGTAAGATTACAACTGACTTGTTTTTTACAAGGCTCACAAGTCAAAACCTAAGTTGGTTTTGTCACCTAGGCTCACCAACAAACCTTAACACTTGTTTTGTCTTCGGGCTCACAAGTTAACCCTAGTTGGTTTTATCCCTTTGGCTCACCAACAAACCACAACAATCTTCTTTCAAGACACCCTTGAAAGCAAGGTCAAATCACAAGATAAAAATAGATATACAACTTTAAAACTAAGACAAACTCTCTTCAAGAGTAGAATGGAATCTTTGAAGCTCAAGTTGATGCTTTGTCTTGACTCTTCCTTGGAATATCCTTCAAAATGCCTCTTTTGGAATGATGTAAAGATGAGCTTGTAGGCTTTTTCAGGAAATCAAACTATAAAAGACTTTTGATGTGGAGTACTTGAGAGAATATAGGCTTTTTGGCTTTTGAATGGACTTCAATACACTTCAATGCCTTTAGAATGAGGTTGGTGGAGGTTAAATACACCAAGAAACTTCCAAAAAATGGTTTGTGACCATTGGAGCCTCGGATCTAGCCATTGGGACCTTGAAAAGCAAGTTCTGCAAGTCAGAAAAATAGATCTGTTAGAGCTATCAGGCTTCAAGTGTCGACACTTGGCTGTCAGGTGTCGACACTTGATTTCTAGGTGTCGACACTTGATGCACAGGTGTCGACACTTGACACAAAAATCCTCAAATGGCAAAGTTCTGTATTTTCAAAAATCTCAGGCCTTGAGTCGACACTTGGAAACCTAAGTGTCGACACTTGGTGTCGACACTTGAGTGCTAGGTGTCAACACTTGGCATGCCAACGATTTTTGTTCATGCCAAATGCTGAAGTGTCGACACTTGGCTTCCCAGGTGTCGACACTTGAGACTGAAAAGCTCAGATTCAAGTGTAAATTAGTCCAAAAACATAAATATAAATTTTGAAACTTAAATGGATCGTAAACAAATAATAATTAAACATGTAGATGCCCTTTTTTCATAAAGAGGATGTCCAGATTTGCAAAAAATGCTCCATGCCACGGCGTGCCATGATACATAAATTTTTGAGATTTTGAGATGCTTTCTTCCTGAAAACTCATAACTTGAAATACACATTAGTATACAATATGCACTCAATATTTTGTTATTCATCAAAATCACTGGGTGGAGCCAATAGAGTTACTAGAAGGTCGATGGCTCCGACCCGAAGGCTCCATAACGAGATAGAACAAAGAAGGAAGGAAGAAGGAAAATGGGGTCCGGGGAGGCCCTAAGGACGAGCTCAACCTGACCAAAGGGGAGAAAGGACTAAGGATGATGAACCTGATGGCCTTGAAGGTAAAGGACACTCGGGAAAGAGGAGGAAGAAGACTCTGGTCTGTCGGCAAGTGCGAAGAATTCAAAAGAAATGATGTTTGAGGAAATTTTTTTTCTTTTCAAAAAGGCCAGACAACAACTGTATGCCCTTTCTAAACCTCCACCGTCGGATTGGTTCCACGTGTCGAGATCAGCCAGGAGCGACTCTTCGGTTCGCCAAAAACTGTTTCGGGTTCTGCATCATCATTATGCTTCCTCGGACATACTGACATGTCGTCCCTACATTGGTCTCAAGGCCCATTCCATGAAGCGACAGCGATCGTGGTATTAATGGCACCTGATTTTCACCTTTCCATGTCAGCTTCGTATTTACTCCCTTTGTCCTGAACGCGGCACACCAACAAGACTTGGGGGTGGGGGCAAATGATGTGGCAAGATCGCTGATGTGGAGTCCTAGTTGGATCCAGCCGAATGCCATACTGGTAGAAGCTGCCATGTCATACCCTCTCTTCGAGCTTCTTTGCCGGGTGGATCCCTCGAGGTCAAGCCCGCCTCGATCGAATTAGAGCTCCAACTTTTTGAGCCCCTTTGTCGGGCGGCTCCTTCAAGGTCGAGCCCACCTCAATCGAAGTGGAGCTCCCGCTCTTCGAGCTCCTTCGCCAAGCTGCTCCCTTAAGGTTAGCCCACCTCAATTAAAGTAGAGCTCCCGCTCTTTAAGCTCCTTCGCCGGGCAGCTCCCTCGAGGTCGAGCCTATCTCAGTCGAAGTAGAGCTCCCATTCTTCGAGCTCCTTCACCGGGTGGCTCCATCAAGGTCGAGCCCACCTTGGCCGAAGTAGAGCTCCCACTCTTCGAGCTCCTTCACCAGGTGGCTCACTCGAGGTTGAGCCCGCCTCGTTCGAAGTAGAGCTCCCGCTCTTCGAGCTCCTTCGCCGGGTGGCTCCCTCGAGGTCGAGCCCGTCTCAACCGAAGTCGAGCTCCTTCTTCTCGGGCCAAGCTCTCTTCGGACAAGAGGTCCGATAGCTAGAGATCGTCCCCATGGCCAAAATACACGGCACTCCAAGGGATCCAGAAGTGGAAAGAAGAGGACGTCACCACCTTCCAGGGTGGCGGCATGCTGCCCATGAACCACGGAGGGGTACCCCTAGTGTGCCATGATCTCTCCCACCGCTATTTACACCAGATAGAAAAAGGCACCCTAGCCAAGGCACTGCACTTCCCAGTTGATTGTTTGCACCACCTGAAAGAGAAAACCTACCAAAGGATTCAAACTAGGGGGTTGCTCATAGATCGAGGCCCTGCCAAATTTTCTGAAGTATAGCGACCGGTTGGGAGGTCAAAGCTTGCGACAAGACTCCCTATCATGAAGGAGAAAAGGCACAGGGGCATACGGCATGGAGCGCTATTGATCGTTGACCTTCCAGCACCTGCAGAGAGGGAGGGACCTGAGATAGATAGAGGGAAGGATCCACAACCTAAAAGGGATTTCAAGAAGCCTTCGAAAAAGGTAAGCAAGCAAAGGCAAGAGAGGGAGGAGTGAGCAAGGGATAGAGTGCTTTGAGGCTATTGAAGAACTCGCCGGAAGAGTCTCGACGGACACAGCCACCATAGCTCGAGCTCTCCTCCACCGCTACCATTCTCACTCAACTCTCTTCTTCTAAAGCAAAACCTCCTCCAAGCAATGGGTATGATCAGGGGCCCACTTGGAAGGATCTATTTTCCTAGATCGCCACTGACTTGATAATCGGAGTGCCCCCACCAGGCGCACGAGCTGGGTTCCAGGTGATGGGTCAGCTTCCGATGCCGTCCCCAAGCTACAGGCCACGACGGTGTACACGGCAACAACATGTCATCCGTGGCTTGGTTTATGACTTCCAGAGTATCAAAAAATGTCACAGATACTAGAAGACTACTCAAATAGGCCGAAACAATATTACCACATCCTAGTTTAAAAACTATAACATCCTAATTAAAAAACTACGACATCCATATATAAAATATAAAATCAAAGTTTCTAACCCCTTCTACCTATAATATATATCATCCATGGCTTGGTTTATGACTCCCAAAGTATCAAAAAAATATCACGAATGCTAGAAGATTACTCAATTAGGCCAAAACAGTATTAGGATATCCCAGTTTAAAAACTATGAAACCCTAATAAAAAAACTATGATATCCATATAGAAAATATAAAATAAAAGTTTCTAACCCCTTCTACCTATAATGCATATCATCCGTAGCTTGGTTTATGACTTCCAAAGTATTAAAAAATGCTACAGATGCTCTAGGATTAATCAAATAGCCCAAAATAATATTAGACATCCCAGTTTAAAAACTACGACATCCTATTTAAAAAACTACGACACCCATGCAGAAAATGTAAAATAAAAGTTTCTAACCCATTTTACCTGTAATACATGTTATCAGTTTCTTAGTTTATGACTCCTAGAGTATCAAAAAATACCACGGATGCTAGAAGATTACTCAAATAGGCTGACATAGTATTACAACACTCCAGTTTAAAAACTGCGATATCCTAGTTAAGAAACTACGACACCCATGCATAAAATATAAAATTAAAATTTCTAATTATTTCTCCTTTAATACATGTTATCCATGGCTTGTTTTATGACTCCTAGAGTATTAAAAAATATCATGAATGTTATAAGATTAATCAAATAGCTCGAAACAATATTACGATATCCAAGTTTAAAAACTATGACATCCTAGTTAACAAACTACGATATCCTTGCAAAAAATATAAAATCAAGATTTCTAACTTCTTTTGCCTGTAATACATATCACCTGTGATCTAAATTAAAACTCTCAGAATGTCATGATAGACCTCTAAAAAATAAATTTTAAATAAATATCGAAATATGATTACGACATCCTAGTTTTATACTTATGATATTCCAATTGGAAAACTATGACACCCTGTTAAGAAACATAATATTCCTTTATAATATCATCACATCAATTAAGGAATTTGATAGAAAGTAAATATAATATTTAATATACAAAAAACTTAACATAATGAGAAAATGATATTTATAACATTGCTATTTGAATGAATTATATAATTTTTCTTTTAGAATGATGCTTAAAATATAACATCAATTGAGTTACAAATTTCTGTAACATATTACACAAGTATATGAATTGAAGAGAATAAGTACATTAAAAAAAGTTGGCTTTTACATGCTAAATTTTAACAGCACTATCTATCTTTTGATTAAGGTTCTCTCAATAATTTTGATGCTAACTATTACTGGTAGACACTGATATTTTTTCTGTGAAATCCTAACAATCAGGCTTATCACCGTGAGCAAGAAATTTCTTGTATTTCAAACAATACAATCTACAATCTAGTGATCCGGTAGGTTAAGGGCATTCAGCAATCTCTAGAATGGACCAATTTTTCACCTCTCCAATGTCATAATATATATGAATCATTGGCCCGAGTATATTTTACCACTTCCTTGCATTCGTTGTATACCTAGAATTTCATTTTATGGAATTCAGATGCACCAATACCTTTCTTTGCATGTCAACCACAACCAGGTGCAAGTACAAATTATCCGAGTTGATGATCATGAACAGAAACTAAAACTCCTTATCTTGATCACTAACTCCTTCAAATATCATAGTTCAGACAGTTCCAGCAAGTTCTTGAAATGGTAATACTGATGTCAGACACATGTCGAAGGTCATTACAGGTGCAGTGATGCACTTATGATATCTATCCAGATGCTCTATCCAATTATTTCTAAGGAATCATGTCCGGTATCAATTATCTGGCAATGCAATATAACATGATTAATAAAAAATAACATGATTTCATACAATTCTGAAAATCAATATAAGAATTATTAAAAAATATATCATAATATACATAAAGATTAACAACAAAATAGAGTAACACTCTGTTACTACATCATCAACTATCATGTCATTATTAAAAAGATCGAAAATATTTCTCCTTGTGATACTGCCTCCAAATTTATTGATATAGATGACCTCTCTAAAATTAATAAACATAAAGGATATTATATATTTTAGACCATAAAGTAGCATACATAATAGAAAAAAATATATATCACTTACGAATTGAACCTTTCTTTCAAAAAGGTTTTGATCAAATTTTCATCATCTTTAATTTATAGATTTAAATTTGATTTATCTGACTGTGATGTGCCCACTATCTTCGACTTTTTTTTGGGTTGGCCTATTTTAAAAGTAAAATGTGCTGTCATTTATGAGGCCTTTCGCAACCTAGGTTGGTTTTTCACCTTCTTGATAAGTGAGGAACCAGAGATTTTTCTTTATCCCCCTCAGCATCCTTAGTCATAGGGGTGTCCTTCATTTTTTCCTCCATCCTATATTCAATCTCAGTCACAAGGGTATCATAAACTTTTCTTCCATCCTAGGTTGATCTTGGTCCATGACTTCCACCTCCTCCTCTATATCATCTCCCTCCTCCTCCTCCTTGTGCCCTTCTTTATTGATATTGCTATCTTTTTTTAGAAATGAATCGAGGAGGGTCTCAACTATGGCAAGCCTCTTCTTTACATCTTTTACTTCATTCTTCAACGGTGCACAGCTTGCACAACTATTTTCGAGTTCCAAGGATATTACTAGTTTTGGAGTGATAAGCCACTGCTCCGTTATCATAAGTTTAATAGCTCCCTCCAACTGCAATCCAAAAATAATAACAAGCCACGAATGACATGTATTACAGGTAGAAGGGATTATAAACTTTTATTTTATATTTTTTACATGGATATCATAGTTCTTTACTAGGGTATCATAGTTTTTAAACTGGGGTGTCATAATAATATTTTGAGCTATTAGATTAATCTTGTAGAATTCGTGATATTTTTTGATACTCTGTGAGTCATAAACCAAACCATGGATGACATATATTACAGATAGAAGGGGTTAAAAACTTTGATTTTATATTTTCTGCATGGATATCGTAATATTTTAACTAAGATGTCGTAGTTTTTAAACTGGAATGTTGTAATACAGTTTTAGGCTATTTGATTAATTTTATAGCATCCGTGGTATTTATTTATACTCTGAAAGTTATAAACCAAGCCATGGATAACATGTATTATAGGTAGAAGGAGTTAAAAACTTTAATTTTATATTTTTTGCATGGGTATTGTAGTTTTTTAATTAGGATGTCGTAGTTTTTAAACTGTGATATCGTAATATTATTTCGGGCAATTTGATTAATCTTATAGCATCCATGGGTATTTATTTATACTCTGTGAGTCGTAAACCAAGCCATGGATGACATGTATTACAGGCAGAAAAAGTTAGAAATTTTGATTTTATATTTTCTACAAGGGTGTTATAGTTTGTTAACTAGGATGTCATAGTTTTTAAACTGTGGTATCATAATACTGTTGCGGGCTATGATTAATCATATAGCATCCATGGTATTTTTTAATACTTTAGAAGTCATAAACCAAGCTATGGATGATATGTATTAAAGGTAAAAGGGATTAGAAACTTTGATTTTATATTTTTTGTATGAGTGTCGTAGTTTCTTAACTAGGGTGCATAGTTTTTAAACTGGGATGTCGTAATACTATTTCGACCTAGTTGAGTAATCTTCTAGCATCTGTGGTATTTTTTGACACTCTGGGAGTCATAAACCAAGCCACGAATGAAAGACCTTCCTGGTGGGAAAGTTTATTACAATCAATTTCTTAAATATTTAAAATATGTCATGATATTTGAACTACGATGTCATAAATCCTGAACTATGGTTTCATAATATTGTTTCGGGCTTAATTACTCTTGATTCTTTTCACTGTGGCATGTTATGACATTAGGAGTGTCATAATTCACCCCATGGATGAAAGACCTTCCTGGTAAAAAGGTTTATTACGATCAGTTTGTTAAATATCTAAAAAGTATCATAATATTTGAATTTGGATGTCATAAATTATGAACTACGGTATCATGAAACTATACATGGTATCATAATTTTATACTATAAAGTGTTAATCTTTTTAAAAATATATCATGATATTCTTCAGTAGACATAAATTTTAAATATTTATATTAAAATATATAATTTATTTACCTATTTATGGTTCTAAAATTTTTTTGGGAGGAAACTTAAGGGATGTCATCATCTCTTGAATAAACAACAAGTGCAGTGCTTCCTTCCACCATCTGCATTTCTTTTTTGCGATGCTTTTGTGTTCTCCATCTACGTTGAAACATGAAGCTACTTTTCTTCATTGACTGAAAATTTCGAAAACCTATCTTTTATGGTATGCTCGAGAACTTCCAGCTCACCAGCGATTACTCGACCACCAAAGAGAAGAGAAAAAACAAAAAAATGGAAGGGAAACTAGGGGTGTCGCTCTGATATCGATGGGTGGACAAAAATAATGAAAGGAACTCTAGGGTATCGCTTTGGTTCAAAAAAAAATTTTGGTTTGTAGAAGAAGAAGAAGAAACGCTTCCAACTCAGAAGCACATATTGTCTTCCGAAAGGTAGGAGGGCAAAAAAATCATTTTCCATGTTTAAAGAGATCGCATATGCGGTGATGCTCAGATTACAAAATCCCAGTGATACGAACTCCCGCCCATCCCGGAGTCAACTGATTGTTATTTTTTTTGAGTTTTGAGTATTTTTATCTTTTTTTTTGTGAACCAATAAGGATGGGGAGGATAAATCCCGGGATAGCTACTCCCGTAGGCCCTCGCCCCACCAGATAATGTTCGATTCAAGATGCTCAGATTTTTACAATCTTTTTCTACCTAAAAGTGAGTACATCAACCGACACCACTTAGACACCGGCTAGTAGAATGGGAATAAAGAGGGAGATCCTGACCTCTCACTTATACCAGCGGTCATGGATCTCAGAAAAATTTTTGGATTTAATCAAGTTACTCATGGGATCATGTCTTAAACCCGCGACTGGTTGATAGTGAAGCAAGACCTCTATCAACCGGGCTACCACCTTAGCGGTAGTACTTTTATCTTTACCAAATATTGTGTTCTCCGATCTAATGAGAGAATTTGTTCGCCACATGATTTTGTCCTGGCAATAACTGCACTCAAGAAGGCTGCACTCGAGAAGGCTGCACTCTAGCTCTTGGTTCAGATTTCCTGGAATATAACGAGAATGAGGTGGTTGGACTTCAATCTCAAGGTAGAAGAGTTATCTACATTTAGTTTTTACTTCATTGTATTGTTAAAGCTATGCTTGCAATCTTGTTCCTGCCGCACACGATATCGAAATATCAATGCTTAAAATATCTATCAAAATTATTCTTTTGTCCCTATTTCTTCTTGTAACCCTTGAATTAATCCTAGAACCTTGCATTATGATGTCCAGGGCAACGAGGGGTCAACACTGAACTGTACACAGGAGTCATGGTTGAGAAAAACAAAACACTTGAGAATTTCTGAACAATAGACGTGTAAATAGTTTGCAAGTTTTATGGACTTCAATTAAAGTTAATTATTTCATGTTAGTATCATGCAGGAAGGTTTGAATTTGACTTCAACAATCGATATTGCTTTAATAAAATGGAATGAGATTTACTGTTGGGTTGTAGATTTACTTGGCACCTTGTGTGCATGGATGAGAACTTAAAATGCCTAATCTATGATTTGGCTACAGGAACAATACTTCTTGGAGAGGGATAACAAGCAAGTGCTAGTTTATTTTTCATCAATGTGAATGGAGTTCTATCTTCTTTTTTTGGCTTTTCCCTTGAATGAGATGCCTTTCTAACATGGTATTTTTTTGGAGTTTATTGGTGGGTGTTTTGGTCAGTTTTTATTTTCAATATAGATGGTAGAGGAATGCTTGTAAATTCACAGTAGCATCTATCTATTACTCTCTTCAATTGTGAATTGTGATATTTAGAAAATAATTCTAGTAACCAACTTACTGCATGTTTATGGTGCCAACCAAATATATAAAATAAATTATAACAAGAAAGTAAATACTAAATGAATGTTCCATGCATTATTATACTCCATCACCACCACCATTACCATCACTACCATATTCATGAGATATTTATGGCATAATTATGGTTTTCATATGATTTGTTTAAATTGTTAAGATTATTATACTTGCTACTACCATATTACTGTAACTAATTATTATTCAAATGCATTTATTGTAAGAATTTTTCTAATTTGGGTTAACATTAATTATAATTTTTGTTTTATTAAAATTGGGTTGATTTTATGGTTTATGTTGATAGACGTATGATAAGTCCAATGTTATGTGATCATTGTTTGGACTAGGAGCATCTCATGTGATTTGGTGTGGTCGAGACGACACAATATAGGCCTTAGCCGGACTTGACTCGTGATGGAAGGGTCAGTTAGGGTGTTTTCATTTTATTGGCTAGGTTCCCTCTTCGCTTCCTCTATATACATTACATGAATTATATTGTCACGATAATTTTTCCCATCAAGAACCGCCTATCTTCTGAGAAAGCTCGGAGAGAAGGATTCTGCCTGCGATGTCCGTGCAAGCATATGTATCAAAAACTTATCTAGTCCTACACTTATCTATTCTAACCTTCTCGACCGATCCAATAAATTATGGAATTCTCTTTCCTACACTTATAACAAAAAATTGTTTGTGTTTTGCTAAAATTGGCTTATTATTGGTCATGGATGGGAGTTGAATTTATGTCCATAGTCTTCTAAAAAAGTTTCCTATTTAGTATCAGGCATTTGCAGGACTTTGCATATGTTTTGTAAATATATGACTCCTAAGAGTAGACTAAATTATGGATGAAGAAATTTTTGAAGAGATGGATGAGGTTGCCACATATTCATGTTAAATGCGCCATTTGTTGGATTTTTCTCTAAAACAGGTGCTAGATGCCTCTAATGCTCCTGTTTGTGTGCCAAATGCGCATGGGCTCCTCATCATCAAGTCACAATCCATCGGCATGGTAAACGGAAAATATGAATGATTTATTTTGCATATAGTGTTCTAAATACCACAGCGACATTGGAGAGAATTTTCTTATAGTTCATCGTTAACTAGTTATGGCTTTTTTACTGTTTTGCACGTAAACACACAATATGAGGCTTCCAATTATGATGCATTTTATCCTTAGAATTTATTACTTTTAGATTTGAGGCTACCAACCTATGGATATTGTGCACTTTTTTTTTTTAAGACTTAGACATTGATGGTGATATTTGCTGCTAGATATAAATTTTCATGTGGATTATGCTATTGACTTATGGTGCCGTTTGTACTACATGACATGGTACTAAATTCCTTAAATGTCGAAATATTATATGCATGACTTTTAGTTGTTAATTGACTTAGGAATTTTACATATTGGTAGATGGGTGAATTTTTACACTGGTTCTAGACTGTACAGAAGACATTGTTCATGATTTGAGTTTCACCAGTCATTTTTGGTTTTTATGTTTATGGATAAACATGATTACATAAGAAATACAATTAGAAAGCTGGCAAAATATAAGCGAGCAGTCTAAAATATGATGTCAAGCATGCATTTATTTTTGCCTATCACAACGGTCAGAGGCACAAGCAAAATATAAATATAAATTCATGGCCAAAACCACATCACCAGAGGTCAAATAGCCATGGTTTCTAATGGTAACCATGGTGTTTGATTTTTTTTTTTTTAATATAAAAAAGGGATGGGGGGGTTAAATCCGATGTAGCTATCCCTGTCAAGTAATGTTCGATGCAAAGTGCTTAAATTTTCACAGTCTTTTTCTATCCATAGGTAAGAACGTCAACCTGACACCACTAAGATGCCGGCTGGTAGAACGGAAATAAAGAGGAAAAAAAAATCTTAATCTCTCATCCAATTGAGCCCATCATGGGCCCCAGAAAATAGTCCCTAGATTTAAATTTGAATACTGTTTAGCCACAAGTTATTACTCATTTATAGCGACAATCAAGCTGTTAGTGTCATAATAATGTATTGGCATGACCATTGCCATGAAAACTCCTACAAATCCATACAGTGACAGAGCTGAACTCTGTGCTTGTAACTTCTAACTTCCGTCGTATTTTAGCCCAAATCCATAGCTACAACGTTAACTTCAGCAGCGGGCGGCCGGTTTAACTGCTACAGTAGACGGTAACGATGACAGATGTTGCAGTGGCACCATCCCCTGGTAAAAGTTATAGCATTGATTTTCTCTACTTTTAGTTGTAGTTTTGACTGCAGCTATGGACCTCCTCTGTTGAAGTAACTTAATGTAAGTATTAATTCATGGCTATTGGTGTTAGATGTTTGGTAATGGTGCAATAGGTTCGGACCCTATTTGCACAGTGGTCGGTAGAATAATATCTTACAGGGAATGATAGGTAAATTTATTCTATTATTTATTGAGAAGGCTACATCAATAAATGGTTAAAATTACTTAAAAGGTTATAACAATATTTTTAAGTTTGATAAAGGATACACTAATAATATTTTGATGATGTTTAAAATTGAAAATCTTATTAGTTATTCGTGCTACTCAACAAAGCTCACATGTGAAGTTTGAAAAGGCTACATGATCATCATTAAATGGTTTGTAAGATTGGAGAGCTTATAGTACAGTATCAATGGTTTTATTTTGTTGAGTAGATAGGAATTCCAGGATGCAAGAAAGACCATACTGTGGGGACTTATATGCAAGAATTATGATGATATTTTGTAAGTTATTTATTGCTTCATTTTCATTTATTAATATATTGTAATAGAAATGCATGCCTTGCCAACAGAATTTGTAGCTTGCTATCATCTTGCCTGGCAAGTAAAGAATTACCTTTATTCAAAGACCGATCATTTGGATTGACATGAGGGTCCAACTCCATTGCATTGCCTAAACTATTCTATTGCTGTGAGAGGATGATGATATCTTGCTAGTTGGATATAGATACATATCAGTTTGCTGTTAAATTCTACATTATGAACAGAGAGACTGGTGCTGTGATACCAATTGGCTGGGATCTCCTTTTCTCTTGCATTATCCCATTGTCATGATGTTAAATTGTTAGTTTCATCTAGTTTTTTGTGCTTTAATGGTGAAGTATCTCTTACCGATATAGTTGCCAATCAATGTACAATGACTGCTAGTTTGAGCAGGATTTTAAGTCCTAAATTTGTTAATCATGTTCTCATGACATTGTCTTATAAATTACAGGGAGTGGAAATATGGTCAGCTAAATAAGTTAAATTCTCACACACCTTGTTAGTTCTTTTACTCTGATTTCTTTTTATGATAATGTATTGTTGTATTTTCTTTATGTTTTTTCTATACATTGGATGTTCATTTCTTTTTGGTTGTGTCAAAGAAAATATTTATTTGCAGAATGGAAGCGGAGTCTTTTCAGACTGCTAATAAACCAAAAGAAGACTTGAAATGAACTTGGATGAATGTTTATGGTTATGCTTGGCTCAAGCTGAGCTGAAGTTTGAGTAGTCCTTTCAAGTAATAAACCAAGCCTGTGCACCACAAACCTTAGCTTTGCTCATTTCTTTTGTGGTCATAATTGTTAATTTACATGGAGCCACGATATCTTCCTATGGCACGAGTGATCCTTTTCAACAAGAATCTATTCATAGGGAGATGAGAATGGACTTCAACTTTGGGATGTGTTGATGCTGAATCTCTGCCGACCGGATGGAATGGTTCTTCCTTCTTTCGCTGGATTGCCGTCGACCGGAACCTGCAAAACAGGTTCCTGATCGGAGATTTTCCGGCGATGGACACTTCGATGCCAAAGTCAGAAGAAAACTCAGGCAGCAGCATAATGAAGAGTTTTGAAAGCAGAGAGGGAAGAGGGAAAAACGAATTGCAAGAAAAAATGAGCCCGGATCCTCCTGAGTGTCCCTTCTTACCAGTATTTATAGGTTCCAACATAACTACTTAGGATTATGGGAGTTGGTGAACGCAACCTCCAGATAACTGTAAATAGCGGCTGTTGGAAAATCAGTTACACTTGGAGTTTATCTAATCTGAGGTTTTGGGCCATGTGGGTGGTTGCAACAACCAAAACAGAATTCAACTATTTTGGTGTTCAGGAAACCCACATGTTCAAGAATCCTCCTTCTTCAAGAGTAAATCCGAAGTGAGCTCAATATTCTCTTTAGTCGCACTCCTAAATGGAATGTTAGCTATACACTTAAGAGAGGTATTTTTCGGGAATAATGAAAGTAAACACTTACAGTCCAAAAAATGGGATCATACGCTCTTCGGATTATGTAAAAGGAATAAAGCCGAAGATATTCGCTTAAGAGGCCACGTTTTCAGATTGAGATGGCAGTACGAAGACATAGAGTTAATAAGCTTGGCTTGAAAGTATAGACAAAGATGTTAGGCTGTCTTCAGATCAAGGTGATAGTACGAAGCCGAAGATAGTTAACAAGCTTGGCTTGCAACCATAGATATAAAAATGTTAGGCATGGTCTTTGGACTAAGACAAATATACGAAGCCATAAATATCAGGCATGGTCTTCGGACTAAGATAACCATACGAAGCCAAAGACCCAGAGTTAATAAACCTTTCTCTGGAACAAGACAAGAATATGGAGCCAGAGATATTAGGCATAATTTTGGACAAAGATAATTATACGAAGCCGAAGACGCTTTCCTTTGCAAGTTGATTTGACCAATAAACCAAAAAAAGAAAAATTGAAATTGGTTCAGAGAGAGACCCAATAATTAATTGAAATAAAACTGGGATATCATAATAGCTGCCCCCCACTCCCAAGTTCAAAATGATTTAATTTCGAAGAATGGGAGTATTTAAATTTTGTCTTCTAATGATAACTGGCAGATAATGATGGTGTCGAATCCTGACAGGCTTTTCACCATAACCGCCTAGTGGTGCGAAAAAGAAAACGTGATGAAGACACGTGTCATCTTGTCATTGCCTGTCTCAAAAGGAAACACCTCGATTCTAGGAAAATCCTGAGAAACTTTTTGAAAAAAGAGTCTTTATTCAACCGAGATAGGACACGTGGAAACCATCTGGAGATTGATCATAGTTGGGGCATTATCACAGCTAATGGTTGTATTTCACGCAGATCGTGGTTGCTTGTCTCATTAATGAATTTTTGGAGAGCCGTATCCATGATCGTAACCGTCGATACGATGCACGATCGAGGAGATTTCCGAAGTGTCTCAAAATCCCACACTTTCAACTATAAAAGGGAAGAGAGTTTCAAAGGAAGAACTTTCCTTATGTTCATGTTCCAGAACCCTCCGTTTTCTTTTGCAATCTGCAACCTTCTCCCGCAATCCACCATTTCTGATTTTCCAAAGGTTAGAGGTCTTTTCCCCCTTCTCCTTCCTTCTCCCTTACAATGTCAAAATCCTCTAGGAACCCTTCTTCTAGTTCTAGTAAAGATTCACTGGGAGGTGAAGCCAATAGGAAACTACCGGAAAGGGAAACCGGCAGGAGCTCACCAGGAGGTGGGAGTGGTAGGGGTTCGCCAGGAGGCGAAACCAGTAAGAAAAGAAGTTCTGGTAGGAAAAGAAGCCCGGAACGATCACCGGATTCTATTAGAAGTTCTTTTTCCTTTGCCAAAATGGAAGAGGTTAAGCAATGTTACCACATCCCACGGACCTTTCATATGATTCTCCCAAAACCCGAAGAAAGGGTAGATAAACCTCCCATGCAGTCCATTGCCATATACGAAGACCACTTCAAGGCTGGTCTTCGGCTTCCACTTCACCCCTTCTTCACAAAAATTTTCAATCTTTACCAGATAGTCCCGGCTCAATTGACCCCTGATAGTTTTAGGAACATTTGTGGGTTCTTAGTTCTTTGCAAACTTAGGAATGTAGAGTCGAAGACATCCCTGTTTACCTCCTTGTTCATGTTAAGAGGGATTTTCATGGCAAGGGATGGTGGGTTATAGGTCCTCGGCCAGACCGAAGACTGATAAAAGAAACCCCTAGTGCAATACATGGGTGGAACCTTGTTTCTTTTTTGTATACTACACCCATTGGGGATTCAATACCGAGTGGAAAGCTTCACGTTTAAGTGCAAACGCCAGAAAAAAGGTCTTGAAAGCCGATGCGAGGGACTTCGAAATTTTGTCGGAGCCGAAAATTCCTTCCTTTAAAGAATTGCTGAAGGAGGAGAATCTTCATCGAGCTCACATCAGCGAAGTCCCAGACTTAGGTATAGAGATAGTGGTCTTCGGATCTTCATTCCCTCCACTTTTTCTTCTTTTTTTTATATAAATAACAAGATCTTCTGATTGTAGGTGGAAGAATGAAGCCTCAACTTGAGAAAGTTCGGCAAGCTTCCCAGAAAAGGCCAATGGTTGTTCCAGCAACAACTGAAGTTCGGAAGAAAAGAAGAGTCGAAGAGGGCTCGAGTAGTCCTCCGATGAGGCCTGCATCGGATGAAGATATTCCTCCTGCTTCCCACCACCTGAATCCGCTAGGAGTCCATCTCCGATGAGGCCTCCTCCGAAGAGTCCTCGACCGATGCCAACTCCAAATCAGCATGATGTATCATTTGACAGGGAATCAGTAATTGCATCTCCAAAGGAAAGGAGACAAGAAAGATCAAAGTTCCAATCCGAAAATGACCCCAGGTGGAACGCCTCTTAGGAGGGAGGGTGCAACATAGATTTCACCGTGTTTTCGGATTGAGAGGGCCTAGAGAACCCTACGTTGGCTAGGGAGCTGCTGAAGCGCACCCTTCTTCCGAAAGATTGGGACAAAACTAAGTCCCGGTGTATTGAGAAACTTTCTGACTCAGTGTTCTCATCAGCACTGAAGGTAAATATCTATTTTTGTTAAAAAAAAAACATAAGTCTGCTGTTGTTGCTAACTCTTCAGCCTGTTAATGCAGATGATGCATGACTAACTATCATGGAGGAGAGCTTTTTGATTTTAGAGATAGCTATAAAGGGATGAAGGAGAAGGTGAAAATTGCTAGAACTGAAGAGGCGGTAGCCGAAGAGTAGAGGCAGGCTATGGAGGAAAAGCTTGCCCAAAGCGATGCCCTGGTTCAGAGTTTGAAAGATGAAGTGGAGAAACTCCAATCGAAGAACTCTGAGCAAGAAAAAAGGCTTAAGAAGAGAAAGAACAAAATTCGTTCTCTGGAAGCTCTTCGTAAAGAGGCTCATCAAAAGTCCAAGGAGGATGCGAAGAAATCCGAAGAGGCTGCCAAGAAAAATTGCTCTTTGAAAAATCAACTGGAAAGGGCAATAGAATATTTCAAGGCATCTCCAGCTTTTGAAGCTGAAATGATTGAAGCTGAGACCCATAGTTACAAAGGAGGCTTCAATGACGGGGTGGAGGAGGTGCAAAAGCTGTACCCAGACTTGGACATTTCAAGGATTCAACTGTTCAACGTCGAAAGTCCGAATGAACCCGAAGCACAAAAGGATCCTGAAGCACCAACAACAACAGCTGAAGAGGTGGTGGATCCAATTGTTCTTACCGAAGACACCCCAATAAAAGATGTTTAGCAACTTTTTTTTTTTTTTGAAATGTAAAAAATCTTATCAATGAAAGTTCTTTTCAATGAGTTTCTCTATGAATGCATATGTAAATGGATTAGAATTTTCCAAGTGAAAGTCTTCGGATAATTAAGAACTCCTAAGTATATAAAATGATACTAAGTCTTCGAACTTGGAATAATAATCCTTTAAGAAATAGAATTCCAAATCTGATCCAAGATCATATCATGTTGGATAATAACATCGAAATAAGAATAGTTTTAAGACTTCAAGTCTTCGACTTTAAAGATGCACTAAGTCTTTAAAAGAGTTCCATAGAATGAAAATGAGAGTATCAAATCTTCAAATAATAATCAAGTCTTTAGACTTGAAAATATACTAAGTTTTCGGACTTAAGAAAAAAGAATATCAAATTTTTAGATAAGAATTAAGTCTTCGGACTTGAGAATACGTTAAGTCTTCGGACTTAAAAGTAACTTCATATAATTGTGAAGAAAACTAAATCTCCAAACAAGAGTTAAGTCTTCGGACTTGAAAGTATGCTAAGTCTTCCGATTTAGAAATAATCGAGACAATAATCTCTCAGATGAGAATACCAAGTCTTCGGTCTTGAGAATAAAATAGACCACGTAGGTCATCTGCCTTTTGATCAAGGATTAAGATAGGCTGATCAGGCCCACCTCGGTACTTAGTAGAGTAGATCACGAGATCATTCTCATACCTTTTTGGGATATCTTTTTGGGATATCATTAAGACAGGCTGATCATGCCCACCTCGGTACTTCGTGAGGTAGATCACGGAGATCATCTTCATGCCTTTTTAATTAAGATGGACTGATTAAGCCCAACTCGGTACTTCATAGGGTAGATCATGAAGATCATCCTTATGCCTTTAAGAAAGAAAAATAAGATAGGCTAGTTAAGCTTACCTCGGCATTTCGTACGGTAGATCGCGGAGATCATCCTTATGCCTTTTAGAAATAGAATTAAGATAAAGATTGAATCTATCTTGACGACCTTGAATAAAACCTTTATTGATAATACTTGCGGAGGTTTTGTACATTCCAAGGTCGAGGTAATAGAACACCTTCCAAGGTTTCCAACCGATAAGTTCCAGGTCGAATAACCTCTTTAACTCGATATGGTCCTTCCCATATAGGAGAGAGTTTACCTTGTTCTATTGGCTTGGATACTTCAGACTTTTGCAGAACTAGATCTTCAGGAAGAAAAGCATGTTCTTTTACATGAGAGTTATAGTATCCTGCAACTTTTTGCTGGTACGCAGCCATTTTCAATTATGCCTGAAGCCATGTGCCTTGTAATAAATCTATGTCAACTCTTTGGCGTTCAGAGTTTTCGAGCTCTTTAAACTGATCAATCCGCAGAGATTGTAAAGAGAACTCTATAGGAAGAACCACTTCGGTACCATAAGACAGATGAAATGGAGATTCACCAGTAGCTGTCCTAGAAGTGGTTCGGTATGCCCAGAGAACCAAGTTCAACTCATCAGCCCATGATCCCTTAGCATCATTCAGCCTGGTTTTCAGACCATGAAGGATAGTCCTGTTTGTTACTTCAGCTTCTCCGTTGTATTGAGGATGCCCTACCGAAGTAAGTTTGTGAAGAATGTGATACTGAGTGCAGAAGCTCCTAAATTTTTGGTTATCAAACTGTCTTCCGTTGTCAGTTATTATAGAATAGAGAATCCCGAAATGGAAGATAATGAAATTCCTTATAAAAGTTTCAGCTTTTGTCTCAATAATTTGTGCCAATGCTTCAGCTTCGACACACTTTGTGAAGTAATCAATAGCTACAATAAAAAATTTTCACTGCCCAGAAGCCAGAGGAAACGGACCAAGAATGTCCATTCCCCATTGTACGAAAGGCAGGGAGCTGTCAATGGGGTTAATTAATTTGCAGGTCATCCTTATATTGGCGTATCTTTGACAATGATCACATCTTCGGCCAAATTCTACAAATCCTTCTGGATGGTTGGCCAATAATAACCGTGACGAATTATTTTGTATGCCAAAGATCTGTCCCCAAATGATCCCCACATATTCCTTCATGCACTTCCCTGAGTGCATAATCTGCATCGATGGACCCAAACATTTCAGCAAAGGTTGTGTGAAGGATCTTTATATAATGTTTCATTCAAGGTCACATATTGAGAAGCCATCCAGCGAAGCTATTTAGCCTCGAGCTTGTCCTCGGGCAGGATCCCTCTTTTAGGAACTTGAGAATAGAATCCATCCATGGAGGTTCATGCTCAACTTGACATACTTCACTTGTGAATTCTGATATGCTAGGATCTTCAAGATATTCCACATATGTCCTCCAAGAGAATCGGGTGCCGTGGTTGCAAGTCTTGAAAGAGCATCTGCCCGAGAATTTTCTGTCCTGGTACATGAATAATTTTAAAATGTTCCAACTCAGATGTCAAGCTTCAGACTTTTTCTAAGTATTGGACCATATTAGGATTCTGGCTTCGAAATCACCTTTCACTTAATTCACCACCAACTGTGAGTCAGAAAACTTTAATTCTTCTGATTTCAGTTTTTGGGAGATTCTGAGTCCAGCAATCAATGCTTCATACTCCGCCTAATTGTTCGAAGCTTGGAAAGAAAATCGAAGAGCATACTTAATAGCCTGCCCATTCGGACCAGCCAGAATTAAATCGCATCGCATTCGTTGGCGTTTGAAGCACCGTCCACATGCAACATCCAGACAAATTCCAAAGTATCTTCGGTATTGTCCTCTTCGACCCTTGGCTGGTCTTCTTTGGACCCCCATGTGCATTCTACTATAAAGTCAGCTAAAACTTGTACTTTCATTGCTGATCTAGGCTGATAATCAATGTCAATTTTTTAAATTTAACAGCCCACTTAGCTATCCTTCTGAGGTGTCAGACAACAAAGAATAGCTTTTAAAGGTTGATCTGTCAGGACCACAATGGAATGGGCTTGGAAATAAGGCTGAAGATGCTTTGCCGCCACCACAAGAGAAAAGATAATCTTTTGCACTCTGGGGTACCAGACTTCTGCTTCATGTAACACTTTACTGGTATAGTAGATCGGCTTTGCACATGCTTGGCATCTTTCCGTACCAGAACCGAACTAACTGCTTCATCTTGGCTGATAGATATAAGTAAAGTGTTTCTCCTTTAGAGGGCTTAGAAAGTAATGGAGGATTTTCTAAATATCCTTTTAGCTTGTCAAAGGCAATTTTACAATCTTCTGTCCATTCAAAATTTTGACTCTGACGAAGAACTTGAAGAAGGGTAAACACATTTCCGCAGAGCGGGAGATAAATCGGCTCAAAGAAGCAATTCTTCCTGTTAACCTTTGCACTTCTTTCTTGCAGGTAGGATGCCTCATAGTCCGAAATGCCTGGATCTTCTCTGGATTAGCTTTTATTTTTCACTTGATAACCAAGTATCCCAGGAAGTTTCCAGAAGTTATGCCAAAGATGCGTTGGTTGGATTCAGTCTCATCTGATGGCACCTAAGAGCATCAAAAGACTCTTTTAAATCTGCAATATGATTGGGCTTATGAAGACTTTTTACTATCATATCGTCAACATAAGCTTCTATATTTCTTCCAATCTGATTTTTGAAGACTTTGTTGATGAGCCTTTGGAAAGTTGCCCCAGCATTCTTCAGACCAAACGGCATCACCTTATAACAGTAAAGTCCCTTTTCTGTAACAAAAACAGTATTCTCTTCATCTTCAGGATCTATTCGGATCTAGTTATAACCTAAGAAGGCATCCATGAAGCTCAACAACTGATGACCAGCCGTAGCATCAACTAGCTGATCGATTTTTGGCAATGAAAAACTGTCCTTTGGACATGGTTTGTTGAGATCAGTATAATCTATGCAAATTATCTACTTGCCATTTGATTTCTTCACCATAACCACATTTGCAAGCCAACTTGGATATTGGACTTCTCTTATGAAACTAGCTTCAAGCAATTTGTTAACTTCTTCATCAATAACTTTCTGCCTTTCAGAGCAAAATTTTTTTTCTTCTGTCGAACAGGTTTATAGTTGGGAGAAACTTCCAGGTGATGCGTGATCACATCAATGAAATTTCAGGCATGTCCGAAGCTGTCCAAGCAAAAATATCAGCATTATCTCGAAGAAAGGAAATTAACTTTACCTTTGACTCCTCATCAAGCAAACTGCCAATTTGTAACAGCTTGGTGGGGTGGTTTTCGAATAGAGGTATGAAGAGTGTTTTCTCCACTGGCTCTCCACTGTCTTCGGACTTATCCCTCGGATCCAGCTGATCGAGTGTTAAAGACCTAGCCACTTGTTTGTTCTGAATCATCAAACACTGGTGAGCGATCCTTTGATCTCCCCTTACTTCTCCAATGCCTGTCTTGGTGGGAAACCGTACCAAAAGATGGTATGTGGAGATAATGGCTCTGAATTTGTTCATTGCTGGACGTCCCAATAATGCATTATAAGCTGAAGAAGTTCTGGCAACAATAAAATTGATGGGAAGAGTCCTTTGTAGGGGTTCGGACCCAAAGGTCACAGGTAAAACTGTTTCACCCTCCACTCCAACTTGATTTCTGCCAAAGCCAGTTATAGAATGAGAGATCTTCGTAATTCACGTCCAGACAATCTCATCCGAAGAAAAGCATCATACAGCAACACATCAACAGAACTTCCATTATCAATCAAAATTTTTTTACATCAAAATTGGCTATAATAGCCGAGACCACTACAGGGTCATCATGAGGGAGTTGAACTCCTTGTACATCCTCATCGAAAAAAGTGATAGAGTTTTTTCTTTAAACATCTTCGGGACATTTTTCTCAGCTTCCATATCCCATGCTGATGATCGATGAAGCATCCCGACATCTCCACCAGTTGGCTTTTGATAAGGCAAATCAGCTTCATCGGATATCATTGGAAGGACAGTCACTTCGACTTGAGATTCTAACATATTTTTCCAGATATCCTTTTTTTATCAGATATTCGATGGCATCCTGAAGCTAAAGCATTCCTCCATATTATGGCCATGATCCCGGTGGAATCGGCAATACTTGCTTTTGTCTCTTGCTTTTGCAAATGTCTTCAGGGGACGTGGCCTTTGAAAGTATTTTTCTTTTTCAATCTCCAGCAAATCTTTTCCCTAGGCAAATTGAGGGGTGTGTAGGCATCGAACCGGTTATTTTGTTATCTAGACCTGGGACTGCACCTAAGGGCCGAAGCGTTGTTAGAAGATGTTGGCACGTTCGGTCCTCTGGCATTCTTCTTCTTAGAAGGGAACCTCCCTTTGCTAGTCTTCGGCTTGCCGCTTGCTCCTCAGCAGCAGCATACTTCTGAGCCCTTGCCAACAGTTCGGCATAGCTCGTTAGAAACCTTTTGTCCAGGGAAAAAGTGAACCTGGACGATTTTAAACATTTCTTCAAGGCAAACATGGCCACATGCTCATTTAAATTTGGGATTTTCAAAGTAGCCAAATTGAAGCGGTGGACAAATCCCTTCAAGCTTTCTCCTTCTTGTTGCTAGAGAAGAAATAAACTGTCAATGTTGCGCGGCATCTTCTGGCACGTCCTAAAGTACGAGACAAATTGTCTCTAACTCAACAAAGGAGTGAATTGACTTCGAGGTTAAGCTTGAATACCACATTCGAGCAAATTTCTTCAAAGTGGCAGGAAAAGCAATACAGTAGAGAGCATCGGTTGCTCATTGCACCATCATATGAGCCTTGTAGCTTCCCAGATGGTCGAGAGGATCTGAAGTTCCATCATAGGCTTCTAACTGTGGGATCTTGAAGTGCCTAGGGATAACTTCATCCATAATATCATCAGAAAAAGGGGGCTGAGAGTTGAAGGTGACGACCTCATCATTCCTTCTTAGTCTCGAAATCCTTGCTATCTGTGCCTGCTTGAATTTTTCCTGAAACTCATAGTTGATCTCCCTTTGCCTAGCCGCTCCTGGCACACAACTTGTAGAAGAAACAGAGGGAGAGCGCCGAACTCTTTTCTTTCTACCATGATCCCCTGCTTGTCGATCTAGTAAAGAGGTATAGCAGTCACGGGATGACCGGATCTGTGAGAAACTGGGGATGATCTCGGCGTTGATCTTTCTCCTTCTCAGGCTGATAGCTTGATTGTGGAACAGGTAGAGGGCATTACTTTTGAGCTGCAGCTTCATGCAGGTGCTGTACCAGTGCCGTCAAGGTCTCTACCTTGTTTACCAAATTTTCGAATTGTTGTTACTTCACCATAATCATAGGGGATTGTGATCCCTGAACCACCGGAAGATTACTGACCGGAGGTCCGTTTGACGGAGGAGCCTGCTGCTCCTGACTTGTAGATGCATTCTTGGCTTTCCCTTTCACCATTTTTGCTTATCTAAGCTCTCCTTCAGAACAGAGAAAATGGATTTCTTCCCCTACCTGGCGCGCCAATCTGTTGATGCTGAATCTCTGCTGACCAGATGGAATGGTTCTTCCTTCTTCCGCTAGATTGCCATCGATCGGAACCTGCAAAAAGGTCCCTGACCGGAGATTTTCGACGGGGGACACTTCGATGCCAAAGTCAGAAGAAAACTCAAGCAGCAGCAGAATGAAGAGTTTTGAAAGCAGAGAGAGAAGAGGGAAAAGCGAATTGCAAGAAAAAATGAGCCCGGATCCTCCTGAGTGTCCCCTCTTACCAGTATTTATAGGTTCCAACATAACTACTTACGGTTATGGGAGTTGGCGAACGCAACCTCCAGATAACTGTAAGTAGCGGCTGTCGGAAAATCAGTTACACTTGGAGTTTATCCAATCTGAGATTTTGGGCCATGTGGGTGGTTGCAACAACCAAACAGAATTCAACTGTTTTGGTGTTCAGGAAATCCACATGTTCAAGAATCCTCCTTCTTCAAGAGTAAATCCGAAGTGAGCTCAATATTATCTTTAGTAGTGCTCCTAAAGAAATGTTAGCTATACACTTCAGAGAGGTCTTTTTCGGGAATAACAAAGTAAACACTACAGTCCAAAAAATGGGATCATATGCTCTTCGGATTATGTAGAAGGAATAAAGCTGAAGATATTCGCTTGAGAGGCCACGTCTTCGGATTGAGATGGCAGTACGAAGCCGAAGACATAGAGTTAATAAGCTTAGCTTGAAAGTATAGACAAAGATGTTAGGTTGTCTTCAAATCAAGGTGATAGTACGAAGCCGAAGATAGTTAACAAGCTTGGCTTGCAACCATAGATATAAAAATGTTAGGCATGGTCTTCGGACTAAGACAAATATACGAAGCCATAAATATCAGGCATGGTCTTCGGACTAAGATAACCATACAAAGCCGAAGATCCAGAGTTAATAAACCTTTCTCCTGGAACAAGACAAGAATATGGAGCCAGAGATATTTGGCATAATCTTCGGACCAAGATAATTATACGAAGCCGAAGACGCTTTCCTTTGCAAGTTGATTTGACCAATAAATCAAAAAAAAAAATTAAAATTGTTTCAGAGAGCGACCCAATAATTAATTGAAATAAAACCGGGATAGCATAACAGATGTAATATCGAGGTGGCGATGGTTAGTGATGAGCCTCTGATAAGACCTTATGGGTGTCTCGAAAAGTTGGTTTTGCTCCTTGGGCAATATTTATTTGGCCTTCAACCGATGTATTATTGTACTTTGATGATTTACATTTGAAGTAGGTTTTATTGAGCTTATATGGATTTATTTCAATTAAGGTTTCTTACTGAACTACATTCTTTTATTTTGAAGGTCTGATATCAGGTTGAAAATGGCGAAAAGAATACATATCTGGTGCTGTTAAAAATCCTAATATCTTAAACATGTACTTGTTTTGATAATTATACAGTTTCAGTTCTACTGATTTGTAATGAATGTTGTGGTCTACGAAATGAAATAAAAAGGAATTTGTATATATATACATCGCAAGTTGTACTGAGGTTTTAAATTTGATGTCCTTTTACATTTTATATGTGATAAAAAAATCTATTGCTAGGTCACTGCCAGGTTCCTTCTTCCAATTTATAATTATAGACCATTAAAAGGTGGTCATATTTGCTGTTAAAATGCATTATTTGCCAGAAAACTATTGGCGAAAGGATGATATTATACTGAAAATTTTAAACTACTGCCGCATTTCTCTTTCTCAAGAAGAAGAGGAACCTATTTTTTTGTGGTTCTAAATATTTAGCTACAAGGGACAATACTGATGGAACCATAATCAGTGCCTGGTCACCATGAAGAAACTACTTGTTTTTTTTTTTTTTTTTTTTTTTTTTTTTTTTTTTTTTTTAATGGATGATCATACTAATCTTGTGAGCACAATTCAATCAATCAAAGTACAAAGTATCATGCAATGTTCAAGGATATGTATTATTGATGATGTTGGCCTTCTAATAGACATGTTGAACGGTCACTATGATGAGAAGGCCGAAAAAATTTAAATATCGTGAAGGAGTGGATGGGCATTTAAATATTTTTGATCGCTGATGATGATCCACATGGTTGCAGTGGCTTAAAAGCTATGTATGGGTGCTCTTCATATATCTTACCTCGTTTTACCCTTTTATGTTTTCCTGGTAGTATAATCTTGGAACATATAACAGGGAGTTTTGTATGCGTGAAAGGAACGGTAGCAGATCTGAATAAAGTAATTTCTACGCCAGTTCTTGTTACCTTTTTTCCCTCTTCTTCCATGTTCTCGGTAATCGTGGAGTAGGAGAGATTTTGTGCTCAATTCCCAATGTGATGGATATCAATGTTTGGAAATTTACTTTAACGTTTCACATGTTAACAGGGAAGCCATACTCTCCTTGTAGTACTCAAAAAACGAGAATTTTCGAGTAATTATTAGTAATGCTAGGTACCCTTTTGTAATTTACTGGTAATTCTACCTTTTGTGATGGATATCAATGTTTGGAAATTGACTTCAACGTTTCACATGTTAACAGGGAAGCCATACTCTCCTTGTAGTACTCAAAAAAAGAGAATTTTCAAGTAATTATTAGTAATGCTAGGTACCCTTTTGTAAAGTACTGGCAATTCTTCCTTTGTGATGGATATCAATGTTTGAAAATTTACTTTAACGTTTCACATGTTAACAGGGAAGCTATACTCTCCTTGTAGTACTCAAAAAAAGAGAATTTTCAAGTAATTATTAGTAATGCTAGGTACCCTTTCGTAAATTACTGGTAATTCTCCTGAGACATCTAAATTACTAGTAATGATGGGTACTCAGTAAATTTTTCCAGTAATTGTTTGGCTGAACTCAGCTATGCTCCTTGTAATACCCAAAAAAAAAAAAAAAGGGCCGGAGAAACAGTAAGCTCTCTCGGCTTGGGCCCAAATCCAAAGTCCACAAAAGTTAGCAAAACTATCTACCATGGGTATTAGCTGAATGAACTAAACATGAGAGATAGGATCAAAAACCCATCAAGGATCGCTTTATCACTTCATCTTCCAAGCTTGGGGTGTTAGCTTAACGCAACTCCGTTGCAATTTTCCATCTATTTGCAATCCTATAAAAATATGAAAGGGGATCCGATTCTTTTCATGTGTTTGATTGCAAATGTGTGGGGTAGATAGATGGGCCTACTTTATTCTTGTTCTACGTACACTTTCTCCTTGCCATTGAAAGTGTATTGAAAGTGTTCCCACTAAATACACATCCAAGCATGGTTTGATTTGCCATTGAAAGTGTTCCACTAAATACACATCTAAGCATTATTTATCAAACCGGATCGAATCAGCCGATTCAATCCAAACCATACCATACCATGCCAGAACAGTTCGATCATAAAAAATGATCCAGATTCCAGATAATCCAAAAAAAAAATTAAAACCAGAATGAAATGGTACCACCAGATCTAAACCGTACATTCCAACCCGATTCAGGTGCCAATGTAAACGGAAGACCGAGAATCCAAGAGACTTGATTTCAACAAAGGCACGTATGAATCCCAATATGGTATCGTAACGATACTGATACAAGTAATAGTACCAGTTCAGCAATTTTTGTATCTAAGTAACAAACCCAATACCCTCCTCCCCGCCCGCTTACTCTTCTGCGTTCCATGATGACACCTATTGCTGCTACAACAAGACAAGATGGAATAGAACATTCCCAGGCACGTTCAGGGAAGTAAACAACACAAAAGTAACGATATTTAAAAAGATTTAACATCTCCGACTACACCACGTTCATTCGTGGAATAAAACATGAAAACAAATTTAATGATGGAAGCCTTCAGATTGATCCAGTGATCCTTTTGGACCCGATGTTCCCAGATTGCCTCAGGCCAGTGCCAAAAGAAGAACTGGGAGTTTATTTTTGAGAACGCTATTGATATCAATTGGCATACAATGGAAGTTCCATGATAGAGTATGGAGATACATCCGGAAAGTCTGAAGGTCACCGAAAATACTGACATGCAATTGATGACTGATGGTTGCCGAGTATATGTATTCATTTCCTCGAGGTAAAATTAAAATGTGGTAAATGACAATAAGGAAAACTGGTTCAAGGTACTGCGAGTTGCTCCACATGCTGAGTGATGATATCTGGGCAAGACTGAGCTCGGAGTAGTTCCAAGCGATGAAAAGGTGCGACAAACTGTAGGACATAATCTTCATCTGCAGCCATGAGTTGATCAATGCTAGTCATCCCTCGATTCTTTTGATAATAATAGAAAACAGTAATCCAAAGCACATGGAGGAAAATAGGCTTGCACGATGCAAACAAAACTTACTCTCTTTAACAGTTCCGTAGAGCCAACATAGAACCTCATCAGCAAATGCCAGGCATACCCCTCCCTGCAATATTAAGAACACATCTTTACTTCCCAAAGGAATTGCACTCAACATTAGCCACTGATTGAATCATCATTTTATCATGGACTGATGATTCCATGCACAATATACCTAAGTTTGGATCTAAAAAAGTTCAAAGTGCAACATTTTAGCTTAGAATTTTCAGAACTAGCTGGTCACAGCTGTGGACATATAGACAAGGCCAAGGAATAGAGTCTTAAGTATTCACCGAGACTGCATCGAGGAAGAAGTTGGCGAAAGTCAGATCGTAACCAAGAAAGCAGGTATCAGAAATGAAGAATGAGGGAGGTACCACTCTCCTGTTGGGAACAGTTATAAATCATGTAGTACGAGGGTGGAAGATGAATTTTAAAAGGATAAAGCAAAAATAGGCAGCAGCATGCACGAACTAGTAGATTGCCTCCTAGAATGCTATATAGGCTAGATTTTGCCATCAACAGGTTTGCTATACTTTTAACTTAAATAGTTTGATATGCGAACCCTGCCCCTCCTATTGGATGAGAAGAAAATTAACATTGTGAATCCAAAAAATCACTATAGTTTTGTTAATTGAAGTAACCTAGTTTGACATAATAGGTCGTATAGATAATGAGCTCATTTTCACTCTTCTACGCAATAAAACATTTGGTCCTAAATATTAAAAAACAAATCACTGTGGTTCAATTAGATCAATTGGTTGTCCAGCCATCATACCCTTATGCTTCAAGCACAGTTGAGGAGATGGAATCATAGGTTTTCCAGAAAATATGCTATATAGAACTTCTTAAGCAGGTAGCCACGTGTTACAATGTTAACGAAAGGTGTTGGAATTGGAAAAGACCATCAATTTCCTCATTTTATTTACAATATTAATTTGCATACCTGCCAATAGTTCTTCATTTTCACTCTCTGGGTTATATCTTTGGTTCTTAACCTCTCAGTCCGGGCAAGTTTCCCAGCATCATCCCTACATTAGGCAACAAGTTTCAGAGTATTAATAAACATAAAAGGGCAACAAAAAACTAGCAGAACAAACAGCTCAAATTTATTGAGTAATCTAGCCAGCTTCAGAAGTGAAACCCCCAACAGTAATCAAGCAGTAAATTAGTTTGGCCTCTGAACCAAACCATTGACCATGGGTAAAGTAGCACCATTTAGTGAAATTAAATCACCCTTTAATTCTTACACTTGTGATTAACAAAATAGGAAACAACAGCATTTTAAAATGCAGGTGCATGCAGCCACAAATGCATATGCAATCCTTAGACCACACTGTATTGCCTATATGCAGTTAATATATGCAGTCATACCGCATATGGACTAAAAGGCACACATAACATTGTGCCGCAGCATATACAGCCTGCTTGGCATGGTGCTGCTGCATATATGGCATGTGTAGTAGTGTCGGTCCACATATGCAGCCCTTTTATGTCGGCTCATGCAGATAGAGTGGCTTCAAGCTGATGGTTTGGTTGGAAACATTGGATACCGATTTTCAACAGGCCATATAGAGGTATTAAAAATGTTAGCATGTTAACTTTGTTATAGTCGTTTCTGTTAGGTGTAAGAAACAGGTGGTTTTATGTGGACTCATGTAAATGGAGCGGATTCAAGCTGCCAGTTGGTTGGCGTGGATTTTGAACAGGCTAGATAGAGGTCTCACGAATGTTAATATGTTAACCATGTTACAACTGTTACAGTTAGGTGTTAAGCAACAAATGGTAAGCACTTATTGTTAGTTGTTCTTGTTACCAGTATTCCTATTATTTATCCAACAAAATATTGCTGTCACTATTGTTTGTATTCAGCATATTTACATTTTTGAATAGTTAAAAATAGTAACAGTATTATGCAGCAGCATACACAGCCTGCATATTGCACGTGCACAATGCTGTCCCTTGACCACCCACACACTGCTACCACTTCCTAAAACATGAGGAAAGAATATAAATGAACTGCATGAAAATATGTTGTTGTGGCCAATCAAGAACAATTCCCACCATTAGCACAAAACATATATGCATCAGTGATGGTGGTGGGACTCGGATGCTAGTGCCCCTATTTTAGTTAAGCATAATTGTGATATCCTACCAGTAGCCCTTGTAAACACTGGGTCCTTTTCTTGATTTTTCCTCACCATGCAGTCTATCAACACTCAATCCCTGGCTATCATAGTTCTGCTTATATATTTATCACAATTTACAGCAAGCTTTCCCTGGCTTTTTAGCCAAAGAATAACTGAAAAATGCATCTTCCATCCACATTTGCCAACAGAAAACTCACCTACCCATCATAAACTGCATCATTTTTTATCAGATATAATATGACCTGAATGCAACTCACGACAGGGCAAGTACTTCACAATGGATAATAAGGCAGGCAAATCCAGAACTCCTAAAAGTTTTCAAATAAGACCTCCCAAAGTTTTCTAGCCATTGGAAGTGACCATTTATGGGGGAATGTCCAAAATAACCCCCACGAGTATTTAGCAGTTTATCAAGCACATATAATGGACTTGGAATTTAAATTCAAGCCTCATTTTGTAAGGACAACATTTATGCTATTATAGCTAACCAATTTGTTTATAGTCATTAGAATTTGTGCTCTAGTTAGTTTTAATGCATTCATGCTCTATTTTTTTTTTTTTTCTTCCAGATGCACTTGAATGGGGCTTTTTGTTGTTGTTCAACTATTTATTTCCTTCTGCTTTGGAAATGATCTCGATGCACTGGTGCAGCTTACATCTCAGATCACAACGAGGTCCATGCTGTACTTCACCAGGCTGTCTTAGCCTTTTAATGTTGGTTATAGTATTGTTACTTAGGTTACCATGCAATCAAATCAAAGGAAACAGAACCCAACCTACTATAAGCTATTATGGCAAGAAAAGGGGATGGATGATGTTTAAGAGACAGAACTACCTGAATCCAATTACAATATATGGAACCCCAGCAAGAAATGATTGGATCTGCAAGAATGAAAGTCAAGTTGAATTCTTTGATGCCATCATGAAGCATTCCATCCATATAACAATCTTAAGATTCCACGTGACAGAAAAATGTGAAGTGATCTTGTTTAACATTTGTTAAAATTATATTAAATTAGTAGCAGGATAACCAACGATGCATTGTAGAACCAGAACTTGGAAGGCATATATACACATTATAAGAAGATTGTTGTAAACTTGTAACCCTTTTGTTGGTACCACAAACCAGACTACAAACTGAGCCAAACAAAAAAAATAAAAGCAGTACTAGAATAAAATAAAAATAAAAGCAGATGAATCAACCACATATATTCATATCAGAGCAACTAGCCCCAATGGGCTCAAGAGCACCAGCATGAAAATGGCAAAACCAGTCAACAACCAAAACACCACACAGATTAAGCAGATCTTGGAAAAAGATGATAGCAATGCTAACAATATGTAACATATATGGACAATTTACATTATCCAACAAACAAGGAACTCTAATGTTCCTGTATGACTTGCGTGAATCATTTTTGACATTTTGCAACTCAATGAGGATTTGGCATTAATTATTTAAAGGTGTCTTATAGAAATGATGTGAACAGGAAGAATCAATGGATGAACGAATGATCAACTTGTTTGCAACTATTTAAAGAACGTTTTTGTATCGGTTGCCTGTTAAGAAAGCTTCTTAAAGTCAAATCAGTCATTGTAGACTCTATGCTGCCAAAGAGAAGTTGCAAAAAACTGAGAAGAATGCATACATGGTCTTTACATAACATTAGGAGCATCAAAAAAAATTCAAACTCAATTATTACATGCACAGTTTAAAGTTCAGACAAAACCAACACAAAAGCAACAGGTATCCATCAAATTTAATCAGTTTCAGGCCACAATGACAGGTTTGGTTGAAAACAGTCCGAGTCTCATTTTAGCATCTGCGTTCTGCTTATGGGTAATAAATTGCACAGCAGGAGAATTTTCAAAGATAAACTCTAGATTTTGTGAGTTTTGAGAAGATCTATAAGAATTTTGGTCCTCAGCTTCTATAAAAAAAAAAAATTAAATATCGTTTTACATTCAGGCTGCTTCCAGTAGGTCTGGAACCATGAACTGTCAAAAGATCATTAACAAACAAATAAAATGCAATTACAGAAATTCAGCAAACCTTTTTTTTCTTATCATGAATTTAACCTCTTAACTGTTCAAGACTTACATTAAAAAATATAACAAAGCATGAACTAGTCCCAATTTCTCTCTCATATTCTAGCAATTTAGTCCATGTACATCAAAAAGGGAGTGGACGCAGATTTGACGTTATCCAACTACAACATTGACATCCAGGAAATAGGAACCATCCCAAACAGCCTAGTTTAGGACATACCAAGCCGTGCTGGCAGCAGACTAAGATGGTTCCAGCATTCAGAAGGAAAAGGCAAGGAGGGGGAGAAAGAGAGAGGGAAAGAGAGAGAGAGAGAGAGAGAGAGAGAGAGAGATGGAGGCCATCGGAGGGCCGAGGAGTGGTGCAAAGGGGCGAAGCAACCCCCTAGACCCCTATTTCATTCGAAACAGGGGTCCGTCAAGGCTCCTTTTTTATGTTTGCATTTTTAAGTGAAGTCAGCAACCCCTTTAATAACTTCACTTAATATTTCTGAAAGAAAAAAATGACTTTCAATTTGAAAATTTTATGTGAAATCGGTGACATTCACTTAATATTTGCAAAATAAAATATGGCTTTTTAATGTTCAAAATATTAAGTGAAGCAAGCAAGGGGTTTGCTGACATCATTTAAATTTTCAAAAATAAAAAAGGGCCCTAATGGACACCCATTTCGAACAAAATAGAGGTCAGGGGGTAGAGCCCCTCTTCCAGCCCTCCAACATCCTCTGCGGCCCCCTTGAGGCCCTCCCTCCCTCCCTCACCCTCTATCTATCTTTTCCTCTCTCCCATTCCCCCTTTTCCCAGCCCTCTCTGCTATATCGATAAGGGCTTGGCACAAAATGACATGGGGGCATACCAAACCATATTGCCGGTCCTAGTATTGGCATAACAAACTGTCAACATCAATTATAAATTGATCTATTAGCAGCTTTAGTAAGAACTATTTGACTTGATTGATAGCAAGTAAATTTCAAAACCATCAAATGTCGATAAATACATTGGTTTATCTTGAGTTTTGTCCAGCAGCTTCATAAAGCAGATCTCAAGTATTCAAAACGCGCATAAACACATCATATCATCGATGTGCTCCGAGTGCATGCATGTGCAACTCAACTTGTCAATGTACTCCAAAATGAGTGAAAAGACCAGTTTCACAATTATAATAAGCTCTCTCTCTCCCCCTCACACACAAAAATCAACTCATCAATGCACTCCAAAATGTGCAAAAATACCAGCTTCATAAAATAGCATAAGCCGATTCCGTGTGTGCAAAACATACAGCCACACATATCAACTCATCAATGCAATCTGAAATTTGCACAATAACTGGTTTCACAAATAACATAAGCACTGAAAAATATATCAACAGGTGTATGCTTTATTACTCTCCAGTACGAATCAAGTCATTCACATGATATATCCTTAATCTCCACCATATACACACACATATCAACTCAACAATACACCCCAAAATGTACAAGACAACCAGCTTCACAAATAAAATAAACAGTGAAATTATACCAAGAAGTCTATCCTCTATTACCCTCTGGGACCAACCAAGTCCTTCACATTATATATCCTTTCACTCCATGAGATTCCTTGCAAGTTTTAGGTTCTGAATGATGTACTAGTGCTGTCTAAAATTGAAGTGTTGCCCTCACCTCTATAGATACTCCAGCAAGCATTAGCAAGACTTCACATTAACTGCCCATGTCTAGAGGATTCCTTAAAAGACTTTTTGAGAAAGTACTGAGATCTCCTTAAAAATGGACGCACCACTTGCACCTCTTCATATACTTCTACTGGAAGCAACACAATGACCAGTAAATCTTAGACACAAAATAAATTTAACTTCAGCACCATTCCTTCATAAATCTGAGTGCTGCAAGTAATCTTTTTTTTTTATTTTTGAAGAAAATATTACAATATTATTCTGGCAAAACTTTTTAACCAATTGGTTATTTAGAGTTTTTTGGAGTTTATGTTCTAATGTAGGTTAGTTCACCAACCTACTTCCACAGGAATGTCACCACTACAAAGAACTCTCTCAATGCAGTTAGAAAAAATGCTGAATTGGTGGCGCAGAGATCCTTCCTATCTCACCACTACCTACACCGAGCCAATAAGGAAATGAAGATCAAAGAAGTGGCTACAGATGTTACTCAGACCTTCAGGTGGCAAGTGTCCTTGAGTTCTAATATCTCTGACCATTTTTATATAAACAATATATTTAAAAAAAATATTTCACAATAGTAACATATGTAGACAGTTAATCTAAGTGAACTAATAAATGGAACATTTTGCTTGCATGACACCTAAAAGCATTAATAAACTTCATGTGATATTGTTTAACATTTGTTCCAGTTGAAAGTTTCTAAAAGTAAACTCCAAAAGGATGACCCATGCACCAACATTTCTGTCTGATGTAAGTAGCACACTCCATCTTTCAGTGCCAACTAGCATCATGCTATGTTGTGTCATGTTGTGTCAAATTGATGAAAACAGACACTTCAATGTTCTGGAATGTGCACATGTAAGTTTTCCAGTACCAGGCATTCACTTTTGGTCATTCAGATTTTAGCTTTTGGGGCTTTCTGAACTTTCTTTCTTTCTTTTAATTATCATCAGTAATTAAGTAAAACAGGGAACAAGAACTCAGAAAAGAGCAAAAACATGGGAATATTAACCAAAAAAGATACAACATACATGTATTACATGATTAAATTGCAAATAACTAGAGGATCTCGCAAGTAAGATTTTGACTTGTTAATAGCAAATTAAGAAGTTAAAAGCATTTACAACAAAAAAGTAATGGAAAATCATACCCAAAATTTCAGTAGCTTCTCCCGCTCGTATCTTTCTTCTGTACGATAATCCAACTGTAGCAAATGACAGCCAAAAACCAAGATTAGATGAATAGACTATAAAACAACACACACTAGACTATATGGAAAGAAATAATTACCTCCCGGCTTGTTTTTAACTCCACATAGAATCTCCTTCCATCATCAGTTGAATCACAGCAATCCATCTCCGCACCCATAATAATACGATGTGCACCTAATTTGGTTTTAATTACAGAACAGAATTCTACATTTGCATCAATACCTTTACCATCTGCATCGATTTCTCTGGAGTTCTCAGTTGCAAGGTTCTCAAAAGCATAGCCCCAATAACATCTGCCATAAAGACATGCAAAATAGAAGGTTTGAGGTGCAACTCTTCTATGATCCCAAAACAGAGGACACCAGCTAGATTGCAACTTAAGACATGTTTTTTTTGAGCTTTTATGCAATTTTATGAACATAAGAGACTACACATGCAAAGCTAGAAACTTCACAAACTATTGTGGAGAATAGAAAGATTCGGAATATTTGTTTTTGGAAGACACACATGTCTACATTCCCAGCCAGGCTCATTTGCTAGACCAATACTTACCTATATGAGAAAGAAGGGGCCAAAGAAGTAAAGTTATCCAACTTTCATAAAACCAGTAAGCCTCAAGTCTCCAAGCATTGATATGTTGATTTTATGCTACCAACCACATAGTAAATGTAGAAAGTGGTAAAATTAATGCAAAATCTAGGATTTTCATGGCACAAGAAACTAAAATAGTAAGGATTACCTTCGACGGTCTACTTCACTCTGTGGTCTTTCAGGAAGCTTATGCACATCAAGATAAACAACACCATTTCTTTTGTGCACACCCATTTTCCATGGTTCATTTTTTATATAAGCCGTAGCCAGAATCTGATGGTAAAACAGCAAACTTTTGACATTCAAATCCATATAAAAGCAATTACAAGTTGCTTTTCAACTCTCAAAATTTTAATATTTTCAGTCAGATAGAATTGTGATATGAAACTGCAATATAGGAAGCAGGTGCTCTATAGTCTATACAATGGAGGAAGTGCATACCTTGTTGAGATTGTTACGGAAAGTCTGCCAAACAGCACATAGACAACATAAAATAAGTTAAAAACAGAACAGCATGCATCTTAGTTACAAGCATGAAGCAATCATTCAATTCTTGTGGAAAGAGAGTAAGGTTAGATAGTACCAAGCGTGTAGAATATTACCACAAAATGTATATTTTGAAGAGGTATATTTTTGTTTCTTATGCAGGCAAGAAGATCACCAAAACCTTCAGAGCCCAAGTCTGAAAGAGAAAAAGAACAGGAAGTTGTGAGCATGGTTACACCCACTGAACAAAACTAAGACAAACATGGTGATAAGTGTAAAGAAAACCATTGCTGGACTATTAGGATTTAGGAAACTTCAAAAGGCATAGTATCAGAAATTACAGACAGGCAACCAGTTACTACTCTCAGCAAATTGCTAGATGATACAGCGTAGCTCAATTAACTTCAGGTTTATATTTGTATGTGTATAGTAGAATTGAACAACTTCCATGTCGAGCAGAAAAAAGAAAAGGACATCAAGATAAGTAGTGACAAACATAAATGGACTGCCATTGAAGTCATAGCATCAAAAATTCACCCATCTTTAGTTACTAAACAGCACCTCTGGGAGAAAATAAAAATAATGCCACCTCAGGCAGAAACAGACAAGAAAAAAGTTCCAATGGATACCAAATTACACTAACCCCTCCTGCACACATGCATCTGCATATGCATACCAAGGAAAAAAACATGATGGATGAGTACCAATAGAAGGAAAAGAGCATCAACGTGATACTTCAAAAATTAATCAGTTAGATATAAACAATGCATTCATGGATATCAAGTAAAAGCCAAAAGAAAAAAAAGAGGGCACGTCAACTTTCACTTTTCAATTCTTACATAATTGATTAAAAAAAATTCTGTTAATTAAAGATTTTAGCATTAATGAATTTTTTATAAAAAATAACTAGAAAAACAATTTTTATCCAATCAATGTTAAAAAGTTGTCTTTGGTGTCATACTCTTCTATTTGTCAACTCCCAGTTCAGAGTTCATATCAACAGGCAGACCCAACTCCCAAGCTAGCATGTCAAAGAAATGCACTAAACTTCTCTTGGCAGAAAATCACCAAACCCTTTCTTAAAAGATCCATGTACCTAAGGATTGAATTCTCAACCAAAAATGATCAATACTCACTGAAAAGATCAGCCTCAGCCTGAAACAATTCAAAACTGATGCATTTTTTTAACCTGTTTCAACAGGTCAAATCCAGCTTTGGCCAGTTTTTGTTTCAGCCTAAAAGATCAAGCTTGAATTTGTGTAGACAGATCTCTTGTAACCAGGATTTATCCCTCGGTGGGGGCAAAAGCAGAGAGTAAACCCAGCCATATCAATATGAAAAATGTTATTAGCTATAATTAGCTATTCTTCCAATTAAAGAACATGGTATAATATAATCAAATGATCAGGAATGAAATTGAATAGCTAGTTTCAAGGTTTTATTTTTGGGATTATGTAAGTATTACACATGTATTAGTGGGCAATAATTATCACCTCTTTTTTCAGCAAATGATTCAAACCCTTGATTCAGATCTGCTCCAATATCGTGACAAATAGAACGTTTGAAAAGCCTCTGGAAAAATTAAATAAAAAGGACAGAGAGAGAGAGAGAGAGAGAGAGAGAGAGAGAATAAATTAGTATGAAATATTGACATGTAAAAACCACTGTATGAACAATATATAATCTGTAAATTGATGTGCATCAAATTAAGCATGCCAAAATCCTGAAAATCCAAATATACTTTTGAAGAGGCTATGGAATTTCCAGCATTATTACAGCACAATGAACAAGAATGGGAACCAAAAAAAAAAAAAAACCTCATCAACTGCATAAAACATTTTGGCATATTGCTTAAAAAAAATTGAGGCAGATGAACGGCAAAATTAGCTTGAACTAACCACAGATACAATCAACAAGAGCTAGTAAATATTAGCTCAAGACTCTCACCAAGCTGCGGTCGTCAAAATAGACATTTCCACCTTCAACCCGGCTATAGCATGCAATCTCACAAGGCTTTCAGATGAATTTCCAAATGGTTACAAATGACTCAGCCTATCAATGTGACAGTAGAAAAGCAATAATTAGTGGAAAACAAAAAGAAACGTCTGAAAGTACCTCCTGAATTGCAATGGCCTTCCTCGACAGAGTCTCTTCACTCTTTGTGAGCTTCATTTCAGAAACAAAGCGTTCATCATTACGCCCATTTGCATGTGAAAGCCTGCCATAGCCAAAGTTTTGCCTTTGCGGATATCCTGGTCGTGGAAGAAGAGGTGGACCTCTATCATTGGGGTATCCAGACTGCCATCTACCACGTCCAAAATTACCTCTACCATGGTTGTTACTACTTTGAAGAGGTGGTAACACTGCCATAAAGAATTTGTCATTGCAAGTGCAATGGGTTATCAAACATATCAAAAACCATAACCATCAAGCCTCCCAAATATTTGGCTCAGCTTTATGACCATTAGTCTCCAGAATGTTCATATGAAGAGGAAACCTAATAAGAGAGCAAAAATTACTTCATTGCCTCTGCTCTGCATGCTTAAAAAGTCTACAATAGAAGTTCATAAATTCAAATTTCCTTTAAGACAGTTGCAATCTATGAGAGCTTGTAATTTGATTAAGTTGACAATAATTATTTTACTAAATGTCTTTCTAGCAAAAGGACAAATTATTAAGGAGTTCAAGACTCTTGTCAAAGTGATATGTGAAGCAAGAAGCACAAACCCATCCCAATTCCATTAAAACTTAATTAACTTAGGTGGCAAAGAAAAAAATCAATTGCTAGAAGCAAATTCTAAATCAAAATGGTAGAAAACTGCCAAACTAAGGGCCTTCATCTACTTAGATTCACATTTGCAGCATCTTATCTCATCAATTTTTCTCAAAAAGGAATTACATGATGCACTCAAAGATTCTTTAAGAATAAATCAGATCATAGAACCATGCAGCAGCACAAGTGAATCACTTCCTTGATTATATTTTCATGGAACAAAGATCTGACCAGAAAGAGCTCATTTACTTAATTCTGATTCGCACAGTCGCCAAATTCTACAAACACGCAAAGTAAACTAACCTTTCGTTCATCAAAGCAAATAAATAAAACACACAATCAGAAACAAACATCACTTCGAGCTCAAATATATATCCACACAAAATTCATAAAATATGCAAAGATCAGAAAATTTAAAGTGGGTCCATCAGAATTTAAAAAGGAGGGGGCGGGGGGGATCACTTTTTAGAATCCATACCGGGAACTGGAAACCGGCTACGAGCCGGCGTTCGCATGTACTCCTCGTTGTCCGAGCCAAAGAGATCCCTCTCCTCTGCTTCCACCTCCCCGGGCCCGATCGTGGTCGCGACTGTGTCGTCCTCCTCCCCATCGCTGCTGCTCCTACTGCTGCTGCCCCGGCTCCTCCCGCTGCCACTGCCGCTGCTGGAGGAGGATGAGGCCGAAGAAGAGGCCGAGGAATCGCGGCTGCCGTCCTCCTCCTCCTCGTCGGCCTCCCCGCGGCCCCGCTCCTCCTCCTCCTCCTCCTCCTCCGCCTCCTGCTCGGGATCCTCACCAAAGATGTCAAAGTCTTGCTCGGAAAAATCCATTTCTACCGCTTTCTCCCTCTCGCTCAGGGTTTCAGGTCTCGGGACAGAGAAAAAGGGAAGACAAGAAGCGCAAGTGTTCGATGTTTTAACCGAGAGAGATGGTAGCGTGGTCGATAGTATTAAGGGATATGGATTTCGGGAACTGCAGTACCTAACCCTCCCTTGGTCGAGGAGCCGTTCGGGGTGTCAGAAACCGCCAGCCCTGGAGTCCAGACCAAGCGATCCGAGATTCGAGAAGAGGGTTCGCAGGCCACGTGCCATGCGGAATAGGTTGATCATGCTTATCCGAGATCCTAAATAAATAACAGGAGTTAAGCCCACTGTACCTACCCGGGGCCCTGCCCCGCCGGTAATATTTATTGCAAGACGTTTAAAATTTTATAATTTTTTATCTAAAAATAATATTATTAAGTTGTTAATAGATAAAATAGAAATATAAAAAAAAAATTTAATCTTCGAACCAATTTAACCTGTGATAAGTTTTTTCTCGTCCAATCCAACCTATCACGGATCCCAAATAATAATTCCTAAATTTAATTGAGTCACCACATATATATTATATTTTAAATCATGATCGATTCGATGTGAGACAAGATCACTACTAACCAACTATTATTTTAATGAATAAATTTTAAAATATTTAAAATATTTAAAATAATAAATTTGGCTACCAAATTTTTATGCTTTGCACATTAATAATTTTCCTCCACGCTTTCTTCCTGCAACTCCACACCACAAGGAAAACGTTAAAGGTTGGTTAAATAGAGTACCATGGATGTTTATCTATTATTAAAAATATGAATTCTAAATTTTTTAAAAAATAATTAAATAAAATTTTAAATTTATTAAAATTAATGATTAATTAAAATAAAATTATAAAATAATTAGATTAGGATTTGATGATGAATCTTAATATATCTTTCAGATCTAAAAATAATGCTACTACTCTTATTTTTCATACCTTCTTGTACCGTTAGAAATGAGAATTGAAAAATATTCATACAGTGTAGCCATGGAAGGGCATCAAGTGAACTTGTCTTCCTGAAGCTTCTAAATGGTTGAATTAAAACCATGACCAGCATTGTTTTTGTCAAGCTAAAAGATTTTTTTTTTGACAAATGGTATGATGTGGCTGAAAGCTGATATGCTGACATGTACTCTCTGGCGGATGCCATATCAGAAGTCCGTCGTGGTGGACATCCCATTTCGGGCTCCTTTGGCCAGGCCAAGTCCCTCTGGATCGACGAGGCAGCTCGCCGAAGTCGAGCTCCATCCTCCGCTAGGTCGGCACCCGCAAGCTCGGGGCGCCTAGGTCGGAGCCGAGCGACCTCCTTTGACCGGGCCGAGCTTCTCCGGATCAACGAGGCAGCCCGCCGAAACCGAGCTCCGCCCTCTGCCAGGTCGACACCCGCAAGCTCGGGGCGCCTAGGCCGGAGCCGAGCGACCTCTTTGGCCGGGCCTAGCTCCTTCGAGGCTGAGACCCCTGGGCCAGAGTCGAGCTCAGCCCTCCTCCACCAGGTCGAGCCCCTTCGAGGCCGGGCCCTCCGAGCAGGAGTCGAGTCCCAGCTTCGCCAGGTCCGGCCCCTCCGGGATCGAGCCCCCTGAGCTGGAGTCGAGCTCAGCCCTCCTCCGCCAGGTCGAGCCTCCCGAGTCAGAGCCGCGCCCCAGCTCTCCGGTTCGGTAACCAGCTCGGAAAGCACCGCCGGCCAACAGGGGGCAGAGCCGCCTCCCCAAGGCACCGATGGGCAACCCGAAGTCCGCGAGGAAGCACCTGTCACGCCATGATAACCGTCTGCGATCACTTATACCAGAAGGGCAAGGAGCTCCCTAATCAAGGCGCCACGCTCTCCACCAACCACCTGAACCGCCCAGAAGAGGAAGTCAACGAGGAGATTCGAATCCCGGGGATGGCGGCCCTCCGATCGAGATGCTGCCAGGCTTCCCGGAATGAGGCGACCGGAAGGAATATCAGAACACGCGACAGTTCCCCTTATCACGAATCAGGAAAGACGTCCCATCCACGGGGCAAAATACTACCGCACGCGCCTGACAACCTGGGGGAGATCCTAAGGTAGGTGCCCAACGGTCACCTGAGCTTACAAGAAGGTTTGACACCCCCAAAAGGGAGAGATGTATGCAAACACGAGCACTACCATCAAACTCAGGCAAGCCAAGGAAGAAAGGCCACATAGAGGATCCCTCTAGCTCGGCCACCGCTCTCCCAACACACTTGCATCCCATTCTCACACCACTCACTCCTCCTAGCGCGGAGTCCATCAAGAGGGGCTCGACCAGGAGGATCTGTTCTCCTGGATCGTCATTGACTTGACCGTCGGAGTGCCCCCGCTGGAATCTCCAGCCCGGGTCACTAACCTCGTTTTTGCAAGCTCGAAGGTGTAGGACATCCCAAGAGGACCCGAGGGGCGATCCGACCTTGACGACAGCTATGGGCCACGACGATCTTGGTAACAACAGATTGGTGCGCCAGGTAGGGGAGCGCGAAGTGATCTTTGATCCAGCTTTAGCCCCCTTACAAGCATTATGACGGAAGGATGGTGACGACGCGGGTGAGGGAGGTCTCCACCAGTCATGCGGGGGACTCCCCTTCCCGGGGGAACCCGCACAATCCAGAGGTGGAACCGCCCGCTCCAGCTCAATCGCTTCCGTCGGAGTCTCACTAGCTGCACTCACCCAGCAGATGCAGATCCTGGCCACAGCAGTGCGCCAGCTTCAGCACCAGCACCGGTCCTTGGCTACTCATCAGCAGCCAGGGACTCCCGCGGCCCATGCCGCAGTATCCCGCGACAGCCTGCGTTCCTTCCAAGGAAGGCCTTTGCAGCCTGGGCTGTCACTGACAATTGGGGTAGCCACCAAACTCCGGCGAAAAGACAATAAGTCGGGTCTGCCGACAGGGAGAGCCGCTCGCCAAACCTTGAGCAGGTGGCGTCTAGACCCTGCCAAGGTAGGAAAGATAGGACCCCCCATCACGGGTGCCATGCACCCATGTCACCTTCTCCGTCTCCTTCGGCGGAGGGGTCTACTGATGAAGCCATCAGGCACATGGCGGAGAAGCACCTGGAGGAGCATGACCGCAAGCTGGTGGAATTATCTCGCCAGTTTGCCAATCTATCAGGCTCCACTAGCGAGCCGGCGGGCTACGATGCCCATCCCCCTTTCTCCCGAGAAGTCCAAGAGGAGCCGATCCCGCATCGGTTCCGTATGCCGCATGTGGATCCTTACGATGGGACCACCGACCTCCTGGACCACCTGGAAAGCTACAAGACCCTCATGAGGGTCTAGGGGCCACCTACGCCCTCCTCTGCATCGCCTTTTCTGTCACTCTCCGGAAAGCAACTTGGGTGTGGTTCACCCGTTTGGAGTCGGAGAGCATCAACTCCTTCGCCCAGCTGGGGCAGAAGTTCGTTGCCCACTTCGACGCCTGTCGGAAGATGCCACGAGAGGCAGACAACCTCTTCTCCATCAGGAAGCAGGACTGCGAGCCCCTGCGGGACTACGTGGCCCGTTTCAAGGCTGCCGCGTTGGAGATTTACAACCTCGAATAGCTAGTTGCCATGTTGGCTCTGAAGCGAGGACTCAGGACCTCCCGCCTGACTTACTCATTCGATAAAAAGCCCCCCAAGAGCTATTCTGAACTCCTCCTCCAAGCTCAGAAGTACATCCATGCCGAGGAGGCGGATCGTACAAGACGGGAGCTCGACGAGAAGCCGCTGAAGAAACCTACCCCCGTCAAGGTGTCCGAGATGCAAAAACCGGGACCTCCAGCTTCGAGCTTCCGGTAGAGGCCAAGGACGAGAGGCGCTCCCATTCCCGAGGGGAGTTATACCCCCCTCCTTACACCGAGGACGAACATCCTCATGGAGATAGAAGGTGAGTCCTATCTGAAGCACCCACCTCCAATGAGGCCGTCTTCTGGCTGTGACAAGATGAAGTACTATCGCTACTACCGTGACCATGGCCATGACACCGAGAAATGCCGCAACCTTAAGAAGGAGATCGAGGAACTCATCAAGAGGGGCTACCTTGGGAGGTACGTGGGGGGCAGACCTCAAGCAGAACCTCAGGTGCTCATCGCTCTCCCACCAGCTCCTGCAGTGGATAACCGCCCTACCGTGAAGCCAGTGGGGATGATAAGTTGGGGAGCCGAGCGCGCATCCAAGAAGGCCCGGGGGCATGGCAATCTGAAAATGTACTCCCCTTTATGAGGGAAGGAGAAGGCTGGGAGGAAAATGTAAATAATGATGCTGTGGTCGTAGAGATGACGATCGCTAAGCATCCTGTAAAACGCATCATGGTTGATAGTGGAAGCTCTACGGATGTGCTTTTTTATGATGCTTTCTCCAGAATGAACTTGTCTCCCGCACGACTCAAGCCTGTGCACACACCCCTTGTCGGCTTCACAGGGGACTCTGTGAGAGTTGAGGAAGAAATTACTCTTCCGGTCATTGCAGGGACCCCACCTCGATAGAGCACTATCATGGTGACCTTCACAGTAGTTAGACTCCCCTCTACCTACAATGTGATCCTCGACCAACCCAGACTCAATCTACTCGATGCAATCGTCTCCACCAGGAGATTACTTGTGCAGTTCCCAATCCCTTACAGCATTGGGGAGATAAGGGGAGCACCTCAGCCAGTCCAACACTGCTTCTAAACACTCCCGGGTGCCAGGGAACTCGAGGAAGATCCTAGAGCGGACGAGCTCGACCAAAGGGCGCAGGACCCAAGAGGAGGCCCGGCCGAGCGCCTGCTGTCCTTTTCGCTTGGGATCGACCAGGAGAAGACGGTGCAGATTGGGGCCCAGCTATAGGAGGAGGAGAGGGCCCGCCTATTGGAGTTCCTGCGGGTGAACATAGATGTGTTCGCTTAGACGCGACCGACATGCCAGGTATTCCCCCCAACATCATCACTCACAAGTTAAGCATTGACCCGAAGTGCAGGCCAGTTCAACAGAAGAAGAGAAGCTTCATCCCAGAGAAGCAGGCGTCCATCAATGAAGAGGTAGACAAACTCCTCGCCGCCGGTTTCGTTCGAGAAGTGCAATATCTGAGCTGGCTGGCGAATGTGGTGATGGTAAAAAAGAACAATAGCAAATAGAGGATCTGCGTAGACTACATCGATCTTAACAAGGCATGCCCGAAGGACAGCTTCCCCCTGTCGAAGATCAATCAGTTGGTGGACGCCACCTCGGGGCACAGGCTCCTCTCCTTTATGGATGCATTCTCCGGGTACAATCAGATATGGATGCACCCACAGGATGAGGAGCACACCGCCTTCATCACCGATCAGGAAACATACTGCTACAAGATGATGCCCTTCGGTCTAAAGAATGCTGGGGCCACGTACCAGCGCCTGGTCAATAGGGTCTTCAAAGACCAGATTGGCCGAAACATGCAGGTATATATGGACGACATGCTTGTCATGAGCAAGCCGAGCTCGGACCATGTTACCAACCTCATTGAAGCCTTCCACAACCTCCGAAAGCACTAAATAAAGCTGAACCCGGCAAAGTGCACCTTTGGAATAGCGGCAGGAAAGTTCCTTGGCTTCATGGTCACATAAAGGGGCATTGAAGCCAACCCGGAGAAGGTCCGAGCGGTCATCAACATGGAGCACTCGACATCCAAGAAGCAAGTCCAGCGCTTGACGGGGTGGATCGCAGCGCTGAGCTGGTTCATCTCGAGGTCGATAGATTGCTGCCTCTCTTTCTTCAAGACGCTGTGCAAGATGCATGACTTCACCTGGACAGAGGAGTGCAGAATGGCCTTTGAGAAGTTGAAGGAGTCCCTGGCCACTCCTCCGCTGCTCTCCAGGCCGGAGGAAGGGGAGGAGCTTCTACTCTATCTGGCGGTCACACCCAGAGCAGTCAGCTCGGTCCTCGTCCATGCAGACGAGGACGAGTCCCAGAAACTGGTGTACTACACTAGCAAGATCCTCCGTGATGTGAAGATCAGGTATACTCGATCCGAGAAACTCATTTTTGCACTAATAATGTATGCTAAGCATCTCAGACCCTACTTCCAAGCATACCCCATCGTGGTCGTAATGGACCAGCCACTGAGGACCATACTTAGCCACCCGGAGACCTTCGGGAGACTAGCCAAGTGGTCCCTACTGCTGAGCGAATTCGACATAATGTATCGGCTGAGGTCCTCGCAGAAGGCCCAAGTCTTAGCCGACTTGGTGGTCGAATGCACGGGGCTCGCCGAGGAGCCAGAGCAGACAATAACAGAGCCCCAAATGGAGCTCAGACTGGGGGAGGAGCCCTGGATCCTCCACATGAATGGCGCGTCCAATTCCAGCGGGAGCGGAGCTGGCCTCATCCTCGCCAACAATGACGGGGTGGTGACAGAATGTGCCCTTCGCTTCAAGTTCGCCGCGACCAATAGCCAGGTGGAGTACGAGGCACTCCTCGCAGGTCTGAAAGTCTCCTGCGAGTTGGGCGTGCAAAGCTTGAAAGTCTTTATCAACTCCTAACTAATTGCTGGGCAAGTCTCCGGGGAATATGAGGCCAGAGATTCCCAGATGGTGAAATACCTAGATCGAGTCCGCTCAAGCACGACAGGCTTTTGGTGCTTCAGCATTTTCCACATCCCTCGAGGGAAGAACCCACGCGCGGACGCACTGTCAAGGCTCGCGACCCTGCTAGACTCATCACTAGGGCGCACCTACATTGAGTACCTCAAGAATCCAAGCTACGAAGGCCTAGAGGAGGTGCAGCAAGTCACCCCAGAGCCGAGCTGGATGGATAGGTATGCCAGGTACATCACTGATGGCACCTTGCCGGAGGACCGCGCGGAAGCCGGTCTCATCAAGAAGAAGGCCTCGTGATTCGTTTTGATGGAAGGTCAGCCCTATCGCCGATCTCATTCCTACCCGCACCTGAAGTACCTCAGGCCCACAAAGGTGGCCTTTGTGCTTCAGGAGATACATGAAGGCCTCTATGGGAACCATGTGGGAGGAAGAACGCTGGCGTACAAAGCCTTTCGCCAGGAGTACTTCTGGGAGACCATGAGGGAGGATGCCATCCACTTCGTCAAGAGGTGTGACAAGTGCTAGCACCACGCCCACATTCAGCGCCAGCCGGCGATGCCGATCTCCCAGCTCTCGTCCCCTTGGCCCTTTGCTCAGTGGGGAATGGATATCCTCGGACCATTTCCCCCCGCGCCGAGACAACGAAGGTTCCTACTAGTGGCCATCGACTACTTCACCAAGTGGATCGAGGCAGAACCTTTAGCTCGGATCACTGAAGCCAATGTCCGACAATTCTTCTGGAAGTCGGTTATCTACTGCTTCAGACTCTCCCGCTGTATCATCACCGACAACGGGCGGTAATTTGATAACCGTGAGTTCGAAGGATTTTGCTTGAGCACGGCATCCAACATCGCTTTACCTCGGTAGCCCACCCCCAAATGAATGGGGAGGCTAAGGTAACCAATCGGACCATCCTCCAAGGACTCGGGACCATGCTGGACCAAGCCAAGGGCAGGTGGGCGGAAGAACTCCCAAGTGTCCTATGGGCCTATCACACAACACCCAGGACGGCAACTAGCGAGATGCTATTCAACCTTGTCTTCGGCACCGAGGCAGTTATCCCGGTAGAGCTCGGCGTATCCACACTTTGAGTACAGCAGTATGACGAAGCGCAGAACTCGGCACACCTTCTGCTCAATTTAGATCTCCTCGAAGAAATAAGGGATAAAGCTCGGCTCCGAATGGTGGCCTACCGGCAACGAGTGGCCCGGTACTACAACGCGCGGGTTAGGCCAAAAGTCTTTAAACCTGGAGACCTGGTGCTGTGTCGAGCTGAAGCTTCTCAACCCCGGGAGTGCGGCAAGCTCTCGCCAAACTGGGAAGGCCCTTACAAAGTGGCTTAGGCCCTCTCTCATGGGGCCTACTACCTCGAGGACTTAAACGATGCCAGGTTCCCTCGAACGTGGAATGCCTGCAATTTGAGAAGATACTATCAATAGTGTAAGGTTTTCCTCCGTTAATAATAAAGATTTCCTTTTGCACAAACGGTTATCTACATTGCAAGAATATCACAGCCCGGAGCCGAGCTCTCCGGCAGCCAAGTCTTTGAGCCCAGCTCCAAGACATCCAAGCCCGAAGCCAAGCTCTCCGGCCACCAAGTCTTCGAGCCTAGCTCCAGGATATCCAAGCCCGGAGCCGAGCTCTCCGGCCACCAAGTCTTCGAGCCCAACTCCAGGACATCCAAGCCCAGAGCCGAGCTCTCCGGCCACCAAGTCTTCGAGCCCAGCTCCAGGACATCCAAGCCCGGAGCCGAGCTCTCCAGCCACCAAGTCTTCGTGCCCAGCTTAAGGACATCCAAGCCCGGAGCCGAGCTCTCCAGGACATCCAAGTCGAGCTCTCCGGTCACCAAGTCTTTGAGCCCAGCTCCAGGACATCCAAGTCGAGCTCTCCGGTCACCAAGTCTTCGAGCCCAGCTCCAGGACATCCAAGTCGAGCTCTCCGGTCACCAAGTCTTCGAGCCCAGCTCCAGGACATCCAAGCCCGAAGCCGAGCTCTCCGGCCACCAAGTCTTCGAGCCCAGCTCCAGGACATCCAAGCCCGGAGCCGAGCTCTCCGACCACCAAGTCTTCGAGCCCAGCTCAAGGACATCCAAGCCCGGAGCCGAGCTCTCCAGCCACCAAGTCTTCGAGCCCAGCTCAAGGACATCCATGCCCGGAGCTGAGCTCTTCGGTCACCAAGTCTTCGAGCCCAGCTCCAGGACATCCAAGCCCGGAGTCGAGCTCTCCGGTCACCAAGTCTTCGAGCCCAGCTCCAGGACATCCAAGCCCGGAGCCAAGCTCTCCGGCCACCAAGTCTTCGAGCCAGCTCCAGGACATCCAAGCCCGGAGCCGAGCTCTCCGGCCACCAAGTCTTCGAGCCCAGCTCCAGGACATCCAAGCCCGGAGCCGAGCTCTCCGGCCACCAAGTCTTCGAGCCCAGCTCCAGGACATCCAAGCCCGGAGCCGAGCTCTCCGGCCACCAAGTCTTCGAGCCCAGCTCCAAGACATCCAAGCCCGGAGCCGAGCTCTCCGGCCACCAAGTCTTCGAGCCCAGCTCCAGGACATCCAAGCCCGAGCCAAGCTCTCCGGCCACCAAGTCTTCGAGCCCAGCTCCAGGACATCCAAGCCCGGAGCCGAGCTCTCCGACCACCAAGTCTTCGAGCCCAGCTCCAAGACATCCAAGCCCGGAGCCAAGCTCTCCGGCCACCAAGTCTTCGAGCCCAGCTCCAAGACATCCAAGCCCGGAGCCAAGCTCTCCGGCCACCAAGTCTTCGAGCCCAGCTCCAAGACATCCAAGCCCGAAGCCGAGCTCTCCGGCCACCAAGTCTTCGAGCCCAGCTCCAAGACATCCAAGCCCAGAGCCGAGCTCTCCAGCCATCAAGTCTTCGAGCCCAGCTCCAAGACATCAAAGCCCAGAACCAAGTTGTTCGGCCACTAGGTCCCAGAGTCCAGCATCGAGACCTCAAAGCCCGGAGCCAAGCTCTCCGGCCACCAAGTCTTCAAGCCCAACTGCAAGACATCAAAGGCCGGAACCAAGTTGTCTGGCCACTAGGTCCCAGAGCCTAGCACCGAGACCTCAATGCCCGGAGCCAAGCTCTCCGACCACCAAGTCTTCGAGCCCAGCTCCAAGACATCAAAGCCCGAAACCAAGTTATCCGGCCACTAGGTCCCAGAGCCCAATGCCGAGACCTCAAAGCCCGGAGCCAAGCTCTTCGACCACCAAGTCTTCGAGCCTAGCTCCAAGACATCAAATCCCGGAACCAAGTTATCCGGCCACTAGGTCCCAGAGCCCAGTGCCGAGACCTCAAAGCTCGGAGCCAAGCTCTCCGGCCACCAAGTCTTCGAGCCCAGCTCCAAGACATCAAAGCCAGAAATCAAGTTGTCCGGCCACTAGGCCCCAGAGCCCAACGCCGAGGCCTCAAGGCTCAGAGCTCAAATCTCCGGCCACTAAGCCTCCAAGCCTAGCTCAAGACATCAAAGACCCGGAGCTCAGATCTCTGGCCACTAAGTCTCTGAGCCCGGTCACGAGTCGTCGAAGCCCAGAGATCAGCTCTATAACACTGGAGTCCAAGATACTTAGCAACAAGGCCGAAGCCTTCCCTCTCACTCCGTTGCATGTGTACAAAAAAAAAAAAGAGAAAGAAAGAGAGAAAAGGAATGGGTTAAGGCCTGAAATGCACAAGTCGAGACAATTGAAGAAAAGACTATCTCCATTAAGTAGTAAGTGTTCATTTACAACTGTCCTTGGGCCCCCGACAGGCCGGGCGACCCAAGCCAATGCTGAGAAGCAAAGAAGGTCAAAATTCATAGTCTACCTTGGCAGCCCCTTCGGCAAGGCTTTGCGGCAGTGGAGCATCGCCCCCGATGGTTTCAGGCATCTCAATTCTGGCCTCGGCGGCCACCACCGGTGGGAGAAGATCAGGAGCGGTCTCCGCACTGCTCTGCTCCATACCTGGGGCCCGAGGAAACCTAAGTCGGCTTCGACCCTTGTCGGGGATGAATCTCTCAATTCGGTCATGCAGGTACATGAAGCCCTTAAAGAAGGAGTCCGACGCCATCTGGTAAAACTCGACGACGAACTCCTCCGAGGCCTTGTACCTGTCCATGACCCCTTCTGCTTCCTTCCTCGCTTCGACAGCTTGTGCCTTCGCTGCCTCTGCCGATCTGGTCACCTCCGCTGCCTCCATCTCGACCACGGATAGCTTCTCCTTCGCCACGGCCAGCTCAGCTTGGAGGGACTGGACGATCCCTTTCTGCCAGACTGCTTTGGCATTGAACGAAGTCAGCCTCTTCTCAGCATCCGCCAGCTCCTCGACCTTGCATTTGGAGCGAGCCCGCTCCTGTTCGAGCTCCTCCGCGAGCGCCTTTCAGTGCTGGCGAGCCCACTCTAGAGCTCCTTATTCTTCAGACCGAGCTTTCGGGAGGTTTCAGTCTTCTCTTTCAGCTCAGCCTTCAGGTCCTCGACCTCGGCTGCACGTCGCTGGTCGTTCCTCAACCAGTTCCGGCAGCAATCCCGGATGAGGAGCATCTCGGCCCCAACCTGCAACAAGTAAGATATCAAGGAAGAAAGAAGAAAAAAGGGGAGAAGCCCCGGAAGTTTAAAGTCACTTACCATGAAAAGCAGGGAGAAGATGCTGCTGATCGCATCCCCCAGAACCTTCCCGGCCATCTCTTGTCAGTCGCATGCTTGGATGGAGAAATCCATCATGTGCTCGGCTAGCTTCAGATCCCGAAGCAATGACACATCATGCCCCATTCTGAATGGGACCCGATGATAATCCTTCCTGCATGCCCTCGAGGTGGAGTTGCCCTCACCGCTGCCAGCAGAGGCCTTGGGGGCAAGATGAGAGCTCGGTCCTCCCACCAACAATGATCCGGGCACCAGGTCTGCTCCTTCCTGCGCCCCCCCTTCAACGACGACGAGCTCTGGAGAAGGGGGCGGCATGGAGGCAGCAGCTGCTGTGGTGGCCCTGGCCCAGATGACTACCTCGGGCTCCGAAGCAGGAGCCAATTCTCTCCTCCTCGCCTACTCCGCCACTAGCCTGGTCGACCTCCACTCGGGCTCAGGCGTGACAACCGCCTTCCCCCTCTCTTGTGCGGGAGTGGCCTCGGGCTCTCACCTCCTCGGCTCAGCCTGCTCAGTGGGGGCGGTAGCCAATGAGCCCTCGCCATGAGGCCACTTCGGGGAGGGTTCCTCCACCAGTCCCGTCGGAGGCCTCTTCTGGGTGATGGAGAGCAGGTCATCCACGGAAAACCTCATGCCTGCACACGGAAAACAAGGAATGTGTCAGCTCTGATTCAGAAAGAACAAGTTAAGAGGAACAGGAAAAGACTCAAGCCAAACTCACCCAACTCCCCCGTTGGGCTGATCCTGGCCTCGGCAAGGTTCTTCTCTGATAGCAGAACCTCAAGAAAAGGAATCTAAGCAGTCCAAAGCTGCTCGTAGACGTCCTTATCAGCCTTGTTGACTATAGAATTCCTATTCAGGGATTGATCTTGGTCGCTCCATACCCAGTCGATCCCCTCGACGATGGCAAAGAAGAACTTACTCTTCCATCCTTTGATGGAAGAGGAGAGCTCGAACCTGATCCCCCTCGGACGAGAAGAGAGGGACCACCACCCGTCTTCGGTGGGGTGGCGCTTCAGAGTGAAGAAGGCTTTGAAGAGAGAAAAATGGGCAAAGACCCTGTGGAAGTGACAAAGTACAATAAAACAGAAAATGGTTCTTACGGCATTGGGGACCAGTTGAGCAAGAACCAAGGGTAATTACTCAGCACGGATAGAAAGAATGGATGGAAGGGAAAACGGAGCCCTCCTGAGAAGGTCTCCTTATAAAAAATAATTCAGCCCGGGCTGCTGGAAATAGCCCGGTCCCCCGATCGGGGGATCAAAAGTTGGACAGAGTGTGGGATGCCGTACACATCCCAGACGGCCCCCAGTTCCTCAGCAGTGATCGTCGAAATGATCCCGCCGGGACCTGTTGACCGGACAGACTCGGGGACGGGTTCAAACTGGGGAGGAAGGCAAGAAGGACTCGAAGGGTTAAGGTCAGGCTCCCTAATGGTAATACCGCTGGGGTGATGCCTCCCCCTAAGCTCGAAGCACATCCCATCTCCCTCTTCATCGGAAGAAGAAGATGATGGCGGCCTCGACCTAGAAGACCCGACTTCGCCCTGGTTGGTAGAAGGATGGAAGTTAGGCCCGAAACGGGACATGACGGGGAGAGACCAAAGTAAGAAGAAAGGGGATGGACGAAGGTCACAAGAAAAAGAAGGAACCTCTACCCAACCCGACGAAGAAGAAGGGGACTGACTTGCCGGGAGCTTTGGACGGACAAGGACTTCCGGAAGGACGAAAGTGGGAGCTTCGGAGCAATGGCGGGCATAAAAGGTTTGAAAGGTGATGTATTTTGGGAAAGATAAATTTTCCTTTCAAAATGACCGGTGCCCGACTGTACCGTTACAAGTCTCCGCCATCGGATCTGCGCCATGTGTCATGCATCGGCAGCACTGGCGTCTGATCTCAACTGTGGCTGCTCTGGATTCTGCGCCCGCAATAACTGCTCCTCGGATGTGGCCACGTGGCTTCTTCTGGCAGGCTGAAGAAACCGCTTCTCGAGATGCCGCCAATCGTGATCATCATTGCATCGGATCTCCTCCTTTCCACATCAGCAAGCGCATTTACTCCCTTCACCACGAGTGCCCCACACCGACGGGACTTGGGAGTGGGGGGCAAATGATGTGGCTGAAAGCTGACGTGCTGACGTGTACTCTCTAGCGGATGCCATGTCAGAAGTTTGCCACAGTGGACACCCTATCTCGGGCTCCTCTGTCCAAGCCAAGCCCCTCCGGATCGACGAGGCGGCCCACCGAAGCCGATCTCCATCCTCCACCAGGTCAGCACCCGCAAGCTCGGGGCGCCTAGGCCGGAGCCGAGCGACCTCCTTTGGCCGGGCCGAGCTCCTCCGGATCAACGAGGGGGCCCATCAAAGCCGAGCTCTGCCCTCCGCCTGGTCGGCACCCATAAGCTCAGGGTGCCTAGGCCGGAGCCAAGTGACCTCCTTTGGCCGGGCCTAGCTCCTCCGAGGCTGAGACCCCTAGGCCGGAGTCGAGCTCAGCCCTCCTCCGCCAGGTCAAGCCCCTCCGAGGCCGGGCCCTCCAAGCAAGAGTCGAGTCCCAGCTTTGCCAGGTCTGACCCCTCCGGGATTGAGCCCCCTAAGTTGGAGTCGAGATCATCCCTTCTCCGCCAGGTCGAGCCTCTTGAGTCAGAGCCGGGCCCCAGCTCTCCGGTTCGGTAACCAGCTCGGACAGCACCACCGGCCAACAGGGAGCGGTGCCGCCTCCCCAAGACACCAGCAAGCAACCCGAAGTCCGCAAGGAAGCACTTGTCACATCATGATAACCGTCTGCGGCCACTTACACCAGAAGGACAAGGAGCTCCCTGATCAAGGCGCCACGCTCTCCACCAACCACCTGAACCACCGAAAGAGGAAGTCAACCAGAAGATTCGAATCCTAGGGGCGGCGGCCCCCCGATCGAGATGCTGCCAGGCTTCCCAGAATGAGGTGACCAGAAGGAATGTCAGAACACACGACAGTTTTCCTTATCACGAATCAGGAAAGACGTCCCATCCACGGCGTAGAATACCGTCGCACGTGCCTAACAACCTAGGGGAGATCCCAAGGTAGGTGCCCAATGGTCACCTGGGCTTACAAGAAGGTTCGACAATCCCAAAAGGGAGAGAGGTACGGAAACACGAGCACTACTATCAAGCTCAGGCAAGCCAAGGGAGAAAGGCCACACAGAGGATCTCTCTAGCTCGGCCACCGCTCTCCCAACACACTTGCATCCCATTCTCACACCACTCACTCCTAGCATGGAGTCCATCAAGAGGGGCTCGACCAGGAGGATCTATTTTCCTGGATCATCACTGACTTGACCGTCGGAGTGCCCCTACCGGAATCCCCGGCCAGGGTCACTAACCTCGTTTTTGCAGGCTCGAAGGTGTAGGACATCCCAAGAGGACCCGAGGGGTGATCCGACCTTGACGATAGCTACGGGCCATGATGATCTTGGTGGCAACACGGTGTATTCAATTCAAGGAGTAAGAATGAATACAACCAAGAAAGTCAGACAAGAAAATATCTCTAAGCTGTATAGGGACAAAGTTCTAATCAGTCCACACAACAGAACCAGTATGATAGGCTACATAGGAGGCTACCCAATCCGCAGCAGAGTTTGCTTCCCTGTAGACATAACGAATCATATTAAAGGCAGCCCTGCAAAAGAAGGCCAATATCCCGAATGATGGGATGAGCAGACGAAACTCTCAGTGTCTGTCTAATCCATGATACTACAGTCGCGAGTCCCCCTCGATGATCAATCGATCCAGATAAAGGATCTGATGGGCATACCTGATTCCCGTCCAGGCTGCATACAACTACACCGTAGGAACGGAGGAGTCGAGTAAAGAAAACCACCAGCAGCAAGAAATTCGAGATGAGAGTCACGTATAACGAAGATAGCTCCTCCCCGCCTATTCCGTAGAGTCCCATCAAAGCTGACAGTGAAGAAGTGCGGAGGAGGGGATTTCCAAGAGATAAAAACCTGATAGGATACTCGAAGAGCGGAAGAGGAATTCAAATATTCGAAGACCTCATAGTTGAACTCCGATAGTCGAGGGCACCAGCTCTCGCTCTCTCAACTAACATCCTGGGGGAGCATCTAGCAAAGCTAAAGACTAGCTCGTTCCTAAATATCCAGATATGGTAAGCCAGATAAGCAATGAAGGAGATAGAGGAAGCCATACTTGAAGTCAAGAGGAATAAAAAGGTATCCTCGATATCATCTGCCTGAAGGGATAACGCCTCAAACCCTGCCATCCGCCATAGTAGCGCAGCCCGACTGCATAGGAATAGAGAATGAGCCTGCGTCTCATGGTCGGACCTATAGAAAGGGCATCCAGACAGCATAGAGAGGCCTCTCAATAGCAAAAATCTCGAGTAGGAAGACGATGCCAGACAAGTTTTCACAAAAATAGGGAAATCCTGGGGTGAATTGGTAAGGACCAAATCCAACTATAACTTCGGGGCATGGGAGGCTCCGGAATGCACATGATAATCAGATTAGACATCGGTACACAAGATGAAGTTGAATGCCTCCAAACTCTAGTATCTGGGCAAGGAAAGGTAGGCAGAATAATGGATAACACCCGATGACCAAGGATGTCTCCAAATATAGAAAGCACAATACCCTGATCCCACAGGGACTGACCAGGAACCAAAAGATCAGAAATTGACATCATCACCGGTGTGTGCACAGAAATAAATGTAGGCCACATGATCAAAGGAATGTCAGAAATACAATGATCGAACATGAATCTAATCGAAGAGCCATCCCCGATCACCCAGGAAAAGTGAGGGATAATGAGCGACGCCCTGGCCATCATCTCCCTCCAAATAGAAAAACATTGCCTAAGAGTCATATAAGGAACCTCAGGATTACTGGAATATCACCATATATGGCCCTCATAAAAGAAGACCACATACTATACGAACACAAAAAATTTGGCAATATGTCTAGATAAAAAAGCCTCCCACCGGGCCGGCAGAGAGGGAATTCCCAGACCACCCAATTGAATCGGCTGACAAACAATCTCCCACCTCATCAAGTGGATCCTCCACCGAGCAGAAGAAGAGTCCTAGAGAAAAGCACGGATCATCTACTCCAATTTGAGGATAACTGTCTTTGGGATAACAGCATTAGAAAGCAGATAAATAGGAAAAGAAGTAAGGACCAAATGGATGAGGATAATCCTGCACATGGAGGAGAGGGATCTACCCTGCCAGCCATCAATCCTCTCTCAAACAGGCATCACTAACAGGGCACATTCAGCCCTCGTGAGTTTGGTACCAGATATAGGCATACCCAAATAGGATAGAGGACCCTGACACTCCGCTATACCAAGAATATCCCAGATCCTGCAACTAAAATAAATACCAGATTTTTGTAGGTTTACCCTCTGGCCCGAAGTTGAACAATAATCCTCCATAACTCTCCGAAAATCCCGAGCACGGATAATTGAAGCTCGATCGAGGAGCAGATAGTCATCTGCAAACAAAAGGTATGAGATCGGAGAAACACTAGGAGTGAGAATATATGGCTGAATCATCGAATCCTGCACTGCTGTTCACAATGATCTGGAAAGAAAGTCAGTGCAAATAATTAAGAGAGATGGAGAAAGATGACAACCTTGTCGAAGATCGAGAGTAGAATGGAAGAACTCTGCAGGGGAGTCATTAACCAGGATAAAAAGGGAGGGTCGGATAATACACGACATAATCTTGGATATCCAAGCTGGGTGAAAGCCAAAATCCTCCAAGGCTTTGATCAAAAAATTTCAATTAACACAATCATAAGCTCTTTCCATATCAAGCTTTATAGCCATTAGACTGCGGTGAAGAGGAGCACGTCGTAGATCATGTATAAATTCCTGAGCTATAAGAACATTATCCGAAATATTTTAAGCACCAACAAAAGCACCCTGCTTTGGATTGATCAACTGCGGGAGAATGATCTTCATTCTGTTGGCCAGCAACTTGGCACACACTTTATAGAGGGTGTTGCATAAACTGATTGACCGATAATGACAAGGCTCAGAAGCATCCGAGCACTTGGGAATAAGAGCTACAAAAGTTTGCTTTCAGGAATGCAGCATCCTCCCTAAAGCAAAAAATAATTGAACAACAGCAACTATATCGGTGCGGAGGATTTCCCAAAAGGATCGGAAAAAAAAAGGAGGGAACCCATCAGGACCGAGAGTTTTATCTTCCCTAAGAGACCATAGAGTAGATTTAACCTCCTCCTCGAAAACCTGAGTCAGAAGCATAGAGTTTTGGAAAGCAGAAACTGAAATCATAGGAGGATAAGAAGAGATAGAGTGAGAGAGACGGCTGGAAACCGTCCACCTGGAAGTAAAATACATAAGCATCTCCCTCCTTATGGCTTCATAATTCTCAAGCCAACCCTCATCAGCAGGGTAAAGAGCTCTGATTCTATTTCTGTGTCTTCGAATGATTGTAGCTTGATGAAAGAAATGGGTATTTCTGTCTCCCTCCTGCAGCCATTGAATCCTAGATTTTTGTCCCCATATCATCTCTTATTTTTGTAAAAGAGAATGATGTAAGGATAGGTGAGACCGAAGAGCCTCCAAATCCTCGTTAGATAAAGACCCTATCCTGTCCTTCTTGACCTGCAAAGCATGAATAGAACCTTCCACCAACTTGAGCTGAGTCATGACATTACCCACCTCCACCCTATTCCACCAAAGAAGTCACCTCCTTAGGAGCTCCAACCTCCTGGTGATACAATGTTGACTCTAGTTTTAATTATGACAAAATATTTAAGTATATTTGAGTACTAATTATATGTTAAGTGTGTAAATCAGTTACAGGTACTCAAGAATTGAATTTGAAGAAGTTTCAGTACTAGTGCAGCCAAGTGTCGACTCAAAGTATTGACTCAAAGTGTTGACTTAAGGCCTGAGACCAAATAGAAGATAGAACGAGATAATTTCAGGGTTTGGTCAAGTATCGACTCACCAGATGAAGTGTCAACTCATCAGTGCAGAGCAGAAGACTTCAGAAGATATTTTTGATCAAGTGTCGACTCAAGAAAATGAAGTGTCGACTCAAGGTGTCAACTCACGAAGATCAAGTATCGACACTTGCTGTAACGGCTAGTTTTTCTGAAGTGCAGAACTTTTCCAACTTAGCTCCAATGGCTATATTTTCTCCTCTAACGGTCACCAACGGTCAAATATGGTTCGGTGGGCTATTTAAACACCATTAAGCTCAAGAAAAAGTGGATCCTTTGGATTGAATGATAAATTTATTGAAGATCATGTAAAAATACTTTAAGAATCCAATTGCTGAGAGTGTTGAGCCTCCAAGGATTCAAAGAGAAGAGGGAGCTTCCAAGAGCAACATCTTCAAGCATCCATTAAAGCTTCTATAACATGGAGACAAGCTCAACATCAACAATCAATGTGCCTCAACGAAATATTTGCTTTGTAAGAAAGCTTTTTATTTTCATTCTTACATTATTGTATCTAGGTTGATGGTGAGCCTTGGAAAAACCATCAAGGTTGTTGATGAGCCTATGTGATAAAAATCAACAAAGATTTTGACTTGTTAGCCCGCAAAATAAGTTGGGTTGTTGGTTAGCCCGAAAAACCATCTAGGTTGTTGGTGAGCCTGTAAAACCAACTAGGTTCTTGGTTAGAGGGGTTTTTGGTGAGCCCGTGAAAACCAAGGGGTTTTTGGTGAGCTCGTGAAAACCAAGGGATTTTTGGTGAGCCCGTGAAAACCAAGGGATTTTAATTAGTAAGCCCAGAAAACTAATCGACTATAATCGACTGAGATTATAGTGAATTTCCAAGAAGATCTTGGAGAATAAATATAGGTGCCTTGGAGTGCATCGAATCACTATAAATTATTTTGTGTTTGTAATTATTTTATTCTTGCATTTACTTCTTAATTTTTGCTGTACATTATCTTGATCTCACGAACACATATTTTGAATTGGCACATTATTTGAAGTATTGTGAAAAAGTTTTAAAGTCCAATTCACCCCCCTTCTTGGGTTGCATCATCATCTCTGGGCAACAATTGGTATCAGAGCTCAGTGCTCTGTTTGAAAATCTAACAATTTTGAGCTAAAGATCATGGCAGCCCAAGTTTGAAATTTGAAAGTTTAAATATTTTGAAAAACTTTGAAAAGAATTTAGAAATCATATGTTGAAGGGGAGCTTTTGAAAAATTATTTTTAGACCATATTTTGAGGGGGAGCTCAATGTTTTTAATTGCTACATTGCTCTATTCTTATTGTTAATCTTTTGGAGCATGTTATATTTATTTTTGAGCTTACCTTGTTTATATACTTAAAGGTTTTGTCATTATCAAAAAGGAGAGATTGTTGACTCTGATTTTGATTATGATAAAACACTTAAGTGTATTTGAGTACTAATTGTGCGTTATGTATGTAAATCAGTTACAGGTACTCAAGAATTGAATTTGAAGAAGTTTCAGCACTGATGCAGCCAAGTGTCAACTCAAAATGTCGACTCAAGGTCTGAGACCAAATAGAAGATAGAACGAGATAATTTCAGAGTTTGGTCAAGTGTCGACTCATGGACTCAAAGTGTCGACTCACCAGATGAAGTGTCGACTCACCAATGTAGAGCAGAAGACTTCAGAAGATATTTTTAGTCAAGTGTCGACTCAAGGAAATGAAGTATCGACTCAAGGTGTCGACTCACGAAGATCAAGTGTCGACACTTGCTGTAACGGCTAGTTTTTCTGAAGTGCAGAACTTCCCCAACTTGGCTCCAACAGCTATATTTTCTCCTCCAATGGTCACCAACGGTCAAATATGGTTTGGTGGGCTATTTAAACATCACTAAGCTCAAAGGAAAGTGGATCCTTTGGATTGAATGATAAATTTATTGAAGATCATGTAAAAATACTTTAAGGATCCAATTGTTGAGAGTGTTGAGCCTCCAAGGATTCAAAGAGGTGAGGGAGCTTCGAAGAGCAACATCTTAAGCATCTATTGAAGCTTCTACAATATGGAGATAAGCTCAACATCAACAATCAATGTGCCTCAACAAAATATTTCCTTTATAAGAAAGCTTTTTATTTTCATTCTTACATTATTGTATCTAGGTTGATGGTGAGCCTTGGAAAAACCATTAAGGTTGTCGGTAAGCCTATGTGATAAAAACTAACAGAGGTTTTGACTTGTTAGCCCACAAAACAAGTTGGATTGTTGGTTAGCTCGAAAAACCATTTAGGTTGTTGGTGAGCCCGTAAAACCAACTAGGTTCTTGGTTAGCCCGCAAAACCAAGGGATTTTTGGTGAGCCCATGAAACCAAGGGATTTTTGGTGAGCCCATGAAAACCAAGGGATTTTGATTAGTGATCCCGGAAAACTAATTGACTATAATCAGTTGAGATTATAGTGAATTTCCAAGGAAATCTTGGGGAGTGGATGTAGGTGCCTTGGAGTGCACCGAACCACTATAAATTATTTTGTATTCATGATTATTTTATTCTTGCATTTACTTCTTAATTTTCACTGCACATTATCTTGATCTCACAAACACATGTTTTGAATTGGCACATTATTTGAAGTATTGCGAAAAAGTTTTAAAGTCTAATTCACCCCCCCCTCTTGGGTTGGATCATCATCTCTGGGCAACATACAGTAAGATGCATCATCCCGGATCGGCAACTTCCACACCTCCCTGACAATATCTCTGGATCTCGAATAAAAAAGCTAGAATTTTTTAAATCTGAAAGGAGTGGGCCCCCGAGCAGAATGATCAATAGATAAGAGAATGGGGTAATGATCAGATGCTATATGGCTGAGATGACGGACAATATGATCCAGGTGCAGAGTAAGCCAAGATGAAGAGCATATAATCTATCCAGTCTCTCCTACACTCTGGCAGAACCAGATAAATTATTTTACCAGGTATGGCGAGGACCCAGAAACCCCATTCCACCAAACTATTATTCTGGATAAAGTGGATAAACTCCCTGGAGCCCACATCCTCGACGAAGGATCTTCCACCGCACTTGTCCTCAGCTCGGTCGATGGAATTAAAGTCCACTGCAATGACAGTAGGAACTCCCTGATCAATCAATGCCGAAGCCTCCTCCCAGACCGTCCTTCTCTCCCTATACGACGCACTAAAATAGATGCCGCATAAAAGACACAAAGGCCAGTTCGGTTCCAAAACCACAATAGGTACCAGCTGGGAAGATTGGTAAAAAACATTTAACTCTAGCAACTCCCATATTCCAAGATACAATGATACCCCCTACCAGTCCCTGAGAAGCAATAGAGTAAAACCCCCAATCACAGGGAACACAACACCTTATATGATCCAGATTAGGCCCTGAGAGCCTAGTTTAATTTGCAAAAGAACATAAATATGTGGATTATATAGCTAAAAAAACCTGCCATAAGTAGATAAAAAGGAGGGTTTCCTCGCCCCCCCTAACATTCCACACAAAAACTTTCATTACAAAAAACATCAAACTTTAGATGAACCGGACTGCTGTCTGGCCTCATCCCCAGACCCAACATGCTTGATAGTCTTCTTCCCTGAGACCTACCCAACACCCTCCACAGAGTCACTCCCCTTACACAGTCCCTCAGAAGACCCTCCCACAGACCCCAGAGCAAACAGCACCTTGTCATAGATAGCATGATGCCCCAACTGAGGCCCTAACATCGAACTCCCTAAACTCTCGGAACCCCCCACAACAACTGAAACCTTCCCTGCAGCTACACCCCTCTTTGAGACTGCGAAGCCCCAGCTAACCCTGAAACCCCCTCCATCTGATACCTCCCAGAAAGCTCCAGAGACCAGGAATCCCCTATAGCTCCTGATAGCCCATCTCCCAGAGGACCACCCTAGACCACTGCTGCCTCCAATCCTCCTGACACCCCCTTAGTCCCAACAACAGCAGAGACAATAGCTACACCCCAAGCAGAACTAACCTTGACCTTTTCCTTCACAGCGCCTACTCCCCCTGAGACCCCAATCATGGCCTTTACCTTCACAACCCCAGAGACTCCCTCCTTCATAGCCCCCACCTTAACCACATCAACCCTCCCATCCCCAGACCTCCCCTCCAACCTCCTCAAATCCCTTTTCTTCTACCCAGTTTTCCCCAGACCCTCCGAAGATCAATATAGCGGGGCAGCCCTAGCTTCCAGTAAGGGATTCCCCTCGGCTATAGCCCTCCCACACTTATCCTCTAACATACAAGGTTTAGGGGAGCTAACCTAATTTGCCGGTGAAGAAATCAACTTTAGGGAAGTAAGGGAAGATGATCTCGAAGGACTCCGACTGCACTACAAGGAGATCGTTCTGAACTCAATCATCTGCTAGTCCCTTTAACCCACATTGATAGGGACCAACTTCATGCAGTCAGCAAGAAGACTGAAGATCCCCCCACCCCCTTCAAAGCTCTGCCACCATCAGACAGGTCCGATCCAGTAGCATCAGGGGAGCGTCGTCTCGCCTCCTTAGTGGGCTTCTGCCACCCCTCAGAGTCGGGCAGTGAATTAGGGGAGGAGGAAAACGGTGTTGGAGAAGAACGAGATGGGGTAGAGGAAGGGGGGGTCAAAGGAAGATACGGGTGCTGGGAAATGTGTCCCAAAGCCAATTTCTACTATAGACAGTTGTACATTTGATATAATTGTATATGAATTATATTATTGAATTAAAATGTTTATTCTAGCAGTTCATCACTATTTCATCTTTCTGTAATGAGTTCTTGAGTGATGAAATGCTTAAGACTATTTGTATGTGATATAGAGAGGATATATCATATAGTCTTAAAAATTGTTCGCGGCCAAATGATATACTTATTTCAGGATGATAGTATATCAAGTATAGGTCATTGTGTGCCATAGTCGTTAGTTGTCTTCTTAACCAAGGAGTGTGGAGACACTTGTATGGCATGCAGATGTTGTGTTTGACATTTCATCGAACGTGACCCGTCTGTACTTTTTCTGCCTAGAGTTTTGATATGGACGTAGTTATCCCTCAGACATGAGATCGTCATGGTAGCTTGCGAGCAACTCACTGTACTTTGGTGCTGGACTATCTGGATTTCTAATCCAGGGATGGAAGGTTTCTGGGTACAGTTAAGTACTCATGTAGCAGTGATTGGATCAAGATGGGATTGACCCCTCCAAAGTGTTTGAAGTAGATATCTTACTGTATTTTCAATTTAGCAAAACCTTGGCCAGGGTAGTCTCTGTAATGTGTTACAGGACTTGTAAGGTTGAGACACATTGTTGATGGACTTTATGGGTTGGGCAGTTTAACCCTAAGTCTTCCTGAGCATTGAGGTCAAAGGGATTAATTACAAGGTTTCTATATCTCCTGTTCTTGATTGTTGCTCTATAACTTTGACCTATCCAGACGTCGGGTGTCATTGCTAGATGGTGACTTTGACTTATATTGGAAATGTTCCAGTGCTACCGGCTTAGTGTTCGAACCAATGGGGTCACACACCATAGGGGTTTCTACTTGATCTAGTGATCAGAGAATGATTGAAAATCGTTCGTGGACTCACAAAGGAAAAGTGTTTTTCTTTACCCAAGTGTCGACACTTGATATTCTTGAAAGTGTTGACACTTGTATAAGTATCGACACTTGTTGATTTCGCAAGTATAGATACTTGATGTCACAAAAGGTTGTGACATAAAATTTTCACTAATAGTTGGTGATGCATGGAGGTGAATTAAGTAATGTGATTACTTGATAGCCCAATTTGATTGAGCTATAAAAATCTGGAATGAATCAAATGGAATTTGGTTCAAAATAGGTTTGGGTCCAATTGGGTTGAACCCAATGTATGCACACTTGACCCAATTGATTTCAGTTATGAACTGAAATTAATTAAGACATTAATCTAAATTTAAATAAGTTTAAATTCAGTTTTGGGGAGTTATGTAACTTTCCATGACCATAACTCCCCATAACTACCCATTACCACTCCATTATCACCCATAACTCCCCACTCTCCCTCTCCCTCTCCACCTACATAATGGGCTGAAATGGGAGGACGAAAATAAGAGAAAATTTAGCAATGAAATGCTGGAAAAATAAAAAGGGAAGAAAGGGAAGAAACTAGGAAAGGTTCTAGTTTTGTATAGGTGTGAGGTTTTTGGAAAAGAGTGTACATATTTGTACCTAGTGATCTAGGTCTTGGGATTGAGTGTTTGGGAAGGGTTTCAACCACTCATTCTCCATCTCTTGAGTTTCTTCATTCATTCAGAGAGTCCGGCATCGAAAGAAGAAAAATGAATTCTGATCAAATCGTTCCACAACAAGCTAGCACTTGGAGTGGAAGTAGATTTTGAAAGAGTCCTGGTGTGAACCACCTGTAGAGGCCGGACACGTGTGCGGCTAAGCAGAGTTCTTCTTCCTTCTCGTGGATCTTTCACAGCGGAAAGTGTCTCCACTTCATACAAGGTATGGTTTTATATATATAGATATGTTACTTTGAAATATTCTTAGCATGAGTTCATGATTTCATAGTTTATATTAATCATTCATGCAAGATCTTGGACTAAGTAGCATAGAATAATTCTAATAGCATGCTTAGATTAAATGTTAATCTTCTCGATCATGCTTCCGCTGCATGTTATTTTGTAAAAGTTTTAAAATAGAAAACATGCTCGCTACTAGTTTTTCTTTCAATTGGTATCAGAGCAACAAGGTTGCTCTAGCATGAATGTTTAGTATAAACATTATAAAATCAGTTTAATATCTTGCAAGTACTCGGATTGAGTGCCTTACCAGGCCATCCGGTCATAGGAGAGAAGTAGGGCTGCAAGACCCTCACTTCCCATTCAAAGGGATCTCCTATGGCGTGTCGGGGTGCCATTGTGAAGGACTCATGAAGAAGAAAAAGAAAAGAAAAAGATTAAAATATTTTGATCCTTATTATGTTCTAAATTTGAAGTCATAAAATGTTTTAGAAATGTTCTAAAGTTAGTTTATGATTGTTATGTTAAATAGTTTAACATAAAATTCAAGTTTAGAAAAGACAAATTTTGGATTCCTGCATTTCTGTGCTCGGGTTGGATCAAGTGTCGACACTTAGCTTACCTAGTGTCGACACTTGAGAGTCTATGTGTCGACACTTGGGCTTCTAGGTGTCGACTCATGAACAAAAATACAGAAATTGGTTCACTATTTTTCACTGTGTGTCGACCTGTCTCAGAGTAGTGTCGATACCTTGGTGTCGACACTTGCTACTGAAGTGTCGACACTTCACAGTGAACAGAAATTCAAAAGTTGGATTTTCTTGTAAAAATATTTTATAAAGTTTACTGAAAATGTTTCAATCTGTTGTATGATTAACTTAATTATGAATTAAGTAAATCTAAGTGACTAAATGATCTAGGGATATGATTCTAAGATCTAAGTCATATTCATAACTTTAGATTAAATTGGTCAGCTTGAATTAGGTCCTAATTGGGTTAGACCTAAGTTTAGATAAATTGGACTTAATAGAGAATTAACTTAATCAAATGTTGAGTTAAGGTTCTTCTCTAGTATCTATCTAATAGTTAGATTGATTGATCCATACATCTAAATGGATTTAATCTTGGCTTCGTGGTAGGACCCGATTCCTTAGGCTAGCCTAATCGAAATTGGTGAACCAATTGGTGTCTAAGGTAAGTATGGCTTTTGATCTATGGTTTTTAGGGCTATCTCTTTCCTAGCCAATGATATTGGTGTCTAAGGAAAGATGGTTAATGGCTTAACCCATAACCTTGATCTCACTTACCTGGCCAATATGGTCAACCAGATTTGATTAGTTAGCTTATTGATTCGAGTTAGCCCATGCCAATAAGGTTAATCAGCTGGACTGATTTAGGTGCCCATGGATTTTGTGGTTCATGTAACCCTTTCATTGACATATGAAGTTAGTGAAAGATAATACATGACTTATCCTTTCTCTTCTGTCACAACATGTATAAAACCTCTAAATTATTAGGTCCTTTAAAAGATGAAAATTATATGATAATTTTTGTCTTAGCCTTCCATTAAGGTGTTTGGTAATGAGTCTAGTAGTGGGGTGATTATCGGCAGATCCATAGATTGGGTGGTCATCATACTATTGGAATTGCCATTCATTATATGATGACATAATGCAACTTTCTTAAACAGGTGGTCAGGTTAGCCGGCCAAAGTCGGGCTTGATCATTTGTTAGCTAGAAGCATTAAGATCAGTCATGTTAATGGTTGGACCTAACTAGGACCTTCTTTAGCAGGTAGCCCAAAGGCCGATTGAATTGTTCCTAGGGCAAAATAAATTACTAGGAGTTGTTTGGAGAAACAACTGGTTATGAACCTACCTTTAAATGAGCATGGGTTGGCCGACCATAGTCGGGCTCATGCATTGTCTATTGAATTCTGGTACCCACTAAGGATAAGTGTTATTCTTCGGATTGGAGGTAGAGGCTACCAGTCTGAATAAAATAGTGGGAGGAGCTTTTAGACAAAAGTCCATGTCTTTAAGTTTTAAATAATTCATATACTAAATAGTCTTGGTCTTCTTTTTCAGATAATGTCTATTAATCTGTTACTCCGGTCATTATTAGATAATGACAAGCTCATGGGACCCAACTTCGATAGCTGGTATCGAAGACTGAGAATTATTCTCGAGCACGAACGGATCCTTTATGTATTAATGGATCCGGCACCTGAGGGGCCAGCCCCCACCGCACATACTACAGTCAGAGATGCTTATCAAAAGTGGGTCTCTGACCGTACTACGGTGCGGTGCATTATGTTAGCGGCTATGAACGACGAGTTCAGTCGCAGATTCGAGGAGGCCCAACCAGAGAAAATCCTTCAAAAATTGAAGGAATCTTTTGGTGCCCTAGACGACGTTGAAAGGTACAGGGTTTCCTCTACCATCTTCAATGCTCGAATGACTGAAGGGTCTTCGATCACTGATCATGTATTGTACATGATCGAGATGATCGAGCGCCTGGCCAAACTCGGATATCCTTTCCATGAGCAGCTTGGGAAGGATGCGATTTTGAATTCTTTGCCTCCCTCCTACTTACCTTTTCTAGATCACTATAGATTAACAAGGCCTGTAGTCAACTACCATGGGTTGATGGGGTTACTACAGACTTATGAAAAGGATCACCAACTCCAAAAGAGCTTGGTGAATTTAGTGGGAGGCAATGCGGCAAGGCGTCGTCCCTTTAAGAAAGGAAAAAAGAAAAAGAATAAAAGTAAAATGGTGCAAAGTGCTGGGCCCAGTCAGACTAAGAAGAAGGCTAACCAGAGTCAAGCAGAATGCTTCTACTGCAAGAAGCCGGGTCATTGAAAGAGAAATTGTTCTGCTTACCTAGCTACACTTGACCCGAACAGGCCGAAGAAGAAGAAGCAGCAAAAGGTTGCTAGACAAGGTATTTATATGATAAATCCTTGTTATTTTTCTATTTGTGATACTACTAACTGGATATTGGATACTGGTAGTCCTTATCACATTTGCAATACGTTGCAGGGACTACAAGTTAGTAGAAGATTCGAGAATGGCGAGAGATTTCTGAATGTGGGGAATGGAAGTCAAGCTCCAGTCCTGGCGTTGGGAATTGTCAATCTATTTTTTGAGTCTTGTAAAGTTGTTCTTAGTGATTGTCACTATTGTCCATCATTCCTTATAAATATCATCTCTGTAGGCCAGTTGGCCAGTAATGGTTATGAACTATTAATCAAGAGTGACTTTTGCAAAGTCATTATGAATGATATTGTGGTTATGACTGGACATATTAAGAATGGCATTTATGTTTTATCACAGTCTGTTGATGTAATGTACATTTCATGCAAACGCCCTAGATTAAATGATGTCAATGATGCTTATCTCTGGCACTGTAGGCTAGGTCATATAAACAAGAATAAAATTAACAGGTTAGTGGGAGAAGGTCTCCTAAATGTTAGTGATTGTGAATCACTGCTAACTTGTGAATCTTGTTTACTTGGTAAGATGACCAAGTCACCTTTTACTGGAAAAGGTGTACGAGCCGATGACATTTTGTGTCTAGTACATACTGATGTATGTGGACCAATGAATGTCGATGCTAAGGGTGGGTATAAATATTTCATTATGTTTACAGACGACCTCTCAAGGTACGGTTATGTCTTTTTTATGAGACATAAATCTGAATCATTTGAAATGTTCAAACGATATTGTAATGAAGTTGAAAAACAAACCGGGAAACTTATTAAAATCCTTCGATCATATCGAGGTGGAGAATATCTTTCTGGGGAGTTTCTGACTTATCTTGAAGAGAATGGGATTCTCTCTCAATGGACACCTCCTGGGACGCCCCAGTTAAATGGTGTGTCTGAAAGGAGGAATCGGACTCTGTTGGACATGGTTAGATCCATGATGGGATTTGCAACTCTGTCAACTTCCTTTTGGGGGTATGCTTTGGAGTCAACGTGCTATCTTCTAAATAGAGTTCCGAGTAAGTCTGTTAACAAAACTCCATATGAGATATGGAATGGGCATAAGCCGAGTCTTTCAAACCTTCGGGTTTGGGGATGTCTGGCTTATGTCAAGCATTTAGAAACAGATAAACTTAGACCTAGGTCTGACAGGTGCCTCTTTGTTGGGTATCCTAAAGAGTCTAAGGATTATTTCTTCTATATGCCTGGGGAACAAAAATTGTTCGTCAATCTTAAAGCTACCTTTTTGGAAAGGGAGTACCTTACTGAAGGTGCTCAAGCTGCCAATGTTGAGCTTACTGAAGTTCAACAGATAGAAGAACCAAATCATTCAAGGAATGCTACATAACCCATTATGATAAAATCAAACCCTGAGCCTATTAACCAGTCATTAAGGAGATCCGGTAGAGTACCGCGCCAACCGGACAGATACTACAATTTTTTGGTCCGGGATGGTGATCCCGTTGAGCTCGATGAGAACGAGGATCCAATCACCTATATGGACGCAATGCAGAGGTCTGATTCTGAGTTGTGGCTAGGAGCCATGAAATCTAAAATGGAGTCCATGGAAATCGACAAAGTATGGACTTTGGTTGATCCATCTGAAGGGGTAAAACCCATTGGGTGCAAATGGGTCTTCAAAAGGAAACGGGGCACAGATGGGCAGGTAGAGACCTATAAAGCCCGTCTGGTTGCCAAGGGTTATCGTCAACGTTATGGTATTGATTATGACGAGACATTTTCACTGTGGCAATGCTCAAGTCCATTCGGATTATGCTTACTTTAGCTGCATATATTGACTATGAAATCTGGCAAATGGATGTCCGAACAGCTTTCCTAAATGGTGAGCTAGATGAGGAGGTGTATTGATGCAACCTGAAGGGTTCACATCCACAGATAAATCTAAGATATGTAAGCTTAGTAAGTCCATCTATGGACTAAAGCAGGTGTCTCGGAGTTGGAACATGCATTTTGATAAGTGTATCAAGACGTATGATTTTGTTAGGAACAAAGAAGAATCCTGCATATATAAGTGGGCAAATGGTTCTGTAGTTGTATTTCTTGTACTGTATGTGGATGACATTCTCTTAATCGGGAATGACATCCCTGCATTACAGGGAATAAAGGTCTGGTTGTCATCCCAATTTTCTATGAAAGACTTGGGTGAAGCTTCTTTCATACTAGGTATGAAGATCTATAGGGATAGATCAAGGAAGCTTCTGGGTTTGTCCCAATCTACGTACATTGATACCGTGCTAAAAAGGTTCAGCATGGAGAATTCCAAGAAAGGCTATCTTCCGATAGGCCATGGAATTTCTCTTTCCAAGAAAGGTTGTCCGACAATTCCTGAGGAAAGAGAGTGTATGAGTAGGATTCCTTATGCTTCGATAGTATGGTCCATCATATACGCCATGACATGTACTAGACCATATGTGGCATACTCATTAGGAGTAGTGAGTCGATACCAGTCTGACCCAGGTGAAGCACACTGGAAGGTTGCAAAGACCATTCTGAAGTATTTGCGAAATACCAAGGGCCAGTGACTTCTTTTTGGAGAACCTGACTTGAAACTTGTGGGGTCTACTGACTCCAGTTTCCAGTCAGATAGGGATGATAGCAAGAGTGTATCTGGCTTTGTTTTTACTCTGAATGATGGAGCTATCTGCTGGAAGAGTTCCAAGCAGCACACTGTAGCAGACTCTGTATGCGAAGCGGAATATATTACAGCATCTGATGCAGCAAAGGAAGCTATTTGGTTGCGAAAATTTCTTGGCGAGCTGGGAGTGGCACCTTCCCTGGATGGTCATGTTCCAGTATACTGTGACAGAACTGGAGCCATTGCTCAAGCCAAAGAGCCGAAGTCCCATCAGCGTACCAAGCATATTCTGCGCCGATTTCATCTTGTACGAGAAATCGTGGAACGAGGTGATATCGACCTTCTGAAGATCGACGGAAAGGAGAACCTGGCTAACCCCTTCACTAAAGCCGTTGGAATTCAAGAACTCAATGATTGTAAATGGAAGATGGGTATACGATACTGTTATGATTGGCTTTAGTCCAAGTGGGAGTTGTTGGGAAATGTGTCCCAAAGCTAATTTCTACTGTAGACAGTTGTACATTTGATGTAATTGTATATGAATTATATTATTGAATTAAAATATTTATTCTAGCAGTTCATCACTATTTCATCTTTCTGTAATGAGTTCTTGAGTGATGAAATCCTTAGGACTATTTATATGTGATATAGAGAGGATATATCATATAGTCCTAAAAATTGTTCGCGACCAAATGATACACTTATTTCAGGATGATAGTATATCAAGTATAGGTCGTTGTGTGCCATAGTCGTTGGTTATCCTCTTAACCAAGGAGTGTGGAGACACTGGTATGGCATGCAGATGTTGTGTTTGACATTTCATCGAACGTGATCCGTCTGTACTTTTTCTGCCTAGAGTTTTGATATGGACGTAGTTATCCCTCAGACATGAGATCGTCAAGGTAGCTTGCGATCAACTCACTATACTTTGGTGCTGGACTATCTGGATTTCTAATCCAGGGATGGAAGGTTTCTGGGTACAGTTAAGTACTCATGTAGCAGTGATTGGATCAAGATGGGATTGACCCCTTCAAAGTGTTTGAAGCAGATATCTTACTGTGTTTTCAATTTAGCAAAACCTTGGCCAGGATAGTCTCTGTAATGTGTTACAGGACTTGTAAGGTTGAGACACATTGTTGATGGACTTTATGGGTTGGGCAGTTTAACCCTAAGTCTTCCTGAGCATTGAGGTCAAAGGGATTAATTACAAGGTTTCCATATCTCCTGGTTCTTGATTGTTGCTCTGCAACTTCGACCTATCCGGACATCGGGTGTCATTGCTAGATGGCGACTTTGACTGGTATTGGAAATGTTCCAGTGCTACCGGCTTAGTGTTCGAACCTATGGGGTCACACACCATAGGGGTTTCTACTTGATCTAGTGATCGGAGAACGATTGGGAATCGTTCATGGACTCACAAAGGAAAAGTGTTTTTCTTTATCCAAGTGTCGACACTTGATATTCTTGAAAGTGTCGATACTTGTGTAAGTGTCGACACTTGTTGATTTCGCAAGTGTAGACACTTGATGTCACAAAAGGTTGTGACATAAAATTTTCACTAATAGTTGGTGATGCATGGAGGTGAATTAAGTAATGTGATTACTTGATAGCCCAATTTGATTGAGCTATAAAAATCTAGAATGAATCAAATGGGATTTGGTTCACAATAGGTTTCGGTCCAATTGGGTTGAACCCAATGTATGCACACTTGACCCAATTGATTTCAGTTATGAACTGAAATTAATTAAGACATTAATCTGAATTTAAATAAGTTTAAATTCAGTTTTGAGGAGTTATGTAACTTCCCATGACCATAACTCCCCATAACTACCCATTACCACTCCATTATGACCCATAACTCCCCACTCTCCCTCTCCCTCTCCACCTACATAAAGGGCTGAAATGGGAGGACGAAAATAAGAGAAAATTTAGCAAAGAAATGCTGGAAAAATAAAAAGGGAAGAAAGGGAAGAAACTAGGAAAGGTTCTAGTTTTGTATAGGTATGAGGTTTTTGGAAAAGAGAGTGCATATTTGTACCTAGTGATCTAGGTCTTGGGATTGAGTGTTTGGGAAGGGTTTCAACCACTCATTCTCCACCTCTTGAGTTTCTTCATTCATTCGGAGAGTCCCGCATCGAAAGAAGAAAAAGGAATTCCAATCAAATCGTTCCACAACAAGCTAGCACTTGGAGTGGAAGTAGATTTTGAAAGAGCCCTGGTGTGAACCACCTGTAGAGGCCGGACACGTGTGCGGCTAAGCAGAGTTCTTCTTCCTTCTCGTGGATCTTTCGCAGCGAAAAGTGTCTCCACTTCATACAAGGTATGGTTTTACATATATAGATATGTTGCTTTGAAATGTTCTTAGCATGAGTTCATGATTTCATAGTTTATATTAATCATTCATGCAAGATCTTGGACTAAGTAGCATAGAATAATTCTAATAACATGCTTAGATTAAATGTTAATCTTCTCGATCATGCTTCCGCTGCATGTTATTTTGTAAAAGTTTTAAAACAGAAAGCATGCTCGCTACTAGTTTTCCTTTCAACGGGAACCTTACCCCTATCCGATTCCCGTCCACCCTTCACAGGGGCTCCCACCGGTCGGGGTTGACGAATCCTCGCAATAACAAGCCACGGATCGAATGTGAGACTCCCCCCACTAGCAGACAGCTTGGGCCCCAAACCCTCGGAGCCTTGCTTCTGAACATCTTCCTCCCCAACTTCCATAACAAAATTCTCTGGGCAGAGGCCTGAGTTCCCTGAATTTACCTTCTGGATATCATCCGAGAACTGGCAACCTTCAATCATGTGGCCCATACGACCACAATGAAAGCAGATCGGTGGGAGGTTCTCGTAAATGAACTACTGCCAAAAGATAGAGTTCTTCCCCTGGATGAGCACGCCTGGTAGCAGAGGCTTGGACACATCCAGCTCCACCCTGATGGGGGACTAATATGCATGCAATTCTTTTTGTATGTTTTACATGTTGAGTTAGGTGATTAATTCCCAAATTTCAGATTAAAATTATTTATAAAGAATTTTGTATGAATTTTTGAAGATCAGCATGCAGATTAGGACCTAGAAAAGTAGCAAAGAAGGACCGCCGGGGCTGAGAAGCCTCGGTTAGGGCAAGTTGTCATATAATAAAACTACTGGAGGTAGAGGGGTGTATCTGACAATGTCTGTGAAGATCGCAGCGAAGGGGTCTCTCGTTCCTCGATGGATGCGGCCTGGAAAACCGAGCCAATGACCCGCGGATACCCGGCTTTTTGCTCGATGGTCCGATTAAGGCTTGGCTGGAGTCGTTGGATTCGTAGGAACTCAGGGACCTGCAAATGACCTGTCAGGGGTTAGAAAATTCACAAAGGAATAAGAAAACAAAGAAAAAACAGCAAGGGAAGGCTTCTTTTGGAGTGGGCGTCCAGGGATCTGGAGGGTTTGTTGGCAGCAGGAAGATGATTTCAAATATCGGGAAGAAGAACTCTCACAAACCCCTTTATGCACACAGCAGGGTATCACACAACTCAATAGAAGAACTCAAGGTTTTAATTCATATCAAAAGTCCCTTCATACAAGAGGCTAGGGTCCTTTAAATAGACCCTTAACCTTGGGCTTCAAGTAAGGGCACATAAGTCTTTACATAAGAATCCTTTTCCCTCTCAAACCCTAGCTAGAAAATAAGGAAACATTAGGTTGAAAAAATCTCTAAAAATTCTCTTGACTTGGCTAACACTCCAAGGATGCCTAGGGGGGCGTGTTGGGCTTCTAGGAGCAGCAAGGGGCTGGCCCAAAGGGGCTCGGGCGCATGGGTTTGGGCCTCTGGAAGCTGGGGTGGCCTGGTAGCCAGGTAGCAGGAATATTATCTGGTATCTTGCTTCCTAGGGGCTTGGGCTTGGCGCCTGGGCTTAATTTCTTTGGGCTAGGATGCAGATGGACCTCTGGAATCATGGATGCCCTTATCTATGAATATACTTTGGCATCTGGAAGGGAATCTGGACATTTGGAGGGCATCTGCAAGAAATCAGGATTTTCTGAATTTTCCTCCTGGGGTCTTCAAATCTTCAAGCTGGGTTGGACTTGGGCTATACTTCCATGTCTTCAATCTAGTTGGACTTGGTCTTCACTTGTATGATATAGTCTTGAGTCTTCAGTACGCTTGGACAGGACTCAAAAAAATAAAATTAGCTCAACATGAGCTGACAAGTACAGAACTGAAATAACAACTCAAAATACTCAAATAACAACTAAAATGGACTCAAATGAGCTAAGCCCTTATTACAGATGGACTCATAAATTATTGATCAATTTACAGAGGGTTGAAAAGCCTCTATCTTATTCTGGTGCCTCCGGTGTCCCCACCACACCCGGACCCTAGCGAAGCTCATCTTCCTTATCAAATATGTGAGTTATCTATAGAGAGAGGGTTACCAGCTTCCCCGACCACCACCATGATCGCTAACGGCTCCCAATACTCTAAGGGAAGCTTCAGCAAACGTATCCAAACTATAGTCCTGTTGATTGGCTTTCAATTAGGGAGGAAATCTGACTTCCAAGGGGCCAGAGCCATTAGCTGGCCACCAACGAACCATGGCCCTCCATCCATTACCCTTGCATAATCCCCCTTCAAACTCACACAAAGGACGATGTTGTCTTCACCAATTGGGAAAACCTCCGAGTCATAAGCCACTTTCAACCTCACCCGCACCTCCTTAGACACTCGAACCGCCAAGACTCGATGACCCAAGCTTCAGAAAATCACAGCCACTCCCTCCCACTTCTGGTGAGAGTCGTCGAGCAAGGAACCCGGCATTACAAGGACCTTCGAAAAACACTGTTGGAGCCGATCTATCTCATCTTCCGAGAGCTTATAGGAAGACCACATCGGAGCTCGAGACGAGCCCTACACCACCTTCGCCCAAGATCGCTCTCCATCTCCCTTTCCATCGGAATCCGTACCTCCGATAGGCCAATTATGTTCCCCTTCCGCCATCCGAACAACACTAAAACCAATTGAAACCCTAACACATAAACCAGAGAGGACGATGTCATGCTTCCCAAGTCACTCTGACTGCTCTCAGCGAACCTCTGCTAGAAGATTTTAAATGGTATGGAAGGATAGCAATTTCGACCAAGCAGTTGAAGAATTGAAAAATAATAATGATAAAAAAAGTTAAATGATAAATGATTGCTATTTAATTATCAATTTTTGATGGTATCAATTAGGGGCAGTTCGTAAAGCTTTTGTATATTGGTAACCTAAGTTTGTGTCTTACTTTCATTAGTTTTTAATTAACCAGCACAATTAATAAAGCTTTGGGATATTGGTACCAACAACCAGGATCCGACTCCCATCTATACTTCTATTTCAGCTGGGATTACTTCCATCATGGTCAAGATTTTGAAAAATATATTGGGCCATCATAATAGTTCTGGCCATATAATGGTTATTGTAATAGTGTTACAATGAAAAATAAAAATAGTAACAAGAAAATAATGGTTCTATCCTTCATTCAATTTTTAATTGAAATTTCATGATAAATTATTTTTGAAAGAAATTTAATGTAAAAACTTTGGATTTTGAAAAACTAGGATTTTATTTATATAAAGGTGCAACCCAGAAAATAGCCATGATCTAACTCCCACCTACACTCGTATTTCAACTGAGATTACATCCATCCTAGTCAAGATTTTGAAAAATATATTAGGCCATCATAATAATTTCAGCTATGTAATGGCTATCATCAATGAAAAATAAAATAGTAACAGGACAATAATTGTGTTATCTTTCATTCACTTTTTAATTGAAATTTCATCATAAATTATTTTTGGAGGAAATTTAATGTAAAAATTTTAGATTTTGAAAAAATAGAAATTTATTTATATAAAGGTGCAACCCATAAAATAACTAGGATCTAACTCCCACCTATACTCCTATTTTGGCTGGGATTACTCCCGTTCTAGTCAAGATTTTGAAAAATATGTTAGGCCATTATAAAAGTTCCAGCCATATAATGGCTATTATAATAGTGTTACAATAAAAAATAAAAGTAGTGACAGGACAATAATGATGCTATCTTTCATTTATTTTTTAATTAAAATTTTATCATAAATTATTTTTGGAGGAAATTTAATGTAAAAACATTGGGTTTTAAAAAATTAAAATTTTATTTATATAAAGGTGCAACCCAGAAAATAGCCACTTTTATTTTTCTTGTAATAGTTATAATGCCAAATTATGTATCCTTTGGGTTGTTATTTTTTATGCGGTTGCTATATATAATGTAACGCAGGCGGCCAAAACCTTTGGAGTGGCTACTATAATAGTACAACACCTTTATTATTATTATTATTATTATTATTATTATTATTATTATTACTATTATTATTATTATCATCATTATTATTATTATCGATAAGTAAAAGGGATGGGAGGATAATATAACACCATTATTTAAAATCTTGGTCTTGCTCTTAAGAAGTAGAAGAAAGTTATTTTATGATTAACCATTCATTTTAATTTAGTTCTCTATGTGCATCATTAAGCTTGCATAACACATTGGTAGATCTTTTTTCTCATACACAATTAGGTTGGCTTTATATTACTACATATAAAATAATTATCAAAACGAAGGATCAAAGAACAAAATACCTGATTTACTAAGATCAACAGAGAAAAAGGATGGACATTAATCTCCTGTTCAAACCTGACTCATTGTATCAAAGATTTATTAATTCTTGAGTCAAGCTTAAGCCCACATAGCACAAACACAAGAATAAGTATCAAGCATCATGCTAAGCTTGGGCTGATGTCATTCCATTGATCATTGGTGTTCAAGCTCGACTCATTTTCCAATTAGATGAGTTTAAACAATGCTACCATTAAGCTAAGCCTAACTTTCCACTTATTTAGGAAACCCAAGGTTGTCCAAGCATGGATTGTTTAATGGATTCACAATTTTAGGCTTGAGGTTGATAGATTTCCTTATTTAAAGACATCGAACAAGCATGTTATCAAGTCAAGCTCGAAGTTTTTGATAAACATGTCAATGCAATGAACCTAATTAGCATGTTACACTTGTAAGATTGCTTTAACACTTACAAAATCAATTAGTTTTGTTGGTTTTTATGGATTCAAGATGGGCGCCTATGATGGGTTAATCCAATCTATTTGCATTTGAATAGATGATGGAGTTAGTCTCCTACTAAAATGAAAACATATCATTCAATGTTTATTTTGAACATGAGAAAACTAGCCCTTCTTAATATATGAGTGGGACCTCATGATGATTCTATATGATTATTCTCCCTCTCTCTTTCTCTAAATACTCAATCACTACACATATCCACACAAAGATATTTAGATTGTGAATCAAAAAGTATTTTCCTTTTATGATTAGTCTAGACTAGCAACTAATAATTCAACTCCAATTTACGGGATCTGATCGAGAGAAAATTGTAAGTTTATACTCATACTTAAAACTTTATGTTATATTTTGATCTTTAAATAGTATCAGAGCCTGCATTGTTATTTTCTAGCTGGACTAGTTACTAAATATGCCATAATATGAATGTTTAGATGTTTGTTTCATACTTTTTAGTCATATAAGTGTTTGATCAATCAAGAATGGCAACTTTGCATATGTGATATCTTGTGACATAATATTTCACATACATGTACACTATATAGCATGAAACAATTCTAGAAATTTTGTGATTACTATATTGAATATATAATGAGAAAAATGGAATCCTAATTAAATGATCCAAAGATTGATTGTCCTGTTTCTTTCCTTAGAATATGTTTTGAAAAATAAAATTTATATGAGTCTATAAAGCTTTTTTTGATACACACGGATGGTCACACAACTCTGATGTGAGAATTGTCCAAAAGATCAAGAAAAAAAATTCCCGAAGAGACAGAGAGATGCTATCACCCTGATTCCAGGACCAATCACTAGAATGCTGAGCAACAAAGGAGGCAACCTAGTCAGCTGCACTATTTACCTCCCAATAAACATGTCTAGCTGAAACCATCCTGGACAATCCAAGGGAGCTCCAGATGTCACAAAGGAGAGGGTGGACATCGCAATGCTCCGTTTTGCCCTGAACCCAACTAATAATAGTGATAGAATCTCCCTCAATGAGGATCATCTTTGCATGCAACTCCTGTGTAGCTCTTATATTACCCACCCACGTAGCTTTGAGTTTAGTTTCTAGGACTAAAGGCTCATGAAGAAAGAATCCCCCAGTCACCAGAAGCTTGCCCTTAGTATCCTAGATGACATATCCTGCACCGTCAAAGGCACCATAAATACTGCCATCAAAGTTCACCTTGACGAACCCTATAGGAGGGGGCTCCTAGGAAATATAGATAGCACTCCAGGCCATTACCGAGGCAGCATAGGAGTCCCATGAGTCCGGGATCATAAGGGCCATAATAGTATCAAAGTGGTGACACTCCATCGTCATAAATGTGGCTCTCTAAAGAATTCGATATGTTAGAGTAGTTAGTCTCAAAAATCATGGCATTTCTAGTTAGCCAAATCTGATAGGCGATGTAGGCACCACAGCAACCATCCTCAGTCGAACATTGCTTGAGCATGTCGAGGAAGGAACCCAACCATGGTCCATCATCCTCATCCTAAGACCATCTCTCAACAAGCCTCCATATCAATCTCGCCTTAGGGCAGCTCAGAATGGCATGCTCGATGGACTCATCCTCTAAGCCACAAACCAGACAAAACACTGGCATGTCCATACCTCTGTGCCTGAGTAAAGTCCTCGTGGGGAGGCGATCCCAAGCCATCTTTCAAAAGAAGAGATGCACTCTCAGGTGAACAGGTGGTCTCCAGATCCAGTCCACCACCATCCTCATATTAAAGGTCCCCTACACAAATCAGACAAGGTGTTCGAAGGAATATTGGATCAGCAAGAGTGATCCCACACCCTTAGATCCTGACAATAATGACTTGGAATCGAGATAGCAAGAATCCAATTCACCAGCTAGCTCCCAAAAAGTCTGGTAATCTCCTGAACTATCCAAGTCCTGCCATCATCCGTCATCAAGTCATAGATCTAAAGGTTGTCGACAACCTCCATGCTAACAAAAGTTGGCCACCTAGATAGAGGTAAACTAGAGATTCAAGCATCATGACTAACATCAATCATGAACCCATTACCAATCAAAAACTTAACACGGGCTATCATAGCAAGACCACGAGCACAGATCTCTCTCTAGATAATGTAGAGCAGGTGGCCAAAACCTTTGGAGTGGCTACCATAATAGTACAACACCATTATTATTATTATTATTATTATTATTATTATTATTGGTGAGAAAAAGGGATGGCGGGATAATACAACACCATTATTTAAAACCTTGGTCTTGTTCTTGAGAAGCAGAAGAAAGTTATTTTATAATTAACCATTCATTTTAATTTAGTTCTCTATGTGCATCATTAAGTTTGCATAACACATTGGTAGATATTTTTTTCTCATACACAATTAGGTTGGCCTTATATTACTACATATAAAATAATTATCAAAATGAAGGATCAAAGAACAAAATACCTGGCCTACTAAGATCAACAGAGAATAATGATGGACATTAATCTCTTCTTCAAACCTGGCTCATTGTATCAAAGATTTATTAATTCTTGAGTCAAGCTTGAGCCCACATAGCACAAACACAAGCATAGGTATCAAGCATCTTGCTAAGCTTGGGCTGATGTCATTCCATTGATCATTGGTGTTCAAGCTCGACTCATTTTCTAATTAGGTGAGTTTAAACAATGCTACCATTAAGCTAAGCCTAACTTTCCACTTATTTTGGAAACCCAAGGTTATCCAAGCATGGGTTGTTTAATGGATCCACAATTTTAGGCTTGAGGTTGATAGATTTCCTTATTGAAAGACATCGAATGAGCATGTTATCAAGTCAAGCTCGAAGTTTTTGATAAACAGGTCAATGATATGAGCCTAATTAGCATGTTACACTTGTAAGATTGCTTTAACACTTGCAAAATCAATTAGTTTTGTTGGCGTTTATGGATTCAAGTTGGGCGCCTATGATGGGTTAATCCAAGCTATTTGCATTTGAATAGATGATGGAGTTAGTCCCTGCTAAAATGAAAACCTATCATTCAGTTTTTATTTTGAACATGAGAAAACTATCCCTTCTGAATATATGAGTGGGACCTCATGATGATTCTATATGATTATTCTCCCTCTCTTTCTCTAAATACTCAATCACCCTCTCTACACATATCCACACAAAGATATTGAGATTGTGAATCAAAAAGTATTTTCCTTTTATGATTATAGTCTAGACTAGCAACTAGTAATTCAACTCCAATTCATGGAATTTGCTCGAGAGAAAATTGTAAGTTTATACTAATACTTGAAACTTTATGTTATATTTTGATCTTTAAATAGTATCAGAGCCTGCATTGTTATTTTCTAGCTGGACTAGTTACTAAATATGCCATAATATGAATGTTTAGATATTTGTTTCATACTTTTAGTCATGTAAGTGTTTGATCAACAAGAATGGCAACTTTGCATATGTGATATTTTATGACATAATATTTCATATACATGTACACTATATAGCATGAAACAATTCTAGAAATTTTGGGATTATTATATTGAATATGTAATGAGAAAAATGGAATCCTAATTATATGATCCAAAAATTGATTGTCATAGTTCTTTCCTTAGAGTATGTTTTGGAAAATAAAATTTATATGGGTCTATAGAGCTTTTCACAAGCTTGGAATCGATATATTTCTTATATTTTTTAATTAACCATATATAGAGTTCTAGAGGTTTAAAAAAATCATGTCTGAAATAAATAAAATAAAATAGTAAAAATTGTGTCTAAATTTGTACCTTGTTATTTTTGGATGCCTGTATCATATTTTTATATTTTTTTTCTATATTTGTTATAAAAAAATGATAATTATAATTAGAAGCCCTATAGCTTCACCATAGCAACAAGCTCAAGTTAAAAAAATTGAAAGGTAATTAGATAAATATAGAATTGAATCTAATATTGACATGATTGAACATGCCAAGGCTGTCAATGAAAAGATGCAACACATTACATTATGAATAGGATATATTATGAATGAGGGTCAAAGGTTCTCGACATTATGGGTTGCTCTTCTTGAATTTTAATGTATGTTAGATTTTTTTTTGAAAATTATCTAAATCCTATAAAATATATTCTTGGTTAATAGAAGTTTTTGTAAAAAGTATAAAGAAATATCACCAGAACTGGAATCCTAATTTTTGTCATCATGGGTATGTTGACTTAGGCTCTTCATGCCTACCAAGACAAGCCCTAAGTTTGTTCTTAGAGAAATTAATGAGTCTATCTTGAGAAGAATTCGATAGCTTTGTCATTAGTTCTGTGTTAAAAATGTATTTATTATAAATATTTTCTTTAACATTATAATACACATTTAATATGTAGAAAAATATATGCTTTTTATATATGAAATTTCATCTACTATTTGGCATGCAACCTTAAATTTGAACATGTATATTTATTTTATTGTAAGTTTTTACACCAAGCGAAAGTTCTAAGATAACAAGAAATTAATACCTATAATTAAATTTTGCACTATGAAATTAAATTTATGAAAATTGGACATTAAGATAATGGATGATGATTGGGAATATAGATTATCATGAGTAGCAGAATATATGTTTGTTGTGTTGGACATTGATTTAAATTATGTCTCTCTGTAGTGCTAAAAATGGTTTCAAAGAATATTATTACTGATTTAAATAAAGCTAATAAGTTGAATGAGGATAATTATGGTATTTGGCACCTGAAGATCCACTATATTCTAGAAGAACAAGAAATACTAGAGGCTATCAACCATTCAATGGTAGAACATGAGCAGAGAAATACTGTCTAATATAAAAGGGATAGAATCTTATCAAGCCTGGAAAAAGAAAGATTTCGCTGTACATAGTATTTTGATTAGCTTAATGGATGATAATTTTATTCTTGAATATCATCAATATCCCACTACGCATGAAACATGGATTGTCCTAAAGAGGAAATTTGAAGGCACCATTGTAAACAAGCTGAAATAACTAACTATCAAGTTTGATACATAGAAAAAAACACCCCAATTATATCATCAAATAACATTTGAGAAAGATGTCAAACATGATTAGATATCTAAAATCAATATGGCACTATCTCATAGAGAAACAGCAAGTTCAGGCTATAATTCTGTCCCTCTCTAATAGTTAGGAGAACATGAAGGCTAATTTGACATAGTATCAAGACCTTTAACAATGTTGCTCACCATGTTGAATTGGAAGATGAATGACTTGGGGCTATCAAAACTTTTGGACAAGCATATATTACTATAACCAGTTATGAAGGAGCTTCAGGCTTTAAACGTAATAAGAAGAACTAGAAAAAGAATGTAAATAAAAAGGGAACTGGATTAGGATCTAAGAAGAACAAAAGGAAGTAGTTCAAAAAAGGAAAGTATTGTGGCAAAAAGGACAAAACCAAAATGAAATGCTACAACTATGGCAAAAAGGATCATTTTGTTTGAATACTTCAAGTAAAAGAAGGTAGCATTCAGCACTGCTTCTTTTAATTATGCATATATTTTTAGTACTATATTACTCACCGAATCTTGTCCTTTATGGATTATAGGCTCCAGAGCCATGGACCATGTAGCTAGAAATAGAAGTGCATATGTAGAGTTTCGTTGGATTCCTACAAGAATCGGATGGATATATGTAGGAAACAATGCCATAATTGAAGTTAAAGGGATTGAGACAAGTTAAACCTCGTGATAGCCGAACCTTACTCCTGCATGATGTCCTTTATGTACCTGAGATCTAATAAAATTTAATATCTATAGTTATTCTCCTAAATGTAGGGTTTAGTTTGAACTTTCATGATGGTTGTGTATATATTTATTATGACAATGTGTCTTATGGTACTGGCTATGTGTCTGATGGTTTTATTGTTATGAATGTTAAACAATTTATGTATAATTATGATGCATGTTATTTTTTTTTAATCGCTTCTACAAGTAATTCAAATATAGATAAAATTGTTTAGCATACTAGATTAGAACATATTGGACAAGATAGAATGAATAGATTGACTAGAAAGCTTATTAGGCTCATCAACAAAATTAATTTGCCCACGTGTAAACATCGCCTATCTGGAAAAATAACAAGAAAATCATTCAATAAAGCTATTATAGCAGAACTTGCTTTGCAAATGATCCACTTTGACATTTATTATCTGATGAGTACGAGGGCGAGGCATGGAGCCTCATATTTCATTGTGTTCATAGATGACTTCACACAATATGGTCATGTATATTTGATAAATATATCCAAATAGTTTAAGAAATTTTTTAATAAAAAAAGGGATTGCTAGACAACCTACTATTTCTAGAAATCATAATAAAATAATGTTGTTGAGAAAAGAAATAGAACTTTTTTAAAATGGTTAGATCTATGATGGCATAAGCTAACTTGCCAATCTCCTACTAGAGAGATACTTTATTAGCTATAACCTTATACTTAATGGAGTGCCATCAAAATTAATTACTGCTACTCTCTATAAGTTATGGATGGTAGAAAACTAAATTTTGAGCCATTTGAGACCATGGGGATAAGCAACTTATATTAATGATCCTTCTCATGAATATGGGAAGTTTTAGGTTTCAGAGAAAAGAAATGTATTTTCATTAGATACCCAAAACACTCCAAAGGGCATGTATTCATTGGTAAGCATGATGATAAAAGCTTAGCTGAAATCGAATCACAAGATGTTACTTTCTTAGAGAATGATTTTCTTAATAGGGATGAAGTTGATAAGAATGCTCCTCTATATGAGTTGGATGATTCAGAAAACACTAACACTCAAATAGTTTAGATGCATAATAAATTGGCTCAACATCTTGAATTGAGAAAGAGTGAGAAGTTATTCGATAAGTCTCTTCTATAAGAGCTGCCATTGCATAAGAGCAATAGTAAAAATATTCCTCGTCATCATTTTGAGATTAAAAGAAAAACCTTGATGGTTACTCCACAAGATGAGGGAGAACATAAAATTGTAAGCGAAACTATCATACCCTACAAAGAGTGGAAAAAAGTTATGGAAGAAGAAATGAAGTCCGTAAAAAAGAACCAAGTCCAGGAATTGATTGATCTACCTAATGGATGTAAAGCCATTGGGAACAAAGAGATTCTCTAGATTAAGTGAAAGGTAGATGGATTAATTGATAGGTATAAAGCCAGACTAATTATGAACATATATATCCAACAAGAGGGTATTGACTTTGAGGAAATATTCTCACCAGTAGTAAGGTTTGCCTTATCCTGGTCATAGTGGCGCAACTAGATTCAAAATTTCACCAAATAGATGTTAAAATGGCATTTTTCAATGAATAATCAAAAAAAGAAATCTACATAGAACAACCTTTAGGTTTCATTGCTAAAGGATGGAGCAAGGCTATGTAAGCTAAAGAAATCAATATATAGCCTAAAGCAAGCATCTAGATAGTGAAATTTGATATGTCATCAAGTGATAATTGTATATGATTTTACAATGATAGATAAAGATTACTGTATGTATATCAAATGTTCACAAGAAAAGTTACAATATTATCCCTCTATGTAGATGATATTTTACTAGCTAGGAATGACAAGGAATATATCATTACTACAAAGAGAGTTATCTTCAAAATTTGAAATGAAGGATATGGATGAAGCAAGTTATATATTTGGTATAAAAAATTATAGAGATCGTTCAAGAAACCTTGTGGTTTTATCACAAGAAATGTATATAAAAAAAATTCTTAAGCATTTTCATATGAAAAATTATAAAACACTTGATACTCCTATGGAAAAAGGTGTATACTTAAGTCTCAAAGTATGTTCAAAGAATCCAAAAGAAAAAGAAAAAATAGCTAAAATATCATATTCTATTACGATTGGAGGCCTTATGTATACTATGATGTATACAAAGCCTGACATATATTATGCAATGGATCTAATCAGCCAATGTCAATCTAATCCAGGACTAGATCATTGAAAGGCTATCAAGAGGATCTTGAGATATTTGAAAGGCAGTGTAAAATATTCCCTTTACTATCGGGGGAATGATTTATGCTTAGAGAGTTTTACAGATATTGATTGGGATGGAGATCTAGATGAGCATAAATCCATATCAGGTTATGTATTCTTACTCATATTAAGGGATGATCCCTCTCAGATATGGAAGATGGATCCATGTCTAAGACTAAATATTGATACTGATGTTGATACCACAGGAGAAAAGAAAAGGAGAGAAAGAGAAAAAACAAAAAAATAAAATATAGATACAGTCAAGTTAATGTGAAATGCCTGAAAGGCCTATCTTCACGGGGCATGTAGCTTTACTATAAGAGAAATCGATTGGTACAAGAGGAGAACATGCACTCTTAACCCTTATACGTTAATCTTTTAACCAGAAGTCTAAACCCCATCCCAAAAACTTTCAAAAATATCAAAGGAGGCTTTTTGTCATTGTACACTTTCTTTTGGCTATTGCCCTCTTTTTTATAGAGCTTGAGATCCAGTATTAGTCTTTGTTTGAAGAAGACTTTAACAACATTCCAGAACTTGAGACTTGCTTAGATTAGCCTTCTGTGGTAATTAGAACTTCACTCTGTGACATTGCCTATTATTTTTTCAAGCCTTGCATCTCATGCCTAATCCACTTGCTCCTAGAGATTCATCTCGTATTGGATTCCCATCTACATCAAAAACTCCATCTCATATTGGACTTCTATCAAGAGATAATATGCTCCATACATTTTTCTCTTTAATACAATCCTACTATCGTGCATTTAGGATTCCATCACTAGCTTTCCACCTATAGCTACTTGAATCCAGTCTGCTCAATAAAATTATATTACTATGAAAATTCAGTATGTATCGGTCCTTGTCAATTTTTTTATTGTCCTATCATGTGCGCTCAAGCTGATTATTCTGATATCCTTGATTGCATAGCTAGATCCATTTGGTATGTAGACAGAACCCTCTCTACTTTCCAAAGAGTCCAACAACTTTCTACAACAGATATGATAGACATACAAAGTTAAAATCCATTATATAAAAAAATAGATACCTTGTTGGATACCATGAGCACCTCACTATATCCATCACTATCACTACCATCAATCACTGTTGCAGTAGCCTTCGTCCGTCCTTGAGTTACAAGCAAACTCTGATATGATGTCCTAACTCATCGCACCAGTAGCATATAATCTTGCTCATATCCCTTAACTTGGATCTGGACCACCCACATTGCAATTTTTTGTTGCTCTATTCTTTGCCACCTGCAGCTTCAATTACTGTCAAAATTGAGTTGCCATCTGAACTCAAAGCCCAATTCTCCTACCTGAGAACTTCATTTTAAAGTAATATTGTAGTGACCTCTTTCATCTTGATGATACTCTTTCTTATTAGAAGAGTAGTCACTAAGTACTCAAAGAATAGAGGAAGAGATGACAGCAAGACCAGTGCATGGGTCTTCTCCTCAACTTTCTCATCAATATTGAGAAGATCGGTGATGATCCTCTGAAAGTTACTGAGATGCTCCTACATTCTTTACCCCTTGCTCATCCATAGCTGGTAAAACTACTTCTAAAGGAAGAGAATATTAGTGAGCGATTTCGTCATATACATATCCTCAAGGTTCATCCATATCATTATCGAAAAAATCTCGCTAAGTACATGAATTACCATATTATCCGCCAAGTATAAGTGGATCGTATTTACCATACATCTAAAATCGAATCCAACTTTTCTCTTTCATGATAGATGGCTTCTTCTCGCATACAAGAATATCGATCAACTTCTAATGGATGAGCACGTCTTTCATCCTTATTTGCCATGGGAGACAAACAATAAGCTACAAGATATGAAAGAAAAACTTTCAACATTAATAAATTTGGTAGAATGTAATTAGGAAGGCAATCGAACTGAACATCACTTTCTTTAAGGTATACTTGGTATTGTAAAGAATTTGTTTATTTGATAGTTTTTGATTTTTGTGTTTGTAATGCCAACCATAGTATATCATCTTTTGTTCCATATATATTCAACTTTTGAATTTTGTAGTGTTATTTTAAAGGCTAATTACATGAATTATGTGAGATTAATGTATATGTTTGTTTTGGTTTAGATGCAATTGGAGTTGTCATGAGGTGCAGAGGAACGGTTTAAGGCATCTTTATGATTCTGGACATCTTTTTGGTTGAAATGTCACATAATGCAAACAAAACTCTCTTTTGTTCTATTAGGATTTAGCCTGTCTTTGGGTGGTTACAATTTAGATCGGATATGATCAATATATGAATTATGTTGATGGTATATGTGAACAACTCCTAGTATGTCTATGGTGGGACAAGTTGTATTGTTTAATTAAACCATATAAACATTTACTTAATTATGGTTTTATAAATTAAGTCTTAAATATTCCATTTGGAGATCTTTTCAGCATTTGCAAGCAAATGTTCATGAACTTATTGAATATTGATTTGTAATGTCCTTGGCAAGCTTGCGTCCAATTCCTTGGTTATGGTATTGGTTACTTCCTTAAATACAGGAGCTTAGGATGACTATTTATACAACTACATGATTGGATAAATGTTGCTACACTTTTTTTTTTTAAGTTTTCTTGCTAGGTTTTCTTTTTTTCTTGCTAATGTTATCTGATATCTTTTAATTTTGTAGGCTTATCCTCTTTTCTTATTTTGGGTTTCTTTTACATAGAGATGATCTATACATATGTTAAAGGCATGTTATTTTGCCATTGGTGGGTGGCGTGGATGGCAATGGGCTTTGCTCACAAGCGGGAGGGCGAGGTTCGAGTCCGTGTAAACTCATTTCGACAAAAAAATAGTCCGGGAATAAAAGAAATAAAAAAAATAATAATAAAATAATCCTAGTTCGAGTTCGTGTGGACGCATTTCGACGAAAGAATAATCCAGAAATAAAAGAAATAAAAAAAAAATTAATAAAATAATCAAAAAATTAATAAAATAATCCTGGAGCCATTCACTCACCTATCACCAGTGGAACGGCTGCGAAAAATAATATGCATCACCAGTGAAACGGCTGCGAAAAATAATATGCACGGTGTATCAAACATTCCGTGACTGGGATGGAAAATAATATGCATATGCACGGTGTATCAAACATTCCGTGACTGGGATGGAAAATAATATGCATCACCAGTGAAATGGCTGGGATGGAAACCGTCTGGAGGCAGCCACGCATAGGGTCTTACCCCTCCCCTCCTTTTTTTTTTTTTTTATCAAAAAAAAAAAAAAGGCATGCTATTTTGATTTGTAATGAAAAATATTATTCAGTAAACCGTTAGAGATTTTCCTAATATACCTAGATTCCCAACCCCACAAAATATATTGATTCATAATTAATTTTTATTTAATATATTGATAAATTTATGATTCGAATATTCTTTTCCAAAATATAATTCATTCCTTAAAAATATATATATAATTCATTCCCAACAGACTACATTCATTGGCAATAATCCTTTCAAAAATTAGTTATATTTAGCGGAATTATATCTTTCCCAACAATCAAAGCTAAAATTACATAATCATGAGTTGATGCTCAACTTTTGCCGATTGATAAATATCTGTCGGTAAAACTTTATGATTATTTCCTACGGTTAAAAAAATCATAATAAAAAAGTTTATTCTTTCCCGACGCATCTATTTTCATCATTAATATGATTTTTTCCAAAGAAATGATTACCACCATAAAAAAAATCATCAATCATCAACGGATTTTTCAATATGTCAAATTCTTTTACCAACGAGACTTTGGCCAACAACTTTCAACAAACTTAAAATCTGTCAAGAAAAGTTTTACCACCGATATTTATTACTTTTCCCTACAAATTTTCGGTTGGAAAAACCCTTTCATCTTGTAGTGTAAAACAGCTAGGTTATGATTAAAATGGAACAATTTAATGCAGTCTGTGGATCTTTGGAGTCTTAAACGGCCAATATATCATATAATGTAAAATAAATTCTTATAGCAAGTTTATTGCCCTCTCGAGAAAAAAAATAAAAAATAAAATAATAATGATGATGATGATGATGGGATTACAATTCCCATAACACTATATCACGTTATTATCATTCCAACATGTTGATGCCATACACGGCCAGCTTGAATAAACAGCAAGCCTATTAGTAATATCAAAAATACTTGGACAAAGTGCTGCATCGTCACAAATGGTTTTGGTTTTCCACATACTTAGCCTACAATAATTGTCTTGATTGAAACATACAAAAGGGGGACAATCTTGGGTGAAGACTTACCAATAACAATCGTGAGACTCTAGAAATTGTGACATATGGGCAAGTGAGATGCACAACCATTCACCATCTTTTCTCTTATTTTCTTTTCCTCTGGTACAAAGGCATATATTTGTTTCTTGTATTTTATCTGCAGCATGAAAATGTTTCCCTGGCATTGATACCTACAAATTTCAACATTGGCATGGTGAAACACAATAATGTCATTAGAAATATGCCATCAATGAAATGGTATAGAGGTTTTATATCTTCTGTGGCGAAGAGAATAAACTGATTTTTGAAACGACAAATTGAAGTACATAGTCCACAAACATGATATATAACACATTAAATAAATATAATATTGCAGGCATTCTGGTCAGATATCAAATACTATGAATAGGATCGTAAAGCATGAAAGCCAGTATACAATTTTGGAAAATTACCTGTCCTCAACATTCTTTCAGGAGTGATCGCCTTGGATCTTGCTCATAGGGTTCCTCCAGACCCAAAGGCACAAGCAAGAACTGATCCAATAATTGGCATACATCTGACTGACTGAAGAAACTAAGAGATGTACAATGGTTTCAAGAGGCCGTATGCACAAAATCATACAGTTACACAGCTCCATCTACACAACTTTCCTGCTTTTCGCTGTCAATTTAGTATACTTTCCCAAAGTAATGACCTCTCCAGGCTCGTCCTCCTAAATATGACCTTCAGGTCTCCCACCTCTCTCAAACTCTCTAGAAGTCTACACTTTTCGAGCATTGGAATTTGCTGCAACAAAAAGTATGAGACAAGTAAACAAACATCACATCATGCATTAGTTGCAGATATAAAAGCATTGATGCAACAAAAAACTAATTTCAAATAATAATTCCAAAAAACTAAAAAAACTTAAACCCATGCATAAATCTTGAACCTTCGACATCCATAGAATGTAAGACAATGCATGCTGAGCTTGAATTTGAGGGTCCTCAAATCCATCAGCTGATACATCCAGGCAGGCATGCAAGAGTCGCAGCTCTTTGCTCAGAAAAAGATCCAGGGCAGTGTTTATGTGATAACAATCTTCTGAAACATGGGCAAGTGCTTCTTGGTCTGTGGCAAAGTGCTTAATCCAGCACTGAGATAGGAACCGCCGATGAACCCACAAAGCCTTACAAAAATTCAAAAATCAAGAAAAGATACCATCATCACTGTTATTTACAAAGAACCAAAATTACAAAAGATTTACAAGAAAAGGCACAAACATTTGTATTGTAAAAGAACAATGCAAGAATCCATAACATATTATTGTTGAGCAGGGCAGCACCAAACCTCTCTCCCCACATAGCGTTTAATAAGCATCTCATTCCACTTGATCTCTTCCTGTCAAAATCATGTGGCAGGTAATTTTATTCCACTGTTTTCAGTCTACTTTCTAAAGAATATCATAAAAATCCTATAAAATTGCCACAATATTCTCCCTTTTTTTGGTGAAAATAGCATGAACAATGACCTCACCAATCCAGAGAAAACAAAGCTTAGACTAGGACTTTTAATGAAACTTAGATAATAGTAAAATGAAACTTTATTGCAGGTAAACAAGATAATTAAAAGGTAAGACAACAGTAGTATACTAAGATTTATTATGACTTAGAATTTGCATAGCAAGAATATTATACCACCCATACAAACGCAACTTCAGACTTGTGATCAAGAGAGCCTTCCACATCTTGTTTCAAAGAACCATCTTCCAGCAATCTAAGCATCAAGCGCTGCGGCCAATTAGGGAAAAAGAAAATCAATAGTAAATATGCATATTGGTAATATATTACTTATTGCCATGACATAACATATACCATACTAAGAGAAACTAAATTAGCTAAAGAAATTGATAGAGACTAAACAATGTCAGCCAGCAAAGATGGAAACCCAAAACTTCCATAGATCAACCTGCTTAAGATCTCCAGGATGTTTAGTTAAACTAGTCACAAGGAGATAATACACTGACTGTGATAATATATTACCAATATAACAGTATAACTGGTCCCTTTGAGAATTCTCTTTTCTATTTCAGAAATATTCTTAACCTTTGATATGTTTGCTTGTCTGAACTTGGTGTTTACAACTCAAGAGACCTACTTGCATAACATTCAAACTCAGCACTCACTCTAATTCTAGGATTGACCATTGTTGCAAGTTGACACCCATCCAACACTTGGTCGTTTCACAAGTCCACCAAATCAACAGCTGCAGTTCCCCTAAAAATAGAACCTTCCCTAAATTCTTATGCTGGGAAAGAGTACAGATTAATACCTAAAGTTTACTAAGCACAGCTCATGCTATATAACTAGCTTAGTAGCAAAAGAGCAATCCATATATAGTACTGGATAATGTTTAATTTACTACATGCACATCCCCTTAAACAACAAAGAGAACTCTTGAAACTTATAACTTGCATGGATTGCACTAAGTCCACCAAGTAAATACCATAGAATCTATTAGCAGTTTTCCTGGCCTCTGATTGTATTAATCAGGAATATCTGTTTGAATCAAATTTACTGATCAACAAAGGTGCAATTAGAAATTTTTACAATGGTAGTGGTATCTTCTCCTTGATGTTGTTTTCATTTGGAAATGATGATCACAGTAAACTTCTCGTGTACAAAGAGAGATAGGAGCAATATAGTCTAGAATCATTGCAGAATTATAGTTATTTTTATGAATTAGAAGTCTCCAAACTGATATCCAAAGCAAAAAGTCACTGCTGACAGAGAAGCACACCCTACGATAATGGAAGCAGCAGTTATCAGCAACATGTAATTCAGCCCATTTTCTTGATTTGTTCAGCTCATCAAGAACCTGCAAGCACACGAATTCAAATTTGGCATTAGGCACATCAATTATGATAGTAATTACCACTGGCGAGTGGTGCAGTTGGTTGTGAGACTTTTCTCACAACCAACTAGCAGGGGTTCGAGTCTTGGTTTAGACATATTTTGACAAGAAAGTCCGGGAATAAAATAAAAAATAGAAAAATAGTCCAAAAATAAAATAAAAAAAGAGAAAAATAATAAAATAACCCTGGAGTCCCTGTTGGCTGGTGGTAGTGAAAAAGTTAGGGATATATATAATAAATCCCATTCACTCGGCTGACGCCAGTGGTAGTCAGGTTGACGTACTCATCTTCGGGTGGGGAACGGCTGTGGAAAAATTAATATGCGCCGTGCATCGAACATTCCCTGGCTGGGGTTAGGGGACCGTCTGGGGGTGGCCACGCCCGGAGTCTAACTCCTCCCCCCCCTTTTTGGTTTATCAAAAAAAAAAATTATGATAGTAATTAAACATGTTTTGATTAGGCAAAGTGATGCAGCACTGGATGCAATCAGCAGGTGCTATGATTAGTTGGACCAAGCCAAATTCTGCAGAAGCGGGGCCAAATTCTGCAGAAGCCAGCAGATTAGACAAAGTGATGCACTATAGTGGATTAGCTGGATTTATGTATAAATTTTCCACTAGAAACTATTGAATTTTAGCCAGATTTCTATAGTCACAGAAGAATAACTCTAGCATCTTTCTTTATTGTTGAGTCATATTTTGAGTATGATTTTTGTACTAGGTTTAATATCCAAATTAGGGTTAGGGTTCATATCCAATATATATGCATCTAATACATCTTGACATGTTAATAAAATTTCTGAAAAAAACTTTTCTTCACCAAATAAAGGATTCTTCAATCCACTTTTGCTTCATTTATGTGTTGATCTTTGAAGTATAATCCTGGCGATCAAATCACTTGTACCTTTCTACTATGTGACAAAGGCCTGACTTTACAGAGATGAGGGGGAAAAAAGTCGCATGCCACTAAAAATAGACAGGAAAATCAAAGAGTCATTACTGCATTTTGTTTGAATGAGAACCAGTCTCAAACAGTAAAATAGTTGAATGAATAAAAAGCAGTACTCACTTAAATGGCTAACCATAAAACCTCTTTGAGAACTCTATTAATATTCTCCATGAATATGTGACAAACATATTTTTTTAATCCTTTAGAATTATCAGACCTCAGTTATAGATATACAAATGCTTGATTGCCCCCAAAAATGGGGGAAAAAATCATATCAAAAGTCTAATCTAACCTGCACTCTTGTCATGTAAAAAGTAAGCCAGCAGCGATGATTCCATGCACGATAGTTCATTTTTGATCTCTGCAGAAGTAAAAGAAGAAAAGTAAGCATAACAGAAGAAGAAAATTATGACTGCCAAAATTGTTATTTACTGCCATCCTCATGTCATATCATATACATAAGGAGAGTCACATGATAGAACAAGATACTGGTGATGTCAACTAAAACATAAGTATTATAGAAACGAAAAGGTTAAAGAATCAACCATGCGAAAGACTATTTTAGAACTTCAAGCAAAGTCACTGCTTTCCCAGGATATGGTGACAAATATGAAAAGGCGATGCAGATATAAGCTATACTTATTTTTGTTCTTTTTTTGTTTTAGGGTGTATGTGTGTCGAGGGAGGGGGCATTGGGGCTTATGAGTAATGTTAGGAAACAACATGCTACAAAAGACAAGAGGTCCCCTAAAAGCATACAATGAATATACAAACACATGCAAGCATTAAAGAAGCATTACATTGAATTTTGCTGAAATTTACAAGTAACATTCCTCATTCAATTCTCAAATTTGATCATATCCCAAAAGAACAAGAACACTCTCGAGTTAATAACCTTTTCACCAAAGATTATAAAAAAGGGGACATCAAGGATAGAAAGGGCAATAAGGTGAAGGCTTATAATGAAGCTTTCCCTAGATAAGGACCAATATTCTCCCTATAAAAAATCCACCAAGAACCATCAAGATCTCTTGTGCAGTTATACATCTCTGCTGGTAGCATCGTATAATTTATCAGACGATAAGCAACAAAACATTTCAAAAAAAAAAAAATCATAAAAAACTTTTGTTAACATCTAAAACTAATAAACTTCAGATTTAAAGCATATGTATACTGGACTAAAATAAACCTCTCCTATTTTCTTCACAAGCTCAGATTCTTCTTCTACAATCTCCTGCAATTTTTGAAAATTATCTGCAACCCTCTTGATCACCCACCTCCTGAAAACAATTGATGTTATATTAAAACCACCAATTTACTTGACAGGAAAACTGGAAAGGTAATACAAAGTAAAAAAAGCACATCTGATGCAGAATAATCAAGGAAAATTTTGTTTAATAGTGATAAACTTCAAAAAAAGGAATACCAAGAGCAGCTTTTTAACTTTATTAACCATTTTGAGAAGAAGCGATGGTCAGAGTTCTCTCACCAGCCTTCCTGGGGAAGAACTCCAACTCTTATTGATTTTGAAAGTTAATTGCTTGCTAGGATTTTAATGTACAAGAAATCACAGCTTCTAAATAGGTCAATTTGATGCAATCCTACATTTTTTTCACTGGAAAAAATGAAGTGCATTATTAGGAAGGATTAGTTAAGGAAGTAATATCATACAAGATACCCACACCTATAAATAAGAATGCACGAGATGCAAGGCACCATGCAAACCAATGACACTACCTGTTACATCCAATAGAAATTTCCCCCTTCCCTATTGAATAGAATAAGATTTGAAGTTCACATAATAAAGGGAATATTACCTATGACTCCAGGCATATTCACTTTTCGGTGAATATGAGAGAATGAGTGCAGATAGTTGGAGCTCATCCATAAACAAGGACAACTTATATTTCCTTGAAAGTACTAGCTTCCTGCATCACAGATTGAAGCAATTATTATGCATAACTAACAAAGTAGAGAGAGAAAAATATAAGTTTAGAAAGCTATATTTATTGTTTTTTTTAACTATCTATTCCCTACCTAGAAAATGGCTTGGACAATTTATGTTGCCACATAACACCTTCTATCATTCTATCATGAAGTGAACCATGCATCAAACAGAATGTTGATGTACAATGATATAGCCCGAGTACCTAGAACATTTTCATGAGTTTTAAAAAGAACAAGTTTTATTGAATTGTTTGGATTATGTCATGAGTTTAAGAATCTAAAAGTCAAAAGCTACAATCTAATCTTCTGCAACATTTAATAGTCCTCAAGAAAATGCCTGAAGATTATGTATACTTTATAATGAAAACCAGTAACTAATGCCCTCATGCATCGATGAGAAAAATGAGGCATGTCTGTGTACTGTTTTAGCAATTAACCAACCAGGAATGAAGTTTGACAGGGAAAGGAAACTTCATATACAACTACTACGAAAGAAAATGACCTCGAATTCCATGCACTGGCAAAGTCACAGCTTAGAATTAAAAGAGCCCTGGTGTGCTTTAGTATCTCATTTTCAAGCAACTGGATAGAATTTGCTGGGGCTGCAGTATCATCAGGAGCATCCAGGTTTAGAGACAACTTGATAGACCCTTTATAACTTCTGGTTACATCCTTATATGCATGCAGAGCAGCACCATAAAGTTGAGGTAACACTTGAGTTGAGATGGCCAACTTATGATTATAGTTCCAGAAAGCTCTCTTGTCATATTGGATTACACCAAACTCTGATATATCTGGATCCATGATACCATCTGGGGATTGAAAAATGTTGGTTGGTTGGGGTAGTGAACCACCGAGATCCTCATTCAATGATGCAAACTGGGATGGATGTACAAAGCCTATTTCGTCACTGCATAAATGTAAAGGATGTGTACATATTAACTGACCAGATTTTAAAAAGAAATGAAATGAGAAACCTTAGTCCTAAAGGTTCTGGAAAATAAGAATAGAGATAACAACAGGAAGATTACAACAATCCATGCTAGCAATTTAACCACAAACACTGCCACGTACAGATTACTTCAAATTTCAGCAGCAGGGTAACGCATGCAAAGCATAAAAGCAAAATAAATGATAAATAAATAAACAATTTAAAAAATATACGAGAAGCAGATATAAATAAAAGCTAAAGCTTTAGCAGTAATATCATGACTCCAGTACTACTAACTATTAGAATGAGGTAGTCAATAAAAACATGTCAGGGATGCTAGATCGTGCCCATTGTCATGCTACAAACCCAGTCTAACTGAATCCCCCATGCAGAGAGATTTCCGCATGAGTGATTCAATTAACGACCATAATGTGATCCAAAACGTGTGTGCTTGTACATAACTGATGATTGGCTTCAAAAGTAAACACGAAAACTGCATTAAAAAATAAAAAAAAAAAAAACCGTTTTTATAATTTTTTTGAGAGCCTATTGAAGCCAGCTCAGGAAGGATCTCCTGGATGAAATCAACAAACTTTCAATATATATATATATATATATATATATCCAAAAAAGAAAAAACATATCCCTTCAACAATGAGCTTACATGAGACTGTCGCGTTTTAGAATAAGTTCGAATTGCTGCAAAAGCTCCATTCCATCTTCTCGAGAGCGCGAATCCTCTCCCATCCTTTCAACAAATCAACTAAGATAGAAACCAGGACAGAGTTAGGAAGAAAGAAACGGATCGGCTGTCAAACGAATCCGAATCCTAAAACCGAACACTGGAGCATCTGATAGGCGGGGCGTGGTTGCCCTGGCTCCCTCCCTGCCTCGGCCTCAAAGTCTGAAGTCCCAGTCCAGGCCACCGGTGAAAAATGGAAGGGCCCGGGCCCGACCCGAGCCACTCCCCACACATACACGGAGAGAGAGAGAGAGATTGGGTCTGCGGCACGAGGTTGTGGCTTCCACCGGACCGGAGGAAGGAGAGAGCGGGGCCACAGAGAGAGAGGAGGAGGAGGGATACCCGCCTACGGGCCGTGACATGGCTCGGGGATGCAGTGTTTGGCGGCGAGACACACAGAGAGAGGGGTCCGAAGGGAGGAAGTAGGAGAGAGGGATGGAGAGGTTGAGGAAAGGAGGAGGAGCACCTGTGAGGAGTCGGGAGCGGGGAAAGATGGTGGTAGGCACCGATCAGCGGAGGAGGGCGGACGACGTCGATTTTAGGGATCGAAGACGGCTACCTCTCCGGCACCTAAACTCCCACGACCATCTACATCTATAGAATAGATTAAAGGAGAGCCCCAGCGCGCCACTTTGTGACCGAGTGTTTTCCTACCCAAACACCCGTCCGTCCGTCCGTCCGTCCGGCGCCTCAGCAACACATCAGGGCCAGCCCTCCATCCTGTTTCTCGTTGCTAATTGTAACGTAATTTTTAAGTTTCTTTAAATATTAATCATAATTTTTTTAAAAAATATTTAAAATATTTAATTTTATTTTGAATTTTAATTTAATATAACTGAGATCATTAGATTTTTTAAAAAAATAATTTAAATATTGGTTATTAATTTTGTTTCCGTACTATTAGAAAACGTTAACGTGAATCACATGAAAATCATATGAGATGAAAAATAAAAATTAATGTGGTACATATTTATTTATTTATTATTTTTATCTTGTTTCAAGTTTTCTTCTTCTTTGCTCTCCTTCTCTAATCCTTTGTTCCTCTCCTTCATCCATCAACCTCTCTATAGCATTGGTCAACTACTCTCTCTTCATCATCATTCTACTCTCCTCCTCTTTTCGCCACTCGGTCAGCATTTCTACTCCGACCGCCACGCCAACCACCAGAACCTCCATGATCAACTCTCATTTAAGGAACTGCTCTGCGAATGGCGGCCAGGTTACCATCGGCACACCCGCACACACTCTCTCCAGTATCGAGTTCCACCCATAGTGAGTAACAAACCCTCCAACTGCCGCATGCAACAGGATCATCACCTGCGAGGCCCACCCCTTGATCAGAAGATACCTTGAAACCACCCTCACTTCTATCCTTTCTATGAGCTACTTCTCCACCTCCTCCAATGGCTTCTGCCCCCTTGATCACCCAAATGAAAGGCCTGTTCGAAGCGAGCAGGGCGGCGCCCATCTCTCTCAGCTACGAGGATGAGAATTTGCCCATGCTGCCAAAGCTAACATAGATCACGGACTTGGGTTTCTTCGAATCTAGCTAGTTTAAGCACTACTCCTTGTCGACTGATGACTTATTCCCCTCTTTGTCATGTCCAACCTTCCTTTGTTTTGAAGGGAGACTGGCCCGATGGTCCACGCCTTCTTCCCTATCACCTTCTCGAGGCATTTCGTACATCCTGTCTCCAACTCATCAAAGCTGTTCATGATCACTCCATCTACCCTCACGTCAACATCACCCGACTCCTTGTAGATCTCCCAGTATGGGACATCTACATGGAATTGTCTCGATAACTTCACCTCATCATCTCGATCCAATGAGGCAATCCTGGCATGATGAAAGAATCCAACATCAAGGGCACGGTGTCGTGTGTTTCATAGTGGTGCAAGTTGTGGATGCTCAAGAGGGAGAAGCAAGATTAGCCATGGAAGATGAGGCAAGGGACTCCGAGCTCTCGAGCAACTTCATGAGCCCATGGGTGGTTGACTCCGATGATCATGCAGCTCGAAGGGAGTGAAGAGGGCTCCGAAGGTATTGCAACAGAGGCCCTTATAGATGCTTGGTTGCTTGGAAGTGGTAAAATAGAATAGGTGGAAAAAGAGTATTTCACGTACAAGGAAGAAAGTAAAATTAATAAAATAAGAAAACTTAATATTTCATTAGAATTTTTACATCTCTCTTGATCCAAGATGGTTTAAGCACATCTCCTTATATAGAAAATTTTACAACTCTTCACCTATCCTTCACAAATTACTAAAAGCCATATTTAATCAAAATGATACTTTGGTTTCATATATGTAAATGAATTCTAAATAAATTTCATAGAAAATTCTAAAAGTCATTGCTAATAACAAGACAACATTAATTTAATGATCCTTGAAAGTATCAAATGACTCTTAGAACAAGACAACATTAATTCTATGATCCTTGAAAGTATCAAAGGACTCTTGAAAACTTGTCCACAATTAAGTTTAACATTTTCCAAGATTTCCAACACCCCCCTTTAAACTTAATTATCTTCCATCATTCATACCAAGTAGTTCCTTGAATTTGTTGAAGAGATCAGCTCCAAGTGGTTTAGTGAAAATATTTGTAATTTGATCATGAGTTTTTACATAAATAAGCTTCATATCTTTGTTCTTCACATGCTCCCGATTGAATGAAAGTGAACATCTATATGTTTGCTCCTTTAATGATAAATTAGATTCTTTTCCAAAGCAATTGTTGACTTGCTATCAATGTAAATTTGTGTAGCTTCATTTTGATCAAAATTAATCTCCTTTAATAAGCTTCTTAGCCATATTGCATGACTAATGCATGAAGATGCCACAATATATTCGGCTTCACAAGTTGAGAGAGTAACAATCAATTGCTTCTTTGACATCCATGAGAATGCCGTATTATCCATAAAAATGCAAATCCAGAAGCACTTTTTCGGTTATCCAAGTCTCCACCCGTCACTATCAGAGTACCTTTCAAGTTAAAAATTATTAGAATAAGAATAAAATAAACCAAGACTTGGAGTACCTTGAATATAGCGTAGGATTCTTTTAGCGACCTTCCAATGAGATGATTTTGGTTCCTCCATGAATCTAATCACCAAACCAACACCATATAGTATGTTCAGTCTTGTACATGTCAAGTATCTCAAGCACCCTACTAAACTTTTATACAGTGTAGGATCAATCACCTTACCTTCATCATTCTTAGATAATTTTGCAACACTATCCACCGGTATGCTAATAGGATTGCAATATTCTATTTTGAATTTTTTAATCACTTCTTTTGCATAGTACTCTTGGAAAATAAAAATCCCGTTTTCTACTTGATTTACCTCTAAGCCAAGAAAATAGGACATAAGTCCCATGTCAATCATTTCAAATTCTTTCACCAGTGCCTCCTTGAATTCTTTAATCAATTGTATAGAATTGCCAGTGAAGATAAGATCATCAACATATAATGAAACAAGTAATATATTCCCATCATTCCTTTTGACATAAAGAGCTTGTTCATAAGAGCATTGAACAAAACTAGTAGCCTTGAAATATTCATCAATTCTTGAGTTCCAAGCTCTTGGTATTTGCTTCAAACCATAGAGCGCCTTTTTTAATTTTAACACTTTATCTTTTTTCCCACTTCTGATATAATCTTTGGGTTGCTCAATGTATATCTCTTCATTCAAGTAGCCATTAAGAAAAGCTGATTTAACATCAAGTTGAAAAATCTTCCATTTATTCTAAGCTATCAAATAAATCACCGAATGAATAGTTTCTATTTGAGCAACAGGAGCAAATATCTCATTATAGTCAATCTCGGCCTTTTGCGTATAGCCTTTAGCTACAAGCCATGCTTTGTTTTTTTCTATTTCACCTTGCGCATTCTTCTTGACTTTATAAATCCACTTTACTCCAATTGGCTCAACCCCTCTTAGTAAAGAAGTTAGTTCCCATGTCTCATTCTTTTTTATGGCTTTTATCTTTTTATTCATGGCTTTCCTCCACTTCTCATCTTTGATAGTATCTTCAAAAGAAATTATTTCTTTATTAGCAAAAAGATAAATAAATTTAGGAAAGTTGTCACCTCATATAAATCTTGAATACTTCTTGTCTTTAGTGATGTTGAACTGTCTTCATTTGATAAAGTAGAAGATGAAGGTTGTATTGGCTCACTTGTTTGCTCCTTGATTTGCTCTTTATCTTGTATTATCACCATATTAGTGTTCCAATTCCATATACCATCTTCTTGAAACTTTATATCTTAGCTTATAATGACTCTCTTGGTCTTTGGTTCATAGAGTTTGTAGACTTTAGATCTTGCATTGTAGCCGATAAAGATACATGACAAGCTTTTGTCATCTAACTTGCTTCTCCTTTGATCTAGAATATGTGCATAAGCTATGCACCCAAATACCTTTAAATGTGAGATATTAGGCTTATAATCACTCCATACCTCTTGTGGTGTTATTTCTTCTAAATTTTTTATAGAACATCTATTAAGCAAGTAGACCACATAATTTACGGCCTCTTCCCAAAACTCCTTTGGCATCTCCTTTGTTTTAAGCATGCTTCGAACCATGTTAAATATGATTCGATTTTTTCTTTCCACGACTCCATTTTGTTGGGATGAGTATGGTGCAGTCAAGGATCTCCAAATACCATGAGAATTATAAAAATTTTCTAACTCCTTGGATGTGAATTCTTCTCAACGATCTGACTGCAATACTTTGATGGTATAGCCACTTTGATTATCCACCAAAGCTCTAAACTCCTTGATAGCTTGAAATGCTTTTAACTTCTCCTTCAAGAGGTACACCCAAGTTTTCCTATTGAAATCATCAATAAAAGTTAGGTAATAATGACGACCTCTAAATGAGCTTGGAGTGATTGGTCCACAAATATCGGTGTGGATAAGTTGAAGTGGTGTTTTTGCTTTGTTGTAAGACTTCTTTGAAAAACTCCTCCTTGGATGTTTACCAAAAACATACCTCTCACATATATTATTAGAAAAATCAATATAAGGCAGCCCCTTTACCATTCTTTTACTTAAAAGAAGTTTTAGAGTACCAAAGTTGACATGTCCAAACTGTAAATGCCAAAGCGAAGAAGCATCCTTCATAAATGCACTTAAGCATTTAGTAATAACATGATTTATGTTCAGCATAAATATATGGTTATTTGACATAGAAATATGAGCAATCAATTTGTTATATTTTCTTAGATAGAAGCTTCCATCTTTCAGTTGCATATCAAACCCTTTCTCCAAAAGTTGTCCAACACTAAGAATGTTGGTTTTCATATCAGGCACATAATAGGCATTGGAAATAAATTATTGGCTTGCATCTTTGAATTGAATAAGTATCTTACCAATGCCCTTCACCTTTATCTTGGAAGCAAGGATCGCTGAATAGGTATCGGGACCCGTTTCAGTCAGCGATCGATACAGTATTGTACGGTCCATACCGTACCGTATCGGCAAGTGTATCGACATTAAAAAATTAAAAAAATAATCTTTTCTCCCCTCTTAAGCAAGGATCACTGAACCAAATATGAAATGAACCCGAACCGGGATGAACCAAGCTCGAACTGGATGGTACAACCGGTATGGAATTAATTTTATTTTTATTTTTTTAATGCTAGATCAAATTTAATAAGTGAAACCGTACCGGCTCTTGGCCGGTACGGCACGGTACTTTCCGTACTGGGAGGTATAGGATGGTTTCGTGAACCCTACTTGGAAGCATTACCAAATGAGATATGGCCATTCACCGTTTCATCAAGCCCATGAAGATTTCTTTATGCCCTGACATGTGGTTACTTGCACCGGAGTCTAAAAACCACATATTTTGATTGGCAGCTTCTCCTCCTTTTCATGCTAGTAGTAGCATGTCATCTCCATCATCTTTCTTCTTGACATAAATAGCTTTCTCGTGAACTTAATTAGATTGATTAGAGTAGCACTCAAAAGAGTAGTGCCCAAACTTGTTGCAATTGTAACATTAAACTTAACCCTTGTCATACTTTCGGCCTCTACCTCTTTGTCCTCTTCCTCCACGAGTTTTGTTGCATTCCCATATATTGTTGTGGTTACCATGATTTCTTTCATGACCATAGGCTCCACCTCGGCCTCTAGCACGACCACGTCCTTGACCATGATTACGGCTTCTTTGACTACTTTTGTCCCTTGATTTCTCCTTGTTGTTATTGACGGAGAGCTTACTTTGTAAAAGTTGCTCCAATGATTCTTGTTTTCTCTTTAATATTCTTTGCTCATGGGCTTGAAGTAAACCCATAAGCTCATCCACCATCATAGTGTCCAAGTTTTTGGACTCTTCAATAGCTACCACAACATAATCAAATTTGTGATCCAAAGATCGTAAGATTTTCTCTATGACCCGATTGTTATCAAATATCCCATTGTTCTTTCTCAATTGGTTCACAATGGGTAACACCCTTATGAAATAGCCTGATATGACTTTGGACTCCTTCATTTGCAAAGCTTCGAACTCACATCTCAAGGTTTGGAGGTGAATTTTCTTTACCTTTCCTACACCTTTATAATAATTATGTAAAATCTCTCATGCTTGCTTAGAGTTGGTAGCACTAGCAACCTTCTCAAATGCGGCCTCATCTAGGCCTTGATAGATGAAGAAGAGAGCTTTTTTGTCCTTTTTTTGAAACTCTGAGATTGTTGTTCTTTGATTTGCTGTGAGATTATTGTCATCTTGGGGCTCAACATATCCTTTCTCTACAATCTCCTAAATATCTTGGGAACCAAGTAAGGCCTTCATTTGAATACTCCAATTTTCATAGTTGTTAGCAAGACAATGAATGAAAAATGCTTCGGTAGCCATGATATGCTCTGATACCACTTTGATAGAATAGAACAAGTGGAAAAAGAGTATTTTATATACAAGGAGGAAGAGAGTAAAACTAATAGGAGAAGAAAACTTAATATTTATTAGAATTTTTACAACTCTCTTAATCCAAGATGGTTTAAGCATATATCCTTATATAGAAAATTTTACAACCCTTCACGTATCCTTCACAAATTACTAAAATCCATATTTAATCAAAATGTACTTTGGTTTCATACATGTATCAAAATGAATTCTAAATAAATTTCATAAAAAATTCTAAAAGTCATTGCTTATAACAAGATAACATTAATTTAATGATCCTTGAAAGTATCAAAGGACTCTTGGAACAAGATAACATTAATTCTATGATCCTTAGAAGTATCAATGGACTCTTGGAAACTTGTCCACAATTAAGTTTAACTTTTTCCAAGATTTTCAATAGAAAGAAGTTGAGGATCAAGTCAAGGGAAGGGAGGTTGTCGAGGTTCTCGCAGCCCTCCAAAAGGCCAAACTCGGCGACGGGGAAGGGGAGGGTGATGACATGGAGTAGGAGGCCGAAGGTGGAGATGCAGTCAATTATGGGTTGGATGCAGGCCGCATTGACGGGGGTGGTGATGATGGAGACCATCACGCCATGCTGGGTGAATAGGTAGGCGATGTCCACCATGGGGTTCATGTGGCCTTGGCCTAGCCATGGGATTAGAACAAAGTGGAGGTTGGCCATGGTGTCGTTTTGGTGGGTGTAAGGTGTTGGAGAAATGCTTTGAGTGGTCTAAAGAACTCTCTTTTTGACTCAAAGTTTGGATGGTTAGAACTTAGAATAGCTCGGTCATCTCAATGGAATTTTCATGAAAAATTGGATAAGCATGAAAAAGAAGAAAGAAAATACGAAAACTGAAAGAAAGGATAGGGAAAGGAGGGGGGGAACATAGACACCTTTGAGGACATGTAAAAATAATGGGAAAGGATGGAAGCGAGGGTGGATTCAAGGTATCTTTTGATTAAGGGGTAGGCCCTGCAGGTGATGATCATTTTGCACCTGGTGATCAGATGGGTTTGTGACTGACTCACCATGGATGGAACTCTGATGCTGGAGGGAGTGTGTGCGGGTGTGCCGATAGTACATGGCCGTTGTTCGCCGAGCAACTCCTTAAATGAGAAGCTGATCATGGAGGTTCTAGGGGTGGGCGTGGCGATCGAAGTAGAAATGCCAACCACTCGATGGAAAGGAGAGGATAGTGGAGTGATGGTGAAGAGAGAGTAATTGACCAAAGCTATAGAGAGGCTAATGGATGAAAGGGAGGAAGGGGATGAGAGGAGCAAAGGAAGTTAAGTGAAAAAGCTCGAGATGAGATAGAAATAATAGAAATATATATATATATTTATTATATTAATTCTTATTTTTATTTTTATGTAATTTTTTTATAATTCATTTTAATTTTTTTTAACTATATCTGAATGGAATTAGTAATCAAGATCCGAATTAATTTTTTTTAAATTTAATAATATGGTTGCACTAAATTAAAATTCAAAATAAAAATAAAATTTTTAAATAATTTAATTTTTTTTATTAATCCTTTAAAGAATAAAACTTCTAGAAATAAAAATTTTACAAAAAAAATATTTACTATTTGATAACTATATTTATAAAATATTTTATAATTTTAATATATATTTGATAATTAAAATAAAAATATTTTTAATAGAATAAAATAATAATATACATTATATAATATTATATAGTAAAAATAACATAATATATTATTATATATTATTATATTAAAATATTATTATACTATATTATATTATATTATATTATAAAATAATCATAATATATAATATAATATAATATAATGGATTATAATGGATTATAATCTAATCTAATAAAAGATTATAATATAATAATATATAATATTATTATATTATTATATTACATTATTATTACAATATAATTATACTATAATATATTATAGTATATAATTATAATATAAAAATTATTATATTTTTTAATTATATAATATAATCTATTATAATATAAGTATATTGTAATAATAATGTAATATAATAATATTATTATAATTATAATGCAATATAATATAATGGATTATAATTTAATTTGATAATAAATTGTATTATAATATATTAGTATAATATAATAATATTGTTGCAGAACTGTCTGAGACTTGCTACGTGGCTAGATGTGGCTGCTATGCTGGATAGCTCTAGGTTCCTATCATGATGCACGCAGGTATTTCGAAACCTGCAAAACGAAGAAGACATAAAAGTGTGGCCACGGTGGGGACATTCTTAGTGGTGGAACCTCTAATACCTAAGTCAGTCTCTCATGAAAGCAAATAAAAAAGAGGAATATGTAGTTTTCTTGATGTTTGATGTAGAGGTGAAATAGAAGGTGGTGAGGTAGTGGGCGCGGCAACTAGCGAGAGGTAGTGGGGGTGGCAACTGGCGAGGCAGTGGGATATGATGGAGTGGATGCAAGGCTAAGGAAAGTGGTGGATGGATGTGATGGAGTGGAGATGAGGCCAAGGAAAGTGGCAGATGGATGTGATGAAATAGAGGTGAGGCTATGGGAGGTGGCGGATGGACGTGATGGAGTGGAGTTGAGGTCATGGAGGGATTGAGTGGGACTTAGGCAAGGCAAGGTAGCCCTGGACTTTACTTAAGTAGCAATCTCAATGGCTCTAAGAGGATTGTTAAGGTCCTTAAGGGGCACAGGATTTTTCAGAGGAGCTTGTCTAAGGAAAGTCTTGGAAAAAACTTCAAAAACCTTACCTAAAAGGTCCTCGAAAATGATTTTATAAATAAGGTGTATGGAGTACTTGACACCTAAAGTATGTTCTCCGGTACAAGGAGTGGTGTTTAGTGCATTTCTATAAAGTACACACCCTTAGAAGAGTGGTTAGAGATGGTGCAATGCTTGTCTTCATGATAGGTATACTTTTGTAGTGTGCCTGCACTTGGAGGAGTGGTCAATGTCTGGGAGTGGTGGTGTTGATCGACCTACCCTCTTTATAGAAGAGGTGTGTGCCAAGCCAGCATGGATCTTAATGACTATGTGGCTGAATCTATGAAGTCATCTTTATGTATTGAACTAGTGGATGATGTGGTGAGCCATGTAGGAGTCCATGTAGGCATGACCATTTTTGGGTGTATCAGTTGCCCCCCACTTCCTAGGGCAAGGCATCTTCTTTGACTTGAGCATAGGAAGTAGAGGTTGAGAGTCATGGGGATCACCATCTAATATGCACTTGTTATAGTTTACTGCTTTGATGATTCGCCTCCGACTCCGGTGGGTGAGGTAGTCGGGGATACCTTGCTCTATGCCAAACGAGGCAACCACCGCTAGTAGTGCAAGCTGCATGAGATCTGGAGTGTCATGTCCACCTGATTATGCACTCCAATTACATTTAATAGGGATCACGTGATGATCCAGATGATCGAGGGTACATGATGGCGGTTTATGACTTGAAATAGCTCGCAATTCAAGCTGAGTAGTGTGCCCACTAGGAGGTGGGCACGTGTCTGTTAGCAAACTGCTGCCTGATATTGTGGCTTTTGAGTAGCTATCTCTAGTGACCAGCCATAAATAAGAGTGGAGCAGAGTGCCTGTCCTTCCATCTTTGCTTTCTGTTGCAGGGAGAGTTTAGGGTCTTCACTACCTAGGGTGTCCGTTGATGCTGTTAGAGCCGCTATGACTGGGGTGGTGGGTTTTCTTTCTTCTTCTTCCTCTTTCTGTTTCTTTTGCTTTGTTTTTAGGTGTCTTCTAGGAATCTAGAGATATGACCCATGATGGCCGAGGATACTCCCCAAACAACAAAGTCCACTTTGAACAAGGACCTAACAGGGATCCCGAAGGAGTTCAAGATTCCAATGTTGATCAGGCTTAAGCTGCCACGTCCCTCTAAGCGAGTAACCATAGGGTTGGTGACTCGGGTGGCCCTATTTGAAGAAGTGTTCAGGTCTAAACTGAGGTTTCCACTTTCTGCTATCATCATCGAACTATTACGATGGTAACAAGTGTGCCCTATGCAGCTAGTCCCTGCATGGTAGTTGATCATGGGCTTCTTTTGCTATTTGGTGTAGCGCAGGGAGACACCTCGCACTAGGGTCTTTAGGGCCTTCTTCTAGTTGAAGTCTAGTTTGCAGGGTTGGCAGCATGCCTCACCAAGGAAGGGGTACTAGTTTTTGAAGGGCCTGGCTAAGGTATACCAATGGATGGGCCGATTCTTCTTCATAGCTTCCTTGGTGACTTGGCCATTTCCCATTACATGGGGATTGTTGGGTTGATGCCTCGATGCATGCCCACCTACTTTTGCATGAGCGAGGTACACGGGCGACTGGCCCAAGCCCAAGTGACCGACAACCATGCGCGAGATTTTCCAAGTGAGAAAAGTTTTTCCCATGTGGTTTTTCTTTTTCCCTCTCTGTTGCACAGTTTATAGTGGACCATCCGTCAACATGGCTAGCAAGAGTGGTACATAGCACCATTTAATGCAATGGAGGGAAGCAAAATGTGATCTACGGTGAGGAAGTCAAAGTCTAGTGGAATTTTAATGCAGTTTTATGCATGAGATGCACATGATCGAGTAGCCGACCACCTATCATGCATCGATCTGATAGCCCAGATGGTTTGTAACTTGGATTGGGACTATGATGCATGATTTATGGTGCAATCAAGCCAATCCGATGGCCAGAGAGAGCTCTATAGTCAAACTCATATTGGGAAAGCTATAAGACTTCGATTTGGATGCAGTTTAAATCGTTGGACTCTTGGTGAGATATATTAGATGTATGTCCTAGAAGCCAAGTTGGCATGACATATTAGATTTTTTCCAAGACATAATTTTATACTTAATTCATTAAAATCAATAAAATTAGGCTTTATTTTTTTCATTCATATCTTGTATGTTTATGAATTATCTATGGAGTTAATAGATAATGATACATATTCTCAAGAGTTGAAAATTTGAGATATGTGTCATTATAAATTAACTCCTAAAAGCTTTCGATCATTGGATCATCATGGAAATAGTCATTAATCCATCAAGATCAGTGCATAATCACCTTTCTTCCAGGTAGACAAGTCTTGAGTCTATAATATACAAACACTAGAGTGAGAGTACAGGTGGTTGTTAAAGAATAATGACACTGAGTGTGACCAAGTTCGAGAAGTTACATGGATGTCTGCTCACTCGTCAGTGACTTCTCAAATGCTATAGTCATATGAGTAATTCATTGACCTGCGATGTCTCGGTTATTCATAATGAGTTTGCTTTAGTTTGACAATACATGAACACAATCCTAGCCATTCGAAATCTTATAATGTTTGTTGCTTACAGTAGCTCCAAAATAGAAGTAGGGAGTACACTTATAAGGAATCTATCAGCCTTAGTAGTTAAGGTATAATCCTATGTGACCTAATAGGTTGAGTCCTTAAATTTGTGACCATAATAGTGTGATATTGGAAAAGAGTTTTCAAGGAGATGATAATTGAACTAAAGCTAATTAAGTCTGATATATGATGGATGCTTAGGGTTTGATGAGTTTCCATGACTTGCATCCTGTTAATATCAAAAATTTTGATCATATAGTAACTACATATAGGAGTTCATTTATATTCTACTGGGTTGCTACTACATACTACTAGGTGTCACCAGTAGATTGTGAGAGCTCACTAGGATCATTTTCATATTAATGATCCAAGTTAGTATGGAGCTGAAATTATTTCAGTCCATTAGAAGAATTTTGCTGATATTATGCAAGAGATTATGATATATCTCACTACCATATAGAATAGAATATAAAGGATCACACACATAAGAAGTTTGACTTGACCTAAGCATGGATCTATATAAGAGTTACATATTTAGCACTTGCTAAGTTTGGTACTTGCCAACTTTGGCACCTGCTAATTTTGACACATGCTAATTGTAGCACTTGCTAATATTAGCACTTACTAATTTTAAAATGATGGACCTATTTATAAATATTGTAATAATAGTTAACTTTATTATTTGACTCAATTAGATTAGATTTAATAATTATTAACTTAATTTAAAGTTAATTGGATTCATAATTCAAATTTAGCTTGAATTGTTGACTTAGTTGACTTGGTCAACAGCTTTTTTTGAAAATAGTTCAATTCCGAAATGAAATGGTTTCAAAATTAGCCAAAAATTAAGTCAATCTGGACCAGCAGCTAGGAGACCTAGTCAACTGGCCTCTCTTTCCTTTTCTCATGCAAAATTCAAGAGGAGGGCATGGAATTGCATGCCTCCTCTTGGTGCACATAGTGAGAAGAGAGAGGCACCAAGTTGACACCTCTCTTCTTTATCTAAAACTCTCTCACCTTTGAGATTTGATTGGACCCTTATCTGATTTGAAGGTTATTCAAATTAGATTAGAATCCAATTTATACAGATTTTTAGGTGGCGTGGAGAAGGGATTTGGCATGGATTTTAAGAAGCCTTGAAACAAGGCTATGCAGATCATTATTATTGCACATCCTTCTTCCACTTGTTCCATCTTTTTCCCTTCTATGTCATATCTGATAAAATACCTCAAAAGAAATCAAAGAGGGTCTAATTGATAGATAGGGAAAAATTAAATATAGGTTCTAAATATTTCTAGTGATTATTTTATGTAGAAGAGGGGAAAGGCTGCATAGGGTTCAAGTTCTTCGACTAGAAGAAGAAGGACCATCTCTATGTTTGAAGAAAGACCTGCAAAGATCTAGGGTTGCATGTGGTAGATCACCAGGAAATCCTGAATGGTAATCTGGATTACCTGCAAGATAGATTACCATTGGATAGATTGCCAGTAATGCTGATTACTGTGTTTGGTATATACATGTAATCTATCAGTAAGATTGATTACTGTGTTTGGTTTGACAAATAGATTTATTTTAAACTAGCATGCTTGTAAAAGAACATTTTTCATGATTTTTGCTTCTGTTGTATCTAGGATTTAGAACTTAGTCTTGCATGGTAGTTATCTATGTTGGGAACCCAACAATCATATTAGAGCCATGATTTTTGATATGTTTAGAGTTGATTCAGATCTGAATCTTCTTTAGATCTGAAAGATTTTAATTGGATTTAATAAATTTATGATGATTGAAAATGTTTTCATATCACTAATTTTATTGTTTGTGAAAATTACTTTCGAAACATGTATCTAGATGTTTAGATCTAACTTTTTGATATATATATATATGATGTATCATGGTTTTAATTTAGATCTAAAAATAAAAAAATAATTTAATAATAATTGATTATAATTCCTTAACCAAGTACTTGGATTGGGTGCATCACCACGGCCGTCCGGTCATAGGAGCTAAGTAGGGTTTAGAGGCCCTCTCTTCCTATTCAATGGATCTTCTATAATATGTAAGGGTACCGCTTGTGATTTGACCTATGAAGAAGAATACGATTAAGAAAATATGGTTCATATTTTAGATGTGAAATTAATTATATAAGATGTAGGTTAATCGGTTCGATCTAAAACTATATGTATGTGACATATAGACTAGGATTTAGATCTGAATCATCAATTCATGATCATAAATCATTAATTCCATAAAATTAAATATAATATAAAATCAATTTAGATTCTGAATTTTAAATATAATCTAAAAATCAATGTCAATTAAGATTTTGATTAGGTTACTTTTGATTCGAGTTTATCCGTGCCAACTAGTTGTTGCCTAAATGGCATTTTCTAAGAGGGGGGTGAATTGAAAATTTAAAAAAATTAAGAAAATATGTGCTCTTTCAATATTCTTTAGAGTAGAAAGTGCTGTGATTCAAATAATTAAAGCAAAAGCAAGTAGAAGCAGAAAAAGCAAAATCATAAACACAGCAAGTTTATAGTAGTTCGGAGCAACCTCACTCCTACGTCCACTATTCAAGATACCACTTGAGATTTTCACTATATTCACCCACGGAATACAGCCAGATTGTTTTCATAGGCTCACAATCCAAAATCCAAACTTTGTTTTAATCGAGCTAACCAAAAATCCAAACTAGGTTTTAACTGGACTCACCAAAAACCCACTACAATGTTAGTTTTAAAACGGGATCACTAATAACCTACACCTGGTTTTCAACAGGCTCACCAAGAACCTAACAAACTCATAAAAAGAGTTAAGAAAAATACAAGCAACTATATGACAAATCTAAGTTGTCTGATGGTTGCAGTTGCAGCTCAAAGGAAGCCTTCTTAATTCCACTTGAATGCTCCTTAATGGCTTCTTTGATTCCTCAATAAATGATTCAAGCTTTAGATGAGAGTTGGTAAAGACGTGAAGACTCTCTTGAATGCTTTCTCTTGAATGTTCTCACCAAATAAACATTAAAGCTCATTAACCTTTCAAGAGATGTCCAAATCCCTTATAAATAGAGTCTTGTACTCTTCTCTAGTGGATATAGCCGTTGTAGACCGTTGGGATTCGAAATATAACCATTGGAGCTTGATTTAATTTCAAAAAGCAAGTTCTGGAACTAGCTGTTACTTGCCTAAATTTAGGATTCGAGCTGGCTCGGATGCTTCGAGTCGGCTAGGATTCTCAGATATGTCAAAAAGGTGTACTGGTCGAGTCGGCTCCTCTTCATCGGGTCAGCTCGCCTGGCCTGTTCTCATAAAACTATTTTAACTGATCTTTGTAAGAGTCGGCTCTTCTATCCTTAAGTCGGCTAGCATGTTTGTCTGAGAAATCCTTGCTTTAGTCGAGTCAACTCGGATACTCTCAAGTCAGCTCGGATCTTCAGAATTTCAGAACATGTACTCTGCTCTAGTCGGCTCTTTTCTTTCGGGTCAGCTCGAAAGTCTAATTGAGAAATTGAAGCGCTGCATGAGTCAGCTCGACTTCCTTCAAGTTAGCTCGGATACCTGCGTGCCAATGAATTATGTTTTGTGCCAGAATTTGAGTTGGCTCTTTAATGAAGTTGCCCATTTTCATGAACCTTTGAGTGATTTATCTTGGACACTTCTTTTCATAAAATATTTTCAATATTTCCAGAGATTTGCTTGACATACTTACAAAGTTGTAGGAAGTGTGAATATGCATTAAAATCATTTACAAAAACTTAGAAAATACTTGAAAATAGTTAGCAAAATAAATACATGCTCCAATATTTTGTTATCATCAAAATCATTCAAGGGTTCAACAATCTCCTCCTTTTTGATGATGACAAAACACTGGGCATGGAAAAGAAAACTTTATGATTACATGTATAAAGATATTTGGAAGTTACTATCAACATGTATGAGCTATAAATCACAAATGTATCAGAGTATATTGATAAAGTATCAAAGCTTTTGAAACCGTTTCAGTATGTATTAATATTTATCCAAGCCTATTTTTGCCTAAATTAAAGTCAATAAGCATAAGGCAAAATTGATAGGAAAAATATATCAAAGTTCAAAATTTGCAAATAGAAAAAGGTATTGATGTTGGCAATAATGTATCAGAGCTTATTCAGAGCTAATGGTAGTAGAGCTATTGAATGTATTAGTGCTTGATATGCATCAAATATGTATCAAAGCTAAATTTAGGATTCAGAGCAAAAAGCTAAAAATGCATAGCTCATTAAGTTCAAAAGCTAAAAATTCATAGCACATCAACATAAAGCTCCCCCTTACTTGTATATTTCTCTAAAATAATGAATGTTTTCCATGCACATACACTTCATTAATATCATTCACTATTCTCCCCCTTTTGTCATTAATCAAAAAGGTATACAATTAATTACTCCCCTTGTACTAAGTATGTTAAGCTCGATTTTTGAAACAGAATGAGAAGATTATTAACATTGTTTGAGATAATTGCACTTTCTCATAAAAATTTTGATAATCTAATTTAAATTTACTTTGAGTAGATGTTAAATATATAATCATCAATGCACAGATAACATTGCATACACAATAAGTAAGAAATAGATACTTTCATTGCTTTCAAAGTTTTTCATTACAGCTTACAAAATTTGGAAGCAGAAACACTAAAGACTAGCCTACTCATTGTCACTAGGTTCAACTTTAACATATTCAGATCTACCATACCAAGATCTAGGATGACTAGAAGGACCTTTAGCCCTAGTACATGATCCAGGAGGTGGTCTAGAAGAAATAGGGTATGGATCAAACAATCTGGGAGGTACAAAAGGTGGTTGCGTAGAGTGAGGTGGTGGCTGTGTAGAGTGAGGTGGTGGCTGTCTAGGGGTAGATGAGCTGGCTCCTCTAGCAGTAGAAGATAGCTGAGACAAGAAAAGCCAAACAGTGCTAAGCTCAGTATGAATCTTCTTTATCCCCTCATGAAGTGCAATGATCTCACTAGCTTGAGCATTGGCAAAAGCTTCTACAAATCCTCTCAATCGGCCAAACTCTGCTCGAAGTATTCCCACACCTGCAGTGTAGTCATCCTCACTTTTCCCGGTCTCCTCTAGTGATCCCATCTGAAAAGATAGTTCTCACAATTCAGATCTGAACTCCTGTATGCTATGATCAACTGTCTATCGGATATCATCAGACACAGACCTGAAAGAATCTGTCAGTGATTGTAGGTCTCTCTGTGGCTCTACTCTGGTAGACTCAACTGTGTCCACCTTGGAATGTAACTGCCTTAGCTCTCCATAGATCTCCTGAAGTCTAGTATCGATTGTTTGACGAAGCTCGCCAAACATCGATCCAACAATGCTCGTTAGGGACTGTGATAACTGTCTGATCTGTTGAGCAAAGAAGGCATGAGACACTGATGGTGCTGAAGTATCAGTAGATGGTCTCGAAGCAAGTGTAGCAGAAGGTACAGGGGTAGAAGTCTCTGCTAGTGCTGGTGAAGGTGCTGGTGCTGGTGAAGGTGCTGATGCTGGTGAAGGTGCTGGTGCTGGTGAAGGTGCTGGTCCTGGTGAAGTCCTAGGACTCTCAGGCTCTCTCTGTGTATGCTAATTAGCCTGTATGTCATCATCTCCTCTATTAATAGGTTCACTACCAACAACAGGGTGCACAGTCTGATCATTTTCACCTTCCTCCTTATCTGAAGAGGTCCCAGCTCTCTGTTCTGATGACTTCTTCAACCAAACTCCTTCAATTTGATGATAACTCATCCTTTGAAGAGATTTAGCTAAATAAGTGTCAGTGTGATATAATAATCTGCTGTCCTCTCCATCCAGGTCAACACCAAAATGTCTGAATACTAAGGTGAAGGCCATACCATAAGGTAAACATGCTTTGACCTTACAAACTGCATCTCGCATCTAAATCAGCATAATATAAGGTAGATTGAGGGCCTCCCCCTCAATCATGTATCTCATGAACATCAGATCCCTTTCGCTGACCCAGTCAAAATGTCCAGTACGAGGCAAGAAAATTCTGCTTATAATGTTGTGTAGAAGCCTCATCTCTAGGGATAAAACATTGGCTTTCACATTTGTTATCCCATCTACACTACTGGACTCTAGAATAAGCCTTAAAGTTCTTTGCCTATCCTTCATGATTAGGTGACATTCACCTTTGTTAGGCATTTGAAGAATTTGGCTTAGACTAGCTTCATTCACAGATATTCTAACCCCTTTAACAACTGATGTTATCCCGTGCTCTTCTAGGGTTAGATTTTCAAAGAAGGTTCTTATAAGGCTTGGGTAAGTAGGAATATCTAAAGAGCAAAAGTATTCCCAACCTTGAATTTCAATCTAGTTGCCTATCCGAAACCCTTGGTTTTCCAAAAATGAAAAATATATCTTCCTACCAGTGGTTACGGGATGATTTTCCATTCGGATGACCTGTCTTGGAGTCGTTGGAGGTGGATTTCTGATCTCTTCTTGTTCTTCCTGTTCTTCCATACGAGTCGGCTCTTCTTGTCTTCATTTAGTTCTTCTTTCTCTTTCTGCTCTTGGATCAACCCTATGAGATCTCTTATCGACAACTCTTTTTGGTGCCATTGGGAGAGAAGAATTAGGTTTGGATTGAATGAGTGGATTTTGAAAAAGTAGGGTAGGAGAGAATATTCTAAACCTTAGAGAGAGAAAGCTCTAATCTTCGGCTAGGGTTTGATTGAAAATGAAATCTAAGAAGGGTTCGACGAGTTTTATATAAAAACGCCCAACCCGATATTCGAGTCAGCTCGACTTGAGCACTTATGCTCGAGTCGACTCGAACCAAAACTCTCTAGATGGTTCAAAAAGGTTCTGAATTGGTTTCTAAAGAAGGGGATACACTTATAAAGATGGTCAATATCCTTAAATTGATGTAGGAGGCTTTCCAGATAATTTTTCCTTAAGTTTTTGGAATAATTAGGTCAATAAACACTAAAATGGGTCACATAAGCCTAATTCACCTCTAATCATCTCAAATCTTTCTTCATTAAGTGGCTTAGTGAAAATATCTACAAGTTGGTTACCAGTTGGAATAAATTCAAGTTCAATTTTTTCATTTAAAACATGATCTCTTATAAAATGATATCTTATTTCAATGTGCTTTGTTCTTGAATGCTGAATTGGATTTTTTGTCAAGTTTATAGCACTTGTGTTATCACATTTGATATGAATATTAGTTTGTGTAATACCAAAGTCTTCTAGTTATTGCTTAATCCATAACACTTGTGCACAACAACTCCCTACAACTACATACTCTGCCTCAGCAGTAGATAGTGCTATAGAATTTTCTTTCTTACAGTACCATGAGATTAAATTCAATCCTAGAAATTAGCAAGTACCACCAGTGCTTTTTCTATCAATTTTACAACCAGTATAATCAGCATCTGAAAATCCAATTAAATTTAATGAAGATTGCTTTGTATACCATAGACCTAGATTACTTGCTCCTTTTAGATATTTTATAATTCTTTTTATTGCAAGCATATGTGATTCTTTAAGATTAGATTGAAATTTAGCACATACACATACGCTAAATAAGATATCAGGTCTACTTGCAGTTAAATACAATAGTGATCCAATCATACCTCTATATAGCTTTTGATCAATGTTGTTGTCATCTTCATCTTTGTCTAATTTGCAGGTAGGGCTCATGGGTGTGCTCATTTATTTGCTTGACTCCATACCAAACTTCTTAATGATCTCCTTGATGTACTTTGTTTGGTTTATAAAGGTTCCATCATTTCTTTGCTTTATTTGGAGTCCAAGGAAGTATGTTAGTTCAACCATCAAGCTCATCTCAAATTCTTCCTGCATTAACTCAGCAAATTCTCTACAAAGATTTTTATTAGTTGCATCAAATATGATATCATCTACATAAATTTGTACAACTAACATATTATTATCCTTCTTTTTGATAAATAAAGTTTATCTACATTTCCTCTTCCAAATTATTTTCAAGTAAAAATTTGCTTAATCTATCATACTAGGCTCTAGGTACTTATTTTAGTCCATACAATGCTTTATTAAGTTTAAAAACATGATTTGGAAAAGCATGATCTACAGAACCTGATGGCTATTCTACAAAAACTTATTCAGATATAAAACCATTTAAAAATATATTTTTTACATCCATTTGAAATAGTTTGAAATTCATGTAGCAAGCAAATGCAAGTAGTAATCTTATGGCTTCTAGTCTTGCTACGGGTGCATAGGTTTCATCAAAATCTATTCCTTCCTCTTGATTATATCCTTTAGCCACTAATCTAGCTTTGTTTCTAATAATATTTTCTTTTTCATCTAGTTTATTTCTATAAACCCATTTAGTTTCTATGATAGGATGGTCTGATGGTCTATTTACTAATGTCCATACATTGTTCCTCTTGAATTGATTAAGTTCTTCATGCATGGCCATCATCCAATTAGGATCATTTTCAGCTTCTTCTAAACTATGTGGCTCTCTTTGAGATATAAATGCTAGGTAGTCATGTGCTTCTCTATATGATGACCTAGTCCTAACACCTTGAGAAGGATCACCAATAATTAATCTCTTGGGTGTGATGTTACATACCTCCATTCCCTTGGTAGATCACCATGATCTTTACTTACCACTTCTTCTCCTTCTTGTGTTGGCTTGTCTTTTAAGCTCATATCCTCCATTTCTTTTTCAAGTGTACCTATCTATATCATTATCTATATACTCTTCTTTATTTGAAGGTGAGGGGTTAGCTTCATCAAAAATGACATGGACTGATTCTTCTATAGTCAGTGTTCTCTTATTAAACACCCTATATGCTTTGCTATTAATTGAATAACCCAGAAATATAGCTTCATCAGATTTTGCATCAAGTTTTCCTAGGTTATCCTTTCCATTATTTAATACAAAGTATTTACAACAAAAAATATGAAAGTAATTAATATTTTGTTTCTTTTCATTCCAAAGCTCATAAGATATTTTCTTTAAAATTGGTCTTATTAAAACACAGTTTAAAATATGGCAAGCAGTATTTACTACTTCTGCCCAAAAGTATCTTCGAAGATTACCTTCACATAGCATTGTTTGGGCCATTTCTTTCAAAGTCTTATTCTTTCTCTCTACAACATCATTTTGTTATGGTATTCTAAGAGCAGAGAAGTTGTGATCAATGCCATTTTCTGTGAAATAATCATCAAAAAATTAATTTTCAAATTTCATGCCATGATCACTTCTAATAGATATAATTGAAAGATTTTTCTGGTTTAAAACTTTCTTATAAAATTTTTGAAAAACTTTGAAAGTTCATCTTTATGTGCAATAAACAAGATCCATGTAAATCTAAAAAAATCATTTACTATCACAAGTGCATATTTCATACCACATAGACTTGTGGTCCTAGTTGGTCCAAATAAATCCATGTAAAGTAGCTCAAGGGGTCTAGAAGTTGAAAGCATATTTTTAGATTTAAAACTTTCCTTAGTTTATTTATCCATTTGACAAGCATCGTAAACATGTTCGAAATCAGCTTTAAATTTAGGTAAACCTTTAACTAGATTTTTAGAAATTAATTTGACAATTGTATGCACGCTAGCATGACCTAATCGTCTATGCTAAAGTAAGATAGACTCCTTGATTTTAGCATTCATTGCTACCATACTTGTATTACTAGTCATGGCTAGATCATTCATATCTAACACATATATATTTCTAAGTCTATGTCTAATAAGTGTAGTGCTAGAATCAAGTGAGTTGTTATTATACACAGAGATGATTCAAAGACAACCTTGAAGCCTTTATCACATAATTGACTAATACTTAACAAATTATGCTTCAATTTATCTACTAGCAATACATTTTCAATGAAAGTAGAGGGGGTTATTTTTATTTTACCAATTTCGATTATTTTTTCCTTGCCATTATCTCCAAAAGTTACCAATCCTCCTTTTTTCATTTGTAGGGTGATGAATTGTTCTTTATCACTCGTCATATGCCTTGAGTAGCTGCTATCCATATACCATCTTTTGTTTGAATTCTTGGCTGCAAGACATTCCTGCAAAACAGTCACGGAGTATTTTTAGGTACCCAAGCTACCTTGGATCCATTCAGGTTAGTAGGATTGGTTCCTTTGGGAACTCAAATTCTTTTAATTATGTTTTTGTTTTCCTTTAACATATTACATTGAAAATATTTGTATCCAACCCCATTACATGCATAATAAACAACTCTAAAATTTTGAAAAGATATAAATTTTGATGCTCTAGAAGTAGAAGTATTTGATGTAGATATAGAATCATTTAACTTGAAAGATTTTTTATTTGAAATTTTGGGTACATACTTTGAAGTTCTAGAAATAGATGCGGAAGCATTTGATATAAAAACTTTTTGAAATAAAAGATTCAGTACATAAGCTTTTGAAGATACAAATCGAGTAGCTGAAATTCCATTTTTATTCAGAGAGTTATAGTCGATTCCAGCCTTATTACTTGAATCTCTTTGTTCTTTCAAAATTAACTCAAGCTTGTTTGAACTCAAAGTTAGCTTTTAACCAAAGGCTTGAGCTTTTCTACCTCCTTTTTCAAACCAATATTTTATTCAAGTAAACCTTTGTTTTTCTTAAAGTAACTATTCTTTTCAGTTTGCAAAGCTTTATAATTTTCAGAAAAGGTAATCAGTTCTTTTTGCAATAACTTATTCTTTTCTGAAATTTCAATATTTTCTTTCATTAATGAATCATTGCTATTCTTTAAAGCTCTAATTTTTATCCCAGCTTTTTTAGATTCAGATAGTAAATCATGAAATGCTAAATTTAGCTCCTCAAAAGTAAATTCATTGTGAGGCTCAGGAGACATTACCTCATCTTCGAGACCCATAAGATATAGATTGGTAGTTTTAGTGGTCTCTTCCTCTTTGATTGAAGTCGACTCCCACTGTCGCTCCAAGTAGCAACCATCGCTTTCTTTTTCTTTTTCTTATATGTCTTCTTCAATAAAAGATAATCAGTACGGATATGCCCCGACTTCTTGCACTCATAACAGATGAGCATTTGATCCTTTTCTCTTTCTTTCTCCTTGTCCTTGTCCTTGCTGTATTCACCTTTCTTGTAAAATTTCCTGAAGTATCTTTCCTTTTTCTTGCCCATAAATTTTTTAAATCTCCTCATGACCAGTGCTATGTCTTCATCTTCTAATTCATCTTCGGAGGAGGGGCAGTCTTTTTCAGATTCATCTTCTTGTTTCTTCATTTTTGATGTAGCTTTGAAGGTAATTGTCTTTTTCTTTTTTTGATCATCTTCATTCCTATGCTGCATGGCCAACTCATGTGTTATTAAAGAATCCATTAGTTTATCCAGAGGTAGTGTGTTCAAGTATTTTGCTTCCTGGATGGCAGTTATTTTAGAATCCCACTTGTTTGGAAGTGATCTTAAGATCTTCTGTACTAAATCTGCATTAGAGTAAACCTGCCAAGACTTTTCAAACCATTAATAATATATGTAAAACATGAAAACATGGCAGAGATAGTTTCATTTTGTTCTATCTTAAATAGTTCATGGTTGTGCACAAGAAGATTAATTTTAGAAGTCTTCACTTGGAAGTTCCTTCATGGTTTATCTCGAGTTTGTCCCAAATTTCTTTTTGTAAATGAGCAAGTAGAAATTCGATTGAACTTATTTACGTCCAAAGCACAATATAACTAGTTCATGGCTTTGGCATTTAACTCACCTATTTTCATGTCATGTTCATCCTAATCCTCTTCAGGTTTTGGGACATCCACGCCATCAACCTTTATCATGGGTGTATGAGGTCCCTTGAGGATGACCTTCCATAATTGAAAGTCTATAGCTTGAATGTATATTTTCATTTGAGCTTTCCAATAATAATAGTTTGTGCTAGTGAATAGTGGAGGTCTATTTGTTGATTGGCCTTCGACCAAGGAGGTACTCATGGGATGAGCTTTATCTTTACTCTAATTAAAATTTAGAGACACTGCTTTGATACTAGTTGTTGCCCATGTGGCTTTTTCCAAGAGGGGGTGAATTGAGAATTTAAAAAATTTAAGCAAATATGTGCTCTTTCAATGTTCTTTAGAGTGGAAAGTATTGTGATTCAAATAATTAAAGTATAAGCAAGAAGAAGTAGCACAATCATAAACATAGTAAGTTTATAGTGGTTCGGAGCAACCTCGCTCCTACGTCCACTATCTAAGATATCACTTAGAATTTTCACTATATTCACCCATGGAATACAATCGGATTATTTTCATAAGCTCACAATCCAAAAACCAAACTTTGTTTTAACCAGGCTAACCAACAATCCAAACTTGGTTTTAACCGGGCTCACCAAAAATCCACTACAATGGTAGTTTTAAGACGGGATCACTAACAACCCACACTTGGTTTTCAACAGGCTCACCAAGAACCTAACAAACTCACAAAAAGAGTTAAGAAAAATACAAGCAACTATATGACAAATCCAAGTTGTCTGATGGTTGCTGTTGCAGCTCAAAGGAAGCCTTCTTAATTCTACTTGAATGCTCCTTAATGGCTTCTTAGATTCCTTAATAAATGCTTCAAGCTTCAAATGAGAGTTGGTGAAGACTTGAAGACTCTCTTGAATGCTTTCTCTTAAATGTTCTCACCAAATAAACATTAAAGTTTATTAACCTTTCAAGAGATGTCCAAATCTCTTATAAATAGAGTCTTGTACTCTTCTCTGGTAGATATAGCTATTGTAGATCATTGGAATTCGAAATATGACCGTTGAAGTTTGATTTGATTTCAAAAAGCAAGTCTAGAACTAGCCGTTACTTGCCTAAATCTGGGATTTGAGTCGGCTTGGATGCTTCAAGTTGGCTCGGATTCTCAGATCGGTCAGAAAGGTGTACTGGTCGAGTCGGCTCCTCTTCATCGAGTCGGCTTGCCTGGCCTGTTCTCATAGAACTGTTTTAATTGATCTCTGTAATAGTCGGCTCTTTTATCCTTGAGTTGGCTCGCTTGTCTGTCTGAGAAATCCTTACTCTGGTCGAGTCGGCTCAGATACTCTCGAGTTGGCTTGGATCTTCAGAATTTCAGAACATGTACTCTGCTCGTGTCAGCTCTTTGCTTTCGGGTCGGCTCGAAAGTCTGACTGAGAAATTAAAGTGCTGGACGAGTTGGCTCGACTTACTTCGAGTCGGCTCGGATACCTGCATGCCAGTGAATTATGTTTTATGCCAGAATTCGAGTCGGCTCTTCAGTGTAGTTGCCCATTTTCATGAACTCTTGAGTGATTTATCTGGGACACTTCTTTTCATAAAATATTTTCAATATTTCTAGAGATTTGCTTGACATACTTACAAAGTTGTAAGAAGTGTGAATATGCATCAAAATCATCCTATAAAAACTTAGAAAACACTTGGAAATAGTTAGCAAAATAAATGCATGCTCCAATATTTTGTTATTATCAAAATCATTCAAGGGTTCAACACTAGTTTTGTTAGACATGAAATTATGCTGACCTAAACCTAGTTAGTTACATATATGATTAAGCCAACTAATTTAGAAAAGACCTGAATTCAAACTTCCTCATTAGTATTAAGTCTTAAGTCTTCTACCATTGTAGGTATGTGGATGTCCTATTGGTGTTCACTGTTCTTGGCTGGTTACAGTAGTTCAGTTACGCTAGAAATATACAACCACCCTATTAGTATGAGATGTTGATAGGTATAGATGGGGCTGGGTCTAATAATCGAGCATGGTGAGGGACCCGATGATGGTTTTGCCTAAGCATGAATGGTGGATTATACTTAACTAAGGACTAGACCAATAATAGGGCATGGTGAGGTTTCATGACTTAAAGACCGAGTCACTATAGCATGCATGAGTTATATTGGACAAGAGTTATCCAGTCATTGGTATAGCGAGTTACCAATAATCAAGCATGGTGAGGTACCACATATCTATGGGACCGCAGCATCCACTAGAAACCTTGGTCGCGTAGGGATTTTAGCATCTCCATGGAAGAGTGTGTGAGATCCATCAAATTAATGGAAGGCTAAATTATTTTTTAAAGTTCGTAGAATAATTTTTATTATTAAGTATAAAATTCTAACCCAATCTTCTACTCTTTCGTAGCTAAACCATATTAACTTCCAATCCATTAGCCCGTATACTTGAAACAAACCAACTTGTTAGCCTTAACTATAAGGAGTGGTTCATGATCTCTAAAATAATCTTAGGTTCTGAGAAGTTGAGCTATGTGCTCAACCAGGACCACCCCATCTTACCTAACCATCTTAGGCTCACCAAACGGTAGCACATGAGAAATGGATGGAAGATGACAAAAAGGTGAAATGCTACATGCTGGCCTCAATGTTAAATAAGTTGCAAAGCTAGCATGAAGATATGCCAACTACCAAGGCAATAATTACTCACCTGCAAGAGCTATATGGTGAGCAAAGTCGTACATCATGCTTTGAGCTCTTAAAAAGATTACTTAATACCAAAATGCATGAAGGGTAGTCAGTTCATAATCATTGCTTAATAATGATCAAAGACATCGAATAGCTTAAAAAGCTAGGGATATCGATTCATAGGGAACTGTAGGTCAATTTGATTCTTCAGTCCCTGACTAACTCATTTGCCCAATTCGTAATAAACTATAATATGAACAAATTGAGTTACACTATATCTGAAATATTAAACATGTTAGTAAGTAATGAGAAGATCTTAAAGAATTCCAAGGGCTCTATTTTTGCTTTGGAACGGGTATTTTCATCCAAGAAAAAGCCTGCTTGAAAGAAGAAGAAGCTTGCGAAGAAGCAAAAGAAGGATAGCAAGCCAAAGAAGAAGGATAATCAAAAAAAGCCTGTTGTAAGAAAAGGAAAATATTTTCACTGCAATACCGATGAGCACTAGAAGAGAAACTATCTGCTATACCTTGAGAGCCTGAAAAAATAGAAGGTGGATGTTCCTTTAGAAGGTTTGTCTATGCTTGTTATCGAATCAAACCTTACGGTATCTTCTATTTCTAGTTGGGTATTAGATTCTGGTTCAAGTGCTCATATTTGTACTTCAATACAGGATCTAGTAAAAAGCAGAGCACTGAGGGAAGGAGAGATGATCCTGTGTATTGAAAATGGTACAAAAATTATTATAGTTACCATGGAAGCATGCCCTCTATCATTACCTTTAGGATTTAGTTTAGTTTTGAAAGAGTATTATCATGTACCTATAGCTAATAAAAACTTGATATCTATCTCTATGCTAGCACAAGAAGGTTACAAATTTATATTCAATAAAGTCTTTTGGTTGATTTATTTCAGAAATAAATTAATTACAAAAACTCTCTTAATTATAGTATGTACCATTTATATATTGATATATCTATGAACATTAACGAGCAAATATTGAATGCCATAGGACATAAATAACCTAGAGATAACCTAAACCCAAAGTATATATGGCACCTTATGCTTGGTCACATTAGAGAGGATAGGATTAACAAACTGAAAAAGGATGGTATCCAAGACCCAATTAATTTTAGATCATATCAAGTTTATGAATCATGCCTTCAAGAAATAAATGACCAAATTATCCTTTGTAGGTCAAGGGGAGAGGGTCACTAAGTTATTTATCTTGGTGTACACTGATGTATGTGGACCATTTGATGTATGAGATAGAGATGGTTTTCAATACTTTATTACCATTATCGATGATTACTCATAGTATGGGTATATGTTTCTTATAAGATACAAGTCTGAAGCATTTGATAAATTCAAAAAGTTCAGACATGAAGTGGAAAAGCAAACAAGAATATCCCTTAAGGTTCTTTGATCAAATCAGGAAGGTGAATACTAAGTGAAAATTTTTTAGGTTATCTCAAGGATAATGGTATAGTCTTATAATGGATCCCTCCTAGTATTCCTCAACTCAACGAGATGTCTAAAAGGAGGAATAGGACCTTATTGGATTTGGTCTGAAACATGATGTGCTTCACTAACCTACCTTTGTTTCTTTGGAGCTATGCCCTATGAACTTTGATTTATATTTTAAATAGGGTTCTCTTTAAAGTTGCATTTCGTGCATTATCAAGCAATCCTGAAAGGTAATATGGATTACTAGTAATGTAAATTGCTAGCAATGTAGATTACAGGAGAAGACGCCACGTCGGACACCACGTCTATTCTCCTCCTCGGTCTCCTCTACCGAGCCGAGCTAAGCTCCCTCGAGACAGCGAGCCGAGCTCCATCCTCCGCCAAGTCAGGCCTGCGAGCTCAAGATGCCTAGGCTGGAGCTACACTCTGCCCTCCGGAGCGAGACCCTCGGAGGTTGAGCCCTGTGGTCGGAGTCGAGCTCAGCACTCCTCCACCACGTGGAGCCTCTCCGAGTGTGAGCCCTCTGGACCGGGCCTGCTCTCTGTCCTCCAGAGCGAGACCCTCGGAGGTTGAGCCCTGTGGTCTGAGTCGAGCTCAGCACTCCGCCACGTGGAGCCTCTCCGAGCGCGAGCCCTCTGGACCGGGCCCGCTTTCTGCCCTCCAGAGCGAGACCCTCGGAGGTTGAGCCTTGTGGTCGGAGTCGAGCTCGGCGCTCCTCCGCCACGTGGAGCCTCTCTGAGCGCGAGCCCTCTAGACCGGGCCCACTCTTCACCCTCCAAAGAGAGACCCTAGGAGGTTGAGCCCTATGGTCGGAGTCAAGCTCAACACTCCTCCGCCACGTGGAGCCTCTCCGAGCTTGAGCCCTCTGGACCGGGCCCGCACTCTGCCCTCCTCCACCAAGACGACCCCGCAAGCTCGGGACGTCTAGGTCTGAGCGAGCCCTGCCACTCCATCTCAGCCCCAGCTTGGACGTGGGCCCCGTCAACCCAGGATGCCAGCGAGCAGCCCGAGGACTGCACCAGAGCACCTGTCAGACCGCACTGACCACCTACAGCTGCTGGTTATACTAGAAAGGGGAGAAACACACTGATCGAGGTGCCATGCTCCTCACCAACTACCTGGACCGCCCAAGAGAGGAAGTTAACCAGAGATTCGAATCCCAGGGATGGCAGCCCACCGATCGAGGTACTGCCAGGTTTCTCGGAATGAGGCGACCAAGGGGAATGTCAGAACACATGATAGCTTTCCCTATCATGGATCAGGAAAGGCTCCTCGGGATACCGCTGCACGCGCCTGATGGCCCAGTGGAGATCCCAAGGTGGACGCCCAACGGTAACCTAGTTTACAGAAACTTGGAGGTAACATCCATAACGACACAGAAAAAACACATGCCACAAGACTGGAACACGAGTGCACACCCCCCAGGAAAAAGGGCATGGCACCACCAGCACTCTCGAGCAATATCGGGCGGAAGGGTCGTACAGAGACTCTCTCTAACCAGGCCACACTTCCTCCGACACACTTGCATCCCACTTCTACACAACTCACTCCTCCTCGTGTGGAGTCCATCAAGAGGGGCTCGACCAGGAGGATCTGTTCCCTGAATCGTCACTGACTTGACTGTCGGAGTGCCCTCGCCGAAAATCCCGGCCCGGGTCACTCATCCCTGTCTTGCAGGTCCAGGTCCGCTGGACGGTGATCCAGCTGAGGAGGTGTGCTCCGACGCTGACAGCAACTACGGGCCACGGCGATCTTGGCGGCAACAATAGGTAATGTAGATTATTATATTTGGTACATGCAGATAATGTTATATAATATAAAATCAAATTACCAAAATATCTCTGGATTAAATCTATATTTTATTTATAAAATATATATTTTTATATTTTATCTATTTATTAAATATATATATATAAATATTTTATATTATAAAATATATTAAATATTAAATATATTATATTTTTATATTAAAATTTAAAAATTATTTTTATACTAAATAAATTTAATATAAAAACTTATATATTAAATAGATAATATATTTAATGTATTATTTAAATATATTTAATAATATAATAAATTTATATATTATATTATTAAATTTTGATATAATATATTTATATTATATATAAATATAAATACATTTAATATAAATATATTACATTATATTAAATATATTAAATATAATTATTATATTTTATATTATAAAATATAATATATTATATTTTATATTATAAAATATAATATATAATTTATATTATGTTATATTATACTAATATTATATTTTATAATATTATACAATAAAATAAAATAAAATATTTTAATATAATATAGTATATTACTATAGTATATTATTATATAATATTATAATAATATAATATAATAGTGTAATACTATATTATATTTTATTATTATATCATATTATTATAATGCTATATTATATATTATATTATATATATTATGTTATAAGAAGAAAAGAGAAGGGGAGGGTAATATTATCCAAAAAATTATCTGAGAGGTGGTAATCTGAATTACTACCCCTTCTAGAGATAATCTAGATTGTTACTTGAGACATAATCCAATTACCAAATAGGATAGATTGCCATTCAAAAAAACATACCAAACATAGCAATATGATGAGGTCCTATTAAATTACTAGTAATTTGGATGGATTGCTTGCTACCAAACGTAACCTATCCATTCCTACCACTCCATATAAAATGTGGCATGGTAAGAAATCAAATCTTGGCCATCTCAAGATTTGGGGATACCTAGCCTATGTTAAAAGACTAATGGTAAATAGATAAATTAGAGTTTAGATTGATGAAAGCTCACTTTATAGAGTATCCTAAAGAATTTATAAGATACTACTTTTACTTCCTAAAGGCTTACAATGTAATTGTGAGTTGGCATGCCACATTCCTCGAAAATAGTTTATTCAGGATGGTGGTAGTGGGAGGTTAATTAAGCTATATAAGAAAATCTCTAAAGGACAGCTAGCTAGAGATCAAGTTAAACTCGATGTACTAGTAGACGTAGTTGCTCCACCACCCGTAGGTCTAGTAGGGTCTCCTATCCTCCTAAAAGGTACTTAGATATGCTTATAGAGGACATAGAGGAAATGTTTCTTATAGGAGACAAGGATCAAATAATTGATCCTAAGATCTATGATAAGGTGATGTTAAACATTAACTCCGAGAAAAAGTTGAGTGCTATAAAGTCAGAAATTGACTTAATGCACTCAAACCATGTCTGGTTCTTAGTAAATCCACCTAAGGGGATAGTATTCATTGGGTGTAAATGGATCTATAAAAAAAGATAGGTACAGATGGTAGGTTGATAGTGAAAGTATATAGTCAGTATGAAAGTGTTGCCGATCCCGCCGCCGCGCCTGTGGCTTCGGAACCGTCGATCCGACAAGACCGTCTCATCCCTGGGGCCTCCTAACTGGACCGAACCTGCAAGGCAAGGTCAGAAATCCTGGCCGGGGATTCCGGCGAGGGAGCTCCGACGGTCAAGTTAGTAGACGGCGAGAGGGAACAGATTCTCTGGGACGGGCCCCCTGAGGAGTCCCAGACTCAGAGAACGTGCTAGCAAGAAAGGTGTCAGAGAGAACAGAAATCCGGCTGGGTTCCTTTGCCGAGCTCGCGCCAAGGGGCCCCCTCTTGGGACCTTGGATCTTGCTCTTGAAGCGGAGTCTCCAGCCTTTGTTTCTGGCTTGCTTCACTTACCTTGTCATCTATTCTCTCCTTCCTTTTATCTCCTCCCGTTGCCCCCTCGTTTTCCGCTCCTGGGAGGCTCCTTTGTTGCTTTTATCTCCTCCCCTCCGCCCCTTTCTCTTTCCCCTACGTCGGCCGAGGTAGACCCCTCCTGGGTGGACACCTAGCGGAAGTAGCAGAAGGATGCTTGGCTTCGGCCGAGGTGGTCCCGTCTCCGGGGCCACCTGGCGAAGGAGCGAAGGGGCCCGGCTCGACCTCGGCCGAGGTGGGACCGTCTCAGGGTGCCACCTGGCGAGGGAGCAGGGGAGCCGTCGACCTCGGCCGAGGTGGGCCCCTCCTGGGTGGGCACCTGGCGGAGCGGCAGAAGGACGCTCGGCTTCTGCCGAGGTGGTCCCATCTCCGGGCGCCACCTAGCGAAGGAGCGAAGGGGCCCGGCTCGACCTCGGTCGAGGTGGGACCGTCTCAGGGTGCCACCTGGCGAGGGAGCAGGGGAGCCGCCGACCTCGGCCGAGGTGGATCCCTCCTGGGTGGGCACCTAGCGGAGCGGCAGAAGGATGCTCGGCTTCGACCGAGGTGGTCCCGTCTCCGGGCGCCACCTGGCGAAGGAGCGAAGGGGCCCAGCTCGACCTCGGCCGAGGTGGGACCGTCTCAGGGTGCCACCTGGCGAGGGAGCAGGGGAGCCACCGACCTCGGCCGAGGTGAACCCCTCCTGGGCGGGCACCTGGCGGAGCGGCAGAAGGACGCTCGGCTTCGACCGAGGTGGTCCCGTCTCCGGGCGCCACCTGGCGAAGGAGTGAAGGGGCCCGGCTCGACCTCGGCCGAGGTGGGTCCGTCTTAGGGTGCCACCTGGCCAAGGAGCAGGGGAGCCACCGACCTCGACCGAGGTGGACCCCTCCTGGGTGGACACCTGGCGGAGCGATAGGAGGGCCCGGGCCGAGCTCGACTTCGACCGGGGTGGGAACGTCCCAGGGTGCCACCTGGCGAAGCGACAGGAGGGCCCGGGCCGAGCTCGACTTTGGACGCGGTGGAGCCGCAACTGACTTGGCCGAAAAAATTCCACGTGGCTCGAATCACGCCCAACAAAATCTGAGATGCGCCACGTCATCGCTACGGCCGTAACAGTTGCCCCTTAACCCACCGTTCCTTTAGGGCATCATAGAACGGGATGTGGGGATTAAATACGGAGATGACGTGGGGAGGCGAAGATCTTGCATCATAATTGCCATGATCCTCGTCGCCGTTCCTCGATGCGCCCAAAGCCCTATAGGAGGTCGCCACGCGTCGCCTATTCGCCCGCAATTAATGCGTCGCTTCGAAGCAGAGGCCGTTTCCCTGCTAACGAGGTGTCGGTGTCGGGCATGCGTCCACGCGGCGATCATCCGATGGCCTGGAGCGAAATGACGGGTACGGCTACTGTCGATTGAGTTTGAAAAAGAGGGGACTTTCCGGAATGAGGCCCTTTTCCTTGCTCCGTCAACGGTTTGCTGCAGGCTATCTCCCTCTGCCCCGCGTTGCACAGTGCATTTCGGTGAGTGCTTCCGTTCCCTTCTTCGCTCCACCCCTTTCTTCTAGTGTGATTTTCTCACCCTTTTCTCTACCATGGCGCGCCGCCACCATGTTTCTTCTAACCCGGACGAGGCCGGTCCATCCCGGCCGAGGACTCCATCGTCTTCCTCTTCGGAGGAGGAAGTGATCTCGGAGGAGACCCACAGGCGAATCCAGCCTAGGGGTATCACCATAGGCATCCCCAGGGGTGTCAGGTCTCCTCCTGTCGTGTCCGCACTTCCTATTTCTTCTCTTCCTCCTCCGACCTTTCCTTCTGTCGGTTCCTCCGGTCATATTTCCACGATGACCGAGGGTGATCTTTCCTTGCTCCGGGAGGTCTATGGCATCCCGGGGTCAATCCGTCTCTTTGTTCCGCGGCCCGGGGATCGCGTCACCATGAGTGGCCCCGCCGCATAGCTTTCTACGAGGACTTCCTTCTCGGGGGTCTTCGGTTCCCTCTGCACCCCTTCTTCCTTTCCTTCCTCAGCCATTTCCGTCTAGTCGCGGCCCAGTTGGCTCCCAATGCCATCCGAGTCATCTTTTCTTTCATTGTCTTCTGTCACTTCCACGGGTTTGTTGCCCGTTTCTCCCTCTTCAGGACTCTATTTACCCTGAAGCGGTACTCCACCGACGATGGCTGGTGGTACATCTCGCCCCGGCCTAGGTGTTTCCGGTTCGACCTCCCTTCTTCCAACAAGGGTTGGAAGAACCGGTTCTTTTTTGCCTCGGTCGAGGACGTCGACTGGGCCTGGAGCGAGCCGGATCGGTCCCCGAACCAGAACTCTCAAGTCGAGCCAGCGGACCAAGAGGCCTACTCCCAGCTTCTGAGCGACGTGGTCCCAGCGCTCGAGGTTCTGCTCTCGGAGCAGAACTTGTTCGAGGCAGGGATCAGTCCCATCCGCGAGCCGGGTGAGGCTCAGCTTTCCTCTTACCTTTCCATTCTTCTTCTTTTAGCCGAGCTGACTGACTCTTTTTCTGTAGTAGGCATGAAGTTTTCTCTGGAGAACCTCCTGGAGGGCACGGCCCAGAGGGACACCGTCGAGGTGGACGAGCCTGCGGCGAAGAGGGCTCGCACCGAGGCAAGCCAGGAGGTCGCGCCGGCGCCCGCGCCTAGTCCGGTAGTGGCGGATCCCCCACCCAGGCCACCTCGGGCCTGGGCCACTGATGCTCCAGCCGTCCGACCTGGCGGTGCTGCCGACGAGGGAGGTCCACCGGCAGCAGTTCCACCCCGCGCTGGCCCCATCATCACCACAGAGTCGACGATGCTGCCCGAGACTCCAGCCATTCCGGTGATGGCGGTTCCTCCCGGGGGGTTGGTTGCCCCTGCAGCCGACCTGACGGCTCCGCCGCCGGTGATCACCAACCGGTGCTCTGTGATCCACGATAAGAGGCTCGCGGAGAAGGTGATGGAGTTCGCCTCCACCTCCCGGGACCGCCGATCTCGAGGTGGCCGGGACTATGCCAATGCTTTGCTCGGGATCCTCCCGCAGCTTTTCACGGTGAGTCCGAACTCAGAGCCCTTTTCTTTGCCACTTCGGTTGGCTTTTCTACTAACCCGTTCTCCTTGCTGTGCAGATTGGGACCGACATGCTCCTGCTGAGGAACTTTCTTGTAGGGTACGCAAAGAATGATGCCGAGAAGGAGGAGAAGCTCGGCAAGCTCGCGGCCGATGTGAAAGATCTCATGGAGAAGGGGGTCGAGCTGTGGGGGAGCAACTAGGCCCTTCAGGCGTACCTGGCATGCGCCGAGGAGCGCGTCAAGGACCTGGAGTCCTCTCTGTCCGAGGAGAGGATCTCCCACCAGCAGCGCATGGAGGAGGATGCGGCAGAGAGGGCTCGTCTCCAAGCCCATTCTCAGTGGTTGGAGCGTCAGCTGGAGGAGGCCTGGCGGGAGGCGAGTGCGGCCAAGGAGCGGAGCGCCTACATCAATGGGCTCCTGGAGGTCATGAAGCGGGAGGCGTAGGAAGCCGTCCCGAGGTTCTGGGCCTCCGATGAGTACGTCTCGGAGGTCCGGGAGGCCACTGTGGACTCCTTCCTGAAGGGGTTCCAAGTGTGCCGGGAGAAGGTGGGGTCCTTCTACCCCGAGCTCGACCTCAGTGGGGTGGCGCTCGGGGGCAGAAGGCAAGGTCCCGCCAGCGGGGCTTTCGGTGCGGCGGGCGACACAGCTGCGACCCCAGCGGGTGACTCGGCCGTAGCTCCGGAGCGGTCCTCCGAGCCAGCAACCGCCGACGGCGAGGACGGGGAGCGCGCGACCCAGATTGAGGACCCTGCCACCACACCGAACTAAGCTGCAGATGTATCCCTTTCTTTTTCCTTTTGTTTTTTGGGGACTCCCAGCCTATCGGGACTCCCTTGTTGTAATCCTTACTTTCGAATCAATGAAGATTTAATTTTGCCAAGTCTCGACCTCGCCTTCCTCTTCCACCTTTTCTTTTTTTTTTTTTAAGGTGTTGGTGTGGAGTGCCGAGACGAGGGTGGACCTGCTCCGGGCTGAGTCCGCGGGTGGACCTGGTCCCATCCAGCATTCAGATCAAAGTTCGGAGCATTCCGGACTGGGTGGCAGTAGAGTAGGCCTTGCGCGGGCCCTTCTTTGGCCTTCATGATCGCGTGGGCGAACTGGGTTCTGCCTCGCCTTCCAGACCGAAGTCCGGGACTTACGGACTGAACCCCAAGGCTGCAGGCTTTGTTCAAGCCCTGCGTGGCTTGCCGAGCTGTTCTCCGTGATCGCGTGGACGAGCTAGGCTCTGCCCCACCCTCTAGACCGAAGTCCGGGACTTCCGGACTGAACCCTGGGGCCGCAGGCTTTGTTCAAGCCTTGCACGGCTTGCCGAGCTGTTCTTCGTGATCGCATGGGTGAGCTGGGCTCTGCCCCGCCCTCCAGACCGAAGTCCGGGACTTCCGGACTGATCCCCAGGGCTGCAGGCTTTGTTCAAGCCTTTCACGGCTTGCTGAGCTGTTCTCCGTGATCGCGTGGGTGAACTGGGCTCTGCCCCGCCCTCCAGACCGAAGTTCGGGACTTCCGGACTGAACCCCGGGGTCGCAGGCTTTGTTCAAGCCTTGCGCGGCTTGCCGAGCTGTTCTCCGTGATCGCGTGGGCGAGCTGGGCTCTGCCCCGCCCTCCAGACCGAAGTCCGGGACTTCCGGACTGAACCCCGGGGCCGTAGACTTTGTTCAAGCCTTGCGCGGCTTACCGAGCTGTTCTCCATGATCGCATAGGCGAGCTGGGCTCTGCACCGCCTTCTAGACCGAAGTCCGGGACTTCTTGCTTTCTCGGGTCTCCGGCCACAGCCGTGTTTGCCGAACTCAGAGCCATGCGCCCGTTTCCCTACGAGGTGAGAAAAAGCGTTTAGAGCAAAGAAACTTTATTGCAGGAGTTGGGGGAACCTTACATTATTGATAATACATCCTTAGGTTCGAGGCGTTCCACGTCCGAGGGAACCTGGACCCTCCCAATTCCTCCAAGTAGTAGGCCCCGTGAGGGAGGGCTTCCGCTACCCTGTACGGGCCTTCCCAGTTCGGGGAGAGCTTCCCGCACTCTCGTGGCTAAGAAGCTTCAGCACGCCGGAGCACCAGATCTCCGGGGCGAAAGGACTTCGGCCGGACCCGGGAGTTGTAATACCTGGCCACTCGCTGCCTCTACGCCGCCATCCAGACTCGGGCCTTGTCCCTCGTCTCTTCAAGAAGGTCCAGGTTGAGCATCATTCTGGCGGGGTTCTCCGCCTCGTCGTATTGTTCCACACGCAGTGTGGGTAGACTGAGCTCAATCGGGATAACCGCCTCGGCTCCGAAGACGAGGTTGAATGGGGTCTCGTCGGTCGCCATCCACGGGGTGGTGTGGTACGCCCAGAGGATGCTGGGGAGCTCCTCCGCCCACCTGCCCTTGGCCTGGTCCAGCCTTGTGCAGAGGCCCTACAAAATAGTCCTGTTCATGACATTGGCTTCTCCATTAGTCTGAGGGTGAGCCACGGAGGTGAAGCGATGGTGGATGCCGAGGTCACTGCAGAATTCTTCAAACTCTCGGCAGTCGAACTGACGTCCGTTATCAGTGATCACGGTGTGGGGGAGGCCGAAACGACAGATGATTGACTTCCAGAAGAACTTGACGATGTTTGCTTCGGTGATCCACGCCAAGGGTTCGGCCTCGACCCACTTCGTGAAGTAGTCGATGGCTACAATCAGGAACTTCCGTTGTCCAAATGCCGGTGGAAATGGTCATAGGAGGTCCATTCCCCATTGGGCGAATGGCCACGGAGCTGAGAGCTGGGAGATTGGGGTGGAGGGCTGCCGTTGCACCACGGCATGCCGCTGGCATCGATCACACCTCTTCACGAAATCGGCGGCATCCTCCTTCATCGTCTCCCAAAAATAGCCTTGACGGAGGGCCTTGTAGGCTAGCATTCTGCCCCCCACGTGGTTCCCACAAATGCCCTCATGAATCTCCTGGAGCACGAGTGTGGCCTCCACGGGTCCCAGGCACTTAAGGAGGGGTTAGGAGTAGGACCTTCGATACAGTTGCCCATCCATCAGGACGAACCGCGTGGCCTTCTTTTTGATAAGGCGGGCCGCTGCACTGTCCTCCGGCAGGGTACCGCTGGTTATGTACCCGGCATACTTGTCCATCCAACTGGGCTCACGGCTGACCTGTTGGACCTCCACTGGGACCTCGTAGCTTGGGGCCTTGAGGCGCTCCACATGAGCGCGGCCCAGCATCGAGTCCGGCAGGGTCGCCAGCCGGGAAAGAGTGTCCGCACGGGCATTTTTCCTGCGAGGGAGGTGGAAGATGTTGAAGCGCCGAAACTCGGTTGTGCCCGTTTTGACAAGCTCCAAATACTTCGCCATTTGAGGGTCGTGCGCAGCGTATTCTCCGAAGACCTGTCCCGCCACTAGCTGGGAGTTAGTGAAGGCTTTGAGGTTAGCCGTGCCCAGCTCGCGGGAGACCCTCAGCCCGGCGAGGAGCACCTCGTATTCTGCCTGATTGTTGGTTGCGGCGAACTGGAAACGGAGCGTGCATTCGGCGACGACCCCACCGCCGTTGGCGAGAATGAGTCCGGCTCCGCTCCCGTCGGAGTTCGAGGCTCCGTCTACATGAAGGATCCACGCATCCTTCCCGGGCTCCTCGGGGCCTGGTTTCGGCTGCTGGTGCGAGGAGTCCTCCTCGGACTCCTTGCCTAGGCCCGCGCACTTGACCAAAAAGTCGGCCAGCACTTGCGCTTTCATGGCCGACCTCGGCCTGTAAGCGATGTCGAACTTGCTGAGCTTAAGTGCCCACTTCGCCAGTCGCCCGATGTGTCGGGTCGGCTGAGTACCGCTTTCAGTGGCTGATCCATCAGGACGGCAATGGGATGCGCTTGGAAATAGGGCCTGAGATGCTGAGCAAACACTATTAACGCAAAAACGAGCTTTTAGGACCGGGAATACCTGAGCTCCGCATCGTGGAGAAGTTTGCTGATGTAGTACACCGGTCGCTGGGCTCCCTGGTCGTCGGTCCGAACTAGGACCGAACTGACGGCCTCCAGGGTGACCGCTAGGTAGAGGATGAGCTCCTCTCCCTCCTCGGGCCTGGAAAGCAGTGGGGGCGATGCGAGCGTCTTCTTCAGCTCTTCAAAGGCCTCCTGGCACTCCTAGGTCCAGGCGAAGCCGTTCATCTTCCTCAACACTTTGAAGAAGGGTCGGCAGCGGTCGGCCGACCTGGAGATGAATCGGCTCAGGGCGGCTATCCGGCCGGTGAGTTGCTGCACTTGCTTCTTGGAGGCGGGTTGCTCCATGTCCAGGATGGCCTGGACCTTCTCCGGGTTGGCTTCAATCCCTCTCTAGGTTACCATGAACCCCAGGAACTTCCCGGCGGAGATGCCGAAAGCGCACTTCACCGAGTTCAGCTTCATCTGATGACATCGGAGGTTGCCGAAAGTTTCCGCCAGGTCGGCCACGTGATCCGAGTGGGGCTTGCTCATCACTAGCATATCGTCCACGTACACCTGCATGTTGCAGCCGATCTGGTCTTTAAAGACTCTGTTGACCAGACGCTGGTACATGGCCCCGGCATTCTTGAGGCCAAACGGCATCATCCTGTAACAGAAAATTCCATGGTCGGTGATAAAGGCAGTGTGTTCTTCGTCCTCCGGGTTCATTCGGATCTGATTGTAGCCGGAGAAGGCGTCCATGAAGGATTGGAGGCGATGCCCCGAGGTGGTGTCGACCAAATGGTCAATCTTTGGAAGAGGGAAGCTGTCCTTTGGGCAAGCTCGATTGAGGTCGGTGTAGTCTACACAGATCCTCCACTTACCACTGCTCTTCCTCACCATGACCACATTCGCCAGCCAGCTGGGATACTGAACTTCCCGCACGAAGTCGGCGGCGAGGAGTTTCTCCACCTCTTCGTTGATGGCCCTCTGCCTCTCCACAACGAAGCTCCTCTTCTTCTGGCGGATCGGGCGGCAGCCCGGGTCCACATTCAGCCTGTGCGTAATGACCTCGGAGGGAATGCCCGGCATGTCGGCTGCTGACCAGGCGAACACGTCTGCGTTCATGCAGAGAAATTCCAGCAGGCGGGCCCGTTCTTCTTCTGGGAGCTGTGCCCCCACCTGCACCGTCTTCAGCGGGTCCGAACCGAGAGGATAAGTCAATAGGCGCTCTACGGGTCCTCCCCTGGGTTCCTTCTCCCTTAGGTCGAGGTCGTCGACGTCGGGGGTGAGCTCAGCGCCCCTGGCACCCGGGACCGTCTGGAGGCAATGCGGGACTGGCTGGATTGTCCCCTTCATCACCCCAAATCCGAGAGCTATGGGGAATTGCACCAACAACCGCTTTGTGGAAATCATGGCGTCCAGTTGGTTGAGCCCGGGACGCCCGAGGATCGCGTTGTAAGGCGAAGAAAGCTTGACGACGGTAAACGTCATCAAGACGGTCGTCTGTCGAGGTGGGGATCCAGCGGTGACCGGGAGAGTGATCTCCCCTTCGACCCCCACCGAGTCTCCAGTAAAGCCTACCAGGGGGTGTGCACCGGCCTCAGCTGATCATAGGATAAATTCCTCCACCGGGACCTCATTCCTGATGAACTTCCTGAGGTAGCCTCTTTTGATCAGCTCCTCGATTTCCCGCTTCAGGTTGCGACACTCCTCCGTGTCATGGCCATGCTCACGATGGAACTGGCAGTACTTTGACTTGTCTCGGGTACCTCTCAGGTTCTGAGGAGGAGGTCGGCGGAGATAGTTCTCGCCCTCAATTTCCATGAGGATCTTCGTTCGAGGAGCTAGGATGGGGAGTGAACATTCGCTCCGGGGTGGCCTCGCCCTTTGACCTTGGATTCGGGCGAGGGTCGACAGATGGCCCGGGCCTCCGAGCTCCTGGAACGTCCCTCGGGGCTGGCTTCTTCAAAGTCTTCCCGTCTAGCTCTCGACGGGTGCGGTCGGCCTCCTCCGCTCGGATGTACTTGTGGGCACGGAGGAGGAGCTCGGAGTACGTCCTGGGGGGCTTTTTATCCAGGGAATAGGTCAGACGGGACGTCTTGAGCCCGCGCTTCAAGGCCAGCATGGAGACGGGCTCGTCCAGGCTGTAGATCTCCAGGGCTGCGGTCTTGAACCGGGTGATGTAGTTCCAGAGCAGCTCCTGGTCCTGCTGGCGGATAGAGAAGAGGTTGTCCACCTCTCTCGGCACCTTCCGACAAGCGTCGAAGTGCGCTACAAACTTTCCTTCCAACTGATGGAAGGAGCAAATAGATCCGGGCTCGAGGCGGGTATACCAGACTCGGGTGGCCTTCCGGAGGGTAGCAGGAAGGTGATGCACAAAAGAGCGTCCGTGGCCCCCTGGACCCTCATGAGAGCCTTGTAGCTCTCCAGATGGTCCAGAGGGTCGGTGGTCCCGTCGTAGGGATCCACCTGCGGCATACGGAACCGGCTCGGAATCGGCTCCGCCTGGGTTTCTTCAGAGAAGGGGGGACGGGAGTCGTAGCCCGCCTGGTCCGCCGAAGAGTTTTGCAGGTCGACAAATCGGCGGGTGAACTCCGCCAGCTTGCGCTCGTGCTCCTCCAGGCGCCTTTCGGCCTGGCGCCGGATGGCCTCATCGGTGGAATCTTCCACCGAGGCCGCTGGTGAAGGGGGCGCCGATCGGTCTCGGTGCAGGGTCACGCCTCGGCGTCGCTTGCTGCGATGCGCCGTCTCGGCTTCATCGACCAGGGATCGACTCTCGTGATCCGCCGAATCGGAGTAGTTTCTTTTCGCGGGAGTTTGACAGCTCCCGCGGGGGTTGGAGACTGCCCTCGGTTGGGATGGCCTGCCTTGAATGGAGCGTAGGCTCCCACGCAGCCCCGCGGCCCGAGCCACGGGAGTCCCTGGCTGAGGCTACGTGGCCAGGGAGCGCTGCTGATGTTGTAGCTGCCGGACCGCCGTGGTCAAGGTCTGCAGCTGCTGGATGATGACCGCGAGAGGTCCGTCCACCGATGTCGATAGTGGAGGAAGAGGAGGGGGAGCTGGGAGCTCCCTCTCCGGGCTGTGGGCCCCCTGAGGGGAGGGGACCTCCCCTACACGGCTGGTGGATGCCTCGCGTCCACGAGTGACCACCATTGTCGGAGCGCGCTTTGCCTGCAGAAAGCTAGCTCCCACTAGGGGTGTTGTCCTGCCCCCCTTCATGGCACGCCAATCTGTTGCCGATCCCGCCGCCGCGCCTGTGGCTTCGGAACCGCCGATCCGACTAGATCGTCTCGCCCCTGGGGCCTCCTGGCTGGACCGAACCTGCAAGGAAAGGTCAGAAACCCTGGCCGGGGATTCTGGCGAGGGAGCTCCAACGGTCAAGTTAGTAGACGGTGAGAGGGAACAGATTCTCTGGGACGGGCCCCCTGAGGAGTCCCAGACTTAGAGAACGTGCTAAAAAGAAAGGTGTCAGGGAGACCAAAAACCCGGCTGGGTTCCTTTGCCGAGCTCGCGCCAAGGGGCCCCCTCTTGGGACCTTGGATCTTGCTCTTGAAGCGGAGTCTCCAGCCTTTGTTTCTGGCTTGCTTCACTTACCTTGTCGTCTATTCTCTCCTTCCTTTTATCTTCTCCCGTTGCCCCCTCGTTTTCCGCTCCTGGGAGGCTCCTTTGTTGCTTTCATCTCCTCCCCTCCGCCCCTTTCTCTTTCCCCTTCTGGTTCAGAGGGCCGGGTGGCTTTCCGGCCTCGTTTGCCGAGCCCAGCGGGGAAAGAGTAGGGGAGGGGGGCGCTGGTCAGACTGCCGATCAGACCTCGGGCCGAGCGTGAGCGCTCTCCTTCCCAGGCACCGACGCTGTCCGTTATTGGATCCTGTTTTGTCAGGGCTTCATCTCTCGACTGCGGAACATGTCGGGCCGACGTAAGTGATGTTTCGCGTGTCGCCACCGTTCGTACGGGGCACCTTTCTCGGGGTGCGGCACGCACGGCTCGAGGGGCAACCTCGGAGCCCGCGCCTCTATTCTTTGGGACCTTCTCTGTACGAGCTGGCCTACGTCGACCGAGATGGACCCCTCCCGGGTGGACACCTGGCGGAAGCAGCAGAAGGATGCTTGGCTTCGGCCGAGGTGGTCCCGTCTCCGGGCGCCACCTGGCGAAGGAGCGAAGGGGCCCGGCTCGACCTCGGCTGAGGTGGGACCGTCTCAGGGTGCCACCTGGCGAGGGAGCAGGGGAGCCGCCGACCTCGGCCGAGGTGGACCCCTCCTGGGTGGGCACCTAGCGGAGCGGCAGAAGGATGCTCGGCCTCGACCGAGGTGGTCCCGTCTCCGGGCGCCACCTAGCGAAGGAGCGAAGGGGCTCGGCTCGACCTCGACCGAGGTGGGACCGTCTCAGGGTGCCACCTGGCGAGGAAGCAGGGGAGTCGCCGACCTCGACCGAGGTGGACCACTCCTGGGTGGGCACCTGGCGGAGCGATAGAAGGATGCTCGGCTTCGGCCGAGGTGGTCCCATCTCCGGGCGCCACCTGGCGAAGGAGCGAAGGGGCCTGGCTCGACCTCGGTCGAGGTGGGACCGTCTCAGGGTGCCACCTGGCGAGGGAGCAGGGGAGCCGCCGACCTCAGCCGAGGTGGATCCCTCCTGGGCGGGCACCTGGCGGAGCGGCAGAAGGATGCTCGGCTTCGGCCGAGGTGGTCCCATCTCCGGGCGCCACCTGGCGAAGGAGCGAAGGGGCCCGGCTCGACCTCGGCCGAGGTGGGACCGTCTCTGGGTGCCACCTGGCCAAGGAGCAGGGGAGCCGCCGACCTCGGCCGAGGTGGACCCCTCCTGGGTGGACATCTGGTGGAGCGGCAGGAGGGCCTGGGCCGAGCTCGACTTCGACCGGGGTGGGAACGTCCTAGGGTGCCACCTGGCGAAGCGGCAGGAGGGCCCGGGCCGAGCTCGACTTTGGACACGGTGGAGCCACAACTGACTTGGCCAAAAAAACTCCATGTGGCTCGAATCACGCCCAACGAAATCTGAGATGCGCCACGTCATCGCTACGGCCGTAACAGAAAGCATTAACTATCAAGATACATTTTCACCAATAGCCATGCTGAAATCAATCTATACACTACTTACTATTCTAGCATTTTATGATTATGAATTATGGTAGATGGATATAAAAACTGCATTCCTTAATAGATTTCTTGAGGAAGATATCTATATGGAGCAGCCTTTGGATTTTACTTCCAGTGATAGAGATCATAAGATTTGCAAGCTGCATCGATCCATTTATGGATTAAAGCAAGCTTCTCAGAGTTAGAATACTCGTTCAATAATGTGATCAAATCATTTGATTTCATTACGAACAAGGAAGAGCCTTATGTATACAAGAAGGTCCGTGGGAGGGTTGTGACATTTCTCGTATTGTACGTAGATAACATCCTGCTAATTGAAAATGATATTCCCATGTTAACTTCAAACAAAAGTTGGTTGTCTAAGAAATTCCCTATGAAAGACCTAGGTGAAGCATCTTATATTCTAGAAATTAAGATCTATAGAGATAGACTAAATAGGATGCTTGGCCTTTCATAGAAATTATATAGAGAGGAAATATTGAAAAGATTCAGCATGGAGAACTTTAAGAGGGAATTATTACCCCTCAGGCATGGCACATGTCTTTCCAAGAGGATGTATCTTAGCACACCTGAGAAGATACATCACATAAGCAAGATTCCATATGCTTCGATAATTGGGAGCTTTATGTATGCTATGCTATATACTCGACCTGATATTATCTTAGTCATGAGTGTCATGAGTAAGTATCAGTCAAATCCAGATGAAGAGTACTAGATTACTGTGAAGAATATCTTTAAGTACTTAAGAAGAATTAAGGATTTATTTTTGGTCTTTGGAGAAACTCTTGATTTATAATAGAGAGATACACTGATGCAAACTTTATATCTGATCTTGATGATAAAAGGTCTACATTATGATGTGTATTTTTATGTAATGATGGTTCTATTAGCTAAAAAAGTTTCAAGCAAGCTATCATTGCTAATTCTATAATGGAGGCTAAGTACATCGCTGCCTCTAAAGCTACAAAAGAATCCTTCTAATTCAAGAAATTCGTTACGGAGCTCGAAGTGATGCCATCAGATGCCATCCCATTATACTATGATAATAATAGCACTATAGCCCTTGCTAAAGATCCAAGTCTTACTAGAGGTCCAAGCATATCAAGCAACAGTTTCATATCATATGCGACCATCTCGGAAAAAAAGTATGTCAAGATGTAAGGAGTAGACTCTGTGGATAATATGGCAGATCCATTGATGAAGCAGTTGAGTCGGTAGAAGACTGAAGTTCACCTAGAGAGGATGGGACTTAGATATATGGTCAATTGGCTTTAGAATAAGTGAGAGATTATTAGATGTATACTCTAAAAGCTAAGTTGGAATGATATATTATAACTTTTCTAGGACATAATTTTATACTTAACTCATTGAAATCAATAAAATTGGACTTTATTCTTTTCATTCAAATCTAATGTATCTATGAATCGTCCATGAAATTAATGGACAATGACACATATTCTTATGAGTTGAGAATTTGAGATATATACATTATAGATTAACTCCTATAAGCTCCCGATCATTAGATCATCATAAGGACATTGATTGATCCGTCAAGATTGATGGATGAATCATCTTCCTTTCGGTAGATGAGTCTTGAGTCTACAGTATAGAGACACTAAAGTAAGAGTGCAGGTGGTTCTTATAGAGCAATGATATTGAGCGTGACCAAGTTCAAGAAGTCATATGGATGTCTACTCACTCGTCAGTGACTTCTCAAATACTATAGTTATATGAGTAATTCCTTGACCTACGGTGTCTTAGCTACTCACAGTGAGGTTGCTATGGTTTGATAGCATATTAACATGGTTCCTAGCTATTCAGAATCTTGTAGTATTCGTTAGCTACAATAGTTTCACTGTAGGAGTAGGGTGTTCACTTATATATGATCTATTGACCTTGGTAGTTAAGGTATAATCCTATGTGACCTAATTAGCCAAGTTCTTGAATCTATGACCATGGTAGTATGATATTGAAAAAGAGTTTTCATGAAAACATAATTGGACTCAAGGTAATTAAGTTTGACATATGATGGATGCTTAGGATTTGACAAGTTTTCATGACCTGCATCTTATCAGGATTTTCAATAAAAAAGTTTGATCATATAGTAATTACACCTAGGGGTTTATTTTTATTCTACTGGATTGCCACTACATATTGCTATGTATCATTGGTAGATTGTGAGAGTTTACTAGGATTGTTTTCAGATCAACGATCCAAGTTAGGCTTGAGTAAAATTATTTCAATCAATCAAAAAAGTTCTGATGATACTATGACAGAGATTGTAGTATATCTCACTATTAGATGTAATATAACCTAAAGGGTCATATACAATAGGAGTTGACCTAATCATGAGCATGGATTTATGTAAGAGTTACATATTTAGTACCTACTAATTTTGGCACTTGCTAATTTTGGTACTTGCTGAAATTAGCACCTGCTAATTTTAGCACTTGCTAATTTTAGCTTGACAGACCTATTTATAAAAGTTACAATAATTTTTAACTTCATTATTTGACTTAATTAAATCAGATTTAGTTATTATTAAAGTTAATTAGATTGGTATTCAAGTTTGACTTGAATATTTGATCTAGTCAAATTGGGTCAATAGCCTTTTTTAATTTTGGTTGAATCCAGGTATGAAAAGGATTTCAAACCTAGTCAAAAAATAGTCAAAATTGATCAACAGTTAGGAGACCCAGTTGACTCAGTTGACTGGGTCTCTCTCTTATCTCATGCTAAAACCAAGAGGAGGTCATGAAAATATGTGCCTCCTCTTGGCATGCATGGTGAGAAGAGGGAGGTGCCAAGTTGTCGCCCCTCTTTCTTATATGAGACTCTCTCTCCTACTAAATAAAATTGGATTCTTATCTAGATTTGAAATTTGATCAAATCAGACAAGAAACCAATTTTATTTGAATTTTTAAGAGATATTTTTTAGAGAGTTTTTTTGTTGATTTTAAGATGCACATAAACTAGGCTGCGTAGAATTAATTTTAACACAGATCTCTTTCGAAATTCATCCTAATTTTTTCCTCTATAAAAAATAGAACATAATACCTCTATAGAAAGCTAGGTGGTGAGAGTTTCTAGAAAAATATCAAAAAAAGTTTTTTTTTATTTTTTTGGTATTTAATTCTTTGAAGAAAGAGAAAAGGCTATTGAGTTCTAGTTTAGACTATGAGAAGAAGGTCCATTTCTATGCTTGAAAAAGGACCTGTAAGGATCTAGTAGTCTATGAGTCTTGGTGATTGATGAAGAAGGCTCCGTGTGGATACTAGCAAAGGTCGGGTGCATGTGCGGCTCTGACAAATCCCGTAGATCCATTTGATCTGATAGATCCGATTCTAGAAGAGGGAGTTAAGCAATCTAGATAAGTGGATCCTTCATCTTATAAGTTGATAAGATTTTAAATATGATATTATTATTATTTTAGCATATTAAAAGGTTAAATAGATAATTTATGATTTAATTTTAAATCAGAATGCTTTTGAAAATTATTTTGCATGATCTCTACTTCCATTGCATCTAAGGTTTAGAACCTAGTTCTGCATGATAATCGTTTATGATTGAATCCTAACAAATACTTTTTCACTAGTAGCCACACTGAAATCCATATGTACATTTCTTGCCATTGCAGTATTTCATAAAAATAAAATAGGTAAATGGATATGAAAACTACAATCCTTATGAATATCTTGAGGAAGATATCTATATAAAACAGTCTTTGGATTTCACTTCTAGTGATGAAGATCACAAAGTTTGCAAGCTGCATAGGTCCATTTATAGATTAAAGCAAGCTTCTCAGATATAGAACACTCGTTTCAATGATGTAATCAAATCGTTTGATTTTATCAAGAATGAAATGGAGCCTTATGTGTACAAGAAAGTCTGTGAGAGGGGTGTGACATCCTTATATTCTACGTGGATAACATCCTCCTTATTGGAAATAATATTTCCATGTTAACTTCGATTAAAAGTTGATTATTTAAGAAATTTTTCATAAAGGACCTAGGTGAAGCACTTATATTCTAGGAATTAAGGTCTATAGAGATAGACCAAATCGAATATTTAGCCTTTTACAAAAATTGTACTAGAGGAAGTGCTGAAAAGGTTCAGCATGGAGAACTCTAAGAGGGGATTATTATCCCTTTGACATAGTATCAATCTCTCCAAGAAGATGTATTTTAGTACACTTGAGGAGATATAGTGCATAAGTAAGATCCCATATGATTCTGTAATTGGGAGCCTCATGTATGCTATGTTATATACTTAACCTGATGTTGCCCTTGCCGTGAGTGTCATGAGTAGGTATCAATCAAATCCATGTAAAGAGTACTGGACTATTGTGAAGAACATCCTTAAGTACTTAGAAGAACTAAGGATTTATTCTTGGTCTTTAGAGGAAGTCCTGATTTACAGGTAGATGAATACACTGATTCAGACTTTATATATGATCTTGATAATAAAAATCTACATCATGATGTGCGTTCCTTTGCATTCGGGTTTCATTAGCTGAAAAAGTTCCAAGCAATCCATCATTACAGATTCTACCATGGAAGTTGAGTACATCGTTGCCTTTGAAGCTGCAAAGGAAGCCTTCTGCTACAAGAAATTTATTGTGGAGCTTGGAATGATGCCATTAGATGCCATTCTCTTGTACTGTGATAACAACGATGACATATCCATTGCTAAGGAGCCCAGGTCTCACCAAAGGTCTAAGCATATTGAGCGATGGTTTCATATCATACATGACTATCTCGAGAAAAAGTATATCAAGGTGAGAAGAGTAGACTCCATGGATAACATGGCAGATCCACTGACAAAACAGTTAAGCTAGCAGAAGACTGAAATTACCTTTAAAAGATGGGACTAAAGTATATGGCAATTGACTTTAGTGTAAATGAAAGATTGTTAGATGTATAACCTAGAAGTTAAGTTGGCATGACACATTATATCTTTTCTAAATATATTTTTATACTTAATTTATTAAAAATTAATAAAATTATGCATTATTCTTTTCATTCATATCTAATGTGTCTATGAATTATCCATGGGGTTAATGGATAATGACATATGTTCTCAATTTTTTAAAATTTGAGATATGTGTCATTATAGATTAACTTCTAAAAGTTTTCGATCATTGGATTATCACTGGGACAATAATTTATCCATCAAGATTAGTGCATGAATAACTTCCCTTCTAAGTAAATAAGTCTTGAGTCTATAGTATAGAGATACTAGAGCAAGATTGCAAGTGACTGTTAGAGAATAATGGTACTAAGTATGATCAAGTTCGAGAAGTCACATGGATGTTTACTCACTCATTAATGACTTCTTAATGGTGTAGTTGTGTGAGTAGTTTCCTGACTTGTGATATCTCAACTACTCACAGTGACGTTGCTATGATTTGATAGCACATAAACATGGTCCCTAGCTTCGAAGCCTTATAGTATTCATTGACTGCAATGTGTTCACTATAGGAGTAAGGAGCCACTTATAGGGAATCTATCAGTCTCAGTAGTTGAGGCAAATAAGGTTGAGTCCTTAAATCGTGGCCACATTAATGCAATATTAAAAAGGAGTTTTCATGGGAATCACAATTGGACTCATGCTAATTACGTATAGCATATGATGGATGCTTAGGATTTGACGAGTTTTCATGACTTGCATCCTATCAGGATTTTTGATAAAAAAATTTGATTACATGGTAACTACACCTAGGGATTCATTTTTTTCTACTGGGTTGCCACTATATACTATTAGGTGTTACTAATAGATTGTGAGAGCTCACTAAGATCGTTTTCGAATCAACGATCCAAGTTGGGGTTGAGCTGAAATTATTTCAGTCTATCAAAAGAGCTTTGATGATATTATAATAGAAATCATATAATCTCACTACCGGATGGAATAGACCTGAGGAGTCATACACAAAAGGAGTTCGACCTGACCAAAATATAAATATATGTAAGAGTTACATATTTAGTACTTGCTAGTTTTGGCACGTGCGAATTTCGGCACTTGCTGATTTTGGCACTAGTTAATTTTGGCACTTACTAATTTTAGCATGATGGACAATTTGCAAATATTATAATAATAATTTATTTTTTATTTGACTCAATTAAATCAAATATTAACTTAATTTAAAGTTAATTGGATTGATAATTTAAGGTGAACTTGAATTCTAGACCTACTTGAATTGGATCAGCAGCCTTTTCAAAATTGGTTCGATTAGAGTTTGAAATAATTTCAAAATCAGTCCATAATTGAGTCAAACTAAACCAGCAACTAGGAGACCTGGTTGATTAGGTCTTTCTCTCCTATCTCATACAAATTCCAAGAGGGGGTGCTAGAATTTGCATGCCTCTTTTAGACACGCATGGTGAGAAGAGAAAGGCACAAGTTTGGCACCTATCTTCCTTATCTAGGACTCTCTCTCCTTCTAGATTAAGATGGACCCTTATCTAATTTGAGTGTTATTCAAATTGGATTAGAATCCTAGTTTTTCTGGAATTTTAGGAGGCATGGACTATGGATTTGGCATGAACTTTAAGAAGGGAAGAAACTAGGGAGCGCAAGATTATGATTATCGCCCACTTTTCTTTCACCCATTGCATCTTATATTTCCTCTATGCTATATATGTTCTATATACCAAAAGAAAGTAGAGAGGGTCTAGTTTTTAAATAGGAAAAAACTAGAAAAGCAATTTTAATTTTCTGGGATTTAATTCTTTTAAAAGAGGAGAAAATGCTAGAAGGGTTCTAGATCTTCGACTAAAAGAGAAAAGTTCATTTCCATGCTTGAAGAAAAACATGTAAGGATCTAGCAGTCTAGGAGACTTAGTGATTCGGTCAGGAAGGCTCTTTATGGATATGAGCAGAGACCAAGCATGTGCACAGTTCTGGCAAATCCCTGGAGTCCAATTGATCAGATAGATCCAATTCTAGAAGGAGTTTAGCAATTAATGTAAGTTGAATTCTTTTCTTCTAATTTTCTTTATTTTAGATCTGATTTGTTTTACCTATTCTAGTATATAAGAAGCATGTATAAGTGATTATATAATTTATTTAAATTAGCATGCTCTTATAAAAATTATTCTTCATAAATATTGCCTTTGTTGTGCTTAGGGTTTAGAATCTAGTTTTGCATGCTAGTTATCCATGTTGAAATCCAACAGAGGCTTCACTAACTCTCCTTTTTATAGTCATAAAAAAAACCCATCCTTTTCCCAATGAAGGGGCACTGATTCTTGTCTCACCACTTGGGCATCCCACATTAACTCATCATTAAAGTTGTTCTCTCGGGAGACTTGTCATAATGTCCTAGGGGTTTAATCATCGTAGATTTATAAACCTATCGTCACTTTGAGTGATGTCACCATCTCGCAAACCATGCCTACTCTCCTTGATCACATGCCAATCCTGGCATGAATCTTAAAGGATGTAGCCTTGCCTGCCTTACCATGAGCTGTCTTATCTTGTGCTTACCAGATCTACCTTACCGTAAATAGCCTCGCCTCGTGCTAGCCTTGCTAGGCTCATCTTGGTATGACAGGCTTCTATTCCCTACCGGACTAATTGGATCTCTACTTCCTTTGCCTAAGACCCCTTAAAAAAAAGAGAGGAAGTGTGGCCACTTGGGTTTGGAAGTGGAGGGCAATTGATACATCTAGATTTGGTTGGTCTAGCATAGCACCAAAGTTCCAATCCAACCCAGACACATGTCAACTAGCCTAGATGATCATGCCATCTTTCAAGACCTTGCCACATGGACAGACCTTGCCAAATGGACATCAAGTTGCATGCTAACCAACCCTCTACTTGGATGTCGACCATTGCCAGTTCCACCCCCCATCCATCCTAGTCGCACGTGATGTAGGAGTGGCTACCATTAATGCATACCGCCTAAGAGGCATCTCATCATAGGGATATGCTAATCTCTACTCCCTGCTCCACCAACTGTAGTATGGTCCTTGCCACTGGCATGCCTATCATGATTAAGGCATCAGACGCCATTGCCCTGTAATGCATACCTTACTGCTTCTAGGTATCAGGTACACACCTATAAACTTTTCTCCGAGACACTCTAAATAAGGCCGAAAGAAAAGAGAAGAATAAGGAAAGAAGTCGGAGACAGAACCAAAAGTCTCACCTCCCATTTCTTAGAGCCCTTTCTTTTCGACAAAGGAACCCCCTTCTCACTCTTGAAGCACACCATGAGCTCTCTGATAACCTTTAAGTTCTTCATAACTCATGGAGTTTTCAAACTCCCAGCATCAACCTAAGTATTTATCAAGATATTTGCAGGCTATCTTACACACTTTTACTTCACATAAAATGCCTTGTCCTTTGCAAATCCACTTTATGTGCTATCTCCTCGGAAGCAGGTCTCATACATAATGAGATCCTCTTCTTTCATAAAACTTATTCCATCTTCCTCCTTCGCTACTACTCTGGCTTCCCTTATTCTACTTTAAAACCAGGGGGACTTCGAGCTTCCTCTGTTTGCATTTCCAGAAGACCAACATAAGTATCAAAGGATCCACCACTAGAAAATCCTCCATAATGTATGGACTTTTTGGTCTTCTTTATCTTACAGGACCAGATCCTTAGTAATAGGACCCTGCGAGACCCAGCTCCACATCAGTAGCCATCTCATCTCTAGCCATTCTCTAGTCAAGCTCGAGTCAGCCCATCTTCCAGTCCAGCAATATCAGTAGTTACTTATGATAGTTATCTATCTTGTAACAGTTGCCCCCACTTCCAAGTTCAAGATGATTTACTCAACTCAACTCAAAAGTACAATGAAAAGATTTTGCAAGCCTTCTGATGGAAAATAGATAATTGATTATATTCTACATTGCTATTTTGTTGTACGGCATTAAATATGGCATGCACTTTTTACAAAAAAATATCATTAGACCTTGCAACAGGACCCCTAGATCCGCAAGATATTGTTATCCAATGGTGAGATGCTTAAATCTAAATCATTGAGCACCATTATAAATAGTGGTTTCATCTTTCAATATGGATTCTTTGCCTTCCTGTTCCTTTGCCTTCATTTCCAGGAGACCTAGCAGGCGACCCTTCTTCAAAGTTTAGCTTATTTTCTCTAAGAGATCTGGGATCTCACTTCCCTCGAGAAGAGGCCTTAGTTCATCCTTTTTCCATAGTTTTTTACTTTGTATCTATTGCCTCTAGGGAGAAAAAGGCTATTAGGAAGGTGAAGACATCTAGAGTAGACCCCACTAGGACCATAATGAGTATGGCCCCAACTGAGGAAGGATACCCTGCTCATTTCAAGATTCTTATTAAGCAACATAGGAAGGCTTCCTTGGGCCCTGAACAGGATAGGTCTGAGATCTAGGAAGTAGATCTCGAAAGACTTGGGGAATCCTCCATCTTGAACCAGTCATAAGCATTACATTTCCAAGGCTATTACTGAAGTAATGCCATCAGACTCCAAGCAAATATTCAGATTAGGTTTCAAAGGTCTTTGTCAACATGCAAGTTGTTGGGTGTGGAGCCTAATCCACCTAATTGAGATCCAAAACATAGTCTAAGAGTAGCCCAAAAAAGTTTCAAAACCTAGTCCAGGGTAGGCCAGGCTTAGCCCACGCTCGTGTGTAGCCCAGGCATGCGTGGCACAAGCGTGCGGACTACCATACTGTCCACAATGGAGCTTGGCACGAACCATGAAAAATTGGCATGGTCTATAGTGCTTGTTGCATTATCCAATGGCCTAGCATATCCTTGGGTGTGATCAGATGCCTACAGATAATTTTGTCTTTGATTAGGTGCTGATAAGCATGATTCTGGCATGATTGATCAAGATCCAATGTCCAGGAGTATCTTACATGGTTAAATAACATTTATATAAGGATTTTGAAACCATTTTTGAAGCGGTTTCGACCCTACATTGGCCTCTATATCAATAAAGGCCAAGAGTAGTAGCAAAAATGCAATAGAAAGGCATAGAGGCAGCAACATGTGCTTTTCCATGATAGAAAAGAAGGGAGGAAGAGAGAAAAAGAGAGAGAAGACAAGGGTTCTTCTCATATACTATCTTAAGGTGCTTTCAGTTATAAGGAGTATTTGTAGAAGAGTTTTTTTATTCCTGTTGAGGCTATTCTTGCACCCAAAACAGGGAGAAAAGAGAGATTTTTCTTTGTTCTTATCTCTTATAAACTTCTTGATTTTTTATCTAGTGAAAGAGAAATATTTTATGCAACCATGAATGTAGGAGCAAGAAACTCTAAACCATGCAAAATCCCTACCTTTTTTGTATGCTTGTACTTTAATTTTTTAGACTTTTCTTTCCTTCTCCTGTAACTATAATAATCCGTTGTGTACCACTCCCTAATAATTGATATCAGAGCACTGGATTTAAGAAAAAGAGTAAGACTTATGGTAGGAGATAAAGAAAAAGTCAAGATCGATAGGTTTGATAGGAAGGACTTCAAATTCTAGAAGATTGAGGACTATTTATACCAAAAGAAGCTTCACCTAACATTATTAAGAAAGAAACCTATCGAGATGTTACAAGTCGATTAGGAGTTGCTGGACCACTAGGCTTTGGGAGTAATTTGTTTGACATTATCTAGGAACGTCGCATTCAACATCTTGGAGAAAAAAATGATGACTGATTTGATGAAGGCTCTGTCAAATATATATAAGAAGCCTTCAGCCTCCAATAAGGTATATCTTATACATTATATGTTCAATCTCAAGATGAGCAAAGCTGTGTCTATTACTAATCTCATCAATAAATTTAATCTAATTACTAGTCAATTGATCTCTATTGATTTTAGTTTTTAGGATGAAGTTTGTGTGTTAATTCTACTATCTTCTTTGTCCGAGAGGTGGGATACTACTATGACAGCGGTGAGAATTCTTGTGGCTCAAGTTAAGTTTCAAAGAGATCCGAAACCTGATTCTCAGTGAAGATATTAGGAGGAAAAAAATCAGAGAACTTTGGTTCTACTTTGGTTACTCAAGAAGGAAGAGGAGGAACTACACGATGCAACAAAGGTCATGGAAGATCCAAATCCAAATAAAGAAACCAATCAAGATGAAGTGTGATAGCTATTGACATTGTGGGAAGAAAGGGCACACCATGAAGAATTATTAGGCAAGAAAGGAGAACAAAGAAAAGAATGAAGAATCCATTAATGCAGCAATAGAGATAACAACTGATGCCCTAGTCCTTAGCTTCGACATGTCGAAAGAGTCATGGATCCTAAACTTCGGAGCTTTATTTCATTCCACTCACAGAAGGAGTGTATACTGAATTACACTACCAGAGATTTTAGAAAGGTTTATCTTGTTGATGATAACTGTTAAATATTATGAAAAAAGTTGATGATAAAAATGCCGAACCAGTCAGTATGAAAGTTCAAGAATGTCAGACATGTCCCAATTTAAAGAGGAATATGATTTCAATCAAATAGTTGGATGTAGAGGGATACGACACAACTTTTGTCAGAGGCCCTTGGAAGATCACTAAATGTGTTATGGTGATAGCACAAGGAAGCAAGTTGGAATCCTTTACATGACCAGTAATACCAGAGATTCAGTGGCACTAGCACAAGTAGCTTAGAGTTGTGGCATTGCAGACTCAGTCATATGAGTGAGAAAAGTATGCAAGTATTGTTGAAGAAGGGCAAGCTCACAAGTTTAAAGTCTATTGATGTTGGTTCTATAAGGATTGTATTCTTAGGAAGCATAAGAAAGTCAGTTTCTCCATGATTTGCAAGATATCAAAATCAAGCAAGCAAAGCTTGTACACACTAACATGTGGGGTCCCTCTTCGGTCACATCCTTTGGAGGCTTGTAGTACTATGTAACATTTATTGACAACTTTACTAAAGAGGTATGGGTTTATTTTTTGAAGAATAAATTTGACATATTTACTACTTTAAGGAACTAGAAGAACCTGTGGAGAACAAGTTGGCAAGAAAATCAAATTTTTGAGATTAGATAATGGAGGTGAATATGATAGCATCGAGTTTAAAAAGTTCTACATTGCAAGTGGAATCATGGAAAGACCGTCCTGAGCATGCCATAATAGAAAAGGATAGTTGAGTGTATGAACTGGACCTTGAACAAGAGAGCCAGGCACATGAGGATTCATACTGGTTTGCCCAGGATGTTCTAGGCTAAAGCATTTAGCACTGCTACCTACTTAATCAACAAAGGTCTCTCAATCCTTTTTAGTTGTAAACTACTAGAAGAAGAGTGGATAGGGACATCAGTAAATATATCCCATCTAAAAGTCTTTGGCTATATCTCCTATGTACATGTCAATACTGAAAAGAGAGATAAGCTCGATATAAAATTAAAGAAGTGTTTCTTCATTGGATATGATACTGATGAATTTGGCTATAAGTTTTGGAGTAAGAAGGACAGGAAAATCATCAAGACTAAGGATGTAGTCTTCAATGAAAAAAAGATCTACTAGGACAAAGATGATCTTGATAATGTAGGGGAGTTAGTTAAGGAAAAAATAGGTTGAGTTAGAAGAAATCACAGAGGATGATATTGTCGAAAGAGTAAAAGAAGATCTTGAACCAATGAGAGACACCTTAACTAAGGAGATCTATAAAAACCCTGAAACCATCGAAAAGATATTCACCTTCTCTTCATTATTTGTTGTTGATAGATGGCAGCAAAGATAAATGCTACAAGGAAGCTGTGGAGAGCAAAAATTTAGTAAAGTAAAAGCTGGTGATGAATAACAAGATATAATCCTTCAAGAAGAATCAGACTTGAGAGCTCAGCATACTATCGGAAGGAAAGAAGACTCTACACAAGTGGATCTACAAGATCAAGGAAAAGCATGATGATAATAGAAGGTACAAGACTAGATTGGTTGTGAAAGGCTTCCAACAAAAAGCAAGTATCAATTACATTGAAGTTTGTTTTCCTGTTATTAAGCTTTCTACTATTAGAGTTATTCTATGTATAGTTGTAGTTAAGAATTTATACTTAGAATAGTTAGATGTTACTACAGCTTTCCTGTATGGTGAGATAGATGAAGATATATATACAATAGCTCATTGGCTTTATAGTTCTTGTAAGGAATATCTTGTGTGGAAGCTAAAGAAGAGCTTGTATGGTTTGAAACAAGCTCCCAGGTTATGGTATAAGAAATTTGATGGATTCATGATTAATAATAGTTTTGCAAGATGCCAGGAGGATCATTACTGTTATCACAAAATACTCAACAATAGTTTTATTATCTTACTCTTATATGTTAATGAGTTGATAGCCAAATTGAACATACGAGAGATTGAAAGATGGAAAAGGAAGCTATTAATAGTGTTGGTAATGAAGGATATAGGCACAACAAAATAAATACTTGAACTGAGAATTGAAAGACATAGAGTGGTAGGTACATTAAACTAATTCAAGGTAGTTACATAAAAAAAATACTGGACAAGTTCAACATGACAGATGCAAAACCTATAAAGATACCTTTGGCTGCTCATTTCAAGCTTTCGAAGAAACAATCACCCTAAGATGACGATGTGCTGAAGAGAATGGTAAGGATTTAGCTTGATGTATGCAATGATTTGCACGAGATTTGATATTATACATGTAGTGAAAGCTATGAGCAGGTACATGATTAATCCGGGCAAGCAATATTAGGAAGCTATCAAGTAGATCTTGAGATACTTAAAGGATACCAAGGATGTCAACTTATGCTACAAGAGGGAAGTCAGACTCTACAAGGATTCGTGGATGCAGACTTAGGTAGTGATGCTAACACCAAAAGGAGCATGACTGGATATGTTTATACCATTGGTGGAATAGTGGTGAGCAGGGTTTCACAACAACAAAAGATCGTGGCTTTTTCTACCATCAAGATAGAATATGTTGCAATCATGGAAGCTAGTATAGTAGAGTTGTAGTATATTATTCAGTGACAGTTAAAGTGCTATCCATCTGGTGAAGAATCTAATGTTCCATACGAGAATGAAGCATACACAACTGAAATACCACTTTATCAGAGTATTGCTTAAGATGGAAGTTGGTCACTGAAAAAAAATCAAAGTCTCAAAAATTTAATAGATATGCTGATTAAAGTAGTCGCTGTAAAGAAATTGGAGCTACATATAGTCTCACTTGACCTTTGAAGCTAGTTGAAGGAAGGTGCCACACGAAATACTAATCTATATTTTAGAAGTTTATTTTTTTTATTTTAGGTGGATGCATGTTTGGATATCTTAGTCTCCAAATGGGAGAATTGTTAGGTATGGAGCCTAATCTACCTAATTGAGATCCAAAACACAATCTAAGAGTAATCCAAAAATCCTAAAACCCAATCCAAGAGCAAACCAGGCTTAGCCCACCCCATGCTGCCCAGTGCACCTGTGCATGGCATAGGCGTGCAGACCACCATGCAGTCCATAGTGGAGCTTGGCACGGTCCACAAAGAGTTTGGTGGGCCAATAAGCTTTTATTGTAGTCTACAATGCTTGTTGCACGATCTGATGGCCTAGCACATCCCTCGAGTGTGATCGGATGGTTACAGGTGATTTCAACTCTTATTGGACACTGATAAGCATGACTCTGGCACAATTGATTAAGATTCGATGGTCATAGGTATCTTACAGGGTTAAATAACATTTCTACAAGGATTTTGAATCTATTTTTTATGCTGTTTCGACCTTGCTTCTGTCTCTATTTCAACAAAGACCGAGAGCAGTAGCAAAAACATAACAGAGAAGAATAGAGGTAGCCACAGGTATTTTTCCAAGAAAGAAAAGAAGAGAGGAAAAGAGAAAAAGAGAGAGAAGGTAAGGATTTTTCTCGTGTGCTATCCTAGGATGCTTCCAGGTTTGAAGAGTATTTCTAGGAGGGTTTTATTATTCCTGTTGGGATTGTTCTTATATCCAAAAAAGAGAGGTTTTTCTTTATTCTTTTCTCTTGTAAACTTCTTGATTTTTCTTCTAGTGAAAGAGAAATATTCTGTGCAATGATGGATGTAGGAGGAAGAAACTCTAAATCACATAAAATACTTGTGCTTTTTTGTGTGCTTGTACTTTTGTTTTATTTTTTTAAACTTTTTCTTTCCTTCTCCTATAACTATCATGCATACCGCTCCCTAACACAAGTTAGTTGATTCATGTACTGTTTGATAATAATCTCTCCTCTCATGCATGATGTAAAAGAAACTCGATAGCAAATTGGTAAAATCTTATACTAGCAATGCAACAACAAATGACATAGTGGACATATGGTAACCAAGATTGACCATTCTTTAGCGATATGTGAAAAATTCTTTTGAAGATTCTAGCAAAATTAGACATAGCTTTGGTGATCATTACAAGGCTATGATAGCCTTGAAGTTGCTATTGATATCATGTCTCTTTTACATAATAACTTAGTTGGACAATCCATGGATTAGAGGCAATTCAAGTGACAATGCATGATTATCTTGATTAATTCAAGAAAATGATAATAACTATTTGAACTCCAATATGTTTTTCATAAAAAAGAACGAAAAGAAATCCAATATGGCTAATTAGCTAGCTTTCTTTGAAAAATGAGTTGCGGGTGCTCCTCCTAGGCCACCCTCAAGTTTCTTTTCTTTTCTTTTCTTTTTTTTGACATACCACCTCTCCTCTAAATTCATAATATATTTCTTTAAGGCAACTAGAAAGATTCTTACATGCCATTTTGCTAGATAAATTATTTTCATCCTATTCTTTATACTGTAATATAGCATACCAATGTAGTTTATCGATATAAAATAGTATAATCTCTTTATTATCCAAAATATGCATGGATTTTTTATTTTTTATTTTTTAATGCTGATACATATTCACATTCAGTATGGTCCTCCATGCCACTCTTTGGTTGCATTTGGTGCATTGCCGGACAATTTTAAATGGTAACATGGATTGCCAGCAATATAAATTATTGTATTTGGTACATGCAAGTAATGTTGCATATTATAAAATCAAATTATAAAACTATCATTAAATTAAAATTATATTATATTTTATAAAAATATTATTTATTTATTAAAATTATATAATATATTTATAAAAAATAATTTTTATATTTTATTTATATATTAAATATTTAAGTTTTTTTCTTTCCTTCTTTTTTTGGATACGGAGCCCTTATCCTTCTTCAGTTTCCCTCTCCCCCCATCCTCGCTGGCACCACCCACCCTCTCCCTCGCCCTGTCAGCATTGCCCACCCCCTCCCCCATCTCCGCCAGCACCACTCACCCCCTATCTCGCCCCCCATCCCCTTCTTCCTTCTTCGTGACGCTGCCCACCCCCTCCCCTGTCCCTGTTGGCACCACCCATACCCTCTCTCGCGACGGATGGAGGTGGCGCTGGCAAGTCCAAGACTGATGAAGGAGAAGGTAGAGGCACCGCCTCTCTCCTCGATGAGTTGTGCCTATCCCGAAAAGCACGGGCAAAGACCCTCCCATGGGACAACTTCGCCATTGCAACCGTTGCTGGTTGCAATCTCCCAGGATGGCACCCGAGCTATGACGATGGTGGTGGCCATGAAAGTTAGGGCTTGGAGCAGCGGATCACGGTGGCTCTAGCAACGCCTCCTTCTCTAATGGCACCATCGACCTCATCCTGGTGACACTGTCTCAAGCTCATCCACGATGGCATGAGGGGTAGCATAGAAGGGAAGTGGAAGGAAGAAAAGGGGATAATTTGGTCCAAAACATTACATGGAAAGTGGTAATGTGAGAACCGGGCTTCTTGGGCTGAAGTCGGCAGTCCTGGCCGACTTCAACCTAACACAAAGAAAAAATAAGAAGAGGGATGCTCACTAGAATAGGGGATCTTGTTCCCCTACCTAACCATCACCGGAAAAGTCGGAAGGTGTCATGGGGAGGGAGGAGATGGTCGAAAGACTGTCGGGGAAGGGCAGGACTCTTGGACGACTAGCCATATCCCCGGTAAGCCATGGATAATCCTCACCAAAAATCCTTCTTTAAAACCCTCTTCATCGCCGCTAATTAAGTCAAAAACGAACCCTCCACCTTCCTCCTCTATTTTCCCCAGCTTCGACAGTGGCAGAGCCGATGTGTGAAGTCGATTGCCATCGGATACTCCCAAATCCTTCCCTTTTCCATCTCTTTGATCCATGGATTTTGAAGGGTTTCGGCCTCTACCATCGCCAAAACTCAAGTGCCGCCGCCCCTATTTCCACCATCGTCATGCCTCAATGGTAAGTTTCCTCCCCCTCCTCCCTAGTCTATGGTAACGGGGAAGGCCGTTCGGGCCAAGCCAACAAGAAAAGAAATAGAGAAGGAAAATAATAAGAAAGGAAGAAAGTAAAAAGAAAAAAAGAAAAAGAAAAAAAATAAAAAGAAGGAAAAGAAAAAAAAAAAAAAAAGAAGAGAGAGACAGAGAGACGGGAGAGAAAGAGGAGAGAGAGAAGGAGAAGAGAGAGAAAGAGAAAAGGAGAGAACATAGAGAAAAAAGGAGAGAGAATGGAGAGAAAGAGGAGAGAGAAAAAGAGAGGAGAGAAAGAGTAAATAAAATAAATAAATATTAAAAAAAGGGAGATCTATATTTTGTGAAATCAATTTAATTATACATTAATCATATGAGCCTTCATTGCTTTTGGCAGTTAGGGAGTGCCGAGAATCTAAGGTTCGAGTCGCATGTTTCTGATAGAATCAATTTTCAATAAGTTATCTCTATTTCTAGTATATTTTACTATGTTTGATTTAATTTAAAGATTTAATTATTGTTAATTTATTTAAATGAGTACTTTATGCTATGTATGGATATATTTTGGCAAAATGATGAGTTATATATATATTTATTTTAAAAATGATTATATTAATTTGCTTCAAAAAATTGTGATGTTGTTAGTTGTTATGCTTTGAAAAATGTGTTGTTTGTTGTCCAATTATGATCACATGAGTGAGGACCTAGTTTCTTTTTGGGCCTCTAGTGGGGTGATCACTGGTAAATGACCGATAGGCGATATGTGTAGGGCTAACTTTCTTTTGATTTTAGCCATGCGAGGTGATCGCTGACATATGCTAAGGATGCATAATTTCTCGGATGATATCAGAGCTAGATAGCTTCCGGGCCTTTAGTGGGACGATCATTGGTACATGGCCATCGGGCGGTATGTGTAGTTAGAATCTAGTCTCTTTTAGAGCTAGTCACGGGCTGATTGTGGCCATAATCAGAGGAACTAGAAGAGTAAAGCATGAGAGGATGACTATCACTGATTGTTTTATTTTGGAAAATATATTGTCGTCAATTGTACTTTATAAAAATTTCGTGCTGTACTTTATAAAAATTTTATATTGATTGATTTGACTTATTTTATCGACTTATGTTTTATGAATAAATATTAAATTTTATATTTTGTGAACTAGAGATTATGATAACTTACTGGGCTCATATAATTGGGGCTTGGGGTCATGCTGTGACGAGGAATTGGACGGAGTTTTGATAAATTTGACTTATTCCAGTAATTTGAAGGATTTAAAAGTTAAAAGATGGGATTAAATCCTAAGAATATGCAGCTGTCTGTCGTACACCTGGCTTGGATATCAGATTGGGATGTAACAGGTAATCCAGGTTACTATCCCTTCGCAATGTAATCTAAATTCTCTCTCTATCAAAAAAGTTTATCAAATAGTAATATGATGGGTCTATTAAATCACCGGCAATCTAGATGGATTGCTTGCTATCAAACATGACCTTTAATTATAACAACTAGCTCAATAAATTGTCTCACAAATCTATAACCCAATTCAAGCAACATGTTGATAGAATTTTAATAACTAATAAATGAAATCTTGGATAGTTTTGATTAACTAGGATATGTCCCCATACGTCCCATTATATGTTTGAACGACGTATCCTCCGTGAAGGTTAATCAGCGTTAAAATATCAATTCAAAGCTACTATATGAAAAAAAGCCAAAGGTTTTCTTGGCTGATCCGAACCTTGGGTAGAAGCCAAAGGTCTACACTCCAATCAAGAGAATTCGGCACAGTTGAGAAAAATATCGGGGGACGTCGCTTTAACCGTAACACCCGCAAATTTGCATATTGCCCCTCCCCTTGTTGTTCTCGTACTCTCCGCGGCCATTCGAGCCCCCAAATCCTGAAAGCTCGTCTCTTTGTCCTTCCCTCTCCTCCTCGGCCTCCTTCTCTGTCTCTTTTCCTCTCAGAATGAACCCTAGCGGTTCCAAACCCTAATCCTTCTAGCCCCGTCCTCGTCCGTCTCTCCCGGAAACTAGGGCTTCTACCCTTTTCTCTGAATCTAGGGATCTTCGCCAATAAATTCGTAATTTTCTCGTTTTTTCTCCATTTCAAGGATCATCTCCTATATTGTTCTCGAATCGGCTTCTTGGGCGGTCCAGGGTGTCAAATTTTTTATTTTGTTGTTGTAAGTATGTTGGGCCGAGTCGATTGAGCTGGTCCGAAAGGTAAAGTGGGCATCTAGGGGCGGAAGACATGTATAGAGATCGAGGAGTGAGCGGGTCGAAGCTGGAGATCGGCTCCCTCGATCGGAAGCGGATCAATGATGCCTTAGACAAGCACCTGGAGAAGTCGTCGCCGTCGACTTCTCGTGGGTTGAACGGGAGGGAGAAGGAGCGGCTATCCGTGCCGTCCGCCTCTGCCAGAAAGCAGCCGGAAAACTATCGGGACCAGCGGTCTGCCCCTCTTTCCAAGAGCAAATGCTCCGATGGCAAGTGTTTTTCATTTTTGTTCTTTTTTTTATAATCTCCATCTTCTTTCCTTTTGGAATTCTTTTGATTTTTCTTTTATTGTTAAGTTTCTAGTAATGATTGATATTCTACAGCGGAAGATGTTTTTTACTACTCTTTTTGTTGTCCCTCATTTTTATCTATGTCAATATAATGTTTTTGGACACAAAATGCGAACTTTTGAAAGGAAATCATATGGATAGCTGCTGACATGGGATGAATCTTTTTGTATGTAATTCTTCTACTATTTCACTATTTGGATTGGTCAAGTGGTTACTTCAGGCAATTGGGAGTAATTTATAGTGGAAGTGTTAATTTTTGATGTAATCGGTTGCTTTGAATTATTAAAAAGTTTGTTCTTGTCTGCGCTCATAAGCTTGTGAGGAGATGACATAGCAGTCTGACAAAGAAGTCTATAGTTATTCGTCAGATTAGTGTTTGCTGGATCAGACAATGCTTTTATGACGGTTTACCTATGTTACCGGTAAACTTGAACTATAATATATGCTGAGAATATCTGTCAGAATTTTTGTAATTGAGAGTGCATACCGAGGATGATGCAGATTCATTAAAGATTAGGAGCTGAACTTCATTTATTGCATAAATTTAGAAGCATTTAATTTGTTCGATAGCAAAATGAGAAGTCTGTATGATTGATTTATTTTTGGAAAATGACTTTAATTATGAAAAGCGATAAACTTTGGCATCATTGTGTAAGAATTTGGAAGCCAATGATTAACCTGACATTCTTTTCAGTTGTTTGCAATAAATCATGCGATCTTATTCCCCAGTAACACTTTAGATTTGCAACCATTAGTATTCTCTTGAAGTTGTGATGATTTTGTTCTGAATGTGGTACAAATTGATGTGTGATTTCACATGCTGACGTTTTTTTAATTTTCCTTTTACTATTATTCTTTTGTGTATAATTCTATTGTGCATCTGCTCTATATGCTTAGAGATTTGGCTATTCAACATTAAGTGTTAAGGCTCTGTTTCCTAAAATGTGTCATTGCTGACCCTCTTTGGCAGTGTTACCATCATTTTGAATAGGCTTCTACCTTGTTCATTCTTTTTATACAGAAGAATCTGAAACAGACAATGAAGGGTCAGATGTTAGTGGTTCTGATGGCGATGACACATCTTGGATTTCATGGTTCTGTAATCTAAGAGGGAACGAGTTCTTTTGTGAAGTTGATGATGAATACATACAAGATGACTTCAACCTTTGTGGGTTAAGCAGCCAAGTTCCTTACTATGACTATGCTCTGGATCTGATTTTAGATGTTGAATCCTCTCATGGTAAGTATAACTTTACTTATGGTCTTTATGAAGGACTTCGCTCTTACTGATGTATCATATTGTTAACACAATGGTATAATATTACTCATATAACATGAAATAAGGACATCCAATGAATTCTTTTTACTTAGTAGCTTTTTTTTTCTTGAGAATATTGGGTATTTATTGAAAACGTTAAGTACCTTCTTTCTTCATGTTTTACCACTGCTCAGCACTATTTACCTTTTTAATCTTTAGTCCTTTTAATATTTTGAATATTTACTTTTTTGGTTCTTAGGTTTCTCCAAACCAAGGTAGCTCCCACTAGCAGAAACTTTTTCCCCCACTTACAATACACATCAACAGGAAAGAAGAAAAAGAGAAGCATGCAAGTCTCAAACCTTGCTCATAACAATACAAGTGATGACTAGATAAAATTTCCATGTATTATGTCCCATAATGCCTTCATTTGCATTGTTGGAGAAAAGTTGGCTGCTCAATACTTGGGAAATTCAGAAGAAAATTTGAAAACCTAGTTTTGGTTTTCTTTGGTGTCAGTTTCAGTGGTGTTAACTTTAGTTTTGAAAGCTTCCATTTTGTTATTAAAAAAAATCCAATGTATCAATTTGGAATTAGTAATGAGCAAAGCAATAGGAAAATATAAGAACTTCTAAAATTATGAATTAGGCACAACTCAAAAGATTATCATAATATCTAGAACCATTGGCTGTATTGTTTCAATGCTTCTGTTCTGAAAAACTGAATTGTAATTACGAATTTGTATACAAGAAAAGCTCAGATGTTTATGACTTCATCTTTAACATGGCTGAACGTATAGCAAAATAATTCTCTAAATGCCCTTGGGAATGTTAAATTGCTTCCAAATGTTTTCAAAAGACAGAACTTGTAATATCTAAGTTTATTAGAGGAAATACTTTTTTCCATCTGAAGCTATGAAAAAATGATGAAAATATCACAAGGAACTCAACTCTGAATCATTTTGGGTTCAAATGGAGTCGTTTTGCTTTGGATTTTGTAGTTTTATATGGTAATTTAATCATACCATGCTCTTATATTATTCTTGGGTGATCGTCCCCTAGCCTTTCTTTTGATGCTTGATCTACATTTATTGATTCCATATCCATCTTTGTGAATCACCTTTACTTAGGATGTGGACATGGCATGGATCCTTAACAGTTTATAAGATAAAAGAAAATTATAAAGATCCACCAAAAAAAAAAAGAAAGATATAAATAAGAAGAAAAGGAGAAGAGAAATCCCAGAGGATTACCAATAGGAATTCTTACAAAAAACTTGAGTCTGAGGTGTTGACAACCCATTTGACCCAGTCTTTAGAGAACCTTTTGCATTAGCTGGAAGAAAGCTGAAAGGACTGAAAACTTTTAGGTATAACAAGCTAGATTTTCCATTTGATCTGCAAATAAATTGTTTTCTCTAAATATACGAGAAACCACCACATAAGTGGAATTAGCCAGTAATCTGACTTGTGGAATGATGTATCAAAGTTTCCAAGCAATATGGGTATCAAGTTTACCATACATCAATATCTATGTAACCGCGATTATATGACCAATTGTATATAACACTTTTTATTTGGTCCAAGATAATTCTCTTAGGGCTCCCTTTTACAAATGAATTGATTAAGTCCAAATTCTGGAAAAATGAATAAACAGACCCATATAAAATATATGCTATGAATAATCCCAAAATGGCTATACTTACTGAAAAAATGGAATTTGTAAAAAATTCATACCAATTCACAGAATAATTCGAATTTTGATGGAAAATATTTTGGGATGGGGTTAACCATTTCGATAATATATCCAAATCCATTACTCCTTGATCAAAAGAAATTCCTATTGATCCAACGAACAAATCAGCATACCACTCTTTGCTGAATGTATCATATCTTTTTGGTACCGAACTGAGACTCGGTACAGAGTGTACCGAGTCTTGATATGCTGAACTGACCCTTGTACTTGGTGTCCCAACACTGTACCATCATAGTACCGATACAAGGTCCATTACCAAGATGGTGAACCGTGGGACAAATTCATAAAATCTAGTTCTAGGCCCTAGGATGGTGGGCCATTTAGAAGGTTGTGCATTTAATGGTTAAGAAGGAAAGGACAAGTCATATTGAAGAGAAAAGTAAGGTGGATAGCATCTTCAAGATTTATCCTATTTTCTCGTCCACTTTAATCGCCTCTCCTTGCTCTCTTTTGTATTCTGATGCCTAAAACCTAGAACCCATCTTCTTGAACCTATTTCATTTTCATTTATAGTTATATTATGACTAATAAGTGAAGTGAATCTTGGGTTGGTGGGTTGGAGCCCATATAAAATAAAATGGGCTGGGTATTGGTATACTCCTATTTATGTGATTTTAAATGGGTCAGGCATGGGTTAAAAGAGATTTTTTTTTTTTTTAAAAAAAAAAACCAACCTAAACTTGACTTGACCCACTATTTGCTATTCTTAAAGCAACGAAAGGGAAAAATTTATGGCATAATATCTGCTTTATGCTAGTTAAGAAGGTCCAGTCACATTTAATTAGCAGTGGGAGAAACAAGGATGATAAGTTTTCTACTTGGTTGAATAAAGAAAGGGCTAGAAATGAGAATGTTCAAGCAAGTGAATGGGTCGGGCCTATCGAAGTGGTAGAGAATCCATCAAGATACCATAGTGAGAAATGTGAATGATAAGATGTCTATTTGGTTGAATAAATTAGAAATGAGAGTGTTCAAGCAAGTGTAGGTTTGGACCTATTTCATGTGAAGTGTAGGGAATCCATTAGCATAGGCATGTGCATCCTCTAAAACGATGGGTCTTTGCCTTTCTTTAACATTTTGTCACAAGCATGCCCTTGAACCTTTAGGAGCTTGCTTACCTCCTATATACATCAAACAAAAGAAAGTGAAAGGCTAAATTAGCTGGGCTTGGGCATAGCAAAACCAGAATCTTCAATATGCCAGGCCTAAAAGCAGTGCTTGGAATGGTATACAATCAGGAATGTGCTACACTTTTCGATTCATAACTTTCATAAGCTACAGCAACTTCTCATACCTTAGGCTGTAAAATAGTAGCTGGGAATGAGAGCAGGAGCAGGTGTGGTTCCGAGTTGTGTAGATGCATTAATTAAAGTAAGGCTTGATAATTTACTATCTCAATATAAAGTGATTGCTCAGGAGGACAGGAAATGCTATTATCACCCGAAGCAAGGTTTCTAGATGCTCCCCCATTTCAAGTAATGAGATGATTGTACCATGCTATTTTTTAGGTACCACATCATGTGATGTTCATAGTTAGAGTATATTTCAGGTTACCTGGATACATATTTTTTGCCCTACCCTGCCTATTAGTCATATGACTGGTTGGCTGGTTATTTTATTGCTCCAGTGTTCTTGTCAGATTCGTTAAGCAATACAAGACATTGCTATCTGTGGGTTGTGGCATGGTCAGCAGGGGGGAACCAGATTACCGCCACTTAAATTTAGTGTTCATTTTAGACAGTTTTCTGTTGAAGGTTGCCTTTCGTATGTGTTTCTTAACAGAAAACTTAACTTCGTTGTTCATGATATGATGTGTGCAGTTAATGATATTGTGAGACTCTTTTGTTCATGTCAGGTGTCTTCTCTTTGTTATATTTCTAGTTCAGTTATCCCCATGCTTTGTCCCTTCTCACATTTAGTGTACAACAAACAAAAGTAGCATATGAAAACTTTAATTGATGAAGAAACCTTTAGCATATGTTGTATGGTTAAGCTATGCTGTCATAATCCTTAATTCTAGTTTCTCGTTGGAGTAATCAATAAACTCTTATACTGGTTGTCTTCACACTGAAATAATTATTACATGACAGGATCTCCTTCATATGATGCTTACAATTTGCAATACAGTAGGTCTTTTCTTGAGGTGTATATTGTCAAAGATAAGGAAACCAACATATTGTCCTTATGTGTTTGTGACATGCAAAACATGTCAGACAAATGATTGATGAACGCACATCTATACTTTAGTAAAATATCTTGTATGGCATTTCTTTTTTAAGAATATACTGTAGAATGAAAGGGGCAACTATTCATCTTCTGTGTAATCAAATCAAGGATTGCCTAATGCATGGAATTATATTATTTTACTGAAATATTTTTAAAATTTTTTCTTTTGAAAAATACATTTTGGAACCACTGTTCAGAATTGTACCAGTAATGAAAAATGCATATTTGTCCTGGGAGGAGTTTTCCTTGTAATAATGATATTTTCAAGATATAAGCTTTTGCAGACTGTAGTATTATGTCCCATGTCAATGCTTCTTCTCTCCTTGCATCAGTTGTTACTGTAGTGTTTCCCTTTCAATTTGAAGCCTTGAGAACTGATTTTTCATGCATACGTTCAGCTGCATTTGTTCAGTATGAATGTGAAAACTTCGTTTTCTTTCCTAACACCCACTTCTTTGCAATAATCTCATGCCTTACAGCAGTCCATAATCCATATATTAATATACTAGGGCCTGCATTTCAAACAGTGTATTGCTGGTTTAGTTCCATTTCCACTTATGGCTTTTCATGAGCAAACAATTTGCAAGGCAATATGTGGTGCAACTCACAGGAGCCATGGATGAGTAATCATATTTCTTGATGCGCTTCTGATGGTACTATTGCTTGTAACAGTCTTGAACATGTTGATTACCAAATCTTTTTTTTTCTAGTATACAGTGTTACTTAAAGGAGCTTAGTTGACGTATACACAGGACAAAATGATGTTATCAGTTGACCTTGTATGTATTCTCTGGTTTGTGATATATGGGTTGGTTTGTTATTACTTCCCTAAACCACAAATCTTTGTCTGAATTCTTACATTCCTGGTGTTTTTAACCTTTTTTTAGATCATTTAACATGTTGCTATTTCTAGACCTTTGAACCTGTCTTTATGATGCATTATGAATTTAAGATAATAAACCAATTTCGTATGCAAATCAAGCACACATTTTATGCCCTGTTGGATTGCATCTATACATTTGTGTATGGAAAGCTAGAGGCTTTTTGAGAGCATTTGGCTCAAAATGCTTCCTTATGAAAGTCAATTAAAGACTTCTCCAATGAATGGACTCCAATGATCATGATGCATGATCTTTTAATTGGCCAAAAACTCATAGTAATTGATACTGGAGGTATCTTACCTATGTTTCGTGGGACATGATGAATGATAACTACATAGTTATTGAGTAAAAGTATATTATTGATTATATAATTTGAAAAATCCAAGATCTTTATCTACATGATGTAAAATATATCCAAGTTGAAAATTAGCTAATTGGGATGTTCCTAGACTTCAAAATATATAAAGATGATATCATATTTGTAACATTGTCCATTTTATATCTATTTGATGCATGTGTAGAAGACCTCAAAAGTATGTGATTTTTGGTTTCTAGCTAATTTAGATGTTATGGAGCATGATATGTTTTGTGGATTTTCATTTTGAAGGGTCTACCCAAATATTTTATTGGGAAGCATTTAAGGCCAAGTGCTCGCCAAAGTGTTCTAGCTTTATCTATCTATCCATCTATCTATCTATATATTCATCCGTAGAAAGGGAGAGAGGGGGGGGGGGGGGGGAGATGCTTGTATGCATGCGCACATGCATATACACAAATAATACTTAAAAATGATATATATCAGTTTGTTGACCTTGAATATTTTCTGTAATTTGAGATACATGGATTAGCTAGTTAATCGTAAAGCGTCAGATGCTTTCCCATAGGGGTGAAAGTGGATAGCATAATATCCATTTGGATCAATTTTTGTATTTGAATCATCCAAATATGAGCATTAGATTAATATCTGTATCTATATCTGTTAAAGAAAAAAGGATATGGATATGGATAGATAACTACTCGATTCGTGTATTTGAATATCCGATTATATTTATAACCTTATTTAATTTTATATTGCACTCATGAATTTTTAAAGGGAATAAATGACCATATTAACATGCTATAAACTTGATTTATTATTCATTTAGTAATATCTTTGATTTTGTGGTCATAAAGTTTAATTATCCAACTTTTATCCATATTTATATCTATACTTTCGATATCCGATTTGTACTTGTATCTATTCAAAACAAATATGGATATAAATTTTTGTATTTGACAAGGATCCATATCCGTATCTATATTCATCAAACAAAATAAATATGGATGTGGATATACTGGTATCTAATCTGGTATCAGCCCTACTTTCCTGAAACCGAGACATGTTTTTTAAGCTTTTATAGTGCTAGTCCTTTTACACTTATTTTGGATCGCCTTTGCTGAACATGTTGCTATTTCCTAGACATTTGAATTCTTTTGGATGCATTATGTGTTTAAGATAATAAGTTAATTTTTTTTGGAAATCAATCGAGCACTTTAGGTCTGGTGGATTGCATGTACCATAGTTCTTTTATCAGGATTATTTGCGGTCTAGTAACGTTGATTTGTTATGGTCATCTAAATGCACAGTTGATATGTTTACCGAGGAACAAAATGAGTTGGTTGAGTCAGCAGCAGAGATGTTATATGGTCTGATTCATGTAAGATACATTTTAACCAGTAAAGGGATGGCTGCAATGGTAAGCTCTCTCTTGGCTTTGATGAGTGCTGTTTACCATAGTTCTTTTTTTTTTTTTTTTTAAAAGATTTGGATTGAAAATACTATTTTAAGTGGAAACTTTTTGCAGTTGGAAAAGTACAAGAATTATGATTTTGGAAGATGCCCTAGAGTATATTGCTGCGGTCAACCGTGCCTTCCAGTTGGGCAATCAGACATTCCTCGATCCAGTACTGTGAAAATCTATTGTCCAAAATGTGAAGATGTATACTATCCAAGATCCAAGTACCAAGGCAGTATCCTTTCAGTTTAGCAAGTCTTTGATCTTTCACACGCTGCATTAAGAAATAAATGTTTGTACACACATGCGGGGATTTTGAATCCTTGCTGTAGGATTGGAACCTCATCAGCGTGAAATTAATGATAGGCAATCTGGATTGAGGATCTACATCACTAATCATAATTTACAACATTTTAGATGTTTTTAAAAAAATGGTTTTCCTCCTAGGTATCTTACCTTTGAATCAAAGTGAATAAGACATAAATGGTTAGTAATAAAGTTATCATGCTTGTATGTTATACCGTAATATGCACATTTTAAACCGAATCAAATTTTAGTCTCAAGTTCTTGAAAACCAAAACATATTAATGTACCAGGTTTACCTATTTTGCATCCACTTGATACCCAAGTAAATGTTGAAAATATATGATTTTTATGTTAAATGTTGTAGGTCATGATCTGTCATATGGTTTCTCCCCCGTTAAATTGCATCATTTGATTTTGCATTGGTGGAATTAAGACTTTGATCATACCAATAAGATTTAAGCGCATACATGGCCATGCTCATGCTCATGCACCGCATATGCATGAGGTTTTATTGAGGTTGCAGTTGTTAACATGGATGCCAGTCCAATCTGCTTATGAAGGAAAAAAAAAAAATGGTATAACGTGTCCATTATGGTTTTGACTTCCTTTTAATCGAGCCAGTAAACCTACACAACCATGCTCTATAGCTTTGAACAACATATAATGCAGGCACCTCTGCGTTGAAATGCTTATGGTAAAGTCTTATTTTCTCTGAACATCAAGCATGCACCAGAACTGCTCTTCTAGGTTTAGTAGGTTTGGCTTTCTTTTGCGAGATTTTTCTTGACACTCTGTAGATGTCGATGGAGCCTACTTCGGTACCACATTTCCTCACTTGTTCCTGATGACGTATGGACACCTGAAGCCACAGAAGCCGTCACAGCGATATGTTCCAAGAGTCTTTGGCTTTAAAATTCACAAACCATAAAGTTTTACGTGGCTTGTCATGTCAATGAAACAGCTCATGGGCTTCTTCATGCTGTTCTCGGAGATGCTTTGGCAAGAGCAAAGCTGTAGCAGCGAGAGTGCTTCATCCAACTCTTTCATCATTTTATATAAGAAAACATCTGATTATATAAGAAAGCATTTGAAATGTGCTGACCTATTCATCAAGCTATAGCGAAGCTATTGTTTTATTTTATCTTAGCTGTAACTAAAGAGCCTGAGCATGTTTTTCATGATTGCGAATTATTTGTCATGCCTCAATTATCATATCTGTCAATCCGATGCATGTTTGCGTGCGTAGCTTCGGGGCGTGGTCTACAAGGTTTAAAATGACGATTCATTAAACTAAACATATTTTTTGAAGTGGTGAGAGGCTGTCTGGTGAGGGAAAGTCCTGAGATGAGCGAGGGAGGAGAGAAAAAGGCTAGGGCTTCCTTGGATCTTCCTTGCGTGATTGTAGGGGGGCTGGAGGAAAGGGGAATAAGTTTTGGGCAACTTTGATTTCATGGTGAAGTTTCGGATTTGCTATACAGAAGGGAGAAGGGGGAAATCGCAGCTCTCGTCGGATGGATCGGATGAAGGAAGCGGGCTCTCGAGAGTTGCTACTTGCTGGGGCTCTGGGATGTCAAGGGCTCAAGTAGATGGCTATGCTTAGTGACCTCAAGCGGTGCAACCGAGACCTTCGGCAATTGCTCACGCCAAAAAAGGAGGATCGGCGGTTGATGCTATATGATCTTGGGCATGGGTGGTTCAAGGAGTTGGATGTTTTCAATGGAAATTCTCAAGAGCCACTGACGAGGATATTGCAGCTCTGGAAAAGGGATTTTTTTGGGTGATCGCTCTCTCTTCTGATGAGGTTAGTTAAGCCAGATCTAAACTTAAATTTGCTCGGTTGGAAAGTTTTTGGAGACAGGTTTTCTAATTGAGTTCATCCAACAGGAGTTTAAGCTCTAGTAGAATCTGCTGGGAGATCTCTCGGTTTCATCTTTATCTAGAGTTTTGTTGTTCTGATTGTAATCTCAGGAAGAAAAGGACCGGGTAGTAATGATTGGTCCTCGGTTCCTTGCTGAATAATTACTGGTCCCGGAAAAGTGGCGACCAAATTTTAAACTTAGCCAAGATGGTGTTCATCAAGCTCGGGTTTGGATTCGATTGCAAGATTTACTGATTTGATCCGTATATGTTAGTTATAATGTATGGAATATATATATGTATTTATATATTTTTAAAATATTTTTTTGTGGTGTGTGTGGTAAAATAATTTTGGTGTAACAAAATAATTTAAAATATAATAGAACAAGATTAGGAAGTCTAGCCTGAGAGACGAATGGAACCACTATCCTAAAGAAAATTTGGCTTCTTTCTCATGCGAAGAATAATTGGGCCACACATTCTCCTCTAATGTATAATCCAGAAGGCAATACTCTAATGCCTGTCGGTGGCCTGATCTCGAACGGATGCTAATCAACTCGTCTTCAGTTCAAATTTTCAAATTAAAAAAATGTAGGAGAGAATTTTAGGAATTTTTGAAAGAGAAGAATGTATGAGAGGGATAGCTTGGAATTATTGGATGGATGTAGAGCTGGGATTGAGGCCTATTTATAGACTCAAAATTCTAATAAAATTCCCAAAACACCTTTCAAATAGCCATTTACAACATTAAAACAACCTAAATGAGAGATTTAAAAAAACTCAACGTAAAACTTTAAATTTTAAAAAAGGGTAACGTGCGGAACACACATGGAATGGATGACCATGCGTTCCATGTGTTCCTGCATGCCTTGGAGCCATTTCAGGGAGTTTTGAAACTCTCTAGCCTCGGGGCCATTTCAGGGAGTTTTGAAACTCTCTAGCATACGACAATCTTTTGTAAGTTTCAAAATTCATAATAAAATATTTAAAATTTAGAAAATAATTTAAACAAAAATTTTTTAAATTTTTATTGTGCTTAGTGCGAGTACCTTCTAGATTTGAACTTGTATTTAGTATAAAATATACACAATATGAAGATAAACTAATCATAATACGGGATAGCGCTATCTAAGCCACACGCTTGCCTTAATTTTCATGAGAGTTACTAGGAATTCATCCGGGTTCCATAGTCGCGGTCTCACGACTACTCTTACTAAGATAGATCCTCCAATGATACGTACAATAAAATTGTACCTCGCTGAACTTACAACCTTGAATCTATTAAGAGCTATGCTCAACCTAACCGTCATAATAAAATACCTCACCATAAGGATGGGATAAAGACAAACTCCAAATCGGTGTTCCAAACATCATCTTAGAGGTCGTTTCCCTTTGAAACTTAACCATGGGATTGCCATGATGGTAGGGTCCACTCTGGTGACTAATATATGGGCTTGAACCCCATCTCCCTCGATATCTCAGATATCACACCATTCCAAAGACCTTTGATCAAAAGATCTGCCAGATTATTTTTTGATCTTATAAATTATAGTGATATCATTTTTTTTTTTATTTCTTATAGCTTTATACCTGATCAGGATATGATTATTCATGTTTTTATTAGTTATCTGTTGATTAATAGATCAATTAAAGCTCTGTAATCATAATTTTTTAAAAAAATTAAAATTTTTGATGAAAGAATTGTTATATCATTTATTAAATCTTTTAGCTAGTATGCCTCGGTACATGCAGGATCAAGAGTAGTTAATTCAGATTCCAATATACTTCTAGTAATTATTGTTTGTTTACAAGAGTTTCAAGATACTGCAGCTCCTTCTAACAAGAAGAGATATCCAGTAGTGGACTTAACATTTAAGCTATTTGTTATCCAATTGGCATCACTATAATCCTCAAGTACTTTTGGATAACCAGAGTATACTAAAGAGTAATCTAAGATTCTCTTAAAATACCTAAAGATTCTTTCTAGAGCTTTCCAATATTCGTTACTAGGATTACTAGTATACCTACTTAGTCTGCCTACTGCATAAACTATATCTGGACGGGTTCCATTTGAAATATATAATAAGGATCCTATCCTTTAGAAATATTCTAATTGATTAATAGGTTCTTCTAAATTTTTTATTAAGTGAGAACTATAATTATAAAGGATAGAGATAGGATTTATATCAAAATATTTAATTTTTTAAGCATTTTCTCTATTAAGTAAGCTAGTCTTATTGCTATTTCATTATCTACTCTTTTAAGTTTCATTTATAAAATTACATCAGCTTCTCCTAAGTCTTTTATATCAAAATTATTTGATAAATAGCTTTTAATTTTTTGAATTATTTTCATTGATGTTTTAAATAATAATATATCATCTACATACAAACATAATATTAAAATATGTATCATATCTTTTATAATATATATTTATCATATTCATTTATTTTAAAGTTATTTTTAAGATAATTTCATCAAATTTAATATACCATTATCTATGAGCTTGTTTTAAACCATAAATTGATTTAATTAGTCTACATATTTTATGTTCTTGTCTTTCTACTTCAAACCCTTGATATTGGTTTATATAAATTTCTTTTTCTAGTTCTCTATTTAAGAATGTATTTTTCTATCTATTTAATAAATTATTAATTTATGAATTGATACTAAAGCTATTAAAATTTTTATGGTAGTTATCCTAGCTACAGGAGCATAGATATTAAAGTAATCTATATATTTGTTTTGGTTAAATCCTTTTACTACTAATATAGCTTTGTATCTTTTTATTATTCCATTTGGTCTTATTTTTTTTAAAAAAAATATTTTATTTCTATAGGTTTTTCTTGGAGGTAAATCAGTTAAAATCTAAGCTTTATTTTTTAGGATTGATTGAATTTCATCATCTATAGCTTCCTTCTAATATAATAATTTTGATGATAATATCGCCTCATCATACGTAGAAGGTTCACTCTCTGCTAAGAATGTGAAGAAGTATTCTCTAAAATCTTTTTCAACTCTTTTACTTTTACTTCTTCTTAATTCAAGTTTAGTTTCTAGTTCTGGTTTATAGCTCTAGAGGAAAATGGTTCATATTTTAAGGATCTAGAATTCTAGTCTAAATAGAAAATATATCCTCAAAGAAAGAGGCATCTCTAGCTTTTAAGATTAAGTTATCCGCTATATCACTAATCTCGGATTTTATTATTAAGAATCTATAGACATTGCTATTTTGGGCAAAACATATAAATGCACCATCTATAGTCTTAGATCCTAGTTTTCTCTTTTTAGGTTCAAGGATATTAACCTTAGCTAGACACCCCCACACTTTGAGAAAATCTAGATTAGGAGTCCTCCCTTTTCAAAGTTCATAAAAAATCTTGCCCCTATCCTTAATAGATATCTTATTTAGGATGAAGCCAGAAGATAGAAAAGCTTTTCCAATAAATTTTTGAATAAGTTGAAACTGATAAGTATAGCATTTACCATATCCATGAGGGTACAATTTTTACATTCAGCTACACTATTAAACTGTGAAGAGTAAGGAGGAGTCACTTGATGAATTATACCATGTTCTTGATAGAATTAGGAAAATTCATTTGAGGTATACTCCCCTCTTCTATCAGACCTAAGAATTTTAATTTTTTTTCTTGTTAATTTTCTACTTCACTCTTATAAATTTTAAACTTATTGAAGGTTTTATTTTTAGATTTAATTATATAACAATAGCAATATCTAGAAAAATCATCTATAAAGGTCATTATGTACCTATTGCCACCATAGGTTGCAGTCTTGGTAGAGTCATACATTACTATGTATCAATATAAGATTGAAGAATTTCTTTTAACTGATTTGAATGATTTTTTTGGTTGTTTAGATTCAACACATATTTCACATTTAGATGAATCTAAGTTTGATTTAGGAATTAATTTTAATTCCATCATATGTTTAACTTTTTTTAAGTGTACATGATCTGACTTGTCATGTCGTAGATTTTGTTTAGACTCATTTATAAAATAAATTTGATTCTCAACTTTATTAATGAAAGAATTTATTATATTTAGTTTGAATAAACCTTTACTTAAATATCCTTTTTCTATGAAGTCATTATTCTTAGTTATTACAACTTTCTTATAATCAAGGATAATTTTGTATCCCCTCTACTGAGACCCACTGACAAGGTTCTTTATAAGATCTAGAATATATAGCACATCTATTAAGGTGAGAACTTTTTTGATGTCATCTTCAGGTTGACTCGACCTTGTCCCATGATCCTGGTGGCTGTGTTATTCCCTAGAGTCACACCTCCACTTGAGTCCTGAAAAGTAGTGAACCAGGAGCGATCAAAATAAATATGAACATTGGCTCCTGAATCCAATCACCAATCTGAAAGTTTAAAAGGCATAGCAGGCAAACAGACTATATTTTAAAACTATTTTAAAGTACAGCATAGTAGAAGACTTGGTATATCGATCAAGTTGATCTACCAATCTATCTACAACAAGATCCAACATAATAAAAGTGCATGTAGAGATATCAAGAGCAAAGAAAAGGAAAGGGTACATTACCTTTAACCTTTGGATGCAGGTGATGAAGAGCCACTGAGCCACACAAATGTTTGGCCTCTACAGGTAGTTCACACCAGGGCTCGATCCCAATCAACTCCTTAGAGTGCTAGATCCTTAGGATCCTTGAGGCCGATCTTTTCCTTCCTTGGACATGCAAGACTTTCTTGAAGTCGCCAGAAAATCTGGTTAGGGAGCAATGGGGAGAAGTAGAAGTGGAACCCTTCCCAACTATCTCTTTCTTCCCAAACTCTAGCTTGATTGCTAGGTAGGCTCATACCCAAAATCCAAATCCTCTCAAAACCCCACTTTAAGGATACCTTCCCTCTCTCTCAAAGAAAAGCCCAGCAAAAGTCAACCTCAACTAACTCTGTTGCCCCTACAAAGATACCTATTTATAGTAGTAGCAAAGAGGGAGAGAGATATGGAAGGAGGAGTGATTGGAGGAGAGGGTTAAGGGTTGAACCAAATTAGTTCTAGGTTTAATGGAAGAAAATCTGCATTCCAAATAATGCATTCCTTAAAAAATCTTGGAGCCAATTTCAGCCAAGATTTGAAATTTGAATTCAAAATTCAAATTTGAATCTTTTAAAGGAAAGTGAGCGTGACAAATCAAATCTAATTTGATCCTAAGCCAAATCACATTTGGCTTGACCTATCAGATTGCAATCATATTGTAAACAAGTCCTCCAAAAATTCACTAATCAAATTAGTAAAAAATCCTCATCACAGCCAAGTGTCGATTTATGGAAGTGTTGATATTTGGATCATGGTCAATCATATTGACCCCATAATGATGCTAAACGATTCTTAATCGTCGATCGGCCTTTAGATCAGGTAGAAATCCCTATGGTATGTGATCCCATAGGTTCAAATACTAAGCCGGTAGCACTAAAACGTTTCCAGTACCAGTCAAAGTCATTATCTAGCAATGATACCCGACATTCGGATAGGTCGAAGATGCAGAGCAACTCTTTAGAACCTTTGGCATATGGTTACCACAAAATTCATCCCTTTGACTTCAAAATGCTCAGGATGACCTAGGATTTGACTGCCAACCCTAATTTAGTATATCTAGATCGTGTCTCAACCTTACAAGTTCTGTGACTCCTCACAAGAACTATCCTGGCAAAGGTTTTGCTATATTGAGACATAGTAAGTTATTCACTCCAAACTATTTGGAGGGGTCAATCCCATTTTGATCCATCATTGCTCCACAAGTACTTGATTATATCCAGAAAACTTCCATCTCTGGATTAGAAATCTAGGTAGTCCGGTACCAAAGTACAGTGAGTTGCTTGCAAGCTACCATGGTGACCTTAGGTCTAAGGGATACATATATCCATATCCCTTCACGAGCAACTCTTTGGCAGAAGGGAGCTCCATAGATGGTTACATTCAGTGAGACATCATACATTTCACCTGTATATCATATTAGTGTCTTTATACTCCTTGGTTAAGAGGACAACCAACTAATGTGACATACAACAACCTACGCTTGATACATCGTCGTCCTATAATAATGTATCATTTGGTTATGAATCAGTTTAAGAACTACTCGATACATTCTCTTCGTATCAAATATAATATTGTTCTAAGGACTTCATCATACAAGAGTTCTTTTCAGGAAAATGCACATGTGATGAACAGCCAAAAGAATAACTTTTATTTATTTAAATAATTCATATACAATTACAAAATAGCACAACCATCTACACCTTAGATGATTGGCTTTGGGATACTATTCCCAACAACTCCCACTTGTACTAAAGTGAATCAATACAAAATCTTATTCCCATTTTTTATTTATAATTGTTGAACTCTTGAACTCCGATGGCTTTAATGAAGGGTCGGCCAGGTTCTCCTTTCCATCGATCTTCTGAAGGCTGATGTCATCTCGTTCCATGATTTCTCGCACAAGGTGATAGCTCCACAGAATGTATTTGGTGTGGTGATGGGACTTCGGCTCTTTGGCTTGAGTAATGGCTCCAGTGCTATCACAATACACCAGACAGGACCATCCAGGGAAGGTGCCACTTCCAGCTCGTCTAAGAACTTCCGCAACCACACAGCTTCCTTTATTGTATCTGATGCTGCGATGTATTTTGCTTCGCATACTAGTCTGCAATAGTAGGCTACTTGGAACTTTTCCAGCAAATTGCTCTCCATTTAGGGTAAAGATAAATCCTAACACACTCTTGCCGTCATCCCTATCTGACTGAAAACTGGAGTCAGTATATCCCACAAGTTTCAAGTCAAGTTCTCCATATATCAGCCATTGGTCCTTAGTATTTCGTAGATACTTAAGAATGATCTTTACCACTTTCCAATGAGCTTCACCTGGGTCAGATTGGTATCTGCTCACTACGCCTAATGAGTATGCCACGTCTGGTCTAGTACATGTCATGGCATACATGATAGAACCCACTGCCGAAGCATATGGAATTCTACTTATACGCTGTCTCTCCTCAGGAGTTATCGCATAATCTTTTTTGGAGAGTATAATTTCAGGGCCTATGGGGAGATACCATTTCTTGGAATTCTCCATGCTAAATCGATTCAGCATAGTATCAATGTGCGTAGACTAGGATAGTCCCAGAAGCCTCTTAGATCTATCTCTATAGATCTTCATACCTAGTATGTAAGAGGCTTCACCCAAGTTTTCATAGAGAACTGGGATGACAACCAGTCCTTTATTCCTTGTAGTGCTAGGATGTCATTTCTAATTAAGATAATGTCATCCACATACAATATAAATAATGTAATCACAGAACCATTAGCCCATTTATAAATGCAAGGTTCTTCTCCGATTCTAACAAAGCCATACGACTTGATACACTTATCAAATCGCATATTCCAACTTCGAGATGCTTGCTTCAGTCCATAGATGGATCTTTAAAGTTTATACACATTTGACTCGTTTGTGGATGTGAACCCTTCAAGTTGTACCATGTACATCTCCTCTTTCAGCTCACCATTCAAGAAAGCTGTTCGGATATCCATTTGCCAGATTTTATAGTCAAAGTGTGCCACTAAAGCAAGCATGATCCGAATGGATGTAAGCATTGTTACAGGAGAGAACGTCTCGTCATAGTCAATACCATAACGTTGACGATATTCCTTGGCAACCAGATAGGCTTTATAGATCTCTACCTGCCCGTCTGCGCCCCTTTTCCTTTTGAAAATCCATTTGCATCAAATGGGTTTTATCCCTTAAGGTGGATTAACCAATGTCCATACATTGTTGATTTTCATGGACTTCATTTCAAATCTCATGGCTCCTAGCCATAGTTTAGAGTCGGACCTTTGCATTGCATCCATATAGGTGATCGGGTCCTTATTGTTCTCATCAAGTTCAATGGGATCACCATCCCAGACTAAGAAACCATAGTATATGTCTGATCGATGCGGTATCCTACCGGATCTCCTTAATGGTTCCTGCATGGGCTATGGGTGTGATCTAATCACAACCGGTTCTATGTTGTCCCTTAAGTGTGTCGGTTTTCTATTTGTTGAACTTCACTAAGTTTAATCTTAGCGACTATAGTTTCTTCACCAAGGAGCTCCTTTTCCAAAAAGATAGCCCTAAGACTGATGAACAACTTTTGTTCCTCAGCCAAGTAGAAGTAGTACCCCTTAGACTCTTTTGGATATCCAACAAATAGGCACCTGTCAGACCTAGGTCCAAGCTTATCTGTTTCCAAATGTTTGACATAAGCCGGGCAACCCCAGACCCGAAGGTATGCGAGTGTCGACTTACGTCCAGTCCATATCTCATATGGAGTTTTGCTAACGGACTTACTAGGAACCCTATTTAAAAGGTAGTAGGTTGACTCTATAGCATATCCCCAAAAGGATAGCGGCAGAGAAGCAAAGCCTATCATGGACCGAACCATGTCTAACAGGGTTCGATTGCTCCTTTCAGATACTCCATTTAACTGAGGTGTCCCTGGAGGTGTCCATTGAGAGAGATCCCATTCTCCTCTAGATATATCAGAAAATCATTGAAAAGATATTCACCCCTTGATCTGATCGAATGATTTTGATATACTTTCTAGTTTATTTTTCTACTTCATTACGATATCATTTGAACATTTCAAATGATTCAAATTTATGTCTCATCAAAAAGATATAACCATACATCGAAAGGTCATCTTTAAACGTAATGAAATAATTATACCCACCTCTGGTACTAATATTCATAGGTCCGCATACATTAGTATGTACCAGACTTAGAATTTTTTTGGCTCGTTCACCTTTTCCAGTAAAAGGTGATTTTGTCATCTTTCCAAAAAGACAGGACTCATAGGTTGGTAGCGAATCATATTCACTAATCTCGAGAAGGCCTTCGCTTTTCAACCTGTTTATCTTGTTCTTGTTGATATGACCTAGCCTATAATGCCATAGATATGCTTCACTGATATTATCTATCTTAGGACGTTTGCTAGATGTGTACACTACACAACAGGTCATGATAGTACATAAATGCCATTATTCATGTATCCATTCATTACAACATAACTATTCCAAATAATTTTGCAAATGTCATTCTTTATTGTTAGTTCATAACCATACATAGCCAACTAGCCTACAAAATGACATTCAAAATGAAAGACGGACAATAATGACACTCATTCAAAACGATTGTACAATACTCGAAAACTAATTTGAGGGTTCCAATGCCAGGACTGGAACTTGGCTTCCATTTTTCATGTTCAAGGATCTCTCACCATCGTCAAATCTCCTACTAACTTGAAGTTCTTGCAAAGAATTGCAAATGTAAATTGGACTTCCAGTATCCAATACCCAGTTAGTAGTATCGTGGATAAAGAAACTACAAGGTGTTATCATATAAATACCTTATCCAGCACTGCCCTGCTGCTTCCTCTTTTTGGACTTGTTCGGGTCAAGGGATGTAATATAAAGAGGATAATTTTTCTTCCAATGACCCTGCTTCTTACAGAAGAAGCACTCCACCTGGATCTTATCAGCTTTCACCTTCTTGACCTGACTGGGCCCAAAAGCATTTTGTACCTTCTTCCTTTATTTTTTTTTTCTCTTTTTAAAGGGATGACGCCCTGTAAAGGATCCTCCCATTAGATTTACCACATCTTTATTGAGTTGGTGATCTTTCTCATAAGTATGCAGTAACCCCAATAGACCGTGGTAGTTAACTGCAGGCTTATTTATTCTAAAATGATCGAGAAAGTCTAGATAAGAAGAGGGCAAGAAATTCAGTACGCATCTTTTTTGAGCTGTTCATGCAAGGGACATCCAAGCTTGCCCAAGTGCTCAATCATCTCGATCATGTACAATACATGATCAGTGACTGAGGCCCCATTAAGCATCCACGTGTTGTAGATAGCACAAGAGACCCTATACCTCTCAATGTCATATGATGTACCGAAAGACTCCTTCAACTTTTGAAGGATCTCCTTTGGCTGGGCTTCCTTGAATTTGCGACTGAACTCGTCGTTCATTACTGCCAACATGATGCATTGGACAGTGATCCTATCAGAGAGTCACTTCTGATAAATGTTTCTGACAGAACCCCAAGCATTGGGAGCAGGGATTTCAGGCGCCGGATCCGATATCACATATAAGATTCGTTCATGATCTAGGACAATCCTGAGCCTTCGATTCTAGCTATCGAAGTTGGGACCCTTGAGCTTCTCATTATCGAGAAGAGATCAGAGTGACAAGTTGGTAGACATCTGAAAGGAAAACCAAAATTTATTAGTGTATATGAATTATTAACCCAAAGACATGGACTTTAGTCTAAAGGCCCCCCACTATTTTGTTCAAACTGGTAACCTCTACCTCCAATCCGAGGAATTACTTTAATTCCTTAGTGGATACTAGAACCCAATAGACAACACATGAGCCCGATTTTGGTCGTCCTATCCATGCGCATCTGAAGGTAGATTCTTTAATCGATTACTTCTCCAAGTAACTTCTAGTATTTAGATTTTGCCCCAAGGTGTAGGAATGACAACGGGTTGGGTTTGGGTCGGGTCACCCAAAACCCATATCCGTCCCGCTAAAAAATTATCCGTCCCATACCTGCCCCATACCCGTCTCGGGTCGGGTATAAAAAAAATCACGTGTGGATCAGGTCGGGTCGAGTATACTCGGTCTCATAAATCTTAGTTTAATTAAAAGCTAAACGGGTTGGGTTGAGTCGGGTTGGGTCAAGTATATCCGTCCCATATCCAATTTACTTAAATATTTTATAAACATATTTTTTTTATATATAAACGGGTTGGGTTCGGGTCGGGGCGTACTACTATCCGTACCCTACTCGAACCCGAGTCGGGTTTTTTTTATATAACTCATATCCGTTTATAAATTAGGCGGGTCGGGTTGGGTCAGATACCCATCGGATCGGTAAAAATTGCCATCCCTACCAAGGTGCACTTCAATCAGCCTTTGAGCCTCCTATTAAAGGTATTGGTTAAGTCCAACCATTAACATGATAAAATTCAATGCTTCCAACCAACGAATAGTCAAGCCTGACTTTGACTGGCCCACCTGACCATCGTTAAGAGAGTCGCATTGAGCCATCATATTAGGAATGGTAATTATAATAGCCCGATGAACACCCAATATTTGGATCTGTCGATGAACACCTAACTATTGGATCCATTATCATTCCACTTAATGGGAGGCTAGAACTTAGTTATCCCCATAACTTCATCCTTTTATGGACCTAATAATTTAGAGGGTTTAACTTTAATGTAATAGATGAAATAGATAAGAAGACATGGATCAACCTCCTACTAACTACATTAGTCATAAAAGAGGATTTCAAAAACTAATGATCCATAGGCACCTAAAATTAGTCAAGACTGATTAACCTTAGGTGATATAGGTTAACACGAGTCAATGAGCTACCCAATCAAATCTAATTGACCACATTGGCCAGGTAAATGAGATCATGGGATGGGTTCCACCATAACCGTCTTGCCTTAGACACCAACTGAGTTGGCCAGGTAAGAGGTAGCCCCATAGAACCATGATTAAATGCCATACTTACCTTAGACACCAATTGGTTCATCAGACTCGATTAGACTAGCTTAAAGACTCGGGCTGACCGCTGAGGCACAAATCAGGTCCATTTAGATATATGGACTAATCAATATAACTATTAGAGATATCTATAGAGAAGGAATCCTAACTCGACATTTGATTAGATCAGTTCTCTATTTGATATATTCATCTAAACTTAGGTCTAACCCAATTAAGGACCTAATTGAAGCTAACCCATGACCCTTAAAGGTTAATTAAATGACTTAGAGTCTTTGAATCATATTCCTAGATCACTTTGTCATTCAAGATAACTTAGTTCTTAATTAAGTTCAATAATCTTCATAAATTGAAATAATTTTAATATATATTGTAAAATAATTTTACAAGCATATAGAATTTGAATTCATTATTTCAGGATTTTCTGGTCGAGTCGACTCATGCAGAATGTGAGTCGGCTCATCCAGAACTAACAACTGATAGATTATTCTATCTGCAGAGACGAGTCGGCTTTAGCAGGGGTCGAGTCGGCTCATCCAGAACACATAACAAATAGACCGTTCTGTCTGCAGAAATGAGTCGGCTCGAGAAGGGGTCGAGTCAGCTTGTCTACCGGGGCAGAAAATAGTGACTTCAAATTCATGCATTTTATTTGAACTATTCAAAGTTTTTAGATCAAACATCCATAGATTAAAACTATTTTAACCTATCAAATCTCTCACTTTCTTCTTCATAAGGTCATGACGCAGCGGCACCCCTACACACCATAGGAGAACCCCATTGAATGGGAAGTGATGGTCTTCAAACCATACTTCTCTCCTATGACCGGACGGCCATGGCAAATCCACCTTAATCCAAGTACTTTGTGAGGAAAGCTAATGATATCTTAATATGCTACTATTATTATGCTACAGCAACCTGGCTCTGATACCAATAAAAGTTTAAAAGGTATAGCAGGCAGACAAACTATATTTTAAAACTATTTTAAAGTATAGCACAGTAGAAGACTTGGTAGATCAATCAAGTCGATCTACCAATCTGCCTACAACAGGATCCAACATAATAAAAGTGGATGTAGAGATATCAAGAGCAAAGAAAAGGAAATGTATGTTATTTTTAACCTTTGGATGCAGGTGATGAAGAGCTACTGAGCTACACAAATGTCTGGCCTCTACGGATAGTTTATACCAGGGCTCGATCCCAATCAACTCCCTTAGAGTGCTAGATCCTTAGGATCCTTGAGGCCGATCTTTTCCTTCTTTGGACATGCAAATCCGACCCGGGTAGTAGTATGCCCGACCCAAATCTCACCTGTTTATATATTAAAAAAGCTATGTTTATAAAATATTTAAGTAAATTGGATATGTGGTGGATGTACCCGACCTGACCTGACTCGATCCGACCCATTTATATTTTAAGTAAACTAGGTTTTATGAGACTGGGTATACCCGACCTGACCCGATCCAAATGTAATTTTTTTAGACCTGACCCGAGATGAGTATGGGGTGGGTATGGGGTGGAGGATTTTTTAGCGGGACGGGTATGGGTTTTGGGTGACCCAACCCAAACCCGACCCGTTGCCATCCCTAGAGCTTAGGATTCTCAAATGGATTGTAGGGCTGGGACAGAGGCCTATTTATAGGCTCAAAAATCCAGCAAAATCCCAAAACACCTTCCAAATAGCCATTTACAACATTAAAATAACATAAATGAGAAATTAAAAAAAACTCAACAAAAAACTTTAAATTTAAAAAATGGTAATGTGTGGAATGCACGCGGAATAGGTGACCGCGTGTTCCATGCGTGTCCATCGCCCATGGGCCATTTCAAGGAGTTTTGAAACTCCCTAGCATATGATAGGAGAAAGATAAAATCCTTAAGATTGAGACAGTTATAGGTAAGCCCCTTTTCTTGGATGAGTGGACTGAAAAAACTACCCGAATGGATTTTGACCAGGTCTATGTGCTTATTGATGTCTCTCAAGTTATATGTCCTGATGTAAAAATCATGGTCAATGATGATGTCTTATGGAAAGAATTCAACTATGAGGAATTGCCAGAAATATGTTATACATGTGGACAAATACTCCTAGACTCTGAGACCTATAAGTGTCTGGAATTACCAAAATAATGGAGGACCAAACCTGTTTATGGACCTTGGATTAGAGTTTCTAAAGTACCGGTGCAAAATCAAACTTCGGGAAACTTTATAAGGACTCAAACTCCAAAGCATATGGGAAGTTCAGGGGCTATGGACACAAGACAAAAAACAAGCAAAACGAGCATCTCCACCTAAAAACAATCCATCTGGAAATGATAATCAAGTGAAGGGATGTCGTTATGCCTCATTGATGCATGAAGAAGAAGAATCCATAATCCAATCGATGGAGTTCACTTCATCCTCTTCTACAAAGGGAGAATCATCATCTTCTAGTGCAATGAAAGATAAGAAGAAATGCTCGCTAGCAAAAACTTCTACCAAAGGAAGTCTGTCTAGATTTGATTCTCCCTCCAATTCAAAAGTTATTACCCATGAGGAGGAAAATCAGATACATAAACCTGGGATGCAAATGGTTCTTTATACATCCAAGCAAGGAAAGAAGATCCCTAATGCCCGAGAGATTTGGTGGCCAGTGGTATTGTAGGCTTAGGTAGGCAACCCAAGAGGGGGGGTGAATTAGGTTTTATAAAACTTTTGTACTATTTAAAAGATGAACTAAAGCAAGTATGTGCTAATGCAATTCAAGTGCTTGTGTATTTCAAATAAATGCAGCGGAAATAAATAAATAAAAGCACAAGGAGAACAATCATACACACACAAAGATTTATAGTGGTTCGGTGCCAACCAAGCACCTACATCCACTCCCCAAGAATCCCTTGGGAATTCCACTAAGTTTAGTTTTATAACTTAGGTTCACCAACAACCTTTACAACTTGTTTTGTCTTCGAGCTCACAAGTCAAACCCTAGTTGGTTTCAAGGCTCACCAACAACCACCCTTGGTTTTACGGGATAACCAAGAACCTAAACAACTTGTTTTGGCTTCGGGCTCACAAGTAAAACCCTAGTTGGTTTCAAGGCTCACCAACAACCACTTTGGTTTTCAAAGGCTTACCAAAAATCTCTTTGGTTTTCCAAGGCTCACCAAAAATCTTAAGTAAAACAATGTAAGAGCAAGTATAAATGAATACAATAAAAGTTTTCTAAAATAAAGTAAATATCTCTTTGAAGCCCTTGATTGTTGATGAAGATCTTGTCTTCAAGTTGATGAAGCCTTTGATTGATGCTTGTAGATGTAGACTTTGAATGCTCTCTTTAAAACTTGGAAGCTTGAAGGCTTTGAATTATTCAACTCTTGAATCCTTGAAGAATATTCAAAAAACTCACAAAGGATTACTTTCCCATTTGATTTTTGATGTTTATATAGCTCTCCAAATCATAGATGACTGTTTATGACCGTTGGGGATGAAGATATGGCCGTTTGAAGCAAGTTGGAGAAATTCTGCAGCTTTTGAAAACTAGCCGTTACAGTCAAGTGTCGACACTTGACCTCCAAGTGTCGACACTTGGTTCCCAGGTGTCGACACTTAGTGTCGACACTTGGTCTGCAAGTGTCAGCACTTGGTTCTGCAAGTGTCAATACTTGATCTTTAGGTGTTGACACTCGGTTGAGCCAGTACTGAAACTTCTTCAAAATTAAACTTTAAGTCCTTCCAAGTCTTCCTTATATTCCAAAGTCCTTATAACTTGATTTTTCATTAATTTAAAAACTTTTTCAATTGAAATACAAGCATTTCTTCATTCAACATGGTTGAGTACTAAGATCTGAAAAATACACTTAAAATATAATTAGTACTCATATATACTTAAATATTTTGTCAATCATCAAAATCAAGACCAGAGTCAACAATCTCCCCCTTTTTGATGATGACAAAACCTTTAAGTATATGAATAGGGTAAGCTTAAAAAGATTAATAATAAGATAAACATGTAAGCTCAAAACAATAAGCACCAAGCTCCCCCTCAAAATATGATCCAAAAAATCTTCAAAAATATTTTTCAAAATATGCAAAATTTTCAATTTTTTTTTTTAAATTTTTTCTTCTTACTAATTCTTCCCTTTAGATAAAAACATTTTACATTCTTCTCTCCCTTTTGTACTTTCTTTCATTTCTCAAATAATTTTTCATGTTTATCCAATCTTTCCCTTTTCATACTTAACACTTTTCTTCCCCTTTTTGACATCATGAAAAAGGGTGAAAGGCAATACAAAGTGGGAATGAAGCTGGAAAGAATAGCAAGTAGGTCATCTACATCAATGCATGAAATCAAATAATTATGATATCAATTTAATATATACAAATTGAACATGATACCACAGAATGTAAGCACATGAAAGAAATGATTTGATGTAAATTATCCATTCGCCTTACTTGTTCATGGGATAAGGTCACAGCGGCACCCCTACATGTCATAAGAGAGCCCATTGAATGGGAAGAGAGGGTCTTTAAGCCCTACTTATCTCCTATGACCGGACGGCCATGGTGACTAACCCAATCCGAAGCGGTTACTAGGAATTCTTTTAAAATAATTTTGATACCAATAGAATATGATACCATTTGAATGTAACTCCCCTCAAAGAATTAGATTTGAAGACAAGAAGGAGTATCAGAGAAATATAAGTAAAGCATGATATCAACAAGATATTCAAAGCATCAAATATGATAACAAATCTTTGGATACTTCCCCTGAATGTTATTCCTCCTTTAAAAATATACATTTATTTCAGGAATAAAACATGAAAGCTTATGCATCAAGATTTAAAATTTTTCAAGATATTCATGATTTTCAAAATACAAAGCATTTATATCACCTAAAAACTTTTAGCATGATTTCAAATTCATTTTAAGATGATTTGATATCCATACAAATGCTAGAAGTAATATGATATCAAGTCTAGCTACTAGAGCAAGGGTTTGTCAATATGCATACATTCTTCTTAAATGTATCCTTTAACTACCAGTTCTATACTTGATTCAAATCAGTTCTAACTTATGCATAGATGCCAACAATGAAAACATATAAATCATAGCATTTCACTTGAAATAATTTAGAAACTATATTAATCAAAATCAAGTGAAGATCTAATAATCACAAGTTTGACCATGAGAGCTTGAAATCCATCAACATCAAAATGGTCATGATCACAACAAATGATTATTAGTCTAAGCTTGATTCTAATCAATCACTTAAAATATTTTTCAAAGCAATATGCATCTTTAAAAGTATTTTTCATGAAATACATTAATCAAAATCAAGTGAAGGTCTCACAATCACAAGTTTAATCATGATAGCATGAAATTCATCAACATCAAGAAGTCCATGATCATAACAAATGATTATAAGTCTAAACTTGATTCTAATTAATTATTTAAAATAATTTTTTAAAGTAATTGATGCAATAATTATAACAAAAAAATTTAACTATATTTTCAATCATGGAAGGAGATGTTTAGAATTTACCAATGTACATAATCCTTCTTTTACCATTTAGTCCAAAATGTAGCTTGTCCACATCTTCAATTATCTTGTACAACCATTTATCAAAAACTTCCTTTCTTCAAGTTGGGCTGCAAGACATTCCTGCAAAACAAATTAAGTGGACATTTTTGGTACCCAAACTTTCTTGGGTCCTTTATGATTAGCAATTATGATTCCTTTTGGAACCCAAACTTTTTTTAATCTAGAAGGATAAGCATTAAAACCATATTTATAAGATAAATTGGAAGAAGCAGGAATAGAGAAATTCTTCAAAAGTTTTTGCTTCTTTACCTTAACCAAAATATTTTTCTTATTCAAAACTTTATCACATAAATCTTTCAAAACAATATTTTCTTTTTTTAAAATTTTTTTTTCTTTAAAGAAATTATTCTTTCCATTTTTCAAAATATCAATCTTAGCATCATCATTTTTATTGGCAAGATTGGTGTTATCAAGAGAAAATGAATCTACATGCCTATTTAATTTCTTGTGCTCAATTTTTAGCAATTTATATTCATGCACAAGATCATTAGATGCATCATGTAATTCATCAAAGATAAAATTATAATCATTTTCAGCACATACCTTTTTCTCATTTGCCATGAAACAAAGATGGGCAACTTCATCATCCGTACTTGAATCTTCACTATCGCTCCAAGTTGCCATTATTGCCTTGAATTTCTTTTTGGCTTTGACAGCCATTATCTTCTTTTCTATATCAGCTTCCACTATCCTTTGCCATAAGTTCAACTCATAGGTCATGAGTGAACCGATAAGCTCCTCCAAAGGTAAGGTTTCTACATCTTTAGCTTCTTGGATCGCCGTCACCTTTGGATCCCATGATTTTGGCAAGGATCTAAGAATTTTGTTCACCAAATCAGCATTAGTATAGTTTTGCCAAGAAATTTTAATTCATTAATAATAGTCATAAATCTTGAAAATATATTAGATATAGATTCATAATGCATCATTTGAAAATTTTCGAAAGAATGTACAAGCAAATTAATTTTAGTGTTCTTTACTTGAAGAGTACCCTCATGAGTAACTTCAAGTGTGTCCCATATTTCCTTCGTCGATGTACATGTAGAAACTCTATTAAATTCATTTAAGTCCAATGCACAATAAAGCAAGTTCATTGCTTTAGCATTGAGTTCAATTTATTTAATGTCATATTCATTCCAATCCTCTTCGAGCTTTGGAATGGAAATGCCATTAACCAAAATGGAAGGAATATGAGGACCACTAACAATAATTTTCCAAAGATGATAACTAATAGATTGAATATGGATGCGCATGCGAGTTTTCCAAAATGTGTAATTTATGCCATTGAAAAACGGTGGTCTAACACTAATACCTACAAGGGTTGCCATAATCTTTAACTTAAAATCGTTAGATTTTCAATCAGAGCACCGAGCTCTGATACCAATTGTAGGCTCAGGTAGGCAACCCAAGAGGGGGGGTGAATTAGATTTTATAAAACTTTTGTACTATTTAAAAGATGAACTCAAGCAAGTATGTGCTAATACAATTCAAGTGCTTGTGTATTTCAAATAAATGCAGCGAAAATAAAGAAATAAAAGCACAAGGAGAACAATCATACAAACACAAAGATTTATAGTGGTTCAGTGCCAACCAAGCACCTACATCCACTCCCCAAGAATCCCTTGGGAATTCCACTAAGTTTGGTTTTATAACTTAGGCTCACCAACAACCTTTACAACTTATTTTATCTTCGGGCTCACAAGTCAAACCCTAGTTGGTTTCAAGGCTCACCAACAACCACCCTTGGTTTTACGGGATAACCAAAAACCTAAACAACTTGTTTTGGCTTCGGGCTTACAAGTAAAACCCTAGTTGGTTTCAAGGCTCACCAACAACCACTTTGGTTTTCAAAGGCTTACCAAAAACCTCTTTGGTTTTCCAAGGCTCACCAAAAACCTTAAGTAAAACAATGTAAGAGCAAGTATAAATGAATACAATAAAAGCTTTCTAAAATAAAGTAAATATCTCTTTGAAGCCCTTGATTGTTGATGAAGATCTTGTCTTCAAGTTGATGAAGCCTTTGATTGATGCTTGTAGATGTAGACTTTGAATGCTCTCTTTGAAACTTGGAAGCTTGAAGGCTTTGAATCACTCAACTCTTGAATCCTTGAAGAATATTCAAAAAACTCACCAAAGGATTACTTCCCCATTTGATTTTTGATATTTATATAGCTCTCCAAACCATAGATGACCGTTTATGACCGTTGGGGATGAAGATATGGCCGTTTGAAGCAAGTTAAAGAAGTTCTGCAGCTTTTGAAAACTAGCCGTTATAGTCAAGTGTTGACACTTGACCTCCAAGTGTGGACACTTGGTTCCCAGGTGTCGACACTTAGTGTCGACACTTGGTCTGCAAGTGTCAGTACTTGGTTCTGCAAGTGTCAACACTTGGCCTGCAAGTGTCAACACTTGATCTTTAGGTGTTGACACTCGGTTGAGCCAGCACTGAAACTTCTTCAAAATTAAACTTTAAGTCCTTCCAAGTCTTCCTTATATTCCAAAGTCCTTATAACTTGATTTTTCATTAATTTAAGGACTTTTTCAATCAAAATACAAGCATATCTTCATTCAACATGGTTGAGTACTAAGATCTGAAAAATACACTTAAAATACAATTAGTACTCATATATACTTAAACATTTTGTCAATCATCAAAATCAAGACCAGAGTCAACAGGTATGTTCTTCACCAAAGCAAGGAGATACATTTATGGAGTTGGAATTATCCTGTTCACCTGCTTCCATTGAACAACATATACCTCATAAGAATGATATAGGTACACATCAGACCTTTGTTTCCCAATTAAAGCAGGTTCTTACACCCTTGATGAATGTGGGGGGTGGGCACAATCACTTCATCTTGTTATCCCTGATACAGGTTTAGTTGATGTTCCTGTAATAAACTCCACCTTGTTCATATGGCCTTCTCTAGGTGATACTAGAAAGGTTGACTTTTCTAGTAATTCAAAATGAAAATATTAGTATGGAACTGTAAGAGGGCTACTAAGTTATCCTTTTGTAAATTATCTTAAAAATATGATGTGGCAATATCAACCTGATATATATTGCTTTTGGGAAACCCAGTTGTCTTCTCAAGCCCTTGACCATATCAGATGAATGATGGGACCAAGGTGGAGGATTTATAAGATATCATCTAATGGCCTTTCTGGGGGTATTATCATTACTTAGAAACTTGATATTGGTCATATTGATTTCATGAATACTAATAGACAGGTAGCCTTTGGGATCATTTCATCTGTTATTGGTCAAACTTGAATGATGGCTGTTGTCTATGCTAGTACATGTATAATTAAATGAAGATTGCTTCAAGATCAAATTTCTTATGCTAATTCTATTAACTTGCCTTTCATTGTCATTGGTGATTTTAACTATATTCTAAGCATGAGTGATAGAAAAGGAGGCAAACATTTTCAAGTCACCAGAGATATTAGAGAATTCCATAATTGTATCCGTATGGTAGGTCTTACTGATCTAGGGTTTATGGGGTCATCTTATACCTGGTGTAATGATAGACTTGGAAAAGCCAGAGTTTGAGAAGGCTTGGTCATGATTTTTCTTCCCATAGTTGGATCAATTTATTTTCAGACACTATGCTCCGACACCTTGCTAGATTTGCCTCTGATCATTCAGATTCAAAAAGCTATGGGTCAAATGTGATAGCATAAGACAAACAATTTTAAAAGCAAAGAAATCAAAAGTTACAGGTTTTCCACCATTCTGATTATCTAACTTCTCCACAAAACTAAAATTAAACTATTAAAATGGAAAAAAATATTGAAAATATTTTTTAAATACTTTTAGAAAGGTCAATAGTTATATGATGATATTCATATGCTCCAACTCAAAGAAATAGAATCTACTAATTTTCTGAATAAGATTACATCCATCTATTGAATCTATTAAGGCAATATAAAGGGAATCTTCATGCACAAGAAATCTTTTGAAGGCAAAAATCTACAATAACCTAGCTCGAGGAAGGAGATTCTAACACAAAGTTTTTTCATCACTCTGCTATTCTAAGAAGAAGACAAAATACAATTCATCACCTCTTGGATCAAAATGGTAATCATGTCAAGGATGAGGATAATATAAGAAGCATACTATTTTCTCATTTTCAAAACAAGTGGCAAGGTCAAGGGGAGCATGACACTGATGTTCTACCACTTTCCAGTATCACTATTACTTAAGTATAAAATAAAATTTTAATAAAACATGTGACTGTAAAGGAGGTTATAGCAGTGATTAAGAAAATGCAGTCTGACAAAGCTCCTGGTCCCGATAGATTTCAAGCTTTATTTTTTTAGAATTTTTGGCCTATTGTTCATAAGGGATTTTTGGATTAGGGATGGCAATTTATGACTCAACCTGCCAACCCGACCCATGTTCGACCTGTCATAAATAGGTTTTGATTTAGGATAAATAGGTTCAGGTTGTAAACAGGTCAACTCGTTTAACCCATTGAATAAATCAGTCAGGTTCAGGTTTTTTAGGCCCAACCTGTTTAACTCGTTTAACCTATTTAATATACGGGTTGGTCGGATTGAGTCGGATTAGATAAATAGGTTATCTATTTATTAAACAAGTTGGATCAGGTTGGATTGGATAAATAGATTATTCAATTATTAAATGGGTTAAACAAGTCAGGTCGAGTCGGGTTAGCATGTTATCCATTTAATAAATAGGTTAAATGGGTCAGATCAAGTTACCTATTTATTAAATGGATCGGGTTCAGTTTTTAAATTGCAACCCATTTAATAAACAAGTTGGGTTCAGGTTAAGGCTTTTCTGACCCGACCCGTATATACCCGATCTGACCCGATTGCCACCCCTATATTGGATGCTGTTGTCTTTGTGCTAAATCAAGGTACCGTGTCGATTAGCTAGAAGAAAACCTTTATAACTTTGATTCCAAGGAAGATTAATCTCTCTACTACTAATGATTATCGGCCCATCAGCCTATGTAACACAATCTAGAAAATTGTTGTAAAGATCTTGGTTAATAGAATGTGGCCCATACTTTTTTCTTTAATCTCCATTGAACAGGTGCATTTGTGCTGGGGTAGAGCATTACTGAGAATATCCTAATTAGCTAAGAAATTATGCATTCTCTAATATATGCTTCGAGGAGGAGATGTCTTGCATCAGTGAAGAAAGACATGGAGAAGGCTTATGACCGGCTTCTGTGGTCTTTCATTGTGCAAGTATTGTAACATTTTGGCTTCCATCCAAAGTTTATAGATATGGTATTTTTGTGTGTTGCAAACTTTTAATATGCTATTTTATTCAATGAATCTCCTACTGGTTGGATCCTTCTACAAAAAGGACTTCGACAAGGATGTCCTTTATCTCCTTATTTATTCATTTTATACTCTGACATTCTATTTAAATTTTTTAAATTTGTAGTATAGCAACATCTCCGAATAGTAGACACTCCAGGAAAAAATGGCCCTTGCATTTCTCACATCCTTTATATAAATGATATGCTTTTGGTAACTAAAGCAACAATCATAGATGGTATTTGTTTAAAAGCTATTTTGGATGTTCATTATACTACGTCAAGACAAGCCATCAACTCATCCAAATCTTATGCCACCTTTAGTCCATCCACTTAGAGAAATGTTAGACGAAACATATGTGCAATATTACATGTGACAAAAAAAGGGGTTGGAAATATCTTGGGATGCCTTTTTCTTGGAACAAATTAAAAATAAATGATTTCATCTATCTTACTGGGGCCATAATATCAAAAATTGAAAACTAGAAGTAGAGATCTTTATCTTTTACAATAAGAATGACTTTGATACAAACAGGTCTATCTTCTTCATCTAATTATTGCATGTTGGTCATTTATTTGCCTAATCTTATGATGACAAGACTTGAAAATGAATTTAAAGCATTTCTTTGGAGACATCCCATCAAGAGGTGAGGTATGCATTTAGTTTCATGAAAACAGATATGTGCCTTCAAACAAGATGGGGGACTTGGTATTACCTCTTTATTGGACAAAAGGGATGCAATATGTGGTAAACTAGCTGGCTGCTCAAGTTATATTGAAACCATCATCCCTTTGGGCTCAAATTGTTAGTGCTAAGTACAAATTTGCTAGGACTTGGTATCAATATAAAAAACCTTCTAATTGTTCACATATGTGGACAAAAATTGTGAGAAATAGTCTCAAGATGATATTTCAATTTATTTGGAGGATCAGATCAGGTGAGAAGAATAATCTTTTAGATGATCCTTAGGTGTCTATGCTCCCCTTAAATACTTAGACTACTTTTATTAACATGGAGATGAATGTTCAGGATTGGAAAATTTAGCATCTGCATACCTCTGAAAGATATTAGAATATTAAATTATTAGTAACTATTTTTTTCTAAAGACTTGGCTCAACATATTATTAAGATTCAAATTCCTATGGGTCTTTCGATAGATCAACTATGCTGGGCCCTTCTGAATATAATTGAGTAGTCTAAAAGGATATGTACTGAATCTTCAATCAACCTATGTGGCAACATGATCTCACTTTTAATTGGTTAAGAAATATGGACATTCTTTTGAGAGTCAAAACCTTCTATTGGAAGCTTATCAAATGCAAACTTACGTGCAAATAACTCTTATGCTATAAAAGTGTCATTAATGGAGAACAATTTATCATGATATTTGTGATAAGCTTATTGAAGATTGCAAGCATATTATGTATGAGTGTGCATTTGCTCAAGATTGTTAACAGTTAATGACTAGATAATTTGGATATACTTTTCAATTTTCCTCTTTAATAGAATTAGAAACTTTACTGTCTAATTTTCAGGTAGAGATGGATATCAAACATTCTCTTACTTATGTTGCTTGGCTTATCTAGAAGGGTAGGATTCAAAGACTTTTCCAAACTACTTTTATGATCCCTATACAAATCGCCAAGAGTACTATTATTTTTTATACTTTAAAAATAGAACATCCCGATAAAAAATAATATAAGAGCTAGTCATAGAACTGAGAAGCTATAAACCATCTATCGTCTCAATCTAATAGATCCAAACTTGTTTGTTGGCTTTCCCCATCCATGGGTATTCTTAAATTAAATTTTGATGCTTTTGTTTCTGCCAATGGTACTTTTATAGCCTATATTATTCGCAATAGCATGAGAGTATTAATTCAAGTAGAAAGTAAAATGATTTCGCAAACAACTATCCCAAATGCTAAACTTATGCTATTAGGTCTCATCTATTGTACGTCCTTTTCCATGGAGTTTCAAAACTCCACGGCCGAATGCCTGTGCGAGCGCAGGCATGTGCTCCGAGCATGACTGTTTGCTTCCATTTTTTTAAATTCTTTAATTATTTTCTTTAAATGAACCAATGATTATATTTTTATTTAATGTCAGTTATTTTGAGAGTCTTTTTGAAATTTCTTCTAAGATTTTGAATCTATAAATAGGGCTTTATCCCAGCCCTACAATGTATTTAAAAATCACAAGCTCTCTTTCACATATATTTCTTTCTTTCAAAATATTTAAAATTCTTTCTCTCTCCTATATTTTTTTATTTTAAAAATTTGGACTAAATATAAGTTGATCGGTATTCGTTCGAAATCGTGCCACTGACAACATTGGAGTATTGGCTTCCGAATTATATCTTGGAGAAGAGTGTTTGGTCCAATCATTCTTCGCATAAGAAGGGGGCTAAATTTTTTTAGGTCAGTGGGTCATCCGTCTCCCAAACCAGGCTTCCAAACTTTGTTCTATTGTATTTCTAAATGTTGACCCCACAAGGGATTTTGATGATAACCAAACATTGGAGCATGTACATTTATTTTTGACAACTCTTCAAGTGTTTGACAAGTTTTTGTAGGATGTATAACATGTTCAAACTTCAACTCCTACATTTCTACTTTCTTGTTTGAGTTGTATTGTAAATGTTTTTGTAAACAAGAACCCAATGAAAATGCTAAGAAAAATCAAGTAAAAAGGGTTACTTCTATGAGTATGTGTGTGCCATGAATTTTAGTTTGAGTTGGTTTATGTAAAATTGTAAAAGAGTTGGTGAGAGTTTTATTTAAGTTTAATTGTAAAAATCCTGAAGAAGACACTCGAGCCGACCCAAGTGAAGAAGAGCCGACTTTACTTACCGGCACGTAGCAAGGATTTTGGAATGCAGCAATCCGAGCCAACTCGATGAAAAGCGAGCCGACTCTAGTAAATCCGAGTCAACTGGAATCAGTCAGAGCCGACTCCTCTAGAGTCCATTTCCTGAAGTTTTCTGAGAACAGCCAGGCGAGCCGACCCGACCTAGAAAGAGCCAACTCTACCAAACCTAATTTCGAAAGCTGAGAAAGCGAGCTGACCCGAACTGCATCGAGCCGACTCTTCCAGAGTAAGATTTTTCTGAACCTAAGAAGAAGAGCCGACCCAAGCTGAAAAGAGCCGACTCCTCGAGTTCAAGCTTTTCAAGTTTCAAGTTCGAGCTGACCCAAGCTATCAAGAGCCGACTCGTCCAGAGTGACATTCTGTGCCCTGAGACATAGAGTCGACTGCATTAAAGATTTGGTGACTCAACCTATCGACTCGATGGATCCAAGCTGACTCGAAGGAATCCGAGCTGACTCGAATGTCATTTTCAGGTATCCAATGGCTAGTTCCAGAATTTGTTTTGAATGCTAAAAGGTGCTCCAACGGTCATAAATCATTCTCCAATGGTCCACAACAGCTAGAACTACCTTGGGATGATGGAAGACTTTAAATTTGAAGGATTTGAACTACCTTAAAGCAATCAATAAGAGAGTTCTTCAAAGAAAAGAGAGATTCATTGAATATCCTACCAACCAACAGCATAAGAGCACAAGAGCATTCAAGTCAATCTTTCAAGTCTTCATCAACTCCAATCTGAAGCTTGAAGCAATTTTTGGGAAGAAGCCACTAAAGTAATTAAAGCTTATTCAAGAGAATTCAAGTGGACTTCTATTAAGCTGCACCGACAACTATCCGACAACCTGAGTTTGTCATTTTTGTTGCATTTATTTTCAATTCAATCTTTGAATTGTTGAGTTATTGGTGAGCCCGGTTGAAAAACAAAATAGGTTCTTGGTGAGCCTTGTTAAAACCAAGGGTTAGGTTCTTGGTGATCCTGTGAAAACCAAGTTAGGTTCTTGGTGATCCTGTAAAAACCAAGTTAGGTTTCTTTGGTGAGCCTGTTAAAACCAAAGGGTGTTGGGTTTCTTTGGTGATCCCGTAAAACCAAAGTGTAGAGGTTTTGGATTGTGATCCTGTAAAACAATCCTACTGTATTCAGGTGTAAATATAGTGAAAATCCTAAGTGGTATCTTGGGTAGTAGATGTAGGAGCTGGGTTGCTCCGAACCACTATAAATTTGGTGTGTTTGTGTTGTGCTTTATCTACTCTGTTTAGCTTCTGCATTTTATAACTCTATCACAGCACCTACCACTTGCAAAGGATTTTGAATTGCACATTACTTGCTTTAAATTTTTTTAAAAAATTTCAATTCACCCCCCTCTTGGATAGCCACCTGGGCAACACTAAATTATTTTATTACACCAAAATATTCTGTCACACACATCATAAAAAATTATTTTTAAAATACTTTAAAATATATATATATATATATATATATATATATATATATATATATATATATATATATATTCATACATTATAACATCATCAACAAGGAAAGAAATGCTCATATATTTTAGAGTCAGTTATGTGTTTCTTGACTCTTACATACATTATAACATCATCAACAAGGAAAGAAATGCGAGTCAGTTATGTGTTTCTTGACTCTTACATAAGAACAAAGGAAAGCGGGTGGCATTATAAGGAAATGTTACTCTCTCAGGCATTAACAGCCTTTCGACAACATATTTGTGGGGTTTCAACTTTTTCTTTTCAGGAATTCAGTAAAATAGATGCAGATAGATTTATCATTGGGAGAGTCTTACTTAAAATCATGCAAATCTATGGACTGTAGTTCATGAATTCATCAAAATAGGTGCAAATGTATTTAATTTTCAATCTATGGACTGTAATTCAGTTCTATATTTTTGTCACCAAATTTTGGACTGCACTTTTGGGTTTGTCTCATGTATATGTATAATCTTTTATAAACTATCATAGTTCAACTATTATCAATATATTGGAGTTATAGGGCTTCTCCTTCTACCCAAAAAAAAATGTTTTTTTGTAAATCTCGTGTATGTTCTTCATAATTGGCCAAAATAATATGTGGTCTTATGCTGCTATATATATTTATATATATGAGGGTTTTTAACATACTAGTTGTTGCTGCCCAACCACCATGGCTTGTAGCTGGAGATGACCTCGGACCGTGCCTCGTCTCTCGAGAACTTGCTCGCACACCCGGACCTACAAAACAGAGGAGACCCGGGCCGGTAATCCCGGTGGGGGCACTTCGACACTCAAGTCAGTGGTGATCCAGGGGAATAGATCCTCCTAGTTGAGCCCCGTAGATGGACTCCATGCTAGGAGGAGAAACTTATGTACTTGGAGAGTGTGAATGGATTGAGAGTAGAGCAAGGAAAGTGGCAACGGATGAGAGTTCAAGCTGGATGGTTGTGTCTGTCAAGACCCTTCCGATGAGTCTCCGGTAGTATAAGCACTTGGCCTTTCAGTTGCTCTCCTGTATGCTGTCCCTTCTGCTCATTTGTTACTTACCTCCTTCTTGGAACCTTGGAGAACTCTTTTAAGCCAGGATAGCTACACGCCGCCTACCTTGGGATCCCCTCTCGCTTGCAGGCATGTGCGGTGATGTTTCGTACCATGCACGAGGTGTCTTTCCCAATTCATGATAAGGAACTGCACCATGCGCTCTAGCCCTCCCTCTGATCGCTCCACTTTGGAAAACCTGGCAGAGCCTCGATCGAGGGGGTAGCCATCCCTTGGATTCGAATCTCCTGGGTTGACTTTCTTTTTTGGATGGCGCAGACGGTCGGTCGGGAGCGTGGCACCTCGATCAAGGGACCCTTTCCCCTTCGGTGTAAGTGGAAGCAACGGCAATTATTGCGGCCTAGCGGGCTCCCCTCCATGGTCCTTGGGTGGCTTACCACCGTTCAAGGAAGGTGGTGACATCCCTTAGCCACCGGTCCTTTTGTTCAAAGTGGGGTTGGGTTCAGGGAGGAGGAACTTGACTTCGACCAGGGTGTCTCGACCTCGAGAAGCCATAGGAGTCCGAAGAGAGCAGGAGCTCGACTTCGACAGGGCATCTCGACCTCGAGGGAGCCACCTGGCGAAGGAGTCCGAAGAGAGCTGAAGCTCGACTTCGGCCAAGGCATCTCGACCTCAAGGGAGCCACCTGGCGAAGGAGTCCGGGGAGAGCCGGAGCTCGACTTCTGCCAGGGTGTCTCGACCTCGAGAAAGCCACCTGGCGAAGGAGTCCAAAGAGAGACGTCTGATGTGGCAGCTTCCTCCAACGTGGCATCTAACTGGGTTTGACATGGGTTCCACGTCGACGATCCTGCCATATCATTTGCCCCTACTCTCAAGTCCCATTGGTGCACGTCGCTCGGGGCGAAGGAAGTAAATGCGGTGCTGACATGGAAAAGCCAAAATTCGGTGCCATTATTGCCAGGATCGCCAGTGCCTCGTGGGGCGGACCTCTAATCCTATGTTGGGGTGACACATGGACTCGTCCGAGAAGGCTTTATGGCTGATGCAGAATTCAAAACAGTCATGATCGAACTGAAGTGTTGCCTTCCACCGATTGCTGACATGTGATGTAAATCCGACGGTGGTGGCTCTGGAACGGTATGATTGCGGTCTGGTCATTTTGAAAGGAAGGACAGTTCTTTGAAAACACTTCCTCTTTCAAACTCCTCATGCCCGCCAGCAAACCAAAGTCTCCTCTCTTCTCCTAGCCATCCTTTTCTCCCAAGGCTAGCTAGGTTCGTCCTTTTCGTTCTTCTTTTGCTTTTGGTTAGTTAGAGCTCATCTTTAGGTCAGGATCTTCCCGGGCTTCGTCCATCTCCTTTCTCCTCCTTCTCTGTTCTTTCTCCTTCATCTTCTTCCTTGAGATGTCCCGTTGGGGTCGCAACTTTCGTCCCTCGACCAATCTTGATGAGGCTGGGCCTTCTCGGTCGAGGACTCCTTCCTTCAATGAGGAGGAAGAAGTCCACTTCAAGATTTGCAGAGGGCCTCGTCTCACAGGAATCGTCATAGAGGAGCCTAGGGCCTGCCCTCCACATCCTCCTCTTGAAGCTTCTTTGAACCTTCTCGGTCGACTGGTCCCGATGGTATTGCTTCGGCAAAAATTGGTGAGGAGCTCTCGATCATCCGGGAGACCTTGGGTGTCTTGAATTTCATCTAGCTCTCAATCCCATGACCGGGGGAATGGGTCACCTCCAGTGGCTCGTGCTGGATTGCCCTTTACGAGGAAACCCTTACAGGGGCCTTCGATTCCCATTTCATCCCTTCTTTCTTTTCGTGCTGAGCCATTATCGTCTAATTTTGGCTCAATTGGTTTCGAACATAGTCAGGACAATTTTTTGCTTCATCATCCTCTACCACTTTCATGGGATCGTATCCCATTTCTCCTTGTTCAGGGTTTTCTTTATCCTGAAACGCCACCCGATCGAGGAGGGGTGGTCGTTCATTTCTCCGTGCCCAAAGGGCATCAGGTTCAAGATCCCCTCTTCCATCAAAGGATGGAAGAGCAAATACTTCTTTGCTTCCATCGAGGGGATCGATTGGGTTTGGAGCAACCCAGACCAGACCCCGAACCAGAAAGCTATTGTCGAGGCTGCAGATCAGGATATTTACGACCAGCTCCACATCGACCAAATCCCTTCCCTCGGGTTCTGCTGTTAGAGCAAAACCTGTTCGAAGCTGGGGTCAGCCCAATATGGGAGTTGGGTGAGTTCGGTGCAAGCTCTACTTGTTTCTATTTTCTGCTTGTCCCCTCAAACTCAGAACTAACCTCATTCTTCTTTGTGCAGGCATGAAGTACTCCATAGATGAACTCCTCGTGCTCTCCAGGAAGAGGGGTGCACCGGCAGGGGCCAGAGAGTCCCCGTCGAAGAGGGCTCGAAATGAGGACAGCACGAGGGATGCATTTGCCTCACTATCTGAGCCGAGCAGGAGGATGGTCGAACTTGTCCCTGAACTGCCAAGGCAACGAGACTTGCCCCCGGTCTGAGAGCCTAACATGGTCATCTAGGCCAGGTCCGTTGCCGTCGCCATGGCGCCCCCACCTCCTGAAATCATCGAGGTGGAAGCAAAAGAAGAGCAGGAAAGGAGGGAGCCACCGTCAGCGGCGCCGTCCGGAGTGGTGGCGAGCCCCCACAGAGATTCCGAGATGCCCTCAACCAGTCACGGGGGTGATGCCGTGGTAACGACAAAGAAGAAGAACTCCCGCAAGTTGCCCTTCGAGGTGGCACCGGATGCCTCATTGGTCCGGGATCGGGCCCTCGCCAAGCGCATAATGGACTTCACCATCCAACCGTGCAATCGACGAGAAAAAGCAGGAAGGCTCCTAGCCGACGCGATCCTTGGCACCTTTCTGTAGCTCTTCTCGGTGGGTACTCCTGTCTTTTCCTCTTTCCCTTTCTCTTCTTTCTTTTCTTCTTCTCTATTCTTTTGGCTGATGTCTTCCTTGGTGTAGCTTGGTTTGAACCTCTTGCTCATACAAGACTACTGCAAGAACTGGGCCAGAGGGACAAGTAGCGAGTGCTACAGCTTGACTCGCTGGCGGCCAAGGTCAAACTGAAGACAGACATGGCATGGAAGGTCGAACAAAAGAACAAGAAGTTGAGGACCGAGGCAGTAGGCACCGAGAAGCACCACAAAGGCCTGGAGGAGTCCTTAGACTGGGAGAGGAATCAGGCCAAATGCCGGGCCGAGGAGCTCAAGGCCAGGGATGCTAGAGTGGAAGAGCTTAGCATAAAAGTGGAATGAGAGAGGGAGCAGGCTCAAACCTTTCGGGCTTAGCTAGAGGCGGTAAAGGAGCGGGCTGCTGCCGCCGAGAGGAAGGCTGCTGCCATCGAAGAGAAGGCTGTGATGGCGGTCGACTTAGTGGATGCTACAAAGAAGGAGGCCACCGAGGTAGTGCCAAATTATAAGGCCTCGAAGGAGTTCGATGCTGAGTTCCACGAGCTGGCCATGGACTCATTCTTCAAGGGGTTCGTGTTCTGCCGGTTCAAGATGGTGGAGCTCATTCCGGACATGAACCTGGATGGGCTCGCCTTCCTGGCTGCTCCGTGCGAGATCCCAATCTTGGCCTTGGCTAAATCGAAGGAACCCGTGGCTGCCGTCGACGTAGCCCTGCCATCGGAGGTCCTGGACGTAGCCCCACCACCGGAGGTCCCAAAAGATGTCATCCAAATTATGCACCATCCCGGGAAGGAGCCAGTGGAGTAGCATGGGAGCCTCCATTTTTCTTGTACCTCTTATTTTATTGTTTCTATCTGGGCTGCCCGGCCTATCGAGGCCTAGAGATAATGTAATACCTTGAAAAATCTTTAATGAAATTTTCTTCTACCTTGTTTCATTTGTTTCCTTCCAGATTCTCAATGCTCTGGCAATTTTCCTTTCTTTTCTCCTCGATTGCCCACGCACATGTCTTTGCTAAGGTGTCTTGCCTTAAGGCTTTAAGTCCTTGGGCTCTTTCCTACCGAGCTCCGGGTATGCGAGGCGATTAGTAAGGAAGTCCTTGACTCGCTGAGTTGCTCCCATCCCATGAGCAGCATGGAAATAGGGCTTTGTGTGCTTCCTCGGAAGAGGTCTGTTCAACCTCGGATGGAACCATCTCCAAGCATGCACGGTGCCACCGAGCCAGGATGTTGCACTCGGTAGGCCCACCAGGTGACTATGAGGTGCCATGCTTCGAGAGTTTCCGGGCTTAAGGTGTGGGCTTCTAGAGTTTTCGGGCTTGGAGTGTCGGTCTTTAGGAGTTTTTGATCTTGGAGATGACAGGCTTCAAGAGTTTCTGGGCTTGGAGTACCAGGCTTCAGGAGTTTCCGAGCTTGAGATGTCGGGCTTCATGAGTTTTCGGGTTTAAAGTGCCAGGCTTCAGGAGTTTCTGGGCTTGGAGTGCCAGGCTTCATGAGTTTCCGGGCTTAGAGTGATGGGCTTCAAGAGTTTTCGGGCTTGAGATATCGGGCTTCAGGAGTTTTCGGGCTTAGAGTGCCGAGCTTTAGGAGTTTTTGGGCTTGGAGATGTCAGGCTTCAGGAGTTTCTGGGCTTAGAGTATTAGGCTTCAAGAATTTCTGGGCTTGAAAGTGCCGAGCTTCAGGAGTTTCTGGGCTTGGAGATGTCAAGCTTGGAGATACCGGGCTTCAAGAGTTTTCGAGCTTAGAGTACCAGACTTCAAGAGTTTCCGGGCTTAGCTTGCCAGACCTGGGGTCAAGCAGTGACATTCCTGCAAGGTAAAAGTGATTTGCACAAAGAGGATCTTTATCATTAATGGAGGAAGGCCTTACATTACTGATAATACATTCTCAGATTATTGGCGTTCCAAGTCTGCGAGAATCTTTTACTGTCCATCTCCGCTAGGTAGTAAGCTCCATGGGAAAGAGCCTCGACCACCTTATAGGGACCCTCCCAATTCGGCGAGAGCTTGCCACACTCTCAGGGTTAGGAGGTTTCAGCCTGGCGCAGCACCAGGTCGCTTGGGTAGAAGATCTTTGGCATCACTCGCATGTTGTAGTACCGAGCTACCCGCTACCGGTAGGCCGCCATCTGGAGTTGAGCCTTGTCTCTTGTTTTCTCGAGGAGGTCCAAGTTGAAAAGAAGGCGGGTTGGATTTTCTGCTCATCATACTGTTCCACCCGTAGTGTGGGCACACCAAGTTTGATCGGGATGACGGCTTCCACGCCGAAGACGAGGCTGAAAGGCGTCTCATTTATAGTCGTCCTGGGTGTTGTGTGGTAGGCCCAAAGAACGCTGGGAAGTTCTTCTACCCACATACCCTTGGCTTGGTCTAGCCTGGTTCGGAGACCCTAGAGGATAGTCTGGTTGGTCACCTCGGCCTCTCCATTGGTCTTGGGGTGAGCCACCGAGGTGAAGCGATGTTGAATGCTGAGATTGGTGCAGAACTCCTCAAACTCTCAATTATTGAATTGCCGTCCATTATCGGTGATGATGTTGCGGGGGAGCCAAAATGACAGATGATCGACTTCTAGAAGAACTGGCAGACCTTGGCTTCGGTAATCCATGCTAATGGCTCTGCCTCCATCCATTTGGTAAAGTAGTCAATAGCCACTATCAGGAACTTGCATTGCCTGGATGCAGGAGGGAATGGACCAAGGATGTCCATCCCCCACTAGGCGAACGACCAGGGAGAGGAGAGTTGGGAGAGTGGCACCACTGGTTGATGCTGTATGTGGGCATGACGCTGGCAGCGGTCGCACTTCCTCACGATGTTGGCGGCATCCTCCCTCATGGTTTTCCAGTAGTACCCCTGATGGAGAGCCTTGTACGCTAGCATCCTCCCTCTGACGTGATTCCCGTAGAGGCCTTCGTGTATTTCTTGGAGCACGAAGTCTGCCTCTGTGGGTCTCAGGCACTTCAGGAGCGGATATGAGTAGGATCTGTGGTAGAGTTGCCCGTCCATCAGGACGAATCACACGGCCTTCTTCTTGATGAGGCCGACCTCCGTTCGTTCTTCTGGTAGGGTACTGTCAGTGATGTATTTGATGTATTGGTCCATCCAGCTGGGCTTCGGGGTAACTTGCTGGACTTCTTCGGGAGCTTTGTAGCTTGGATTTCCAGGTACTCAACATGGGCACGTCCCAGTGACGAGTCCGGCAAGGTCGCCTCAGGTACTCAACATGGGCACGTCCCAGTGATGAGTCCGGTAAGGTCGCGAGCCTTGATAGAGCATCAATGCGAGCGTTCTCTCCGTGAGGGATATGGGAGATATTGAAGCGCCAAAAGCCTGTCATGCTCGAGCGGACCTACTCCAGGTACTTTATCATCTGGGGATCTTGGGCCTCATCTGTACGGACAAGAACCGAGCTGACGGCCCCCGGGGTGACCGCTAGATACAGCATGAGTTCCTCTCCTTCCTCCGGCCTAGAGAGTAGGGACGGTGATGCCAAGAACTTCTTCAACTCCTCAAAGGCTGCTTTGCATTCTTTGGTCCAGGTGAAGTCAAGCACTTTGCACAGTGCCTTAAACAAAGGTAAGCAGTGGTCAGTCGACCTCGAGATGAATCGGCTCAAGGCTGCAATTTGGCCCGTTAGGCACTGGATTCCCTTTCCCTCACAAAAGGCTCAAGGCTCAAGGCTCAAGGCTGCTTTACATTTTTATTTCCAGATTCCCTCTCCCTCACAAAAGGGAGTACATTTTCCAAACTTTCTCCTTCCCGGGCCCTCTTAGGGGCATGCTCGATTCCCCAACATATCATCCCCATAGCCTTCTCAGTGGGCCGGTTGTCGACTGCATGGACCGGAGGGGGAGCAGCGAGCGCCTAAGGTTCCGTCGGGGTCTTGCCCCCCACGAACCTTCTGAGGTAGCCCCTCTTTATGAGGTCTTCAATTTCTCTCTTGAGGTGGCGGCACTCCTTGGTGTCGTGGCCGTGGTCGTGGTAGAATTGGCAGAACTTCGTTTTGTCACGACCGTTAGACAACCTTAGTGAGGGTAGGCTTCATAGGTAGCGCTTGTCCTCAATCTTTATGAGGATCTTCACCCTCGGGGTTAGGAAAGGTGTGTATCTTTCTTCTAGGATGGGGTCGCTCTTCGGCTTCGACCCTTGATGGAAGTTCGGGATGGCTGGCCCGGGCTTCCGCACTCCAGACGTCTCCCTAGGAGATGGCTTCTTCAGTGGCTTCCCATCTAGCTCCCTCCTCGTACGGTCTGCTTCCTCGGTGTGGATGTACTTATGAACATGGAGGAGTTCGAAGTACATCTTTGAAGGCTTCTTGTCCAGTGAGTAGGTTAGACGGGAAGTCCTGAGCCCTCTCTTCAGTGCCAGCATGGTAACTAGCTCGTCCAAATTGTAAATCTCTAGTGTGGCAACATTGAAGCGGGCCACACAGTCTTGCAGGAGTTCATGGTCTTGCTGCATGATGGAGAAAAGGCTGTCCGCATCTCGTGGCACTTTCCGACAAGTGTCAAAGTGGGCCATGAACTTCCTCTCCAGCTGAGCAAATGAGCTGATGCATTCAGGCTCGAATAGGTAAACAGACTCAAGCCACCTTCTGGAGGGTGGCTGGAAAAGCGACGTAGAGGAGAGCATCGGTCGCCCCCTGGATTCTCATGAGGGCCTTGTAGCTCTCAAGGTGGTCCAGGGGGTTGGTGGTCCCGTCGTAGGGATCCACCTGCGGTATGCAGAACCGACCCAGGATCGGTTCCTCTTGGATCTCTCGGGAGAAGAGGGGACGGGCATCATAGCCCGCAGGCTCGTGGGGGGAGCCTTACAACTTCACAAACTGGTGGGATAGCTATTCCAGCTTGCGCTCCTATTCCTCAAGGTGCCTTTCTGCCATGCGCTTGATGGCCTCGTCGGTTGAGCCCTCCACTGAGGCCGATGGAGGAGGTGATGGTGGCAGCTGAGGGGGGTCGTGATGGGGGGCCTTGCTTCTGTGACCTCAGTGGTGCTTGACAGCAGCTTGCTCGAAGGTCGGGGACCGGCTCTCCCGATCGGCTAACCCGGTCCACTGTCTCTTCATCGAGGTCCTGTGGCTTCGCTGGCGATCTGTTGTGGCACACGATAGCAAAGGCCTTCCTTGGAAGGACCACAGGTTGTCGCAAGGTGCAATGGCTTAGGTCGCGAGAGTCCCTGGCTATTGGTGGGTGGCCAGGGATCAGTGCTGATGCTGCAACTGGTGCACCGTTGCAGTTAGAAGCTACATTTGCTGGACGAGTGCGGCCAGCTGAACATCCACTGGTGGTGGTTGCGATGAAGTGGGGAGCTCCCTCTCTGGACTGTGTGGATCCCCATGGGAAGGAAAATCCCCCGCACGACTAGTGGAGACCTCCCTCGCATGTGTCATCACCATGCTCCTAGTGGGGCTACTCACAAGGGGATTGGCTTGGATCAAAACGTGTCTACCCCCCTACCTGGTGTGCCAATTTGTTGCCGCCCGACCACCATGGCCTGTAGCTGGAGACGACCTCGGACCGCGCCCTCGTCACTCGGGAACCTACTCACGCACCCGAACCTGCAAAATAGAGGAGAACCGAGCCGGTGATCCTGGCGGGGGCACTCCGATGCTTAAGTCAATAGCGATCCAGGGGAACATATCCTCCTGATTGAGCATCGAAGATGGACTCCATGCTAGGAGGAGAAACTTATGTACTTGAAGAGAGTGAATGGATTTAGAGTAGAGAAAGAGAAGTGGCAGCGGAGGAGAGTTCAAGCTAGATGGCTGTGTCCATCGAGACCCTTCTGGTGAGTCTCCGGTAGCCTAAAGTACTTGTTCTCTCGGTTGCTCTCCTATATGCTGCCCCTTCCATCCATTTGTTACTTACCTCCTTCTTGGAACCTTAGAGAACTCTTTTAAGCCAGGATGGCTGCACGCCACCTACCTTGGGATCCCCCCTCGCTTGCGGGCACGTGAGATAATGTTTTGTGCCATGCACGAGGTATCTTTCCCCATTCATGATAAGGAACTGCACCATGCGCTCTGACCCTCCCTCTGGTCGCTCCACTTTGAAAAACCTGGCAGAGCCTCGATTGGGGGGCAGCCACCCCCTGGATTTGAATCTTCTAGGTTGACTTCCTCTTTTGGGTGGCGCAGATGGTCAGTCGGGAGCACGGTGCCTCGATCGAGGGACCTTTTTCCCTTCGGTGTAAGTGATAGCAGGGGCAATTATTGCAGCTTGGCGAGCACCCCTCCGTGGTCCTTGGGTGGCTTACCGCCATTCGAGGAAGGCAGCGACATCCCTTAGCCACCGGTCCCCTCGTCCGAAGTGGGGTTGGTTCAGAGAGGAGGAACTCGACTTCAGGTAAGGCATCTCGACCTCGAGGGAGCCACCTGGCGAAAGAGTCTGAAGAGAGTAGGAGCTCGACTTCGGCCAGGATGTCTTGACCTCGAGGGAGGCACCTGGTGAAGGAGTCCGAAGAGAACCAGAGCTCACTTCGGCTAGGGCGTCTCGACCTCGAGGGAGCCACCTGGCGAAGGAGTCTTAGGAGAGCCAGAGCTCGACTTCGGCCCGGGCATCTCAACCTCGAGGGACCAACCTGGCGAAGAAGTCCGGGGAGAGCTGGAGCTCGACTTTAGCCCGGGTGTCTCGATCTCGAGGGAGCCACCTGGCGAAGGAGTCCGAAGAGAGCCGGAGCTCGACTTCGGCCAGGGCATCTCGACTTCGAGGGAGCCACTTGGCGAAAGAGTCCGAAGAGAGACGTCCAACATGGCAGCTTCCTCCGATGTGGCATCTGACTGGGTCTGACATGAGTTTCACATTAGCGATCCTGCCACATCACTAGTAAATATTTGTCTTGATACATGTATAAATTGGCAACCATTGCAATCAAAAGCTAAGGTTATTTCATTAAAAAAATTTGAATACATATTATTAATTTGATTTTGGACATGGCTTTGTTATATGCAAACAAAACCTATGGCCTTCTTAAAGTAATCTCGCATGTACTTCTGGTGATGAGAAAAACCAAACAAGACATGTTTTGTCAGTCGCATGGGAAAGTGCTTGTCTGGCCTTGCAACTAAATGCATTTATTAATATAAATCATGATCCTTGAACTCTATTTGGAATATGGATCACTTTTGGCACATGCCATAGAAAGTACTTAAGTGTGTCATTTTGCTCCTCCTCTCATCCAAAGTACTGATAAATTCAAGCTCTTTTAGGATATCAATATTGAAGGGAATTTTAACTATAACAAGAATGCCATTTATGGTGTGGTCAAAGTTCCATGATCAGATCAAGGAGTAGATACGAAATATCTCATAAAAAGGAAGGATCTTATCTTGAATGCAGTAGAAAATAGATCAAGGCTGCTGAGTCTTAGCTTCATGAGAGCTGCAAGAGTTGCTCCTCCACTTCGCATGCATTTTGAAAGCAATGTAGAAGAAAAGTGAATGAAGGCATCTCTATCTCTTATTATGAGAGGGGTTTTCGCATGCCCCCTATTCTCACGCTGAGAATAGATTTCTATTCTCAACGAGAGAACAGATTGGTTCTCCTTTTAATTTTTTTTTAGATTTAGATTTATTGAAATTTAAAATTCAAATATGTTCAAATTCAAAATTCAAATATATTCGAATTAAGAATTCAGATTATTCGAATTCAAAATTTAAATTTGTTTGAATTCAACATTCAAATATTGTAGGGTCAGGTTCATAAGTTTAGGTCTTAACTGAATTAGGACTCGAATCCAAGACCCTTATCATCCAAGCTAGCCAAGCATAGGATTCCTATGCTGGTGCGGTTTACACCTCATTATTTGGATTACAAGCTAATCCAATTTCACCCTAGAATTAAGCCAGTAGCTAATGTCTAGTACTAACTAGACATAGCCAGTATTTAATTCTATATGACCTAATACTTAATTCTTGATTAAGTAAATCTATTTGTTTGTCAAGTCATCTATTTCCAAATTAAACATGTAAATCTTAGGTCAAGTTTTTCGCGCGTCACTTGATAATATGCATGACTTTTAGATTCAAATACTAAGCCGATAGCAAAGAAACTATTTCCTATACTAATCAAAGTGACCATCTAGCAATGATACCTAATATCAAGCCTTAAAAGGCCAAGAAATGAGTCATAGTGACGACTCCAAGAGTCTAAGACAGATTAAAGTCCTAGGGCTAGACCAGGTTCATCTTTTGGTGAAGGTCCAGCCCTCCATGATCTTGAGACCCAAGTTTTGGGGCCTTGAAAGCTCGAGGCCCAGGAGAATTAGGTCTTGAGGGGACTAACATAGGTTTGAACCAGGTTCGGGTCCAAGAGGGTGAGTTCATGGCAAGACATGGGTATATATAAGCTTGGGTGAATGTATTCAGGTTGGGATAGCCTAGGAAGTTAAGTTGGTTACGTTGAGTACATTGTATAGGGTTATATATATGCATTGTATGTAACCTAATTGAAGAGGAATGAAGCCCTAACTTCTCCCTTTTGCACCAACAGTCCGGTGTAGCTTTGATTGAGTAGGATAGCATCTAGACTTAGTTATCTAAGTCCCTTAGTCATGCAAGCACTTGAACCGAACTGTAGAAAGTCGGTTACCAAGTGGAGTCTGAATTAGATGGAATGGGACTAAAATGGGATGAAACCTGAATAGGATGAGGTAAAGTCCGAATGGGATAAAACTTGAATAGAATGAGATGGGACCCTAATGGGATGAAACCCAAATAGAATTGGATTGGGCCGAAATAAGATAAAACTTAAATGGGATGGGATGGAACCTGAATAGAATGAAACCTGAATAGGATGGGATAAAACCTAAATGGGGTAAAACCCAAGTAAGATGAGATGGAAATAATAGAATCAAAATAAGAACTCTAACGAGTATCACCTGGTCAGTTCAAAGTACCATGTTGATTAACACCTTTTTCTATTTTGATTCCTTCATCGTTATTATCATCAATAGCTAACATTTGTGCAATCTCAACTTATTGAGCAGCTTATAACTCATCCTGTTGCATGCAAGAATCAATCATAGCATTAACAGCAAAAGTTAAAGTCAAAAAAATTCATGAACAATAAACACATCTCTAGCAGCTACAACCAAAGCCAACTGTTATTGACGAGCCATGCAATGCACATAATATGCACAAGGACATTCATTGAGAAATAATGCATGCAATCCTTTCCATTCACTTCTCATGTTACTAGCCCCATCATAACCTTGACTATGTAGATTTTGGACATCAAAACTATGGTAAGAAAGAATAGCACAAATTGAAGAAAACAAAGTGGCTGTAGATGTATCATTAACATGAACAAGATCCACGATACGTTCTTGTATGCAGCCTTCAATGTCAACAAAATGAAGAATAATAGCTATTTGTTCGCTCTTGGATTTATCACTTGTTTCATCAATAATAATACAAAATTTAAAATTTTCAATATCTTCTCATATTTTCTTTCTCACATTGTTTGCTAAAATATGCAAGATCACTTTTTGAATCATAAGAGATGTGTACTTTGTATGTAATGGAGCATTCTTTAAGACAACACTTTTTACTTCATCATTATAAAATATTGCAAATTTAATCAACTCAAGAAAATCTCCATAGTTCAGAGAATTAACAGACTCATCGTGAGCTCTAAAAGCCATCCCTTGAAATTCAAGCTAGCGAATGGCATTAATTAATATTTTGACCTATAGCCTATTCTTCTTATTTTGTTCTTCTAATTGTCTCTCTATTAGTTTATCAATATGCCCAGGTCGGTTTAATAAAGCTGAACAATATCTTACAGCATTGTTATATAGATAACATTGATCTTATCTCATATATGTAAGAAAAGCACAATTCTTTCCACATTTTACCTTTTCTTAATTTCTTAAATTAGTAATTGTAAATGCATCATAACCACTTTGTATGCTTGGTTTTTTTGAAAAAAGATTACATGGAAGATAATATAGCATCCTTTGCAAGAGAATATTCAAGCCAAGAAGATTCAATACCAAGAAGCTTGAAAACAATGATGGTGCTTTTCTCCAGAAAATGAAAAAGTAGAAAGTTTGATTTGATAAGGTCCAGATCTCAAATAAGCCCTTCTTATTTCATCTCATTGATTAACTGGATAATCCTACATAGGTTTACGTAATCCTAGATCACGTTCTATATTAGAAAAACTAGGAGAATTTTAAACCATTGGAGATAGAGGAGAAAGATCCTTAACTACTAAAGATATAAAGATCGAATGACTTGCTTACTTGAGTTAAAATACTTATTATTATCTTCTTTTTGTTTTTTGTTTTGGCCAGGCCCCTCATTATCTCCTTGAGAACTACTTTCCTCACTTTTTTAAAAGAAGAAATTAAGTTTTTTTTGCTTCCGGTACTCATGATTAATTTCCAAGCAAAGAATGACCTAAAATAATAACAATTAAAAAAGAAATTACAATAAAAATGAGCAACTCATTAATTTACTAATTAATCATATAAACTATATTATTAGAGAACAAAATACAAATCATAAATACATTAAATCAATTTATAATTTTAAACTAAAATTTAACAAATTAAATTTTAAACTAAATTTAATAGAAAGAAGACAACTAAATACATATAAATTATTTAAGAATTACTCAATTTTAATTTTTTTCTACTGAATCACTGATACCTTCTTCGATCAATTGATGCGATGATGCCCAACGATGGTGGAGGGCTAGTAGGATGCTGATGCTAGCTTTTAGTGGTTGTTGGATTTCTTGCAAGCTGATTACATCATGCACGACATGGAGGAGGGGGAAGGGGGAGTTATCCTATTAAAAAAATAAAACACCATGGCAGCCGGAGGGGAAGGAAGAGGGGATGGGGTTTGGACAAAAGTCATGAAACGGATGTTGTTGTTTTATTACCCACTTACCCTATTAAAAAACCAAAAAGCACGGATGAAAGTCATGAAACAAACATTTTGTTATCCTTTTAAAAAAATAAAAAAGCACTGGGGGTGGATGATGAAACAAAACAAAAGTTTAAGTAATGATCTGCTACCTTGGGATACTTGCTGCTTCGATGTAGTCTAGTGTACAGCTGTCCACCCACATAGTTATGAAGTTACGAGGCTTATCTAATGTGCCCACCTAACCATCCCAGCACCTGCTCTTTTCCTAGCTAATTCCCAGAGAGAGAGAGAGAGAGTGGCAATACTGTAATATATAACAAAGAAGGTGGCTTTTGGTAGTTAGTGGGGGGGGGGGGGGGGGGTGATGCGTGTCGCAATGCATCGATTTAGAACTTAATTTCACTATTCTAAAGGGTAGAATAGTGGGAGTAAGGATCGATCCCACAAAGACTTTGGGGTTATCTTGAAAAAGTATTTTCTTTTGATTTAAAATAAACTAAAATAAACTAGAACTAATGCAAGAAATAGATGCAAATAATAAATTCGTGAAAATAATTCAGATATGACCTATCTCAAGAGTACGGCCCGTACCGGTGGATCACGGCCCGTCCCTTAGGTATAGGTCAGTCAAAATTAATTCACTTCGACTTACCTTAGACGCTAATCCAACATGACTCTAGCATTATTAAAATAAAAATAAACAAACATGGATTAATATGAAGCAAATAAATATTTATTCCATAAAAGATTGGGGTACAGAGAAAATAAAAGAAAAGTAAGGGAACAAGGGTCCCTTTCTCCCTTTTTATCCGACTCTGACTCTCTGTCACAGCAACAGGTGGAACCTCCCAAAAATTCTTCTTTTTTTCAGAAGAGAATCACCGAGGTATTTATAGATGAAAAATACCGTGTCGGGTCCGTGTGGGAAGCGCGGTGATTTTCCTCATCTCAATCTGATTTTCAAACTCTGCGCTATCTCCTTTATATGATATTTTTTTTTTACGATCATACCCATCTCAAAAATCAAACTCAAAAATTCTATCGCACGATCCCGCGTCCATCCAGCGTCGTCCGACATCTCTTCTCGTTCCGATACTTCCTTGTTTTTGGACATCCCGGTCTGAATGACGGTGACAAGCAGCTGGGCAGACGGCGCTGCGGCGAACGGTGGCTGGTTGCTCGTGGCTCGCAGACGGTGGAGGCAGCTTCGGCGGACAGCAGAGGGGCAGACACTGCTCGCTGGCGGAGGCGGACACGCGGCTGGGGAACACAGCTCGCGGCAGAGGCGGCTTCGCACGGGCAGACGGGCGCTGCGAACGGTAGAGGGGGCTCCGGCTGGGCAGACGGGCGCTGCGGCGAGGATGGCTTGGGGCGGACGCGCGGCTGCAGGCGGCGAACGGAGGCAGCTGCAGCGGACGGTGGCTGGGCGGCGTGGAGCGGCGCTGCGGCTTGGGCGGAGACGGACACGCCTGTGGGGCGGAGAGCGGCTGCAGGCGGCTCGCGGAAGGTGGCGGATGGCGCGCGGCTCCAGCTGGGCACGGTTGGGCAGTGGACGGTGGCGTGGCCGTGGCTTCGCATAGCGCTGCCGGTGGCTCGCGGATGGTGGAGATGGGCGGCGGCGCGGTCATGTGGACGGCGGCTGGGCGGACGGGCTATAGCGGACGGCGTGGCTCGCTGCGGCGGAGGCGCGGCTGGGCGGCGGAGACGGCTGCAGGCGGCGTAGACTGCTGGGCGGCGGAGCTCGCGGACGGCGGCGGAGGGCGGACGGCGTACATGCCTATGGGGTGGAGCCGGCTTCTGACCATTTTCTGGCCGAACGGTGACTCTTCGGCCGGCGGGAAGGTTGGCGGCGGCTTCGGCGGTGCCGGGGGAAGCTCTCCGACGAGTTTCAGCGCGATCGGAGCATGGTGGTCCACGGCTTTGCCCGTGGACCGGCAGCAATGGCTGCCATGGACCGGAAGGTCGTGCGGTGGACCATTGAGCCGGTCCACCGTAAGCCATTGAAATTTTAAGTTTCGCTCTAAAAATCGTGTAGCTTTGAAATCCGTGCTAAAATCTTTTAAATTCCATTTCGGGTCCGTTCGAAGTCCGAATTACATTCCGTTTGCATCGTTGGACTCCTAAAATCAATATCTACATGTTTATGGAGCCAATTCCTACAAAGTATCATAAAAAGTATCAATTTTAATCAAATAAAGTTGGTTAATTTTCATTATTCTAATGTCTAACAGGGGGATCTTATCAAAGCTTTGATTAAGTTAAATGTGGGGTGGGGGCGCAGGGGGTCTCAAGTCTGGGGGGGTCATGGCCCCCCGTGCCTCCACATAGTTCCACCATTATATTGAGTGTTAATCATTTTAAGGACTTCATCATGATCATAAGAGTTTTATATGGAAGATGTAAGATATGATGAACTATCAAATAACATTTATTAATATAATTCAAATTACAATTCATATACAAAATCATAATTATCTATTACTAGATGATTAGCTTTAGGGCACATTCCCAACAATCTCCCACTTGAACTTAAAGCCTATCAGATCTGTATCTAATACCCATTTGCCATTTGTCTTCATCGAACTCCTTAATTATAAGGGCTTTAGTGAAGGAATAAGCCAGGTTTTCTTTGCCATTGATCTTTTAAAATCAATATCACCTCTATCAACAATCCCTTAAACAAGATGACCGCATCACATAATGTGTTTGATTCTTTAGTAGGACTTGGATTCCTTAGCTTGAGCAATAGCTTCAGTACTATCACAATATAGTAGAACTGGACCATTAATAAGGGGAACCACTTTGAGTTTAATATGAGTTTCCTTAACCAAACGACCTCTTTAGCAGTATTAGATGTTGCAATATATTTTGTTTCGCATACATAGTCATCTACAGTGTGTTTCTTGAAACTTTTTCAGCATATCACCCACCATACAAGGTGAATATATAACCAGACATTTTTACTGTCATCATGGTATGACTGAAAACTAGAATATATATATCCTACAAGTTTTATGTTAGTGTCTCCATAATTGAGCTATTGATCTTTAGTATTTCTCAAATACTTAAGAATAGTTTTTACAACCTTCCAATACTTCTCACCTGGATTAGATTGATATCTACTTGCTACCCCTAGTCAGTTGGCCACATCAGGCCGTGTACATGTCATGGTGAACATAATAGATCCAACTATAGTACGAATACTAGTTCACATGCCACCATTTGGCTTGACTAAACCAGATCCATCTATCTTGTAATTTTGTTAGTAGGAGTTTTTAATTTCAATAAGTTGTTATTTTTTCAATGTATTAATTTTAGCAGCTACTATGTTATTTCAAATCATCATATATACTACATGGATACCACCTCATCATTGCATCACCACCTAAGTTGGAGCCTTCTTAATGAACTTTTGATGTTGCCCAAAGAGAGTACTAGAAGATTATCTTAAGAAGTCCACATGGCAGCCATTGGTTGGTATGATGACATGGTTCAAGTTTATCAGAAGATGGAGCTATTTATGGTACAAATAGAATTTGCTTATTAGAATTTGGATTGTTTTAAATTATTAGTGTTTGGATTATTTTAGACTTTTATTATTTTGTTTATAAATATCTATGCATTGGAACTTTTAGAATAGAATGAAATTTGAGAAAAAAATAAAGCTATTTCTTTATTTCCCATTCTATATATTCTCTCTCCCTCTTGGTTCGTCCCCTTTCTCCCTCTGAGCTTTTCTTCTTTCTATGCTTATCTCACCCCAGTGCTAAATACTAAATCCTAAACTCTTCTATACATCACTGCCCCTCCACAATTTGAGAAGTCAATCTGAAGTGACACTCGATGATGCCATATTCTGGATTCATAGAGATCTTCCACGGATTGGAATCGCCATCGCCTTCGGCAGTCTAAATCTTCTAAAATCAAATTGAGCGATCATCTGGGCGATACCTTCATAAATCTTTTGTGAAGATCATTATTACTAGCAAAGAAATTCTTTCTTGAATATTGTTAGATCTGAACTTGAACTACAAAGCCTAATCAAGAAGGAGATTTCTCAATCACCTTCGATCCAAGCCTCTTAAGATCAAATGGATATTTACATATGCTAGGAAGATCTATCTACTCTCATCATTACTCTTCTTCTTAAAAAAAAGTTTAGATCTTGATTAAATTTGCTTACACTTATTCATCTTAATTACTGATATTTTTATTTATTTTATTTAAAAAATTAGTTGCATCTTCATCCACATACTTGTCCTGTATCATATTGGTATCAGAGAACTAGGTCGATTAGGTTTTGTGTTATGTATTATTTTATGTTTCATGCAATAGTTCTTTCAAGATTTATATTTATTTACACAAAATCAAAAAATATAAGTTTTATTATTTTGAAAACCTTATTTGATAAAAAACTCAAAATTTCATCATTTTATTATCCAAAATTATTTGCAAACTATATTATTTATATACAGAACTCGTTATGCACTATTTTCTATTCCGCACAATAATCTTTATAAAATTTGTTTTTATCTATAAAAAAATATAATTTTTTTTTATTCTTTTGGAAACATTATTCGATAAGGAATCCACTCCTAAATTTTTTCCTCAAAATTCCATCATTTTATTATCCAAAATTATTTGAAACTTTATTATTCGCATACAAGACTCTGTTCTGTACTATGTTCTATTATGCACAACAGTCTTTTCAAAATTCATTTTTATCTACAAAAAACCAAAAAAAAATATAATTTTTATTGTTTTAGAAACCTTATTTGATAAGAAGTCCACCCCTAAAATTTCTCCTCAAAATACTATCATTTTATATTCTGAAATTATCTACAAACTCTATTATTCACATTTAGGACTGCTCAGGTAATGGAAGGAAATTCATTATTTATTATATAAGAATCCAAAAATTATAAAATTTATTTTGCTAGAAATTAGATTCGTAGGAATCCAAACCCTAATTGTTTGATCCCAAATATAGGCTAAGATCATTTCTAAATTTGACTAGCACTACAAAACTTGTTCTGCTAAAATTCTGGTTTTGTTGCATTACATTATTCATAATATAATTAAGGGCACATTCATTATTAAAAGATAAGGTAGGGATTTCATCACCCTTCCATAGTTCACAAACCACTAAGTTGCATCTTAGAACCTAGACTTTAATTTAAAATTAATTAGACATCAATCCTAGGATTCAACTGAGTCAGTTCATGTGGTTCGTTAAGACTTAGTGTAAGTTGAGCCTGCAATCTACTCTCGAAACTAGTGTCTAAGGCAAGCGATTAAGTAGAAAACACCCAAGCTAGCTCATAGTTACTTAATTAGGACCTTATGAGAGCAAGGGGAGCCTCCCATGACTACACCCCTTACCTGGCTGGTTGACAAAATTAGATGGTAGATTCAATTTGTGCTTTGTTCGATTCATTACACATCGAACTTTAGGTCTAGGCAACCCTTAGACTTATTATATTGCATGTATACCCGAGCTGGAATCGAGTACCCACCGATGTCGGAATAACCAAGTCCAAGCAGTAATCCTATGATGGAGGCCATCCTGAAGAGTCTAGACAACTTAACCCATTTAGTATAGAATTATGGCCAAAAAATAGAAGACTTAGAGGATGCTCGAAAGAATTAGACTATAGAATTAAATCGAAAGACCCCTCTAGTGCCTTTAGCTCTGAATGAGCAGACCCCACCTCAAGATTTAAGGTTAGGTCTTTAAATAGGCCAATGTCTAGAAGGTCGACCTTACCATGAACCTGTTGACCTGGATGATTAAATAGTAAGGAATGCAAAGGTTGATGGACCTAGTTTTGATGGAAATTTAGATCTAAAGAAATATTTAGACTGGAAAGCGGGCATAGACCACTTCTTTGAGTGGTACAATATGACTAAAGGTAGGAAGATTCTGTATGCTAAGATAAAATTATTAGGTCAGGCCAAGATGTACTGGCATAATGTTCAGGTTCTGATTGAACACCATAGGATGAGCTTATAGTAACTTGGATAGAGATAAAGGAGAAACTGTGACAGAAGTACCTACCCATATCTTATCGATAGCAATTGATGGACCAATGGCAATGACTAACCCTAGGTAACTAACCGGTATCCAAATACATAGCCAAATTTGATAAATTCCATATGCGATATGGGGTTAATAAGGATAGACTTGTGACACTATCTAGGTTTAGAGTTGGGCTATATGAGGAACTCCAGCATGAGCTTTATCTATGTGAAGTCATGATCCTAGATCATGCATACCATATAGCACAAGATGTTGAGAGGTACCATCATTCGATAGCTCAAAGGACCGCACCTGTTCAGTCAATACCCCCGGGACCAAGACCATGACTAAGTCAAACCCCTATCCAAAGATTCCAAAACCCAATCCCTAATCCACCAGTAAAGAGAGAAGAAAAGGGTAATAGTATTCTAGGAGAGGGTCAAGAGTTATGAGGTACTTTAGGTGTCAAGGATTTGGTCATATAGTAGCTCAGTGCCCTACATGTGCCCTTTTTATTGAAGAGCCCAAACCTGAAATTGACAAGCTCAAGATAGTAGAGTCTAAAGAGAAAAAAGTATACAAACCAGACCTGCACCTCATCGAAGATTTTGAGGAAGCTAAACAAATCTTAGGACTAGTAAGGTAGAGCCTGAGAAAAGATTAGGAGTTGTTAGATGTATCTTAACCCAACCTAAGGAGAGTGAGGACTAGAGAGGATGGCTATCTTTCGTACCTATATTAGGTATCAGGGTAAGTCCTACAAAGTTATCTTAGATAGTAGAAATTGCATCAATATAATTTTTTTTGATATTGTATCCCGACTAGGATTGATCCCTATAGACCATCAACTCCATATAAGATCTTGTGGTTGGATGCATCATCCAACCCTATTACATAGAGATGCTTGGTCCCCATTCAGTCTAGTTTGTATAAAGACAAGGTATGGTGTGATGTGCTATCAATGAAGGTTAGCAACATTATTTTAGGGAGATCATGGTTATTTGATCATGATGTGATCTTGTTTGTTAGGTCAAACTCATGTAGCTTTAAGGATAAGGATATGAAGATCACTATTAAAGCTATCCAACCAAGGACTACATCCAAGAAGGCACCCAAAGGGCCTAAAGAGAGCAATGGAAAGAAGAACTTGTTGGGAAATGTGTCCCAAAGCCAATTTCTACTGTAAACAGTTGTACATTTGATGTAATTATATATGAATTATATTATTGAATAAAATATTTATTCTGGCAGTTCATCACTATTTCATCTTTTTGTAATGAGTTCTTCAGTGATGAAGTCCTTAGGACTATTTGTATGTGATATAGAGAGGATATATCATATAGTCCTAAAATTGTTCGCGACCAAATGATACACTTATTTCAGGATGATAGTATATCAAGTATAGGTCATTGTGTGCCATAGTCGTTGGTTGTCCTCTTAACCAAGGAGTGTAGAGACACTGGTATGGCATGCAGATGTTGTGTTTGACATTTCATCGAACGTGACCCGTCTGTACTTTTTCTGCCTAGAGTTTTGATATGGACGTAGTTATCCCTCAGACATGAGATCGTCATGGTAGCTTGCGAGCAACTCATTGTACTTTGGTACTGGACTATCTGGATTTCTAATCCAGGGACGGAAGGTTTCTGGGTACAGTTAAGTACTCGTGTAGCGGTGATCGGATCAAGATGGGATTGACCCCTCCAAAGTGTTTGGAGCAGATATCTTACTGTGTTTCAATTTAGCAAAACCTTGGCTAGGGTAGTCACTGTAAAGTATTACAGGACTTGTGAGATTGAGACACATTGTTGATGGACTTTATGGGTTGGGCAGTTAAACCCTAATTCTTCCCGAGCATTGAGGTCAAAGGGATTAATTACAAGGTTTTCATATCTCCTGGTTCTTGATTGTTGCTCTGCAACTTCGACCTATCCGGACGTCGGGTGTCATTGCTAGATGGCGACTTTGACTGGTATTGGAAATGTTCCAGTGCTACCGGCTTAGTGTTCGAACCTATGGGGTCACACACCATAGGGGTTTCTACTTGATCTAGTGATCGGAGAACGATTGAGAATCGTTCGTGGACTCACAGAGAAAAAGGGTTTTTCTTTATCCAAGTGTCAACACTTGATATTCTTGAAAGTGTCGACACTTGTGTAAGTGTCGACACTTGTTGATTTCGCAAGTGTAGACACTTGATGTCACAAAAAGTTATGACATGAAATTTTCACTAATAGTTGGTGATGCATGGAGGTGAATTAAGTAATGTGATTACTTGATAGCCCAATTTGATTGAGCTATAAAAATCTGGAACGAATCAAATAGGATTTGGTTCAAAATGGGTTTGGGTCCAATCGGGTTGAACCCAATGTATGCACACTTGACCCAATTGATTTTAGTTATGAATTAAAATCAATTAATACATTTAATCTAAATTTAAATAAGCTTAAATTCATTTTTGGGGAGTTATGTAACTTTCCATGACCATAACTCCCCATAACTACCCATTACCATACCTATAACTCCCCACTCTCCCTCTCCCTCTCCATCTACTTAAGGGGCTGAAATGGGAGGACGAAAATAAGGGAAAAGTTCAGCAAATAAATGCTGGAAAAATCAAAGGGAAGAAAGGGAAGAAACTAGGAAAAAGTTCTAGTTTTTAGGTGTGAGGTTTTTGGAGAAAAGTGTGCATTTTTGTACCTAGAGATCTAGGTCTTAGGATTGAGTATTTGGGAAGGGTTCCAACCACTCATTCTCCACCTCTTGAGCTTCTTCATTCATTCGGAGAGTCCGGCATCGAAAGAAGAAAAGGAGTCCCGATCAAATCGTTCCACAACAAGTTAGCACTTGGAGTGGAAGTAGATTTTGAAAGAGCCCTGGTGTGAACCACCTGTAGAGGCCGGAATGTGTGCGGCTAAGCAGAGTTCTTCCTCCTGCTCCTGGATCTTTCGCAGCGGAGAGCGTCTCCATTTCATACAAGGTATGGTTTTACATATATAGATATGTTGCTTTGAAATGTTCATAGCATGAATTCATGATTTCACTGTTTATATTAATCATTCATGCAAGATCTTGGGACAAGTAGCATAGAAAAGTTTTAAAGTATGCTTAGATTAAATGTTAATCATTTTATCATGCTTCCGCTGCATGTTATTTTGAAAAAGTTTTAAAATACAAAGCATGCTCGCTACTAGTTTTCCTTTCAGAACTTACATCTAATTGGTGCCCAAAACTTAGAAAAAGAGATTTGGGATGGATTCTTGTTTAGAAACAATAGACTATGTATCCCGTGGACATCTGTCAGGGATTTTTGGTATGGGAACTATATGTGGAAGGATTGACTGTATATTTTGGGCTGACGATATTTGTATCCAATGAATTTTGAGTTTTTAGATAGATCAACGAGTGTCAAAACATTATTGATCTCCGTGGATTCCATCTCGAATTTCATAGTCTTAAGCTATTTCTCAGAGTCAGTCCTCTGCATCGCATCCATATAGGTGTCCAGATCCTCATCATTCTTATCCAATTCAACAGGATCTCCATCTTGAACCAAGAAACTGTAGTATCTATCTAGCTAATGCAATACTCTACTAGATCTCCTCAAAGGCACATCTATGACGGGCTCTAAGTTCGATTCTTCAATCAAATTTAGTTCTGTTAGTCTATTTGATTATTCAAATCTTCTACTGTTCGAAATTCATTAAGCTTGATCTTAGTAGCATTAGTTTCTTCATCAAGGAACTCCTTTTTCGAAAAGACTATCCTATAACTAATGAATTCCTTTTGTTCATTAGCGGAGTAGAAATAGTACCCCCTTATTTGTTTGGGGTATCCTACAAATAAACATTTATTAAACCTAGGTCCAAACTTGTCCGTTTGTAAATATTTGATATAAGTTGGACATCTTCAAACCCTAAGGTGAGATAGTGTCATCCTACACCCTATCCATATCTTATATGGTATTTTTTCGTTGGATTTGCTTAAAACCTTATTCGGCACTTAACAAGCAATCTCAAGAGCATGTCCCTAAAAGGAGATAGGCAGATTCACAAAGCCCATCATCGATCAAACCATGTCCAATAATGTCCGATTCCCCTTTTCGGACACTCCATTGTGTTGTAGTATCCTAGGAGGGGTCCATTATGAGAGAATCTCATTCTCTTCTAGGTATGTCAGAAACTTACTGATAAGATATTTACCTTTTTTATTTGATCGAAGAGTTTTGATGCTCTTTCTAGTTTAATTTTCTACTTCATTATAAAATTGTTTGAACATTTCAAAAGATTCTGACTTATATTTTATGTGCCCATACCTAGATAGGTCATCAACAAAGGTAATAAAGTAAGAATATTCATCTCTAGCACTTGTGTTCATGGGTCCACATACATCACTATGTACTAGACTCAGAATATCGTCAGCTCACTCACCCTTTCTAGTAAAGGATGATTTTGTTATTTTTTTCTAAAAAGATAGGATCACAGGTTGGTAATGATTTATAATAATTGACATTGAGAATTCCCTTTTTAGTTAACTTATCTGTCATGTTCTTGTTTATATGACCAAGCCGACAGTGCTAAAGATAAGCATCAATGTCATTATCTATTTTTGGATATTTGTTAGCTGTGTACATTACACTAATAGGCTATGATAAGAGGTATATGCCATATATAAATTATCTACACACAATCGTAATATCATTCATAATGATGTCATAAAATTCTACCTAAGTTGGAGTCCTAATGGACTTCTGATGTCACCCAAAGTGAGTACTAGAAGATCAGACTAAGAAATCCACGTGGCAGCCATTGATTGGTATGATGATATGGTCAAGTTTATCAGAAGATGGCACTTTCCATAGCCTAAGTAGAATTCACTTGTTAGAGTTTAGATTATTTGAAATTATTAGTATTTGGATTATTTTAGACTTTTATGATTTTGTTTTAGACTTTTGAAATAGAATGAAATTTGAAAAAAAAAAATAAATAAAGCTATTGCTTTCTTTTCCAATTTAGATATTATCTTCTCCCTCTCGATTCTTTCCTTTTCTCCCTCTGAGCTTCTCTTCTTGCTATGCTTATTATCATCTCTGTGCCAAATACTAAATCCTAATCTCTTCTACATGCCACCATCCCTCCATAATCGAAGAAGTCAACTAGAAGTGATGCTCGATGGTGCCATATTCTAGATTCACAGAGATATTCCACAAATTGAAATTGTCATCACCTTCGACGGTCTAACTCTTCTAAAGTAAAATCAAGCGATCATTTGAGCAATACCTTCATAAATCTTTTGAAAAGATTGTTATTACCAGTAAGAAAAGTCTTTCTTGAATATTGTTAGATTTGAACTTGAACTGCGAAGCTTAATCAAAAAAGAGATTTTTCAATCACCTTCGATCCTAGCCTCTTAAGATTAAAGGGACATTTACATATGCTAGGAAGATCTATCTACTCTCATCATTACACTTCTTCTTAAATAAAAGTTTAGATCTTGATTAAATTTTCTTGCACTTATTCATCTTGATTGGTGATATTTTTATTTATTTTATTTAAAAAAATTAGTAGCATCTTCATCCTTATGCTTGTCTCGTGTCAAACTACTGAGGTATATGGGATTTTACTCATATGCTCTCTCTCTTGTAAGGTTGTCAGACGATCCTTCTTGGATAGAGAAATTTCTTAGCCTATGGGTAGATGCCCTTTCTTGGAATTTTCATACTGAACCATTTCAGTATGTATCAATGTACATGGATTGGGACAACCCAAGCAACCTTCTAGATCTATCGATACAGATCTTCATCCATAGGATGTAAGATGCTTCTTCCAAATCCTTCATGGAGAATTGTGATGATAGTTAAAGCTTCATAGTTTGCAATGCAAGGATGTCATTCCCAGTTAAGAAAATGTCATCCATATATAGTACAAGGAATATGACTACAAAACTATTAGCCCACTTATAGATACAAGGCTCCTCTCCATTCTTAATGAAGCCATACATTTTGATTATTTTGTCAAAATATATATTCCAACTCCGAAAAGCTTGCTTTAATCCATAAATGGATCTTTATAGATTGCACATTTTAAATTCATCCATGGATGTGCACTACAAGAAAATAGGGTATCAGTGATGAAAAATTTGTGGCAAAAATTTCTGTCACAAATCATGATGGATTTGCAATGAATCTATGATTAATAAGCAAAATAAATTTTTTGAGATTTCAGAGACAAATTTGTGATGGAAATTTCTATTACAAATCAATCCATCATAAGTTTGTGATGTATTTGTCATGAAAAAAATATATAAATTTTTTGTTACTTTCAATGATGGATTTGGAATAGATATCTCCATCACAAATACATCTATCATAAATTTGTCATAGAATTGTGACAAAAAAAATATATAGATTTTGACGAATCCTTCCATCACAAAAATTCCGTCACAAGTTTGTGACAGATTGGTGATGGAATAAAGATGCAAATTTTTAAATACTTTCAATGATGGCATTGTGATGGATATATCCATCATAAATCCATCACAATTTTATGATGGATTTGTGATAGAATAAATTTATAGATTTTTTAATGCTTTCAATGATGGCTTTGTGATGGAATAAAGTTACAAATTTTTATTGCGACATTGTGATAGAATAAAGTCACAAATGGAACCCTTCAGGTTGCATCATATATACCTTTTTTTCAAGCTCTCTATTAAGGAAGGCCATTTTGATATCCATCTGCCATATTTCGTACTTAAGGTATGTTGCTATTGCAAGCATAATCCGAATGAATTTTAGTATTGCCACAAGAGAAAATATCCCGTCATAGTATATACGATAACATTGAAGATATCTTTTGGCAACCAGGTGGGCTTTATAGGTCTCTACCTTTCCATCGTGTCCCTTTTTCTTTTGAAGATCTATTTGTATCCAATGAATTTTGAGTTTTTAGATAGATCAACGAGTGTCAAAACATTATTGATCTCCGTGGATTCCATCTCGAATTTCATAGTCTTAAGCTATTTCTCAGAGTCAGTCCTCTGCATCGCATCCATATAGGTGTCCAGATCCTCATCATTCTTATCCAATTCAACAGGATCTCCATCTTGAACCAAGAAACTGTAGTATCTATCTAGCTAATGCAATACTCTACTAGATCTCCTCAAAGGCACATCTATGACGGGCTCTAAGTTCGATTCTTCAATCAAATTTAGTTCTGTTAGTCTATTTGATTATTCAAATCTTCTACTGTTCGAAATTCATTAAGCTTGATCTTAGTAGCATTAGTTTCTTCATCAAGGAACTCCTTTTTCGAAAAGACTATCCTATAACTAATGAATTCCTTTTGTTCATTAGCGGAGTAGAAATAGTACCCCCTTATTTGTTTGGGGTATCCTACAAATAAACATTTATTAAACCTAGGTCCAAACTTGTCCGTTTGTAAATATTTGATATAAGTTGGACATCTTCAAACCCTAAGGTGAGATAGTGTCATCCTACACCCTATCCATATCTTATATGGTATTTTTTCGTTGGATTTGCTTAAAACCTTATTCGGCACTTAACAAGCAATCTCAAGAGCATGTCCCTAAAAGGAGATAGGCAGATTCACAAAGCCCATCATCGATCAAACCATGTCCAATAATGTCCGATTCCCCTTTTCGGACACTCCATTGTGTTGTAGTATCCTAGGAGGGGTCCATTATGAGAGAATCTCATTCTCTTCTAGGTATGTCAGAAACTTACTGATAAGATATTTACCTTTTTTATTTGATCGAAGAGTTTTGATGCTCTTTCTAGTTTAATTTTCTACTTCATTATAAAATTGTTTGAACATTTCAAAAGATTCTGACTTATATTTTATGTGCCCATACCTAGATAGGTCATCAACAAAGGTAATAAAGTAAGAATATTCATCTCTAGCACTTGTGTTCATGGGTCCACATACATCACTATGTACTAGACTCAGAATATCGTCAGCTCACTCACCCTTTCTAGTAAAGGATGATTTTGTTATTTTTTCTAAAAAGATAGGATCACAGGTTGGTAATGATTTATAATAATTGACATTGAGAATTCCCTTTTTAGTTAACTTATCTGTCATGTTCTTGTTTATATGACCAAGCCGACAGTGCTAAAGATAAGCATCAATGTCATTATCTATTTTTGGATATTTGTTAGCTGTGTACATTACACTAATAGGCTATGATAAGAGGTATATGCCATATATAAATTATCTACACACAATCGTAATATCATTCATAATGATGTCATAAAATTCTACCTAAGTTGGAGTCCTAATGGACTTCTGATGTCACCCAAAGTGAGTACTAGAAGATCAGACTAAGAAATCCACGTGGCAGCCATTGATTGGTATGATGATATGGTCAAGTTTATCAGAAGATGGCACTTTCCATAGCCTAAGTAGAATTCACTTGTTAGAGTTTAGATTATTTGAAATTATTAGTATTTGGATTATTTTAGACTTTTATGATTTTGTTTTAGACTTTTGAAATAGAATGAAATTTGAAAAAAAAAAATAAATAAAGCTATTGCTTTCTTTTCCAATTTAGATATTATCTTCTCCCTCTCGATTCTTTCCTTTTCTCCCTCTGAGCTTCTCTTCTTGCTATGCTTATTATCATCTCTGTGCCAAATACTAAATCCTAATCTCTTCTACATGCCACCATCCCTCCATAATCGAAGAAGTCAACTAGAAGTGATGCTCGATGGTGCCATATTCTAGATTCACAGAGATATTCCACAAATTGAAATTGTCATCACCTTCGACGGTCTAACTCTTCTAAAGTAAAATCAAGCGATCATTTGAGCAATACCTTCATAAATCTTTTGAAAAGATTGTTATTACCAGTAAGAAAAGTCTTTCTTGAATATTGTTAGATTTGAACTTGAACTGCGAAGCTTAATCAAAAAAGAGATTTTTCAATCACCTTCGATCCTAGCCTCTTAAGATTAAAGGGACATTTACATATGCTAGGAAGATCTATCTACTCTCATCATTACACTTCTTCTTAAATAAAAGTTTAGATCTTGATTAAATTTTCTTGCACTTATTCATCTTGATTGGTGATATTTTTATTTATTTTATTTAAAAAAATTAGTAGCATCTTCATCCTTATGCTTGTCTCGTGTCAAACTACTGAGGTATATGGGATTTTACTCATATGCTCTCTCTCTTGTAAGGTTGTCAGACGATCCTTCTTGGATAGAGAAATTTCTTAGCCTATGGGTAGATGCCCTTTCTTGGAATTTTCATACTGAACCATTTCAGTATGTATCAATGTACATGGATTGGGACAACCCAAGCAACCTTCTAGATCTATCGATACAGATCTTCATCCATAGGATGTAAGATGCTTCTTCCAAATCCTTCATGGAGAATTGTGATGATAGTTAAAGCTTCATAGTTTGCAATGCAAGGATGTCATTCCCAGTTAAGAAAATGTCATCCATATATAGTACAAGGAATATGACTACAAAACTATTAGCCCACTTATAGATACAAGGCTCCTCTCCATTCTTAATGAAGCCATACATTTTGATTATTTTGTCAAAATATATATTCCAACTCCGAAAAGCTTGCTTTAATCCATAAATGGATCTTTATAGATTGCACATTTTAAATTCATCCATGGATGTGCACTACAAGAAAATAGGGTATCAGTGATGAAAAATTTGTGGCAAAAATTTCTGTCACAAATCATGATGGATTTGCAATGAATCTATGATTAATAAGCAAAATAAATTTTTTGAGATTTCAGAGACAAATTTGTGATGGAAATTTCTATTACAAATCAATCCATCATAAGTTTGTGATGTATTTGTCATGAAAAAAATATATAAATTTTTTGTTACTTTCAATGATGGATTTGGAATAGATATCTCCATCACAAATACATCTATCATAAATTTGTCATAGAATTGTGACAAAAAAAATATATAGATTTTGACGAATCCTTCCATCACAAAAATTCCGTCACAAGTTTGTGACAGATTGGTGATGGAATAAAGATGCAAATTTTTAAATACTTTCAATGATGGCATTGTGATGGATATATCCATCATAAATCCATCACAATTTTATGATGGATTTGTGATAGAATAAATTTATAGATTTTTTAATGCTTTCAATGATGGCTTTGTGATGGAATAAAGTTACAAATTTTTATTGCGACATTGTGATAGAATAAAGTCACAAATGGAACCCTTCAGGTTGCATCATATATACCTTTTTTTCAAGCTCTCTATTAAGGAAGGCCATTTTGATATCCATCTGCCATATTTCGTACTTAAGGTATGTTGCTATTGCAAGCATAATCCGAATGAATTTTAGTATTGCCACAAGAGAAAATATCCCGTCATAGTATATACGATAACATTGAAGATATCTTTTGGCAACCAGGTGGGCTTTATAGGTCTCTACCTTTCCATCGTGTCCCTTTTTCTTTTGAAGATCTATTTGTATCCAATGAATTTTGAGTTTTTAGATAGATCAACGAGTGTCAAAACATTATTGATCTCCATGGATTCCATCTCGAATTTCATAGTCTTAAGCTATTTCTCAGAGTCAGTCCTCTGCATCGCATCCATATAGGTGTCCAGATCCTCATCATTCTTATCCAATTCAACAGGATCTCCATCTTGAACCAAGAAACTGTAGTATCTATCTAGCTAATGCAATACTCTACTAGATCTCCTCAAAGGCACATCTATGACGGGCTCTAAGTTCGATTCTTCAATCAAATTTAGTTCTGTTAGTCTATTTGATTATTCAAATCTTCTACTGTTCGAAATTCATTAAGCTTGATCTTAGTAGCATTAGTTTCTTCATCAAGGAACTCCTTTTTCGAAAAGACTATCCTATAACTAATGAATTCCTTTTGTTCATTAGCGGAGTAGAAATAGTACCCCCTTATTTGTTTGGGGTATCCTACAAATAAACATTTATTAAACCTAGGTCCAAACTTGTCCGTTTGTAAATATTTGATATAAGTTGGACATCTTCAAACCCTAAGGTGAGATAGTGTCATCCTACACCCTATCCATATCTTATATGGTATTTTTTCGTTGGATTTGCTTAAAACCTTATTCGGCACTTAACAAGCAATCTCAAGAGCATGTCCCTAAAAGGAGATAGGCAGATTTACAAAGCCCATCATCGATCAAACCATGTCCAATAATGTCCGATTCCCCTTTTCGGACACTCCATTGTGTTGTAGTATCCTAGGAGGGGTCCATTATGAGAGAATCTCATTCTCTTCTAGGTATGTCAGAAACTTACTGATAAGATATTTACCTTTTTTATTTGATCGAAGAGTTTTGATGCTCTTTCTAGTTTAATTTTCTACTTCATTATAAAATTGTTTGAACATTTCAAAAGATTCTGACTTATATTTTATGTGCCCATACCTAGATAGGTCATCAACAAAGGTAATAAAGTAAGAATATTCATCTCTAGCACTTGTGTTCATGGGTCCACATACATCACTATGTACTAGACTCAGAATATCGTCAGCTCACTCACCCTTTCTAGTAAAGGATGATTTTGTTATTTTTTTCTAAAAAGATAGGATCACAGGTTGGTAATGATTTATAATAATTGACATTGAGAATTCCCTTTTTAGTTAACTTATCTGTCATGTTCTTGTTTATATGACCAAGCCGACAGTGCTAAAGATAAGCATCAATGTCATTATCTATTTTTGGATATTTGTTAGCTGTGTACATTACACTAATAGGCTATGATAAGAGGTATATGCCATATATAAATTATCTACACACAATCGTAATATCATTCATAATGATGTCATAAAATTCATCCTTTTATTAAGAAACTAAATCCATCTTTAGCCAAAAGACCAATAGAAAGAACATTCATAAGAAAGGAGGGACAATAATAGCAATCATTCAAAATGACAATTCTAGAATTGAAAACAAGCTAAACTATTCCTAAGATTATAATTGGAATAGAGCTTCCATCTCTAACATTCAGGAATCTTTCTCTATTTTCGAACTTCTTGCTGACCTGTAGTCTTTGCAATGAATTGTGAGTTGGACTTCTAGTATCCAATACCCAAGTATAAGTACCACAAACAAAAAAATTACAATAAGTTATTATATAAGTACCTTATTCATCAATTTTTCTTCTCTCTTCTTTGGCATGTTGGAGTCAAGGAAAGCAAGATATTAAGGATAGTTTCTCTTCCAATGACTAGCTTCTTGTAGAAGAAGCATTCTGCCTCACTCTCCACCTTAGACTTCTTGACCTGCTTGGGCTTGGAAGCCTTAGCATGAGCCTTGGGCACCTTCCTCTTCTTTCCTCTCATAAAGAATTGACTCCTTATAGAGGATATTCTTACCACATTAACCAACTCCTTGTGGAGCTGATTGTCCTTCTCAAAACTTAAGAAGGGCAGGTAGGATTTTGAGAGCAAGCTCAGGATAGTATCGTTGCCTAACTGTTCATGCAATGGAAAGCCAAGTTTGCTTAGGCATTCGATCTACATGATTATGTATAATATAATCCGTAACTAATGCCCCTTCTCACATCCAAGCATTGAATACTGCGTAGGAGGTTGGTGTCTTTCAGTATCCTCGGATGTGTTGAAGGACTCATTCAACATTTAAAGTATTTCCTCCGATTGCATGTCCTTGAATTTATGACAAAATTCATTGTTCATCGCAGCCCTCATAATACAATGCACCGTCGTACGTTTATTGAGCAACTTCTGATAAGCTTCTCTGACCACTCCACATGTTCACAATAGACTCTTCAAGTGCAAGATCCGTAAGGATGTATTGAATCCTTTCATGTTCTAGCACGATCTTCAACTTTTTATACCAATCATCGAAGTTGGGTCTAGTAATCATGTCATATCCAATAGTGGGTGATAATGTATTAGCTGATAAGTGCACAAATATATCCATAAAAGTATTAATTTATAGACCAAATTATTTTTATTTTTTAGAATTGATGCTTTTTTTTATTTTATAGGAAAGAGTGTACCAAAATAAAGAGCCCGATCTGCTGGCCTAAAGGTTACAAATTGGAGCCCAAATGGTGAATAATTGGAGCCAAAAATCAATCCAAATTAGATCCAAAATTGAGCTTAACTAGAATCCAAAACCCATCTTAAAGGTGCCTAAACAAGCCCAAATGTTGCCAATCCACCATGGACCAGCAACTTGGTCCATAAGGTGCTTTCACGTGGTCTACCAAAATCCTCCAACTGGTCTACTGTCATGGAATTTGGGAGATTCTAGTGGCTATTGCACCATCGTGCGGGTAAGAACATGTGCCAAATGAGATCCAACAACAGGGACGAGTAGCCAATTGCTAAATTTTTTTTTTTTGCATGATCCAAGCATGTTTTGATGTGATATAACCATCTTGAATGAAGGCAGGGAGTGATCCAACGGCCTGCAAGGAATTCAGTGATGTTTGAAGTGTCATTGCATCCCTTTTGATCAAGATCAGACGATTAAGAATCCTTATACAATTTAAAATAAAATTGAAGGAAATTTGGGGCTAATTCATTAATGAATTTGAAGGAGATTCAGGGCCAAATTCATTCAAAATTTAAATCAATGGATTATTCTTTAGTCCTATGTCTTAAGATTGTAAAAAGCTCCTTTTCCCTGACACCTATAAAAAGGCTTGCATATCCTTTCTTGAAAATAGATCTCTTCCCACTTTCTTCTATCCTTCCAATATATGAAAAGGAGTATAAACTAAGGAAAATAAAGCCTCTGTTAGGTTCTAAAAATAATTTTATTTATTTGTTCAAACTCCAAGCCCGGTTAATAGCTTAAGAGTTGAAAAAATATTTTTCTTTCCTTGTATTAGAAATTTTTATTAGCAATAAAATTAGTCGCTTTTCCCTTACAATTTTATTTTTACAATTCTTTTAATTTCAACAAATAGGGTAGTTTAAATTCCTAGATTTTTTTTCATGCAATTTTATTTCAGTAATTAGGTTAGTTTAATTTTTTGTAATTTAATTTCTTATAATTTTTAATTTTAGTGCTATGATAATTTAATTTCCTTACTAAGCACTAGGATAGTTTATTTCTATATATATTTAAATTCTATAATTTGAATTTTAGCAAGTAGTGTAGCATTTATTTTAAATTGATTTTCAAATCATATCTAGCCAAGTAATTCTCCCAGGATTTGCGATGAAGCTAGACCATAATTAGAGCTCTTCTTTTAGATTTCTTTTCATATTTTAATTTTTTAAGAGTTCTTCCTTCAAGCTTCTTGCCAAGAGACTTGATAAACTATAGTTGGATTTCAATTCCTTTATAGTCATGCTTGATTCGATATAAGAAGGGTAATAGATAAAAGACTCACCAGTCTTATTAATCATTTTATTCTCTTTCTTATGAAAAAGCTTGATAGGTTATAGTTGGATTTAAGTTCCTTCATAGTCCATACTTGAATAACACAAGAGGAGCACTTGAAAGGAGTCTCTTAATTAGGGTTCATGCTTATTCATGCATTATACCTTAATCAAGGGACATCATAAGAAAAATAATAGAAAGGCTCTCTAAATCATTGATCTAGTGGATTCAAAAACTCTAGATCTTTTAAATTATCTATTTCTAAAATTATTTATTTTATTATCTTAGTAGTAAGTAAACAAATAATCACTCTTCATTAAAGCTCATTTGAGCAAAAGTTTGAACATATTTCAAACATCCAATTCTCATAGGATCGACTTATGCTCACCTGATGTGCTATCTTGCACACCATGTGATGGTGGTATAATTTAGGATACATCAAGTTTTTAGCACCGTTGTTGAAGAATTGGTATGTTTTAAATTGTGTTCCAAATTCTTGTTCTTCTTGCTTTTAGTTTAGTTTTAGTCTGACCTTTCTCACTTCCTTATCTTGCTTTACATTAGATTGGTGAGAGCTAGAAGCCAGGTACATTATCTAACTTATTCCTTTTCCTCCAGCATATTATTTTGATCTTAGTTTAATATTAGTTTTTAATTAAAACTTGTTTGTTCTTATTAGTTATGCATGAGCATATTTTAAATTACTTTAAGGGCACAAACCTAAATAAAATCAAATAAAGATTTCATCACCCTTTCTTAGTCCATAAACAAATCCCCTCATTTGCATTAACCCAAGCCTGTAAATAAAATTAATCGGATGCTGGACATCTAAGCTCATTAGGACAAGTACATTTAAGAGTTAGACTAAGGGAGTCTCAATCATTGAATTGGTGTCTAGGAAAGTGGTTCAGGGATGTTAATCCCAAAAAATGGTGGTTCTTCAATTAGTTATGTTTGCTGACCTGGCTAATCTAAATGATGTTTAAGGAAAGCAACGGGGGACCCCCACTGATCTTACACTTACCTAGCTAGTTTAGTAAATTGGTTCAAACTTGGAGTACACAAAGGTCGACTTGGAATAGTTAGAGTTGTCTAGGTCTATGCTAACCCTAGGTAGAGTTTAATTACTTGTACAACTTGTTCGTTAACAAACTTAAATTACAACAAAAATACTCTTTTCTATCGTCTCTAGATTTTGGATCCTCTAGGTTTCTTACCTTTAAGATTTTTCTCTCATCAATCTATCCTTCCTCTTCTCACTTCGTCTAAAAATTAAAAAAAAATCCTAGTTGGATAAAATGATAATTGGTCAAATACAATCTTATCCCTATATGACTATAAGGTCACTAAGGGAGAAATGGATTTCATTATACAATTTAAAATCCTATAGGACCAATGTTACCCGATTGGCTCTACCCAACCATCTAGAATTTGATTTCTAGCTAACAATCTTATAATTAGACCTCAAATAATTAACATACATCTTAAATTCACTAGAATTGAAGATACATACATTTATACAAGGAAGTATGAAGAAGCTAGAATTACAACTTTGACTAGTATTATTGAAGCCCTAGATTTCAAAAGACATATCCAATTAAAAATATGCTAGCACCCATGTGCACTGCATGCGATGCACCAAGTCATGTTATGGAAGAGTGTCCTTTCTTAATTAATCCAATCCAGAATGTGTTCATATAGGGAAGTGCAGCTAATGAAAGATATATCAATGAACCTTATGCACCAACGTATAACCTGGGTTAACAAAATCATCATAATTTTGCATGGTCACAAGATTCAACATTAGGAGCCTACATTTTTTATCAGCTTTATCTAAGGCCCAACTAAGTATTGAACAATTAACTAAGTTTAGATCTTGAGAAAAGAGTCAATACATTATAATAAAGTTTAGAAGTCTTGACACAAACAATCTTAAATACTACAAATACTCTTAATAATTCTATGCAAATCGCTAACCAATTATTAATACACTTGGGCCAGGTAATAACAATGGTTATTAAATAAGAAGAGGGCAAATTACCAAGTCAACCTGAGGTTGATCCTAGAATCCAGAATAGTCCAGAACTCAAATAAGGAGACTAGTTTAATCAATTGAGAATCCTTAGGTCTAAGAAACTAGATGAGATACCTAAAGCTAAAAATATTAATAAGGTATCTGTATTTAGTGACCATTGCATTCAACCAAGATCAAAAATATTAGTTGAACCCCTCATGAAATTGGTTGAACCTTTGCCAAAAAGGAGGCAACAAAGGGGATCCTAAAATACTCCCTCAACATTTCAATTACATTGATCTAGGCCCTGTAGAACCCTGATTAGTACTCAAGTTAGACCTGGATCTAATTATAGAGGAAGAGTTGTTAGCTATCAGGAAAATGAGTCATACAATGGTCCCATGTAGGATATACTTTGAGGTAGATCCAGAATCACGTAGACAATTACAAATCCACATTAAGATTCGGGTAGGAATAAGATAAGCACTCCTATAGCATATGGCTGAAAATGTTAAACTAAGCACTTATTGGGAGGCAATCTAATTTTTTAAGAATAGCCTTAATAAAAATCATAATCTTGAAAAAAATAAAATAAAAATAAACAAGAAAATAAAAAGTCTAGCTAAAGATTTTAAATTTAGCATTTCTGGGAGGTAACCCAGCTCTTTGCTTTCTAATTTCATTTTCCTTTCAGTTTATCAGATCCTAACTCAATACTTCTCTTAGAAGATGAGCTCCATTAAGGACAACATCAGCTATGTTGGGGAGAGAGCTTAATAAAAATTCTTTCTCGGATGTCTTCATTTTCTTTTATTCCATATTATGCTAAACTCAATTTTTTTAAAAAAAAATTATGGAAAAATAATAACCAAAATTAATATATATCAGTTGCTATCTTTTATCTTCATATTCTTACACTTATTATATCTTAGACTTAAAATAAATCGCATATTTTTGATAAGTAATTGATTAAATAGTCTAGATAATTTTTAAAATATTGAGGGCATAAAATATTAATAGACTCAAGTAAAAAAATAAGTTAAAATGAAATCAATTTCTGGATAATTCTAACCCACCTATTCACATCAAAGAAGAATCTACTTCTTAGATATATGTGGGTATTGACAAATGCAAAGTTTCCTTTATTAATCAAAAAAGAAGAGATAATAAAAGCAGGTTCTAAACATTATTCCACCAAGTAACCGGGTCTTTTCATCTAAATAAGTGTTGAGTCTCGCATCAAAAAGTGAAGATATGAAGAAACTCTATTATATAGCCAGTTTTGACCTATAGCCTTTCTGATTCAAGCCAGTAAGTCCGAGGGTTGTTTACACCTAGTATCCTAAGACCAATTGGTCTATGAGACATTGGTTGAAAACTCATTACAAGGGTCAGATAGGAAACTTAAAAGATCAAGGCACACACGATCTATATTAAAAAAAATTTAAAAAATATGACAATAAAAGGAACATACTTGTATCAAAATAATATCTTATCACTCCTTGGGAGTAGAAAATTTAGAGATAATAACAGGAGTTAGTTAAGAGTTATCTTAGAAAATAAGGAGTTTGTACTTAATCAATTTACTATGTGCTATTAATACCCCAATGACATGTTTCATCTACTATCTAATAGGATATTTTCTATTTATAAAAAGAGTATAAGAAAAATCTTTGAGTCCGAGCAAACTTATATATGATATTGAGAGTTTTTAGCAGCCTCTTCAATTATTCTCTAATAAGCAACTCACAAACTATCTTTTATTCTTACTAGAGGACGAGTATGATTTAAGTTGGAGGGTATGATAAATACATAAATCTATTTATAGAAGTTTTAATTTATAAACCAAATTATCTTTATTTTTTAGAATTGATTCTTTTTTTTATATTCTATAAAAAATAGGTACACCAAAATAAAGAGCCCGATCTGCAAGCCTAAATGATATAAATTGGAGCCCAAATGGTGAAAAATTGAAGTCCAAAACTCAACCCAGAGATAGGCCAAAAATCAACTTAAATTGGATCCAAAATCGAGCTTAACTGGGATCCAAAACCCATCTTAAATGTGGCCCAAACAAGTCCACATGCTACCAATCCACCCTGGACCAGCAACTTGATCCATAAGGAGCCTTCACGTGGTCTACCAAAATCCTCCAACTAGTTAACTATCATGGCATTTGGCAAATTCCAGTGGCTTTTACATCATCATGCAGGTGAGAATGTGTGCCAGGCAAGTTCCAATGATGGGGATGAGTAGCTAGTTGCTAAGAATTTTTTTTGCATGATCCAACCACATTTTGACACGATCTAATGGTCCTAAACAAAGGTGGAGAGTGATCCGATGGCCTGCAAGCAATTCAGTGCTATTTGAGGTGTTTTGCATCCCTTTTGATCAAGATTGGATGGTCAAGAATCCTCATGCAATTTAAAATGAATTTGAAGGGAATTTGGGACCATATTCATTGGGGTTCAAATCAATGGATTATTTTTTTGTGCCACATCTAAAAATTACAAAAAGCTCCTCTTCCCTAACACCTATAAAAAGGTTTGCATACTCTTTCTTGAAAATAGGTCATTTCCACTTTCTTCCACCCTTCCACCATACGAGAAGGACAGTAAGAAGAGGAAAATAGAGCCTCTGTTAGGTTCTAAAAATAATTTTATTTTTTTTGTTCAAACACCAAGCCTTATTAATAGCTTAGGAGTTGAAAAAAAAATATTTTTTTGGATAAGAAATTTTTATCAACAATAAAATTAGTTTCTTTTCCCTTGCAATTTTATTTTTACAATTATTTTAATTTCAACAAATAGGGTAGTTTAAATTCCTGCATTTTTTTCTTGTAATTTAATTTCAGCAATTAGGTTAGTATAAATTCTTATAATATAATTTTTTACAATTTTTAATTTCAGCACTAGGATAATTAAATTTTCTTGCTAAGCACTAAGACAGTTTATTTCTACAAATATTTAAATTTTATAATTTAAATTTTAGCAAGTAGCATAACATTTATTTTAAATTGATTTTCAAATTATGTCTGGCTAAGTAATTTTTCTAGGATTTATGATTGATATGGCAAGAACGATGACGTGGAGCGTGCGTCGGACCAAGATAGTGGTCCAACGGTGCTACGCGGTGTCTTCTTCCGAGCTCTCTGCTAGGTGGCTTGACCAGCAGTCATGCCCACCTTGAGCCGAGCTCGGCGCCTCTGCTCCTTCTGCTAGGTGTTGCCCCCAGATGGGTCCACCTCGGTCGAAGTCGAGCTTGCTTCTGCTCCTTCGCCAAGTGTCGACCCAGGTGGGGTCAACCTCGATCGAAGTGGGCCTGCCTCTGCTCCTCTGCCAGGTGGCACCCCTAGATGGGTCCACCTCGGTCGGAGTCGAGCCCGGTGCCTCTGCCCCTTTTGCCAGGTGGCACCCCCAGATAGGTCCACCTCGATCAAAGTTGGGCTTGTCTCTGCCCCTTCGCCAGGTGTTGACCAAAGTAGGGTGCACCTTGGCCGAAGTGGGCCTGCCTCTGCTCCTCTGCCAGGTGGCACCCCCAGATGGGTCCACCTCGGTCGGAGTCGAGCCTGGCACCTCTGCCCCTTCCACCAGGTGACACCCCCAAATGGATCCACCTTGGTCGAAGTCGGGCATGCCTCTGCCACTTCACCAGGTGTCGACCCATGTGGGGTCCACCTAGACCAAAGTGGCCTGCCTCTGCTCCTCCGCCAGATGGCACCCCTAGATGGGTCCATCTCGACCGGAGTTGAGCTCAGCGCCTCTGCCCCTTCCGCCAGGTGGCACCCCTAGATGGGTCCACCTCGGTTGAAGTGGGCCTGCCTCTGCTCCTCCGTCAGGTGGCACCCCCAGATGGGTCCACCTCGATCGGAGTCGAGCCTGGCACCTCCGCTCCTTCCATAGGTGGCGCCCCCAGATGGGTCCACCTCGGCCGAAGTCGGGCTTGCCTCTGCCCCTTCGCCAGGTGTCGACCCAAGTGGGGTTCACCTCGGTCGAAGTGGGCCTGCCTCTGCTCCTTCGCCAAGTGGCACCCCCAGATGGGTCCACCTCGGTCGGAGTCGAGCCTGGCTCCTCTGCACCTTGAACCAGGTGGCACCCCTAGATGGGTCCACCTCGGCCGAAGTGGGTCTGCCTCTGCTCCTCCGCCAAGTGGCACCCCCAGATGGGTCCACCTCGGCTGGAGTCAAGCCTAGCACCTTCGCTCCTTCCTCCAGGTGGCGCCCCCAGATGGGTTCACCTCGGTGGAAGTCGAGCTCGCCTCTGCCCCTTCACCAAGTATCGACCCAGGTGGGATCCACCTCGATCGAAGGGGGCCTACCTCTACTCCTCCACCAAGTGGCACCCATAGATGGGTCCACCTCAACCGGAGTCGAGCCTGGTGCCTCTGCCCCTTTCGCCAGGTGGCACCCCCAGTTGGATCCACCTCGATCGAAGTCGAGCTTTCTTCATGGAGCACCAGAAGGACTGAAGGTGCAAGATCCAAGGATGCTGCTGAGACCGGTGCCCACAGTGCGGCGTGCCCAGTACGGCGTTTCTAGATCTGTATCGATGCACGGAACCTCGTTTACACCAGTTTAGGAAGGACACCTTGCTCGAGATACCAGATCCCATGGCCGGTGACCTGGAACCCCCAGAAAGGAGAGCCACGGTCAATGCCTCGAGCCCAAGGGCGCCTTCGTATGGATCAAGGTCCCGCCAAGTTTCCCCTTTCATGACAACACGGCGAACGAGACAAGCTCACCGCTTAATTCCTAACCGTGAGGGGAGGCAACCTCAGGGGAATGATGAATGAGCACCGTGGACCTCCAAAGCTCCCAGAGGGGGAGAATCAAGGAACCGAAGCACCCAACAATCTCAAAAGGGCACCAACACGCGAGGAGGAAGGTAAGCAACCAAGGGGGAAAACACACGGAAGGAGAAACAGGCGACTCTCAGACAAAGGCTCGGAGAACTCACGGGAGCGAATCCTACAAGCCCAGTCTCAAGAGCTGGAGTGCTGACCCCTCTTGTTCTTGTTCTTTTTCACTCATCTCCTCATAAAAGATTTCGATAAGTACGGGGACCCAGCAGGGATCCGTCTTAGTGGATCTGTTCCACTTTGCCGCTTGCTAACTTGACCGTTATAGTATCCCTGTCGGAACTCCTAGCCCAGGTCTCTAACCTTGTTTTGCAGGTCTGGGAGCATTAGAATTCTAAAATAAAGGAGACCGAGATCCGGTGCCATCTCACAGCTACAGGCTATGACGGTAAGGTCGGCAATAGATTGGCATGCCAGGAAAGGGGGCAAGATGAAAGCTGCTGTACGGACAAGCCCCCCACAAGCTTAGGAACAACTCAACCACAAGCATGGTGGTGACTTGCGGACGTGAAGCTTCCACCAGCCGGGCGGGAGAGGTTCCCTCTCCTCCAGGCCCCCGCAGCCCGGAAAGGGAACTTCCCGCTCCTCCTGCTCCTCCTCTTCAGCTGCCCTCGGTAGACGGTCAGTACGCTGCACTTGTCCAGCAGTTGTAAACACTAACTGCAGCCGTAAGGCAGCTGCAGCATCAGCAACGCTCCCTGGTCACTCAACCCCAGCCAGGGACACCCGTGGCCCAAGCTGGGGCCCTCGCGGAAGCCTGCGCTCCATCCAAGATAGGCCATCCCATCCACGGGCAGCAACCAACCCTTGCGGGAGTCACCAGACCCCTGCAAAGAAAAATCACACTAGGTCGACGGACCACGAGAGCCAATCCCCGGTGGACGACAATGATGCCGCCAGGTGCAGCAAGCACCGCCGAGGCAAGGCCCCTCGCCGCGACCCATCGCCCCTTCTTCTCCAGCAGCCTTGATGGAAGGTTCCACTGATGAGGCCATCAGGCATCTAGCTGAAAGGCGCTTGGAAGAGCAAGAGTACAAACTGGTGAAGCTCTCGTGCCGGTTTGCCAACATGCAGGGCTCCCCCAGCAAGCCAGTGGGCTATAACGCCGACCACCCTTCTCCCGTGAAATCCAAGAGGAACCGATTCTGAGTCGATTCTGCATGCCTTAGGTGGATCCCTACGATGGGACCACCGACCCCCTGGACCACTTGGAGAGCTATAAAGCTCTCATGAGAGTCCAGGGGACGATGGACGCCCTCCTGTGCATCGCCTAACCGGCCACCCTCTGGAAGGCTGCTTGAGTCTGGTTCACCCGCCTTGAGCCCAAGAGCATCGACTTCTTCCAGCAGCTGGAAAGGAGGTTTGTGGCGTACTTCGACGCCTGTCGAAAGGTGCCAAGGGAGGTGGATAGCCTCTTCTCCATCCGGCAGCAGGACTATGAGCTTCTGCGGGACTAAGTCATCCACTTCAAGATCACTGCCCTGGAGATCTTTAGCCTAGACGAGCTCGTCGCCATGCTAGCATTGAAGTGAGGGCTCAATACCTCCCGTCTGACATATTCCTTGGACAAGAAGCCGCCTAGGACGTACTCTAAACTCCTCTTACGCATCCAGAAGTACATCCGCGCTGAGGAGGGTGATCGTACCAGGAGAGAACTGGATGGAAAGCCTTTGAAGAAGCCTACTCCAAGAAACGTACCTAGGACCCGGAGGCCCGGGCACCCGCAGACTTCAAGTCGGGACCAAAGCCAAAGAATGGTCCCACTCCCGAGCAGACCTTCACTCCCCTCCTAGCTCCAAGAACAAAGATCCTCATGGAGATCGAGGGCAAGCATTACCTTCGTCGACCTCCCCCTTAAAGGCCAAGAAGCAATCGCGATAAGATAAAATACTGTCAATTCCATCGTGACCATGACCACGACACGGAGGAGTGCCGTTATCTGAAGTGGGAGATCGAGGACCTGATCAGGAGGGGCTATCTCAAGAAGTTCGTGGGAGGAGAGGCCCCAATGGAGGACCAACCACTTGCGGCCCTTCCCCCGTTCCTGCAGTCGACAACCGCCCTACGGAGAAGCCGATGGGCATGATCTCTTGGGGGATAGGGCATGCATCGAAGAGAGCCCAGGAGGGAGGGGATCTGAAAAATGTACTCCCCTTTGAGAAGGGAAAGGGAGGTGAAAATGAAAATATAAATAATGATGTTGTCGTGGTCAAGATGACCATCACTAAGCATCTTGTACATAGAATTATGGTTGATAGTGGGAGCTCTACATACGTGCTTTTCTACGATGCTTTCTCCCAGATGAACTTGTCTCATGTTCGGCTAAGGCCAGTGCACATCCCTCTCGTAGGTTTCACCGAAGATTCTGTGGGGGTCGAGGGAGACCTTCACTGTCGTCAAACTCCCGTCACCATACAATGCTATCTTGGGCCACCCAGGGCTCAACCAGCTTGACGCAGTCATTTCCACCAAAAGATTGCTGGTGCAGTTCCCTACCGCCTTTGCGGTGGGAGAGATGAGGGGGCGGTTCAACCTATCCCGCACTACTTGCAGGCTATCCTGGGGGCCCAGATTGCTGAGCTCAATGCTGACATCGACGATCTTGACCAAAGGATGCAGGATCCTAGGGGTGGTCCTGTTGAGTGCCTGCTGACATATCCTCTTGGCTCGGACCCACTAAAGACGATACAAATAGGAGCCCAACTCCCAGAAGATGAGCAGGCTCGCTTGTTGAGTTTCCTCTAGGCAAACGCGGACGTGTTCGCCTGGTTTGCGGCAGATATGCTAGGTATTCCCCCGGACGTCATCATCCATCAGTTGAAGATCGATCTGAAGTGTCATTCAGTTCGGCAAAAGAAGAGGAGTTTTGCTGTGGAAAGGCAGAAGGCGATCAACGACGAGGTGGAGAAGCTCCTCACCGCTGGCTTCGTTCGTGAGGTGCATTACTCCAGCTGGCTAGTGAACGTGGTGATAGTCAAGAAGAACAATAAAAAGTGGAGGATCTGCATGAACAACACCAACCTCAACCGAGCTTGCCCAAAAGATAGCTTCCCCCTTTCGAAGATCAACCAGCTCATGGATGCCACTTCGAGACACTGCCTCCTCTCCTTCATTGATGCCTTCTCTGGGTATAATCAGATCCGGATGCATTCGGAGGACGAGGATCATACCTTCTTCATCACAGATCGTGGGACATACTGCTACAAGATGATACCTTTCGGTCCAAAGAACGTTGGCACCATGTATCAGTAGTTGGTCAGCAAGGTCTTCAAAGACCAAATTGACCGCAACATGCAGGTGTACGTGGATGACATGCTCGTGATAAGCAAGCCAACCTTGGACCATGTCGACGACCTGACGGAGACCTTCCACAACCTTCGCCTCCACCAAATGAAATTGAACCCAGCGAAGTATACTTTCAGTGTGGCAGCGGGAAGGTTCCTTGGCTTCATGGTGACCCAAAGGGGGATAGAAGCCAATCCAGAGAAAGTTCGAGTGATCCTTGACATGAAGCAGCCCACCTCCAAGAAGCAAGTCCAGAAACTCACCAGCTGGATAGCAGCCCTGAGCTGGTTCATCTCATGATCTACTGATCGTTGCTGGCCTTTCTTCAAGATGCTGAGGAAGATGCACGACTTTGCCTAGACAAAGGAGAGCCAAGAGGCATTCGAGGAGCTGAAGAAGACCCTGGCGTCACCATCACTACTCTCCTGGCCAGAGGAGGGAGAAGAGCTCCTCCTGTATATGGCAATCACTCCAGAGGCCATCAGCTCGATCTTGGTCCGAATGGATGACGGGGGGATCCAGAGACCTATATACTATACAAGCAAGCTTCTCCGCGATGTGGAGCTCAGGTATTCTCGATCCGAGAAGTTGATTTTTATGCTCATGGTGTTTGCCCAACGTCTCAAGCCTTATTTCCAAGCACACCCGATCGCGGTCCTGACGGATCAACTGCTGAGGGCCATGCTCAGCAGACTTGACACGTCCGGATCCTTGGTGAAGTGGGCACTGAAGCTCAGCAAGTTTGACATCGCTTATCGACCGAGGTCGGCCATGAAGGCACAGGTACTGGTTGACTTTCTAGTTGAGTATGCAGTCCTGGCCGAGGGACCGGAAGAGAGCCCATAGAATCAACAGCCAGGACCTGAACCGGAGGAGGACATCTGGGTCCTACATGTGGATGGAGCCTCCAACTCCGATGGGAGTGGAGCCGGGCTCATCCTCGCTAATAGCGAGGGAGTCATCGTCGAGTGTGCACTCCGCCTCGACTTCACCACCACCAACAACCAAGCGGAGTACGAAGCGCTCCTTGTAGGACAAGGGTCTCCCGTGAACTGGGCATGACCGGCATAAGGGTCTTCATCGATTCATAGCTGGTGGCCGGTCAGGTCTCAGGTGAGTATGAGGCACGGGACCCTCAAATGTCGAAGTACCTAGAGTTGGTACATACCAGCACGACGGGTTTTAAGCACTTCAGCATCTCCCATATCCCGCGTGGAGAAAACGCTCGCACAGACGCCCTTTCCTGGCTGGCAACCTTGCCGGACTCATCGTTGGGCCGCGCCTACATCGAGCATCTTCAGGCCCCAAGCTATGAGCCCCCCAGAGAGGTCCTGCAGGTTACCCCGAAGCCTAGCTGGATGGACAAGTACATCAAGTACATCACTGATGGTGCCTTGCCCGATGATTGGATAGAGGCCGGTCTCATCAAAAGGAAGGTCATGCATTTTGTGCTGCTGGATGGATTGCTCTACCAGAGGTCCTACTCCTATCTGCTCCTCAAATGCTTGAGGCCCATGGAGGCAACGCTCGTGCTCCAGGAGATCCACGAAGGCCTCTGCTGGAACCATGTGGAGGGCAGGACTCTGGCATACAAGGCCCTCCATCAAGGATACTTTCTGGGAAATGATGAGGGAGGACGCGGCCAACTTTGTCAAGAGGTGTGACCGCCGTCAACATCATGCCGTTGTGCAGCGCCAGCCGGCTGTGCCACTCTGCCAGCTCTCCGCCCCTTGGCTATTTGCCCAGTGGGGCATGGACCTCCTCGATCCCTTTCCTCTTGTATTCGGGCAATGTAAGTTCTTGATTATTGCCATCGACTACTTCACGAAGTGGATCGAGGTTGAGCCATTAGCCCGGATCATGGAGGCGGATGTCAGCAAATTCCTCTAGAAGTCAATCATATACTGCTTCGGGCTCCCCTATACCATTATCACCGACAACGGATGCCAGTTCGACTGTTGAGAGTTCAAGGAGTTCTACAATGACCTTGACATCCACCATTGCTTCACCTCGGTGGCACATCCTTAGACCAAAGGGGAGGCCGAAGTGACCAACTGGACCATCCTGTAAGGGCTCTGGACTAGATTGGATCAAGCCAAGGGAAGATGGGCGGAAGAGCTTCCCAGCATCCTATGGGCATACCACACAGCACCAAGGATGGCCACGGATGAAACTCCGTTCAACCTTGTCTTCGGAGCAGAAGCAGTGATTCTAGTGGAGCTTAGTCTGCCAACATTGCATATAGAGCAGTACGACGAAGTCGAGAACCCAGCACGGCTACTGCTCAATCTGATCTTCTTGAAGAAACAAGGGACAAGGCCCGAGTTTGAATGGCAGCCTACCGGCAGCGGGTGGCCAGATACTATAACTCATGGGTGAGACCGAAGTCCTTCCGCCTGGGAGACCTGGTGTTACATCGTGCCAAAGCCTCCCAATCTCGAGAATGCGGCAAGCTCTCTCCAAACTGGGAAGGCCCTTACAGGGTGGTCGAAGCACTACCTCACGGCGCCTACTGTCTTGCCGAGCTCGATGGAACTCGATTCTCATAGACGTGGAACACCGCAAACTTGAGGATGTATTACCAATGATGTAAGACTTTATAAACATTAATAATGAAAATCTCTTTAATGCAATGCTTGTTTCTGTCTCATAGGACTGTTGTCGCCCGGCTTTAGGTCTGGCAAATAAAGGCGAGGCAAAAGTCCCGCGAGCGGTTCCTGAGAAACGCGAAGCCTGGAGGTCAACCTGGAAGGTGGCATGGAACCCAGTTCCTCCACGAGATCCCAGACTTCGGTACGGAAGGTGGCACGGAACCCAGTTCCTCCACGAGATCCCAGACTTCAGTTTGGAAGGTGGCACAGAACCCAGTTCCTCCACGAGATCCTGAACTTCGATCTGGAAGGTGGCGCGGAACCCAGTTTTTTCACAAGATCCCAGACTTCAGTCCGGAAGGTGGCACGGAACCCTATTCCTCCACGAGATCCTAGAAGGTGGCGCGGAACCCAGTTCCCCTACAAAACCCAGGAGTTCAGTCCGAAAGATCGCACGGAGTCCAGCTCTGGCAACCAAAGTCCCGGCACCAGAGACTTATGAAATACAAGCCAGAGGCCCCAGAGGTTCCCTTATGAAGCCTGGAGGCCTCCCAAATCTGGTTTCTAACTCAGAGTCAAGTCGAACTACAAATTGAAGTTGCAGACTTGGCTCCCACAAAAAGGCAGCAACAAATAGCGACAAGGAGTTCAGATGCACCATCCACAAGCAGCAGAATAAAGGAGTCAAGGCAAAAAGAATGAGGGAGGTAAAAGGAGGAGCATCATTTCCAGCGTAAGGATTTCTTACAAGCAAAAGGGACCCGATAGATCGGGCGACCCGAAAACAAAAAAGAAGTCCTACACTAGAATACAGGCTCGAGGTCACTCCGCCGGTTCCTCCCGGGGCTGGGAAGCCTCAGCATCGCCGATCGCCTCCCCAGAAGGTTGCCTGGTAGTCCCCTCCTCGGCTGCCCCTTGTGTCGCAGCCTCGACTGCTCCTCATGCCGCAGCTTCAGCTGCTCCTTGAACCGCAGCACCGCTGCTCCTTGAACCGCAGCACCGGCTGCTCCTTATGCCATTGCCCCCCTGGGGTCACCCAGAACGACCCTCGCCAGATCGAGCTCAGGAAAGAGAGAGGCCACCTTCTTCCAGCAGACCCCAAAGCCCTTCAAGGATGAGTCCATAGCAGCCTCATGGACCTCGTTCTTGAACTCCTGAGAGGCCCGAACTTAGGCACAGCCTCCTGAGCCTCCTTCTGCACTGCCTCTAACAGCGCTGAGACATAGGAGGTCTTCTCCTTGGCCGCCGTCAGCTATGCCAGGACCTTGCCGACCCGGTTCTCCAGCGACCGGGATTGCTCCTAAGATGGGAAATCACCGTCATGTCCTCATCGACACGGCACTGAGTCCAGGTCCTCTCCTCAGATTGGGCGGACTCGAGCTCCCTGATACGCCCCTCGGATCATGCTAGATCCTCTCGGAGAGCTTGGTTGCTCCCCCTCAGCTCAGCGCCCTTCTCCATGAGGTCCTCCACGTCAGTTGAGAGCTTGCCCGGTCTTCACTCCTTTTCGGCTTCCTTCTTCGTCGAAGATGAGAGGAAGTCCCGAAGCAGGAGCACATCGGTCCCAATCTGCACCAAGACAAAGTTAGGGCTTTTAAAAGATCCAACTGGAACATTATAAGGAAGAGCTAGATACTTATTATGAAGAGCAGGGGGACGATCCCGAGCAGCCCAGCCGCGTAGTCCTGCCACCCCTCAGCCGGTGATCCCTGGGTTGGGCCATGTACTCTATCATCTTCTCTGCTAAACCCTGGTCGTGGATGATGGAGGCGTTTCCTGTTGGGAATTGTGTCCCAAAACCAATCGCCTGGGTTGTAGGTGGTTGTGCTGAGTATTGTATTCATTTTATGAATTAATAAAATATTATTTTTGGCAGCTCATCACATATTGTATTTCCCTGAAATAAGCTCTTTCATGTAATGAAGTCCTTAGGACTACACTGACTTCGATATAGAGAGGATGTATCAGTGGTCCTTAAACCCGGTTCACAACCAAAGGATATATTGTACTGGATGGCAATATATCAAGTATAGGTTGTTGTAGTTTACATCGTTTGGTTGTCCTCTTGACCAAATGAGTGTGGTGACACTGATGTGATCTGCAAGTGGGATATGTGATATCTCATTGAACGTGACTCCGTGCAGCCCCTTTCTGCCAAAGGGAAACTCACGATTGGATATGGGTATATGTGTCCCTCTGACCTGAGGTCATCATGGTAGCTTGCAAGCAACTCCCTGTGCTTTGGTGCCGGACTACCCAGATTTTTAATCCGGTGATGGAAGGTTTCTGGGTACAGGCAAGTACTTGTGGCACAGTGATGGACCGAGATGGAATTGACCTGTCCAAACAATTTGGATTGAATGTCTCGCAGTATCTCAATTTAGCAAATCCTCGGCCAGGGTAGTCCTAGTGAAGAGTCACTGGGCTTGCGAGGTTGAGACACGTAGTCGACTGACTCAGTCTGGGTTGGCAGCCCAATCTCAGTCGTCATGAGCATTAGAGGTCAAAGGGATGAATTATACAGTAACCATATGCCTGAGGTTCGATAGTTTGCTCCCGCATCTTCGACCTATCCGGACGCCGGGACCCATTGCTAGATGGTTTCCTGTGCTGGTACTAAAATTGTTCTAGTGCTACCATTTAGGTTCGAACCTATGAGGTCACAGTATTTTTTAGCACTCTTTTTTCCATCTTGCCCTTGTCTGTGTCAATCAAAAATTGTTCTGGGTTGACCAGGACTGCGCCAGAATTTTTCTGAATCGGTTTTAAACTGATTCGGAGTTCGTTTCGGCCTCCAATTGGTTGTGAACCAATTGAACCAAATTAAATTGGGTTTGGAATTTTCCTGGACCAGTTTAATTGGATTGAACCACTTGGTTTACTGGGATTGAACCAAATTGGGATTGAACCGGTGATCTTTTTCCTCCCAGCCGTTTTACACGGTGAATCGTTGGAAATTCATTTGCTGGAAGGAATCCCATTCGTTGGAAGGCCAAATGACAAATGCTGGGTGTTCGGTTGAAGACCTTTGGAAGTCTCTTCCTCTCCTCCACCCGTCCCATTTACATCTTGTTTATGGCTTGGTTAATGGATTTAACTACAGCCTTTTCGTTTCCAGCTCATTCCTCCTCCCTGCAGCCTATATAAACTACTTCCAGCGCCCCTGTTTCAGTTGGATTGATACACCGTGTGAAGAAGAAAAAGGAAGTGTGTGTTCTTCCCTTTGAGAGGCTGAGAGCTTGATCCTTTTCCACCCATTGGGTACTTGTTAGGCTGGGATTTGGAGTGTGTGAGGGAGAGAAACAAGGCTTTAAATCCCATTGTTTCAAGTGCTTAGTTCTGCCCTATTGCAGAATTCCTGTGACCGTGAAGCCCTCTTCCAGCGGCTAGCACCGTGCATGGAGGCGGATCCGAGAGCCTCGGGCGTGTCTCCCCTCTAGAGGGAGTACCCTTCTACTCCTGAGAACAAGCCACGCGAGCCGGATTTGCTGCTGTTGCTCCAAACGCCAAGAAAATAGCTGCTGTTTTTCTGCAACCAGAAATTCTGGCAGCAGTATTTGCCGAATTTCTATAATTTTTTGGCTAAGTTTTTCTTGTAGATTTCAATTAGAGATCGAAGAGCACTTGTCCACCTTGCCGCTGCTCAAATTTGGAAGCAAAAAGAGGCCTAGAAGGCAGTGTTCCGATGCCATTTTGAAAGCCCAAAACAGAGTTTTCTGCAGCCCAAGGAAGAAGAAGACTGGAATAAGTTTATCCCACTTATTCCAGCCTATTCCAGCTTTATCCCAGGGTCATTCCAGCCAGAATAAGGTATGAAAAATTTTATTTTATCATGCATAAATAAATGTATCTATTTATATATTTTATAAATATTATATGCTTTGTTACATGCATATTTTAATACATGCAACTTGAATAGATTAGGTTCTGGGCGGAGCAATTTTTCGCTGCATGATTTTTAAAAAATATTTTAAAAATCCCTGTGCTCCCGTCCCCTGTTTGCATGCCTAGCGTAGGACCTTGTCAAACCACCTGCACCCTATTTCTTTCATTGCCAGGGAGCCCTGCCACTGGTCTGGGGTGAGGCTCGGAGGAGGGATGAGCAGGAGTCCCTCCAGCCTGAGAAGCTGTAGTCGGCGAGGCCGCCACCATGGTCGCGGCCACCATCGGAGTAATGGATGCCACGACCGCCGAAGGAGGTACCGATCGCTCCTTTTGCCTGCTCCCATCAAGATCAACGACCTTTGCGACGGGAGTCTGCTACTACTGGGGTGGCTCTGAGACCGTATCAACCACCCTCTACCCTGAGCCCAGAGTAGGCCTAGGCCCTTGGTCTGTCTCCGTACGGGCCCTTTTCGGTGGAGTCTCCTGGGCCGCGCCTAAAGCACCTCTTTTCCGGGCCCCCTCCATCAGGCTCTCCATGAAGAACTTCATCCATGAAAAGAGAAGAGGTCAAAAAAAAAGGAGAAGAAAGGAGGCCTGGGGCCTCACCAATCGCCTGGATCGGGCTAACCCCTGCATCGAACAAGTTATGCTCCGAGAGCAGAACCTCGAGGGAACGGACCACATCGCCTATCAGCTGAGAGTAGACCTCCTGGTCAGCAGGCTCAACCTAGGAGTTTCAGTTCGGGGACTGGTCCGGCTCACTCCAGACCCATCAACGTCCCCAATCGAGGCAAAGAAGAACCGGTTCTTCCACCCCTTGATTGATGTGGGGAGGTCGAACCGGAGACACCTAGGCCGGAGGGAGAGGCACCACCAGCCATCATTGATAGAATAACGCTTCAGGGTGAAGAGAGCCCTGAACAGTGAGAAACGGGCGACAAACCTGTGGAAGTGGCAGAAAATGATGAAAGCGAAAATGACCCTGACAGCATTAGGAGCCAATTGGGCCGGGACCAAGCCAAAGTTACTGAGAAATGAAAGAAAGAAAGGGTGAAGTGGAAAATGAAGACCCCCAGCGAGGAAGTCCTCGTAGAAGGCAACCCGGCCAGGGCTGCTTGAGCTAACTCGCTCCCCTGGCCCTTGAAGTGAGAGCCGAATGGAGTCCAGGATCCCATACTTGTCCCGGATCCAGGAAAGATCATCTCCAGTCATCGTTGAAATGAAACCGGAGGGACCGGAAGGAATCTCTGCCATCGGAGGGGGAATGGCAGAGATAGGAAGGGCGGGGATGACAGGAGGAGCCCTAGGAGCCCTAGGGACTCTGATGGTTATACCGCCTGGCTGCAATCACCTCCGGACTTCGAAGGGAACGTCCTCCTCCGACGAGGAGGATGATGGAGTCCTCGGCCAGGAGGGACCGCCTCGTCCGGGTTTGAAGAGAAGCGACGACGACTCGAAGGAGCCATCGAGAGGGAAGAGGATAGAGAAGGATCTGGTTCACCCGGGATGGGGGAGGACTGGAGTTCAAGAAGAAGTAGGAGAGAAATAAGGTTCACCGGACACTCACTAGGTTGTTTTAGCAGAGAAAGGCAACCCGAGAGATGAAGAAGGACCACTGCAAATCACCGGTGAGATGTAGGAAAGCCAAGAGACCTCATTTTCGAAAAGTCCCCTTTCTTTTTCAAAACCAATCGACAGCAGTCGTACAGCCTCTTTTCATGCCATCGGATGAGCGCCACGTGTGAAGATGCCCGACGTCGATGCTTCAGTTCGCTGGAAACCGCCTCGAGTCTAGCACGGTGCAATGATGGTCCGCTGAATGCACAGACATAGTGCCCGCACATTGGGCCTCGAGTGCGATGAGCAGAGCAGCGGCAATCGAGGCAATTATTGTGCAAGATTTTTGTCCTCCCACGTCATCTCTGCATTAACTCCCCATGTCCCCGCCGCAACACTTCGATGGGACTTGAAAGTGGGGGGCAACTGATATGGCAAGAATGATGACGTGGAGCATGCGTCGGACCAAGCTAGTGGTCAAACGGTGCTACGCGATGTCTTCTTCCGAAATCTTTGCCAGGTGGCTTGACCAGCGATCATGCCTACCTTGAGTCGAGCTTGATGCCTCATCTCCTTCCACCAGGTGGTGCCCCCAGATGGGCCCACCTCGATCGAAGTCGAGCTTGCTTCTGCCCCTTCACCAGGTGTCGACCCAGGTGGGGTCAACCTCGATCGAGTGGGCCTGCCTGTGCTCCTTCGCCAGGTGGCACCCCCAGATGGGTCCACCTTGGTCGGAGTCGAGCCTGGTGCCTCTGCCCCTTCGCCAAGTGTCGACCCAGGTGGGGTCCACCTCGGTCGGAGTCGAGCCTGGCGGCTCTGCCCCTTCCACCAGGTGGCGCTCCCAGATCGGTCCACCTCGGTCGAAGACAGGCTTGCCTCTGCCCCTTCGCCAGGTGTCGACCCAGGTGGGGTCCACTTCGATCGAAGTGAGCCTGCCACTGCTCCTCCGTCAGGTGGCACCCCCAAATGGGTCCACCTCGGTCGAAGTCGAGCCTGGCACCTCTGCCCCTTCCACCATGTGGCTTCCCCAGATGGGTCCACCTCGGCCGAAGTGGGCCTGCCTCTGCTCCTCTGCCAGGTGGCACCCCCAGACGGGTCCACCTCGGCCGAAGTCAAGCTGGCACCTCCGCTCCTTTCGCTGGTGGCACCTCCAAATGGGTCCACCTCGATCGAAGTCGGGCTTGCCTCTGCCCCTTTGCCAGGTGTCGACCCAGGTGGGGTCCACCTCGGTCGAAGTGGGCCTGCCTCTACTCCTCCGCCAGGTGGCTCCACCAGATGGGTCCACCTCGGTCGGGTCGAGCCTGGCACCTCCGTTCCTTCTGTCAGGTGGCGCCCCCAGATGGGTCCACCTCGGCCAAAGTCGAGCTCGCCTCTGCCCCTTCGCCAGGTGTCAACCCAGGTGGGGTCCACCTCGATCGAAGTGGGCCTGCCTCTGCTCCTCCGCTAGGTGGCACCCCTAGATAGGTCCACCTCGGTCGAAGTCAAGCCTGGTGTCTCTGCCCCTTCCGCCAGGTGGCGCCCCCAGATGGGTCCATCTCGGTCGAAGTCGAGCCTTCTCCGTAGAACGCCGGAATGACCTAAGGCGCAAGACCCAAGGATGCTATCGAGATCGGCGCCCATAGTGCGGCGCACCCAGTACAGCGTTCCCAGATCTGTAACGATGCGTGAAATCTCGTTTACACCAGTTTAGGAATGACACCTTGCTCGAGGTACCAGATCCAGCGATCGATGGCCTAGAACCCCCAGAAGGGAGAGCCACGGTCAACGCCTCGAGTCCAAGGGCACCTTCGCATGGATCGAGATCCCGCCAAGTTCTCCCTTTCATGACAATACGACGAACGAGACAAGCTCGCTACTTAATTCCCAACCATGAGGGAGGCGACCTCAAGGGAATGACGAATGGGCATCGTGGACCTCCAAAGCTCCCAAAGGGGGAGAATCGAGGCACCAAAGCACCCAACAATCTCAAAAGGGCACCAACGGGCGAGGAGGAAGGTAAGCAACCAAGGGGGCAAACACACGGAAGGAGAAATAGGCAACTCTCAGATAGAGGCTCGGAGAACTCGCGTGAGCGAATCCGACGAGCCCAGTCGCAAGAGCTGGAGTGCTGACCCCTCTTGTCTTGTTCTTTTTCACTCATCTCCTCATAAAAGATTACTCTGAGTACGGGGACCCAGCGGGGATCTATCTTAGTGGATCTGTTTCACTTTACCGCTCGCTAACTTGACCGTCGGAGTGCCCCCATCGGAATCCCTGGCCTGGGTCTCTAACCTTATTTTGTAGGTCCGAGAGTGTTAGGATTCTGAAGTAAAGGGGACCAAGATCCGGTGCCATCTCACAGATACAGGCTACGGCGGTAAGGTCGACAACAGCAATGAAGTTAGACCATAATTAGAGCTCTTCTTTTAGATTTATTTTCATATTTTAATTTTTTAAAATTCTTTTTCCTTCAAGCTTTTTGCCAAGAGACTTGATAGATTATAGTTGGATTTCAATCCCTTCATAGTTCATGCTTAATTTTGTATAAGAAGAGTTATGGTAGAAAATTACTAGTCATATTAATCATTTTCTTTTCTTTCTTGTGGAAGAGCATGATGGATTATAGTTAGGTTTGAGTCTCTTCATAGCCCATACTTGGATAACACAAGAGAAACAACTAAAAGAAGTCTTTTAATTAGGGTTTATGCTTATTCATGCATTGCACCTTAATCAAGAGACATCATAAGAGAAACTATAGAAGGGCACTCTAAATTATTAGTCTAGTAGATTCAAAAATCCCAGATCTATTAAATTATCTATTTCTAAAATTATTTATTTTATTACTTTAGTAATAAGTAAATAAACAACCTCTCATTCTTTTCATTAAAGCTCATCTGAGCAAGAGTTTGAACACTGTTAAAACATCCAATTTCTTGTGGGATTGACCCTACTTACCGGAGTGCTATCTTGCATATTATATACTTGCAGTATAATTTAAGGCATATCATTAGCCATTTCTATAATTAATAATAAAAACACATTAACCATTTTAGTATATGAATCATACAATCATAAAGACTTGGACATTAGTCTAAAGGCTTCTCTCACTATTTTATGTGAATTAGTAATCTCTACCTCCAATTCAAGGAATCTTTCAATTCCTTGGCAGGTACTAGAATCCACATAGACTAAACATGGCCCGAGTGAGGCTTGGCCAATCCGTATATATCTATGGGTAGGTTCTTAACCAATTATTTCTTTAAACAATTTCTAGTAATTGGTTTTGCCCTAGGCTCCTCATTAGTAGGCATGTTGCACCTCCATTGAAAGGCCCAGCTAAATCCAACCATTAATATAACCTTACCAAATGCACCTAACTAATGAATAGACAGACCTGAGTGAGGCTCAGCCAACCTGCCCATCCATCTGAAAGATACAACAAGGGTATTATATCATGGATGATAATTTCAATATCCAAATAAATACTAGGCATGTGGAGCCTCCATTGATTATCTAGACTATTTGACCCATTATCATCCATCTCAATAGGAGGTTATGAACTAGTTATCCCCATAACTAAATCATTTAGGGACCTAATAATTTAGAGAATTTAAGACACCGATATATTAGTTTGATCGGATTTCAATTATATGCATATTACATGTTAAAAGATTTGATCATATCGTACATCAAACAAATCATGCATTATATGCATAATACCTGTTAAAAGATTTGATCATATCATATATCAAACAAATCATGCAACAAAAATAACAACCTATATTTAATATCAAAAATTCCTCCCACCACTTTGCTAAGTCAATAAAGAAGACGAAGTCGAGAAACAAATTTCCTGAACACACACTAGGTCCAAGCACTCACAACCATTGCTTGATAGCAGCACACATCCAAAGCACACTACAGACCCTTATGAACATGCTATGAGTGCAAGTTTGGCAGCAAGCCACATTCTTGTGCGTCTCTTGAAGCAGCATTACATGCCTGCACTATACGTGTAGTAATGCTAGACAGCACACCTATGAATCATGCACAGTAGCAACATGCATGAGCATGTGCACAACTGCACAGTAATGCAGCATGCTCGTGTAGCAGCAATGTGCATGCATGCTGATGGCATAGCTACGATGAGCACATGTAGGTGCAAGCAATGCTACATGCTCTTGCAGCAACGATGTGCTTGTGTGCCACTGGCGTAATAGTAATGAGCGCCTGCATAGGTGCACCAGTTGTAAACACTGGTCCTGGGTTGAAGTCGGCAGACCCGGCCGACTTCAACCCAAACTGAGAAAAAAAAAAAAAAAAGAGTTGGACGGGATGAAGAAACCGGAACAGGGGAGCCGAGTTTGTCCTCGCCGGCCGGAGTTTTCGCCGAAAAACTCGGTGGGAGAATCGTGAGGGGAGTGGGAGAGGATCGGTGATGGGTTTTGGATGGATTGGGACACGGTGGTAGAGTTTTACACGGCGAGGGACTCGTAGTTTTTTTTTTAAAAAAATCCCTCACCGCCGCCTTTCGAGCCACCCTCATGCTCTCTCTCCCTCTCCGACGAACGACTGGAAGCTCTCCTACGTTGCCCGGTAAGTTTCTTCCTATTATTTTCAGTTTATTTTTGGGAAATTTTGCTTGTTTGGATTTTTCCAGTTCGTTCCGGATGTGTTCGCCGTTCGTCGACGATGGCCGCGCCGCCGAGCTCTCCTTCCGGTGAACGTCGCGTGGCCGGCGTCGGCAACCGGGGGAGAGGGGGGTTGGTTGGATAAGAGGGGGAGCAGGGGTGGTTCGGGAGAAGAAAAGAAGAGGAAGAAGAAGAAGAAGAAAAAAAAAACGAGGGGTGTTCGGGAGAAGAGAAAGAAAGAAAGGAGAAGAAAAAAAAAAAAAAAGAAAAGAAAAGAAAAGAGGAAAAAAAAAAAAAGTTTGGTACGGCCAAGAAGGAAAAAAAAAATAATAATAAATAATATATATATATATATATATATGTAAATATATATATATAATATATGATAAAGAGGAGAGAGAAAGAGGAGAGAGAAGGAGGAGAGAGAAGGAGATAGAAGGAAGAGAGAGAAGGAGGAGAGAGAAAGAGGAGAGAGAAGGATGAGAGAGAAGGAGGAGAGAGAAGGAAGGGAGAGAAGGAAGAGAGAGAAAATCAGCGATTTGTTTTCAAGATTCGTGAAAAATTGAGAATTTAGTTTTAATATAAAATTTATTTATCTATGTAGAGAATCAGTCTTCTGAGCGGGAAGACGTCGTACCGATCTCGGGTTCGGATTAGTACAAGCGAGAATAGCGGATTTGTAAGGAATTCTAACCTAATCACCGTATTTATTAATATATTTTACATGATCTGATGTGTTTCGAGCATAAATAAATATTTTTCATGCATAGTGGTTTTCGGATAGCATGATTTGATTTCCGGGTTACGGATCAAGTTTGCGGTTAGTATAGTTTGTATTTGCCATGTGATCTTGAAATGTATTTGATCGTGATAGCGATCGCTGGAAAGTGACATGATTCGATTATGTGAAGAGAAATGATAATGTGTTAAGAGAACTGGTGTTTGGACTAGCCATGCCACGGCGGTACCGTGGTTTCTCAGTGTGCCCGTCACAGGCTGGAGTGTGACAATTTGTGTGCCCGTCACAGGCTGGAGTGTGACAATTTGTGTGCCCGTCACAGGCTGGAGTGTGACAACAGTGTGCCCGTCACAGGCTGGAGTGTGACAACAGTGTGCCCGTCACAGGCTGGAGTGTGACAATAGTGTGCCAGTCATAGGCTGGAGTGTGACCGTGGTTAGTCCAGAACCCTAAAGATAATGATTAAATAATTGGAAATTCTATAAGAAGAAAAAATAAAAGTTTCCAAAGTTTTGTTAAACATGAAATCGGATTTGTTGATTTCGTCATGGTAATGTTTACTGCTTTCATATACATGAAAATTATTATTGGTGATTATATTGGAACCCTTACTGGGCTATGTAGCTCACTCCCTACCATCTGTTTTCTTTCAGAGACTCAGGAAACTTAAGGAGGATCTGGGCTGGGCGTGAGACAGAGCATCATGTTTGTTGAGATATATAGTTAGTTTGTCCGGTTACTGACGTTTGAGTCAGTGGACCATTTTATGATCTCAAGTTAATTATGTATTATACGTTGTTAATGATTTTTTATACAATATTCATTTACTTTGGATACATTTGAATTGTTGTGTACCTAGGCCTTGCATAATCTCTAGGGTAAAACCTAAGGTTTGTGCGGCCGGTCACGTAGCCGTTTCCGGTATTGGATTCGGGGCATGACACCAGTAGTGCTACATGCTCGCATAGTAGTGACATGTGCACGTGCCACTAGTATAGTAGTGACGAGCGCATGCACAGGTGTGCAGCAATGCTGTGTGCTCATGCAGCAACGACATGCCCGCGTGCCCCTGGCACAACAGCGACACACATGCACGAAGGTGCACCACAGTAGTGGTCAAAATAATAATTATTTAAATGCATTTAATCCTATCAAATCTTAAATCCTAATCACATGCTCATCAGATCTCAATCTAATTTTTTATTGCAACCTGGCTTTGATACCATTTAAAGAGAATTCTGATCATAATAAGAACACCATTTATAGTGTGGTCGGAGCCCCAAGATCATATTAGGAAGTAGATGCAAAATAGATCTTATAAAAAAAAAGGATCTTGCCTTGAATCTAGTAGAAAATAGACCAAGACTGCTGAATTTTTGCTTCGTGAGAGCTGCAAGTGCAACTCCACTTTGCATGCACGTCGAAAGCAATTTTGAAGAAAAGGAAGTGAAGGCGTCCCTATCTCTTGTTATGAGAGTGGTTTCCTGACCTTAAAAAGGATGCACACCCCTTGTTCTCATGCTGAAAACAGGTTTATGTTCTTAGCAAGAGAACAAACCGGTTTTCTCCTTTTTATTTTCTTAGATTCAAATTTATTTGAATTCAAAATTCAAACTTGTTTGAATTCAAAATTTAGATATGTTTGAATTTAAAATTCAAACATGTTCAAATTTAAAATTTAGACATATTTGATTTTATGTTCAAATTTAACATTCAAACATGTTTGAATTGAAAATTCAGATCTATTAGAATTCAACATTCAAATATTGTAGGATCAGGTTTAGAAGTTCAGGTCTTAACCAAATCAGGACTCAAATCCAAAAACCTTCTCATCCTAGCCAACCAAGCATAGGATAGCATAGGATTCCTATGCTAGTGCAGTTTACACCTCATTATTTGAATTACAGGCTAATCCAATTTCACCCAGAATTAAGCCTACAGCTAATGTCCAATGCTAGCTAGACACAGCTAGTATTTAATTCCATATGACCTAGTACTTAATTCTTAATTAAGTCTATTTTTCAATCAAGCTATCTACCTTGAAATTAAACATATAAATTTTAAGTCAAGATTTTCTCATATTGCTCGACAATGTGCATGACTCCATAGGTTCAAACACTAAGCTGGTTGCAAAGAAACTATTTTTTATATTAATCGAAGGGAGCATCTAGCAATGATGCCCAATGTTTGAATAAGTTGAATTATTGCAACGCAACATTCAAGAAACTTGGCAAATGATTACTACATAATTCATCCCTTTGACTCTCAATACTTCAAGATGACCCTAAGACATATGGTAAATTGTCATACCCCTAATAAGTCATCCATGTTGTATTCCAACCTCATCATGTCATCCTCATAATAAATCATTGTGATTGATCACAAAGATTACCATAGCCAAGATTTTACTTGCTTGGAAATATAATAAAGCATTATCTCCTTTTACCTGGAGTGGTTAATTCCAATTTGACTCACATATAGACTTTACAAGTCTTGACTGTGCCCAGAAACCTTCTATCATTATATTAGAAATATAGATAGTCTGGTATCAAAGCATAGCGAGTTGTCTACAAGTCACTATGATAACCTTAGATCTGAGGGAAACTTACACCTATATCCTTCATGAGCTACTCTTTGATAGTTAGGTATATACCATAGAGAGCTCCATAACTGAGTCACGTTCAATGAAAATGTACTCTTATATTTTACTTACATGCCATACTAGTGTCTCCATACTCCTTGATTATAAAGATAACCAATTCATATGGCACACAATGATTTATACTTGATAAATATTATTGTCCTCTTGATATGTATCATTTGGTCACGAATATAATTTAAGAACAACTCAATTAACTTTTATCGAGTGTTAATCATTCTAAGGACTTTGTCATGATCATAAAAGTTCTATATGGAAGATACAAGATATGATATTCTACCAAATAATAATGATTAATATAATTTAGATTATAATTTATATACAAAAGTATAATTGTTTACTAGATAATTGGCTTTAGGGCACATTCCTAATAAATATAATATATTTCGTAGAGTTGAGCATCAATAGATTGTAATATTTGGATGCCATGCACAGACAAAATTCCTTTATCTAGTTCTCAAAGGCATATTTTGAAAAGAAAGTATGGAAAAGTTTGAATTTTTGTTTTTTGATAAGGAGCATTAACTTACTATTAAACCTCTGTGCAAATATTCATAAAAGACCAAACACCCATACAAAAATAAGAGAACACCCAGACCCAGATAGTAAAAACAAAAAGGAACCTAAGACCCAAAAAATAATTTACATATAATATCACAAATATCAAAATTAATTTGTTCCATCCACTGCACAATAGTCCTTGTATATTGACCATTAGCACCATCTCCTAGCAAAATTATTTAGAAGATTGTTTCTCCTTTTATTGAGTTCTTCAGTTTCTGATTCATGGGTACTTGATACCGCATGTGGATCTCATATCTGCAAGTCATTGCAGGGGTTGCAGAGACCTAGAAACTTGAAGAGGGGTGACTTCGAACTGTTAGGCACAAGTGGTAAACCCATTTATGCTAAAGCTATTGGTACCTATTTAATGTTATTATCATCGGGCAATATTTTTGAATTGGAAAATTATTATTTTGTACCCAACATCATCAAAAATATTATTTTTATACCTTTGTTGTTAAAACAAGGTTATGAAATAAATTTAACAAGCCATGGGTGCTCGATTTTCTTTGAAAATAAATTCTTTGATTGTGGTACATTTGCAAATGGTCTTTTGATTCTATCACTCAATGATGAGGTTATGCTTGTTAAAAATAAGAAGAGAAAGAGAGATGATGTAAATGTCACTTTTCTCTGGCATTGTCGTTTGGGTCATATTCGTGAGTCTAGGATAAATAAGTTGTACAAAGAAAACTTCTTTGATCCTTTTGATCTTGAATCATTAGGAACTTGTGAGTCCTGTCTCATGGGAAAGATGATCAAGTCTCTATTCACTGGACATGGAGAAAGGGAAACTGAGTTGTTAGGTCTAGTATACACAGATATGTATAGTCTTATGACAACCCAAGCTAGAGGAGGATATCCTTATTTTATCAATTTTACTGATGATTTATCAAGGTTCGAATATATGTATCTTATGAAACACAAGTCCGAAGCCTTTGATAAGTTCAAAGAGTATCAAAATGAGGTTAAGAAACAAACTAGGCATAGTATTAAAATCCTTCAATTTGATCAAAGAGGAGAATACTTGTCTAGTGAATTTCTTGATCATCTAAAAGACAAAGACATTCTCTCTTAATGGACCCCTCCATACATACCACAGTTAAATGGTATAGCTGAAAAAAGGAAGAATCGTACCCTGCTGGACATGGTACGGTCCATGATGTGTTTCACAGACCTTCCAGTATCCTTTTGGGGTTATGCCCTAGAGACTGCAACCTACATACTAAACAGGATGCCATCAAATATAGTTAAAAGCATTCCATATGAATTATGGAATGGGAAAAGGCCAAATCTTAAGTATTTTAAGATTTGGGGTTGCCCTGCTTATGTTAGGAATATTTTTTGACATAAGTTAAGTGCTAGAGCTGACAAGTGTAGATTTGTAGGATATCCTAAAGAAGGTATTGGCTATCTTTTCTACCACCCTACCGAGCAAAAAGTTTTTGTCAGTAGGCATGCCACATTCTTGGAAAAGGAGTTTATCTAAGAAGGGGGTAGTGGGAGGATTTTTGAACTTGATGAAGTTCAACCTATATTCAATACAATTTCTCAACCAGATGTTCCCGAGGTTCAGGAACAACCATAACACACACCTCCTCTCCATAGATCAGAGAGAGTGCGAAGTGCACCTTTTAGATATGGTTTTGTTATTGGGAATGATAATGAAGCCAGTATCATACAAGATGATGATCCTGTGACCTATATGAAAGCTATCATGAGTAGAGACTCTGACAAATGGCTGAAAGCTATGAAATCCGAGATGCAATCCATGTACTCTAATCAGGTTTGGACATTAGTTGATCTACCTGAGGGCGTAAACCCAATCGAGTGTAAATGGGTCTTTAAGAAGAAGATTGGAGCAAATGGTCAAGTAGAGACCTATAAGGCTATGCTGGTAGCAAAAGGTTTCAAACAAAAACATGGCATTGACTATGATGAAATTTTTTTACCAATAGCCATGCCCAAGTCCATTCGGATATTGCTTGCTATAGCTGCATACTATAATTATAAGATATGGCAAATGGACATAAAGACTACTTTCCTTAATGGATACCTTGAGAAAGAAGTCTATATATCATAGCCAGAAGGGTTTGTCTTGAGTGAGAGACCAAACCAAGTATGTAGGCTTAAGAAATTCATTTATGGATTAAAGCAAGCATCGAGAAGTTGGAACATTCGCTGTGATGAAACAATCAAGGATTTGGTTTCATCAAGAATGTGGATAAACCGTATGTGTACAGGAAGATAAGTGGGAGTGCACATATTTTCTTAGTTTTGTATGTTGATGACATACTCATTACTGGGAATGATATCTTAATGTTGCAATCGATCAAGTCTTGGCTATCAAAACAGTTTTTCATGAAGGATTCGGGAGAGGCATCCTATATACTAGGTTTAAAGATTTATAGAAATAGATCTAAGAGAATGCTGGGCTTATCCCAATCCAGGTACATGGACTTAGTATTGAAGAGATTTAACATGGAGGGAAGTAAGAAAGGTTACTTGCCCATGAGTCAAGGCATATATTTATCCAAGAAGATGTCTCCTAAGATACTAGAAGAGAGAGAACGAATGAGTATGATTCCTCATGCTTCAGCTGTAGGATCAATTATGTATGCTATGTTATGTACCAGGGCTGATGTTGCTTATGCCTTAGGCATAGTAAGCAGGTACCAGGCTAATCCAGAGAATGATCATTAGAAAGCTATAAAAAATATTCTTAAGTACCTAAGAAAGACTAAAGATGTTTTTCTTATATATGGTGGATCAGAGTTAAAACTAGAAGGATATACGGATCTAGTTTTCAATCAGATCTGGATGATAGCAAATCCATGTCAGGATATGTCTTCATCCTATATGGTGGTGCAGTGAGTTGAAAGAGTACTAAGCAGCCAACTATAGTTGACTCAGTCACTGAGGCAAAATATATAGCTGCGAGTGAAGCCGCGAAGGAAGCTGTGTCGATGAAGAAATTCATCACGAAATTAAGCATGGTTCCAGCTATACAACAACCGATGCCACTTTATTATGATAATACTGGAGCTGTTGCGCAAGCTAAGGAACCAAGGTCTCATCATAAGTCCAAGCACATCCTAAGATGCTTCCATCTCATTCGAGAAATCATTAAAAGAAATGATGTGATAGTAGAATGAGTTGATACAAAAAATAACATAGCAGACCCATTCACTAAAGCACTACCACAGCAGCAGTTTGATCGCCACTTAGATTGTATGGGTATAAGATACAAAGGCGATTGGCTTTAGTGCAAGTGGGAGATTGAAAGAATAGTGCCTTAAAGGCTAATCTTTGTATAAGCATCTTCCAACTCATATATGATATTTTTGATAAATGAAAGGCATTTTGATTCATCATATTGCTGCATCTTATTAAAATTATGATGAACCCCATAGATTAAGATAATGGAATTAGGGTTATGATAGAGATCATAACGATGAGATCTAAGTTCCTATAAACCCTAATCTAAAATGTTCCTAGTCATTGGATCATCGATTCGGGGATCAATATTTCCAATAAGATAGCAAATCCTATGTATGCTCAAAAGGAGGGTGGTTGGTCTCACAGCCACTTGTGTAGGGACACTAATACAAGGATGTGGGTGCTCATTAGGGTATGAGTTCACTGAACTGATCCATCTTGAGAACATCTTATGGAGGTCTTACTACTTGTCAAAAGATGGTTCTCATAGTGAGAGTTGTGCATGTAACCCTTAGATTTGAGACTACCATAGTATCCTATGCACATGATGATGCAGAAAAAAGAACAAAGAAGCGTATGCGAAAGTAAATTTAGGATTAATTTCTTTTTTATATATATATATTTCAGAAATTGGCTTTGACTCAAAGTAAAGCTAAACTAAGTTGAAGGAAACTAGGTAAGGATTGAAAGCACAATTTAGAAGAAACAAAATTATCAGAATAGTTCAGAAATAACGGATCGCTGGGGGTTGAGAAACTCCCAGACCTAGGGTTTCGCTCTGAACTTTCAACAGGATAGAAATAGAGAGGAGAGATGGTTGACCAACCAGACAGTGATCTTTTCAGAATTTGGGTGGAAGAACTCTCTCGAGCAGATTGTTGGATCCTCGAATTCGGCTATCTTCGCAATGGATCCTCCAATACTGGTCTTGTGGTTTGGTCGGCTTCTCCTAGACTCAAGATCTGGAAAGAAGAAAAACAAGTGAGGGATTCAGAGACTCAGGGAAGGATTTACCAGTTCGAAGAACTTGAAGGCTGATGTCGCTGAGATCCGGATTCTCTTGAAGGCTGATTCGACTCCCACTGGAAAGAGCTTTGGATCTGAAGTACCCGGACTGTAGCTGGATGCTGGTGGTCGGCCTTGACTTGAAGAGGGTGGCCGTGAGAAGTGGGATAGGCTAGGGCTTGGTGGAAAGAAAAGAATGATGGGCAGCTAGGGTTTGGGAGTGGAGTGGCTAACCTAGGGTTTGGGGTTTTGGAGATCTCTCACCTCCTCAAGGTTCCAGGGGAACCCGGATTTACTCCCTCACGGAGCTCAACACCTGGAAGCAAGTGCGGAAAAGAGAAAACACAAGTTTGCTCATAAAAAATTTCTTTCATTCATCTGATTGATTTAAACTTACAAGAGGGGTTTAATTTATAAGGCTTTACAAGGGAGGAGGGTTTCACATCTTCCCATGTGGGACTAAAGGAGGGGATCTACAAATTAGGGCAAATCCTTCACATATGGTCGGCCAAGGTACCAAAAAAATTGGATTTGGATTATAAAAGGCAGGTAGATGGCGCCTCCTTGCTTGGATCTTCAAGAAAAATTTTCTTCCTTCCCTGGATCAACTCTTTTGGACTCCTCCTTTTCTTCCTCCCTAAGTCAAGGTCCTTCCCACCTTTGTTTTGGATGTTTTTGGCAGGTAGTGGGCGCCCCCTTGAAGTTCTCTTCCAAGAGAATTTCTTCCCATTTTTGCTTTGGATGTCTTGGGAAAGTCTTGGCCGTCTCCTTGATTTGTGGTCTCTTGGTGGACTTCTCTTTATCTGGCGCATGAGAGAAGGAAGTTGCCATCTGTGGAGTGGGGACCAAAGGCTGCTGGATGTAGATATGGCGCCCCTTGGACTGGGAGTGTGGCTGGGAGTGTGGTGTCCACTTGCTTGGTCTTGGAAGAAAATGTAACATCCCAGGTTGAAACCCTAGTCCACTACTGAGTCAACATGACTCAACAAAATAAAATGCAGGTAATGTAGACTCAAGCTAAATTGAGTTGATCTAGTCAACTCTTATTACAAACCAAAAAAACCCTAATTCTTCGGGCAAGGTTAATCAGAGATCCAGATGGAGCTCTGAAGTCTTCTTCTGAGTCTGGTGCCCGCACCAATTCTCCCAGGGTGGGAGGAACTCGACCCTGTCGAGTATGGATCAAGTTGGCTCTGGTATCTCTCCAAGAGGTCTGGGTCCAGCTCTTGTAACTCTTCTCGGGAGATCCAAGAGTCATCAGAATCTGGCCTTCCTAGCCAGCGGACCAGGTATCTTTGATATCCTCGATTACGAGTAGAGATAACCTGATCATCCAGGATCTTTTCAATCTGCTCTTTCCTCACAGGCCAATTTGTTGGTGGACACACAGGGTCAGGTTCACTCTCAAGAGCAGGATTAGGTTCAAAAGCCTCACTGGGGATCACAACTGGCTCCCTATACTCTACTAGGTCTGTAATGTTGAAAGTGGAGCTAATGCCTAGTTCTAGAGGCAACTCGAGCACATAGGCATTGGATCCTACTCTCTTTACCACTCTAAATGGTCCAGCTCCCCTAGCATGTAACTTTCTAACGGTTCCAGGAGGAAACCGTTCAGACCTTAACCTAATCATTACATAGTCTCCTTCGTCAAAAGTTTTGACTCGCCTTTGAGAATCAGCCAATTTCTTATAAGTTTCGTTACTTAAATTTATTTTGGCTTGAATTTCTTTATGCAAGTCTTTTATATGCTGTGCAAAAACTTCGGCAGACTCAGAGACCCGTGTGTGGACTGGTAAAGGAGCTAGGTCAAGAGGTGTGTGGGGTTTGTAACCATGCACAATTTCAAATGGACTCTTACCCGTAGACCTATTGACCGAGTCATTATATGCAAATTCAGCTCTAGGTAAGTACAAATCCCAGTTCCTAATGTTTTCACCAACAAGACACCTTAGCAGATTGCCTAAACTACGGTTCACTACTTCGGTTTGGCCATCAGTCTGGGGATGATAGGCAGTTGAAAACTTAAGTTTCGTCCCTAACTTATGCCAAAGGGTTTTCCAGAAATAGCTGGTGAACCGAACATCCCTATCTGAAACAATGGTCTTGGGTAGGCCATGGAGTCGAACTATCTCATTAAAAAACAGGGTGGCTACCTTAGACGCATCAAATGTTTGGGAACAAGGCAAGAAATGGGCCATCTTGGAAAATCGGTCTACTACAACACAAATAGAGTCATGCCTCCTCTGGGTCTTAGGCAAACCTAACACAAAGTCCATGCTCACATCTTGCCAAGGACGATCTGGGACAGGGAGTGGGGTATAAAGGCCGGTGTTCTGTTTTCGCTGTTTGGCAACAGCGCAGGTCCGACACCTAGCCACAATGTGTGCTACATCTCTTTTTAAGCTAGGCCAGAAAAAATGGTCTTCAATAGCCAGGGTGGTCTTATCTTTTCCGAAATGGCCAGCTAAACCTCCAGCATGAGTTTCCCAAATCAAGAATTCCCTAAGAGAGGTTCTAGGGATGCAAAGCCTATTCTTAAAGAACAGAAAGCCATCTATAAGGGAATAATCCTTATGCTCACTAGATGGTCCTTGAGTTAGATCCTGGTATACAGTCTTGAAATCCGGACATGACTCATATTCTTCTTTGATTTGCTCAAACCCTATGACTTCAGCCCTAACAGAATTCAACAACAAAGATCGACGACTAAGGGCATCAGCTACCTTATTTTCAGATCCAGCCTTATGCTTTAAAACAAAAGTATAGGACTGGATATACTCTACCCACTTAGCATGCCTAGGGATAAGCTTCTTCTGAGAATTCAAGAATCTAAGAACCTCATGGTCCGAAAACAGCACAAATTCTTGCGGTAGTAAATAATGTCTCCAGTAACGCAAAGCTTGCACTACCGCGTAAAATTCCTTATCATAGGTAGAATACCTAAGCTTAGCATCATTAAGTTTTTCACTAAAGAATGCTACGGGATGGTTCTCTTGGCTTAGGACTCCACCTATACCTACTCCTGAAGCATCACAGCAACCTCAAATACCTTTGAAAAGTCTGGTAGTCTCAAAATGGGTGCCTGGGTCATCCTATCCTTAAGATCTAGGAAGGCTTTATGGGCTGCTTTGGTCCACTGAAATTCTCCCTTCCTGATGCAGTCTGTGATAGGAGCAACTACGGTACTAAACCCCTTGATGAATCGCCTATAGAAGGTAGCCAAGCCATGGAAACTTCTGACTTCATGCACACTGGTCGGCTCTGGCCATTCTACTATGGACTTAATCTTTTCAGGGTCGGCAGCCATGCCGTCAGGGGTTACAACAAATCCAAGGAAGATAATTCTACTGGTCATAAATTCACACTTTTTGAGATTACCGTAGAGACTATCATTCCTCAAAACTTGACAGACCTGTCTAAGGTGGCCTAGGTGATCTGCAGGGGTCTTACTATAGATCAGGATGTCATCAAAATAGACCACTACAAACTTCCCTATGAAAGCTCTAAGTACCTGGGTCATAATCCTCATGAAAGTACTAGGGGCATTGGACAACCCAAAAGGCATAACAACCCATTCATAGAGACCATCCTTAGTTTTGAAGGTGTTTTCCACTCATCCCCTGGTCTAATCCTAACCTATGATAGCCGCTCTTGAGATCAATTTTAGAAAAAACCATGGCACCGGCCATCATATCAAGCATGTCATCTAGTCTAGGGATGGGGAACCTATACTTGATTGTGATTTTATTGATGGCACGACTGTCAACACACATCCTCCACGTGCCATCCTTCTTCGGGGTTAGAAGTGCAGGGACTGCACAAGGGCTAAGACTCTCTCTAATGAACCCCTTCCTCAACAATTCGCCAACCTGCTTTTGCAGTTCTTTATGCTCCGATGGATTCATCCTATAATGGGGCAAGTTGGGTAAAGTAGCTCCTGGGACTAAATCTATGGAATGCTGAATATCCCTAAGAGGTGGAAGGTGGTCTGGCAGATCCTCGGGAAAAACATCCTCAAATTCTTCTAATAAAGGCTTAACTTCCTGAGGAGGCTCTGAGGGTGTAGGAGTCCTAAGTTCCTTAGCAGTCAACATCCAAATGGGTGAACCACTATGAATCTCTTGTTCCAGATCCTTGGCACTAATTAGGTTCACTCCAGTCTTCATTTCCCTAACCTTACTGATTCCTTTAGCTACCTTGTCCTTAGGAGGGACTGAATGGATTGTGATTTTCTTCCCATTGAAACTAAAGACACAGGTGTTGGATTTTCCTAAGAGGGTGGCATCATGATCATACAACCAAGGTCTTCCAAGAATTATACTGCTCACCCCCATGGACAAGACATCACACCAAATCTTCTCTTGATAGGATTGCATTTGGATTTGGACCTGACATCTAGACTGGATGGGTATAGAGGTAGAGTCTACCCAAGAAACCTTATAGGGGTTGGGGTGGGGAACTGGGGTTAAGCCTAACATTTTGACAGTGCTAGTAGAAATGGCATTCACACAGCTCCCACTATCTATGATGATTTTACAAACCTTATCCCCTAGTTTAAGGAAAGTATGTAGGATGTTGGTCCTACGCCAATCTTCCTGAACTTTAGTCTGGGACAGGATGCATCTTACAACCCCTAAGTGGTCAGATTCAGTGGATTCTTCCTCTCCTTCATACTCATCAACCAAATTCATTCCGGCCTCATAAACTTCTTCTTCAAACTCCTCATTAGGCTCGGAACTCTCTTCCCCTCCCTCTTCTATATATAGGGATCTACGAGGGCACTGGCTAGAAACATGACCTACCTTATGACACTTAAAACAAGCTATGGCTGTGCACTGAGTGGAGATATGACCGGGCTTCTGGCACTTAAAACAGATGATACTAGGGGTTCTCTGGGTGTCAGGTGCCTTACCTTTGTCCATGGGCCTAGGGGTGGGGATACCCTGATTAGGCTTGCTAGGGGTAACCTAGCTAGGTCCATTTCTTGGGATTGGGGTACTAACCCTAGATGGCATGGGTCCTCTCTGAAACTTCTCAGTGTTCAGTGCAATCTGATAGGCTTGGTCTAGGTCAGTAACCTCTCTCAGAAATAACTCTCTCTTAATATCTTCCCTAAGCCCAGCCCTAAATCTAGACAATGTGACTTCATGGGCTTCACTCACATCACATCTCATTAGGTATTCATCAAAGGTGGTTATGTAGTCTGAAACAGATCGGTTCCCTTGTTTCAAAGTCTGCCATTGGTCTAACAGATTTTGCTGGTATGAAATGGGTAGGTACTTGTCTCTAAGTTTCTCTTTCATACCCTGCCAAGTGGTTATGAGCTCTACATTTCGTCTTCTAGTGGTCAGCTCAATGTTCTCCCAGTATAACCTAGCTTGACGTATTAATTTCATTTTGGCAAACTTGAATTTCCTCTCTTCAGACATAGCATACCACTCAAAGTACTGGTCCATCTCACCCTCCCAATCAGAATACACCTTAGGATTTAAACTACCATCAAAAGTGGGTGCATCTAACTTGATGTTCCGAATGAACCTATCATCTCTATCCTCAGGTTCTGGGTCAGGCCTCCTATGATTAGGTTCAGGATCTCGGTATAAAGGTCTTCTAGGCTCTTGGTGTGGGTGAGGTTGAGGCACATTAAAATCTGGGTCAGGAGTCCAATTCCGATGCCTAGGTTCCTCAAGTACTTGGACTCGATCCCTAAGCTGGGCAAAATTCTCATTCATATCCTGACTTAATTTGTTCATACTCTCAGTAAGAGCTCTAACCATGGCCTCTAAATCAGGTTGGGTTTGACCAGGTTGGTAGGGTACTCCATTTCGGGTAGACATGATGCAATCAAGCACACAAAATGAGAATCAACTGAACGACTACGGGCTAACTAGACCTAGAGCCCAAACTAGGTGCCCAATCAGAGTGGCAAGCTAGCCTGTAGTAACTCAGGACTCAGCCAGGCAGGTGTAAGGGGAGTGTTAGGTCCCTGAATGCCAATCCTAGACACCAATCAGAGATTGGCCAGGTAGGCGGACCAGCACACAAGCCCTTCGGGATGGAATCCCTGAACCACCGTTCTAGACACTGAGTACAAAGCACACACAGAGTAACCAAACAAACTGACTCAACACTAGCCTTGACCCGACTTGTTGATGTCCCTAGCCCACTAGGGCAAATTAGGTCTAATCAATTTTAGATTAAAGGCTTAGGTTCGAATGAAGGAGTGGTGGTTTTGGGCTAAGGAGAGGTTATCAACTCCTCCCCTTATCTTAGATGCTCAAATGCCCTTAAGTTGAATTAAGAGATGAACACTCAAAAATAAATGGATTGCAGAACACAAAAATAGAGTTACAGTAATTTAATTCTCAGAAATCGCACGGAAACCAATAAATCATGAGAAAATTATTCAAATTAGTTTCAATTATACTGGTTTCAGCAAAATAAAAATCACTAAATTTGGAGTTACCTTCAGTGAGAAATAATTCCTGCAACAGGGAAATTATGGGCTGAAAACAGAGCACTTCCCCGTTTACAATTTCTGCTACGAAGTTGTAACCCAACGGATCCCCTACACGCCCTAGGAACACCCCGTGGAATGGGAAGAGGAGGTTTGCACCTCGCTTCGTTCCTAGGACCGGACGTCATGGGGAGTCTACTTCGAGCAGACAAAGTAAAAAGAGAGGGACTCAAACAGGCAATCAAACAGAAACCCTAGACAGGGCTCTGATACCAAAAATGATGCAGAACAAAGAACAAAGAAGCGTATGCGGAAGTAATTTAGGATTAATTTCTTTTTTTTTTATATATATTTCAGAAATTGGCTTTGACTCAAAGTAAAGCTAAACTAAGTTGAAGGAAACTAGGTAAGGATTGAAAGCACAATTTAGAAGAAACTAAATTATCAGAGTAGTTCAGAAATAACGGATCGCTGGGGGTTGAGAAACTCCCAGACCTAGGGTTTCGCTCTGAACTTTCAACAGGACAGAAATAGAGAGGAGAGATGGTTGACCAACCAGACAGTGATCTTCTCAGAATTTGGGTGGAAGAACTCTCTCGAGCAGATTGTTGGATCCTCGGATTCGGCTATCTTCGCAATGGATCCTCTAATACTGGTCTTGTGGTTTGGTCGGCTTCTCCTAGACTCAAGATCTGGGAAGAAAAAAAACAAGTGAGGGATTCAGAGACTCAGGGAAGGATTTACTAGTTCGAAGAACTTGAAGGCTGATGTCGCTGAGATCCGGATTCTCTTGAAGGCTGATTCGACTCCCACTGGAAAGAGCTTTGGATCTGAAGTACCCGGACTGTAGCTGGATGCTGGTGGTCGGCCTTGACTTGAAGAGGGTGGCCGTGAGAAGTGGGATAGGCTAGGGCTTGGTGGAAAGAAAAGAATGATGGGCGGCTAGGGTTTGGGAGTGGAGTGGCTAACCTAGGGTTTGGGGTTTTGGAGATCTCTCACCTCCTCAAGGTTCCAGGGGAACCCGGATTTACTCCCTCACGGAGCTCAACACCTGGAAGCAAGTGCAGAAAAGAGAAAACACAAGTTTGCTCATAAAAAATTTCTTTCATTCATCTGATTGATTTAAACTTACAAGAGGGGTTTAATTTATAAGGCTTTACAAGGGAGGAGGGTTTCACATCTTCCCATGTGGGACTAAAGGAGGGGATCTACAAATTAGGGCAAATCCTTCACATATGGTCGGCCAAGGTACCAAAAAAATTGGATTTGGGTTATAAAAGGCAGGTAGATGGCGCCTCCTTGCTTGGATCTTCAAGAAAAATTTTCTTCCTTCCCTGGATCAACTCTTTTGGACTCCTCCTTTTCTTCCTCCCTAAGTCAAGGTCCTTCCCATCTTTGTTTTGGATGTTTTTGGCAGGTAGTGGGCGCCCCCTTGAAGTTCTCTTCCAAGAGAATTTCTTCCCATTTTTGCTTTGGATGTCTTGGGAAAGTCTTGGCCGCCCCCTTGATTTGTGGTCTCTTGGTGGACTTCTCTTTATCTGGCGCATGAGAGAAGGAAGTTGCCATCTGTGGAGTGGGGACCAAAGGCTGCTGGATGTAGATATGGCGCCCCTTGGACTGGGAGTGTGGCTGGGAGTGTGGTGTCCACTTGCTTGGTCTTGGAAGAAAATGTAACATCCCAGGTTGAAACCCTAGTCCACTACTGAGTCAACATGACTCAACAAAATAAAATGCAGGTAATGTAGACTCAAGCTAAATTGAGTTGATCTAGTCAACTCTTATTACAAACCAAAAAACCCTAATTCTTCGGGCAAGGTTAATCAGAGATCCAGATGGAGCTCTGAAGTCTTCTTCTGAGTCTGGTGCCCGCACCGCATGAACCCATGTTTTGGTACATATTCATTCATGGCAATTAAGTTATGTACGGGGTGCTTCTGGATATGATGGATTGTGTATGAAGTAATGAGTAGGTCAACAAGGAATTGATCACTCCTAATAAGAGGAGGACTTATCCCATGAAATCTCTTTGATTGTTGACTCAAGAAGTCTTTGATCAAAGTAGGATGAGATTAGATAGGATTTCTAATCTTTCATTGATCGAGTCTTCATTATCAAATTAAGATTCAAAAGGATTGAGTGCTAGGGTTTGACATTTATCCATGCCCATCATTTAATCGGGATAAAGGGAGATTGAAGGATTGAATTGCATAATAACTTTTCACTGAAGGATTTTTGGTAATTTTTACCAAATTTCACTTCTTCCAGGTAGGCATGATACATTGCTAGATGTCAATCATGTCTTATAGGTTTTCATGAATCAAATTGATTGGATTCATAAGTCAATTCAGAAGCTGGTTCGAATTGGCAACTTAGGTCAGCTCAATTTGACCTAATTAAGTCAATTGATTTGATTGAATCGAATTGACTTTGACCTAGATCTACTACTGGCTAGATGTAGAGTCCAAAGGGTCACACACATTAGGGAATTGTCCAAGAAAGTCAATTGGATTTTTATTAGGATCATAGAATCCTAATTGGCTAGCTAATTGACATACTAGCATATGTTGGCTAGCCCAACTCCTAACCCAATTAGATTGGGTCTAGTTGCTTGTTATTTGGACTAACCAATTTAAGAGAGACTTAAATTGGGTTGAGTCCTAAGTGGGGTAGCCTAATTTAGATTTTATCTGAATTTTTATTGGACTTATCTTGGATTTATGAAAGAGTCCATGTTGGCATGAACTCTTGTTCACCAATTTGGTTTCACACCAATATTGGCATACGCAGAAGGACAAAAAGTCTTTCTACCAGTTAGACACAAGTCCTAGATAAGTGCTAAGGCCCTCATCCTAATCTCCATGTCTTTTTGAAGAGCTTTTGATCGATCAAAAGATGAAAATTCATGGAAGGAAGTTAGCACAACATGAAAGGTCGCGACCCATCATGGATTGGCGCTAAAACACATTACAGAGTCCTTCTGTTTGAAGGCTCTCAGATATTCGATGCATCTCTTCATACTTCTACGACTTTTGGCACTTTAAATGACCGATAATTGACATGTGGCAGGAGAATAAAATGCTGGAAAAATCGAAGAGACATTTATATGTCTCTTGGTTTATGAAAGGGAGTTATTATATATGTCTTATCATTAATAAGACTCCTTCTCATTGAAGGGTCTTATCAGATAACTGAGAAAGGGACATATCAGGCACCCCATTCCTCTCTATAAAAGGCATTGGTGATTTGATGCCAAAGCACTTTATTTCCCATCCGAATACTCCAACGTACTATTTTGTCTTTTTAAGACAAGGTTTGTCTTTTTAAGACAAGGTTTGTTCTTTAGAGACAAGGCTAGTCTTTTAAGACAAGAGCCTAAGAAAAAAAATAGAGGGGATATTCGGGATCTGAGAGGAGATATAGAGAGATATCTGAGTGCCCTATAAGAGGGTAGGGAGTCCAGCAAGGGAGAAAGTTTGAAAGGCTGCCAAAAGAGTCCCAGTCAGACAAGCAACTATTATAAAAGTGCTTCCTTGGTTCGGTTCCTGTGTGGATCACCCTTGGAGGCATGCACTTGTGTGCCTTATGGAAATAAAGGATTATAGCACTCCTGGTATTCTTCTGTAACCCTAAAGTATTGATTTTATTGATTATCATGATCAAGTGGTCCTGAGGTTTAGGGTTCCGGCCGATAAGGGTTTGAAAACTGAAAATTTTTGAAACCCGATCTTCCACTGTGCCCAGCCCAAGGAACCCAACATGTGCAAATATCATAAAAGACCGAATACCCATACAAAAATAAGAGAACACCTAGACCCAGATAGTAAAAACAAAAGGGAACCTAAGACCCAAAAAATAATTTACATATAATATCACAAATATCAAAATTAATTTGTCCCATCCACTGCATAATAGTCCTTGTATATTGACCATTAGCACCATCTCCCAGCAAAATTATTCAGAAGATTGCCTCTCCTTTCATAAATATCCAATAATGCCCCCTGCAGGAAAATATGAATGTATACCCATAAAAGAAATAGCTTGCCAAAATAATAAAAATCCTTGTTGCTACAAAATTCTTGAACTTAGAACTATTGGATTTAACTTTCAACAATTCAGTAATAATAAGACCCATGCATCCAAAAATCATCTACAAGAGGCAGCTATCAACAAAATGGCATGCCTGATCTGATACAAAGTTATAAAATGTAAATCCAAAAACATCCTTGTTCAGGCCCCACCCAACATCCACCATACTAACTCCAATAGAGTTCCACAAAATATACATGAAAAAAAGATTTTATCCATAGTAGAGATAGCAAAATAGAGTAACATGTAGGACAACAAAGATAAACATCCTAAATAGAGAATATTAAAGCTATCAAAATAGCAAACTAGAGTAACAATAAGTTTAACAAGAACATGAGTCCTGAACTCAACTCTAGAGGATTGTGATTTCAACACAATAATAGAAGAAAGCTTCATACTACCAACAAAAACCTAGAAGAGGCAAGTGCCATTAATGTGAGAAAGCTGCCAACTTTGTATATAGTGATCATCATTGTTTAGGTTCTCCACCCTATCCATAACATTGAAACCAGAAGTCCATAAGAAATATATGTTGAAGCCATTTTGATTAAAGTCTAGTGACCTAAACAAAATATTTAAGCGGATTATAATTGAACATCCTGATCTAAAGTTTATTATAGGGAACCCTCAAAAAGCATTTGAGAAAAATATATAAAAGCTGAAACTAACTTTAATGATGTTAGAAGAAGGTTCCAATCTAATCTCACCATCATTTAGTACCCTTAAAACCATCATAAAAATGAAATCAGTAGGATACCTGCTAAAAATAAAATGCCTAGAAGAGAACCAGAAAAACATCATTTTGAAGGTTTGAAGAAAACTATACCCCCTTGCTTGAATAGAGTAATACCATCTAAGATAAAGACCACAATAGAAAACCCTCTCAAGCAATAGAAAGTAAGGAAATGCTACTACAAAGAAAATCATAATATAAAGCAATCAAGGCACATTAAGAATTTCAAGCAAGAATAAGCAACCCCCCTTAACTTCATGACATGAGACTCAAGGCTGACCAGGGGAACAACTAACCCCGCAATGGGAGTAATAAGAGATTTGCTACTCCAAAAAGTAGCAATCATCATTAAAAATTTCCTAGTGGACTTAAAGGCATTATACTCAATTACTTGTGTTAGCATCAGCATCGTTCCATAGATATCCCATATGCATCCATGGCCAACAGAGTAGCAAGCTCAAGATAGATATTGACATTCGAATATATATCAAAATCCTCCATCTGAGCTTTCCTAGCCAAAAGATCTGCCACCTTATTTGCCGCCCAATACACAAGTAATATTAGAGATCTTATCTCATTGCTTCCAATGCAATAAATCATATATCAGAGGATGAATGGACTCAGTATTATAAGAAGTAGAAGCAATCCATTGAATGACTATTAAAGAATCCCCTTCTACCCACAAATTCTAGAGTTTAAGATAACACACGGCAACTTTGACACCTAACCAAATGGCAACTAATTCAATAAATGGAAAAGAATAATGTTGCAACTTTTTGCCCATGTCCTAATTAATTTACTAATATAATCCCTTATAACATAAGCCACAATAGTTCCATTTTCTGCAGCAGAAGTATCAAAATTGAGTTTGAGAACTCTGAAGGGAGAAGGATACCACCTCACTATGTTAGGAGTTATATGTAGGTATTGAACATATTTAGCATCCTAATGCCATGACTAGCTCCCAAACTACCATTCTTTTTGATCTTGTTGATAAGATAAGACTGCTAAAATACTGTGAATAAATTGAGGAACCAAAATTTTGTCATCTTGGAAGAGACGTTCATTTTTACTTCCATTATAGCCAAAGAGAAAAAAAGAAAGCATGCTGACTAGCAGAGTCCACCCTCTTCCTCGAAAGATTTATCTCAATATATCTGAGGGACAATTGTAGATCCTTAATAATTCCCATCTTCTTTAGTTCTTAATGACATTGCACTGCACAAGGACACTATAATAACATGGTTACAGTCCTCAATAAGGTTACACACATCACAATACATTTGCTCTTGAGGGATAATGTTCCTATGACATAATAGTTGTTTAGTAGGTAATCTCCTCAACACCACTTTCCACCAAAACATTTTGATCCTCGTGCCCACCTCCAGTTTGCAAATCCATTGATAAGATAAGCCATTTTCTTGAACATTTGAAGAAGGTAAAATTGAATGAACATCTTTAAGCTTAATCTTGTTGCCTCTATGATGACACCACACTAAATTATCCTCCCTAGCATGAATGGCAATAGGAATAGATTCAATATAGCAATCATTTCTGAAAAAAATAACTTGGTTAATCTTCCATGTTCCAGCTCCTATAAGGAGTAATAACATCCTTTACCAATAATACTAAGTTCTCATAGTTTACATTTATATAAGTAGGATAGTTAGATATTGGCATAGGAACCATCTAAGGGTCCTTCATAAGATTTATAAATTTTCCAGACCCAATTTCCCATATAATATGATTTTGAGCTATAGATCCGAACAAAGTTATGTTGGCTCATATTTGAGAACTTCTTATAGGTTTCCTATAATTATGCAAAGTCCCTTGAAACTTATATTTAGTTGCCATAATTTGTGCCCATAAAGATTAAGGATTTAAAGTCACCTGCATTGCCATTTTACATCATAGCCTGCTTTGTGTTAATTATGGAAGACAACCCCAATCCCCCATCTTTTTTTCTCTGACAAACCATATCCCTGGATACCAAATGCACTCCCTTTGAATTTGCTAAATGCCCCTATAAGAACTTTCTAAAATCTTTCTCTAGCTCAGCCAGGATCTTGTTTGGAATAACCACTGATGATATTGAGTACATAGTGTTGACTCTATTATTGATTTTGATGATAAACAAAATACTTAAGTATAAGTTGAGTACTAACTGTTTCTTTAAAGTATATTTTTATAGATAAATGTACTCATCATTCCAATAGTTTTGATTATTTGTCAAAGAAATAAAGAAGTTCCCTCCATGAATGAAAGATTAGTCTTAAATGAACTTAAGCACTTGAAGACTGCTTGAAAGAACACAAAGAGTTTAGTACAAATTAGTTTCAGTAGAGGTTCAGTGATCTTTTAAAGAAATCTCAGCAAGTATCGACTCACAACTCAAGTGTTGACTCATGACAGTGGAAGTATCGACTCAAGCCGGCACGATGAAAGAATTTCAGATGGCATGGCTGAAGTATTGACTCAAGGATCGGCTCATCGCCTGAAAAAAACTTGATACAAAACTTGCTAAAATTGAAGACTTACCTAAAGTGTCGACTCATGGATGTCAAGTATTGACTCAAGTGTTGACTCACCAGAAAAAGTATCGACTTATCTGAGAATTCCAAAGAGCTTCAACGAAGAAATTTGAACTAGGTGTCGACTCATGGAATGTAAGTGTTGACCCTAAGTGTCGACTTACAGCTTGAAGTATCGACACTTGGAGTTTTGGGAACAGTAACGGCTAGTTTTTCAAATATAGAACTCAGCCCTCTTGGCTCCCAACAGCTAGTTTTTTGTGTCTAACAGCCATAAACCGACTTTGAGGCCTTGAAAAGGTATTTAAGTGATTGAAATCAAATCTAAACATAAGAGGATAAACAATAGAAAAAAAACAAGTGCATTCACTCCAATTCATTGAGAGCAACTACCTTCAAGCAAAAAGAAGTCTCCAAGCTTTCAAAGCCTTCAAGAGCATTCAAGCTCAACATTCTTGAGCATTAATTGAGGCTTCATCGAGTTGAAGACAAGCGATTCCTCATAGCTTCAAAGAGATATATGCTTTTATTTAGAAAGCTTTTATTGTTGCCTTACTTCAAACTTCATATTTGTTGTAAAGGTTATTGGTTAGTCTTGAAAACCAAGGAGGTTATTGGTTAGCCTTGAAACCAAGGAGGTTGTTGGTGAGCCTTAAAATCAATTATGTTCTTGGTTAGCCTGCAAAACCAATGAAGGTTTTGACTTGTGAGCCTTGTGAAAATAAGTTGGATTTTGATTAGTGAGCCCGAAAAACTAATCGGTTGTAATCGGTAGAGATTATAATAAATTCTCAAGTGGTCCTTAGAGAGTGGATGTAGGTACATTAGAAAGTACCGAACCACTATACTTGGATTGTGTTTGTGATTGGTTGTCTCTCTCTTTTGCTTTTACTTTTATTGCTTTTAAATTTTTGTTGCATACTCTTTAAGAGCACATTATACTTGTATTTCATTGTACTTAGATTGTTTATTAAATTGGTTCACACAGTTGTAATTAATTTTTAGAAACTCAATTCACCTCCCTCTTGGGTTGCTTACTGGGCAACATATAGGAATTGACATCGATCCATATTGAAGTAAAGTAACTCGGCCTATAAATGAAAGAGACTTCCATGTCCATCTAATATTCTTTGACCCGATAGCCTTAATTAGATAAGAGAAGTCCGAAGGTAGTAGTTTGGATTTAGAAATGGGTACTTCTAAATATTTACAATTTCTCCTCTTTTTTTTTATTTCAAGAACATGAAAGATAGATCTTTTTAGATCTCATGGCACTGAAGGACTAAATATACCGCTAAGGCAGTAGCCCGGTTGGTAGAGACTTTGCCTCACTACCAACAGGTCATGGGTTCGAGGCATGATCTCGCGGGTGACTCGATTAAATCTAGAAATTTTCCTGGGGCCTATGACAGTTGATGTAAGTGAGAGGTCAGGGTCTCCTATTTTGTTCCTGTTCTACTAACCGGCATCTTAGTGGTGTCAAGTTGACATACTCACCATTAGGTGGAGAGAGACTGCGAAAATCTGAGCGTCTCGAATGGAACATTACTTAGCGGGATGGGGGCCTATGGGGATAGTTACACCGGGATTTATCTTCCCTATCCCTTTTGGTTCATTAAAAAAATGACTAAATATAATATTAGACTTTTTATTGTTGATGGCTTGGCCAAAAAGGGAATAGTAAGCCTTTATGATTGCATGGATGCAGATTCCATCTTTAGAAGTTGCCCTTGTAATAATCATAATATCATTTGCAAACATAAGTTAAGAAATCTATGGTCCTCCTCTCTGCGGAATATATGCATGAAGAATCTTCGCTTGGATTGCACCTCAAAGAAAACCTATTAAAATTTCTAAACAAAGAATAAAGAGATAAGGAAATAAAGGATACCCGTGGTGCAACCCCTTTGTCGGCTCAAACCAATTAGTAGGTACGCTATTGACTAACGAAGTAAATTTATAATTAGTAGCATACATTTTTATCTAATTAATAAATTTATGATGAAACCTATATTGATGCAAGATCCTAAATAGAAATGGCCAATGAACTCTATCGTAAGCATTTTTCATATCAATTTTAATTGCCATCAGACCTTTTATCCTAGGAGCTGTCATAAAAGAATAAAGCACCTCTTGGCCCAAAGAATATTTTTAGTGATACTCCGACCAGTGACGAATGCCTCTTGCTCCATAGATACCTATTGTGGAAGAAAAGGCTTCATTATGTTAGCCAATATCCTGGCTACAGTTTTATAGATGGTATTTCCTATACTAAATGGCCAAAAATCACTTGAGGTTTCTAGGTTTTGCTTCTTGAGGACTAATGTAACAAAAGTGTTCTTCCAATCCCTTGGCATGCAAGCATCTCAAAAAAAATCCCTCATTCTAGCAATGACATCTCTTTTAACAATTGCCCAGAATTGTTGACAGAATAAGGCTTGGAATCTATCTAGTCCTGGCACTTTTTCTAGTGGCATTTTCCTAACCACTTTCATAATTTCCTCCATAATAACTTCTTCAATAAGCCTTACATTGAGTAACTAGGCCTTTTTGCCTAAGTAAATATTGAGTCTCATATCAAAAGATGGAGAGCAACATATAAATCATACAGTCAGCCTTAACTCGTAGCCTATTAGATTCGAGTAGTAAGCCTGAGAGGTATTCTATATCTAATAACCTAAAACCAACTAGCTTGGGAGTCATTAGCCTAAAACTTGTTATAAGGATCTAACAAAAAGATTAAAGGATTAGGCATTGCACTAACTATATTTTTAAAAAAAATTAAAAAATAAAAGTTTCAATGCACTTGCTTATAATATTTGAAGATAAAAGTAGAAGATGATCTAGAAAAGGCTTGGAAATATTTTTTATTTTTTATTTAACCATCACATTAGTGGGTATTAATATCTCTATGACTTATCTCAACAACATTCTACTGAACATTAATAGATCATTTAAGAAATTGCTTAGTAAAATATCTATTTCAAAGTATGACAGTATCTAATACTAAATCCTTTCTTTACTTAAGATCAAGCAAAGTTTAAGTTAGGGAATATGATAAATATAGTAAATTATTAATAGAAGCATCAAAAATATACTAATTAATCTTTTTTCTTTAAAAATTGATGCTTCTTCGTATCTTTTACAGAAATATGCTCATAAAAACTTTGAGACTCTTATAAGTCCAATTTGCAGGCCTAAAGGAAGCAAAGTAGGCACAAAAAAGGAATCCAAAAGATTTGAAAACCTAGTCCAAAAATTGATTAGTCCATCATGGATCTCTAGTTAGTCCACAACAAGGAGCGCAATCCATGAAGCTCTGGCCTTTGATGCAGTGCAAGGGCAAGCGACTAGCTTTGGGGCATGATCTGGCAGTTGGCAAGAAATTTCATACGTAATCAAATCACTGAAAAAGCTCTTTCCCATATCCAGCATGGGGGACAATGCCTAATTGCACCATCTAATAACTGGTTGAATTCCTTTGTGCCATCTAACGGCCAGAAGAGCTGCTGGGTTGATGGAGGCTGATCCAGGCCATTCCATTAACCTTGATTTTGTGTGATCCAACGGCCCAAATCACTTATTCATTGTGATCAGATGGCCATCATGGATTCTGAACTGATTTGGGATACAATCATAGCAAATTTTAGATGTTTTGATGGTGATCAAATGATTATTGGGCTTCACACAATTTGACATGGATTCAAATATCAATTTAATATGGATTTGATCATGATTTGAGTCCTATTTAAGGAGAGGCCACGGATAGCAAGAGAAGCAAGCAGCCGAGTGTCATTTTTCTTCCTTTTATTTTTTGTAAAGGATTCAGGAGGGAGAAGGAGGTTGGCAGCGGGGGTCTTTTCTTCCTTGTCTTTCTTATGTGAAGATGAAGTTTATAGAAACCATCATTCATGGCTAAACTCCAAGTCTCTAAGAGAGTAGATGAGATTTTTAATATCCATATTTTAGTTTCTTTTAATTAGAACTTGATTATAATAATTTTTATTTTCATGAATAAAACTCCTTTTTCATTATTCAAGTATTGTGTTTCTTGCTTAGATTATAATCTATATTTTTGAATAACCTATGGCTACGTAGAAATGAGTCATGATCTAAAGATATGATTTATGCTTAGCAAGATAGGTTATGAACTAGATTTGATTATAAGTTATTTTTAATTATCTTTATGATTTGAAACTTTGAATAACTTGTGACTATGTAGGGATATATAAAGTACTATGATCTTTACTTAGCGAGATAGGTTATTGTTATAATAGTAACCGACCCATTTAGTCCTGGCACAACGGTGGGACTCATTGAAGAAATCAGCCCCTGTGGGGGTCAGGTCGGCAGCTCGGCCAGCCTACTCCGACCGGGTCAGGTTGGCACCTCGGTCAGCCCAGCCCGACTGTGCCTGGAGCCCAGTTCGGCCGGGCTGGCACCCCAACTCAGGTCGATAGTTTGGCTAGCCCACCTCGGTCAGATCCAGGTCGGTTCCAGTCACCCCAGCTCGGCACCATCCCTGTGCCTCGATCTGCGCGCACGAGAGGTACGCGCATCCAGGTCACTCCGCCAGTCACGCCCGTGCGTGTCTGTGCCTAGGAAACAATCACCTGGCTCTGCACCGCCCAAGACCACGCCAGCCCAGCTCTGGACCTCTCCTCGATCCGCGTGCAAGGGGGGACGAACTCGACCTCCAGCTCCGGCTTCGCACCGCCCAAGCACCGCCTGGTGCCTCCGGACCCGGCGTGGGTACCCCGGCGCCTCTGAGCCCGGTGACGGGTCCCCTAGCTCATTCGAGCCCGGTGCGGCACGCCCCAGCGCGCCCGGCGCCTCCGGCTTCTCCGGCGCGGCACGCCTGGCGCCTCCGAACCCGGCGCGGGTACCCTGGCACCTCCGAGCCCGATGACGGGTCCCCCGGCTCCTCCGACTTCTAGCCGACCTCTGCATCGCCTAAGCTCCGGCTCTGCGTGCTCCCGTCCAGCATGCCCGCAAGGGTTCGGTTCCCCTGACTTCGCCCGGTCCAGCTCCGGCCCTGCACCGGCACTCTGACGGCGCCCCGCGCGGCTCCACCGACCTCGCCGGCACGCCTCGGCTCGGCATCGCAGCACGCCCAGGGCAGCGGGCCCCCGAGCCCCGGCTCCTTCAATTCCGGCCCAGCTCGGCACACTTGCGGTGCGCTCGCAGCACGCCCGCAAAAAAAGAGAAGAAAAGGGAGAGAGAAAAGAAAAGAGAGAAGAAGGAAAAAAGAAGAGGGGTCTGGCCATCGTGAAGAAGGAAGAAGTCCATGCGACGTGGCTCCCAACTCCCTCATGCAACGGGACTTGCTCCCATGCAACGGGGTTTACTCCCATGCAACGGAGTTTGCCCCCATGCAACAGGAGTCTCTTCCTCTCCCATCCAACATGCAACGGAGTTATTTCCCTCATACAACAGAGGTCTCACTTCCTCCCAGGCAGTGGAGGTCCACCTTCCTATGCAACGGGGTCTCCTCCCATGCCATGGAGCTTACCCCCTCATGCTACAGGAGCCTCATTTTCTCCCACGTAGCAGGGTCTCGTCTCCTCCATGCAACGAGGCCTTCTGCTTCCATGCGACAGAGTCATCTCCCCTCATGCAACACGGAGTTCCAACACTCCCATGCAACAGGGTTCCACCTTTTCATGTACCATGAGCCTTCCGCTTCCATCCAACGGAGTTCCAACTCTCCTTCATACAACAGGAGCTTCTTTCCTCCCAAGCGACGGGAGTCTTATATTCCCATGCAACGGAGCTTCTCTCCAAGCCACAAAGCTCCCCATGCAATGGAGCCTTGCTCCCTCATGCAACCGAGTTGTATTCTTACATGCAAAGGAGTCTCACTCTCTCCCGAGATGGCGATCGACGAACCTAATTCTGGCCTGCACAAAGAAGAAATATATCTTTGTTTATTCATGTAACCGGAGTTCAATAGGCTTAGAACGCCCAGGCCGGAGCCCAGTCCTCCTCCTCCAGGGCGAGCCTTTCGAAGGCTAGAGCCACCAGAGTTGGAGCTGAGCCGCCGATGCCCTCCACCAGGTTGAACCTCTCCAAGACCTAGGAAGCCTGCAGGTACCGATGAGCCTAGCTCCTCGGCAACAAAGCCCAGAGAAAAGTCCTCCGGCACGAAGACCTGGAAAGCCCCCAGGCATCGGCGAGCCTAGCTCCCCGGCATCAAAGACCGGATCCCACGACCCTCCGGCACAAAGACCGGATGACCCTCTGGCACCGGCGAGCCCAGCTCCCCGGCATCAAAGACCGGATGACCCTCCGGCACCGATGAGCCCAGCTCCCCGGCGAAGGACCTGGGAAGCCCCCAGGCACTCAACATCTCCGAGCCTGGCTCCGAGGTGACATCCTTTGAGCCATGTCCTCAGATCATCAAGTTCTCACGTCCCCGAGCCCAACTCCAGGACGTTTGCCTAAGACCAGAGCTCAGATCTCTGGCCAAGAGAATTCTCTCAACCAATGCACCTACGAGCCCAAATCCAAGGCGCCATCTTAAGTTCTCACATCCCCGAGCCCAGCTCCAGGATGCCAACCCAAGACCGGAGCTCAAATCTCCAGCCAAGGGAATCGCCTCAGCTATCACCGTCTTCGAGCCTAGCTCCAAAACGACAATTCCTGAAGCACGACCTCAGAACATCAAGTCTCGGAGACCAACCCTCCGGCCACCACGTCCCTGAGCCCGACACAACGAGGCTAGCCGAAGCCAGGCACCATCCTCTGCCAGGTCAGCTCCCGCAAGCCCGGGATGCCTAGGCCGGAGCCGAGTACGAACTTCCACCCAAGGCGGACCCCTCGAGACCGGGCCCCGTGGTTAGGAGTCGAGCTCAGCCTCCTCCGCCATGAGGCGCCCCTCCGAGCTCAAGTCCCCTGGGCTGGGCAGTATCGTCGCCAATCAAAGCCCAGAGAAAGTCCTCTGGCACAAAGACCTGGGAAGTCCCCAGGCACCGGCGAGCCTAGCTCCCCGACATCGAAGACCAGACGACCCTCTGGCACCAAAGACCAGAGACCCTCCGGCATCGGCGAGCCCAGCTCCCCAGCAAAGGACCTGGGAAGCCCCAGGCACCCAACTCTTCGAGCCCATCTCCAAGACACCAAGGTCCGGAACTCAGATTTTCGGCACCAGAGCTCCGAGCCCAGCTCCGAAGCATCAAGGTCCGAAGCTCAAACTTTCGGCACTAACCCTTCGAGCCATGCAGCTCTCAGTCATCAACATCACCAAGCCTAGCTCCAGGACGCCAACCCAAGACCGAAGCTCAGATCTCCGGCCAAGGGACCACCAAGGCCAAGAAGCTTCCGAAATTCTGTGTTCAAACTAGAAGTTGGTCAAGCTTCTCAATAAGACAAAGCTGAGGCCCAGCTCCCTAATGAAGCCGAGCTCCTCACCAAAGTCAAGCTCTTTGATGAGACCCAGCTCCCTGCTGAGATCACACTCCCATTGGAGATGACGAAGACTAACCCCCACTATGGCTGGGGAAGGCAACGAACGAAGCACGATTCCCAAAAGGAGGAAGTTATGAAGGCCCAGTCACTTCTCACACACCATGCAAGACCAAGAGATGGGGTTTTGTCCTCCACTCCATGCAAAAAAGGGTGATCCTGTCCCTCCACACAATCCACTGGGGTGCACAATGCCAACCATCGTGGAAGCTTGCGATGACTGCACCTCCACCAGCTGGAGTAGGAGATATCCGCGCATGCGCCAACAGCTTTACCATCCCATGAAGGAGGTAAGAGTCCCTCCTCAATGACCAAGGTTCCTTTCTGGTGCAGCTTTGCTCTTCACCAACACAGGAACTTCCCCGTCCAACTCCAAGTTCGGTGGAGTAAAGAGCTGAAGTCAATCCCCTCAGTGCAGCCGAGCTGAACTCAATAAAGCCGAGCTGCAGCTCCTCACTGAGCTCCACATCTACCGCATGACTCTCAGCTCAACTCTTGCCTTACTCACAGTCCGGAGATGTCCGTGGAGACTCCAAGAAGTCCCGCCATCTACCGAGAAAACTGATAGTTTGGCATTTGCTGTGCTCAAAGTCCGGAGATGTCCATGGGAAGCTCTGGAGCTCCAACCATTCATGACTCGCCTCCTAGCATGGCGAACCAGCAGCTCTGCCATCTCAAGAAAGAGGTAAGAATCCCTCCTCGATAATTAAAGTTCCCCACTAGTGCAACCTTGTTCTCCAAAAATGCAGGAACTCGTCCGTCTGACTCTAAGTCTGACGAAGTTAAGAGCTGAGGTTAAGCTCCTCAGCTCAGCCGAGCTGAACCCAAACAAAGTCGAGCTGAAATCAAGCTCCTCAGTTCGTCCGAGCTGAGCTCAAATTAAGTCGAGCTGAATTCATGCCCCTTGATCCAACCGAGCTGAAGCCAGACTCTTCACTGAGCCCCGCACCTATCATCCGGAGGTGTCCATGGATAGCTCTAGGGGTCCAAACATCTGCGGCTTGCCTCTCAGCATACCAAACCAGTGGCTTTGCCATCTCATGAAGGATGCAAGAATCTCTCCCCAACAATTAAAGTTACCCTTTGGTGCAACTTTGCTCTTCATCATTACAGGAGCTCATCTGCCCAACTTCGAGTTCGGTAAAGAAAGACCGGGCACCCCGACACCTAAAGACCGGACATCCCAGCAGCTAAAGCTCGAAGTCACAGTGCCTAAAGACCGGACACCTCGGCACCTAAAGACCGGGCTCCCCGGCACCCAAAGATCGGACACCCGGCACCTAAAGTCCGAAGTCATGGCGCCTAAAGACCAGACACCCCGGCACCTAAAGCCCGAAGTCATGGCACCTAAAGACCGGACACCCCGGCACCTAAAGACCGGGCTCCCCGTCACCCAAAAACCGGACACCCCGGCACCTAAAGCCCGAAGTCATGGCGCCTAAAGACCAGACACCCCGGCACATAAAGACCGGGCTCCCCGGCACCCAAAGACCGGACACCCCGACACCTAAAGCCCGAAGTCATGGCGCCTAAGGACCGGACACCCCGGTACCTAAAGACCGGACATCCCGGCACCTAAAGACCGGACATCCCAGCACCTAAAGCCCGAAGTCATGGCACCTAAAGATCGGACGCCCCGTTATCTAAAGACCAGGCTCCCTGGCACCTAAAGACCGGACACCCCGGCACCTAAAGACCGGACACCCCGGCATCTAAAGCCCGAAAACCTCGGCACCTAAAGACCGAAAACCCCGGCACTCCAAGACCAAAGATACGGGCACCTTAAAATGGGAAATGATAAAAGTCCCATGCCAAAAGCCTCATCAAAAGCTTTAAAGAATGCTCTGAGACCAACCATGTGCCAGGTCATGCATGTGTGCACCCAAGTTGTGCGCCTCACCCAACCTCTTCCTCCATGGCAATGCCTTCTACCCGTTCAAAGAGGAGTCAATCTGAAGTGCTAGCACCATCGAAATGTAGCTAACCTTCAGTCAAGGTACTTACGGGCAAGTGAATTTCAAAAAACACCATCTCCTATTTCTGTTTTGCAGGTATGCTACGATATAGGGCCGAATGGGTGAAAAACTACTCCCCTCGCCCAAAATGAGAAGAAGTAAAGTCTTGGACTCGGGGAGTGGGGGCATCTGTTACAGTAGTAACCGACCCATTCAGCCCTGGCACAACGGTGGGATCCCTTGAAGAAATCAGCCCCTGTGGAGGTCAGGTCGGCAGCTCGGCAAGCCTACTCTGACCGGGTCAGGATGGCACCTCGATCAGCCCAGCCCGACCGTGCCTAGAGCCCAGTTCGGCCGGGCTGGCACCCCGACTCAGGTCGGCAGTTTGGCCAGCCCACCTTGGTCAGATCCAGGTCGGTTCCAGTCACCCCAGCTTGGCACCATCCCTGTGCATCGATCCATGCACAAGGGGGGACGAACCCGACCTCCAGCTCCGGCTTCGCACCGCCCGAGCACCGCCCGGCGCCCCTGTGCCCGGCATGGCATGGTCTCAGTGCCTCTGTGCCCGGCATAGCATGCCCGGTGTCTCCAACCCCGGCACCTCCGAGCATGGTGATGGGTCCCCCAGCTTGTCCGAGCCTGGCACGGCATTCCCCAGTGCGCCCGGCACCTCCGGCTTCTCCGGCGCGGCACGCCCGGTGCCTCCGGACCCAGCGCAGGTACCCCGGCGCCTCCGAGCCTGGTGACGGGTCCCCCGGCTCCTCTGGCTTCCAGCCGACCTCTGCACCGCCCAAGCGCCAGCTCCGGCTCTGCGTGCTCCCGTCCATCACGCCCGCAGGGGTTCGGTTCCCCTAACTTCACCCGGTCTGGCTCCGGCCCTGCACTGGCACCCCGCGTGGCTCCACCGACCTCACCAGCGTGCCCCGGCTCGGCACCTCCGAGCTCGGCATCACAGCACACCCAGGGCAGCGGGCCCCGGAGCCCCAACTCCTTCGGTTCCGGCCCAGCTTGGCACGCTCGCGATGCGCTGATGGCATGCCCACAGTGGTACGGCTCCTGCGGCCTGGTTCCCCTGGTTCCGGTCCAACGCGGCCTCACCCGCAGAAGCATGGCACGCTCCCGTGCCCTTGACCCTGCTCCTCCACTCCACCATATGCGATGGGTAGTAGGGCCCATCTCTGGCTCCAGTCCGGCGCGGCCTCATCCAGGCCGGCACCTTGGCAGCGCCCTATCCCGTCTCTGCCGCTAGGGAACGGCGAATCTCCACGGTCTTGCACTGGCTCTACACTTGTGCATGCATGGGTCCGCGCCTACATGCATGGGGCCTTGCACGTTGCCTCGATCAACGTGCATGAAGACCCCCGCGGGCCTTCACTCGGTCCGCGTGCCCGCATGGCAACTTGAAGCGGTGTCCCGGCTAGCCCAGCACTTTGGCATCACAGCCCAGCTCGGTCACTGGGAGCACCATGCAGTTCGGTCTCACTCATGTGGGCTCGGCGCGTTTCCCGAGATGCCCATCCACATGGCCCCGGCGCTCTTTCCAAGGATCCCCCTCCACGTGGGTCTTATGGCACACTGCCTGACACGCCGCCTGCAAGAAAGGTTTGCATTTAAGTTTTCTAAACTATTGTTTACGCTAACTAATGAATGGTGCCAGGCCCAAGGTACTGTACCCCTGCACCAACTCCCTGAACCACCTAGAAGAAGAAGGTTCACCAACCCATCATGGCCTCACAGGCTATCCCAGCGTGACAAGTCTACATCAAGACCAGCATGCCTCCCCAGGAGCTATTCGTCTACACAAAAATTGGCATAGAGGTAAGGGGAGGTAAGTAAGAAACAACACACTCTCTTCATTATCACCCTCTGGTAGCAGAGAGTCTCCCAAGCTCTCGGCTTCAGAGGTTTCTTATTTCCTTCAATCGTCCCACTAACTTGATCGTCGAAGTGCCTTAGCCGGAATCCCTGGTGCAGGTCTTCCCTGTTTTGCAGGTTCGCCCGACAGAGGGACGATACGGTGAAGATTTCTTCCACCGGAGAGGCCCACAGGAAGACCACGATACAGTATCAAGCCCCTTCATCCCCACGACTATGACTATATTCCCCTTGATCGTCTCAGACCGACGAGCCCGATGACGCTGGTAGGGAATCCACTCACCCGGGCCATGTAAGGAGCTGCAGGCTACGGCGATCTAGGCGGCAACAGTTATGATCAGAGATCAATTATATTTTTAATAATTGCATAGTAATACTGAGACATCATTCTTATTCTACTTAATCTCTTGCTTATTAGTATAATGTCAATTTAATTTGAACTCATATTTCCTTTTAATTTCATGTTTCAATCATATTCCCACTTTTCCTAATTTAGCTTTTGCAATTTAATTAAACTCTAAAATAATTCTAATTAAAACATGAACATAACCCTATTGATTCTTGTGCACTCGACACCCAACTCAATCCTTACTATTTTTTTGTTGAATTAGTTTATTTATTTTTGGTGTAACTGATAATAGGCATCACTCATAAAATTATTTAATTAATTATTGTCCTATAATTATTTGTTATTTACTTATAATAGTTATAGCTTGTTTACCTGCGTCTCAAAAGAAGAAGATGATATTTAGCATTTTGGTGACATACATGGAGTTGATGGTGATGTCAATGATGACCATGATTCTTGAAATCTTGGTATGGCTAAATATTAGGATTTCCAGGAAAATGGTATATATTTTTGATTGAGCACATGATAAGATTGTGATGAATAAAATAGCTAATCTTAAGCTTATAATAATGGAGAGTGATTAAGTTTGTATTGATCAATTTAGAATGGATAGGAGGGCATTTTGAAAACTTGGTGAAATGCTCGAATCAATTGGCAAATTAGTGGGAAATGGAAATGTTCATGTGGAAGAGATGGTTGCGATACTCCTTCACAGTTTAGGCCATCACTCTAAATATAGGGTTTTGCAATTATACTTCCATAGATCGAGTGGGCCAATAAATAGACATTTAAATACTATCTTGAATGCTATCTTGAGACTTGATATGTACTTGCTAAAGAAGCCTAAGCCTATCATAAAAACATCAATAGATGAGATATCGAAATGGTTTAAAGTGAGTTAGTATTAGAGTTTAAATTTAAGGCATTATTTTTATCTATTAAATTGTTAAACACTTGGTATTATGTTAATATTTGCACCGTAAAATTATCTAGGTGCATTGGATGGTACTTATATTAGAGTGTAGGTTTCGGAGAAAGATAAACCTAGATATCTTTCAAGAAAGAATGAGATTTCTATAAATGTACCTAGTGTGTGCTTACAAGATATGTAGTTCATTTATGTATTACTTAGATTAGAGAGTTTAGCATACGATAATAAGGTTCTCATGGATGCCATTTCTTGTATAAGTGGATTAAAAGTTCCACGATATAATTTAAAGTCATTTATTACTACTATGCTTTCTTTGCATGATAAGGATTAATATTTTTTTCTCCCTTCATTTTTTTGCTTGCTTCTAAATGAATATGCTATTACTATCTGTGCAATATTGGATACATAAATTCTGAGAGTTTCTTAACTCAATTTAGAGATTAGAGTTATCACCTTAATGAGTAGAGATAGGATCATCAATTCACTATACCCGAGAAGCTCTATACTATAAGGCACTCAATGGCTAGGAATGTAATTGAGAGATGTTTGGCCTATTAAAGCTAAGATAAGCAATCCTAAGGAGCTATACTTGATATCCTATTAAAACAATGTGTAAGATCATTTTCATATGTTGCTTACTACAAAACTACATTAGAAAAGAGATGCTTGTAGATCCTATTAAGGCTCTGTACAAATAAAGATGAGTAGTCTCATGATAGTTTTCCACGAGTATGGTACATATATTAAGCATATTGAGTCATTTGCATCTTGGAGTATATTCAAGGCTAATCTTGCTTCTCAAATATTTATGGAGTGGCAGCATAATAGAATTTGAAGGAATAATTATTATTTTTATTATGCTTAATATTTGGGGCTCTTAACATTTGTATGAACATTATGTGTTATATTATAATACTTTTTTAATTTTTTCTTGCTATATTATAACCCTTGTTTTGTTATGTTATAATATTATATTATGTCAAATCAATTACTTAATAGTTTACCCTTGTTGCATTATATTATAGTCATGTGTTATGTCAAATCCTTAATTGTTCTTTTGTACTCATCCATTTGGATAGTGCAATGTAACCTAATTTTGTGAAAGTGTGATTATACAAATATAACATATGAGATTGTCAATATAGATATGAGCACCTCAATTGTAGGAGAAACCTTAACAGGAAACAAGAGAACAAAATGCATTAGGAAATGAGGTTCTGTGGAACATGCCAAGCTTATCAAGTCATCGGTTGAGTTGGTAACCCAAGGAGGTTGGAGAGCTAACAATGAAATTTTTATGAGCGGATATTTGCAATAATTGGAGAGATTGATAGAAAATAAACTTTCTAGGTGTCAACTGAAAGCAACACTCCATATTAAGTCACGGGTCAAGCTTTTGAAGAAGCAATGTAATGCTATAACAGAGATGTTGGGACCTAGCTATAGTGGATTCGTGTGGGATAATATCAACAAGAGCATGACTTGTGAGGATAATACTTTCAAGGAATGGGTTAAGATAAATTGGCATTATGAAGTTGTGTATATTTTATTTGAAAACTTTTCTTACATGCTACGTTGCCCCCCCCCCCCCCCCTCTTTTTTTTAAATGCAAGGTTATCTAAATACTTAATATATGAGAAACAAGCCTTTTCCTTACTTTGAAGACTTGACAAATATCTTTGGGAGAGATCGTGCTACCAGGATAGGAGTTGAAGCACCTATAAATCCTGTTGAAAAAATAAAGATGGAGGAGCAACAATATCTGCACACACTACCAACTATTAATAAATGCTAAGAAGAGGAGAGCAATTTTGTTAATCAGAGTTTTATGAAGCATACTCTACAAATGGCTACTAATACTGAAATAGGGTTGCAATCGATCTAAGTTAATTTGTATAGCTAGAAGCTTAAGCTCAACTTGAATCGAAATATGTGGACTCAAAACTTGGCTCAAAATCAATTGAACCTTAATATTTCGAGATTGAGCTTAGCTTAATAAAAAAATAGTACTCGAGCCCAACTTGACTTGGCTTGAATATCAACTGAGCCATATTCGAGCTTGAACTCGAACCTTAGCCTATTTTATAATATATATTAATATATATAATTATTATATAATATATATATATATATTTGAGTAGGCTTGCAAGCTTTCGAGTTGAGTATCTTATTACTTAAGCTTGACTTGAAATACTATTCAAGTTACTCAAGCTCCATAATAAGCTAGCCAACTTGAGCTTGGACTCAAGTTGAACTTAAGTAGTTCATGAGTAGCTTGACTCGTTTACACCCTTATACTAAAGCTACAGGTCCAAGTCAGCCAACCAAAATTGAGAAAACTAGGCATGAGGTACTTGAGATAGTGAGAGATCTTATATCTAAGATATCTAAGCTAGGAAACTTGATGGCAACTGCTGGAGACCATATTGATAAATTAGCTTCATGTTTTAAGCATGAGTCTATGGCCATAGATAGAGAATGGCGGTGGTGTTTGAGATAATGAAGGTGCAAGTCTTTCTCAAGTTGAGATTCCTACGATGGGACAAAAAATTACCATGGATCCATTAGAGATTGATTATTTTTTAGTCTTCCAGAAGACTATAGACAGGTGTACGTTCTAACCCTTTACTTGCCAAACTTTCAAAGTGGGATGTAGCTAAGTTGTTGTAGACTTTATGTATTTGTTTTGAATATTATGTATTGGGGACCGTTTTAGTGTAGGCCTTATTGGTAACTATGTATGCAAACACTGCTTTTAGATCAACTATAAGTTTATGTTTTGGATGCTAATTATTGTTTCTTGTTTTACAAGATGCAAGGTGGTTACTTTAATGGATTTGGATTTTTATTTGTATGGATGACAATTGTTTTTAATGTCCTTGTCTACATAAATTATTATTGCCTCATGAATTTGGATACATTGAATTTAATTATTTTATCTTCTCCAACTTTGTAATGACATTATGTATGCCTTTTTAGATTCTATAGCAAGGTGATGTATCTTTTTTAAGGTGAATCTATCAAACTGATTCCATTATGATGACACATTCTTATTGTGTAAAATATGATGAAAAGATTGAAGTTATTCGGATAAATGCTATGATCGTATTTCAAACTTGGTAGCTAGATTAGATATCTATTGATAGTATGCAAGTTTAATTATTTTTGATTTTATGATTACCATTTTTGGATTCAACATAATTTGTACAAGTACTTAACATCTTGATTGTAAATAAAAAATGATGATGATGACGACAAGGAGTTTGCAAATATATGATTGTGGATCATACAAATTCTCAAAAATACCATCTAATTATTATGCTTATAAATATTAATATAATATAATATAAATATTATTCTAATATTAATATTAGTATAATATAATAATTATATTAATATAGATATTATTATATTTAAATAATATTTAAATATTTATATTAATATTATATAAATATATTTATATTATATTAATATAACAAATTATTATAATTTAATATTATATTATAATATATCAATATTATATTATATTATTATTTATATAAAGTTTGGGATAAAAAATTGTGGTCTTATATCTATTACAAGTATAATAAATAATTTTACATAATTTTTTTCAGGAATATAGATGCTTAACCAAATATAAGTTATTTTGAGTAAGTTATTTCTTGGAAAGAAAAATTTTCAAGAAACTCGGGCATCCTACGATTATTATCCCAAAAAATAAAAAATAAAAAAATCATGGACGTGAGTTGTCACAAACTTAGTCATTAGCTTGTCACAAAGGGTGTCGACATGGACATGGCATGGTACTACGAAGGTTGGCATGGCCAAGAATTTGCAATGCTCCTCATTATCTTGGAACCCTCGGGGTAGAGTTTCGTTGGATGCCTTGTTGGGATGGTGATGGGAGTAAGGGTTAGCCATAGAGTGGCATGGTCATGGCATGATATTAGGAGTCTCGGGAGGCTTGATATTTGGCATGGTGGTTTGGTTTTGAGGAGGGATGCGAGGCTTTGGCCATATTCCCAACTCCCCTAGATCCATAGGATACAGGTCTGTTGTGGCACGGTTGCTGGTTAAGGAGGTTCCATGCCCGAATGGTCTCGCATGGAGGCATTCGGGGTAATGCTAGTCGGACAAGTTAGGTACATTGTATGGAGATGGAGATTTCCAAGAGGTTAAGCCTCGAGAAATTGTTTGGGCTACTCTATGCATTCTTGATCTCTATAATGGAGGAAAGAGATGATAGAGGACCAGTTGGGCAAGAGTTTGGCCAACCCAAATAGACAAGTCTTGTGAGCATTGAGGGGTAATGTCTTGCAGAGATCCATGGGAGCCGGTCAGCCATGGAGTTCAAGTATGGCTTATAAAAATTCGATCAGGGAATATGCCTTGAAGCTAGGCCAAGTATCAAGGATAGCCAAGAGGATCATGCCAAGGAGAGGACAACAGGATGCAAGGATCAGCTGGTCGAATATATTTACTTGATGGGTAGACTTGGATGCCAATATCATTGCGGTGCACAAGGTACGAGCAGGTTGTGGACATAGAATGTTTGACGGTATGGCTATTAACCTTTAGGACCGTGGCAGTGCACAGTGATGCACGAGCAGGCATGAACATTATCGAGTGCTATGGCCATTGATGGAAAGGCATGCTAAGGATATAAGATCGAGATCGTGGCATAAGAGCTTATAGGGGAGCTTGGATAGTGGAACCCGATAGAGCTTTGGATGTGCCCAATCAACCATAACTTTGTGGAGCTATGGGACGTGTCTGCTTGGCGAGTCAGTTAGGTGACACCGGAGATGGTTTGCTTGGACCTTATGTAGAGCAAAGATGTTGCATGTTTGTATCATGTGAGTTTGGTTTGTGTATTCCTGAAGAGTAGCTTGGAGGCTTGCGGATCAGTAGCATAGTGGTTATGTCATGGCATAGAAGTACTCAAAGATTTGGGACATCTCGGATGGGTAGTACTTCGCATAAGGGGCAGAGCCATTTAGTTGATGCAAAGGTGCCGAGCTGCAAAGCACTTTTGAGAAGAGTCTAATGTTATGGCATGTAGGTGCATATGAGTGGTCCAGTTGACCCGAGGGGTCGAGTTGCTTGTAAATACTTGAGAGTATTGCATGTGTTCCGTTTAACAGTGTTGCTAGGCAGGGGCATAGAGTTGCATGCTTGGCTATATGGTTAGACTGCTATATGTTTATATGTATGTTCGAGAAAAGGACTCAGGAGGGCTGGCCTTGGTGTGTGGCATGCTAGGGCACTGCACGGGTGTTTAAGGCAGAGACCACTCATCCTGTGACAGTTGGTATCAAAGTACAAAGGTTGCTTGGTTGATGGTTGATATTATGCTTATTGTGGCTGCTGATACATAGGTATCCAAAGCTATGGAAAATCCAGAGAGCTAGAAGTCCAATGTCAGAGGAGCTGGACATCTGAGTCCATTATGGGTGTCAACGACTTAAAGTGGAGGAGCATGTTGCAAAGGCAATGTACTTAGTGCTTAATGCTCAAGGTTGTGCATCGATTATATGTGTGGATGGGATCCCATGAATGTGAAAGTTTACTAGTTTGTGGCTGCAATATGGAATTTAGGATGAAGAATGCTCATGAATGCCGAAGTACCTGGGCTATATGCAAAGATGTAAGGTAGAGCATCTCGAGAGACTAGCATTTCCATAGAGGTAGAGCTGGGAAAATGGATTGAGGTACTAGGGTGTGTCTACAGTGTAGAGGAGGATGTAGCATCCAAATTTTATAAGTGCAGACTAAGGTGAAGGCTTGGAGAGTTAAGAGATCCAGGTGCACAAAGATGTGGGACATTTGAAAAGAACCATCTCTTGTGTGGGCAACTATAGCGCAGAAGCACATAAATGGCAAATTTGAATTGAATTTCATGGAACTACTCTTAGGGTGAAGATGCTAAAAAGCCGAGGTACTAGAGATAGATATTTGGCCAAAGGTACTTGCTCACTGCATGGCCTTGCAATGTCAGGTTATAGGAGGTGAAGCACGAGGGCTATGCAGTTGTTGGCCAAGGTGGCCATGGTGCGAAGTGACTTGTGTTGGTCATACTATGGGCAATATTAGGCTCAGATGCCAAATGAAAGAGGGTGTTAAGGTACTGGAGTCAGAGGACTGAGGTAGGCTAGTGGGATAGCCTTGAGTTGGTACTACAGTCTCGGGATGAAGATACAAAGGGCAGTTAAAGATAGGCTGAGTATCTCATGAAACAGCATGAATAGGAGTTCTACAAAGGTAGGCATTTGGTGCTCAGAGTGAAGATTGCTATGTTAAGGGACTCGAGTAAATGTGGGAAGTAGCCTTGATCAGATATCAGGATCCTGCTTGGTAGTAGCTATGGATCTGCATTGGTATGAGATAGTACAAAGAAATGAAGGCAACTTATTAGTAAGTACTTGGCATCAGTGCGGTGTGGTATGGTCCGAAGGCATGGTGCTATATCGAAAATGTTAGAATTATCATAGGGTTGCAAGATGGGTACGAAGCAAGATTAAGTGTTTGAAGATGAGTTGCTAGGGGTGACTCATGCAGAGGGCCGTTCCTAGATCCAATTGTGCAGGAGTTAAGCCTTGATGTTATCCAAGGAGAGCTATTTTGTATTGCTAGCAGTGAACTTAAGGAGGATATTGTGGGAAAAGCAGTGGCCGCTCTCAGATTGTGGTAATCAGGAGTTAAGCCTTGGAAGAGTCCAAGGAGTGTCGTATAAGTTTTCAACCAAAGTTGAAGGTCAGAGGACTGCTAAGGGAGCTTAGTAGATGCAATGGCCGCTCCCATATTAGAGCAATCGGAAGTTGAGCCTTCGAAGAGTCTAAGGAGTGCCATGCAATTGGATGGTCAGAGGACCGCAAAGAGCTCAGAGGATGCAGTGACTGCTCTCAGATTAGAGCAATCGGGAGTTAAGCCTTAGAAGAGTCCAAGGAGTGCCATGCAATTGGATAGTCTAAAGACTACAGAAAGCTTAGAGGATGCAGTGATTGCTCTTAAATTAGGGCAATTGGGAGTTAGGCCTTGGAAGAGTCCAAGGAGTGCCAGAGTCCAAGGAGTGCCATGTAGTTGGAAGGCTAGAGGACTGCAAGGGATGTTAAGGGCAGAGGCCAAAATTAGGATTATAATGAAGTTTGGGTTCCATAGAAGAGTCAGTGCGGTGTGGATGATAGATTCTCAATGATAGAGAAAAGATCAAGGACACCAAGGTTATTGTGCTATGGCTTGAGGAACCATGGTTGCAATGGTTGCAACAAACTTTGGTTGTAACAACCAAAATTTGGAACAATGGTTTGGATGTCAACGAGGACATCGATAGCTTATGTGGGGGAGAATTGTCATGGACTTAGCCATTGGCTTGTCATAAGGGTTACCGGCATGGATGTGGCATAGTGCCATGAAGGGTTGGCATGGCCAAGAATTTGTAATGCTCCTCGTTATTTTGGAACTCTCGAAGTGGAGTTTAGCTAGATGTCTTGTTGGCATAATAATGGGAGTAATGGTTAGCCATGGAGCATCATAATCGTAGCATGATATTAGGAGGCTCGAGAGGCCTGATATTTGGCATAGAGGTGGTTCATCAAGACATGTTCGAGACTCGAGGAATCCTCTTGGTCATATAAGCTGGCCACATTATATGGGGATGGAGATTTCTGAGAGGTTGAGTCTTAAGAAATTGTTCGGGCTACTTTATGTATTCTTAATTTTTTATGATGGAGTGAAGAGATGATAGAGGACCGGCTGGGTAAGGGGTTGGCCTATCCAAACGGGTAAGTCTCGTGAGCATTACAGAGTGATGTCTTGCGGGGATCTATAGGAGCCGGTCGGCCATGGAGTTTAAGTGTGGCTTATAGAAATTCGATTTGGGAATATGTCTTGGAGCTAGGCGAAGGATCAAGGATAGCCAAGAGGATCGCGCCGAGAAAAGGATAGCAAGATGCAAAGATCAGCCAGTTGAATATATTTACTTGATGGGCAAGCTTGGATGCCAATATTATGGCAGTGCATAGGGTGCAAACAGGCTGTGGATAAAGAATGTTGGGCGGTATGGCTATGGACCTTTAGGACCGTGGCAATGCATAGTGATGTATGAGCAGGCCATGAATATTATTGAGCAGTATGGCTATTGATAGGAAGGCATGCTCAGGATGCAAGATTGAGATTATGGCACAAGAGCTTGTGGGGGAGCTTGGATAATGGAACCCAATTGAGCTTTGGATGTGCCCGATCAATTATAGCTTTGTGGAGTTATGGGGCATGTCATTTTGCTGGGTCGGCTAAGTGACATTGGAGATAGTTTGCCTAGGCCTTATGTAGAGCAAAGGCATTGCATGGTCATGTTATGTAAGTTTGATTTGTGTATTCCTGAAAGGTAACATGGTGGCTTATGGATCAGTGGCACAGTGGTTATGTCATTACATGGAAGTGATCAAAGATTTGGAACATCTCGGGTGGGCAATACTTGGCATAAGGGGCAAAGCCATTGAGTCGGCACTGAGGTGCCGATCTACTGAGTACTCTTGAAAAAAGTCTAATATTATGGTATGAAGATGTGCACGAGAGATGCAGTTGACTCGAGATATTGGATTGCTTACAAGTATTTGAGAGTATCATATATGTTTAATTCGATAGTATTATTAAGTAGGGGCATAAAGATATATGCTTAATTATATAGCTGGATTGTCATATATTTATATGTATATCCAAGAAAAGAATTTAGGAGGGTTAGCCTTTGTGCGCACCAGCGATGTTTGAGGCAAAGAGCGCTCACCTCGTGGCAGGGTGGCGCCCCTTTAACAATAAGGCCCCCACAAGTTTCATATTAACCATTCCCCCATCCCCCTTACCTCCCCTTCCCTTCCCTTGTTCACGTGCTCTTTCCGCAGCCATTCGAGGCCCCCCAACCCAGAGAGCTCAGCTCTCTCGCTCTTCCCCCCGCCCGCCATCTTACCCTCCCCCCCCCCCCACCCCGCCCTCCTCTCCTTCTGTCTTCCTTCAAACGGAACCCTAACTTCTCTAAAACCCTATTTTTTTTTCCTTTCTCTTCTTTGTCCTTCGTTTATACCAGAATATAGGGTTTCTAGCTCGATTATTTCTCCTTTTTCCTTTAATCTACGGGATCCCCGCCATTGATTCTGTGATTCTTCTCGTTTTTCCCTTCTTGCTGATACTAATTTCCCCTTTGATCTCTAATCGGTTTCTTCGGCGGTCTAGGGTTCGAGATTTTTTATTTTGTTCTCAATTAGTATGGCGGAGCGAGTGGATTGAGCTGATCCGAAGGATAGAGGGGGTTCTTGCTTGGGGCGGAAGAATGTACAGGGATCGAGGGGGGAGCGGGTCGAAGCCGGAGATTGGGACCGTTGATCGGAAGCGGATCAATGATGCCCTAGACAAGCACCTGGAGAAATCGTCGCCTTCCACTTCCAGGGGGTTGAACGGGAGGGAGAAGGAACGGCTCTCCGTGCCGTCCACCTCTGCCGGGAAGCAGCCGGACCACCACCGGGACCAGCGCTCTGCCCCTCTTTCCAAGAACAAATGCTCGGATGGTTGCGTTCTTTCCCTTCTTGTCCAATTAGATTTTTTTTGATTTTAATCTTGTCGTTGATCTTGTGATGATGGTTGATATTGCGCCATGGAAGATATTTTCTGGATTTTTCTATGTTGCCTCTATTCTTTACAGAAACGTTGGAACTTTGAAAGAAAATAATATGGATAGCCCCCAATGGAGGCTGGATCTTTCTATGTGTGGTTTTCCCCTATTTAGCAGTTCAGTTTGATTGGATGATTTCTCTGCGCAAGGGAGAGTAACGTATATTGATTTGTTAATTTCTAATATATTTGGTTGCTCTTCGTCATCGTAAACATTATATTGTGCAGCGCAATGAAGAAGTCTAGGTTGTAAATTAAATTTTGTTGAAGTTCACTGACAAGAAATTCAGCAGGGTTTATGTAGTTCCTTATCAATGAACTCAAACTTTAATATCTTCTCTTGTCTAAGAATATCTGTCAGAAACGGAGATAATTTATGTTCATTAAAGTTATGGAGAAGAACCTACTTATTTAGTTTAGTTTTAGTTTTAAGAGAAAAATGTAAAAAAGAATAAAAAAACTTATTTAATTTATTTGTTATAAAACTTGTTTAGTGGAAATTAAGTTACAAGTTTTGGATGCCAATGATTGACCAAGACATTTCTTACTGTTCTTTGAGATAATTCATGTGTTCTTATTTTCTAATCATTTGCTGATTTATGACCTATAAATATTATGCTTGAAGCTGTGACAATGTTGTTTAGACTATGTTACAAATTGTTGTCTGTTTCGATGCCTGCTGAGAGACTTGATAATTCAAAAATAAGAGTTAAGAAAATTATAATCACATCTCAATAACATGCATGATGTGTTTGAGCTCTGTTCCCTAAAATGTGGTCATGCTGTCATTTTGAGCTTTCTTATGATCCATTTAGTTATGCATTTCTTTTTCTTTTTCATTTTCTGCAGAAGAATCTGAAACAGATAGTGAAGAGTCAGATGTTAGTGGTTCGGATGGCGAGGACACATCTTGGATTTCATGGTTTTGTAACTTAAGGGGGAATGAGTTCTTTTGTGAAGTTGATGATGAGTACATACAAGATGACTTCAATCTTTGTGGGTTAAGCAGCCAAGTTCCTTACTATGACTATGCTCTCGATCTGATTTTGGATGTCGAATCCTCTCACGGTAAGCATAAATGTGTCTTAGTCTTTACATATAAATTTAACTTATGAAGATATTTTTTTTTGTAATTTGAAAGTAATGGCAATTATTGCTCCTACATCATGAGTGAATGACCCCTGGGTGATAGCGACTTCATAGAGTCATGCTACTTGGGAGCATTTGTAAATTTTTTAAGTGTTTTTGGTTTGTATGTATGTAGACTTTTAATTGCTTGTTACCTCATTTTCATCATAGTTATTGTTTTAATAGATAAATTGTTTCTTTTGTTATGTTTCAGTACTTGCAGATCCTGCTTACATTTTTTGGATTTCATTTCTTCTGGCATTGACACCCACTCAAGATATATAACTTTTGGTTTGTAGCTTGCTTTTTAGAACCATCAAGAATTTATTAGAAACCAAAAAAGCAATATAGTACATTGAACAGAAATAATACAAAGAATCCATGCCTGATTGGTAAGAGGATAGAAACACTAAAGGATCATTGTGTATGAAGACAGCTTTCCACCAAAGGAAACTAAAAAATTAGAAGTATTAAACCTTGTTTATGATGCATACATATATCAAGACAGCTCTCCACTAAACGAAACTTTAAAAAAGTCCAAAAACTCTTAGATCTTGCTTGTATATGACCTAAAGTTTCATCATATATTGCAGCCTGCAATGCCTTCTTTTCTTGTAGATTGGAGGCAAATCATCTATTTGTGGATTGCATAATTTGGTACAAGTTTGAAAACTCAGTTTTCTGCTTCTTTCCTTCAGATTATACCTATATCAAGGCAGCCCGCCACTAAATGAAACCTTAAAAAAGTTAAAAAAAACTCTTAGATCTTGCTTGTATATGACCTAAAGTTTCATCATATATTGCAGCCTGTAATGCCTTCTTTTCTTGTAGATGGGAGACATCATCTATTTTTGGATTGGGTAATTTGATACAAGGTTAAAAATTTGGTTTTCTGCTTCCTTTTTTCTTTCAGACTAGATAGCAGTTTTGGATGGACTCAAACATAACAAATGAAGTTGACATATGTCCAAGAGTCTAGCTTAGCAAGAGTAAATAAAGAGAGATATGATATACATAGAAAAAAGAATTTTAACTAATATCTAGTAAATATTTTATAAAAGAATATATTTAAAGATATATTTGTTAAGGTCTTCCAGTATATATATGTCTCATCCAAATTTCCCAATTAGTTTAAGATGAGGATTGGTTGGTATTGATTTTTTGTTGGACCAGTACGACATTGATCTTCTCCATCCTAACTCATGATACAGGGTTGTGTATTGGTAGTTTGGTTCCATACCGTGGTGCAGTTTTGTTGATTTTTCATATTTTTTGGTTATTTTTATTTCTAATATGACTCTCTTTTGTTTTGTTTTTAATGTTTTGGTGGTATCTAAGTTGGTGTGCAATATTGGAGCATCGATATTGGTGCTGACACTTATCCAATCAACATGGATTGATAAACTAGTAACTTTTATAGGTGAAAATGCCAAATAAGATGGCATTGTAAAAAAATAAGTATGTTGATTCACCTTAGAAATTCAATCTCGGGTTGAATATCTATGGTCCTTGAAGACAGTCGAGTCTTGTTAGTGGTCCTTGGAGATTATACCAGCCTGGATATTGTCCCCATCTTGCTAGTCATATGATGTTTGATAATTACCCGACTATGCCTTCCAATACTATGGTTGCTTGTAAGTTTAATAGTCATAGGAGCTTGGCTGTCTTTACTTAGGATAGTATTGTGCAATGACCCCTGGCCATAACTGTATCTATAAGAGGGGTAATGTGCAGAGTCACAACCTCTAAAATATGATGACTAAAAGAATGCATATATATTGTATGTGGATTTAGCATAAGGCCTGCTCTGACTGTCCGATGCACTAAGAGATTTGCCTTCCACATATGATGAGATCTGTTCTCCACTATAGCTATCTAATACCTTGAAGAATTTGTTTGCATGTTCATTCCCTTCGGTCAACATAAAACCTCTCAAGTATCCAGGTGCTGTTCATCTTTTCTCTCATGTCTAATTCTGTCAGCTTAAACTCTAATTTGCAAGTGCACATAAAATTCTCCTACCCTCTAACACAACTTCTCGCAATTGATTTTTTGGTTTCTCTGTGTATCCCCATAATTGTTATCCTATGTGCCCCAACCTGCATCTCTTGTAGATCCTCTCCTCTTGTACGAGATTGTCCTGTTTGGATTGTGTCCTGGTCTTATGGTTTTGATCCTCATGGCATGTGTACTCTACCTCATTGATGAATGGACATGGCCTCTCCACCAGCTACGGATTAACCACCCTGGCTGCCTCAACCTTAAGACCCACACTAGAATTGTTGTTACCATTATTATTGGTATAGTGAGATGATCTAGGCAAGCTAGGATCTGGGAGTTTGGGTGTCTCTATCATCATCCCACTCATATGTCATCAGCTGTGCCCACTTGATTGATAACTTGCTTCTTTTCCCTTGACTTTTCATCCCTATTGCCCTTTCATTCCACTGGCTAGACCCTCTACTCCAATTGGCCTTGGAGGCTTGTGCACCACACCTAGACCCAAACATTTGGCAATTGAATTGCCGATCAGAATTCTGTCTCCTATCGAGTCCTCATTTGTGGTGTGAAATTTCTTTGCTATCCATTTGTTCACATCATGCACATCCTCTTCCTTTGAGATGGAATCCTCTCTCTTGTCCCCTATTGGATCAACAACTAGCTCTTTTCCCTTCAACTTGCCTTTCCTACTGCTCTTTCTTTATTGTCTAGCTAGATCATTGGCTTTGATGGCCCTAGAGGCTCATGCACTTTGTCTAGACTTGAACATTTAGCAATTGAATGGTTGATTAGAATCCTCTGTCTCCTATTAGGTATTGCACATGGTGTGTGAAATATTCTCCTCTACCCATTTGCCCATGTTGTGCACACCTTCCATTGTTGTTATTGGTTCCTTTACTCATGGAGGATCCCCTAGCTTATCAAGGCATGTCTTGAGCTCATTGATCTACAACTCATCCAAGCATATGATCCTCTTTAGCATGGACAAAATATTCTCCAATGGATCTTCTTGTGATGAGGAACACAAATGAAAGAAAAACAAAAATAAAATGAATTTAAGGAAGAAAAAAAAAATCAAATAACTCTGGATTCAATTCAATCATTCAAGTCTATCTTTTTCCATACAATTAGGGCCCTTAAATATAGTAACAAATCCTAATATAATGAAAATCAAATTATCGAGTCCTAATAGAAGTGACAAGCCCTATCCTAATTGTATGGAGTAATTAGGGCCCTTAAATAGAGTAACAAATCCTAGCCTAATGAAAATCAAATTGTTGAATCCTAATAATAGTAAAAGTCATAAAGGAAAACTTAATGAAATCAAAGAAACTTTAAATAAATCCTCCTATGATAGAATTAGGATTAGGATTTCTCAAGGTACATGACGTTTCCTTTTAAAATATGTGCAAATTTTTCGATTTCCATCATTCCCTTCTGGTTGGAAAGAACTTGACTCTAGCAAGGAATTGAAGTAGGCTTCTAATAGCTCTGGAATAACACGGTACAACTCTTCTTCATGAATCCTAGTAATATTTGAATCTGGATGGTCCTGCCACTTAATCAAAAATCTTGAAAATCTTCCATCAGAAACAACTTCATTAGTGATAATACGTTCAATACAGTATGGTCAAGATGATGGAAGTGAAGGATGAATTGGAATTGACATTGGAGGAGATTGAGTGTATCCCTTGGAATCACCTTTTACGAGATCGGTTCGAAAACCTCCAAGTAGTTGCTTGCAAGCCGAAGACAAGGAAGGTAATAAACTTCAAAGGTTTCTTTTCTTTTTTCTGGTCTGTGGACCTGGTCTATGGCGTGGTTTTATAAACCACGCGATTTATGGCCAGATCTATGGACCGTGCAGTTTGTAGACCACTCTGTGGATTGCGATAGCTCAAGGGGGCGAGGGGCCTGTGGTTTGCTTCTGGCCTCTCATCCTTTTCGGTGAGATGCTCTGGGTTGTTCGGCGACGAGGAAGGCGGCGACGGTGACGAGGAAGGTAGCGACGGCGACAGGGAAAGGTGGTGACGGCGATGGTGGGAGGGTTACCTTCTTAGCCCCTCTCGATGGCAAGCGGTAGCGGATCTTGCTACCAGAGGAGATTGTTCAGTGATGGGGAATAGCATTAGTGACATAGGAGGCGGTGATAGCTTCCCCTATTTTTACCTTCCTTAAGAGTCCCAATTGGATGGGGAGCATCTCGGGTGGCTTTTCCTCTATTTTTCCTTCAAGAGTCTTGGTTGGGTGGGACGACACAGGAGGCGGCGACGACTTCCTCTATTTTTACCATCCTCAAGAGTCCCAATCAGGTGGGGAGCTTCTCAGGTGGCTTTTCCTATTTTTCTATCTTTCGGAGTCTCGTTTGGATGGGAGGCTTCTTGAAGTGATGGAAGGCATGGCCGGCGAAGGGGGAGGAAGCATTGTCGGCTCTCTTCTTCTTCTTTTTCTCTCCTCCCAATCGCTTTTTATTTTCCCTTTTCGTCTGGATTTTAATCTCCTTGTCTACTTTGTTCTCGTTTCCTGTGGCTTTGTGAGCTCGGATTTGAGTGGAACGGAGAATATGCAGGTCTGTTGACAGGGATTTTTGTTTAGCATTGGTGTGGATGTGAGGAGGTGTGAAGGCAACGAGGCTCGGGGGCTGCGATGCTTGGGAAAGGGGACGATGCGGTGGTACGTCAATGGAGCATACACGGATCAATTTGCTCCGATATCAATTTGATGGGGAACACAAATGAATAAAAAAATAAAAATAAATTCAAGAAAAAAAATCAAATAACTCAGGATTCAATTCAATCATCAAGTCTATCGGATTCAATTCAATCGTCAAGTCTATTTTACTTTATACAATTCAATCATTCAAGTTTATCTTACTCCCTTAAATAGAGTGACAAACTCTAACCTAATGAAAATCAAAGTGCCGAGTCCTAATAGAAGTGATAAACCCTAACCTAATTGTAAGGAGTAATTAGGGCCCTTAAATAGAGTAACAAATCTTAACATAATGAAAATCAAATTGCTTAGTCCTGATAGAAATAAAAGTCCTCATAAAGGAAACCTAATGAATTCAAAGAATCCTAAATGAACCCTCATTCTAGAATAAAATTAGGGTAAGGATTCCTCAATGTACACAACATTTCTTTTTAAAATATGTGCAAATTTCCCGATTCCCATCATCTTGTCTTCTCTCCTTGCCCTCATTCAAGTACTTCAATCCCAACCTTATGTTGTAGTGTGGGATATCCAAGTTGTGCAATCTCTTTATAGTCAAGCAATGTCATACCTTGTCGTGGATCATGGGAAAGATGCTCCAATTCCACTCTCATCTATTGGATTAAATGGTGAATGGGAGGACTTGAATGGCATTTCTCCTCGATTTGGGTGCATCGATGCCCCATTGGACCTGCCATGTCTGTAAGGGTAGGGCTGTGTGTTGCGGGTATGTCACCCTCTTTCTTTTGTTGAATGAGTGCTTCATGCATTCTTTATAGCCCATGCAACTGATTTATTCTTAGCTGAACCTAGCTCGTTTGTACAAGGGTATTGTTGTTGAAAGGGTTCATGGAAATGTCCCAAATTGCACGGGGCATGCCGAATTGTACCAGTGGTTGACTAAGACGGTTTCGATGTTCGAAATGAGAAAATGGTGAGGAGGGGGAGAGGGAGAAGGAAAGAGAGGAAGGGGGAGGGGAGGGGGGCAAAGGAGAGGGAGAAGAGGGCCTTTGGAGGCCGTCAAAGGATGGCTGAGCTCGTTGTGCTGCTACTGAGCTGGGTGGAAGCAAGAAGAGGGCAAAAGGGAGGGAAGGAGAGGGAGAGGAGGCCTTTGGAGGGCTAGCAAGGTTGCCAAGGCCAGAGTAGGGGTTTTGCCCTCCTGATCGAAGCCTTTGTTTCGTGTCTTCTTTGGGTTTTATCGAGTGGAATCGGCAAGTTGCCGACTTCACTATTTTTTTTTAAATTTTTGGTTGAAGTCAGCCTGTTGCCAACTTCATCGGATAAAACCTCAAAAAAAAAAAAAAAAAGAGAGAAATAGGGGCTGAAGCCCCTCTTTTGATCAGGAGGGTGGAGCCTCTCCTCTAGCCTCAGCAGTGGCACAATAGCCTCATTAGCCCTCCAAAAGCCTCCGGCGGCCTCCTCTACCCTTCCCTCTCTCCTCCCTTTATCTTCCATCGAGCTTGGCAGCAGCATAGCAAGCAGGTGTCCTCCGACTTTCCCTCTCCTTTCCTCTATCCCCTCTCTCTTTTCATCTCCCATTCTCTCTACCTTCTTTTTGTGTCGGTTTTGGCCCGGAATGGAATGGCATGGGGACGTACCGAACTGTACAACCGGTCAATCGGTCCGAGCTTCAGTATTGGCATAGCGAACCTTGATTGTTGTAGCAAAAGGCCAGGCTTTCTTTGGTTCTTTACATCTTTTGGGAACTTGATTCAATAATCACTTTTCAATTTCTATTTCCTCCATAAGAAATAAGAATGGCATAATCTCTTCCAACGTGGGAATTGGAATGGAGTTGTTGCCTTCTGGCATTAGGTGGAAAGAACAGATAGAGTGGAAGCTTGCTACTAAAAACTTTGAACAGTAGGGTTATTGTTGTCTAAATTAAAAACTCTAGAACCTAGGTGACATCATCATGAGGGGGCACCACCAACTTTGAATGGAAGTTAGGTGTCCATCTGCAGTGGGAGAAGGAAGAAGGGGTGGTATGATCCTTGAGGTTGCACTACGAAGATTAACATGCAAATAGAAGTAAACTAGATTGAAGAACCCTTTACATGGTGAAGGAAATTCTCTCAAAAAATTTTATTAATATGCCAAAGAGCTACCCCTTACAATCCGTTAAATGCATATTTATAGGATATCATCCCCCAATCCTAATTTGTGCATTAAACTTGAAATAGAATCATACTCGAAATTGGACTTGACGATAAGAAAATAGGCTGCACCTTATGCTGCATCACCATCAAAGTTGTTGAATGCCAAGATATGTCTAGAACTTGGAAATAACTTTTATGCAAAAAAAAAAAAGATGGCACAAGTAATGGTGTTCATGCTTTTTGATGTTACCGTATGAGTTGTCAAATCATATTTCTCTTTGAAGTTTGGAAGAAAACTTTTCAACCCTGTATGACCAAGTATTTAATATGTATTAAAATCCTATTTCTCAACATGGTTGACTAAAATGAACAAGGAAATAGTCAACCAAAGCTGATTAACTAATAGTTTCTAGTAACCAATCTGGGAATTTGTTAACTAACATTTCCTAGCTAGGAAAATGTTGCTCAGAAGTTTTAGAATTGATGCCTTTCAGCCTCAAGATTGAATCTTCACTAATGATGGCACTTGGGGTAGTTAGATACATCAATACTAGGTGTTTGTATTTCTCCTGTCCCGGGGGCTTAAGGATTATCTTTAGATGGTTATGATAATGCAACTAGAAGTAATAAGATATCATTAGTTGTGGTTTGCCAATTTATCATTTGAAATTCCCAGTGAGTCAACATGTCTTGGAACCTGTGGATGTTGAAAGAATTTGCCACATGGAGTTCCATCCTAGGCAAGTATGTGAGCTTAGGGGGTTTGGTCTCTAAAATTTTGGATGTCGTGAAACATCATATGTTGTTTGTGCTACAAAGGATCTAACACCAATCAATATGCACTTAGAGCTGTCTAAAGTGTGGATGTGGATATCTTTGAACGCTAGTGCCACATCATCCATGTCCTCACATGGACAAGGAATTTCTGCCATAAGGTGATCACAAAAAAATTGATAGGGCATCAAAAGTCATGAAAGGATAATTCATAGGGAAGTGATACTTGGACTAAGTTGCTGTAGATTTGGAAAGCCAAAGAACTTCTCACCCTTTGTTGTAGTAGAAGAGTAAGTCTTTGTGCATCGCACGCGGTGCAGCAAATCCAACGTGGCCCGCACCGCCTTTTCCTATTGGTCTACCTGTATTCGAAATGGCATGACGGGATGGGACCGGTTACAGGTTATAAATTGAGCATGACTAGCATTAATTACTGTTCAGCTTTTATTTAAAATTTGTCTAGACCAAAATATTCTTTCCCTTCGACCCCTTTTTTCTCGCCATATTGCTTGGATTTTGGTAAACGCTTCAGTCTGAAACATGCTCTGATTTTTATTCAAGGAATTGATAAAGGTCGAAGAATCAATAAATGTTACATACTCCTATTTTACAATTTCTGCATGGGTGTCGTAGTTTTTTAACTCTGGTATCGTAGATTTTGAACTTGAGTGTCGTAATACTGTTTTAGCCATTTTGAGTAATGTTATAGCATCCGTGGCAATTTTATGATACTCTGGGAGTCGTAAAACAAGTCATGATTGACATGTATTAGAGGTAGAGGGGTTACAAACTCTTATTTTACAATTTTTGCATGGGTGTCGTAGTTTTTTAACTAGGATATCGTAAGTTTTGAACTTGGGTGTTATAATTTCTGAACTACGATGTCATGATTTTATACTATGAAGACTTAATATTTTTATAAAAAATATCGTGACATCCCTTTGTAGAGATAAATTTCAAAAATTTTCATTAAAATAATAAAACAGAAATTATGATATTCTAGTTTAAAACCCACGACATCCTAGTTTAAAATCTATGACATCCTAATTTAAAACCTACGACACCTATGCAGAAATTGTAAAATAAAAGTTTATACGCCAAATGTCAACTCCAAGCAGGAATAAAAAATTTTCCTTATCTGTTTCTGCTTTTGTAGCATCTTTTGAGATGGATTTTAAGGGGTCTCATCTCCTTCCGAATAAACAACGATTGCAATGCTTATTTCCTCCATCTGCATTTTCTTCTTGCGTTGTTTTTGTATTTGTCGACGTCTGCGTTGAAAGATGAAACCACATTTCTCTATTTGCTCAAGATTTCGAAGGCGCATCAAATGCTGAAGGAAGGTATGCTCAACAACTGGAAGCTCACCAGCGGCTTCTTGACCACCAATGAGGAGCTAAAACACAAAATGGAGGTTTCTAGGGTATCCAAAAATAATGGAATGAACTCTGGGGTGGGGTGTCGTAGTGCAAATAGGTTTTTTTTTAGTTTGCAGAATAAGAATCGTTTTTTCATATTGTAACCTCTTCCGAAAAAAATGAGGACAAAATGGTCATTTACTGGGTTTGAAATGACTGCAGACGTGGCGATATCAGATTACGTAATCCCACAGGAAACGTAACCTGTCCCGTCCCATCATGCCATTTCGGATACTGGTGGATTAATAGGAAAATGTGGTGCTGGCCAAGTTGGATTTGCTGCACCGTGTGCGGTGCACAAAGACTTACTCGTAGTGGAAAGGCTTTCGAACAAATGAAGTTAATCTAGAGGCCTCTTTGTGTTCTGAAGGTTGCAATATATCAATTGTACTTGCTGCAAAAAGAGGGTGAAGTGTCCGTTTGAGAAAAAAAAAAAAAACGCCAACATGCATGTACCTTCAGGATCTCCTTCAACTTCTGCTTAATATCTTTAGTTTTAATGTTCGGCGTAGATGCTCTGGATTAAGGGATTGGGCATGAAGCACGTTATCCATCCTTTCACAGTTGGGGAAAATTTTTAATAACAGCTTCTCAAAATCATTTTGGTTCAACCGATCTTAGCGTATTTGCATAAGGGCTTTGTAGATGTAGCAAAGGGCAAGCCTGCTTTGATTCTCCACCTCTCTGGGCACCTTTGCTCAAGGACCATGTCTCGAATCCTTGTTTTTCTAAAACTCATGATGCTCATAATCAACTCTTATGATCTTAAGATTTAGCTGAAATTTTTTAACCATGTAACTGAGGATGTGGTTGATGTGGCTCTGGGGTTGAAGGACATCTGCCTTCCCATTTCATATCTTTTTGAATGTATATCGATTGGTGCAAGGATCCCTTGTCATGTATGTGGCTCACTAATATTTCAGGATGTTCAGAAAATTTGAGACCAAACCCCGAGCTGATGTACAAACCTCAGATTCAGCCAAGTGGCAAATTCTTCTGTTGGCATCGACAAGATCCAGGATGTGTTTGCTCACTAGAATTTCTTACAACAACTATCAGATTCCAACTAAAATAGGACTGAAGATTTTGTTTCTTGCGGTCATATGCTATGATCATTCGAAGATGATCCTTGGGCCATCAGCATAGGAGATAGGTGACAACCTGGCCTAACATACATAGCACAGAGTGGTGCCATCATTGTTGAAGATTTGATCTTGAGTCCTAGAAGGTGGTGATGCAAGCATTGATTTTTGAAAATTGCAAGCAGTGTGCTTCTAGCTAGGAAATTTTAGTTAATAAATTCCTAGATTTGTTCCTGGATGGTGTTATTGATTATTTTCTAGGTTGCCTCATGTATGTAAAAAATAGTTATGCAATGTTAATAAGTTCTGCAATATTATATTGCTTAGGATGTTGGACGGAGAGGGTCTAAGAAAGCAAGTTGAATGTGATAGTACTAGAATGTTGATATTTGATATGGATGTAGGGTAATCTTTGAAGGATAGGGTGAAAAATGAGAAGTGAAGGAGCCCTAGGAGATGCATAAATTAAAGATAAAGTGATCAAAAATTGATTGATATGGTATTGGGCATGCACAACGAAAATATGAGGGGGCTCTAGCAAATAAAGGGTACTTTAATACGTGTTCAATGATATATAAAAATGGGGGAAGTACCTAAGGTGATAGGAATGGAAGTTGTGAAAAGCATATGAAAAGCTTGAAATTGCGTTTGAGGCAGCGCCAAATAAGAATGCTTGGTGAACGAGGATCTGTAAAGCTAATGCAAATGGTTGGGACAAGGCTTGATGATTATAATTACAGGATAGGCATTTATTAGTATTGTCTCTGTCATAATTCAAGGCCTTCAAACTTGACTTTTTGTGCACCTCTCCAGCTTTAGTTGTTTACTGTGATTGCACAGACTGCATGTATCTTTCATGACAACCACGTACATTAGATTATTTTGCTATTTAAATATTGCAACTTGGTTTGTATCTTACCATATATGCTTGCATTCCAACGCTGTATTTCAGGCTTTAATTCTATTCTTCTTGTGGCTTTTCCTAACAAAACAAATTTTAAGGTGCGTGGCATGTTGAACCATACCTTTTCCACAAGGCATTTTTACACTTAAAAGAGCCTCACGTGAATAATATTTCTCCATTTAAACTCTTTTTCATTGCAGTCTTTTTTTGAAATTCTTATGCCAGTAACCAAATAAATTTTGTTCAATAAGTGTCACATGGAACTTACAAATTCTAATGTTAATTATTGTTGTTGTTGTTTTTGTTATCATTACCATTATTATTTGTACTATTATTATTATTCTTATTATTATTAAATGATATCTGTCAAGTAACTGGCCTCATGTGTTCTAGAATTGCTGATCTTACATCAATAGTTAGTTCTTGGTCTTTTATTTGCTTTCCTAACACAGGGATGTGCAAAATTTTTACATTCATGGCCTTTAACATTACTTTTTGCCAGTTATATAAACAATTTCCTGTACCTTAGGTCTTCAAACTCATTGGTGGTACTCTTTTAAGGTTTGCAAGCAGGCAACCAGTACATTTTTAACTAATAAAAAATAACACATGCCATGTCCACTAACATGGAGATCTGGTTGTACCTCCTTTGTTGTCAAAATTAATTTATGACAGACTATATGATTAATATAATAAGCAAATTTCTTGCAAAAGTTGAGCTGGCACTTTGCTTTCTCTGTGTGCGTGCGCGCGTGCATATGTAAGTTTCTACACAATTTTACAGTCTTCTAATTATGATTGGTTTTGGCCATGCAAATGCACAGGTGATATGTTTACCGAGGAACAAAATGAGTTGGTTGAGTCAGCGGCAGAGATGTTATATGGTCTGATCCATGTAAGATACATATTAACCAGTAAAGGAATGGCTGCAATGGTAAGCTGTCTCTTGGCTTTGACGATTGTGCTGTTTGTCTTAGTCTGTTAGTTGCATTTGATAGTCCCATCTGGCTTGAAAATGACCGCTTCAAATGGTAACTTCTACAGTTAGACAAGTACAAGAATTATGATTTTGGAAGGTGCCCAAGAGTTTATTGCTGCGGTCAGCCCTGCCTTCCAGTTGGGCAATCAGACATTTCTCGATCTAGTACCGTGAAAATCTACTGTCCAAAGTGTGAAGATACATACTACCCAAGATCAAAGTACCAAGGCAGTATCCTTTCAATTTAGCAATATCTTTTGAACTTTTAACTTCTGCATAAATAAATAAATAAATAAATTTGTCTTTACACATGCATGCACTTAGAATCCTAATTTGTAAGGTAAGAAACCTATCAGTGTAAAATCAAAGGTGAACCATCTAAATCGAGGACCTGTCATCATTTATCATGATTTAAATTTTTAAAATGCTTTCCTATGCATCAAGTGAATACAAATAGTAGCAATAGTCTCTGATTTATTGGAAACGTCTGGAATGATTCTTGCATTTTTTCTTGGTTGAATGAATCTTCAAGCTATTCTTGTATAATCAAAAATAATCAAGTATTATTCAAATATTCTTAAATTATACACAGATCCTTTGATTTTTCATGAATTATTGATACTATATATCTATGGATTACAATGCAATGATACTATATATTGATGTAGGTGCTGGTGTTTTTATGTTTATCTTTATTGTTCTTGCCTCATTCATTCTATAAATAAATATTTGGGAGTTGTTTTTTGTTTTTCATGATTCTTTTTGAATGTCTATCTGAAGTCTTTTTAAACTTTTGACGAGTTTGCTTGATTTTCTCGAATTCCAAAATTTCGTCCCTAGCCTAATTGTTTTCAAATTCTGCACTTGTGAGTATAGATACAACATGGATGGTACCAGGAAAGTTAGTGAGCTTGGTTGATCATATGGATTGGCAATCCTCAGTTGACATGGAGCACATATGTTAAATCATATGATTAAAGTCTGTGCATGATACTTTGAAGCTGAAAATCAAATCAAAACATTGTCATGCCATTCAAACTAATTGTTTTCTTTCTATTTGGCACAAGTAGCAGACATGTGAAATATATGTTTGCTATTTAAATGTTTTAGGTCCTGATCAATGATATATAATTTCTTGTTTTGTTGCTCATTGTATGATTTTGCACTGGTGGAATCAAGACAGATCATTTAAGTCTCTCTCTCTCTCTCTCCCCCTCTCCCTGTCCCCCTTCGCCTTAACCCCCCACCCCCCCCCCCCCCTCCCCTCTTTCTCTTCTTTCCCATAGGCCTCCCTCCTTTCCCAGAGATAGACACATCAGATATTCTTGATGCTTGAAGTTAGATCTAGTGGTTAGCCTAGAGGGCTGCCTAATTCATGGATGGCTGCCCAATCTGCCTAAGGAAGCAATAATAAATACAACGTTGGCATTGTTTTGACATTTTAAACCATGCTTGTGCAGTGTAGCTTTGTATGATCAAGTACCTGTGTGTCGGACAGCTTTGATCAATCTTTTTTTTTATTTGCTGAATGTTAAACTTTGATAAAACCTAATAAACCAGGGCTACTTTTCTAGTTTTAGCTTTCTTTTATGGGATTTTTTTTTTTCTTGACTTTGTATAGATGTTGATGGAGCTTACTTTGGCACCACATTCCCTCACCTGTTCCTGATGACGTATGGACACCTGAAGCCACAAAAGCCATCACAGCGTTATGTTCCAAGAGTATTTGGCTTTAAAATTCACAAACCATGATGTTGGAGGAGGAATGTTCTATCCGAAACAGTTCATAAGCTTCCTCATTCTTCTTTATTAGAGGAGATTTTCTGGCAAGCACAAAGCTGCAAGGTGATTAGATTGCAGGATCAAACTAATTACCCGTTTTATATATTGAGAAAACATCTGAAATGTTCTGGGCTATTCACTGTGCTATAAGGAAGCTATTGTTTTATTCAATATTAGCTGCAACTGGAGCGCCTTCTTAATTTTCACCGTTTTGAGGATTATTATCATGCCTTCATTGTTGTAACAGTCTGTATTGCCGTTAATGGTTGGATGCATGTTTGCACACATAATCTCTCTGCTTCTCTCTGTTCCCCCCCTCTCTCTCTCTTAAATGGTGATGTCAATCATTGTTACTATTCTGGCATATGTACTCCTGCGTGCTAATTGCTGCTATCATTCGGGGTACCTACATTGCCAGCAGATGTAATGTGCTGGCTGTTCATAAACGTTATGTTTATTGTTATCATAGGTTTAATTTGTGCTTCTGTTTTTGATTTTATATGCTTATCACTCAGATGCATTGTGAAGGAATTTTAATGCGGAGCTGTTAAGTACGTTTTTTTCCTTAAATTATTGCCTGTGAAGCGAGGGGCTTCGTTCTCTGCACTTCACTGTTGAAAGTCTTACCATTCAGGCAGGGCTGCAGCTTGTTGGGAAGGTTAAGACATTGCAAGCAGATACTGGAAGGCATGGGAGCGTGACCACTGTGATTTTGGTTGCATCTTTAGTCAGTTCTGGGTGAAAATTGTCTTATCAGTTTCTCATGCATCTAATTTAATAAGCATCTGACTGTGTGCTTGACTAAGCTTCGTTGGTCCGTCTCTCCTCCCTTTCCTCCTATTGTTTCCTCAGAGGGCTTCATCGCCGAGTTATTTGTGGTACGTTGTATCGTTCTTGCGTGCGTCTTCAACTCAGAATTCTTGGGATAGCCATCAGGGTATTTGGAACGCTTAACAGGTTTCTTGGTGGGGGGTCATTCAACTTGATAAATGGTTGACATGCTTTGGCCTTTAATAACATGGCCTGAGGTGGAGGTGGAGGTGAATTGGATAACGTCCAGCCGGTTCTATTTTTATATCTAAATATATTTAGAATAAAAACTTGAGTACCGGGTTCATATCTATTTTCATATTCATAAAAATAAATAATAATAAATGTAAATATGAATTTATAACTTTTCCATATAAATATTTAATTTTACATATAATTTTATTTAATTATATACAAAATGTATTAATTTTTAATAAAAAATATAAATATATAAATATATTATTAATTTAATTTATTATCTATCTAGTAATATTTTTGATTTTATTATAATCATAAAACTTAATCAACTAATTTATATTTATATTTATACCTATATTTTTAATATTTGATTTATATTCATATTTATTAAAAATAAATATGAATATAAATTTTTATATTGAATTAATATTCATAATTATAATTATATTTATTAAATAAAATAAATATATTGGTATGAATATATTAATTTTTGATTCATATCCTTTCAGCCTAAAACTACAGCATGATTAGATTGGAGCGTGGGCGTTGGTTTCCTTTTTCGCAGCCATGTCTGTCCGTCTCAAACAATTTCCTCCCGCGTGCATGTTCAAATCTATATCTCATTTATTTGGGATTAAGAGGACTGTCCTCACTCTGGTATTTGAGCCATCTAAGTAAGTAGCATTCATTGTCTGCTCTTGAATCACACCGCTCGAGCGAAAGGAGAGAACTTGGAGAACTTTTGCCTCTTGATCACAGCTTGACACATATTGCAAGAAAATAGAATTGTTCTCCTCTTAATAAATGCCCCGCGGGTATCCATAAATGATATCCGCGTACGAGAATGTTTATTTATCCGTGGGGCCATGCTATTCTATTTTTTTAGTTTGAGATTGGTGTGAAACCTCCTAGACCAAACTGGTATGTCAAGTATTATTCTCCTATCCAACGGCCAGAGGAAGGACAACATGGATCCACCGATCTTGTTTCCTTGACAAGAATCTTACACTCTCAATGGAAGTGTCCGCATGCTTGATAAATAAATAGAGGAGTTTTGTAAACGAATGTTTGGGGTGTTCGTTGTGAGCAATGTTCTAATTATATTAAAAAACATGGCCACATAAGATTGCAGGTCAACCAAGGTTTGCTGTGAAAACATATAATTTTGAGTGAAAACTACTCAAAACCATATTTCTTAATATTAACAATTTCAAATCTATCGGTTATATACTTTACTAGATTGAACCTCGATCGTTTATATGAAGAAAAAAGGGAACAGTGCAGTACAATTGACGGGGTGTTAGTGATTGAGATATATAGATTATCAAGAGGAACAAATTTAGAAAGACAATTAGTAGCTAAAATAATTATTTCAACAATCATGAATTAATTGATTAGAGCAAGACATGTTAGAGACGGATAGAGAAAGTCAAGTGTTCCTCCTGCTGAAGCTATAGTGAAGAGATTAATGGATGCTTCACTGGGCGGTCTTCTTTATGTAATCAAAGACATTTCCCTAATTTTGGCTTGTTATAGAGAAAAGTTTGTCGTTTGTCCACCACCTTTAGCTTAATTATCCGGCTTCAGTTATGCTTTCCCTTTATTTTCTTTTTGGTAGTAAGTTATACTTTCTTTTTTTTTTATTTTTTAGTAATTAATTGTGCTATCTTTTTTTAATCTAAACCCTTCTAGGAAGATTTTTTTTTTTTTTTTCCGGTCGGATAAATAGGTGGGTTTGTCTCTCTTTCGTTTTTTTAAAAAGTCATCTTATTAATGACAAATGGGAGCATTCACCAATATTTCTCATAAATAAAAATGTATTATATGACAAAAGCCACCTTAACTTGTTGAACCATTTAATTCATAAGTCTATCATGTATATTTGGGGCAAACTAACATGGAAAGAGAGTTTTTCAATTGCTTGCGCTGTATGCAAGACTATTGTATAAAATATCTCTTAGAAATTTCAAAATTCCGAATAGGTTAGCTTTTAGAACTTTAAAAAAAAAAAAAGATGAATATCTATTTGCCATTTTCCATTGGAAGGTGCTGCTTAGATGATGAGATATCAGGATATCTTAACTGAGATACGAGGCTTAAAAAAATAAGATCATCATATCTTAATAATTCAATTAAGAGGTATAGCAAAAATGATTAAAAAAAAAAAAAAAAAAAACTAGGCAATATTATATGAGATTAACCACGGTCTTTAAATTAATTTAATGTTTATAGGTTAAAGTATGTCACGAAACATCTAAAGGACATTTAAATTTCTTGATTCATAGTCTAATATAATAATATTCCCCACATTGTGTACATGTGGACTTTGCCTTGCGCAAATGGTAGCCAAATGTTTGCGGTCTAATCTTTCTTGTGATCAACCAACCCAAATTTACCAAGAAAGGCAAAATGAATCAAATGAAGGCAGATGAATGGCACCAAGGAATATTCTGGTCAAATCTAGGCCCTTTTCTCGCAATCCCCTTTGCACAGAACCAAGGCACCCACCATAATTCCCTTCGCTCCGCCCCTTCGCCCAGCCCTCTCATCACAAACCAACAATCCAAGAACTCCCCACGGGAAGAAAAGATTTAAAAAAAAAAAAAAAAAAAAAAAAATCCTCCCAACCATAAAAAGCTTCGGTCTTACGTTACATTTCGCTAAATGCTCCCAAAAGGCTTACCAATGCTAATCTCCGTCTCAGCTAAATGCATCTGAAAAAATCCGACCCGCCGCTCGCCGGAGAAGGCTTTCGACGATCCTCCGATCATCCTAGCCGGAACCCTAATCCCCTCTTATCGCCGGAGATCCATGGCCCCCACAAGCGCCCCAGCCCCACCGCCACCTCCGCCGCTGCCGCTGCCGCTCGCCGCTCCCACACCCTGACATCTCTCCGGCACACCAACACCGCCGCCTCCGCCACCCCTCCCCGTCCCGACCTCCGTCTCCTCACCTCCACCGCCGCCGCCGCTCTCCGGTCCTTTCTCCGCCACCTCCTCCGCCGCCTCCGCGTCCGCCTCCTCCTCCTCCTCTCTTTCCTCTCCCTCTACCTCCTCTTCTCTTCCTCCGTCCCCGGCCGCCCCTTCTTCCTCGCCTTCTTCTCCGCCCTCGCCTTCTCCTCCGCCCTTATTCTCCTCGCTGCCGTCTACTTCAACCTCCTTTCTCTCCCGTCCCTCCGCCTCCTGCTCTCCCGCTCCAAATCCCTCCTCCCCCTCTACCACCACCTCCCCGGCAGCCGCCTCCCCGTTCTCTGGTCCTTCGGCAAGCCTAAATCCGACAACCGCCCGAGTTCTGGTCTCTGGTTCCGGGTCTACAACAATGGAGATACCTACGAGGGGGAGTGCCGCGGCGGGAAGTGCGCCGGCAGCGGGGTGTACCACTACCGCATGAGTGGTAAGTATGAGGGGGATTGGGTTGACGAGAAGTATGATGGGTATGGCGTCGAGACGTGGTCTCGGGGGAGCAGGTATATGGGGCAGTACAGGCAGGGGCTCCGGCATGGGTTTGGTGTCTATCGGTTCTACACCGGCGATGTGTATGCTGGCGAATGGCTCAATGGGCAGAGTCATGGCTACGGCGTGCACACATGTGAGGATGGGAGCCGTTACGTCGGGGAGTTCAAGCTAGGGGTCAAGCATGGGCTTGGGCATTACCATTTCAGGCAAGGATTTCAAGGAACTTCTAACTACATTTCATTAGATAAATGGGCTGTTGCTTCTTGATGTTTCTTGGGAATGTTTCTTGGGAATTTTTTTATAGAATGCTCGATATTCTATATATAAGGAGATGTTATTTCTGCACATGGTGGTGTCTTGTAGTTAGTTGTTTCCATTAGTCTTTACTAAGTACTCTAATAAGGGCCTTCTCAGATGCCTTGACCTATCAAGGGTTAAATTTATCAAAATTTAACTCAAGAAAAAGAAATGAAAAAGCTATCAAAATTTGGCTATGTAGCTTATGTACTTAAAGCGATGAAGAAATAACTTGATATGATAGTGAACTCTAAAATAAGACTTTAATTGAAGCATTTGTGGTTAATTTTGGATAGTATTGGCTGAAATCGGCTGAACCATTGAAACAAGACCTTAGACAAAAAGAAATGAAACTTTTGAAATTGACTGGCACCCAAATTTGGGGTCAGTGTTGGGTCAATCTTGTTTGAAGCCTATCCATTTAAGTCAAATCTTAGAAACTGAAATAAATGTATTCATGCAAGTCTTCAGTTCCCTGCAACATCCTTTGCTCATGCTCATTTCCCTTGCCTCATACCCATGTCCTTGTTTTCTTCCCCATGCTCTTGGATTACACTTAATCTTTACTTACAAGGTCATATATTCTTCATTCGCAGTTGCTGTGATAGATCAGTTCACTAAGCAATTTTCTTGAATGAAATCCTAGATTAATGTATTGAATTTTGAGGTTTTGCTCATTACTAGGTCCAAAACATGGAAAAATAGGGTTACTGTGAATGTCGTTGACATAAATGAATCATTCCACATGGTAAGAAAATTAAAGGAAAACCAAAAGTTTCAGGCTTCCTTTATAGTTCTGCTTCTAAATGGAAGCAAAAACTTTGATTTGCTATTACCTGTGAATTAATTCACAATCCTCCCATGATGGGAGACGCAACACCGATTTTCTATTACCTATGAAAAATGTCTAGGAATAACAGAAGCATGTGCAGTGTAACAAAGTTGGGGGGCCTTACTGATTTCTTGTACTGATCTTAATAAAGAAGGTTCTCCTAAAGAACATCTGTTTAGCTGCCAAAAAAGGCAAAAAAACTTATGGAATGCTGGTGCAAAGTCTTGTTTAGAGGTAAGACTGATCATGGTCTAGGTTTTAGAAGTTTGGGTTCAGAGAACTGGTATTCCAAAATGAGCTGACATGCGATGCATAAAGGGTCTTGATGATTGGTCTTTCATATGATAGAAGTCTGAAATTTAATGCAGATCTGTAGACATTAGAGTTTGAAAACAAAAATCCATGTTGAACAAATTGATACTCCCTGGTTAATGATATTTACAATCTGGGGCTAACTTCAAATTCAAAGAGAGGTGAATGGAAGAAAAAAATGAAACAGAAGAAAAATAAGTAGGAAATACTTTAATTCAAGTCATAATCTGATGAAAACATAATGTTTGGTTCTTCTTTGCAGCTTAAAAGCCTTCTTCTTCAATTGTCTGTAGCCTAAACAAAATACAATATCCTTTCATTACAAAATATAATTAAAGAATTTCTGGAAATATCAAAAATAAGATTTCCATTAAATACTATATATTAGCCAACAAAATGACCTTAAAAATCAGTTCTACCATCTTTAAAGATCCTTAATCTTCTTTGAAATAAGACCTTAAGTATAAAAAACCAAGGTTTCTCGAACCGTCCCGAACTGCCCGGTTCGGGGTGTACTGAACCATACCGGCCAAGAACCAAGATGGTTCAGCCGTGAAAAATGGTTCGAAATCTCGAATCATCTGAAACTCCCCTGAACTAGACTGAAATGGTACGGTTCAGCTCTGAACCGTGTGTTTCGGCCCGGTTTGGTCCGGTTCGGGCCTGATTCGGCCTTGTTCGGGGCCTGGTTCGAGTTGAACCCTATAGCAAAGTTGGGGGGGAGGTTTTAATGTGACTAAGAGCCTCTTTCATAGAGTCCAGTACGGGTCCTGATACCAGTTCAGCAATCCTTGCATAGAATAATTTAAAATTGGTTTTTAAAATTACAAGTTTGCAACAAGATATAAATACACTATGTTCTCACAGAAGTTTATGAAGATTTGTATAACTTAAGGGCATGTTTGGTTGGGGGGAGTTAGACTTTGGAATGGGAATCGGAATGAGTAGCTCCCATTCCAACCATTTGGTTGGGGGGAGTCCCATTCCCATTCTGATTTCATGGCAGAATAGGAAGGTCACAATCCCTGCAAAACCAATCCCTACTCGCCCCTAGTATCGATATCCCATTCTGATCCCAATTCCTAATTTGGTAACGAACCAAACTTGTTGGGGGATATGATCAATCCGGTTCCCATTTTAATCCATTCCGATTCTAACAAACACACCCTAAAGCAAACTCTCTATGACTCAAGAATATTAAGGAAAATGGTATCATTTATTGAAAAAAGATGACTTATCTATCTTCATATCTTAATAAGCAATCTCCCAAAAGTTGATCTAAGATCTATTATCATAAGATGCTTTTGTAGCGCAAATATCATCCAAGAATTCCTTTGAATGTCTCGAGAACACTAGAAACACTATTGAACTATAAACTTTATTACCAAAATTTTGCATAGTTGGTTTGCTGGATGATTGCTGCGCATGGTCCTTTTTTTTTTTTTGAATAAAATGACGGGAAAAGCCACCAACTTTTATTAAGAAAATGAAAGAAGAGTACAAAATCCTTTAGAAGCAAAAAATAAGTCGGGAGAAAGAAAAGTGGTGAATGAAAGAACCAAGAAGACAATGAGTTAAGGGAAAGGAAGGGCACAAGAGGCATAAGAGATGGGGTTGGTGATCATGGCAAGAGCAAACTTTGACTAGTCTTTGAACATTTTGGTAATTGTGCAAAGTAAATTTTCTTTCTTTCTTACTGGTCTTGGCAAGAGCAAACTTTGACCAGTCTTTGAACATTTTGGTAATTGTGAAAAGTAAATTTTTTTTCTTACTGGTCTCGTTGGTGACGGTCGATCTGATTGTTCTTTTCAAGCATAAGCATTAGCATATGACAAGAGATCGAGCTCAAGTGCAGGGGGAACTCGGTTGAATTTTCTTTGAGGACCAGGGCCTCAGAGGGTGGTAAAGGGTTTCTCCATCCTTTGAAGTTTTCTAGATGGAGCGGACAAGGAACTATGAACTTGGTGGCCATAGGTTTCCAATAGTCTTGGGAAAAGCAAGTAGCAAGGAGAAGCCAGCCAATTATGTTTTGACATATGTTCTTGGGTGAGAATTTTGTTGTAGAAAGCCAGTAGGAAAAATTATTGAAGTTTAGAGGGTACCAATGTCATCCGAATCCATTTGGTGTCATTATATATGATTATGATGATTATGGCTTTGTTTAAGAATTTGTTATTTGATCTGATTGAGAAACCATTGGAGGCATCCCATCTCCAAATTGGGCTATCAACAGAGTTAATGAGATAAGCATGTGTGGACACTATTGAGGGAAAAAGGTTCCTCAACAAGGGTGATGTCCACTTCTCTTTGGAATTTGGCGTGGTCAAGTGGTAACACCACCTGCAATGTTAGCATAGGGGCCAATAATGGCATTCGGGTTCTCACAAAGCTCAAATAGGTTGCAAAGAGGTCTATAAGGGGCAATTCATCAACTCGAACAAAAAATGTGTGAGGGTACCGTACCCAACCTTGTTGCCTTTGAGATCGCTACACCAAAAGGATGAGGCAGAGGAGGAGAGTAAAGCAACAAAACCTTGGTGTATTCCTCTTTTATAATAGTGTTAAATTAGTTAGCATATTATAGAATATATAATGTATAATCCTGTTTAGGAAAATGTCAATTAGGAGTTTTATAGATTCATTGTACCTAGATGGTTCATTATATCTAAACTCATACTATATGGTACATTGTATCTAGACCTTTATTGCTTTATATATATGTATAGCCTCTTGTAACATGAAATACAATGAAACATTACAATTAATTCTCTACCTTTACCTATCTTTCTTTCCCTTTCTAGTGTTTTTAACAAGGGTTCTCTCTCCTAGATCCTATCTTCTACATGGTATCAGAGCCACGTGGGGAGAAAACCCTAGGTCCTTTATGGCAGTGATTACTCCGCTGTGTTTTCGCTCTTTCCATGGTGTGTCTTGCCCCGTGGTATGTTTCTTAATCTTCCTTCCTTCGACCAACCCATTTCTAAGGTCAGATCCTCCTTTTCCAACCTTTACATCTTGGGTTCACCTTTTTTTTCTTCTCTCTTCTTGATGTTAGCTCCCTTCCATTCAAACATCATGGCTGGTGTGGATATCTCCTCCATTGTCTCTCAGTCTAGTAGCATTTTTTTTTCTGATGTCTCAGGTTCCCCGGTTATCACCATGACTGCTTGATTAGTGCTATCAATGACATATCATGGACAGCTTCTGTTGAACTATGGTTCCAAGGGCAAGGATATGATGATCACTTGATCAAGATGGATGATGATATTCCTGCTACTGACCGCCCCAATTGGAAGGTGGATGCTCAGTTGCGTGCACTTCTATGGCAGTCTATTGATCTCAACGTTATCTCAATCTTTTGACCTTACCGGACCTGCAATAAAGTCTGGACCAAGGCCAAAAATCTTTATACCAATGACATTCAACGTCTTTACCGCATTGTGTTTGATATGGTTATTCTCAAAATGCAAGATATGGACATGTGCACCTATGTTGGCCAAATTGGGACTCTCAAGGAGGAGTATTTGGCCCTCATGCCTGCTGCTACGCACAAGACCCAAACTGATAAGTTATTCTTGGTTTTGGCTCTTCTTGGCCTTCCAAGCTTGAGCATGTTCTGTGATCAACTCCTTGCCAGTGCCACTATTCCGATCTTGGAGGATGCCTTTGCTCTTTTGCTTTGTGTTCAATGTCCCCCAATTGTCTCTCCTCCCATGGTTGACTCTTCTATCTTGGCCTCCTAATCTTCCAGGCGCATGGGCTGAGGTGGTGGACGGGGTGGTGCCCGCACCAAAGGCTAGCATCCTCAGTGTACTTACTACCACAAATTTGGCCATACCCAAGGTCGCTATTATGACCCCCATGATCATTCTCGCACTGCTAATCTTGCCCAGGCTACTGCTGATCTGCCTCCTATCCTTTTGCTTCCTCTGCTAGCAGTCATCTTCCTCTATCACCTTGACTGGTGCAAATTATGAGAAGCATCTTCAATATCAGGCTACCACCCAATCTTCCATTGCTTCCGTCACTTAGATTGGTAACTCTACTGGTTTCCTCACATAGTCTTCTTCTCTTGGTCCTTGGTTTTTGGACTCCGGAGCGACTAATCATATGTCTGGTAATCAACAATTTTTCTCATTTTGTTACTTCTTCCCTTCCTTTTATCACTTTAGCTAATGGCTTTAAAACCGTTGCTAAAGGTATTGCCCTTGCCCAACCCCTTTCCTCTCTCCCTTTACATTCTATCCTTTATGTTCTTGAATGTCCTTCCAATCTTATTTTCATTAGCAAATTAACCCGGTCCTTAAATTTCTCTATTACCTTTGTTGATAATACTGCCACCTTGCAGGACCAGGGTTTGGGATGGACAATTGGTACAGGGCATGAGTTGCACGGAATTTACCATCTCACTTTCCCTCCATCTCTATAGGCCTCTCTTAGTCGATTCTCCTATTATTCATAGTCGCCTTGGTCACCCCAGTCTTTTGAAGCTTCATAAGATGGTTCTTGGTCTCTCTACCTTGTTGTCTTTAGAGTGTGAGTCTTGTTAGCTTGGTAAACAAACTGTGGTTCATTTTCCAAGCGCATCAATCATCGGGCTACGTGCTCCTTTGAGTTAGTTCATATTGATGTTTGGGATCCGAGTCGTGTTTGTTCCACTTTAGATTTTTAGTACTTTGTTTCCTTCATTGATAACTATTCTAGATGCACTTGGTTATTTATGATGAACATGGTTCGCAATACCGTCCCGTACTGCCCGGTACGAGACGTACCATACCGGCCAAGAGCCAGTACGGTTCGCCACCAAAAAACGGTCCGGACACCGGACCGTTGAAAAAAAATTAAAAAAAAAATTTTCCATACTGTTACGGTACCGGTACAAACCGCCTGGTTCAGGTTGGTTCGGGCTTGGTTCGGCCCGGTTCAGGTCGGTTCGGGGTCGGTTCAGTGAGAGGGGGGAGAAAGATTGTTTTTTTTTTTAATTTGGCATGCCGGTACATATGCCGATACGGTATAGTACGGACGTACCGTACCTTACCGCCCGCTGATCGGTACGGGTCCTGGTACCGGTTCAGCGGACCTTGATGATGAAAACTCGTTCTGTGTTGTTTTTTCATTTTCAATCCTTTTATTCTGAAATTAAAACTCAATTTAATATTTCTATTCATATTTTGCGTAGCGATAATGCTCACAACTACTTTCTACACCCTTCTCTAGTTTTTGTCTCAACAAGGAATTATTCATCAATCATCATGTCTATGTATATCTCAATAAAATGGGATAGCCGAGCATAAAAGCCACCATCTCATTTAAATTGTCTAGACTTTGCTTCTTCATCAGAATGTTCCACACAATTTTTGGGCAGATGTTGTTCTCACTGCATGTTATCTCATCAATTGCATGCCTTCTTCTATCTTGCAGCATCAAGTTCGCCATCAACTTCTCTTTCCAAATCAATCTCTTTATCTCCTTCCTCCACATATTTTTGTTTGTACTTGCTTTGTTCGTAATCTAACCCTCGGACAAGATAAGCTCTCAGCCAAGTCTTTTAAATGTATCTTTTTGGGGTATTCTCATCTCCAAAGGGGTATTGCTGCTATTCCCTAGACACCCATCGTTACTTCTAGGTCACCTTTTTTGAAGGAACTTTGTATTTTCCTTCCTTTACAGCTTAGACTACTTAGGTGTTTGAAGTTCTTCCTCTTCCTTATATTCCTCCTTCAAATTTGGTCTTTCTTAAGCCTTTTCATGTCTACCGGTGACGTTCCCCTCTACCTTCTATTGATGTTCCTACCAACTCATCCCCTGCCCTATCATCTCCACTTGCCATGGACCTGCCTTCTGCTAGTCCTCTGATTGCTCTGAGAAAAGGTACTCGCTCTACTCACAATCCCCATCCCATTTATAATTTTCTGAGCTATCATCGTTTTTCAGCACCATACTTTGCTTTCATTACTTTTTTATCATCTGTCTGCATTCCTATGACTGTTAGTGAGGCTTTTAATCACCCTGGGTGGCAGCAAGTGATGGTTGATGACATGGTAACTTTGCATTCGACTGGCACATGGGATATTGTTTCTCTACCTCCTGGCAAATTTGTTGTTGGTTGCTGCTGGGTATTTACTGTCAAAGTTGGTCCTGATGGCCAGGTTAATTGTCTTAAGGCATGCTTGGTTGCAAAAGGGTATACCCAAATACATGGCTTGGATTATGGTGATACCTTCTCCCCGGTTGCTAAGATTGCTTCTATTCGTCCGTTCCTTTCTATGGCTGCCATGCATCATTGGACCCCGCATCAATTGGATATCAAAAATGCCTTCCTTCGTGGCAACCTTGATGGAGAGGTTTATATGGAGCAACCGTCAAGTTTTGTTGCTCAGGGGGAGTCAAGATTGGCATGCAAACTATGCCGATCTCTTTACAGCTTGAAGCAATCCCCTCATGCTTGGTTTTGGAGATTTAGTACTGTTATTCAGCAGTTTGATATGATCCACAGTGAAGTAGATCACTCGGTCTATCGCCATACTTTCTTGACCCGTAGCATTTACCTGGTTGTTTATGTTGATGACATGGTAATCACAGGCGATGACCATGATGGAATTCAATAGTTGAAGCAGCATCTCTCATGCCATTTTCAGACAAAGGATTTGGGTAAACTCAAATATTTTCTTGGTATTGATGTAGCTTAATCTAGCATCGGTATTGCCATCTCATAGAGAAAGCATGCATTAGATATACTAGAGAAGACTGGCATGCTCCATTGCAAACCCATTGATACTACTATGAATCCAAATGTTAAACTTCTACTCGAACAGGATAGGAGCAGACTCTAGCAGATCCCATAAGATATTAGAGACTTGTCAGGAAGTTGAATTACTTGACAATTATTAGACCAGATATTTCTTTGTTGTGAGTGTGGTCAATCAATTCCTGTAGTCTCCATGTGATAGTCATTGGAATGCTCTAATCCACATCCTTAGATACATTAAAGGAGCACCATGCCAGGGATTATCATACGAAGATAAAGGACTTACTCAGGTAATTGGGTATATTGATGCCAACTGGGTAGGGTCTCCTTCTGATAGACGTTCTACTTTAGGATTTTTCATTTTCATTGGTGGCAACTTGGTATCATGGAAGAGCAAGAAACAAGATGTTGTTACTAGGTCCAGTGCAGAAACAAAATATAGAGCTATGGCACTAGCAACATGTGAGCTTATATGGATGAAGCAAGTATTTCAGGAATTAAGATTTGGATTGGTGAAACAAATGAGGCTGGTCTGTAACAATCAAGCTACTTTGCACATTGCTTCGAATCCAGTTTTTCATGAGAGGACTAAATACATAGAAGTGGATTGTTATTTTATCTGAGAGAATTTATCAGGGTGTATATCCATAACTTTTGTCAACTCCAATGACCAAATAGCAGATATATCTACTTAAAGGTCCTCGAATTAGCTATATTTGTAACCAGAGTTCCCGATACTGGTACCGGGAGCCATATGGGCAGGAGGGCGAGTACGGTCCGATCCATACCGTACTGGGCCTTTTTTTAATATAAAAACAATCTTTCTCTCCCTCCAAAGCATTTAAAACATGAAATGGACCTGAACCGGGCTGAACCGAGCCCGTACCAAGCTGAACCGGACGGTACATACCGGTATGGTACCGTACCGTACCGTACCGATATGGAAATTATTATTTTTTATTTTTTTAACTGTCCGGAGGCCGGACCATTTTATTGGGATGAACCATACCGGCTGAGCTGCCGGTACGGTACAGTACGCCCCGTACCGGGCAGTACGGGACGGTACCGCATTTCCTGTTTGTAACAAGCTTGGTGCATATAATTTACATGCTCCAGCTTGAGGGGGAGTGTTAAATTAGATAGCATATTATAGAATGTATTATCTATTATGTATATCTTATTTAAGAAAATATTATTTAGGAGATCTATAGATTCATTGTATCTAAACTTCTACTATATGGTACATTGTACCTAGACAGTTCATCATATCTAAACTCCTGCTATATGGTATATTATATCTAGACCTTTATTGCTCTCTCTATATATATACAGAGCCTCTTATAATATGAAATACAATGAAACATACAATCATTTCTCCACCTTTACCTCTCTTTCTCTCTTTCCCTTTCTAGTGTTTCTAACAAGAGTTCTCTCCTAGATCCTATCTTCTACAAATAGATTTTCCTAATATGGTGTTCCCGTGCATCATGCAAAGGAGAAAGAAGATGCTTGTGCCTTTTGTTTGAGAGTATCATCGAAATTTCTCAAGCCTTTGGGCTAGGCCACCGTCGTCTTTAGAGAGACATTTGTTGCAGCTAACAAGGCATAATCCACTGTTCACTGTTCAAGCACCTTCCAAATGAAGCTTGCCAGATTTGACTTATTTGATTGACAACATAGTTAGGGAGGTAAAATGCCAACATAAAGCAACAGGGAAGGAAGGACTGAATTTATGAGAGTCGATATATTGCTAAATGAGAGGAACCTGGCTTTCCAATGGTTGAGTTGTTTGTTGATTTTGTGAATTGAATGTAGCTGATTTGTCTTTCGAAGAGGGTCATCATGGACCAAGGAGACCAAGATAATGCAATGGAAACTCACCAAGTTGGTAGTTGAATATCATGGCTGAGTACCTCCCTACCTCAAGGTTTTGTCCTAGGTAGTTGAGAATGCTCTTGCTGATTTTTTTAGGTCAACCAATTGAACGAATGGATTAAGAGCTTCAAGATAGAAGTATGGTTTCTGTTGGCTTCTCCAAAGAGTATAGTGTTATCAATGAATTAGAGAAGCTGCACACCAACAGCCTAAACCAGAGAATAGATTCAAAGAGGCAGCATGGTTGGTAATGCGCCCTAGGACATCCACCATGGGGATAAAGAGGCTCAAAGACTAATAATTCATCCTTGGACCATAATGGGCAACTTGATCATGTTATCTATATGCTAAATATGTAGAATCCTTTTGTTATAATTTTCACCATATAACTTTTAATATTACTAAGGTTTCCAAATATGATTGAACAGTATGCATTAAGAATCCACTTTGTCGATCATGATCTTTACATCTTAAAAGTATATGAATCAGGATTTTCGGAACCATCCCGAACCTCTCGGTTCGAGGCGTACCGAACCATACCAGCCAAGAATCGGTATAGTTCGGCCATGGAAAACAGTTCAGAATCCCGGACTGTCTAAAAGACCCTGAACCGGACCGATTTGGTGTACCGTACTGTACTGGTGAGTTTCATCCGGTTCAGTCCGGTTCGGGCTTGGTTCGGTTCGGTTCGGGCTTAGTTCGGCTCGATTCGGATCCAGTTCAGGTTTAGTTTAGGTCAGAAATGTAGCCATGGGGGAGGGAAGGATTTTTTCTTAGTTTCACGGAGTCCGGTACGGGACCGGTATAGTATGGTATGGCATAATATGGTACCATACCAGGAGTCCCGGTATCAATTCTTAGATCTTTGATATGAACTAAATACATACGAGTATGGATGAATCAAAATCATTTCATATCTTGCCATCAAATTTCCATCTTATGATGATTTGATGCTTACTAAGAAATTTGCAAAATATTTATTTTTGTTTTATAGGTGTTAAGCATTGTAGATCATGTTTAAAGGTGTAAATTTCAAATTTAGATAGTCTATTATTGTGGGGCATGTGTGAATATGTTAGATTTTAACGAAGCCTAAGAGTGTTGAATGATGTAGAAGCATCTCTCCGAAGATATGAGAATTACAAATTGCTAATTCAAGGCTTAATTTGTGTAACCAATGAGCTCCGTCTCTCTACTTGCCAACTAATGTTAACAGGCGAGGCCAAGATTTTTCTTTGGGTGGGGACGAATGAGGCTCATGAGTTGATCATACTTATTTTAGCGTTAATTAATAACAACCAAAAAAAATCATATTAAAAAAAATTAATTAGAATTTATAAATCTATTAAGCTGGATTCTAATGAGAAGATTTTGCATATCAAGACATGCTAGGTGATCGTACCACATTGATAGGGAACCAATACAATATAGGGGTTGATATGGTATGTACTGACACATAATATGGGTGGGGTTGGCAATTTAGAACATGACCTATCAGCTGAGATGCACCAGTTTTGAGTTAGGCAAGTCCAGGTTTCGGATAAAAAGGTTTAGGTCATAAACAGGTTGGCCCGATTTAACCTATTCATTAAATATGTGAGGTTCGGGTTTAAAGTTCTATCCTATATAACTTGTTTCAACCCGTTATAAATAAATATAAAATAAAAGGATTTGGGATTTGAGATGAGAGACCCTACCCATTTGAAACACTTGATCAGATCAAGGCGCCTCTTCCTATCTCCACCTCATTCTCTTATCTCCCTCTCTTCACCTTATCCACCTACTACCCCCTTATCCACTGCCTCTCTTCCTCCACCAGTCAAACTTCTCTTGCTTCCCTATACCTTACCACTCAAACCCTAGTCTCCTACCAATCTCCTGCTCTACTATTGTCCCTTTCGCACCCAAAGCCAAGCTCTAGCCTAATAAGAATTTTAGTCTCATCGGCAAGAACATTTGCTGGAAGGCTGTTCGTAGCAGCAACCTCTCTCTACCTTCCTTCTACCTAATACACTCCCTTGATTGCCCCCATCCTTCACCTTCCCACCAAGAACAACGGACAACATAGCTCCAGTGATGTCCTTGACTTTATCACGATATTATTAGCCTCAACAAGTTCTCATGTTTTGGGTATGTTGCACTTATAAATCAGATTTAGAATTAGGATTTGGGATTTAAAGTCAGAAATACTTGAGGATCGAGATTGTAAGAGAGAGAGTGTGTGAAAATGTAGGGAGGAAACATGTTAACAAGTCAAAACAGGGTACTCATGCTGATGCAGTGCAGACTTGACCCGACCCGACTTGTTTACTAAATAGGTTAAGTAGATTGGGTCAAGCTACCTATTTATTAAGCAGATCACATTCGCTTCTAATTTCTAGCTTGTTTAATAAGTATATCGAGTTAAAGTTGATAGTTTTTCATCACGACCCATATCTGACTGACCTAACTTGACCAAGTTGCCACCCTTAGGTATGGTTGCTGTGCTGACTTAGCATCTTTGCTGTGTCAGTACACGGCGTACCATACCATGGCATACTGGACCAACAAGCAACCAACATGGCAACATGTGACCTAGTACCAAGAAGTAAAACCTTGTTAAGGAATGTAATTTAGGTTGATAATTCATTTAGAAGAAATGCTTATTAGAAGATATTTCAATTAATTTAGAGATATGAGGGGTGTAGTTTAGATTGGATATCTATGCATTTGAAAATTTAATGATAAAATCCAGGTGGTTTTATTACAAAAGAATTGGAAGTTCTTTTTTTAGTCAAGAAAATCTTATCTATATTGAGGACATTATTAACTGATAAAGGCATTTAAATAAATAGTTGCTAATAGGTCATTTATTGATAATGTGTACCTTAGTTTCAAGAATGTATTTTATTTTATGCATCAAAGCATTCACCTTCCTCCTTATGTCAAATTTGTATCTCATGCCAAAGACTCCACAAGAGCGAGAGTATGGGGTTTGAAGTGTTGAAGACAATCGACTAGCCTAAAGAGCTTGCTAGAGGAACCTTGTAAGCTATGAAGTTCATGTAGAGTTATAAAAGCAAGACTTGGAGTCATAACTTCCTTGGGTTGAACATTTAAAATTTGAAACATTTTAAAGCTTCAAAACTTTTTAAAAAAGAAGTCTGAAAATGTTTCAAAGTTTCTAGACCCTAAAGTTTTAAGATAAAGCCATGTAAAGGCTTACCCCAAGAATAAAAAGTTAATATAGAGAAAAGGAGCTTATGGGACTCAGTCATGCCTTCCCAAGTTGAAAAGAATGGATGAAGATTCATTAGTTTGAGTCAGGATTCAAATAAATACCTATTATGAGAAACAAAGTTAAAATGCAAGATCAGAATGAAGAGAAAAATATCTGATATCGGTTTTGTATCTGACTTGGGCAAGGGGTGTCACACATGGAGCTAAGGGGCCGCGGGTCAGATATTAAGGGCTACTTAGGTATATTCTAGGGCCCAAGGGGGCCATGGTGCCCCTAACCACTATATGGCTCCATGTTTGCTTTTCAGGCTAGGAAGACCTGGTTTTTTGAAAGAAAGGTAGGGGTGCTTAAGTAACCACATCACATATGTGACATATGCAGGCAGGTATGCAGGTTCTATGTAGTTGGTATTTTTAAAAAGTAAATAAAATTTATAAAACCTATACCAATTTTATAGGTCAATAGTCAATGGTTTGCTTCCCACATTTGTTGGTTAGTAGCGGTTGATATACAAGTGATGGAGCCCTTAGCACCATCCATCGAGAAAGTCCCCATGATGGAGCCCTTATTAACTGCTATGCCATGGAAACTAGTGATGCAGATCTGATTTCTATGAGCATTTTGTAAGGACCAAGGCTTTTTCAAAATAAACAACTCAAACTATTATCTCAAATTTCTTTCAATCAAAATCAAATAATAAAGGAGCTCTATAACTAGCCCATTTAAAATTGAATTAAAGACAAGATTCTTAAACCAAGGGATCATTATTAATTGATCGGTAAGATGCGATGCATTTGTACTCTACACATTGAATAAATACCTCTATCTTTTCAGTTGAATACATGAGGTAATGATACATCATGAGATGTACATGGTTCAGGATTGCACCATTGAGAACCTAGATTGTCAGCCATGAACTGCTAGCTTAGACTTTGCCCAAATTTGAGTTAAGGCCTTCATTTTGGAGCCCCAACTCAACCTATTCCAAAGATATACATTCACTGAACAATAGGAAAATGATAATCTAGAGAAGCTTTTACTATGTTTAGAGCAAAAAAGCTATAACTTATATTGATGGACAGGTATGCCCTTGAGAAAAATAAAGCACTGAAAAATATTCATTAACTTCTAAGTTTGTTTTCATGACCTCATCCTCTTTTGAGTTAGATGTTCCATCACCATTTTTCAGGCCACTACCTGCACAACCACTAACCGCATTGAGGCCATCTATGCCTTTGACAAAGACCATAATGAGAAAATAATCCTCGAGGGTGGTGACCCCCGCCTCTCCCCCTCCTCTACTTCTCTTCTTGCCGCCCTCTATCCATCTTTTTGTCCATGCCTAGATTGTCATCATCACTGCAGTCTCCAACCTCCCCACTTTCACCAACCATCTCCAATCCTGTCACCATCATCTAGCTTTGCGTACAGCTTGGGACTAGGTTGGGTGACAATGAACCCAACTCTAGGCATCCTCTGGGACCAGGCAGAGCTCCGGTGAGCCCAACATTGGGTATGGTGACCAAGCGATAGGATGGCTAGATCTATCATTGCCCTAGCCAAGGGTGCTTATAGTGGTGCCCAAGTAGACAGCAATAAGCTGGCAAAGGTGGGATGTTGAGCTATTTATTTTGCTACAAATAAAAATGAAGGAGATGAAAGTAAAAAATGACAAGTAGGCTAATTTAGGGATTAAGACCTAGCTATGCTCTTTTTTTAAGAAGTGCTAGAAGGTTAAAATAGTAAACAAAATTTTAAGCTTTGGTGTTAGTGAAAATTGCTTTGACATTATCATTTCCAAATTATTAAAAAATTGAATTTGTTCAAACCAAACTGAATCATAAGGTTCACTTTAATATGAAAATATAAGTGGGCTAGGATGATAAACTTAACACATTATATTAAAACCTTTGGTCTTTTAAGTCTTTATTGCAAGGTTTTCCAAACTGTCCCGAATTGTATTGGCCAAGAATTGGTACGGTTCGGTCGTGGAAAAGGATTTGGAAGCCCGGACTATCTAAAAAGCTCGAATCGGACCGGTATGGTATGGTAGGGTATCGTACTGGTTGATTTCGTTTGGTTCAGCCCGGTTCGGGCCGGTTCGGGTTTGGCTCAGTTCGGGTCGGACAATGTAGCAATGGAAGGGATAATTTTTTTCAATTTCATGAAGTACGGTATGCATCATGGTACGGTATAGTACGGTATTGTACCATTCCATTCGCTAATTGGCATGGATCCCAGTACCGGTTCAGCATTCCTTGCTCTATTGAGGCAATTTTATATTACTTATTATATGTAGAGCTTTAATTAATCAAAATATTTTACGATAAGCTTTCAATGGATCAAAATAAATCTTGATATTCTATAGACTAAATAAAATGAAATTTTCATCCTACTCCAAGTAAATGCCATTCATTGTGACAAGTAAATTGCAAAATGTGAACCTTGATGCAGACCAAGTGAATTGATGAATCAGGTAATTTTTAGACTACTTGATAGACAAGTTGCATTGAGCTGATTGTGGGCTGGCTTGATGCAATGTGCATCCCTATGTCATCTTGCTATTTTCTATATACTATTTAGAATGATATAAAAGGAGATGGATGGCTTTGATTCCCTCTAAAAAAAATAGCATGATCATTTTCTTTTATCTTTCTCCATCATAGGAAACCATGCATGTCAAAAAAGGTTAGCAACATGTCTTGCTAGTAATGAAGGGCCGTGGGCTTGGTTTGTGCCTTATAAGCAAAATTTTCAAGCAAGATTGTTTTTTTTTTAGTTAAGGTGCTTATGAGGGTTTTTTATTGTATAAGCTTTGTTTTTTCTTTCTATTTATTTATGTAGTTTTTTAATTAGAGTTGTGGAAAGATTCATCTTGGTTTCAGATAAGGGTAGTCCTAATGCCATGACATCTAACTTGACCCAAAAGGGGAAAAAAGGGTGATAACAGCTTCTATTATGATTTTGGAAGATGCCTTGTTATATGGTACATAGAATTGCACATGATACATAAGGAGCTCTCCAATAAAGGCTTTTGTATAATAATGATCATCATTTAATTGGTTAAAGGCTAAGGACTGCCATATCAAGGTGACAATAGCTATAAAAGTCATCGTAATAGTAATACAAATCTTTGCAAGTTAGGGTGCAATATTTCCTCCTTTGTTTCATGCTTAGTTAATAACATTGTATAGCACAATGTTTGTAATGTTATTTTATCAACTTGCAAATGGCAATACTTCGAGTATGATATCTTGAAGACCAATTGTGAATAATGGATAGGTAAAGGTTCACCATAACCTGCATCCTTGATGAATAGTTGTGTGGCATAAATATGAAGTAAATATATAGAACATTTGGAAATAAAAAAAATGCTAAGAAAATCATAACGTGTGATGTTAATGCAAGGAGCCGTCCCAGTGCTATGCAAAAATAGTCGATATTGAGCGTGAAAAACTGCTTTGCTGCACTCTCTGTTTTTTTTTAGAATTTACAGTCAAAACTAGCATTTTTTATTTTTCTTCTCTTTCATGTCAATATGTGCAAATTGTTTACACACTACAATATGCGGTTTATTTTTAGGCATTAGACTGTATTTTTGACTTTATATGCTTATTCAAGTGCCTTTTTTCTTAGTTACATAGCCATACTCAAAAGGCTGTTTTTTTAAATATAAGATATACACTAAATATAAATATTATTTGATAATAATTAAATTATTGTAGTGAAATTTGTTTTTGTAATAATAAAATGCATTGGAAGACATGTAACTCTTTGAAGCATTGACCAAATTAGCAATCTAGCTTTTACTCTTTTTTTTAATTTTTGCCAACAGACTTTAACCATCTTGTTGGAATCCCTGTTCTTTAGAAGAATCTATATTTTTTTGACTCTTCCATGCGCAGAAGTTGAAAAAAATTAGATGAGTAGTTAAGTTAAAATTTGATGACCAAAGTCTCATTGGAAAAAATAAATAAATAAGTATATGCCAGATCATCTATTTGGGTAAAATTTTATAGTTGCATAGTCTACTTTTCATCTTTATTTGTTGCATAACCAAGTTTCAGCACATATGCAATTATTATCAAATGATCTAGTGTCTATCTTGTATAAGGAAAACAACATTTTAAGTGTCTGTAGCTGGAAAAACAACCATCAAATAAATATGCAGTCCTGCATTTTCATCTTTATTTGTCGCATAACCAAATTTCAGCACATATTCAATTATTGTCAAATGATCTGGTGTCTATCTTGTATAAGGAAAACAACATTTTGAGTAAGTGTATGTAGCTGGAAAAATGACCATCAAATAAGTATGCAGTCCTGAAATATAGTAACTGAATGACTATGTAGTGTAAAGTTTGGTGGCATATTGCATCATTTAAAGAATTGGCACATGGTGACTTGAGGGATGAAAGGAAAGAATATAAAGTTCCCCTAATTTTGTCTAAAAGATAGAAACTTAAAAATGCACCATAGCTATTTTTTTCTATTATTAACTATTAATATATTATATAACAATCATTGCAATGTAATTACAATTACATTATGGCCATTTATTACTTGGTGTTCCCTATGTCTGTATAACATAATAGGGAATCTCTCAAAATTATTACGATTGCTGCTACAACATTATAGTTGTCCATTTTTGGAAGCAAGTTGAATCTTCTCCCATTCCAATTAAATAATTCATATTATTATATTGAGAGAAAAATAATGCTTTAACAGAAGTACTTTTGTAGGCACATTGATGTAGCAGCCTAGCATATGTAACATTTCTATTTGTAGGGGTTTGAAACAAGCTCATGACACTTCACCTCTAGCCAAAAATTCAAACCTTGTACTATGAATCCCAATCTATTAGAGGGAAAAATAACCACAGTTTTATTTAAAGGGAATCAATGCAATCCATCTCCTAATATCATTTTTTTAAAGATAAGACCGAATATCATCTTGAATGGTATATGAAAGATAAAAGAATATGAGTTGGAGGAAAGAAAGGTTTCTATGACAACATTTATTGTTATAATAGCATGGCAGGAGACGATGGCAAATAATGAAGTCGTGACACTATTTTAAGAAAATCACTATTAATAGCACTAATAAATTATTTTAAAATTATTTGATCAAAAAAAATACTTTTCCAATTTCAAAAAAATAGAATTTAAAAGACTACGGTTTTATTTAGTGACCAATGCAACTACTAAATAACAGTTGTTACTCCCATTATTACTGTGTAAATGGTAAAGTAATGACCATTATTTAAATATCTATTTTCGATACATATCATAACTGACCTTCTACTACAACAACTATTATGATAGTCTATACTTCAAATGATGTAGGAAAAGAAGAAATTAATGGAGAAATAAAACAAAATTCAGACTTCATGACTTTGATAGAGAAAGGAAGGTATGGAGGGTGGAGCAGTGGAGAAAATAGGAAAAACTCAGTAGCATAAGTAGTGGACTCCTTTGATCCAAAGAACTGAGTGAGTGGTGTGACTTGAATCTGTGGACCTAATGATGCTGGATGGAGGCACAACTCAGCCATGCAAGATGTTTACACGAAGGAAAAATTGAACAAAGCAAAATAAACAAAACGTAAAAGTGTATCAGCAACAAAAAAAAAAGTATCAATGCTAATAATTATGAGAATTGATGACTAACAAGTGCTTTGTAATACTTAACACCTCATAGCAGTATTTATAACATTACTAATAAATTAAGGTTGTTGATGATACTTGCATCTTGCCACTTGAAACGTGCATTTAGGTCTATCAATTGATTTAAGCAGCTTGAGCTTGGTTCCAGCTTAATTTAAATAAGCTTAAATCAAGCTCAATTGTAACATAACTGAGCCAAGCCTGAAACTAGTTAATCACCTCAAAATAAATTTCAAGCCAGGCCTAATAACAACCTGGCTCAATCAGGCTTGGCTTGATAATGCTTGAAATAGATAAAGTATATTAAAATATGACTTAGTTATCATGTAATCAACTGTTGGATCTATACCAATAGGTGACCTTTGGTTCGGTTAGCATGTAATCAGCCATTGAATCAACTTGAACCAAGCTTGAAGTGAGCCAGAAACAAGCTTGAACTAATGCTTGATTGAAGCTGCAATTAAGCTCGAATCAAACTTGATTCAATTTAAACTTGATGGATGTTATCAAGCTTAAATTAGGCTTGATCAAATGACAACCAAGTAAGCTTGATCTCAATTTTCAAGCTTGTAATTAATCATAAGTCAAGCTTGGTTCAATTATACTACTTTTTGCACCTAATCCAACCATTCTCCTGGTCACACCCTATTGCAAGGGTCATAAAAGGGGGCATGCTTTACTCAGTGAGGTGCATATAGTAATTGCATGTAGAGTATCTTGGGTGGTCAAGGAATGGCATCTGCATATGTGATTGCATAAACCAATTTTTACAATACTATATAAGCCCCTCTTGTCCAAAGTTTCTTTGTCTAGAATTTGGGACCACCGCATAAAGGGATAATGCCATGTTGAGAACAGGTTAGAAAAAATGCACAAATCATGATAGTTCATGCCTTGCTGTGTAAGGATAAAACTTAGTTGGGCTAAGTTAGGCACAACTAAGTTAGGCATGTATAGGGGTGGTGCCACAGGGTGGGGATGAGGTTTAAAACATCTTGAAGTATTCTTTGTCTATTATTTAGAATCAGCCAATGGAGATTCTTCATTTGACCAAACTTTGTTGTTCCTATGTTCCTCCTCGCTTTGTTCTTGTTCTCAATAAATGAGATGTGCAACTTACTCCTAGTTAGATGTGGCTTACACATTTAACCTTCTCTCTTATTATTGTTATTTTTTATAAGGCTTCCATCTGGAGTTTTTCTGGCACATTTCAGAGTTATTTTTATTGTATTTGTCGGTAAGTAGTGGAAGTGGGATTCAGAAGCTCAGGTTGCATATATTTCTGCAATTTGCTTATTGATGCCCCTAACATGGTCACCTATGGCCGCTCGGTTACCCCTGCTTGTGTTGTAAGCCCATGCTTAAATGAAATAAAATACAGCTTCCCAATTTTTTGGGATTGTGAAATGTGGGGCTTCCTGTATCACAATGCTTCCCTCTCCTACTCTATCGTATTTTCGGCTTTGCACGTTCAAGTTATGTATTGCAGATAGGGCATGCATGCATATAAATAGACTGGTTCCTACTGGAACTTGTGGTTTACTGTGTGTATCAGCATCTGGGCTTTCTGTAAAAAGAGCAATTGCAGAAGATTGAAATGCCTAGCTGAATTGCGAATCAGTATTACCAGAATGATAATGTGCTTCCATAACTGACAAAAGTAATATGTCAAACTGTAGTTAGATATGTTTAATTTTGGCCAGACAATGACATATGATGCATAGTCACTTTCAGTTTCCAAGAACTGAAACTGATAGTTGCTAGAGGAAAGGGACCTCTTGAAAGTGAAACACTGACATTTAAATGAATTATATGGCTTCCTTGACTTGCATCCAGACCTTTTGAATAAAAATAATTGCCCTATGCCCCAATTTCCTTGTGCTCAAATGCTACCAACAGCCACCTTATAAATGATAATTTTTAATGTGTCAAACTAAGGTCCAACCAATTCCAAATTATGAAAAATAATGGGCCTGAACCCTGCCACTTGGCACTTATCAATAATTAAATAACTCTGTCAATTGGTAGCTATCAAAGTTGTTTCATGATTGCAATTAGTCTTTACTATTTCCTTTATAGCATGCCTCATCCCGCCTATATGATATGACTGGATCAAAGTGTTACATTGAGGATTAAGAACTTTTTCAATCTAATGTTAATTCATGCTGAATTGCTTGTCACCAAGCTTTTTGCACTAGGAGGGCTGCCATGGAACCTAGAAGTTGCAAGGAATGTTTACTTTCATGTTAAATAGCTCATGCATATTCAACAGAAAAATCCAGACTTCCCAAGACTGCTAGACTAGGAAGAAACCTAGATGATGAGGAATTATGCTGAGTTATAAGCCAGACAACCAAATAAAGTCGGTATGCAATTACAGCTAGTATATATTCAAATATGCTGACACATGCATGCTGTGCTAGAAGCAGTTCGCTGTAAATTCAATGGTTTAATGCTTCATTCCCAACTTCTAAGTATCTCTACTTCATGCAGGAATGGGGACACCTTTGCTGGAGAATACTTTGGAGACAGGATGCATGGTTTTGGAGTTTATCGTTTTGGAAATGGGCATCAGTATGAGGGTGCCTGGCATGAGGGGAGAAGGCAAGGCTTGGGGATGTACACATTTAGAAATGGGGAGACACAGTCAGGTCACTGGCAAAATGGTGTGCTTGATATTTTTAGCACACAGAACACCCTGCCTGGGTCTTCAATTGCTGTCAATCATTCCAAAGTGCTGAACACAGTTCAGGTAACAAGACATTTGTTTTCCCCTTGTGTAGAATAAGGCTCGTTACCTGTACAATTTATAGTTCTATTACAATTTACATTAAAAATTCAGAGGCAAATGAATATAAACATAAGACGTACTGTCATGCTGACTAGCCTCTGTATCATCAGGAAGCACGGAGGGCAGCAGGAAAAGCATTTGATGTTCCTTGGGTTGATGATAGGGTGAACAAGGCTGTTGCTGCAGCCAATAAAGCAGCTGAGGCAGCTAGGGCTGCAGCAGTTAAAGCTGTTCAGAACCAAACCTCCAATAATGGTGTTGGCATCCCAAACCTACTCGTGCAAGACACCTTGCTTAGTATTGCATGAGTTCAAATCAGTGGAAACAACATTGAATGACCTGATACCAAGGAGAATTTTCTGGCTGTGCATTATGGAGTTCTTTTTATCTTCAATCCTTTTCTGGAGCATTAGATAACTAATCCTTACCCAAAGTCACCTCCAGTTGATGATGGACCAAGGGAAGGGTTACTTTTTGTTCTTTTTATAGGTCGTCAATGTGGAGAGGGTAGGATTTTCCCATAATTTTACATTGTTCCTTTGTATAGTCTTGTTAAGTACATGTATGTGAATTGAACCTCAATATATGAATTGTGTTGTATGTAAAACTAAAATGTTATCAAAGCAAAAGAGTCGTCTCAGAATAGCATTTTGCTTGGAGGCAAATACGTTGCCTTATTCTTTATTTTTCTGCTTCACAGGTGATAGTTATTTATCATGCCCCAAGGTTGTTAGTGGAAGACATAATTTTTGATTTACAGTATTCCTTAGGTTATGGTGGTGGAGCTGATTGAAAGTAGATTTAGATTAATCTTTACCAGCAGTTTGCCCGACATATATGTAATAGGTCGGGCATCTTTTTTAATGTATATCTCATTTATCAAGCAAGTAATGTGTTGGGTCCAAGGACCATCAGACCATATTGTTCCTACATGGTTCCTTTGCTTTCTGCGGTAAGTTGCTTAGGTCATGTTGACCACGATACGGAACAGATCTTGATCAATATTTTTTTTAGGAGTTCGGATCGTTGATCGTTAAGAAACGATCCTAGATTATGTTAAACAATGTCTAAATTATTTTTTAAAATTTTTTTTATTCAAATAATTTTTTTTTTTTATTTTTTTCTTTCACTTTTTTTATACTAATAAATTTTATACTCTTTTTTTTTTCTTTTTTCTCTTCACATTTTTTTTATTGGATTCCTGCGCCTGAAGTTGGCAAATGTATGCCGACTATGCATTCACGACCGCGCCTGAACAGGGAGCTCTCCTCTCTGGACTGGAATAGGGGAGGTCTTCTGAGGGGCAGATCCGGCGGCTTCTCCACTGACAACGGTGATGGATTGAAGGCGGTGGCACGATGGGTAGAAGGGCGACATTGCTTGTTCCGATGACTAACACGGGTTGGAGGATGGAACGGCATGGACATCTGGATGGCGTGGTTGACGGGTGGAGGTGGGATCCGGTCAATTGATGCGTGTTCGGTCGGCCGTCGGAGAGTGAGATGGAGGGAACAGTTGAGTAGAGAGGCATCCCGGTGGTGGGAAGGCGGAGGTGACTCGTCGATGGCTTTGGGCGAGGAGGACATGATGGCAGATGAAGGGATGGCAGTGGATGAAAGAGTGGCGGCGCTCGAGGTTGGAGTGGACGGAGGGGATCACGGCTCCAAAATCTAAGCCTCGGAGAGGCGGTCGAGGAAGCGGAGGGTGGCGCCGCGGATGTGCTCATTGGGATGCTGGAGGTTGATGCGGAGGTCCTGGTAGATGAGGATCATCTCCGGGATGATGCGATCGCTGGCATCACGTAAAGATCTATGCACAGGGGGTTTCGATGGTTGGTCACTCAGCGAATCCAAAAAATGCCAGCCGAGCAGATTCGAGAAGATGGATCGGTGGTTGATTCAGGAAAGTGGAAACAGAGGGAAAAGAATAGCGATAAAAAAAAAAATGTTGGAACCCTTCTCCTACCCGGAGAAATAAAGGTCGGGTCACTCCTACCCAAAAAAATGAAGGTCGGGGTTCTCTTCTTCATCATCTATTTTTTATTCAAATAAAAAAGAGCTTAAATAAAGTTTACAGTTCCAATTAATTGAAAACCATCCTATCCAGAACTCTATTATAGCAAACTGAGATAAACAAAAAAATGATAAAAATAAATTCTAAAACAACGTACGTAAACTAATCCTAAAATAAGATATCTCAATCCCTCGTACACCATACCCATAAAAAAACTATGCTTATTTCATTTGGGTGTGCTATGGGATTCGTGCTACTTCGGGATCCATGCTGCTCTGGGATATGTGCTGCATCGACTGAGACTCAAGGTTTGGGCTGGGCTGGCTTCAGATTCTGGGCTAGGCTTTAGGTCTGGGCTGGGCTTCAAGTTCTAGGCTAGCTTCTGGGCTACACTGGTCGATGTCCCCATCATTCCTGTGAGGTGGGGAGAACTCGACTTCGTCGAGTCAAGCTTCAACAATCTTCTGACTCTAGGATGCACGTGATCTGCAGACTGGAAATTTTTTTTTATACAAATAGTGCAATTAAAATGAAAATGACTAACCTAACCTAACCCTTGCTCTCATATCAAAAATTGATGCCGGATAGATCCCGATCAATATTTATTCTAGGAGATCGGACCGTTGATCGTTAAGAAATGACCATGTTGCCCAGTAAGCAACCCAAGAGGGGGGGTGAATTGGGTCTCTAAAAATAATTACTTGATGCAATGCAATAGTATATGATACAATCCAACAATTTAAACAAGTACTATGAATGCAAATAAAATGCTCTTAAGTAAATGTGCAGCGGAAATATAAAGCAATAAATATAAGAGCAAGTAGAGGAGACAAGAAACCACAAACACAAAGAAATATAGTGGTTCGGTGCTATCCATACCTACATCCACTCTCCAAGATCTCCTTGGGAATTCACAATAATCTCAACCGATTATAGCCGATTAGTTTTCCATGCTCACTAATCAAAATCCGACTTGTTTTCACAAGGCTCACAAATCAAAACCTCACTTGGTTTTACGGGCTAACCAAGAACCTAAATAGTTTTAAGGCTCACCACCAACCTCCCTTGGTTTTCCAGGCTAACCAAGAATCTAATTGGTTTTCAAAGGCTCACCAATAATCTTCCTTGGTTTTGCAATAGGCTAACCAAGAACCCTTACAACAAATAAAATTTGAAGTAGAGAAACAATATAAGCTTTCTAATAAAAAGTGGGTATCTCTTTGAAGCTTGTTGTTATGATGCTTTCACCTTGATGAAGCCTCTTTGATTGCTCAAGAATGGTTGATCTTTAATGCTCTTAAAGTCTCTTGAATGCTTGGAGGCTTGTTTTTGCTTGAAAGTGGTTGAACTTCAATGAATAGGAGTGAAAGCTCTATTTTCTTCTCTCTTGGATATTTCTTTTTCAAAACTCTTTTTTTTGATTTGATTTGGAGCATATAAATACCTTTCCAAGGTCTCAAATCTGGTTTCTAGCCGTTAGACACGAAAATCTAGCCATTGAGGATGAAAAGAGATAAGTTCTGCATTTGAAAAATTAGCCGTTACTGTTCCCAGAACTTCATGTGTCGACACTTCAGGCTGTGAGTCGACACTTCAGGTTGACACTTGAACTTCTTGAATCGATACCCAGTTCAAATATCTTCAATCTGGCTTTCTGGAAATCTCAGATGTGTCGACACTTCTTTAGGTGAGTCGACACTTTGAGTCGATACTTTGTATCCATGTGTCAACATTTCTGTAGTTCTTCATCTTCAGCAAGTTTTGTGACTTAAAAAATCTTAGGTGATAAGCTGATCCATGTGTCAACACTTTGAGTCGACACTTCAAGTCCATGTGTTGACACTTCAGCTATGCCATCTGAATCTTTCTTTGCGTACCGGCTTGAGTCGACACTTCACTGTCATGTGTCGACACTTGGTGTCATGTGTCGATACTTTGAGTCGACACCTCACTGAGATCTTCACAAAGATACCTGAACTTGTGCTGAATCAAATTTATATTTCACTCAAGTATCAATTCAAGCAAACTTTAACTGTCCAAGTCTTCTTTGAGCAGTTTTTTCATCTAAACTTGGCTTCTTTAATCAAACAATCTTTTATCAAATTGATGAGCACACTTTTTATATAAAAACATACTTCAAAGAAATCATTAGTACTCAACTTATACTTAAGCGTTTTGCTTACCATCAAAATCAATAACGGAGTTAACAATCTCCCCTTTTTTGATGATGACAAAACCTTTAAGTATAAATTGTAAAAAAGCTTTCAAAAGAATTTATAAGGTGCGAAGAGCTGAATGCAATAGGTGTATCAAAGTAATTGCATTATTGAAATAATGTATCAGAGCAAGAGTGATATATAGATTAAGAGTATCAGAGCTTGTTATAATGATTAAGAGTATTAGAGCTTTGAGATATATATATATATAAAAATATAAACTCATGTATCATGATACTCTACAAGAAAACATCTTTAGGAGAGACAAAAATTCAGCATTAAATTAGGCTCTCTCTGAATAGATGATTCATAAAAGAATTTGTAAACATCTTTTCAAACATCTAAAGAAAAGATTTATTATGAAATTCAATTCAAAATAGATTTTCAATATAAAGGAGGCATTGCTCTCCCTGACTTAAGAAATTTGTAAAGAATTTTCAATTCAAACTCAACTGAATTTTCAAAAGAATTTTCAAATTTACACAAAGGAATTGTCAAACACAATAAATTTTCAAGCATATATATATATATATATATATATATATATATATATATATATATATATATATATATATATATATATATATATAATTACTCTTATTACTCCCTTGCACATTTATACTTGGTCTTATTACTCCTCCTTTTTGTTATCATTAAAAAGGTAGGAAGAAAAATAGGTAAGTCATTCAAGATATAGCATTGAAGTACAATAAAAATTAATTCATTTCATTCATTTAAGATCATAATATGAAATACAACATAATATTTCATTTAAATTCAGAATTTGTACAACAAGAAAACATACACAAGATGCATAAAAGCAAACTATCTAAATATACAAAGATATCTTAATCCTCATCCTCATCATTGGAAGATCCGATCTCAATCGGTCCAGTATCAGTAAAAGAGCGAGCTCGGGGCCACATCAATCGGAGATCACGAAGGCGGGTCCTAGTCGGTCATAGAGGAGTACGATGACCACGTCCTCTGCGTTGAGCATATGTCCGACCTTTAGCTGGAGTAGAAGAGATGGAGGCTATGTCCTCAGCAGGAATAGAGCAGATCAGGGCGACAATCTCTACAACTGTCGGATATGGTGTACGATCCAAAGATGGACCAGAATCAAGATACTAAAAGCCAGGTGTGTAAAAACCTAGCTCTCGGATAAGAGAGGATGTATGGATGGTAGGTGTATCAACAGTGGGTGTGTCAAAAATAGGTGTATCAGCTGATGAAATGATAGGCGTATCAACGATAGGCGAATCAGCTGAAGAATGAATGGGTGAATCTGCAATCGGTGAGTCAACAATAGGAGTGTCAATAATGGGTGTATCAATAACAGGTGAATCAACAATAGGTGAAAGAATAGGAATAGGAACATGATCATCAGATCTGGATGGTGGAGTAGATAGGACAGGAGTCTGAGTAGTTGAACTGGAAGGGTCACAAATGGGACTCCTAGGCAAGTCTGCTGTCACCTCTGTCACTGGCTATGAAATCAAATATGGAAAGTCGAATCCATCAGAGTCAATCTCCTCATCATCACCATCATCACCGTCATCAACAACTGGTGCTGGAGCAGGTCGATCTGTATCAGAAACTGGAATACTCCCTGAAAAAGGTCTGGATAGTGCAGTCAGAATAGCTGAGATGCCATCACTCAGTCCTCTATGGCTCTCTCTAGTCTCAGCAATAAAACTGTCAAGTCGCTGCCTGATAATCATGACCTCTATCTCCACATGAGCGACTCTATCCATCAAACTCACTGAAGCTCCTAGAATATCCGACTGAACTGGCTGAGGCTGAGATGTAGGCTCAGACTGAGAAGCAGTCTCTGGCTACGCTGCTCGCTCAAGCTGACTCTCTGGAAGAGATGCCTCAGTAGGTCCTGTCTCACTGGAAAGAATGCGCTCCTCCTCTGCATCATCATCATCATCTCTATCATCGGCTGATCAGATACTCTGCATCTCCACTGACCTCTGAACATGTGATAACCCATCCGATGTAATGACCTGATATCATAAACATCAATATATAAGAGCATACAGAAGGGCTCGTCCTCAAATGTAACACCATACTCTCTAAACAACAATGTCAACCCCATCCCGTAGGGTAAGTAGAGTCGCTGACTCGTCGAAGCCTCCGTCATCTGATGAACCATGAGCACCGGAATACAGACGGGTGTGTGCTGTACCAATGAGACCATCACAAGTAGCTCTCGGTCAGTGATGTAATCAAAATGTCCGGTCTTCAGTAAAAGGATTCGGGTGACAATGTGGTGCAAAAGTCTCATCTTCGCTGACAAACGGGATGTAGGCATAGTGGCTCCCTCAGGCAAAATGTCTGACTTGAATACACATTGGAGACCACTCACTCTATCAATCAAACTGTCGACAACTGAACCAGTCATAGGAATATCCCACACTCTGCTCAATATCTCTGAAGTAACAGGGATATCCCTGCCTCTGACCTAAGCTAACCAGCCATCACTCCCACGGGCTAATGATCCATAGAACTCTGGTATGAGCCCTGGATAGTATCTCTTGCTCAGAAAACAGAAAGATGTCAAACCAGCATCTCTGATCCACTGATCGATCCTGAAGTGCTACTGGTCGATGAAACTGAAGTCCACACGGCATCCTCCGACAACCGTCTTCGAGCTCATCCAGCTAGAAGCTGCAAAAAAGGGTCGAACTAGTGGATTTGGAGCTCTAGCTTTGTGTCTTGCTTTGGTTCTTTGCTCTTCTTCCTGAATAGATGGCCGAGGGTGATGGACTACTTGTTTTCGGGGTCCCATTGCACAGAATAAGGATTTGAACAAGTTTGGAGGAGAAACCTAGGGTTTCTAGGGTTCAAATTGGAAATGGGAGGTGGAATGTCACTCAATCCAAACCAAAAAGCATCCCAAACGAAGAATCGAAGGGTTTTGAGCACAGATTGGAGGGAAGGAGCAGTGTGGAGGGAGTTAGGATATGTGTCGACTTGAGTGGGGAGGTGAAATGAGAGAAAAAATGCTTCGAAATGCCCTTAACCTCGGTCTACTGCCGTTCATGTGTCGACTCACGAATGTGTCGATACATTCAAGTGTCGACACATGCATGTGTTGACACATCGACTTAAACCGAAAATTAAGAGAATTAAAGGCAAATTAAAATCATAGATAATTCAATGAAATTTATAATAAATGAATATGATTTATGTCAAATTTGATCTATTTTGAGTCAAAGATTGGAAGAATTTTAATCAAAAGGATTAATGATCCCGAGTTCTCTTCTAATCATACAGAACCGATCTTCTAGAAGAGGCTTAGTCAAAATATCAGCTAATTAAAATTCAGTACAAATAAATTCAAGCACAACATTATTATTTTCAACATGATCTCTAATAAAGTGATGCCTAATTTCAATGTGTTTACTTCTAAAATATTGAACATGATTTTTAGTCAAGCAAATAGCACTGGTATTATCATACTTTATAGGTGTACTAGTTAACTTGATTCCAAAATCTTCAAATTATTGCTTAATCCACAAGATTTGAGCACAACAACTTCCTGCTGCAATATACTCAGCTTCAGCTGTAGATAGTGCAACTAAAGTTTATTTCTTGCTAAACCAGGAGATTAAGTTAACTTCAAGAAATTGGCAAGTTCCACTAGTACTCTTTCTATCTAATTTATAACTAGTAAAATCAGTATTATAATATCCAATTAATTCAGCAGATGAATCTCTAGAATACTATAAGCCAATATCAATTGTACCAAATAGATATCTAATAATGCGCTTAACAGCCAACAAATGTGATTCTTTAGGTTTAGACTGATATCTAGCATACATGCATATACTGAATATTATATCTGGTTTACTAGCAGTTAAGTACAGTAAAGAGCCAATCATGCCTCTGTATAATTTTTGATCTACAAATTTACCATGCTCATCTTTATCAAGTTTATAAGAGGGGCTCATAGGTGTACCTATTGATTTGGTAGTCTCCATCCCAAACTTCTTTATAATCTCTTTTGTATATTTAGCTTGGTTGATGAAGATTTCATCTTTAGTTTGCTTGATTTGGAGTCTGAGAAAGAAATTGAGTTCTTCCATCATGCTCATCTCGAATTCACCCTACATTAGCTTAGCAAACTCTTGACAAAGAATTTCATTAGTAGCACCGAAAATAATATCATCAACATATATTTGCACTACTAATAAATCATTATCTTTCTTCTTTACAAATAAAGTTTTATCAACATGGCATCTAGAAAATTTATTTTCAATCAGAAATTTGCTGAGTCTTTCATACCAGGCTCTAAGTGTTTGCTTTAATCCATAAAGTGCTTTGTGCAATTTAAAAACATGATCAGGATGTGCGTGATTTTCAAATCTAGGTGGTTGTTCAACAAAATTTTTTTCTGTTATAAAACCATTCAGAAAAGCACTTTTAACATCCATTTGAAAGAGTTTGAAATTCATAAGACAAGCAAATGCTAATAGTAGTCTAATTGCTTCAAGTCTAGCAACAGGAGCAAAAGTTTCATCAAAATTAATTCCTTCCTCTTGATTGTAGCTTTTGGCAACTATCCTAGCTTTATTTCTAATAACAATTCCATTTTCATCTAATTTATTCCTAAATATCCATTTTGTGCCAATAATATAAATATTAGATGGTCTATCTATTAATGTCCAAACATTATTTCTATCAAACTGAATTAGTTCATCTTGCATGACATTTATCCAGTTAGGATCTTTTTCAACTTCTTCAAAATATTTAGGCTCTACTTGAGAAACAAAAGCTATATAATCACATTCATTTCTAATTGAGGCTCGAGTTTTTACCCCTTTAGATGGATCACCAAGGATTAATTCCTTAGGATGTCCATGAGCATACCTCCACTCCTTAGGTAGATCTTGGTGCTTTGGAGTGTCTTCACCTTTCTCATCTTTATCTTGATCTTCTTCATTTGACTGAGATGGTTGATCATTCAATGTCAACTTTTGAAGCTTATCAGCACCTGCACACGCATAAGAAGTATCCTCTTTTCTGGAGGATTTGTTAATAGGTTCTTCAAAAACAACATGTACAGACTCCTCTACAACTAAGGTTATTTTGTTGAAAATTATGTATGCCCTGCTTGATGTAAAGTATCCTAAAAAGATACCTTCATCAGACTTGGTATCAAAATTTCCAAGATTCTCTTTGCCATTATTTAAGATAAAATTATACAACCAAAAACTCAAAAATATTTTAAGGTTGGTTTTCTTTGATTCCAAAGTTCATAAAGAGTTTTCTTCAAAATAGGACGGATTAAAACTCGATTCAAAATATAACATGCAATATTAATAGCTTCAGCCCAAAAATATCTTGGTAAATCATTTTCATAAAGAATAATGCATGCCATTTCTTCTAAAGTACGATTTCTTTTTTTTACTATCCCATTCTGCTGAGATATCTTAGGTGTAGAAAAGTTGTATTCAATACCTTTTTCATTACAAAAGCTTTCAAAATTCTGATTTTCAAATTCAGTTTCATGATCACTATGAATGCAAACAACTGAAATACCTTTTTCATTTAAAAATTTTCGATAAAACTTTGTAAATGCAGAAAATGACTCATCTTTATATGCTAGAAAGAAAACTCATGTAAATCTTGAAAAATCATCCACTATGACTAATCCATATCTCTTGCCTCCTAGACTGAATGTTCTAGTTGGTCCAAAGAGATCCATATGAAGTAGTTCTAGTAGCTTACAAGTAGTTACAAAACCTTTAGATTTGAAAAAAGTTTTAACTTGTTTTCCAAATTGACATGCTTGGCAAACTCTATCTTTTTCAAAACAAAGTTCAGGCAGATCTCTAACTAAATTCTTTTTGCAAAGTTTTGAAAGTAGATACATACTAGCATGACCTAGTCTTCTATGCCAAATCCAACTAGTCTCATCTTTAGTAGAATTCATTGCAACAAGGCATTCTCCATTAGGCAAAGATAGATCATCTAAATCTACCAAATAAATATTACCATGCCTTTTTCCAATGAATTGTACTCTATTCTTATCCGGACTAGCAATCATGCAATAAGATGATTTAAAAATAATTTGAAAACCTTTAACGCAAAATTGACTAATACTTAATAGATTATGCTTTAAACCTTCAACTAAAAGTACATTGCTAATACAACTAGAAGGAGTAATGTGAACCTTACCAATATCAATGATTTTTCCTTTACCATTATCCCTGAAGGTCACACTCCCTCCATTCATTACTTCAAGAGAAGTGAATTGCTTCACATATCCCGTCATGTGCCTTAAGCAACCACTATCAAGATACCAAAGTTTTTTGTTCTCCTTGGTTGCAAGATACACCTGCGATAAAAATCAAGCTTTGTTTTTAGGTACCCAAGCCAACTTGAGTCCTTTAGGGTTAGCACTTAAAATGGTTCCTTTTAAAATCCAAACTTTTCCAAAAGAATTAATTTTTCTTATATTGCATTGAAAAGATTTATGACCTTGTTTTTTACATGAAAAATATGTTATGCTAGATGATGCAGGTACAAAAAAGTTTTTAAAATACTTTTATTGTCTTTGGGATTTATAGCCTAATCCTGCTTTGTTGAAAATGACTCTTTGGCTGTTTAAAGTAGGTTTAGCTTTTATGAACTATAGATAAATTTTTCAACAAAAGGCTTCATTTTATCAAGTTCATTTTTGTACTTTGCATTTTCTAATTCTAAATCCTTATTTTTTCTTTAAAAGATCACCATTTGAAATAATAGTTTTGGATCTTTTTAAAACTTCATTTTTCATTGTTAAAGCATTGTTTTTCTTATCCATGTCCACTGACTATTTCTTCAAATTTAGCTCATAAGTCATGAGCGATCCAACCAGCTACTCCAATGATAGCTTGTTAACATCTTTTGTTTCTTGGATGGCGATCACCTTTGGATCCCACGATGTTGGAAGTGATCTGAGGATTTTATTTACAATATCAGTATTAGACATTACCTTTTCTTAGACTTCTTATTCCATCTATAATATTTGTAAATCTAGTGTACATATCAGTGATAGATTCATTAAGTTCCATTCGAAACATCTCATATATGTGCACTAACATATTCACTTTTATATTTTTCACTTAATTGGTACCCTCATGGGTAACTTCAAGTGTGTCACATATTTTTTTGGCTGATGTGCAAGTAGATATCCTATTGAATTCACTAGAATCTAATACACAATAAAGGAGATTCATTGCCTTAGCATTGATCTCAGATTATTTAATGTCATTTTCATCACAATCCTCTTCGAGCTTTAGGATGGAAACATCATTAACCACAACCGAAGAAATATGTGGACCTTTATCAACTACTCTCCACAAGCTATAATCAATAGAATGCATATAAATTCTCATCCTAATTTTTCAATATATATAATTTGATCCATTAAAAAATGGAGGTCTATTTGAGGCTTGTCCCTCAACTACATTAGTACCAATAGTGGCTGCCATAGATCTTTACTCAAGGTGGTAAAGCCTATAAACTGAGAACAAGGCTCTGATACCACTTGTTGCCCAGTAAGTAACCCAAAAGGGGGTGAATTGGATCTCTAAAAATAATTACTTGATGCAATGCAATAGTATATGATCCAATCCAACAATTTAAACAAGTACTATGAATGCAAATAAAATACTCTTAAGTAAATGTGCAGCGAAAATATAAAGCAATAAATGTAAGAGCAAGTAGAGGAGACAAGCAACCACAAATACAAAGAAGTATAGTGGTTCGGTGTTATCCAATGCACTTACATCCACTCCCCAAGATCTCCTTAGGAATTCATTATAATCTCAACCGATTATAGCCGATTAGTTTTCTGGGTCACTAATCAAAACCTAACTTGTTTTCACAAGGCTCACAAGTCAAACCTCACTTGGTTTCACGGGCTAACCAAGAACCTAAATAGTTTTAAGGCTCACAACCAACCTCTCTTGATTTTTCGGGCTAACTAAGAATCTAATTGGTTTTCAAAGGCTCACTAATAACCTCCCTTGGTTTTGTAATAGGCTAACCAAGAACCCTTACAACAAATAAAGTTTGAAGTAGAGAAACAATATAAGCTTTCTAATAAAATGCGGGTATCTCTTTGAAGCTCGTTGTTGTGATGCTTTTAACTTAATGAAGTCTCTTTGATTGCTCAAGAATGGTTGATCATTAATGCTCTTGAAGTCTCTTGAATGCTTGGAAGCTTGCTTTTGCTTGAAAGTGGTTGAACTTCAATGAATAGGAGTGAAAGCCCTCTTTTCTTCTCTCTTGGATATTTTTTTTTCAAAACTCTTTTTTTTTATTTGATTTGAAGCATATAAATACCTTTCCAAGATCTCAAATCCAGTTTCTAGCCGTTAGACATGAAATCTAGTCGTTGGGGGTGAAAAGAGACAAGTTCTGCGTTTGAAAAACTAGCCGTTACTGTTTCTAGAACTTCATGTGTCGATACTTCAGGTCGATACTTGAACTTCTTGAGTCGACACCCAGTTCAAATATCTTCAATCTGGCTTTATGAAAATCTCAGGTGAGTCGACACTTCTTCAGGTGAGTCGACACTTCGTATCCATGTGTCGACACTTCTGCAGTTCTTCATCTTCAGCAAGTTCTGTGACTTAAAAAATCTTAGGCGATGAACCGATCCATGTGTTGACACTTTGAATCTACAATTCAACTCCATGTGTTGACACTTCAGCCATGCCATCTAAATCTTTCTTTGCGTACCAACTTGAGTTGACACTTCACTATCATGTATCGACACTTGGTGTCATGTGTCAACACTTTGAGTCGACACCTCCCTGAGATCTTCACAAAGATACCTGAACTTATGCTGAATCAAATTTATATTTCACTTAAGTATCCATTCAAGCAAACTTTAACTGTCCAAGTCTTCTTTGAGCAGTTCTTTAATCTAAACTTGGCTTATTTAATCAAACAATCTTTTATCAAATTGATAAGCACATTTTTTCTATAAAAACACACTTCAAAGAAATCAATAGTGTTACGGCCATAACGATGACGTGGCATGTCTCAGATTTCGTTGGACATGATTCGAGCCACGTGGAGTTTTTTTCGGATGAGTCAGATGCAGCTCCGCCCCGGCCGAGGTCGAGCTCGGTCCGAGCATCCTTCTACCGCTCCGCCGAGTGTCCACCAAGGAGGGGTCCACCTCGGCCGAGGCCGGCGGCTCCCCAGCTCCCTCGCCAAGTGGCACCCTGAAACGGTCCCACCTCGGCTAAGGTCGAGCCGGGCCCCTTCGCTCCTTCGCCAGGTGGCGCCCGGAGACGGGACCACCTCAGCCGAAGCCGAGCATCCTTCTACCGCTCTGCCAGGTGTCCACCCAGGAGGGGTCCACCTCGGTCGAGGCCGGCGGCTCCCCTGCTCCCTCGCCAGGTGGCACCCTGAGACGGTCCCACCTCGGCCGAGGTAGAGCCAGGCCCTTTCGCTCCTTCGCCAGGTGGCGCCCAGAGACAGGACCACCTCGGCCGAAGCCGAGCATCCTTCTGCCCTCCGCCAGGTGTCCACCCAGGAGGGGTCCACCTCGGCCGAGGCCGGCGGCTCCCCTACTCCCTCACCAGGTGGCACCCTGAGACGGTCCCACCTCGGCAGAGGTCGAGCAGGGCCCCTTCGCTCTTTCGCCAGGTGGTGCCCGGAGACGGGACCACCTCGGCCGAAGCCGAGCGTCCCTCTGCCGCTCCGCCAGGTGTCCACCCAGGAGGGGTCCACCTCGGCTGAGGCCGGCGGCTCCCCTGCTCCCTCGCCAGGTGGCACCCTGAGACGGTCCCACCTCGGCCGAGGTCGAGCCGGGCCCCTTCGCTCCTTCGCCAGGTGGCGCCCGGAGACGGGACCAAATCGGCCGAAGCCGAGCATCCTTCTGCCGCTCCGCCAGGTGTCCACCCGGAAGGGGTCCACCTCGGTCGACGCGGGCCAGCCTATACAGAGAAGGCCCCGAAGAATGGAGGCGCGGGCTTCGAGGTTGCCCCTCGAGCCACGTGCGCCGCACCCCGAGAAAGGTGCCCCGTACGGATGGCGGTGACACGCGAGACATCACTTACGCCAGCTCGACATGTTCCGCAGTCGAGAGACGAGGCCTTGACAAAACAGGACCCGATAACGGACAGCGTCGGCGCCTGGGAAGGAGAGCGCTCACGCTCGGCCCAAGGTCTGGTCGGCAGTCTGACCAGCGCCCCCCTCCCCTACTCTTTCCCCGCTAGGCTCAGCAAACGAGGCCGGAAAGCCGCCCGGCCCTCTGATCCAGAAGGGGAAAGAGAAAGGGGCGGAGGGGAGGAGATGAAAGCAACAAGGGAGCCTCCCAGGAGCGGAAAGCGAGGGGGCAACAGGAGGAGATAAAAGGAATGAGAGAATAGACGACAAGGGAGGTAAGCAAACAAAAAACGAAGGCTGGAGACTCCGCTTCAAGAGCAAGATCCAAGGTCCCGAGAGGGGGCCCCTTGGCGTGAGCTCGGCGAAGGAACCCAGCTGGGTTTCTGGTCTTTCTGACACCTTTCTTGCTAACACGTTCTCTGAGTCTGGGACTCCTTCGGGGGCCCGTCCCAGAGAATCTGTTCCCTCTCGCCGTCTACTAACTTGACCGTCGGAGCTCCCTCGCCGGAATCCCCGGCCAGGGTTTCTGACCTTGCCTTGCAGGTTCGATCCAGCCAGGAGGCCCCAGAGGCGAGACAGTCTAGTCAGATCGGCGGTTCCGAAGTCATAGGCGCGGCGGCGGGATCAGCAACAGATTGGCGCACCAGGTAGGGGGGCAGGACAACACCCCTAGTGGGAGCTAGCTTTCTGTAAGCAAAGCGCTCTCCGACAATGGTGTACACCCACGGACGCGAAGCGTCCACCAGCCGAGCAGGGGAGATCCCCTCCCCTCAGGGGCCCCCCAGCCCGGAGAGGGAGCTTCCTGCTCCCCCTCCTCTTCCACCACAGCCGACCTCGATGGACGGACCTCTTGCGGCCATCATCCAGCAGCTGCAGACCCTGACTACGGCAGTTCGGCAGCTACAACATCAGCAGCGCTCCCTGGCCACAGCCTCAGCCAGGGACCCCCGCGGCTTGGGCCGCGGGGCCGCGTGGGAGCCTGCGCTCCATCCAAGGCAGGCCATCCCAACCGCGGGCAGCCTCCAACCCCCGCGGGAGTCACCAAACTCCCATGAAAAGAAATTACTCCAGTTCGGCGGATCACGAAAGTCGATCCCCGGCCGATGAAGCCGAGACGGTGCGTCGTAGCAAGCGACGCCGTGGCAAGACCCTGCGCCGAGACCGATCGATGCCCCCTTCACCAGCAGCCTCAGTGGAAGATTCCACCGACGAGGCCATCAGGCGCCAGGCCGAGAAGCACCTGGAGGAGCACGAACGCAAATTGGCGAAGATTGCCCGCCGATTTGCCGACCTGCAGAACTCCTCGGCGGATCCGGCGGGCTACGACTCCCGTCCCTCCTTTTCCGAGGAAATCCAGGCGGAGCCAGTTCCGCATGCCGCAGGTGGATCCCTACGATGGGACCACCGACCCTCTGGACCATCTGGAGAGCTACAAGGCTCTCATGAGGGTCCAGGGGGCCACGAACGCTCTTTTGTGCATCGCCTTCCCCGCTACCCTCCAGAAGGCCGCTCGAGTCTGGTTCACCCGTCTCGAGCCCGGATATATTTCCTCCTTCTATCAGTTGGAAGGAAAGTTTGTGGCACACTTCGACGCTTGTCGAAAGGTGCCGAGAGAGGTGGATAGCCTCTTCTCTATCCGCCAGCAGGACTAGGAGCTGCTCCGGGACTACGTCACCCGATTCAAGATAGATGCCCTGGAGATCTACAGCCTGGACAAGCCCGTCGCCATGCTGGCTTTAAAGCGCGGGCTCATGACATCCTGCCTGACCTATTCCCTGGACAAAAAACTGCCCAGGACGTACTCCGAGCTCCTCCTCCGTGTCCACAAGTACATCCGAGCGGAGGAGGCCGATCGCACCCGACGAGAGTTGGACAGGAGGACTTTGAAGAGGCCGGGCCCAAGGGATACTCCAGAGGCCCGGTGGCCTGGATCGTCCGCTGGCCCCCGTCCGAATCCGAAGCTGAAGGGCGAGGCCACCCAGGAACGGAGGTTTACCCTTCTCCTCGCTCCCCGAACTAAGATCCTCATGGAAATCGAGGGCGAGCACTATCTCCGCCGACCTCCTCCTCAGAACCCAAGAGGCATCCGAGACAAGTCGAAGTACTGCCAGTTCCACTGTGAACACGACCATGACATGGAGGAGTGTCGTAATCTGAAGCGGGAGATCGAGGAGCTGATCAAAAGAGGCTACCTCAGGAAGTTCGTGAGGAACGAGGTCTCGACAGAAGGACAACCGCTCGTGGCCTTAACCCCGGTTCCCGCAATTGACAACCGCCCAACAGAGAAGCCGGTAGGCATGATCTCGTGTGGGACCGGGCGGAAAGCGAAGAGAGCCCGGGAGGTCGGGAACCCAGAGGATGTACCCCCTGCTGAGAGGGAGAGTGAAAATAAAAATGTAAATAATGATGCCGTGGTGGTCGAGATGACCATCGCGAAGCATCCTGTACACCAAATTATGGTAGATAGTGGGAGCTCGGCTGACGTGCTTTTTTATGATGCTTTCTCCCGAATGAATCTGTCCCATGATCGGCTGAGGCCGGTGCCACCCCCCTGGTAGGCTTTACCGGGGACTCGGTGGGGGTCGAAGGGGAGATCACTCTCCCGGTCACCGCTGGATCCCCACCTCGGTAGACTACAGTCTTGATGACGTTTACCGTCGTCAAGCTTCCTTCGCCTTACAATGCGATCCTCGGGCGCCCAGGGCTCAACCAACTGGACGCCATGATTTCCACAAAGCGGTTGCTAGTGCAATTCCCCACAGCTTCCGGACTCAGGGTGATGAGGGGGACGACCCAGCCAGTCCCGCATTGCCTCCAGATGGTCCCGGGCGCCCGGGGCGCTGAGCTCGCCCCCGACGTCGACGACCTCGACCTAAGGGAGAAGGAACCCAGGGGAGGACCCGTAGAGCGCCTGTTGACTTATCCCCTCGATTCGGACCCACTGAAGATGGTGCAGGTGGGGGCACAGCTCCCAGAAGAGGAACGGACCCGCCTGCTGGAATTCCTCAATATGAACGTAGACGTGTTCGCCTGGTCAGCAGCCGACATGCCGGGCATTCCCCCCGAGGTCATTATGCACAGGCTGAACGTGGACCCGAGGTGCCGTCCGGTCCGCTAGAAGAAGAGGAGCTTCGCTGCGGAGAGGCAGAGGGCCATCAACGAAGAGGTGGAGAAACTCCTCGCCGCCGGCTTCGTGCGGGAAGTTCAGTATCCCAGCTGGCTGGTGAATGTGGTCATGGTGAGGAAGAGCAGTGGTAAGTGGAGGATCTGTGTAGACTACACCGACCTCAACCGAGCTTGCCCAAAGGACAGCTTCCCTCTTCCAAAGATTGACCAATTGGTCGACGCCACCTCGGGGCATCGCCTCCTATCCTTCATGGACGCCTTCTCCGGCTACAACCAGATCCGAATGAACCCGGAGGACGAAGAGCACACTACCTTCGTCACCGACCGCGGAACTTTCTGTTACAGGATGATGTCGTTTGGCCTCAAGAACGCCGGGGCCACGTACCAGCGTCTGGTCAACAGTGTCTTTAAAGACCAGATCGGCCGCAATATGCAGGTGTACGTGGACGATATGCTGGTGATGAGCAAGCCCCACTCAGATCACGTGGCCGACCTGGCGGAGACTTTCGGCAACCTCCGACTTCATCAGATGAAGCTGAACCCGGCAAAGTGCACTTTCGGCATCTCCGCCGGGAAGTTCCTGGGATTCATGGTAACCCAGAGAGGGATTGAAGCCAACCCAGAGAAGGTCCAGGCCATCCTGGACATGGAGCAGCCCGCCTCCAAGAAGCAAGTGCAGCAACTCACCGGCCGGATAGCCGCCCTGACCCGGTTCATCTCCAAGTCGGCCGACCGCTGCCGACCCTTCTTCAAAGTGTTGAGGAAGATGAACGACTTCGCCTGGACCGAGGAGTGCCAGGAGGCCTTTGAAGAGCTGAAGAAGACGCTCGCATCGCCCCCACTGCTTTCCAGGCCCAAGGAGGGAGAGGAGCTCATCCTCTACCTGGCAGTCACCCAGGAGGCCGTCAGCTCGGTCCTAGTTCGGACCGACGACCAGGGAGTCCAGCGGCCAGTGTACTACACCAGCAAACTTCTCTGTGATGCGGAGCTCAAGTATTCCCGGCCCGAAAAGCTCGTTTTTGCATTAATAGTGCTTGCTCAGCGTCTCAGGCCCTATTTCCAAGCGCATCCCATTGCCGTCCTGACGGATCAGCCGTTGAAAGCGGTACTCAGCCGACCCGACACATCGGGGCGATTGGCGAAGTGGGCACTCAAGCTCAGCGAGTTCGACATCGCTTACAGGCCGAGGTCGGCCATGAAAGTGCAAGTGCTGGCCGACTTTTTGGTCGAGTGCGCGGGCCTAGGCAAGGAGTCCGAGGAGGACTCCTCGCACCAGCAGCTGAAACCGGGCCCTGAGGAATCCGGAGAGGACGCGTGGATCCTTCACGTAGATGGAGCCTCGAACTCCGGCAGGAGCGGAGCCGAACTCATTCTCGCCAACGGCAGTGGGGTCGTCGCCGAATGCGCACTCCGTTTCCAGTTCGCCACAACCAACAATCAGGCAGAATACGAGACGCTCCTCGCCGGGCTGAGGGTCTCTAGCGAGCTGGGCATGGCTAACCTCAAAGCCTTCACTGACTCCCAGCTGGTGGCGGGACAGGTCTCCGAAGAATACGCCGCGCACGACCCTCAAATGGCGAAGTATTTGGAGCTTGTCAAATCGGGCACAGCCGGGTTTCGGCGCTTCAGCATCTTCCACATCCCCCGCGGGGAAAATGCCCGTGCGGACATTCTTTCCCGGCTGGCGACCCTGCCGGACTCGATGCTGGGTCGCGCTCATGTAGAGCGCCTCAAGGCCCCAAGCTACGAGATCCCAGTGGAGGTCCAACAGGTCAGCCGTGAGCCCAGCTGGATGGACAAGTACGCCGAGTACATAACCGGCGGTACCCTGCTGGAGGACCGTGCAGCGGCCCGCCTTATCAAAAAGAAGGCCGTGCGGTTCGTCCTGATGGATGGGCAACTGTATCGAAGGTCCTACTCCTACCCCCTCCTCAAGTGCCTGGGACCCGCGGAGGCCACACTCGTGCTCTAGGAGATCCATGAGGGCATCTGCGGGAATCACGTGTGGGGCAGAACGCTAGCCTACAAGGCCCTTCGCCAAGGCTATTTCTGGGAGACGATGAAAGATGATGGCGCCGATTTCGTGAGAAGGTGCGATCGGTGCCAGCGGCACGTCGTGGTACAGCGACAGCCTTCCACTCTAATCTCCCAGCTCTCAACTCCGTGGCCGTTCGCCCAGTGGGGAATGGACCTTCTCGGACCGTTCCCCCCAGCGTCTGGGCAGCGAAAGTTCCTGATCGTCACCATCGACTACTTCACGAAGTGGGTAGGGGCCGAACCCCTGGCGTGGATCACTGAGGCAAACGTCGCCAAATTCTTCTGGAAGTCAATCATCTGCCGTTTCGGCCTCCCCCATACCGTGATCACCGACAATGGGCGTCAGTTCGACTGCCGCGAGTTTGAAGAATTCTGCAGCGACCTCGGCATCCATCATCGCTTTACCTCGGTGCCACACCCTCAGACCAATGGAGAAGCCGAGGTCACGAACAGGACTATTTTGCAGGGCCTCCGCACGAGGCTGGACCAGGCCAAGGGCAGGTGGGCGGAGGAGCTCCCCAGCATCTTCTGGGCATACCACACCACCCCGAGGACGGCGACCGACGAGACCCCATTCAACCTCGTCTTCGGAGCCGAGGCGGTTATCCTGATTGAGCTTAGTCTACCCACACTGCGTGTAGAACAATACGATGAGGCGGAGAACCCCGCCAGAATGATGCTCAACCTGTACCTTCTTGAAGAGATGAGGGACAAGGCCCGAGTCCGGATGGCGGCGTACAGGCAGCGAGTGGCCAGATATTATAATTCCCGGGTGCGGCGAAGTCCTTTCGCCCCGGAGATCTGGTGCTCCGGCGTGCTGAAGCTTCTCAGCCACGAGAGTGCGGGAAGCTCTCCCCGAACTGGGAAGGCCCGTACAGGGTGGCGGAGGTCCTCCCTCACGGGGCCTATTATCTGGAAGAATTAGGAGGATCCAGGTTCCCTCGAACTTGGAACGCTTCGAACCTAAGGATGTATTATCAGTAATGTAAGACTCCTCCAACTCATGCAATAAAATTTCTTTACTCCAAACACCTTTTCTCACCTCGTAGGGAAAGAGAAGCCCGGCTCTGAGCTCGGCAAAAATGGTTGTGGTCGGATTCCCGAGAAAGCGAGAAGTTCCGGACTTCGGTCTAGAAGGCGGGGCAGAGCCCAGCTCGCCCACGCGATCACGGAGAACAGCTCGGCAAGCCGCGCAAGGCTTGAATAAGGCCTGCGGCCCCGGGGTTCAGTCCGAAAGTCCCGGACTTCGGTCTGGAAGGCGGGGCAGAGCTCAGCTCGCCCACGCGATCACGGAGAACAGCTCGGCAAGCCGTGCAAGGCTTGAATAAAGCCTGTGGCCCCGGGGTTCAGTCCAGAAGTCCCGGACTTCGGTCTGGAAGGCGGGGCAGAGCCCAGCTCGCCCACGCGATCACGGAGAACAGCTCGGCAAGCCATGCAAGGCTTGAATAAAGCCTGCGGTCCCGGGGTTCAGTCCGGAAGTTCCGGACTTCGGTCTGGAAGGCGGGGCAGAGCCCAGCTCGCCCACGCGATCACGGAGAACAGCTCGGCAAGCCGCGCAAGGCTTGAATAAAGCCTGCGGCCCCGGGATTCAGTCCGGAAGTCCCGGACTTCGGTCTGGAAGGTGGGGCAGAGCCCAGCTCGCCCACGCGATCACGGAGAACAGCTCGGCAAGCCGCGCAAGGCTTGAATAAAGCCTGTAGCCCCGGGGTTCAGTCCGGAAGTCCCGACTTCGGTCTGGAAGGCGGGGCAGAGCCCGGCTCGCCACGCAATCATGAAGAGCAGCCCGGCAAATCCGAAGGACTCGCGCAAGGAAGCTCCGAACTGTGACCTGAGCGCGGGATGGGACTCAGTCGACCCGCGAATCCAGCCCGGACAAGCCACGGGACTTGGTCTCGGCTCTCAAAACAAATATCTCAACAAGGCTTGGAACAAAAAAAAAAAAAGAAGCAAGGACGGTGACTTAGCAAAAAAAAACTGACACTTTCATTGAACTTAAAGAAGCATTACAACGGAGGGGTCCCGACAGGCTGGGAGCCCCTAAGAAAAAAGAAGGAAAATACAGTGAAGGCCTAGTTCGGGGCGATCGCAGGCTCCTCGGGCAGGGTCGCGGGTTCCTCGTCTTCGCCTGCGGCGGCTGACTGCTCGGAAGGCCGCTCTGGAGCTGCCGCCTCACCTCCCACCACTGCTGAAGCCTCGCCGGCAGGTTCCTGTCTCCTGCCCCCGAGCACTACCCCGCTAAGGTCGAGCTCGGGGTAGAAGGCTCCTACCTTTTCCCGGGCCACCCGGAACCCCTTCAGAAAGGAGTCCACGGCGGCCTCCCGAACCTCCGAGACATATTCGTCGGAGGACCGGAATCTCGGGATGGCCTCCTGCGCCTCCCGATTGGCCGCTTCCAAGAGCCCGTTGACATATGCGCTCCTCTCCTTGGCCGCGCTCGCCTCCTTTCGGGCCTCCTCCAGCTGGCGCTCCAGCGACTGGGTCTGGGCTCGGAGGCGAGCCCTCTCTGCCAGGTCCTCTTCCAGGCGTCGCTGGGTGGAGATCCTCTCCTCGGACAAGGAGGTCTCCAGGTCCTTGACCCACCCCTCGGCGCGCACCAGGTCGGACTGCAGCGCCTGGTTCTTCCCCCGCAGCTCGACCCCCTTTTCCATGAGGTCTTTCACGTCGACTGCGAGCTTGCCGAGTTTTTCTTCCTTCTCGGCATCCTTTTTGGCGTACCCCGCGAGGAAGTTCCTCAGCAGGAGCACGTCGGTCCCGATCTGCATGAAAAAGCCAACTGTTAGTAAACGTTAGCCGAATCTTCAAACCAGAAGGTTTTGGGTTCAGACTTATTGTGAAGAGCTGCGGGAGGATCCCGAGCAAGGCATCGGCGTAGTCCCGGCCGCCCCTCAGCCGACGGTCCCGGGGGGTGCATGCGTACTCCATCAGCTTCTCCGCGAGCCCCTGGTCGCGGGTCACCGAGCATCGGGCCATGAGGAGTGGCGGTGGAACGGCCAGGTTGGCGGCAGGAACGACCGGTGCCCCGGGTGGTGCCGCCATCGTCGGGGCGGCTGGAGTTGCATGCGGTGCCGTCGGAGCTGCGGCGGTGACGGGCCCCGCCCGGGAGGGTGCCGCTACCGTTGGGCCTCCCTCTTCTGCGGCCCCATCAGGACGGGCGGCAGGAACGTCGGTGGCCCGGGCTCGAGGTAGCCTGGGCACGATGGCTGCCGGGGCGGAGACTGGCGTCGGCACCACCTCCCGACTCGCCTCAGTGCGAGCCCTCTTCGCTGCCGGCTCGTCAACCCCGGCAATGTCTCTCTGGGCCGCGCCCTCGAGGAGGTTTTCCACCGAGAACTTCATACCTGCAAAGAAAAGGAGGTCGGTCAGTCCAGTCAAAGAAAGAAGGGGAGAGAGGGGGGAAGTGCAGACTAAAAGAAAAAAAAAAAAGAGGAGGTCGAGCCTCACCCGGCTCTCGGATGGGGCTGATCCCCGCCTCGAACAAGTTCTGCTCTGAGAGCAAAACATCGAGCGCGGGGACCACATCGCTCAGCAATTGGGAGTAAGCCTCCTGGTCCGCGGTTCAATCTGAGAGTTCCGGTTCGGGGACCGATCCGGCTCGCTCCAAGCCCAGTCGACATCCTCGACCGAGGCGAAGAAGAACCGGTTCTTCCAACCCTTGATGGAGGAAGGGAGGTCGAACCAGAGACACCTAGGCTGGGATGAGATGTACCACCAGCCGTCATCGGTGGAGCACCGCTTCAGGGTAAACAGAGCCCTGAAGAGGGAGAAACGGGCAACAAACCCATGGAAGTGACAGAAGACAATGAAAGAGAAGATGACCCGGATGGCATTGGGAGTCAACTGGACCGGGACTAGACGAAAATGGCTGAGGAAGGAAAGGAAGAAGGGGTGCAGAGGGAACCGAAGACCCCCGAGGAGGAAGTCCTCGTAGAAAGCTATGTGGCCGGGGCCACTCATGGTGACGCGATCCCCGGGCCGCGGAACAGAGAGATGGATTGACCCCGGGATGCCATAGACCTCCCGGAGCAAGGAAAGGTCATCTTCGGTCATCGTGGAAACATGACCGGAGGGACCGACAGAAGGAAGGGCCGGAGGAGGAAGAGAAGAAATAGAAAGGGCAGACACGACGGGAGGAGACCTGACGCCCCTGGGGATGCCTATGGAGATACCCCCAGGCTGGAGTCGCCTGCGGGTCTCCTCCGGGATCACTTCCTCTTCCGAGGAGGAAGATGATGGAGTCCTCGGCCGGGACGGACCGGCCTCATCCGGGTTAGAAGAAACATGGCGACGGCGCGCCATGGTAAAGAAAGTAGCGAGGAAGGGACACTAGAGGAAAGGGGAGGAGCGAAGAAGAGAACGGAGGCACTCACCGAAATGCACTGCGCGATGCGGGGGAGTGGGAGATAGCCTGCAGCAAACCGTCGACGGAGCAAGGGAAAGGGCCTCGTTTCGGAAAGTCCCTTCCTTTTCAAACTCAATCGACAGCAGCCGTACCTGTCATTCCGCTCCGGGCCATCGGGTGATTGCCGCGTGGACGCACGCCCGACACCGACGCCTCGTTAGCAGGGAAACGACCTCTGTTTCGAAGCGACGCATTAATTGCGGACGAGTAAGCGACGCGTGGCAGCCTCCTATAGGGCTTTGGGCGCACCAAGGAATGGCGACGAGGATCGTAGCAATTATAACGCAAGATCTTCGCCTCCTCACGTCATCTCCGCATTTAATCCCCACGTCCCGTTCCACGACGCCCCAATGGAACGGTGGGTTGGGGGGCAACTGTTACGGTCGTAACGATGACGTGGCATGTCACAGATTTCGTTGGGCATGATTCGAGCCGTGGAGTTTTTTTCGGATGAGTCAGATGCAGCTCCGCCCCGGCCGAGGTCGAGCTCGGTCCGAGCATCCTTCTGCCGCTCCACCGGGTGTCCACCCAGGAGGGGTCCACCTCGGCCGAGGCCGGCGGCTCCCCAGCTCCCTCGCCAGGTGGCACCCTGAAACGGTCCCACCTCGGCCGAGGTTGAGCCGGGCCCCTTCGCTCCTTCGCCAGGTGGCGCCCGGAGACGGGACCACCTCGGCCGAAGTCGAGCGTCCTTCTGCCGCTCCGCCAGGTGTCCACCCAGGAGGGGTCCACCTCGGCCGAGGCTGGCGGCTCCCCTGCTCCCTCACCAGGTGGCACCTTGAGACGGTCCCACCTCGACCGAGGTCGAGCCGAGCCCCTTCGCTCCTTCGCCAGGTGGCGCTCGGAGACGGGACCACCTCGGCCGAAGTCGAGCGTCTTTCTGCCGCTCCGCCAGGTGTCCACCGAGGAGGGGTCCACCTCGGTCGAGGCCGGCGGCTCCCCTGCTCCCTCGCCAGGTGGCACCCTGAGACGGTCCCACCTCGACCGAGGTCAAGCAGGGCCCCTTCGCTCCTTCGCCAGGTGGCACCCGGAGACGGGACCACCTCGGCCGAAGCCGAGCGTCCCTCTGCCACTCCGCCAGGTGTCCACCCAGGAGGGGTCCACCTCGGCCGAGGCCGGCGGCTCTCCTGCTCCCTCGCCAGGTGGCACCCTAAGACGGTCCCACCTCGGCCGAGGTCGAGCCGGGCCCCTTCGCTCCTTCGCCAGGTGGCGCCCGGAGACGGGACCACCTCGGTCGAAGCCGAGCATCCTTCTGCCGCTCTGCCAGGTGTCCACCCGGAAGGGGTCCACCTCGGTCAATGCGGGCCAGCCTGTACAGAGAAGGCCCCGAAGAATGGAGGCGCGGGCTCCGAGGTTGTCCCTCGAGCCGCGCGCGCCGTACCCCGAGAAAGGCGCCCCGTACGGACGGCGGCGACACGCGAGACATCACTTACGTCGGCCCGACATGTTCCGCAGTCGAGAGACGAGGCCCTGATAAAACAGGACCCGATAACGAACAGCGTCGGTGCCTGGGAAGGAGAGCGCTCACGCTCAGCCCAAGGTCTGGTCGGCAGTTTGACCAGCGCCCCCCTTCCCTACTCTTTCCCCGCTAAGCTCGGCAAACGAGGCCGGAAAGCCGCCCGACCCTCTGATCCAGAAAGGGAAGGAGAAAGGGGCGGAGGGGAGGAGATGAAAGTAACAAGGGAGCCTCCCAGGAGCGGAAAACGAGGGGGCAACAAGAGGAGATAAAAGGAAGGAGAGAATAGACGACAAGGGAGGTAAGCAAACAAAAAACGAAGGCTGGAGACTCCGCTTCAAGAGCAAGATCCAAGGTCCCGAGAGGGGGCCCCTTGGCGTGAGCTCGGCGAAGGAACCCAGCCGGGTTTCTGGTCTTTCTGACACCTTTCTTGCTAACACGTTCTCTGAGTCTGGGACTCCTTCGGGGGCCCATCCCAGAGAATCTGTTCCCTCTCGCCGTCTACTAACTTGACCGTCGGAGCTCCCTCGCCGGAATCCCCGGCCAGGGTTTCTGACCTTGCTTTGCAGGTTCGATCCAGCTAGGAGGCCCCAGGGGCGAGACAGTCTAGTCGGATCGGCGGTTCCGAAGTCACAGGCGCGGCGGCGGGATCGGCAACAATTAGTACTCAACTTATATTTAAGCATTTTGCTTATCATCAAAATCAATAACGGAGTCAACAGACCCTAGACTAGGTTAAACCAGGCCCAAATTATTTTCCCCAAAATTTTTTATTCAAATAAATCTTTTTTTTTCATATTTTTTCTTTCATTTTTTTTTATACTAATAAACCCATACTTTTTTTTCTCTGTATTCTCCTTTTTCACCTTTTTTTTATTAGATTCCTACACTTGACTTGAAGTCGGCAAATGTATGCCAACTATGCATTCACGACCGCGCCCGAACAGGGAGCTCTCCTCTTTAGACAGGAACAGGGGAGGTCTTCGAAGGGGCAGATCCGGCGGCCTCTCCACCGACGACGGTGATGGACTGAAGGCGGCGGCACGGTGGGTAGATGGGTGGCACGGCTTGTTCTGGCGACTGGCACGGCTTGGAGGATGGAACGGCACAGACGTCTGGATGGTGTGGTCGATGGGTGGAGGTGGGATCCGGTCAACTGATGCGAGTTCGATCAGTCGTCGGAGAGGAGTGAGATGGAGGAGGGAACGGCTGAGTAGAGAGGCATCGTGGTGGTGGGAAGGCAGAGGTGACTCGTCGACGGCTTCAGGCGAGGAGGATGTGATGGCAGATGAAGGGATGGCAGCGGATGAAAGAGTGGTGGTGCTCGAGGTTGGAGTGGACGGAGGGGATCAAGGCTCCAAAATCTCGACCTCGGAGAGGCGGTCGAGGAAGCACAGGGTGGCGTCGTGGATGTGCTCATTGGGATGCTGGAGGTTAATGCGGAGGTCCTGGTAGATGAGGATCATCTCCGGGATGACGCGACCGCGAGCGTCGTGTAAAGATCTGTGCACAGGAGGTTCCGATGGTTGGTCACTCGGGTGAATCCGGAAAATGGCAATCGACAGATTTGGGAAGATGGATCGATGGTTGATTCAAGTAAGAAGAAACAGAGAGAGAAAAGAATAGCGATAAAAAAAAATGTTGGAAACCCTTTTCCTACCCGGAGAAATAAAGATTGCGTAATGAAGGTTGGGGCTCCCTTCTCCTACCCGGAGAAGCAAAGATCTCCTAACCGAAGAAACAAAGGAAAGATCTGTTTCAATAATTGATCGTCTATTTTTTATTCGAATGAAAAAGAACTTAAATAAAGTTTACAGTCCCCGGTTAGTTGAGAACTATCCTAACCAGAACTGTATCCTATCAAACTAAGATAAGCTAAAAACAACAATAAAAATAAATTCTAAAACAACGTACAGAAACTAATCCTAAAATAAAATACGCTTATTTCATTTGGATATGCTCCAGAATTCATGCTGCTTTGAGATCCATGTTATTCCAGGATATATGCTGTATCGACTGAAATTTCAGAATTTGTATTGGACTGGCTTCAAGCTCTGGACTAGACTTAGGATTTGGACCGGACTTCAAATTCTGGGGGTGATCGATATCCCCATCAGACCACCTTTCTGGTGGCCAGTGCTATGCTTGATTGCACGCTCATTCCTTTTCCCCTTTCATTCTGACTGGTTAAATGCTTTCTGATAGCATCGACGGCTGGATTAATAATGAGATGCTCTTCAGAAGGCCAATCAATCAAATGGGACCCAGCGACAATATTAATCTCAACAGTTACCACCCCCGAATATATATATATATCAACAGCTTACACAATGAAAAATATCTAGCTTAATTATTAATTATTCATTGTGATGTCTCGTGCATTCATTTCAGTTTTATGAACCGTCCAAGGCAACATGATGGTTATGAATTGACCATACTTGAACTGGTTTGACATGGTGATATACCTGTGAAATGTTGAATGCGGATATCACCTTCTTGCTGCCTTTATGTTCATGTTGCAAAGCACAGGGGACGCGATGATTTTGCAATCTTCAATGCCGATTCTTTTCGGGTTCTTCTGAAATTTCTATATCCACCCTCAGCTGAGCCATGGCCATGGTAGACCATCCACCGAATCACAGATTCTGCTAAACTTAGCTAATTGCACATATATTTGATAACAATAAAACAAACCTCAGGAAGTATGGCCAATCCAGAAGAACTACTTGCAGAGTGAACCATCGAGCCACCGGGATTCTCCTTCAAATCAACGTCAGCCTTCGAACGTATCCTGGTAAAGCAGCTCAAGCACATGCCATCACTTCTTTCCGGCACCCGAGCCGCGGATTTTTTTTTATAAAACACTAGTAGCAATCATTTTTCAGACAAATTTTGTCAATTTATTGGTCACCATATGGAACTCTTTTCTGAACAGGAAGTTTCTGTAAACAATGCAACGATCTTCACATGAATGATGCATGTCATGAAGCTCATCCAGAACACAATTCCCATCCACAAAACTCCCAAGAAAAAAAAAAAGACTACCTGCCTCCAAAACTCTTCAGAAAGCAACATCCAACCAGTAATCAGAAGTATAGCAAAGTAACATCTACGAAGATTTTAGCTACTACGGATCATCCTTGGAACGGCAACAAACCTAAAGATGTGCAATTGCATCCACTCAGATGGAATCTTAAATGACCAGAAGAAATACATTCACTCATCAATATTCAATGGTTCTAACTCTCAGTCTGCTCCCGCAGCCTACGGATGGTGCTCCTGACTGTGACAGCACTAGCAGTGCTGAAATGTAGCGAAAATGAATTGATCAGAAACCAAATGCAGGATTGCAACCATATTCAACTAAAATTATGTACTTCAAGCATGTAGTGAGTCTTACTTCAATGTATAGGCACCGCCAGCTTTTACCTTGCCACAGTCCTTGCATCCCCAGATCCCAACTGCTTTCCGTTTAACAGCATACTGTATTTTGAAATGTCCATACCATAAGTAATGGCACAAAAACCAATAAACATACAATTGGTTTAGCAAAGAACTTACCTTGCCACAAAACTCGCAGAAGTACTTTGCATGTTGGCTGACCTCCATTTTCTTGATTTGTTTTCTCAAACTCGCACCATATCGGGTACCTGAAATGTTGCCAGTATCAGTACTCTCATGTTTCCATTAATCAAGGACAACTACAAATAGCAATAAAAGGCAATGAAGTCATGCCAAAACTTACCATATTTTCCAACAATACCAGCCTTCTTCGTCCGCTTGGTCTGAAACCCAAAACATAATGAGTCAATCTAAGTAGTTAAACTATTATTTTGATCATACAAATCAGAGAAGCATGACAAAAATGACACATGCTTTGCTGAAAGAACAAGACAAGTTAGGCCTCCCATTATTATTTTCTATCAACAAAATTTATGTTGGTTTACACGGTGTCTTAACAAACATTTATATCATTTCATATTATGCTAAGTAGGGAAACACTATACTTAAATGCCAATAAATTGGAAATTGTTACTTCAGGAGACCCGTGGAAATCAATATGTGAAAAACAAAAGGCAGGGAAGGTGCAGCAGGTTAAATGAACATGAGGATAACATATGAAAACCTATACCAAACCAATGGTAAACTGAGAGCAATTTTTTTCTGTGATTTTCTTGTTTCTGCATAAAATTCTCCAACATTACTCTTAGTGTTACCCACAGTTTACCCATATATTAGAAACCAAATTGTATTTGCTTCAATATGATGACTCTATCAAGGATTCAGGTCCCAAATGGATGTCTCAAGGGATACTCGGACAGGGTACAATCCCAACTCGAGAGATACTAGGATGGAGAACAATCCCATATATCGGGACAGCACCATCTTGCTAGCATCCCAGTACCCCCAATCAGAATATTTTGGGACATCCCCCATCTCAAGTGTCAAGACAGGGCGGGAGGATGGCACATCCCATTTCATTAAAAAATTGGAACAGCCCCATAGCAGGGGATTTAAAACCTTGGTGACTATGATCAATGGTCATTATATAACCTCTTTGCAAGATCACAGTGGCTGTAGGTCAATCTTTTCACTCAAAGACCATATTTCCATTATTATATTACCTGGCAAAATAAAAGTCCAAGTCTATCTTATCCCCATCTCATTTGGATGCCATCCATTTTAATGTAAGAACAGGTCACAAACAAATTTTTTAATCTAATTCTCATGCGATATATCAAATGCCTAAAGGACTTACAATGTGCAAAGGCGTTTACATTAGAGCAGCATCTGAAAGAAGCCAGCTACATTTGTAAGAATATTGAACAAGAAAAAATTGAGACAACCAATATTTTAAAGCTTAAACTGAAAGACATTTTTTTGACACATTACCTACAACATCAATAACTTTTCTATTAGTTTGCAAAACTCTAACCCCTGTCTCCACTTTGTTTGAGCATTCACTTTAAAGATACTCATTTCTAAGAAGCAATCCCACATGTTTCAAGCCTTGCACTTTGTTTTTACAAAAGTGAAGCAAGAGAAGTGCACCAAGAAAAAAACGACACTGCATTTATCAATCCCCATAACTAATGAAAATTTTGTAATCAGATGGGATCACAGCAATCCAACTTCATCTCCAGTGCATCCTTCACCTCATACGCATCGCATGCGCCCAACACAAGTTGATCATGGCACCATAGAGCTCAATCCACATTCAAATAATTTCAATGGCTTAAAGGCTTGTCAACTAGCCTCTGTCTGAGTAAATACCTGCTATTTAAAGTACTGATTTTGCCTAGTATATTATAATGCAAGATCTAATGTATCTATCCAACACCATTTATGTAACTCCACCTAACTTTCTATATGGTTAGTAATAGCATCTCAAGACCCAATCTATGGGAAAAGGTAAAGGAACAAGAGAAAGAATATATAAAGAGAACTTGTGAATAAGTTCTATGAACATATTTATGCCTAATTCCCTCTTATCATGCTGGATGACAGCATCCATAATTGGTCACAAGTGAAAACAAGTCTCTTTAATCACTGCCTCTTGCACCATTCGGTAGCTTCAAGAGCACTTCCCGATGACCAGTTTGTAGCTTGCAGTAATTCTTCATCCTAATAGTATACACGCTCAAACCACGAGCTGCCTGCCTGGCCGCCACGAGCCCAACTCATTTAAAATGGGCTTGGGCCTTTGTTCAGTAGGTCGGGCCAGGCCTAAAAATCAAGCCCGCATTTAAAAATGGGTCGGGCTTGGATTTATCTTAACCTGGCCCAAAACCCATTCCTATTTCCCAAAATCGCAATCCCTAATCCATCTCTTCCGATATCTTATTTCTTGGCGATGGCGATCTCCTTCCTCCTCTCATCATGCCATCTCCCATCTCTTCTCAACCATTGCTTGGCTCTTTCCTGGCTGTCCTCAAGTTGCCGCACTGCTCTTTCCCTGCTCTTTCTTGACCATTGCTCACCAATCAATGAAGCCTGACTACCTCTTCGTATCCTATTTCCCAACTGGTGTCCCAGCTCCTCAAGTCACCAGCATACACCTCAGCCACCGAAGCCATTAGCTACAACCAGCTTGGTTGTCCTTGCCTCCCTAGTCGATGAAGCCTAGCTACCTCCCCGCCACCTCCTTCCCACAGTCTCCTTCCTGTGGCTGGCCCGGTTCTCCTCTGGGCAAGGAAAACAGGGTCCCTGGCCAGGAGCTGCCTCCCTGCCATTCAACTACCTTTTCGCCACCTCCTTCAATGGCTATTGAAGCCAAAAAAAAAACCTCTGCCGCTTCCTTCCCACCTTCCCTCCTCCTGGTTGCCTTCTTCAACAGCGGTTGAAGCAAAAAAAAAAAAAAAAAAAACCTTTGACCCATAGCTTGGCTTGGAAGCATGAAGCTTGGTATGGAGGTTCGGGCTTTGGAAGTGGGCCCAAAGTCCAGGCTTGGTCCTGAAAATTTATTGCTATCTTCTAGGTTGAGCCTAGCCCAGCCTGCCCGATAAGCAGGTCTACTTGTGAATGGTCATGTTGTATCTCCATGACAAGCATGCATCTCTACCTATCTCTTGATGAGGCACATGTATAGCACACAATAGCGCCCATCCTAGCAATTTACATCAGAATAAAATAGAGGGCCAACAATTAACAATCTTTTAAGGATCCAAGCTTAGAAACCTGAATTTTCGACCCAAAGAGTTGCACCTGCTTAAAAATTACCCTGGAATCTTACCGCCTCACCAACATCCTGGATGCTTACTATAAATTTGTCAAGAAATATGCCTCCCTTGCTCCTGCATCTGCATCCACTCTTACACCTATTCTTGAACAAGTGTTCAACTAAGGGCTTACGTATGCAACACTATCTACAGCAATTGGAACGTACGCAACACTATCTACAGCAATTGGTACATGTGCCAATTGCAAGATGTCCTAACACATCTAACACTTCTACCATCAAAAGAACCAAACATATTACCATGTGCTTACAATGCTGGAGATAAGTGAATAAATATATAAGTCTGGATACCATAAAATAATAAGACTTTTTTTTTATGTCGCAGTTTTTGCTGATAAATCCTTTGACAATGAGCCACTTGTTGGGCAACAATCATGCTTTCTCTGGCATCCCTTGCTTTCTTTTCGCTGCTTTGACAGCATTTGGAAAGCCTGCTTTCTGTATGCCAAGAGACATGAACTCATTCCATAACCTTCAGGGAAGATGACAAAAGGAAAAATCCTATTTACAAAAGTTATAAACGTCATTGCTCCACCATGCCCCCCAAACATCCTTCCTCCTTGGAGTTCTTCCTCTGTTCCTGTTTCCCTATTGATGGTTGCCTTAAATTCATTTTTCCTATCATAAAAGGATACACCATTTCAAAGATTTTTTTTTTTCAGTATCCTAGAAACCTAATGACATAAAATTTACACAAATCGAAATCCAACTGCTTCCCCATTTCTCCACAGCCAATCCCCAGCCAAATTGAAGACTTCAAATTATATTCCCCTCTCGTGCATGTCATAGTGCAAACCTTATACTAAGAGCTCAAAAAGGCAAACCTCATTACTCAAACACCACAATAAACCCACTAATCAAGATGGTAATGGTCAGTCTCGTTTGCTACGCATTTCTAAAGCACTCGATAAATGGCTTCAAGAAAAACCCCGGTTCTTTTATAGATGGTAATGGTAATGGTGCTCTTTATAGTAAAACCCTGGCTCTTTTAGGATCAAGAAACCAAGAACAATAAAACGAGCTGGCTTTTCACATCCAAACATCATTCTTCTTTAAGAATGTACTACATGGAGTGCCGCGCAATAGAAACATTTGCAAAAATTCTTCACGTCCAAAAGATACGATTTTTATCAGCAAAAACATTCAAAAATTAAACATTTCATACAAAATGGATACATCATAAGGAAAAACTGGCATGATCTAAAGATTTTTTTTTTCCCGTCGAATAAGCAATCGAATTCGTTCCCAAGCTGAGAGCTTTTATCCATTATTGTTTCATTGTGGATGGGGAAGAGAAGTAGGAGAAAAACTAGAGCAATAAAACTGCAAGGAGATTCAAGTGCGTACCATTTTCGAGAAGAGATGGAAGGAGCTGCAGTAACCCTAGACGACGCAGAAACGGCCCCTTTCTCTCCCTCCGCGCGAAGAAACCCTAGATTTTATAATGGCCTGGTTTTATTTTGATCTCATCTTATCCGTCCAACAGCAGGGTCCTGAATTTCTTTTCAGTATTTATACTAAAATCCGCTTTTAAAATGGATTTTAGATTTAGTCTAAAATTATATTTTTAAAACCGTGTCTTCTGCAAAATTTTTTTTTTTTTAATGACCATATATTTCACGTAGCATCATGCACTTACGGTTAAGTTTAAACTCTTGGTATTCAAAATATAGATTTAGAAATTTTTTAAATTTAAATTTATTTATATATAATATAATATAATATATTTATTTTATTAAAAATATAAATTAAAAAATAGTTAGCTAATGTAACTAATATGAGCTATCAAACAAATGAAATAATAAATTAATAAAAAATTTCAATAGATTGAAAGATAAGAAAGATCAAACCTGTATAGTCTATCACTGCGAGGTAGTGCGGTTGGTAAAGGCTTGGCTTCCCTTTGCCTGGTCACGGATTCGAGGAATGCGGTTGGTAAAGGCTTGGCTCCCTTTGCCTGGTCACGGGTTCGAGGAATGATCCCGTGGATGACTCGATTAGAATTCTGGAATTTTAATTCTCCAACCTCGTAGAGGGGCTAGGCTACGAGGTGCTAGGCTGAAGGTGAGAAAGGTACACAAAATTATGGCTAGGCTGAAGGTGAGAAAGGTACGCAGAAAATTATGGCTTGTATCGAACAAATATCTAGTGGGCTGGGGGCCAGAATGGGACGCTACACCGGGATAAAACCCTACTACCATTTTTTTTATATAAAAAAAACATATATAGTCATAGCATTGATATTTTATTTAATTTTAAAATTTAAAATTGATTTCAATGTGATGTTTAGGATAGACCGAGAAATATTAAGCAGGAATAAAAAAAAAAGAGCATGTGGGTTACATGGGGGTGTAAAAAATTCTGATAAAATTATTGAAGCTGCCGAATCCAATCCTAACCAAATCAAATATGATAATTTTATGGTTTAATTGATTCAGTTCAATTTAATAAAATAAAAAAATTAAAATATCGAATCAATTATTGGTTTACTAATTAACGTAACCCATAAAAATCAAGCTGAACCGATTAACCAATATCATTTTATATATTTATATATACAAGAACACATCAATATTTTATATTTTATATTTTCATTCTTTAGAATATCATGTAAATTCATTATTTTCATTTTTCTGCTCAAGATCTTTCTTTCAATGATTTTTTGACTTCTTAATTCTTTCTACCTCTTTTCATTTTTTTTAAAAGTTAAACCGACCAACCCACTTAAATAAAAAACTATTCAAATACTTGAAAAAGCTATATGAACAAACTGAACAAATATAAAACTGAACTAAAGAAATCATTTGTATTTAATCAAATATTTAGTTTTAAAATTCTTTAAAGAAACTGAAAACATCGATTTGCTTTCAAAAAATTACTTAAAACCGAACCTACCGAACTATTTTCAGTCCTAAATTTTTTTTTTTTTTCAAAATATCTGTGAAAAGTGGTTTGATTGAAATGCTTGATAAATAAAATTTAATGCACATTTACCATTTTTATTAAAAATAATAATATAGTATAGAATGATATTTAATTAATATATCTTATACAAGTTAAATATTTTTTATTTTTTTCAATTTTACTATCTATTGTCTAAGATGATATAGCAGGGTATGAAAAATATAAGATAATATTATAATGTATTGTATAATTTAACATACTATAGTCATTGTAATTTTAAATTAATATAATTTTTAAAAGATATAAATAAAGAATCGTTATTACAATCATAGTAAGATATATATATATATATATATATATATATATATATATATATATATATATATACTTTATAAACAAAATCTAACCGGTTAGTTGAATTAGCTAGGTTTGTGGTCTTAATTATCTAAAAGACCAGCTTCATCCAAAGATTGACCTATTTTTTGATTTTTCTATTTTCAGTCTTCCACATACCTTTTTCGGTTCCTTGGGATGAGAGAAAGTCAATATCATTGGACTTTGGCTCTATATCTTTTTTTTTTGATTAGCTGGATTGTTTAAGATACAATCCTGGAATAGGTACAACCAAAAAAGTCAGACAATAAAGTATCCCTAAAATGCACAAGCGTGTCCTTAAGAAGAGACCAAGAGATCTTTCCAGAGTGATTCGCCACAAAAAAAGCTACACAATCAACAACTGAGTTGGTTTCATGATAGACATGTCTGACAATGATCTCTAAATAGCCCCGTAATAGAGTAAGATATCCCGAAGCTGAGGGTGAGCAGGAGTAGAGCGAAAGGCACCCTGATCCCAGCCCGGGCACCATGAAGCTCTGCCATAGGAACAATAGGATCAAAGAGTCGGATACCCCCCGTAGCAAGAAACACGACGCCCGATGCCCGGATAACAAAAGCAGCACCACTAGTGGCATCTCTAATGCTCCCATCAAAGCTGACCATGGCATAGGTCAGAGGAAGGGGCTCCCAGGATATAAAAACCTGGCGCAACGCTCGAGGAGAAAAATCGAAACCCCAGATCTCTGAACAATCCACCATCATTCTCTGATACTCCTCAGAGTGAGTCCTAGCTCTCTCAACAATAAACCTAGTCGAACAAGTGTCCGAGCTGAACACCATGGCATTTCGGATGAGCTAGATGTGATATGCTAAATAGGCTAGAAACTCCGAGGAAGCCGAAGAAGGTGGAGAGCGAAGGGCCTGAAGAAAGGTATCCACCACATTGTCACCATAGTATAAGAAAGAACTACAGCCAACCAGGGACCATACCCGCCAAGCTCTCTGATAATAAAATTAAAGTGTGCCCAATAAACTCATCCTCCACTCCACAAATCGAGCAGGAAGAAGGAAGGTGGACACCACGTGAATACAGAAGAGCTCTCGTAGGGAGCCACCACCATGCCACCTTCCAGATAAAAAGCCTCACTTTAGGATGCACTGGAAGAGACCAGATCCAAGCAGCCTGAATACCCCTTTGAGGCTCCAGGCAATGGATGGAATATAGATCAGCCAAAGGAGCAGAAGAAGAAGAGGAAGATCTCCGGACTCTAATATCAGGGCAAGGGCTCACAGGAATCCCAATGGAGAGAACTCTCTCTCCCAGGACATGACCAAAATAGTGGGTGCCACACCAGGATCCCACCTATGCACCCTCGGGAGGAGAAGGTCAGCAATGGTAGTAGAAGCCGGCATATCAGAGGACAGAAAGGTAGGCCACCTATTCAAGGCAATATCTGAAATCCACAGATCAAATAAGACCTTGATAGATCTGTCATCCCCCATGATCCATCTCATATGATATATGACATCAGGAGCCCTCCTCAGCATCTCCCTCCAAATAGCTGACCCGCGAGAAGAGGAAGAAACCTCCCCCCTCCAAAGATCGAAGATCATATCTATGCCGCATAAAGGAAGCCCATAAACTGTCAGGGGTCAAGAAAAGCCTGGTAACATGACGAGTCAAGATTGCCTCCCTCCTCACCACAAGGGATTGGATACCCAGCCCTCTATCCCTAACTGGCTGACAAACTGACTGCCATCCCATAAATTGATTCCCTTAGGAGCTCCACTCGATCGCCACAAAAAAGCTCGAAGGATTAGCTCAGCTTTCACCACAATGGCCTTATGAATGACAGTATTGGCTAACATATAAATCGGTAAGGAAGAAAGAACTGACTTGATTAGTGTGAGCCTGTCCATGGACGATAGAGCCATACCCTGCCAGCCTTCCACCCTGTCCTGCACCGCCTGCAACACCAAAGTAGAGTCTGCTCTATGGAGAGAGGCACCAGAAATAGGAATACTCAAATAATAAAGAGACCCCTCCTCTCCAATCCCTAGTATAGAAGTGATCAAGTTACGATGACGGGCCGAAAGCTTCGGATTAAAGTGGACCTCCGATTTTATAAAATTAACCCTCTGTCCATAAACTAAACAATAAGCATGGAGCACCCTCCTAGAACCCCGAGCCGTGGCCTCAGAAGTCCTGCCTAGAAGTAAACAGACATCTACAAACAGAATGTGTGAGATCGGGAACACTATTGGAATAGCAACATATGGTTGAATTGTCGATTCCTTAACAGAATCCCACAACGCTCGCGAAAGAGAGTCAGCACAAATAATAAACAGATAGGAGAAAAGGGGACAACCTTGCCGCAGCCTAACTGTAGAATAGAAGAACTCAAAAGGAGACCCATTAATGATAATAGAGAAGGAAGGACTGATGATGCAAGCCATAATCCTGGAGATCCACAAGGGGTGAAAATCAAAATCCAACAATGACTGCTCCACAAAGCTCCACTCAACACGATCATAAGCCCTTTCTATGCTCATCTTGATAGCCATGAGACCACTCCTAGTAGGAGCCTTCTGCATATCATTCATAAACTCCTGAGCCAACAAAACATTGTCGGAGATGCTCTGACCCCCAACGAAAGCCCCCTGTTTATGAGAGATGATACTTAGAAGAATAGGCTTCATCCTATTTGCCAGTACCTTAGCACATATTTTATAAAGAATACCACAAAGACTGATAGATCTAAAATGAGAAGGATGACAAGCCTTGGGGTGTTTGGGAACAAGAGTGACATAAGTCCTCTTCCATAACTCTAGCATCTGACCAGTAGTGAAAAAAGCTTGCACAATAGAAATAACATCAAGTCTAATAATGCTCCAATACCTCCTGAAGAACAAAGGGGGGTAACCATCCAGACTGGGAGTTTGTCCTCTTTCAAGGACCACAGAGCAGCAATCACCTCAGCCTCAGTAACAGGAGCAAGAAGGGTAGTATATTGACCTTGGGTAACCACCACCTCCAGTGCAGAAACTTGGAAAGGAAGAGAAGCCCCCGAGTTGGCCCTCCATCTAGATCTGAAAAAAGAATCAACCTCTTACCTAATGTCCTCCTCCTCCTCAATCCACTGCCCCTCATCAGACTTCAAGGCCACAATCCGATTCCTATGCCTCCGAACAAGAGTGGCCTGATGAAAGAAGTGAGTATTCCTATCTCCCTCAACCAACCACTGAACTCTAGATTTCTGCCTTCACAGTGTCTCCTACTGGGTGAGAAGGGAATGATAAAAAGCCAGATTAGTTCGTAGAGAGGACAAATCACTATCATCCAGACCCCTATCCCTGTCCTCCTCCTGGAATTCATGGATTACCTTTTCAACCTCCTCTATTCTAGTAAAAATGTTCTCCACCTCATCTTTATTCCATCTTCGCAAGTGCCATTTGAGGAGCTCCAACCTGTGGGTAATCCGATATTGTGCATCACCCCTCACTGGAATCCTCCAAACCTCCCAGACTACCTCCCAAGAATTCGGATAAGAGAGCCAAATTCTTTCAAACCTGAAGGGTGCATGAATAGGAGATTGAGGGGAGGTAGAAAGAAGAATAGGACAATGATCCGAAGCCACTCTATCCAGGTGACGCACCACAAATTAGGGATGAAGATTTAGCCAGCCCGTAGTAGTCACAGCTCTATCAAGTCTCTCCCACACCCAAGCCCCTCCAGTTTTATTATTATACCAGGTGAATCGAGATCCCACAAACCCCAGATCCATCAAATCATTGGAGTCCAAGAAGTGGCTAAATTTCCTAGTGGCCACATTATGAACAAAGGGTTTACCTCCTCTCTTCTCCTCGGTCTTGGTTACGCAATTAAAATCACCAACAACAACCGTGGGGAGACCCTGATCGATCAAAAGGAAGACTTTATGCCACAGATTCCTCCTTTTCTTATAGTTTGTACTAGCATAGACTCCTGAAAGAAGCCAAGTCGGGTCCAAATTTTCAGTCACCACCAAAACAACATGCTGTGAGCACTTGTGGAACACATCAATTCTGGCAGCTCCTTTGTCCCAAGTAACAACAGCAACACTTGATAACCCCTTGGAATCAATTGCATAGAAATCTCAATTCTTAGGAAGACATCGACGAATCCTTTGCAAAGCGGATCTGTCCAGTATAGTTTCAAGAAGAAAACGTATTTTTGGGTGATTAGTGACAAGAGGAAAGAGCTGGATTTAATGAATTTTATTTATGATAAGATTGATGGAAAACTTGTTGCACCATTATATAATATCAAAATAAGAGAACACATCTTCATTGGAGTATATTAAAATTTTAGTTTATATATATATACATACATATATGCATATACACATATATACAGACATATATGCATATACATATATATATATACATATATGTACATATATACATATATATTTATATATATACATATACATATTGTATATACATATACATATTGTATATATATATGTATATATATACATATATATACATATATGTATATATATACATATATATATATACAATATGTATATGTATATACAATATGTATATGTATATATATGTATATGTATGTATATGTATATGTATGTATATGTATATGTATGTATATGTATATGTATATGTATGTATATGTATATACATGTATATGTATATACATATGTATATACATATAGTATATACATATGTATATACATATACATGTATATACATATACATACATATACATATACATATATATACATATACACATATATATGTATATATATACATGTTACAGTAGTAAAAAAATTCATTCGGCCTGACACAGCATCCTCCTAGGTGGCTAGCATGGCCACGTGCTTCATGGGTTACCCTAGTCTCCCATCAAAAGAAGACGGTGGGCCCACGTGATCTAAGAAGGGATTGGCCCCTATGGCGACCAGGTCGGCACCTCGGCCAGCCCACTTCGATCGCGTGCGGAGTCCAGCTTCATGGCAGTTCAGATCGCGCCTAGTTTGGCACCTCATCTACGGCACCTCGTCCACGGCATGCTCGTACCTCGGTCCGTGCGCATGGGAGATGCGCGCACCTAGATCCGTTCGCATGCTCCAGCCCGGCTCGGCATGCCCGCGCGCTCCGTCGGCGGCTCCGCATGCACGGAGTCCTTCCACTAGCATGAAGTCCTTCCACTCACGGCATCCCCGGCTCTGACTTCAGTCTAGCTCGGCATGTTCGCAAGCTTCGCCTGCGGATCAACCCGTGCGGAGTCCGTCCGCCCGTGGGAGGCCCGCACCTCTACTCCGCCCACTCCAGCGCCCAGTTCGCCCCAAGAGGCCCGCACTTCGCCTCCTCCCGCACCCACTCTTGCTCTGTATGGTCCAGCCCATATCCGCCCACGGTAGGCCCGCACCCCACTCCGGCTTCAGTCCGGCATGACCTCGCCCGCATGGCCACGGCAGCTCCCGGTCCGGCACAACCTCGCCCCACGGCCATGACGGCTCCTAGTTCGACGCGACCTCGCCCGCACGGCCCCGTCCAGTCCGGCACGCCCATGCACCCAGTCCTGCACGGCCACGGTGGCTCCCAGTCCGGCGCGACCTCACCCGCACGGCCACGGTGGCTCCCAGTCCGGCGTGACCTCACCCGCACGGCCCCGTCCGGTCCGGTGCGCCCGCACCTCCATCCGATCTGGCATGCCCATGTGCCCAGTTCGGCATGCCCGCATGCCTAGTCCCGCATGGCCACGACGGTGCCCGGTCTGGCGTGACCTCGCCTGCACAGCCTCGTCCGGTCTGGCATTCCCGCACCTCCATCCGGTCCAGCATGCCTGCGTGCCCAGTTCGGCACCCCCGTGCGCCCAATCCTGCACGGCCACAGCGGCTCCCAGTTTGGCGTGACCTTGCCCGCACAGCCCTGTCCAATCTGGCACGCCCGCGCCTCCATCCGGTCCGGCATGCCCGCATGCCCAGTTCAGCATGCCCGCGCGCCTAGTCCCGCACGACTTCGGCGACTCCCAGTCTGGCGCGACTCCAGCCTCGCTCTAGTCTTGCTCCACCCTGCTACGCCCGCACCTCTATCTGGTATGGTTTTGGCTCTGCCTGCATGGAGTCCGTTCGCCTAGCCAGTCCAACATGCTCCCCTCGCCTTGGTCCACATGCAAGAGGAACTGCTGCCCGCTCACCCCGGTCCGCATGCATGAGGAGCCTCGGCAAGCCTACCTCGCTGCGGGGCACCTCGAATCGTGTGCACGGAGAGCCTCCGCCTGCCTCGTCTCGGTCCGCATGCCATGGTCTGTCTAACTCCATCCCAGGTACGCTTCTCAAAGTGTAGGTATGAGGAAGCCTAGATGGTAGCCCCGACACATAAAATCACCATCCCTGCCAGACTTGCTGCAGGTCCTGTAGTGTGCCGCCTACAAGGAGGGCTATATTAAAGTCCCTAAGTCATAGTTTACACCAATCAGGAAAGAGTGCCCCACCTGAGGCACCGTGCTCCTTCACCAACCTCCTGAACCACCCAGAAGAAAAAGGTTCACCAACCTATCTAAACCTTTCAGGCCTATGGAAACCTCTCAGGTCTATACCAAGACCAGCACGCCTCCGCAAATGACAGAGGCCACTCATCTACATAATATCAGCATGAAAAGGTAAGGGGAGGTAAGAGATGACATACTCTTTTGAATCTTACACTATCTTCCATTCTTATCACCCTCTGGAAGCGGAGAGTTTCCCAAGCTCTCCACCTCAGAGGTCTTCTGTTCTCCTCGATCGTCTCACTGACTTGATCATCGGAGTGTCTTCGCCGAAATTCCCGGCCCAGGTCTCCCCTATTTTGCAGGTCCGCTCGATGGAGGGAGCCAATTCACAAGGCCAGAGGCCGAGTGCCCGGTGGGAGGGACCCGACGCGCTAGAGCTACGAGCCACGATAATCCAGGCGGCAACAGATTGACGCACCAGGAAGGGGGATAGATCAATGCTCCTCAATAGGGTGGGATAACAGTTTCTACCTTCATCCTTAGTCCCTGGGGGGCAGACCGGGGGCATAGGGGTGGGGGCATGAAAGCTCCTCTCTCTCTCGGGGCTCCAAGGAGCGGCCTCGAAAAAAAAAAAAATCCTGAGCTGTGAAGGTGCATCTTCACCCTTGACAGGGCAGTAGGTAGCAAGCCAAGGATGGAGCCACCTCCGGGCGGTGCCACCTTCCAGGAGCCCTATTCAACATGAAAAGAAGACAAAAGAAAAAGAGAGAAGAAGAGAACAAGAAGAGAGGAAGAAAGGGTCTACGGGGGTCTGACCACCGTAGAGAGGGAAAAAATTCATGCTCGTGGTCTCTTCAAATGCCCATCACTTCTCGGGAGTCCATTTCTTCCATGCAATGGATTCCTACTCTCCCATGCAACATGGTCTCTTTCCTTCCATGCAACGGAGCTTCCTCCTATGCAACGAAGCCTCATGCTTCCATACAACGAGGTCTTCTCCTTCCGTGCAACAAAGCCTCATGCTTCCGTGCAACGAGGTCTTTCTCTCCCATGCAATGGTGCTTCCTCCCATGCAACGGAATCCTACTCTCCCATGCAACAGGGTATCTTTCCTCCCATGCAACGGAGCTTCCTCTCATGCAACAAAGCCTCATGCTTCCTTACAATGAGGTCTTCTCCTTCCACGCAACGAAGCCTCATGCTTCCATGCAACGAGGTCTTCTCCTCCCATGCAACGGAGCTTCCTCCCATGCAATAGGATCTCATCTCCTTTCGTGCAACGGAGCCTCATGCTTCCGTGCAACGAAGCCTAATGCTTCCATGCAACGAGGTCTTCTCCTCTTGTGCAATGAAGCCTCATGCTTCCGTGCAACGAGGTCTTCTCCTCCCATGCAACGGAGCTTCCTCCCATGCAACAGGATCTCATATCCTCTCATGCAACGGAGCCTCATGCTTCCATGCAACGAAGCCTTATGCTTCCTTGCAACGAGGTCTTCTCCTCCCATGCAACGGACTCCTACTCTCCTATGCAACGAGGTCCTCTCCTCCCATGCAACCAAGTTCTTTTCTCCCATGCAGCGGAGTTTCATTCTCTCCTAAGATGGTGATCGATAAATTTAATTCTAGCCTTCTCAAGAAAGAAATATATCTTTATTTTATTCATACAACAAGAGTTCAACAGGTAACTCCTTTCCCTGCTATATTTATAACATGAAAAACTGTGTTTCAATTCTACAGGAAAGACTCCTGTACCATCATCAAGGGCAAGCACTACAGCCCGCCAGAGCCAGTCACTGCCCACAAGAATTCTCGACAAAAGTCAAAGCCGTGAAACTCTCTGAGCCCCACATCTACCGCTTGACTCTTAGTTCAGCTCTTACCTCACTCACAGTCTGGAGATGTCCGTGGAGACTCCAAGAAGTCTGACCATCTACCGAGAAACTCACAGTTTGGCATCTGCTATACTCACAGTCCAGAGATGTCCATGGGAAGCTCTAGAGGTCCAACCGTTTATGGCTCGCCTCCTAGCATGGCGAACCAGCGGCTCTGCCACCTCATGAAGGATGTAAGAACCCCTCCTCAATAATTAAAGTTCATTTTTGGTGCAATTTTGTTCTTCACCAATATAGGAACTCGCCCGTCCGACTCCAAGTCCGGCGAAGTGAGTTCAGAAACTTTCGAAGCCCGGCACTCAAAGCTGGGAAGCTTCTAAAGCTCTGCACTCAAGTTGCCGAGCTAAAATCAAGCTCCTCACTAAGGCTAAGTTCCTCGCTGAGGTCAAGCTTCTATCCAAGACCAAGCTCCTGCTCCTCGGACCTTCCAACAGCTTTTGCACCCTCCTCAAAAGTTTTGAATGTTGTGAGCTCAACCATGTGCCCGGTCGGCTATGTGCGCACCCAAGTTGTGCACCTCACCAACCTCTTCCTCATCGGCACCGCCTTCTATCCGGTCAAAGAGGAGTCAAACTGAAATACTAGCACCATCATAATACAACTAACCTTCAGTCAAAGTACCTACGGGCAAGTAAGTTTCAGAAACACCACCTTCTACTTTGTTTTACAGCCCACTTCCTGTTTATGAAGAGGACAGCCAGACTTGATGCCTTCATCTAGGCTCTTAAAGATCGACGGCTAACCTCTGGCAAGTTCAGTTCCATCTAGCGACTGACTTCTTGCAACCAGTACAAAGCCCGCTAAGGTGCAGAGCCGAATGGATAATGGTACTCCCTTTATCCAAAACATTGACGTTTTGGCACAGGAAGTGGGGGCATTTGTTACAGTGATAAAAAAATCTATTTGGCCTGACACAGCATCCTCCTAGGTGGCTGACATGGCCGCATGCTTTATGGGTACCCCTAGTCTCCCATCAAAAGAAGACGGTGGGCCCGCTTATTCTAAAAAGGGATTGGCCCCTGTGGTGACCAGGTCGGCACCTTGGCCAGCCCACTTCGGTCACGTGCGGAGTCCAGCTTCGTGGCAATTCAGCCCGTGCCCAGTTTGGCACCTTGTTTGTGGCACCTCGTTCACGGTATGCCCATACCTCGATCTGCGTGCACCCAAATCCATCCGCATGCTCCAGCCTAGCTCAGCACGCCCACGCGCTTCGCTCGCACGAAGTCCTTCCGCCCATGGCATCCCCGGCTCCAGTCTAGCTCGGCATGTCCGTGCGCTTTCCCTGTGGCTCCGCCCGCGTGGAGTCCGTTTGGTCTCAGGAGGCCCGCACCTCGGCTCCGCCTACTCTAGCACCCAGTGTGCTCGGGAGAGGCCCGCACCTCGGCTCCGCCTGCTCCGGCACCCAGTCCGTTCGCAGGAGGCCCGCACTTCACCTCTGCCCACACCTTCTCAGGCTCTGCATGGTCTAGCCCAGATTCGCCCGCGATAGGCTCGCACCCCGCTCCGGCTCCAGTCCAGCATGACCTCGCCCGCACGACCACGGTGGCTCCCAGTCCAACACGACCTCACCCACATGGCCTCATCCGGTCCGGCACGCTTGTGCCTCCATCCGGTCCGGCATGCCCGCGCCTCCATTCGGTCCCGCACGCCCGCATGCCCAGTTCAGCATGCCCGTGTGCCCAGTTCGGCATGCCCGCGTGCCCAGTCCCGCACGGCCATGGTGACTCCCAGTCTAGTGTGACCTCGCACACACGGCCCCGTCAGGTCCAGCACGCCCACACCTCTGTCTGGTTCGACACGCCCGCGTGCCTAGTTCGGCATGCCCACACGCCCAGTCTCGCACGACTTTGACGACTCCCAGTCCGGCCCAACTTCGACCCCACTCCAGTCCGGCTCCACCCTGCTGCGCCCGCACCTCTGTCCTGTACGATTTTGGCTCCGCTCGCATGGAGTCCGTTCGCCTAGCCAGTCCGGCATGCTCCCCTCACCTTGGTCCGCGTGCAAGAGGAATCGCTGCCCGCTCACCGTGGTCCACGTGCATGAGGAGCCTCGACAGGCCTACCTTACTGCGGGCACCTCGAATCGTATGCATGGAGAGCCTCCACTTGCCTCATCTTGGTCCACATGCCACGGTCTGTCTAACTCCATCCTAGGTATGCTTCTCAAAGTACAAGTATGAGGAAGCCTGGATGGCAGCCCCGACACATAAAATCACCATCCTTGTCAGACTTGCTGCAGGTCTTGTAGCGCACCGCCTACAAGGAGGGCTATATTAAAGTCCCCAGGTCACAGTTTACACCAATCAGGAAAGAGTGCCCCACCCGAGGCACTGTGCTCCTTCACCAACCTTCTGAACCGCCCAGAAGAAGAAGGTTCACCAATCTATCTAAACCTCTCAGGCCTACGGAAGCCTCACATGTCTATACCAAGATCAGCACGCCTCCCCAAATAATAGAGGCCACTTATCTACATAAGATCAGCATGAAAAGGTAAGGAGAGGTAAGAGATGACAGACTCTTTTGAGTCTTACACTATCTTCCATTCTTATCACCCTCTGGAAGCGGAGAGTTTCCCAAGCTCTCCACCTCAGAGATCTTCTATTTCCCTCGATTGTCCCACTGACTTGATCGTCGGAGTGTCTTCGCCAGAATTCCCGGCCCAGGTCTCCCCTATTTTGCAGGTTCACCTGACGGAGGGAGCCGATTCACGAGGCCGAAGGCCGAGCACCCGGCGGGAGGGACCCGACGCACCAGAGTTACGGGCCACGACAATCGAGGTGGCAACAATACATATACATATATATATACATATATGTATATATATACATATACATATATATATATATATACATATACATATTGTTGAGATATGACAGATTTAACCTAATTGTGTTGAGTCGACTAAAATGAACATGGTTGATTGAATAATGGATCGGCTTCTGAGAGGTGTGAAGCTGATCGATGCCCAAGAGGCACCCAGCCGATCGACGCTCAAGGGGCACGAAGCCAATCGATGTCCAAGAGGCATAAGGCCGATCGATGCCCAAGAGGTACAAGGTCGATCGACGCTCAAGGGACGTGAAGCCGATAGATGCCCAAGAGGTACAAGGCCGATCGATGTCTAAGAGGCACAAGGCCGATCGATGCCCAAGAGGTGCAAGGCTGATCAAATTCTCAAGAGGAGTTTATTATTCAGGCTAACTTAAGTATACGGCCGATTGATGTTTAAGCTTGACTTAATAAGTCAACCATGATGTTATGTTATCCAATCTGACAAGTTGGTCAAAGAGCATAAATAATATGGACCCTAACTAATGATGATTATTTTGTGCACATGATGGTCCACTAACGACCTAACCGTTCACAGTTCTCTTAATTGAATTTGATTAGGATCATAGCCTATAAATACCGGTGAGTAAGAGGCTTCCGATGGTGAGTAAATTCAAGCAGCAGGAACTCTTGGACACCCTGAACTTAATTTTTTTTTAGATCTTATCTGTTTAGTCCAGACCTTGTGACTGACTTGAACGTCGGAGTGTCCCCCCATCAGAACCTTCCTAGTGAGTGGATTTACTTGCAGGACTGGAAGGAGATCGATCCAATGGACAAGGGCACTCATCAATCAATGGAGAAAAGCTATATTTGCAAGGTGAAACAATCTTGTCAAAGCTTGGGCATCACATCAATCTGGATACAACAGATTGGCGTGCCAGGTAGGGGCTCCACATAAGAGTTTTTCAGAAATCTAAAAGAAAAATGGTGAAAGGTAGAGTACAAAATTTTTCTGCTGAGGAGATTCATCATTCGCCTGAAGAGAATGATCCTGTTTTGGATGGAGTGGATGTCATTCCTACTAGGAACCTGGATCAAGAACAGCTAGGGATTCTTTTAAATAAAATGAAAGTTCTCACTGTGGCAGTCCAAAATCTTCAGGAAATGGCTGTAAGTGGACAGCAGTGACCCGCTGCTTCAAGGAGTAGCCGGCGATCATCTCTTCATGTGAGTCGACACCCGGGTCCAAGTCGACATTCTCCTTATCAGCATTCGTCAGGGTGGCATTCTTCCATGAAACAACATTACCGATCCCACAATCATGCTGAAAGATGGGATAAGGGAAAACACCCCTGATCCTATTCAATATCTTCTAGCGAATCAACCACTGGAAGTGCTCAACGGATTCCTTATGCTGGAAGGACTGATCACTTTGCAAAGAAATTTTGAAAGTTGGAATTACAGGTTGCCAGGCTTGGCGAACAAAGGAAGACCGAAGATATGATCTCCATATGTGATATCCGACCTCCTTTCTCCAAGAAGATAATGGAAGAAAAGATTTCATATCATTTTAAAATTCTTCAAGTAGACCCATACGATGGATCGGCTGATCCTCTCGACCATTTGAGCAGTTTTAAAGCCCACATGTTAATCCAAGGAGCATCAAATGCACTTCACCGCCTTGATTTTCCGACAACTCTTAAAAAGGTAGCAAAAATGTGGTATTCTAGCCTCCAACCAGGCATTGTTCATTCTTTCAGTCAGTTAGAAAGGTTGTTCATCTCTAATTTCAGAACAAGTTGAAGGATGCCAAAAAACTCAGACAGTCTTTTCTTTATTCAACAATAAGAAGGAGAGACTTTAAGAGATTATGTAGCTAGGTTTAATTTTGCAACGCTGGAGATCCTGGATCTCAATGAGCATGTGGCGATGTCAGCCATGAAAAAACGGCTGCAAGCCTTCAGGTTCACGTTCTCTTTAGATAAAAAATTTCCAGTCAGTTACTCTGAACTATTGGCCCGTGCCCAAAAATACGCTCAGGTTGAAGAACAAGCCTTGAGCCGACACCAAGTGGAAAGAAAATTGGTGCCGAACAGGAAGAATGTCAAGAATGATGAGCTTCGGTCCCCTGGAGACCGACCGATTCAATGGCAAGCTCAAAAGTCGAAGGATTTAATCGGCAGAGGCTACGTTAACAAGTATGATGCCTATACCCCCTGACTCTTCCAAGAGAAAGAATACATATGGAGATAGAACAAGAAAATTTTCTCCAAAAGTCAAGGCCAATGCGAGCTCCAGCTGCCATGCGCAATAAAGCTAAATACTGTTGCTTTCACCGCGATCACGGACACACTATGAAAGAGTGTATCCAATTAAAAGATAAGATTGAAGATCTAATCAAACATGGTTATTTGGGCAAATATGTTCATAATCAAAATCAAAATCGTCCAAATGAAGCAACGGCACCAAGGCCGACAGCCCCAAGGTTGATTACTGATGGCACGGAGCTCCCTAATCAACAACCAACTAATGGTATGGTCGGTATGCTCCACCACCAACCACTTTATGAAGATGACAGAACTTCAAAAAGACTTCGAAGAAGCATCAGCTTTTTTGATGATGATCTGCAAGGAGTTCAAATGCCACATGATGACCCTGTTATGGTTTCTGCAATAATTGCAAATTACGATGTACGCCAAATTTTGATTGATAATGGAAGTTTCATAGAGGTTTTGCTTTATGATGCTTTTGTCAAAATAAACTTACCTAGGGATAAGTTATCAAGAACTCGTGTACCGTTAACTAGATTTGGTGGAAACTCTGTAGGAGTAGAAGGAGAAATAGTACTTCCTGTGACTTTCAGAACATTTCCAAAATAAAAGACTCTTCATATCACCTTTATGGTTATTCAAACACCTTCTATGTATAATGCCATCTTAGGATGGCCCGCCTTGAACAAATTTCAAGCCATCATATCTACCTATCATCTATTAGTACAATTCCTGACCCAAAATGGGATCGAAGAAGTAAAAGGAGATCACCAGATGGCCTGTCAATGTTTGATGATTAAGAACCAACAACCAGTTAGTGGATTAACTCTGGAACAAATAGATCCTTGTGATCAGACTGAAGAAATGGGGATTCCAGTAGAAAGAACCATCCCTGCACCTTTGGCAAGAGACGATCCGACTAAGATTGTTCATGTTACAAGTTCACTTGATGAAGACCAAAGGAGAGAACTGATCGACTTCTTGTAAAAGAATGCCGATATATTTTCATGGATAGCCACCGATATGTTAGGGATTTCTCTTGAAGTAATCACACATGAACTTAAGGTGGACCCGTTAAGTCGGCCAGTCCGTCAAAAGAAGAGAAATTTTGCCCCACAAAGGCAAAAAATTATCAATGAAGAAGTAGCCAGGTTACTTGATGCCAGATTCATCAGAGAAGTTCACTATCCTGACTGGCTTTTCAATGTAGTGATGGTAAAGAAAGCCAACGAAAAGTGGAGGATATGTATTGATTACACCGATTTTAATAAGGCATGTTCTAAGGATAGTTTTTCCTTACCCAAAATCGATCAACTTGTTGACGCTACGGCAGGGCATAAGTTCTTAAGTTTCATGGATGCTTTTTCTGGGTATAACCAAATATGAATGAGTCCAAAAGATGAGGAAAAGACATCCTTTATTACGGATCGAGGGATATACTGCTACAAGATAAAACCCTTTGATCTTAAAAATGCTAGAGCGACATATCAGAGATTAGTGATAAGATCTTTGAGGATCAGATTGATAAGAACATGGAAGCGTATGTAGATGATATGATCGTCAAAAGTACTCAGGCCGATGATCATATTAAAGATCTACAGAGAGCCTTTGATACGCTTTGGAGATATCAAATGAAACTAAATCCTACTAAGTGTGTCTTTGGCATAACCTCTGAAAAGTTTTTGGGCTTCATGGTTATGAAACGAGGGATTGAAGCTAATCTAAAGAAGATCTGAGCCATACTAGATATGAGACATCCTGCTTATAAGAAGGAGATTTAACAATTGACCGGACGGATCACTTCATTAAGTCGATTTATATCTCATTCGATCGAAAGGTGCTTGCCTTTCTTTAAAGCCTTACGTCAGTCTAAAGACTTTGATTGGTCAGATAGTTGTCAGCAAGCATTTGAGGAGGTTAAAAAATATTTGATGAATCCGATCCTGTTATCTAAACCAGAAGAAGGGGAAAGTTTGTATCTTTACTTGGCTGCATCCAATGAAGCGGTCAGCTCAGTGTTAGTAAGGAGAAAATATGATGGGTCACACAAGCCCATTTATTATATCAGCAAAGTTTTTCATGATGCCGAGGTAAGGTATCCAAAACTCCAAAAAATTATTTACACCTTGGTGATATCAGTGAAGCGACTCAGACCTTACTTCCAGTCTCATTCGATCATCGTATTGATTGATTAGCCTTTAAGGACTATTTTACAATGTTTCGATACTTCTGGCCAAATGGCAAAGTGGGTAGTAAAGCTAAGTGAATTTGATATTACTTATCAACCTCGCTCTATAATGAAAGCCCAGGTATTGGCTGACTTCATAACCGAATGTACTTGGAATAACAATGAGGACGAAGTTCAGATGTTAGTTGAAGTAGAGAAGAATGATCTTCTTTGGATTCTTCATGTGGATGGAGTTTCAAATTCTTCTGGTTATGGAGCTGGCTTGATTTTATCTAGTCTTAGTGGAGATGTCATGGAATATGCTCTTCGATTCTCCTTTAGAACTTCTAATAACCAAGCTGAATTGAGGCCCTTCTGGTTGGCCTGAGAATTGCAAAGGAGCTAGATGTTCGGAGATTGAAAGTGTTGTCTGATTCTCAGTTAGTCATAAATCAAGTAAAAGGGGACTTTGAAGTTCGTGATGCGACCTTGGCCCTATATTTGGAAAAAGTTCAAGAGCTAGGTGCCTTATTTGATTCCTGGGACATCAGTCATATCCCTAGAGCTGAAAATTCACGAGCTGATTCATTGTCTCGGTTAGCCACCTCGGCACCCGATTCAATGGATCAAACTTTTATGGAACATTTGGAAGCTCCAAGTATCTCTGTGGATAACCAAGAAAGGGTCCTTCAGATGGAACAAGAATCGAACTGGATGAGCCCTATAATCGGGTATTTAATTGAGAGAATTTTACCTGATAACAATACAGAAGCCAAGCAACTTCGTAGGATTGCTTCTCAATACATCATCTTGGATGGTTTATTATACAAAAAATCATTCTCCCAGCCATTACTAAAATATTTATCCCTTTCAGATGCTGAGTATGCTCTAAAAGAAGTTCATGAAGGTATATGTGATGACCATTTGGGAGACAGATCACTGGCCTATAAAATTATAAGACAAGGATATTTTTGGCCTACTATATAGAAAGATGCGACAGATTTTGTGAGAAAATGTGATCCCTGTCAAAGGTATGCTAATATACAAAGGTGTCTTGCTAGTCATTTGATACAATTGGCTGCTCCATGACTGTTTGCTCAGTGGGGAATGGATATTCTTGGTCCATTTCTCCCAGCCTCTGGACAACGACAATTTTTGATCATAGCCATCGATTATTTTACCAAATGGATGGAAGCCGAGCCTTTAACCCAAATCATTGAAAGTAAAGTTGATGCGTTCATTAGAAATGCCATCATATATAGATTTGGGATCCCTCACACTATCATCATTGATAATGGGAGGTGGTTCGACAATCAGAAATTTGAAGATTTTTGTGCCCGATTCCACATTCTTCACAAGTTAACCTCCGTCGGACACCCACAAGCTAATGGAGAGGCGGAGGTAATCAATCAACTATCCTTCATGGATTGAAGATCCGATTGAATGAAATTAAAAGACTCTGGGTAGATGAACTTAACTCCGTCCTTTGGGCCTATCGTACAACTCCCCGATCCACTATAGGGGAATCTCCGTTCAGCCTCACCTATGGAAGTGAAGCCATGTTGCCTGTAGAAATTATTCTCCGTTCTAGGAGAACGGACTGTCTTGAGGAGCCAAGCAATGCCAACCAAAGAAGAGTTGATCTGGATTTGCTTGAAAACTCTAGGTTACAAGCACAATTAAGAATGGCGATGTATCAATAAAGGGTTGCTCGATATTATAATTCGAAAGTCAAAGCCAGAATTTTTTGGCCTGGAGATCTTGTCCTGCGCAAAACGGTGATATCCCGACCAACTGATCAGGGCAAACTTGCTCCAAACTGGGAAGGTCCTTATCACATCACTGAAGTTGTGTGGCCAGGAACTTATCGAATTGAAAGTCTAGATAGCTATCAAATGACTCGACCTTGGAATGTAGAAAATCTTCGTAGGTATCATCAATAAAGTGATTTCTTCTTTTCCATTCTTCCTATCTGAGGAAAAATATTAAGTTGATGTATCCTACAAATTGAAAGATTAGCCTAATATGCTAATCAAAATCCGACAAATAAATTTGGTCTGACTCACCATCTCATCGGTATAATAGCATCGATATAATCGATTAACTGAAAGGTTGGCCTCATATGCTAACCACAATCCGATAAATAGAGTTGGTCTGACTCACCATCTCATCGGTATAATAGCATTAGTATAACCGATCAACTAAAAGGTTGGCCTAATACATTGACCGCAATCCAACAAATAAAGTTGATCTGATCCACCATTCCATTGACATTACTACATCGGTGTGTCTAGTACATTGAAAGGATGATCTAATATATTGATCCTGAATCAACTATTATAGTTGGTTTAATGTGCTAACTACGAAATGCCAAGTTAGTTTTGTCCTATTGTATCATTGGTATATGTGAAACAGCATTGTCGATTTCTTGAAGGTTATTACAATAGACGGGATTGATCTGTAAAATTTGAACTTGGCATTCTCCAGAAAAAAAGAAAAGATTTCATTGATGATTGATTAAAAGAAATAACATTGATTTAGTGGAAGCGCACGGTTACAGGTACTACTTAGTCTTTTCCTCAATTGGATTAGGGGTCGGTGCAAGGATGGTTGTCTCTTGAACTTGTACTCCTTCAGCTGAAGGGACTATCAGATCATTGATCGGCTTTTTTACTTCATCTTCATCTATTTTCATGGTCTCATCTATGGTAATAGAGGAAATATCAAGATCAGGATATAACTTTTTGATCTTCTCAATACAGTCTCCAAAACCGATCCTATAAACTTCTGCTCCCGCTTTATCCATTTCGTCATTGAAAGCCTCGGATTTTTTGAATTCATCAACTACGTGAAGGTTTTCTTGGATCGTCGAAGTAACCTTTTGTTCAACTTGTTTTAGTTTCTGTTCAAGAAGGGCAACTTTCTCTTCTATATCGGACTTTTGAATCATTATTTTAGCATAAGTACAGGTTTTCTCTTCTATTGCTGTTTCCGCCAGTTGAAGCTTCTTCCTCTTGTTCTTTGCATCAGCCAGAAGCTTCATGGCTTGGTCTTCAACTATCTTTACTTATTTCTTCAATGCAAGTTCGCTGAGGTGGCCTGGATTAACCTTGATTCTAAGGCCACTCGACATGCATCCACCTTATCTCTCCCTTCTCTAACCAACGTCAACTGATTTTGAAGGTCTATTTGAGAATCGGTCGATCTGAGTAAGTTTTCTTCGATCATGGAGATGTCATTTATGAAATGACAAAAGGAGTGAAGATGAAATTAGAAACAGAAATAGAAAATTCTTCAAAGGAAGAATTGACATTTACTTTTAGTATTCCTGGATAAATGGAGGAGAAAATATCTCCTGCTCCACGCTTATGTGTTGCTTCCCAATCCTTCAGAAGAATGGTAGATTGTAACACAGTCTTTGCAAGTTTTGGGTTATCAAAACCTGTATCTGCAACAAGTACTTGAATACCTTTATCGGCCTCGGGTTTGGATGTCGCTTTGACGATCGAAGCTTTACCTTTCTCTACTAGAGTTGGTCTGTTAGATGGACCGCTATCTTGTTTTCTCGACGAAGGTTCAAGCAAATGTAACTTCTCTTCATCAGAAGAAGACATGATATATTCGGGAGATTTTTGGTTAGTAGAAGTTTTGGAGATGCTTTTTGGTAAACGAGCTCTTTTCACACATGTTTTATTTGGCTCTTTCTTTGAAGGCCTGATGAAGCCTCTCGCTATCTAGTTTTATTTTTGAAATATGCTGAAAATTTTTTAAAAGTTTCTTAAAACAAGGTGTTCGAAGAGGGAGATGCTCAAATTGTTTAAAGTGAAATTGGCCTGAAAAGCAGGCCTAAAATCCTTTTATATAAGGAGTACCAACGATCAGGATTTATGATCCAAATCTCAAGTAGTCTCAAGATTATGACACGTCTATATCCCTCATTTGGTGGGAATCATATGTCATTACTGATTCTCAGAAAATTAGTTATGGAAAGAGAAAAGACAGTAATTGGTTTGAATTTAAATTGTGTAGGTTTCTAGAATACTGACCGGCATGATTTTGTGATCAGCAGAATAACTACCCTTCCAATGAGAATGTAAAATTTGATAAAAATGATACACCTTTTTTGTTATCGCGTATCAGAATTGACATCCAAAATATCATATGGAATATCTCTTTCTCAAAAAAGAATGAAAGAAGAAATGAGAGATATTTGATAGGTCTGATTAAAAGATCGGATTATTATAGGCTCCAATAGGCCAGAAAGTTAAGGAAATGATATATTGCCATGTTACCCTCAAGGGTCGACTGATTTGAAGAGATCAGCTCTCTTAATGGTACGACAATCAATAATCTTATTTTCTTCGGAAGAATCGGGTAACTATATTTCCAAGAAGCTTTCCTTGTCAATGATTTTAGTTTATCAAATTTTCTTAAATGAAAAATTGATTTGGTCAGATTTTCCAGAATACATTAATGCTATTTATAATTTGGTCATATTATATGATCATTTATCTTATTCGGATAATTTCATAGTAGGACAAGTTTTTTCTAAAAATCATCTATTCTTTATGTGTCCGATGGTCCCATACTTAGAAAAAAATTTTACTTGTGAAAGTTTGTCAAACGATTTATCTTGTTTGATGTTGACTAAGATTTTTCTTAAAAGAGTATTTGTTTTGTTTAAAGTTTAACAATTTTTGATAAGTCAATTTGTCTATATTAGTTAGCATTAATTGCATGGTCATATGATCTGAAAGAAGAAAGAAAAGGATTTTCTATCATTCAATATCAACATTAAAAATAGAATAAGGTAGTACATCAGTTGTACATTAATTTTCTAAATTTTATTCAAAAGTCGTTGCATTGACGTCTCTGGCCTACTCCGGAGCGGGGATTAGTACTGCTGTATCTTGAGTCGGGACATTTCGCATCGACTCTTCAACTTGGTTTTCGATTTGCTCTTCAGCCTGATCCTCTTTATCGGATTCATTGGATTCTTCTATTATTTTGGAGACGTCCAGATCTGGATAATATTTTTTCACCTTTTCCAAACAGTCCCCATAGACGATGTCGTAACTCTCGACCCCTGCTTCATGAAGTTTATCTTGAAAAGCCGATGACTTCTCGTAATTATTGATGGCCTCTCTAACAGCTAGTTCTGCTTTCTTTTATGCTAATAAGGCCCTTTCTTTGATTTTTTCAGATTTAACTGTAGCCAATCGAACTTTCTTCTTTTTTCTTCTTTAACTTCGACTTTGCATCGGCTAACTTGAGTTGGGCTATTTTGAGCTGCTTCTCCAAAGTAGAAACATGGACTGTACTTTGTTCTAGTTTCTTTTTCACAGCCAGTTTTAGTTCTTCGATGACTTCTTTCTCCACCTTGGCCGCATCATCTCATTACGCATCGCTTGGCAGAGTCGGTCGAAGCTCATTAAGCTTTCCTCCATTATAGTTACTCAATGAACAAACTGCATATTTCACAATAGACTTGATCGGATTTTGAAAAGATCATTTAAACAATTATTTAAAATAAAGTTTAGTATTGTACCTTCAGCATAGTAGGGTAAATTGACAAAATTGTTTCGTCTATCTGTTGAGATTTAGTTATCTCCCAGTCTTTCGGGAGAATGATGGCCCTTAGAAGAAGACAGGCCAACTCTGGATCGTTCAGACCCGATTCATCTATGAATACATTAAAGTTAATGATGGCATCTTCTATGGAATGTCTTTCTTCTTTTTCCACCATTGAAGCTTTCCCCTTGTCAGCTTGACAAGTTGGGGATGATGATGGGCCGATGATAGGAATTCTGGCCGATCGCCTCTCTTGTGTTGGAGGTTGAAGGGTAGCAGATATGGGCATGTCATTATCATCATATACACTCACTATTATATGGGAGATTCGGGTGCTGATGGGATAGTTGATCTTATTTTTCTTGGTTTCTTCGACTCTCCTCTCCGATCAGTCGGAGCAGCCATAGCTTTTCTCTTCTTCGACATCTGCCAAAGTCTTTAAGCATCTATCATGATGGTCGTATCTACATAATCCGACAAATCGAGTGTTAGAATCAATTATCATCGAATAAGTGAAAGAGCAATATCAATAATAAGATACCAAAAGAAGGGTGAGGGCCGATATCAGCTGAATACAGTCCCCTCTTGTTAAGAAGCTCCTTTATTAGGGGGATCTCCATCCCCGTGAGCTTCTCGAAGTCTTCTTTATCTGCTGATAATACTTTCTTACCATCGTTCAATATTAAATGGGGTTCTTTCCGATTGATATTAAAGTCCCATGGAATCTTAGATATTTTATAAAAGAAACAAGGCTTCCAGCCATGAATGGCCGAAGGAAGTCCTACTATGAGTTTCTGACCATGGCGGGGATTAATCACCCACCATCCTTGGTCGTGGAAATCCCTTTTTAAAATAAAAAGAGTAGTGAAAAGCGAGGTTCTGGGTGTTATATCGGCATCCTTACAAAGAATTAAGATGGCACAGATTATTCTAATACTATTAGGGGTCAGTTGGGCAGGAAGTACATGGTATAATTTGAAGATATGGATAAAGAAGGGATGAAGTGGAAATCTGAGACCGGCTTTAAGATGTTCTTTGTAAATTGCAAGGCTGCCTGGGGGTGGTTGATCTATTTATCCTTCGAGATCTGGGATGATTACTGCAAATTTGTCAGAGATATTGTAATATCTCTGTAACGTAAGAACCCTATGTTCAGTTAGAGAGGTTCTAATGGCATCTATCCTAATTGATTCAGCTTGGTTATTCTTCTTCTTCTGAGAAGTAGAACCTTTGGGTTCATTGGTGCGACTGACTTCTAAGATCGTAGCCATGGAAAGAGAAGAAGAGATAAAGGAAGATTAACTTGAAAGAAAAGGAAAAGAAGAGGAGAAGCTGACCTAAAAGAAGTTTCTTTGCTCCTAAAGGGTGAAAAACTGAAATGGAAGAAAACCTATTTGATTAGAGGAGATGATGTTTATATAGTAGCATATGACGGTTAAGATTTCTTCCTCAAATGATGAGTTTGGTTCTGATTGTACCACCCATCTCTAATATCCGATGGAAAGATACAACTCTTCGAAAAATCGAAGCGACTATTCATAATTCGATAGTGGATGTAGCTATGACATGACGCTTGCACTTATTCGACGATGGTGATCTTTCAGCCTTTGTAAATTTCAAAACTAATAATAATGGCAGTCGATTACGATACAGCTTTCAATTTTGTAACCGCTTTTCCAATAAGGGATTGACACCTCATCAAGGTGCTCTGCTCGAAATATGAGCATTGATTTTTTTAAAAAAAACAAAGAAAAGAGGAGGGGAGAAAGTGCAAGTACCATATTTTTCCTTCTGTCAGCTTTTGACATTCATTTAATGAATTCAGAAGCTGGGGGGACTAGTGTTAAGATATGGCAGATTTAACCTATTTGTGTTGAGTCGACTAAAGTGAATATGGTTGATCGAATAATGGATCAGCTTCCGAGAGGCATGAAGCCGATCGATGCCCAAAAGGCACACGGTCGATCGACACTCAAGGGAAGTGAAGTCGATCGATGCCCAAGAGGTACAAGGCCGATCGATGCCCAAGAGGCATAAGGCCGATCGATGTTCAAGGGGAATGAAACCGATCAATGCCTAAGAGGCATAAGGCCGATCAATGTCCAAGAGGCACAAGACTGATCGATGCCCAAGAGATGCAAGGCCGATCAAATGCTCAAGAGGAGTTTATTATTTAGGCTGACTTAAGTATACATCCGATTGATGTTTAAGCTTGACTTAATAAGTCAACCATGATGTTATGTTGTCCAATTTGACAAGTTGGTCATGGAGCATAAACAATATGGACCCTAACTAATGACGATTATTTTGTGTACATGATGGTCCACTAACGAACTAACCATTCACAGTTTTCTCAACTGAATTCGGTTAGGATCATAGCTTATAAATATCGATGAGTAAAGGGCTTCCGGGGGTGAGTAAATACAAGCAACATGAACTCTTGCACACCCTAAACTCAATTTTTTCTCAGATCTTATTTGTTTAGTCCAGACCCTGTGACTGACTTGAGCGTCGGAGTATCCCCCCACCGGAGCCTTCCCGGTGAGTGGATTTTCTTGTAGGATTGGAAGGAGATCGATCTAGTGGACGAGGGTACTCACCAATCAATGAAGAAGAGCTAGATCTGCAAGGTGAAGCTATCATCAACAATCTTGTCAAAGCTTGGGAGCCACATCAATCTGGATACAACACATATAGATATATACATATTGATATGGCAGAATGCTGACGTGTAATCCCTGTCAGATGCCATGTCAAAAAAAGCTACCACGACTGACACTCCTCCTCGAACTCCTTCGTCGGGTCGAGCTCCTTCAGAATGTCGAAGTGGCCTGTCGAAGCCGAGTTCCGTCCTCTGCCAGGTCGGCTCCCGCAATGATGCAGAACGAAAGCTCTGATACCAAAAATGATGCATAACAAAGAGATGATGCGATGCGGAAGTAAATTAAGACTAATTCTTTTATATATATATATATTTTCAGAAGTCGGCTTAGACTCAAAAAAAAGTTAAACTAAATTGAAAGAAAATATATAATAATTGAAAGCACAATTCAAAGAAACTAGATTATCAGAGTAGTTCAGAAGTAAAGGATCGCTGGGGGTTGAGAAACTCCCAGACCTAGGGTTTGGCTCTAAACTTTCAACAGGACAGAACTAAAGAGAAGGGAAGGGTTATGTACCAGGTAGTGATCTTCACAGAGTTTGGTGGAAGGACTCTCTCGAGCAAATTGTTGGATCCTCGGATTCGGATATCTTCGCAATGGATCCTCCAATACTGGTCCTTTGGCAGAGTTGGCTTCTCCTGAACTCAGGATCTGGGAAAGAAGAAGAACAAGTTAAGGAACTAGATACTTAAAGAAAGGATTTACCAGATAAGAAGAACTTGAAAAATTGATATTGCTGAAATCCTGATTCTCCTGGATGCTGATCTGACTTCCTCTAGGATTTGCTCTGTATTCGAAGTAGCCGATCTGGACCTGGATGCTGGTGGTCGGCCTCTACTTGGAAGAGAGGGGCCGTGAGATGATGAGGTAGATTAGGGTTTGGATGATTGGTGGAATGAAGAAGATGATGCCGGCTAGGGTTTGGAATTGAAGTGGCTAATCTAGGGTTTTGGTAGGGTTTTGGGGTTGGAAATCTCACACCTCCTTAAGGTTCCTAGGGAACTCGGATTTACTCCCTCACGGAGCTCAACACTTGAATACAAGTGCGGAAGAGAGAAACACAAAGTTGCTCACACAGAAATTGATTTCATTCATCATTTGTTTCTAAAACTTACAAGAGGGGTTTATTTTATAGGTCTTTACAAGAGGTCAGGATTTTACATCTTCCCATGTGGGATTAATAGGGTGGATCTTCAAATTAGGTTTGTAGAATCAATTCCTCCTCATATGGCCGGTCAAGAGGTTCCATAAGTGTTGATTGATGGCTCCAAATGGTAAGTAGGTGGCGCCTCCTAGCCTTGCCCTTCAAGAAATTTTTTTTTCCTTCCATGGCTCAACTCTTTTGGACACCTCCTTTTCTTTCTCCCCAAGTCATGGCTCTTCCCAACTTTGCTTTGGGCTTTTTAGGCATGGATTGGGCTCCCCCTTGAAGTGTTTCCCAAGAAATGCTTCTTTCCTCCTTTAGCTTGGCCTTTTAAGGTACATATGGGATGCCTCCTTGATTTTTGCTTCAAGAAAAATTCTTGCTCCCTTGGGTGTGGGGACCAAGACACTGGGATGGAGATGTGGCACCTCCTGGACTCTGGCGTGTGGCTGGGAGTGTGGCGCCCACTTGCTTGGGCTTGGGAGAAAATGTGGCACCCTGGAGAAGACCTAGACCACTCACTAGGACTTGTACTGAGTCAACATGACTCAACAAAATTTAAATTGCAGGGAAATACATACTCAAAAAAAATTGAGTTGACCAAGTCAACTTTTATTACAAAACCAGAAAATCCTAATTCTTCGGGCAAGGTCAATCAGAGTTCCAGATGGAGCCCTGAAGTCTTCTCCTGAGTCTGGTGCCCGCACCAATTCTCCCGGGGTGGGAGGAACTCGACCCTGTCGAGTATGGATCAAGTTGGCTCTGGTATCTCTCCAAGAGGTCTGGGTCCAATTCTTGTAATTCTTCTCGGGAGATCCAAAAGTCATCAGAATCTGGCCTTCCTTGCCAGCGGACCAGGTATCTTTGATATCCTCGATTACGAATAGAGATAACCTGATTATCCAGGATCTTTTCAATCTGCTCTTTCCTCATAGGCCAATTTGTTGGTGGACACACAGGGTTGGGTTCACTCTCAAGAGCAGGATTAGGTTCAAAAGGCTCACTGGGAATCACAGCTGGCTCTCTATACTCTACTAGGTCTGTAATGTTGAAAGTGGAGCTAATGCCTAGTTCTGAAGGCAACTCGAGCACATAGGCATTGGACCCTACTCTCTTCACCACTCTACATGGTCCAGCTCCTCTAGCATGTAACTTTCTAATGGTTCCAGGAAGAAACCGTTCAGGCCTTAACCTAATCATTACATAGTCTCCCTCAATAAAAGTTTTGACTCGCCTTTGAGAATCAGCCAACTTCTTATAAGTTTCATTACTTAAATTTATTTTGGCATGAATTTCTTTATGCAAGTCTTTTATATGCTGTGCAAAAACTTCAACAGACTCAGAGACTCGTGTGTGGACTGGTAAAGGGGCTAGGTCAAGAGGTGTGTTAGGTTTGTAACCGTGCATAATTTCAAATGGACTCTTACCTGTGGACCTATTGACTGAGTCATTGTATGCAAATTCAGCTCTAGGTAAGTACAAATCCCAGTTCCTAATGTTTTCATCAACAAGACACCTTAACAGATTGCCTAAACTACAGTTCACTACTTCGGTTTGGCCATCAGTTTGGGGATGATAGGCAGTTGAAAACTTAAGTTTTGTCCCTAACTTATGCCAAAGGGTTTTCCAGAAATAGCTAGTGAACCGGACATCCATATCTGAAACAATTGTCTTAGGTAGGCCATGAAGTCGAACTATCTCATTAAAGAACAGGGTGGCTACCTTAGACGCATCAAATGTTTGGGAACAAGGCAAGAAATGGGCCATCTTGGAAAATCGGTCGACTACAACACAGATAGAGTCATGCCTCCTCTGGGTCTTAGGCAAACCTAACACAAAGTCCATGCTCACATCTTGCCAAGGACGATCTGGGACAGGGAGTGGGGTATAAAGGCCAGTGTTCTGTTTTTGCTGTTTAGCAACAGCGCAGGTCCGACACCTAGCCACAATGTGTGCTACATCTCTTTTTAAGCTAGGCCAGAAAAAGTGGTCTTCAATAGCCAGGGTGGTCTTGTCTTTTCCGAAATGGCCAGCTAGACCTCCAGCATGAATTTCCCAAATCAAGAATTCCCTAAGAAAAGTTCTTGGGATGCAAAGCCTATTTTTAAAGAACAAAAAGCCATCTAAAAGGGTATAATCCTTATGATCACTAGATGGTCCTTGAGCTAGATCCTGGTACACGGTCTTAAAATCCGGACACGACTCATATTCCTCTTTGATCTGCTCAAACCCTATGACTTCAGCCCTAACAGAATTCAATAACAAAGATCGACGACTAAGGGCATCAGCTACCTTATTTTCAGTCCCAGCCTTATGTTTCAAAATAAAAGTATAGGACTGGATATACTCTACCCACTTAGCATGCCTAGGGTTAAGCTTCTTCTGGGAATTCAAGAATCTAAGAGCCTCATGGTCCAAAAATAGCACAAATTCCTGCGGTAGCAAATAATGTCTCCAGTAACGCAAAGCTTGCACTACCGCATAAAATTCCTTATCATAGGTAGAATACCTAAGCTTAGCATCATTAAGTTTTTCACTAAAGAATGCTACGGGATGGTTCTCTTGGCTTAGGACTCCACCTATACCTACTCCTGAAGCATCACAAGCAACCTCAAATACTTTAGAAAAGTCGGGTAACCTCAAAATGGGTGCCTGGGTCATCCTATCCTTAAGATCTAGGAAGGCTTTATGGGCTGCTTTAGTCCACTAGAATTCTCCCTTCCTAATACAGTCTGTGATAGGAGCAACTACAGTACTAAACCCCTTGATGAATTGCCTATAGAAGGTAGCCAAGCCATGGAAACTTCTGACTTCATGCACACTGGTCGGCTCTGGCCATTCTACTATGGACCTAATCTTTTCTGGATCGGCAGCCACGCCGTCAGGGGTTACTACAAAACCAAGGAAGATAACTCTACTAGTCATGAATTCACACTTTTTGAGATTACCGTAGAGACTATCATTCCTCAAAACTTGGCAGACTTGTCTAAGGTGGCCTAGGTGGTCTGCAGGGGTCTTACTATAGATCAGGATGTCATCAAAATAGACCACTACAAACTTCCCTATGAAAGCTCTAAGCACCTGGGTCATAATCCTCATGAAAGTACTAGGGGCATTGGACAACCCAAAAGGCATAACAACCCATTCGTAGAGACCATCCTTAGTTTTGAAAGCGATTTTCCACTCATCCCCTGGTCTAATCCTAACCTGATGGTAGCCGCTCTTGAGATCAATTTTGGAAAAAATCATTGCATCGGCCATCATATCTAGCATGTCATCTAGTCTAGGGATGGGGAACCTATACTTGATTATGATTTTGTTGATGGCATGACTGTCAACACACATCCTCCACGTGCCATCCTTCTTTGGGGTCAGTAATGCAGGGACTGCATAAGGGCTAAGACTCTCTCTAATGAACCCCTTCCTCAACAATTCTCCAACCTGCTTTTGCAGTTCCTTATGTTCAGATGGATTCATCCTATAATGGGGCAAGTTGGGTAAAGTAGCTCCTGGGATCAAATCTATGGAATGCTGGATATCCCTAAGAGGTGGAAGGTGGTCTGGCAGATCCTCGGGAAAAACATCCTCAAATCTTCTAACAAAGGCTTAACTTCCTGAGGGGCTCTGAGGGTGTAGGAGTCCTAAGTTCCTTAGCAGTCAACAACCAAATGGGTGACCCACTATGAATTTCTTGTTCTAGATCCTTAGCACTAATTAGGTTCACTCCAGTCTTCATTTCTTTGACCTTATTGGGTCCTTTAGCTACCTTGTCCTTAGGGGAAACTGAATGGATTGTGATTTTCTTTCCATTAAAACTAAAGACACAGGTATTGGATTTTCCTAAGAGGGTGGCATCATGATTATATAACCAAGGTCTTCCAAGAATTATACTGCTCACCCCCATGGGAAAGACATCACACCAAATCTTCTCTTGATAGGATTGCATTTGGATTTGGACCTGACATCTAGACTGGATAGGTATAGAGGTAGAGTCTACCCAAGAAACCTTATAGGGATTGGGGTGGGGGACTGGGATTAAGCCTAACATTTTGACAGTGCTAGCAGAAATGGCATTCACACAGCTCCCACTATCTATGATGATCTTACATACCTTATCCCCTAGTTTAAGGAAAGTCTGTAGGATGTTAGTCCTACGCCAATCCTCCTGAACTCTATTCTGGGACAGGATGCATCTCACAACCCCTAACTGGTCAGACTCTGTGGATTCCTCCTCTCCTTCATACTCATCAACCAAATTCATTCCGGCCTCATAAACTTCTTCTTCAAATTCTTCATTGGGCCTGGAATTATCTTCCTCTCCTTCTTCTATGTAAAGGGATCTACGAGGGCACTGGATAGAAACATGACCTATCCTATGGCACTTAAAACAAGCTATGGCTGTGCACTGGCTGGAGATATAACCGGGCTTCTGGCACTTAAAACAGGTGATACTAGGGGTTCTCTGGGTGTCAGGTGCCTTACCTTTGTCCATGGGCCTAGGGGTGGGAATACCCTGACTAGGTTTGCTAGGGGTAACTTGGCTAGGTCCATTTCTTGGGATTGGGGCACTAACCCTAGAAGGCATAGGTCCTCTCTGAAACTTCTCAGTGTTCAGTGCAATCTGATAGGCTTGGTCTAGGTCAGTAACCTCTCTCAGAAACAATTTCCTCTTAATGTCTTCCCTAAGTCCAGCCCTAAACCTAGACAAAGTGACCTCATGGGCTTCACTCACATCACATCTCATCAGGTATTCATCAAAGGTGGTTATGTAGTCTGAGACAGATCGGTTCCCTTGTTTCAAGGTTTGCCATTGGTCTAACAGATTCTGCTGGTATGAAATGGGTAGGTACTTATCTCTAAGCTTCTCTTTCATACCCTGCCAAGTGGTTATGGGCTCAACATTTCGTCTTCTAGTGGTTAGCTCAATGTTCCCCCAATATAACCTAGCTTGACGTACTAACTTCATCTTGGCAAACTTGAACTTCCTTTCCTCAGACATGGCATACCACTCAAAGTACTGGTCCATCTCACCCTCCCAATCAAAATACACCTTAGGGTTTAAGCTACAATCAAAAGTGGGTGCATCTAATTTGATATTCCGAATGAACCTATCATCTCTATCTTCAGGCTCTGGGTCAGGCCTCCTATGATTAGGTTCAAGATCTCTGTATAAAGGTCTTCTAGGCTCCTGGTGTGGGTGAGGTTGAGGCACATTAAAATATGGGTCATGAGTCCAATTCTGATGCCTAGGTTCCTCAAGTACTTGGATTCAATCCCTAAGCTGGGTAAAATTCTCATTCATATCCTGACTCAATTTGTTCATACTTTCAGTAAGAGCTCTAACCATGGCCTCTAAATCAGGTTGGGTTTGACCAGGTTGGTAGGGTACTCCATTCCGGGTAGACATGATGATGCAAACAAACACACCAAATGAGACTCGACTGAAATGACTACGGGCTAACTAGACCTAGAGCCCAAACTAGATGCCCAGTCAGAGTGGCAAGCTAGCCTGTAGTAACTCGAGACTCAGCCAGGCAGGTGTAAGGGGAGTGTTAGGTCCCTAAATGCCAATCCTAGACACCAATCAGAGATTGGCCAGGTAGGCGGACCAGCACACAAACCCTTCGGGATAGAATCCCTGAACCACCGTTCTAGACACTGAGTACAAAGCACACACAGAGTAACTAGACAAACTGACTCAACACTAGCCTAGACCCGACTTGTTGGTGTCCCTAGCCCACTAGGGCAAATTAAGTCTAATAAATTTTAAACTTAGGCTTAGGATCGAATGAATGGGTGGTGGTTTTGGGCTAAGGAGAGGTTATCAACTCCTTCCCTTATCTTAGATGCTCAATTGCCCTTAAGATGAATTAGGAGATGATCACCCAAAAAAAAAAATTAAATTGCAGAAACACAGAAATAGAGTTGCTGTAATTTAACTCTCAGAAATTCCAAAGAAACCAATAAATTACAAAAAAATTATGTAAAATAGTTTCAATTATACTGGTTCTAGCAAAACAAAAACAATGTAATTTAGAGTTACCTTTAATGAGAAACAATTCCTACAACAGGGTAGTTACAAACTGAAAACAGAATGCTTCCCCCATTTACAATTCTTGCTACGAAGTTGTAACCCAGCGGATCCCCTACACGCCCTAGGAACACCCTGTGGAATGGGAAGAGGAGGCTTGCACCTTGCTTCGTTCCTAGGATCGGACGTCCTGGGGAGTCTACTTCGAGCAGACAAAGTAAAAAAGAGAGACACTCAAAACATGCAAGCAAGTCAGAAACCCTAGACAGGGCTCTGATACCAAAATGATGCAGAACGAAAGCTCTGATACCAAAAATGATGTAGAACAAAGAGATGATGTGATGTGGAAGTAAATTAAGACTAATTCTTTTATATATATATATATATATATTTTCAGAAGTCGGCTTAGACTCAAAGGAAAGTTAAACTAAATTGAAAGAAACTATATAATAATTGAAAGCACAATTCAAAGAAACTAGATTATCAGAGTAGTTCAGAAGTAAAGGATCGCTGGGGGGTTGAGAAACTCCCAGACCTAGGATTTCGCTTTGAACTTTGAACAGGACAGAACTAAAGAGAAGGGAAGGGTTATGTACCAGGCAGTGATCTTCACAGAGTTTGATGGAAGGACTCTCTCGAGCAAATTGTTGGATCCTCGGATTCGGATATCTTCGCAATGGATCTTCCAATACTGGTCCTTTGGTAGAGTTGGCTTCTCCTGAACTCAGGATCTGGGAAAGAAGAAGAACAAGTTAAGGAACCAGATACTCAAAGAAAGGATTTACCAGATAAGAAGAACTTGAAAAATTGATGTTGCCTGATCTGACTTCCTCTGGGATTTGCTCTGTATTCGAAGTAGCCGATCTGGACCTGGATGCTGGTGGTCGGCCTCTACTTGGAAGAGAGGGGCCATGAGATGATGAGGTAGATTAGGGTTTGGATGATTGGTGGAATGAAGAAGATGATGGCGACTAGGGTTTGGAATTGAAGTGGCTAACCTAGGGTTTTGGTAGGGTTTTGGGGTTGGAGATCTCACACCTCCTCAAGGTTCCTAGGGAACCCGGATTTACTCCCTCACGGAGCTCAACACTTGAATACAAGTGCGGAAGAGAGAAACACAAAGTTGCTCACACAGAAATTGATTTCATTCATCATTTGTTTTTAAAACTTACAAGAGGGATTTATTTTATAGGTCTTTACAAGAGGTCAGGATTTTATATCTTCCCATGTGGGACTAATAGGGTGGATCTTCAAATTAGGTTTGTAGAATCAATTCCTCCTCATATGGCCGGCCAAGAGGTTCCATAAGTGTTGATTGATGGCTCCAAATGGTAAGTAGGTGGCGCCTCCTAGCCTTGCCCTTCAAGAAAAATTTTTTTTCCTTCCATGGCTCAACTCTTTTGGACACCTCCTTTTCTTTCTCCCCAAGTCATGGCTCTTCCCAACTTTGCTTTTGGCTTTTTAGGCATGGATTGGGCGCCCCCTTAAAGTGCTTCCCAAGAAATGCTTCTTTCCTCCTTTAGCTTGGCCTTTTAAGGTACATATGGGGCGCCTCCTTGATTTTGGCTTCAAGAAAAATTCTTGCTCCCTTGGGTGTGGGGACCAAGACACTGGGATGGAGATGTGGCACCTCCTGGACTCTGGCGTGTGGCTGGGAGTGTGGCGCCCACTTGCTTGGGCTTGGGAGAAAATGTGGCATCCTGGAGAAGACCTAGACCACTCACTAGGACTTGTACTGAGTCAACATGACTCAACAAAATTTAAATTGCAGGGAAATACATACTCAAAAAAAATTGAGTTGACCAAGTCAACTTTTATTACAAAACCAGAAAATCCTAATTCTTCGGGCAAGGTCAATCAGAGATCCAGATGGAGTCCTGAAGTCTTCTCCTGAGTCTGGTGCCCGCACCATGAAAGATCGAAATGCCTAGGCCGGAGCCGAGCGATCTCCTCCACCGGATTGAGCCCTTCGAAGTCGAACCCTGCCTTCCTCCACCAGGTCGAGCCTCCTCGAAGTCGAGCCCCTTGGCCTGGAGTCGAGCCCAGCCCTCCTCCGCCAGGTGGAGCCCCTTCAAGGTCGAGCCCCTCGGAGTCGAGCCCTACCCTCCTTCGCCAGGTCGAGCCTCCTCGAAGTTGAGCCCCTTGGTCCGGAGTCGAGCCCAGCCCTCCTCCGCTAGGTGAAGCCCCTTAGAGGTCGAGCCCTGCCTCTCCAGTTCAGCCTCCACCTCGGACAAAGGTGCCAGCAACCAAAGGGGTGATGCCGTCCTCTTTGTATGCTGACGAGTCACCCGAGGACTGCAAGGAAGCACCCATCAGGCCGTGATGATCACTCCCTGCTGCCACTTACACTAGAAGAGGAGGAAGCTCCCTGATCGAGGCACCGCGCTCTCCACCAACAGTCTATACCACCTGAAAGAGGAAGTCAACCAAGAGATTCGAATCCCGGGGGTGGCTGCCCCTCGATCGAGGCCCTGCCAAGTTTTCCAGAATGGAGCGACTGGAAGGAATGTAAGGGTGCATGGCAGGTTTCCTTATCACGAACCAAGAAAGACATTCCGTTCATGGCACGGAACACTGCCGCACGCGCCTGCTGGCACGGGAAAGATTCTGAGGTAGGCATTCAGCAACCACCTAGACTTAAAAGAGCCATCGACAGCCCCAACGGGGAGGTAAGCAAGAAAATAAGCAAGCAAGTAAGAGGGAAGATGCTATACAGGAGAACCATCAAGGAGATTGAGAATTCAGGGCTACCGGAGATCCGTGAGAAGGATCGCCCGGACACAGCCATCCAGCTCTAGTTCACCTCGGCCACTACTTTTCCCGACTCACTTGCACTCTTCTCACACATTATTCACTCCTCCTAGCATAAAGTCCACCTTAGGGGCTCAACTAGGAGGATATGTTCTCCTGGATTGTCACTGACTTGACCATCGGAGTGGCCCCACCGGAATCCCTAGCCTGGATCTCTAACTCTATTTTTCAAGTCTCGAAGAGCAGTCCAGTCCAAAAGACACGAGGGGCGATCCGATGCCGACAGCAGCTACGGACCACAACGATCTTGGCAGCAACAGATTGGCACGCTAGGATGGGGGGACGGTAGGTCCTTTGTTCTAAAAGCCAGCCCCTCTGCAAGCAAGTCCACCGGGAAGATGGTGACGACGCGAGCGAGAGAAGTCTCTACCAGCCGTGCGGGAGATCCCCTTTTGGTGGGGACACCGGAGGCACCAGAATAAGATAGAGGCTTTTCAACCCTCTGTGAATTGATCAATAATTTATGAGTCCATCTGTAATAAGGGCTTAGCCTATCTGAATTCATTTTAGTTGTTATTTGAGTCTTTTGAGTTTCAGTTCTGTACTAGTCAGCTCATGTTGAGCTAGTTCAGTCCAGTGTTAGTCAGCTCATGTCGAGCTAATTTTATTTTATTTTTTAGTCCTGTCCAAGCATACTGAAGACTCAAGACTATATCATACAAGTGAAGACCAAGTCCAGCTAGATTGAAGACATGAAAGTATAGCTCAAGTCCAACCCAGCTTGAAGATTTGAAGACCCCAGGAGGAAAATTCAGAAAACCCTGATTTCTTGCAGATGCCCTCCAGATGCCCATATTCCCTTCCAGATGCCAAAGTATATTCATAGATAAGGGCATCCATGATTCTAGAGGTCCATCTGCATCCTAGCCCAAAGAAATCAAGCCCAGGCGCCAATCCCAAGCCCCTAAGAAGCAAGATACCAGGGAATATTCCTGCTACCTGGCTACCAGGCCATCCCAGCTTCCAGAGGCCCAAACCCATGTGCCCGAGCCCCTTTGGGCCGACCCCTTGCTGCTCTTAGAAGCCCAACATGCCCCCCTAGGCGTCCTTGGAGTGTTGACCAAGTCAAGAGAATTTTTAGGGATTTTTTCTACCTAATATTTTCTTATTTTCTAGCTAGGGTTTGAGAGGGAAAAGGATTCTTATGTAAAGACTTATGTGCCCTTACTTGGAGCCCAAGGTTAAGGGTCTATTTAATGGACCCTAGCCTCTTGTATGAAGGGAGATTTTGATATGAAATAAACCTTGAGTTATTCTATTGTTTTGTGTGATTACCCTGCTGTGTACATAAAGGGGTTTGAGAGTTCTTCTTCCCGGTGTTTGCAATCATCTTCCTGCCGCCAACCATCCTTCCAGCCCCCTCCAAAACTTTCTTCCCATTGCTGTTTTTCTTTGTTTTCTTGATTTCCTCTGAGTTTTCTAATCCCTGACAGGTCATTTGCAGGTCCCCGAGTTCCTACGAACCCAACAACTCCATCCAAGCCTCAAACGGACCACCGAGCAGAAAGCCGGGCATCCGCGGGTCTTTGGCTCGGTTTTTCAGGCCGCATCCATCGAGGAACGAGAGACCCCTTTGCTGCAATCTTCACCGGGCACTTCAGACATTGTCAGGTACACCCCCTCTACCTTCAGTCTTTATATTGTAGGAGAACTTGCCCTAACCGAGGCTTCTCAGACCCGGCGATCCTTCTTTAGTACTTTTCTAGGTTCTAATCTGCATGCTTGGATTCAAAAATTCATACAAAATTCTCTACAACTAATTTTGATATAAAATTTGGGAATTAATCACCTAACCCAACATATAAAACATACAAAAAAATTGCATGCATATTAGTCCCGCATCATTTGGTATCAGAGCTTAGATTAGGGCTTGCTTTCTGCAATTTTTTAGTCCGTATATACTCTGTTCTTTAAATTATTTCTCCCTGATAAAAACTCTAAAAACTTTGAAATTTATTTTTATGGATTTATCATAATTCAGAAAAAGTTTTAGAATTTTTTCAGATTTTATTTCGGCCTGTGAATTTTTTGCAAGCTGAAATACAGCCTGTAAATATTTGGCTCTATTTTTTCAGCAAGACAAGTTTGGAAGTTTTAGGGTTTTGTTTAGCATTTTTGCATATCTTTTAATTTTAGTATATTTCCTGCATATTATGCTATAATTTGCACGTTTTCTTCTATTTAAGAAAATACCAAAATAAACAAAAAAATACATATTCTCCAAAAATACCAAAAACATCTAAACCCTAATTTGATCCTCATCTGCCTGCCATCATTGCATAATTTACTTTTAAGGGCACTCTTGCTATATCAGATGGGGGGAGGATTTGATCACCTCTCCTTAGCCCAAAACCACATCCCTTGCATTCGGTCCCAAGCCTTAACCTAAAATTAACTAGACTTAATTTGCCCTAGTGGGCTAGGGACACCAACTGATCGGGTCCGGGCTAATGTTAGATCACCGTGTCAAGTTAACCTGTGTGTGCCTTGTGCTCAGTGTCTAGTACGGTGATTTAGGGATTCAATCCCGAAGGACTTGTGTGCTGTTCCGCCTACCTGGCCAATCTCTGATTGGTGTCTAGGATTGGCAATCAGGGACCTAACACTCCCCTTACACCTGCCTGGCCGAGTACAGGGTTACTATAGGCTAGTTTGCCACCCTGATTGAGCATCTAGTTTTGGACTCTAGGTCTAGTTAGCTATAGTCGGTTTGATCGAGTCTTGTATGAGCATTAGATCAGGAGTCCCATCTCATCCACCATCTCCCTGAACCCATGGATAAGCAGGAAGCTAGGATTCAAGCCCTTATAGACCAAATGGCCCAGATGTCTACCCAGTTAATTACCCAAATGACTCAGTTGACCCAGACCAATAGCCTCAACCCAACTCAACCTAGTGAAACCATAGAGCCCAACCCTATGAGAACCCACTACTCTGACCCATATAGGGAGTCCGATCCTAGGAGAATCCAATACTCTGACCCATATAAGGAGCCCAACCCTAGGAGAATCCCTTACCATGATCCCTACCATGAGGTTGAACCTAGGAGAGACCATCGCCATGACCCTTATTATTATACTGAATCTAGGAGGACCCCAAACCTTGATCCCTACCGTGAGGCTGAACCTAGGAGAGCCCATCGTCATGACCCTTATTATGATATTGAACCTAGGAGGACCCCAAACCCTGATCCCTACCGTGAGGTTGAACCTAGGAGAGCCCATCGTCATGACCCATACTATGATACTGAACCTAGGAGGACCCCAAACCCTGATCCCTACCGTGAGGTTGAACCTAGGAGAGCCCATCGTCATGACCTATACTATGATACTGAACCTAGGAGGACCCCAAACCCTGATCCCTACCGAGAGGTTGAACCTAGGAGAGCCCATCGTCATGACCCATACTATGATACTGAACCTAGGAGGACCCCAAACCCTGATCCATACCTTGAGGCTGAACCTAGGAGAGCCCATCATCATGACCCAATTCCTAAGGTTAGTCCTAGAAGACCCAATCAGGATTTTGTAGACCATGATCATAGATCCTATGCACCCATATCCCATGAGCCTAGTAGACCCAACATCCAATATTCTGACCCACATAGGGAGTCCAACCCTAGGAGAACCCAATATCCTGACCCATATAGGGAGACCAACCTTAGGAGGACCCCATACCATGATCCATCCTTAGAACCTGATCATAGAGCTGACCCAAAATCCTATGACCCCAGATCCTATAATCCCATGACCTATAGATCTGCACCCTTGTCCTATGAGCCCAGAGAATGCATAACCCCTAAGTATCAGCCTAGTACTAGTCAGGTTTCCCCTTGTCAACTTGAATCCCATAGGATTAGTACCCCTAAATATGAGCCCAGTAGTGAGCTACTACCCCTTAGGCAACCTGAACCTACTAGGATTAGTGTCCATAATCAGATACCAGGACCTAGCCAATTTTCTCCTAGCCGACCTTCTCCAACTATTCCTGAGATTGACAAGGCTTACATTAACGCGGAAGTGTATGAAGCTGATGCGAGCCGAGTGGATTAGTATGAAGGAGAAGAGGAGACACCTTTAGTAGACCTAGAATTAGCTGACCAAGTAGATACCCAGGTAGAAACTAACCCAGAGCTAGTTGACCTTGACCACATCCAACCTAAAGCTATAGTGGAAGAACAATTAGAGGAAGAGAACTCTGATACTAGGATTTTACCTGAGGAAACACTAGAAAATGATCTAATTGTAGAGCCTATTCCTAAATTCCATGAACAAGAAGACTTTATTCAGGATTTGGCTTACTTAACCCATTGCCCTCAGGATGAATCCCTTCCTGCCATTCCTAATGAAGATCTCTTCCCAGAAATTGTTGACCCATCTTTTCAAAGCATGGACCTTTTCTTGCCCATAGATATTCCACAATCTCGTAAGATTAGCCTCATTAGTCTAGGATTAGTCCTTGATGCCCCTTCTTTTATCCTACTTTATCCAACTAAACCTTTTTCTCCACCTTACCAGACTAATTCTGAACCCACTTCCTATTCCTATCCTTTCCTGAGTCTTCTCATGTGTCTAGAACTATTAGGTTACATTTTGTTGAGGTTACTAGGTTGCAAGGATCCATAGAGCCCATCCCATTTGCTACCTACTTTTGGCAGACCCTCTGGCACCTATTAGGAGTTACTAGCAAATTTTCTTCTGCATGTCACCCATCAACCACGACTCATGCCCCCATGCCCAAGTGGTAGTTAAGACCTAATAAATCTCTTTAGTCGAGTATATTAGGTGTAGGTTTGAGTCCTTTGAATCATTTGTTAGGAGTCTGCATGTGCCCACATGTTCACCACCTACACTAATTTTAAACAAACTGGCTAATTCCCGAAGATGGATCAAAGAATTTGATGTAGTGGATTCTATCTTGGTTAGGCTTAGGCCTAAAAGAAGCTTCATGCTCGCAGAGCCGGACCTTTTAAAGTGATAGAGAAGGATTGGATCAAATGCCTATGTGTTAGACTTGCCTTCCTTCGGATTTGGGCATTAGTTCTACCTTCAATATTATAGACCTGGTTAAGTATAGGAAACCGGCATCGATACCTAGTGAGGCCTTTGGACCTTTTCCTTTTCATTGTGAGTGATCCTAACCCAGAGTGTCCACTAACAAATTGGCCCGAGAGAGGAGAACGGATCGAGCGTATCCTGGATGATCAAGCCATCACGACCCGGGGCCGTGACTATTAACACTTCCTGGTCCGATGGCAAGGCCGGCCAAAGTCGGACGATTCGTGGATTTCTTGAGAGGACTTGTAGCACCTCAACCCAGACCTCCTCGATAGATATGTGAGCCAGCTTGATCTTCACTCGACAAGGTCGAGTTCCTCCCACCCTGGAAGAATTGGTGGGGACACTGGAGGCACCAGAATAAGACAGAGGCTTTTCAACCCTTTGTGAATTGATCAATAATTTATGAGTCCATCTGTAATAAGGGATTAGTCCATCTGAATCCATTTTAGTTGTTATTTGAGTCTTTTAAGTTTCAGTTATGTACTAGTCAGCTCATGTTGAGCTAGTTCAGTCCAGTGTTAGTCAGCTCATGTCGAGCTAATTTTATTTTTTTTTGAGTCCTGTCCAAGTATACTGAAGACTCAAGACTATATCATACAAGTGAAGACCAAGTCCAACTAGATTGAAGACATTGAAGTATAGCCCAAGTCCAACCCAGCTTGAAGATTTGAAGACCCTAGGAGGAAAATTCAGAAAACCCTAATTTCCTGCAGATGCCCTCCAGATATCCAGATTTCCTTCCAGATGCCAAAGTATATTCATAGATAAGGGCATCCATGATTCCAGAGGTCCATCTACATCCTAGCCCAAAGAAATCAAGCCCAGGCGCCAAGCCCAAGCCCCTAAGACGCAAGATACCAGGAAATATTCCTGCTACCTGGCTACCAGGCCACCCTAGCTTCCAGAGGCCCAAACCCATGTGCCCGAGCCCCTTTGGGCCAGTCCCTTGCTGCTCTTAGAAGCCCAACACGCCCCCCTAGGCATCCTTGAAGTGTTGACCAAGTCAAGAAAATTTTTAGGAATTTTTTTTACCTAATGTTTCCTTATTTTCTAGCTAGGGTTTGAGAGGGAAAATGATTCTTATGTAAAGACTTATGTGCCCTTACTTGGAGCCCAAGGTTAAGGGTCTATTTAAAGGACCCTAGCCTCTTGTATGAAGGGAGATTTTGATATGAAATAAACCTTGAGTTTTTCTATTATTTTGTGTGATTACCCTGCTGTGTGCATAAAGGGGTTTGAGAGTTCTTCTTCCCGGTGTTTGCAATCATCTTCCTACCGCCAACCATCCTTCCAGCCCCCTCCAAAACTTTCTTCCCTTTACTGTTTTCCTTTGTTTTCTTGATTTCCTCTGAGTTTTCTAACCCCTGACAGGTCGTTTGTAGGTCTCCAAGTTCCTACAAATCCAACGACTCCAGCCAAGCCTCAATCGGACCACCGAGCAGAAAGCCGGGTATCCACGGGTCTTTGGCTCGATTTTCCAGGCCGCATCCATCGAGGAACGAGAGATCCCTTCACTGCAATCTTCACCGAGTGCTTCAGACGTTGTCAGGTACACCCCTTCTACCTCCAGTCTTTATATTGTAGGAGAACTTGCCCTAACCGAGGCTTCTCAGCCCCGGCGATCCTTCTTTAGTACTTTTCTAGGTTCTAATCTGCATGCTTGGCTTCAAAAATTCATACAAAATCTCCTACAACTAATTTTGATCTGAAATTCGGAAATTAATTACCTAACCCAACATATAAAACATACAAAAAAAATTGCATGCATATTAGTCCTGCATCACCTTTTCCATGGAGATCCGCACAGTCCAGAAGGAGAGCTCCCCGCTCTAACTCAACTGCCCATGACGGGCCCTCGGCTGGTTGCACTCGCCCAACAGGTGCAGCTTCTCACTACATCAGTGCTCCAACTCCAGTGATGCGGAACTAATATGCATGCAATTTTTTTTATATGTTTTATATGTGGGGTTGGGTGATTAATTCCCGAATTTCAGATTAAAATAAGTTATAGGGAATTTTATATGAATTTTAGAAGATCAGCATGCAGATTAGGACCTAGAAAAGTAGAAAAGAAGGATCGCCGAGGCTGAGAAGCCTCGGTTAGGGCAAGTTCTCCTACAATAAAACTACTGGAGGTAGAGGGGTGTACCTGACAACGTCTGTGAAGATCGTAGCAAAAGGGTCTCTCGTTCCTCGACGGATGCGGCTTGGAAAATCGAGCCAAAGACCCGCGGATACCCGACTTTCTGCTCGGTGATCCGATTGAGGCTTGGCTGGAGTCGTTGGATTCGTAGGAACTCGGGGACCTGCAAACGACCTGTCAGGGGTTAGAAAACTCACAAAGGAACAAGAAAACAAAGGAAAAAACAGCAAGGGAAGGCTTCTTTTGGAGTGGGCGTCCAGGGATCTGAGATGCTTGTTGGTAGCCGGAAGATGATTGCAGCACTGGGAAGAAGAACTCTCGCAAACCCCTTTATGCACACAGCAGGGTATCACACAACTCAATAGAAGAACTCAAGGTTTTCATTCATCAAAAATTCCCCTCATACAAGAGGCTAGGGTCCCTTAAATAGACCCTTAACCTTGGGCTCCAAGTAAGGGTACATAAGTCTTTACATAAGAATCCTTTTCCCTCTCAAACCCTAGCTAGAAAATAAGGAAATATTAGGTAGAAAAATCCCTAAAAATTTTCTTGACTTGGTCAAGACTCCAAGGATGCCTAGGGGGGCGTGTTGGGCTTCTAGGAGCAGCAAAAGGCCGGCCCAAAGGGGCTCGGGTGCATGGGCTTGGGCCTTTGGAAGCTGGGGTGGCCTGGTAGCCAGGTAGCAGGAATATTCCCTGGTATCTTGCTTCTTAGGGGCTTGGGCTTGGCACCTGGGCTTGATTTCTTTGGGCTAGGATGCAGATGGACCTCTGGAATCATGGATGCCCTTATCTATGAATATACTTTGGCATCTGGAAGGGAATCTGGGTATCTGGAGGGCATCTGCAAGAAATCAGGGTTTTCTGAATTTTCCTCCTGGGATCTTCAAATCTTCAAGCTGGGTTGGACTTGTGCTATACTTCCATGTCTTCAATCTAGTTGGACTTGGTCTTCACTTGTATGATATAGTCTTGAGTCTTCAGTATGCTTGGACAGGACTCAAAAAAATAAAATTAGCTCAACATGAGCTGACTAGCATTGGACTGAACTAGCTCAACATGAGCTGACTAGTACAGAACTGAAATAACAACTAAAAATACTCAAATAACAACTAAAATGGACTCAGATGAGCTAAGCCGTTATTACAGATGGACTCATAAATTATTGATCAATTTACAAAGGGTTGAAAAAGCCTCTGTCTTATTCTGGTGCCTCAAGTGTCCCCACCATCCAGCACCAGCACCGTTCCTTGGCCACCCACCAGCAGCCGGGGACTCTCGCGACCCATGCCACAGTGCCCCGCGATAGCCTACGCTCCTTCCAAGGAGGGCCCTCACAGTCGCGGGCCATCGCCGACTGTCGAGGGAGCCACTAGACATCGACGAAAAGGCAACAGGCCAGATCTACTGATCAGGAGAGCCGATCCCCGATGCTCGAGCGGGTAACGACCAAACCCCATCAAGATCAAAAAGGCAAGATCCCCCGTCATGGACACCATCTCATGTCACCTTCTCCATCTCCTTCAGCCTCAGCGGAGGGTTCAACCGATGAGGCCATTAGGCGCATAGCCGAGAAGCGCCTGGAGAAGCAGGAGCGCAAGTTGGTGAAGCTATCCCGCCGGTTTACAAATATGCAGGGCTTCACTGACCAGCCAGCGGGCTATGATGCTCGTCCCCCCTTCTCCCGAGAGATCCAAGAAGAACCGATTTCCAACCAGTTCCGCATACCGCAGGTGGATCCCTACGATGGGACCACTGACCCCCTGGACCACCTGGAAAGCTACAAGGCCCTCATAAGGATCCAGGGGGCCACCGACGCCCTCTTTTGCATTGCCTTCTCGGCAACCCTTCGGAAGGAGGCTTGGGTCTGGTTCACCCACCTCAAGCCAGAAAGCATCGGCTCTTTTGCTTAGCTAGAGGAGAAGTTTATGGCTCACTTCGACGCATATCGGAAGGTGCCACGAGAAGCAGACAGCCTCTTTTCTATCTGACAACAGGACCGCTAGCCCCTACGGGACTACGTGGCCCGCTTTAAGGTTGCCACATTGGAGACCTATAATCTTGATGAGCTAGTCGCCATGCTGGCACTGAAGTGAGGGCTCAGGACCTCCCGCCTGACCTACTCGCTCGACAAGAAACCCCCTAAGACCTACTCTGAGCTCCTCCTTCGAGCCCAAAAGTACATCCACGCCGAGGAGGTGGATCGTACGAGAAGGGAGTTGGACGGGAAGCCACTGAAAAAGCCAACTCCCGTGGAAGCGCCCGGGGTGCGGAGGCTAGGACCCCCAACCCTGAACTTCCGCCAGGGGTCGAGACCGAGGAGCGACCCCGTTTTGGAGGAGAGGTTCACACCTCTCCTCGCCCCAAGGACGAAGATCCTCATGGAGATCGAAGGTGAGTCTTACCTGAAGCGCCTACCTCCAATGAAGCCATCCACTGGCCGTGATAAGATAAAGTACTATCATTTCTATCAAGACCACGGTCACGGTACCGAGAAATACCGCAACCTCAAGAGGGAAATCGAAGAACTCATAAGGAGGGGCTACCTCAGGAGGTACATGGGGGGCAAGGCTCCGACCGAACCTCAAGCGCTCGCCACTCTCCCGTCGGTCCCTGCGATCGACAACCGCCCTACCGAGAAGTCGATGGGGATGATATGCTGGGGAGCCGAGCGCGCTTCCAAGAAGGCCCGGGGGGCAAAGTGTTCTGAAAATGTACTCTCCTTTATGAGAGAAGGGGGAAAATGGAGAAAAAAATGTATATAACGATGCCATGGTCGTCAAGATGATGATCGCGAAGCATCCTGTAAAACAGATTATGTAATAGTGTAAGCTCGACTGATGTCCTTTTTTTTATGCCTTCTCCATAATGAACTTGTCCTTCGCTCAGCTTAGACCTGTGCATGCTCCCCTTGTCGGTTTCATGGGGGACTCAGTAAGGGTTGAGGGAGAAATCACTCTCCCAGTCATCGCCGGGACCCTACCTCGGCAGAGCACTGTTATGATGACCTTCATGGTTGTTAGGCTTCCCTCAGCTTACAACGTGATTCTTGACCACCTGGGCTCAACCTGCTCGACGCCGTCGTTTCTACAAAGCGGCTGTTGGTATAGTTCCCCACCCCCTACGGTATCAAGGAAATGAGGGGGGCACCTCAGCTGGTACAACATTGTCTCCAGACTGTTCCCGGGGCCACAGTCCCCGAGGACAACCCCAGCATGGACGATCTTGACCAAAGGGCGTAGGACCCCAGGGATGGCCCGGTCGAGCGCCTGCTATCTTATCCGCTCGGAGCCGACCAGGCGAAGACGGTGCAGATTGGGACCTAGCTGCAAGACAAAGAGAGGGCCCACTTGTTGGAGTTCCTACGGACGAATGAAGATATGTTCGCCTGGACGGCGGCATACATGGCAGGTATTTCCCTTGACATCATCACCCACAAGTTGAGTATTAACCCAAAGCACTGGCTAGTTCGACAGAAGAAGAGAAGCTTCACCCCGGAGAGGCAGGCGGCGATCAATGAGGAAGTGGACAAACTCCTCACTGCCGGCTTCGTTCGGGAGGTACAATACCCGAGCTGGCTGGCAAATATAGTAAGGTAAAGAAAAATAGTGGCAAATGGAAGATCTGTGTGGACTACACCAACCTCAACAAGGCATGTCCAAAGGACAGCTTCCCTTTACCAAAGATTGACCAGTTGGTGGACGCCACCTCGGGGCACCAGCTACTCTCCTTCATGGACATATTCTCCGGATACAATCAGATCCGAATGCACTTGAAGGATAAGGAGCACACCGCCTTCATCATCGATCGAGGGACGCACTTCTACAAGATGATGCCCTTTGACCTGAAGAATGCTGGGGCCACGTACCAGCATCTGGTCAACAGGGTCTTCAAAGACCAAATTGGCCGGAACATGCAGGTGTACGTGGATGACATGCATGTCATGAACAAGCTGAGCTCAGACCACATTGTCGACCTCGCTGAAGCCTTTCAAAACCTTCGAAAATACCAGATGAAGTTGAACCCAGCAAAGTGCGCTTTCAGAGTGGCGGCAGAAAAATTTCTTGGCTTCATGGTCACCCAGAGGGGCATTGAAGCAAACATGGAGAAGGTCCAGGCAATCATCGACATGGAGCACCTGACATCCAAGAAGCAGATCCAGCACCTGATGGGCCGGGTTGTAGCTTTGAGTTGGTTCATCTCGAGATCGGCTGACCGCTGCCTTCCCTTCTTCAAGGCACTGTGCAAGATGCACGACTTCACTTGAACAGAGGAGTGTAGGATGGCCTTCGAAGAATTGAAGAAGTTCCTGGCATCTTCGCCGCTGTTCTCAAGATTGGAGGAAGGAGAGGAGCTTCTACTTTACCTAGCGGTCACACCTGGGGCCATCAGCTCAGTCCTCGTTCGTGCAAACGAAGATGGATCCCAGAAGCCAGTATACTACACTAGCAAAATCCTCCACGATGCGGAGATCAGGTATACTGCTTCGAGAAACTCATTTTTACTCCAATAATGTCTGCTAAGCGTCTCAGGCCATGCTTCCAAGCACATCCCATTACGGTCATGATGGATTAGCCATTGAGGACCATACTTAGCTACCCCAAAACCTCTAAGTGGTCCCTGATGCTGAGCGAGTTCGACATCGCATATCGATCAAGGTCATCACAGAAGGCCCAGGTTTTAGTCGACTTCCTAATCGAGTGCACGGGACTCGCCAAGGAGCCAAAGTAAACAACCCCAGAGCAGAGGAGGAGCCCTGGATCCTTCACGTCGATAGCACGTCCAATGTTGGCAGGAGCGGAGCAAGCCTCATCCTCACCAACAACGGTGGGATCATGGCAGAATGTGCTCTCCATTTCAAATTCGTCGTGATAAACAACCAGGCGGAGTACAAGGTGCTCATCGTGGGCCTAAGGTCTCCCGTGAGCTGGGCGTGCAAATCCTGAAAGTCTTTACCGACTCCCAACTGGTGGCCGAACAAGTTTTCGGAGAATATGAAGCCAGAGATTCCTAAATGATAAAGTACCTGGAGCGAGTCCGTTCAAGCACGGTAGGTTTCCGATGCTTCAGCATCTCCCATATCCCCCACGAAGAGAATGCTCGCGTGGATATACTATCGAGACTCGCGACCTTGCCAGACTCGTCATTGGGGCGTGCCCACATCGAGTACCTCGAGAATCCAAGCTACGAGCCCCAGAGGAGGTGCAGCAAGTCACCTTGGAGCCGAGTTGGATGGACAGGTATATCAGATATATCATTGATGGCACCTTACCAGAGGACCGCACGGAAGCCGGCCTCATCAAGAAGAAAGCCTCCTTGTTTGTCTTGATGAAGGGCAGCTCTACCCTTGATCCTACTCCTACCCGCTCCTGAAGTGCCTGAGGCCCGCGGAGGCAGCCTTCGTACTCCAAGAGATACATGAAGGCCTCTACGGGAACCATGTGGGAGGAAGGATGCTGGCGTACAAAGCTCTCCACCAGGGATACTTCTGGGAGACCATGAGGGAGGACACCACCGACTTCATGAAGAAGTGCGATAGATGCCAGCACAATGCTCACATACAGCGTCAACCGGCGGTGCCGCTCTCCCAGCTCTCCATCCCTTGGCCTTTTGCTCGGTGGGGAATGGCATCTTAGGGCCATTTCCCTTGCACCGGGGTAGCGGAGATTGCTGGTGGCTATTGACTAATTCACTAACTGGGTGGAAGCAGAGCCACTAGCACGGATTATGAAAGCCAAGGTCCACCAATTCTTTTGGAAATCAATCATCTGCCACTTCGGACTCCCCCACTACATCATCACCGATAACGGGTGGCAGTTTGACAACCGGGAGATCGAAGGGTTCTATGTCGAGCATGGCATCCAACACCGCTTCACCTCGGTAGCTCACCCCTAGATAAACGGGGAAACCGAGGTGACCAATCGAACCATCCTCCAGGGACTCAGGACTAGGTTGGATCGGGCCAAGGGTAGATGGGCAGAAGAACTCCCAAGTGTTCTGTGGGCCTACTACACAACACCCAGAATGACAACGGATGAAACACCTTTCAACCTTGTCTTCGGCGCTGAGGCCGTCATCCCAGTTGAGCTCGGCATGCCCACACTACAGGTACAGTAGTATGACGAAGCGAAGAATCCAGCATGCCTCCTACTCAACCTGGACCTCCTTGAAGAAACCAAGGACAAGGCTTGGCTCCGGATGGTAGCATACCGGCAAAGAGTGGTCCAGTATTACAACGCGTGGGTAAGGCCAAAGGTCTTCTGGCCTGGTGACCTAGTGCTGCACCGAGTCGAAGCGTCTCAACCCCGGGAGTGCGATAAGCTCTTGCCGAACTGGGAGGGCTCCTACAAGGTGGTTGAAGCTCTTCCACATTGAGCCTACTATCTCAAGGATCTGGATAGCGCCAGATTTCCACGAACATTGAATGCTCTCAACCTGAGAATATACTATCAGTAGTGTAAGGCTTTCTCCTAATAATAATAAAGATTCTCCTTGTGCAAATCCTTTTTGCCTTGCGGGGGAATCATCGCCCGGCCCCAGTTCCGGCACGCGAAAGCCCGGAGCCCAGCTCTCCGACACTCAGGCCCGGAGCCCAGCTCTCCGGCACCGAAGCCCGGAGCCCAACTCTCCAGCATTCAAGCATGGAGCCCAGCTCCCAGGTACTCAAGCCCGGAGTCCAGCTCTCAGGCACTCAAGCCCGGAGCCCAGCTCTCTGGCATCAGTAATGGGAATCATCGCCTGGACCCAGGTCCGGCATGCAAAAGCATGGACCTCACGAGCCTTTGGCATCGAAGCCCGGAGCCCAACTCTCCAGCATTCAAGCACAGAGCCTAGCTCTTCGGCACTCAAGCCTGGAGTCCAGCTCTCCGGCACTCAAGCCCGTAGCCCAGCTGTCCGGCATCAGTAATGTAAGGTCTTTCCTCACTAATACTAAAGATTCTCCTTGTGCAAATCCTTTTTGCCTTACAGGGGAATCATCACCCGATCCTAGGTCCGGCATGCGAAAGCCCGGATCCCACATCCCTCCGGCACTAAAGACCGGACCCTGCTCCGGCACTAGGAGCCTAGCTTCCTGGCACTCTAAGCCCGGATCTCACGCCCCTCCAGCACCAAAGATCGGACCCTACTCCGGCACCAAGAGCCTAGCTTCCTGGCACTCTAAGCCCGGATCTCACGCCCCTCTAGCACCAAAGACCGGACCCTGCTCCGGCACCAGGAGCCTAGCTTCCTGGCACTCTAAGCCCGGATCTCATGCCCCTCTGGCACCACAGATCGGACCCTGCTCCGGCACTAGGAGCCTAGCTTCTTGGCACTCAAAGCTCGGATCTCACGCCCCTCCGGCACCAAAGACCGGACCCTGCTCCGGCACCGGGAACCTAGCTTCCGGCACTCAAAGCCCGATCTCATGCCCCTCCAGCACTAAAGACCGGACTCTACTCCGGCACCAAGAGACTAGCTTCCTGGCACTCAAAGCCTGGATCTCACGCCCCTCCGACACCAGAGACTGGACCCCACTCTGACAACAGGATCCAAGCTTCCTGATGTCGATTAGAGTGGAGGGATCTTCACAGTCACTTTGCCCCCAAGCTGGGCATGATCAAGCAAGTCATGAGCTCCTCCCTCACCTTTTCACTTATCCGTGGATCCATGGGAAGGGTTACCCGGGCACTTGGTACTTTAGGGCCGTGTGCCCGCACAGTTACATGCATCTAGATGATCGAGAAGTGGAAAAGAAATACTTGCAATACAAAGATATAAACAAAGAGAACAGACAAGTCGAGTTGGATGAAAAATATTTTCATTACTACTTGGCAAGATGATACAATGATCTTGGGCCCCGACATGCCGGGTAGCCTAGGTCAAAAGCAAAGAAGAAAAGGGTTACATCTGCTATAGACCCCTACTATACTCGGCCGGTGCCTTCCCCGGACGGTGCCCAGGTAAGGACTCACCCTCTCCGACCTCCAGGGTCGGGGCCTCTCCTTCTACCGCCACCACTGGCAGGGTCAGTTCAACCGCGGCTGCATGCTCCTCTGCCTCCACCGGCATGGGAGTCGAAGATGTTTTTTCCATGGTGCCCGGAAGGTGGAGGCCAGCCATCTGCTTGTCTGAGAGAAGGCCGCGCAGCAGGGACCGACAGTAGGTGAACCCCTTAAAGAAGGAGTCCGTCGTCGCCTCCTTGAAGTCAAGGTTGAACTCTGGGGAAGCCTTATAGCTGGCCACCGCCTCGGCCACCTCCTTCTAGACAGCCTCTGCCCAGCGGATCACCTCGGCCGCCTCCTTTTTGATGGCTTCATCCTGGCGGATTGCCTCGGCTGCCTCCTTCTTCATAGCCTCTGCTGAGCTGACTGCCGTGGAGACCTTTCCCTCTACTCTGGCAGCATTCTGCTCGATAGCTGTGGCCTTCTTCTCGGTGGAGGCAGCCCGCTCTTTCGCCGCCTCCAACTCAGCTCCAAGCTCCTTCAGCCTGGACCCCTTGGCTTTGAGCTCCTCTTCAAGCTCCTTCGAAAGCCGCTCGATGCTCGCAAGCTCACCTCGGAGCCCTTTGATCTTTATATTGGCCTCCCAGGCCTCGTCATTCATCCACCTCACCTCAGCCTTCGAGGAATCGAGCTCTGCCTCTCGCTCCCTGTCCCTCCTGGCCCAAGTGCGACAATAGTCCCTGATGAGCAAGAGCTCCACGTCGAGCTGCATCAAAGAAGGTGGCAGTCGCAAAGATGAGGAAAAGAAAAGAGAGCGAGGCGAGGAAATGAAATACTTATGGAGAAAAGCTGGGAGAAGGTAGCGCTGATGGCATCGCCCAGAAGCTTCCCCGCCTTCTCTCGCCGGTCACACGACTAGACAACAAAGTCCATCTTGCACTTGGCAAGGGCCAGGTCCCGGACCAGGGAGATGTTGGGTGCCAGTCTGAAAGGCACCCGAAGGTAATTCCTATCCTTCTTGCTTTCCACCGGTGCGGGGTGACCCACCCCATCAGCAGTAGCCTCAGGTGTAGGCTGGAGGCTCGGTGCCACTTCAGGCGACACTGCGAGCATTGTCTCCGATCTCTCCAGCTCTCCGCCCTCCTCGACCTCAACAATTTATGGAGAGGGAGGCGCCATCACAGCAGTAGTGACACCAGACCTAGCTCGGGCGACCACTTTAGTTTCTGGAGCTGGGAGCAAATCATGCTTCCTTGGAGGCTCGGGGATGGGCTCGGTGACCCTCCTGCTCAGCTCGGGAGCAGGCTCGGCTGGCATGGCAGGTACGGCCCTCGCACCATCATCTACTAGAACCCTCTTCGAAGGGGGCTCGTCGACCCCCACCGCTTGGCCCCTGTCCTCGGAGAATGAGAGGAGCTCGTCCAGGGAGAATTTTATGCCTGCACCAAGAAAGAAGACATCAGTTCTGAAAAAAAAGAGAAAAAAAAGAAGAAAATGAGGTTCGAGCCGAACTCACCCAACGCTTGTATTGGGCTGACCCTGGCCTCGAAGAGATTCTGCTCTGATAGCAGGACCTCGAGTGAAGGGATTTGAGTGGAGCGGAGCTGGTCATATACCTCCCGGTCAGCTGTCTCGATCGTAGAATTCTGGGTAGGGGACCGATCTGGGTCGCGCTCTAAACCCAGTCGACCCCCTCAACCGAGGAAAAAAAATATCTACTCTTCCATCCTTTGATGGAAGAAGGGAGTCGAACCTAATGCCCTTTGGGTGGGAAGAAGGAGACCACCACCCCTCCTCGGTGGGGTGGCGTTTCATGATAAAAAAGATCCTGAACAAGAAAAAATGGGCAACTATCCTGTGAAAGTGACATAAAACAATGAAATAGAAGATTGTCTTAACAGCATTTGGGACGAGTTGAGCAGGAAAAAGACGGTAGTTGTTCAAAACAGAAAGAAAAAATGGATGGAATGGGAATCGGAGGCCCCCCACGAGAGTTTCCTCGTAGATGGCGATCCGGCGCGAGCCACTAGAGGTGACCCACTTCCCCGGTTGAGTGACCGAGAGTCGGACAGATTCTGGGATACCATAGGTCTCCCGGATAGTCGCCAGCTCCGTGGCAGTGATCACTGAAGCAATGCCACCGGGACCTGTCGATCGGGGAGGTTCAGGAACAGGTCTAGATAAAAAAAGAGGATGATGTGGAGGAGAAGATGCAGGTTCCCTAATCACTATTCCTCTAGGTGCGGGTCTTCTGCTGAGCTCGAAGCATGCTAAATCCTCCTCCTCATCGGAAGAAGAAGAAGGCAGCCTCAGCCTAGAAGGCCCGGCCTCACCCTGGTTGGTTGTGGGGTGGAAGTTCGGGTTGAAGCGGGACATTGGGAAGAAGATGAAGGCAAAAGACAGAGAGAAAAAAGGAGACATGAGAAGACGGACAAGAGTCTAGGGAAGAGCCTAGCCCTAGAAGGAAGTCTCTACTCGACCGGGGCGGGGAGAAAGGGGGACTAACCTGCTGAACCTGGGAAGACAAAGATAGCCGGGGGAGCGAAGGAAGAACTTCGGTACAATGGCGGGCATGTAGGATTTGAAAGAAATATGTTTTGAAAAAGATTGCCTTTCCTTTCGAAGTGACCGGCGCCCAACCGTACCATTGCAGCTCCCTCTCGATGGATCTATGCCATGTGTCATCAATCGACAAGGCTGGCATTTTGTTTCGACTGCGATCGCTCTAAATTCTGTGCCCGCAATAACTACTCCTCGGACATGTCCACGTGGCTCCTCCAGATAGGTCGAAGAAATCGCTTCATGAAGTGCCGACGATCGTGGCCATCATTGCGCCGGATTCTCGCCTTTCCATGTCAGCATCGCATTTACTCCCTTCGTCCCAAGCACCCCACACCAACGGGACTCGGGAGTGGGGGGAAAATGATGTGGCAGAACGTTGACATGTAATCCCTGTCAGATGCCATGTCAGAAAAAGCTACCAGATGGACACTCCTCCTCGGACTCCTTTGCCGAGCCGAGCTCCTTCAGAATGTCGGAGCAGCCTGTCGAAGCCGAGTTCCATCATCCGCCAGGTCGGCTCCAGCAAGATCAGGATGCCTAAGCCGGAGCCGAGCGATCTCCTCCGCCGGATTGAGCCCCTCAGAGTCGAGCCCTGCCCTCCTCCGCTAGGTCGAGCCCCCTCGAAGTCGAGCCCAGCCCTCCTCCGCCAGGTGGAGCCCCTTTGAGGTCTAGCCCCTCGGAGTCGAGCCCTGCCCTCCTCCGCCAGGTCGAGCCCCCTCGAAGTCGAGCCCCTTGGTCCGGAGTTGAGCCCAGCCCTCCTCCGCTAGGTGGAGCCCCTTCGAGGTCGAGCCCCTCGAAGTCGAGCCCTGCCTCTCCAGTTCGGCCTCCACCTCGGATGAAGGTGCTAGCAACCAAAGGGGCGACGCCGTCCTCCTTGGACACCGACGAGCCGCCCGAGTACTGCAAGGAAGCACCCAGCAGGCCGTGATGATGCCCCCTGCTACCACTTACACCAAAAGAGGAGGAAGCCCCCTGATCGAGGCACCGCGCTCTCCACCAACTGTTTGTACCACCTGAAAGAGGAAGTCAACCAGGAGATTCGAATCCCGGGAGTGGCTGCCCCCCGATCGAGGCCTTGCCAAGTTTTCTGGAATGGAGCAACTGGAAGGAATGTCAGGAAGCATGACTGGTTTCCTTATCACGAACCAGGAAAGGCATCCCATCCACGGCATGGAACACCGCCTCACGCGCCTGCTGGCATGGGGTAGATCCCGAGGCAGGTGTTCAGCAACCACCTGGACTTAAAAGAGCTATCGATAGCCCCGATGGGGAGGTAAGCAAGAAAATAAGCAAGCAAGTCAGAGGGAAGAGGCTACATAGGAGAATCACCAAGGAGACTGATAATTCAAGGCTACCAGAGATCCACGAGAAGGATCGTCCGAACACAGCCATCCAGCTCCAGTTCACCTTGGCCACTACTTTTCCTGACTCACTTGCACCATTCTCATACATTATTCACTCCTCCTAGCATGGAGTCCACCTCAGGGGCTCGACTAGGAGGATCTGTTCTCCTAGATCGTCACTGACTTGACCGTCGGAGTGCCCCTGTCGGAATTCCTGGCCCGGGTCTCTAACTCTATTTTGCAGGTCCCAAAGAGCAGGTCGGTCCCGAAGACATGAGGGGCAATCCGACATCGACAGCAGCTACGGGCCACGACGATTTTGGCGGCAACACACACACACACATATATATATACACATGTACATATGTACACATATATATATACACATGTACATATGTACACATATATATATACACATGTACATGTGTACACATATATATATACACATGTACATATGTACACATATATATATACACATGTACATATGTACATATATACACATATACACATGTACATATGTACATATATACACATATACACATGTACATATGTACATATATACACATATACACATGTACATATGTACATATATACACATATACATATATACATATATACATATATACATATACATATATACATATATACATATATACATATATATACATATATACATATACATATATACATATATACATATATATACATATATACATATATATAGAGATATAGATATATGTACATATACATATACATATACATACATACTGATGTAGCTGGATCGCTGACGTGGCATGGACAAACTGATATGGAGCCCTCACCGGGCGCCATGCTGGATTTTCAGCATGAGCCCCTTCGCCGGGCCGAGCTCCCCTGGAGTAATGGGGCCGCCTGCCGAAGCCGGGCTCCGTCCTCCGTCAGGTCGGTCCCCGCCAAGTCGGGATGCCTAGGTCGGAGCTGAGTACGGGTCCCCGTCCAAGGCGAACCCCTTGAGGTCTGGCCCCGTGGTCGGAAGTCGAGCTCAGGGCTCCTCCGCCACGAGGAGCCCCCCCCCGAGGTCTGGTCCCCTGGGTTGGTCGGCACCCCGTCCATCTCCGTCACGTCGAGCTCGTCTAAGGCCGAGCTCCGCTGATCCAGAGTCAAGCTCATCCCTCCTCCGCCCTGCCGAGCCACCTTGAAGTGAGCCCACCGAAGGCGAGCCCCATCTTTCCAGCTCGGTCCCCGATCCAGATGGAGGCACCAACCCCCAAGACTGCGGTGCCTCCTCTCCAAGGACAGCGGTGAATCTTCCAAGGGCCATACAGCAGCACCAGCCATGCCACCGTTAATGCCCACGGCCGTCACTCACACCAGAAAGAAAGGAAGCTCACATCAAGGCACCATTCCCTCCACCGACCTGCCATACAATCGAGGAAAAGACCCGACTGGAGGGCACGGGTCCCGAGAATGGTGGCCCGCCAATCGAGGCCATGCCAGGTTTTCAGCAGAAGGAATGTCAGAAGTAGAAGCTTCCTTGACTAAATGACAGAAAAGGCATCCCGTCTATGGCATGATACCTCGTCACACACGCCTGACAGCATGGGGAGATCCCAAGGCAAGCCAAAGTAAAAGACCCAGCCAGGGTAAGCCAAAGGGAGGTAACACAACAAACCAAACAACAAGAGCAAGCACAAACCCAAAAAAAAAAAAGGGAGAGAGGCCAGACAGGAGGGCGAGACCACCACGGCCATCACCTCTCCCAACTCATTTTTACTCCCATTTTCCATACACACTACACTCACTCCTCCTAGCGTGGAGCTCATCTAGAGGGGCTCGACCAGGAGGATATGTTCCCCTGGATCGTCACTGACTTGACCGTCAGAGCGTTCCCACCGAAATTCCCAGCCCGAGTCACTGACACTATTCCTTGCAGGTCCTGAGGCACTGGAGGCATCCCCAGCAGGCGGGCGCGCGACTCCCGACACCACCAGCAGCTACGGGCCACGACGATTCGGGCGGCAATAGATTGGCGCGCCAGGAAGGGGCGCATTGAACGACTTTTGATCCAGTTCAGGCCCTATTCAGACAATTTGAAGCGAGGATGGTGACCACTCGGGCGAAGGGAGCCTCTCCCAGCTGTGCGGAAGTGTCCCCTTCCCACGGGAACCAACATGGTCCAGAGACGGAGCCACCTGCTCCGATTCAACCTCCCCCGCTAGAGACCCAGCTGACCGTACTTGCTCAATAGATGCACACTCTTACTGCAGCAGTGCGCCAGCTCCAGCATCAGCATTGGTCCCTGGCCACTCACCAGCAGCCGGAGACCCCCGCGGCCCATGCCGCAGCTCCCCGGATAGCCTGCGTTCCTTCCACGGGAGGCCTTCGCAGCCGCGGGCCGTTACAGACCCTCGGGGTAGTCGCCAAGCCCCAATGAAGCGATAACGGGCTGGGTCCACTGACGAAGAGAGCTGTTCACCGCACCTTGATCGGGGGGCATCTAAACCTCGCCAAGGCAGGAAGGGCAAAGCCCCTCATCATGGGCATCGAGCACCCACGTCGCCTTTCTCGCCTCCCTCAGCAGAGGGGTCGATGGATGAAGCCATCAGGCGCATGGCAGAGAAGCGCCTGGAGGAGCATGATCGCAAACTGGTGGAGCTTTCCCACCAGTTTGCCAACTTGCCCGGCTCCACTAGCGAGCCCGTGGGCTATGACGTCCGCCCTCCGTTCTCCCAGGAGATTCAAGTGGAGACGATTCCCCATCGGTTCCGCATGGTGCAGGTGGATCCTTACGACGGGACCACCGACCCCCTGGACCACCTGGAAAGTTACCGGGCCCTTATGCAGGTCCAGGGGGCTACTAACGCTCTTCTGTGTGTCACCTTTCCTGCTACTCTTCGAAAGGTGGCTCGGGTGTGGTTCACCTACCTTGAGCCCGAAAGCATCAACTCCTTTACCCAGTTGGGGCAGAAGTTCGTGGCTCATTTTGATGCATGTCGGAAGATGCCACATAAGGCGGATAGTCTCTTCTCCATCAGATAGCAAGACCGCGAGCTGCTACGAAACTACGTGGCTCGCTTTAAGGCTACCGTGCTGGAGATCTACAGCCTGGAGGAGCCGGTCGCAATGCTGGCTTTGAAGCGAGGGCTCAGGAGTTCTCGCCTGACCTACTCGCCTGACAAGAAGCCTCCGAAGACTTACTCTGAGCTGCTCTCCTGAGCTCAGAAGTACATCCATGCCGAGGAGGCGGATCGTACAAGGCGGGAGCTCGATGGGTAGTCGCTGAAAAGATCTGCACCTGCCAAGGCACCTGGAGCGCAGAGGTCGGGACCGCCAGCTCAGAGCTCCCAACCTGGACCAAGGCCAAGGAGCGCTCCCATCTCTGAGGGGAATTTCACCCCCCTCCTCGTCCCGAGAACAAAGATTCTCATGAAGATCGAGGGCGAGACCTATTTGAGGCGCCCACCACCGTTGAAGTCGTCCGCCAACCATGACAAGACGGAGTACTATCGTTTCCACCGTGACCATGGTCATGACACCGAGGAATGCTGCAACCTCAAATGAGAGATCGAAGAGCTCATCAAGAGAGGCTACCTCAGAAGATATATGGGGGGCAGATCTCAACCAGAATCCCAGGCGCTCGTCACCCTCCCACTAGTCCCGACGGTCGACAATCGCCCTACCGAGAAGCCTGTGGGGATGATGCACTGGGGAGCCGAGCACGCCTCGAAGAAGGCTTGGAGGGCAGGGCATCCTGAGGTTGTACTCTCCTTTATGAGGGAAGGAGAAAATTGAGAGAAGAATGTAAATAATGATGCTGTGGTCATCGAAATGACGATCGCAAAGCATCCTGTAAAATGCATCATGGTAGATAGTGGAAGCTCCACAAATGTGATTTTCTACTATGCATTCTCCAGGATGAATCTTTCCTCTGATCACCTCAAACCTGTGCATACTTCCCTTGTTGGTTTCATGAGAGACTCTGTAGGGATGGAAGGAGAAATCACTCTCCTAGTTACTGCCGGGACCCTACCTCGGCAGAGTACCGTCATGATGACGTTCACGGTTGTCAGGCTTTCCTCGCCATACAATGTGATTCTGGGCCGACCTGGACTCAATCTCCTCGATGCTGTCATCTCTACCAAGAGATTGCTTGTATAGTTTCCAACCCCCTGTGGTGTGGGGGAGATGAGGGGTACGCCCCAGCTAGTGCAGCACTGCCTTCAAACCCTCCCTGGGGCCCGGGTGCCCGAGGAGGGCCCCAAGCCGGACGAGCTCAACCAGAGGGTTCAGGATCCCAGGGGAGGCCCAGCCGAGCGTCTGCTTCCTTACCAACTCGGGGCCGACCAGATGAAGACTGTGTAGATCGGAGCCTAGCTGCCCGAGGAGGAGAAGGCTCCGCTGTTGGAATTCTTGCAGGCGAATGCAGACGTGTTCGCCTGGATGGCGGCGGACATGCCAGGTATTCCCCTTGAAGTCATCACCCATAAGCTCAATGTCGATCCGAAGCACAAACCTGTTTGATAGAAGAAGAGAAGCTTCATCCCAGAAAGGCAGGTGGCCATCAACGAAGAAGTGGAGAAACTTTTAGCTGCCGGCTTCGTCCGAGAAGTGCAGTACTCGAGCTGGCTGGCAAACGTGGTGATGGTGAAGAAGAACAATGGCAAGTGGAGAATCTGTGTAGATTACACCAACCTCAATAAGGCATGCCCAAAAGACAACTTCCCTTTACTGAGGATAGATCAGTTGGTGGACGCCACCTCAGGGCACAGGCTGCTCTCCTTCATGGATGCATTCTCCGGGTATAATCAGATCCGGATGCACCCAGGGGATGAGGAGCACACTACCTTTATTACCGATCGAGGGACATATTGCTACAGGATGATACCCTTTGGCCTGAAGAATGCTGGAGCCACGTACCAACATTTGGTCAACAAGGTCTTCAAAGATCATATCGGTCGAAACATGCAAGTGTACGTGGATGACATGCTCGTCATGAGCAAGCCGAGCTCGGACCACATCGCCAACCTCGCCGAAGCCTTTCACAGCCTCCAGAAGCACCAAATGAAGCTCAACCCAGTGAAATGCGCTTTTCGGGGTGGCGGCCGAGAAGTTCCTTGGCTTCATGGTCACCCAGAGAGGCATCGAAGCAAACCCGGAGAAGGTCCAGGCGATCCTTGACATGGAGCACTCGACCTCCAAGAAGCAAGTCCAATGTCTGACGGGGAGGGTTGCAGCCTTAAGCTGGTTCATCTCGAGGTCGACTGACCACTGCCTACCCTTCTTCAAGGCATTGTGCAAGATGCATGACTTTACCTGGACCGAGGAGTGCAAGGTGGCCTTTGAGGAGCTGAAGGAGTTCTTAGCCTCTCCCCCTCTGCTGTCAAGACCGGAGGAAGGGGAAGAGCTCCTACTTTACCTGGCAGTCACACCCGGGGCCGTCAGCTCGGTCCTCATTCGTACAGATCAGGACGGGTCTCAGAAGCCAGTGTACTACACCAGCAAAATCCTTCGTGACGCGGAGGTCAGGTATACTCGCTCTGAGAAACTCATTTTTGCACTAATTATGTCTGCCAAGCACCTCAGGCCCTATTTCCAAGCGCATCCCATCGCGGTTGTGACTGATCAGCTGCCGAGGACCATGCTAAGCCACCCCGAGACTTCTGGGAGACTGGCTAAATGGTCCCTGATGCTAAGCGAGTTCGACATCGCTTATCGGCCGAGGTCGTCGCAGAAGGCCCAGGTCCTAGCCGTCTTTGTGGTCGAATGTACATGCCTCCTCGAGGAACCAGAACGGACGATCCCGGAGAGCTAAGCTGAGCCCGTACCATGGGAGGACCCTTGGATCCTCCACGTGGACGGTGCCTCCAATTCCTGTGGGAGTGGAGCAGACCTCATCCACATCAATTCCGATGGAGTGGTGACGGAGTGCGCCCTTCGCTTCAAGTTCGCTACCACAAACAACCAGGCGAGTACGAAGCGCTCCTCGCTGGCCTAAAAGTGTCCTGCGAGCTAGGAGTACAAAGCCTGAAGGTTTTCACCGACTTCCAACTGGTTGCCGGACAAGTCTCTGGAGAATACGAAGCCCAAGATCCCCAGATGGTGAGGTACTTGGAGAAAGTTCGTTCAAGCATGGCAGGCTTCCATTACTTTCGCATTTTCCACATCCTTCGTGGAGAAAATGCTCGGGCGGATGCACTGTCGAGGCTCGTAACCCTACCGGACTCATCCCTGGGGCATGCTTACATCGAGTATCTCGAGGATCCAAGCTACGAGAGCCCAGAGGAGGTGCAACAGGTAGCCTATGAGCCGAGCTGAATGGAGAAGTATGTCAGGTACATCCAGGACGGCCTTCTACTAGAAGACCGCAAAGAAGCTGGCCTCATCAGAAGGAAGGCCACCTGCTTTGTCTTAATGGACAGTCACCTCTACCACCGGTCTTATCCTACCCACTCCTGAAGTGCCCCAGGCCCACGGAGGCAGCCTTCGTGCTCCAAGAGATACACGAGGGCCTCTGTGGGAATCATGTAGGAGAGAGGACTCTGGCATACAAGGCCCTTCGCCAGGGGTTCTTCTGGGAGATGATGAGGGAGGACGCCGCCGACTTCATCAAGAAGTGTGACAAATGTCAACGCCATTCCCACATACAGCGTCTACCGGCAGCACCGATCTCCCACTATCATCCCCCTGGCCCTTTGCACAGTGGGGGATGGACATTCTGGGACCATTCCCCATTGTGCCAGGGCAGCGAAAGTTCCTGCTAGTGGCGATCGACTACTTCATCAAGTAGGTTGAAGCAGAGCCGCTAGCTCGGATTATAGAAGCCAACGTTTGGCAGTTCTTCTGGAAGTCTGTTGGTGCGGGCACCAGACTCAGAAGAAGACTTCAGAGCTCCATCTGGATCTCTGATTAATCTTGCCCGAAGAATTAGGGTTTTTGGTTTGTAATAAGAGTTGACTAGATCAACTCAATTTAGCTTGAGTCTACATTACCTGCATTTTATTTTGTTGAGTCATGTTGACTCAGTAGTGGACTAGGGTTTCAACCAGGGATGTTACATTTTCTCCCAAGACCAGGCAAGTGGACACCACACTCCCAGCCACACTCCCAGTCCAGGGGGTGCCATATCCACATCCAGTAGCCTTTGGTCCCCACTCCATAGATGGCAACTTCCTTCTTTCATGCACCAGATAAAGAGAAGAGCACAAATCAAGGGGGCGGCCAAGACTTTCCCAAGTGATTCCAAGCAAAGAAGGGAAGAAGTTTTTCTTGGAAGAGAATATCAAGGGGCGCCCATTACCTGCCAAAAACACCTAAAACAAAGATGGAAGAGCCTTGACTTAGGGAGGAAGAAAAGGAGGAGTCCAAAAGAGTTCATCCAGGAAAGGAAGAAAATTTTCTTGAAAAATTCTAAGCAAGGTGGCGCCATCTACCTGCCATTTATAACCCAAATCCTAATTTTTGGTATTTTGGCCAACCATATGTAAGGGATTTGCCCTAATTTGGAGATCCCCTCCTTTAGTCCCACATGGGAAAATATGAAATCCTTCTCCCTTGTAAAGCATTATAAATTACATCCCTCTTGTAAGTTGAAAACAATCTATGAATGAAAAAAAATTATTTTTGCTATTCTCTTGTGTTGAGTAACCTAGGTTTCTCTTCTTCCGCACTATTCTAAGTGTTGAGCTCTGTGAGGGGGTAATCCGGGTTCCATTGGAGCCTTGAGGAGGTGAGAGATCTCCATCTTTATCCAAAACCCTAGGTTAGCCACTTAAAAATCCAAAACCCTAGCCGCCCATCATTATTTTCAATCCATCAAACCCTAGCTCCTTCCATCTCCCACGACCTCTCTCTCTCTACAAGTCCAGGCCGTCCACCTTCATCCAGATCTAGTCCGGCTACTTCAGATCCAGAGCAAGTTCCAAGGAAAATCACATCAGCTTCCAGGAGAATCCAGTTTTCAGCAATTTCAATCTTCAAGTTCATCAACCTGGTAAATTTTTCCCTTGACTCTCTGATTCCATCAATTATTTTTCTTCTCTTCCAGATCTTGAGTTCAGGAGAAGCCAACCCGCCAAAGGACCAGTATTGGAGGATCCATTGTGAAGATATCTGAATCCGAGGATCCAACAATCTGCTCGGGAGAGTTCTTCCACCAAAATCTGTGAAGATCATTGTCTGGTTAGGTAAACCATCTCTTCTCTTTATTTCTGTTCTGTTGAAAGTTCGGAGCGAAACCCTAGGTCTGGGAGTTTCTCAACCCCCAGCGATCCGTTGCTTCTGAACTACTATGATAATTTAGTTTCCTTAAAATTGTGCTTTCAATTATCATATTAGTATCTTTCAATGTTAGGTTAACTTTTCTTTGATTTGAAGCCAACTTCTACAAACATATAAAAACAACAAAAAAATTAGTTAATCTTAATTTACTTCCGCATCGCATCCCTTTATTTGTTCTGCATCATTTTTGGTATCAGAGCTTTCGTTCTACATCATTTTTGGTATCAGAGCCCAGTCTAGGGTTTCTGATTTGCTTGCTTGCTTGTTTTGATTGTTTTCTCTTTTTATTTTGTCTGCTCGAAGTAGACTCCCCAGGACGTCCGGTCCTAGGAACTAAGCGAGGCGCAAGCCTCCTCCTTCCATTCTATGGGGTGTTCCTAGGGCGTGTAGGGGATCCATTGGGTTATAACTTCGTAGCAGGGATTATAAACGGGGAAGACAATCTAGTTGCAGCCCGTAATTATCCTGTTGTCTGAATTATTTCTCCCTGTATAAAACTCCGAATTGCATGATTTTTGCTTCGTTGAAAGCAGTATAATTGAACCTATTTTCTATAATTTTTTTGTGATTTATTGGTTTTGGTAAAAATTCTGAGCATTAAAATACAACAACTCTGCTTTTTGTGTTCTGCAATTCAATTCTTTTTGGAGTGATCATCTCATAATTTACTTAAGGGCAATTGAGCATCTAAGATAAGGGGAGGAGTTGATTACCTCTCCTTAGCCCAAAATCACCATCCAATCATTCGAACCTAGTCCTAATTTAAAATCAGTTATACCTAATTTGCCCTAGTGGGCTAGGGACACCAATTGGTCGGGTCTAGGCTAGTGTTGAGTCAGTTTGCCGAGTTATTCTGTGTGTGCTTAGCACTCAGTGTCTAGAACGGTGGTTCAGGGATCCATTCCCGAAGGGCTTGTGTGCTGGTCCGCCTACCTGGCCAATCACTGATTGGTGTCTAGGTTTGGCAATCAGGGACCTAACACTCCCCTTACACCTGCCTGGCTGAGTCCTGAGTTACTACAGGCTAGCTTGCCACTCTGATTGGGCATCTAGTTTGGACTCTAGGTCTAGTGATCCAGTAGTCGATTTAGTCTAGTCTCATTTTGTGTGCTTGCTTGAATCATCATGTCTACCAGAAACGGAGTGCCATATCAACCTGGTCAAACCCAACCTGATTTAGAGGCCATGATCAGAACTCTTACTGAAAGTATGGCTAAAATGAATCAGGATATGACAAACACTGTGGCCCAGTTTAGCGCACAAATTCATGAGGATCTTACCCAACTTAGGGACCAAGTCCAAGTACTTGAAGAACCTAGACATCGGAATTGGACTCCTGACCCCGATTTTAATGTGCCTCAACCTCACCCACATCAGGAGCCTAGAAGGCCTTTATATAGAGATCCTGAACCTAATCATAGGAGGCCTGACCCAGAGCCTGAAGATAGAGATGATAGGTTCATCAGGAACATCAAATTAGATGCACCCACTTTTGATGGTAGTCTGAACCCTAAGGTGTATTCTGATTGGGAGGGTGAGATGGACCAATACTTTGAGTGGTATGCTATGTCTGAGGAGAGGAAATACAAGTTTGCCAAGATGAAATTAGTGCGTCAAGCTAGGTTATACTGGGGGAACATTGACCTAACCACTAGGAGACGGAATGTTGAGCCCATAACCACTTGGCAGGGTATGAAAGAAAAACTGAGAGATAAATACCTACCCATTTCATACCAGCAAAACCTGTTAGACCAATTGCAAAACCTGAAACAAGGAAACCGATCTGTCTCAGACTACATAGCTACTTTTGATGAATACCTAATGAGATGTGATGTGAGTGAAGCCCACGAAGTCACTTTGTCTAGATTTAGGGCTGGACTGAGGGAAGATATCAAGAGAGAACTATTTCTGAGAGAGGTTACTGATCTAGACCAAGCCTACCAGGTTGCACTGAACACTGAGAAATTTCAGAGAGGACCTATACCTTCTAGGGTTAGTGCCCCAATCCCAAGGAATGGACCTAGCCAAGTTATCCCTAGTAAACCTTTTCAGGGTACTTCTACCCCTAGGCCCATGGACAAAGGTAAGGCACCTGACACCCAGAGAACTCCTAGTTCAAATATCACCTGTTTTAAGTGTCAGAAACCAGGTCACATTTCCAGTCAGTGTACTGCCATAGCCTGTTTCAAGTATCATAAGGTAGGTCATGTTGCTAGCCAGTGCCCACGGAGATCCCTTTACATAGAAGAGGGAGAGAATGATAATTCCGAGCCTAGTGAGGAATTTGAAGAAGAAGTTTATGAGGCCGGAATGAATTTGGTTGAGGAGTATGAAGGAGAGGAGGAACCCAATGAATCTGACCAATTAGGAGTTGTAAGATGCATCCTATCCCAGAATCTAGTTCAAGAGGATTGGCGTAGGACTAACATCCTACAGACTTTTCTTAAATTAGGGGATAAGGTATGTAAGATCATCATAGATAGTGGGAGCTGTGTAAATGCCATCTCTACTAGCACTGTCAAGATGTTAGGCTTAATCCCAGTTCCCCATCCCAACCCCTATAAGGTTTCTTGGGTAGATTCTACCTCCATACCCATCCAGTCTAGATGTCAAGTCCAAATCCAAATGCAATCTTATCACGAAAAGATTTGGTGCGATGTCTTACCCATGGGGGTGAGCAGTATAATTCTCGGAAGACCTTGGTTGTATGATCATGATGCCACCCTCTTAGGAAAATCCAATACCTGTGTCTTTAGTTTCAATGGGAAGAAGATTACGATCCATTCAGTTCCCCCTAAGGACAAGGTAACTAAAGGAGCCGGTAAGGTTAAGGAGATGAAAACTGGAGTGAACCTAATCAGTGCTAAGGATCTAGAACAAGAAATTCATAGTGGTTCACCCATCTGGATGTTGACTGCTAAGGAACTTAGAACTTCGGAACCCTCAGAGCCTCCTCAAGAAGTTAAACCTGTGTTAAAAGAATTTGAGGATGTCTTTCCCGAGGATTTGCCAGACCACCTTCCACCTCTTAGGGATATCCAGCATGCCATAGATCTAATCCCAGGAGCGACTTTGCCCAACTTGCCCCATTACAGGATGAATCCATCTGAGCATGAAGAACTGCAAAAGCAGGTTGGAGAATTATTGAGGAAGGGGTTTATTAGAGAAAGTCTTAGCCCTTGTGCAGTCCCAGCCTTACTGACCCCAAAGAAAGATGGCACGTGGAGGATGTGTGTTGACAGTCGTGCCATCAATAAAATTACAATCAAATATAGGTTTCCCATCCCTAGACTAGATGACATGCTTGATATGATGGCTGGTGCAATGGTCTTTTCTAAGATTGATCTCAAAAGCGGCTATCATCAGGTTAGGATTAGACCCGGGGATGAATGGAAAACTGCTTTCAAAACTAAGGATGGTCTTTATGAATGGGTTGTTATGCCTTTTGGGTTGTCCAATGCCCCTAGTACTTTCATGAGAATTATGACCCAGGTACTTAGAGCTTTCATAGGAAAATTTGTGGTGGTCTATTTTGATGACATCCTGATCTATAGTAAGACCCCAGCAGATCACCTAGGCCACCTTAGAGCAGTCTGCCAAGTTTTGAGGAATGATAGACTCTACGGTAATCTTAAGAAGTGTGAATTCATGACTAGTAGAGTTATCTTTCTTGGTTTTGTAGTAACCCCTGACGGCGTGGCGGCCGATCCTGAGAAGATTACGTCCATAGTAGACTGGCCAGAGCCAACCAATGTGCATGAAGTTAGAAGTTTCCACGGCTTGGCTACCTTCTATAGGCGATTCATCAAGGGGTTTAGTACTTTAGCTGCTCCTATCACTGATTGTATTAGGAAGGGAGAATTTCATTGGACTAAGTCAGCCCATAAAGCCTTCCTAGATCTTAAGGATAAAATGACCCAGGCACCCATTCTGAGATTACCCGATTTTTCTAAAGTATTTGAGGTTGCCTGTGATGCTTCAGGTGTAGGAATAGGTGGAGTCCTAAGCCAAGAGAATCATCCCATAGCATTCTTTAGTGAAAAACTTAATGATGCTAAGCTTAGGTATTCTACCTATGATAAGGAATTTTATGCGGTGGTGCAAGCTTTGCGTTACTGGAGACATTATTTGCTACCGCAGGAATTTGTACTATTTTCGGACCATGAGGCTCTTAGATTTCTGAACTCCCAAAAGAAGCTTAACCCTAGGCATGCTAAGTGGGTAGAATATATCCAGTCCTATACTTTTGTCCTGAAACATAAGGCTGGAGTTGAGAATAAGGTAGCTGATGCCCTTAGTCGCCGATCTCTGTTATTAACTTCTGTTAGAACTGAGGTCATAGGGTTTGAGCAAATCAAAGAGGAATATGAGTCTTGTCCGGATTTCACAACTGTGTATCAGGATCTAGTTCAAGGACCATCTAGTAATCACCAGGATTATACCCTTGTAGATGGTTTTTTGTTCTTCAAAAATAGGCTTTGCATCCCTAGAACTTCTCTTAGGGAATTTTTGATTTGGGAAATCCATGCTTGAGGTTTAGCCGGCCATTTTGGAAAAGACAAGACCATTCTAGCTATTGAAGACCACTTTTTCTGGCCTAGCTTGAAAAGGGATGTAGCTAATATTGTAGCTAGATGTCGAACCTGCGCTGTTGCCAAACAGCGAAAACAAAACACTGGCCTTTATACCCCACTCCCTGTCCCAGATCGTCCTTGGCAAGATGTGAGTATGGATTTTGTGTTAGGTTTACCTAAGACCCAGAGGAGACATGATTCTATCTGTGTCGTAGTCGACCGATTCTCTAAAATGGCCCACTTCTTGCCTTGTTCCCAAACCTTTGATGCGTCTAAGGTAGCCACACTTTTCTTCAATGAGATAGTTAGACTCCATGGCCTACCTAAGACAATCGTTTCAGATAGGGATGTCCGGTTCACCAGTTACTTTTGGAAGACCCTTTGGCATAAGTTAGGGACAAAACTTAAGTTTTCAACTGCCTATCATCCCCAAATTGATGGCCAAACTGAAGTAGTGAACCGTAGCCTAGGAAATCTGCTGAGATGTCTTGTTGGTGAAAACACCAGAAATTGGGATTTATACCTACCAAGGGCAGAATTTGCGTACAATGACTCGGTCAACAGGTCTACGGGTAAGAGTCCATTTGAAATTGTACATGGGTACAAACCTCACACACCTCTTGACCTAGTCCCTTTACCTGTCCACACTCGAGTCTCCGAGTCTGCTGAGAATTTTGCACAGCATGTAAAAGACTTGCATAAAGAAATTCATGCCAAAATAAATTTAAGTAATGAAACTTATAAGAAGTTGGCTGATACTCAAAGGCGAGTCAAATCTTTTGTTGAGGGAGACTATGTGATGATTAGGTTAAGGCCTGAACGGTTTCCTCCTGGAACCGTTAGAAAGTTACATGCTAGGGGAGCTGGACCATTTAGAGTGGTAAAGAGAGTAGGATCCAATGCCTATGTGCTCGAGTTACCTCCAGAACTGGGCATTAGCTCTACTTTCAACATTACAGACTTAGTAGAGTACAGGGAGCCAGCTGTGATTCCTAGTGAGCCTTTTAAGCCTAACCCTATCATTGAGAGTGATCCCGACCCTGTGTGTCCACCAACAAACTGGCCTGTGAGGAAAGAGCAGATTGAAAAGATCCTGGATGATCAGGTTATCTCTACTCGTAATCGAGGATACCAAAGGTACCTGGTCCGCTGGCAAGGAAGGCCAGATTTTGATGACTCTTGGATCTCCCGAGAAGAATTACAAGAATTGGACCCAGACCTCTTAGAGAGATACCAGAGCCAGCTTGATCCATACTCGACAGGGTCGAGTTCCTCCCACCCTGGGAGAATTGGTGCGGGCACCAGACTCAGAAGAAGACTTCAGAGCTCCATCTGGATCTCTGATTAATCTTGCCCGAAGAATTAGGGTTTTTGGTTTGTAATAAGAGTTGACTAGATCAACTCAATTTAACTTGAGTCTACATTACCTGCATTTTATTTTGTTGAGTCATGTTGACTCAGTAGTGGACTAGGGTTTCAACCAGGGATGTTACATTTTCTCCCAAGACCAGGCAAGTGGACACCACACTCCCAGCCACACTCCCAGTCCAGGGGGCGCCATATCCACATCCAGCAGCCTTTGGTCCCCACTCCACAGATGGCAACTTCCTTCTTTCATGCACCAGATAAAGAGAAGAGCACAAATCAAGGGGGCGGCCAAGACTTTCCCAAGTGATTCCAAGCAAAGAAGGGAAGAAGTTTTTCTTGGAAGAGAATATCAAGGGGCGCCCATTACCTGCCAAAAACACCTAAAACAAAGATGGAAGAGCCTTGACTTAGGGAGGAAGAAAAGGAGGAGTCCAAAAGAGTTCATCCAGGAAAGGAAGAAAATTTTCTTGAAAAATTCCAAGCAAGGTGGCGCCATCTACCTGCCATTTATAACCCAAATCCTAATTTTTGGTATTTTGGCCAACCATATGTAAGGGATTTGCCCTAATTTGGAGATCCCCTCCTTTAGTCCCACATGGGAAAATATGAAACCCTTCTCCCTTGTAAAGCATTATAAATTACATCCCTCTTGTAAGTTGAAAACAATCTATGAATGAAAAAAAAATTATTTTTGCTATTCTCTTGTGTTGAGTAACCTAGGTTTCTCTTCTTCCGCACTATTCTAAGTGTTGAGCTCTGTGAGGGGGTAATCCGGGTTCCATTGGAGCCTTGAGGAGGTGAGAGATCTCCATCTTTATCCAAAACCCTAGGTTAGCCACTTAAAAATCCAAAACCCTAGCCGCCCATCATTATTTTCAATCCATCAAACCCTAGCTCCTTCCATCTCCCACGGCCTCTCTCTCTCTACAAGTCCAGGCCGTCCACCTTCATCCAGATCCAGTCCGGCTACTTCAGATCCAGAGCAAGTTCCAAGGAAAATCACATCAGCTTCCAGGAGAATCCAGTTTTCAGCAATTTCAATCTTCAAGTTCATCAACCTGGTAAATTTTTCCCTTGACTCTCTGATTCCATCAATTGTTTTTCTTCTCTTCCAGATCTTGAGTTTAGGAGAAGCCAACCCGCCAAAGGACCAGTATTGGAGGATCCATTACGAAGATATATGAATCCGAGGATCCAACAATCTGCTCGGGAGAGTTCTTCCACCAAAATCTGTGAAGATCATTGTATGGTTAGGTAAACCATCTCTTCTCTTTATTTCTGTTCTGTTGAAAGTTCGGAGCGAAACCCTAGGTCTGGGAGTTTCTCAACCCCCAGCGATCCGTTGCTTCTGAACTACTATGATAATTTAGTTTCCTTAAAATTGTGCTTTCAATTATCATATTAGTATCTTTCAATGTTAGGTTAACTTTTCTTTGATTTGAAGCCAACTTCTACAAACATATAAAAACAACAAAAAAATTAGTTAATCTTAATTTACTTCCGCATCGCATCCCTTTATTTGTTCTGCATCATTTTTGGTATCAGAGCTTTCGTTCTACATCATCTGTCATCTGTCACTTCGGACTCCCCAACTATGTCATCACCGACAATGGACGACAGTTTGACAACTAGGAGTTCGAGGGATTCTGTGCCGATCACGGGATCCAACAACGCTTCACCTCAGTCGCTCATCCCTAGATAAATGGGAAAGCCGAGGTAACCAACCGAACCATCCTTCAAGGACTTCGCACCAGGCTGGACCAGGCTAAGGGCAGATGGGCAGAAGAGCTTCCAAGCATCCTGTGGGCCTACCATACAATGCCCAGAGCGGCAACGGGTGAAACGCCCTTCAACCTTGTCTTTGGAGCTGAAGCAGTGATCCCGGTCGAGCTCGGCGTGCCCACGCTTCGGGTGCAGCGGTACGACAAGACACAAAACTTGGCACACCTCCTGCTCAATTTAGACCTCCTCAAAGAAATGAGGGACAAAGCCCGGCTTTGGATGGCAGCATACCGACAGCGGGTCGCCCGATATTACAATGCGCAGGTGAAGCTGAAGACTTTCCGACCTGGTGACCTGGTATTGTGCCGGACCGAAGCGTCTTAACCCCGGGAGTGCGGCAAGCTCTCACCAAATTAGAAAGGCCCTTATAAAGTGGCAGAGGCCCTCTCACATGGGGCCTACTATCTCGAGGACCTGGATGGCGCAAGACTCCCCCGAATGTGGAATGCTTGTAATTTGAGGAGATACTATCATTAATGTAAGTTTTTGCTCCATTAGAAATAAAGACTTTCTTCTGCACAATGGTTCATTTGCCTTGCAGGAATGTCCAAGCCTCGAGCCTTGCTCCTCGGCATCCAAGCCCGGAGAAAGGTCCTCCGGCACAAAGACCTGGGAAGTCCCCAGGCACTCATGCCTCGAGCCTAGCTCCTCGGCATCCAAGCCCGGAGAAAAGTCCTCCGGCACAAAGACTTGGGAAGCCCCCAAGCACTCAAGCCTCAAGCCTAGCTCCTCGGCATCCAAACCCGGAGCCCAGCTCTCCAGCCAGCATGTCTTCGAGCCCAGCTCCAAGGCATCCAAGCTCCTGAGCCATGCTCTCAGGCTAATCAAGTCCCGGAGCTCAATTCTCCGGCCAGCATGTCTCTAAGCCCAACTCCAAGGCATCCAAGCTCCTGAGCCTTGATCTCAGGTAGTCAAGATCCGGGATCCAGCTCGCCGACCAGCAGATCTCTGATTCTAATTCTGAAATAACAAGGCCCGGAACCCAGACTTTCGGTGCCAGCTCTCATTCAACAATGTCCTCGAGCCCAGCTCCAGGATGCTAGCCCAAGACCGGAGCTCAGATCTCCCGCTAAGGGACCTTCGAGCCACGCAGCTCTCATTCAACAACGTCCCCGAGCCCAGCTCCAGGATGCCAGTCCAAGACCGGAGCTCAGATCTCCTGCCAAGGGACCTTCGAGCCACGCAGCTCTCATTCAACAACATCCCCGAGCCCAGCTCCATGATGCCAGCCCAAGACTGGAGCTTAGATCTCCAGTCAAGGGACCTTTGAGCCACGCAGCTCTCATTCAGCAATGTCCCCGAGCCCAGCTCCAGGATGCCAGCCCAAGACCGGAGCTCAGATCTCCGGCCAAGGGACCTTCGAGCCATGCAGCTCTCATTCAATAACATCCCCGAGCCCAGCTCCAGGATGCCAGCCCAAGATCGGAGCTCAGATCTCTGGTCAAGGGACCTTCGAGTCACGCAGCTCTCATTCAACAACATCCCTGAGCCCAGCTCCAGGATGCCAGCCCAAGATCGGAGCTCAGATCTCCGGCCAAGGGACTTTTGAGCCACGCAACTCTCATTCAACAACGTCCCTGAGCCCAGCTCCAGGATGCCAACCCAAGCCCGGAGAAAAGTCCTCTGGCACAAAGACCTGGGAAGCCCTCGGGCTCTCATGCCTCGAGCCTAGCTCTTCGGCATTCAAGCTCAGAGAAAAGTCCTCTGGCACAAAGACCTGGGAAGGCCTCAGGCACTCATGCCTCGAGCCCAGCTCCTCGGCATTCAAGCCCGGAGAAAAGTCCTCCGGCACAAAGACCTGGGAAGACCCCAGGCACTCATGCCTCGAGCCCAGCTCCTCGGCATTCAAGCCCGGAGAAAAGTCCTCCGGCACAAAGACTTGGGAAGCCCCCAGGCACTCATGCCTCAAGCCCAGCTCCTCGGCATTCAAGCCCGGAGAAAAGTCCTCTGGCACAAAGACCTGGGAAGCCCTCAGGCACTCATGCCTCGAGCCTAGCTCCTCGGCATTCAAGCCTAGAGAAAAGTCCTCCGGCACAAAGACCTGGGAAGCCCCCAGGCACTCAAGCCTCGAGCCTAGCTCCTCGGCATCCAAACCCGGAGCCCAGCTCTCCGGCCAACACGTCTCCGAGCCCAGCTCCAAGGTGTCCAAGCTCCTGAGCCATGTCTTCAAGCCAACCAAGTCCCGGAGACCAGCTCTCCAGCCAGTGCATCTTTGAGCCAAGCTCCAAGACGTCCGAGTTCCTGAGCCCGACCTACGAAGATCAAGCCCCGATCCTAGCTCTGAGGCATTCAAGGTTTGAGAGGCCCTCCGGCACTCCAATTCAAAGCCAACCTTCTCCGGCACCTGAGTCTCGAGCCCCGCGCCGAGACGGTGAAGCTTAAGCCCATACAGAACTCAACTCTCCTCCCCGACCTCCCTGCACTGAAAGAGAAGAAAAAGAGAAGAGGAGAGGGAGAGAGAAGACATTTACATCACAATGAGGAGAAAGAGCCATTTCGGCTAAATGATTTTTCATTAATTGAAAAGAAACATACTACATTACCTTCCGAGACCTGACAGGCCAGGCAGCCCGGCTCGAAAAACAAGAAAAAAAGACAAAAAAGAAGAAAGAAATTACAACAGAAGTCCTACTCTACTGGGCCGGCTCCTTCCCTGGGCGGTGCACGGCCAGGACTTCTCCTTCCGTCTCCGTCGCAGAGGCACCTTCTTGAGCGACCCTTGCCAGAGGGGCGGGTTCGGCTGCTGACGCCGCCGAGACCGACTCGGCCATCTCCGCCTGCGGCACAGGCTCGAACGTCGCCATCGCCGAGGTCGGCTCAACAGGGCGAGCCACCTCCGGGGTCACTTCAGGGCGGGTCTCGGTTGGAGCGGATTCCTGCCTCGCTGCAGTCGTCACCGGGGTCGGAGCCTTCTTGCCGGGGGCCTGGAGCATAGCCAGTCGCTCCTCGGAGAGGATCCCCCATAGTTGCTAGCGGCAGTAGGTGAACCCCTTGGCGAAGGAGTCTGTTGCCGCCTCTTTGAAATCTTTTATGTACTCCGGCGAGACCTTGAAAGCAGCCACCGCATCAGCGGCCTCCTTCACTGCGAGCTCCGCCCGGCACTCCGCTTCCTCCAGCTGCTTTCTAGAGTGTTCCAGCTGCCGGACCACCACCGCCATCCCCTTTTCGGCGGTCTTAGTGTAGCGATCGACGACGGTGGCATTCTCTTCCACCTCCGCGGCCCTCTTCTCTGCGGTTGCCACCTTCTTTTCGGCCGAGACGGCCCTGTCCTTCGTCGCCTCCACCTCGGCCCGGAGCTCTTTTAGCCGAGTCCTCTTTGACTCGAGCTCTCCCTCAAGCTCCATCTTGGCCCGGGTGGCATCGATGATCTCAGTTTGGAGGTTCTTAACCCTCAGGTTAGCCTTCCGGGTCTCCTCGTCCTTCCAACCCACTTCAGCCTTCAGGGATGCGAGCTCCGCCTATCGCTCCTTGTCCCTCTTTGCCCAATTACGGCAGTAATCCCTAATGAGGATTAGCTCTCTGCCTTGCTGCATCAAAAAGAGAAGCATGTTAGCTACAGTACTAAGAGAGGTCAGAAGACGTGTAGACAAAGGAAGAAGGACTTACGACGTACAAGTTGGTGAAGGACGAGTTGATTACGTCGCCCAGGAGTCGCCCGCTCCCTTCTCGCCTGTTGTAGGACTGGACCGAGAAGTCCATCATCCGCTTGGTGAGACTTGGGTCCTTCATCAGCGAAACATTGGGCCCCAGTCGGAAGGCGACTCGATGGTAGTCTCGATCCTGCTTTCCCGCTGGCTCAGATCCCTCGATGGTGGGAGGCGCCTTCAGCACCAGCTGCGAGCTCGGTGCCACCTCGTACTGCACTTGGGGTGCCGGCCCTGCTTCTTTCGACCCCCTGTCCTCCTCAACGTCGACGACCTCCGGAGGGGGGCTTCTACTCTGGCGGCAGCGACAGCCGACCTGGCACGGACGACCACCTCGGGCTCGGGCACCGGGGCCGGACCATGCCGCCCGAAAGACTCGTGGGCAGACTCGGCCACCCTCTTCCGCCTCCGCTCTGGAACCAGTGCGTCTGACCCGACCTGCATCGGCCTTGCACTTTCATCGACCCGAGCCCTCTTCGAAGTGGGCTCGCCGGCCTCAGCTGCCTGCTCCCGCTTCTCGGAAAACGAGAGCAGCTCATCCATGGAGAACTTCATCTCTACACCAGAGGAGACAGGGTCAATCTCAAAAAAAAAAAAACAAGAATAAAAGAAAATGAAGAAGAAGAGAAAACAAGAAAAGGGTGGCCAAGTCGAACTCACCCGATTCCCGTGCCGAGCCGACCCCGGCCTCGCGGAGATTCTGCTCCGACAGCAAGACCTCAACTGAAGGGATCTCGGCCGATCTGAGCAACTCGTACAAGTCAAGGTCGGCCACTTCGACAGAGGAGTTCCTGTTCGGGGACTGATTTGGGTCGCTCCAAACTCAGTCGATCCCCTCAACCAAGGCAAAGAGGTATCTACTCTTCCATCCCTTGATGGAAGAGGGGAGCTCGAATCTGATGCCTCGAGGATGAGAAGAAAGGGACCACCACCCATCCTCTGTAGGGTGGCATTTCAGGATGAAAAAAGCCCTGAACAAGGAGAAATGGGCAACAATCCCATGGAAGTGGCATAGAAGGATGAAGCAAAATATCATTCTGATAGCATTGGGGACCAACTGGGCTGGAACAAGGCAATAATTAGCCAAGAAAGAAAGAAAGAAGGGATGTACAGGAAAGCGAAGGCCCCCAGCGAAGGCCTCCTCATAGAAGGTGATCCGCTGAGGGCCACTGGATGTGACCCGCTCCCTGGGATGAGAGACAAAGAGCTGGATGGACTCGGGGATGTCATAAGCACCCCAGATGGCCACAAGATCCTCGGTGGTGATCACCGAAGCGATCCCTCCGGGACCCGTCGGCCGAGAAGGTTCGGGTTCAGGAATGGAAGCAGGAAGAAGAGCTCGAAGAGGTGGAGGAGAAGACCCAGGTTCCCTAATGGCTATAGGACCGTGGAAGGGTCTCCTACTAAACTCATAACGTGCCCTCCATTTCCTTTTCGGAGGAAGAAGGAGTCCTCGACCGGGAGGGTCCGGCCTCGGCTTGGCACGAAGGACGGAAGTTTGGACCAAAGCGATCCATGGAAGAAGGGGAGAAGGACAGGGGAAGACCTACGACGGCTCCTAGTCGACGAGAAGGAAGAAGGAGAGGGAGCTAACCTGCTAAAGTCCTAGGAGAACGTTGGCGGCTAGAGGAGAAGAAGAAGGCTCCTGTACGATGCCGGGTGTGAAAGGATTCGAAGAAGGTAAGTTTTGAAAAGACTTACCTCTCCATTCGAGACAACCTGCGCCCGACCATACCGTTACGGCTTCCCCAAGAGACTTGCCATGTGTCGCTGATCAACGGGACCAGCGCCCTAATCCGACCGTGGTCGCTCTGACTTCCATGCCCGCCATAATTGCTCCCTAGACGTGGCCGCGTGGCACCCCCGCACAAGCCCGAAGGACCGCCGAGCGAGGCGCCATCGATTTCAGTCATTATTACGTCAGATTTCTCCACCTTTCCATGTTAGCACCGCAATTACTCCTTTTGCCCTGAGCGCCGCGCGCCAACGGGCCTCGGGAGTGGGGGGCAAATGATGTAGCTGGATCACTGACGTGGCATGGATAGACTGGCATGGAGCCCTCACCGGGCACCATGCTAGATTTTCAGCATGAGCCCCTTCGCCAGGCCGAGATCCCCTGGAGCAATGGGGCCGCTCACTGAAGCCAGGCTCCATCCTCCGCCAGGTCGGCCCTGCCAAGTCGGGACGCCTAGGCCGGAGCCGAGTACGGGTCCCTGCCTAAGGCGGACCCCTTGAGGTCGGGCCTCGTGGTCGAAAGTCGATCTCAAGGCTCCTCCGCCACGAGGAGCCCCCCCGAGGTCCGGTCCCCTGGGTTGGTCGGCACCTTGTCCATCTCCATCATGTCGAGCTCGTCTAAGGCTGAGCTCCGTTGATTCGGAGTCAAGCTCAGCCCTCCTCCGCCCTGCCGAGCCACCTTGAAGTGAGCCCACCGAAGGCGGGCCCCATCTTTCTAGCTCGGTCCCCGATCCAGACGGAGGCACCAACCTCCAATAGCACGGCGCCTCCTCTCCAAGGACAGTGGCGAACTCCCAAGGGCCGTACAGCAGCACCAGCCATGCCGTCGTTAATGCCCACGGCCGTCACTCACAACGAAAATAAAGGAAGCTCACATCAAGGCACCATTCCCTCCACCGACCTGCCGTACGATCGAGGAAAAGACCCGACTGTTGGGAAATGTGTCCCAAAGCTAATTTCTACTGTAAATAGTTGTACATTTGATGTAATTATATATGAATTATATTATTGAATAAAATGTTTATTCTGGCAGTTCATCACTATTTCATCTTTCTGTAATGAGTTCTTCAGTGATGAAATCCTTAGGACTATTTGTATATGATATAGAGAGGATATATCATATAGTCCTAAAATTGTTCGCGACCAAATGATATACTTATTTTAGGATGATAGTATATCAAGTATAGGTCGTTGTGTGCCATAGTCGTTGGTTGTCCTCTTAACCAAAGAGTGTAGAGACACTGGTATGACATGCAGATGTTGTGTTTGACATTTCATCGAACGTGACCCGTCTGTACTTTTCTGCCTAGAGTTTTGATATGGACGTAGTTATCCCTCAGACATGAGATCGTCATGGTAGCTTGCGAGTAACTCACTGTACTTTGGTACTGGACTATCTGGATTTCTAATCCAGGGATGGAAGGTTTCTGGGTACAGTTAAGTACTCGTGTAGCGATGATCGGATCAAGATGGGATTGACCCCTCCAAAGTGTTTGGAACAGATATCTTACTGTGTTTCAATTTAGCAAAACCTTGGCCAGGGTAGTCACTGTAAAGTGTTACAGGACTTGTGAGATTGAGACACATTGTTGATGGACTTTATGGGTTGGGCAGTTAAACCCTAAGTCTTCCTGAGCATTGAGATCAAAGGGATTAATTACAAGGTTTCCATATCTCCTGGTTCTTGATTGTTGCTCTGCAACTTCGACCTATCCGGACGTCGGGTGTCATTGCTAGATGGCGACTTTGATTGGTATTGGAAATGTTCCAGTGCTACCGGCTTAGTGTTCGAACCTATGGGGTCACACACCATAGAGATTTCTACTTGATCTAGTGATCAGAGAACGTTTGGGAATCGTTCGTGGACTCACAGAGAAAAAGAATTTTTCTTTATCCAAGTGTCAACACTTGATATTCTTGAAAGTGTCGACACTTGTGTAAGTGTCGACACTTGTTGATTTCGCAAGTGTAGACACTTGATGTCACAAAAAGTTGTGACATGAAATTTTCACTAATAGTTGGTGATGCATGGAGGTGAATTAAGTAATGTGATTACTTGATAGCCCAATTTGATTGAGCTATAAAAATCTGGAACGAATCAAATAGGATTTGGTTCAAAATGGGTTTGGATCCAATCGGGTTGAACCCAATGTATGCACACTTGACCCAATTGATTTTAGTTATGAATTAAAATCAATTAATACATTTAATCTGAATTTAAATAAGTTTAAATTCATTTTTAGGGAGTTATGTAACTTCCCATGACCATAACTCCCCATAACTATTCATTACCACACCTATAACTCCCCACTCTCCCTCTCCCTCTCCATCTACTTAAGGGGATGAAATGGGAGGACGAAAATAAGGAAAAATTCAGCAAAGAAATGCTGGAAAAATCAAAGGGAAGAAAGGGAAGAAACTAGGAAAAAGTTCTAGTTTTATAGGTGTGAGATTTTTGGAGAATAGTGTGCATTTTTGTACCTAGAGATCTAGGTCTTAGGATTGAGTGTTTGGGAAGGGTTCTGACCACTCATTCTCCACCTCTTGAGCTTCTTCATTCATTCGGAGAGTCTGGCATCGAAAGAAGAAAAGGAGTCCCGATCAAATCGTTCCACAAAAAGCTAGCACTTGGAGTGGAAGTAGATTTTGAAAGAGCCCTGGTGTGAACCACCTGTAGAGGCTGGACACGTGTATGGCTAAGCAGAGTTCTTCCTCCTGCTCCTGGATCTTTCGCAGTGGAGAGCGTCTCCATTTCATACAAGGTATGGTTTTACATATATAGATATGTTGCTCTGAAATGTTCATAGCATGAATTCATGATTTCACTGTTTATATTAATCATTCATGCAAGATCTTGGGACAAGTAGCATAGAAAAGTTTTAAAGCATGCTTAGATTAAATGTTAATCATTTTATCATGCTTCCGCTGCATGTTATTTTGAAAAAGTTTTAAAATACAAAGCATGCTCGCTACTAGTTTTCCTTTCAATTGGTATCAGAGCAACAAGGTTGCTCTAGCATGAATATTTAGTATAAACATTATAAAATCAGTTTAATTTCTTGCAAGTACTCGGATTGAGTGCCTCACCAGGCCGTCCGGTCATAGGAGAGAAGTAGGGCTGCAAGACCCTCACTTCCCATTCAAAGGGATCTCCTATGGCGTGTAGGGGTGCCATTGTGAAGGACTCATGAAGAAGAAAAAGAAAAGAAAAAATAAAGATTAAAATGTTTTGATCTTTATTATGTTCTAAATTTGAAGTCATAAAATGTTTTAGAAATGTTCTAAAGTTAGTTTATGATTGCTATGTTAAATAGTTTAACATTAAATTCAAGTTTAGAAAAGACAAAGTTTGGATTTCAGCATTTCTGTGCTCGGATTTGATCAAGTGTCGACACTTGGTTTACCTAGTATCGATACTTGGGTGTCTATGTGTCGACACTTGGCCTTCTAGGTGTCGACTCATGAACAAAAACACAGAAATCGGTTCTCTGTGTGTCGACCTGTCTCAGAGTAGTGTCGACACCTAATGTCGACACTTGCTACTGAAGTGTCGACACTTCACAGTGAACAGAAATTTAAAAATTGAATTTTCTTGTAAAAATATTTTATAAATTTTTTTGAAAATGTTTCAATCTGTTGTATGATTAACTTAATTATGAATTAAGTAAATCTAAGTGACTAAATGATCTAAGGATATGATTTTAAGATCTAAGTCATATTCATAACTTTGGTTTAAATGGGTTAGCTTGAATTAGGTCCTAATTGGGTTAGACCTAAGTTTAGATGAACAGGACTTAATAGAGAATTAACTTAATCAAATGTTGAGTTAAGGTTCTTCTCTAGTATCTATCTAATAGTTAGATTGATTGGTCCATACATCTAAATGGACTTAATCTTGGCTTCGTGGTAGGACCCGATTCCTTAGGCTAGTCTAATCGAAATTGGTGAACCAATTGGTGTCTAAGGTAAGTATGGCTTTTGATCTATGGTTTTTGGGGCTACCTCTTTCCTGGCCAATGATATTGGTGTCTAAGGAAAGATGGTTAATGGCTTAACCCATAACCTTGATCTCACTTACCTGGCCAATATGGTCAACCAGTTTTGATTAGTTAGCTCATTGATTCGAGTTAGCCCATGTCAATAAGGTTAATCAGCTTGACTGATTTAGGTGCCCATGGATTTTGTGGTTCATGTAACCCTTTCATTAACATATGAAGTTAGTGAAAGATAATCCATGACTTATCCTTTCTCTTCTGTCACAACATGTATAAAACCTCTAAATTATTAGGTCCTTAAAAAGATGGAAATTATATGATAATTTTTTGTCTTAGCCTCCCATTAAGATGTTTGGTAATGAGTCCAGTAGTGGGGTGATCATCGGCAGATCCATAGATCGGGTGGTCATCATACTATTGGAATTGTCATTCATTATATGATGTCATAATGCAACTTTCTCAAACAGGTGGTCAGGTTAGCCGGCCAAAGTCGGGCTTGATCATTTGTTAGCTAGAAGCATTAAGATCAGTCATGTTAATGGTTGGACCTAACTGGGACCTTCTTTAGCAGGTAGCCCAAAGGCCGATTGAAGTGTTCCTAGGGCAAAATAAATTACTAGGAGTTGTTTGGAGAAACAACTGGTTATGAACCTACCTTTAGATGAACATGGGTTGGCCGACCATAGTCGGGCTCATGTATTGTCTATTGGATTCTGGTACCCACTAAGGGATAAGTGTTATTCTTTGGATTGGAGGTAGAGGCTACCAGTCTGAATAAAATAGTGGGAGGAGCTTTTAGACAAAAGTCCATGTCTTTAAGTTTTAAATAATTCATATACTAAATAGTCTTGGTTTTCTTTTTCAGATAATGTCTACTAATCTGTCACTCCGGTCATTATTAGATAATGACAAGCTCATGGGACCCAACTTCGATAGCTGGTATCGAAGACTGAGAATTGTTCTCGAGCACGAACGGATCCTTTATGTATTAACAGACCCGGCACCTGAGGGGCCAGCCCTCACCGCACATACTGCAGTCAGAGATGCTTATCAAAAGTGGGTCTCTGACCGTACTACGGTGCGGTGCATTATGTTGGCGGCTATGAACGACGAGTTCAGTCGCAGATTCGAGGAGGCCCAACCGGAGGAAATCCTTCAAAAGTTGAAGGAATCTTTTGGTGCTCCAGACGACGTTGAAAGGTACAGGGTTTTCTCTACCATCTTCAACGCTCGAATGACTGAAGGGTCCTCGGTCACTGATCATGTATTGTACATGATAGAGATGATCGAGCGCTTGGCCAAACTCGGATATCCTTTCCACGAGCAGCTTGGGAAGGATGCGATTTTGAATTCTTTGCCTCCCTCCTACTTACCTTTTCTAGATCACTATAGATTAACAAGGCCTGTAGTCAACTACCATGGGTTGATGGGGTTACTACAGACTTATGAAAAGGATCACCAGCTCCAAAAGAGCTTGGTGAATTTAGTGGGAGGCAGTGCGGCAAGGCGTCGTCCCTTTAAGAAAGGGAAAAAGAAAAAGAATAAAAATAAAATGGTGCAAAGTGCTGGGCCCAGTCAGATTAAGAAAAAGGCTGACCAGAGTCAGGCAGAATGCTTCTACTGCAAGAAGCCGGGTCATTGGAAGAGAAATTGTTCCGCTTACCTAGCTACACTTGACCCGAACAGGCCGAAGAAGAAGAAGCAGCAAAAGGTTGCTGGACAAGGTATTTATATGATAAATCCTTGTTGTTTTTCTATTTGTGATACTACTAACTGGATATTAGATACTGGTAGTCCTTATCATATTTGCAATACGTTGCAGGGACTACAAGTTAGTAGAAGATTCGAGAATGGCGAGAGATTTCTGAATGTGGGGAACGGAAGTCAAGCTCCAGTCCTGGCATTGGGAATTATCAATCTATTTTTCGAGTCTTGTAAAGTTGTTCTTAGTGATTGTCACTATTGTCCATCATTCCTTGTAAATATTATCTCTATAGGCCAGTTGGCCAGTAATGGTTATGAACTATTAATCAAGAGTGATTTTTGCAAAGTCATTATGAATGATATTGTGGTTATGACTAGACATATTAAGAATGGCATTTATGTTTTATCACAGCCTATTGGTGTAATGGACATTTCTTGCAAACGCCCTAGATTAGATAATGTCAATGATGCTTATCTCTGGCATTGTAGGCTAGGTCATATAAACAAGAATAGAATCAACAGGTTAGTGGGAGAAGGTCTCCTAAACGTTAGTGATTGTGAATCACTGCCAACTTGTGAATCTTGTTTACTTGGTAAGATGACCAAGTCACCTTTTACTGGAAAAGGTGTACGAGCCGATGACATTTTGTGTCTAGTACATACTGATGTATGTGGAGAAATGAATGTCGATGCCAAGGGTGGGTATAAATATTTCATTACATTTACGGACGACCTCTCAAGGTACGGTTATGTCTTTTTGATGAGACATAAATCTGAATCGTTTGAGATGTTCAAACGGTATCGTAATGAAGTTGAAAAACAAACCGGGAAGTTTATTAAAATCCTTCGATCAAATCGAGGTGGAGAATATCTTTCTGGGAAGTTTCTGACTTATCTTGAGAGAATGTGATTCTCTCTCAATGGGCACCTCCTGGGACGCCTCAGTTAAATAGTGTGTCTGAAAGGAGGAATCGGACTCTGTTAGACATGGTCAGATCCATGATGGGATTTGCAACTCTGTCAACTTCCTTTTGGGGGTATGCTTTGGAGTCAGCATGCTATCGTCTAAATAGAGTTCCGAGTAAGTCTGTTAACAAAACTCCATATGAAATATGGAATGGGCGTAAGTCGAGTCTATCACACCTTCGGGTTTGGGGATGTCCGGCTTATGTCAAGCGTTTGGAAACAGATAAACTTGGACCTAGGTCTGACAGGTGCCTCTTTGTTGGGTATCCTAAAGAGTCTAAGGGTTATTTCTTCTATATGCCTGGGGAACAAAAATTGTTCGTCAGTCTTAGAGCTACATTTTTGGAAAGGGAGTACCTTACTGAAGGTGCTCAAGCTGCCAATGTTGAGCTTACTGAAGTTCAACAGATAGAAGAACCAAATCACTCAAGGACTGCTACAGAACCCGTTATGATAAGATCAAACCTTAAGCCTATTGACCAGTCATTAAGGAGATATGGTAGAGTACCGCGTCAACCGGACAGATACTATGATTTTCTGGTCCGAGACGGTGATCCCGTTGAGCTCGATGAGAACAACGAGGATCCAATCACCTATATGGACGCGATGTAGAGGTCTGATTCTGAGTTGTGGCTGGGAGCCATGAAATCTGAAATGGAGTCCATGGAAATCAACAAAGTATGGACTTTGGTTGATCCACCTTAAGGAGTAAAACCCATTGGGTGCAAATGGGTCTTCAAAAGGAAACGGGGCGCAGATGGGCAGGTAGAGATCTATAAAGCCCGTCTGGTTGCCAAGGGTTATCGTCAACGTTATGGTATTGACTATGACGAGACGTTTTCCCCTGTGGCAATGCTCAAGTCTATTTAGATTATGCTTGCCTTAGCTGCATATCTGGATTATGAAATCTGGCAAATGGATGTCCGAACAGCTTTCCTGAATGGTGAGATAGATGAGGAGGTGTATATGATGCAACCTGAAGGGTTCATATCCACAGATGAATCTAAGGTATGTAAGCTTAGTAGGTCCATCTATGGACTAAAGCAGGCGTCTCGGAGTTGGAACATGCATTTTAATAAGTGTATCAAGACGTATGGTTTTGTTATGAACAAAGAAGAACCCTGCATATATAAGTGGGCAAATGGTTCTGTAGTTGTATTTCTTGTACTATATGTGGATGACATTCTCTTAATCGAGAATGACATCCCTGCATTACAGGGAATAAAGGTCTGGTTGTCGTCCCAGTTTTCTATGAAAGACCTAGGTGAAGCTTCTTTCATACTAGGTATGAAGATCTATAGGGATAGATCAAGGAAGCTTCTGGGTTTGTCCCAGTCTATGTACATTGATACCGTGCTGAAAAGGTTTAGCATGGAGAAATCCAAGAAAGGCTATCTTCCAATAGGCCATGGAATTTCTCTTTCCAAGAAGGATTGTCCGACAACTCCTAAGGAAAGAGAGCGTATGAGTAGGATTCCTTATGCTTCGGTAGTAGGGTCCATCATGTACGCCATGACATGTACTAGACCAGACGTGGCATACTCATTAGGAATAGTGAGTCGATACCAGTCTGACCCAGGTGAAGCACACTGGAAGGTTGCAAAGACCATCCTGAAGTATTTGCGAAATACCAAGGACCAGTGGCTTCTTTTTGGAGGACCTGACTTGAAACTTGTGGGGTATACTGACTCCAGTTTCCAGTCAGATAGGGATGATAGCAAGAGTGTATCTGGTTTTGTTTTTACCCTGAATGGTGGAGCGATATGCTGGAAGAGTTCCAAGCAGCACACTGTAGCAGACTCTGTATGCGAAGCGGAATATATTGCAGCATCTGATACAGCAAAGGAAGCTGTTTGGTTGCGAAAATTTCTTGGCGAGCTGGGAGTGGCACCTTCCCTGGATGGTCCTGTTCCAGTGTACTGTGACAGCACTGGAGCCATTGCTCAAGCCAAAGAGCCGAAGTCCCATCAGCGTACCAAGCATATTCTGCGCCGATTTCATCTTGTGCGAGAAATCGTGGAACGAGGTGATATCGACCTTCTGAAGATTGACGGAAAGGAGAACCTGGCTGACCCCTTTACTAAAGCCGTTGGAATTCAAGAACTCAATAATTGTAAATGGAAGATGGGTATACGATACTATTCTGATTGACTTTAGTCCAAGTGGGAGTTGTTGGGAAATGTGTCCCAAAGCCAATTTCTACTGTAAACAGTTGTACATTTGATGTAATTATATATGAATTATATTATTAAATAAAATATTTATTCTGGCAGTTCATCACTATTTCATCTTTCTGTAATGAGTTCTTCAGTGATGAAATCCTTAGGACTATTTGTATGTGATATAGAGAGGATATATCATATAGTCCTAAAATTGTTCGCGACCAAATGATATACTTATTTCAGGATGATAGTATATCAAGTATAGGTCGTTGTGTGCCATAGTCGTTGGTTGTCCTTTTAACCAAAGAGTGTAAATACACTGGTATGGCATGCAGATGTTGTGTTTGACATTTCATCGAACGTGACCCGTCTATACTTTTTCTGCCTAGAGTTTTGATATGGACGTAGTTATCCCTCAGACATGAGATCGTCATGGTAGCTTGCGAGCAACTCACTGTACTTTGGTACTGGACTATCTGGATTTCTAATCCAGGGACGGAAGGTTTCTGGGTACAGTTAAGTACTCGTGTAGCGGTGATCGGATCAAGATGGGATTGACCCCTCCAAAGTGTTTGGAACAGATATCTTACTGTGTTTCAATTTAGCAAAACCTTGGCCAGGGTAGTCACTGTAAAGTGTTACAGGACTTGTGAGATTGAGACACATTGTTGATGGACTTTATGGGTTGGGCAGTTAAACCCTAAGTCTTCCTGAGCATTGAGATCAAAGGGATTAATTACAAGGTTTCCATATCTCCTGGTTCTTGATTGTTGCTCTGCAACTTCGACCTATCCGGACGTCGGGTGTCATTGCTAGATGGCGACTTTGACTGGTATTGAAAATGTTCCAGTGCTACCGGCTTAGTGTTCGAACCTATGGGGTCACACACCATAGGGGTTTCTACTTGATCTAGTAATCGGAGAACGATTGGGAATCGTTCGTGGACTCACAGAGAAAAAGGATTTTTCTTTATCCAAGTATCAACACTTGATATTCTTGAAAGTGTCGACACTTGTGTAAGTGTCGACACTTGTTGATTTCGCAAGTGTAGACACTTGATGTCACAAAAAGTTGTGACATGCAATTTTCACTAATAGTTGGTGATGCATGGAGGTGAATTAAGTAATGTGATTACTTGATAGCCCAATTTGATTGAGCTATAAAAATCTGGAATGAATCAAATAGGATTTGGTTCAAAATGGGTTTGGATCCAATCGGGTTGAACCCAATGTATGCACACTTGACCCAATTGATTTTAGTTATGAATTAAAATCAATTAATACATTTAATCTAAATTTAAATAAGTTTAAATTCATTTTTGGGGAGTTATGTAACTTCCCATGACCATAACTCCCCATAACTACCCATTACCACACCTATAACTCCCCACTCTCCCTCTCCCTCTCCATCTACTTAAGGGGCTGAAATGGGAGGACGAAAATAAGGAAAAATTCAGCAAAGAAATGCTGGAAAAATCAAAGGGAAGAAAGGGAAGAAACTAGGAAAAAGTTCTAGTTTTATAGGTGTGAGATTTTTGGAGAATAGTGTGCACTTTTGTACCTAAAGATCTAGGTCTTAGGATTGAGTGTTTGGGAAGGGTTCCGACCACTCATTCTCCACCTCTTGAGCTTCTTCATTCATTCGGAGAGTCCGGCATCGAAAGAAGAAAAGGAGTCCCGATCAAATCGTTCCACAAAAAGCTAGCACTTGGAGTGGAAGTAGATTTTGAAAGAGCCCTGGTGTGAACCACCTGTAGAGGCCGGACACGTGTGCGGCTAAGCAGAGTTCTTCCTCCTGCTCCTGGATCTTTCGCAGCGGAGAGCGTCTCCATTTCATACAAGGTATGGTTTTACATATATAGATATGTTGCTCTGAAATGTTCATAGCATGAATTCATGATTTCACTGTTTATAGTAATCATTTATGCAAGATCTTGGGACAAGTAGCATAGAAAAGTTTTAAAGCATGCTTAGATTAAATGTTAATCATTTTATCATGCTTCCGCTGCATGTTATTTTGAAAAAGTTTTAAAATACAAAGCATGCTCGCTACTAGTTTTCCTTTCACCGACTGGAGGGCGCGGGTCCCGAGAATGGTGGCCTGCCAATCGAGGCCCTGCCAGGTTTCCAGCAGAAGGAATGTCAGAAGCAGAAGCTTCCCTAACTATCTGACAGAAAAGGCATCCCGTCTACGGCACGATACCTCGTCGCATATGCCTGACAGCATGGGGAGATCCCAAGGCAAGCCAAAGTAAAAGACCCAACCAGGGTAAGCCAAAGGAAGGTAACACAACAAACCAAACAACAAGAGCAAGCACAAACCCCCCAAAAAAAGGGAGAGAGGCCAGACAGGAGGGCGAGACCACCTCGGCCATCACCTCTCCCAACTTATTTTTACTCCTATGTTCCATACACACTACACTCACTTCTCCTAGCTGGAACTCATCCAGAGGGGCTCGACCAAGAGGATCTGTTTCCCTGGATCGTCACTGACTTGACCGTCGAAGCACCCCCGCCGGAATTCCTAGCTCGGGTCACTGACGCTGTTCCTTGCAGGTCCCGAGGCACCGGAGGCATCCCAGCAGGCGGGCGCGCGACTCCCGATACCACCAGCAGCTACGGACCACGACGATCCGGGCGGCAACATATACATACACATATATATACATACATACATATGTATGTATATACATATGTATATATATACATACATATGTACAGTTTATGTGAAATAAAAGTCATTTCATATTATGAACAAGCATAATTGATATTTATAATTCAAGATATTGCTATTTATATGAATTAGTAATTAATATATTTATTATAATGTTATTAGGTCATGGTCCATTCTCGATTAATTTGATGGTTGAAGCAATGATTGATAACCTGTTCATTTTCTTGTTGGATCAACTATCTTTAAAACATCGATAAATATCATTATTAATAAATAAGAAGCATTGCAATACATTATACGCCTTTAAAAGTAGAACTTTAATATCCATATTTACAATTTATATTGAATGTAATTTTTTAGTAAATTTGAATATGGAAACCCTGAATGCCAACAAATACATTAATCAGTCAATATCTAAAGCTAAATAACAAATAAGAGAATTCTAATTTTGCTAAACAACTCCGGACATGAAACTAACAGTAAGTTACTTTGTTGATTCACATGAGTAGCTTGAAAGTATCATGTGCAATAAACATTATAGAAGACATTAGAATTTTAAATGTATAAGTAAAATATATTATTAGCAATACACTATTAATAATATATATTATTATATGAAGGTCAATTAATATTTAAATTTTTTCATGATATAAATAATTTTTTATTTAATGACGATGTTAATTATTGGATATGATTTATTATCTTTATACAAGTAATAACCGATGAAAAATAGATATTATATCATGTTACTTTAATTATTTAATTTTTACCACTCGATGCTAAGACTGCCTATAGCCAAGCTTATCTCCGGCTAAGCGTTTTTTTTGCAACGTTAGTCGTCTTGGATTAACGACGTGGCCAAATTGATGGATCTTTCCACCGATCAGAAGTCAGCAGCCCGACACCGACAAGGCCAGGGACTTACGAACGCCTTCTCCCTCCGCGTTCTCATATGCTACTCCCGCGGAACTCGTAATAAACAGCACCATATCCCAAATCTGAACAACGGCTGTATACGGATCCAACGGTTGAGATCCATCATCAGCCCAGGCACCAGTTATAATTCCTGTTCCTAGGGTTACCATAAGAACATCTCGAAGGTCCACGTCAACTACAAGGCAACGCCTGCTTTCCTGAGGGCCTTTCCCCACTCAGTTTTTCTTCCTCTTCTTCCCAGCTCTTCTCCGGCCCGAGCTTCGATCACTTCCCAGCTCGTCTCCGGCCCGAGCTTCGATCACAGCCGTCCGTCCCTGCCATAATGATGCTGATCGACTGCTCCCGCTGCCGTACACCGCTGCAGCTGCCGCCGGAGGCGAGGTCTATCCGGTGCGCCGTTTGCCAGGCTATCACCTTAGTGGCAGAGCCCCGGAACGTCGACGGTCCCTGGGGGCCCACCTACGGGCACCCGCCGCCGGGCCCACCCCCGCTCCCGTCGCCGGAGCTGTCATTACAGCTGCCGGCCGCCCACGGGAGGAAGAGGGCGGTGATATGCGGGATATCGTACAGGTACTCGCGGCGCGAGCTCGGGGGCTGCCTCAACGACGCCAAGTGCATGCGCTACCTCCTCACCAACCGCTTCCACTTCCCCGAGGACTCGATCGTCATGCTCACAGGTGTTGCTTACAGATCGATCTAACATCTGCTTGATTTGGTTTCGGTGATACGTTGAATTGTGCTAAAATTGGGATCTTTCTGATGCTGTTTTGGGCGTTTGCTGATGTGTTTACTTTTTCTCATTGTTATCAGCTCTTGAATTGGTTTTTGATTGATTCTTCATTGTTGGAATGATGCTCTGCTGGAAGGATTTAGAAGTGGAAATTGGTTATTGATTGATTCTGCATGTTGGAATGATGCTCTGCTGGGAGGATTTAGAAGTGGAAGCATGTGTTCAATATGCATGTTTCTTTGATCATCGGTTGGCTTTGTGGATGATCTGTTTTGAGCTTTCTGGATTTTTCTTTTTCTTTTTTTGGCCTTATTTTTACTTGAGCATGTGGCTTCCATTTCCTTCAAGTTAAAGATATCAAGGTGCATGCGATCCACTTCATTGGAGTTTTGAATTGATTACTCTATTACTAATAGACTTGGGATCTTCTTGTGCCGATCGTTTTGCTTGCAAACTCATGTATTATTGCTATTGCATATGTCTTGAATTATAACATTCATAATAAGTTCTCAAATGTTCTTGGATAATTGTAGATTGTGAATGCTACACCAATCCGAGTCTCAAGGTGGGAAAAAAAAAAGAATGAAATTTTTTGTGTTGATCATTCCCCGAGATAACTTTCTTTTTTTAGTCAGTTTGCTAGTCCACTGATTTCCATAAAAGCCAATGCAATGTTGCTCTGTGAAATGGTAATCATCCCCAAGATGCCAGGCAATACAGAACATAAGGGCTATTTTGAAGTTTGACATCTAACTAGTACGATCAACCACTCTCGCTTAAGAGTCCTTGATCCTCATGCTCATAGGTACCAACCATCAGTCCCTTTCTTCCCTGTAAACAATTAATCTAAATTGTTTGAATATTTGCTTGAATTGGTTTCTGTTTTTCTTTTTTGAAGGTTGCATTTAAGGCTCCTAAATTAAAGTTTTGATGGTCATTAATGAATATGATGACATTGTTGACTTTTCTTGCCCTATCAGTTGTCAAATTGCTTGTTGATTAATTCTGCATTGTTGAAATGATGCTGTGGGAGGATTTCAAAGTGGATGCAAGTGTTTATTATGTGAATTCTTTTGGCTGTTGGAAGAAAATGCTCTTATTGGATTGATGATTGATTGCTTTGGAGTTTGTAGTTCTTCCTTTTTTTGTCATCCTTTGACTTTACAGTGATGATTTCACTTCTTGCAAATGATACAAAGATTTCAAAGCAAAACAGTCTTTATTCTTTCTTAAGAGAACAATATATAAGGTATACTTTGAATTGACGACTCTATAGCTAGCAGATTTAGGATTTCCATGTAGCTACATTTGTGCCACCAATACACATGCTATTGCTATTCTTTATGCATTAGAAGCTCCTTATACTAACAATTTTACTCCATTGTAGGTTTTCAAAGGAGCTACCACTATAAACAGCATGATCATTATAAACTATATTTAAATCAATTTTTGACATACTATGTATAAGCTGTCTGTCATATAAATGACCCTTGCCAATAAATCTCCATTTTTGGTTATTACAACTTCATTGGATTCAAACATTAATTTCTGACCATCTCATACTAGTTAAGAACTAAAAATTAGGTTCTTTCCCACTGTAGCATATGTCGCACTTTGTGAAGAGCTATAGTCTTTCTTGATATAAGAACAAAGTTAACTCTCCTTTCTCCTTTTTCATGTGATGTGGTCGAGTTGACTGTGCTCATTTACATTCTATCAGTATTTTGATAGAAAGAAAACAAAGTGTAGCTAGCATGCACCTGGATAATGATTCTTGCTTCTATCTACCAATAAGTAGAATGATGTGCCCAATCCAATTCAGGTTTTATGGTTAGAAATCTATCATGATTTCTAGTAATGCTAATTCCAATATTCCCCATATTAGCTTGTGGATGAGAAGTGAAGAGTGAATTCCTTTTGGTAGCCCAAAATTCTAGATTAACAATCTAGTTTGAAATTGTTGGAAATACTGCTTCACAATTAGTCTATATTTATGAGACAAACACAACAATCAAAATAAAAGATGCAATTATCAGGGAAATAAGCCTGGTTCGATATATGCAATGGAAGATGCTTTTTTTCTAAGTAGAACTTCATAGCCATTGAGGTATACAATTGCATAGCTTACTACTCCCAGGATACAATGAACAGTCAAAGTCCCCTAATGTTATTGGCTCAATGGATTGATTTTGATGAGTATAAAATATTTGAGTGTGTTACTAATGATTGTTTGCTCTTGGAGTGGTTAAATTATTTTATAGGAAAGCTTAGATGTATTTGAAAGGTTAAGAAAGATTGGAGGAGCATAAGAGCTTAAATTTCAAAGTTAGAGAAGTATTTGAAGGTTTTGGGTGATTCTATAGCAGAGGAGCTGACTATAAAATGATAGGAGTCTATCTTTGGTAGACCATAGTCCAAAAACAAAATACTAATTTATTAAGGTTTTAGAAGTCAACCCTAGGCACGGAGTAGTCAACCCCTGCACTCCAGAAGTTAACCCATCACAAGTTCAACGGTCGACCTCAGTAAATTAAGAGTTAACCCCAAAAATTCACATTGTGAAAAGTGAAAACAAAAGAGGCTAAAAATTTGGCACTTCAAGAGTTGACCCCCTTTGGTTAGGAGTCGACCCCTATAAGTCAAGAGTTGAACTCAAGAAGCCAAAAGTTGACTCCTAGATGGTTGTAGGGTGAAGATAAATAATTTTCAACCATTTCAGGAGTTGACCCCAGCCAAGCAAGAGTTGATCCCAGCTTATCGGGAGTCAACCCTAGGCGACCTAGAGTTGATCCTTCTGTGCATGATGGTTCGAATAGCTAGTTTTTTAGTGAGCGCAGTCCGCGTTAAATGTCCTCCTATGACTAGTTTCACCTCTCTAACAGCTAAAAGAGCTTCTCCAACCATTCTTGAAGGTATAAATTCTTCCATAATCAAGAGAGAAATAAGAGACGAGGAGAACAAGTTAATACATTCAAGAGTATTGAAGAGTTTGAAGGAAAAACAAAATAACAAGTGCCCAACATTGATTAACCTTCAACCACCATTTCTGTTGCATTAAGAGGAGATTCCATCTAGAAGTGTGAAACCAAAAGCTTCCCTCCAATATTCAAGAGTGCCAAAAAATACTCAGATCAGCTCAAACAAGGATAAATCCTTTGTATAAATTTTCAAATTCCTTTTGATTATATTTGAATTTATCAAGTTTCAAGGAAAGTTGAAACTTGGGGATAGGTTGATCCCTACCTTAAAAATAAAGTGTAAAGCAATGTTTGCTAACTTGGAACTAGATCCTATGCCAGCCAATCAACGATATGGTTGGTACCAGGATTTTCCATACCATCCCGAACCATCTAGTTCGGGGCGTACTAAACCGCATCGGCACGATTCAGCCATGAAAAATAGTTCAGACCCCCGGACCATTCAAAAAGCCTTGAACCGGACCGAAACTGTATGGTATGGCCCCATACCAGCATGTTTTGGCTAGTTCGGTCCGGTTCAGCCAAGTTTGGGTCCGGTTCGGCTTGGTTCGGGTCCGATTCGGGTCGGACCTTATAGCAAAGGGGGAAAGGAGGTTTTTGCTTAGTTTCATAGAAGGTGGTCCGGGTCCCGATACTGTACATTATGGTATGGTACCATACCATATCAATTGCTAACCGGTACTGGTTCAGCGATCCTTGGTCTGTACCGGGCCCAAATGGAGATGGAAACAAAAGCGAGAGAGAGGGAGAACTAGAGAGGAAAAGAGAGAGATGTGGAGAGGGAGGGAGAGGAAGGAAAGGAAGGGGTGCTTGGCGGTGACCATCGAAGGGCTGCGAAGGCCCTTGGAGGGGCACTGAGGCCTTTGAGGCTTTGTCTTGCTCCACAAGAGAAGAATAGAGAGAGGGGGAGGGAGAAGACTGGATGGAGGGGAAGGCGGCAAGGATGCCATCCAAGGGCCGTCGAGGCCCTCGGATGGCATAAATCAACCCCACGGATCCATGGGATTGAAATAGGGGTGACCCATCCTTGTTTCAGAACTTTTTATTTATTTTTTTTTTTTTTACAATTTTATGGGATTACCGACTCCACTGTGAACTCGTAAAATAAAAAAAAGTCATGAAATAGGGGCGAGTCTCCCTTGTTTTGACCCCATGAATCCATGGGATCGATTTACACCATCCAAGGGCTTTGATGGCCCTCTGGTGGCATCCTCTTTGTTTGGTCCTCTCCTTCCTGCTCTCATTCTCTCTATCTCTTTCTCTATTCATCTCTTACGGAGGAGAGTGGAGCCTTGGAGGCCCTTTGACAGCTTCGATGGGCCACCATCGGCTTTTCCCTCTCCTTCCCACCTCCCCTCTCTCTTCTTCTCTTTCCTTCTTCCTCATTCCATTTTCGCCAACGTTCCGAATCGAATATTTGAACTGCACCAGTAGACCGTCGGTATAGTTCGGCACTTCTCGAACGCCCAATTTGGGGCGGTTCGGCATTCCATGGAATAAAGGCTTATCCATGCCTAGCAAATAGAATGACTAGCTGGGTTAAGCTGAGGGTTTTTGTTGGTGGTATTTGACATTTGTATTCATGGTAATACGAATGGTGGATTGGAAATTTCTAAAGAGGGAGCTTTAGGGAGTAGACATAGGTGCTGGATTTAGCATCAAACTACTATAAATCATTATATTTGTGATTCGATTAATTGTGTTTCTTGTTGCATTCATATATTAGTTAATTAGCTTCACATATTTGCTATCTCCAACTCATACACTCTGAAAATTTTATTTTTGCTGCATATACTAGTAAACATTTGTGAAAAATTTAATTCATCACTCTTCTTGGGTTGTTTATCTAGGCAACAAAAGTCCACTTAGATATGATCATCGATGAACCCTATAATTCTTTTGTGCAAATGCAATATAATGCCCAAAAACTTTAAATGAATCTTTAAAGAAAGGTGGTTTGTGGAACTCTCTCTATGAACACCCAATTAGATGCTAAGCATGATAAGTTTCACCCTTATTTCATCCACTTTTGCTCAAATCTTAATAAGGTGGTAATCAATTCTTGTCCTCTCACTTTTGGATCTTGAGTTCTTGGGTTGGGTGGGTCCAGATGATCTGTTGTTTCACCATTTAACCTAATGGATGTGTCCCGTAGGCACCCTTTATTTAAAGGGTATGTCTCTTGGCCTTAACCAATAATTTAAAGGATGTGTCTTTTGGGCCGGCTTCAAGAAATGTCTCTTAGAGGCACCTCTAAAAATAGAGAAACCAAAAAATATGTCCATTCAAAACATAAGAGAATTTGAAATATTAAATAATTAAATCTGAACCTTTTTTTGGACAACAAAAAATCAATATTGTATGTATAAAATCCAACAAAGTGGACTGCAATCAAGCTGGAATGACCCGCATGCTGATATTAGAAGCTCAAAGACAACAGAAAGAGATTGATTGATCAAGGAACAAAGGGTTAATTAGAAAAATACAAAGTGTATCGAGCAAGGATTCGGTACCGGTATCGGGTCCCGTACCGATATTAGGCTGGTACGGTACGGTACCGGTACCATACTGTACCGTGTGTCGGTACGAACCGGCATGTCCATTTTTTAGGATTTAGAACTTTTTTTTAGAGTTTAGGGTTTAGGATTTAGTGTTTAGGATTTAGGATTCAGACTTTAGGGTTCAATATTTAGCGTTTAGGGTTTAAAAAATGCTAATACATTAAAGTAAGCTTCTGATCATTAATTCTAATGAAAGTAAGATATAAAATTATAATTAAAGTAAGATTACCAGTAATTAATGAAAGTGAAAGGTAAAATATAAATATAATTATATATCGATATTTAGAATTGGATCGAGTGCTGATGTCCATAAATATCGGGATCATTAATATACTGAGAAGGAATATCAGTAAATCCCTTTAACTAGGGAGCATGATATTTCTGTAAGCTTATTCCAGGAGGTATGCGTAATGGATTATATCTCATCACAGATCTTTCGTTGAGGTCCCGACTCTGAGAGGTATCCAGAGACTGATGATATGCATGATGAATTTCTAGGTACATAGCTGCGACATCTGGATCAGGCTTCATCTTATATATAACATTGCGTAAGGCAGACATAAGCTGTTCATCCATGGTCATGTCTGGTATGAAGTATTAGAATCTTGGATTCAGATAGTAAGCTGCACACATTTTAAAAATTAGTTAAGTATATTTATACAAATATAATTTAATTTAAAATTTTAGAGAGTTCATGATTTATTGTGTACTTGCTAGATACAAATCTGAACTCATTCGATAACTCTACCATCTATAATGATCCGGATATACTTAATAGCATGTACTGGATCTGTCTCTTGGATCTTTTTCTTTGTCCTTTGCATCATGTAATACAAGAAATCCATCTGAGCATATCTCTCAGTCTACGGTACAAAGTACCTCATATAGAAGCTTGATGGCCTCCACTATCCTCTTAACTCGCTGCCAAAATGTCCGTCTCATCACTAAATTCTTTATATTGCTTCTCTTAGTATTTGCCTTGGCTTATCTGCTTTACTGTCACTCTTGATTGACAAACATCTGATGCAGCTTTACTTTCTTACCAAGAAGACTATCAAGTGCTATATAATTTGTAGCAAACCGTGTGATCCCTGGTCTCAATATTTCTTCCCTACTAAAGTTCCTCATCAATGATAAGACTCATGTATGATTATAGATGAATATGATGATAGTTTATGCTAATTCAACTATCTTCTGCATCCTACGGATTATTTCAATATCCATCAACATGATGTCAATATAATGTGCAGCACAAGGGATCTAGAAAATATGCGATCGTCGCTGCATCAAGAGCTGTCCTGCGATCCTGTACTATGGTCCATTATCTATGATGACGTGCATGACATTCTGCTCTCCCACGTGATCAATCACCTCTATCAATCTGAAGATATAACTGCTGTCGTGCACCTGATCTAAAGCATAAATAGATTTATGAAAAAAGTTTTTTCATCACAATAAGTTAAGAAGTTGATGCTCTATCTAGTAGGACAAGTCCAACCATCACAGATCACTATCAATCCATACATGGGCTACTTGCTCTGATAGAAGGCAATTCAATTTTTTAGCTCCTTTCCAGAAGCTAACCATAAATATTTCTCGATCCTGGAGGATCTACACCTGCACCAGCAGTCTACATAGATGATATTGCAGAGTGATAATATGGATTGTCTGCTGCATGCACTGGGATATGATTGTAATGAAACCAGGATCCGATAGTGCACCACATATCCTTCTTTTTATCTTTTTTAGTATGCTATCAATCCTCTGTTGCTTGGAATGTTTGCTAAGAAGGGTATGTAGATCGATATGGATAGTGTCTTCTGCTGGAATGTCCCTAGAAGATTTCTTTCTACTACCAAATGTTTTCAACATTAATGTAATATAGCTGGTGCCTCTCCTGACGGCATCTCTGACTGAGGAGATCCTCATAAACTGTCTTAAATTCTCGTACAATACTTGCAGAGTCCAATCCCGATCCCGACTTCAAAACTGATGGTCCAAATCATTGTCTCTGCCTGGCCATATCTTCTAGCTGCCTCTGCTTATACAAGCTCGTCTGAATAATAGCCTCTATCTGCGCCTCATCATCAGAAGGAATAGATGTTCTCTCTGACTTCTTGAGTAATAAGAAGGTGGTTCCGTGGCTCTGTGGTTTATTTCTATCTTCTTCTTTGATGTTCTTTTTTTTTTAGCTTTGAATCAGCAAAATACTTTTTTATCAATTGACGCATCTCTTATGGATACTGTCGGCATGCAGATACATCAGAATAATTGCCAACCAAGTACTGCTTCAACCTCATTAACCCACAATCTTTAAATTCTACATTACATAATTTACATCTCCAATGATGTCGATTCGAGAGCATTTCTCCATGCAACTAACCAATATCACATCCTGGATCCTTCTTCCTCCTAATGGATCTATTCCTGAATATTTAAAGAGCACATAAGCTCAATAATTATTTATATTAATTAGTACTTTGTTAACATAATTTTTTATTTTTTATTTAAATATATATATTTTTATTTTTTAAATTTAAAAAAATATGAAAAATTAAAATATTATAAAAAATAATTTGATTTTAGATTCATGTAGGATTCTATCATCGATGCTACATATATTTTTTTAAGCTACTGAAAATGCATAAAATGATTTTTTTTTCAATATTAGCTTAAAGTACTATTCATAAGATGCATCAAAACTTGAATAAATTGACACGAAATTTATAGTGAGAGTAGCTTACGAGCCCTATAACAACAATCTATAATTACAATTTTTTTAATTAATTATTTTATTTTTTAATATTTTTTTAATCTGAAAATAATTTTTAATTTAAGAAATTATATATTTAACAAAAAATCAAGATCTTAGTACTGTTATGTAGATCTTTCATAGATTTATAACATACTCTAAAATCGTGCCAAAAAAAATTTGACAACATTTTTCCTTAATTTTTCATTTTTCATGATTTTTTTAAAAAAAAAGAGAGGGGAGAGGGAGAAAAAAAGAAGGAAAGCTATACGTACATTGAATTTACCTTTCTCTTGCAATTTTGGCATTTGATTGGCTTGAAATCAGGAAAAAACGGAGTCTGCAGCCTTCGTTGAAGCCTTCCTTCCAGCAGAGAGCTCTCTGGATCTCAGAGAGCTCTCAGGTACTTTATAAAGCCCCCCAATAAGTGCACAGTAACGAAAAGAAAAAAATTGGTTCGAACTAGACCGAACTAGTCTCAAACATTCGGGACCGGTTCAGACCGATTCATTATTTTTTTTTATTTTTGAAACCGGAGAACCGATTTTTGACACCGTATTGTGCCGGTTGGCCGCTGGTCCGGTTCGGTATGGGCCGAACCGGCCGGTATGGCACAGTTTGGTAAACCTTGGTACCGATACCGAGTATGCATGAATTTGTAACAATAAGAGAAGTCCATATATCTCTGAAGGGCCTACTTAATTCTAAAAAACTCTCATACTTTTTCCGGTCATGAATAAGATGATTAAGGTTAATCTTGTTCATGTTTAAACTAATCCATTATTTTTTCTTAACCAAGACAAGAGCATCTCTTTCTCCAAGGTTGATGGTCCAAAAACTTGGCCTCGCTTCTCGTCTTGTTTGTGCCCATATAGTTTCCAAAATTAATTGTGTTTTTTATTCTATACACAAATCATTATATGTAAAACTATCAAGTAATAGCTTTCAGGTTTTCATATTCTATATGGTTTTTAAACTTCCAATATATTTTATTTCCTATCATACTTCCAGTACAGAAAGAATACCTCAATGGATGGCTAAGGTTTGTTATAAATGTAAAGGTAAAGGAATTATGTGATTTTATTCCTGTGATAAACAGAGTTGGCAATGTAGGTATACTTAGTATGTAATTAATACTTCTTAAGGTTCAGCCCACCTTTTATTACTCTCGTTTGCAAATATCAGTTTTCTTTTAGCATTCGCTTTTCATAGGTGATGCTCGGGTCCAACCAGTCCTCGACATTTTTATTTTGATAAGGAGTTTGGTTGCCTATTGTTTTTGAATTTGACTCCCACTTATTCAAATAAGAACTCTATATGCATGAACCATTAAAATTCAAAGTTGTAAACGATCCTTTTTTTTCCTTGTTCAAATGTAGGCCTCACCTCTTTTTCGTAACTCTTTTCATTCCAAGGTACAACTGAATACTTCATGTAATTATGATAAAAATAGTGTGTTCAACATTCTAGTTGAATGTGGGTTTAGGTTATTGATTTTAGCCTCTTCTTTATGATGTCTTTAGTCTTTACCACTTCTAATCTTGTCTTCTTTGAAAGTTAATTTGCAGAAGAAGAAAGTGATCCATATAAGATTCCAACCAAACAAAATATAAGGATGGCATTGCGGTGGCTTGTGCAAGGTTGTCAACCTGGAGATTCTTTACTATTCCACTACTCTGGTCATGGTTCACAACAAAGAAATTATAATGGGGATGAAGTTGATGGCTATGATGAGACCCTCTGTCCACTGGACTTTGAAACACAAGGAATGATTGTTGATGATGAAATTAATGCAACCATAGTCAGACCACTTACTCCTGGTGTGAAGCTTCATGCTATTATAGATGCTTGCCACAGCGGCACTGTATTAGATCTACCATTTCTTTGCAGAATGAACAGGTCAGTAATCTGTTGTAGTTGTTTTTTATTCTCCATCTCTATTATATAGTTATTTCAAAAGTCATTTTGTCTTTTCTATTGTCCTTTGTTATTATTGTTATTGGATGATGGCAACATCTCCCTGCTCAGAACAAGCGAAAATGTTTGACAAAATCACTCAGCAGGATAGGATATAAGAACTATGCTAGCACTATCATCCTTTACTGCTATGTTTTCGAACCGTTGACAGTTAATACCTAGTAACTTCATTCATCCATGCATGCATAAACTGAACTATACCCTCTAGAAGGAAATGACAACTAATAACTTTATTCATCTATGCATATTGAACTATAACCTCTAGAAGGAAATGTGAAATTTTTACATGATGATGAACTTGTTATTGTATATTTTAATCTGTGGTGTCAACTATGAATCAGTATCTAATGTGAACCTTCTTGTAATGGAGCTGCCTGGTCTCTTTAGAGATCTGCTTTTACAGCATTCAAAAATAATACAAATTTGCACAATTTTATTTCTTAGTTCTTTCTACACTATTTTTAAGCATAGGACACCCCCTTAACTTAGTTTGCTTCAACAATGCCAAGAAGGAACATCTGTTTTGCTTGTTTTCAACTCATATGATCTCTAGACTACTACAGAAGCAGAATACTGTGAGATGCTCAATGCTCTTGGTGATTGTTTTTCTTGTTTAGTCCTACATTTGATGCCAACTTTTTGTTTCACGGTTACATGGCAAAAGAATGTGCCTGGACTTTGTAGATGTTCTTAATCAAAATCTGCGATTCTGTGGATGTAAAATGAGTTTGATGTTTCCGAGTTTCCTCTATGTTTGCAGAAAAAACAAATAGGAAACTCTATACCGCCAACAAAGTGCCAGCATGGCCATAGGCATGTCTAGCATGCAATGTTAAAAATCTTACTACAATGGGTTTTAAGCAAGTTAGTTCCAAGATGGAGGTAGCTTTCTGAAAGTTGATGCTACACATGTTGTATCAGTCAAATTAATACTTGTTCTTTTGGGTAACGCAGTATATCTTGAATTTCATGGACTTATTCATTCACGGGATGGATTTTTAATATTTTATAAGCATTAAAAGAGTCCAGAGTATATCTTCACAAGCTTGAATCCTCCATGATTCAAGAGCACCCAATGGTTGTAAGAAGTAGAACAGCACAAGTCATAGAGCCTATCAGAAGTATGCTAAATGTGTAGCCATGACAAAGAAAGCCCATGTTTTTGAGTCTCTTATGTTTTAATGTCTTGCTCAGGAGATGACAAAATGACAATTAAAACAGGAGCAGCGTAACTTCCACCGGTGGTTTTTGGTTTTCTTCTGTTTTGCAAGATCAGCATCTCCTCCATTTTATATGTTGATTTCTTAGACTCTAAATTAGTTTTCTAATACAAGACTCAAATACATTAGTCAGTATTGGTTTTGCATTACCATCTCCTATCATAGTTCGTCGAACCGTGCCGAATCGACCGATTTGGGCCGAATTGAGTTGGACCGGCGTCTTATTGGCATGGTTCGACATAAATTTTTGGTTCTCCCCTTCCATAAATATAAAAAATAGTAAATCGATCCAAACCGGACCTGAACTAGCCAGTTCAAGACCGGTTCAATTTTTTTTTACACTATTATGGATTTGGGGGAAGGGTTGATAAGAAGGAACTGAGAGCTCGAGAGCTCTCAATTTTGATAGAAACGGTGAAAGGAGGCTGTATAACCAGTTTTTGCAGGATTTGAAACCAATCAAACACCAAAATAGCAAGAAAAAAGATGAATTCAAGGTACACATGTGCATCCTTTCTCTCTTTCTCCCTCCTCTCTTTTTTTATAAAATTCATGGAAAATGAGAAAATAAGGGAAAATGCTGTCAAATTTTTTTTGGCATGATTTTAGAGTATATTATAGATCTATGAAAGATCTACACAATGATGCTAAGATCATGATTTTTTATTAAGTATATGATTTTTAAAATTAAAAAGTATTTTCAGATTACGAATTTAATAAAAAATAAAATAATTAATTAAAAAAACTTGGTAGAGCCCATGGTAATACGATTCCATATAGGTGATGAGCTCTACGAGGTCGTTCAGGACACGATGCAACTATAGATCTTGCACATAGAGTAGGATCCATGGATGTATCAGAATCATCATCGTATTCTGGATCCTCTTACCTACAGGCACCGACAGCTTGTGATCTATATGAATATGCATATGGTGCATCCGAGATATCTTCTAGTGATTATTATCTCATGCAGCTCGGAGCATCTTACGGATCTGATTTTGCTGTTGGTATATTTTGATGGGCACCTACACAGCAATATCATCAATCTCTGGATATCTTTCAAAGTTGAGACCTCGGCAAGGGATCTGCGATGAGTTATAATCCATTACGCATACCTCCTAAGATGAGTTTATAGGATTATCATGCTGCTTGGTTAGAGGAATTTACTGTTTTTCCTACTTAGCGCATTAATGATTCCGATATTTATGGACATCGATACTCAACTCGATTCTAAATATCGATATGTAATTATGTTTATATTTTATCTTTCACTTTAATTAATTGCTGGTAATCTTACTTTAATAAGAATTTTTTTAAAAAATAATATATTATGGCTGGAGGCTAGACAACATTTCGTAGTATTTTGAAGTAATACAAACATCAATTAGTATCAACAAGTATTTATTTAGACCTAAAAATATTTCATAAACCCTAAAAAGAATCAAAAAAATTTGGCCACGCCGATTCAAACTGCCATGCCACACCGTATCGAGTGTCGGTATGGTACAGTACAGTACCACACCAGCCCAGTACCGGTATGGATCTCGGTACTGGTGCCGGGATCTGTCTCCTATGGTTAAGCAAATTTGTCATTTTCTTGCTGATATTTAAACAGGCATTTGTCATAATTATAGTCAGCCTACCTCAGCACATCATGAATTATGTTAAATAATGGGCTTTGTAAGATTTAATATTCATTTTCATCAACTAAATTAGAGAAATAAATAAATAAATTTAGAGGGTTTGGACATGGCTGGATTGTAAAGGCACATCAATGGTCTAGTGGTGCAGCCCTTGGGTTAGGTCTGCACTCAAGATGGTCCAGGGACTATTTATAAGGCAGGACAAGGATTTCTGAGTTTCGTTAGTATTATATGCAAGTAGCTTCTCTATGCATCTTGAATTTTAGTACACATTTTCTAATCTTGCAAAACTCTGAAGCTTGTGTTATGCTGCTCTAAAGCATATGGTACTTTCTTAAAATTGTGGATACCCTTGTAAGTGATTCTCCCATTCTCTTAGAATTTAAAATTTTAATAGTAGCTTCCTTTTTTGAGTCCCTTTATCAATATCAAATATTAGTTTGAATCCTTAAACCCAATGTTCCTTTTGAAAATCAAGCTCATAAGTTATTTTTAAAGTTTAAACCTTACAATCATGTCAAAAGTTTATGGTTCCTGAAATTCCTGGCTCTAGAATTGGTTTTTGATTTTAAAATTGTATTGAAAGTTGTCTTTACTTGTGAAATCCTTACAGTCTTATATGGAAATTTGGGTTTTAGTTAGCTTGAAATTAGTTTTGATTTCTCTTTGAAAATTATGAAATCATGCGAGTCTTTGAATTGCTATTTTGAATTCATGTATGTCCTTTGATTAGGTATGGCAGCTGGGCAGGTTTTTTCGGGTAGCTAACCCATCTTGAACCCTACCTTTGACTTGAAACTGTCTTTATTGGAAAGTTCTAAATATATACATGTATGAAATGTATGTATGCACGTACTTACATATGTATCTATGTGGACCCCTTTCAAGTGGTCTGAGTGGCCTCATTGGAATTATTAAAGAGGAAACAAGTGGACGTGCTACTAGATGGTGTATGGGGCCACATCCGATTTGTCAACAAGGATGCACGTGGATATTTGACTAGCTTACATTAATTGACCTTGAGGATATGTGTGCCTTTATCTGCTTGAGCAACAAAAGGCATTAATGGCCTCATTTGAACTATTAGCAAGCATATAGGGACATTGGTAGCCGGAGTTGCATAAGCAAATGAGGATATAAGTAAACCTTTTATAAGAAAATATGAGCTTATTTGAATTATTTTCTCAACCTTTGCTTAAAAATATATTGTACTCTATTTATTTGAATTTTTCTTTGAAATTGTGTTTTAATTAGCATTTTATTCCTTTCTGAAAATATTGATTTCAATATTTCTCTATAAAATGTTTTTACTGAACCTTCACTTGAATTTTTCAGTGATAATTTGATAACTATGCTACGTTTTAAAGGTTGTTTGTTTTCAATGGGAACTGAAATTCTTTGACAAAAAATTATTTGCTAAGTTGTGTTACTCACAATTTATTTTACAGTATTTTGAGAGTGGTTGATGAAGGCTGTAGTGAACTTTCCCAAAGAAAAATGATTCAATTTGTTTAAGTTGCTTTTGGATCTAGTGATTTTTTGAAGTGATGCTGGAATACAGTCATTTGGGCTTTCTTTGTATCCTTGAACATATGGTAATATGTATGTATAATAGGTTATATTTCAGTTTGCAAATGCAATTTGTCAAAGAGGTATGGCATGTGGTACACTTCCATTCATGCTCTTTTCAATCTTATGGTCTCTTACAAAGATGGTTCAATATCGCTGTTACTTTTGATCAATTACAAATAGCAACATTCTGGAATCCAAATAAGTTTATGAGTCTTGGAGGGTGATATATAGTCAGCAAAAACCTAGAAAATGGAATGCTGAAACAATTATGCTGATGTTTATTGTTTTATGTGATTTGACCAGCAAATGACATTCTTATTTGACATCTGAAAATATTTGGGGCAGTAGCTGCTTGGATGCGAATGGACATAAAAAAGAAGGGCCATGACTGTTGATCCCAAAATTTGGGTTGAATAGTCACCTTGTCATTCATATAAGAAGTTATTAATTTAAATGAAGAGACCACTGAAACCAAGCAAACATTCACTGGCTTTTGTTTTTGTTTTTTTTTAAAAAGGTTTTGAATTAAAAGAAAAAGAAAACTTAAAAGGGCTGCCAATTAAATTAAATAACCTATAATTTCGTGAAACCTTTTTCCCGAAGGATCTCTAGGTTCTTTTCAAAGAATGCAATGGGCTTTTGCAACAATGATCGATTTAGGTTTGTCTTTGAACAAGCCAGTTGCTGCTATCTGAAGAATGAAAGCAACAATTTTGTCAGCACTTTGCTTTCAAGCCTCACCTTTCATCTTCAAAATGGTAATCCACCATCGTCTCCTAAATCTTGTTCTTCTTCTTTGCTAATCATAGAATTGTTCTAAACTTCCATATTCCTTAAGTAAAATTTGCATTCTTATCAAGTATAATAGGCACTTAGAATTTATTTAGTTGCATTTTGTTGATAATATTGGCATGGAATGATACCGAGAAGTGATATTGCTCCTGAATTCAGATTAAGCTTTGGGCCATTAAAATATATGCCCTAAATGTAATAGCTATAATGGGTTTTGATGTAGGAGCGGAGAGTATGTATGGGAGGATCATCGCCCACAATCTGGTACTTGGAAAGGTACAAGTGGTGGGGAAGTGATCTCCTTCAGCGGTTGTGATGACAATCAAACCTCTGCTGATACCTCGGTAAGCTCTCATGGCTTTATGTACAATCAATTAAGATAGCAGAAAGGTTCAAAACCAGAAATATATTGAATTAAGCAGAATTTAGGCAGCACATATCTATGTTGTGCCAAAACCCAGTAAGTTTATTTAAAATAATTTGAGGTACTTAATCAGATATTCCAGATAATGTGAAAATTTAGATGTGGCCATATCAGCTGCATTATTTAGAGTGACAACAGTTTGTGTTCCACTCTTCACCTCTCTAAGATGAAAATTATGCTGTTGTTCGACTATTTTGACTGTTCATGGTTAGCTTTTCTGATAGCCTAAGAAAATGACCCAAACAACCTAAATATTCATCTGCAGAACCTAATTATAATGCAGTGAATCTCAATAAAATGATTCCTTTGAATTATTAATGATAGAAGAATTGTATCTGATTAGTCCTGAGCAGTTTAACTTACTGCAGACTTATCATAGATAAAAAGCTTCTGTTAAATCATTAAATATGCTATCTCATGAGTCTAGTAAATATGTGCTATTAGATTGTTAATGTCATCATAAGTTAGCAAAAATGGGTCTCAGCTTGTTCAGAGGAGACTCTTTGACAATTATTGGTCTGCATAGGTTGTGCAGACTATCTACGCTAACAAACTAGCAGAGCTTGTAATTGTTTCCTTAAACATGAATCCTTTGCTGCTGCTGCAATTTTCTTCTTAACCTGATACACTAATTATGTCATGTTTCATATGAGACAGGCTCTGTCAAAGATCACCTCAACAGGTGCCATGACTTACGGTTTTATCCAAGCCATCGAGCAGGGACATGGAAACACATATGGAAGTATGCTAAATTCCATGCGATCAACCATCAGAAACGCCAGTAATACAATGAGTTCTGGTCCTGTTACATCACTCTTTACCATGCTGTTGACAGGAGGCATTCTAGGTGGTGGGTTGAGACAGGTATTTTTGCATGCATCGCTCTTGCAATTGGTTGGCATATAGATCATTTTCGTCCATCCACGGCCATCATGAAGATGGCCATTTAGCGTGCAGAGGAAGTCTAACTATGCATTTAGAAACATATAGTTATTAAACCCAGACTAGACTGGCTGGTCGGACTAGACAACCACAGAACCGGACCTTGGCCAGTCCGGTTTTCCTATTGGGACTGGAAATGCTCTCAGACCGGTCACAAACTGCCAACCCAACCAGTTTTTGCAAAAATCTGGTTAATTGGGCAGGTTAAAACCAGGTGAACTGGGTTTTTCTTCTTTCTTTCTTTGTTTTGTTTTTGACTGAAGGTATGGTTATTAAACCCAGACTGGACTGGCTGGTCGGACTAGACAACCAGAGAACCGGACCTTGGCCGGTCCGGTTTTCCGATTGGGACTGGAAATGCTCTCAGACTGGTCACAAACTGCCAACCCAACCGGCTTTTGCAAAAAGCTGGTTAACTGGGCAGGTTAAAACCAGGTGAACTGGTTTTTTCTTTTTTTTTTTTTGACTGAAGGTGAGCTGGAGTTTTATGGTCGAAAAATAGTGCTTTAACTGGGGGAATATTTGAACCTTTGACATTTGGTATTCTATGAAATCTTTCGGCCACTACAACTTAGGTTTTTGTTTTATCAAGATACTTTTTATACTTATTCTATGTCATTAGGTGAAGCTATTTTAAATAGGTCTTTCATTGTTTTCATGAAAAACATAGCAATTTTTTTTCCTTTGGTAGAAAATGGAATAAATATACTCATTTTTTGATATTTTCAAAACTTACTTTTATCAAAAAATATTATTTATAGTATTAATTTTATAATTTACAAATATCAATAAGTTCCATATATTTTTTCCTGTATCATATGTAATTTTTTATAATTTTAAAAAAATCCAGTGATTCATGATGTTTTTCTATTTTTGCTGCAACTACAGGATGGTGTAGAATGCCGACCATGCAATTTATAGAATAGTATTTAAAGTGGGAATTTTACCAATAGTTATGCATATTTAGTTTTTATTAATTATATATATTTAAATTTTAGAGGTTATTTTAATATAAACTTGAATCGACTGACTGACCCAACTGTCAAACCAATCACCCAATAATTTGGTCCCTTGGCCAGATCGATCTCCGATCCAGGTTCAATACCTGTGCATGTTCATACTGTTTTGGGCTGTCAGTGGGCCAGGTTAGGCGGGTGCCTAAAACTAAGCACTCAGGCCCGAGCATGGCCTGGCCTGCATCGAGCCTGAGGGTGTCAGGCCCAGGTCCAACCTGATTGTAGGTCAAATTTTGGGCCGAGATAGGCCCAAGTGAGGCCCCTGTGTGTTTACCACCACGAAGAATTGTGTCCGGCTCCAGCCTGGCTTATGTCAGGCCCTTTGATTTAGGACAGGCTTGGGTTTACAGGTTAAAAAAACCAATCCAAGCCCAGTTTTTCTTGGCCAGGTCATCAGGCTTCTCAGGAAAGTTTGCCCATTGATAGCTCTAATATTGTGAACTTAATCAGCAGTTCATTTCAACAAACTAAGGATCATTTTCCATGCTTTATCTGCAGGAGCCACAACTGACTTCCAACGATGTGTTTGATCCATACAGCAAGCCATTCTCTTTATGAGAGTTGCATTCTTGCCAGCCTTCTCTTTATCGCAATCATGCAGCATGTTCCATTCCTTCTTGAGCTGCTTCTTTGTAGTTTAGGCACGGCAAGGATTTGGTGAATTTAAGGATTCTCTGTTTACATTTTAATGGTTCTGTTATTTTTGGTACAAGTTAGTAGTTCTGTTATTATTAACTCGTGCAATACATATTTTGGCTATATTATTTGTTCCGCATAGCACAATCTGACAACAGTCATTGAGATAATTCTCAACAGATCTAATAAATTAATTATCAAGTTCATGTACCATTTATATGAGTTCTGTGAGCTGAGAGTTGTACAATTTAGGATGAAGCTCAGAAGATTTATGTGACGAGCTCTGCATTTGAGGTCAGCTCTCCATGCAAACTTTGGGGGCAGGCATCTTTGAAGGGATAAAGAGAAACCTTTCATAAAAATTATAAAGGCAGTTCGGCAACCAGGGAGAGCTATATTCTCGGTTAAATATTGAACTCTTTGCAAGTTAGGAGTATTGTAGGACACTCGAGATAAACCATGCAATTTGAAGCAGGGAGGATTATCTTTGCGGTTGTATATTTGCAACTAAGGATTATTGAAAAAACATTTGATAACGATGCAATTTGAGATGGCTCAGGTTGTACAGGTAGCATTCATGTCTTACGATTTTATTCATCTGTTACACTTGAGATCAACCTGATTGTGGACACAACTGGTACTGTTCTACCTTGAATTTAGTAATTTGGTTTCTAGCAATTTATCTCAACCATCATATTCCTACTCCCATTAGTTATCCAAAGTACGCTAATATGTATCGACCAATGAAATCCACGAGAAAAAGAAAATGAGGATGTGAAGGGGAGAAATTCCCGGTGAGGCAACCCCAAGATTTTGAGTACCAACCTTTCTGGGTGATTCCAGTATCATGAACTTCTGGGAATTATGAGATCTTGCAACTGTCTGCTGCTGGTTGGTGAAGTGGAACGAGGTTGGTGAAGGGATGAGGAGGGAGAGTAAACAGGCTTAATTGTGCTGTCAAAAAAAATGCCTGTTGTCCCAAGAATTGCGGCAGGCTAAAGATTCTTGAGGTCATGGTGTCCATGGCCTTCCCTATCACATTTATTCCATTTACTTCCCCTGCCTCCACGTCCAAATTGATTCCTATTCAAATTACGTATTTTTTATTGGCAGTGGGATTTCGTCACCTTTCTACTTGGGGCATGTGAGTGCTATTTTTGAAGCACCTTTGTAATATAAAAATATTGAGTTTTAGATAGTTTGCTTGTTATGATTGTAAAAAAATTGACACAATATTAACATGGTGTTTCTGTCATTTTATGAAAGGATTTTAATGATTTTTATGTCAGGGAAAGAGTCCTATATGGTATATTATAAGTTCAGAAATAGGCAAAGTTAGCTTCACGAGATAATAAACGAGAGAAATGTGGTGTGGACCAGTTAAATCTATAAGGTTGCGTTTGGTGGATCACCAGGAAATCCTGAAGGGTAATCTGAATTACTTGCAAGATAGATCACCACCGGATAGATTGTCAATAATGCTGATTACTGTGTTTGGTATACACAGGTAATTTATCAGTAAGATTGATTACTATATTTGGTATGATAAATAGATTACCAGTAATCTAAGCTCAAACTTCCAAAATATCCCTAAATCATATTTATTAAAAACATATTATAATATAATATAGTAATGTAATATAATATTATATTAATATAATATATTATTTGATATTTTGTAATGTAATATAGTATTATATTATTTGATATTTTATAATGTAACTATTTATAAAATTATATAGTTAATAATATATTCTATAATATTATTATATATTATATTATATTAAATATATTATACTATATTTAATATAATATAATATATGTTATGTTATAAAATGTAATATATAATTTAAATTATATTATATTACACTCTATTGTTATATAATATATATTTTAAAATATTCTATTTTCTAATATTACAAATAAAATAAAATAAAATATATTAATGTAATTTAGAATAATATCATTATATATACTATAATATTGTAGTCTATTTTGTTTTATATTTTATAATATAAAATATATTATATTAAATTATATTTAATATAATATATTTTTACATTATATATTTGTATATAATATAAATATATTATATTAAAATTAGTAACATAATATAAAACATTAATTATTATATTATATTATACTACAAAATATAATATTATATAGTATATTATATAATATTACAATATTAATATAATATAACATATTATATTATATATTATATATTTTATTATAAAAAATATATTATTATATCATATTTAAAATAATATAATATATTTATATAACATAGTATATTTATTTGAAATATATTTATATATTTATATATAATATAATATATATTTAAATTATGTATTTATATAGAATATAAATATATTATTTTAAATTTAATAATATAATATATATATATTTTTAATATATCACTTAGTATATTTAAAAGATTATATATAATTTCTTTACATTTATTTAATATAAAAAATAATTTTCAATTTTTCAATTTTAATATAAAAATATTAAATATTTTATATTTAATAATATAAAATATTTAAAATTTATATTTTTAATAAATAGCTAAAATGTAAAAATTATATTTTTATAAATAAAAATATAGATTTAAGAAGAGATCAGGGAGAAGAGAAATATTTCGTTCTCACCGAAGTGAAAGAACGGGACAGTTTAGTAAAACTAAAAAATATCAGATTACTACATCTCCGGTAATCTGGATAGCTACCCCTCCCTGAGGTAATCTGGATTGCCACACGAGAGGTAATCCGGATTACCGGTTCAAGATAGATTACCATTTAGTATAAATACCAAATATAGTTATCTGGTGTGCCCACTTTAAAATTACCGGTAATCTGGATAGATTACCGTCTACCAAATGCAACATAAGAGAATTATTTTCAGCACATAGGCTCTGACCTTCTCCTCTTGAAGTGGCTGCAATTCTCTATGCTTCCTCACAAATAAATCAGATTCATTCATAGCCACCATGGATATAACATTCCCTGCTGGCCTAATCCCAATTAATATCTCCCACATCTGCCCTATAAATTCCAAAATTAGATTCCTTCACTCTTCCACTTCTGCATCTCTTCAAACTGTGGAAAAATGACCTTGAGCTCTTCCCTTCAGCTCGCAGCGTTTTGGTTCCATTGACAACACGAACCTAAGTCGGAACATTTAAAATCTCCTAGGTTATTATATTTCGTAGTCTTGGTAAATAGCCCTCTAAACTAGTTGTTGCCGACCTTACCGCTGTGGCCTGTAGCTGCGAGTTGGCACCGGATCTCAGTCCCCTTTACTTCAAAATCCTGACATTCCCGGACCTGCAAAACAAGATTAGAGACCCGGGCCGGAGGTTCCGGCGGGGGCACTTTAACGATCAAGTTAGCGAGCGGCAAAGTGGAACAGATCCACTAAGACGGATCCCCGTTGGATCTCCGTGCTTAGTGGAATTCTTAAAGAGGAGATGAGAGAGAGCGAGAGGGGGGTCAGCACTCCGATTCTTGCGATTGGGCTTGCCAGACTTGCTCCTGAGAGTCCCTTCGGAGCCTTTCCCTTTGAATCGCCTGTTTTCTTCTCCCGTGCCTTTGGCCCTCTCGATTGCTTACCCTCCTTCTTGCCCGTTGGTGCCCTTTTGAGATCGTTGCTTCGGTGCCTCGATTCTCCCCCTTTGGGAGTCTTGGAGGTCAACGGTGCTCATTAGCCATTCCCCTGAGGTCGCCTCCCCTTTCGGTTGGGAGTTAAGTGGTAAGCTTGTCTCGTCCGCCGTGTTGTCACGAAAGGAAAAACTAGGTGAGACCTCGACCCAGGTGCAGGCGCCCTTAGGCTCGAGGCGTTGATCGTGGTCCTCCCCTCCATGGGGTTCCAGATCACCGGTCGCTGGATCTGGTACCTCGATCAAGGTGTCCCTCCTAAACTGGTGCAAACGAGGTTTCGCGCACCATTACAGATCTGGGAACGCCATACTGGGTGCGCCGCACTGTGGCGCGCCGACCTCAGCAGCATCCTTAGGGCTTGCACCTTCAGCCCTCCCGATGCTCCATGGAGAAGGCTCGACTTTAGCCGAGGTGGGCCCATCTGGGGGTGCCACCTAGCGAAGGAGTAGAGACAGGCCCGCTTCGGCCGAGGTGGACCCCACCTGGGTCGACACCTGGCGAAGGGATAGAGGCAAACTTGACTTCGATCAAGGTGGACCCATCTGTGGGCGCCACCTGACGAAGGAGCAGAGGCAGGCCGGCTTCGATCGAGGTGGACCCCACCTGGGTCAATACCTGGCGAAGGGGCAGAGGCAAGCTCGATTTCAGCCGAGGTGGGCTCATCTAGGGGTGCCACCTGGCGAAGGAGCAGAGGCAGGCCCGCTTCGACCGAGGTGGACCCCACCTGGGTCGACACCTGGCGAAGGGACAGAGATGCCTGGCTCGACTTCGGCCGAGGTGCACCCATCAGGGGGTGCCACCTGCCTAAGGAGCAGAGGCAGGCCCACTTCGACCGAGATGGACCCCACCTGGGTTGACACCTGGTGAAGGGGCAAAGACAGGCTCGACTTTGATTGCGGTGGACCCATCTGGGGGCGCCACTTAGCGAAGGAGCAGAGATAGGCCCACTTCGACCAAGGTGGACCCCATCTAGGTCGACACCTGGCGAAGGGGCAGAGGTGCCGAGCTCGGCTCGAGGTGGGCGCGACCGCTGTTCAGGCCACCTGGCAGGAGATCTAGAAAGAGAACACCGCGCGTCACTACTTGGCCGCCAATTAGGTCTGACACATGCTCTATGTCAACGATCTTGCCATATCAGTTTCCCCCTACTTCCAAGTCCCATCGAAGCACCGCATGGTGGGGGCACCAGGATCAGACACAGATTACTGGACCCTATTTGGTTTACCTAGCCATGTGTCAAATTTTGTAATCAACTAGAATTGAGTCCTGTAATAAGTTGAGGTTAGTTGATTTGTCTCAACCCTCAACCTAGTCATTATTTTGAGTCATGTATATCTGTTATGAGTCCAATATGAGCTCAATTTTTGTACAAGAGAGGAGGTTACCATATTTTGGAGTTCTACCAAGCCACATCCAGAAGTCAGAGGCCACTACATCAGCCCATTGGATTTTGTGTGACAACCCAGGATCCAAGATGCTTCCGGAAACCCTGATTCCTTCTAGATACCCTCCAGATGCCCAGATTCCCTTCCAGATGTTAGAGCATATTCTCAGAATAGGGCACCCATGATTCCAGAGGTCCACCTACATCCAAGCCCAAAGAAATCAAGCCCAGGTGCCAAGCCTAAGCCCTTAAGAAGCAAGATTCCAGAGAATATTCCTGCTACCAGGCTACCAGGCAACCCCAGCTTCCAGAGGCCCAAACCCACGCACCCAAGCCCCTTTGGGCCGGCCCCTTGCTGCTCCTAGAGGCCCAACACGCCCCCCTAGGCATCCTTGAGGTGTTGACCACGTCCAAAGAGGTTTGACTAGGTCCAAGTTGAAGAAAAGTGGGAGAAGACCAAGCCTTTTCCTAACCTAGTTAGGATTTCTAATCCTTTTAAACTTTGTAATTCTAACCTAGCTAGGAAAGGACTTGTATTCCAATTTGGAAGAGGATTTGTAATCCAAGTGTAACCATGGTTAGTGAGGGCATGGAAAATCTATAAATACCCCACCCCTCCCCCTCTTGTAAGCATCTTTTTCTTATGAATAAACCTTGTTGAAATTTTGTAAGATTATCTTAAGTTTGAGTTTTGGTTCTCTCTTTGAGTGCTCTCCTTGTGTTCTCAGATTGAAACCCCGCTGCTCTAGCATCCCTTGGCATCCTTGGAGATCAGCCACACCCAAGGAACAGGAGTCCTTGCTGCCGTTCAAGCCCAAGAGCTCCTTCTTCCCCGATTGCCAGCTTTTAGCCCTAATCCTGATTTCCTTCAAACCTATTTCCTTTTCTAATTTTTATTTGCTGCGTTGATTAACCTTTGACGCTTGCAGGATCCCCGAGGTGTTTCCCCTCCCCTGAGGAGGCCTTCTTTGCTGCCCGGACGCCCAGATCAGCCATCAGATTTGAGGGAAACAAGGCTTCTTCTTCCAGGCTCCGATCAGAGTGTGAATGATCTCTTCTGCTACTGAATTTTAATCGCTGACTGGTAAGAATCCTTCCCTTCTCTTATTATCTGATTTAATGAAGAAAAGCTATCCTAAACCGGAAGTTTCTCAACTCTCGGGTCCTGGTTATTTCATTAGTTTGCATGAATTCGCCTGCGACCTGATGATTCTTTGCACTACTAGACTTTCCGCTAGTTCTTGCTTTATTTTGGGAATCTAGCCTACAAAAAAAATTATAAAAATCATAAAAAAATTATTTTACTATTTTCAATGCATGTTTAGCAGTCTTAGAGTCATTCCGCATCACCGCGGCTAAGATGTGGGGAGTTAATGCAGAGATGACGTGGGAGGACAAAAATCTTGTATAATAATTACCACGATTGCTGCTGCTCCACTATCGCACCCGAGGTCCAATGCGCATGCGCCACGTCTACGTGTTCGACGGACCATAATTACACCATACCAGACTCGAGATAGTTTTCAGCAAATCGAAGCATTGTCGTCGGGCATTTTCACGCACGGCGTTCATCCGATGGCTCGGTCAAAAAGAGGCTATACGACTGTTGCCGATTGGTTTTGAAAAAGAGAGTGGACTTTTCAAAAACGAGGTCTCTTGACTTTCTCGCACCTCGTCGGTGGTTGCAGCGGTCCTTCTTCATCCCTCAGGTCGCCTTTCTTCCGCTAAAATAGCCTGATGAGTGTCCGGTGACCCTTACTTTTTTTTCTGCTTCTTATCGAACTCCAGTCCTCTCCCCTGTCCTGGGTGAACCAAATCTTTTCTAACTTCTTCCTTCTCAATGGCCCCTTCGGGTCATCGTCCTCGCTTCTCCTCTAACCCTGACGAGACAGGTCCATCCCGACTAAGGACTCCATCGTCCTCCTCGTCGGAGGATGACGTTCCCCCTGACATCCGGAGATGGTTGCGGTCGGGCAGAATTACCATTGGAATCCCTAGGGCCCCTAGGGCTCATCCTATTCCCCCTGCTTTTCCCATCTCTGCCAACGCCCCTTCAGTGGCAGAGGCTCCTTCCGGTCCCTCCGGTTTTGCTTCGACGATGACTGAAGACAATCTTTCTTGGATCCGGGACATGTTTGGAGTCTTGGACTCCATCTAGCTCTCGCTTCCGAGGCCAAGGGAGCGAGTTACCTCGAGCGGCCCTAGCTGGGCTGCTTTCTACGAGGACTTCCTTGCTGGGGGTCTTCGTTTTTCACTTCAGCCTTTCTTTCTTTCATTTCTCAGCAACTTCCGCCTCGTTCTAGTCCAGTTGGCTCCTAATGCCATCAGAGTTATCTTCGCCTTCATTGTCTTCTGCCACTTCCACGGGTTTGTCGCCCATTTTTCACTGTTCAGGGTCCTCTTTACCTTGAAGCGTTACTCTACCGATGACGGCTGGTGGTACTTCTCCCCCCGGCCTAGGTGCCACCGGTTTGACCTCCACACATCAATCAAGGGGTGGAAGAATCGATTCTTCTTTGCCTCGGTCAGGAATGTTGATTGGGTTTGGAGTGAGCTAGACTGGTCCCCGAACCGGAACTTCCAAGTTGAATTAGCTGACCGAGAAGTCTACTCCCAGTTGTTAGCCGATGTAGTTCCTTCCCTCGATATTTTGCTCTCGAAGCAGAACCTGTTCGAGACAGGGGCCAGCCCGATTCGGACGATTGGTGAGGCTCCGGCCTTCTTTCTTTTTTTTTTTTTTTTTGTCTCGTCTGACTTTTCTCTCTTTTCAGGGATGAAGTTCTCCATGGACAGCCTGATGGAGTCGGCCTAGAAAAGAAGTGCTTCGGGCGGGGCCCAGGAGACTCCGCCGAAGAGGGCCCGCGTGGAGACGGACCAAGGGCCCGGGCCCACTCCGACCTCGGAGCCCACAGGGTGGGGGACCACCCCCCGGCCATCTCAGCAGCAAACTCCCGCTCCAGAGGTTGTCGACATCGACGGGAGTGGGGAGGAGGAGCGACCGGCGCCTTCTACGACGGCCATGGTGACCAGTGCTCCGACAGTGGCTGTGACGGTGGTGGCAACCCCGCCAACTATGGCTTCGCCAACAGAGGGACTCTTGCTCAGCCCTCCTCCGAGCCCCATCCCGCACCAGCAGGGCTCCCTGGCAATGCCTCTATCATCCGGGACCAGGGCCTAGCGGAGAGCATGATGGAGTATGCGGCCCAGCCCCGGGACCGTCGCCTGAGGGGTGGCCGGGACTACGCGGCCACACTCCTTGGGATCCTTCCCCAGCTTTTCACAGTAAGTATCCATCACCCCCTTCTTAATGTTCTAGTTGGATTGCTAAGGGGTTTCTGACCTCATTTTTGATGCAGATCAGGACTGACGTCCTACTTCTCCGCAACTTCCTCGCTTCTTCTGCAAAGAAAGAGGCCAAAAGGGAGAAGAGGCTGGCCAAGCTCACGGTCGACGTGACAGATCTAATGAAGAAGGGGCGTGAGCAAAGAGAGAGTAACGAGGCTCTCCGAGGGGACCTGGCCCGTGCTGAAGGGCACATCAGGGGGCAGTCCCAGTCACTAGAGAGCCGAGTCGACGAGATCCTGGTAGAGCTGACGACAGCCAAGAGGAAGACCTCTTACATCTCAGGGCTGCTAAAGGACACATAGAGGGAGGCACAGGAGGCCGTGCTGAAGTTCTGGGCCTCCCAGGAGTTCAAGGATGAGGTCCACGAGGCTACCGTGGACTCCTTCCTGAAAGGCTTCGGGGTTTGCCGGGAGAAGGTAGCCTCCCTCTTCCTGGAGCTTGATCTGGCTGAAGCCACACTTGCTGGCCCCAGGGAGCAGACTGAGGAGGCAGCCGGGCAGCCTGTTGGGGAGGCAACCAGTGACGCGGAGGCTTCCCAGCCTGGGGCAGAGCCTACGATGGAGTGACCTCAGGTCACCCATTATGTACTCTAGCTTAGGGCATCTTTTTGTTCTTTTGGGTCACCCGGTCTGTCGGGCCACTTTCACTTGTAAGAAACCCTTACACTGGAAATGAAGTTCTTCTTCCCTTCATTCCTTACTGTTCTTGTCTTGACTCTTAATTCTACTCTTTGTTGATGGTATGTCTGAATTTTCTGTCGTTGCTTGTTGTTGTTTCTTGTGGGAGCCAAGTCTGCAACTCTGATTCGTAGTTCGACTTTGACTCTCAGTCAGAGATCAAACTCAGAAGGCCTCCAAGCTTTGGGAAAGAACTCCTGGAGCTTCCGGCTTGTATTTTATAGGTCATTGGCACCGGGACTTCGGTTGCCGGAACTGGGTTCCGGGCCATCTTCCGGAATGAGGTCCGAGATTTCATGGAGGAACTGGGTTCCATGCTATCTTCCGGACTAAGGTCCGAGACTTCATGGAGGAACTAGGTTCCGTGCCATCTTCCAGACTGAGGTCCAGGATTTCATTGAGGAACTAAATTCCGTGCCATTTTTTGGACTGAGGTCTGAGAGTTCATGGAGGAACTAGGTTCCGTGCCATCTTCCGGACTGAGGTTCAAAATTTCATGGAAGAACTAGGTTCCGTGCCATCTTCCGGACTGAGATCCGGGACTTCATAATGGAACAAGTTTCCATGCCATCTTCCGGACTGAGGTCCGGGACTTCATGGAGGACTAGGTTTTGTGCCATCTTACGGACTAAGATCCGGGATTTCATGGAGGAACTAGGTTCCGTGCCATCTTCCGGACTGAGGTCCGGGACTTAATGGAGGAACTAGGTTCCGTGCCATCTTCTGGAGTGAGGTCCGGGACTTCATGGAGGAACTAGGTTCCGTGCCATCTTCTAGACTGAGGTTTGGGACTTCATGCCGGAACTGGGTTCCGTGTGATCTTCCAGATTGAACTCTAGGTTTTGCGTTTTTCATGAACCATTTACGGGACTTCTACCTCGCCTTTGTCTGTCAGACCTAAGGCTGGGCGGCAATAGTCCTACAAGACAGAAACAAGCATTGCACTAAAGAGAATTTCGTTATTGATGTTCAGGAAGTCTTACATCATTGGTAATACATCATCAAGTTTGCGACGTTCCACGTCCGCGGAAATCGAGCTCGGCAAGATAGTAAGCGCCCTGAGGAAGTACTTCGACCACCCTGTAAGGGCCTTTCCAGTTCGGAGAGAGCTTACTACACTCTCGAGGTTGGGAGGCCTCGGCACGCCATAGCACCAGGTCTCCCGGGCGGAAGGACTTCGGTCTCACCCTTGAGTTATAGTATCTAGCTTCCCATTGCCGGTATGCTGCCATTTGGACTTGGGCATTATCCCTCGTTTCTTCAAGCAAATCTAGATTGAGCAGAAGCCGTGCTGGGTTCTCGGCTTTGTCATATTGCTCCACACGCAACGTCGATAGGCTGAGCTCCACCGAAATCATCGCTTTTGTGTCGAAGACAAGGTTGAATGGAGTTTCATCTGTGGTCGTTCTTGGTGTCGTGTGGTATGCCCACAGGATGCTGGGAAGTTCTCCATTCCATCTCCCCTTGGCCTAGTCTGGCCTGGTCCGGAATCCTTGAAGGATGGTCCGATTGGTCACCTCGGCCTCCCCATTGGTATGAGGGTGCGCTACCGAAGTGAAGCGATGATGAATGTTGAGGTCGTTGCAGAACTCCTCGAACTCCCGATTGTCGAACTGCCGTCCGTTGTCGGTGATGATGGTGTGAGGGAGCCCAAAGCGGCATCTGATTGACTTCCAAAAAAACTTGCTGACATTTGCCTCCGTAATTCGGGCTAACGGCTCAGCCTCGACCCACTTCGTGAAGTAGTCAATGGTGACTAGTAGGAACTTATGCTGCCCGGCCATAGGAGGAAATGGACCTAGGATGTCCATACCCAACTGAGCAAATGGCCAGGAGGTGGAGAGCTAGGAGAGCGGCGCAGCCAGCTGGCATTACACAACGGCATGACGTTGACAGTGGTCATACCTCTTGACAAAGTTGGCTGCATCCTTTCTCATCGTTTCTTAGAAGTATCCTTGGTGGAGGGCCTTGTATGCCAGAGTCCTGCCCCCCACATGATTTTCATAGAGGCCTTCGTGTATCTCCTGGAGCACAAGTGCCTCTTCCGTGGGTCTCAAACATTTGAGGAGTGGATAGGAATAGGACCTCTGGTAAAGCAATCCATCCATCAGCACAAAGTACATGGCCTTCCTTTTAATGAGGCCAGCCTCTATCTGACCCTCGGGCAAGGTACCGTCGATGATGTATTTGATGTACTTGTCCATCCAGCTGGGCTCCGGGGTGACCTGTTGGGCCTCTCTAGGAGCCTCATAGCTTGGGGCCTGAAGATGTTCGATGTAAGCATGGCCCAATGATGAGTCTGGTAAGGTTGCCAGCCGGGAGAGGGTATCAGCACGAGCATTTTCACCGCGCGAGATGTAGGAGATGCTGAAGCGCTTAAAACCCGCTGAGCTTGCATGCACCAACTCCAGGTACTTCGACATTTGGGGGTCCTTGGCTTCATATTCGCCTAAGACCTGCCCGGCCACCAGCTGCAAGTCAGTGAAGACCCTCAAGCTGGTCACTCCCAGTTCATGAGAGACTCAGTCTCGTGAGGAGCGCTTCGTACTCCGCTTGATTATTGGTGGCGGCGAACTAGAGGTGGAGCGCACACTCGGCCACGACTCCCTCGCTATTAGCGAGGATGAGCCCAGCTCCGTTTCCACTAGAGTTGGAGGCTCCATCCATGTGTAGGACCTAGATGTCCTCCTCCGGTTCAGGTCCTTATTGTTGACTCTGGGGACTCTCTTCCAATCCCTCGCCCAGGCCTGCACACTCAACTAGAAAGTTAGCTAGTACCTGCACCTTCATGGATGACCTCGACCGATAGGCAAAGTCAAACTCACTAAGCTTCAGTGCCCACTTTGCTAGGCATTCAGATGTGTCAGGTCGGTTGAGCATGGCCTTTAGCGGTTGATCCATCAGGACCGCGATCGGGTGCGCTTAGAAATAAGACATGAGATGCTGTGCAGACACAATGAGCGTAAAAATTAGCTTCACAGATCGAGAATACCTGAGCTCGGCATTGCAGAGAAGCTTACTCATATAGTATACAGGTCTCTGGATCCCTCCGTCATCCATTCGGGCTAGGACCGAGCTGACGGCCTCCGGAGTGACCGCCATATACAAGAGGAGCTCTTCTCCCTCCTCCGGCCAGGAGAGCAGTGGTGGTGATGCCAGGATCTTCTTCAGCTCCTCGAATGCCTCTTGGCACTCCTTCATCCAAGCGAAGTCGTGCATCTTTCTCAGCACCTTGAAGAAGGGCTGGCAACGATCAGCAGATCGCGAGATGAATCGACTCAGGGCTGCTATCCGACTAGTGAGTTGCTGGACTTGCTTCTTAAAGGTAGGCTGCTCCATATCAAGGATCGCTTGAACCTTCTCTAGGTTGGCTTCTATCCTTCTTTGGATCACCATGAAGCCAAGGAACTTCCCTGTCGCCACACCGAAAGCACACTTCATCAGGTTCAATTTCATTTAGTGGAGGTGAAGGTTGCAGAAGGTCTCCGTCAGGTCGTCGACATGGTTCGAGGTCGGCTTGCTCATCATGAGCATGTTATCCACGTACACCTACATGTTGCAACCAATTTGGTTTTTGAAGACCTTGTTGACCAATCACTAATACGTGGTGCCAGCATTGTTCAGACCAAAGAGCATCATCCTGTAGCAGTATGTCCCATGATCCGTGATGAAGGCGGTATGCTCCTCGTCCTTCGGATGCATCCGGATCTGATTATACCCGGAGAATGCATCCATGAAGGAGAGGAGGCGGTGTCCCGAAGTGGCATCCACAAGCTGGTCGATCTTCGGGAGGGGGAAGCTATCTTTCGGGCAGGCATGGTTGAGGTCGATGTAGTCTACTCAGATCCTTCACTTTTCGTTGTTCTTCTTGACCATCACCATGTTCGCCAGCCAGCTAGGGTACTGCACTTTGCGAACGAAGCCAGCGATGAGGAGCTTCTCCACCTCGTCGTTGATCGCCTTCTGCCTTTCTATGGTAAAACTCCTCTTCTTCTATCGAACTGGGCGGCACTTCGGGTCAATCTTCAACTGATGGGTGATGACATCCGGGGAAATGCTTGGCATATCTGCCACAGACCAGGCAAATACGTCTGAGTTCGCCCGGAGGAAACTCAGCAAATGAGCCCGCTCCTCTTCCGGGAGTTGGGCTCATATCTGCACCGTCTTCAGTAGATTTGAGCCAGGGGGGTACGTTAGGAGGCGCTCAACGGGGCCACCCTTAGGGTCCTGCACCCTTTGGTCCAGGTTGTCGACGTCAGCATCGAGCTCGACATTCCAGGCCCCTGGGATAGCCTGAAGCAATGTGGGACAGGCTGAACTGCCCCCCTCATCTCTCCCATCCCAAAAGTAGTAGGGAACTGTACCAGCAACCTTTTGGTGGAAATGACTGCGTTGAGCTGGTTAAGCCCAGGGCGGCCCAAGATAGCATTGTATGGTGATGGGAGTCTGACGATAGTGAAAGTCATCATGACCGTGCTTTACCGGGGTGGAGTCCTGGCAGTGACAGGAGGGTGATCTCTCCCTCGACTCCCACAGAACCTTTGATGAAACCTACGGAGGGGTGTGCACTAGCCTTAGCCGATCGTGGGACAAGTTCATCCAGAAGAAAGCATCATAAAAAAGTACGTCTGTGGAGCTTCCACTATCAACCATAATACGATATACAGGGTGCTTAGCGGTGGTCATCTCGACCATGACAGCATCATTTTTACATTTTCTTTTTCACCTCCCTTTCCCTTCTCAAAGGGGAATACATTTTCCAGCTCTCCTCCCTCCCGGGCTCTCTTCGCCATGCGCCCTATTGCCCATGAGATCATGCCCACTAGCTTCTCCGTGGGATGGTTGTTGACTGCAGGAATAGGGAGAAGGGCCACAAGTGGTTGATCTTCCGTCGGGGCCTCTCTTCCCACAAACTTCTTGAAATAGCCCCTCCTGATCAGGTCCTCGATTTCGCTCTTCAGGTTGCGGCAGTCCTCATTATCATGGCCGTGGTCACGGTGGAACTGGCAGTACTTTGTTTTGTTGTGACCACTTCTAGGCTTCTGAGGAGGAGGTCGGCGGAGGTAGCGCTTGCCCTCGATCTCCATGAGAATCTTTATCCTTGGAGCTAGAAGGGGGGTGAAGGTTTGCTCGAGAATGGGACCGTTCTTTGGCTTTGATCCCGATCGAAAGTCTGTAGACAGCCCGGGCCTCCGAGTTCCAGGCACATCCCTTGGGGTAGGCTTCTTCAAAGGCTTCCTGTCCAGCTCTCTCCTGGTACGGTCAGCCTTCTCAGCATGGATGTACTTGTGGATGTGGAGTTAAGAGTACGTCTTGGATGGCTTTTTGTCTAAGGAATATGTTAGACGGGAGGTCCTAAGCCCACTCTTCAACGCCAGCATGGCAACGGGCTCATCCAGACTATAGATCTCCAGGGCAGCAGTCTTGAAGTGGGTGACAAAGTCTCGCAGGAGCTCATGGTCTTGCTGCCGGATGGAGAAGAGGCTATCCACCTCCCGTGGCACCTTTCGACATGCATTGAAGTGCGCCACAAAGCTCCTCTCCAGCTGCTGGAAGGAGTCGATGCTTTCGGGCTTGAGGTGGGTGAACTAGACTCGAGCAGCCTTTCGGAGAGTGGCCGGAAAGGCGATGCACAGGAGGGCGTTTGTCGCCCCCTAGACTCTCATGAGAGCTTTATAGCTCTCCAGGTGGTCCAGGGAGTCGGTGGTCCCGTCGTAGGGATCCACCTGAGGCATTCGGAATCAACTCGAGATCAGTTTCTCTTGGATTTCCTGGAAGGAGGGTCGGGCATTAGAGACCACTGGCTCGTTAGGGGAGCCCTACATGTTGGCAAACCGATGGGAGAGCTCCGCCAGTTTGCACTCTTGATCTTCAGGGCACCTCTCAGCTTGGCGCCTGATAGCCTCGTCAGTGGAACCTTCTATCGAGGCTGCTGTAGAAGAAGGGGCCGACGGGTCGCGGTGAGGGGCCTTGCCCCGGTGACGCCTGCCGCACCTAACGACATCATTGTCATCCACCGGGATCGGCTCTCGTGGTCCACCGACCCAGTGTGATTCCTCTTTGCGGGGGTCTGGTGACTCTCGCGGGGGTTGGTTGCTGTTCGCGGATGGGACGGCCTATCTTTGATGGAGCACAGGCTTCCGCGGGGGCCTGCAACTTGGGTTGCGGGAGTCCCTGGTTGGGGTTGAGTGACCAGGGAGCGCTGCTGATGCTATAACTGCCTTATGGCCTTGGTCAGTGCCTGCATCTATTGGACAAGTGTAGCATACTGACCGTCTGCCGAGGGTAGCTGAAAAGGAGTGGGAAGTTCTCTCTCCGGGCTGCGGGGGCCCGAGGGAGAGGGAACCTCTCCAACCTAGCTGGTGGAAGCTTCACGTCTGCAAGTTACCACTATGCTTGGGGTCGAGCTGCTCTCCCATGGGGAGCTCGCTCGTACAGGGGCTTTCGTTCCCCCCTACCTGGCATGCTAATCTATTACCGACCTTACCGATATGGCTTGTAGTTGCGAGTTGGTGCCATATCTCAGTCTCCTTTACTTCGAAATGCTGACATTTTCGGACCTGCAAAATAAGGTTAGAGACCCGGGCCGGGGGTTCCGGCGGGGGCACTCCGACGATCAAGTTAGCGAGCGGCAAAGTAGAACATATCCACTAAGGCGGATCCCCGTTAGGTCTCCGTGCTTAGTGGAATTCTTAATAAGGAGATGAGAGAGAGCGAGAGGGAGGTCAGCAGTCCAGTTCTTGCGATTAGGCTTGCCGGACTTGCTCCTGAGAGTCCCTTTGAAGCCTTTCCCTTTGAATCGCCTGTTTTCTTCTCCCATGCCTTTGGCCCTCTTGATTGCTTACCCTCCTCCTTGCCTGTTGGTGCTCTTTTGAGATCGTTGCTTCGGTGCCTCGATTCTCCCCCTCTGGAGCCTTGGAGGTCAACGGTGCTCATTGGCCATTCTCCTGAGGTCGCCTTCCCTTTCGGTTGGGAGTTAAGTGGCGAGCTTGTCTCGTCCATCGTGCTATCATGAAAGGAAAAACTAAGCGAGACCTCGACCCAAGCACAGGCGCCCTTGGGCTCGAGGCGTTGACCGTGGCCCTCCCATCCGGGGGATTCCAGGTCACCGACCGCTGGATTTGGTACCTCGATCAAGGTGTCCCTCCTAAACTGGTGCAAACGAGGTTTCGCGCACCGTTACAGATCTGGAAATGCCGTTCTGTGCATGCCGGCCTCAGCAGCAAACTCGGGGCTTGCACCTTCGGCCCTCCCGATGCTTCATGGAGAAGGCTCAACTTCAGTTGAGGTGGGCCCATCTGGGGATGCCACCTAGTGAAGGAGCAGAGGCAGGCCCACTTCGACCGATCTGGACCCCATTTGGATCAACACCTGGCGATGGGGCAAAGGCGAGCTCGATTTCGATCGAGGTGGACCAGTCTGGGGGCGCCACCTAGTGAAGGAGCAGAGGCAGACCCACTTCGATGAGGTGGACCCCACCTGGGTCGACACCTGGTGAAGGGGCAGAGGCAAGCTCGACTTTGGCTGAGGTAGACCCATCTAGGGGCGCCAGCTGGCATAGGAGCAGAGGCAGGCCCGCTTTGGTCGAGGTGGGTCCCACCTGGGTCGACACCTGGTGAAGGGGTAGAGGCAAACTCGATTTTGGGCGAGGTGGACCCATCTGGAGGTGCCACCTGGTGAAGGAGTAGAGGCAGGCCCACTTCGACTGAGGTGGACCCCATCTAGGTTGACACCTGATGAAGGGGCAGAGGAAGGCTTGACTTCGATTGCGATAGACCCATCTGGGGGTGCCACCTGGCGATGGAGCAGAAGCATGTCCACTTCGATCGAGGTGGACCCCATCTGGGTCGACACCTAGCGAAAGGGCAGAGGCAAGCTCGATTTCAACAAAGGTAGACCCATCTAGGGGCGCCACCTATCAAAGGAGCGGAGGCAGGCCCGCTTCGACTGAGGTGGACCCCACATGGGTCGACATCTGATGAAGGGGCAGAGGTGCCTGGCTCGACTTCGACCGAGATGGACCCATCTGGGGGTGCCACCTGGTGAAGGAGCAGAGGCAGGCCCACTTCGCTCGAGGTGGACCCCACCTGGGTCGACACCTGGCAAAGGGGTAGAGGCAGGCTTGACTTCGACCATGGTGGACCCATCTGGGAGCACCACTTGGAGAAGGAGCAGAGGCGGGCCCACTTCAATTGAGGTGGACCCCACCTGGGTCGACACCTAGCGAAGGGGCAGAGGTGCCGATCTCGGCTCGAGGTGGGCGCGACCACTGGTCAGGTCACCTGGCAGGAGAGCTCGGAAGAGAACACCACATGGCTTAGCTGCCAGTTAGGTCGGACCATGCTCCACGTTAGCGATCTTGCCATATCAGTTGCCCCCACTCCCAAGTCCCATCGAAGCACCACGGCTCGGACGTGGGGAGTTAATGCAGAGATGACATGGGAAAACAAAAATCTTGTACAATAATTGCCCCGATTGCCGCCGCTCCGCTCATCGCGCTTGAGGTCCAATACACAGGCACAACATCTGCGTGTTTGACAGACCATAATTATGTCATGTCAGACTCGAGGCAATTTTCAGCAAACCGAAGCATCGTCGTCGGGCGTTTTCACACGTAGCATTCATCTGATGGCTCGGTCGAAAAGAGGCTGTACGGCTGCTATCAATTGGTTTTGAAAAAGAGAGGGGACTTTATGGAAACGAGGTCTCTTGGCTTTCTCGCACCTCGCCGGCGGTTGCAACGGTCCTTCATCCCTCGAGTCACCTTTCTTCCACTAAAATAGCCTGGTGAGTGTCTGGTGACCCTTAATTTCTTTTCTGCTTCTTGTCGAACTCCAATCCTCTCCCCTATCCTGGGTGAACCAAATCTTCTCTAACTTCTTCCTTCTCGATGGCCCCTTCGGGTCATCGTCCTCGCTTCTCCTCTAACCCAGACGAGGTCGGTCCGTCCCAGCTGAGGACTCCATCGTCCTCATCGGAGGGCGATGTTCCCCCTGACGTCCGAAGGCAATTGCGGCCGGGCGAATTACCATTGGAAGCCCTAGGGCCCTAGGGCTCCTCCTGTTCCCCCCGCTCTTCCCATCTCTGCCATCGCCCCTTAGGTGGCAGAGGCTCCTTCCGGTCCCTTAGGTTTCGCTTCGATGATGACCAGAGATGATCTTTCCTGGATCCGGGATATGTTTGGAGTCCCAGACTCCATCCAGCTCTCTCTCCCAAGGCCAGGGAGAGCAAGTTATCTCGAGCGGCCCTAGCTGGGTCGCTTTCTACGAGGACTTCCTTGTAGGGGTCTTCGTTTTCCACTTCACCCTTTCTTTCTTTCATTTCTCAGCAACTTCCGCCTCGTTCCAACCCAGTTGGCTCCTAATGCCATCAGGGTTATCTTCGCCTTCATCGTCTTCTGCCACTTCCACGAGTTTGTCGCCCGTTTCTCGCTGTTCAGGGCCCTGTTTATCCTAAAGCGTTACTCTATCGCTGACGGCTGGTGGTACCTCTCCCCCTGACCTAGGTGCCTCTGGTTTGACCTTCCCATATTAATCAAGGGATGGAAAAATGGATTCTTCTTTGCCTTGGTCGGGAAGTTGATTGGGTCTGGAGTGAGCCAGACCGGTCCCCGAACCGGAACTCCTAAGTTGAGTCGGCTGACCGAGAAGTCTACTCCCAGTTGTTAGCCGATGTGGTTCCTTCCCTCGAGGTTCTACTCTCGGAGCAAACCTGTTCGAGGCAAGGGTCAGCCCGATTCGGACAATTGGTGAGGCTCCGGGCCTTCTTTCTTTTTTTGTTTTTGGTATCGTCTGACTTTTCTCTCTTTTCAAGGATGAAGTTCTCCATGGACAGCCTAGTGGAGTCGGCCTGGAAAAGAAGTGCTTCAGGCGGGGCCCAGGAGACTCCACCGAAGAGGGCCCGTGTGGAGACGGACCAAGGGCCCGGGCCCACTCCGACCTCAGAGCCCAAGGGGCGGGGACCACTCCCCGACCATCTCAGCAGCAAACTCCCGCTCCAGAGGTTGTCGACATTAACGGGAGTGGGGAGGAGGAGTGACCGGCGCCTTCTACGATGGTCGTGGCGACCAGCGCTCCGACAGTGGTCATGACGGCGATGGCGACCCTGTCAGCTACAGCTCCGCCAACCGGAGGGACTCCTGCTCAGCCCTCCTCCGAGCCCCATCCCGCACCGGCAGGGCTCCTTGACAATGCCTCTGTCATCCGGGACCAAGGCCTAGCGAAGAGCATGATGGAGTATGCGGCCCAGCCCCGGGACCACCGCTTGAGGGGTGGCCAGGACTACGCAGCCGCACTGCTTGGGATCCTTCCCCAGCTTTTCACGGTAAGTATCCATCACCTCCCTTCTTAATGTTCCAATTGGATTGCTAAGGGGTTCTGACCTCATTTTTTATGCAGATCGGGACTGACGTCCTACTTCGCGACTTCCTCGCTTCTTCTGCAAAGAAACAGGTTGAAAGGGAGAAGAGGCTGGCCAAGCTCATGACCGACGTGATGGATCTGATGGAGAAGGGGCGTGAGCAGAGGGAGAGCAACGAGGCTCTCCGAGGGGACCTGGCCCATGCTGAAGGGCACATCAGGGACCCTGAGGCTTCCCTGTCCGAGGAGAGGATCTTGGCTCTGTGCCGTGCCGAGGAGGATGCAGGAAAGATTTTTCATCTCAGGGGGCAGTCCCGATCACTGGAGAGCCGGATCAATGAGGCCCTAGCAGAGTTGACGACGGCCAAGAGGAAGACCTCTTACATCTCAGGGCTACTGGAAGCTGCACAGAGGGATGCCCAGGAGGCCGTGTCGAAGTTCCAGGCCTCCCAGGAGTTCAAGGACGAGGTCCACGAGGCTACTGTGGACTCCTTCCTGAAAGGCTTCGAGGTTGGCCAGGAGAAGGTGGCCTCCCTCTTTTTAGAGCTTGATCTAGCTGAAGTCGCACTTGGCGGCCCCAGGGAGTAGACTGAGGAGGCAGCCAGGCAGCCTGCTAGGGAGGCAACCGATGATGCGGAGGCTTCCCAGCCTGGGGCGGAGCCTGTGATGGAGTGACCTCAAGTCACCCATTCTGTACTCTAGCTTAGGACTTCTTTTTGTTCTTTTGGGTCACCCGGTCTATCGGGCCCCTTTCGCTTGTAAGAAACCCTTACACTGGATATGAAGTTCTTCTTCCCTTCATTCCTTACTGTTCTTGTCTTGACTCTTAATTATGCTCTTTGTTGATGGTGTGTCTGAATTAACTGTCGTTGCTTGTTGTTGTTTCTTGTGGGAGCCAAGTCTGCAACTCTGATTCGTAGTTTGACTTTGACTCTCAATCAGAGATCAAACTCAGGATGCCTCCAAGCTTTGGGAAAGAACTCCTGGACCTTCCGGCTTGTATTTTATAGGTCGTTGGCACCGTGACTTCAGTTGCCAGAACTGGGTTCCGTGCCTTTGTGCCAAAATTGGGTTCCGTGCCATCTTCCGGACTGAGGTCTGGGACTTCATGGATGAACTGGGTTCCGTGCCATCTTCCGGACGGAGGTCCGGGACTTCATGGAGGAATAGGTTCCGTGCCATCTTCCGGATTGAGGTACGGGACTTCATGGAGGAACTAGGTTCCGTGCCATCTTCTGGACTGAGGTCCAGAACTTCACGCCGGAACTAGGTTCCGTGTGATCTTCCGGACTGAACTCTGGGCTTTGCATTTCCCACGAACCGCTTGTGGGACTTCTACCTCGCCTTTGTCCGTCAGACCTAAGGCCGGACGATGATAGTCCTACGAGACAGAAACAAGCATTGCACTAAAAAGAATTTCGTTATTAATGTTTAGGAAGTCTTACATCATTGGTAATACATCCTCAAGTTTGCTGCGTTTCACGTCCGCGGAAATCGAGCTCCATTGAGCTCAGCAAGATAGTAGGCACCGTGAGGAAGTACTTCGACCACCCTGTAAGGGCCTTCACAGTTCGGAGAGAGCTTACCACACTCCCGAGGTTGGGAGGCCTCGGCACACCGCAGCACCAGGTCTTCCGGGCGGAAAGACTTCGGTCTCACCCTTGAGTTGTAGTATCTGGCTACCCGTTGCCGGTAGGCTGCCATTCGGACCCGGGCCTTGTCCCTCATTTCTTCAAGCAGATCTAGATTGAGCAGAAGCCGTGCTGGGTTCTCGGCTTCGTCGTATTGCTCCACACGCAACGTCAGCAGGCTGAGCTCCACCGGAATCACCGCTTCTGCGCCGAAGACAATGTTGAATAGAGTTTCATCCGTGGACGTTCTTGGTGTCGTGTGGTATGCCCACAGGACGCTGGAAGTTCTTCAGCCCATCTTCCAGCCTGGTCCATTGGGTTCACCTGATTCCTTTAAGGGACCCTAAACCATGTTCCACACTTCAAATTAACTACCAGTTAAGCAAACAATCCATTAAATCAAAATGAGGACCATATGAACGAAAAATTAATAAAGACATTGATAATGTCACTTACATTACTTTAGAGTTTGAGAGCTACATAAGGAAAAAAAGGATTGCAAACATATTTGGATATTCAGATTTAGGTCAGATATTTGTTTATCATGCATCCGCACCTGCATGATTTTTTCTTTTGACAGATAAATATGGATACATGCAGCAGTCAAATAGCAAAATTTATATCCATACCTATATATATTTGAATAAAAAAACGGATCGAAATGTATTTTAGATACAAATTGGTTGAGGTTGTAAAGACATCGGAAGTCATGGTACCTGGGGCCTATTTTTAAGTCCAGCCTATACCACTTCAAATTTATTACTTCAATAGACTGGATGAGGGTCCGTCACCCGCCCCCCTCCCCACCCCCCGCTTCCTTTTTTTTTTTTTCTAAACAAAAAGAAAGGTCCTTGAACAAAATCTTCTCCATGTTGTCTTTCATCAATAAGAGACAAACAGCCTGCCAAAGGAACTCTTCCCCAATCTCTTGCCACTCAATAAGAGAAAATTGCTGGCTTATGCTTGTAACAAGCTTCTTGAACAATGCTCTACCAATGGCAGAAATGAATTCAATAAGGCATTGGAAAATTAAAAATAGAATAACAATATGTAATAACGAGCTCAACAAGCATTTTCACAGAAATGCCCTATAAGGCCTAAACATGATAATCTAACCAAACATCTCTAAAGGAATGCATCCAGTTTCTTTGACTTGATTGGATGCGGTGGTCTGAAATCCTCCAACCGAAGATTGGAGCTCACATGGATCTGATTCAGAACAGCATCCCCTTTCTCCATTTTGATAGCTTCAAGGATGCTACCAAGGACCTCAGATGCAAGCCCGAGCTCCAATAACTGCCCAGGCTCTTCTCCGCCTTCCTGGATTAATTTTCCTATGTGTTTGAGCGGAACCACGTTTTCCAATATAACTTTTGCAAAGATGCGACCAAGAAACTCAGCTGCTCTGGGAGCATCATTTACAGCATCCTCCAGTAAGGAGAGAACTGACTCAAACCTGGAAAAAACATGAATCTATAAGATTTCCTTCATTAAAACAATTGCTTATGTACTTTATTGGGTTTTAACAACTGGCATTCATACCCCTGGATAAGCTGTACTTGACTAAGCAAGTTATCTTGAGACTTGCACAGGTTGACAAGAAGTGTAGCCAAGAGATCCCTCTCCATGTCTTTCCGCTCCAAGGAGTCTGTGACCCAGAATGATATCATGGCAGGATAAAAGTCTGGACAATTCAGTTCTTTAATGCACAAAGATACCTCCTTCTCGTCTCTGGCACTAGTGAGATGAAAAGAAAAAAAAAAAAAAAAACCAATCAAACTCCAATAAAGATAAAACATTTTTTTAAAAAAAAAGATCAAGGAAAATATAACCACACAACTTCAACTTAACATGCATGGCAGCAGACAAGGCATTCAGGATCTTGTGGATCGTAAGCCAAAGCATGAGGTTTGAGAAAAATTTCATTTCAGGAAAAATGTAAAAAAGAAGCTATTCAAGCTCATAACTTGAACAAAATTAACACAAGTAACAAATCCATAACAGATAACCCACTACACAAGCATGCTTTTAGGTAGACAGCTGTCAGCCTCCCACCCAAAGCCCCAATTACTTGAGAAAAGTCATGTCACCAACAATAAGTGTACAGAACATAGCTTTGTATCCAAACCATAACAATAAAGTGTGTTTGAATATTTGCATCAATTTGGAATAATGCATATCCAAAATAAAAACACAAGATTGCTTCTAGTTTGCCTGTAATAGTTACAATTTTCAACCTATAAACTAAGAAGGTTTGCTTCTGCTTTGCTGTACTGACCCATACCAATTGCACCATGTCATACTGATAAGGTACTAGTATGGTACCGAGATATAGATCTGTATGACCAGAACCGGTCCAAATCAAGTAGAACTGCCAGGTACCAACCTGTACTGTCTAGTTTCAGGTGGCACTATGATAGGAAATGAGAAAAATGTTGGAAGCTTGTCACAATATAGAGCATATACCGTACCATACTAAACTAACAACATACCAGTACGGTTCTCTCGGTATTGATTTTTCAGACCTCAGCATAGACAAGATTTGTTACACTGGTGCACATCAGTTTATACCGGACATAACATCCCATAGGCATACCGCACTGTACCAGTACCAAACCAAGACTTGATAGAGGGTGCACCAAGTCTCAGGATACTGAATTGATCCCCATATTGAGCATACCTATACTGTACCAGCATGGTACCGGTATGGGTTCTAGTGCTAAGGTGATAAACCTTGGTAATAGACTATAGTAGATTTGTGAACTAACATTTCTTATTTATCAAAGTAAAACATCCAAGGTTGACCCTTTCCAATAGCCAGCTCGATGTCTATAATCTCCCTCTGCAAAATCTTGTGCAAAAGATTATTATTTGGACCATTAGCAGCAATAGTAGTAATCTGTTAATTTTGATAAGGATTGGGATAAAAAAAGACAGAAAACATAGGGAAAGAAAGGTGAGGTGGGAGTGAAATTTATGGTTGCTTATGCATGAAGTTTTATTTTTTGGGAACATGCATATAAAAAATAATTAATTTTAGAATATATATCAAAATCACAAGAAAATAATTCAAAATACATTCATTGGAGAATTGATAGTTTCAAGAATCGAAAAGAAATGGAGAAAAGCCCCTTATCTCACAAAAAAAAGTCACTAATTCCACAAAGTTCCGAAGGGATATATAGGGAAATAAGGAGGCTATTATTATAAGAAACATATGGCTATTCTTAAAGGTAATTAAGAACAGAAAGTTATATGCCTAATCATGGAATACAAATAAACAGCACAGCAATAGGGAAAAGAAGACAATCAAGCTTGATGAAATAAAGCATAAAGGAGAACAATGAGATTGTGCTGTACAAACAATGGTGAAAGAAGTGAAAATGGGAAGCGAAGTGAAAACTTGCAAGAAAGATGATGATGCATTCTATGAAGCCATTTTCCCATGCATTTGACAGAATAGTGGAGCGATCAAACAAACCAAAGTAACAGACGATAATGAATGAGATGGAGAGGAGAGAAAATAAAAGAGGTAAGCAGCTGACAGGTTCTCTTGCATGTTAGTCATGAATTTTACATAGAGAGTGCCCAATATTATAAAACAGAGAAGAAAATAAATATATTTAGGATTTAGGTTAAAAGGCTACTAGTTATCCTTGAAATTTGTTGATCCAACAAGGAAATAAATTATGTTCCATCTGTTAGTGGAACATTAACTTAATCTATACGACAAGACAACTAATGTCAAAAGGTTTTTTCATGTGTCTCATAACAACAATATAGAAAACCTATTAAGAAAAAACCAATCTGACTTTTCTCCTCATCACTATACTGGTGCCAGAGAGAAGAAGCTAAACCGGTGACCCAACAATAGAAACCATAAGCTAATAAGGTTGGAACAGTAGGCTCAGGGAGGAAACGCACTAAAAAAGCACTACTGGAGACTTAAGATGTTGATTGTCTGGTGAGGTCAATAACCACTAATCTAGACTGGTTAAAGGAGGCATTAAAGCCAAACATGCAGAAGATGCCAGAGTTTAGGAGCGTTTTCTTGATGATTAAGGATTAATGATAATTGTTGAATGAAAGGAAAAGGGCCAGAAAAATCCAATGTAGCATGAGCAGACGAGATACACCAGGCATAGAACCTAAAGACTTAACTAAGAAGAAAGAAGGGTCTCATGCCACACAATATGTTCACACACAAGTAGTGGAAGATTATCTCGAGCTAAGCAAAAGATAAGCAGCAAAGCAATGTTACCTGGAACCACTCCAAATTTTGGGTTTCTTGATATTCTGAACACTTAGACGCCTCACAACACTGGCTGACTCTATACCGTGAAATTATGATGCTGTATCTACTTTTGGCACTTCTCTATTAAAGTTTTTAATTCTAACATAATAATTGGAAACCATTTATGAACTTAAGGAGCATAAACATAACTTACACATATGTATAAGATATAGACATTCTTCCGCATCTATTTTTAAGAAGACTCATTGATAGTATTCTTTTGGACACACGGCATACGTGTCAGGTGTCCAAGTAATATTGCAGCTGAGCATAGCTATTGGTGTAAGTATTCATCTAATGTGTGGGGTTCTGTAGAGGATTGGGTATTTCAACAGGAATAGCCAGACCAATCCAGCCTAGGCAACAATCCAGCTTATGTGTATTTCTATGGGATCTAGATTAGGATTTTTGTTATTGTCTAAAAAAGGATATAATGACTAAAAGAAATTAGTTATTCTTGACTTTCTATTTCCTTTTTTCTCTTTGGGCTCAAACATTCGGCCCAAATCATGGATAACCAGATATAATTTCCCACCCGTTTTTTTTTTCAGCAAGAAAGATTGGAAAGGTAATTCTAGTTCAACCAAAAACTCAGATCTTATCCCAAAATTAGATTTAGCCTTTCAATGGATTCAATATTTAGATTGAAACAACATTAGATTAGTCTTATCTTTTGCCTTGTAGGAAGTTATGGTGGCTCTTGCTTTAATCAAGAGCATGAAGCATAAGTTCAATCACCAATTCCACAACCAAAGGGAGGCTTCCCTGCCTTTAGTGTAAGACCTACATGCACTCGTGACAAGCATCTCATCACATCTGGACCATATAAGTCATCACATCTGGACCAAAGGGAGGCTTCCAGTTTTTGAAATGGAATATTTGTATGGTTTCTTTTTACTAGGCTATGCAAGTTTTGACACAATTCAAAAGACATGTTGATGAAGATATTCATGATTCTTTTATAACAGATTTCTTTAAAAAGGGTACTTTATAGGAAAGATGCGGGAAAAGGGTTCATAAACCTTTACAGTTGCTTAGGGTGATTTCAACATCGCTTCTACTTCTATAATAGGGATTCTCAAGGACGTTAATTTAAGTGTTTCAATGAGTTAATTGATAAATCTATGAATCTTAGAGTTTTTGAAAAACCGACCAAAAAAAACTGTTATAAGTAATTTTGAAAAATATTTGTTATTTCTTGCAGTGTCCTAGGATCATTATCCTTTTTTTTTCTCAAAATTTTGTGGTGTCGGTGTTGAAAAAATGCCTCGAAATTGGTCTTGAAAGAAGTCCTGGAGAGAAGCCCAAAGAAGACCCAGCCCAAAAGAAGAGAAAAAAATTGGAGCTTTTTGGCTCGGCCCACAGGCTGCTCAGACCCGGAGCAGGCCGGCCCAACCATGCGGCCCAACAACGTGCATGGGCCACAGCCCAGTGCGGTGCGTGCTCGCGCTAGCTCGGGCGAGCGCACGATCGGCCCAGGCCCAAGCCCCACCTCCTTTTCCCTCTACAGCATTTTTTGCACGATTTTTGACATGATTAGACAACGATGCATGATTTGCGACAAGGATCTGATAGCTATGCACGCGTCCAACAATGATCGGACGATCTAGATGTGATCCCAGCATGATTCGTGCGAAGCATGATTTTCAATGCGATCGAGGCTGATCGACGACCAGGAAGGGCTCTACAGTTAGACGATGATTAGTAGAGCTACAGAACTCCAATTTGGACATGGTTTGGACTGTTGGACTCCTGGTAAGACGTTCTTTGTAGCAGAGGCTATAAAACCATAGGCAGCGAAGCAAGCTAGGTGTAAGGGTCAAAAGAGTGGTAAAGGATCTCTAGAAAGCCTACAAGAGCTGTGTTGAAAGCTTGTACAAGAAATTTTGGGATTTCTTGTTAAAAGACTTGTACGGGATTGAGAGTGGAAGTTTTTAATCATGTAAGTTTATTTTTTTCATAGTAAAATCTTACATGTCCATCTAATTATATCTTATATTTTATTTTATTTTTTCTTCTTTTTTTCTATGACATCGATATTGATAATCGTGATCTTAAAAATAAGGATCCATATTCCACATGAGTGATCCCCTAACAAATGATATCGGTATAGTCAATACCCTAACAACCAGTATCAAAGCTCCAGTTGTCCATGATTGATCGAGATTGAAGAAGATGAAGAGGACATGCACAATTAAGTTTGAGATCGACCGGTTCGACGGGAAGAGCAATTTCTCTCTCTGGCAAGCGAGGATGAAAGATGTGTTTATCCAACAAAGGCTGATTGATGCTCTCATGTACGAGAAAATGCCAGCCACTATGGAAGAGAAGACTTGGAGGTGGCTCCAGATACAGGCAGTAAGCACGATCCATTTGTACTTGACAGACAATACCCATGTGCTGAACCAGGCTTCCTAACGGCACTATGGGAGAAGCTCGAGAAACTGTACATGGCAAAGTTCCTTACCAACATGTTCCATAAAAAGCAGTTATACTAATTACGGATGATCGAGGGACAGAGCGCGCAAAGCACCTAAGTAACTTCCAGAGGATCCTCACCAATCTTCTCGGTGTCGATGAAAAAATTAAGATCTTAGTGTTACTCCAAAACGAGGTTCTTAGATGGGAGAACTAGGCTTCGAGTTCAGGTAGAAACTCAGCTTTGATAGTTTTTAAAGGAGCAAGTGACATAAGGCAAAGCGACAAAGGATCATGAGGCGTGCGGTCCAGGTCGAAGGATGCAAACAAAATCAAGTATTACCGGTGCGACGAGCTGGGGCATCGTGTCAGAGATTGCCCATAGCTCAAAGATTGGACGAGGACTGCTATGGCGGTGGCCGATGGTATCGATGATGGATACATCAGTGACGTACTCATTGTATCCGACTAGGTATCATTTTCTTTTTAATAGATTTTAGATTCTGCATGTCCACATCATATCTGTTGTAGAGAGGAGTTATTCGGCTTTCTAGATAGTAGAGAGGGTTCTGTCTACTTGCCAGATGGATCGAGCTATGCGATAGAGGGTATTAGGATAGTCAGCTTGAAGACAGATGATGGGACAATAAAGAAACTGGACGAAATCCAATACATACCCAATTTTCATATAAATCTAATTTTTCTTAGTAAGCAAACCTCAAACGGCTACACGTGGAAAGCCGGTGATGGAAACCTGAAGATCATGCATGACAATAGGATCGTTTTGCAGGAAAAGAAGTGTGGAGGTCACTACTTTTTATCAGGAGGTCCAGCACGAGATAGTAACTAATACAAATAAGAGTTTACTATGAGATGGAGCCCAGGAAGCAGGTGGATCGGACACAAAACAAGAGCCTCGAAAGGATGATAGACGACATCACAAGATGTTCCTATCGCCGCAGGAGACTTTCTTGAACAGGTCTCAGGTCGAGGTGAGCACAGTATATAACGAAAATGGAATCAAGCGATCTGACTCGACTTCCATGTTTGTCCATCCATGATCAGGCATTTCTCCTAGGACATGGGGATGCAAAATTCTTCAAAAAGCTTTCAAGATCAAGTAGAGGCCGAATGTCAAGTCGAAATTGGAGGTTATTGGAAAAACGCCTCGAAATGGCCTTGAGGTATCCTACAAAGCCTAAAGAAGACCTAGCCCAAAAGGAGAGAGAAAAATTGGAAGCTTTTTTGCTTAACCTGCAGGCCACCCGGACCTACAATAAGCTAGCCCAATCGTGTAGCCCAGTAGCACGCAGCCCAGTGTGGTGCGCGCGCGTGCTGCCACAGGCACACGACCAGCCCGGGCCCAAGTCCTGACTCCTTTCCCTTTGTAGCAATTTTTGGCACGATTTTTTATGCATTCAAACGATGATGCATGATTTGCAAAGAGGATCCGAAGGCTGTGCATGCATCCCACGATGATCGGACGACCTAAATGCAATCCTGACATGATTCGGGCAATTTGGCCCGATCTGAGTATGATTTTCGGCACGATCTGAACGATGGCCAGGAAGGGCTTTACATTCAGACAATGATTGGAAGAGCTATAGAACTCCGATTTGACCGCAGTTTGGAGTGTTGGACTCTTGATGAGATGCTCTTTGTAGTAGAGGCTATAAATCGTGGACAGAGGAGATGACTAGGTGTGAGGATCAAAAAAGTAATGAAAGATCTTTAGAAAGCTTGCAGGGGCTGTACATTGAGAGCTTGTACGAGAAATTTTGGAATATATTGTTAAGAAACTTGTACGGGATTGAAAGTAAAAGTTTCCAATCTTGTAAATTCATTTTTTTCTTATAGTGAAACCTTTCATGCCCATCTAATTATGTTTTGTATTTTATTTTATTTCTCTCCAACGGCATCGACACTGATATCGACAATCATGATCCTAGAAATGAGGATCTGTATTCCGCACGAGCGATCCCCCAAAGAGTGGTATCAGTGCAGTTGATACTCCAACAATCAGCATGTTTATATAATGCTATATCTTGATCAATTCTCTCATTCACACAAGCATATAGATGATAAGCCGTTGGGACAAAAGACAACAATCTCTTTTTAGCTTGCTTTAATGTATTTACATGTAACACGTTCCTAGTTATGCAACATCCTAAGTATGGCAACCAAGAATTTAAATCTTGCCAGGATAGGTGCCATCCCGACTGTCTCGTCTGGTACCTTTGAGATTTCGGCACCTGGAACAGGTGCAGGACCCCAAAATCCACCTCCGGCCTCCATCCCGGCTTCATCCAGACCAGATCAGGTGCCGGTATGCTCGTTTTTTTAAACATATGATGTCAGGAAGAAGAAAGAGAGGGGACCGAGTATACTAATCTCTTTGCTTGCTTTTCTTGCTGATCCATCGGCATCATCACCGGAAGGGAGGAGCATGGCCGTGGCACTTGATTCTGCGACCGGAGCACTCGAAAATGACTGGAAGGACCGAGGATCTCTTAGGAAGGAGAAGGGAGAGGAGAGGAGCTTGAGGGAGGAAGGAGTTAGGGGCCACAGGGTAGAGTTAGGAAGGAGGAAGAAATGGGTGCTCATCGTCCTAATCCCATTAAAAACCCGATCAAAAGCCACACGTGGTTTCAGTCGTGAGAATTTTGGATGTGGTCACGGGTGTTTTTCTATATCCTAATAGGTGAGATGAGTCGTGGGGGTACACTACCACATTGAAATGAAAAATACGGTGGGTCATGGGGGTATGCTGAAATGAAATTTTCTCATTTCGTAATAGGCAAGTCATGGTTTTTTTTTACGATTGAATTAGGTACACTAAAATGAAAGAATATGGATTTTCTCATGTTTTTTAACAAGTGAGGCAAGTCATGGATTGTTCTTAACGGCCGAATCAAGTATGATCAAATGAAACAACGCTAAATAAAGGTACAAAAAAAGTTTTAAAAAATCATATCACCAGGAAGCCTAGGCCTTGAGTTGAAGGACTTGAGTAGAAGGGAGAAACTTGTCGCATATCTCAATATTCTTATAGAAGGGAGAAGAAGGCATTGTCTGAAAAAGAAAATTTCTATGCTTATTTTTTTAAAATTCCAAGTGGAAGTACCCTTTAGCTCTTGATCCAAAGTTTTATCTTGTTATTAAACTTATAAATATTTTTTCAATTAACAAATTATGATTTAGTAAATTATTGCCATTATTTTTTAACTATATTTTATTTTATATTAGAAGATTTCACATGAGGAGAAAGGAGGGAGACGTCTCAAACACTTCATTTCTTAAAATTTTAACAGAACTCGCCAACAATATTCTTACTTTTCCAAAATTTTATGTTTAGATCTTGCACACGTACAAAAACTTGTTCCAACTTAATTTGGTCCTTGTTTGACAATATTAATTAACCTTATTAGAATAAAACAATATAAGCTCATGCAATTACAAATGTAATTTCTTGTTTAGTTTAAATATTGATCAATTACAAATGCAACCTAGACTTGCGACCTGTATGGCCAAGACTTGCAACCCATATAGCCAAGACTTGTGACCTGGTGCTCCGACATCACAATTTTTTTTATAACACATAAGACATTAAAACCTTAATTACAATATTCTAGATCTTAATACAACCTGAAAATCAACAAGAATTGAGAAAACAAAAAAAAAATCAAAAAGAGTAAACCTTGAACCTATATATCCTGGTATGCTTCTATATATTGGATGCATAAATGCACCGGTACAATATACTATCAACCCAATTACTGACCAATATGCACCCGACCATAGGCACAATTGTTAATTGATGACCATGATCATAAGTTGAAATGTAAAGTATTCTATCTTCTAACATTAATGGTAATTTGGTATACAAAATAGTGAATGGTGAAACTAATAAAGTTTATTCATCAAAATATTTCCTAAGGTCAATCATTTTTCTCATTATTTAAAGACTAGTAAATTCTAACAATTGTGAAATTCATACAAAATAAATTAAACTCTTCTGATGTAAATTAGAGACATTATCAAGAACTCCTGAGCTTTTGTTTTGTCAAACTTCTATAATTCTTAATCCAAATCTTTTTTCCATAGAATTACAAAGTATAATTTAACTAATAAAGGTAAGCTAAATAAATAGCATATAATCAGGTATTAAAAATGCATTTTATCAAATAGCAATATGTCAAAGTTGCATGTGTCTTTCCATTAATAGATTTAAATATCATAAATGTGATCTTCAAATTCATAGGAAGAAAAAGAAACACTCAGATAAAGTATTGATTCAATGTAAAAATATTCATAATTCATACTAAAGAATGAAATGCTTATATAGATAGCTTTTAAGCAACATGAACAATCAACAAACAAGACTAGTTGCCTTTTACAAGGCAAAAAATGAAATAATAGCAACAAAGAATAAGTAACTTGGGCATATTACTATGTCTTACTATACCAAACCAAATGATATAATACCCATAAATAGTTTAGCAGCTTTTAGCATGTCTTTACATTTGAAGTAAAATAAATAACAATCAAGCAACATAGAATCTATTGAATACCAACATAATTTTATTAAACAAGCTTATTTCATAACTACAAGTAAAATAGAAATAGTAAAGAGGGAAACCAAATTTTACTCAACTTAGTTCCTTAATCCATAAAATATATTGATTACGAATGGACATACAAATGAAACTTCCAAATCCAAACTATGAATCCTATATAAAATTGTACATGCTTTAAACGAAAGCTGGACTTAATCTTTTACAGGAAATGAGTTTAAAAAAAACCTTAGATAAGTTTCAAAGAACTCAATACACTAGTGAAGAACATGTCAAATACACTAAAGGTAAAAAAAATGTTAATTGTAATAAGTTTGGGATTAAAGAATGATAGTTTATATCAATTTTTTTTTAAAAAAAGGTTCAAAAATTTAGTAGTAACATGTCATATTACATTTAAATATTGTCCTCAAAAAATGTCAACCTATTTTCTTAATTTACTTTTTTTAACTAAACTTTTCCAGCATACTTTTAACCATTTTATTTATGCACGTTTTATTATTTAATACCATAGTTGCCGGAATTGGTAAGAGGATATTTAAGAAACATCTTTACTAACAAGACAGTTAGAAAGTGAAAGTATGTTCAAAATTCCAGCAACTAAGTTTAGTACTTATATTCAAGGAACACCGAACCGATACCGGGCCCCGTACCGAGCCCATAAAATTTTAAAAAAATTCCCTCCCTCTTTATGGCAAAATTATTTGACCTGAATCGGGCACGAACCGAACTCGAACCGGGCTGAATCGAGGCCGAACCGGGTGGTACTCACCGGTACGATACAGTATACAATTTTTTTATTTTTTTCAACGATCCGCACTCTAAACCATTTTTTATAGATGAACCGTATCGGCTCTTGATACGGTATGGTACGTCCCGTACCAGGCGGTACGGGATGGTACCATAAACCTTGCTTATATTATAATTTTAGTTAAGCACTTGCTTAAGTATCAGTTTTCTAATTATACACTACTTATTTATATAAATTAACAAAAAAATATTAAAAATTTTAATAAATTAAAAAAATATGGATATAGCATAGACATCTTAAATCTAATTTCTAGGTATTCATAATTATTAATTTCATAATTTATTTTAAACTAGATGGAGTCGATAGCAAGCAATAGAAGGATCCAGATATTGGATGGCATTTTGAAAAAAATAAAAAAAAAAGACCTACATCAATGAAAATATAATTTTTGAACTTAAAAACAAAAGGGATGGAGTCACCCAATTGAAACAACACTTGGTAGGTGGCTTCAGTGATATCAAGACGTATCCAAAGGTACTTACAGAGGTTCAAGTGATGATGAGAAAGCACATACAGAAAGAAAAGAAAGCAAAAATAGCATTTAGAGCTCGAAGAGAAGCATTTGATCGTCGCATATCTCAATCGTATGTTCATATAGATTTGGATCATGATGACGATGATTATATTGATCTAGATGATTTAGAGACAGCTTATCTACAAGAGGCTATCCGGGCCTCTCGACAAGACCAGTGGCAACAAGAGGAGGTTTTGAGATAGAGCACAATTTGGATGCTCTCAATTTGACAAGGATGGTGGCTTTGATGCAGCAGTAAGATTATGGTCATATTTACAGTCTAATGGGTTAGAGAGGAGTCAATCTACAAGGATGGAATCATTTTCAATCAAATCTTTGTTTGGTACAGTTAGAAAGAAATCAAAGAAAAGCTTAAGAGATCCCAATATCTATGATCTAGATCCTTTAGCATATTCAGATCCAGAGTCGGAAGCAATCGAAAATTGATGACTACAAAAATAAGGACAAGATAAAATAAATAGGAAGGGTAATTGCCAACTGATTTTATTTTAGCCATATTCCATCATGGATAGCAGCGAATACATTCTTTTGATCGATGATTAGTACAATTCAAAACAGGGTTCCCAATACCGGTACCGGAACCCGTTTCGGCAGGACTGTACGGTACGGTCCATACCATACCGGCATGCATACCGAGCCTTTTTTAATATAAAAATCATCTTTCTCTCTCCCAAAGCAAGAAATGGTCCGAACCGGGTTGAACCAAACGGTACCGTCCGATACAGTACCGTACCATACCAGTACGAAAATTAATTTTTTTTATTTTTTTAACGGTCCGGAGGCCGGGCCGTTTTATTAGGTGAACCATACCGGCTAGCTTCCGGTGTGATACGGTATGCCCTGTATCGGACGGTACGAGACGATACCGCGTTCCTTGGTTCAAAGAGCCGGTTTAGGTATTGATCCTCCTATACCCTATGAGATACATGGATCATATTTGCAACAACATGTCACAAATATCAAAGCCTGGATTGAGTTATAGAAGGGAGCGAACATAAGGGAGTGAAATACTTACGGGATGACATTGATGTGCAATGGTTGGTCTGGCTCTACTAGGAGCATTATTAACTTCCTAGTATATTATGACAGGATAACCATCTTTCATATTTTAGTTGATGCTTCAGATAAAATACATGACTACTTATATTTTGGACTTGATGAGGGATATAATTGATAAAATTGGTGAAGAATATATCATCCAAGTAGCCAGTAATGGAGTAAACTATATGAAAGCAAAAACAGATCTGATGTTAGAAAAATATCTATACTAGATAGCTATCTAAAATAAAATATATAATAGAAAATGGGCAAGCAGTATCCAAATATATCTACAATCATACCTGGATGCTTGCTCTTATGAGAAAACATGTATAGAGAGAGCTGCTTAGACCAGGGTTGACAAGATTTGCGATTAATTACATAGCATTGAAGAATCTTCTAGATAATAAGCCTAGTATGAGAGCTATGATGATTTCTGATGAATGGAGAGCTTCTAAATATGCAAGGATCAATGATGGACAACGTGCCGATGATATTATATTGAGTAATAATTTTTGAGACAGATGCTCTAAATTGGTTAAGATAGTAGAACCCTTGTATATAGTGTTGCGGATAGTAGATATTAAAAAGTTTTCTCAGATGGGCTATATATATCCCAAGATGTCTACTTATAAAAAAGAGATCATACAAGCAGTAGCACAAAATAACATAGCACCATATTTGCATATTATTAAGGAAAGATAGGATACTCAAATGAAAAAGGAGTTATACTTGGCAAGTAAAACTTGTTTGAAACTCAACTATTATTTATCCTTTATCGAATAAGCTGTGAATGTCTTTGCTTTTAATTAATATTATTCTTATTTTTCATGTAGCCTAATATTTAAATCCCATATATCAGTATGATCATAATATTGTCTTGGATAAAAAGCTTCTGATGGTCCTGAGGAATGTCGTGTATAGGCTAGAAAGTGATTTGGACTTGGCTACAGAAGCTATAAGTGAAGTAATAAAAGAACAAATATCTATCATAGTAGGAAAGCTAGTATATTTTTAAAGTATATTAAATTATTAAATTTAGATGACCTTTAATGAAAAGTCTATATTGATTGGGCAGGAAAAAAAATTTTGAGAAAAAAAAGGGAACTTTGGAGAACAAGAAGCATACAAATCTATTTCTAAAATATCACCAGGTATAAATATGAGATTATTTTTTATTATCTTTACATCTATATATAGTTAAGGAGTTAAGCTTAATAATATATATTGTTTTATTTAAACACGAATGGTGGATCCAATGGAGTACATCCATGTCAAATCTAAGAAAAATTGCCATTCAAATCCTATCAGACTGTCTCATCAAGTAGATGCGAGCGCGATTGAAGTATATTTGCCTTGATCTATATAAAAATTAGAAATCGCCTAACCTCATAAAGATTGAAAACTCTAATCTTTGTCCATTATAATATGAGGTTGAAGCTCAAGTATGTCAATAAAGGGAAAGAGCCGGGGCAAAATCCATTCGAAGATTTTGTCCATGATAAGGAGAATCCTATATTGAGCTAGGTTGCAGATTAAGAAGCACAGGATCTACCAGTGTTGGATGAGCTAGATCCCTTCCAATCATGCAAAACAATAGCACATGAGACAGGAGTAAAGGATGCAAATTGATGGATGGCCTTTCATTTATCTTCCATTCAGAGTGAAATACAAAATACTACCGAAGATTATGGTGAATCAGGTGGTAGGCGATCTGAAAATTTTGATCAATGATTTGATAATAAAATATTTAAATCTCGACATCAAACAATAATTTTCAGAGATAGCCAAGGCATTTGGACTAGTAGTAAAGACAGGGCAAGTTAACTGAGACAAAGTCGAAGAGCTGCAGTTGAATACAAATTTGGAAAGTTCAAATAAAAAATGAAGATAACAATTGATCCAATAGTGAAAATTGATAATGTGCCAGTTCGAGATAACAATAGTGAAATATCTGAATCCTCAGATCCTGGATTGTCTAGATCATATTATGTAATAGTGATGATGATCAATGATCACTAAACCGGTACTAGAACCCATACCGATCAGCGATCGATACGGTACCATACCGTACCGGTACATGTAACGGTCTTGGTAAATTGAGAAAAAATTATCTTCCTCCCCTCTCAAGCAAGGATAGCTGAACTGGACCAAGCCCGAACCGAACTGAACCAAATCGTATCGTACCTAACCAACCCGTACCAGTCCGGTTCAGGTCAATTTTTATGATTCGGATCCCCGACCATTTTTAGGGTTGAGCCATATCAGTCAAGGATCGCTGACCCGGTACCGGGACCCATACCGGTCAGCGGCAGGTACAGTCCATACCATATCGTACCTGCATGCGTACCGGTATTTTTTTAAAAAAACAATCTTCCCCTCTCTAAGTAAAGATTTTTGTTTGAAACATGAAATAGACCCGAACCGGGCCAAACCGGGCGGTACGATACTGTATGCTATAGTACCGTACCGTACCATACGGAATTCATTTTTTTTAAATTTTTTTTAAGGTCCGAGTGCTGGACCGTTTTATATGCATGAATCGTATCGGCTCTTGGCGGTACGGTACGGTACGGTAGGCCCCGTACCAGGCGGTACGAGATGGTAGTATGGTACTGCAAACCCTAGTATCGATTCTTGATCAGTATAGTATGGTATGCCCCGAACCGGGCGATTCAGGATGGTACCAAAAACTTGATGATGATAATAACAAAAGTGATGGACCTGATGATATGCATCAGCCATGCTATGCAGGACCAGAATCACAAAGCCAGACAATTCTAGATATCATAATGAGTTGCTAGCCTATAAGAGAAAAATTGTTGCAGGACATGACACAGGTTAAAGATATTTTAGATCATTTTCAAGAGTTGAAAATGACTGAGAAATATCGATATCAGGCATACCCAGAGTTTATGGCATGAATGGAGCAAGATACAAGATGCAAGTTCGAGTTCGAGAAAGTTAGATCATCGTTAACCAAAATAAGATTTGTTGAAACAAATGATTCATATGCATACTCTCAGTAGTCCTATCCCAAAAGTATTTTCATCTACCTTATGGATACACTTCCGGATCACAGTATGGTATTGCCTCTCATTACTCTCATCAAGGATAGCTCGTTCCTCATCCAATATACTATCAAGAGGATAATCCTGGACAATATCAAATACAAGATGAACAACAAATATTCGTCCAGTATTAAAATTGGCAATATATTCAAGGCCCTAATTATGAGCAGGACCCTGATGTTTGAGTCTTGGGCATTCCATCTAGAATTAGCAGTGATTTTGATATGTTTATGTTAAAATGATGAATCCATTTTCTGTAATATTAAAAATGATTTATTATATAATATTAGCATTATCATATTTTCTTGTACAAGTGACCAAGCTTAAATAGTATACATTGCAATTTTTTCATCTAACTTCAATATTTTTACTTTATCAAGTATTCGTGCAACATCATTTATAAGGGATGTTGCTTGGTAATTAAGAAAGGATCTTCAATAATATGAAAAATCATAATGCATTATAATATTAATTTTATATAGAATAAATTTATCATAAATACATTATTTTGGAAATTCAAATATGTTTAAACAATAAATAAAATACTAAAATCTCAAAATAAATTCAAAAAATATATATATATAAGGGTATCACAAGTACGTACTAGAATGCCCGATCAGGATGGCGACTGGGACGACGGGATGTAGGGCATCCCGTTTCGAGAAAAAACTGGAATGCTCCCATCCCACATGATTTAAAACATTGATGGCAGCATTGAATGGAATAATTGCACCAAGATTTTCTAAGCTGGTACCGATACCTATCACCAATCGGTATAATATGGTGCTGATATCATACCGACACACGGATAGGCAAGCATGCCCGTCAAACCATCAAGCCATTTTTTTCTGTTTTTCAATTTTTTTTTGTTTCTTAGGGTGTGTAATTATTTTTTTAAAGTTTTTTGAATGATTTCAAATCCAAATTAATGCCTTACTATCTTGTTACTGGTTTTTTCAAATATCTCGATATCTTTCCAACTTTATATAATATGCTTTTCCCATTTTCGTATAATAGCCATAATTGAATCATCCTAAATCATGGATGATTACTATGAAATATACTATTACAGTATAAAATAACTAATATGATTTTTTTCTCATGCCGTCTCCTTTTTTTTTTCAAATGTGCTTATGCCTTTTCATTTTTTTATAACATGCTTTCCTCAATTTTCATTTGCTAGTACAAGAAAAAATGTATTTATTTTTTCAAATGTCTATTATAATATGAAATGGCTAATATGGTTACTTATTTTTTCAAATATCTTGATACCTTTCCATTTTTATACAACATGCCTTTCCTCCATTCTTATATAAGAGCAATAGCTGAATAGTCCTGAATCACGGATGATTACTATAAAATATACTATTGTGGTATGAAATGGATAATATAATTTTTTTTCGTGGTCCTTTTTTTTCAAATGTGTTAATGCCTTTCATCTTTATATAATGTACTTTTCTCTATTTTTATATGATAGCACGAAAAAAATATGGTTGTTTTTATAAATATCTATTATAATATGCAATGACTAATGTAGTTATTTTCTCAAATGGCTTGATACATTTTTATCTTTATATAACATGCTTTCCTTCATTTTTATATAATAGCCTAACTGAATCATCCTATATCATAGATGATTATTATAAAATATACTATTATGGTATAAATTGGCTAATATTTTTTTTTCTCATGATGTCTTTTTTTTAAAAAAAAAATGTATTAATACTTTTCTATCTTAATATAACCATAGTTATGCTTTCCTCCATTTTTATATAATAGCCATAATGGTACATTACTTTCCTAAAATAATGGTTATGTTGGCATATCTGTGAGCATCTATTAGCCAATTCAAGTAAAAAATTATATACAAGCAAATGTTTTTTATGCAAAAAACTTAAAAATTTTGATAACTGTGGTGCTCATGATCGAAGAGTATACTTGAAATTTAAAAATAAAACAAGTAACAAATTGTTGCAAATCCTTCTGAATGAAATGCAATGACCTTCACCAATATTGTTTCAAAGAATTAAGAAAAATTTTCATTTGACAAAAATCAACTTAAAAATAGGGCAAGACATGGAATCAATAATTTGATAGATTTAGATTAAAATATTATTGAGACTTTTGATAGATTGATCATCCAAAATCAAGCAATTCAAAAGGTTCATATGGACAAAACAAGATATTTATAGACTTGTACAAGGACAAAGTAAAAAAAAAAAAAAAAGCTCGTTTATAATAAATCTTTGATTTCTCCATATTTTTGGTGTTTTTCTCCTTTTTTTTTTTTTTTTTTTTTCCATTACGGAAATAAGTCGAAAGAGGAGAAGAGAAGTCTCAAGCCCTCTCTTCTTATCCCTGCCATCTTAGAAAAAAATAGAACCAGGCCAAACCACCCAGTTCAGCCTAGAACCGTGCCAAACCATCCTGTTCAACTTGGTTCCTATCGATTTGATGGCAGAATCGAATTGCACCAACTGACTTGATTCAGGCCCGGTACGGTTTGGTATGGACAGAATCGAGTACTTCAGCATGGTTTTGAAAACCGTTAACTGCATAGTTAGATTATTGCATCATTTAACTACTACATCAGATATTATACTTTGCACAGTTGGTAAATAAATTTGGACAGAAATTTCCAATATCAACAGCTAGATAATTATTTTTAAATGATTATGATCAAATGGCTGCTAGATCATTTGATCTTCTAGTCCACATGATGATATATTTTAGTCACTGCTCAAACGTTTATGCAACAGTTAAATGACCACAAAAACTCGACAGCGCCTTGACTGTTTAAATGGGTGTCACATAAGCAGTTAGGCATTACATGGCTGTTCATATGACTGCTTAAGCATTTGAGAAGCCATATTATGTATGGAATGGGAAAATTAAGAAAAAGAGTAGCAGATGATAATATAAGATAAGTGATTTGTAAGAGAATATGGAAGAATGCCATCAGTCCGATAGAAAATTATGAAGTAGGAATAAGATAAAATATAAGGTCAAAACAACTAAAGACCACACACAAATTGATTTCCTAGACAAGTAAAAATTAAGATTGAGAGAAAAATTGATAGCTAACTGTCTTCCAGCTATATGATTAATGGCTAGTCTAAGTGCTGAATAAACCAAAAAACCTGAGAAGTCAAATTTACTAATCAATACAGCAAGCCAAAAGCAAGATTCCCAACACAGAGTTCTAGAAGTAGAAATTTATGAAAAAGAATGATGAGATAGCACCATATCACTTTACGAGATGCATGTACAGGACAGTCAAGGTCAAGGATGATATAATTCAAAGCAATCTATATAGACAAGCAAAGTATATAGCACAATATCATGATAAAGACAGATTAAATATGTAAATAACCCCTTCCAGAAAAATACGAAGTCAGATTCGAAATGGGTATGTTAATATCCATAACCATGTGAAATTATCGACAAGTTGGAACATTTTTATGGTCATGATCAACTAAATTCTGTGTTCCCCTATACTGGCAGTAAGCCTACAACTGCCAGGTAACCTTATTACTGTTTAACCAGCCTTCTTTAGTAATCTTTTCATCAGGTACAACACCAATGGTAGGCATGCCGCATGATAACATATAGATTTTTCAACAGTACTCAGAAAAGGGAAAGAAAGTAAAAAGACGTTACCTATAGAATTCCCTTATTGCTGATATTGATTTCTCTCGCAAAACCTCTTCAGACAATGGTTTTGCTTCAGAAGGTGCACCTGCACTGCCACTCAAAGATCCCTGCAAATGACCAGAAGGATGGATGGTTGCTGCAGACTGTTCAAGAGAACAATCAGCAATCTTGTTCCTGGTCCCTAAAGAAGTATTATGATCTTGAGGATTCAGTTGATCAGGGGGTGCTCCAGAGAACCTATCTGACATATATTTTGGCAATATTTCTTCTTTTGAGCTATAAGGTATCCTATCAAGTGTCACACTGTAGCCATTTGGACCAGATGGCATTCTACAATTGTCACCAACACTAGGAGAAATGTCAGCCAAGGGAGCAGTTGACACCAAAGACTGAGCTCGAACAGACATACCCCTAGCAAGACCACCTTGTGGGCCAAGGGTAATTGAATCATCATCTGCAGGTCTTTGGGGAAGGGGAAGTGACAATGTTCTACTTTCACATGGAGGTCTATCCGATAATCGGACATCTTGACTCCCATACCCACGGACCGGAGGTGATAAGTTGCGTATGCTACCAATCTGGGAGCTTGGAGAAGGCAATATGGCGGATCCCCGTGGACCATAATCGGCAGGTGGTCCTCTTCTTGAAACAGAGATACCAGAACCACGAGCTGATCTACTTGCTTGAGCCTGTCGCTCCTGAGCTGCATCTCTATGCACCTCTTCAATTTTCTTTGGGCCGTCAACTTTCCTTCTTTGTTGCCACTTATTCTTTCTCAGATCAATTGCATCCTTCAGCATGAACCTAACTCGAGATGATAGCTTCTGATTTGTTGATAGGTTTCCCATCATGTCAAAATATGCATCCATGTGTTCCTTGGCCTTGGGATGGTCTATTATCTCACCTATCGTACTCATCAATTTGCACAAAGCTTCAATATCTTCCTCATCAGGATTCTGATATTGCCCAAGCAACTTCTTGATGCATTCATGCATAATTCTCTCTGTCAACATTCTTTTCTTGTACAATTCCCCAATTAACCGGATATTTCCCAACATACGCCTCCGTGTTTTGATCCTTTTCTCCTCCCTTTCCACTTCAGATTGTTCAGTCTCACCTTCCTCTTCGGCTTTATTAGCCTCAGCTTGCTCTCTCTCCCCTCTTTCAAATTCCTCTTGGCACTTGTTCAGAAGCAACCTTCTAAAGGTAATCTTTTCATTGCCCTCTGTGCAATCAGGTAATTCACTAGCAAGATGGTAACAGAAATCAGCATACATCTCACAGAAAGTTGGCTCCATCAAAGCTTTGTCAAAAATCTGCGAGATTACACCAGTAAGAGTAACAGCATTGTCAATATTAACCTCCTTGACTTGCTGAAATAGCTTCTCAAAATTCTGAGGTGTCAACTTATTCAGTATGGCTTTCAGTTGTCTTTGCTTTGCCTCTTCCTCGTCAGTTACCTTACTGACTAAATATCTATTCTGAGCTTTATGCATTACTTGTGCAGGAGTTTGAGAAGAAGGAATTAACCCTCTCTGAGTGCCATGGTGCTGCCACCTGTCTACATCAGCACCATTGCGTGGTATCCCTCCCTGAGATGTCAATGACTGCATTGGCCCAGAAAGAATCCCTCCAGCAAACTGACTAGATGACTGCCCACGTGGATGTCTTAAAACCCCATGGTTAACTCCTTGTCCTGGACGGAAGTTCACAACAGATGATCCATGACCAATCTCCAGCCGAAGGTCACGTACAGAAGCAAAAGAACTAGATGCTTTCATCCATTTATCATCATCCAGAATGCCAAACATACGGCGATCAGCCCAGGAAGCTCCTGGAGATCTATCTGTAATCCTTCCAGGACTTGGGTAGGGTTCATGATCAACAATATAGGAACCACCAACCAAGACACTCATCAAAGCATCAGCTATATCAGATCTAACCTCAAGCCCTGTAGGAAGAACAGTACATTGCTCAGAAAAGGTCAATAGAAAATCCCTGGAATACTTTCTCCTCATAGTTTCATTTCCACAATAATTCTCTGCTTGACTAGCTTGCTGGCCATCCTCTGATATTCTCAATTTTGGAGTGGAGATATCAGCTGCATCCTCCCAATCATCCACTTCAACTTTACTCTGCCCATCTCCCTCACTAGCCACAACATCCTTATCAGTATCTGCAGTTACATGTTTTCCATCCACTACCATGGAACTATCAACACTTTCTGAGATATAGGTAATTACTTGCTTTTTTTCAGGACCCTTGTATGCATTGTAAAGATCAGAAGTTCCCGCAGCGTCAGCCTTTGAATAAATTTCCTTCTTCTTCTTCTTTTTTCCAGAAGAAGGCTTGCCCCTGGGAGGCTCCAAAGAAGGCCTGTCCTTGGGCTTAGATGACAAAACAGAAACTGGATCCTCACTAGAAAGCTTTGTAACTTTTTCTGCCAGTTGTTCTGTTACTTTAAAAGTAACACGGGCAGAAACAGCAGCTGTCTCTAGTTGTGAGGCATCATATCCACTCAAGCCATCATTGTGGGTGTGTAATGCTTTACTTGTATTTGTGATGGCATTGGAAGAGGAAAGCTTTTTTTCTACAACATTTACAGATAAAAGAGGACTTGAAGGAACCACTTCAGCTTCTATGAAATCCAAAGATGCACTAGCAGAATTGCCAAAGTCCTCAGGTGTCTTCTCAACCAGTGAGCTTTGCTCCACTGCTTCAACGTAAGAAACAGACTGTTGCCTTTCAGCATCATAAGACTCACAGGCAGTTGGACTTTCTAAATTATCTCCTCCAGCCCCATCTGGCTCAACCAACTCAACTGGTTCTGCACTTTCAACACATCCAGTAATGGCAGATATTGGATACACTTTGGAATTACTGGTATCTCTTGAAGGATCGCCAAATATTTCAGTTTTACAATTTTCCTTCTTTGCCACTGTTTCTTGTCCCAGTTCAACATTTAACAAGATAGAATTTTGACTAAAAATAGGATAAGAATTCTTGGTTACAGTTTCATCCATCTCAAGACCAGTGGAAGTTGATGTCTCAGAAGAACCTTTCTCTTTTGCTAGAGGTGCACTGTCAGCTCTCAGACAATCATCTTGTGGTATTTCCTTCACCAAAGTAACTCCAGATGTTTCTGATTCAGTAGGGACTACTTGGATTTGAACAGCTTTCGAAGTTCTGACTTCAGTAGAACTACTTGGGTCTAAGCCAAGTGAAGAAAAACTAGTGGTTGGCATATCTACCCTGGAAAATTCTTGAACTATCTCAGACTTTCTGGATAGTTGCCTTGCTGTTACATCTCCAGGGGCACCCTGGCTAAATGAAGACAGGTTCACCCTAACTGCAGAATCAGTTGTATCAGCCTGCACCATCCAAAAATGTCTCAAGGTCACACATAGATATTGCCTCATGGATAATGGCAACAAAATATATCTTCTGAATGAGAGGGAAGAAAATAAAAAGAATAAGAAACATCAAAATTTTCACACCTGTTGCAGGTGTGGCAAGTATCTGGGATCCTTCTTACTGGGCTTTTTCTGGAGATCCTTCAACGAGTCCAATCTTTGAATAGGTTCTTTTTTTCTGCCATCAATTCCTGTGTCAACAGGTCCAGAATCCCCATGAGGGGCAACAAGAACTGATGACAATGGAGCCTCTGACATTTCCGATGGCTGAGAAGCTGATTTGGGCTGCTGAACAGAACTTGCTGGACTCATTTTACTGTCATTTTGATGAGAAATTATGTTTTTTCCAGAAGGCTTTAAAATGATAGGTGCTTCAGCAATGCTTATAGGCATACTAACTGTCACTAAAGCTGTACCATCATTATTCTCATGCAAACCAACAACCGGCTTCACCACCTCCAGAACTGGAGCTGATGGAGCAGAGACAGGCATAGCTTCCACTTTCATCGGTTCAGATAGACTATGTAAAGGAGGCCCAGATTTGCTGTCAGGCATGGGCTTAAGGACAGATGGCTTCATGAATGAAATGGCTTGGCCACTTTGGCCAGCTGAATAGCTGTATCTTGATGCCTGTGAACCAGAAGGCATCTGGCTGCTTGTCAAAGGAAGAGACGTTGAGGTAGGGAAGAACATCTGTGACAGGTTATAAGCATCGTGTTGCAATGGAGAATAGTAATGTGGAGCTGTAAATGATGGACCTGGTTGAGATTGAGATGGTATGTTAGGATGGGGCCTTTGCCCTGCAGAACCACCATCTGTATATAAATCTGTCCTTTTGTCAAGTCTCAGCTCCTCATGGGTCTCTGGGTGAGTTATCTTTATGGTGGTCTTTCGAGGAGAACCAAACTTTCCCGGCTGCTTTTGTGCAAATTGTGGGGTGGCAATACCAATTCCCGTGCTTCCTAACTGAGGCGGCAGCTGGTGACTCATTTGAGGTGTAAAGCCCAAGCCTTGTCCCTGGTGCATCATGATCTGCGGCTGCAGATGATGGGACTGGAGACTGTGGAGAAACATCTGTTGTGGTACTTGAGGGACATTTCCAACAGGCAATGTCATTGGCATTTGCAATGAACTTGCAACCACACCCTGTGACTGCATCAGAGGACTGGGGCCACCAAATTGCAGGGGAAGTTGCGGTTGTTGAAGGGCCACTGGAATAGATCTTCCAGCTATAGGAAGAACAGAAGAATTGGGTAGTGGTACAGGAGGGGCTGCTGAAATTTGTGAGTACACATCCTGCTTTACCTGGGCAGGAGGTTGAGATTCTCCAGTATTTGATTGGTTAGCACCACTTGTATCCTTCTTAGGTTGCTGTGGATGCCTCAATCCAGAGTGTATAGGCATTTTTGGCATCATCCTGAGTGAACCATGGTGAGCCTGCACGATGAAATTAAAGATCTTAAAAGAATAGCATAAGAATTTTTTTTTTGAAGAAAAAAGAGATTAGAATAACAGCTATTTGGTGTATATTTGACAATGATCAAAACTTCCTCATGATGAAGACTAAACATTTAGACAAAATAACTCATCCCAAGCCAGAGCAGCTATGCAACTGTTTGACATGTATCAAAAAATCATACAGTGTTTGATTCATCAAACTAATAAAGCTATCAAGTGATACAAGTCATGTAGAACATGAACAGCTACAGGAATATAATGTTGGTTCATTCATCATCAAAGCAAAGTTATTTCAATAATCAACATGCAGCCCCCACTTTTTTTCTCGTGTGGCAAGTAAATTCTAAAAATCCAGCACAATATCTACAAACCTGGTCCTGCTTCTGCTCATCCGGATTAGGAGGAGCTGAGGTAGTCCGAATGGGAATCTATATCGATCATAACAAATTTTGCCAAATCAGGTGTATTATGAAAGAAAAAATAAACAAGAGCCAAAACAAATAGCATAAAGTTCAACAAGAAGCATAAAGCAAGAATATATACCTGAATTCCATCTATGAGAGCAGGACTTATAGACCCAAATTGAAGAGTAAATGTCTCGGTTCCATCACCTGAAGGGAAGGAATCAATTCACAAATAAGCCTAATTTAATAATTATTTTTCTTAAAAAAAGTTTTTGCATGTAACCTCCTGCAGAGACATTATCACCATTTGCAGCAAACCATGCTCCCAATTATAACAGTCGGCAAAAAATGGAGGAAAGACATCTTAGCCTACACAATCCACAGGAGTAAACATTCAAAAAAACGTTAGTAAATGCACGAGAAATTACCTTTGGCTGGAGTTGCAGCGTCTGTGGAATCTGAAGCTCCTGCAGCAGACTGGGAAATTGGAGCCCTTGGGCGGGCTTGGGGGTTTGTCGGGATAGGTGCATCCACAGATTTTGTGGCACTTGGCACTGGTGCATAAGATAATCCTGAACGTCAGGAGGATGGGTAAATTTTAAGGGTATAGATATTTTTCTCTTTTTTAGTATTCCAATCTACACTTCTCGGGTACCACTCAATCCAAGCGACCAATCAAAATTGATAAAATCTCGATAAAAACAATAATCGTAAATAAAGGAGAAATTTGAACAACCACGCAAGGGTAGCTGGACAAAAAAAGTCCCATTCTGCAAAGCCCGCGTAGCAACAGAAGCTGTAGCGGCAGCGGTAACACTCGCCTCCGAACTCGAGCTCGAGGGCTTTGCCCTAGATGGCCCTCCTTGCCCATATTCAGACTTCCTGAAACTAGAAACCGCCAAGAAAAAACGCAATAAAAACCCTAACTTTTGAATGCCCATTAAATCCAAATCAACATAAAAGGTGTCCTCCATCAAGAAAAAGTGGCATTACATGCGTCAGGGAAGAAAAAAAAAATCTTTACCTCCGATTTGTCGAGGGGGGCTGGTGGCTCGATGAAGAAGAGGGAAAAGAGGAGGAATAGGAGAGGTGGGGAGAAGGGACGGAGCCGCCGCCCTTCCCGCCGCCGCCAGAATGTCCCCTGTGCTGGCCGAAGTTGCCGGAACGACCACCCTTCCTCAGCTGCTGGCCGTCACTCTTATTTGCCCTGGATTGATTGAAGGACATAAATCCGTCTTTCCTTCCACCAACCTATAGCATAAAAAATCAATCTCAAAAAAAAAAAAAAAATCCCATCAACCGATCAAAACGGACAAGACATCCCTAGATTTCGCCATCTCTAACTTCCAGAAAAAGGTAAAAAAAAAAAGGCACGAAAGAATAACAACATATCCCGAAAACGAGGAAAAAGAAACAACTTCAACGCATTGGCGGACTCGATTTCGAGGGTTTTGAGATCAATCTCTCACCTGAAGCCTGCGAAGTGATAGAATCGCGGATTCGAAAAACGGTCGAAGGTGAGGATTCAAACGGGCTTTATTGGTGGAGAGAGAGGGTAGAGAGTTTGCATACGATTAGGAATGATTAAATAAATTAAGAGAAGGTTATTCGAGTATAATATAAGAGCAGAGAACATAGTCCTCTTCTATTCCTTGATGGACCTGGTCTACGGCCAATATTTTGTTCTATATTCCATGATGACGCAAGATTTTACCCAGAATCAAGATTTTATTAATTCCGATTGTTGATCAACCTCGATGCTGTCGGGTAGAATTTGATGTGGGAATAAAGAAGGTATTAAAGTTGGTATTACTACTTCACACGAACAGGTATAAACAGGAGTCATGCATGGATACGAAATTTGGGGCACTCGGAGATCTAATGGTGGTGGATTCATGCGATGAAAGGCGAATCTTCTTATCCTACGAAGGATACAATCGTGATCCGCATGAGAAACTAGCGGTTGATTTTTCTTTTATTTAGCAAAAATAAAAATAATAAACACGAAATATTTGTTGTCTCAAATTTGCTAACAATCGAGGAAAAAAGTCGTGATAAGCTATTACTCACACGAAGTCGCTATCTTTCTCTGTCTTTCCTTTTTAATAAAGACAAATATTTATCCGTTGAATTTTTTTTTTCCAAATTATAATAAAATAAGAATAATAGTACCATTCTAGCTGGCATAATTTATTCCCGAATCAAAAAGAACAAGAGCATCGATCGCAAGATATTGAATAGATTTTGGTGGGCCCTCCTGGCCAATATGCGAAGTAAATGTCGGCATGAGCATCTCAACCACCCATTCGTGACCGGCAAGATATTGGATGGGGGACCGCAAGGCAGCACCGAGTTTTAGATTTTTTTGTGGTGCTTTATCTGTAGCCTTTTTCTGGCCACGCTTTGGTGCCGTAAAGGGTGCGGTTCTTTTGAAGCAAACAAAAGAAAGGCTTTGGATGATGACATCAGGGTGTAGGTGAGTTGATGGCGGAGTCGGCACCGATTAAAAGTACAAAAGCATGCACGCAAAATGCCAATGAGGTTTTGCTTGCATGGGAAGCAAGCGTTTCTCGTGGTTTTGGTGTGATTAGAAGGAGATATCAGAGTAAAGTAATGATGCGCAACAAGGGTGCAACTTTGGTTTGTGGATTCCACAAGTTCCATTATCTCTACGGTGCACGGTTTGCACCGTAGAATACTGTACAGAACTTGATCTCAGGATCCTGTGAATATATGTTTGGTCTCCCACCAGGATAAAATTTAAGATTTATAAAGTTTTAAATAATATTTTTTAATTATTTTTTTAAGAAAAATGAGTTCTGGATCATGGCATGAACAATTATTTTTTTTTGATAAAAAAAAGAATGAGAGATAAATTTTGATGTAGCTATGCGGGCTGCCAGGTAATATTTAACTTGATAAATAAAAAGAATGGAGGGATAAATTTTACTGTAGCTATCCCACATGATCCGTGCTGCCAAGTAATGTTTAGCTTGGCTGCCAAGTAATGTTTAACTCGCTGTCAAGTAATATTTAACTTGATAAAGAAAAAGAATGGAGGGTCAAATCTCAGCGTAGCTATCCAGTATGCTCCCATACTGTCAAGTAATGTTTAACTTGATATTACTAAGACGCTTGTGACTAGTAAAATGAAGGTAATGTTTAACTTGGTACCACTAAAAAAAAATTTTTGAATTTAATCAAATTATTTACAGAATAATATTTGGAATTCATGATTGATTGGTAAACAATTATCAAAAACGATTCATCATGTATGGTCTTATTTAAATAGCTTACCTTTATTTTTGGAAAGCCAGGCGTTTTTTCATAACCTGGTGCAGAGTGGGGCATTCATATTCCTCTTGGCAAGGATCCCTCTCGTTACGAGAGGGACCAATCGAGCAAAAAGGAAGTTTTGTTCTCGGCGGGGCTCCAGCTTTGGAACCTACCTCAAAATATTTTTATTTCTAGATCTCGTCCAAGCTCACCACATTCCCATCACTCTCTTGGGAAGAAACGAACAAGGGAATGTTCCTTGAAATCCTCCATTAGTTGTGTCTTCTTTTCCATGTCCTAAAGTTGGATTTTGGATAATTAGACATGTCATTTTCCTTTTTTTTGTTTTTGAGAGGAATAATTTGACATGTCAAGCATGTGCTTGGATCATTTACTTGCTATCAGGAATGTTGTAGAATCCAGCAATTTTGCATTTTTATTACTTTTAAATATTTATATATTATTTAAATTATGAGAAATTTTTATGCTAGCATAATTATTGGGATAACCTAGTTCAGCTACAAACCAGGCTCCGGTTCGACTTATCGAAGTCTCGGTTCTCCAGACTACGGACTTCGGACTAAGCGAAGGCCAACCGCAAGCAACTCAAGGCTTCACACCGAACTACAACATCCGAAGGCAAGTCTTTCGGATAGCACCTTCGACCCCTGCCGAAGTCTGAACTACTCATCGACTTCCGAAGACAAACTTCGGTCCCCGCCGTAGACATGATCTCCGGTCTCGGGGAAATACTAAGCCTTCGGCCCACGCAAGGGGAAACCCGAAGCTGAACCACAATCTGTTCCAAAAAGGAAACTGTAACCAAGGGTTACAATCGACACTCATCATGCCATGATCATGGCATGCAATTCCTGCAGCCACGCCTCCGATCTGGCCGGAACCGCTCATTAACAACCCACGATCGCCAATCATGGGAGAGATTGGCTCCCCATGATTTCCGGAAAAAGAGCGGGCCACAGACCGAAGGCCATCTTTTAAATATGGGAAAGAAGGATGGCTCGAGAGGTACGCGCGAATAATCTCACACACATATACTTTCAATCTCCAAGAACTCTTTTTCTCTTCCACTCTCGACATCTTCCCCATTCTATGGCTGGAATCCGCCATTGACTTAGGCATCGGAGTATCCTCCGCCGGAACAACTCCGGCAAGGGACCTGTTTTGCAGGTGAACCAGGGAGCGGTCCTGCGACGCAGCGGCTCCGACCGGCCGATCCAGAGACTCCACGCCAATAGATTGGTGCGCCAGGTAAGGGGAGCGTATTATTAACATTTGTTAAGCTCCCTCCCAGACAAAGGGAAGAAACAAAGAATTTTTTGATGGCAAGAGGAAAAGCTCAAAATGCTTCTATAAGCCGGAGTCATGCTCCGTCTCAGGGGGTGCACCCCGGGAGGGGAACAATGTTCCACCTCCCACGGTTGTTGTAGGAGCACAGCAGTTCGAAGCTCTTATAAACCAGGTCGCTAACCTGACGGCCATGGTTCAAGAGTTCCAAGACAGAACCTTTCCAGTGGCAAACCCACCGGCTGTTTCTAGACATAGCTCTCGATCCCAAAGAAGGAGAGCACCACGGGAGGATTCAGCGCATCCCTCCCCCCGTTCTCGGCCCTCTCCTGAAGACCGAACTTCAAGACTGCCTAGGTCTGCCGATTCCCCACAAAAAGGGTAAAGGCCTAAACAAACTTCCTCCTCCTCCTCCGAAGACTCCACTCCGATGGAGAGAGCGCCCAAGCAAACTCCCGATTATGACAGGAGGTTCAGAGCCATCGAATCAAAGATGGCAAGGACGCGAGAACAGAGAATGCAGGATCAGAGAGATCCCGAGGACTTGATTATGGGTGATATGTGCCCACCCTACACCGATCGCATCATGGCTGAGGACATTCCTCGGCACTTCAAGGTTTCCTAGATGGAACCCTACAACGGCACCTCCGACCCCCTTGACCATTTGGGCAGCTTCAAAGCCCATATGATGATCTAAGGAGCTTCAGATGCAATGTACTGTTTGGCGTTCCCGGCTACCTTGAAGAAGTCTGCTCGGATGTGGTACTCGAGCCTACGCCCAGGTACCATCGATTCCTTTTTCGAGTTAGAAAATTTGTTTGTCTTGCATTTCAGGACCTGCCGCAAGACTCCTCGAAATACGGACACACTCTTCCTCCTTCACCAGAATGAAGGAGAGAGACTAAGAGATTACATCTCCAGATTCAATGCGGCTACGCTTGAGATCCCCGATTTCAACGAGCACGTGGCCATGTCAACACTGAAGAAGGGGCTTCGAACCTCCAGGCTTACTTTTTTCCTGGACAAGAAGTTTCCTAAAAGCTACGTTGAGCTCCTATCAAGGGCTCAGAAATACGCCGATCCTAAAGAGCAGGCGGCGAATCAACGTTTGATTGAAGGGAAACCCCCTTCAAAGAAGAAGAATAATAGGGGACAGGGCCCCCAAACTTCCAATAACAACGGTGGCAGATATGCAGACCATCGGAGAAGCCCTCCCAAGCCCAGAGCATTGGAAGGAAGATTCGACTCCTACACCCCCCTCAACCTCCCTCGAGAGAAGATCCCATGGAGATAGAAAAAGAAAACTATCTCCAATGGCCCCGTCCCATGAAGGCCTCCTTTTCCGCAAGGAACAGAAACAAATTCTGCCGATTCCATCAGGACCACGGCCACAACACAGAAGATGCATCCAGCTGAGGGATGCGATCGAGGATCTCATCAAGAGAGGATACCTGGGATGGTACATCGATTGCCAGGGATCCCGGTCGGAAGCAACTATTCCCCAGCCACCTCCCGAAGAGGCCGAATTGCCAAATCAAAGGCCCATCAATAGAGATGTAGAGATGATACACCAGCCCACCAACTAGAGAAGGGATGAAGATGAAGCTTCAAAGCGACTGAAAGATAACAACTCCATCCTCTTCTCCGACAATGACCTTGTGGGAGTTCGGCTCCCGCACGACGACCCTCTTGTAATTTCAGCCGTAGTGGCCAATTATGATGTACAGAGAGTTCTTATTGATAATGGAAGTTCGACTGATGTCTTGATGTACGATGCATTCTCCAAAATGTGTTTGCCTAGACATCAACTGCAAAGATCCCCCATACCACTCTCCGATTTCGGAGGCAACCAAGTTTATGCCAAAGGGGAGATAGTGTTGCCTGTAACCCTCGGCTCTGAGCCTCGATAAAAGACATTGCCAATTAACTTCATGGTGGTCCAGATCTCCTCTGCATACAACATTATTCTGGGAAGGCCTGCCTTGAACAGGTTCCGGACCGTGATCTCCTCTCACTACCTCTTGGTACACTTCCCCACCAGGAATGATGTTGGAGAAGTTAGAGAGAACCAGAGAACGGCACGACAATGTCTAATGATTAAAGACAGGCATTTCAAGGATTCGACTACTCCGGATCAGCTGGATCTGAGAGATTCAACCACAAATCTTGGTGAACCCATGGAGAGGACCATCCCGATACCTTTGAAAGAGGAAGATCCCTCCAAAGTTGTGCAAATCGGGAGCGCCCTTGATGAGGAAACCAGAACGAAGCTGATCCGTTTTCTTAGGGACAACGTCGATGTCTTCACTTGGTCGGCTTCGGACATGCCCGGAATTCTCGCCGAAGTGATTACTCATCGGCTGGAAGTAACCCCTGGGTACAAGCTGGTGCGATAGAAGAAGAGGAGCTTCGCCCCCGAAAGACAGCAAGCTATTGATGAAGAGGTTGGCAAGCTCCTCAAGGCAGGGTTCATCAGAGAGGCCCGCTATCCCGAGTGGCTGGCCAATGTGGTAATGGTGAAGAAAGCTAGCGGCAAGTGGAGGATCTGCATCGACTATACAGACCTCAACAAGGCTTTCCCAAAAGATAGCTTCCCTCTCCCAAAAATTGATCAACTGGTCGACGCTACCGCCGGCCACCAGTTGCTGAGCATTACGGACACCTTCTCCGGCTACAACCAGATCAGAATGGATCCGCAAGATGAGGAGAAGATGGCATTCATCACTGATAAAGGTCTCTACTGCTACAAGATGAGGCCGTTCGGCCTCAAGAACGCCGGAGCAACATTTCAAAGACTCATCAATAAGGTGTTTGAAAAGCAACTGAGAAGAAATATGGAGGCCTATGTTGACAACATGATCATCAAGAGTCTCCATCGGAGAGACCACATCCGCGACTTGGAGGAGTCATTCAGCGCTCTCCGGTGCTACCACATGAAGTTAAACCCGGTGAAGTGCGCCTTCGGAGTCACGTCGGGTAAATTCCTGGGCTTCCTTATCACCAAAGGAGGGATTGAGGCCAACCCCAAGAAGATCCAGGCCTTGAAGGATATGAGACATCCCTCCTGTAAAAAGGAAGTCCAACAGTTGACAGGGAGGATTGCCTCCCTAAGGAGATTTATCTCTCGATCAGCCGAGAAATATCTTCCGTTCTTCAAGGTATTTCGGCAATCAAAGAGCTTCGAATGGTCTGAAGATTGTCGCGTTGCCTTTGAGAAATTGAAGAAGTATTTGGAAACCCCACCATTACTCTCCAAGCCAAAAGAAGGCGAGGTCCTCTACCTGTACCTCTCTGCTTCAGATGAAGCGGTGAGTTCAGTTCTTGTCTGGAAGGAAGAAGACGGGTCCCACAAGCCGATTTACTACATCAGCAAAATCCTGCATGACGCAGAATTGCGATATGCAAGGATGCAGAAGCTGATCTACTCTTTAGTGATTGCGGCAAAGCGACTACGGCCATACTTCCAGGCCCACGCTATCGTGGTGCTGACTGATCAACCTTTCAAGGCCGTTCTCTAATCTACGGACACTTCTGGAAGGATAGCCAAGTGGGCTGTGAAGCTAAGTGAATTTGACATTAGCTTCCAGCCCCGAGCGGCTATGAAGGCCCAGGCGCTCTCCGATTTTCTGGTCGAGTGCACCTGGAAATCCAAAGATGAAGCCTCTTCGAAAGAAGAAGAAACCCCAAAGGAGATGAAGTCCATTTGGGTGCTTCATATGGACGGAGCTTCCAATGCTACCGGGTGCGGGGTTGGACTCATGTTGGCCGAACCTGACGGCCAGATTATAGAGTATGCACTCTGTTTCTCCTTGCACACCTCCAATAATCAGGCCGAATATGAGGCCCTACTCGATGGACTTCGGATCGCCAAAGATCTGGGAGTCCGGCAACTCTGAACCTTCTCCGATTCTCAACTGGTTGTGAATCAAGTCAATGGAGAGTACGCAGCCAAAGATCCAACCATGGTGCAATACCTGGAGAAGGTTCAAGCTTTATCCTCCTAACTAGAACATTTTGAAATTATTCATGTTCCTCGATCAGAGAACTCCCGGGTGGATGCACTATCTCGACTGGCAACTACAGTACCGGAGTCTCTCGGGCACATCTATGTTGAACATCTTGAAACTCCAAGCATTGCCGAAGAGGCTGCAAAGGTGCGCCAGATTGATACTGAGCTAAGCTGGATGGATCCCATCATCAGATTCCTGAATGAAGGAGAACTGCCTGAAGATAAGGCAGAGGCCAAGAAGATCCGTTGGATGGCGTTTCAATACGTCATCTTAAACGGAACCCTCTACAAGAGATCGTTCTTCCAACCACTGCTGAAATGCTTCGGACCCACTGATGCAGATTATGCATTGAGAGAGGTCCACAAGGGCATATGCGGGGATCACTTGGGAGGCAGATCTCTAGCATACAAGATTATTCGACAAGGGTATTACTGACCCTCCATCCAGAAGGACTCAGCTGATTTCGTGTGGAAGTGCGACCAATGCCAGAGGTATGCCAATGTGCAGAAACGACCTGCGAGTCACCTGACTCAGTTGGCAGCCCCATGGCCCTTTGCCCAGTGGGGAATGGACATTCTTGGCCTGTTCCCACCAGCATCAGGGCAAAGGAAGTTTCTCCTAGTGGCCATCGACTATTTCACGAAATGGGTGGAAGTCGAACCATTAGCCCAAGTCACAGAGGGCAAGGTGGAAGTTTTATGAAAAATCCCATCATCTTCAGGTTCGGTATCCCACACGTCATCATCACGGACAACGGGAGACAATTCGATAATTTGAAGTTCAAGGACTTCTGTGCTCGGTACCATATCCAGCATTGGCTAACATCCATTGCTCATCCATAGTCCAACGGAGAAGCCGAAGTCACCAACAAGACCATCCTTCATGGTCTAAAGACAAGGTTGAACGCCGCCAAAGGGCTTTGGGCCGAAGAACTGACCTCTGTTCTTTGGGTGTACCAACTATCCCAAGAATAGCCACCGGTGAATCTCCGTTCAACCTAGCCTATGGTACCGAAGCCGTGCTACCTATCGAAGTCTCCCTACAGTCCCTGAGAATTGACAACTATGAAGAGCCTAAAAATTCTGATCGCAGAAGGATTGATCTGGATTTGCTATCAAGCACCAGGCTACAGGCTCAGATAAGAATGGCGGCATACCAGCAAAAGGTCGCCAAGTACTACAACGCAAGGGTGAAGGAGCAAACTTTCCGCACGGGGGACATGGTATTGTGAAGAGCAGAGGTGTCCAGGTCAACGGAACAAGGTAAACTCTCCCCCAACTGGGAAGGCCCATATCAAGTCTGTGATATCTGGGCTTTTGGGCAGAAGTTGGCAGGCCCAGCTGGCTTCGACCCACAATGCAAAAAAAAAAATAGAGAAAGTATAGGGAAAACAGAGTCGGACACGAAGCCGCTCTGCTCCTTATCGACCGGAAACGTCGCCGGAGGACTCGGGGGGAAGAGTCATGGAGGGGAGAGGAGAAGTCGACGATGAGTCCGGGATGGAGTGGAACTCCGATCCGGCGATGGTTTCTCCCCAAACGGCGAGGAAAAGCCATCGGGAGTTTCCTTTAAATCTTCCTTCATTGTCGCCCAATCAAGTCTTCAAATCCCCTTCCAAGCCATCGTTCTTCCTCTCCGGCGGGCGACGGAGAGTTCCTTCATGCACCGGTGAGTTTATTTTTCCCTTATTTCAATTTTTTAGGAGGAGAGAAAAGGAAGAGAGAGAAAGAGGAGAGAGAAGGAGTAGAGAGAAGGAAGAGAGAGAAAGAGGAGAGAGAAGGAAGAGAGAGAAAGATGAGAGAGGAAGAAGGGAGAGAATTAAGGGATTTTCTCGAGATTTGTGAAATTTGAGAATTTAGATTTTAATTAAATTATTTATTAATATAGGGAATCAGTCTTCTAAGTGGGAAGGCATCGCGTAAATTTCGGGCACTGACTAGTATCGGATATACTAGGATTAGCGCGTTAAGGTAAGGAATTATGTATTGATCATTCCTTTATGCATGAATTTATTATGGCCTGGCTTGATCTAAGCATATATGTTATATGTATTTGCATGTGTGATACTTTATGACATGGCATAGTTGTTTTCTTGTGATAGACATTGTAGTTTTATCATTTTCATTGTCGATATTTCATGCATGATGTTATAAAGAAAATTGATATCCGGATGGGTTAGACCATGATACCATATTGCTAAATAGGTTGAACCATGAAACTGGATATCGAGTGGGTGGGACCACGATATCGGTTATTAAAATAGATTGGACCACGATATCGATTATCGAGTGGGTTGGACCACGATACCGGTTATCGAGAAGTCATAAAAGATATGTTTTGATAAGTGTTAATGAAGTAAATATGGTTTTTGGTCTAGCCATGCTACGGTAGCACCATGGTTATACAGCCTAAGCCATGGGCTTTGTACGTGGGAGCCGACCACGGGTGGATAGTACATGAGACAGCCGAGCCACGGGCTTAGTACGTGAGCAGGACCGATCATAGTATGCATGGTTACTTTGTGGTTGCCAGTCATGGGCTGGTACATGACCGTGGCTAGTCCAGAACCCTAAAGATAAAGGTTCAATAATGGGAATTCTAAAGGAAAAATGTAAAGATACATGGTGTGTAATACATGAGGCCTAAATATTTGATTGCATGACATAACATACTGGTACTTTATTGTTTCAGAAATTTATATTATTAATTGGAGTGATCTTATAGATACCTTACCGGGCTTTTAAGCTCACTTCCTACCTTTTGATTTTTCAGAGACTCAGGATGCATGATAGGATTTGGGCTGGGTGTGAGACAAAGTTCCATATATGCTGAGTTAGTTAGAGTTAATTTTGGTTACTGATGTTTGTGAATCAGTAGACTAATTAGTAATATCGACTTAATAAATGGATTGTACACTTGTTACTTGTTTGTTTACATAATATTAGTTTTAATTTGATATGGTTAACTTTTGGTGTACCTAGGCCTTGCATGATCTCTAGGATAAAACCTAGAGTTTGTGCGGCCGGTCGCGTAGCCGATTTCGATGCTGGATTCGGGACGTGACAGAGTGGTATCAGAGCTTAGGTTATGATCATTTGGGATGGTGAAACAGGTGGATGATGATAATAATGACATGATGGTTATTAGGATATAACAAGTATAGTGCCAAAGTTTAGGTTATGGTGATTTGGGAATATAGCATAAGTGATTATAATATATATGAGTGATATTGAATTCAGGTCATGATTGTTTGAAAATTGTGACATAAGAGATTAAGAAATTAATATAGTGATTAGTAAGGCATAACAGAATGATATCAAAGTTTGGTTTATGATCATTTGGGACATAACATAAGGAATATTGAAGCTTAGCTCATGTTTATTAAGGATTGTAACATAAGAAATTTAAACATGATATGAATGATATTAAGCTTAAGTAGTTTGGATATAGTATGAATAATATCGAAGCCATAGTATGATCCCTTAGGATTGTGACATGAGTGATTGGGATGTGATGCGAATGATGTCAAAATTTAAGTTATGATCATTTGAAATTGTGATATAAGTTCTTGGGATATAATTTGAATGATATTGAAATTTGAGTTATGATTAATATGGACTATGATTTTTGGGGTATTTAAATTTTGTATCATGGCTAGTCAAGATATGGAGTTGGGAAGAAAATAGATTTGAAGGTTAGATTTATTATCTTTAGATATTATACAAGATCTAGCATATGATTAATATCAAAGAGGATCATAATTTTTACCTGTAACATGAGTAATGGGATTGATCTAGGATGAATGTAAGAGCTAGATGATTTGTACTCTTTGATTATGATAAGTAAGTATATTATGAATATTCGGAGCTAGATAATAAGCGAGAAATGGATTTGATCTATCTTTAGAAGTATTGGCCTGAAAAATATGGTGTGCTGATTATGGATAATCAATTACTAATTGAATGATGTGGGGTTTCCTACACTTGATATGAATGGAGAATCATGATAAGAAATCATTTGATGGATATTGTAGAGTTTGATAAGATGCGTCTTTGCCTTTGATGGGTGAGTGAACCCAACCATTAAGAGTACAGGCCTGAAAATATAGTTATGTCGAATATATATGCTCAATTATTAATTGAATGATTTTGGAATATTAAACTGGATGTAGATGTAGATTATGATAATATATTAGTTTTGTTGTTAATTATCGGATTATTGGTTTTTGGGACTGTTATAAGAAGATGTTTAGAGTATAAGTTATGGAAGAGTTTAATGATATTAGAGAAGATATGTTTTTGATGAATCTGTATGAATATATATAAGGGGAAATGTGTTTGGGATAATGTATAGCTTTGTAACTCTCTATTGATGGATTAGGTTACATCATGTCAACATGACATGCATATTTTGATGGAATCTTGATAATAGTCTAAATTACAGTTTTGATTGGATTACTGAATCTATTTGTAGACTATTAATGAAATTATATAATAGAAAGTGGGTTTGGCATAATGTATAGATTTGCACTTAGTGGAGTAAATGATATTATGCCATGCACATCTTGGTAGAATCCTTGATGGTGTAGGTTAGTGATTTGTGATTGAATTACTAGATCTATTCTATAATTATTGGAGATTATTGGATATGTTAAAAACCAAGTCAAATTAAGATCTATAGGAAGATCTTCGTTATCATGATACTGGATTATAGTAAGAAGACAAATTGGTATTGGAAGAATTAAGTTACCATGCTACTAATGTTGCAAAGAGATTGGTGTTAAGAAATTTATATGGGTTTAGTTTATGAGAGAACATTTTTTTAATGGTTTGATAATTGATGTTAAGAGTTATGATAAGATAGCTCTATGAGCGATAAGATGAGTGATTCCTTACGTAAGAGCATTGATTGAAAGCCATGTACTTGTTAGAGTTAATGATAATTTTTTAAGAGAAGAGTTGATCTAGATTGACTAATTGAATTGTCAAGAAAAGTATGATTAATTCATATTTGAGCTATAATTAGTAAAGTCATAAAAAGGATGGACTTTCAATATGAGAATCGGATCAGGATAAACCTTGATATGATATACTTGAGAGGTAAGGGAGATAGAGAGACTCAATAACTTTAATAGTTTTGGATCTTTCTGGTACCAAGTAAGATAAATTTTTAGAGAATTTATTTAGTGAACCTAGATGGTTAGTATGTTTTATCAAAGTGCGCAGTGAAAGTGAAGTGGTCTGAGTTATCCTAGAATCAGTTATGAATGTTAACTTTAACTTTAGAGATATTATGATGGGAGTACTGATTTGAATTTTAGTAACAAGATGAAAATATAGTATTGCTAATCTTAGGCTAATCTATCGATATTGCCGGGCAATTTTCATTAATAGATTCCCTAGTATAGAGGACTCTAGTAAAATTTTGGACATGTCTAAATCTGGATTAAGGAAGTATTGATCTTTACCCAGCTAGGATTGGAAATATTTGTGATACCAAGCTTCTTTAGTTATGACATTATGACTTCTCTATTTAAGAAGGGCTCGAGGTTTCTCTAATATAAAAGATTGATTGTTAAGTCATAGAGAGGCGTATGAAAAGAAAGAATGTTAAAGATCGTGGCAAGTATCTAGTGCTTAAGCCTCCTTCGAATTTTTGGTTAAGTATATGTTGGACCAATTATGATAAATCTCGGGGTAAAGAATTGTATACTTAAGTCGAGGTTGAAGTATTAATATTCATTTGAAGAGACTGAGAGAATTCATTATGTACTATAAATCATGAGTAAGAATTGAAGATGTGATATAATTTTGTTATGTTATAGACTTATGAAGAAACATTTTAAGAAAGAGATCATACAGAAGCTTGAAGATGATGTTAAATTATGTATTTTCAAAGTTTAGGTATCATGAGTTTTCTGTGGAATTACATATTTTAATTCGAGGTTAAGGCACTAATATTCATTAGAAGGATATTAAAGGAACTCAATATGTAGATAGATGGTGTTGATGAAAATGAAAATGTTATATCATGTTGTTATGTAATGGTCGTACGAGGAAAGTATTCTAAGAGGAGGATTATCCGAAAACACGAGGATAATGTTAAGGTTGGAGATTTTTAATCATGATGTTCTTGTGAAGTTAATTAAGGATAGTTAATCATATCAAAAGATTGGTGTTCTTTTTGAAGAGCTCAAGGAAATTTGATATGTGTTGTAAAAGAAAGGATCAAGTTTTGAATGTTATATTGACTTCGTTGAGACTTGGAAAGCAAGTATCTTAAGAGGTAGACTAATTAGGGAATTTGAGAATGATTTGGTGGTTGATTACTTTTAAGGTTCAGAATCTCAACCAAGCTAATTTCGAGGACGAAATTATTTTAATGGAGGGAGAATGTGATATCTGGGCTTTTGGGCCAAAGTTTGTAGGCCCAGCCGGCTTCGACCCACAATGCAGAAAAAAAAACAGAGGAAGTAGAGGGAAAACAGAGTCGGACACGAAGCCGCTCTGCTCCTTATCGACCGAAAAAGCCGCCGGAGGACTCGGGGGGAAGAGTCGTGGAGGGGAGGGGAGAAGTCGACGACGAGTTCGAGATGGAGTGGAACTCCGATCCGGTTGTGGTTGCTCCCCAAACGGCGAGGAAAAGCCATTGGGAGTCTCCTTTAAATCTTCCTTCGTTGTCACCCAATCAAGTCTTCAAATCCCCTTCCAAGCCATCGTTCTTCCTCTCCGGCGGGCGATGGAGAGTTCCTTCATGCACCGGTGAATTTATTTTTCCCTTATTTCAATTATTTAGGAGGAGAGAGAAGGAAGAGAGAGAAAGAGGAGAGAGAAGGAGGAGAGAGAAGGAAGAGAGAGAAGGAGGAGAGAGAAGGAAGAGAGAGAAAGAGGAGAGAGGAAGAAGGGAGAGAATCAAGGGATTTTCTCGAGATTTATGAAATTTAGAAATTTAGATTTTAATTAAATTATTTATTAATGTAGGGAATCAGTCTTCTAAGCAGGAAGGCATCGCGTAAATTTCGGGCACTGACTAGTATCGGATATACTAGGATTAGCGTGTTAAGGTAAGGAATTCTGTATTGATCATTCCTTTATGCATGAATTTATTATGGCCTGGCTTGATCTAAGCATATATGTTATATGTATTTGCATGTGTGATACTTTATGATATAGCATAGTTATTTTCTTGTGATAGACATTGTGGTTTTATCATTTTCATTGTCGATATTTCATGCATGATGTTATAAAAAAAATTGATATCCGGATGGGTTGTACCATGATACCGGATTGCTAAATAAGTTGAACCATGAAATTGGATATCGAGTGGGTGGGACCACGATATCGATTATTAAAATAGGTTGGACCATGATATCGGTTATCGAGTGGGTTGGACCACGATACCGGTTATCAAGAGGTCATAAAAGATATATTTTGACAAGTGTTAATGAAGTAAATATGGTTTTTGGTCTAGCCATGCTACGGTAGCACCGTGGTTATACAGCCTGAGCCATGGGCTTTGTACGTGGGGGCCGACCACGGGCGGATAGTACATGGGACAGTCGAGCCACGGGCTTAGTACGTGAGCAGGACCGACCATAGTATGCATGATCGCTTTGTAGTTGCCAGTCATTGATGCAGAACAAATAAGATGATGCGATGCGGAAGTAAATTAAGATTTTTTTTTTTTTTGTGTTTTATTAGAAGTTGGCTTGACTCAAAAACAAGGCTAACTAATATTGAAAAAAAATATGCACTGAAAGAAAGCACAATTCAAAAGAGTAGATTATTAGAGTAATAAAGAAGTAGGATCGCTGGGGATTGAGAAACCCCCAGACCTAGGGTTTACTCCTCTTTCAAGAAACAGACGAAGAGAGAAGAGGAGGTTTTATACCTGACTGTGATATCTCTCTTTGCTTCAATTGAAGGACACTCTCGAGCAGATTGTAGGATCCTTTGAGATGGGGTATCTTCGCAATGGATCCTCGGATTGTAGTCCTATGGCAAGGTTGGCCTTCTTCTCGTACTCTGGATCTGGAAAGGATGAAGAACAAGATAAGGATGTAAGAAACTCAAGGAAGAGACCTTTACCTGGGATAGCTCCGGACTGCTCGAACTTTGAAGATGAGGGAAGAGTATGGAGGTGGCAGTGGAAGATGGAGTGGATTTAGGGTTTAGGAATTTGGGTGTTGGCGGCTAGGATGATGAAAGGAAATTAGGGTTGGCGGCCAGGGATGAAAGCGGGGCAGGGTTTTGGTAACTTTGGAGATCTCTCACATCCTCAAGGCTCCAATGGAACCTGGATTTACTCCCTCACGGAGCTCAACACGCAAAGAAGTGCGGAAAAAGAGAACACAAGGTTGCTCAACACAAGAAAAGATTTCATTTACTCATTACCTCAAAAGATTACATAAGGGTCCAATATATAGACCTTGCAAGAGAAACAAAATTACACTACTTCCCATGTGGGACTAAACATTCATCCTAAGCATGAAAAACTTTCCCTTGACCGACCAGATTTCTTTCCTTGGAGTGGGCGGCCTCAAATGCAAGGTGATGGCTTCATATGGCAGGTATGTGGGGCACCTCCTAGTTCTTCTCCTTAAGTCATGGGTTTTCCTTCCATGACTTGCTCTTTCTTGGAAGAAAATACTCATCTCCTAGTCTTTCTCCCCAAGACTAGGCTCCTTCCATTCATAGCCAGGTACTTTAGGCAGGTGTGGGCGCCTACCTTGAAGTTCTCTCCAAGAAAAATCTCCTGCTCCTTTAGCTTGGTTACTTTTGGCAGCTTGTGGGCGCCTTCCTTGACTTCTCCTAAGAAAATTTTCTTGCTCTCTTGGGCGTGGGGACCAGGGATACTGGGATGAAATGTGGCGCCAACTGGTCCTGGGAGTGTGGCTGGGAGTGTGGCGTCCACTTGCATTTGGTCTTGGAAGAAAAATTGACGCCCTAGGGAATGGCACCAACCAGGACTTGACTTGGACTTAGACTGAGTCAACATGACTCAACAAAATTAAATGCAGACTCAAAGAAATAAAATAATTTGGTTGACCAGGTCAACCCTTATTACAAACCCTAATCTTCGGGCAAGATCATTCAGAGATCCAGATGGAACCCTGAAGTCTTCTTTTGATTCTGGTGCCCGCACCAATTCTCCCGGGGTGGGAGGAACTCAACCCTGTCGAGTAAGGCTCAAGTTGGCTCTGGTATCTCTCCAAGAGATCTGGATCCAGCTCTTGTAATTCATCTCAGGAGATCCAAGAGTCATCAGAATCTGGCCTTCCTTGCCAGCGGACCAGGTATCTTTGATATCTTCGATTACGAGTAGAGATAACCTGATCGTCCCGGATCTTTTCAATCTGTTCTTTCCTCACTGGCCAGTTTGTTGGTGGACACACAGGGTTGGGTTCACTCTCAAGAACAGGATTATGCTCAAAAGGCTCATTGGGAATCACAGCTGGCTCTCTATACTCTACAAGGTCTGTAATGTTGAAAGTGGGGCTAATGCCTAGTTCTGGAGGCAACTCAAGCACATAGGCATTGGATCCTACTCTCTTCACCACTCTAAATGGTCCAGCTCCTCTAGCATGTAACTTTCTAACGGTTCCAGGAGGAAACCGTTCAGGCCTTAACCTAATCATTACATAATCTCCCTCAACAAAAGTTTTGACTCGCCTATTAGAATCAGCCAACTTCTTATAAGTTTCATTACTTAAATTTATTTTGGCATGAATTTCTTTATGCAAGTCTTTTATATGCTGTGCAAAAACTTCAGCAGACTCGGAGACTCGTGTGTGGACTGGTAAAGGGGCTAGGTCAAGAGGTGTGCGAGGTTTGTACCCATGCACAATTTCAAATGGACTCTTACCTGTAGACCTATTGACTGAGTCATTGTATGTAAATTCAGCCCTAGGTAAGTACAAATCCCAATTCCTAGTGTTTTCACCAACAAGACATCTTAGCAGATTGCCTAAGCTACGATTCACTACCTCGGTTTGGCCATCAGTTTGGGGATGATAGGTAGTTGAAAACTTGAGTTTTGTCCCTAACTTATACCAAAGGGTTTTCCAAAAATAGTTGGTGAACCGGACATCCCTATCTGAAATAATTGTCTTAGGTAGGCCATGGAGTCTAACTATCTCATTAAAGAACAGGGTGGCTACCTTAGATGCATCAAAAGTCTGGGAACAAGGCAAGAAGTGGGCCATCTTAGAAAATCGGTCGACTACGACACAGATAGAGTCATGCCTCCTCTAGGTCTTAGGCAAACCTAACACAAAGTCCATACTCACATCTTGCCAAGGACGATCTGGGACAGGGAGTGGTATATAAAGGCCGGTGTTCTGTTTTCGCTGTTTGGCAATAGCGCAGGTCCGACACCTGGCCACAATGTGTGCTACATCTCTTTTTAAGCTAGGCCAGAAAAAGTGGTCTTCAACAGCCAGGGTGGTCTTGTCTTTTCCAAAATGGCCTGCTAGACCCCCAGCATGAATTTTCCAAATCAAAAATTCCCTAAGGAAAGTTCTAGGGATGCAAAGCCTATTCTTAAATAACAGAAAGCCATCTAAAAGGGTATAATCCTTATGATCACTAGATGGTCCTTGAGCTAGATCCTGATACACAGTCTTAAAATCCGGACACGACTCATATTCCTCTTTGATCTGCTCAAACCCTACGACTTCAGCCCTAACAGAATTCAATAACAAAGATCGACGACTAAGGGCATCAGCTACCTTATTTTCAGTCCCAGCCTTATGTTTCAAAACAAAAGTATAGGATTGGATATACTCTACCCACTTAACATGCCTAGGGTTAAGCTTCTTTTGGAAATTCAGGAATCTAAGAGCCTCATGGTCCGAAAATAGCACAAATTCCTGCGGTAGCAAATAATGTCTCCAGTAACGCAAAGCTTGCACTACTGTATAAAATTCTTTATCATAGGTAGAATACCTAAGCTTAGCATTATTAAGTTTTTCACTAAAGAATGCTACAGGATGATTCTCTTGGCTTAGGACTCCACCTATACCTACACCTGAAGCATCATAGGCAACCTCAAATACTTTAGAAAAGTTGGGTAACCTCAAAATGGGTGCCTGGGTCATCCTATCCTTAAGATCTAGGAAGGCTTTATGGGCTACTTTAGTCTACTGAAATTCTCCCTTCCTAATACAGTCTATGATAGGAGCAACTACAGAACTAAACTCCTTGATGAATCGTCTATAGAAGGTAGCCAAGCCGTGGAAACTCCTAACTTCATGCATATTGGTTGGCTCTGGCCATTCTACTATGGACCTAATCTTCTCTGGATCGGCAGCCACGCCGTCAGGGGTTACTACAAAACCAAGGAAGATAACTCAACTGGTCATGAATTCACACTTCTTGAGATTACCGTAGAGACTATCATTCCTCAAAACTTGGCAGACTTGTCTAAGGTGGCCTAGGTGGTCTGCAGGGGTCTTACTATAGATCAGGATGTCATCGAAATAGACCACTACAAACTTCCCTATGAAAGCTCTAAGCACTTGGGTCATAATCCTCATAAAAGTACTAGGGGCATTGGATAACCCAAAAGGCATAACAACCCATTCGTAGAGACCATCCTTAGTTTTGAAAGTGGTTTTCCACTCATCCCCTGGTCTAATTCTAACCTGATGATAGCCACTCTTGAGATCAATTTTGGAAAAAACCATTGCACCGGCCATCATATCTAGCATGTCATCTAGTTTAGGGATGGGGAACCTATACTTGATTGTGATTTTGTTAATGGCACGACTATCAACACACATCCTCCACGTTCCATCTTTCTTTGGGGTCAGTAGTGCAGGGACTGCACAAGGGCTAAGACTCTCTCTAATGAACCCCTTCCTCAACAATTCTCCAACCTGCTTTTGCAGTTCCTCATGCTCAGATGGATTCATTCTATAATGGGGCAAGTTGGGTAAAGTAGCTCCTGGGATTAAATCTATGGAATGCTGGATATCCCTAAGAGGTGGAAGGTGGTCTGGCAGATCCTCGGGAAAAACATCTTCAAATTCTTCTAACAAAGGCCTAACTTCCTGAGGAGGCTCTGAGGGTGTAGGAGTCCTAAGTTCCTTAGCAGTCAACATTCAAATGGGTGAACCACTATGAATTTCTTATTCTAGATCCTTAGCACTAATTAGGTTCACTCCAGTCTTCATCTCTTTGACCTTATTGGGTCCTTTAGCTACCTTGTCCTTAGAAGGGACTGAATGGATTGTGATCTTTTTCCCATTAAAACTAAAGACACAGGTATTGGATTTTTCTAAGAGGGTGGCATCATGATCATATAACCAAGGTCTCCCAAGAATTATACTGCTCACCCCCATGGGTAAGACATCATACCAAATCTTCTCTTGATAGGATTGCATCTGGATTTGGACCTGACATCTAGACTGGATGGGTATAGAGGTAGAGTCTACCCAAGAAACCTTATAGGGGTTGGGGTGGGGGACTGGGGTTAAGCCTAACATTTTGACAGTGCTAGCAGAAATGGCATTCACACAGCTCCCACTATCTATGATGATCTTATATACCTTATCCCCTAATTTAAGGAAAGTCTGTAGGATGTTAGTCCTACGCCAATCCTCCTGAACTCTACTCTAGGACAGGATGCATCTCACAACTCCTAACTGGTCAGACTCTGTGGGTTCCTCCTCTCCTTCATACTCATCAACCAAGTTCATTCCGGCCTCATAAACTTCTTCTTCAAATTTCTCATTGGGCCCGGAATTCTCTTCCTCTCCCTCTTCTATGTAAAGGGATCTACGTGGGCACTGGCTAGAAACATGACCTATCCTATAGCACTTAAAACAGGCTATCGATGTACACTGGCTGGAGATATGACCTGGTTTCTGACACTTAAAACAGGTGATACTAGAACTAGGGGTTCTCTGGGTGTCAGGTGCCTTACCTTTGTCCATGGGCCTAGGGATGGGAATACCCTGAAAAGGTTTGCTAGGGGTAACTTGGCTAGGTCCATTTCTTGGGATTGTGGCACTAACCCTAGAAGGTATAGGTCCTCTCTGAAATTTCTCAGTGTTCAGTGCAATCTGATAGGCTTGGTCTAGGTCAGTAACCTCTCTCAGAAACAACTCCCTCTTAATGTCTTCCCTAAGTCCAGCCCTAAATCTAGACAAAGTGACCTCATGGGCTTCACTCACATCACATCTCATCAAGTACTCATCAAAGGTGGCTATGTAGTCTAAGACAGATCGATTCCCTTGTTTCAAGGTTTGCCATTGGTCTAACAGATTCTGCTGGTATGAAATGGGTAGGTGCTTATCTCTAAGCTTCTCTTTCATACCCTACCAAGTGGTTATGGGCTCAACATTTCGTCTCCTAGTGGTTAGCTCAATGTTCCCCCAGTATAACCTAGCTTGACGCACTAACTTCATCTTGGCAAACTTGAACTTCCTTTCCTCAGACATGGTATACCACTCAAAGTACTGGTCCATCTCACCCTCCCAATCAGAATACACCTTAGGGTTTAAGCTACCATCAAAAGTGGGTGCATCTAATTTGATGTTCCGGATGAACCTATCATCTCTATCTTCAGGCTCTGGGTCAGGCCTCCTATGATTAGGTTCAGGATCTCTGTATAAAGGTCTTCTAGGCTCCTAGTGTGGGTGAGGTTGAGGCACATTAAAATCTAGATCAGGAGTCCAATTCTGATGTCTAGGTTCCTCAAGTACTTGGACTCGATCCCTAAGCTGGGTAAGATCCTCACGGACTTGATCCCTAAACTGGGCAACATTATCAGTCATATCCTGACTCAATTTGGTCATACTTTCGGTAAGAGTTCTAATCATGGCCTCTAAATCAGGTTGGGTTTGACCAGGTTGGTAGGGTACTCCATTCCGGGTGGACATGATGATGCAAGTAAGCACACCAAATAAGACTCGACTGAAACGACTACGGGCTAACTAGACTTAGAGCCCAAACTAGATGTCCAATCAGAGTGGCAAGCTAGCTTGTAGTAACTCGGGACTCAGCCAGGCAGGTGTAAGGAGAGTGTTAGGTCCCTAATTGCCAATCCTAGACACCAATCAATGATTGGCCAGGTAGGCGGACCAACACACAAGCCCTTCGGGATAGAATCCCTGAACCACCGTTCTAGACACTGAGTACAAAGCACACACAGAGTAACTAGACAAACTGACTCAACACTAGCCTAGACCCGACCAGTTGGTGTCCCTAGCCCACTAGGACAAATTAGGTCTAATTAATTTTAAGATTAAAGGCTTAGGTTCGAATGCATGGGAGGTGGTTTTGGGCTAAGGAGAGGGTCTCAATCCTTCCCTTATGTTGCAACTTCGGTGCCCTTAAGATAGATTCAACTTATGCACACTCAAATAAAAAAATAGCTTACAGAAAATTAAAAAAAAAAGTAGAACATCAGTAAATTGATCTCAGAAAATCTACAGAAATTAATAAATAATGAAGATTTTATGTAAATTACTTTCAATTATACTGGTTCCAGCAAAATAAGAATTACTTAATTTGAAATTTTTTACAGGGAGAAACAATTCAAATAACCGGGCAGTTACTGGCAGAAAACAGAACGTGTGTCCCGTTTGCAATCCCTGCCTAGAAGTTATAACCCAGCAGCACCCCTACACGCCCTAGGAACCCCCATGGAATGGGAGGAGGAGGCTTGCGTCTTGCTTGTTCCTAGGACCGGACGGCTAGGGGAGTCTACTCTAGGCAGCAAAAGTAAAAAGGAACGAAAAAAATAATCAAACAAGCAAGAACCCTAGACAGGGCTCTGATACCAAAAATGATGCAGAACAAATAAGATGATGCGATGCGAAAGTAAATTAAGATTTTTTTTTTTTTTTTTTTTTTGTGTTTTGTTAGAAGTTGGCTTGACTCAAAAACAAGGCTAACTAATATTGAAAGAAAATATGCACTGAAAGAAAGCACAATTCAAAAGAGTAGATTATCAGAGTAATAAAGAAGTAGGATCGCTGGGGATTGAGAAACCCCCAGACCTAGGGTTTACTCCTCTTTCAAGAAATAGACGAAGAGAGAAGAGAAGGTTTTATACCTGACTGTGATATCTCTCTTTGCTTCAATTGAAGGACACTCTCGAGCAGATTGTAGGATCCTTGGAGATGGGGTATCTTCGCAATGGATCCTCGGATTGTAGTCCTATGGCAAGGTTGGCCTTCTTCTCGTACTCTGGATCTGGAAAGGATGAAGAACAAGATAAGGATGTAAGAAACTCAAGGAAGAGACCTTTACCTGGGATAGCTCCGGACTGCTCGAACTTTGAAGATGAGGGAAGAGTATGGAGGTGGCGGTGGAAGATGGAGTGGATTTAGGGTTTAGGAATTTGGGTGTTGGCGGCTAGGATGATGAAAGGAAATTAGGGTTGGCGGCCAGGGATGAAAGCGAGGCAGGGTTTTGGTAACTTTGGAGATCTCTCACATCCTCAAGGCTCCAATGGAACCCGGATTTACTCCCTCACGGAGCTCAACACGCAAAGAAGTGCGGAAGAAGAGAACACAAGGTTGCTCAACACAAGAAAAGATTTCATTTACTCATTACCTCAAAAGATTACATAAGGGTCCAATATATAGACCTTGCAAGAGAAACAAAATTACACTACTTCCCATGTGGGACTAAACATTCATCCTAAGCATGAAAAACTTTTCCTTGATCGACCAGATTTCTTTCCTTGGAGTGGGCGGCCTCAAATGCAAGGTGATGGCTTCATATGGCAGGTATGTGGGGCACCTCCTAGTTCTTCTCCTTAAGTCATGGGTTTTCCTTCCATGACTTGCTCTTTCTTGGAAGAAAATACTCATCTCCAAGTCTTTCTCCCCAAGATTAGGCTCCTTCCATTCATAGCCAGGTACTTTAGGCAGGTGTGGGCGCCTACCTTGAAGTTCTCTCCAAGAAAAATCTCCCGCTCCTTTAGCTTGGTTACTTTTGGCAGCTTGTGGGCACCTTCCTTGACTTCTCCTAAGAAAATTTTCTTGCTCTCTTGGGCATGGGGACCAGGGACACTGGGATGAAATGTGGTGCCATCTGGTCCTGGGAGTGTGGCTGGGAGTGTGGCGTCCACTTGCATTTGGTCTTGGAAGAAAAAATGATGCCCTAGGGAATGGCGCCAACCAGGACTTGACTTGGACTTAGACTGAGTCAACATGACTCAACAAAATGAAATGCAGACTCAAAAAAATAAAATAATTTGGTTGACCAGGTCAACCCTTATTACAAACCCTAATCTTCGGGCAAGGTCATTCAGAGATCCAGATGGAATCCTGAAGTCTTCTTCTGATTCTGGTGCCCGCACCAGTCATGGGCTGGTACATGACCGTGGCTAGTCCAGAACCCTAAAGATAAAGGTTCAATAATGGAAATTCTAAAAGAAAAATGTAAAGATATCAATGTGTGTAATACATGAGGCCTAAGTCATTTGATTGCATGACATAACATACTAGTACTTTATTATTTCAGAAATTTATATTATTAATTGGAGTGATCTTATGGATACCTAACTGGGCTGTTAAGCTCACTTCCTACCTTTTGATTTTTCAGTGACTCAGGATGCGTGATAGGATTTGGGCTGGGTGTGAGACAAAGTTCCATATATGCTGAGTTAGTTAGAGTTAATTTTAGTTACTGATGTTTGTGAATCAGTAGACCAATTAGTAATATCGACTTAATAAATGGATTGTACACTTGTTACTTGTTTGTTTACATAATATTAGTTTTAATTTGATATGGTTGACTTTTGGTGTACCTAGGCCTTGCATGATCTCTAGGATAAAACCTAGAGTTTGTGCGGCCGGTCGCGTAGCCGATTCCGATGCTGGATTCGGGTCATGACAAAATCGAAGAAGTCATTTGACCGGGGACATATCGATTCAAGACCCTGGAGGGGAAGACCCTATCCCGGTCATGGAATGTACAAAACCTTCGCAAATACTATCAATAAAAAAGTTCAAAAAAAAACTCCTGTGCAAAGCTCCTCAACCCTACTCAACTCAGAACAGCTAGTTGCATCGATTGAACGACAACAGCCCAAATGACCCAATCTGAAAAATCGGTCAACTGCGTAAAGGAGAGTCTGATCCACTCACCTTATCGGTATGCCCGACGAGCGCAATGGATAGCATAACCAGGCCACCAAAAAGATCAAAGGTGCAGGGATGGTTTTCGTAACCTACCCTACGATGAATCTGAACACGTGCCATGGCAGGCCTGAATAGCCTATCTTAATCACGACAGAAAGTGCACAGGGATGGTGTAAACACCCTACCCCACGGAAAATCTGAACACGTGCCTAAAAGGACCACTGTTGTCCTCTCTGTCAATAACAAACACTCTCAGAACGGTCCAACGGACCCTACTTCTTTCTTACAAACTGCAAGTGGTCTACGGAGTCTACATTATGGACAAATCGTGAGGCAACACATCGCAGAAAATACACAGGAAGAGGGAAAAGAAAAGATCTTTCATTTCTTTTAATTTTTTACAAAAAGAAAAGAAAAGAAAGAGAAAAGAAAGAAAGAAACTCTCCTAAAAAGAGAGTAAGAAAAAGAAAAGAAAAGTAAGGGTCTTTAGACCCCCACAGAGGGTTAATTTGACTCAAGGTTACCCTGGAAGGTAACCCACTTACGACTGTCCGCTAGGATAAGATCTATCCTTCATCCAACGGATGGAGAACAACCACCACAACTATCCAAATCCTAACCAAAAGATTGCCTCAACCACTGTGCAACGGGACGAGGAGAGATAGCCTCAGGGCCACCTACTTTTTTTCAATCTGGGAATGGCACCTGTCCACCATCTGATTCTCAGATAGTGATGGATAGCCCAATAGAGGTCCTGTAATCATTTACTACGCCGTCTCTCAGGAAGAAAGCGACAAGGCCATAATACTCTCACTTCTCGAGGCAGATCTTCGCTTCGACAACTGAGAGTAGGGGACAACTGTTGGGATATCCTGGTTCAGCTGCGAAATAGGCTCCGGTTCAACTTATCGAAGCCCCGGTTCTCCGGAGTACAGCCTTCGGACTAAGTGAAGGCCAACCGCAAGCAACTCAAGGCTTTACACTGAACTACAACATCCGAAGGCTAGTCCTTCGGGTAGCACCTTCGGCCCCGGCCAAAGTCTGAACTACTCATCGACTTCCGAAGACACAAACTTCGGTCCCCGCCGTAGACATGATCTCCAGCCTCAGGAAAATACCAAGCCTTCGGTCCACGCAAGGGGAAACCCGAAGCTTGAACCACAATTTGTTCCAAAAAGAAAACTGTAACCAACGGTTATAATCGACACTCATTATGCCATGATCATGGCGCGCAATTCTTGCAGCCACGCCTCCGATCTGGCTGGAACCGCTCATTGACAACCCACGATCGCGAATCATGGAAGAGATTGGCTCCCCATGATTTCCGGAAAAAGAGCGGGCCACAGACCGGAGGCCATCTTTTAAATATGGATAAGAAGGATGGCTCGAGAGTTACGCGTGAATAATCTCGCACACATACACTTTCAATCTCCAAGAACTCTTTTTCTCTTCCACTCTCGACATCTTCCCCATTCTGTGACTGGAATCCGCCACTGACTTAGGCATCGGAGTATCCTCCGCCGGAACAACTCCGGCAAGGAACCTGTTTTGCAGGTGAACCAGGAAGCGATCCTGCGACGCAGCGGCTCCGACCGACCGATCCAGGAACTCCACGCCAACAATAATGATTTAAACTAGTACATGATACTTATTTATTTTTTTTCCCTTTATTCTTGAAATACAACATAGCAATGTAATAAATTATAATAAATAAAAAATTTGAATAGTCGAATTTCTCTTATACATTAATGAGTGAACTGTATAAAAGCCTAGCATTAGTATCAGTGTTATTGATATTAGGAGAAAATATATATTTATATAGTGAAGTTTAGAGGCATTAGCAGCCGAGTTGTCTAAATTTCAGTTATATCAATTTGATCAATAAAGAAAAAAATCGAGCAAAATGAGAAAAATGAACCGATAGAATTCAACACCATTCGCCTGTAGCTGTTACGTGATCACACGTGGCTCATAAACAATCTACAAACCTAATATAATCGCTGTGGAAAAACTAAGATCACCGAAACCTTTAGGCACCAAACCAAAAAACCAATCATCGATCTAAATTCAATCATGGAAAAAGAAATCCTTTTTGGTGTAAAGTTGCATACACGAGAGGTTTGGCAGCAATAGCCTTCTCCCATCCATTCTCATCAAAGCAAACCTTAGGAGACGAGGGGTAGGGAGCTTGGCCATGCAAGCCCTTGGTGCGAGCCTCAAGGTTTTTAGCGAAGTCTTTCGGGATTCGGACGTAGGAACTTATCCAATCGAAGGACCATTCATGTACAAGCATTATAGGTAACCATGTTCATTGATTTTCTCCTCATGTTTTATCCCGATTGGATCCTTTTCCTGCCAGATCATGTTCGATTCGGATCGCATATTTTCGCGTATCCTCCCCACCATAGGTGAGTATACCAACCTGATCCCGTTAAGCCGACAGAGTAGTGCGCTATCCTTCCATCCCGGTCACGTGCTCCAGGACATATCTTCGATTTAATCGAGTCATCCACAGGGATCATGCATCGAACCCGTGATCGATGGATGAGGGATTTAAGTTTCTACCAACTAAGCTGCCGCCTTAGCAGCATATTATACATTTTTGGAGAAAAAATTTTCAACTTTCTTCAATAGAGAAAATGAAATCGAAGGATAAAAATAAAAATAATAATAATAATAATAATAATAATAATAATAATAATAATAATAATAATAATAATAATAATAATAATAATAATAATAATAATAATAATAATAATAAAAAGGGTAAATGAGAGTATAGAGAGATGGGTGAGACGATGGGAGCAGCAGGCATTGAAGGCAAGCAAATCACTAGAGCGGGGGCCTTTCTAGAGGATAAGATGGTGGTTGAGTTGGAAGGGGGTGGGAAGGCCAAGATCAAGGTCCTCAACGAGGGAGATGGGGTACCGATGGTCTCTCTACCGGAAAGATTAGGAGGATCAGGAGGAGGCCATCCTTATCATGTGATAGTTATAGACAACAAATAATGTTGAGCTTTGTTTGTACAATTTTTTGATCTTGCTCGAATTTTTTATTTTATTGATCAAATTGATATAACTTAAATCTGGATAACTCGATTGCTAATATTTTTAAATTTTATTATATAAAAATATATTTTTTCCTTAATATTGGTACCAGCAATACCAACCATGCATGTATTTAACGGTATAATAAATTATACTAAACAAAAGACTTTTAATAACCAAAAATTTTGTTACATATTAAGCAATGAATTTAATAATGATAGAGCAAAAAACTTCTATCATAATGTAGTCTCCATGCAAAACTTCTATTACTAATACTGATATCAATAATATCGATCCCACATGACATGTGAGGTACTTTTTTTTCTTCTTTTTCTAGTTATTCTTCAAATATAGTAATTTAATAAATTATAATAATAGAAAGCTTCAATAGCTAAATTTCTAAATTTAATGCTTACGGTGCACATTGTAGATAATATCATTGATGTATATTACAAATAAATAATATATTTTAATGATAAATATATATATTAATATTCATACCATTAATATGGTTGAACATATCAACACCAGCATCATTAATACTAACATCCTAATGGGGAGCCATATACAAACCAAGCCTCTACTTATTTTATATAACTAACATATAACTTGAATGGTACGTAGGATGCAATTTATATATATTTTTTCTAGTAATTCTTGAAATCAATCATTACTATAATATGCTAATAAAATATAGATAATTTCTATTGCATTGCCTTTTCTTATATTATTTATAGTATTAAATTTTTTTAAAAAATATTATAAAATATTTTTATGTTATCGCATTGGTTTTATTATATTAATGTGCATTTGGCAATTACACTACTTTCTCAAAATTATACAAATTTCTATGAATAAGGATTAGGTAATGTAGATATAATATTTTTTAATATAAATAAATTATAAAATATGAAAAAGTGATACCATAAGCTTTACCGTAATATTCAAAGTACAAAATAATTTTTTTATATGGTATGAGAGGATTGATGGAAATTATTAAAAAGTCTAAGATATAGTAGTAGTATATCTTTCCTTCATATAGAAGAATTTAAAAAAAAAAATTGTACTCAAAGAAAAAACTTCTAAACAAAAAATATGACATAGTCATTAGTACCTCTAAAAAAATAAAGATAATCAGTAGTAACGATCATTAATTAAATTCTCAAATGGCACTACATACTTCATAAAAATTGATAAATACATAGATTGCTAAAAATATTATTATATCAATGGATTTCAATAAAATCGATGAAGGGCAATTTGCTAACTTGGTTCCATTTGTACTAGATTACATGAATTCTTGAACTGTTTAAACTTGTTCTTTATCCACTCTATAGGTTTCATTTCTTATAATTTTTTAGAAAGTAAAAATATCATAAAATTGAAGAAGTAAAGTTTTATTAATACGATAGGTAGATGATCTTTTTTTTGTTTTTTATGATTTTGATTCATAGCAAGGAAATTAATTTAGGACCTTTTAAATTGATACATAAAGAAATCGACTTTTAAGATTGAAATAGTAAAAAAATCTGATCTAACCATGATAGGAGGAAAAATTTTAATTCTCAACAAATAAAAGAAAAGCAAAAAATGATCTTATATATTTTTGTCATGTATGACAAATCATCACAGAATCTTTTATTCATTATGCCATGACTAACATTCTTATAACAACAAAATTAGGGATGGCAATGGGCCTGGTTCGGACTGGGTGCATAACTATTCAAACCTAAACCCGAATACTTAATAAACTATCCAAACCCGGCCCAAATACTATCAGGACTGGATTTTTTTTATTCAAACCCATCATAATCGGATATCAGGTAATTCAGGTTTACTCAGCTCGAATCCAATTGAGTCATATTAAACATTTTTTATTTTTGTAAACTTTAAAATCATCTACCATTTTATAAATCATACATACATTATACAAATAAAATCTAACTACATTTTTAGTTCAAAAGCGTTTAGTTTTATATTCAAAATAAAATTTAAATTATCTTAAATAAATAAAATTTAACAAGACTTAATTTAATACTTCTGAAATAAATAAAAATATAATATATATTAATTATATATTTTTAAATATTAAAATAATTCGGGTCGGGTTCGGGTCGGGTGTATATCTATCCAGTCCCGGTCCAAATCCAAAGTTAAACATTCAGGTTTTACCCAAACCCAGTCAAAGCATTGACTACCCTGCCCAATTGGATCGGGCCGGGTCGGGTACCCATGGGTTTGGATTTTGTTTCCATTTCTAAACAAAATAAGTAGTGTCCTAAATAAAATTAAAATAAAGGAAGATATTCATATGACTTATTAAGAGGTAATAGATGATGGCAAACATATGTGCCATTTTCTAAATGCCCTATTTAGTCATGCTATATTAGAATAACAAAAGAAAAACTATTATAATAATGCCATAAATTATATATAATGTATGTAATGAATATAATTTATAATTTTTTCAAATAATGACTTTTCTCTATATTAAATGTTGGGGGAAATCCCGCCTATGCCAAGGTCATGAAGCCCAAATTAATAAACGAGACCCAATGACATATTTTTTGACCATTTATTGGATTGTGCCTTGGTCAGAAAGTTCCAGCCTAAATCATCAATAGGCGGTCACCTTCCATCTCCTAGACGAGACAAAGTCATGCTCAGATCTTCTTCGGCCTCCCTAATCCTTGGCATCGGGCTCTTCACCCTTGAAATGCTTGCATATGAAACATTTGTTTAAATAGGACATCTCGACGGTCCGACACCTAAGGTTCACTCCTAGTGTCCAAGGCCAACTATCCTCAGAGTGGGATGGAGCTGTGCCACCAAACTCTTTTAGTCTGATTAACCTTTGGTCATAACAAAGAACCACTCATCTTTTGGCGATCATCCAACATTGACCATTCCCTAGCAACCATCGGCTCCATTGACCCTTGGTTATGGATCAATACCTAGCCACTAAGGGAAGGCTTCCCAATCCACGAGATTGGTGGAAGGTGACTCACCTTAATAGCATGGCTCTCAAAGAAGATAGGAGTGTCGCAAGTCCTTCAACCTCTTGGACCCTCGACCCTGCCAACCTTCGACCTTAGCAAAGTTTTACCCTGTTCTTAACTATCAGCCTTTAGTAATTCTTGGGCTCACCAATACGGCATCCCCAAGACCCTCAACCCTTCGAAACCTTTAGTCTCCTGGACCCTTAGTCTGAGTACGGGTACTCAGGCCATCATCCATTGACCATCTTTGTTCGACTTGGCCTCGATGGCAACTAGCCTTCCATCAGTCAATTAGTCTAAAGGCACAAATATCTCATCTCTAACTAAGGCCATCCAACCAAGTATCCCTTGGTCGACCATTTCTCAGACTCAACAAGAATGCTTAGACCAAGTCCTGTTCGCAAGTCTCATAGTAGAATAGTCCACAAGTGACATGCCTACTCAAAACCTTTAAAGGCCAACACTATTGGTGCTCGTCCCAAGCACCAGATTGCATGATCGAAAAGATCACATATACCTAATGATTGGTAGTCTTACCATATCTCCACATTTAAGAGGGGCAGATCTGGATTCATGTAATAGTCCATATCGCCATTAAGAAATATAGCTGGTTCTACAAAAAAGATAAAATACCAATTAAAGAGGAACAGACATTCTCTATAGATAGAAGGATTTTCTGACAGTACGTATGCTAGGATCTCCAGTTCAGTCACCTCTCACCAATCTTGGTGAAGATTTTTTATCTAAAAAATATTCCTATCTCCGACCTATAAAAAGAGGCTCCCTGCAAGCTTCCAAGATATGTAAAATTTTTTTACCACCACGTTTCTTATACTATTGTTGTATCAGAAATTGACTTGAGCATTGAAGGGTCTGCATTGGAGCCACTTTCTGCCAAGACTTTTTTTGTAGGTTTTGCCTCTCGAAGGCTGACCCATGCTACCAGCTCCAACACCAACTCCAGCATTCTCGGTGCTTAATGGATTTCAAAACCAACATTAAATAAAAGAAAAAGATATGCATTCATAATACCATATGCATTCAAGGAATTATGAAATGGTTATAGCACACCATTTTTTGGTGAGAGTTTTTAATGCATCATAAAGATATTGATTTATTTAAAGCTAATAAATAAAAAATTATAATGATAATAAATACTTACTTTTTTCTAAAAATAATTATGTATATAGATGGTGAAAGCATAACCTATATAGATGGCAAAAGGAAAGCTTACCAATACAAAGTCTCCATTTTAATATGAGTATATTAAAGTAACTTCTAACCCACACGTGGTGTCTATTTTTTTCAAAAAAATTGGTTTTGTAGTACTTAATACATTTATGTAAGATATGTATATACTTGATATGTTTATTTAAAGCATGTTAGTGAAAACATTATTTTAAGTACACTTTGCATATTTTCAAAGGAGAAAATTTCATTACATTAGTCTCTATAAAATTGGTTGATATTCATAGAATCATCCTAATATGATACAAAATAATTTCTAGAATCATTTGAGACTCAAGCCTTATATGGTAATATAATCATCCAAGAATCAAGCCTAACATAGTAACATAATTATCTAAGAATCAAGTCTAACATGGTAACATCTCTCTTAAACTCAAGGTGGTGGTGTAGACATCAACTTAAGTTTGGAAAGTTGATCATGAAAACATGCAAGTTAGATGAGTTTTCATTGTTTATTTACAAGTTTCTTTAAATAGCAATTCTTTAATAGCTACATCAAAAGTAGGAAGAGTGCTATGATGCAATAGGGATGCTCAGATTGACTCAAAATCATCATGAAATGCAATCAAAAAAAAATTAAGTCTTATATTATCTTTATAAACAAGAAATTGATTTACATCTTCCGTGCACTTTCATTTGGATTCAGACATAGCTAGTTGATCTCAAAGAGTATATGGCAAAGAATGAAATTTAATAATAGACCGACTTGTTTCTTATTTCAATAAACTCCTAGATTTTGAAAGGTAGCCTATAATTATGTCAAGACCATTCATGTTAACTAGGGGTACCAATTGGTCATGTTGGCATCAAGTCAAGTTAGGACAACAACATACCAAACCTTAACTTGTATTGGACCAAATTGAGAACTCTAAACCATACCCATAGATACTTCAGTTTTCTGAAACCTTATAAAAAGACCAAGGGTCAATAATGATGGTTTCTAAGGCATTAAAACAAAGAAATAAGAACTAACAATATTGTAGTCCGATAACGACATACCGCTAGCACTTAAATCTATGGAAGACTTAGACAAGGACCCTTAAGAAGAAGTGACAATCAGGTTAGATACGGGTTGAGTTGGATATGGATTGGATCAAAAGCTTGTCAATCCAAATTCAACTTGTCTATTAAAATGGTTAAAAATTTAGATTTAAATATGACCTGTTTATTAAATAGGTAATTCAACTTGACTTACATAACCCATTTATTAAACAAGTTAATTTAGGTTAAACAGGTTAAATGGATTAAATGGGTTGGTTAAACATATCAGAAATATGTTGAGCAAGTTTTAAACAAGTTAAACATATTTTAAATAAGTTTAACGGGTCAGATTATACCTTGATCCAATCATTAAATAGGTTAAAATGGATTAAATGGGCCAAAATTCTAAACTTGAATTCAACTCATTTAATAAACAGGTCTAAATAGATTGATTTGTTTATGATCCAAACTTATTAATGTCAAACTCAAATCTACTTAAAGTGGGTTATTCATGAAAGTTGATGGATTAGGTTATAAATTGCTACCCTTACCCTAAAGGCAAACTAATGGTAGGGTTCTTACCATCAATATTCTTTTTTATTGTATAGCTACCATTGGATTCCTAGAGCTTTTAGAAGTTGAAGTTTATCTAATGATAGGATCTCTACCATGCAAATTATATTGGATAGCGCTTGCTTTGTTGTTGGATTCTATCCAACAGTTATCCTTACTATTAGATGGAATTTGATATCTAAACTAACTCAACATCCCTAAGTTTATCATTATCCAATTGACAAGCAATTTGTAAGCAAACCTTTAATCCATATAGAAGAGATGCAAATCAAGCTTCTCAATGGAGTACAACATGAACCCTAATAGTTAGGCGGTAGGAACATTGTAGAAAGTCCTAGCCTTCATTTCTTTTCTTCTAATTTAGTTTCTTTCTTTAATTTATGCATTAGTCGTTGTTAAGACTTGCATATATAGAACTAACTTTGATTTAGTTTTCCTCCACATATTTTTACAGTGGAAGAAAGGGCAATCCAATACCTCTTTCTTCCCCACCTAACTTTAGGTTAATAATCTAGCAAAGATTTATCTTTTAATTCATAACTTAACTTGAGTTTTACTGCACTTAATTAGTCTTATTTATTCTTGAAAACTCTTTCCTAGACATGCAAATCTCTAGGTAAAGCATATCCTTATCATGGAGGGGGAGCATCCATAGCAGACCATCTACTTAGAAGGCAATCTCATAGGCCTCAATGACCATCAAAGCATCAGATGGCAATCATAGGTTTCCAAGTAGTGCGGGATCCTATAAGGAGAGCAGCCATTATATCTAATGGCAATTTCTCCATCGAAAGCGGTGCAACCAAGATCCTACAATATCCGCTTACAATTTGGCATCCATGGCTTGAAAGGACCTATTTAACCCTAAGCTGATCTCTTTTCCAAGGTTTGATCTCTAATGGACCAAACATATCAAATCTAATCCTTACAATTCTTACTAGGTCATTACCAAAATTATTTAAACAATTGATATTTAAGAGGAACTATTTAATTATTATCCTAAATCATGATGACCATAGTAGTTCCAAACCCTACACTCATTGCTTGAGTTGGGTTAAAGCTTTAACCCATACTCAACACCCTCAATGTTTTGGCCAGGAATTTTAATCCATGCTTAATCATAACTAAAAAATCTTTGACCTAAACCTGGCCCAAATAAGGCCAAGTCAAGTAAGATCTTGTAATCGGGTCAATTTTTACCACGTTAAAAAAAATCAAGTTTGGAAACAAGAAGTTGGTGCAGTATGCTTAAAATTAGAATTGCACATAGTGATAAATTTGTTAGAAAAAGTGTCCTAAAGCCAATCATCTGGATTATACACGGTTGAACTATCTTATAAATATGTATGAATTGTTAATAAAATAAATATTATTTTTGATAACTCAATACTATTTATCATCTTTCTATAAATTTTAATGTGTTGAAGTCTTTATAATTACATAGTTCGATAAAGAAGGATTTATCGAATGGGTCTTAAATCGGTTCATGATCAAATGATATATTATTACTTAGGACGCTAATGTTTATCAAGAAAGGTCATTGTGTGCCATATAGGTTGGTTGTCCTCTTAACTAAGGAGTATGGAAATACTATTATGGCATGCAGATGAGTATAAGAGTCCACTCACTAAATAGTAACCAACTATATAGAGTATTCTGTTATCAAGAGTATCTCGTAGAAAGGATATGGATATAACTGTCCCTCCAATCTAAGACTATCACGGTGACTTGGCAAATAACTCACTATATTTTGGTATTGGACTACCTAGATTTTTAATCCAGTGATAAAAGGTTTCTAGGTGCAGTCAAGTACCTATTAAGTCAATATTGAGTCAAGAAGGGATTGACTACTCCAAGATATTAGAGATGGTGCTCGACAGTGTTTCAATTTAGTAAAGCCCTGACTAGGATAATCTTTATGAGGAGTCATAGGATTTAGCAAGTTGAGACATATTTGGATGTATTATTCAAAGTTGATAGTTGACTCTAAATTCATCTTGAGCATTAGGTCAAAGAGATAAATTATACGGTAACCATAATCTGGGTTCTTGAATATTGTTTTACCATCATTCAACCTAGTCAAATATTGGGCACCATTACTAGATGGTTGCATCAATTAGTTCATAAATTGATTTTTGGGCTAACGGCTTAGGATTTGAACCTATAAAATCACACACATAAGAAGCTTTTGATTAATCATGATGGCTGATTAATAATTAAGAATCATTCAGTGATAAAATTAAAAATATGATTAATAAATAATTCTATATAAATATTATAAATTAATAATTAATTAATTATAGAATGATTAATTAATAATTGAATTACTAATTGGCTTAATTTGATTAAGTAAAGTGATTTAGGTCAAGCTTAATTAAATCTAGTTCAAGTGGATTTCACCTGATTAGGTTATTCAATGATTTAATCGCTAATGATTTTTAATTTAGATTTGATTCAGACTTGGACTCAGTTAATTCTATATCTAATTAAAATTTAATTAAACCTGATTGGGACCTAATTGGGTTAGGTTGAAGTTGGTTAAATTAGTTATAACCAAATTAGATTTGGTTTTTAATTAATTTTGGCCAAATCTTGGTCAAACCCTAACCTAGTCTAACTTGTTTTCTTTCCTAAAAATTTTTCATGCCTTCCTAGAAGTTCTTTTATGAATTCTCTATAAAAAAAATTAGTTTTTTCATCCTCCCTCATTTTCCATTTAGATCAGGATTGGTTTGAATTAAATCTAGATTTATTTGAATTTAATTGGAGGAGTTCTATTAGGAATAAAACTACTAGTCCTTTTCAAACTACATTACTTTATCCTAATCTAATCCTTCCTCTAATCAAAAAAATTTTACTTCAATTTTTTGTCATATATGCAATATTAAGAGACCAATTACTATGCAAAATTTAAAGTGAAATTATCATGAAAAATAAGAGAAGAACGGGGCATGAATTTAGATTGGCGTAAGGAGTTCTAGATCTAGTAGTAGGGCTGAAGGGATAGTGAAAAAGAAAAAGAAAAATAAAAGAGGGTTTTATTGATTTTATTTTTCTTCTTCCATCCAATCACCTTTTGATCAACCCCTTGATCTTCTTGGAGGGTTCAAGAAGATTTTAAAATAATTTTATTTTAGCCATCCAATGGCCTTCGTACGAATTTAGCAGTCCAAGAAGGTTGATCACATTGGGACTTCATGTGGATGATTCGTAGAGGCCGGACATCCTATATGGTTGTGAAGCAATATGAGAGGCCCTTGCCACGGTTCATCAATAGCGGTGATCATCGACCCGTGATCAGGTATGAGATCCAATCCTATATATGCTTGTAGATTAGATTTACAGTGTGCATCAATTAGATTGATGCATACTGTTTTGTTTTCTATATTGCATATCATGTTACAATCCTTGTAGAGTTTATTAGATATGATCTATATATATATTTTTCTATTTAAAACAGTTTTATAATAGATTATCTTTCATTAAAAATTATGAAAAAGAAATCATGCATGAAATCCTAGATGATTTTCAATAGTGGTATCAGAGCGATCGATTTTTAGATTGATTTTTAGGTAATTTATAATATCTTACATGTTAGATATAATCTTAATCTGAGTAACTACTTTGGACTGGATTGATCACCATAGCCATCCTATCCTAAAATAAATGTAGGGTTTAAAGACCCTCTCTTTCCATTCCATGGAATCTCTTATGACATATAGGGATGCTATTTATGGTTAAATCCCATGAACAAGTAAGGTGAAAGGATAATTTTATTTAAATTATTTTGATAATTTAGATCTAATTTTTAATATTTTAATCTTGATTATTTTGCTATTATTAATATGAAATTAAGTTATTTACATTAAATTTTATGTTTAAAATATAAATTATAAATTTAATTTTAGCAATTGCACCATAGCATATAGTCTATATCTAAAATTATTTTATTTATATATGATGCATATAAAAATATTTAGATCTGATTTTAGTGAAATAAATCTTGATTAATTATCAAAAATAAGAATTGATAAGATCTAGAATTGTAAATTAAAGATCTAAAGTCAATTTATAAAACTTGGATTTTGGGCTAGCTTGAATTAGATTTATACTGGGTTAGACCTAGAGTTATAATTTGATTAATATGGATCTTAGAGAAGTTGATTTAATCTAACCAAAAGTTGATTAAGATTAGATCAAAAAGTCTCTAGATCAATTCTATAGTGATAGGTTGATCAAGTCCATATTATCAAATGGACTTATTTCTAGCTCAGTGGTTAGACCCGAGTCCCTAGGCTAATCTAATCAAAATTGATGAACCAATTGGTATCTAAAGGAAGTTTGGCATTTGAGCATGGTCATTAATTGATGCTACCTCTTACCTGGCTAACTTGTTGGTATCTAAGGAAAGAGATTAATGATGGAACCTCCCATTGATCTCACTTACTTGGCCAATTTGGTCAATCAAATTTTGATTAAATAACTCATTGATTCAAGCAAACCCATGCTAGTAAGGAAGATCAATTTGATCGATCTAGGTGCCCTTGGACTAATGTGATTCAACCCTTATCACAAACCTGGTAAGGTCAATGGAAGGATTGTTGATTGGTTCATGTCTTCTTTTCCTTTCTTTATTTAATCTAATTAACCCTCTAAAATTATTAGGTCTATAAAATGATAAAATCATGAAAATAATTAAGTCATAGCCTCCTATTAAGAGAGTGGTAATGAGTCCAATAGTTAAGATGATCATTGGAGGTTCAAAGACCTTATGCTCATCTGACTATTGAAATTATCATTCATATTATGATGACTTAGTTGCTTCTTTCTAAACGATGATCAGGTAGGCCGACCAAAGTCAGACTTGGCCATCATTGGCTAGAAGCACTCAGTCTTGTCATGTTAATGGTTAGACCTAACCAGGACTTCCAGTAGTAGCTCAAAGATTATTGATTAGTTCCTGGGATAAAATTATTATCAAAAATTATTTAGAGAAATAATTGGTTAAAACCTATCTTTAGATGCACTTGGGACAAAATAGTGTAATTTCTCGAATTGGAGGTAGAGGCTATTAATTTGATCAAATAGTGGAAGAACCTTTAGACTAAAGTCCAAGTCTTTAGGATTAAATGATTTATATACTGTTGCCAACCTTACCGTCGTGGTCTGCAGCTACGAGTTAGTGCCGGACTTCTATCCCTTTACTCCGAAATCCTATGGTTTCCAGACCTGCAAAACAGTGTTAGAGACCTGGGCCGGGGATCTCGGCGAGGGCACTCCGACGATCAAGTCAGTGAATGGCAAAACGTAACATATCCCCTAAGGCAGATCCCACTTTGGTCACCATGCTTAGAGGAGTTTTTAGTAAAGGATTGAGTAGGAGAATGTGAGAGAGGGGTGGTGCTTGAATTATGGTGACCGTGCTTGCGGGACTTGCTCTGGGAGTCCTCAGGGAGCCTCATGCCTTCAAGTCACTCGTTTCACTCCTTGGTGTGTTTGCCCTCTTTCTGTTGCTTACCTTCTTTCTCGCTTGTTGGTGCCTTTTCAGATTGTTGATCGCTTTAGCACCTCGATTTTTTCCCTCGGGGGGGGCTTAGGGGTCAACGGTGCCCGTTGGCCGCTCTCCTGAGATTATTTCCTCTCATAGCAGGGAATTAAGTTGCGAACATGTCTTTCCCCCATGTTGTCATGGAGGAAAAAATTGGGCGGAGCCTCGATCTGGGCATAGCCGCCCTCGGGTCTGAGACCCCAAATATGACCTTCTCCTTCGGGGGGCTTCAGGTGATCGGTCGCAGAATCTGATATCTCAATTGGGATGCCCTTTTCCAATTGGTGCAAACGAGATTACGTGCACCGTTATAGATTTGGGGCGCCGTATTGGTTACGCTGCACTGTGCGTGCCTGCCTCAGCAGCGGTCTTGGGGCTAGCGCCTTCATTCTTCTCGATGCTTCCAAGGAGAGGGCTCACCTCCGGCCGAGGTGGGCTCGACCCTTGGGGAGCCACCTGGCGAAGGAGTCGAGGAGGGCTTGACTCCGGTCGAGGTGGGCTTCAACCCTTGGGGAGCCACCTAGCGAAGGAGCGGAGGTAGGCTCGACTCCGACCAAGGTGGGCTCGACCCTTGGGGAGCTGCCTGGAGAAGGAACGGAGGCGAGCTCGACCCTTGGAGAGCCACCTGGTGAAGGAGTGGAGGAGGGCTCGACTCCGGCTGAGACGGGCTCGATCCTTGGAGAGCCACCTGGCGAAGGAGCGGAGGAGGGCTCGACTCTGGTCAAGGCGGGCTCAACCCTTGGGGAGCCACCAGGCGAAGGAGCGGAGGAGGGCTCGACTTCGGCCGAGATGGGCTCGACCCTTGGGGAGCCACCTGGCGAAAGAAAGGAGGAGGGCTCAACTCCGGCCGAGACGGGCTCGACCCTTGGGGAGCTATCTGGCGAAGGAGCGGAGCAGGGCTCGACTCTGGCCGAGGTGGGCTCGACCCTTAGGGAGCCACCTGGCAAAGGAGTGGAAGTAACGAGCTTGAGTCCGGTCGAGGTGGCTCGCTCATCGTTGGGGCCACCTGGTGGAGGAGCTCGAAAAGAAAATTGATGTGGCACTATCTGCCTATCTAGCTGCCAACTGGATCCGAGGTGTATCCCACGTCAGCGATCTTGCCACATTATTTGCCCCCCACTATCAAGTCCCATCAAAGCATTGCGGCTGGATGAGGGGAGTTAATGCAGAGATAATGTGGAAGGACAAAAATCTGGTTTAATTATTGCCATGATCGTCGTTGCTCTACACGTCGCGCCCGAGGTCCAATGCACAGGTGCCATGTCCGCGATTTTGACGGACCATAATTGCGCCATGCTAGACCCAAGGTGATTTTCAGCAAACCGAAGTGTCGATGCCAGGCAGCTTCACACGTGGCGCTCATCCGATGGTGGAGGTGAAAAAGGATTGTACGGCCGATGTCGACTGGCTTCGAAAAGAGATGAGACTTTTCGGAAACTGGGTTTTTTGATTTTCTCGCACCTCGTCGATGGTTCTTGTGATCCTTCTTCTTCTCCTAGGTCATCCTTCTTCTCCAAAATGAGTAGGTGGGTACCTGGTGATCTTTTTCTCCTCTTCCGCTTCTTCCCAGTCTTCAGTTCTTCCCTTTGCTTGAGGTGAACCGAATCCTTCCTTAGGTTTTCAGTCCCCTTCTCCTTCTCGAACCTTTCTTGTTCAAATGGCTCCTTCGGGCCGACACCCCCATTTTTCTAGCAACCCGAATGAGGTAGGCCCCTCCCGGTCGAGGACTCCGTCATCTTCTGATGAGGAGGACGAGGTTCCCCTCAAAGTCCGGAGGTGCCTGCATCCGGCAGGATTGTTATTGGAAGCCCTAGGGCTCCTAGGGTTCCTTCTTCTGCTCCTGTTCTTCCTCCTGCCTGTGCCATTGCTCCTCCGGTGGCAGAGGCTTCCTCCGGTCCCTCCGATTTCATCTTGACGATGATCGGAAAAGACCTTTCCTCGATCCGAGAGTCATTCGGGGTCTCGGATTCTATCCAGCTCTCGCTCCCAAGATCGGGAGAACGGGTTACTTTGAGTGGCCCTAGCCAGGTCACTTTCTACGATGACTTCCTCACAGATGGTCTTCGTTTTCCTCTTCACCCCTTCTTCCTTTCCTTTCTCATTCACTATCATCTCGTCCTGGCCCAGTTGGCCCCTAATGCCATCAGGGTCATTTTTGGCTTTATTGTATTATGTCATTTCCACGAGTTTGTTGTCCATTTTTTCTTGTTCAGGATCTTGTTCACCTTGAAGCACCACTCGACCGACAACGGGTGATGGTACCTTTCTCCTCGGCCCAAATGCCTCCGGTTCGACCTCCTTACATCCATCAAGGGGTGGAAGAACCGATATTTCTTTACCTCAATCGAGGACGTCGACTGGGTCTGGAGTGAGCCAGATCGGTCCCCGACCCATAATTCCCAGGTAGCACCAGCCGACCGGGAGGTCTTCTCCCAACTCTTAGTGATGAACTTCCCTCCCTTGAGGTTCTGCTCTCGGAGTAGAACCTGTTTGAGGCTGGGGTTAGCCCGATTCGAGAGATTGGTGAGGCTCCACGCGTCTCTCTTTCTCTCCTTTTTTTTTTTGCAGACCTTCCTTTGATCTTTTTCCTTTCCCAAGGATGAAGTACTCGATAGAGAATCTGCTGGAGTCGGCTTGCAAAAGGAGCGCTTTGGCTAGGGCCTGGGACACCATGCCAAAGAGGGCCCGGGTGGAAACAGACCGAGGGCCCAGGCCCACTTCGACCTCAGAGCAGAGGGCAGCGGAACCGGCTCCCCAACTGCCTCGATAGCAAATCCCATCCCCAGAGATTGTCGATGTTGACGGGGGGAGGGAAGTGGACCGATCGGCCCGTTCACCTTCACCAACGGTTATGGTGGCCAGTGTTCCAGCGGCGGCTGTGGTGACTGTGGTGGCCTCGCGGCCCACATCTTCGCATGCTGAAGATGCTCCTGCGCAGCCATCTTTTGAGCCCCGTCATGCACCGGCAGGGATTTCGATGAACTCTTTTGTCATCTGGGATCAGAGCCTGGCAGAGAGGATGATGGAGTATGCGGTCCGACCTCAGGATCGCCGCTTGAAGGGAGGCAGGGACTACTCGATGGCCTTGCTTGGGATCCTCCCCCAGCTCTTCTCGGTGAGTATCTAGCATTCTTTTAATATTCCAGTTGGATCTTAGAAAATCTAACCTTTTCTTTGATACAGATTAGGACCGATGTACTTCTGCTCCGGGACTTCCTCGCCAGCACGGCGAAGAGGGAGGCCGACAAGGAGAAAAGGCTGGTCAACCTTGCCGCCGATGTGAAGGACCTGATGGAGAGGGGCCATGAGCCGAAGGAGAGCAACAGAGTCCTCCGAGGAGATCTGGCTCGTGCTGAGGGGTGCACCAAGGATCTTGAGACATCCCTTTCTGAGAAGAGGATACTGACTCAGCGCCGCACCAGGGAGATCGCGATGGAGATCAGTCCCTGGAGGGGCGGTCCCAGGCCCTTGAGACCCGGGTCAAGGAGGTATTGGCTAAGCTGGCTACGGCCAATGAAAAGACAACATACGTCACAGGGCTGATGGAGGCTACGAGGAGGGAAGCCCTCGAAGCCGTGCCAAAGTCCCGGGTGTCACAGGAGTTCGAGGATGAGGTCCATGAGGCAGTTGTGGACTCATTCTTGAAGGGGTTCAAGACCTGCCGGAAGAAGGTGGCCACACTCTTCCCGAAGCTCGACCTGGGAGGCATCATCATTGGTGGCACCGAGGAGTGGCCTGAGGAGGCGGGGGCATCCTTGGGAGCGGCTAAGGAAGTGGTCGCCAGGCAGCCGGTTGGGCAGGCGACCGTGCCGGTACAGTCCCAGTTAGCTGACAATGCAGGGGCTTGCCGACCAGGGAAGGAGTCGGCGACCCAGTGACCCCGGGTCCTTCTTCATTTTGTATGTAGTGTAGGGTTTTTCATTTTATCTTTTTGGGGTCGCCCAGCCTATCGGGGTCTCCTACACTTGTAAAAACCCTATACAAGAAATGAAGTTCTCTCTTTCCTTCATACCTTTGAAATTTTCGTCTTCTTGTCATGACTCTTGTAACTTCATTTGCTTTGATCTTGTCTGGCTTCAAGCTTCAATCCTCCCTAGATACCCCATTCGTTGCGATGATTTAGAATAGTTCCAGGGACTTTCAACTCGGTTGTCTACGCCAGATCGAGGTAATCTCTGAGGGAGTCCAGGGACTCGCCCGAGGTTGACGGCGGATCCGGGATCCCTTTGTTTCTGCTAGAGCCAAGTTTGTAACTTTGGTTAGAAGTTTGACTCTCGGTTAGAATGCTGGTTTCTGGAGGCTTCCAGGCTTCGGTGCGGGACTCACGGAGCTTCTGTCACCGGGCTTCCGGTCTTAAGTTGCCGAGCTTCATGAGTTTTTGGTGCTGGGGTTTTCGATCTTTCGATGCCGGGCTTCAAGAGTTTCTGGTCTTTGGTTCTCGGGCTTTAGGAGTTTCCGGTATCGGGCTTAAAGAGTTTCCGGTCTTTGGTTCCCGGGCCTCAGGAGTTTCCGGTGTCGGGCTTAAAGAGTTTCCGGTCTTTTGGAGTTTCCGGTGCCGAGCTTAAAGAGTTTCCGGTCTTTAGGTGCCGGGCTTAAAGAGTTTCTGGGCTTTGGTTGCCGGACTAGATTCTGGGCTTTGGCTGTCGGACTGGATTCCGGGCTTCTATTGCTGGACTGGATTTTGGGCTTTTGTTGCTTCCTACAGATTGCTTGCAGGACTCCTGGCACCCTGTCTTCGTTTGCTAGATTTAAGGTCGGGCGACGATAGTCATACAAGGCAGAGACAAGCATTGTGCTAAAGAGAATTTCATTATTAGTGTTAGGAAGTCTTACATCATTGGTAATACATCCTTAAGTTGGCGGTGTTCCAAGTCCATGGAAATCGTGCACCATTAGCTTGGCGAGGTAGTAGGCCCTGTGAGGAAGGGCTTCGACCACCCGGTAAGGGCCTTTCCAGTTCGGAGAGAGCTTGCCGCATTCTCTAGGTTGGGAGGCTTTTGCACGCCGCAGCACCAGATCTCCCGGGCGGAAGGTCTTCGGCTTCACCCTTGAGTTGTAATATATGGTCACCCGTTGCTGGTAGGCTGCCATTTGGACCCGAGCTTTGTCCCTTATCTCTTCAAGCATGTCTAGATTAAGCAGGAGCCATGCTAGGTTCTCGACCTCATCGTACTGCTCCACTCGTAGTGTTGGCAGACGTAGTTCTACCAGGATCACTGCTTCTCGCCAAAAATGAGGTTGAATGGAGTTTCATTTATGGCCATCCTCGGTATTGTGTGGTATGCCCATAGGATGCTGAGCAGTTCTTCGGCCCATCTATCCTTGGCCTGGTCTAGCCTGGTTCGGAGCCCTTGAAGGATAGTCTGGTTAGTCACGTCGGCCTCTCTGTTGGTCTGAGAGTGCGCCACCGAGATGAAGCGATGGCGGATGCCGAGGTTGTCGCAGAACTTTTTGAACTCCTGATTGTCAAACTACCGTCCGTTGTCGGTGATGATGGTGTGAGGGAGTCCAAAGCAACATATAATTGATTTCCAGAAGAACTTGCTGATGTTCGCCTCCATGATCCGGGCTAACGGTTCAGCCTCGACCCACTTCGTGAAGTAGTCGATAGCGACTATCAGAAACTTACGATGCCCGGATGCAGGAGGAAAGGGACCAAGGATGTTCATGCCCCACTGGACGAATGGCTAGGGGGCAGAGAGTTGGGAGAGCAGCACAGCCGGCTGGTGTTGCACGACAGCATGATGTTGGCAGCGGTCACACCTCTTGATGAAGTTGGCTGCATCCTCCTTCATTGTTTCCCAGTAGTATACCTGGCGAAGGACCTTGTATGCCAAAGTTCTGCCCCCCATATGGTTTCTGTAGAGGCCTTCATGTATCTCCTATAGCATGAATGCTGCCTTTATGGGTCTCACACATTTGAGGAGTGGGTAGGAGTAGGACCTTCGGTAGAGTTGCCCGTCCATCAGCACAAAGCGCATGGCCTTCCTCTTGATGAGGCTGGCCTCTATTCGATCTTCGGGCAAGGTATTGTCGATGATGTACTTGACATATTTGTCCATCCAACTGGGCTCCGGGGTGACCTGCTGGACCTCTCTGGGCATTTCGTAGCTTGGGGTATGAAGATGTTCGATGTAGGTGCGACCCAGGGACAAGTTTGGCAAGGTTGCCAACCGGGAGAGGGCGTCAGCGTGAGCGATCTTTCCACGTGGAATGTGGGAGATGCTGAAGTGCTTGAAATCTGCCACACTTGCACGTACCAGCTCTAGATACTTCGACATTTGAGGATCCCGGGCATCGAATTCACCCGAGACCTGCCCAGCAACCAATTATGAGTCGGTGAAGACTTTCAAACTAGGTACGCCCAATTCACGAGAGACTCTCAGTCCCGTGAGGAGTGCTTCATATTTTGCCTGATTATTGGTGGTGGCAACCTAGAAGTAGAGTGCGCATTCGGTGACGACTCCTTTGCCATTGGCGAGGATAAGTCTGCTCCACTTCCACCAGAGTTGGATGCTTCATCCATATGTAAGACCCAAATATCCTCCTCCGACTCAAGTCCCAGTTATTGCATCTAGGGCCTCTCTTATGGCCCCTCGTCTAGGCCTATACACTCAACCAAGAAGTCAGCCAGTACCTGAACCTTCATGGATGATCTCAGCCTATAGGCGATGTCGAACTTGCTGAGCTTTAGCACCCACTTTACCAGGCGTCCGAACGTGTCGTGGCGGCTTGGTATGGCTTTCAGCAGTTGATCCGACAGAACCGCAATCGGGTGTGCTTGGAAGTAGGGCCTGAGGTGCTGGGCAGACATAATGAGCGCAAAAAATAACTTCTCAGATCGAGAGTACCTGACCTCGGCATCACGGAGAAGCTTGCTTGTATAGTAACAGGCCTTTGGATTCCTCCTTCATCCGTGCAGACTAAGACCGAGCTGACGACCTGCAGAGTGACCGCCATATACAGGAGGAGCTCTTCTTCCTCTTCTGGTCAAGAGAGCAGTGGTGGTGATGCCAAGGTCCTTTTCAGCTCCTCGAAGGCCTCCTGGCACTCCTTCATCCAAGTGAAATCATGCATCTTCCACAGTGCCTTGAAGAAGGGTTGGCATCGATCGACCGACCGTGAGATGAATCGACTCAGGGCTGCTATCCGGCCGGTAAGTTGCTGAACTTGTTTCTTGGAGGTGGAATGCTCCATGTCAAGAATTGCTCGGACCTTTTCTAGGTTGGCTTCGATCCCCCTCTGGGTGACCATGAAGCCAAGAAATTTTCTCGCTGCTACGCCGAAAGCACACTTCGCCAGGTTCAACTTTATTTGATGAAGGCAAAGATTACCGAATGTCTCCGTTAGGTCGTTGATGTGGTACGAGGTCGGCCTGCTCATGACGAGCATGTCGTCCACGTACACCTGCATGTTGCATCCAATTTGGTCTTTAAAGACCTTATTGACCAGTCGCTGGTACGTGGCGCCAACATTCTTCAGGCCGAAGGGCATCATTTTGTAGCAGTACGTCCCACAGTCCGTGATGAAGGCAGTGTGCTCCTCATCCTCCGGATGCATCCGTATCTGGTTGTAACCAAAGAATGCATCCATGAAGGAGAGGAGGCGGTGCCCCGAGATGGCATCCACGAGCTAATCGATCTTCGGAAGGGGGAAGCTGCCCTTTGGACAAGCACAGTTGAGGTCGGTGTAGTCTATATAGATTCTCACTTTCCATTGTTCTTCTTGACCATGACTACGTTTACCAACCAACTGGGATACTGCACTTCTCGAATGAAACCGGCAGTGGGGAGCTTCTCCAAATCTCCTCCCTCTCGGACTCTCTTCGGTGTGCGCTCTACTCCCCAAGAAATCATGCCCACGGGCTTCTCGGTGGATCGGTTGTCGACTATAAGAACAGGGGGAGAGCCACAAGTTGTTGATCCTCCGCTAGTGGTGTGGGCACCAGACCTCTGGTTAGGGTTTCAATTTTCGGGTCTTGTAATAAGGCTTCAAGCCTCAACCTTGTAATTTTTTTTTTTTTTTGCTTTGAATTAAGTCTCATGTCTAGTCTGTACTTTGACCAATTGGGTCAAATTGTATCCTGTACTGAGTCCAGTCATAAATCGAGTCCAGTCTGAGTCTATTGGAAGTATGGGCCCAAGCTATATTGGCCTTGAAACCAAGTCACTTTTGGGCCAAGACATGATGGATGCCAAATCAACCCTGGGATGCCACATCATCATCCTATGTGGCGCCACTTCACTTTGCCATGTGGGCGACACAAAATCTGAATTTTGGAGGCATAAAGGAAGACAACATCACTTGACACTAGCCCTCTTTCCCTCCCCCTATCAAGCTCTTTTCCAAGTAAAGGTGGTCGGCCAAGGGAAGGTCAAAGGGGAGTTGAAGTTTGGAATTCAAATCCCTTGCTTCAAGCCCTCCAATCAAGTTTTCTTCCCAAAGTATTTGAACCTCTTTGGGAGGAAGGGATAAGATCCAAGGGCACCTCCACTTCCCACTCCCCATGTCATGCTTTGTACCAAAAAGGGATGCACAACCAAGGAAGGAAGAAGAACACATGCCTTGCTCCAAGCCTCACTTCATGTTTTCTTCCAAAACAAAGGAGCTACTTTCTAAGTTCAAGGCACCAAGATCTCTCTTCCAAGCCTTACATCATGCCACGCCCAATCAGGTCCAGCTCTTGGTCGGCCAAGGAGAGGAGAAAATCAGAATTTTTGGGCGCCCATTCAAGAAGACTTGTAATTTTTCATTTGAATTTCAAATGGGGTCCTAAGGTGCCTATTTAAAGGACCTAACCCCTCCTTTGTAAAGCTAATATTTGATGAATGAAAAAACCAAGTTTCTTGAGTTCCAATTTTTCTTTAGTTGCCTTCGTTCACTAGGAACGTCGATCTCCATAAGGGAGCACCTTCGCCTTCGGGCGTCGAGAGGTGTGAGACCTCAAGTTACCGTCACTTCCACAACTCCATCCTCTAACTTCGAGTCAAGAAGAACTCCGCCATCACCACGATAACTCTCTTTCCTTCTTCTATTGCTTTCTTTTGATTGAAACATAACCCTTCTTTGAATGCTCGCAGGTCCTCCAGGTGACACGAGTACGGAGTCAGTTGCCCTTGCCATCGAGATCTTCGGACAGTCAGCCGACGACCCGCAGGGTTGATGGCTCGATCATCCAGGCCGCATCCACTAGAGTGAGTGACCTCGGCATCGGGCGCTTCAGATCTTTGAGGTTTGTCCCCTGACTCCTAAGTATGTAATGATCGAAAAGCTAAGTCCTACAGGGTTTCTCGATCCCGGGGTCCTCTCTTTATCATTGCTTAGGGACTACTTGCTTGCTTGATAGTTCTTATTATTATAGAACCCTAGATCCTCTCTTACTTATTTTCGGGAATACAAAGACAATCATTAAAATCTAAAAATCACAAAACCAACAAATCGCTTGCATCATTCTTCATTTTGCATTTAGTTAGTCCCCTATCAGCCAGGGCCTCGCTCCTCATGAACTTCTTGAGGTAGCCTCTCTTGATCAGGTCTTCGATCTCTCATCTCAGGTTACGGCAATCCTCAGTATCGTGGCCATGGTTACGGTGGAACTGGCAATACTTCATCTTATCATGACCGCTTGTCTGCCTCAGTGGAGGAGGTCGGCACAAGTAGCGCTCGTCCTCGATTTCCATAAGAGTTTTTAACCTCGGAACGAGGAAGGGAGTGAAGGTCTTCTCGAGAACAGGACCATCTCTCGACTTTGGTCCCTTCGGAAGTCCACAGGCGACCTAGGTCTTTGCGATCCAAGCGCATCTCTCGGGGTAGGCTTCTTCGGAGGCTTCCCTCCAGTTCTCTCCTGGTGCGGTCGACCTCCTCAGTGCAGATGTACTTGTGGACGCGGAGGAGGAGTTCAGAGTATGTCTTCGGTGGCTTCTTGTCCAAAGAATAAGTTAGGCGGGAGGTCTTAAGCCCTCGCTTCAATGCCAGCATGGCGGGCTCGTCCAAACTGTAAATCTCTAGAGCGGCAGCTTTGAAGCAGGTTACATAATCCCACAAGAGCTCGTGGTCTTGCTGCCAGATAGAGAAGAGGCTATCCACCTCACGCGGCACCTTTCGACAAGCATCAAAGTGGGCCACAAACCTCCTCTGATGGGGGACTAACTAGATGCTAGGATGATGCAAGTGATTTTTAGGGTTTTAAATTAGGTTGAGGATTCTCGAAGACAAGAGAGAGTAATTCTAGGGATTCAATAATAATAAGAACTATCAAGCAAGCAAGTAGTCCCTAAGCAATGATAAAGAGAGGACCCCGGGATTGAGAAACCCCGTAGGACTTAGCTCTCAAATCAATACCTACTTAGGAGTCAGGGGGCAAACCTCAAAGATCTAAAGCGCCCGATGCCGAGGTCACTCACTCTGGCGGAGCGACCTGGATGATCGAGCCGTCAACCCTGCGGATGCACCGGCTGGCTGTCCGAAGATCTTGATGGCAAGGGCAACCGATTCTGTACTCGTGTCACCTGGAGGACCTGCGAGCATTCAAAGAAGGGTTAGGTTTCAATCGAAAGAAAGCAATAGAAGAAGGAAAGAGAGTTGTTGTGGTGATGGCGAAGTTCTTCTTGACTCGAAGTTGGAGGATGGAGTTGCGGAAGTGACGATAACTTGAGGCCTCACATCTCTCGACGCCCGAAGACGAAGGCGCTCCCTCACGGAGATCGACATTCCTAGTGAACAAAGGCAACTAAAGAGAAATTGGATCTTAAGAAACTTGGTTTTTTATTCATCAAAGATTAACCTTACAAGGAAGGGGGTAAGGTCCTTTATATAGGCACCTTAGACTCCTTCAAAATTTGAATGAAAAAATACATTTCTTCTCTTGCTAAGGCACCAAAAAAATACTCAAAAATCTGAAGTTCATAGTCCTTGGCCGACCAAAGCTTCTTGGATTTGGGCATGGCATGATAATGGGCTTGGAAGAAGGAATTTGGCTCCCTTGGACTTGGAAAGTTGACCTTCAATTTTGGGAAGAAGGCATGATGCAAGGCTTGTGTCTCTCTCTTTCCTTGGTTGCTCACCCTTCGTTAGAAAGAAGCTTGATATGAGGCTTGGAGCAAGGCCTTTGTCTTCAACCTTTCCTTGGTTGCTCACCCTTCTTTTGAAAGAAGCTTGATATGAGGCTTGGAACAAGGCCTTTGTCTTCAGCCTTTCCTTGGTTGCCCATGACTCCTTTAGTAAGTGGCTTGATGGAGAGAGGGAAAGGAGGATAGAATATTTGATGTGTCTCCATTTGGCATCCAAGAAAATCTCACTTGTGCCGCCCACATGGCTGGATGAGGTGGCGCCACATGGGATGATGAAGTGGCACCACATGGGGTGGTGAAGTGGCGTCCTAGGGTTGACATGTTGACCTTCAAGGCTCGGCCCAAAGTAGTTGAGCTGGACTCAAAGATCACTCCGGCTTGGACCCAGACTTGGACTAGACTCAATACAGGACACAACTTGACCTAATTGGTTAAAGTACAGGACTAGACACAGACATAAGAGACTTAATTCAAAACTAAAGAAATTACAAGTTTTAGGCTTGAAGCCTTATTTCAAGACCTGAAAAAATGGAACCCTAATTGAACATCCACAGAGGGTTGAGGAGCCTCTGTCGGATTCTGGTGCCCACACCAGTTCTCCAGGGGTGGGAGGAACTTGACCCTGTCGAGTAAGGGTTGAGATGGCTTAGGTACTCTTCCAGAAGGTTGGGATCGAGGCGCTGCAAGTCCTCCCGGGTAATCCACGAGTCATCGGACTCAGGTCGGCCTTTCCATCGGACTAAGAAATGTTAATAACCTTTGCCCTGGGTAGTGATAGCTTGGTTATCCAGGACACGCTCGATCCGCTCTCCTCTCTTAGGTAAAATTGGAGGTGGATACTCAGGTTCAGGTTCACTCTCAAAAGAAAGGTCAGGCCCAAATAGCTCGTTAGGTATATTTGCTGGTTCCCTATACTCGAATAAGTCTGGAATATTGAAAGTCGAGCTAATGCCATAATCTAGGATATTTCATGCATATAGGCATTAGGGCCAACTCTCCTTATCACCCTAAAGGGGCCAGCTCCACGAGCATGAAGTTTCTTAATCGTTCCTGGTGGAAACCGTTCAGGCCTAAGCCTAATCATTGCAGAATCCCTTTAATCAAACTTTTTAGCTTGTTTCCAGGAATCAGCTAAATTATTTTAAAAATTGTATTTATTGCATAATCCTAACATGATGCAAAATGCAGACTCAACTATGCATTCCTATTGAGAAAAATTTTATTGGACTCCTAGGGTCTAAACCTAACAGACTTTTTACTCTCTAGGTTTGACCCTAGTCTAGTATGCACAAGAAAAATTACCATGAATCCCTACCAAATGCCATAAAGTATACCAGAAGTAGGTGGCAAAAGGAATGGGCTCTAAGGGTTCATGCAATCTAGTGATCTCAACAAAGACTGACCTCATGGCTCTAGAGATATGAGAAGGCTCAGGGAAAGGTAGGGAATAGAAAGGAGACTCAGGGACTGATTCAAAGTTTAAGCGACTGACCTTAATGTGTGAATGTTGGTCTATGGGTGTGCTTATTCTAACCTCATGATTAGTACTAGGAGGATCTATAGGTGCAAGTTCTAGGTTAGGCTGGGTGCTCCTAGAAGGTGGAAGGTCATCAGGAAGGTCTTTGGAAAGTTTATCTTGAAAGTCCTCTAAACTAATGTCTACTTCTTGTTCCTGGACCTTCTCGATGGGCGATACTTGAGAACCTTCAACATTTTCTACCATGTTCGATCCTGGCTTAGTTACTCCTTCAAATTTTATAGTGGATTTAGGATCTTTTTCTATGAGTTCCTTAGTGATTTCAGCCTTGGGTCCATCTACATCACAAGTCACCACTAGACTTGATTCCGAGATGTCTTCTTTGGATTCCTCAGTAGGCTCAGGGGTTTTTTCATTTAGATTCTTAGTGGGCTCAATCTTTTCTTCCTGAAATTCTTCAGCAGGTTCCTCTCTCTGGGTTGGTTCATGAGTCTTTTTAGTAGTAGGGGTTCCCTCAGTAGTCTCATCAGGTGGAAGTTGATTAGTTAACTCATCGAGAAATATGTCATCAAATTCTTTCACTTTCAGGGCTTCAACTACCTCTTTAGGGGGTTCTCTCTGGGTCGACTCATGAATTCACTAGTGGTAGGGGTTCCCTTAGTATTCCCCTTCTCTAACTCCTTGTCACTAATCAGGTTGACTTCAGGTTTCTTTTCCTTAAGGCTACTCGATTCTCTTTTAACCTGGTCCTTAGGCTGAACTGGATTGATTGTAAATTTTTTCCCATGGTGGTTAAAGGTACAGGTATTGGTCCGACCATGAAGGGTGGCATCATGATCATAAAGCCAGGGTCGACCTAGGATAATGCTACTGATGCCCATGGAAAGGACATCACACCAAATCATCTCTTCATAAGATTGCAACTTGATCAAGACTTGGCACCTAGAATTTATGGGTATGGAGGTTAAATCAATCCACGAGACCTTATAAGGGTTAGGGTGAGGAACTGGGGTCAATCCTAGGGATTTGGCAGTACTTGAAGAAATGGCATTGACACAACTCCCACTATCAACTATGATCTTGCATACGTTATTCCCAGTCTGGCAAAGGTTTGTAGGATGTTAGTCTTATGCCAATCTTCTTGCACTATATCCTGGGTAAGGATGTACCTAATTACTCATAACAGGTCATCAGACTCATGCAGTTCTTCCTGATCCAGGAACTCCTGATTGGGTCTCCTAGGGTGAATCTCTTGGGCTGGGTTAAAATGGGGAATTCTCCTGGGTTCAGCCTCTATGGATGGTTCATGATGAGGGTAATCCCTGGGGGGGAAAGGTGACTCCGACTTAGGCTCGACAGATGGTCTAGGACTATTCTTCTCTAAGGCTCCAATTCTATCATCAAGCTTGTCAAGCCTACTGTTCATCCTAGCCAAATGTTCAAGGATGACCTCAAATTGATCTTCTCATTCATTCTCTATAGGTTCACTTGATTGTGAAAGATGGGGATGATAGGGGACTCCTGATCTGGTTGACATGCAACACACAACGAAAGATGTTAGGGTTTGCTAGACTTAAAAGTTAAAATCAAAAGTTAAGTCAAGAAGACAAACTAGGTAGTAGTAACTTGGCACCTGGCTAGGTAAGTGTAAGGTTGGTGGAGGTTCCTCTTTGCTTGCCTTAGACACCAATTTGAAATTAGCCAGGTAAGCGAACCAACCCATCTTCCTTCGGGCTCTTGTCCCTGAACCATTTGCCTAGACACCAGCTACTCAAGCACACACAATCAAGTTGTCGAACTTGGCTTGACACTTGGTTCGACCCGACTTCGTGGATGTCCCTAGCTCACTAGAGCAATTAAGTATCTATTCAATTTTAATTAGAGCTTGGGTTCGTGATGCAGGTTAGTGATTTTTGGGCTAGGGACAGGTAATGAAATCCTGACCCTATGTCAAATTGCCGCCCTTAAAGTGATTTATGAAAATGATTGCAAGCAAATGATCTAATGAGATGTCTCTAAATTATATTTTTGGATTTTTTTTGATGTATGATAACAGAGATAAGATGAAGGAAATAAAATGATATGACCCTAAGTGCAAGATTAAACTATATGACAAATGAAAACGTAAGAAAATGTAATTGCTGAAATTCTCAGAATAGAACTTCTTCTCAGGTGGTATTCTGGCTTATAGAAATTCTACAAGCTGCAATAAAATATGAGAAAATTATCAAAAATATTTTAAATTATGTGTGATCTAACAAAGCAAAAATTAAAAAATTTGGAGATTCCTACAAGCAGAAGAAACTAAAACAACATACTATATTTGGAAAGGAAAAATACAGAAATTTAAAGATGAGATCTAAGATGCAAAATTTTTTTGTTCTTTTAAATCTATTCTTCTTGTATTCTTCTTCAAAGGCGTATCATAATGGCACCCCTACACACCTTAGGAAATCCCCGTAGAATGGAAGGAGAGGGTCTTGAAACCCTACTTTTCTTCTAAGACCGGATGGCCTGGTGAAGTACCTAATCCAGGTACTTAAGAAGCGCTAAGTCCTAACCATGCTCTGATACCAGAAATGATGGGGGACTAACTAGATGCTAGGATGATGCAGGTGATTTTTAGGGTTTTAAATTAGGTTAAGGATTCCCGAAGACAAGAGAGTAATTCTAGGGATTCAATAATAATAAGAACTATCAAGCAAGCAAGTAGTCCCTAAGCAATGATAAAGAGATGATCCCGGGATTGAGAAATCCCGCAGGACTTAGCTCTCAGATCAATACCTACTTAGGAGTCAGGGGGCAAACCTCAAAGATCTGAAGCACCCGATGCCAAGGCCACTCACTCTGGCGGATGCGGCCTGGATGATCGAGCCGTCAATCCTGCGGATGCATCGGCTGGCTGTCCGAAGATCTCGTTGGCAAGGACAATCGATTTCGTACTCGTGTCACCTGGAGGACCTGTGAGCAATCAAAGAAGGGTTAGGTTTCAATCGAAAAAAAGTAATAGAAGAAGGAAAGAGAGTTGTTGTGGTGATGGCGGAGTTCTTCTTGACTTGAAGTTGGAGGATGGAGTTGCGGAAGTGACGGTAACTTGAGGCCTCACACCTTTCGACGCCTGAAGGTGAAGGCGCTTTCTCATAAAGATCGACGTTCCTAGTGAATGAAGGCAACTAAAGAGAAATTGGATCTCAAGAAACTTGGTTTTTCATTCATCAAAGATTAACCTTACAAGGGAGGGGGTAAGGTCCTTTATATAGGCACCTTAGACCCCTTCAAAATTTGAAAGAAAAAATACATTTCTTCTCTTGCTAAGGCACCAAAAAAAATATTCAAAAATCTGAAATTCAAACTCCTTGGCTCTCCAAAGCTTCTTGGATTTGGGCATGGCATGATAATGGACTTGGAAGAAGGAATTTGGCTCCCTTGGACTTGGAAAGTTGACCTTCAATTTTGGGAAGAAGGCATGATGCAAGGCTTGTGTCTCCTTCTTTCCTTGGTTGCTCACCCTTCTTTGGAAAGAAGCTTGATATGAGGCTTGGAGCAAGGCCTTTGTCTTCAACCTTTCCTTGGTTGCTCACCCTTCTTTGGAAAGAAGCTTGATATGAGGCTTGGAGCAAGGCCTTTGTCTTCAACCTTTCCTTGGTTGCTCACCCTTCTTTGGAAAAAAGCTTGATATGAGGCTTGGAACAAGGCCTTTGTCTTCAACCTTTCCTTGGTTGCCCATGACTCCTTTAGTAAGTGGCTTGATGGAGGGAAGGAAAGGAGGAGAGAATATTTGATGTGTCTCCATTTGGCATCCAAGAAAATCTCACTTGTGCCGCCCACATGGCTGGATGAGGTGGTGCCACATGGGATGATGAAGTGGCGCCACAGGGGTGGTGAAGTGGTGCCCTAGGGTTGACATGTTGACCTTCAAGGCTCGGCCCAAAGTAGTTGAGCTAGACTCAAAGATCACTCCAGCTTGGACCCAGACTTGAACTAGACTCATTACAGGACTGGACTCAATACAGGACACAACTTGACCTAATTGGTCAAAGTACAGGACTAGACACAGATATAAGAGACTCAATTCAAAACTAAAGAAATTACAAGTTTTAGGCTTGAAGCCTTATTTCAAGACATGAAAAAAATAAAACTTTAATTGGACATCCACAGAGGGTTGAGGAGCCTCTGTCGGATTCTGGTGCCCACACCATCCTCTCTAGCTGTTGGAAGGAGTTGATACTTTTGTGCTCGAGACGGGTGAACCAGACTCGAGCAGCCTTCTGGAGGGTGGCTGGAAAGACGATGCACAGAAGGGCATCTATCGCCCCCTGGACTCTCATGAGAGCTTTATTGCTCTCCAAGTGGTTCAGGGGGTCGGTGGTCCCATCGTAGGGATCCACCTGAGGCATGCGGAACCGACTCGGAATCGATTCCTCTTGGATTTCCTGGGAGAAGGGAGGTCGGGCATCATAGCCCGCTGGCTCCTTGGAGGAGCCCTGTATGTTGGCAAACTGGTGGGAGAGCTCCGCCAGCTTGCGCTGTTGTTCTTCTAGGCGCCTCTCGGCTAGGCTCCTGATGGCCTCGTTAGTGGAGCCTTCTACTAAGGCCACTGGAGAAGGAGTTGAAAGTTGGGGATGGTCGCAATGGGGGGCCTTGCCTCGGTTGTGCTTGCCACGCTTGACGACGGCATTATCGTTCGCCGGGGATCGGCTCTCTCGGTCCACCGACCCGGAATGATTCCTCTTTGCGGGGGTCTGGTGACTCCCACAAGGATTAGTTGTGGCCCACGGATAGGAAGGCCTGCCTTGGATGGAGCATAGGCTACTGCGAGGGCCCATGGCTTGGGCCACGGGGGTCCCTGGCTGAGGCTGAGTGGCCAGGGAGTGCTATTGATACTGTAACTACCTCACGACCGTGGTCAGTACCTACATCTGTTGAACAAGTGCAACGTACTGGCCATCTGCCGAGGGCGGTTGAGGAGGAGCGGGAAGCTCCCTCTCCGGGCTATGTGGGCCCGGGGGAGAGGGGGCGTCTCCCGCTCGGCTGGTGAAAGCTTCTCTTCTGCGAGTCACCACCATGCTTCGAGTAGAGCTGTCAAGCTCGTGGGGGGCTTGTATAGGGGCTTTTCTCCCCTACCTGGTGCGCCAATCTGTTGCCGACCTTACCGTCGTGGCCTGCAGCTGCGAGTTGGCACCGAACTTCTGCCTCTTTACTCTGGAATCCTACGTTCCCAAACCTGCAAAACAATGTTAGAGATCCGTGCCGGGAATCCTGGCAAAGGCACTTCGACGATCAAGTCAGTGGATGGCAAAGCGGAATAGATCCCCTAAGGTGGATCCCACTTTGGTCACCATGCTTAGAGGAGTTTTTAGTAAAGGATTGAGTAGGAGAATGTGAGAGAGGGGCGGTGCTTGAATTATGGCGACCGTATTTGCGGGACTTGCTATGGGATTCCTCAGGGAGCCTCACACCTTCAAGTCACTCGTTTCACTCCTTGGTGTGTTTGCCCTCTTTCTGTTGCTTACCTTCTTTCTCGCATGTTGGTGCCTTTTTAGATTGTTGATCACTCCAATTTTTCGATTTTCCCCCTCAGGGGGGGCTTAGGGATCAACGGTGCCCGTTGGCCACTCTCCCGAGATCATTTCCTCTCATAGTAGGGAATTAAGTTGCGAACATGTCTTTCCCGGCATGTTGTCATAGAGGGGAAAATTGGACGGAGCCTCGATCTGGGCGCAGCCGCCCTCGGGTCTGAGATCCCAATTATGGCCTTCTCCTTTGGGGGGCTTCAGGTGATCGGTCGCAGGATCTGATATCTCGATTGGGGTGCCCTTCCCTAATTGGTGCAAACGAGGTTATGCGCACCATTATAGATTTGAGGCACCATACTGGGTGCACCACACTGTGCGCGCCTACCTCGACGGCGGTCTTGGTGCTGGGGCCTTCGTTCTTCCCGATGCTTCTAAGGAGAGGGCTCGACTCCAGTCGAGATGGGCTGGACCCTTGGGAAGCCACCTGGCGAAGGAGCGGAGGAGAGCTCGACTTCGGCCGAGGTGGGCTTGACCCTTGGGGAGCCGCCTGGCTAAAGAGCGGAGGTGGGTTCGACTCCGGCCGAGGCGGGCTCGACTCTGGCCGATGCGGGCTCGACCCTTGGGGAGCCACTTGGCGAAGAAGCGGAGGAGGGCTTGACTCCACCCGAGACGGGCTCGACCCTTGGGGAGCCACCTGGCAAAGGAGCGGAGGAGGACTCGACTCCGGCCGAAGCGGGCTCGACCCTTGGGGAGCCACTTGGCGAAGGAGCGGAGGAGGGCTCGACTCCGGCCGAGACGGGCTCGACCCTTGGGGAGCCACTTGGCGAAGGAGTGGAGGAGGGCTCGACTCCGACCGACGCGAGCTCGACCCTTGGGGAGCCACCTGGCGAAGGAGCGGAGGAGGGCTCGACTCCTAGTCTTATTCAAACTGCATCACCTTATCATAATCTAATCCCTCTTCTAATCAATGAAATTTCACTTTTTCATCATATGTGCAACATTAAGAGACCAGTTACCGTGCAAAATCTGAAATGAAATTATCATGAAAAATAGGAGGAGAAGCGGACATGAATTTGGATTGGTGTGTGGAGTTCTAGATCTAGCACTAGGACTGAAGGGAGAGAGAAAAGGAAAAGAAAAACAAAAGAAGGTTTTCTTGATTTTATTTTTCTTCTTCCATCTAATCACCTCTTGATCTTCTTGGAGGGTCTAAGAAGATTTAAAAATAATTTTATTTCAGCCATCCACTGGTCCTCACACTGATCTAGCAGTCCGAGAAAGTTGATCGCGTCGGGGTTTCATGTGGACATATTCGTAAAGATCGGATACCTGTGCAGTTGTGAAACGATGTGAGAAGGCCTTACCATGGTTCATCGACAACGACGATCACCGATCCATGATCAGGTATGGGATCTAATCTCATATATAAATTAGATATACATGTGCATCGACTAGATCGATGCATGCTAATTTTATTTTCTATGTTGCATATCATATTACAATTGTTGTAAGGTTAATTAGTATAATCTATATACATATTTTTTTATTTAAAATAGTTTTATAACAAATTATCTTTTACTATAAATTATAAAAAAAATATGCACCCTCAACGATTTGCATGAAAGTTTTCAAAGATTAAATTCAAAAAGGACTAACCATTCACATCTTAATCCCTAGAAATAATCTTTTATAGTTAGTCATGCCAAAACACAACATTTATAGTTTAATACTACATTATTATTGTTATTATTTCATTTTTTAAATTGTTTTGCTTTATATAATGTTTTCATTTTATTATGTATTTGCATATTAAATGAATACATTTTGGTCCAACTATATCATCTTTTACCATTTTATTAACTTGTATTTTTCGAAACTACTAAGCATTTATTTACCATTTGTTCAAAATATATAGCATTCTTTTAATTTCTTACAAGAAAACGCTACAATATGCACAGATCTCCAGCCCTTTTTTCCTTTTTTTTTGGGTAGAATCTGCTTGTTACTTGTTTGAAACCTTTTGATATTTCAAAGGTTGCAAAATCCAAAACCTAAGAATTTCTATCCCTTTATCCTCCAAACTGGTTTTCTTGCTAAGCAGGCTGTAATCTTTGCATAGCATGCTAGGGCATCCAGCATCCTGGCATCCTCCAAACATTTAAGGATCAGGTGCTTCTCCAACGTCCCAATATTTTCTATGTACGTATTCTATTAAGCTGGTTCTATCGAAATAAACGTAATACAACACACATACAGGCATTTTCATGGCCAGCAGACTGGCACCAACCTCGGTAGATAGCATTCACCATTGAACTCCATTGTTATATAGAAGCTTCGACAGATCAAGAAAGCATATAGACAAGATGCCATAGCAAATGGCAAACCCAAGCCTCCCGTGTGAGATTTTACCTAGGACAAAGCCAACCGACGTTATCCAATGCTAAATCAAAAGCTGCTCCGATGATACTTTGTTTCCAATATTGAAGATGTAAATTCTATTAACGCTATTGCAAAAATTTTTAATATATTTTTTTCTTAAAAAAAAAAAAAAAAAAAAAAAAAAAAAAAAAAAAAAAAAAAAAACGCTTACAGAACAAGTATTTCCAAAGAGAGAAACCTAAGAGACCTATACATAATAATCTAACCAAAAACAAAGAATCCTCATCTTTAAAGAAATGCATCCAGTTTGTTTGCCTTGATTGGATGCGGTGGTCGGAAATCCTCAAGCTGAAGACTGGAGATCACACGGATCTCATTCAAAAAAGCTTCCCCTTTCTCAATTTTGATCACCTCTAAGATGCTGCCAAGGACCTCAGATGCAAGCCCTAGTTCTACCAATCGCCCAGGCTCTTCCCCACCTTGGAGGATAAGTTGTCCTATCTCTCTGAGCGGAACCACATTCTCCAATATAACTCTCGCGAAGAGGCGGCCGAGAAACTCTGCAGCTCTAGGAGCATCATTTACAGCATCATCCAGCGAGGTGAGAGCAGATTCAAACCTGGCAAAAAAGTGAAAGTTTGTAAGATTTGATTCATCAAATCAAATTTTGCTTCTATATCTTCATTTGGGATTTAGCAACTGGCATCCGTACCCCTGGATGAGTTGCACTTGATCAAGCAAGCCATCTTGAGACTTGAAAAGGTTGACAAGAAGTGTAGCCAAGAGATCCCTCTCCATGTCTTTCCGCTCGAAGGAATCTGTGACCCACAGTGATATCATGGAAGGATAAAAGTTCGGACTATTCAGCTCTCGGATGCACAGGGATACCTCCGCTACATCTCTGGCACTGGTGAGATGAAAAGAAAAAGGTTTTTCAGCAATCAAACTATAATCAACATAACACATTTGGAAACAAGCCATGAGAAAAATACAACCAACATTTCAACACAACGTGCATGGTGATTAGAAGACGACATTCAGGACCTTGAGAACCAAAGCATGAGGTTTGAGAGTTAAAATTCATTTCAGAACAGCGTACAACCTTTGGACTTAAAAAAAAGGAAGCTACTCAATACCATAATAGAAAAAAAAGATAATACAGAAGTATAAAAAAATTCACAAAAAGAATCCAGAACAAAACAAGCATGCTTCCATGGAGACAGCTCTCAGCCTCCCACCACCCAGGCCCCCCACCCAAAACCCCATTTGTTCAGGGAAAATCATGTCACCAACCCTGGGTGTGCATAGACAACTGATGCATCCAATATAAAACCATAGAAGATTACAGTTCTTTTGGGTGACTCTGGAATGTTTATATCCAACATAAGCTTGCTTCTAGTCAGGGAGCAGTAGTTACAATTTTCCAACCAGAAGAATAAAGTGTATCTCAATACTTGTGTCATTCCAATAGAACTTTGTATGCAACATAAGAACATAAGCTTGCTCCCCAGGTTCTCGGTACCATTCCGAACCATCCAGTTCGGGGCATACCATATCGTAGCGGCCAAGAGCCGGTACGGTTCAGCCATAAAAAAAGATCCGAAACCATGGACCGTTCAAAAAACCTTATACAGGACCGGATCAGACCGGTATGGTACAGATGCATTTTGTCCAGTTCAGGCCTGGTTCGGGTCCTGTTCAGGTTCGATTCAGGTCAAACAATCAAGGAATACTGATTTTTCTTTATTTTATGGATCCTGTACGGAACTCGGTATGGTACGATACGATGCCATACTGGTTGATGACTGGTAAAGGACTCGGTATTGGTTCAGTATTCCTTGCTTGCTCCTAGTTTACCTTAGTAGTAAGAATTTTTCTACCAAGAACTGAAAACTTTGCTTCTTTATAGGATTGATGAAGTGAAAGAATGTGTGCGCATGCACAAATGTGTGTGTACTGAAAACTTTGCTTCTTTATAGGATTAATGAAGTGAAAGAACATGTGCACATGCACAAATGTGTGTACTGAAAACTTTGCTTCTTTATAGGATTGATGAAGTGAAAGAATGCGTGCGCATGCACAAATGCTACCAAAGTTTATTGAGGCAAACAAGAATGGAAAGCTAATATTGTAGTCTAGCATACAGTGAAAACAGCAGGATGATAGGTTAACGGACAAAAATTAGCATTTAAAAAAATAAAGCCAGCATAAGATGTCCAAGATCATGTTGTACAAACAGGAGGGACAAGAAGAGATTGGGAAGACAAAAAACTTGCCACAAGGAAGGCGGTGCATTCTATTAAGTCATCTTTCCATGCACTTGACAGACTGGTGGAAAGTTTAAGTATAAACAAAAACCCATATAACAGAAAAGAATGTGAGCGAGAGGAAGAACAAGAAAGAAAGATAGAAAGGAAAAGGCATAGCACCAAAGTTCTTTTATAAATTAGTCATGAATGATACATAAAGGGTGCCAAATAATCCACAAACTGAGAGGAGAAGAAGAAAAACATGCTTAGGATCTAGGTAGATAGGCAAGTAATAAATATGCTTGAATTTGTTTGGTCCAACCATTGATTTAATTTATGTCAGATCTGTTGGTGGAAGCCTAATCTATATGACTAGATCACAATTGTCAATAATTCTTTTGTCCCATTATAAGGAAAATCTACAAGAAAAAGTGAAGTTTCTCTCCTAAGAACAATGCTGATGCCAGAGATATCAGCTGAACTGGCAAGCTCAACAATGGAAACCATAAACTAACAGAGTAACAGGACTGAAAAAGTAGGCTCGATGTAAAGAACCTCCATATTTTATATCCATAAACATCTTATATCCATGAACATTAAAACATCCACAAATGGCCCATTTGGAGCTAAACCCTCTAAGACTCCCCCCCACCCCTCTGGAATAGAAATAAAAATTAAAGTAAAGAACTCAAGGGATCTAAGCAGAATCTGAAATGCCTAATCATACAAAGATGAAAAGATGAGTAGCTCAACCTTGATCAAATGGATTGTGGTGGGATTAGCAGGTCTAGTGCCACCCAAAAAAATGGAGCTTAACAATGTCAAGGGCCACTAAAAGATTTTTTTTAATGTAAAACCAAAGGAATATTAAGATCATACAGACAAGCCTTTTGATGGTTATTATAGTTAGGCTAGAGCAACTTAATTTGAGGATGGGAACACAAATAGGGCTGTCAAACAAACAAGCTATTTGCAAGCAGCTCATGTTTGACCCAAATTCAGCTCAAAATCAGATTACTCAACTAGTAAATGAGCTAAATATCAGCTAGGCTTTTGAGCTCAACAAAAAACAAGTTGAACATGATTTAGATTCAACTTGCTCAATTTTAGCTTGATAGAACTTGAAATTATAAATAATTAAAGTAAACATATGTTTTATTAGTACTAGGCATATGACATGTTGTGGTCAACTGTGATCTCTACTCCCCAAGACAAAAAAAACCATGATCTCCATTAAATTAAATACTAAAATGTTATTTCTAGTTAAACACACTCCCGATTTTGTAAGATGCACTTCTACCTTTCTCAATAGTATGAGGTACAAATAATTTTAAGATAAGAGTGGTTATAACTAGAGAGTGGGGGACCAGCAAACACACTTAAAGCCATCCAGGGCAAATAAAACTTGTAAAAAGAGAGAACATTAGCCAAAGCATTGCATTCAAATGGCTCAGCTTCTTATCTTTAGAGGCTACCCTAGCCCCCAAGCAACCCCTTGCACTCAAGGTGTCACAAGCAACACTGCAGCAGCCATTCTCAAGCTCCCTTTCCTCTCCACCCTTAATCATCTAAACTTCGAGGCAACAAAACATCCTCTCAAACTCAATGACCTCAAACCTTGAGATCAAGGTTCCCTAATTTCCTCCTTCCTTCTTGTTCTTCCTCAAAAACATGCAGCAACGAGATGGGACAAAGTCATTCTTTTTTCCTTGCTTTACCAAATGCCACACCATTAACAAAAATGGCAGTGACTGGAGTAAGCAATAAGGTAGAAGTCTGCATTTTTTTTTAATCAAGTAGAGATCTGGATGTTAATTTTGGTATGCTACACTATGACTCTCCACCACCTACATTGTCAAGGTAACATCTTTCTTCTCGTCCTCTCAGCCACCTACATTGTCATGGTAACATCTTTCTTCTCGTCCATCCATACTAGCTCAAGCTTAGCTCAGTAATAAACAAGCTGAGTTTAAGCCAGTCCACCAGGTTCGAGACAAGCTTGAGCTGACCCCATAACATTTTGAGCCAAGCTCGAATCAAGGCCAGCTCGCTCACATTCAGCTCATTTATAACCTTAAATATAATTCACTTGTCTAAGATTTAGTGTTTAGCTCAGCCCTTTTCAGTCTAGGTTCAACAAAGAATGGCAATGCTTAAATCTCATGAAACAGACCTTGAGAAACCCCAACAAATCACTAGAATATGGCAACTTTTCCATCAATAAGCCATCAAGCATGGAAATATTTCCACAAGCAATCACATGCGCATGCAAACCCACACCACAAGCAACCACATAAGCACAAAGTTTGAACTTGTTTGTTTTACTAATGTGCAAAGAAAGATGTATAATATCAGCAGTGTTGTTAAAAGTGGCTGCCTAGGCACTATAGTTTGGTTGGGCTACCTAGGCTAAGCCCAGTTAAACCCTACTTCTTTGATGTTTCTTTTCACATTTTCTTTCCCTATTTTAATGCCATACGGGACATGTAGGAGGGCAATGAAGGCTGCAACCAATCTAGTGGTAGGTAGTGAGCTGAAAGCTACCAGCAAGCCAACCAACAGCTACAAGTGGTGGCGATGGCTACAAAGGCCCAGCACTAGTGCCAGGTTTATATTTTTTTCTTTCTTTCTTCATCAGACCGTTCTCATCTTCTTCTTCTCCTTTAAATTTTTATTCCTCTTTGTTTCCTACTCCTATCTCTCTTCATCTAGCCATTCTCAACCTTTTTTCTAATTTTGCCTTTTTTTTCTGCTTGCATCCTTGATGGATGGTTGTTGGCTATGGCCCTACAGCCTACAGGCTGCTGCATCCCGCCATCCTCAACCTTCTACTTCTTGCTAGATGTCGACTAACAAGCTGTGTTGTACAGCCTGCTGGCTGCTACAGTGGCAGCAATGCTGTTGCCACTCTCCTTCTAATGTATTTTGATCTTTGGACTTAGAAGTGTGAAAATCAGGTTTCATATTGTTATATATAATGAAAAAGAGATTATATATGACATATGCACATGCTTATTTGTGCATATGTTTAAAAATATGCATAATAAAAGCTTGGAGGGCATTCAGCCTCAAGCAACCACTTAAGCAGCCGAGTCCCTGCCTCGTCCATATAGGGGTTCCACCACCCATACCTGCATAAAACCTTGAATATTAGTTTGTACCACAGTCGTGCCGGTACTAGGGCCTAGATTGGTCGGCCGGCGGCATGGTTTAGCATGCCTTGTGCTATGCTTGAACTAACACAGTAAAGAGGGCAAGGGAGGGAGACCGGGAGAGATCACAAGAAAGGAAATAAGGAAAGGGAGGGGCCGAGGAGGCTGTTGGAGGGCAGCAAACTCACCCCTATTTCAATCTAGTGGAGCCCCTCCAGTCCTCCGAACTCTCTCCAACAAGCTCAGCAGCCCTCTCCGACCTCTCCTTCTCCTTCCCTCCCCTACCCCTCTCTCTTTTCCTATCCTTCTTTCTCTCTCCCCCTCCTTGCCAGTTTCTCATTTTGAACACCAAAACCATCCCAACCCACCTTAGCCTCTCTCTCTCTCTCTCTCTCTCTCTCTCTCTCTCTCTCTCTCTCTCTCTCTCTCTCTCTCTCTCTCTCCTCTCTTTCTTTCTCTATCCCCCTCCTCACCGGTTTCTCATATCGAATGACAAAACCATCTCAATCCGTCTCTGATATGATTCGGTATGCCCTGAACTGAGCAGTTTGGGACAATTCCGCAATCCTTGGTTTGTACCCATTAGTTGAAGCTAAGCAGCCCAAATGGTAGAGAACAAAGAACATAAAATTTTAGGACTGTTATACAACTAAAATTATTTAGGAACTATGCTTGTTTAAACTCATTTATTCACTCATATAAAGCTATTAAAATTGAGTGTAATGTCAAAAATCTTAATACAACAAATTGCAATTATATTTGCAAAATTGCATATTTTTTCATGTCCATGCATGCCAAGTGTTAGCACAATTAGCATAGTATGACACTATGACTTGCCCTGCCAGCCCTTGATGGGCACAAGCACAATAAGTGATTCTTTAATCCTCATAAAAAGTTCAACTAGTTAAGAAGAAAAACTATCAGATTATCTTGGACAATCTGACTGTCAATAATTCATTATGTAAAAACCATGCTAGTTGATTATTGAAATTATAATGAATGAATAAGCTAAATTAAGAAAAAACATTGAGACAAGAAAAGATCATGATATGAAAAATAACCAAAACAATTATTCCTGATAAACAATTCTTGCAACTTTATGGTAAGTAGCATAATTGTGACTTTCACAAACATATATAGAATTTAGGGTACCTTCCGTCAACATGGTTGTTCAATCCCTCATGATCATTTTAATGGTTTAAGTTTAAACAATTCTTAAAGTCTAGAAAAAATCAAGGCCAACACATAGTTTAGTCCACCATGGGCCTTTTCTTTTAAACAGGCTTCCAAACACAATTTGAAGAAAAGGTTCATGCTGGATTCCATCCTTGGCTTGAATCCTCAATCCAGAGGTCCAAAGCCTTGCTAATATGGTCTGATCCACAAATCACCCCTTTTTTTCCTGCAAGGATTTGAGAAGCGTGCTTAAAAACAAAGCTTGAGAAAAGTGCTGGGACACAAAATTCTCACTAGCACCAGTCCATTCCTTGCAATCACCCCGTCTAGAACTCATTGACGTCACCCTAGTCCTTGTCCTCATCACTTCTCAACCAAGGCCAGTGTCCCTTCCATCTCACCTCCCACTTCTCTTTCTCACCTCATTGGTCACCAAAGGCCCATCACCACTACCCCACCCCTCCACTACCAAAGACCCAGCACCACTCTGCCTCCTAGAAGTGATGGAGGAAGAGGATGGACTGCATTGCTGATGAGGACTTAAAAATATGGAATGAACTATGTTTATGCATAGACTGTGATAGTCTGGCATCAAGTTTCTCATAGGTCTGATTCAGTTAAAAAAAAGTTATATTGGCTTCTTAAGAAAGAATGAAATATGTTAGCCAATCTTTGCTTTATATGACCGTTGTTTATGCAATCTCTATTTTATATGATCCGTTAACCAATATCATCATACATGCAAGCATGGTATATAACCTCTATTTCATAATCTCTATTTTCTTACAGTATCCAAATGCAAGTTAGAATTATTAAATTGAACATTTTTCACTTCCAGGATATCAAAGAAAATCTGGCTCTTATTTCTTAGGGTATAGACCCAATGCACCCAAACAGGCCTCCATAAATAATCATTAAAATGAGGAAGTCATTCGACCATACTACTATTGGACCAGGTACCATAAATAATAATAATAATGGCTGCTAGTTGATTCTGGAAGACAAATCAATAATATAATGGAAGTTGTCTTGGAGAAAAAATATTTTCTATTAAAGTTTGTATGACCATAGGCCAATAGAAGGACCTGATACAGTAGAGCAACAAGAAGATCCTGATTAGGATGAATCCTATAAAACCCTAAGCAATCCTTAACCCAAGATCTTAAGATCCACAATCTCATGATCTGGAACAAAAAAAGCAAAAAATTATAGGGATCTTATTCTCAGATTGGGATTAATTAGGATCATAAGATCTAAATGTGAATTATGCATCAAAAAATTTCCTTGGGTCATAAGATCCAACTTTATCATGTCATGTATTAAGCCATATAGACGCCCATTTTATAAAATTTGAACTTTGTGGCTTGTTGAATTACTGGTTATTCTTTAATAAGTACAAGAATGCTCGTTAGGGTGTTTGAAGTCAAAGATTTAAAATTAATGGAATTAAGATCAAGAGCCAATAAATATATATTTTTGCAATTACTTGTTAAAGTCTTTTTTGTCAGTATATTTTGCCAAAAAAATTAATTGATAGGTTGTGTACAAATACCTCAAATAACTCGACATGATATTTGTTTCACTAAACATGCTATTATGGGTTTATGTTGGAAACTGAACAAGTTATATGCATGTCCTTGTACTCCCCATTCATCTTCATAAATGTGATAATCAACTTACTTTCTAATTTTCATGTTTCTTTTAGAATTTTAGTTTTTTAAAAAAATTTTAAAAAAAAATCTTTCAGCCTGCAGTTCAACCCACAACCCAATCTAATCTAACCCATTCCACAAATTTTGGTTCAATCCTGATTTTAACAAAATAGCTACAATAAAGACTGGTCTTTGTGGAGAGTTGACCCTAGTGATGGCCAAGCATATATCAGATACAACGGTAACTATATTTTGAGGTGATATGAACAGCAATCAACTGTCTATACTAACAGATATATTGGCTGAGGTTGTACCAATAAATCTATTAAGGGAGGAACTTCAAGTTCAAACTTTTACATTCGCAAGTTGAATCAACAAATAGGCTATATGACACACGATAGTTACAAACCAGACATAAGTTGGCAAGCTTGAAGTTGTGGGAGCTTGATGAGCAGCAGGTGCAAAGGAGAAAAAATTTTGCAAGCTTTAAAAGTTTGGGAGCTTGATGGGCCATGATCAAAATGTTATTGGTGAAGAATTTTAAAATGAGCTGAGACTTATGAGCAAGGTTTGTATCATGCATGGCCCTTGGATGTATATTAAGTAACCAACTTTACCTTAGATCAAGGTTTGTTGGACCAGTACCAGGGCATGTACCAGCCGACAACTGGCTTAGTACAGTACAGGTCCAAATTATATAGTGCTGGAGCATACTGAAACAAGGAGAGGGAGAGCATGACAGAGGAGAGCAGGAGAGCAAGAGCGAGAGAGAAAGAGAGAGAGAGAGAAGCGAGCAGGGAGAGAGGCTAAGGAGCTTTGAGCCTGGGGCAGAAAGAGAGGCTAAGGAGCTTCTACAGCTTTGGATCCAGCAATGGGGGCCGTGATAGAGGGAGATGAAAAGAAAAAGACTTACCTGTAAAAAAGGTTGTCATACATCATTGTCATTGACTTGACAGTGACAGAGGACTTCCAATGGGGTGCTTCAAATTGGGGGGATTAGGCCTTCAAAAAGGGCCGCTTCCTATAACCCAAACCAACTAGTTGAACCATGCTGGTAACCAACCAGTCCAATTTGGTACGCATCGAACCAGGTTTGGCATGGTTCGGCTTACTCTACCTTAGATACATCATGAATAGATGATTGCTGGCTTCTAAGGTTCTTATCCACTCTCACAAATAACTTGATTGGTTGTGAACCATTTCATCAAGCAATAGCTTGAAAGACAGAGCAAACTTGATCTTAGAACAACACAATTGGCTAAGTAGTATGCCTCTGCAACAGAACTACAACTTGCACCATCATCATCATGAGGAGCTTTTTCTAAATGGACACTTGATATGCATGAGGACAGCATAAATAAAGTATTTCCTTAGAGATAGGGGTGTCTACAGGTCAGGCCTAGTGGGCAACCTAATTGGACAGAATCCTTAACCAAAAGATCATAGGGCTCCAACACAACAACTAGGCTTGCAGGTTAGGCTTGGATTATACAATCGTGACAAAGATCAATCATGCTAGGACTGGCTTTGGAAAAATAGGGATTCAGCCAATTCCCCAAGGCTCACAGAGACCAATGAAATTATTTTAGATGAATATGATTTGGAACTATGGACCAAAGCCTAGTACTCCTAGTTATCTGAGGCTCAAAGTAGTAGACCTAGATTTATGTCATATTAAAAGATTTATTTTTTTAAGTTTCTTGCTACATTATATGAGACTTAAAGGTTTTAACCAATCTTAGAGGCCTCGAAAAGCTTCAGAAGTTGTAGCATTCAACAATTGAAAGAAAATGTCAGCATACTTCTCACTCGAGATCAAGGTTTTAAATCTCGTGGGACAGGGCTGTCTCGATTTTTTCCTAGAACGAGACGCGTCGGCGTCCCGCTCCATCCCGATACTTAGAACAGGGGATGTCCCAAGATATCCCGATTGAGACACTGGGATACTGGCGAGATGTCCTGTCCCAATACATGGGATAATACCCCGTCCTGGCATCCCGTGGGATGTCCCGTTGGGACTTGAATTCTTGCTCGAGATATATGGCCCATGAGTTGTCTGAGTCAGCAATGACTCATCCCAATCATCAAATAGAGGACAAGCCAACTTAATGGGGACCATATCTCATAAGAAGGCTTACAAAGTTGTGTACCCCTTCATCTCAATGACAGGATAAAGGGATGCTTAGTTCCTCTTAGGTGCATGAAGAGGCAAAAAAATTGGACAAAATAGGAAATGAAAGAAAAAGCAAAGGAAGAGAGGAAAAATGGAAACAAAAGAAAGTAAAGTGCGATTGGCTGCCTAAGCTATCTAACCCACCTTCCTGTTTCTACTTTGTATATTTCGTCATTTTGCATCTTCTAGAATTTTGATCATACACAAGTCCTAAACTCTGGAGGATCTAGTTTAGGTCTTCTGTTATAGCATAAAAGAAAGACGTAGGGTAACAAAGTTTTCATGAAGAAAGTAATTATTCTAGATTTTTTTCTTTTTCTTCTTTGGGCTCAAAAGTTCACCATGGATCACGGATAACTAGATATGATTACCTCCAAAGTATCTAACTGTATCAATCCACACCAAGCTTGCTGACTTGCACCAGTAGGGAACTGATACTCAGTACGTACCCTTCCAAGTGTCAATATTGAGAATCAGATTGAACTGAAACAGTACTAGTTGGGTATGAGTACATGTACCAAAACTCATATCGAAAACTTTTTTCCAGAGTATTATGTGTTTCCACTAGCATTTTTTCCTCAGCAAAAAGGAACTGATATTTTTCTGGCAATTGTTATCACCAAGAAATATATTTTGCCTCAGTTTTTAGTACCAGACCATACCAAATGATGTTAGTATGGAGTTGATACCCCATACAACCCCTGTACCAAGTGTCAGTTTCAAGAACTAGACATTGCCAACCCTATACCATTTGGGTATCAATACAAGAACTGAAATTGGTATTGAAACCTTTGTTATTTTATATTATTTTGAACCTCTTCATTTGAAAGCTGGCTTTTCCTCGATATAATTAGACATGCTGAAATTATTACTAAAAATCATAACTTATGGCTTCAGAGTTCAAAATATAAACAAATAAATGCTTGTGATATGTAATTATGGATTACTCCAGTATTTGTCCATTCATTGTAACGTTCTCATATCCATATCCTGTATTCCCACAATTTATCATTATGGCATGTTCATATAATGCATATCCTGATCAATCATCAAATTCCATGCCCATGCTTCATAGGTAGAGATGATACACCAATCCATTAAAAGTGCATGTAAAGCAAAAGACAACCCTTGTGCTATTCTTAGCTTGCTAGTTATATACTTACATATTCTTAATTATATTTTGAAAATAAAACATTAAATGGAATTATGCAGAATCCACAACACCTTTAACTAGCATATTAGACATTATATTCTAAAATGTAGTTGATATCAAAATGAATTCAAACAGAATTATACCAATATCAACTGATAAATAATTATTTAAATGGTGCATTAATAGAAAGAAACTAAAATGACTGGACACAACTTTGTAAGATAACATATTCTAGTTTCTTACTATTAATGCTGCGCCCCACTACATTGTCTTTCCTCTATCCACTGCTGAGCAAGCCGTAGCACAAGATTTCAAAAAGGTGATATTATTGCTGATGCAGATGAATGTTTATCATGCCATCCTGGAAGGAGATGCCCTATCCATTGTCCAGCTTCTAAGGGCCTGTTTGGATGGTTGGGCCCAAAATCTTATGGGATTCATGGGTTGGGCTAGCGTAACTAGGAAAAATCAGAAGATCTTTTTTTTCTCTCTATAGGATTCAAGCTGGCCCACTCCAAAAGATCCTGTGTACTTTGGAATATAAGCCTAGCCTAAGCTGATTTTTCCTAGTTGCACTATCCCAACCCATGAATCCCATAAGATTTTGGGCCCAACCATCCAAACAAGCCCTAAGGGTTCTAGTAACCCTCCTTGTCAAATATCCAATGTTATTACTGATCCTAGAAGTCTCCTCAAAGATTTTTGTCACCTCAAGATCCCATATTCTCCTCATTTCAAAAATAATTGTGCTCATTTATTAGCAAGTTATGCTTTGCAAGACGGATGTAATTCTTCTTGGTCTCTCTCATATCCATCTTTCTTAGCTTTTAACATTGAAAGGAAGAGCAACCACTCTTGTTTTGAGGAGAATTAATTAAATGAAATCAGCCAAAGCGCTTTTTACCCAAAAAAAAAATACCACTTCAAGTGGTGAGGCACTGAAAAACTGTTCAAATGACTGCTCAACGGTTAAGCACAGGATTTACGGTACCATCCCGTACCATCCAATATGGGGCATACCGTATCGTACCGGCCAAGAGCCGGCATACTTCACCTATAAAAAACAGTTTGAACTACCGGACCGTTGAAAAAAATAAAAAAATAATATTTTGTACCGGTGCGTACCGTTTGGTTCGGCCCGGTTCAGATCTAGTTCGTGCCCAATTTAGATCAAATAATTTTGCCATGGAGAGAAAAAAAGTTTTTTTAAAATTTTATGGATCCGGTACGGGGCCCGGTAAGGTACCGTACCATACCGGTATGGGATCCGGTACCGATTCGGTATTCCTTGGTCAAGCAGCTATTTTTATTATTGAACAAGAGAATGTCAAAAATATCACTAGCTAGTTGGTGATATAAGTTAAGCGGGTGAAGAGAGAGCAATTCTGATGTGATCAGGTAGAGAGTGCTAAACCCGGAATTAAGTCAGAAGGTAGAAAAATGTGAAAAAAATTAAAGACCAAACATAGAATTATATCATTGACAAGTAAAAAAAAAATGTTTTTAAGAATTAAGGATGACCAATAACTCAAACCAGTGATAAGATTCTCAACAGAATTATACAAGTATGAATTATGAAATAGAATGACAAGATGGCATAGCATCACTTTATAAGAAGCATGGACAGACAGGAATATTCAAGGATGATATAATTCAAAGAATTGTACAAGGAAAATATATATGGCTAATAATAAAGATAAATTTAAATATGTGAATATTCCTTTTGGAAAAGAATGAAAGGTTGGCAGCAAAATGGGCATGTTAGTAAACCCATAACCATGTGTCCTTGTTTACATGGTTAAACATTTTACATGGTCATAATCAACTAAATTTGCTGTTGACCTTAAACAGGAAGTAAGCGTCACAACTCCCATGTAGCCCAATTATTGTTTAACCTCTGTTTGTCTAGTAATTTTCCCCAGTAAACACAAAATCAATGGTAAGCCTGATGCATGATAACATATATATTTTTTTCCAAGTAGTCAGAAAAAGAAAACAGAAGAGAAAAGGATGTAACCTATAGAATCCCCTTATTGCTGAAATTGATTTTTCATGCAGAACCTCTTCAGAAAACTGTTTTGCTTCAGAATGTGCACCTGCGCTGCCACTTAAAGATCCCAGTGCATGACCAGCAGGAAGGATAGTTGCTGCAGCCCTATCAAAAGAACAATCCAAGATATTATCCCTGCCCCCAGGATAAGTATTACAATCTTGAAGATTCATTACATCATGTGGTGCTCCAGAGAACTTTTCTGGCATATATTTCGGCATTGTTTCTTCTTTTGAGCTGTAAGGTGTCCTATTGTAACCATTTGGACCTGGCAGCATCCTACGTTGGTCATTAACACTGGGAGAAATATCAACCAAGGGAACATTTGACATCAAAGGCTGTCCTCTAACAGACATGCCCCTAGCAAGTCCACCTTGTGGGCCAAGGGTAATTGAATCATCATCAGAAGGCCTTTGAGGAAGGGGAAAGGATGATGTTCTACTTCCAAATGGATGTCTCTCCTCCAATCGAAAATCTTGAGATCCATACCCACGGGCCTGAGGTGGTAAATTGTTTATATTACCAATCTGGGAGCTTGGAGAAGGTAGTATAGTGGACCCCCGTGGACCATAGTCAATAGATGGTCCTCTTCTTGATGCAACACTAATGCCAGAACCACGGGCTGATCTACTTGCTTGAGCTTGCCGTTCTTGAGCTGCATCTCTGTGCACCTCTTCAATTTTCTTTGGGCCTTCAACTTTTCTTCTTTGTTGCCATTTATTCTTTCTCAGATCAATCGCATCCCTCAACATGAACCTAACGCGAGATGATAGCTTCTGGTGTGTTGATAGTTTTGCCATCATGTCAAAATATGCATCCATGTATTCCTTGGCCTTGGGATGATCTATCATCTCGCCAATTGTACTCATCAACTTGCACAAGGCTTCAATATCTTCCTCATCAGGATTCTGATACTGCCCGAGTAACTTCTTGATGCATTCATGCATAATTCTCTCTGTCAACATTCTTTTCTTGTACAATTCACCAATTAATCGAATATTTCCCAGCATACGTCTTCGTGCCTTGATCCTTTTCTCCTCTCTTTCCTCTTCAGATTGTTTGGTCTCACCTTCCTCTTCAGCTTCATTAGCTTCAGCTTCTTCTCTCTCCCCTCTTTCAAATTCTTCTTGGCACTTATTTAGAAGCAACCTTTTAAAGGTAATCTTCTCATTGTCCTCAGTGAAATCAGGTAATTCACTAGCAAGATGTTGGCAGAAATCGGCATACATCTCACAGAAAGTTGGCTCCATCAAAGCTTTGTCAAAAATCTGTGAGATTACGCCAGTAAGAGTAGTAGTATTGTCAATATTAACTTCTTTGACTTGCTGAAATAACCTCTCAAAATTCTGAGGCGTCAACTTATTCAGTATAGCTTTCAATTGTCTTTGCTTTGCGTCTTCCTCATCAGTCACCTTACTGACTAAATATCTATTCTCAGCTTTGTGCATTACTTGCGCAGGAGTTTGAGGAGAAGGTATTAACCCTCTCTGGGTGCCAGGAGACCGCTGCCACCTGTCTGCATCAGCACCATTACGAGGTATCCCTCCCTGAGATGCCAGTGATTGCATTGGCCCAGAAAGAATGCCTCCAGCAAACTGAACAGAAGACTGCCCACGTGGATGTCTTAAAACCCCATGACTGACTCCTTGTCCTGGCCGAAAGTTCATAACCGCTCCTCCATGGCCAACCTCTGGCCGAAGGTCACGTACAGAAGCAAAGGAACTAGATGACTTCATCCATTTATCATCCACAATGCCAACCATATGGCGGTCCGCCCGGGAAACTCCTGGAGATCTCTCTGTAATCCTTCCGGGGCTTGGAAAGGGTTCACGAGAAACAGCAAATGACACACTTATCAAAGCATCAGCTATATCAGATTTAATCTCAAACCCAGCAGGAAGATCAGTACATTGCTCCGAAAATGTTAACAGAAAATCCCTGGAATACTTTCTGTTCACAGTCTCATTTCCATCGTCATCCTTATATTTCTTTACTCGACTGGCTTGCTGTCCATTCTGTGGTATTCTCAACTTTGCAGTTGAGAGATCGGCGGCATCTTCCCAATCTTCCACCTCAACTTTGCTCTGCCCATCTCCCTCACCAGCAACAACGTCATTATTGGTATCTGCAGTCACATGTTTTTTAGCATCTACCACTACAGGACTATCCGCACTTTCTGTGGTACAGGTAGTTTCATGTTTTTCCTCAGGATGCTTGTATGCATTGTAAAGATCTGAAGATCCAGCAGCATCAGCTTTTGAAAGAATTTCCTTCCTCTTCTTCTTTTTTCCAGAAGAAGGCTTGACCCTGGGAGATTCCAAAACAGGCTTGTCCTTTGGCTCAGATGACAAAACTGAAACAGGATCGTCGCTAGACAGCTCTGCAACTTTTCCTTCCAATTTCTCTGTCACCTTAGAAGTATCAGGGGCTGAAACAGCTATCCCTGGGTGTAAGATATCAGGATTACTCAAGCCAACATACTGGCTGTATATTTCTTTACTTGTATTTGCAATGGCATGCGGAGAGGAAGGCTTTTCTTCTTCAATATTTGCAAATGAAAGATGACTAGATGAAACTGATTCAGCTTTGGTGAAGTCTGAACATGTTCTATCAGAGATGTCCGATTTCTCAGTTTTCTCCTCAACCACCAAGCCTTGTCCCACTGCTTCATTGGAGGAACAAGACTGTTGCCTTTTGGCATCATAAGATTCGCAGACAGTTAAGCTTTCTGAATTATCTCCTCCAGCCCTATCTTGCTCAACCAACTCAACTGGTTTTCCACCTTCAACACATTCTGTAAAAACAGATTTTGGATATTGTTTAGCATTACCAGTACCTCGTGAGGAATCACTAAACACTTCAGCTTCCCCATGTTCCTTTTCTGGGTGTGTGTCTTGTCCTGGTTCAACATCTAACAAGATAGAATTGTCCTGACTAAAAGTAGGAAATGAATTCTCAGGTACAGTCTCATCCATCTCAAGACCCATAGAAGTTGATGTCTCAGAAGAACCTTTCTCTTTAAGTAGAATTCCACTGTCAGCTCTCAAACAAACATCTTGTGGTGTTTCCTTCACCAAATTAACACCGAATGATTCTGACTCAGTAGGGATTAATTGAGTTTCACCAGCTTTAGAATTTCTAATTTCAGTTGAACTATTTTGTTTCAAACTAAGTGAAGACAAGCTAGTGGTAGTGATCGACATATCTGCCCCTGAAAATTCCTGAACTATCTCAGCATTTCTGGACAATCCATCTGCAGATTCAGAAGCATTTGTCTGCACCATACAAACATGTCCAAAAGTTACAAATAAAAATTGCCTTGTATAAAACAGCAGCAATATACATCTTCTACCTGATAAGATGAAAAGAAAAGAGGAATTAAGAAGCATTCAGAAAGTCAGACCTGTTGCAAGTGTGGTGACTGTCCGAGGTCCTCTTTGTTGGGCGTTTTGTGGTTGTCCTTCAATGAGTCCATTTTTTGGACAGGTTCTTTTCCTCTGCAGTCAGTTCCTGTCTCATCAGCTCCAAAATCCCCATGAGGAGCAATAGGAACTGATGAAGTTGTAGACAGTGTGGTTTGCAATGACTGAGAAGCTGATTTGGGCTGCTGAACAGAACTTTCTACACTGATCTTACTGTCTCTTTGTGGATGAGAAGCTGTGGCTTCTCCAAAATGCATCGACACCCTAGGTGCTTCGGCATTGCTTATGGGCATGCTAACTGTCACTGAAGAAGTTCCAGCTTTATTCCCATGTGAACCAACAACTGCCTTCACCATCCCCTGAACTGAAGCTGATGTAGCAGAGACTGGCACAGCTTCCACTTTCGGCAGTTCAGAAAGACTATGCAGAGGAGGCCCAGATTTGCTACCAGGCATGGGCTTAATCACAGATGGATTAATGAATGAAATGGCTTGGCCACTCTGGCCAACTGAATAGTTATATCTTGGTGCCTGCGAACCAGAAGGCATTGGACTGCTTGTCAAAGGAAGAGAAGTGGAGTTGGGGAAGAACATCTGGGATGTGTTGTAAGCATTTGGTTGCAATGGAGGATAGTAATGGGAGGGAGTAAATGGCGGAAGAGGTTGAGATTGAGAGGTAACATTGGGCAGGGGCCTTTGCCCAGTAAAACCACCATCAGTATATGAGTCTGTCCTTTTATCAAGTCTCAGCTCCTCATGGGTCTCTGGGTGAGTAATCTTTACAGTGGTCTTGCGAGGAGCACCAAATTTTCCAGGCTGCTGTTGTGCAAACTGTTGGGTGGCAATACCTATTCCAAGGTTTCCTAACTGATGAGGCAGTTGGTGACCCATTTGAGGTGCAAAGCCCAAGCTTTGTCCCTGCTGCATCATCGGTTGAGGCTGCAGAGGATGAGGCTGGAGACCATGGAGAAACATTTGTTGTGGTACTTGGGGAACATTTCCAACAGGTAATGTCATAGGCATTTGCAGTGAACTTGCTGCAACACCCTGTGACTGCAGCTGAGGACTGGGGCCACCAAATTGCAGAGGAACATGGGGCTGTTGAAAGGCCATCGGCATAGATATCCCAGCTATAGGAAGAACAGAAGATTTGGGTAGTGGTACAGCAGGGACAGCTGAAATCTGTGAGTGCATATCCTGTTTTACCTGGGCCGGAGGAAGAGACTCTCCAGCATTAGATTGGCTAATACCACCTGCATCCTTCTTTGGTTGTTGTGGCTGCTGTGCTCCAGAGGGTATAGGCACTTTGGATACTCCCCTAAATGAACCATGGCGAGCCTGCATGATGGAATTCAAAGATAGTAAATAATGATGACAAACTGAGAATTCACAATAATGTCAACAATGATTATGACTTCTATTAGGTATCTTTTTGACAATAATCAAGATTTTCCTATGTAGAACTTCAACATTTGGATAAAATGACCTAACCCAAGCCAGAGAATTTATGCATCTGCTTCACATATATCAGAAAAAATATAAAGTGAATGTTTCAGCTAAATCTATAAAGCTACCAAATGATAAAGTTCATGTACAAGATGAACAGCTACAGGAATATAATATCAGTTCATCTATCATCAAAGCAAACTTAGTCTAGATATCAATTTCAATCCCACTTTGTTTCTCTGCTCAAAAGCAAATTTTAAAGATCCAGTGCAATATCTACAAACCTGGCCCTGCTTCTGCTCATCCAGACTAGGTGGAGCTGAGGTAGTCCGAGCAGGAATCTACAATAATCATATCAAATTTTGCCAAATCAGAAGGCATATTGCAAAAGAGAACACGAATAAGAAACAACACCAAAAAACAAAATTCAACTTGAAGCAAAATGCAAGAATTATACATGCATTCCATCCACGATACCAGGACTTATCGATCCAAATTGAAGAGTAAATGTCTTGGTTCCATCACCTGAAGGAAGGAAGCAGTGAACCAATAAGACTGACAGGATGATAAATTAAAAGAATAGTTTCAATGCATGAAGATGACCTCCAAAAAATTCATCAGTTGCAGAAAATCAAGAACCAACTTGCAAAAGTTACCACAGAACAAAGGAAAGACATCTAGACCTACATAATCCACTGGCATAAGCATTTAAACAACAAAGTGAACAAATGCACAACAAATGACCTTTCACTGGAGTCACAGGGGCTGTCGAAGTGGAAGTTCCTGCAGCAGACTGAGAAAATGGAGCCCTTGGATGGGCTCCGGAGTTTCTTGGGATGCGTACATCCACAGGTTTTGAAGCACTAGATGCTGGTGCATTAGACGATCCTGAACAAGATGATGATCAGTAAATTTAAGAGTATAGCAGCATTCTTTTCTTTCTTTTCATTTTTTTGCATTCTAATCTAGTCATGATAATCTTCACCCAAGAAATCAATCAAAACACATAAATTTCAACAAAAAATAATATTATAAGAAAAAAAGGAATCTGGACAACCATGCAAGGGTGGCTGGACATGGACACCATTCTGCACAGCCCGCAGAGCAACGGGAGCTGCAGGGGCAACAGCATCACTCGCCCTCGAATTAGATGGATTCGCCCTGGACGACCCACCTTGTCCATTTCCGGAGTTCTTGAAACTACAAGACAAGAACAAAAAACTAATAAAACCCCTAACTTTTGGACGCCCATTTGCCCAAATTTAATTAAAAAGGCCTATTTCATCAAGAAAGAGGTCGGGGCCGCAGGGAAGATAAAATATTTACCTCCGATTTGGAAAGTTGGGCGGATTCTTCGACGAGGAGGGAAACGACGAGGAAGATGAGATTTGGGGAGGAGGGGCGGGGCCGCCGCCCTTCCAGCCGCCGCCGCCAGAATATCCTCTTTGCTGGCCGAAGCTGCCGGAACGACCCGTCTTCCTCAGCTGCTGGCCCTCGCTCTTTTCCGTCTTGGATTGATTGAAGGACATAAATCCGCCTTTTCTTCCACCAACCTACAGCACCAAAAAAATCAGTCTCAAAACAACAAAAACGAAAAAAAAAAAACGAAAAGATCCCTGCAGCCGATCGAAACTAAACAAATCCCTAGATTTTGGCACCACCAAATCCCTCCACCCCCCCCCCCGGGGGCCAAAAAAAAAAAGAAGAAATAATAAAGAAATAATAAAGATTCAAAATTTCGCACAAACAAAATCCAAACTCTGAGGCATCCGGGAATGCCAGAGAACCTCGATATCGAGGGTTTGGAGATCAATCTCTCACCTGATAACTCCGAAGAAATAGATTCGCCGATTCGGGGAACGATTAGGGTTTCCCCTCAGAGAGATGGGGAGGAAAAACGGTCGAACAGGTTGAATGGAATCATGAAGAGACCGAGAGGAGACCGAGATAGAGAAGGGAGAACCAATAGTGCGTATAAAGGAGAAAAAAGCGAGGCGTCGAAAGAGTTTTAATGAAGAGAGGAAAGGAAGTATAAATAGAATTAAAAAAAAAGATCGGGTGAAAAGCTCGAGAAAAAGCGCAATGCTTCTATGACGGTGCTCCAGGCCAGTCATGATAAAAAACGGTAACCATCATAATAAGAAACGGTAACAGAATACTCAAGTGAACTCGGGACTTTACTTTCCCCGATATAGTTTGCATAGCAACAACAATAATAATAAATCAAAATTAATATATTATTACATAGAATCATAGAATCGGATTTGTAAATATAAATTCATGTAGTAAGAATAATAATAAATAGTTTATTAGAGGGTAGGATGAAAAGAAAAAGGAATGGTAAAAAAATAATGGATCCATGTCCTTTTTTTAATAAAATGAATATCATAGAATATTGATATTTAATAAATTTTAAAGTTATGATAATTTATAATTAATAAAAATATTTTTAATAAAATATATTTCTATCATTAAATTTATTTTAATATTTTTTAAATTTATTCAAAAATTTTTATAAAATAATTAAAATATAAATGATATTATAAAAAAAATTATGGAATTATAGTTATTATATAAAAATTAATTGAAGAATAAAGATGCAATGCTATCTTAGTATTAAATAAGAATTATTGATGGTCATAATTCCTATATCTCATTACCTCCAACCAAATATAGTAATTTTTTTTAATATCATTTTTAATCACTAATCTGACATGATAAAAATTATTTTTATCCATAATCATTTTTTTAGATAAATGATTTCTAGGAATCATCATATAATCTAATATATCTTAATGTATCCCAACCAAATTGACTCTAAGGTCTGTTTGGTTGGAATATGCTAGATTACGAGATAACTTGATGATTTCTAAAAATTATTTATCTAAAAAAATAATTATATAGAAAAATATTTTTTTTATATTTGATTGAAAAAAATAAAAAATAATACTGAAAAAAGATAACTACATTTAGTTGGAGATAATCTCGATCAAATTTATAAATATTTTTATTAATATAAAATAATTTTTAATACTAAGATAACATTGTCATCTCCAATCAATTTTTATATAATGACTATTGTTGCCGCCCAGATCGCCGTGGTCCGTAGCTGCTGATGGTGTCGGGTATTCTGCGTCCGCCCGCGGGAGGTGCCTCCGGTGCCTCGGGACCTGCAAGAAAGCCAACGTCAGTGACCCGGGCCGGGGATTCCGGCGAGGACGCTCCGACGGTCAAGTCAGTGATGATCCAGGGAAACAGATCCTCTTGGTCGAGCCCCTCTGGATGAGCTCCACACTAGGAGGAGTAAGTGGAGTGTATAAGAGTATGAGTGCGAGCTGGGGGATGTGGTGGCCGAGGTGGTCTTGCCCTCCTCTCTGAACTCTCCCCCCTCTCCTCATTCTCTTTGTGGTGGTTCTCTTGTTGAGAGAATGTTGTTCTCTGGTAATACGAGTGCCGTTACCTCCTTTTTGCTTACTATGGCTGAGTCTTATACCTTGGCTTGTCTCGGGGTTCTCCCATGCTGTCAGGCAGGTACGATGAAGTATCGTGCCGTAGACAAGACGTCTTCTTTATTAGGTAGCTGGGGAAGCTTCCACGTGCCTCTGACATTCCTTTTATTTGTCCTTTCTGGAAGCCTGGCAAGACCTCGACTATTGTGCCACCGCTCTCGGGAACCGTGCTCCTTGGTGGGGTCTTTTCTCCGGTCGTACGGCAGGTCGGTGGAGGGCATGGTGCCTTGATGTGAGCTTCCTTTCTTTTTGGTGTGAATGGCGGCCGTGGGCATTAATGGCGACGTGGCGGGTGCTGTTGTACGGTCCTCAAGGGGCACGCCACTGTCCTCGGGGGGGGGGGGGGGGGGGGGGAATGTGCTACTCTCTTGGTGGTTGGTACTTCGTTTCGTGCTGGGGGCCGAGCTGGGAAGATGGGGCCTGCTCGCAGCGGACCTGTCTCGTGGTGGCTCGGCTGTGCGGAGGAGGGCCAAGCTCGGTGCCGGACCAGTGGGGCCCAGCGTTGATCGAGCTCGGACCGGCAGAGGTGGACGAGGTGCACCCAGACCAGGGGACCCGGCCTCGAGGGGGCTCTGCGTGGTGGAGGAGGCTTGAGCTCAACTCCAGGCCATGGGGCCTGACCTTGGGCTTGGATGGTTTGCCTCTGGTGGGGCTTGAACTCGGCTCCGACCTAGGCGTCCCGACCTGGTGGAGCCCGACTTCGACGGGCGGCTCCGTTGACATCGGGGAGCCCTGCCCGGCGAAGGGGCCTATGAGGGGAATCCAGCGCGGCGTCCGATGAGGGCTCCATGTCAGGATCCTTGGCCACATCAGCAATCTGGTCACATCATTTGCCCCCACTCCCGAGGCCCGTTGTCGCGCGGCGCTCGGGACGAAGGGAGTAATTGCGATGCTAACGTAGAAAGATCTGGTGCAATAATGATCGATATCGACGGTGTCTCGCCAGGCGGGCCCTTGAGCCTGTGCGGGGGCGCCACGTAGCCACGTCCAGGGGGCGGTTATGGCGGGCACGGAAGTCAGAGCGACAGCGGTCGGATTGGGGGCGCTGGCCCCGTTGATCAGCGACACGTGGCGAGTCTTTTTGGAAAAGCCGTAACGGTACGGTCGGGCACAGGTTGTCTCGAATGGAGGGGTAAGTCTTTTCGAAGTTTACCTCTTTCGAATCCTTTGCGCCCGGCGTAGTGCTGCAGACTTCTCCTTCTTCCCCCACTCTGGTCTTCATCGTCATCCGCTAAGGGTCTTAGCAGGTTAGCTCCCTATTTCTTCTCCTTTCTTGCCGACTAGGGGTCACCGTAGGTCCTCCTTCGTCGTCTTTTCCTTCCTTCTCTTCTTCTTCTCCTTCCATGGATCGCTTCGATCCAAACTTCCATCCTTCATGCCAGGCTAAGGCTGGACCTTCCCAGCCGAGGACTCCTTCTTCCTCAGAAGAGGAAATGGAGGTGGCACGATATGAATTTAGTAGAAGGCCCTCTCAAGGTCCTTTAGCCATTAGGGAACCCAGGTCTTCTCCTCCTCCCCGCTTGGCTCTCCCTCCTGCTCCTGCTTCTGCTTCTCTTCTTGAGTCCGAGCCTTCTCGGTCAATCAATCCCGGAGGGATCGCTTCGATGATCTCCGTCGAGGACTTGGTGGCCATCCGGGGTGCATATGACATCCCTGAGTCTGTCCGGCTCTCCGTTCCTCGTCCCGGGGAGCGGGTCACGTCCAGTGACCCTCGGCGGATCACCTTTTATGAGGAGACCTTCATCGAGGGCCTTCGGTTTCCTGTCCATCCCTTCTTCCTTTCTTTCTTGGCCAACTACCGACTTGTTCCTGCCCAGTTGGTCCCTAATATTGTCAGAACGATATTTTGTTTCATCGTTCTGTGCCACTTCCACGGGATTGTCGCCCGTTTTTCCTTGTTCAGGGCCTTTTTCATCCTGAAACGCCATCCCACCGAGGAGGGGTGGTGGTCCCTTTCTTTTCGCCCTCGGGGCATTTGTTTTGAGCTCCCCTCTTCTATCAAAGGATGGAAGAGCAAGTATTTCTTCGCCTTGGTTGAGGGGATCGATTGGGTTTGGAGCGATCCAGATCGGTCTCCAAACAGGAACTCCTCCGTCGAAGCTACCGACCTCGATCTATACGAGCTGCTCAGATCGGCCGAGATCCCATCTCTTGAGGTCTTGCTGTCAGAGCAGAATCTCCGCGAGGCCGGGGTCAGCTCGGCGTGGGAGTCGGGTGAGTTCGACTTGGCCACCCCCCTTTCGTTTCTTATTTATTTTTCTTTCTTCCATTTCTTTTTTCTTCTTCTTCTTCTTTTTTTTTTGCTTGGGGCTGACCTTGTCCTCTCTGGTGCAGAAATGAAGTTTTCGATGGATGAGCTGCTCTCGTTTACTGAGGAACGAGAGCAAGCGGCCGAGGCAGGCGAGCTCGCTCCGAAGAGGGCTCGGACTGAAGATGGTGCAAGGCTAGTGCAGGCCGGGCCGAATGCACCGGTAGCAGAGCGGAGGCAGAGGAGGGCGGCTGAGGCCACTCACGAGCCTTCAGGGCAGCAAGAGTTGGTGCCGGCGCCCGAGCCCGAGGTGGTCGTCCACGCCAGATCCGCTGCTGCTGCCGCCAGGACAGAGGCCCCTCCTCCGGAGATCGTTGACATCGAGGAGGAGGGAAGATCGAGAGAAACGAGGTCGGCACCTCCAGCACGGACCGAGATGGTGTCGAGCTCACAACCGGCGCCGAATGGGCCTCCCACCACCGAGGGATCCGAGCCGGCGGAGAGGCAGGACAGGGACTATCACCGAGTCCCCTTCCGACTGGGTCCCAACGTCTCCCTGATGAAGGACCTAAAGCTTGCCGAGCAGATGATGGACTTCTCGGTCCAGTCCTGCGATCGGCAGGAGGGGAGCGGGAGGCTCCTAAGTGATGTCGTCAGTTCGACGTTTGCCAATCTTTATGCCGTAAGTCTTCTTCTTTTGCCTTCATACTTTCTGACTTCCTTTTAGTACTGCAGCTAACATGCTTCCTTTGGTGCAGCATGGCAGGGAGTTGATCCTCATCTGGGACTATTGCCGTAATTGGGCGAGGAGGGATAAGGAGCAGCAAGCGGAGCTTGCATCCCTGAAGGCTGAAGTGGGCCGGAAGGATGCCGAGATCCGGGAGGCCAATTCAAAGGCCAAGGGCCTCAAGGCTGAGCTTGTCGACGCCATCCGGGCGAAGAAGGAGCTCGAGGGAGAGCTCGAGTCAAAGAGGACTCGGCTGAAGGAGCTCCATGCCGAGGTAGAGGCAGCAAAGGACAGGGCTGCCTCTGCTGAGAAGAGGGAAGCGGCCGTGGAGGAGAGGGCCGCCGCCGCCAGTCGCGCCACCGTGACCGCCGAGAAGATGATGATAATTGCAATCCGGCAGCAGGAGTGCGTCCAGAAGCAATTGGAGGAGTCGAGGCAGCGGGAGGAGGCTGCGAGGAAGTCGGCAGCTGATGCCGTGGCCGCCTTCAAGGAGACCCCGAAGTACACTAAAGATTTCAAGGAGGCGGCGACGGACTCCTTCGCCAAGGGGTTCGTGTACTGCCGCTAACAACTGCGGGGTATCCTGTCCGAGGAGCGATTGGCCACGCTCCGAACCCCGGGGAAGAAGGTTCCTGCTCCGAAGGCGATCGCAGAAGGGCAAGGGGCTGCTCCGGTTGAGTCGCTCCCACAAGCGGCTCCAGAGGCCGCCGAGTTGGCTTCAGTTGCGGCAGCAGCTGAGGCAGCGCCACAGGAGAAGGCGGTCAAGCCGACCTTCTCGACGGCCATAGCTGAGCCTGCCCCTCCAGCAGAGCCCGCTCAGGCGTGCGACCCCATTTCGGAGGTAGAAGAAGGGGAGGTCCCGACCGTGCGCCGCCTAGGGAAGGAGCCGGCGTCATAGGATAGAACTTCCCTTGTACCCCCTTTTTATTTTCTTTTTGTATTTTTTGCTACTTGTTTTTTCTTTGAACCGGGCTACCTGGCCTGTCAGGGCCCGGAACATGATGTAAAATTTTCTTTCAAGTAATGAAAACTAATTTCATAGATTTGACTTCTTTTCTTCCTTCTGTGATGTGAATGTCTCTTTCCCTCTTCCTCCCTCCTTCCTCTTTTCTGTCATTGCGAGGAGGTCACAAAGAAAAATTTTGGACCTCGGTGCCTAAGGGTGATTCACATCTTGAGTGCCTCGGAGCTGGGCCCGGGGCTGTACTGGCCGGAGAGCTGTGTGGCTCGAAGGTTCCCTTGGCCGGAGGACTGAGCTCCGATCTTGGGCTGGCGTCCTGGAGCTGGGCTCGGGGACGTCAATGGCTTGAGAGCTGATCGGCTCGCAGGTTCCCTGGCCAGAGGTCTGAGCTCCAGTCTTGGGCTGGTGTCCTGGAGCTGAGCTCGGGAACATCGATGGCTTGAGATGGTGCCTTGGAGCTGGGCTCGAAGACGTGCTAATTTGGTGGTCGAGGAGCTGGGCTCGAGGCCTGAGTGCCTGGAGGCTTCCCGGTCTTTGTGCGAGAGGACTCTTCTTTGGGCTTTGGTGCCGAGGCGCTGGGCTCGCGGCTGGAATGTCTGAGGACTTCCTAGGTCTTTGTGCCAGAGGACTCTTCTCTAGACTTTGGTGCTGAGGAGCTGGGCTCGTGGCTTGGGTGCCTGGGGGCTTCCCAGGTCTTTGTGCTAGAGGACTCTTCTCTGGGCTTTGGTGCCGAGGAGCTGGGCTCGCGGCTTGGGTGCCTGGGGGCTTCCTAGGTCTTTGTGCCAAAGGACTCTTTTCTGGGCTTTGGTGCCAAGGAGCTGGGCTCGTGGCTTGGGTGCCTGAAGGCTTCCTAGGTCTTTATGCCAGAGGACTCTTCTATGGACTTTGGTGCCGAGGAGCTGGGCTCGCGGCTTGCTTATCGGAGAGCCGGGCTTCAGTATTTGATTGCTTGAGGACATCGCTTAGGAGGTGGTGTCTTGGAGATGGGCTCGAAGATAATGAGACCTGAGAGGATTCCCTTGGCCGGAGATCTGAGCTCCGGTCTTGGGTTGGCATCCTGGAGCTGGGCTCGGGGACGTTGATGACTTGAGATGGTGCCTTGGAGCTGGGCTCGAAGACGTGTTGGTTGAGAGGATTCCCTTGGTCGGAGATCTGAGCTCCGATCTTGGGTTGACGTCCTGGAGCTGGGCTCGGGGACGTTGATGACTTGAGATGGTGCCTTGGAGCTGGGCTCGAAGATGTGTTAGTTTGGTGGCCGAGGAGCTGGGCTCAAGGCCTGAGTGCCTAGGGGCTTCTCAGGTCTTTATGCCGGAGGACTTTTCTCTGGGCTTTATTGCCGAGGAGCTAGGCTCGAGGCTGGAGTGCCTGGGGGCTTCCCAGGTCTTCGTGCCGGAGACTTTTCTCTGGGCTTTGTCGTCGAGGAGCCAGGCTCGAGGCTAGAGCGCCTGGGGGCTTCCCAGGTCTTCGTGCCGGAGGACTTTTCTTCTAGCTTTGTCGCCGAGGAGGTAGGCTCGATGTTGGAGCGCCTGGGGACTTCCCAGGTCTTCGTGCCGGAGGACTTTTCTCCGGGCTTTGTCGCCGAGGAGCCAGGCCTGAGGCTGGAGCACCTGGGGGCTTACCAGGTCTTCGTGCCGGAGGACTTTTCTCCGGGCTTTGTCGCCGAGGAGCTAGGCTCGAGGCTGGAGTTTCCTGCAAGGCAAACAAGCTGTTGTGCAGAAAGAAATCTTCATTTCTCATAAAGGAAATACTTACATTATTGGTAGTATATCCTCAAATTACAAGCGTTCTAGGTCCGGGTGAACCTGGCGCCATTCAGGTCCTCAAGGTAGTAGGCCCCCTGCGAGAGGGCCTCGGCCACTTTGTAAGGGCCTTCCCAGTTTGGTAAGAGTTTGCCGCCCTCCCGGAGCTGGGATGCTTCTGCCCGGTGCAGCACCAGGTCGCCAGGTCGGAAGGTCTTTTGTTTCACCCGCGCATTGTAATATCGGGTGACTCGTTGCTGATAGGCCGCCATCCGGAGCTGGGCTTTGTCTCTCGTCTCTTCGAGGAGGTCCAGGTTGAGCAGGAGATGTGCCGAGTTTTGGATCTCGTCGTACCGCTGCACTCGGAGTGTGGGCACGCTGAGCTCAACTAGGATTACCACCTCAGATCCAAAGATGAGGTTGAAGGGTATTTCGCCCGTTGCCGTTCTGGGTGTTGTGTGGTAGGCCCACAGGATGCTTGGAAGTTCTTCTGCCCATCTGCCTTTCGCCTGGTCCAACCTAGTACAGAGTCCTTGTAGGATGGTTCAGTTTGTCACCTCGGTTTGCCATTGGTCTAGGGGTGAGCGACCGAGGTGAAACGGTGCTGGATCCCGTGCTCGGCATAGAATCCCTCAAACTCTCGGTTGTCGAATTGTCGCCCATTATTGGTGATGACGCAATTGGGGAGTCCGAAGCGGTAGATGATAGACTTCCAAAAGAATTGGCGAATGTTGACTTCCGTGATCCGAGCTAGTGACTCTGCTTCGATCCATTTGGTGAAGTAGTCGATCGCTACTAGCAGGAACTTTCGCTGCCCTGGTGCAGTGGGGAACGGTCCCAGGATGTCCATCCCCCGTTGTGCGAAAGGTCAGGGAGGTGACAGTTGGGAAATCGGTGCAGCCGGTAGGCGCTGAATGTGGGAGTGGCGCTGGAACTTATCACACCTCTTGACGAAGTCGGTGGCGTCCTCCCTCATTATTTTCCAGAAGTATCCTTGGCGAAGAGCCTTGTACGCCAGGGTTCTTCCTCCTACATGATTTCCACAGAGACCTTCGTGTATCTATTGGAGCACAAAGGCTGCCTCCGCGGGCCTAAGGCACTTCAGGAGGGGGAAGGAATAAGATCGGTGATAGAGCTGGCTATCCATCAAGACGAAGCGGGTGGCCTTCCTTCTGATGAGGCCAGCTTCTTTGTGGTCTTTCGGCAACAGGCCGTCCTAGATGTACTTGACGTACTTGTCCATCTAGCTCGGCTCGGGGGCTACTTATTGCACCTCCTCGGGGCTTTCGTAGCTTGGATTCTCGAGATATTCAACGTAGGCGTGCCCCAGGGATGAGTCCGGTTGGGTTGCGAGCCTCGACAGTGCGTCCACATGAGCATTTTCTCCACGGGGGATGTGGGAAACGTGGAAGTAACGAAAGCCTGCTACGCTCGAACGGACCTTCTCCAGGTACTTCATCATTTAGGGGTCTCGGGCCTCGTACTCTCCGAGACTTGTCCGGCAACTAGTTGGGAGTCGTGAAGACCTTGAGGTTCTGTACGCCTAGTTCACGGGACACCTTCAGGACCGCAAGGAGCGTCTCGTACTCTGCTTGGTTGTTCGTGGCGGGGAACTTGAAGTGAAGTGCACCCTCCGTCACCACTCCATCGAAATTGGCGAGGATGAGGCTTGCTCCGCTCCCGTAAGAATTGGAGGCTCCGTCCATGTGAAGGACCCAAGGGTTCCCAGGCGGGCCTGGCTTAGCTTGGCTCTCCAGGACCATCCGCTATGGTTCCTCGGGAAGCCTTGTACATTCGACCATAAAGTCGGCTAGGACTTGGGTCTTCTGCAATTACCTCGGTCGATATGTGAAGTCGTACTCGCTCAGCGTCAGGGACCATTTAGCCAGCCTTCCGGAAGTCTCAGGGTGGCTTAGCATGGTCCTCAGTGGCTGATCAGTCACAACCACGATGGGATGCGCTTGGAAATAGGGCCTGAGGCGCTTAACCGACATTATCAGTGCAAAATTGAGTTTTTTGGAGCAGGTATACCTAATCTCCGCATCACGGAGTATTTTGCTGGTGTAGTACACCGGCTTCTGTGTTCCATCCTGGTCTGTGTGGACAAGGACTGAGCTAACACCCCCCGGGATGACCGCCAGGTAGAGCAGGAGCTCTTCACCTTCTTATAGTCTGGACAGCAGAGGTGGGGAGGTCAGGAACTCCTTTAGCTCTTCTAAGGCCATCTTGCACTCCTCCGTCCAGGTGAAGTCGTGCATCTTGTGCAACGCTTTGAAGAAAGGGAGGCAGCGGTCAGCCGACCTCGAGATGAACCGGCTTAGGGCTGCGACCCTCCCCGTCAAGCGTTGAACCTGCTTCTTGGATGTTGGGTGCTCCATGTCAAGGATTGCTTGGACCTTCTCCGGATTCACTTCGATGCTTCTCTAGGTGACTATGAAGCCAAGGAATTTCCCGACTGCCACCCCAAAGGCGCACTTCGCTGGGTTGAGCTTCATCTGGTGCTTCCAGAGACTGTGAAAGGCTTCTGTGAGATCGACAAAGTGGTCCGAGCTCGGTTTGCTCATGACGAGCATGTCATCCACGTATACTTGCACATTCCTGCCAATCTGGTCCTTGAAGACCTTGTTGACCAAATGTTGGTACGTGGCCCCAGCATTCTTCAGGCCAAAGGGCATCATCCTGTAGCAGTATATCCCCCGATCAGTGATGAAGGCAGTGTGCTCCTCATCTTCTGGGTGCATCCGGATCTGATTGTACCCGGAGAATGCATCCATGAAGGAGAGTAGCCTGTGCCCTGAAGTGGCATCTACCAATTGGTCTATCCTTGGTAGAGGGAAGCTATCCTTCGGGCATGCTTTATTGAGGTCGGTGTAGTTCACACAGATCCTCCACTTGCCATTATTCTTCTTCACCATCACTATATTTGCCAGCCAGCTCGGATACTGTACTTCTCGGACGAAGCCGGCGGTGAGGAGTTTCTCAACTTCCTCGTTGATGGCCGCCTGCCTTTCTAGGGCGAAGCTTCTCTTCTTCTATCAAACCGGTCTGTGCTTCGGATCGATGTTGAGTTTATGGGTAATGACTTCAGGGAGAATACCTGGCATGTTGGTTGCCGTCCAGGCGAATATGTCCGCATTCACTTTCAAGAACTCCAACAGCGGGGCTTTCTCCTCCTCGGGCAGCTGAGCTCCGATCTGCACAGTCTTTGTCTGGTCGGCCCCGAGCTGGTAAGGAAGCAAGCATTCGATCGGGCCTCCCCTGGGGTCCTGGGCCCTCTGGTCGAGCTTGTCCGCTCTGGAGCCCTCATCGGGCACCCGGGCCCCAGGAAGGGTTTGGAAGCAGTGCTGCACTGGTTGGGGCATGCCCCTCATCTCCCCCACACCGTAAGGGGTTGGGAACTGGATGAGCAACCTCTTGGTGGAGATGACGGTGTCGAGGAGGTTGAGCCCAGGTCGGCCCAGAATCACGTTGTAAGGCGAAGGAAGCCTGACAACAGTGAACATCATCATGACGGTGCTCTGCTGAGGTGAGGTCCCGGCAGTGACTGGGAGAGTGATTTCTCCCTCTACCCTTGCGGAGTCTCCCGTGAAACCAACAAGGGGGGTATATACAGGCTTGAGTTGAGTAGGGAAGAGATTCATCCTGGAGAAAGCATCGTAGAAAAGTACATCTGTGGAGCTTCCACTATCTACCATGATGCACATTACAGGATGCTTTGTGATCGTCATCTCAACGACCACAGCATCATTATTTACATTTTCTTCCCCATTTTTCCCTTCCCTCATAAAGGGGAGTACATTCTCAGAGTTTTCTGCCCCCCGGGTTCTCTTGGACGCGCGCTCAGCTCCCTAGGAGATCATGCCCATCGGCTTCTCAATGGGATGGTTGTCGATGGCTGGAACTAGCGGGAGAGCAATGAGCGCCTGGGACTCTACTTGAGGTCTGCCCTCCACATATTTTTCGAGGTAGCCTCTCTTGATAAGCTCTTCGATCTTCCACTTGAGATTGCAGCATTCCTTGGTGTCGTGGTCGTGGTCATGATGGAAGCGGCAGTACTTCGTCTTGTCCCGGGTGAATGATGGCTTCAACGGTGAAGGACGCCTCAGATAAGTCTCACCCTCGATCTCCATGAGGATCTTCGTCCTCGGGGCGAGAAGGGGAGTGAAGTCCCCTTGAGGGACGGGAGCATTCCTCGGCCTCGGTGCTGGTCGGGAGCTCTGAGCTGGCGGTCCCAGCCTCCGCGCCGTAGGCACCTCTGTGGGCGCCGGCCCCTTCAGCCACTTTCCGTCGAGCTCCTACCTCGTACGATCCGCCTCCTTGGCGCGGATGTACTTCTGAGCCCGGAAGAGTAGCTCGGCATAAGTCTTCGGGGGCTTCTTATCAAGCGAATAGGTCAAACGGGAAGTCCTGAGCCCTCGTTTCAGGGCCAGCATTGCAACCGGCTCCTCCAGACTGTAGATCTCCAAGGTAGCAGCTTTGAAGTGGGCTACGTAGTCCCGTAGCGACTCGCGGTCTTGTTGCCTGATGGAGAAGAGGCTGTCCGCCTCGCGTGGTATCCTCCGACAAGCATCAAAATGAGCCACGAACTTCTGCCCCAGCTAGGCAAAGGAGCTAATGCTTTCCGGCTTGAGGCGGGTGAACCACACCCGAGCCGCCTTCCGAAGGGTAGCAGGGAAGGCGACGCACAGAAGGGCGTCAGTGGCCCCTTGGACCCTCATGAGGGCCCGGTAACTTTCCAGGTGGTCCAGGGGGTCGATGGTCCCATCGTAAGGATCCACCTGCGGCATGTGGAACCGACGGGGAACCGACTCCGCCTGGATCTCCTGGGTGAATGGGGGGCGAGCGTCGTAGCCTGCTGGCTCGCTAGCGGAGCCAAGCAAACTCCATCAGGCGAACCGGCGGGCAAACTTCGCCAGCTTGCGGTCATGCTCCTTCAGGCGCTTCTCCGCCATGCGACTGATGGCTTCGTCTGTGGATCCCTCTGCTGAGAGGGGCGGGGAAGGTGACGCGGACGCGCGGTGCCCATGGCAGGGAGCTTTGCCCTTCCTGCCTTGGCGGGGTTTGGGTGCCCCCCGGCCAAGGTGCGGTGAGCAGCTTTCTTTGTCAGTGGAGTTGGCCCGTCGTCGCTTCGTTGGGGCTTGATGGGTACCCTGAGGGCTGTAACTGCCCGCGGCTGCGAAGGCCTCCTGTGAAAGGAATGCAGGCTATCACGGGGTGTTGCGACGTGGGCCGCGGGGGTCTCTGGCTGTTGGTGGGTAGCCAAGGACCGATGCTGGAGCTGGCGCATCGCTGCAGTGAGAGTGTGCATCTGCTGGGCGAGTGCGGTCTGGGTCTCCAATGGGGGCAGTTGAACCGGGGCAGGTAACTCTGTCTCTGGTCCGTGCAGGTTCCCGCAAGAAGGGGATGCCTCCGCACGATTGGGAGAAGCTCCCTTAGCCTAGGTGGTCACCATCCTCCAAATGGACTGGTTAAGCGGGGCCTGAACTGGATCAAGTGTCATTCTACTCGCCCCCCCTTCCTGGCGCGCCAATCTGTTGCTGCCCATATCGCCGTGACCCGTAGCTGCTGATGGCGTCAGGTGTTCCGCGTCCGCCCGCGGGAGGTGCCTCCGGTGCCTTGGGACCTGCAAGAAAGCCAACGTCAGTGACCCGGGCCGAGGATTCCGACGAGGGCGCTTCGATGGTCAAGTCAATGATGATCCATGGGAACAGATCCTCCTAGTCGAGCCCCTCTAGATGAGCTCCACACTAAGAGGAGTGAGTGGAGTGTATGAGAGTGTGAGTGCAAGCTGGGGGATGTGGTGGCCGAGGTGGTCTTGCCCTCCTCTCTGGCCTCTCCCCCCTCTCCTCTTTCTCTTTGTGGTGGTTCTCTTATTGAGAAAATGTTGTTCTCTGGTAATACGAGTGCCGTTACCTCCTTTTTGCTTACTCTGGCTGAGTCTTCTACCTTGGCTTGCCTCGGGGTTCTCCCATGCTGTTAGGCAAGTACGACGAGGTATCGTGCCATAGACGAGACTCCTTCTTTATTGGATAGCTGGGAAAGCTTCCACATGCCTCTGACATTCCTTTTATTTGCCCTTCCTAGAAGCTTGGTAGGATCTCGACTGTTGTGCCGCTGCTCTCGAGAACCGCGCTCCTTGGTGGGATCATTTCTCCGGTCGTACGGCAGGTTGGTGGAGGGCATGGTACCTTGATGTGAGCTTCCTTTCTTTCTGGTATGAATGGCGGCCGTGGGCAATAATGGCGACATGGCAGGTGTTGTCGTACGGTCCTCGGGGGGCACGCTACTGTTCTCGGGGGGGAATGTGCTGCTCCCTTGGTGGTTGGTACTTTGTTTCGTGTTGGGGGCTGAGCTGGGAAGATGGGGCCTGCTTGCAGCGGACCTGTCTCGTGGTGGCTCGGCTGTGCAGAGGAGGGCCGAGCTCGGTGCTGAACCAGTGGGGCCCAGCGTTGACCGAGCTCGGACCGGCAGAGGTGGACGAGGTGCGCCCAGCCCAGGGGACCCGGCCTTGAGTGGGCTCCACGTGGTGGAGGAGGCTTGAGCTTAACTCCAGGCCACGGGGCCTGACCTCAGGCTTGGAAGATCTACATCTGGTGGGGCTTGAGCTCGGCTCCGACCTAGGCATCCCGACTTGGCGGGTACCGACCTGGCGGAGAGCGGAGCCCGACTTCGATGGGTGGCTCTGTTGACATCGGGGAGCCCTGCCCGGCGAAGGAGCCTATGAGGGGAATCTAGCGCGGCATCCGATGAGGGCTCCACGTTAGGATCCTTGGCCACGTCAGCGATCTGGTCACATCAACTATAATTACATAACCATTTGTTTAATACCATTTGTATTTTCATTATTTTGTAAAAATTCTTTATTAAATAAATTTAGAAAAGCATCAAAATAAATTTAATAATTATTGTTGCCTCCAAGATCATCGTGGTCCGTAGCTGAGGTCGAGGTTGGAACTCACCGCCATCTTACGGGATCCTGCTCGATCATCCGAACCTGCAAAATAGAGTTAGTGACCCGTGCCGGGGATTCCGGTGGGGGCACTCCGACGCTCAAGTCAGTAATGATTCAGGGAAACAGATCCTCCTGGTCAAGCCCCGAGTATGGACTCCATGCTAGGAAGAGAAGTTGAAAATGACAGAGTGCGAGCGGGCCGAGCACAAATTGCAGGAGTGATAGTAGAGGAAAGCTTGAACTGGATGGCTGTGTCCGTCTAGACCTCTCTTGGGGGTTTCGCGGTAGCCTCGAGTGTTATCTTCCTATGCGCTGCTCCATTCTTGCTCGTTGGACCTCACTCGTCTGAAACTTAGCTTGAATATGTGCGTGCGTCTTACCTCGTTTGAATCTAGGAGACCTCTTTTTGCTAGGGCGTTGCCTGCCGCTTACCTCGGGATCTTCCCCATGCTTATGGGTGCGTGCGGTGATGTTTCGTGCCATGGACGGGTTGTCTTTCCATTCTGGTGATATGGAAGCGACCGTTCGTGCTGACATTCCTTCTGGTCGCTCCCTTTTGGGCAACTTTGCAGGATCTCGATCGACGGGCCGCCGCCTCCTAGATCCAGATCTACTGGTTGACTTCCAATTTCAGAGGGTGCAAACGGTTGGTGGAGAATACAGAGCCTCGATCGGATAATTCCTTCAATTCTGGTGCAAATGGTTGCTTGGTCACCATCAAGGCACGGCAAGCATCTTTTCGTGGTCCTCGGGCGTCGGGTCGTCGTCCTGGTAGAGCAGTAACCTCCTTCAGCAGCAGATCTCTTTGTTCGAGGTGGAGCCGATCTGGAGAGGCAGAGCTCGACTTCAGCCTCAGCGTCTCGATCCGAAGGGAGCACGGTCGGGCGAAGGAGGGCGGAGCTCGACTTCAGCCTTGGCATTTCGACCCGAAGGGAGTGCGGTCGGGCGAAGGAGGGCAGAGCTCGACTTCGACCTCGGCGTCTCGACTCGAAGGGAGCACGGACGGGCGAAGGAGGCGGAGCTTGACTTCGGCCTCGGCGTCTTAACCTGAAGGGAGCGCGGCTAGGTGAAGGAGTCCGGGCTAGGATGTGCCATGTGGCAACTTTATCCGATGTGGCATCCGACTGAGGTCCCACGTCAGCGATCCCGCCATATTATTTGCCCCCACTCCCAAGGCCCGTTGGCACGTGGCACTTGGGACAAAGGGAGTAATTACGGTGTTGACATGGAAAGGCAAAGATCCGGCGCAATAATAACCACGATCATTGGCGCTTCGCGAGACGGTTTCTTTAAGCTAGTGCGGAAGAGCCACGTGACCACGTCCGAGGAGCAGTTATTGCTGGCACGGAATTCAGAGTAGCCATGGTCAAAGCAGGATGTCCCACTCATCGATGGTCGGCATGTGGTGCTAATCTGTCGGTGGAGATGTTGTAACGGTACGGTTGGCATCGGGTCACTTTGAAATGAAAGGCTGATTTCTTTCAAAACATCTATTCTTTCGAATCTCGCATGCCCGCCATCGTACCCAAGTCTTCTCTTCTCCTCCGGCCATCTTAGACTCCCCCAGGAACCAGGTTTGTCTCTTTCTTCCTCCATCTCCCAGCAGAGCAGAGCTTTTATTTTGAGTTTAGGGTCTTCTCAGACATAGTCCGTCTTCCTCCTTTCCTTGAGCTTTCATCTTCTTCAACTCTTTAGATGTCTCATTTCGGTCCCAACTTCCGTCCCTTGACCAACCAGGCCGAGGTGGGGCCTTCTGTGCCGAGGCCACCTTCCTCCGATGAGGAGAGGGAAGAAGAATGCTTCGAGTTTAGTAGGAGGCGTCCCCCTACCGGGATAGTCATTAGGGAGCCCAGAGCCAGCCCCCCTCCTCCTCCTCCATCTGAACCCACCCCTGAACTTGCTCGGTCAACAGGTCCTGGCAGGATTGCTTCGACAATCTCTGCTGAGGAACTGGGGACCATCCGGGATGTCTATGGCATCCCATACTCCGTCCGGCTCTTGATCCCGTGACCGGCAGAACAGGTCACCTCCAGTGGCCTGGGCTAGATCGCCCTTTATGAGGAGACCTTTGCAGGGGGACTTCGGTTCCCCTTTCACCCTTTTTTCCTTTCGGTCCTGAGCAATTACCACCTCGTCCCGAATGCTATAAGGACCATTTTTTGCTTCATAGTACTCTGCCATTTCCACGAGATTGTAGCCCGTTTTTTCCTGTTCAAGGCCTTTTTCATCCTGAAACACCATCCTTCTGAGGAGGGGTGGTGGTTTATCTCTTCTCGCCCGAAGGGCATTAAAATTGAACTCCCCTCTTCCATCAAAGGGTGGAAGAGCAAATTTTTCTTTGCAACCATTAGGGGATCGACTGGGTTTGGAGTGACCCATATCGATCTTCTATCCGAAATTCTGCGATCGAAGCAGCTGACCGAGAGATCTACGAACAGCTCTGCACCACCTAGATTCCTTTCATCAAGGTTTTGTTGTCAGAGCAGAACCTTTCCGAGGCCGAGGTCGATCCAACGAGAGAATTGGGTCAATTCGGCTCGAACTTTTCTCCTTGTGCCTCTTACTCTGTTTCTCCAGACTTGGGATTGACATTGCCTCTTCTATATGCAGGTATGAAGTTCTCGGTGGACGACCTGCTCTCGATCACCAGGAAGAGACCTCCATCGGAGTTGGTTGAAGAATCCTCCTCGAAGAGGGCTCGCGACAAGAGCACGGTGGTGGCCGCTCCTGCCGCGCTAACTGTGTCGAGGAGGAGGGAGGCCGAGACCGTCCCTGGATGAGGAGGAGGGGCAGTTAAAGTGAAGCCCGAGCTGGGCCAGAGGGTAGCTGAGCTCATGGTAGAGCGACTGAGGTGGCGAGACCCAGTCCCGGCCCCGGAGCTCGAGATGGTTGTCTGGGCCAAGGCCGCTGCCGCAATCATCGTCGTAATGTCTCCTACTCCCTGGAGGTCATTGTTGTCGAGGAGGAGGAAGTGCAAGGGGGAATAGAGCCGGTGCCACGAGCACCGTCCGAGGGGGCACCTAGCTCCCACCATGCCCTCGAAGCCTCTTCTGCTGGTGGAGTAGGCGACTCCACTTCTAGGGTGACTAAGAGAGATAGGGACTACCGCCGAGTCCCATTTAAACTTGCACCGAATGTCTCCCTGGTCCGGGACCAAGGGCTAGCGGAGCACATGATGGATTTTGCAATCCAATCATGCGACCGGCGGGAAAAGGCCGGAAAGCTGCTGGGGGACGCGATTGGCAGCACATTCCCCCAGCTCTTCTCGGTAAGTAACTTCGTCCTCTTAACTTCTTCCTTCTTTCTTGTACTGATTGCCGGGATTTCCTTTGGTGCAGCTTGATGCTGGGCTCCTCTTAATCAGAGATTGCTGCAAGAATTGGCTGAAAAATGACCGGCAACAGGCAGCGGAGCTCGAGTTTTTGAAGACCGAGTTGAGAGAGAAGAACGACGTCTCGTGGGAGCTTAGTCAAAATAATAAGGAGCTTTATAAGGAGCTCAAGAGTGCTGAGAGACACTCAAAGGAGCTCCAGGAGAGCTTGGACCGGGAGCGAAGTCGGTTAAGGAGCAAGACTGAGGAGCTCACAGCCACTAAGAAAAGGCTGACTGAGCTCAATGCCAAGGCCGTCCGACAGAAGGGGCGCGTTTAGTCTCTCCAGGCCGAGCTGGAGGCGGCCAGGGAGAGGCTAATCGCCGCTGAGAAGAGGGTCATCACTGTTGAGAAGGAGGCAGCAGTGGTGGCTGAGTCGGTAGAGGCGGTGAAGAAGTAAGCCGCCGAGGCAAAGAAGGAGACTGAGGAGGCCGTGGCAAGGTACAGGGCCTCGGAGGAGTTCGTCGAGTTCCATGAGACGGCGTTGGACTCCTTCTACAAAGGCTTCATGTATCTCCGCTCCAGGGTGGAGGACTTTATCATAGACAAGGGTTGAAGCCTCCTCAGATATCCCAAGGCTTCGGACGTGGAGTTAGCACCAGATTCGGGGACCACTGAGGAGCCGGTCGTAGACTCCGAGCCTGCTCTGCTAGCGATGGCCATCGAAGCTGAATCTACACAGCCTGAGGCCCTGAAGGATGACATCCTAGCGGAGCACGGTCACAGGAAGGGGCTGTCTGAGTAATTCCCCTTTGTATTTTTCTTTTCTTTGCTTTTGACCTGGGCTACCCAGCGTGTGGGGGCCCAGAAGCAGTTGTGTCAAATAGTTGGATTTTCATGAAGTAACTTCTTCCAGACACTTCGGCTCAGAACTCCTTCCTTCTTCCTCTTCTCTTTTCTTCTTTCTTCTTCTTTTTTTTTTATGTGATGAAGTTAGAGAGAAGTTTCACAAGTTGCCGAGTTGTTTCCACTTTGTTCCTAAATGCTTCGGAAGTGGATGAATGTTTCTGAGTGCCGGAGCGTTGGGCTCGAAGCTTCAGTGCCGGAGAGCCGGGCTTCGGGTTTGAGTGCTGGAGAGCTGGGCTTCTAGGCTTGAGTGCCGGAGAGTGTGGGATCTGAGCTTGAGTGTTGGAGAGCTGGGCTTCCAGGCTTGAGTGTCGGAGAGCGTGGGATCCGGGCTTGAGTGCTGGAGAGCTGGGCTTCCAGGCTTGAGTGTCGGAGAGCGTGGGATCCGGGCTTAAGTGCCGGAGAGCTGGGCTTCCAGGCTTGAGTGCCGGAGAGCGTGGGATCTGGGCTTGAGTGCTGGAGAGCATGGGATCCGGGCTTCATTGCCGGAGAGCTGGGCTCTAGGACTTGGTGCCGAAGGACTGGACTCTGGGCTTCGGCGTACCGGGCCTTGGGCCGGGCAGCGACATCCCTGCAAGGCAAAAACGATTTGCACAAAAGGGGATCTTTATTATTATTAGGAAAAGGCCTTACATTACTGATAGTATTCTCTCAAGTTGCAGGCATTCCATGTCCGCGGGAATCTGGCACCGTCCAGAATCGCGAGATAATAAGCCCCATGCGAGAGGGCTTCGACCACCTTGTAGGGGCCTTCCCAATTTGGCGAGAGCTTGCTGCATCTCGAGGTTGGGATGCCTCAGCTCGACGCAGCACCAGGTCACCGGGGCGGAAGACCTTCGCCTTCACTCGCACGTTGTAGTACTGAGCTACACACTATCGGTAAGCTGCCATCCAAAGTTGGGCCTTATCTCTAGTTTCCTCGAGGAGATCCAGGTTGAGGAGAAGGTGTGCCGGGTTCTCTGCTTTGTTGTACTGCTGTATTTGCAGTGTGGGCACATCGAGTTTGATTGGGATAACGGCTTCTATGCCGAAAGTGAGGTTGAAGGGCGTTTCATCCGTTGCCATCCTGGGCTTTGTGTGGTAGGCCCAGAGAATTCTGGGAAGTTCTTCTGCCCACCTGCCCTTGGCTTGGTCTAGCCTGGTCCCGAGTCCCTGGAGAATGGTCCGGTTGGTCACCTTGGCCTCTCCATTGGTCTGGGGATGAGCGATCGAGGTGAAGTGGTGCTGGATGCCGAGCTCGGCACAAAACTCTTCGAACTCCCGGTTGTCAAACTACCACCTTGTTGCCTAGAGAGCAACCCAAGAGGGGGGGTGAATTGGGTCTCTAAAAAATTTAAAGCTAAGTTTGATAATACAAGTAGCAAACTTCACAAGACAAGATATGCAATTCAATTCAACAAGGTACTAAGATTTAAGTGCAATACTCTAAAGTAATAGTGCAGCAAAAATTAAAAGCAATAAGCAAGAATGTAAAGAGTAAGGAGGGAGAGAACAAGCAATCACAAACACAACAAGCTATAGTAGTTCGGTGCCAACAATACACCTACATCCACTCCCCAAGATTCCCTTGAAAATTCACTATAATCAAATGATTACAGTCGATTAGTTTTCCGGGCTCACTAATCAAAATTCTGACTTATTTTACAAGGCTCACAAGTCACAACCTCACTTGATTTTCTGGGCTAACCAAGAACCTAATTGGTTTTTACAAGGCTAACAAAAACCTTCCTTGGTTTTCTGGGCCAACCAAGAACCTTAGTAGTTTTGCGGGCTAACCACCAACCTAATTGGTTTTCAAGGCTTACCAATAACCTCACTTGGTTTTTCAATAGGCTAACCAATAACCTTTACAAGATATAAGGTAGAGAAATAAAGAATCAATGTAAGCTTTCAATAATAAAGCAAATAAGTCGATGTAGCTTGATGTAGTGTTGCTTTGCTCTTGTTGAAGCCTTTTGAATGCCCAAGATTGAATGATCTTCAATGCTCTTGATGGCTTTGAATGCTTGAAGGCTTCCTTTAGCTTGTAAGTGGTTGAACCTTGAATGAATAGGAGTTAAGGCTCTTCTCTCTTCTTTTCTCTCTAAACTCTTTAAGATATTCAATGCATACATTCTTGATTTGATTTGGAGCCTTTATATACCTTTCCAAGCCCTCAAAATCGAAATATAGCCATTACACTTGAAAAACTAGCCGTTGGGGGCATTTGGGATGAGTTCTGTTTTTGAAAAAACTAGCAATTACTGTTGCCAGAACTCCATGTGTCGACACTTTCTCTTCATGTGTCGATACATAATGTCGACCCATATTCTTCTTGAGTCGACACAAGTTCAAACTGCTCCATTCAGATTCTCTAGAAAAATCAGTTGAGTCGACACATTCTTAGTTGAGTCGACACCTTGAGTCGACACATTGTATCCATGTATCGACACATCAACTATTCCTTCAACTTCTACAAGTTCTGTGGCTTGAAAGTCTCAGGTGATGTGTTGATCCATGTGTTGACACTTTGAGTCGACACATAAAGTCCATATGTCGATACTTGATCTATGCCATTTAAAACTTTGTAGCGTACCGGCCTGAGTCGACACTTCTTCTTAATGTGTTGACACATCATGTCATGTGTCGACACCTTGAGTCGATAATTCATTAAAAAATTATAGAAATTGCTAAACTTGTACTGGAACATGTTTCCATTTGCCTTAGTCATACATTCAACCATTTCTATGAGTGTCCAAGTCTTGTTTTGAGCAATCATTTTATTCAACCTTGGTTCTTCAACATAAATGTGCTTCTTCAAATTTTGTGAGCATCATTTCAATGAAAACACATTTAAAGCAAATCATTAGTCCTCAAATTATACTTAACTATTTTTCTTATCATCAAAATCAATTAGTGAAGTCAACAATCTCCTCCTTTTCGATGATAACAAAACCTTTAAATATAAATTGCTTTAAAGGTAAAGCTTTAAGAGAATTGTTTAAGGTGCACAATATTGAAAGCATCAAATATATATCAATCATTACTTGCATTAAAGATATAATCATTTAGACCATAAGTAAGAGAATTAGAGCTTGTTGCAAGATTAGAAAGTATCAGAACTTTGATATACATTTAAATTCATAGAGTGCATGTATCATGATACTTTACAAAGAAATTTCAGCAATCAACAAAGCTCCCCCTGAATCAATGATTCATAACAAAATTTATAAAAAATCTTTTCTAACATTGAAAGAGGGTTTTTTTTTAATGATTAAATTCATTTCGAAAGGATTTTTATTGAACATAAAGTAAGGCTCCCCCTTTCTTAAGGAACTTTGTAAATGATTTTCAGGTTTTTCAAAAATCCTTAAGGTTAAAAGTTACTCCCCCTTTACTTTTGAAAGGTAAACACATTTATACTTAAATCTCACTAAATTACTCCCCCTTTTTGTTATCATTAAAAAGGTAGGAAAAAAACATACAAGATATATCATAGAGTTTATAAATTTATTTTTGAAACTACTCACTCTTTTTCTTTAGGAAATACATTCAATAAAGAGTGAAGATATAGAATTATAAGAGCAATTCAAAATATAATATTCAATCTCATCAAACACAAAGATAAGGGGATTCAAAAAGTTTTTCATATATGTCAGGAACTTGTACATCAAGTACACAACAAAGGTAAAAGTACATATAAGCATAAATGTAAACTATTTAGAAGTATAAAATTATATAGAAGTACATCAATATCCTAATCCTCATCCATCGAGCCATCAGAAGATGAACCAATCTCAATCGGTCCGGTATCAGAAGAAGATCGAGCTCGCGGCCATTGTGATCGAAGATCTCGAAGTCTGGTCCTGGTCGGTTAAGGAGGGGTACGGCATCCACATCCTCTGTGACGAATATAGGTCCGACCTCTGACTGAAGCAGTAGAAGTAGGAGCTACGTCCTCATGCAGGAACTGAACTGATCGGATCAATCAACTCAGCAACATCTGGAGAAGGAGTGCGATCAAAAGTAGGACCGGAATCAAGATACTGAAAGCTGGGTGTGTAGAACCCAAGCTCTCGAGTGACTGATGAAGTATGAAGGATAGGAGTATCGAAAGTAGGTGTAACAGCTGATGATACAGGCGTATCAAGAACAATAATATCAACTGTGGAAGGTATCGGGGTATCTACACTGGATATATCAAAAGAGGGTGTCTCAATGATAGGTGTATGAATGTCAGGAGAATCAACAATAGGTAAATCAATAACATGTATATCAATAATAGGACTAAGAATAGGAATAGGAACTGGAACTGGAGTGTGATCAACCAATCTGGAAGGAGAGGGTGGATCAGGAATTGGGACAGGTGAGAAGGATGGGTCAACAATAGGGCTCGCAGGCACATCATCCATCACCTCCGCAACTGGCTTTGACATAGGATCAGCAATGTCAAAACGGTTTGAGTCAGTCTCCACGTCTCCATCAATATCTCCAATAACAGTATCTCCATCTCCAATAGTAGTCTCAACACTAGTATCGATATCAGCAAGGTCATCAGCTGGTGCTGGGGCAGGTACATCAACAGAAGCAGTAATAGTGTCTGCAACAGGAGCACTCATCGAAGATCTGGACAGTGCTGAGAGAATAGCTGAAATGCCATCTCTAAGATCAATGTGACTCTCTCTCGTCTCAGCAATAAAAATGTCTAGACGTTGCCTCATGATAAATACATCGATCTCTATGCGTCTGACTCTGTCCTCTAAGGTATCCGAAGTACCAGGAGTCTCTGTCTGCGCTGACTATGGCTGGGCAGATGTAGAAGGATCAGGCTGAGCTGGCTAAGCTGGCTGTGCTGCCATCTCAGGCTGTGTCTCGCTCGGTCCAGCCTCACCTAAAAGAATCTGCTCCTCCTCTACTATGTCCTCATCAATATCAGCTCTATCCTCGGCCTGACCTGATATCCTCCGTGTCCACTGGCCTCGGACCAAATGATAACCCATGCGATGCAACGACCTGATGTCATATATATCGATATGGATTAAAGTACGATAATGCTCATCCTGGAAGCTGACTCCATACTCCCGAAACAGTATTGTCAATCCCATGCCATAAGGCAAGCAGATCCACTGACTAGACGACGCCTCAGTAATCTGATGAACCATCAGAACAGGAAGACAAATCAGCGTCCGCTGAATCAGTGAGACCATCACCAGCAACTCCCGCTCAGTGATATAGTCAAATCGACCGGTCTTCGGTAAGAGAATCCGGGCAACTATATGATGTAGCAGTCTCATCTCTGCAGACAACCTTGAATGATGCAGAACGGAAGCTCTAATACCAAAAATGATGCAGAGCGAAAGCTCTGATACCAAAAATGATGCAGAACAAAGAACAAAGAAGTGTATGCGGAAGTAAAATTAAGATTAATTCTTTTTTTTTTATATATTTTAGAAATTGGCTTCGACTCAAAGTAAAGTTAAACTAAGTTGATGGAAACTAGGTAAGGATTGAAAGCACAATTTAGAAGAAGCTAAGTTATCAGAATAGTTCAGAAGTAACGGATCGCTGGGGGTTGAGAAACTCCCAGACCTAGGATTTCGCTCTGAACTTTCAACAGGACAGAAATAAAGAGAAGAGATGGTTTACCAACCAGACAGTGATCTCACAGAATTTGGGTGGAAGAACTCTCTTGAGCAGATTGTTGGATCCTCAGATTCGGCTATCTTCGCAATGGATCCTCCAATACTGGTCTCGTGGCTGGGTCAGCTTCTCCTGGACTCAAGATCTGGGAAGAAGAAAAACAAGTGATGGATTCAGAGACTCAGGGAAGGATTTACCAGTTCGAAGAACTTGAAGGCTGATGTCGCTGAGATCCGGATTCTCTTGAAGGCTGATTCGACTCCCTCTGGAAAGAGCTTTGGATCTGAAGTATCCGGACTGTAGCTGGATGCTGGTGGTCGGCCTGGACTTGGAGAGAGAGGCCGTGGGAGGTGGGATAGGCTAGGGTTTGGTGGATTGAAGTGGATGGTGGGCGGCTAGGGTTTTGGAGTAGAAGTGGCTAACCTAGGGTTTGGGTTTTGGAGATCTCACACCTCCTCAAGGTTCCTGGGGAACCCGGATTTACTCCCTCATGGAGCTCAACACTTGGATGCAAGTGCGGAAGAGAGAAAACACAGAGTTTGCTCACTAAAAAAAATTGGTTTCATTCATCTGATTTATTAGAACTTACAAAGGGATTTTAATTTATAGGACATTACAAGAGAATAGGGTTTTACATCTTCCCATGTGGGACTAAAGGAGGGGATCTTCAAATTAGGATTGTAGGATCAATCCCTACTCATATGGCTGGCTAAATAATTCCAAAGATGATTGAGGCTTCAAAAAAGGAAAGTGGGTGGCGCCTCCTTGTCTTGACCTCCAAGAAAATTATTTTTTTCCTTCTATGCTTGGCCTTATCTGGAAGTGTTTGGGCGCCTCTTAACCTTGCCCTCCAAGAGAAAATTTGTTTCCTTTTATATCTGGCTTTAGTTGGAATGACTAGGGCGCCTCCTAACCTTGCTCTTCAAGAGAAATCTCCTTCCTTCCATGGCTCAACCCTTTTTGGATACCTCCTTTTCTTTCTCCCCAAGTTATGGCTCTTTCTAACTTTGTTTTGAGTATTTTTGGCAGGTAATGGGCGCCTCCTTGAAGTTCTTTCCAAGAGAATTTCTTCCCTTTCATAGTTTGGTTCTTTTGGGAATGTCTTGGACCGCCCCCTTGATTTGTGGACCCCTGGTGGATTTCTCCTCAATTGGTGCATGAGAGAAAGGAGCTGCTATCTATGGTGTGGGGACCAAAGCCTGCTGGATGGAGATGTGGCGCCCCCTGGACTCAGGCGTATGGCTGGGAGTGTGGCTGGGAGTGTGGCGCCCACTTGCTTGGCCTTGGGAGAAAATGTAACACCCCAGGTTGAAGCCCTAGTCCACTACTGAGTCAACATGACTCAACAAAATAAAAATGCATGTAATATAGACTCAAGCTAAAATTGAGTTGATCAAGTCAACCCTTATTACAAGCCAAAAAACCTAATTCTTCGGGCAAGGTTAATCAGAGATCCAGATGGAGCTCTGAAGTCTTCTTCTGAGTCTGGTGCCCGCACCATTAAAGCTGGAATAGTGGCTCCCTCTGGTAAGATATTGGACTAAAAAATACATTGGAGACCACTAACTCGGTCCATCAGGCTATCAATAACTGATCCAGTCATGGGTATATCCCACACTCGGCTCAAAATCTCTGAAGTGATGGAGATATCCCGTCCTCTGACCTAAGCAATCCAGCCATCAGACCCTCGGGCAAGTGAACCGTAGAACTCTCTCATCAGCCCTGGGTAGTATCTCTAGCTGAGCGAACAAAAAGTAACCAATCCAGCATGTGTAATCCAATCTCCAATCCTGAAATGCTGTTGGTCTAAGAAAGAAAAGTCCACTCGGCATCCTCCAACCACTATCTTGGAGCTCATCCGGCTAGAAGGTGCAAACAACGGTTGTGTAGGCGGATCCGGAGCTCTAGACTCGTGTCGTGCCTTCGTTCTCCACTCTTCTTCATGCTGTGACTGACGAGGTCGGCAAACGACTTGTTTGCAAGGACCCATTATCAAGAATCAAAGATTTGGCAAAGTTTGTGGTGGAAGAAAGAGGGTTTCTAGGATTTAGGAGCTAAAACCTAGGAGATCCAACAAACACGGCCACCGATCTTCCAAATCCAAGAAAACGGTGGGTAAAAGCAAGGAAATGAGTGGATGAATAGGATGAATACTTGGAATTGAAGTGTCGGCTCAAAGGAGAAAGAAATTTAGAAAAAAAATGGTTCAAAAACCCCATAAATCTCAGTTTTCTGTCGGTCATGTGTCGGCTCACGCATGTGTCGACACATTTTGGTGTCGACACATGATGTGTTGACACATCAACTTAAAAGCTGAAAAGTTGGGAATTTCTTTGAATGATCAAAATCAATTCAAATAACATGTTTTTGGAGTCAAATTAATAATGATTAATCATGATTTATTATAAATAGGGTTGAATAGATCTAATTTGAGTCAAATTGAGGGAAGGATTTAATCAAATGGATTGATGATCCCAAGCTCTCTTCTAATCATACAGAATCGATTTTCCAGAAGAGGTTTAATCAAAATATCAGCTAATTGAAATTCAGTACAGATAAATTCAAGCAAAACATCATTGTTTTCTACATGATCTCTAATAAAATGATGCTTAATTTCAATGTGCTTACTCCTAGAGTGTTGAACAGGATTTTTAGTCAAGCAAATAGCACTGGTATTATCATATTTAATAAGAGTTCTAGCCAACTTGATTCCAAAGTCTTCAAGTTTTTGCTTAATCTACAGGATTTGAGCACAACAACTTCCTGCTGCAATATACTCAGCCTTAGCTGTAGATAGTGCAACCAAAGTTTGTTTCTTGCTAAACCATGAGATTAAGTTAACCCCAAGAAATTGACAAGTTCTACTAGTACTCTTTCTATCTAATTTATAACCAGCAAAGTCTGCATCAGAATATCCAATCAATTCAGCAGAAGAATTTTTGGAATACCATGAATCAATACTAATAGTACCAGACAGATATCTAATAATGCGCTTAACAGCCATGAGATGTGATTCCTTAGGTTCAGACTGATATCTATCACACATGCAAATACTGAACATAATATCTGGTCTACTAGCAGTCAGATACAGTAAAGAGCCTATCATGCATCTGTATAATTTCTGATCTACAGATTTACCATGCTCATCTTTATCAAGTTTACATGAGGGGCTCATAGGCGTACCTATTGGTTTAGTAGTCTCCATCCCAAATTTTTTGATAATTTCTCTTGTGTACTTAGCTTGGTTGATAAAGATACCATCTGAAGTTTGCTTGATCTGGAGTCTGAGAAAAAAATTTAGTTCATCCATCATACTCATCTCGAACTCACACTGCATAAGCTTAGCAAACTCTTGACAAAGAATTTTATTAGTAGCACCAAAAATGATGTCATCAACATATATTTGTACTACTAATAAATTATTATTTTTTCTTTTCAAAAATAGTATTTTGTCAACATTTCCTCTAGAAAATTTATTTTCAATAAAAAATTCGCTTAACCTTTCATACCATGCTCTAGGTGCTTGCTTCAATCCATAAAGTGCTTTGTGTAATTTAAAAACATGCTCAGGATGTGCATGATTTTCAAAACCAGGTGGTTGTTCAACAAAGACCTTTTCATTTATAAAACTATTTAAGAAAGCACTCTTAACATCCATTTGAAATAATTTGAAGTTCATAAAACAGGCAAATGCTAACAATAGTCTAATTGCTTCAAGTCTAGTAATAGGAGCAAAAGTTTCATCAAAGTCAATCTTTTCCTCCTGATTGTAGCCTTTAGCAACCAGCCTAGCTTTATTTATAATGACAATACCAATTTCATCTAATTTATTCCTAAATATCCATTTAGTGCCAATAATTGAAACATTAGATGGTCTTTCTATAAGTGTCCAAACATTATTTCTATCAAATTGGATTAATTCTTCTTACATAGCATTGATCCAATTAGAGTCTTTTTCAGCTTCTTCAAAACATTTAGGTTCTACTTGAGATACAAAAGCAATATAATCACATTCATTTCTAATAGAAGCTCGACTTCTTACCCCTTTAGATGAATCACCTAAGATTAATTCTTTAGGATATCCATGAGCATACCTCCACTCCTTAGGTAGATCTTGATACATTGGAGTGTCATCTTCTTTCTCATCCTTGTCTTGTTCTTCTTCATTTGGTTGAGCTTGATCATTCAGTGTCAGCTTCTGAAGTTTATCAGCACCTGCACAATCATCAAATGTATCCTCTTTTCTCAAGGACTTATTAGAATATTCTTCAAATACAACATGTACTGACTCTTCTACAACTAAAGTCCGTTTGTTAAATACTCTGTATGCCCTGCTTGATGTAGAGTATCCTAAGAAGATACCTTCATCAGACTTGGCATCAAACTTTCCTAGATGATCTTTTCCATTGTTCAAAACAAAATATTTACAACCAAAAATTCAAAAATATTTCAAAGTTGGTTTTCTTTGGTTCCAAAGCTCATATGGAGTTTTCTTTAAAATAGGGCGTATCAAAACTCGATTCAAAATATAATAGGCTGTATTTATAGCTTCAGCCCAAAAATATCTTAACAAATCATTTTCACAAAGCATAGCGCATGCCATTTCTTCTAAAGTATGATTTTTTCTTTCTACTACCCTATTCTGCTAAGGTGTTCTAGGTGTAGAAAAATTGTGTTCTATACCTTTTTCATTACAAAAGTTTTCAAAATCTTGATTTTCAAATTCGGTTCCATGATCACTTCGAATACAAACAATTGAAATGCCTTTTTCATTTGAAACTTTTCTATAAAACTTTACGAATATAGAAAACGATTCATCTTTTTGTGCTAAAAAGAAAATCCAAGTAAATCTCGAAAAATCATCCACAATGACTAATCCATATCTCTTGCCTCATAAACTTGATGTTCTAGTTGGTCCAAAGAGATCCATATGAAGTAGTTCAAGTGGCCTACTAGTAGTTACAAATCCTTTTGGTTTGAAAGAAGTTTTGACTTATTTTTCAAATTGACATGTTTGGCAAATTCTATCTTTTTCAACACAAATTTCAGGTAAATCTCTAACTAAATTCTTTTTACTAAGTTTTGAAATGAGATACATACTAGCATGCCCTAACCTTCTATGCCATAACCAACTAGTCTCTTCCTTGGTAGAATTCATTGCAACAAGGCATTCACCATTAGGTAAAGATAGATCATCAAGATCTACTAAATAAATATTTTCATGCCTTTTTCCAATGAATTATACTCCATTTACATCTGTACTAGTAATCATGTAATGTGATGATTTAAAAATTACTTGAAACCCTTTATCGCAAAATTGACTAATGCTCAAAAGATTATGCTTTAAACCATCTACTAACAGTATATTACTAATACTATTGGAAGGAGTTATGTGAACCTTACCAATATCAATGATTTTTTCTTTACCATTATCACCGAAAGTCACACTTCCTCCATTCAAAGCTTCAAGAGAAGTGAATTGCTTCACATCTCCAGTCATGTGCCTTGAGCAACCACTGTCAAGATACCAAACTCGTTTATTTTCCTTGGTTGCAAGACACACCTGCAATATGATCAAGCTTTGACTTTAGGTACCCAAGCTAACTTGGGTCCTTTCAGGTTAGCATTCAAATTGGTTCCTTTTGGAACCCACACTTTATCAAAAGACATGATTTTTCTAAAATTACATTGATATAATTTATGACCTAATTTTCTACAAGTAAAACAAGTAATACTGAATGATGCAGGCACAAAAAAGTTTTTGAAATACTTTTGTTGCTTTTGTGGTTTATATCCTAAACATGCCTTGTTAAAAACAGCTCTTTGATTATTTAAAAGTAAATTCAACTTTTCTGAACTATAAGTAAATTTATCAACAAAAGATTTTAATTTTTCAAGTTCATTTTTGTGTTTAGCATTTTTAAGTTCTAAATCCTTGTTTTTCTTTAAAAGCTCATTGTTAGAAACAATTTGTTTAGGCCTTTTTAAAACTTCATTTTCCATAGCAAAAGCATTATTTTTCTTTTCTAAAATATCTAGTTTAGATTTCAAAGCACTAACATCATTTAGTAAAGAGTTATTTTCTAAAGAAAAACAGTTTGCATGCTTTTTCAGTTTCTTATTTTTAGATAAAACTAATTTATAATCATGCATAAGCTCTTCGAAAGCACTTCTAAGTTCATCAAAAGTAAAATCAACTTCAGACTCGGAACATACCTCTTCATTGTCCTGATGTGCCATGAAGCAGAGATTTGTAATTTCTATCTACTCTTCTTCTGAACTGGAGTCTTCGCTATCACTCCACGTGGCCATCATTGCTTTCTTCCTTAGTTTTTTCCTTGATTTCTTGAGGAGAGGACAATCAAATTTGTAATGTTCCGGCTTCTTGCACTCAAAGCATATCGGTACTTCCTTCTCCTTTTCTTTTTCCTTTTCTTTTTCCTTTTCTTTCTCTTTTTCTTTTTCCTTTCCCTTTTCCTTGGATTGAAATTTCTTCTTGTAGGAAAACTTCCTCCTCTTCATGAATCTTCTAAACTTACGAGCAAGGAGGGCTTCTTCACCTTCTTCTTCTTTTTCATCTTCGGACTCATCGATCGAGGATTCTTCTTGAATATTAGACTTGAAAGCAATCCCCTTCTTCTTCTTGTCCATGTCCGTTGATTTTTGTTTTAGATTTAGCTCATAAGTCATGAGCGATCCGACTAGCTGCTCAAGAGGTAGCTTGTCCACTTCCTTTACTTCTTGAATTGCGGTCACCTTTGGATCCCACGATGTTGGTAGTGACCTAAAAATTTTATTCACAAGATCAGCATTAGATATGACTTTACCAAGACTTCTTATAGCATTTACAATATTTGTAAAATGTGTATACATATCAGTGATAGATTCATTTGGTTCTATCCGGAACATCTCATATGTGTGTACTAACATATTGACTTTAGTGTTCTTCACTTGATCGGTACCTTTATGGGTAACTTTAAGTATGTCCCATATTTTTTTGGCGGACATGCATGTAGATATCCTATTAAACTCACTAGGATCTAATGTACAATACAAGAGATTCATTGCCTTAGCATTGATCTCGGATTGTTTAATGTCATTTTCATCACAATCCTTTTCAAGTTTTGGGATGGAAACATCATTAACCACCACCAAAGGAATATAAGGACCCTTGTCAACTACTTTCCACAAATTATAATCTATAGAATGCATATAAATTATCATCCTAGTTTTACAATAAGTATAATTTGTTCCATTGAAAAATGGAGGTCTATTTAAGGCTTATCCCTCAACTACACTAGTACCAAATGGGGCTGCCATAGATCTTTACTCAAGGCGGTAAAGCCTATACATTGAGAACAGGGCTCTGATACCACTGTTGCCCAGAGAGCAACCCAAGAGGGGGGGTGAATTGGGTCTCTAAAAAATTTAAAGCTAAGCTTGATAATACAAGTATCAAACATCACAAGACAAGATATGCAATTCAATTCAACAAGGTACTAAGATTTAGGTGCAATGCTTTAAAGTAATAGTGCAGTGAAAATTAAAAGTAATAAGCAAGAATGTAAAGAGCAAGGAGGGAGAGAATAAGCAATCATAAATACAACAAGCTATAGTGGTTCGGTGCCAATAATGCACCTACATCCACTCCCCAAGATCCTCTTAGAAATTTACTATAATCAAACGATTACCGTCGATTAGTTTTCCGAGCTCACTAATCAAAACCCGACTTGTTTTACAAGGCTCACAAGTCACAACCTCACTTGATTTTCCGGGCTAACCATGAACCTATTTGGTTTTCACAAGGCTAACCAACAACCTCCCTTGGTTTTCCGGGTTAACCAAGAACCTTAGTGGTTTTGCGGGCTAACCATCAACCTAATTGGTTTTCAAGGCTTACCAATAACCTCACTTGGTTTTCCAATAGGCTAACCAATAACCTTTACAAGATATAAAGTAGAGAAATAAAGAACCAATGTAAGCTTTCAATAATAGAGCAAATAAGTCAATATAGCTCGATGTAGTGTTGCTTTGCTCTTGTTGAAGCCTTTTGAATGCCCAAGATTGAATGATCTTCAATGCTCTTGATGGCTTTGAATGCTTGGAGGTTTTCTTTAGCTTGTGAGTGGTTGAACCTTGAATGAATAGGAGTTAAGGCTCTTCTCTCTTCTTTTCTCTCTAAACTCTTTAAGGATATTCAATGCATACATTCTTGATTTGTTTTGGAGACTTTATATACCTTTCCAAGCCCTTAAAACCGAAATATAGCTATTACACTTGAAAAACTAGATGTTGGGGGCATTTGGGATGAGTTCAGTTTTTAAAAAAACTAGCCGTTACTGTTGCCAGAACTCCATGTGTCGACACTTCCTCTTCATGTGTCAACACATAATGTCGACACATGTTCTTCTTGAGTCGACACAAGGTCAAACTGCTCCATTTAGATTCTTTGAAAAAATCAGTTGAGTCGACACATTCTTAGTTGAGTCGACATCTTGAGTCGACACCTTGTATCCATGTGTTGACACATCAACTGTTCCTTCAACTTCTGCAAGTTCTGTGGCTCGAAAGTCTCAGGCGATGTGTTGATCCATGTGTTGACACTTTGAGTCGACACATAAAGTCCATGTGTCGACACTTGATCTGTGCCATTTGAAACTTTGTAGCGCACTGGCCTGAGTCGATACTTCTTCTTAATGTGTCGACACATCATGTCATGTGTCGATACCTTGAGTCGACACTTCATTAAAAAATTACAGAAATTGCTGAACTTGTACTGGAACATGTTTTCATTTACCTTAGTCATCCATTCAACCATTTCTTTGAGTATCCAAGTCTTGTTTTGAGCAATCATTTCATTCAACCTTGGTTCTTCAACATAAATGTGCTTCTTCAAATTTTGTGAGCATCCTTTCAATGAAAACACACTTAAAGAAAATCATTAGTTCTCAAATTATACTTAACTATTTTTCTTATCATCAAAATCAATTAGTGGAGTCAACATTCCCGTTATCAGTGATGATGCTGTGGGAAAGCCCGAAGCGGCAGATGATCGATTTCCAGAAGAACTGGCGGACCTTGGCTTTCGTGATCCGCGCTAGTGGCTCCACTTCTACCCACTTGGTGAAGTAGTCGATGGCCACTATCAAAAACTTTCGTTGTCCTGGTGTAGGGAGAAATGGACCTAGGATGTCCATTCCCCACTGGACGAACGGCCATGGAGCGGAGCGCTGGGAGAGGGGCGCCACTGGTTGACGCTGTATATGGGCGTGGCGCTGGACCGGTCGCACCTCTTCATGAAGTCAGCATCGTCCTCCCTCATAGTCTCCCAATAGTAACCTTGGCGGAGGGCCTTGTACGCTAGCGTCCTCACCCCGATGTGGGATCGAGTCTTATGCACTTCAAGAGTGGATGGGAGTGGGATCGACGGTAGAGTTGTCCCTCCATGAGGATGAACCGCAAGGCCTTCTTCTTGATAAGGCCTGCCTCTACTCGGTCTTCCAATAGGATGCCATTGGTAATGTATCTGATGTACCTATCAATCCAGCTCGGCTCCGGGGTGACCTGCTGCACCTCTACTGGAGCTTCATTGCTTGAATTTTCGAGGTACTCGATATGGGCCCACCCCAGTGATGAGTCCGGCAAGATCGCAAGTCTTGACAGCGTATCGGCATGAGCATTCTCACCTCGGGGGATTTGAGTGATGCTGAAGCACCGGAAACCTGTCATGCTTGAATGGACCTGCTCCAAGAACTTCATTATCTAGGGGTCCCTGGCTTCGTATTCTCTGGAGACCTGTCCAGCCACCAGTTGGGAGTCGGTGAAGACCTTTAGGCTTCGTACACCTAGCTCGCAGGAGACCTTGAGTTTCGTGAGGAGTGCCTCGTGTTTCGCTTGGTTATTTATCGCGGCGAACTTGAAACGGAGTGTGCATTCAGCCACAACTCCATCGCTGTTGGCGAGGATTAGGCCTGTGCTGCTTCCGCCCGCATTGGATGCACCGTTGACATGGAGGATCCATGGCTCCTCCTCAGCACCGGGCTCTTCTTGTTGCTCCGGGATCGTCTGCTCTGGCTCTTCGACGAGTCCTGCGCATTAGATCAGGAAGTCGGCCAAAACCTGGGCCTTCTGGGATGACCTCGATCGATACGCGATGTCGAACTCGCTGAGCTTTAATGCCCACTTGGCCAAGTGTCCAAGTGTCGGGATGACTGAGCACAGCCCTTGACCATCAAGACCACGATTGGATGAACTTGGAAGTACAGCCTGAGACGTTAAGCAGACATGATAAGTACAAAAATGAGTTTTTCAGATGGGTGTACCTGGTCTCAGCATCCCGGAGGAGCTTGCTGGTGTAGTACACCAACTTTTGGGACCCGTCCTGATCCATACAGACGAGGACCGAATCGACGGCTCCAGGGGTGACCGCCAAGTATAGCAAGAGTTCCTCTCCTGTCTCCAGCCTGGAGAGCAGTGGTGGTGATGCCAAGAAGTCTTAAAGCTCCTCGAAGGCCATACTTCACTCCTCCGTCTAGGTGAAGTCGCTCATCTTGCGCAGCACCTTGAAGAAGGGAAGGTAGCGGTCCGCCGATCTCAAGATGAATCGGCTCAATGTGGCAATCCGACCCGTCAAACGCTGGACTTGCTTCGTCAAGGTCGGATGCTCCATGTCGATGATCACCTAGACCTTCTTCAGGTTCTCCTGGATCCTCCTTTGGGTCACCATGAAGCCGAGGAACTTCCTAGCTGCTATCCTGAATGCACACTTCGCTGGGTTCAGCTTCATCTTGTGTTCTCGGAGATTATGGAAGGCTTCCGCTAGGTCGGCTATAAGGTCCGAACTCGGCTTGCTCATGATGGTCATGTCCTCTACATAGACTTGCATATCCCTGCCGATCTGGTCTCTGAAGACCCGATTGACTAGGCGCTATGTTATCATTTGCTCCCGTAAAAACCCATCCACGAAGCCCCGACCCATGCGCGACCCGTGACGCGGGCAGGTGCTCGACCCAACCGAGTGCGCAGGCGTGTGTGTGGGCGTGCGCATGGGCTCGGCCCAGCGGCTTGCAGTGCCCCCCTTGGGCATTTCCTCGGTTTCCCCGTGCGGTTCCCCTTTGTTTCTCGTGGTGTACGTGCGGTCCATACGATTTCTCGTATTTTGGACTGTTCGATCGGTCGATCGGATGGCTGAGATTAATCTGAGCTTGATTAGGCTTGAGCTGAGGGTATCTTGCATGAATTTTGGCACGATCTGAGCCTTTGTTCTTTGATCTGATGGCTTGGAAGTGTTTTGGATTTTCTGGACTCGTTTTAGGTCTGTTTTGGATACTGTTTTAGATGGTTATTTAACCACAGAGAGCCTGCAGTCTTTGATCTACAGAGAGAGACAGAAAGAGAGAAAAAAATCCAGAAAAACTTTAGAGAGATTTCTTCTTCGATCCAGGTACCAGGAAAAGCTAGAGGCCTGGTATTTAGAATTTTTATCGTGCTTCTTTCATCCTCTTTTATTTATTTATTATGTCTCTTTATTTTTAATCTGGCATTTGTTATCTGGATATTTGTATTCCTTTTGTACCTAGATTTGGATCAGATTATAGTGAATTATTCCTTTCCTCTTGGTGGACGTAAGCAATATTTTGTTGAACCACGTAAATCTCATCTTCTTTTGATTTAATATCTTCCTGTGTTGTGATTGGTTAATTGCCTAAGTGAGTAAACAGGAATTATTTGAGGCTTAAACTGGTTTAATCCGCTGTGCACATCCCAACAATTGGTATCAGAGCAAAGGGATGGCATCTGACAGGCAACCAATTTCTTCTCCGGCTCCTGAGGCGGTTATTTTTCATTCCACTACCTCTAGGCATGAGGTAGCGATATTTGATGGCACAGGTGATTTTGCACTATGGAAGGTGAGAATGAGATATCTGTTGGTAAAGGAGGGCATTGCAACAGCTCTCAAAGGAATGGATGCAATTCCAGGTGATATAGAGGCTGAAAAAGAGGAGATGAATGAGAGAGCACTTGGGACTCTGTTTTCAGGATTGAGTGATATAGTCCTCCACAATGTAGTGGAACTTGATACAGCTAAAGGTGTATGGAAAAAATTGGATACTTTGTATTTGGTAAAATCTCTTACTAATAGACTATATTTGAGGGTCAAGCTTCACACATTTCGTATAGCGGAAGGGATCTCACTTAAGGATCACTTGGATGATTATAATAAGCTCCTGCTTGATTTGGCAAATATTGGTATTAATGTTGATGAGGAAGACAAGGCTTTGATCCTGATTTATTCTTTGCCTAGGTCCTATAAAAATATTATTACTACCGTGCTCTATAGAAGAGAGACTATAAGTCTCAATGAGGTTGAAGCTACTTTGTTATCCAGTGAGCTTAGGTTGAAAGTACAGTTGGAGCATCAGGTTCCAAATCCAGTACAAGAACTTATTGTCAAAGGTAGAGATGAGCAAAGAACAGTTGGACAAGGTGGAAATAAGTCCAAGACTAGATCAAAGTCTAGGACTAAAAGACCTGGTGTTTGTCATTACTGCAAGAAGTCAGGTCACTGAAAAAATGAGTGTAGACTTCTACAGTCCAAGAAAGAGAAGGAACAGAAAAATAAAGAAACAATCTCATATTCGGCATCAGTAGCAGTTTCTTCTGCAGATTATAGCAGTGTTGTAGATGATGCAGTATTTATAGCTGCATGCAGTTTCAGTCAGCCTGATACCTGGATCATGGACTCTGGAGCATCTTTTTACATGACATCCCATAAAGAATGGTTCACTTCTTTTAGATCCTGTGATGGAGGCTCTATTCTTCTTGGGGATGACGCCATCTGTAAAGTGAAAGGAATTGGTATAGTTCAGATCAAATCTCATGCAAATACTGTGGTGACTTTGGATGATGTCAGATATGTTCCCCAATTGAAAAGAAATCTTCTCTCGATAAATGCTCTTGATATTACAGGTTTTGATGGCAGATGGGGTAGAGGATCTATTACAATTAGTAAAGGTACATTGACTTTGTTAAGAGGTAAATTGAGTGGCACTCTTTATTATTTGGATGGCACTACAGTGGTTAGTGAGGCTTCTTCAGTACATTCCTTTATTGTTCAATTGACACAGTTATGGCATCAAAATTGGGCCACATGTCAGATAAAGGTTTACAGGAGCTGAGCAGACGTGGTCCGCTAGGAGGTCAGAAAGTTGGTGCACTTGGATTCAGTGAGCATTGCATATTTGGAAAACAACATAGAATCAGCTTTATTACAAGCGTGCATAGGATAGCAGGTATATTGGATTACATATATTCTAATCTATGGGGACCTGCCCCAGTTACATCCAAGGGTGGATCTAGGTATTTGCTCTCTTTGATTGATGACTATTCCCGTAAAGTCTGGATTTATACTATCAAAAATAAAAGTGATGTGTTTCACACTTTTAAAGGGTAGAAGGCTATGATCGAGAGGCAAACTGAGAGGAAGGTGAAAACCTTCCGGACTGACAATGGATTGGAATTCTGTTCTACAGAGTTTAATGACTTTTGCAAGTTAGAGGGCATTGTCAGGCATAGGACCACAGTGTATACTCAGCAAAATGGTGTTGCGGAATGCATGAATCGCACACTATTGGAAAGAGTCAGATCTATGCTGTCAAGTTCTGAATTGAGTAGAGACTTCTGGGCAGAGGCTGCATATACAGCCTGCTTTATTATAAATCGATCTCCAGCATCTGCATTGAATATGAAGACTCCGGAAGAAATGTGGACAGGAAGACCTGCAGACTATTCAGTTCTTAGAGTATTTGGGTGTTTAGTATATGCACATGTCAAAGATGGAAAGCTGAATCCCAGGGCTAAGAAATGCATATTTCTTGGATATGCATATGGGGTGAAGGGCTACAGATTATGGTGCACAGAGCCTGGATCCCAGGGTTTTTTAGTCAGCAGAGATGTGACTTTTGATGAGTCACCCACTCCTTCACGGCAGTTACAGCCAAGTTCTTCACTAGGAGATCAGGTTTAAGATCAGCAGGATAGGACTATTGTTGATATTAATCAGATTGTTAGATCACAGCAGTTGCAGCCTACAGGTGATATTCATAATGAACAGCATCAGCAGACAGATCCAGAGTTACAGACTCAGGAAGAGGTTATAGTACATGGTCAAGTTCAAGATGATAGTATTGCCACTCGAAGAACTAGGCGATATATCAGAGCATCTCAAAGGTATGGTTTTGAGGATTCTGCTTGTGCTGAGTTAGTATATTATGCTCTGAATACTGTAGACACTATTGGTGATGAGCCGACCATATTTCAAGAAGCAATTGGTAGTTCACAGGCTGAGCAATGGACCATGGCTGTGGTAGAAGAGCTTCAATCTTTGGAAAAGAATCAAGCTTGGGAATTAGTCAGATTACCTAAGGGCAAGAAGAAAATTGGCTGCAAATGGATCTTCAAGAAAAAGAAAGGAGCTACTTTTCAGGATTTGAAATATAAGGCAAGGTTGGTGGCTAAGGGTTATAATCAAAGAGAGGGTATTGATTATAAGGAGGTATTTTCTCCTGTGGTTAAACACTATTCTATTTGTATGTTCCTTGCTTTAGTTGCTTCTCAGAATTTGGAGTTAGAACAGCTAGATGTCAAGACAGCTTTTCTATATGGTGATTTGGAGGAGCAGATTTATATGCAACAACCACCTGGTTTTGAGGCTCCAGATAAAGAAGATCATGTATGCTTGCTCAAAAGGTCTTTGTATGGTTTGAAGCAGTCTCCAAGATAATGATACTGTAAATTTGATAAGTTTATGGTTGACCATGAATTTGATAGATCTCCATATAATAGTTGCGTGTATCATCAGCAGCTTTCAGATGGGTCTTTTTGTTATTTGTTATTATATGTTGATGACATGATGATTGCAGCCAGGGATATGTCAGTCATCCAGAAAATGAAAGCTGAACTTAGTACTACATTTGAGATGAAGGACCTTGGACCAGCAAAGAAGATACATGGGATGGAGATCATTTGTGACAGGCAATTATGTAGACTATTTATTACTCAGCATAGTTATATTATGAAAGTCTTGGAAAGATTTTGTATGTCTACAGCTAAGCTAGTCACTACGCCCTTTGCCAGTTACTTTCGTTTATCTGCCAGGGATTCTCCTCAGACTGATGATGAGGAGAAGTATATGTCTAAAGTACCTTATGCAAGTGCAGTTGGCAGTATCATGTATGCAATGGTCTGCACTCGCCTTGATATTTCACAGGCAATTAGTATAGTGAGCAGATATATGGACAAGCCTGGAAAAGCTCACTAGTCAGCTGTGAAATGGATTCTTTGATATTTGAAAGGCACTTCTGATTTGGGATTGGTATTCTCCGGACAGAGTGGTTGCACTGTTACAAGATTTTGTGATTCAGATTATGCTTGTGACTTGGATAGGAGGAGATCATTGACCTCATATGTATTTACTCTCTCTGGTTATGCAATTAGCTGGAAGGCTACTTTGCAATCTACAGTTGCTTTGTCTATTACAGAGGCAGAGTATATGGCTTTGACAGAGGTAGCAAAGGAAGCAATCTACCTAAGAGGGTTAGTACAAGATTTGGGTCTCAAGCAGAATTCTTTGGTTATTCACTATGACAGTCAGAGTGCGTTACATCTTGCCAGAGATCAGATGTATCATGAGCGCACTAAGCATGTTGATGTTAGGTATCACTTTATCAGAGATTTGGTAGAGGATGGTGATATTCAACTTTAGAAAATTGGCACTGCCAATAATTCGGCTGATATGCTCACTAAACCAATTCCAGTAGTCAAGTTCAGGACATTCCAGAACTTAATTGGTTTGAGCACTTGGTGATCCCCTTCGGGGTCTTTTGATGAGGAGAAGGCTTTATAATCCATATTTGATAGAGGCATTTATTTTTGGGTCGCAAGGAGAAGGATTGTTATCATTTGCTCATGTAAAAACCCAGCCACGAAGCCCCGACCCATGCGCGACCCGCGATGCAGGTGGGCGCTCGGCCCAGCCCAGCGAGCGTGCGCACGGGCGCGTGTGCGGGGCCTAGGCCCACATGCAGTGCACGGGCGCGCGCGCGGGCTCGGCCCAGCGGCTTATGGCGCCCCCCTTGGGATGTTTCCCCGGTTTCCCCATGCAGTTCCCCTTGGTTTCTTGCGGTGTACACATGGTCCACGCGATTTCTCGCATTCTAGACTATCCGATCGGTCGATCAGATGGCTGGGATTAATCCGAGCTTGATTAGGCTTGATCTGAGAATATCTTGTATGGATTTTGGCACGATCTGAGCCTTTGTTCTTTGATCTGACGGCTTGGGAGTGTTTTGGATTTTCTGGACTCTTTTTAGGTCTATTTTGGATGCCATTTCAGATGGTTATTTAACCACAGAGAGCCTGCGGTCTTTGATCTACAGAGAGAGACAAAGAGAGAGAAAAAAAATTTAGAGAAATTTCAGAGAGATTTCTTCTTCGATCCAGGCACCAGGAAAAGCTAGAGGCCTAGTATTTTAGATTTTTCTCGTGCTTCTTTCATCCTCTTTTGTTTATTTATTATGTCTCTTTGTTTTTAATCTGGTATTTGTTATCTAGAAATTTGTATTCCTTTTGTACCTAGATTTGGGTCAGATTATAGTGGATTACTCCTTTCCTCTTGGTGGACGTAGGCAATATTTTGCCGAACCACGTAAATCTCGTCTTCTTTTGATTTGATATTTGCCTGTGTTGTGATTGGTTAATTGTCTAAGTGAGTAAACATGAATTATTTGGAGGCCTAAACTGGTTTAATCCGATGCGCACATCCCAACACGCTGGTATGTGGCTCCAGCATTTTTCAAGCCGAACGGCATCATCCGATAGCAGTACGTCCCTCGGTCAGTGATGAAGGTGTGCTCCTCATCCTCTGGATGCATCCGAATCTGGTTGTATCTGGAGAATGTGTTCATAAAGGAGAGCAAGCGGTGCTCCGAGGTGGCGTTCACTAACTGGTCGATCTTCGACAGAGGGAAGCTGCCCTTTGGACTGACTCGGTTGAGGTCGGTGTAGTCCACACAGATCCTCCACTTTCCATTACTCTTCTTTACCATGACCACATTTGCTAGCCAGCTTGGATACTACACTTCTCGAACAAAGCCGGCTGCAAGGAGTTTGTCCACCTCCTCGTTGATTGCCCTTTGCCTCTTCGGTGCGAAACTTCTCTTCTTCTGCCGGACAGGGCGGTACTTCGGGTCGATGCTTAGCTTGTGGGTTATGATCTCTGATGGAATCCCGGGCATGTCGGCGAACATGTTAGCGTTCGCCCGGAGGAACTCTAAAAGGTGGGCCTATTCATCATCTTGTAGTTGCGCCCCAATTTGCACCATCTTCGCCGGGTCGATTCTTAAGGGATACGATAGCAAGCTCTCGACCGGGCCACCTCTAGGATCCCGCACCCTTTGGTCGGGGTCATCTATGCTAGGGTCATCCTCGGCAGCCTTGGCCCCGGGGACAGTTTGGAGACAATGTTGGATTGGTTGATGTGCCCCCCTCTTCTCCCCGACACCATAGGAAGTTAGGAACTGCACCAATAGCCGCTTTATGTAAATGACCACATCGAGCAGGTTGAGCCCGGGTCGGCCAAGGATCATGTTGTAGGCTGAGGGAAAACTAACAACCATGAAGGTCATCATGATAGTACTCTACCGAGGTGGCATCCCGGCAGTTATGGAGAGAGTGATCTCCCCTTTGACTCCTACGGAGTTGCTCGTGAAACCAACGAGGGGTGCATGCACGGGTATGAGCTGAGCAGAAGATAAATTCATCCTGGAGAAATCATCATAGAAAAGTACATCCGTGGAGCTTCCATTATCAACTATGATGCGTTTTATAGGATGTTTTGCGATCGTTATCCTGATGACCACAGCATCATTGTTTACATTTTTATTTTCATCCCCCCATTCCCTCGTAAAGGGAAGTACATTCTCAAAATTCTCCCCACCACGGGCCTTCTTGGAAGCACGCTCGACTCCCCAGCATATCATTCCCACTAGCTTCTCGATAGGGCGGTTGTCGATGGCAGGATCGGAGGGAGTGCGACGAGCACCTGGGGTTCCACTGGGGATCTGCCCCCCATGAACCTTTCGAGGTAGTCCCTTTTTATGAGTTCTTCAATTTCTCTCTTGAGGTTGCGGCACTCCTCAGTGTCGTGGCTATAGTCGCGATGAAAGTTGCAGTACTTTATCCTATCACGACCACTGGACAGTTTTAGTAGAGGTGGGCGCCTCAGGTAGCGCTCGCCCTCGATCTCCATAAGGATCTTCACCCTCGAGGCGAGAAGAGGAGTGAAGATCTCTTCCGGGATGGGGTCTCTTCTAAGCTTTGGCCTCTAGCGGGAGTCCGATGTGGCTGGTTTGGGCTTCCGCGACCCGGAGGTCTACCCGAGAGATGGCTTCTTCAGAGGCCTTCCTCTAGCTCCCTCCTCGTCCAATCCTCCTCCTCGGCATGAATGTACTTCTGGACTCAGAGGAGGAGCTCAGAATAAGTCTTGGAGGATTTTTGTCAAGAGAGTAGTTCAGGTGGGAAGTCCTGAGCCCTCTCTTTAGTGCTAGCATAGCAACTGGCTCATCAAGGTTGTAGATCTCCAGTGCGGCAACCTTGAAATGGGCCACGTAGTCCCGTAAGAGCTCGCGGTCCTGCTGTCTGATGGAGAAGAGGCTGTCCGCCTGTCATGGCACCTTCCGATAGGTATCGAAGTGAGCCACAAACTTTCGCTCCAACTGAGCGAAGCAGCTGATGCTCTCCGGTTCTAGGCAGGTGAACCATACCCGAGCTACTTTCCGGAGAGTAGTAGGAAAGGTGATGCAGAGGAGAGCATCGATCGCTCCCTAGACTCTCATGAGGGCTTTGTAGCTTTCAAGATAGTCCAGGGAGTCGGTGGTCCCATCGTAGGGATCCACCTATGGCATGCGGAATCGGCTCGAAATCGGTTCCTCTTGGATTTCTTGGAAGAAAGGGAGACGGGCATCGTAGCCCGCCGGCTCGCTAGCGGAGCCCTGCATGCTTGTAAATTGGCAGGTAAGCTCCGCCAGCTTGCACTCCTGCTTTTCCAGGCACTTCTCTGCCATGCGCCTGATGGCCTCGTCGATGGAACCCTCCGTGGAGGTCGAAGGAGATGGAGAAGGTGACATGGGATGGTGTCCATGATGGGGGGTCTTGCCTTTTCGACATCGACGGGATCTAGCTATTACCCGCTCGAGGGTCAGGGATCGACTCTCTCGATCAGTAGATCCAATCCATTGTCTCTTTGTCGGAGTCCGGTGACTATCCTGGCGGTCGGTGATGGCCCGCGGTTGTGAAGGCCTTCCTTGGAAGGAATGCAGGCTATCTCGGGGTGCTGTGGCATGGGCCGTGTTGAGTCTCAGGTGGTGCATTCATGGCTAGTCGGGTCAATATACATGTGTTGATCTAGTCTATCATGGTTTTCCATGATGTGTCTAGGGCTAGGGTTGAGTCTGGTATGAGTCCTAGGTGTTTAGGCTCAGTTTTGGTCTTTCAAGGTCTTTGAGTCAGCTCTTCTATTGTAAGAGTCGACTCTATTGGTTGGCACATCTCAGAACATGTGATTATGGATTGGACGGATCGGCTCGAATGGATTCGGGTCAGCTTGGATGCACAGTCAGAAAATCTGTAGTCTGGATGGGTCGGCTCGGATGGTTTCGGGTCGGCTCGGATGCACAGTCAGAAAATCTACAGTTTGGACAGGTCGGCTCGAATGGATTCGGGTCGGCTCGGATGCACAGTCAGAAAATCTACTATCTGGATGAGTCGGCTTGGATGGATTCGGGTCGGCTTGGATGTACAGTCAGGAAACTTGTTGTCTGGACAGGTCGGCTCAGATGGATTAGAGTTAGCTCGGATGCAAGGCCCAGTCGACTCTAATGTCTCGGGTCGGCTCAGATGACGGGTGAACTATTTTTTGAACGGTGCCAGATGGGAGAGATTTTGGGATCTCAGGCACATGTGACCGAGGTATATATATATTGTATTCTCGTAAGAGGATGTGTGTGGTGTAACGAACTTCTTGGAAGTGAAAATCCCTTTCTCCCGTGAAAATTTCTCTATTTTCTTTTTCCTTCTCTCTTCTCCCGTTCTTGGTGTTCTTGATCTTCATAGACCTGAATCCTACTATGATCTTCAATGGAGATTGCTGGCAGATGGTCATCCACAACTTGGTGATATGCTTCCACGATTGCTTTGTTGATCAGGGTATTTGTTCTTGATCGGGAACAAGGCTATTCTTGAAGATTTGGTTCATCAATCTATTTGGATTTGTAGCAGAATTTTCAACATTTGGTATCAGAGCTTGGTTCGTGGAAGGAAGATCTCAAGATCAGAGGGTTGGAAGTAAGACTTTTTGTAGGTACAAGTACGTTCAAAGTAGATTTTGAGAAGTACGATGGCAAGGGAAACTTCACCCTATGGCAGCAAAAGGTTAAAGATTTGCTGGTTCAACAGAGAATCTACAAGGTCTTGGTTAAAGAAAGACCGAAAAAAATTAGTGTTGAAGAATGGGAAGAGTTAGAAGAGATTGCTTTTAGCACCATAAGGATGTGTTTGGCTGATCAGGTTTTACCTGAGGTGTGTTCAGAGACTACTGTAAAAGGTCTTTGGAGAAGACTAGAGAACACATACATAGGAAAGAACATGACAAACAAGCTATGGCTCAAGAAGCAATTATATAGCTTGACAATGCCTGAAGGAGGAGACCTTGTTGCACATATTCAGAAGTTCAATCAGGTTTGTTCTGAGGTGATGAGTCTGGATATGAAGATAGACGAGGAGGATCGGGCATTGTTGCTATTGTGTTCACTCCCTAGATCGTATGATGGTCTCATAACAACTTTGGTTTATGGGAAGGAAACCCTAAACTATGAATAAGTTGTTGGTGTGCTCATATCCAATGATTAAATGGAAAAGATCTGCAAAGGTAATCCTAATTCAGAGGTTCTTGCTGTGAATGAGAGGCAAGGAAGATCCAAGGAAAGAACTAGGGGAAAGTCCAAAGGCAGATCTCAATCTCGAAACCACAAGAGTTTGAAATACTACAAGTGTCATCAGCTTGGGCATATCAGGAAGAATTGTCCTCTTTGGAAGACAGAAAAGGGGAGAGCCAACACTAGTGGTGCTAATGCTTTGGAAAGTAATGGAGGAGTACTGGTTGTATTAGATGGATAAGTGGATTGGTAGAATACTTGGATTTTGGATTCAGCATGCTCATACCACTATACCACACATCGGGATTGGTTTTACACCTATGACAGGTCAGATGGAGGTAGTGTAAGTCTAGATGATGATCACCCTTGTATGATAGCTAGAGTAGGCACTATTATGGTGAGGATATATGATGGAGTGATAAGGACTATCTAATGTCAAACATGTACCAGAATTGAAAAAGAATTTGATTTCTTTGGGCTACTTGGAAGAGCAGGGATATGCTCTTAGTTGCCAATCTGGTAGTGGATGTTTGAGAATTACCAAGGGAGCTTTGGTGGTAATGAGAGGAAGAAGACTGAGCAACAATATATATATGATGAAAGGCTCAGTGATAAGTGATAGTGCTGAAGTGCTTGCAGCGGCACAGGCGGAACAATTGAAATATAAACTGTGGCACTATCGAATGGGTCATATGAGTGATCGAGGGCTCACGGAGTTAAGCAGAAGAGGGAACACCCCAGCTTTGAAAAAGGATGGAAATGACCTATGTGAACCATGTATCTTTGGTAAACAGCATAGAGTTAAATTTGCTGTTTGTACCAAGCCAAGTGAAGGAGTGCTTGATTTGGTGCAGTCGGATGTATGGGGACCAGCACCTTTGTTGTCCAGAGGTGGAGCTAGGTATTTTGTTACCTTTATTGATGACTTCTCTAGAAAACTATGGGTGTATCTGATGAGGAAAAAATCAAATGTATTTGCCTGGTTTAAAGCTTGGAAAGCTGAGGTAGAGAAGGAGACAGAAAGACATGTAAAGTGCCTTCGGACTGATAATGGTGGGGAGTACTCTAGTACAGAGTTTAGGAGTTACTGTGAGGAAAATGGTATCAAATGCTATTACATAGTAAGGATGACCCCACAGTAGAATGGTGTCGCGGAAAGGATGAACCGGACACTATTAGAGAGGGCAAGGAGTATGAGGCTGCAGTCATCACTGCCAAAAATTTTTTAGGGTGATGCTATTACTTAGGCATGTTTTCTCATAAACAGGTCCCCTCACTTCAAGTTGGATGGTGGACTTCCAGAAGAAGCTTGGAGTGGGAAGAAGGTGGAGCTTGGCCACCTGAAAGTTTTTGGTTGCCTGGCTTATGTTCATGTGGAGACAACTGAAAGAAGCAAGCTGGATCCTAAGTCAAAGAAAATGATCTTTATAGGGTATCTACAAGGAGTCAAAGGTTACCTACTGTGGGATCCACAGTCTCAAAAGGCTGTGATCAGTAGGGATGTCATTTTTGATGAGAGGAGCATCTTGGTGCAATCGGGGACTGCAACTGGAAATGCAGTCAATAAGATAAACAGCAGTGAGAGCCCATCACAGGTGGAAGATAGGCCTTCAACATCAGCTAGAAATGGAGTTTCAGTTAAGGTGGAGTTGGACAGGAAAGATTCTCTAGGAGTGAAGGAGAGGCAAGAAGAATCAGCTGTTTAAAGGGAAGTGCAGGAGGAGCCACAAACAGTAGACTTGTAGGACAGTGCAAGGGGAGTGGCATTGCATAAGCCTCAACACATAATCCGGAAGCCGGTTAGATATGGCATGGATGAAACAATTTTATATGCTCTAATATCTGTGAATGGAGATCCAGAAAGTTTTGTAGAGGCCATGGAAAGTCCTGATAAAGAGTCATGGATGCAAGACATGATGGAGGAGATGGAATCTCTCAGGAGGAATCAGACATGGCAGCTAGTGGATCTACCTAGAGATGCTCATGCTATTGGCTCCAAATGGGTGTTCACTAAGAAATCATTACCTTCAGAGCAAGGTAGAGTAAGATACAAGGCAAGATTGGTAGCAAAGGGGTACTCACAGAGGGAAGGAGTTGACTATACAAAAGTATTTTCTCCTATTGTACGCCATACTTCAATTCGGGTATTGTTGTCTTTGGTAGAAAAACATAATTTGGAATTGGAGCAGATGGATGTGAAGACAACCTTTCTACATGGATGACTGGAAGAAAAAATCTATATGAAGCAACCTGATGGCTTCATTGAGATTGGACAGGAGAATAAGGTATGTCTACTTCAGAGGTCATTGTATAGATTGAAATAATCACCTCGTCAGTGGTATCACATATTTGATACATTTATCTTGAGCCTTGGATTTCTTAGATGTGAACATGATCATTGTATCTATGTGAAGGATGTGGATACTATGGATGCTCTGTATTTACTTTTGTATGTGGATGATATGTTGATAGCCAGCAGAAATATGACAGCTGTGAAAGGGCTGAAGAGAACATTATCTCAGGAATTTGAGATGGACTTGGGATCAGCTCAGAAAATCCTTGGAATGGAGATTTGCAGGGATAGATGCAAAGGAATACTCCATTTGTTACAAGGTGGGTACATTAAAAGGGTACTCTAGAGGTTTGGGATGGATAAGGCCAAACCTATGGAACACCATTACTAGGGCATATTTGTCTCTCGAAAAAATAGTGCCCCCAGTCAGAGGAGGAGAAAGAGTACATGGAAAGAGTTCCGTATGCCAATGCAGTGGGCAGTTTGATGTATGTTATGGTTTGTTGCAGGCCGGACATAGCATATGCTGTAAGCCAGGTGAGCAAGTACATGGCTAATCCTGGGAAGGAACACTGGAAGGCATTGAAGTGGATTTTGAGATATCTGCAAGGGACTCAAAGACATGGACTAGTATTTGGTGGGCAGCTTGAAGGACATGAATGGAACTCCATAGAATCATGTGAGGATTCAGGTCCTTTGGAAGGGTTTGTTGATGCAAACTATGCAGATGATCTTGATACAAGAATGTCTACAACAGGTTATCTCTTCTGCATGTATGGTGGACCAGTTTCTTGGAGATCAACCCTTCAACCTATTACTGCTTTGTCTACAACAGAAGCTGAGTATATAGGGATTACTGAAGCTGCAAAGAAACCACTATGGCTGAGAAGGCTAGTGTCTGAAATGGGGGTGAAACAGTGTATGGTGGTCCTGCACAGTGATAGCCAGAGTACCATACACTTGACACAGAATCCAGTCTATCATGCTAGGACCAAGCATATAGATGTGAGGTACCACAGAGTCAGGGAGTTGGTGGAGGAAGGAGAAGTGGCACTGGTGAAGGTCCATACAACGGAAAACCAGGCAGATGCACTTACGAAGGCTCTACCAAGGGATAGCTTCTACTCTTGTATGTGGTTAATGGGTTTGAGGAGTCTGGCATATGTAGCCTTGAAGCACCAAGATGGAGATTGTTGAGTTTCAGGTGGTGCATTTATGGTTAGTCAGGTCAATGTACATATGTTGATCTGGTCTATCATGGTTTTCCATGTTGTGTCTAGGGCTAAGGTTGAGTCCGGTATGAGTCCTAGGTGTTTAGGCTCAGTTTTGGTCTTTCTGGGTCTTTGAGTCGGCTCTTCTATTATAAGAGTCGACTCTGTTGGTTGGCACATCTCAGAATAGGTGATTGTGGATTGGACGGGTCGGCTAGGATGGATTCGGGTCAGCTCGGATGCATAGTCAGAAAATCTGCAGTCTGGACGGGTCGGCTTGGATGCACGTCAGAAAATCTACAGTCTGGACGGGTCAGCTCGGATGGATTCGGGTCAGCTCAGATGCACAATTAGAAAATCTACAGTCTGGATGAGTCAGCTCGGATGGATTCGGGTCGGCTTGGATGCACAATTAGGAAAGCCGTTGTCTGGACGGGTCAGCTCGGATGGATTAGAGTCAACTCGGATGCAAGGCCTAGTCGACTCTTATGTCTCGGGTCGTCTCAGATGATGGGTGAACTATTTTTTTAACGGTGCCAGCTAGGAAAGTTTTTGGGATCTCGGGCATGTGTGACCGAGGTATATATATATTGCATTCTCGTAAGAGGATGTGTGTGGTGTAACGAACTTCTTGGAAGTGGAAATTCCTTTCTCCCATGAAAATTCCTCTGTTTTCTTTTTCCTTCTCTCTTCTCCCATTCTTGGTGTTCTTGATTTTCATAGACCTGAATCCTACCATGATCTTCAATGGAGATTGCTGGCAGATAGTCATCCACAACCTGGTGATACGCTTCCGTGATTGCTTTGTTGATCAAGGCGTTTGTTCTTGATCGGGAACAAGGCTGTTCTTGAAGATTTGGTTCGTCAAATCTATTTGGATTTGTAGCAGAATTTTCAACAGGCTACGGAGGTCCCTGGCTGCTGGTGGGTGGCCAAGGACCGGTGCTGGTGCTGGAGCTAGCGCACTGCCATAGTGAGGATCTGCATCTGCTGGATGAGTGCGACCAGCTGGACGTTCGTCGAAGGTGGTTGAGCTGGAGCGGGGAGCTCTCCTTTTGCATTATGTGGATCCCCACGAGAAGGGGGATCTCCTGCATGGCTGGTGGAGACTTCTCTCGCCTGCATCGTCACCATCCTTCGGTGAGCTGCTTGCAAGGGGTTTGGGTTGAATCAAAGTGCGTCCTGTCACCCCCCTTCCTAGTGCGCCAATCTGTTGCTGCCAAGATCGTCATGGCCCGTAGCTGAGATCGAGGTCAGAACTCACCACCATCTTACAGGATCCTGCTTGATCGCCCGAACCTGCAAAATAGAGTCAGTGACCCAGGCTGGGGATTCCGGTGGGGGCACTCCGATGCTCAAGTCAGTAACAATCCAGGAGAACAGATCCTCCTCGTCGAGCCTCGAGATGGACTCCATGCTAGAAGGAGAAGTTATGAAATGAAAGAGTGCGAGCGGGTCGAGCATAGATTGTGGGAGTGACAGCAGAGGAAAGCTTGAACTGGGTGGTTGTGTCCATCTAGACCCCTCCTGGGGATTTCGCGGTAGCCTCGAGCATTATCTTCCTATACGCTGTTTCCTTCTTGCTTGTTGGACCTCACTCATCTGAAACTTAGCTTGAATGTGTGCGTGCGTCTTACCTCGTTTGAATCTGGGAGACCTCTTTTTGCTGGGGCGTTGCCCGCCACTTACCTCGGGATCTTTCCCATGCTTATAAGAGCGTGCGGTGATGTTTCGTACCATGGATGGGTTGTCTTTCCATTCTGGTGACATGGAAGCTACCGTTCGTGCTGACATTCTTTCTGGTCGCTCCCTTTTGGGCAACTTTGTAGGATCTCAATCGGCGGGCCGCTGCCTCCTGGATTTGGATCTACTGGTTGACTTCCAATTTTGGAGGGTGTAAACTGTTGGTGGAGAATACAGAGCCTCGATCGGAGGATTCCTTCTATTCTGGTGCAAGTGGCCGCTTGGGTCACCATCACAGCCCGGCAGGCATCTTTTCATGGTCCTCAGGTGTCAGGTCATCGTCCCCGGGAGAGCGACGACCTCCTTCAGCAATAGATCTCTTTGTCCGAGGTGGAGCCGATCTGGAGAGGCGGAGCTCGACTTCGGCCTCGGTGTCTCGACCTGAAGGGAGCGCGGTTGGACGAAGGAGGGCGGAGCTTGACTTCGGCCTTGGCATCTCGACCCGAAGGGAGTGCGGCCGGGCGAAGGAGTCCGAGCTGGGACGTGCCACGTGGTAGCTTTATCTGACATGGCGTCCGATTGAGGTCCCACGTCAACGATCCCGCCACATCAATTATATATACTTTATTAGATTTTTTTGTCAAGTATGAATTATCACTGCTTACAAATTTATCAAATACCAACCTTATAATATTTGTTTACCTTCTCTCTTCGAAAAATAAATATGAATCCATCATTTTTTTACCATCTCTCTTTTACTTTTCATACCAAATATAACAATTTGACATAAAATTTATATTCTCATGCCAGATTACCCCCAATTAAACGAATCCTAAATGACTTTTTAAAATAGTTCTTTTATTTTTTAGGTTTGCGAAGAATTTTTTTTAAAAAAATTGTAATTAACTCTAACATGACTTTTCAGAATAATTACCATTTTTCCAAAATAACTATAAATTTGTTTTTTCTTTAACATGTGTGTAGATTTTAAATAGCCAATAATTCTTGCTAAGATAATTTAAATTAATAAATTTTAAAAAAATTATAAATTTATTTTTAAAAAAATGTTACAAGATAGATGATATGTTATAAGTAAAAAAGTGTTTGGCTAAGAGTCGATCACTTATTCAAGGTACAAGATGCCGGATGATCAAGAGCTGATTACTTATTCCAAGCACATGATGCCATACGACCAGGGACCGATCACTTATTCCATGCACAAGGTTCCACACAACCAGGGACTAATCATTTATTCAAGACACGGGATGTCGGATGGCCAGAACTAATCACTTATTTAAGATACATGGTGCCAAATAACTAGGAGTCGATTAATTTATCTGAAACATGGATTGTTTAACTACTCATCAAGCAAGGTGCTGACTACCTACCTAATCCATTAGATAGGTATCGACTATATATTTAACTCATCAAACAAGTGCTGACCACCTATCAAACTCATCGGATAAGCTTCGTATGCTTACTTGAGCCAAGTACAAAGTTAGAGCCATTATGACAAGGTTGATAAAGTAGTATCAAGAAGTATAACATATCACTTAATAAACTACTTTACAAATTAATATCTTAACGGCCTAACCGACTCGACTACTTTCTCAATGGTATAACCATCTTATAAACGGTTATAACTATCTAACTAACTTAGCCCTTTATTTCTATAAATAGGAGATCAAGAGGATCTCTATGCGGTACCTTTTAAACACTCACTCTCTTCATTTTTCTTTTATTGTTCTTACTCTTGAAAGCTAATTTAAGCATCAGAGTATCCCCATTGAAGAAATTTCATCAATTTCTTTAATGTTGAGGACTTCTTTTGCAGGTCTAGAAGAAGATCGGTCCTACTACTAAAGTCATCGCAAGTTATCGGTTATTTACTTGAAGATCCTCAAGAACTCAAATCTACTCCAGCACAACTTGCTTAACCAGCTTGGAGAGGTGCAATAACAAATTGGCACTAAAGGAAAGGCAACTGTGTCCAAATCTTTTAAAAAAATATCAAAAGGGAGACCTCTACTCAATCATGCTACTCAATCATTATCCACTCAGAATGCATACAATGTAGTGAAAGTTGAGATAAGGAATCGCCAATCCACTTCTATTACTGATCCAAGAATGGATACTTTGATTAAGCTGGTCTAATTGCTAGCGAGTGATGTTCATCATCTCCAACAATCCACTATCCATCCTCCTGCTCTGTCAGCTGAATCATCACAACAACCTTCTCACAGGAAGGAAATTCGATAGCCAATTCCTTTCCAAGAAGGAAGAAATCCCCGCGATCACACTCTAGAAGATTCCTAGATGGATTCTACTCTAGTATATCCTTCGAATCATTGCTCTCAGCTAGGGGATGATCTCAAAAAGAAAGTTAGGGAGCTGGAGGCCAAGCTTGAAGAGATCTATACGAGAGATCACCATCGGAGCAACACCCATGACTTTAATATCAAATCTCCTTTTTCTGAAGAAATCATAAATGAACCAATCCCCCATTGGTTTAAGATGCCATCGATCAAACCCTATAATGGCTTCACTGATCCCATCGACCACCTAGAGGGGTATAAAGCCCTCATGTGGCTCCAGGGTGCATCCGATGCCTTACTTTATCTAGTTTTTCCTGCAGCATTGAACAAAGCTACCATAATATGGTTTTCAAGTTTGCTGCTTGGATCCATCCACTCTTTCTAGCAGTTGGGCTATTAGATGGTGACCCACTTTGGCAACCATCGATCACCTTCCAAGAACAATAACAGTCTCTTCTCTTTTAAGTAAGAAGAAGGAGAGATACTATAAAGCTATGTGGCATGCTTCAATGCAACCGTCCTAGAGGTTAGAGATCTCAATGAGTCTGTTGTAATGTTAGCTTTAAAGTGAGGATTTCGAAATGGTCACCTGAGTTTCTCTTTGGACAAAAAATTCTCAAGGAATTATGCTGAGCTCCTTGAGCATGTAAGAAAGTATACTCAAGTTAAGGAAGAACTGTTCCTCCACCGGAAGGAGGAAAGAAAGAAAGAAACCAGAAAGAAGTGGCCTCATGTGAAAGACACTCACACTTAGCCAGGGGCTGCTAGACCTGCAAAGAATTTAAAGCCAAATCATCCTGCCCATCATGGCCTAATTCTTTTTTAGCTTGACTATCTCTTGATCTCAAATATTGATGGAGATTGAGAATAAGGATTTTTTTACCAACCACTGCCTATGAGAGGTTTGCTAAGAAAGAGGGACAAGAACAAGTACCGTTGCTACCACAGAGATTATGGGCATGATATAAAGGATTGTCAATAGTTAAAGCAAAAAATTGAGAACCTGATCCACAAGGACTACCTTAACAAATACATTAATGCCTAGAAGAAACAAGAAGTCCCTCCAGCATATCTCGAGCACAGAGCTAAGTTGGACAATTTGCCAATTGAAGGGATGGATGGAATGATCTTAGGCCTTTCCCATGATTGGGACAGAGAGGCAGGATGAGAAGCCACCAAGCGAAAGATATCAAGCGAAACCGACCACTTCTCAAAATGTTATTACTTTTACTGATAATGATGTAAAAGGGATTCAAACCTCACATAATGATGTGGTCGTTGTCTCTATGACAGTGGCCAAACATGACATAAAGAGAATTTTGGTTGATAATAAAAACTCTACCAATATCTTATCTATGATGCTTTCTTGAAAATGAAATTGCCACATGATAAGCTGAAGAAGATATACACTCCACTTACTGGATTCTCTAGGAACTCATTTATCATAGAAGGGGAGATTCTTCTATTGGTGACTACAGGTCGACCACATAGAAAAGTAACAGTCTAATTGAATTTCTTGGTGGTCCGAATACTGTTAGCTTAAATGCCATCCTTGGGTGACAAGGTTGAATGCACTAAAGATAGTAATCTCCACCTACCACCTGCATTTTCACTTCCTGACCAGATATGGAGTCGGAGAAGTTGGGAAAGATCAGATGTTGGCAAGGCAATGCTTCCTCTTGACTATCAACATTCTAAAATAGATCAGAACACCACAACCAATGAGTTAAATGTCAAAGAAGACACTACAATAAGCATAGGAGAGCTTGCCAAGCAATTAATAAGTATTTTTCATGGAGATGACCCAGATAAGGCGGTATAGATCGGCTCTCTATTGGCTCCTAAAGTTAGAGAATGATTGATTCTCTTTCTCTAAGCCAATATCGATGTCTTTCATGGACCATGCCAACATGCCAGGTATTCCTGCTGATCTTATTATTCATAAATTTAATGTATATCCCTCATTATCCCCTTGTTAAGAAAAAGAAGATGAGCTTTACTCCAAAGAGGCAAAAGGTCATTGAAGAGGATGTAGACAAGCTTTTGAAGGTAGGTTTCATTAGAGAAAATCATTATATGGATTGGATAGCTAATGTGGTGATGGTGATGGTGAAGGTAAATGATAAATGAAGAATCTGCATTGACAACAAGACCTATCCAAAGGATAGCTATCACCTACCAAGGATTGACCAACTGGTGGACGCTACATCTTGGCATGAATTACTCAGTTTGATGGATATTTTCTTGGGTTACAACCAGATCGAATGGTAGAAAAAGATGAAGAAAAGATAGCCTTTATTACAGAAAAGGACTCTACTATTATAAAATGATGCCTTTCGGGCTAAAAAATACTAAAGCTATTTACTAGAGCCTGGTCAACAAAGTCTTCAAGAACCAGTCAACAAAGTTTTTAAAAATCAAATTGAAAAAAACATTGAAATATATATGGATGACATGCTTATCAAAAGTACATAAGCTGATCGTTATATAGCCGATCTGGAGAAAGAATATAATGAGTTAAGGCACCATCAGATTAAGCCAACCTAAACAAGTATGCATTTAGAGTCATATCGAAGAAATTCTCAAGCTTTATGATAACTTAGAGAGGAATTGAAGCCAACCCAGCAAAGATCTAAGCACTTTTGGAGATGAAGTATCTTGGAAACAAGAAGGAAGTTCAATGCCTAACTAGTTAAATTGGTTCTCTTAGCCGGTTCATCGCCCGATTAATTGAAAAGTGCCTATCATTTTTCAAAATCATAAGGCACACTTATAACTTCGAATGGTTAGATAATTATGATCAGCCTTTGAGGACTTAAAGAAGTACCTTGGCTCTTCTTTATTATTATCAAGGCCAAAAACTAGCGAGAAACTTTATATTTACTTATTTATTTCTCCTGACACCATTAGTTCTATTTTAGTAAGAGAAGATGCAAGTGTATACAAGCCTATTTGTTATACCAGCAAAATATTAAGAGGGGCAGAGACAAGATTCTCCAAGGCCAAAAAATGATCTATACTCTTTTCATTGCATTAAAAAAACTTTGGCCATATTTATAGTACCACATTATAGTTGTCTTGACAAATCAATCTTTGAAATCTATACTTCGGAGGTTAGACATATTGGGATGACTAGTTAAGTGGGCCATTGAATTGGGAGAGTTTGATATTGAATACAAGCCTCATACTAGCATGAAAGCTTAAGTCCTAGCCAACTTCATCATTGAATGTATAATACCCGATGAAGAAAGGGAGGAAAAGAGATCAAAAGAAGAACCAACCACTCCATCCTGGATCCTACATATTAATACTACTTCGAATATCCAAGAAAGTGGAGCTGAATTAATCCTTACAAACCCCAATGGAGTGGTGATGGAATATGTCATGAGATTTTATTTCACACCACTAACAATGGGGCTGAATATGAGGCTTTAATCACTAATTTAAATATAGCCAAAGAGATTAGTATTGATCAGACTAAAGTCCTACTTGCAATTGGTCATCACACAGGTATGAGGGGAATACAAAACTAAAGAGCCCACCATGATCAAGTATCTTTAAAAAATCAAAGAGTTATCCTCAAATTTTAGAATTCTAGAAATTTAGTAGATACCCAGATCTGAGAATGCCCCTTGTAATATCTTGCCATCTCAGATTGCTTAAGTCTTCCAAAGGGAGTTCTCATTGAACACTTGAAAACTTCCAGCATAGAAGAAGCTCCTATCATTACTCAGGTAGAACATAAGCCATGCTAGATCAACCCACTCATCAAGTTCTTTGATAAAGGGGATCTCCCGACCAATGAAATAGAAACTTGAGGAATCAGACTGCAAGTCCTATGGTATGTCCTCTTAAATAGATAGCTTTATAAAAAATCCTTTACAATGCCTCTACTACAATGTTTACACCCTTTAGAAGTTGAATATACTCTCTGAGAAGTTCACAAAGGGATCCGTGGCAGTTATATCAGAGAAATGTATTTAGCCTTCAAAGTCTTCAAACAAGGATTTTATTAATCTACTATCATGGAAGATGCCATGGACTTTGTTCAAAAATATGATCGGTGTTAAAAATTTACAAATATTCAAAGGAAACCATCCATGTTGAGCACTCAGATCTTGGTCCCTTGGCTATCTGATATGTGGGAAATCGATATCCTCAAATATTTTTCAATGGCAACGGGACAAAGGAATTTCTTACTAGTAGGGATCGACTACTTCACTAAGTGGATCAAAGCTGAGCCCTTAACCCATATAACCAAGAAGAAAGTTCAGGACTTCATCCAGAAGTTTATTATCAACCTATTTGGACTATCCAAGTATATTGTCTTCGACAATGAAGGGTAGTTTGATAATAAGAGGTTCTAAGAGTTCTGCTCGAATTTGCACATCAAACAAAGGTTCACATCAGTGGGACACCTACAATCAAATTAGGAGATAGAAGTAACTAATCAGACCATGCTTCAAGATCTAAAGTGCAAACTTGACCAGGTAAAAGACGCCTGGGTTGATGAGTTACACAGTGTTTTTTGGTCCTATTGAACAACTCCTCGTATCTCAACAGGTGAAATACCTTTTAAGTTAACCTATGGGGCAGAAGCAATCATCCCCATATAGATCGGCTTGGTTTCTGATTGAGTAAAAGGGTATGATAAAACTATAAATCAAGAAAGATAGTGAGCAAGTCTCGACTTTCTAGAAGAAGCTTGGAAAAGAGCTTATATCAGAATAGTAGCTCATAAACATAAAGTTATCTGATACTACAATATCAGGATCAAAATCAAAGTCTTTTAATAAGGAGATCTTGTTCTTTGATGAGCTAAAGACTCAAAGCCATTTGAACAATGAAAACTCGCATCCAATTAGGAAGGGCCCTATAAAATCTTGAAGGTCATCAGGCCTAGAGCTTATAACTTGAAAAATCTAGATGGAACTTTAATTCCAAGATCATCAAATTTTGATAATTTAAAAAAATATTATCAATAATTTTTTTTTTTTAAGAAAATATATTTCTATTATTTTTATGAAAGTGATCAAGTAGAGTGGTATAAGTTTGTTTATAACATCCAATTAGTTATCCTCTATTAAAGTGATCAGGTAGAGTGGCACAGGTTTATCCATAACTTTCGATGAGTAATTGGGTAGAGTGGCATAGGTTGTCCATAACTTTTGATCAATAATCGAGTAGAGTAGCACAGGTTTGCTCATGAGATTTGATCTGTGATCAGGTAGAGTGGCACAGGTTTATCCATAACTTTTAATTAGTAATCAAGTAGAGTGGTACAGGTTTGTCTATAATTTTTGATTAGTTACTCTACTAAAATGATCAGGTAGAGTTGCATAAGTTTGTCCATAACTTTTGATCAGTTAGTCTCTATTAAAGTGATTAGTAGAGTAGCACATGTTTGCCCATAACTTTTGATCAGTAATCAGGTAAAGTGGCAAGGTATCCATAACTTCCGATCAATTATCCTCTACTAAGGGTATCGGGTAAAGTGGTACAGGTTTGTTCATAATTTTCGATCAGTTGCTCTTTACTAAAGTGATCGGGTAGAGTGGCATAAATTTGCCCATAACTTCTAATCAGTAATCAGATAAAGCAGCATATATTTGCCTATAACTTTCAATTAGTTACCCTCTAATAAGGGGGAATAAGGGGATCGGGTAGAGCGACATAGATTTGTTCATAATTTTTGATCGATTACCCTTTACTAAAGTGATTGGAGGAGGATATAGGTTTGTCCAAAGGGGAAATAGATGTTGAATTTTTCAACCTTTGATTAGGTATTCATTACCTAGTATTCTCTATTTAGAATAATTACACAGGCATAGGTTTGCCTTAATTTTTTATTAGGTAATCCGGTATTTTCTATTCAGGGTAATCAGATAGGCACAAGTTTACTTGAACTTTCAATCAGGTATTCTAGTATTCTCTATTTAGAGTGATCGGACAAGCACAGGTTTGCTTAAACTTCCAATCAGATATTCAGGTATTCTCTATTTAGAGTGATCGGATAAGCATAGGTTTGCCTAAACTTTTAATCAGGTATCAGGTATTCTCTATTCAAAGTGATCAGACAGACACAGGTTTGTCTAAACTTTTGATCGGTATTCTAGTATTTTCTATTCAAGGTGGTCGAATATAATCTTTCCAAAATGATTGGATATTCTCCATCCTAAGTGATCAGATATTCTCTATCGAATGTGATCGGATATTCAAAGTGATCAGAAATCCTCTGTTAGAGTGATCAGATATTCATTATTCAAATTGATCGGATGTTCTCATAATATCAGATAAATGGCACAGGCCTGCCATAACCTTTAAAACTCCTGATCAGGTACTCTTCATCAGATATTTTTTATCAATTATTATTTATTAAACATTTCAGTTAATTGTCTTCAAGCTCAGAAAGCAATATACATTTTTCACATTCATAAAAATGGTGAAAACAAGAAAGTGAAAAAATAAAATCTTTTTATTAATTTTAGAAAATTCTCATACAAAGTGAATTAAAAGGATTCTTCTACCCCTATGGATTACATCAACTAAAGAAAAAAGAAAAGTATACATTTATTTCTTTTTTTCTTTGACCCTGGAGCTCTTGGAGGTTGAGGAAATGAAGGATTGGGATCTTTATTGCTACCTAGAGCTCTTATATGCTCTAATGGCAAATCATCTTCAGTTGGAAAGCCAAAATTTGTCATTTCTATCCCCCATCCAAAATGACATTAGTAGCATTATAAAAGAGCAAGGATCTCCTCCTAACACCTCCTTTATCAATGATCGAGCATCCAGGTCTATCAATATAAGAAAATTTATATCAATGCTTAGATAGAACCCTTTGTCTTCCGGATGCATCTATTGAAGCTTAGCTCGAAGGTGAAAATGAAGGCTCCCATATTCTCTAAAATTGTAATAAATCTTCTAGTCATTGTTCTTGCGGCTTCAATCTCCTGAACCTCTGTTGAAGTCTTCAGAAGGTCATCAACCTCTTTGTGAGGTATATCCTTGGCCAAGTCAATCATCGATGAAGGATCGTCAACCTCTTTTCCGAAGTCCTCAGGAGAAACTCCAGGTCGTTCTCCAGGCACATGTAGTATATTGATTGCCTTATTTATAATGATAGCCACCAATTTACTGCAAACATGGCAAGGAATTCCGTATTCCCCATACTGCTGCATATACTCTCAAAAAATTAGAAAAATTAAGAAAAAAGAGATCTTGAAACTAATAATTTCATTACTTCAAACATTCTTTTATAGGGCAAAAGAAGTCTTGAACTCCCGATGGGAGGAATATAAGTTAAGAAGAAAAAGAGAAGAGAAAAAATATATATAGGGAGATAGGCCCTCATACTTCTGTCGCCTGGTTAGCTAGAGCTTCTAGCTAGGCATCCTGGATGCTTTGAGTACCTTAACACTAGAAGTGGTTAGAGGAGGATTATCAACGGGAGCACCGATGACTTAGACTTCCATGGCTTCTTCAGAGTGTCCTTGGCTGCTATTGCTACATCATCTACTACTGGGACATCGATACTTGGGATGAGGAGAGAAGCATCAAAGTCTAGAGGGAGTTCCTTCACCCTTTTCCTATAATCCTCGAATCCCTTATGGAAGATGTCTAGTGACTCATTGACAATATCATCCAAAAACTGATCGGATGACTTGTAGTCCTTTATGACCTTTTTCTTGGTGAAAAGTCATGTATCTATACATTTAATTTAAGTATTTTAAGCAATTAATGATGTTAATATCTTCTAAAAACCCTAATTTCAAAACTAAACTAGACTTTTATAAAATTAATTATTTTTAAAATAATTTTTAAAAAATAAAATTAGAGCATGATTATGAAAAGTAGATATCAAGCTGACTGATCAATTTAAGTACCAAAATAAATTCACACAGATTGGAAGTTTAATAAAAAAATTAATCTATATTTCTTCCTCTTTGATAGGTATAATTAAATTGATGAAGATGTTTGGAACACTGGAATCTTAGAAATTTAGAAAGATTAATGATTTAAATACTCATCGATATAAAGAGCTCGATATACTGGTCAAGAGGATATAAATTAGAGTCAAATCAGAGCTCAAACGAATCCAAAATCAATTTAAATCCAAGATCAACATAGATTTTAAAGCAACCGGTCTACCATGGACCAACCACTCGATCTATAGGCCCATTTCCATGGATCATCCCCATCTTCTCCACCTCTCGACATCGTCGCCATCATCTCTGCCCATTGACATCGCCTTCTTCCCCGTCGATGCTGTCTCCTGCTGCTACCGATCATCACTTCCCCACTCGATGCCATCATAGTGCCACCACCATCTTGCTAGCCACTCTTCCCATCTCTGTTGCTGGCTACTCCTCCCTATCCACCTTCTTCCTACCCCAATGCCATTACCGCCCCATTGATAGCTTGAGATGCTGTTGACACCCCATCGCCAGTCATCTCCTTCCCATTGTCGTTGCCTCCTTCTCAGTATTCCTGAGCCACCCATCACTGTCATCAGTCTACCTACCAGCTTCACTGCCACATCCTTGTCATTTTCTTACCTATCGCCTTTTTGCTCATTGGAGCCACCATGAGCCTCCATTGCCACCACCTCCTCTCCATCGTAGACCATCCCATACCATCACCAATCTCCCATCATTGTTGTCTTTGCCTGTCACCTTATTATGCTCGTCACCTCCCATGCCATGGCCCTCTCCTCATTTTGAGTTTGCCAACCACCATCTTCCTCCACATTCCTCGCTGCATAATCTGAGATGCCACTGACATGGTTTGCCATCACTACCACCCATCGTCGCTAGCTATCTACCACTTCCTAGCTGAGCATTGGTTTTCTGTATCAAGCGATTGGGTAGCAACTAGGGAAGTGATCAATGGATAGCAGAGACCCCGATCCAGTTTGGGTTAGCTGAAATGCATTCTATGCAAGTTGAATGTAGTTGAAGGCTGATCGGATGGCTGAAATTAACCCCAACATGATTTGAGCTTGCTGGACATGATTTTAGTGGTTTGATTATCATTCAATGTCCAGAAAATTTTTAAGAGTTATACTATGAGTCTAACTCCCAGTCCTATACTGATTTAGTTTATTTCTTCTCTATAAAAAGAGGGCCCTAGGAGCGAACAGAGGTGGTGAGTAGCCATAAAAAATAATTTTATTTTATTTTATTTTATTTTTAGTTTGTAGAGGGTTAAGATAGGGAGAGAGAAGATGATGTCAACTCAACCTATGTGCGGCTAAGGCTCCTTCATCTTGGAAAAGGGATGAAGTTCTTCTTGTACCAGATTTATTTTCTTTTCTCCACTTTATTTTTTTTATGTAATTATGATAAAATTTATTATTCTCTTTAATCATTCTTGTATTATATTTTGTTGAATTAATTAAACTTTTAACAATTTATTCTTCAAAGGAGACATGCTGTGATCTTGAAAAGATACGATTCATGTTTGAATAGGAGATAAATTATCTTCAAGTTAATTTATTTTTTTATTTGGATTTGGAATAATCTATGCTTATAAAGGAATGGGTCGTAATCCCGGGGATACGGTTCATACTCAGATAGAGATAAGTTACACTCAAACACTAATTAATCACAAGCCCTTGCATATGAATAAATACCAAAACATGTTAATAAGAAGAATAGATTCTTAAACCTTGAGATGTATTAGCTTAATTATCTTTTAAATTAATTTATTTTGTCTGATTAGTTTTTAAAATTCTATAATTAGAATATTTTAATTTTTTTCTTTATTTTTTTTATAAAATAATTATCCTTAATCCCTGAGAATATGATTTCTACTCACCCTATCATCTAGTAGTGAGATAGGTTTTTATTTTTGATCACCCTATGACAAGTGATCACTTAGATTTTGTTAGCTCATTATTTAATTTTTCTTTTTCCTCTCGAAGCTTCTAAGTGGAGATTTGACTTGTCTCAATCTCCTTGTTGGCGTTAGAAAGAGAGGTCTTTAATTTATTTATTTCTATGAAGGTGGCAACCTCCAGTTCAGTATTTTTGGTCTCAACTATCTTCCCCTATGCCTTGGTAGCATCCTTCAGGGCTTCTATAACCTTCTCCCAAGTATTAGCTGCTTCTATCTCATTGACTACCCTTTTTGTAGCTTCTTGGGCTTCTAATAACTTTTTATTCAGATTCTTTTTAATCTCATCATATGTGACAACAAAATGTTTGAAGTGGTTGATGTTAGAAAAAAGCTGAAACAAACAAAGAAGCGAAAAGATTAATATGAGGAAAGTGGAAGAAAAGAAAAAAAAATAGAAAAGAAATTATCTAATAAATCCTAAGGCAGCTATCACTGATTCTTAGAAAAATGGATGTGTTCCCTACTCCTTAGCAAGAAGCATGATCATCTCCAAAAGCTCTTGAGCGATTATCATATTACTACAAGCAAAATTAGTTGCCTTTAATTCCTTTTGAAGGATGATGTATTCCCCCCAGCATCCAGGGGAATGTCCATGTCAATAGATTATCAAGGTGATCAGGCAATTCCCGATGACATTGTTGGACTAGCTGGCAAAATTCGTTGAATAGCTTTCGATGACCTGGTTGGAATGGTCATTGAAGGAGCAGGTGCAAGTGCAGGAGTTTTCACCAGCACAAGAGATCGGCTACTTCCTGCCGTGGGAGTACTCTCATAAGATATCGATAAGGAAGTTTCTCCGAGCTTCTTCTTCTTTGCTTCCAGGGCATTATCCGTTCCCTTTCTCTTTATTGCTTGCTGAAGTCTCTCATAGCCGATCTTTCCCATCCCTATAAACATGATAATATAAGTAATAGTCAAGAGATCATTAGAATCTGATGACTTGATAAAAAAAAAGAGAAGAAAGAGAGAAGAAAAGCACAAAATGATTGGAACTTGATCTTTAGAACTTCAGCATTAAGCAACTTGTGGAAATGCTAGAATATGTTTTTAAAGGAACTTTATTAAGATTAGGTTTAGTTTGAACTCTACTTTAGGAGAATCTAACACGTAATGGTAGATTAGAAGAAAGGAAAAAATGCCTATTCTTCTATCCATGGATGGTAGAAGGAATATCCTCTACAAGCTTGCAGGATTGTTTATGGGCAAAATAGTACCAATTCTTATCATGGGATGGGACTTCAGCATAAAAATAGTCCTGAATAGAGAAGGCCTTGATTCTACCCTACATAAATTACAAATAAGCATAAAGCTTATGATGACCCTAAAGTTGTTCGAATAAAACTAGATTGGGATCACTGTATAAAAATCTAAAATATTGATAATAAAAGGATGGATTGGAAATCATATACCAATTTTGAATGCGTCTTCGTAAAAGGCAATGCATCCAGGAAGAGGAGACATGACCCTATTGTCAGGTTCCGAGATAGTTATCCTAAAGTTATCTATAACAAAATACATACTCCTAAGTCTATCAAAACTTGCTTCATGGATCTCAGACCTCTCTACCTTAGGACCTAAAGAGCCCCTTCTATATCTCCTAACGGGGACTTTAAAAGGAGCCAGATGTCCTTCTTCATTCGGGGTCAGATTCATCATGGTCTCAGTTGGATCTACCCTATGCACCTTCACCTTCCCAACAGCCTTTTCTCCTTAGGGGCCATGGATGATAAGCAGGAAACTAGGGAAGAAAAAGGGGAGGACTAACCAAGGATCCCTGGAGGAAGGAGTCCAAAGCTTGAAGAAGGGTCACATGTAATCCTTTGGGAGACAAAGGCAAAGAAGCAAAAGACCAAAATATTTATATCGGAGGATAGGACCGCTATTTATAATAGCGCCCAATGATTTGGATCGAATCAATTTCACTGTTAGATGGCTTCCATGTCATGCAATCCTTGGCTAGATGTGTGGGTCAATCCCTTCTTGATGCGTGGATCTCCTTTATTGGCTAGGGTGTAGGCCTCGCGAATCAAAGGATCACTATTATTTTGAAAAACTGCCCACCACAAAGCTTAATGATGGCTTCCACAAAAAGTTCATACCTCATTTAATTAGACATGTCAAAATGGGCTATAGCCCATGGGCCAGCCCATTTGGCCCTGTAAATGGGCCAGACTGGGCTGAAAAAACTTAGCCCATTTATGTAAGTGGGCTTTTTGGCCCGGCCCCTGTAGCCCATGGGCTCAACAGGGTTAGGGCCAGGTTAACCCGTGGGCCAAAAATTTCTTTTTTTTAAAAAAATAAAATTAATAGATTCAAAATGAAAAATGGTAAATAGGTTACGGGTTACCAGGTCTACTTACCAGAGTAAACCACGGTCCACGTTAAATTAAAAGTTTAAAACTTTAAACTTAAAATGGAAAGATATTTTAATTTTTTTTCCAATCTTCCACATCGTTCCCACTTCCCTTCCCTGTTCGCAGTATTCGACTATTCCCATTCTCATTTCCACTTCGATACGACAATACTCGATAGTTCTGGACTTCCGGCGATTCAAACTTCTTCCGAATTTTTGATTCATCGAGACTTTAGAACCGGTCGACCGGGGCTTTGCTGCTGCTCTGCTCTCCTATTCTGACGAATGAGGAAGGAACAGCTGGTGACATCGATGGTGATGCCATCTCTTTCACGATGTCGATAGCCATTATCGTGCTGCTATTAGTGAACCGGAGCTTCTTCCATGCTGAGGTGAGGGCTATTGCATCTCATTTTCTCTTTTGTCTTTCTTGATGTCTATCTTGGATCTGTTATCTCACAACTATCCTCTCTTGCTTATGTTGTAACATTGTGTTTGGCTCCTGTTGAATTACCTCTATGTCCACGGCCTTAGCCCTAACCCTAGCCCATGGCTCTAGCCCTAGCCGACAGCCCATATAGGGGGCTGGCCTGGTCCTAGCCCATGACCCGTATAGGGCCGGGCCGAGTTGGTTTTTTTTGGCCCATTTGTGCAAGTGGGCCTAGCCCAGCCCAGCCCATAAAATGCAAGCCCATATAGATTAGGGCCGGGCCGGGCCAGCCCATATTGATAGCTCTACATTTAATGCCATATAGCGATACTGCAATACAAAAAGATATTGTTTGTCTCTTTTCCCATAAATAATCCAAAGGATCTTTACGGTATATTTTCAAGTTGAATTCAGAAAATCAATCTTGAACTCGAAAATGGGGGGCAACTATTACAGGATGGATGATCTGTTATAAGTAAAAAAGTATTCAATTGAGAGTTGTTCACTTATTCAAGGCACATGATACCAGACGGTCAGGAACCGATCACTTTTTCCAAATACAAAGTATATACGGCCAGATGCCAATCACTTATTCCAAGCACAGGATGCCATACAACTAGAAGCCGATCACTTATTCTAGGCATAGGATGCCACACGGTCAGGGACTGATCGCTTATTCAAGGTACAAGATGTTAGACAACCAGGAGCTAACCACTTATTCGAGGCACAGGATGCTAAATGGCTAGGAGACAATTACTTTATCCAAAATATAGATTATTCAACTATTCATCAAACAATGTGCCAACTACCTTCCTAACCATCGAATAGGTATCGATTACATATTTAACTCATTGAACATGTGCCAACCACCTATCAAACTAATTAGATAAGCTTTGTATGCTTACTTAAACTAGGTACAAAATTCTATAACTTTATTTAACATAAAGCATATTTTTAGAGTCATTAGAGTCATTACCACAATGTTGGTAAAGTGGTTATTAAGAAGTATAATAGATCACTTAACAAACCGCTTCACAAACTGATCTCTTAATGGTTTAACCAACTTAACTACTTTCTTAACAATACAGCAACCTTATAAATGGTTATAACCATCTAGCTAACTTGACCCTTTATTAAATAAGGGGTTGAGAGGATTTCTAAAAGGTACTTTTTGAATACTCACATACACTCTCTCTATTTTTTCTTATGTTCTCACTCTTAAAGCTAATTTAAGCATCGGAGACTCTTTCATTAAAAGAAAATCCCATCAATTTCTTCAATATTGAGAACTTCTTTTACAGGTTAAAAAAAAGATCGGACCTACTACCAAAGTTGTCAGCAAGTCGTCGGCTAGTTATTTGAAGATCCTTAATAACTCAAATCTACTCTAGCATGGCTTGCTTAACCAGCTTGGAGAGGTGCAGTAACAAAAAAATAATTAAGAAAATCTTTATCCAAATTTGGAATTTATTTGACTTTTTTCCTCTCCATCCTGGTGCGAAATATTCCTAAAAGAAAAAAATTTCCTTTTGTGAGTGTGAAGGAAAGTAAATTTTTGTAATTAATAGGTTTCTAAGATAAGTAATAGCATTCTAAAATAAATCTAAATTTGATTTTCTTTTTAATGTGTGTGGACTCTAAGTGGTAAGTAATTTTTCTCTAAAATAATTAAAAAGAGTCCCACCCAAATTCAAATTTATTTCTAATTTTTCCTTCCTATATTAAATTAGTTAATGGCCTTCTAAAATAAATTTTCCAAAAAATTATAATTAAATTTAACATGACTTTCTAAAATAATTAATGACCTTCTAAAATAACTCTAAATTTGATATTTTCATACGTGTATGTGGACACTAAATTGCCAATATTTATTTTCTAAAATAATAAAAATTAATGATTTTCTAAAACTCTAAGTTTGATTTTTTATAAAATAATTAAGAAGAAGCCCATTCAAATTCAAAATTTATTTTTGATCTGTGTCCTTTGTGTTTGTGTAGGGAAATATCCCTAAATAGAAACTTTTTTCTTTGTTTTACCAGCATGGAGGAAAATTTTCCAGAAATTCATAACTAATAATTTTTGAAAAATAATTATTAGCTTTCTAAAATAACTTTAAATTTGATTTTTTTCTTTATTTCTTTGGATACTTAATTGTCAATAATTTTTTCCCTAAAATAATCAAGAAAAGTCTTAGTCAAATTTTAATTTATTGCAAGTTTTTTTCTATGCTTGCATTGAATTAGTTAATTACTTTCTAAAATATTTTTTTTGAAATAAAAAATTTTATAATTAACTTTTAGATGACTTTCTAAAATAATTAACAACTTTTTAAAATAATTCTAAATTCAATTTTTTCCTCTATGTGTATGGATTTTGAATAGCCAAGTTTTTTTCTAAAATAATTAACATTAACAACTTTTGAAAAGAACTATAAATTCATTTTTTAAAAAATAATTAAGAAGACTTCCACTCAAATTCAAATTTCATTTCAAAATTTTTCCTCTACATATCTACATGGAAATATTTTTGAAAGGAAATTTTTTTCCCTCGGCATGCATGGAGAAATATTTTTTTGAATTTTCATAATAATGACTTTCTAAAATAACTCTAAATCGATTTTTTTTCTTTATGTGCACGGACTCTATATGGCCAATATTTTTTTTTTCAAAATAATTAAGATGAGTGACACTAAAGTTTAAATTTATTTTAACTTTTTAGTGAAAATAAAATTGTAGATATAAATTTATATGATTGAATAATAAATAATTTCTCTATAAAATAGAATAGAAATAAATCATTAAGTGGAATGTATTTATTAATTCAAGAAATAGAGGTGAACAATCTTTTGGGCTCCCACTTGTTTTTGGTAGCTGTAATACATTATTTCTTATGATGGTTTCTAACATGTTTATATAACTTTAAGCTATCCAGATGAATTACTAAAAATTATAGATATTTCAAATGATTTTTCCATAATTTTTTTCTACTTTTCAAAGATGGGTTGATTTTTCTTTCTCTTGTTCATTTAATAAGTATAAAGATTTGTAATTATCAAATTAAACTCTCTAGTTCATGACCATACTCCTTCAAGTACGTGGCAAGCAATTCATACCGAGAGAAGTTGATAAACTTTTTCTTCTAAAGATTTATCTGGATATTTGATATCTATACCTGTGAGTTTGGATTCATATTTTTGTTTCATAAAATATAATTACATATATTAGAAAATGAGAAAATTCTATAAATCAAAAATCTCATCTTGTTTTTTACTAAAAAACTAAAAAATGCCAAACTTAACAGGTTGGATGGTGTTGGTATATCACTAGTGATGGTGCTGGATCTGCTCGAACACTGAAGTAAACTGGAGAAGGGATGTCAGTAGCTGTACCTATAAAAGAAGTCCTAACCAGAGATAGCTTTGGTCAAGACTCTTTGATGCTCAAGTCAATATCTCAAACCATAAAATAAAATGTTGATTGGGGTCATAAGAGAGATCGCGTACCTCTCAAGGGTTCGTGGAGAACCCTCTCTTTTATAATGAGGTCATAAGGGCAATTTTGGAATATCTTAATATGATGGTGAGCAGATGAGAAATGATTGGACATTGGCCTCCATTAGAATTTTCGGAAGGAAATCATCTTCTTTTATTTGGAATGTCCTTCCATTAATGGAAGGCTTTGTCCTATGTATCTTCCTGTCACTTGCCTTGATGGCTCTAAGAGTCGTGGCCTAAAAGAGAGGCCATGCTTTTTTAATAGCCAAGACTGCTCTTGATTGTGAGATGTGATTGTTTGTCCACTAAGGGGAATGTATTGAAGTGAGCATCGATAGGCTTTCACTTTGGCCAGTCTAGTGGATGTCTCTGTAGGGCCTTATTTGCTTGGCTTTGATTCTAAGTATTAAGAGTTGGCTAATCTAAGACTTCCTTAAGACTGGTGGTTCACAAAATATGTGGGCTTGAAAAGGCCAAATGATAGTTATGCCGAAAGGATGGGGATGAATTTAGCTTTTCTGGTAGATCACACTGTAGAAGGGGGCTTTTGTCTCCATGAGGAGGTGTGTACATCGGTAAATTCTCCCTCTTACTTATCCCAACAAAGTATTCATGGAGGGTTTTGATTAAATCAAAGGTTTATGAAGTAGAGGTTTGAAGGTTGAATGTCTATCTGGATCAGAGTCTAGAAGGCCGAATTTTATCTAGGCAGGGGTCCGGAAGATCAAACATGTATCCTGGTGGAGGTTCTTTCGATGATTTCAGGATTAGCAGGTTCAAAGGTTTTTCATTGGAGAAGGCGATATATTTGGCTTAGGGATTCTTGGAGTTATACTTCTACCTAAAATAGAGTCAGTATTGCTGGGGAGAATCACGAGCCCTGCCACCTTGATTTGGGCATTCCCTCGATGATTGTAAGCCATTAGGGGGACAATAGGATGATCAATATCACCTGATTTGATTGGGGAGCCCGTAAAAACATATATATAGATAAGGGTATTTCAGAAGAGAAGAGAAGATCGGGTAGATCAAAGGTACTTTTAGGACAATGAAGCACCTAAAAGGCTAAAAGTTTTGAAATGTGGGTCCTGGCTTTTTCTTCCAATGAATGGGATTGAATGGTCGATGAAGCACCTCGAAAAAATATTCTAAGAAGAATGTCATTTTTTTGGACAATTCAATAGCATACTCTTATGTTGGTCTGGTCATACAGGTTCAGATATTTCCTGGTTATTCAGGTCGACGATATACATCTATATGTATTTGAAATACAATAGGCCCAATATCAGAAGTAGAAATAACTGAAGGAACCCGAATGTAATTTTAGCTTATTCTGAAATTGATTATTAGTTAATCCGTTCCTAGCTTCAGGACCTTTGAGATCCCGAGAGTGGGAGGTTCCTCCCACATCATTTGCCCCCCACTCCTTGATCTGAATTTGAAGCATTTTGGGCAAAGGAGTAATTCTAGCCTTGCATCCAAGGGATCCTGAGAGTTGTATTAAATCTCTTATTCCTGAAAGATGGTCTTGTCAGGAGACAAAAAGTTTTCATACCCTGTACTTATGACTTCTTTTTCGAAAGGTGTGAAGAGTTAATGCAATCAATTTTTCCCTATAAGAAGGTTTTGAAAGCAGTTTATCATCACCAATATTTTTACTTGAAGGATTTTTTGCCTATTGAGTAGTGATTTTCGTCGAAGGGGGGAAGATTTCTAGCAAGCTTCCTGATAGATTTTTTGGTGATTCAAGCATTAATGGATCCTTGCAATGTGTGAGAACTATAGAAAGCAGTTTTGAAGCATGGAAAGGCCAATATTTCGACTAGTGAGGAGTCTATCCAACCTATTGAAGTTTCCAAAGTTAAAGCACCAGAAGGTAACTGTAAGATCTCGGGTGTCACCGGGGGTCCATCATTTATCGAAGAATGGGTTCAGATATTTCTTCAGGCGGCAATAATCACAATCCTATGAGGTGGGATCCGCAGGACACGAACTTATGGCCTTTGAGTCAATCATTCAAGTACATAGAAGGTTTACCACCTTATATTTATGCCGTCACTTCTTTTTCTTACTTCATTCTTTTTCTTTTTTATATGGTGCTGTCTATGCGAACATTTGATATAGTTGGCTAGTCACCTTAGCTTTTTTATGGGATCAGTCGAGGTTGAAGAGGTAAGGATTGTGGTGATGGAGGAGAAGGTTATTGAAGCTAAGAAAGGAGCTTTGTGAGGCTGAGGCTCGAGCTTCTAAAGCGGAAGAAGAATTTTGGGAGCAAAAGAAGTGCGCGGATGGTCTTTTAAAAAACATCGTTCATTCGGCAATAAAGTTAGGTGAAGCTGGCAGTTATATGGCTTTGATGCATCGAAGGATGAGTGTTGCTCGTCGAGGGAAAGCCCAAGCTATCTTGGATGCTAAGGTTGAAATTATTGAGTTGAAGAAATGCTTCCAGGCTAAAATCAGGGACTTGAACATAGAAGCAAATTATCAAATCCAATGGTTCTAGGATGAGCTCAATTCGACTAGGAGCGAGAATGAATGATTATGGAAGGAGCTTTGTTTAGCTTGTAGTCGGATGCAAGGTGAGGGACCTTCGGAACAAGACGAGAGGGTCTAACAAGCTGAACAGGCTAGGGACGAGGCCATGATTGAAGCTTGATTCCTTCGACAGGCATTGGAGGAGGAAAAAGATAGGAATGCGGTGGCTTTCCAAGGGGTTCAAAGTCACTGTGCCATAGATATGGAGAAGAACTTGTCTTTATAGAATCAATTAAAAGTAGCAAGGATTACCATTAAGGGGCAGAAGAAGAGTAACGATTATTATGACGATGAAATCATGAGGCAGCAAAGCAAACTATCCCTGGTGAAAGCACGTGCAAGGGTTGCTGACACTTGGCTTTGACATTCTAAAAGTAGGGCATACGGGGCTAGATTTGAAGATTGCAAACTTTTGGAAGTCCAAATCCTTCCAGCTACTAGGGCTCACTTGCTTTAAGTCCCTATCACAAAGTGAGGCCTAGCTTCTCTCCATGCATGCTAGATGAACCAGGGGTGAGGGCAAGGGAATTAAGATTGTTGTTTACTGTTCAACCTATAACCTGTCATGGAAGGAATAAAGTGTGAATTTTCTCTAAGTGTTGTGCTATGGTATTTTTTGAAAGTGTTTCGTTGCTTGTAGGTAATTTTGGCTTCATAGGTTTTTCCTTGGTTGAATCACATTGATTCTCCAATTTTCATTGATTGAGTACAGTATCCTAAGAGACACCTTGTAAGCGATGTAGGAAATGAAGGACAGTAATCGTATCATGATGGCCTAGGATGGTGTGGTGCTCGAAGGAAGTTAAGGCCTTTTTGCACAGAAGATGAAAGGTCGACGGGAGTAACCCAAGACACCTGGCCACTAGCAATCCAAGGGAATATAGTTTGGCCCATCTCCAGGTGCCACCTGGTGATCATCCAACGAGAGTGGCTCAGTTCTGAGTAGATCTGGGCCATTTAAAGGATTTTTATAAATCGTAGGACTCTCGTTACCCAGACCACTTTTATTTTTGAAGTTTTCCTTCTTCTTCTTCTTTCTTATTTTCTCTTCAGTGTTTCTTCCTTCCATTCGACAATCACCTCCAGTGAGTTTCATTGGCGTTCTCCATTACTTTTGTGCTTCCTTTTTGCATAGGTTCTATGAAATTTTGTTTGGGTTTCTTAGGGGACTTTCTTACTCTTCTTAGTATCATGATGGCCCAGAAGGGTGTGGTGCTCGAAGGAAGTTAAGGCCTTTTTGTATAGAAGATGAAAGGTCGACGGGAGTAACCCAAGACACCTGGCCATTAGCGATCCATGGGAATATAGTTTGGCCCATCTTCGAGTGCCACCTGGTGATCATCCGACGGGAGTGGCTTAATTCTGAGTAGATCTGGGCCATTTAAAGGTGATATGGTGGGATCGCTGACATGGAACCCATGTTAGCCTAGTCAGATGCTACATCGAAGGAAGCTACCATGTCGGACATCTCTCCTTGGAGTCTTTTGCCAGGTGGCTCCCTCGAGGTCAAGACACCATGGCCGAAGTTGAGCTCTGCCTCCTTTCGAACTCCTTCACCAGGCGGCTCCCTCAAGGTCGAGATGCCGTGGCCGAAGTCGAGCTCCGCCTCCTTTTGAACTCCTTCGCCAGGTGGCTCCCTTGAGGTTGAGACGCCTTGGCCGAAGTCGAGCTCCGCCTCCTTTCGAACTCCTTCGCCAGGTGGCTCCCTCGAGATCGAGATGCCATGGCCGAAGTTGAGCTCCGCCTCCTTTCGGGCTCCTTCGCCAGGTGGCTCTCTCGAGGTCGAGATGCCATGGCAAAGTCGAGCTTTTCCTCCTTTCGGACTCCTTCGCCAGGTGGCTCCCTCGAGGTCAAGATGCCATGGCCGAAGTCGAGCTCCGCCTCCTTTCAGACTCCTTCGTCAGGCGGCTCCCTCGAGGTCGAGACGTCATGGTTGAAGTCGAGCTCCGCTTCCTTGAGCTCGCCCCACCTCGGATGAAGGGACCGGCAGCTAAAGGATGTCGTCGCCCTCCTTGGACGATGGTGAGCCACCTAAGGACCACAGAGGGGTGCCCGCTAGGCCGCAATAACTGCTCTAGCTACCACTTACACTGAAACGAAAGGGGTCCCCCAATCGAGGCATTGCACTCTCGATCGACCGTATGTGCCATTGGAAGAGGAAGTCAACCCAAAAATTCGAATCCAAGGGATGGCTGCCCCCCGATCGAGGCTCTGCCAAGTTCTCCGAAATGGAGCGACCAGAAGGAAGGTCAGAGCGCACGGTGCTGTTTCCTATCACAAATGGGGAAAGACACCTCGCGCACTGCACGCGCCTACAAGCAAAAGGAGGATCCCAAGATAGGTGGCGTCATGCAGTCATCCTGGCTTAAAAGACTTTTCCAAGTTTCAAACAAGAAGGTATGCAAACGAATGGGGGGGAGGGGGTGGCATATAGGAGAGCAACCGAGAGGCCAAGAGCTCTAGGCTATCGGAGACTAGCCAGAAGGGTCTCGACGGACACAGCCATATAGCTTGAGCTCTCCTCTGCAACCACTTCCCTTACTTCACTCTCAACCCATTTACACTATCCCAGTTCATAAGTTTCTCCTCGTAGCATGGAGTCCGTCTACAAGGCTCGATTGGGAGGATCTATTCTCCTAGATCACCACTGACTTGAGCATCAGAGTGCCCCCACTGGGATCAATGGCCTGGGTCTCCTCTGTTTTGCAGGTCCGGCATGCGTGCAGCTACCTGAGCGACGAGGGTGCGATCCGAGATTGACTACAGCTACGGCCATGGTGATCTTGATGGCAACAGATTGGCACGTCGGGAAGAGAACGACAGGATGCATTGTGATCCAAGTCAATCCCCTTTGCAAGTAACCCCACTGGGAGCATGGTGATGATGCGAGTGAGAGAAGTCTCCACTAGCCGTGCAGGGGATCCCCCTTCCCGTGGGGACCCGCACAGTCCAGAAAGGGAGCTCCCCACTCCAACATAACCAGCTCCAGTGGATGCTCAACTGGCTGCACTTGCCCAGTAGATACAGCTACTGACTACTGCGGTGCGCCAGCTATAGCACCAGCACCAATCCCTGGCTACTCACCAATAGCCAGGGACTCCTGCGGCCCAAGTCGCCACGCCCTGCGATAGCTTGCGTTCCTTCTAAGGAAGGCCTTCATAGCCGCGGGCCACAACATACCACCGGGGAAGCCATAGGACCCCGGTGAAGAGATAATGATCCGGGTCTGTCGACCGGGAGAGCCTCCCGGTCTCTGACCTTCGAGTAGGCTACTATTAAGCACCGCCAAGGTTGCAGAGGCAAGGTCCCCCGTCACGACCCCCCTCAGATGCCATCTTCACCTCCACCGTCGACCTCAGTGGAAGGATCAACTGACGAGGCCATCAAGCGCATGGCAGAAAGGCACCTGGAAGAATAGGAGCGCAAGCTAGCAGAGCTATCCCACCAGTTTGCAAATCTGTAGGGCTCCTCTAGCGAGCCTGTAGGCTACGACGCCCATCCCCGCTTTTCTCGAGAGATTCAAGAGGAACTGATCCCAGGCCAGTTCTGCATACCGCAGGTGGATCCCTATGATGGGACCACCGACCCCTTGGACCACCTTGAGAGCTACAAGGCCCTCATGAGGGTCCAAGGAGCAACCGACGTCCTCCTCTCCGTCGCTTTTTTGGCCACCCTCCGGAAGGTGGCTCGAGTTTGGTTCACCCATCTTGAGCCTGAAAGTATTAGCTATTTCGCTCAGTTGGAGCAAAAGTTTGTGGCTCATTTCGATACCTGTCGGAAGGTACCACAGGAGGCAGACGACCTCTTCTCTATCAGGCAACAGGACCACGAGCTCCTGCGGGACCACTTGTCCCGCTTCAAAGTTGCCGTGCTAGAGATCTACAGTCTGAACGAGCCAGTTGCCACGTTGGCGCTGAAAAGAGATCTCAAGACTTCCTGCCTGACCTACTCACTGGACAAGAAGCCACCGAAGATGTACTCCAAACTCCTCCGTGTCCACAAGTACATTCGTGCCGAGGAGGCAGACCGTACGAGGAGGGAGCTGGACGAGAAGCCATTGAAGAAGCCAGCTCCTGGGAAGATGTCCGGGGTGCGGAAGCCCGGACCAGCCACACCGAACTTCTGCCAGGGGATGAAATCGAAGAGTGGCCCTATCCCATAAAATAGATACACACCTCTCCTGGCCCCGAGGATGAAGATCCTCATAGATATTGAGGGCGAGCGCTACCTGCGATGCCCACCCCCACTAAGGCCGTCTAATGGTCATGACAAGACGAAGTACTGCCATTCCACTGCGATCACGTTCATGACACCGAGGAGTGCCACAACCTCAAGAGAGAGATTGAAGACTTCATAAGGAGGGGCTACCTAGGAAGGTTCGTGGGGGGCAAGACCTCTCCCTCTGGTCCCTACAGTCGATAACCTCCCCACTGAGAAGCCTGTGGGAATATATGTTGGGGAATCGAGCACGCCTCCAAGAGGGCCCGGAGAGGAGAGAGTTCTGAAAATATACTCTCCTTTGTAAGGGAGAGGGAGCCTGAAAATAAAAATGTAAACAATGATATCGTGGTTGTCGAGATGACGATCATGAAGCATCCTGTAAAATGGATTATGGTCAATAGTGGAAGTTCGACTGATATCCTTTTCTATGATACTTTCTCCAGAATGAAACTGTCTTCTGCTCAACTCAAACCTGTACTCACTCCCCTCATCGATTTTACAGGGGACTCTATAGGAGTCAAGGGGGAAATCACTCTCCTTGTTAATGCCAGGATGCCACCTTGGCAGATCACCATCATGATAACCTTCACAGTTGTTAGGCTTTCCTCAGCCTACAACATGATTCTTGGCCGACCCGGGCTCAATCTGCTCGATGCAGTCATTTCCACAAAGTGACTACTGGTGCAATTTCCCATCCCTTATGATGTTGGAGAGATGAGGGGGGCACCTCAGCCGATCCAACATTGTCTCCAAGCCATTCCTAGGGCCAAAACATTCGAGGACGACCCTAGTGCCGATGACCACGACCAAAGGGCTCAGGACCCCAGGGGTGGCCCAGAGCGCCTGCTGTCGTATCCACTCGAAACTGACCTGATGAAGACGGTGCAGATCAAGGCCTAGCTGTAAAAGGAGGAACAGGCCCATCTATTGGAACTTCTTCCAGTGAACGCAGATGTGTTTGTCTGGATGGCGGCTAATATGCCCAGATTTCTGCTGACGTCATCACCCACAAGTTGAGCGTTGACCCGAAGTACCATCCTGTTTGGCAGAAGAAAAGAAGTTTCGCCTCGGAGAGGTAGTGGGCAATCAACGAGGAGGTGGATAAGCTCCTCGCAGCCAGATTCGTCCGTGAAGTGCAATACCCTAGCTGGCTGACAAATGTAGTCATGGTAAAGAAAAACAACGGAAAGTGAAGGATCTACGTGGACTACTCCGACCTCAATCGAGCATGTCCGAAGGATAGCTTCCCTTTGACAAAGATTAACCAACTAGTGGATGCCACCTCGGGGCACCGCTTGCTCTCCTTTATTGATGCATTCTTCGGGTGCAATCAGATCCAGATGCATCCGGAGGACGAGGAGCACATTGCCTTCATCACTGACCAAGGGATGTACTACTACCGGATGATGCCTTTCGACCTAAAGAATGCTGGTGCCACATACCAGCGACTGGTCAATCGGGTATTCAAGGAGCATATTGGCAAAAACATGCAAGTATATGTTGACGACATGCTCGTTATGAGCAAGCCGAAGTCAGATCACGTCACCGACCTGGCAAAGGCCTTCCACAACCTCTAGGAGTATAAGATGAAGCTGAATTCGGCAAAGTGCGCATTCGGCATTGCAGTAGGGAAGTTCATTGGCTTTATGGTCACCTAGAGGAGAATCGAAGCAAACCCGAAGAAGGTCCAAGCAATCGTTGACATGGAGCACCCCACCTTAAAGAAGCAGGTCTAGTGCTTGACAGGCCGGGTTGCAGCTCTGAGCTGGTTAATCTCGAGGTTGGCCAACTGCTACCTTCCTTTCTTCAAGGCGCTGCACAAAGTGCACGACTTTGCCTGGACCGAAGAATGCATAGCAGCCTTTGAGGAGCTGAAGAATTTATTATCATCATCGCCTCTGCTTTCCAGGCTGGAGGAAGGAGAAGAACACCTACTGTACCTAGCAGTCACCTCAGGGGCTGTCAGCTCGGTCCTTGTCCGTACAGATGAGGACAGATCCCAAAGATCAGTGTACTATGCCAGCAAGATCCTCCGAGATGCAGAGATCAGGTACACCCACTCAGAAAAGTTAATTTTTGCTCTTATAATGTCGCCCAGTGTCTCAGGCCATACTTCCAAGCGCACCCGATCATGGTCCTAATGGATCAACCTCGGAGGGTCATGCTTAGTCATCCTGACATATCCAGATGCTTGGCCAAATGGGTGTTGAAGCTCAGCAAATTCAATATCATGTATGGACCGAGGTCATCTCAGAAGGCCCAGGTGTTGGCCGACTTTCTGGTCGAGTGCATAGGACTTGTTGAAGAGCCAGAGCAGATCACCCCGGAGTGTCAAGTGGAGCCCGAGGTTGAGGAGGAGTCCTAGGTCCCCCATGTGGATGGCATGTCCAATACAGGCGGGAGCGGAGCAGGCCTCATCCTCGTAAACAGCAATGGGATCGTGGCCAAGTGTGCACTCCATTTTCGATTCATGGCGACCAACAACCAGGTGGAGTACGAGGCACTCCTCACTGGGTTGAGAGTCTCCCACGAGCTAGGTGTACCCAACCTGAAGGTCTTCACCGACTCCCAGCTGGTAGCCAGGCAGGTCTCTGGGGAGTATGAGTCCCGATATCACTAAATGATGAAGTACCTGGAGCGGGTCCGTTCGAGCACGACGGGTTTTCAATGCTTCAGCATCTTCGACATCCCCCATGGAGAGAATACTCGCATTGATGCCCTATCAAGGCTGGCGACCCTACCAGACTCATCACTGGAGAGCGGCTACATCGAGTACCTAGAGAGTCTAAGCTACGAGGCTCCCGGAGCCCAGCTGGATCGACCAGTATGTCAAATACATCATCGATGGCACCTTGCCATAAGATTGGACAGAGACCGGACTCATCAAGAAGAAGGCCACGCGATTCATCCTGATGGATGGGCAGCTCTACCGCAGATCCTATTCTTATCCACTCTTGAAGTGCCTGAGACCCATGGAGGCGGCATTTGTGCTCCAAGAAATACACGAAGGCCTTTGCGGGAATCACGTCGAAGGAAGGATGCTAGCATACAAGGCCCTCCGTCAGGGGACTACTGGGAGACCATGAGAGAGGATGCCGCCGACTTTGTAAAAATGTATGATCGTTGCTAGTGCCATGCCCACATACAGTGCCAACCATTAGCACCACTCTCCCAACTCTCCTCACCCTAGCCGTTTGCCTAGTGGGGGATGGACATCCTAGGTCCATTCCCTCCTGCATCAGGATAACGTAAATTCCTGATAGTGGCTATTGACTACTTCACCAAGTGGGTAGAAGCAGAGATACTAGCTTGGATTACAGAAGCCAAGGTCCGCCAGTTCTTCTGAAAATTGATCATCTGCCATTTTGGGCTCCCCCGCAATGTCATCACCGATAATGAATGGTAGTTCGAAAATCAAGAGTTCGAAGAGTTCTGTGCCGACCTCGGCATTCAACATTGCTTCATCTCGGTGGCTCACCCCCAGACCAACGGAGAGGCTGAGGTGACCAACCGAACGATCCTCCAGGGACTTCGAACCAGGCTAGACAAGGCCAAGGGTAGGTGGATAGAAGAACTTCCCAGTGTTCTTTGGGCCTACCACAAACGTCCAAGATGATCACGGATAAGATGCCTTTCAGCCTCATCTTCAATGCGGAAGCCATCATCCTAGTCAAACTTGGCATGTCCACACTGCGGGTAGAACAGCATGATGAAGCAGAAAATCTGGCCCGCCTTCTTTTCAACTTGGACCTCCTCGAGAAAACTAGAGACAAGGCTCGACTCTGGATGGCAGCCTACTGGCAGCGAGTAGCTTGGTACTACAATGCACGGGTGGGGCCAAAGACCTTCCATCCAGGTGACCTGGTGTTGTGCCGGGCTGAAGCCCCCCAACCCCGGGAGTGCCGCAAACTCTCACCGAACTGGGAGGGCCCCTATAAGGTGGTTGAGGCTCTTTCCCATGGAGCCTACTACCTAGCGGAGCTGGACGGCACCAGATTCCCACGGACTTGGAATGCCAACAATCTGAGAATATATTATCAATGATGTAAGGCCTTCCTCTATTAATGATAAAGATCCTTTTTGTGCAAATCACCTTTGCCTTGCAGGAATGTCGCTGCTCGACCCCAGGTCTGGCAAGCCAAGCTCGGCACTCTCAAGCCTGGAAAGTCCTGAAGCCTGACACTCTCAAGCCCGGAAACTCCTGAAGCCCGACACTCTTAAGCCCGAAAACTCCTAAGCCCATCACCTTAAGCCCGGAAACTCTTGAAGCCTGACACCTTAAGCCCGGAAACTTCTAAAGCCTAGCACCTCACAGTCACCTGATGGGTCCAACGAGCGCAGCACCCAGGCTCGGTCTTACCGTGTGCACCTGGAGCTGATTCCATCCGAGGTCAGATACACCTCTCCTAAAGAAGTGCTCAAAGCCCTATCACCACCTTGCCTGCAAGGTGGGAACGACTCAGCAAGTCAAAGACCTCCTTCCTAAGCTTCTCTCATACTCGGAGCTCGGCAGGAAAGAGCCCAGGGACTTAGAGCCTTAAGGCAAGATGCCTCGGCCAAAACATGTACATGAGCAGTTGAGAAGCAAAGGAAGGAAGATTGACAAAATGTAAAGAATGCAAAAGTACACAAGTGGAGAAGGTAAAGAAAAATTTCATTGATAAGTTTGAAGTTTTTACATCATATTTGGGCCCCGATAGGCTGGGTAGCCTAGATAGAAACAATAAGAAGGAAGAAGGTACAGGAGCCCCTATGCTACTCGGTCGGCTCCTTCCCGGGGTGGTGCACAGGCAAGGCATCATCTTCCGAGACCTTCGATAGTGGAGCTGCATTAGAAGCAGCTGCTGGTTCCTCCACTTCGGCCAAGTCTGGTGTTGAGCTCTCACAAGGAGCAGCCGGGAAGGTGAGCCTGTCCAGGTTCTTATCTGGAACAAGCCCCACCACCTTGTACCGGCAATACATAAACCTCTTGAAGGAGTTTGTGGCCAGCTCGTGGAACTCGGCATCGAACTCCTCTGAGGCCTTGTACTTTGAGACCGCCTCGGCAGCCTCCTTCTTTGCAGCCTCTACCTGATCGACTGCCACCGCGACCTTCTCTTCGGTGGCCACAGCTTTCTTCTTGGTGGCAGCAGCCCGCCCCTTCACCACCTCCAGCTGGGTCCGGAGGGATTGGGCTTGTTCCATCCCCGAGGAAGCCTCGGTGCTGAGCTCTTTCACCCTAGCCTCCTTGGCCTTGAGCTCCTCAGCCTGACTTTTGGACCGACTCCTCTCCCGATCCAAGGACTCTTCCAGCTCCTTGATATGCCTCTCAGTGCTTGCCACCTCGCCCCTCAGCTCCTTATTCTTCAGCTCGGACTCCCAGGCAGCATTCGACTTCAGCTTGGCCTCGACCGTCAAGAACTCAAGCTGTGCAGCTCGCTGCTGGTCCCTTTTTGCCTAGTGTTTATAGTAGTCCCGGATGAGCATGAGGTCAGCCCCGAGCTGCACCAAGGAAGACATCAGTTACAAAAATAAAGAGAAAGAAGAAAGGGAAAGGGCGAGAAAAAAGGAAAGGAATACTCATTGAGAAGAGTTGAAGAAATGTGCCATGAATGGCATCGGCCAGGAGCTTCCCCGCCTTCTCCTGCTGATCACGCGACTAGATGGCAAAGTCTATCATGTGCTCAATGAGATCTTGATCCCGGACTAGTGAGGCATTCGGTACCACCTCGAAGGGCAGCTTGCGGGGATCCTTCTCCCTCTTCTTCGCTAATGATGCGGCGTCACCCTCTCCTCCGACCAAGGAAGCCTTGGAGGCGCGGTGGGGGCTCGACACTGCTCCAGACGGCATCGCCGATGGTGGCTCCACTCTCTCCTGCTCCCGCTATTTCCACCTTGATGATCTCGGGAGATGGAGGCACCATAGTGGTGGCAGCAGCAGCGAACTAGCTCGACCGACCGTCTGTGCCACCCGGAAGAGGAAGTTAATCCAAAAGATTCGAATCCAGGGGATGGTTGCCACCCGATCGAGGCTCTGCCAAGTTCCCCAAAATGGAGTGACCAGAATGAAGGTCAGAGCGCACGGTGCTGTTTCCTATCATGAATGGGGAAAGACACCTTGCGCACGGTAGGCACTTGCAAGCAAGAGGAGGATCCCGAGGTAGGTGGCGTGCAGTCATTTTGGCTTAAAAGAGTTTTCCAAGTTTCAAACAAGAAGATAAGCAAACGAATGGGGGGGAGGGGGCGGCGTACAGGAGAGCAACTGAGAGGTCAAGAGCTCTAGGCTACCAGAGACTCGCCGGAAGGGTCTCGATGGACATAGCCATATAGCTTGAGCTCTCCTCCATAGCTACTCCCCTCACTTCACTCTCAACCCATTTACACTATCCCAGTTCATAAGTTTCTCCTCCTAGCATGGAGTCCGTCTATGGGACTCGATCGGAAGGATCTGTTCCCTTGGATCACCACTGACTTGAGCGTCGGAGTGCCCCCGCTGGGATCACCGACCCAGGTCTCCTCTGTTTTGTAGGCCCGAGCACGTGTGCAGCTACCCGAGCGATGAGGGTGAGGTCCAAGGTTGACTACAGCTATAGGCCATAGCGGTCTTTGCGACAACAAAAGGGTTTTTATAAATGATAGGACTCTCATTACCTAGACCACTTTTGTTTTTGAAGTTTTCCTTCTTCTTCTTTCTTATTTTCTCTTCAGTGTTTCTTCCTTCCATCCGATAATCACCTCCGGTGAGTTTCACTGGCATTCTCCATTGCTTTCTTGCTTCCTTCTTGCATAGGTTCTATGAAATCTTTTTTGGATTTCTTAGGGGGCTTTCTTACTCTTCTTAGTATCATTTCTAGTTTCTATTTTCGTGTTTTTTGTCTTCGTTTCTAGTTTTGAGTTCTAGGAGCTCTTCCCATCTATTTTTAAGATGATTTTTCTTGATTTTTTGATATTTTTATTCAATCATTGGATGTTAGATTCTGAATGGTTTCCTGAGTTGGCCAGTTTATGGTCTTTAGATCATGAACCAATCAAATCAGAGATAATTGCTGGGAATGTGGCCATTACCCCAGATCATGAGGTGATCATGGCTATTGCCGCACCCCAGGAGCCATTATTTTCTGGCGAAGGATAATTCCCTCCTAGGAACATTTGTTCCAAAATTCAAAAGTCATATTTGGTAAAGCTAAGAGGCAAGTACCAAATCCCTCCAGATTTTGAGTTGGAGGTTCCACTTAACACTGATCGGGCATGCAATCCTCCCTCGAGCCAACTGACTTTGTATAAGGAGTATTTTCCCTGTTGGTCTAAGATTGCTCTTGTTTCTTTTTTTTGTCAATTTTTTTAAGGCCATAGGGCTCTCTCCTTGTGCAATCCTGCCAAATACATGGCGGTTCGTTTACAGTTTTACTATGATTTGCATCTTGGCTCAGGTGTATCATACGGTTTCACTTTTTAGAGCCCTTTTCTCTTTCAATAAATATCCTCGCAATTATGGGTGGTTGTATGCAATCCCCCCGTAAAAGGAGAGGGCAATATCCTTTGATTCGGGGCAACCCTTTTTCCATATATTATTGGAAAAACACATCTTTTTTGTAAAATACCACAACATTGATGATTGGGGTTTTACATAATGGGGTATCCAGTTGCATCGACTGACTCATTTTGTACTTTTATCCGAGGAGGAAGGGGAATGGTTCAGGGTTTTTCAATGTTTTCAAGTCCCTACCTCGAAAGTTCTGCTATCTAAGATGACTCTTTTTAACATAGAGGTTAGCTTGGCATAACCAAGAGGCAAGAAGAATTATGATCCATTCCTTCCTCTTCTTTATCTCGATTTTTTCTTCCTCTAAGTGTTTTTCTTTGCTTTTTTAGCCATGAATCCTTCGGACGCTTGCACTTGAGGAGAGAGATCTTGAAAAGGAGGAAGACCAACATGGCTCTGGTTGTTGAAGAGGCATCGAGAATTCAGGCCACAATTGTTCTAAAGCCAAAGGCCATTTTGGTCATTTTCTTGGAGGCTGCACCTTCTCTACCCCTCGATCAGTGATTATCGAGGGAGCTCCAGGTGACCCGGTCCAAGAGTTTGAGATCTGCATCTTTGACAACTGGGATGTTGCCAAATGCCTCTTCGAGAGCCTCATCCATCCTGTTGATGCGGAGTGGGTTGTCGGGAAGGGCAGCCATCAGCATCGAAGGGACGCAGTTTTAAGTGTCCTTTGGGTGAGTCTTTCTTCTTATTTTTGAACTTAGATTTCAGTTTTAAGTGTCCTTTGGGTGAGTCTTTCTTCTTATTTTTGAGAGTCTTTCTTCTTTTTTTGAACTTAGATTTCAGTTTTAAGTGTCCTTTGGGTGAGTCTTTCTTCTTATTTTTGAGAGTCTTTCTTCTTATTTTTGAACTTAGATTTCATTATTTGTTAACTCACTTTTAGATCTGCTACTTCACAGGTATGTCATTATATAAAGAATTATTCTAATTTAAGGGACTGTTTGGCAATCGAGGAGAAAAGGAGAAAAGAGTTATGTCATTATATTAAGAATTATTCTAATTTAAGGGACCGTTTGGCAGTCGAGGAGCAAAGGAGAAAAGAGCTAGAGGTACGCCTAAAGGAGATGAGAAAACAGTTATGTCATTACATTAAGAATTATTCTAATTTAAGGGACCGTTTGGCAGTCGAGGAGCAAAGGAGAAAAGAGCCGGAGGTACACCTAAAGGAGGTGAAAGATCGCCAAAAAATAACAAAGACCGATCTTGAGCATGTCGAAGCTGAGACTAGTCGACTTAGACGGGAGGCTAAGGACCTGAAGGAGGAACTCTTTGAAAAAAAGGCTCTAGATGCTGTGCAGTGAGAGATGGTGGATTTCAAGGTACAACAAGCCAGCTTTCATTGAGGGCATGGATAATACTAGAACGAGGGTTGCTAAATGCTATTTGTTCCTTAACCTAGATTTTTTGGATGAAAATGATTTGATTGAAGATGTGCATGTCATGAATGTGCCTGCCCCCAAAGTAGGGGTTGTTGGGGCCGAAGAAGCAGCCGATGCCTCATTTGCTTAAACTATTTTTTTTTTCTTTTTATCAATGTATATACTATTGGGCAATCTCACCAAGATAGCCATTTTTGTTGAACCTTTGGATTTCTTTTTTGATAAAATTAATAAAATACTCTTGTCCTTTTCCTTTTTAGCAAAGTATTTAATGCACCTTATTGTGAGATTATAAAAAATAATTAAATCGGTCTAATTAATTAATGTAGAAGTGGTGAGACCAGATATCAAATCCACAAGGATCTTAGATAGTTATCTCGAAAGTAAATTTAAAGGAACAAGTGATGATTTAATAACTAAGAAATGAAACCAATACTAGTCAACTGAGATGAGTTTTAAAACACTAAATATTCAAGTAAAAGAAAAAAAGTTTAATAATTTCAACTAATTACTCGGTAGATAGATGATATTCTCCTTCTCTCTTTCTATATAACCTAACCTGTATGCCATCCTCACGAGGCTAGTCAAGGTAGATGCATATATGGTAAAAGAAATAATATTTAAGTATAATTTATTTCACAAATACAAATCATACCCGTAAATTATGGTTTATTCTAAGAGTATAAACTATTCAAAAAGATATATAATAAAATTTAGAATTAAAACTAAAATTTTATTCATAGAAGGAAGAGTTTAAAAGACAAACAAAATATAAATACCGCCAGTTACAAACACTTAGTAATTTTCTGAGAAATGGAGATCTAACTTTTCATGGAAGAACTCCTTGCTGGCATTTTTATGCCGGAACAAATCCCGGGCAGCAAATGGGAAAAATGATCAGGACAGGTGGATATGAATTAGCGGAAATGGCAGCCAAGGCTTGATTGGATGGAGGCTTTTCATGCGGGAGATGGGAGAAGAGGGAAGTGACATGTGGTTTCCGGTGGTGTGGGAGGATAGTTCTTGATACCTAATCTAGATGGATGAAGGAAAGAAGATTGCAGTGTGGAAAGGTTTATGGTGTGCAAAAGGGAGAAGGCTCGATTAGGAGGGGATGCGGAGAGAATGGTGATAGCAGCTTGGTAGTATGAAAGGGAGACCAGTCTCGCGGAAGATGGAAGCGTGGAAGAGGGAGAAAGAATGGAATGGCGTGGGGGAAAAGTTCTATGGTTTTGAAATGGAAGGCGAGGTGAAAGCCCCTTGGAATGGGTAAAAGCTCGATATCCTCCGCACCCAGTGCCGCTGCCAATCAATAAACCGAGAAATGCGCGTCTGCCTCGCGTTTGTTTACTCTTCAACTTGTATCGCAATCCTTCCAACGCCAGTGCGAATAGTCATCGTTGTCAACAACCCAATATATTTTGTTCGTTAACTTCAGCAGTTCACCGAATCTCATCTATTTCTCACTGCTATCCTCTCCAGCGCCTCTATCAGCTTGCCAAGCTCCAACAGATCATCACCTACGTCGAACATAACAACCTTGTTCCAGCGATCATCGCGTTCCGCGTCTGAGCCGTGGGCGCCCGCATCCGTGCCAAACTCCAATAGCAAGTCACTCTCTTCTCCGTGGATCTCCCCCAAATCCCACGGCCAGCGCCCCGATCAACAATTTTGTTCCTTGCTGAGCTCCAGCGACTATCAACCACATTCCGACAAGGCGGTCAGGTGATGAACACCATCCTGCTTCCGCGAATCCAGCGCTCTGCTCTCGTTGCATCCCAATCTCCCAGTTTAGAGCCCTTGGACCGCTTGCCGCATCGAATCCCAGAGTGGATCATGGAATTGCTTCCCTGGTCCAAAAACCGTTCGTCACCAAGCTCCAATCGGTTTCGCCCACGTCCACGCTGTGTCGAAGCTTGCATCGAACCCCAACAGCAAGCAATCCCCCTCTCTGTTTTCGCACTTACTCTGTTTCACTTGTTTCAGCTCTAGCAGCCATCCGCTTCCGTAAGAATCCTTGTTCCACGTGATTTCCAACAGCCATTATCTGCTCCCAACTGCCATCACCCGCTCGCCCAGCCTATAGACCGCATGAGACTCCATGGATAGCGCAAATAGCTTCCCTGGACCGTGAGCAGCATGAAAACCCAACTGTTCATTCCTTGATGCGAACCATCTTGAAAACCCATGGACCAAGCTCCATTTCGTGTGAAATCCAGTCCCTGGAACATGGCACACCTTTCCCATTCTCCTCCACACGTGGATGGAGACATTTTTTTTTCTAGTGGTCCATGGGAAATTCATGGACCGCGTGAAATGGCTTCCACGAGCCGTGCCATCCTTTGGTAGACCTTGTCCATGCTGGACTAGCTAGTTTAAAATTTGTTTCGGACCTATTAAACTTCATTTTGAGCCTAATTGAACTCGGCTTGGACCTGATTTGAGCTGCATGCACTCAATTACCTATAAAAATATTTAAAAAATCAAATTAATTGAATAAAATTTAATACATATACTTAATTTTGTTGAATTTTTTATTATAAAATTGATACTTCTTAGTAAAATAATTTAAGTATTTACCAATGTCATGATTCAGCATGCAGGAACATAAATATCTTTTAGAGCTATGCTTGACGATAGAACGTTATAAAAACTAACTGGCCTTTATTAAGGGCTTTCGACCGCTGTTGCTGTCGCATCAAGGACTTTGCATAGCGAGTGCAAACCAAGTTGATGACCTCCCATCATAGGGTTAAGCTCAGGGTGGTTCAATGCCAACCCAATCAAAGACTCGAGGGTGCCTTGTATTGTCCCCGTCGGGCTATTAACTTTTTGATGCTAGCTTGGTTTCTAGCCGGATATTGTTTTCGAGCATTAAATGTTTGGCGGCAGGCTCTCCATGGCCAAGTATAAGGTTCGGTTACTAGCTTTCAAGAATTGACTTTTTTTGTCCCCGTCAAAAGCTTTCGGGTACTGAGCATTAGGCCAAAAGTTTTTCAATGCTGATCTGGTTGAAGGCTTTCGAGTATTGGATTTATATGTCCCGATCAAAAACTTTTGCATTTGAGTATTAGGCCAAAGATTTTTAAATGCTGGCCCACCGGAAGGCTTTGGGATATTAAATTTTCATGTCTTGGTCAAAGATTTTTGGAATTTGAGCATTGAGTCAAAGGCTTTCTAATGCTGGCCCGATCGAGGGCTTTTGGGCATCAAATTTTCATATCTAGGTCAAAAAATTTTGGGATTTGAACATCAGGTTGAAGGGTTTTCAACACTATCCTAGTTAAAGGCTTTCAGATATTAAATTTTTATGTCCTGGTCAAAGGCTTTTAGGATTTGAGTATCGAGCCAAAGGCTTTTCAATACTGGCCCAGTTAAAGACTTTGAAGTATCAAATTTTCATATCCCGACCAAAGGCTTTTAGGATTTGAGCATCAGGCCAAAGGCTTTCCAACTCTGGCCTAGCTAAAGACTTTTGAGCATTATATTTTTATGTTCGGGCTAAAGACTTTCAAGAGTTGAGCATCGAGCCAAAGGCTTTCCAACATTGACCCGATTGAAGTCTTTTGGGCTTTAAATTTTTATGTCTCAGCTAAAGGCTTTTAGCAATTGAGTATCGAGCCAAATACTTTCCAATACTAGCCCAGTCGAAGGCTTTCGAGCATTAAATTTTTATGTCCTGGTCAAAAGCTTTCAGGAGTTGATTGTCAGGCTAAAGATTTTTTAATGCTGGTTCGGTCAAAGGCTTTCAGGTATTGAACTTTTATGTCTCGGCCAAAGACACTCGAGAGTTGAGCATCAGGCCAAACGTTTTCTAACATTGGCCTGGCTGAAGGCTTTTGGGCATCAAAATTTCATATCTCATCCAGAGGCTTTCGGGGGTTGAGCGTCGGGCCATAAGCTTTCCATTGCTGGCTAGTTAAACACTTTCGGGCATTAAATTTTTATGTCCCGGTCAAAGGCTTTTAGGATTTGAGCATTGGGCCAAAAGCTTTCTAACGCTAGACCGATTGAAGGCTTTTGGGCATTAACTTTTCATATCCCAGCTAAATGCTATTAGGATTTGAGTATTGGGCTAAAGGATTTCCGATGCTAGCCCGGTCGAAGGCTTTTGAGCATCGAATTTGCATGTCCTAGTCAAATATTTTTGGGAGTTGAGCATCAGGTCAAATGCTTTACGATATTAGCTCGGTCAAAGATTTTTAGGTATTAATTTTTTATATCTTGGCTAAAGGTTTTCAAGACATCCTTAATGAATTCTTTAACTCACCTTTGCAAGATATTGAATGCTTTAAGATGGAAAGTACAACCGGTGAGTAATCACAAATCCTGGAAACTTTGGATTATTTTCTTGAGCCAAGAGCATCTTTATGGCACCACTTAGTCTAGCATTCTGGAGGATTTTCAGGTTGCTTTTGGGGTGAAGGGATAAAGTTTCATCCTGAAAACTCACCACGTGTGCCTACCCTTCTTTCTAGGCATCTTTAATTATTGGAAGAAATGCGTGTCAATCATCAATTAGCTATCAGCTTGGTAACCTTTGCCTGGGTCCCTTATAAATAAGAGTTTTGGGGTCTCGTAACCCAATTGCCTTCGTTTGTTTCTCCTAGCTTTGATTGGAAAGTCTTACCAGGTGACTTCCTTGGCCTTTGGTGCTACTATTAGGAATGCAAGATTTTCTCGGAATGGGAGGTACCGGGAATGGCTAGCATTCAGATGATTCTACTATCACCACCAATAGTTGATGGAAGGAGCGAGGGTCACATGTTTCCTAACCCATTTCTCCTTCATCACCTAGTGTCAACATGTACTATGTTTGAGGGAGAGGTGGAGAATGCTCTCTTAGGGCTTCTGTTGCAAATAACAAGCAGCTAGAAGCCTCCAGGATGTTCCTCTTCCGCTTCTTCTTGTGGCAGGTGGAGCCCTTAGTTCGTATTGGCTCCTTCTTCCTCATTCACCTGCAGATCGGATGGGACCTTTTTATTGCATTAACTCCATATGATAAGGGCCCAAATTCATCATCCATCAGCTTTGTCTATCTGCACGGTGTGCCCCTTTGCCATAGCATGATCTCCTTGTCAGTCGTCCATGCCTTCACATGTATCCCATAAAATACTTCCAAGAAAGATGTAACTTGGTTGAGATAGAAACACACCCCTTAAAATTTAATAGTGAAAAAGGAACATTTTTATGCTTCTTATATATGCCATAATTGTGTTTCTCAAAATTTTTGACATTGGTATGCTTGTTGCTTGTTGAATCCCGAGGCTTGTGATTATCCTCATTTTTTTTGATGGCCCAAATCTTGATTCTACAAAGTTTGGCAAGAGCTTCATCTCCCCCCATGAGGCTCTTGGTTCAGCGACTACCCAGGTTTTTGGATTCCTTGTTGATTAGAACACATAATCATATATGAATTTTCAAAAGACAGAGTACATTCTGGTAGTACATCCATAAGTTTTCAAAGTTTCAAGGCCTTAAGGTAGGGGCATTCTATCCAGGTGTGTTAGGCGATAGGTGCTGGATTTGATAGCCTTCTTTACTTGGTACGGTCCCTCCCAATTTGAAGAGAGCTTCCCTTGATTGGTTAGCTGAGATACTTCAGCCTATCTCAAAACTAGGTCCCTAACTTTGAAGAACTTGTCCTAGATGCGAGCGTTGTGGTAGCGGGCAACTTTCCATCGATAAGTAGCCATCCTCATGGTAACACGTTCCCGAACTTCTTCCAGCAGGTCCAAATTTATCCTGAGTTGCTTGGAATTACTTCCTTCATCAAAATCTTTACCCTCGATGAAGGGAGTCCAACTTTTAGGAGAATTACAACCTCGGTCCTGAAGGCAAGATTAAAGGGAGTTTCGCCTGTCGAAGTCTTTTGTATGGTTCAGTAGGCCTAGAGGACATGATATAATCTTTCACCTATTATCCTTTTGCTTGATTGAGGCATGTTTTTAGTCCTTGCAAAATAATTCAATTAGCAACCTCAGCCTCCTTATTAGCTTAGGGAAGACCAATGGAAGTAAAACATTACATAATGCCACGATCCTGGAAGAATTAGCAGTTTTAAGCCATTGAATTGCCAACCATTATTTGTAATGATAATTCAGGATAGTCTGAAGTGACAAATAATGGACTTCCAGATGAAGTGCTTTACTTTGACCTCGGTGATCTTGGCAAGTGGTTTGGTCTCTATCCACTTGGTAAAATAATCAATCGCCACAAGTAAGAACTTCCATCCCAAGTGGCTAGGGGAAAAGATCCTAGTATGTTCATGCTCCCCTGAGCGAAAGGCCATGGTGCGCTTAAGGGGATAAGCGGGGTGGTTGGTATTAATTGTATGTTCGAGTGACACTGGCATCGATCGCATTTTTGGACCATGTCCCTCTCATCCTACTCCATAGTGGAGCATCGATCGCATTCGATGATGAAGTCGGCTAGCACTTGTTCCTTGATAGGTCTCAGATGAAATGTTAAATCAAACTTGAAAAGTTTGAGTCAATTTAGCCATCATGTTCGAGGCATCCAGCCAGTATAGAGCCACCCGAAGGGGTTGGTCCGTGAGGACTACCACCATATGGTCTTGAAAATATAGTTGAAGCTTTCTGGCCAACACCATAAGGGCAAAGATAAGTTTTTCTAGTCGGGTTTATCTGGTTTCAGTATTCTATAAAGTCTAGCTGATATAGGAGACCAATTTCTATGTCCGGTCTTCTTCTTAGACAAGGACAGAGCTGATGGCAGAAGGAGAGATCGCCAAATACAGGTATAACTCTTTACCTCTTTTAGGTTTGCTAAGGAGTGGAGTGGTGAGATAAGCTTTGAGATCCTTGAATGCCTTTTGACACTTCTCAGTCCATTGGAAGTCCTTCGACTTTTTCAGTGTTTGGAAGAAGGGTAAACATCATTTGATCGATTTGGAAATAAATTGATTAAGGGCAGCAATCCTCATGGTGAGCCTCTGAAGCTCTTTCATGGTCTTTGGTATAGCCATCTACCTTATAGTTTGAATTTTCTCTAGGTTGGCTTCAATCCCTCAGCCTAACACTATAAATCCAAGGAACCTCCTAGAGGTAACTCCAAATATACATTTGTAAGGTTTCAACTTCAGCTGGTACCAGTGTAGTGTGGCAAAAGTTTTCTCAAGATCCTCTATATGATTTTGGAAAACATGGCTCTTGTCTAACATGTCATCAACATAAACATCTATGTTGCGGTCAATCTGGTCCCTTAAGATCTTGTTCACTAATCGTTGATAGGTTGTCCCTACATTTTTTAAGCCAAATGACATCATCTTGTAACAAAAAAAATCTTGGTTAGTAATAAAAGAGGTTTTCTCCTCATCCTTGGATGTCATTCAGATTTGGTTGTATCTCAAAAATGTATCTATAAAGGTCAGGAGTTCATGGCCAGTTGTTGCATCTACTAGCTAGTCAATGCAAGGAAGAGGATAGCAATCCTTCGGGTAGGCCTTGTTGAGGTCTATGAAGTATGTGCACATTCATCACTTTTCATTATTTTTTTATAGTATCATATTAGCCAACCATTTAGGATAGTCAACTTCTCTGATAAACCCTGTGTTGGTCAGCTTTTATAATTCTTTGGCTACAGCTCGTTGCCGCTCTAGAGTGAAACTCCTTTTTTTGCTTTATGAGATGATGATTTGGGTCTACCTTTAGGTGATGCATCATTACTTCATGGTTAATTCCCGGCATATTTGTAGGAGTCTAGGCAAAGACATCAGCATTTTTTTTGTAAGAAGTCCATTAGTTGTTGCTTCATATCTTCATCCATTCTCGAGCCAATTTGAACAATATGTTGAGGGTCCCTATCATGCAGAGGAACAACTATAGGATCTTCTACAAGCTTCCCTTTTTCTTTGGTCAATTAATCTTTGGTGTCCAATCCTTTAACTAGAAGGCCATCTAGGTGTTTAACTTATTTGGTTTGATGAGACACCAAGTAGAATTGCCTCGCCAGAGCTTGGTTCCATGCACTTCTCCTATCTCTTATAGAGTACAAAATCTCATTAGCAGGTAATAGGTCAATACTATTGTCTGACGAGAATTCATCCCTGGTCGACTAAATATGGCATTATAAGCCAAGTGAGTCTTTACAATTGTAAAAGTAAGGCGCACTCAAGATCGTCGACGGATATTTCCTGCTATCACTTGCAAAGAGATGGTTCCTTGAATAAGGATCGATTCCCCCGAAATCCTGTTATTGGCACATCCAACTTTTTCATCCATTCAAAGGAAATATTTATTTTTAAGAAAGCATCATAAAATAAAATATCTACCGAACTTTCACTATCAACAAGTACACGATGGTCATTACAGTCATTAATATTGAGTGTTATGACCATAAGATCGTGGTGAGGATATTGGACTCCTCTTGCATCGGCTCAAGTAAAGATTATGGTTTCGTCAAGACCCTCCTCCTGGCTACTGGCTCTGGCTTCCTCCTCTGGTCCCTTGACGATAGTGTTGACATCTTCTCTGGTAGGTTAGTTTGCAGGTTCTTCCACTCTCGACGATGGCTTTGGGAGATGTGGGACTAGAGCATCGCATCTTTTTCTTTGATCATAAAGGAATCTTTCAACCTATCATGGTGAATGAGCTTTTCAATCTTGTCCTGAAATTATATACATTCTTCCATATTATGGCCGTGGTCTCGGTGATAAAGATAGTATTTATTTTAATTTCTCCTTTTGGGGTTTGCTTGCATCTTCCTAGCTTTAGGCAGCTATCCTGAATTTGCATCAAAACATGAGCATGCGGGGCATTTAGAGGAGTATTCTGACCTGAATTTCATGATAGCATAATGTTCGGTTGGCCAGGACTTTGAAGATGTTAGATCCGAGGTGATGTCCTTTGGCATCACAGAGGTGATCGGCTTCTTGGTTTTTTTTCCCAGTCCTCTCTTCTCAAACAGAATCTCGAGACCAAGGGTTACTCTTTAGCTATTAAGATAGGTGGTGAGGTAGAAGATGGAGCAAAGGCCAGGATGGGTAGAACAGTCGAAGGAACATGAGCACCGTATGCTTCCTTTGCACGTGCATATTTTTCTGCTCTAGTTAACTTCTCAGAAAAATCCGCTAATGGTCTCTTTTTTAAAGAGTAAAGAAAGGGACATTACTGAAGACCACTCTTCATGGCGGTCATGGCAACCAAATGGTCAAGGTTGTATACCTTCAGGGTTGCTTCATTAAATCGGCTCACATAAGATTCGAGGGATTCTCCTTCCCTTTGCTTAGTTGACTAGGAAGTCAGAATTCCAACATGGCCTTCTACTGCTGCTAGCAAAATGGGAAGCAAAAGATTGGCTTAACTAGTCAACAGAGTGGATAAAACCAGATTTTAGGTTGGAGTACCAATATTGGGCTAATTTCTTAAGGGTTGAAGGGAAAGCTCGACATAGCATCGTGTCAGTGGTCCCATGAAGGATCATTAATGTTTTGAAGCCTAGGAAATGGTCTACAAAATCAGTGGATCCATCATATGTCTCCAGCTACGGCATTTTGAAATGCCTTGGCAATGGCTCCTACATGAGTGGGCTCCAAAAGGTGGTTCAATGGTGAAATTGAAGTCTTCATGTCTGTGTGGTACTAGGCATTGCAAAACTTTAATGTACTGAACTAGCTCTTGAAGCTTGCGATCCACTTTAGCATATCTAACAAGGTAAACAAGGTATGTTTTAAAAGGCCATGGAGGGAATGGGTCGGAGTTGATCCTTCATCCAACCGAGGTGAAGGAGAGCACCTCCTTGCTCTCCTAGGACTCTCTGGTGCTACGAGAGGAACGGGTTTCTTTAGCTCGATATCTTGTGGGAGCGGGAGTTGTCATAGCTCCAAACATGCTACTCCTAACGGTGCATAAGTTTGTGGTAGCACAGCTTGATATTCTTCTAGTTATAGTGCAACTACCGGCATTGTTTTGGATTACACGAATAGCAATAGCTAATTCATGAACTTATTGAGCAAGTTACTCTAGACGATTAGGTTGATCTTTCCATGGGGTTACCAGCTTGAGATATTAGAGACGAATTCTTAATAGGTTGATTATCTCGTTAGGAGGTGGTGCCAAAGCATCGAGTGGACATGCCTTTTGGTAGTATGTAGTTCTCACCCAGAGTCTCTTTTAAGAAAGGGGCGAAGAAAGGCCTTTCCTCTATTTGATGGTGTTGGATCCGCTCGAATGCTAGAGTAAGCTATAGAGGGGATGTCAATACCTGTACCTTAAAAAAAAGTCCTGGCTGGAGATGGCTCCAGTGAAGGCCTTTTGATGCTCAAGTTAGCATCTTAGATCACAAAATAGAAAGTGGAGTGGGGTGATAAGAGAGATCGCATAATTCCTCGGGGTTCATGGAGAACCTTCCCTTTTATACTCAGGCCACAAGGAAAATTCTAGAATATCTTAATATGGCAGTGTTGCCCAGTAAGCAATCCAAGAGGGGAGGTGAATTGGATCTCTAAAAATTAATTACTTGATATAATGCAATAGTATGAAATCCAATCCAACAATTGATCAAGGTACTAAGAATTCAAATGTAATGCTCTTAAGTAAAAGTGCAGTGAAAATAAAGAGTAATAAATGAAAGAGCAAGTAGAGAGAACAATCAACCACAAATATAAAGAAGTATAGTGGTTCGGTGCTATCCAATGCACCTACATCCACACCCCAAGATTTCTTTGGAAATTCACTATAATCTTTACCAATTACAGTTGATTAGTTTTCCGGGCTCACTAATCAAAAATCCAACTTGTTTTCACAAGGCTTACAAGTCAAAACCTCACTTGGTTTTACGGGCTAACCAAGAACCTAAATGGTTTTAAGGCTCACCACCAACCTCCCTTGATTTTCCAGGCTAACCAATAACCTAAATGGTTTTCAAAGGCTCACCAATAACCTCCCTTAGATTTTCAATAGACTAACCAAGAACCCTTACAACAAATAAGTTTTTGAAGTAGGAAAAATAATAAAAGCTTTCTAATAAAAAGCGGGTATCTCTTTGAAGCTCGATATTGTAATGCTTTTGAACTTGTTGAAGCCTCTTTGATTGCTCAAGAATGGATGATCTTTAATGCTCTTGAATGCTTGAATGCTTGGAGGTTTGCTTTGCTTGAGAGTGGTTGAACTTCAATGAATAGGAGTGAATGCTCTCTTTTCTTCTCTCTTGGATATTTCTATTTCATTCTCTTCAATAATCTTTTGTTTTGATTTGATTTGGAGCATATAAATACCTTACCAAGTCCTTAAATCCAGTTTCTAGCTGTTAGACTTGAAAATCTAGCCGTTAGAGGGCAAAAGGGTCGAGTTCTGCATTTGAAAAATAAGCCGCTACTGTTCCCAGAGCTTCATATGTCAACCTTCAGGTTGTAAGTCAACACTTCAGGTCGACACTTGAACTTTTTGAGTCTACACCCAGTTCAAATATCTTCAATCTAGTTCTTTGAAAATCTCAGATGTGTCGACACTTCCTCAGGTGAGTCGACACTTTGAGTCGGCACTTCATATCCATGTGTCGACACTTCTGCAGTTCTTCATCTTTAGCAAGTTCTGTAACTTGAAAATCTCAGACGATGAGCTGATCCATATGTCGACACTTTGAGTCGACACTTCAGGTCCATATGTTGATACTTCAACCGTGCCATCTGAAACTTTCTTTGCGTACCAGCTTGAGTCGACACTTCACTTCCATGTGTCGACACTTGGTGTCATGTGTCGATACTTTAAGTCGACACCTCACTGAAATCTTCACAAAAATGCCAGAACTTGTACTAAAACAAATTTATACTTTACTTAAATATCCATTCAAGCAAACTTTAACTGTCCAAGTCCTCTTTGAGCAGATCTTTTCATCTAATCTTGGCTTCTTCAATCAAACAAATTTCTTCAATTTTGTGAGCACCTTTTTCTATAAAAATATACTTGAAAGAAATTATTAGTACTCAACTTATACTTAACTGTTTTGCTTATCATCAAAATCAATAATGAAGTTAACAATCTCTCCCTTTTTGATGATTACAAAACTTTTAAGTATAAATTGCATAAAAATCTTTTTAAAAGAATTCATCATGGTGCATAGAACTAAATGCAATATGTATATCAAAGTAATTTGCAATATAGACATGATGTATTAGAACAAGTGTGATATCATGATTAAGAGTGTCAAAGCTTGTTATAATGATTAAAAGTATCAGAGCTTTGGGACATCTAGGACATAAACACATGTATCGTGATACTCTACAATAAAATATGCTTAGGAGAGACAAAAAATTTTGCAATTAAACAAGGATCCCCCTGAATTGATGATCCATAAAAGAGTTTGTAAATATTTTTTTTAAACATCTAAAGAGTGAATTTAAGATCAAATTCAATTCAGAAAAGATTTTTAATGTAAATAAAGTATTGCTCCCCCTTACTTAAAGAATTTGTAAACAATTTTCAATTCAAATTTTCAAAATAATTTTCAAATTTGCAAATACTCTTATTACCCCTTGCACAACATATTTATACATTACATTTATACTTTAATCTTATTACTCCCCCTTTTTGTTATCATTAAAAAGGTAGGAAGACAAATAAGCAATACATTCAAGATATAGCATTGAAGTACAATGTAAAAGTTTATTCATTCATTCAAGAGACAATGAAGTACTAAAGGAAAGTTAAACCATTTCATTCATTTGAAGTCACAAACATGAAGTACAACATAATATTCCATTTAAAGTCAGAATTTGTATAACAAAAGATAAAACATACAAAGGATGCATAAAAGTAAACTATCTAAAGATACATAGATATCCTAATCCTGATCCTCATCATCATCAGAAGACGATTCGATCTCAATCAGTCTAGTATCAGTAAAAGATCGAGCTCGAGGCCACATCGATATGAGATCTCGGAGGCGGGTCTTGATCGATCGTGGTGGAGTACGACGACCATGTCCTCTGCATCGAGCATACGTCCGACCTCTGGCTGGGGCAGTAAAGGTGGAAGCAATGTCCTCTACAGGAACAGAACAAATCGAGTCGACAGTCTCTGCGACTGCCAGAAGTGGCATACGATCAAAGGATGAACCAGAATCAAGATACTGAAAGCCAGGTGTATAAAAACCAAGCTCTCGGATAGGTGAGGATGTATGGATGGTACGTGTATCAACTGAAGGTGTATCAAAAATAGGCATATCAGCTGATGATAAGAAAGGTGTATCAACGGTAGGTATATCAGTTGAAGAATGAATGGATGAATCTACAATCGGTGAATCAATGATAGGACTATTAATAATGGATGTATCAACAATTGGTGAATGAACAACAGGAGAATCAATAATAGGTGAAAGAATAGGAATCGGAACATGATCATCTGATCTGGAAGGAGGAGAAGATAGGACTGGAGGCTGAGCAGGTGAGCTAGAAGGGTCACGAATAGGACTCCTAGGCAAGTCTGCCGTCACCTTTGGCACTAGCTCTGAAATCGGATCTAGGAAGTCAAATCCATTAGAGTCAGTCTCCTCATCATCTCCATCATCATCACTATCACCATCAATAACTGGTGCTGGAGCAGGCGGAGCTGTATCAGAAGCTGGAGTACTCCCTGTAGGTCTGGACATTGCTGTCAAGATAGCTGATATGCCATCACTCAGTCCTCTGTGGCTCTCTCTGGTCATAGCAATGAAGCAGTCAAGACGCTGTCTAATGATCAAAGTATCTATCTCAATGCATCTGACTTTGTTCAATAAACTCTCTAAAACTGCTGCAGTCTCCGTCTGAACTGGCTGAGGCTGTGCTAAAATAGTAGGCTCACACTGAGATGCAGTCTCTGGCTAAGCTGCTATCTCAAGCTGACTCTCTGTAGGTCCTGCCTTGCCGGAAAGGATGCGCTCCTCCTCTGCAGCATCATCATCGTCAACTCTATCATCGGCCTGACTAGATACTCTACGTCTCCACTAGCCTCGGAACAGATGATAACCTATCCTGTGTAATGACCTGATATCATACACATCAGTATGAAGTAGCATGCAGAAGGGTTCATCCTCAAAACTGATGCCATACTCCCTGAACAGTATAGTCAACCCCATCCCATAAGGTAGGCAGAGTCGCTAACTCGTTGAAGCCTCCATCATCTGATGAACCATGAGCACAGGAAGGCAGACGGGTGTGCGCTGTACCAATGAGACCATCACTAGCAACTCCCGCTCAGTGATGCAATCAAAGCATCCGATCTTCAGTAGAAGGATCCGGGCAACAATATGGTGCAATAGTCTCATCTCTGCTGATAGACGGGATGCAGGCATGGTGGCTCCCTCGGGCAATATGTCTGGCTCAAAGATACACTAGAGACCACTCACTCGATCAATCAAGCTGTCCACAACTGACCCAGTCATCGAAATATCCTATACTCTGCTTAGTATCTCTGATGTAACTAGGATATCCCTGCCTCTCACCTGAGCCATCCAACCATTAGTCCGACGGGCTAGTGATCCATAAAACTTCCGAATAAGCCCTAGGTAATATCTCTCGCTCAGTGAACAAAATGATGTCAAACCAGTCTCTTGAATCCACTGTTCGATCCTGAAGTGCTACTAGTCGACGAAACTGAAGTCTACACATCGTCCTCCTCCGACAGTTTTCGAACTCATCCGGCTAGAAGCTGCATAAAGAGGTCGAGCAGGTAGATCTGGAGCTTTAGCTTCGTGTCTAGCCTTCGTTCTTCATTCTTCCTCCTAATTGGACTGACGAGGGTGACAGACTACTTATTTTTGGGGTCCTATTGCACAGAATAAGAATTTGAACAACTTTGGAGGGGAAACCAAGGATTTCTAGGGTTCAAAATACAAATAGGAGGCGAAATGTCACTAAATTCGAACAAGAAAGCATCCCAAACAAAGAATCAGAGGGTTTAAAGTATGAAATAGAGGGCAGGAGGAGTATGGAGTACTTAGGATATGTGTCGGCTCGAGTGGAAAGATGAAATGAGGAAAAAATACTTCGGAAAGCCCTTATTCTCGATCTGCTACCGTTCATGTGTCGACTCACGAATGTGTCAACACAATCAGGTGTCGACACATTAATATGTCGACACATCGACTTAAAAACCAAAAAATAAGAGAAACAAGGGTTGATCAAAATCACTGGAAATTCAATGAAATTCAATAAAATTAACAATGATTGAGTATAATTGATGTCAAATATGATTGTTTTGAGTCAAATATAGAAAAGTTTTAATCAAAAGGATTAATAATCCTGAGATCTCTTCTAATCATACAAAATCGATCTTCCAGAAGAGGTTTAGTCAAAATATCAGCTAATTGAAATTCAGTACTAATAAATTCAAACACAACATCATTATTTTCAACATGATTTCTAATAAAATGATGTCTAATTTCAATATGTTTACTCCTAGAATATTGAACAGGATTTTTAGTCAAGCAAATTACACTTGTATTATCACATTTTATAGGAGTACTAGTCAACTTGATTCCAAAATCTTCAAGTTGTTGCTTAATCCACAAGATTTGAGCACAACAACTTCCTGTTGCAATATACTCAGCCTCAGCTATGGATAGTACAACTAAAGTTTGTTTCTTGCTAAACCAGGAGATTAAGTTAACTCCAAGAAATTGGCAAGTACTACTAGTACTCTTTCTATCTAATTTACAACCAGCAAAATTAGTATCAGAATATCCAATTAATTTAGCAGATGAATCTCTAGAATACCATAAACCAATATCAATAGTACCAGATAGATATCTAATAATGTGCTTAACAGCCATCAGATGTGATTCTTTAGGTTCAGACTAATATCTAGCACGCATGCATACATTAAACATTATATCTGGTCTACTAGTAGTTAAGTACAGTAAGGCGTCAATCATACCTCTGTATACTTTTGATCTATTGATTTTTCGTGCTCATCTTTATCAAATCTACAAAAGGGGCTCATAGGTGTACCTATTGATTTAGTAGTCTCCATCCCAAACTTTTTTATAATCTCTCTTGTATACTTAGCTTGGTTGATGAAGATTCCATCTTTAGTTTGCTTGATCTGGAGTTCGAGAAAGAAATTAAGTTCTCCCATCATGCTCATCTCGAACTCACTCTGTATTAGCTTAGCAAACTCTTGACAAAGAATTTTATTAGTAGTACCGAAAATAATATCATCAACATATATTTGTACTACTAATAAATCATTATCTTTCTTCTTCAAAAACAAGGTTTTATCAACATGACCTCTAGAAAATTCATTTTTAATCAAAAATTTGCTGAGTCTTTTATACCAGGCTCAAGGTGCTTACTTTAATCCATAAAGTGCTTTGTGCAATTTAAAAACATGATCAGGATGTGCATGATTTTCAAATCCAGGTGGTTGTTCAACAAAAACTTTTTCTGTTATAAAATCATTTAGAAAAGCACTCTTGATATCCATTTGAAACAATTTAAAATTCATAAAATAAGCAAATGCTAATAATAGTCTAATTGCTTCAAGTCTAGCAACAGGAGCAAAAATTTTATCAAAATCAATTCCTTCCTCCTGGTTGTAGCCTTTAGCAACTAGTCTAGCTTGATTTCTAACAACAATTCTATTTTCATTTAATTTATTCCTAAATATCCATTTAGTGCCAATAATAGAAATATTAGATGGTCCTTCTATTAATGTCCAAATATTATTTTTGTCAAACTGAATTAGTTCATCTTGCATGGCATTAATCCAGTTAGGATCTTTTTCAGCTTCTTCAAAATATTTAGGCTCAACTTGAGAAACAAAAGCTATATAGTCATATTCATTTCTAATTGAGGCTCGAGTTCTTATCCCTTTAGATAGATCACCTAGGATTATATTCTTAGGATGTCCATGAGCATACCTCCACTCCTTAGGTAGATCACCTAGGATTATATTCTTAGGATGTCCATGAGCATACCTCCACTCCTTAGGTAGATCTTGGTGCTTTGGAGTGTCTTCACCTTTCTCACTTTTATCTTGATCTTCTTCACTTGCTGAGGGGGTTGATTATTCAGTATCAACTTTTGAAGCTTGTCAGCACCTGCACATTCATCAGAAGCATCCTCTTTTTTGAAGGATTGGTTAGTAGATTCTTCAAAAATAATATGTACTGATTCCTTTACAACCAAGGTTCTTTTGTTGAAAACTCTATATGCCCTACTTGATGTGGAGTATCCTAAAAAGATACCTTCATCAGACTTGGCATCAAATTTTCCAAGATTATCTTTTTCATTATTTAAGATAAAATATTTGCACCCAAAAACTCGAAAATACTTTAAAGTTGGTTTTCTTTGATTCCAAAATTTGTAAGGAGTTTTCTTCAAAATAGAGCGGATTAAAACTCGATTCAAAATATAACATGCAGTATTAATAGCTTCAACCGAAAAATATCTTGGTAAATCATTTTTATAGAGCATAGTGCGTGCCATTTCTTCTAAAATATGATTTTTTCTTTCTACTACCCTATTTTGCTGAGGTGTCCTAGGTACAGAAAAGTTGTGTTCAATACCTTTTTTATTGCAAAAGCTTTCGAAATCCTGATTTTCAAATTTAGTTCCATAATCACTGTGAATGCAAACAACTGAAAATACCTTTTTTATTTAAAACTTTTCGACAAAACTTTATAAATGCAGAAAATGATTCATCTTTATGTGCTAGAAAGAAAACCTATGTAAATCTCGAAAAATCATCCACTATGACTAATCCATATCTCTTGCCTCCTAGACTTGATGTTCTAGGTGATCCAAAGAGATCCATATGAAGTAGTTCTAGTGGCCTACTAGTAGTTACAAAGCCTTTAGATTTGAAAGAGGTTTTAACTTGTTTTCCAAATTGATATGCTTGGCAAACTCTATCTTTTTCAAAACAAAGTTTAGGTAAATCTCTAACTAAATTCTTTTTACAAAGTTTTGAAAGCAGATACATACTAGCATGCCCTAATTTTCTATGACAAAGCCAACTAGTCTTATCTTTAGTAGAAATTAATTGCAACAAGGCATTCTCCATTAGACAAAGATAGATCATCCAAATCTACCAAATAAACATTACCATGTCTTTTTCTAATAAATTGTACTCCATTTATATCCGAACTAGCAATCATGCAATAAGATGATTTAAAAATAACTTAAAAACCTTTATCACAAAATTGACTAATGCTTAAAACATTATGCTTTAATCCTTCAACTAAAAGTACATTACTAATACAACTAGAAGGAGTTATATGAACCTTACCAATACCAATGATTTTTTCTTTACCATTATCCCCAAAGGTCACACTCCCTCCATTCATTACTTCACGAGAAGTGAATTGCTTCACATCTTCTGTCATGTACCTTGAGCAACCACTATCAAGATATCAAAGTATTTTGTTCTCCTTGATTGCAAGACACACCTGCAATAAAAATCAAGCTTTCTTTTTAGGTACCCAAGCTGACTTGGATCCTTTAGGGTTAGCACTTAAAATGATTCCTTTTGGAACCTACACTTTTCCAAAAGAATTGATTTTTCTCAAATTACATTGAAAAGATTTATGACCTTGCTTTTACATGAAAAACATGTTATGCTAGAAGATGCATGAACAAAAAAAGTTTTTAAAGTACTTTTGTTATTTTTGTGATCTATAGCCTAATCCTGCTTTATTGAAAATGGCTCTTTGACTATTCAAGAGTAGGTTTAGTCTTTTTGAACTATAGATAAATTTTTCAATAAATGGCTTCATTTTATCAAGTTCATTTTTGTACTTTGTATTTTCTAATTCTAAATCTTTATTTTTTTTAAAAGATCACCATTAGAAATAACAGTCTTGGATCTTTTCAAAACTTCATTTTTCATTGTTAAAGCATTGTTTTTCTTTTCTAAAATATGTAATTTAGTTTTCAAATCACTAACTTCATTTAACAAAGAATTGTTTTCATGAAAAAAATAGTTTGCATAATTTCTCAACTTTTTATTTTCAGATAAAATCAATTTATAGTCATGCATAAGTTCATCAAAAGCATTTCTTAACTCATCAAAAGTAAAATCTATTTCGGTATCAGATATTACCTCCTCTTGCTCTTGATGTGCCATTAGACAAAGATTTGTAATTTATGTTTGCTCTTTTTCAGAACTGGAGTCTTTACTATCACTCCAGGTGGCCATCATTGCTTTCTTTTTTAACTTCTTCCTTGACTTCTTTAGGAGAGGGCAATCAAATTTGTAGTGACATGACTTCTTGCACTCGAAGCATGTAGGTACTTCCTTCTCCTTTTCTTTTTTTTTTCTCTCTTTCTCTTTTTCTTTTTCTTTTGATTAAAATTTCTTCTTATAAGAGCACTTCCTCCTCTTCATGAATCTTCTAATTTTCTAGCAAGGAGGGCTTCTTCACCTTCATCATCTTCTTCTTCAGACTCATCGATTGAGAATTCTTCTTGTATGTTTGATTTGAATGCAATCCCCTTTTTCTTTTTATCCATGTCCATTGACTTTTGCTTCAAGTTCAGCTCATAAGTCATGAGCGATCCAACCAGCTGCTCTAATGGTAGATTGTCAACATCCTTTGCTTCTTGGATTGCAGTCACCTTCGGATCCCACGATGTTGGAAGTAACCTGAGAATTTTTTTCACAAGATCAGCGTCAGACATTACTTTTCCTAGACTTCTCATTCCATTTACAATATTTGTAAATCTAGTGTACATGTCAGTGATAGACTCATTAGATTCCATTCAGAACATTTCATAAGTATGCACTAACATGTTCACCTTAATATTTTTCACTTGATCGGTACCTTCATGGATAACTTCAAGTGTGTCCCATATTTCTTTGGCTAAAGTGCAAGTAGATATCCTATTGAATTCACTAGAATCTAATGCATAATAAAGGAGATTCATTACCTTAGCATTGATGTTGGATTGCTTAATGTCATTTTCATCCCAATCCTCTTCAAGTTTTGGGATGGAAACACCATTAACCACTATCGAAAGAATATGAGGACCTTTATCAACTATTCTCCATAAATTAAAATCAATAGAATGCATATAAATTCTCATCCTAGTTTTTCAATATATATAATTTGATCCATTAAAAAATGGAGGTCTATTTGAGGCTTGACCCTCAACTACGCTAGTACCAATAGGGGCTGCCATAGATCTTTACTCAAGGCGGTAAAGCCTATACATTGAGAACAGAGCTCTGATACCACTTGTTGCCCAGTAAGCAACCCAAGAGGGGGGGTGAATTTGGTCTCTAAAAATTAATTGCTTGATGCAATGCAATAGTATGAAATCCAATCCAATAATTATCAAGGTACTAAGAATTCAAATGTAATGCTCTTAAGTAAAAGTGCAGCGGAAATAAAGAGTAATAAATGAAAGAGCAAGTAGAGAGAATAATCAACTACAAACACTAAGAAGTATAGTGGTTCGGTGCTATCTAATGCACCTACATCCACTCTCCAAGATCCCCTTGGAAATTTACTATAATCTTTACCAATTACAGTTGATTAGTTTTTCGGGCTCACTAATCAAAAATCCAACTTGTTTTCACAAGGCTTATAAGTCAAAACCTTACTTGATTTTACGGGCCAACCAAGAACCTAAATGGTTTTAAGGCTCACCACCAATCTCCCTTGGTTTTCCGGGCTAACCAAGAACCTAAATGGTTTTCAAAGACTCACCAATAACCTCCCTTGATTTTTCAATAGGCTAATCAAGAACCCTTACAACAAATAAGTTTTTGAAGTAGGAAAAATAATAAAAGCTTTCTAATAAAAAGCGGTATCTCTTTGAAGCTCGATGTTGTAATGCTTTTGAACTTGTTGAAGCCTCTTTGATTGCTTAAGAATGGATGATCTTTAATGCTCTTGAAGGCTCTTGAATGCTTGGAGGCTTGCTTTGCTTGAGAGTGGTTGAACTTCAATGAATAGGAGTGAATGCTTTCTTTTCTTCTCTCTTGGATATTTCTATTTCATTCTCTTCAATAATCTTTTGTTTGATTTGATTTGAAGCATATAAATACCTTTCCAAGGCCTCAAATCTGGTTTCTAGCCTTTAGACTTGAAAATCTAGCTGTTGAAGGGCAAAAGGGTTGAGTTATGCATTTGAAAAACTAGCCGTTACTGTTCTCAAAACTTCATATGTCGACACTTCAAGCTGTGAGTCGACACTTCAGGTCGACACTTGAACTTCTTAAGTCGACATCCAGTTCAAATATCTTCAATCTGGTTCTCTAGAAATTTCAGATGTATCGACACTTTCTCAGGTGAGTCGACACTTCATATCCATGTATCGACACTTCTGCAGTTCTTCATCTTCAGTAAGTTCTGTAACTTGAAAATCTCAGGCGATGAGCTGATCCATGTGTCGACACTTTGAGTCGACACTTCAGATCCATGTGTTGACACTTCAACCGTACCATCTGAAACTTTCTTTGCATACTGGCTTGAGTCGACACTTCACTTCTATGTATCGACATTTTGAGTCGACACCTCACTGAAATCTTCACAAAAATGCCTGAACTTGTGCTGAAACAAATTTATACTTCACTCAAATATCCATTCAAGCAAACTTTAACTGTCCAAGTCCTCTTTGAGCATATCTTTTCACCTAAGCTTGGCTTCTTTAATCAAACAAACTTCTTCAATTTTATGAGCACCTTTTTCTATAAAAACACACTTCAAAGAAATCATTAGTACTCAACTTATACTTAATCCTTTTGCTTATCATCAAAATCAATAACGGACTTAACAGGTAGTGAGTAGGCGAGAAATGATTGGATGTCAGTCTCCACAAGGATTTTCAAAAGGAAATTGGCTTCCTTTATCTAGAAGGCCTTCTTCTATTAATGGAAGGCTTTGTCTCCTGTATCTTCCCATTCTTGCCTTGATGGCTCCGGGAGTTATGGCCAGAAAGAGGGGCTACACTTCTTTAATGGCTAGGATTTGCTCTTGATTGTGAGATATGATTGTTTGACTGCTAGGGAGAACATATTGAAGTGAGCATCAGTAGGCTTTCACTTTGGCCAGTCTAGTGGATGTCTCTATAGGGCCTTATTTTATTAGCTTTGATTCAAAGTGTTAAGAGTCGACTGATCTAAGACTTCCTCAAGACTGGTAGTTCAGAGAACATGTGGGCCTAAAAGGCTAAATGATAGTTATGCTAAAGGGATGGGGATGAATTTAGCATTTCTAGAAGATCACACTATGGAAGGGGGCTTTTATATCTGTGAGGAGGTGCGTACATCAGCAAATTCTCCCTCTTGCTTATCCCAACAAAGTATTCATGGAGGGTTTTGATTAGACCAAAGGTCTATAAAGAAGGGGTTTAGAAGACCCAATGTTTATCCAAATCAGAGTTTGGAAGGCCGAACGTTTATCTAGACAGGGGTTCAATGGTGGAGGTTCTTTTGATGATTTCAGGATTAATGGGTTTAAAGGCTTTTAGTTGGAGTGGATGATGTATTTGACCGAGGGGTTCTTTGAGTTATACTTCTACCTAAAATGGAGTTGATATTGCTAGTAAGAATCACAAGCCCTATCACCGTGATGGATAAGGGCATTCCCTTAGTGACTGGAAGCCATCAGGGGAATAATAGGATGATCGATATCACTTGATTTGATCAAGGAGCCTGCAAACATTTATGAAAAGAAGAGGAGATTAGGTAGACCGAAAATACTTTTAGGATGATGAAGCACCTAAAAGGTCGAAGGTTTAGAATGGTTGGTCCCAGCTTCTTCTTCCAAGGAATGGGATTGAATGGTCTATGAAGCGCCTCAGGAAAACATTCTGAGATGAATGTCATTTTTTTGGATGATTCAATAGCATAATCTTATGCTGGTTCGATCGTACAAGTTTGGGCATTTCCTAGCTATTCCACCAGAAGATATACATATATATGTATGTATCCGAAATACAATAGGTCCAATATTAGAAATAGAAATAATTGAAGGAACCCAAATGTAATTTCAGCTTATTCTAAAATTGATTATTAGTTAATCCGTTCCAGCTCTAGGACCTTTGGGATCCTAGGAGTGGGAGGTTCCTCCCACATCAACTAGAATTGGTTGTTTGTTTATACCATATCCATATTAATGAATGCAACCTATAGATTGATCATAGCAAGTCAAGCTATCTAGCATAGGTTGAGTAGTAATAGATCTTCAAAAAGGACATGTTGCACAAACTGGATAATAGTTGGTGTGGGTCTTCCAAATAAAACATCTTGGGCAAAATTAGTAGTAAGAGATGTTGGAATGGTGTCAATCTTAGATTGAGTACCAAGGAACAAGCAAAGTACCATGATGCAAACCAAGTACCAACATGAGGGCTGATTCCCAAGGGCATTGTTGGGGTGCCAATCAAGAGGATGAAATTTATCAGTCTAGGACAAAATGCTTAGTAGAACAAAACTTTAATAGAGTGGTTGGCCAATAGTTACCACTTTCCATAATATAGGAGAAGTGGAAACAATATCTAGAACATGGAAATAGTAGAATAAATGATACCATGCATAACATTAGATGAAGGTAGCCTACACAGAGCAAATTTGCAAGGACAAAAGTCAAAACTAAAGAGTGTCGCTTATCCAAATGATTAATAAAAGCCACCTATAAATTTTGGATAGTGACAATAGTTTTATAATAAAAATCAATAACTTATATTTTTCATTTTGTTATTGTTAATTTATTTTCCACCAAGTTTTTATGTTCATTCTTCTTAAATCCTCATAGTCTATTTTCTCTTATTAATTACTAGTAGTATTCTAATAGTGAAAGTTCTTGAAAATTCAAAGCATTAGAAACTATATCATTCCAACCTCTTATCCCAATCATCCATACTTTACGATGTGAAACTAGTGGCCCATGCAATTTGTCCAACCAACCCATTGGTTTTTTTTTATTATGAAAGGAAATGCCATTATATATAAATATAACAAAATTAAAAACTACTCTACATAGCATGGTTAGAGGGAGATTCAAAATGTTTTATGATACTAGCCATTAGACTAATTAAGTGGATCACTGTTGCTGTAGTGTTAGCTAATTGGATATCTAAAAATATCTAGAAAAATGAAGGGCTTTCATACAAATAGATCTTTTGGATTTTGTTAATCTCAGGAATGATTTTGATAATTATACAATATTAGAGTATAAAAAATATACTAATATCTTTCAAATTATTTAAAATTTTTTTTGTAGAGAGTACATCAATGGCTATGTATCAATAGAAACCCTTATAAATCATTAGTATGCTTAGTCAGCTCCTATGGATGAATAAAAGTTATAATGAACCATTGGTATGATTGGAGAACTTATAAGAATTATTAAAAGTGTTTTGAGAGCTTAATTGTATTTCATTTAGACTAAAATAGAAGTTAGAATTTAAGTTTGGAATGAAGAGTCAATCCATGAAACTTAGAGTCGACCATGGCATGTTCTGGAAGTGGCACATTATTTGGCACACAGACAAGCTGACTTACGAGATGGATAAGTTGACTCTCTCAAGAAAATAGAATGCAAAATTTTTAAGTCACTCAGGTGATACAGAAAGATTATTTTTTTGGCACAAGCAGAAGAGCTGATCCTATAATAGATGAACAACTCTATTAATGAAACAAAAACTTCAATTTTTGAATTCATGCAGGTGAGCTGACTCATGACTATCTAACAACAGTATAATGACTAGTTCTATAGACTTCTAGATTTTGAGATTTTTTAATTCTAATGGTTATTTCTTGGTTTCTAATAGCTAGAAGACCTTTTAAACTAATGGATAATCATTGGGAGAAGTATAAAAGCAATGATTGAGCTTAGAAATCAATAAGATTTATTGACATTCTTTACAATCATTACAAATATAGAGAATATTCAGTGTTGTTATTGAAAACTTAAGAGAAACTTCAGCTTTTTCCTACTTACTCTCTTGAAACAATTAGTAAGCAACTCAAAGAGCATTGAAGATCAATTATTGAAGCTTTCAAGCATCTTCTAGCAATATTCAGCTCTTTGTAGGAGTTTGTGTTTGTTGCTTTATTTTCTATTTTTATTTTGTGTTACAAGTTTCAGTGGGATCTGAAAATTGGGATTTTATTTGGGTTTTGATTGATTGGCCTTTGAAAGCCAATTGGATTTGTTTGTGAGCCCATTTAAAATAAACTTGTATTAGGTTATGGATTATGAGTCTAGAAAAATAATCCGATTGTATTCTTGAAAAAATATAGTAGAAATTTCAAGAGATTCTTGAGGAGTGGATGTAGGAGCTAAGCTTGAACTTCTTGTATTTGTGTGTGTGCCTTAGCTTACTCTTTCCTTGCATCTATTTTAGTTCACACATTACTTGCACTTGGCTCACATACATAAGTTTTCAAAGTGCACATATCTACATAAATTTTTTGAAAACCTAATTCATCCCCCTCTTGGATTATCATTATGGGTAATATGTGGTATCAGAGCCATGTTCTCAGTATTATTGATTTAACAATTAAGAGAAAAAGATCATGACAACTCATATAAGCATCTCACTTAGCGAAGGATAGTCAAGCAATAGATCACCACTATCTAGTAGCACTAATTATGTATATTAGAAAGCTAGAATGAGAATATACATATAAGCACTTGGTTATCAATTATGAAAAGTGATAATCAAAGATTCTTACATATCCATAATAAACATAAATAGTAATTATGTCTTAAAACTAGAGGATGATTGGGATGATCATAATTTGAAAATGGCTGAATTGAATGTAAAAGCCATGAATGTATTGTATTGTGCACTCGATCTCATTGAATTCAACCAAATTTCTACTTGCAACTCAGCAAAAAAAAATTAGGATAGACTTGAAGTGACTCATGAAGGCACTAATCAAGTCAAAGAGTCAAAAATTAATATGCTTGTGCATAACTATGAATTATTTAAAATAAAATCCAATGAGACCATCATTGAAATGTTTATATATCTTACTGATATTATTAACAGTTTTAAGAGTCTTGATAGGACATTTCCCAACTACAATCTAGTAAGAAAAGTCCTCCAATCATTGCTAGAAAATTGGGATGCAAGGGTCACATCAATCCAAGAAGCAAAGGACTTCAATAATCTATCTTTTGAAGTGCTTCTTGGATCCTTGATGACTCACAAGCTAACAATGAAGTAGTATAGTGAAGAAAAGGAAATAAAAGAGAAAACAATTATCCCCAAGTCAGTTACAGAAGAAAAAGAAGAAGAAGAAGATTCTTTATCTAAAGAAGAAGAGTTAAAAGATGAGGACATAGCCATTGTAATAAAAAAAATTAGAAGATTCATGGGCAAGGAAAGATCAAAGTATAAAAGAAGAAATTTTGCTAAGAGAGAGCTAAGCAAGGAGAAGAAGAAAGAGAAAGACAAGAACAAAGACCAGTCCATATGTTATGAATGTAAGAAGTGAGGATATTATAGATCAGATTGTCCTACCTTAAAGAAGTCCTTTAAGAGGTGCATAAAGAAGAAAGTGATGCAGTCTAAGGAATAAAAAAAGATGGTACTTGGATAATGGCTATTCAAGGTATATGATGGGTGACAAAAAGTAGTTTTTCATCCTTGAAATGAAGGAAGGAGGTGTAGTTATATTTGAAGATGATGGTAAAGAAAAAATCATTGGAATTGATAAAATTAAAATAATCCATTCTACTTATATTGAGAATGGTTTGCTTGTAAATAACTCGAAACATAATTTACTTAGTATTAGTCAATTATGTGATATGTGTTTTAAGATTATATTTGAATCTTCTATGTGCATAGCCACTAGTTCATTTGATGTAAGCATTAAATTTGTAGGACATAAATTTGGAAACAGTTATACTGTAGACCTAAATAATCTAGTCATGAAGAGTAGCATAAGTCTGGTTGCTATCAATGCTAAAATCAAAGAAACTAGTTAGCTTTGGCATCATAGACTAGGACATGCTAGTATGATCATAATTTTTAGGTTGATTTTAAAAAATCTAGTTAAAGGTTTACCTAAGATAAATTTTAAAAAGGACTATATTTTTTATGCTTGTCAATATGGAAAATATATTAGGAAGAGTTTCAAATCTAAAAATATTATTTTAACTTCTAGACCATTAGAATTACTTTGCATGGACTAATTTGGACCTACAAGGATCACAAGTCTAGGAGGAAAGAAGTATGGACTTATGATAGTAGAACATTTTTCAAGATTCGCTTGGATTTTATTTTTGACACATAAAGATGAAGCCTTTGCTATTTTTTTAAAGTTTTGTAGAAAAATTTTAAATTAGAAAACTTTTCTATTATTTCAATTCAAAGTGATCATGGTACAAAATTTGAAAATCAAAACTTTGAAAAATTTTGTAATAAAAATAGAATAGAACATAACTTTTCAGCTCCAAGAATATCACAACAAAATAATACTGTTGAAAAAAAGAATAGAATTTTGAAAAAGATGGCCCGATTCATATTGTGTAAAGACAATCTTCCAAAATATTTTTGAACTAAAGCTATAAACACTGCTTGTTATATTTTGAATCATGTTCTAATCCGACATATTTTGAAGAAAATTCTCTATGAACTTTAGAATGATAGAAAATCAAACATAAATTATTTTCATGTTTTTGATTATAAATGGTTTATTTTAAATAATAAAAAATAATCTTAGTAAATTTGATACAAAATCTGATAAGTGTATAATTCTTAGATATTCCACATTAAGTAAAGCTTATAGAGTCCTCAACAAGAAAATATTAGTTATTGAAGAGTCTATACATGTGATATTTGATGAGATTAATCCTTCTCCTTAAAGAAAAGAAGAGTTTATTGATGATGATGTAGGTACAATGAATAAAGAAATGGAGCTTAAAAGACAAGCCAAATGAAGAAAAGGAAGTGACAGGCAAAGAGTATAGTTATTTACCAAAAGAATGAAGGTACGCACATAACCACTCTAAAGATTTAATTATAGGTGATCCCTCTTAAGGTGTTAGGACTAGAACATTATTTAGAGATATATTTGATTATCCAGTATTTGTTTCTCAAATTGAACTTGATTGCATAGAGGAAGCTGGAAAAGATCCAAATTGGATGATGGCTATGGAAAAAGAATTAAATCAATTTTAAACATATAATATATGGACATTAGCTAGTAGATCTAAAGAATATCTTATTATTAGTCAAAATAGATATTTAAAAATAAATTAGATGAAAAAATAATATAGTAAGAAATAAAATAAGATTAGCAGTCAAAAGAAATAACCAAGAAGAGTAAATATATTTTGATGAAACATATGCACCTGTAGCAAGATTAGAAGCCATAAAACGATTACTTGTATTTGCATGTTATATGAATTTCAAACTTTACCATACGGGGAGGATGCCAGGAGATTGCTTCATACTGATAGATATAACAAACATTCTCTACACCATATGGGCTACCAAAAGGTAGACGATAAATGGGTTTATAGGGTTTCGGATAGGGAGTTGCTGCATCTAGTAGTTCAGAGGATAAGGATGACAACGATGATGGCAAGGGTGATGATGATGAGGAGCCACGGTCACCTCCTACTGCAACACCAACTAATTTAGCACAGGCTGCAGGAGCTTCTATTGCACACACTTCTGCATAGCTTACTAGTTCGAGGACTCCATAAGTTCTATCTATATTTATTGGACCATCTATTGGCATTACTACCAATTAATTTACTTAGTTTATAGAGACCCTTACCTCCAAGGTTAGTTCCCTGCTAATAGACATGAAAGAAAAGATCAGGAGTCACTAAGAGGAGAGGATGTGATGTGAAACTAGGCTCTGATATTAGAAATGATATGGAACCTACGCTCTGATACCAAAAAGAATGATGTGGAACTAGGGCTTTGATACCAAGAATGATGTGGAATGGCATGTATGAAAATTATCCTAAGAATCTGGATGAGCACCAATGCTTATATTAAACACAGATTCATAGGAACATTCAAATAGGGTAAATTTTAAATCATGCATTCCCTTATGCTAGGCTCAATAAAATAAGAAAGAACCAGGGCTCAGAGATTGAGAAATCCCTGATCAAGGACATGCATGTATTTCAAAGTTTTAGATCTAAAGCAGTAAAGAGAGATAGGACCTTACGATAGTAATAGCTATTTTCCTGTGATGAGATCACTTAACCTTGGAAGATGTGGCCTGGATGATCAACGATCGGTTATCCAACTACAGGCATCAGGAGCACGGGTTGATGGCTAGGATCCTTTCAAGGCTCAGTACCAGAAAGGCCCTACAAGATTTAATCACGGATTAGATTAGCCAAAATCGAAACACAACGGATTTGATCAGCCCAAACCAAGAAAAAAAGGGATTAGGTCGGCCCAAACCAAAACACATCACATCTTATATCAAATGAACAGCCCAAAGCCAAAATGGTACTCAACCCAAATTAAGGTAAACAAGGTTTAATCCAATCTGGAATAAATTTGGGATAGGTGCGGAATAGAGGGAATAGCTGGAATAGCTATTCTTGTCTCCTTCAACAGTAGCTCGTCGAGTCTTCTTGAATGCTTCATGGAACAGGAGCTTGAAGCTTTGTGGGGCAGAAGATCGAAGGTGAAGACGGCTTCGGGGCGAACCAGAGGAAGGAGATCCGGCGATGGAGAAGGACCGGAGGAGGTAGGTTTGGGCAACGGGAAGACTGGAGGAAGCTTATGAACGGGCTTCTTTGGACTTGTGAATAGGGGCTTCGTGGAACAGGGGAGCTGGGTGACTGCTTCGTGGGATGGTGGCTCGGAGAGGACGGCACCGGGGCGATCTCGGAGCTTCGTTCCGACAGGGGGGAGTCGGACTCCGATGGAGGAATGGCTGAGCGGACGTCCGTGGAGGGGGATCCGGGGCTGATGACGGCGTCAAGAGGACTGGAGGAGGGTGGTCGTTGATGGAGAGTCGGCTTCGGTGGAGGAATAGTAGCAGAGCAAGTGTACGGACGTGACCGAGAGTGCAGTAGCAGGGAGGAAGGCTCTATAGCCGGGTGGAACTCTGTTGGGCAGTAGTTCAGAGATGAGGCCAGCGACGTGGTGATCTCCCGGGGAGGGTGGTCTAGGCGATGGAGACCGGAGGAGGGAGTTTTGGCGATGGGAGGCCGGAGGAGGGAGATCCGGGCGATGGAGAACCGGGGAAGGTTCATGGATGATGGGAGGCTTAGGCCATGGCGGACGCGAGCAGACAGGCGTGGGTTTGAGGAAGACGATGTCTGTAGAGGCTGACAATCGTGGAAGGACAAAGCAGTGATGGAATGATGGTGATCGATGGGAAGGAATACAGCGATGAAGCCTCACGCTCCTCGACGTTGCGGATGCAACGAAGGCAGGGTCAGGGCCTCGCACCCCTCGACGTCGCCTTGGCAATGAAGGCAAGAAGAAACAATCGGAGGAGAAACTGGGTGGTTTTCATTACCATTCATCATACAACCGAGCCTTAATATAGGCTTACAATCGGTTCCAGAAGGCTCTGATCAATGGGATTAAGGCTAGCTAATCCGAGGATTAGTTTCAAGATTCAACTAATTGGAACGTGGCTGTAGAGTTTGTTGCGGCCACGAATCAGGATTTTCCATATATTTTTTTAATTCCAAAAATTGAAGCAAAATAAATTCTAGAAATTTCCTGACACCTGGGATTCAGTTTGACCAGGTCTTGAGTCGGCTCGGCGGTCTCGGGTCGGCTCGATGGTGCAGGTCCTATTCTCCTTGGTCTGTAATCCAGATGGGTTCTTGAAGCTTGGTCTTGGTCTTGGTGTCCACACCATTTCTCCTGGGGTGGGAGGAACTCAATCCCGTTGAGTAAGGGTTTGTTTGGCTTTGATACTCTTCCAAGAGATCCGAATCAATTTGTTTGCAGGTCCTCTCTAGTAATCCATGAGTCTTCTGATTTGGGATGACCTTGCCATCTTACCAAGTAGCACTGATAGCTATTCCATTGGGTACTGACAGCTTGATCATCCAGGATTCGCTCGATCTTCTCTCTTCGCTCAGGCCATTTTAGTGAACACTCCAGGGTAGGTTCTCTCTCAATTAAAGGGTCAAGCCCGAATGCCTCACTAGGAATTACTGTCGGTTCCCTGTACTCAGTTAGATCAGAAACATTGAAAGTGGAGCTAATGCCTAAATCAGGGGGTAACTCGAGCATATAGGCATTGGGTCCAATTTTCTTAATAATTTTATAGGGTCCAGTATTTAGGGAATGCAGTTTCTTGACGATTCCAGAAGGAAACCGTTCAGGTCTGAGTCTTATCATGATGAAATCCCCTACAAAAAATTCTTTGAAACGTTTTTTAAAATTAGCTTGTCTTTTATAAGCATCGTTACTCATTTTGATCTCATAGGGTGATTTCCTTATGCAAATTTCTAACATGCTTTGCAAAAGATTCGACTGATTCGGACACTCTAGCATGAATGGCAGGGGAATCAGATCAAGGGGTTTACTGGATTGATACCCATGGACAATCTCGAAAGGGCTCTCTTTCGGGAATCAGCCAAATTATTTTAAAATTTATACTTAATGCAAATTTTAATATGATGCAAAATGCAGACTCAATGATGCAGTCCTATTGAGGGAAAAAAAATTTATTAGACTCTCTAGGGCCTAAACCTAACAGACTATAAACCCTCTAGGTTTGATCCTAGTCCAGTGTGCACTTGAAAATTTATAATGGATACCTAATAAATGCCATAAGGTCTTCCAAAAGTAGGTCGCAAACCTAACATACTCAAAGAATTGGTGCAACAGAAAAATCTCAACATAGTGTAGTTTGCAAGTTTGGGAAGCATTGGAAGCCTTAGGGTGTGATAGGAAATCGAAACTTTATGACAATTTATTGGGCTTAGGGAACAGATCTTGGTGACTTGCGGAGACCTTAAGATTAGAATATTGAGCTATGGGTGTCATAAGGTCAAATTGATGAATGGAGAATTTGGTCAAAGTAAGTATAGATTTTTTATGCAAGGAAGGCTTAATCAGTTCCAGAAAGAGGTCATCAACAGGAATGAGCTCTTTACAAGGGGGCTGAATTAGGTCTTGGATTGAGGCTAAAAGTGGGGTTTCTTCCTGAGGGCATTGATTTACAGGAACCAGGTCCTCACTAATTTCTTGTCGCTCTGGTGTTTCTGAACTAGGCTCAACAATCTTATCTCCTACATGGACTTCCTCAGGTAAGGTACTAGAGTTAAAATCTTCTCCTTCATACGCATCTAATAAACTCATGTCAGCCTCATACATTGTCTCAATGGGCTTAGACTTGTCCTCTTCCTTCCCTAGCTCTTCAATCTAGGGATACCCTAAGTCTTGAATATTAGTGCACTCAATTTATACTTCAGGGTTCTTGTTCCTATCTTTCATATGAACTAATGGGACAGTAGAAGTTGGTTGGTCTAAGGGAAGTTGACTAGGGTTGGGTTTGGGTTCAAAGGTACTAACCCTGCTAGGCTTAACTTGGTAGTTCATGAATTTTTTTTGATATGACTCAAATTCCCTAGCAGTGTCATAGGCTTCTTCCAGGCTATAAATCTTCCAATGGAGAAGTTCTCGCTAGATATTCCTATGTAGACCATTTTAAAACCTAGCTATGGTCTCAGACTTAGATTCAGTGGTGTTACATCTCTTGACAAACTCCTGGAATTCCTTGATATACTCAGACACTAGCCTATCTTCCTGTCTCAGTCGGTACCATCGATCTAAAAGTCTTTGTTCATAGATTCTACCTAGGTATTTATCTCTCAACTTACTTCTCATGTCTCTCCAAGTACTTATTTCTCTCCTTTGTAATAACATTCAAGCTTAATAACATACCAATGCGACCTAGCATGTTGGGTGAACTTGGTTTTGGCCAACCTAACCTGTCCTAATTATGATATGTTAGTGTGCTCAAAATACTGATCCATTTGTTCTTCCCAATCGATATACATCTCAGGGTCTAGGCTTCCATTAAAAATAGGGGCATAAGGTTCGGTGCGCCAAATGGGTATTTCCTCTGGTTTGGTCATTGGAGAAGATGGAGTCTCAGGTTTATGCTCAAATGGTGGCCTAGGGGTTCTTTCCATGGAATCAAGTGGTGCCTCACATTGGTTTAACTTGGTCAATTGGGTAGACAATTGAGCAAACATTTGGGCAAAATGTTCTGACATGGTTTTTAACAGGGCTTCTTGCAGGTTGTCCATGGATGACTCGGGCTGATATGAGACTCCTGCTCTAGTGGACATGATTCAAGCAGGCAAAATCGTCTACGGTTTACTAGACCTAGAATCTCAACCAGTTGCCTAAGTCAAGGTGGCAAACCAGTCTATAGTAACCCTATCCTTGGCTAGGTAGGTGTAGGGGAGTGTAGGTCCCTAAACGCCAACCTTAGACACCAATCTGGGATTGGCCAGGTAGGCGGACCAACTCACTAGCCCTGAATCACTAATCCTAGCCACCAAGAGCAGTAGCATACACAGAATGGGCTGACACCATGAATAGACACTTAGTCTTGACTCGACCAGTTGGTGTCCCTAAGCTTTCTAAAGCAAAAGTACGTTTCTATTGGATTTTAATTAGAAGCTTGGGTCCGGAATGCAGGGTGGTTGTTTTGGGCTAAGGAAAGGTAATGAAGTCCTTTCCTTATATTATGATATTGCCGCCCTTAAGTAGCTTAATGCAAAATATGAAATGCACACTCTATGATCCTAATGCAAACTAAGAAACATAGAAATGAAACACACATATATATATATATTTGGTATGCTTGCGATTAAGCAACTAAAATGCGGTAGAACTAAGCAAAGCAAAAGAACTAATCAGCTAACAAAATACTGTGGAAGAAACAGTGAGTGAACTAAACAAAATGCATGTCATAACTGTGCTCTGATGCCAAAGATGATGTGAAACCTGGCTCTGATACCAAGAATGGTGTGAAACTAGGCTCTGATACCAAAAATGATGTGGAATGGCATGTATGAAAATTATCCTGAGAATCTGGACGAGCACCGATGCTTATATTAAACACAGATTCAGAGGAACATTCAAATAGGGTAAATTTTAAATCATGCATTCCCTCATGCTAGGCCCAATAAAATGAGAAAGAATTAGGACTCGGAGATTGCGAAACCCCTAATCAAGGACATGCATGCATTTCAAAGTTTTAGATCTAAAGCAAGTAAAGAGAGATAGGACCTTACGACAGTAATAGCTATTTTCTTGTGATGAGATCACTTAACCTTGGAAGATGCGGCCTAAATGATCAACGATCAGTCATCCAACTACAGGCATCAAGAGCACGGGTTGATGGCTAAGATCCCTTCAAGGCTCAGTACTGGAAAGGACCTAAAAGATTTAATCATGGATTAGATTAGCCAAAATCGAAACACAACAGGTTAGATCAGCCCAAACCAAGATAAAAAGGGATTAGGTCGGCCCAAACCAAAACACATCATGGCTTAGATCAAATGAACAGTCCAAAGCCAAAATGAAACTCAACCCAAATTAAGGTAAACAAGGTTTATCCCAATCTGGAATAAATCTGGGATAAGTGCAGAATAGAGGGAATAGCTAGAATAGCTATTCCTATCTCCTTCAACAACAGCTCGTCGAGTCTTCTTGAATGCTTTGTGGAACAGGAGCTTGAAGCTTTGTGGGGCAGAAGATCGGAGGTGAAGACGGCTTCGAGGTGGACTAGAGGAAGGAGATCCGGCGATGGAGAAGGACAGGAGGAGGGAGGTTTGGGCGACGGGAAGACCGGAGGAAGCTTACGGACGGGCTTCTTTGGACTTGTGAACAGGGGCTTCGTGGAACAGGGGAGCTGGGCGACTGCTTTATGGGATGGTGGCTCAGAGAGGACGGCGCTGGGGCAATCTCGGAGCTTCGTTTCGACGGGGGGGAGTCTGGCTCCAGTGGAGGAATGGCCGAGCAGACATCCATGAAGAGGGATCCGAGCTGATGACGGTGTCGGGAGGACTGGAGGAGGGCGATCGTTGATGGAGAGTCGGCTTCGATGGAGGAATAGAAACAGAGCAAGTGTCCGAACATGACCGAGAGCACGGTAGCAGGGAGGAAGGCTCTGTAGCCGGGCAGAACTCCGTTGGGCAGTAGTTCGGAGATGAGGCCGGTGGCGTGGTGATCTCCCGGGGAGGGTGGTCTGGGTGATGGAGACCGGAGGAGGGAGTTTTGGCGAGGGGAGGCCGGAGGAGGGAGATCCGGGCGATGGATAAATGGGGAAGGTTCAAAGATGATGGGAGGCTTGGGCCATGGCGGACACGAGCGGACGGGCATGGGTTTGAGGAAGACGATGTCTACAGTGACCGACGGTCATGGAAGGACAAAGTAGCGACAAAATGATGGTGATCGATGGGAAGGAAAACAACGATGGAGCCTCACGCTCCTCGATGTTATGGATGCAATGAAGGCAGGGTCAGTGCCTTGCACCCCTCGATGTCGCCTTGGCAACGAAGGCAAGAAGAAACAATCGGAGGAGAAACTGGGTGGTTTTCATTACCATTCATCATACAACCGAGCCTTAATATAGGCTTACAATCGATTCCAGAAGGCTCTGATCAATGGGATTAAGGCTAACTAATCCGAGGATTAGTTACAAGATTCAACTAATTGGAACGTGGCTGCAGAGTTTGTTGCGGCCACGAATCAGGATTTTTCATATATATTTTTAATTCCAAAAATTGAAGCAAAATAAATTCTAGAAATTTCCTGACACCTGGGATTCAGTTTGACTGGGTCTTGAGTCGGCTCGGCAGTCTCTGGTCGGCTCGATGGTGCAGGTCCTATTCTCCTTGGTCTGTGATCTAGATGGGTTCTTGAAGCTTGGTCTTGGTCTTGGTGTCCTCACCAGGATGTATGTTTAGTGGAGCAATGAAGAGCTTCATCAGGATCTAAGAGAGCTAGCCCTTAGAGTGGAGGTAGTTGAGCAGTCACAGTAAGCTCAGGGAGCTCAGCCTAGCTCTTAATCTATTATTGCTGGACTCAGAGGAGATATTGGTTGGATGATGGAGAGAGCTGATAGATTTGAAGTCAGCCAAATAGAGGCTATTGAATCCATTCACCAGGGCATCAAGATCGAGTTAGAGTTGGGAGCCATTCTTCTTGGATTTGCTGGTTCTAGATCAGCATTCGGTCAGTCCCTAGGCCTACACCTCAGTCTATACCTATTCCTTCTAGATTACCATTTTTCTCTATAGTGCGACTGGGCACTGGATTTCCTTCACCTACTCATGGACATGCTTTGAGGACCCATAGAGCTAGGGTTCCCTCTCCATCTTCTGCATCTATTTCAAGGACCTATGCTCCATATGTTAGGAAATGTGTCCTAAAGCCAATCATCTAAGTTGTAGATGGTTAAGCTCATTATAATTTGTATATAAATTATCAATAAATAAAAGTTATTTTGGCATTTCATTATCTTTTGTGCATCTTTCTTTGAACTCTTTTATAATGAAGTATGATAATTATTATAAATATAATAATTAAATCAACTTTATTTAAATAAAATTGATATTTTTATACAGTATTTTGTAAGAAAGAACCTGCTAATGCGAAGAGCTTAATTCTAAGAGTCCAACAGCACAAACGGTTCTCAAATCGGACCAGAAACGAGCTCAGAATAACATTTTGAAGATTTAAGAAGGAAATGCATGGATTTTAAAGTGCCGGTCCATCATAGACTATTTGTTTGGTTCACAGGATGCCCATCTGGTCCATGGCAGCCATTACTGCTAGTCCACGGAACAGATCCATGGACCATGGGCCTCTCCAAGCTTGACTTCACCGGAGAAGTCACCGGCGTCCTTTCTCTTGCTGTCGAGAAGCCTCCCAGGCCAGAAAAGCAGCCAAGAAAACTCCCCAAGGGACCATTCTTCCTCATTCCATGACTATGCTCATCTTCACTGTTCTGCCATTGTCCAAGCTGCTGGCACTCATCTCTTCACCGCCCTGCCATCACTGGAGATGTTGCACATTGCACCCATGACCATCTCCTCCAAGATCCGGTCGGTCTCCTCCCTGTTCGCTGCCCCCTCATCGATTCAAGATCACCGTCGGCCATTCTCCTTGCTTTAAGTCCTCCTCCACGGCCATCTTCCCCAAGGATCCAGCCGGTCTCCGCCTCCACGAATAAGCTGCCCAACTTTGCTGCTGCTTCCTTCTTCTTCTTGACCAAATATCACTGGATTTTGCCTCCGTCAAGATGCCCTCCACCACTCCACGGTCTTCTTCCATGTTGCCACATGCCACCGAAAGCCATCCGCTGCCTGTCCCAGTCCACTGATGACCATTCAGATGTCGTCTCATCATCCTCCTCTTCTGCACCATTTCGAGAGCTGGACAGTATTAGTTTCGGAACGAAGAAGAAGTGGTCGGGTTTGAGGTTGTTTGACAAGGAAGGATACGTAGTTAGAACGGAACCGAGGATCATGCAAGCGCATGCACGATCGGTGAAACAAAACTGAGGATCATGCGAGTAGGTGCGAGGATAAGATCGCTGAGCAGAAAGCGGCTGTGAAGTTGTTGGAGAGATTGCGATCGGTGTGAGGCTATTTGGGAGACAATGATGGAAAACCATCGTGGTTCCCATGCGGGCCCGACGCGGTGCTTCCCATCTATAAAATTCTTTGATCACATTATTCTTGGGGACTTCCCATTCTACTTCCACTCCACGCTCCATTCCTGCTCTTATCCACTTCCATTCCTCCCACCCAATTCCTGCATTCTTTCGACTTCCATTCCACACTCCACCATCCCACATTTCACCACACTCTACTCTCCGCTTCATAATCTCTCCACCTCTCCTTCACTTCCCCACTCTCATCCATTTCCATTCTTCCCATCCAATTCCATTCTCGTTCTCATTCGACTCTCATTCTAATATCCCGGTTTCCATTGGTTTACTGCTGCTCCCTGATTTCCCATTTTCTACCGCATCACTGTACTTCTACCCCATTTATACTGCTCCATCAAGATGACAATGAGGCCTTCACCCAAGGATGGCTAGATCTCCGGTTCCTCAGGATTTCACTGTATTACGATAGGCAGTGTAGTTTTATTTAATTTGTTATCATTTGTACTCCTTCCTTATGAAATGAAATTATTTCCATATGATTTAATTTGTGTTTGTAGGATAATGTAGAGGAATTCTTCAATTCTAGACTAATTAATACTTCAGGGGCATGGATCGTGATCTGATAGGTATGGGTCATGATCTCTGCAGATGGGTTATATCCTGGTAGAAGCATTCCTAAAGGAAGAGGGTATCAACTACTAAGTAATCCATGAAATACCGAAGCTATTTTCTCTTTCATTCGAATCCTTATTCTTAGCATATTATTTGTTATTAAATAGTTTTAATATTTTTGTTAGTATTTTCTTTTTGAAATAACTGTAAAGGTCCCTGAGGATTCGATCCTTACTCCCACTATTCTACCTAAGATTAGTGGAATTAAGAAATTTAAATTGGTGCACAGCGACATGCACCAGATTTTTGGCATCGTTGCCGGAAACTTTTGGTGTTATTTTGAAAAAAAAATTAAAAAATTAAAAATTAAAAAATTAATTTTTTTTAAAGATTAGTATTCAGTATTTTTCAATCATATATATCCTGACATAAGGTTGCCATGGCATAACTTTACGTTATATTGAACGGTTATCCTGGGATACAAGAAGATTTAATAGACTTAAAAATCAAAAAAAATAAAAAAATTTAAAATTTAAAATTCTTGACATCCTCATAACTTATTAAGAAAATTAGAAACTTAACCACCAAGCTTTTAAAAAAAAGTAATTAGTTTAATTTTGCTTGTCTATAACTCTAAATTTTGGACATCTTACTTGTTTTATTTCATTTCTCCATAATTGACTTTAAGGGCATAACCCAATTAATCAGATAAGGTGGAGAGTTCAATACCCTTTCTTAGCCCACAAATCATTACTCATCATTTACATTGACCTAAGTCTTAACCATTAAAATTAATTAGACGTCAGTCCTAGGAATTTCGAGCTCAATAGGATAGGGGAACTCTAGAGTTAGACTGGGTTCAGGTCAGTTAGTTGCTCGATGTCTAAGGCAAGTAGCTTAGGGATAAGAGCCTGAAGGAAGGTGGTTCTTTAATTGGTTCCATTCGCTTACCTGGCCAATTTTAAATGGTGTTTAAGGCAAGCAACGGGGGGACCCCACCAACCTTACACTTACCTGGCCGAGTCAGTTAATTGGTCTTGGACTTGGAGTGCTCGAAGGTAACCTTAGAATATTTTGGAGTTGTCTAGATCTAGGTTAATCTTAGGATAGTGATTTTGATTGTGCCACTTGTTGGAAAATAAAAAAAAAGAAGTTAATTAAAATAATTCTCTCTTCTCTCTAGTCTAGGACTCTCTTAGGAATCTTTGATTTAGACCTCTTCTCATTCTTTCATTTTCCAAAATTAATTTAAGTTAAAAAAAAGAAAAGTTAAAAAAAACTGAATTACTGTTTGCTTTAGAGTGCTATTGTAGGGTGTGTGCTAGGTCGCTGGTCTCTAGAACCTAAACTCATATCCCTAGACCGAGAAATAGACAGAACGTAGAGCAAACATATTAGATACTATGGTTCCCAATCAAGAAATCGACCCTCCACGATAATTGAAGGAGTAATTCACTCCTTCAAAGTATACCTATTCACCCTGTATCCAAGTACCCCCTATAGAGGCTGTCCAGTATGAAATCAAGTCCAATGTAATTCAGATGTTACCATCTTTCTATGGACTTGCAAATGAAGACCCCTATAAACACTTAGATGAATTCCTGGAAATATGTTCAACTGTAAAGATACAAAATTTCTCTGATGATGCCCTAAGGCTTAAGTTATTCCCTTTTTCTTTAAAAGATAAGTTATTCCCTTTTTATTCTGATCATGTAGCATTGAAGCATCTGCTATCTAAAAAGGATACAAAACCTAGACTGATTAGATGGATTCTTTTGTTACAGGAATTTGACCTAGAAATTTTGGATAAGAAAGGTTCCAAAAATATGGTAGCATATCATATTTCTAGGATCTTGGTATAATACAACAAAAAAATAATTAGAGATAGGTTTCCTGATGAATAGTTGTTCTCGATTACTTCTAATAGTCTTTCCTGGTTTGCCCATATTGTAAATTACTTAGCAACATGACAAATTCCTTTCCACTGGTCAAAACAAGAAAAAGATAGTTTTTTCTCGCAGGCCAAATATTATTTTTGGGAGGAACCTGAATTATTTAAGCACTGTTCAGATCAGGTGATTAGACGATGTGTCCCTGAGAGTGAATTCAAAAGCATACTCACTTTTTGTTATTCTCTTGCCTGTGGAGGATACTTTAGTGGGAAGAAAGCTACAATAAAAGTGCTGCAAAGTGAGTTTTACTAGCCAACTCTTTTTAAAGATGTACTAAATTTGGTCATAATTATCTTCGATGTCAATAAATGGGGAATATTTCACGAAGGTATATGATGCCCCTAACCCCTATCTTGGTTGTTGGGATTTTTGATATTTGGGGTATTAACTTCCTCCCTCCTTCGAATTTGAGTACATTTTGGTAGCAGTGGATTATGTATCAAAATAGATTGAAGCCCAGACAACTCAAACCAAAGACCACAAAGTTGTAATCAAGTTTGTTCAGCATAACATCCTTAGTCGGTTTGGATGCCCGAGGGCTATTATTAGTGATGGAGGTGCACATTTCACAAATAGGCACTTTGAAAGATTGATGAAGAAATATGAAATCATTCACAAAATAGCCACACCTTACCACCCCCAGACTAGTGGCCAAGTTGAGGTATCAAACAGAGAGATTAAACACATCCTTGAGAAAATGGTAAGACCCGATAAAAAAGATTGGTCAAAATGTCTGGATGCTGCATTATGGGCTTACCAAACCTCTTTCAAGATCTCTCTAGGAATGTCTCCGTATCGGTTCGTGTTTGGAAAGGCTTGTCATTTACTTGTGGAATTGGAACACCATGTACTTTGGGCCATCAAGCAATTTAATTTTGACATGAAGAATGTGGGTTCCAATAGAAAACTTCAACTAAGTGAGTTGGAAGAGTTATGAAATGAAATATATGAGAGTTCAAAAATTTACAAAGCTCGAACAAAGGCATATTATGATAAATTTATTAATAGAAAATTATTTGAGCCTAATCAAAAAGTGTGGCTCTACAATTCTAGATTATGCCTTTTCCCCGACAGGCCAGACGGTATGAAGAGAAAAGAAAGAAGAATAACAAAAGTACTAAAAGCCCCTATTCTACCGGCTCCTTCCCGAGACGGTGCAGGGGCACAACAGCATCTGCCTCGGTCTTCGCCGGGAGAGCAGCTTCTGCGGTGACCGAGGGTTCTTCCTCCGCTCCTACGGCCATGACCTCACCAAGGCCTTCGGCCGGCGCCACTTGGAAGACCAGGCAGTCCAGGCTCAGTCCGGGGAACATCTGCGCAGCCCTGGACTTGCAAAGCTTGAAGCCCTTGGTGAACGAGTCAAGGATCGCCTCCTCAACTTTGTCAATGTAGGCTTCTGAGGACTTGTACTTGGGGACCACCTCGGTGGCCTCTTTCTTGGCATCCACCATCAGGGCCACCGCACTCACGGCCTTTTCTTTAGCAGCAACAGCTTGAGCCCGCACAACCTCGAGCTGGACTCAGAGACTTTCGGCCCGCTCTACCGCCCGGGCAGCCTCGGCCTTGAGCTCCTCGGCACCAGCCACCTCAACCTTGAGCTCCTTAGACCTGCGCTTGGCTCGGTCCTTCTCCCAGGCCAGGGATGCCTCAAGGTCTTTGATCCTCCTTTTAGTGCCAGCCGCCTCGTCCTTCAGCTCTCGATTCTTCTTCTCGGCCTCCTGGGCTCTGGCGGTCTTCTCTCTAGTCTTGGCCATGGCCGCAGCCAACTCCTGCTCTTTTAGCTTCTCCTTCTTGAGCTAGTGGGTGCAGTAGTCACGGATAAGGAGAAGATCCATGCCGAGCTGCAATAACGACGACATTGGCAAACCAGAAGAAGAAAAGGAGAAGGAGAAAACAGGGCAGGGGGCCTTACTGTGAAGAGGTGGGGGAAGGTGCCAAGAATTGCATCTGGCAAAGGCCTTCCTCCCTTTTCTCATCAGTCGCGGGACTGGACGGTGAAGTCCATCATCTGCTCGACCAATGACCGATCCTGGGTCACCGAGGAGTTCAGAGCCACCTCGAAGGGCATCCTCCGGGGGCTGGACTTCTTCCTCGCCCGGGCCACTGTCGGGTCCTTAAGGGTGGCCGAGGACATCTCTGAGCCCCTGGTCGAGCTCGCTGCCACAACGGGCGGCGCCGTCGGTGGCAGCGTCCCCCTCTCCTCACCTGCCGGCTCCACCTTGATGATTTCAGGAGGAGGAGGCGCGGCGACGACTGTGGCGGTGGCAGAATGAAGTTGCACACCTACGGAGAAATCCCGGGCCATAGTCAAAGCATGCGGCGGATCATGCATCTGGTCGGCTACCCTCCTACCCGGGCTGAGAGCTGCGACTGGTCCGGGCCTCAGGTTGGGCTCATTTCGGGCCCTCTTTAGGGGGACTCCCTGGGCCCCCCAGGCGCACCTCTCCTCTAGGCATGCTAAACTATATGCTCTATCGAAAGCTTCATGCCTGCAAGGAGAAAAGAACTGAGGTTAGCCTCATAACTGATAGACCTGGAGGAAAGAGAAATCAAGTTCAAGCCGAGCTCACCCAACTCCTAGATTGGGCTAACCCTGGCTTCGAAGAGGTTCTGCTCTATTAGCAGAACCTCTAAGAAAGGGACCTGTCGGTGCGAAGCTGGTCGTAAATGTCCCGATCAGTCGCTTCAACAACGGAGTTCCTGTTCGGGGTTCGATTAGGGTCGCTCCAAACCCAGTCGACCCCCTCGACAGAAGAAAAGAAATATTTACTCTTCCATCCCTTAATGGAAGAGGGAAGCTCGAACCTAATGCCCTTTAGGCGAGGTGAAATAAACCACCACCCATCCTCGGTCGGGTGGCGCTTCAAGGTGAAAAAGGCCCTGAACAGGGAGAAACGAGCAACGATCCCGTGGAAGTGGCACAGGACGATGAAGCAGAAAATGATCTTGATCGCATTTAGAACCAGTTAAGCCGGAACCAGACGGTAGTTGTTGAGAACAGAAAGGAAGAATGGGTGAAAAGAAAATCGAAGACCCCCTGCGAGGGACTCCTTGTAGAGGGCTATACGACCGGGACCACTGGAGGTGACCCGCTCCCCCGATCGAGGGACTGAAAGTCGGACAGAGCTGGGGATGCCATAAGCCTCCCAGATTGTGGCGAGGTCCTCCTCGATTATCATCGAGGCGACCCCGTCGGGGCCAGACGAACGGGACAACTCAGGAGGAGCTTCAGGAACAGAAGGAAGAAGAGGGTGAGCCCTAGGCTTTCCTTTCACAATCCCACCGGGATGGAGGTTCCTATGAACCTCGATCGAGACCTCCTCCTCTTCATCAGAAGAAGAGGGAGTCCTTGATCGAGAGGGCCCCGCCTCGTCAGGATTGCTGGAAAAATGAAAACGATAGCCGTAAGGGGCCATCCTAAGCAAAGACTGGGGAGAAGCAAGAAAAACAAAGGACGAAGGAAGGAAACTGGACTCCAAAGAAGCTATGAGGATGGGCTCTAACAAACCAAAGGATGGAAGAGGACTGCGGAAGACTAACCTGGTGGCTCTGGAAGTCAAAAATACACGAAGGGGAAGAAGGGGAAGCCTCTGGTTCGTCGGTGGGTGCAGAAAGTTTGAAAGAAGTGATGTTTGCAGGGAGTTTTCCCTCCTTTCGAAATAACCAGTCCGAAACCGTCCCGTCACCGCCATCGGATTTGCGCCACGTGTCAGCAATCGTCAAGGGCCGACGCTTTGTTTTGCCCATGACCGTTTCAGACTCTACATCAGCCATAAAGTCTCCTCGGACGGATCCATGTGTCATCCTCGCACTGGCTTGGAGGTCCATCTTGTGAGGCACCGACGATCATGGTAGTAATGGCATAGGATTTTGTCCTTTTGACGTCAACACCGCATTTACTCCCTTCGCCCCGAGCGCCGTGCACCAACGGGACTTGGGAGTGGGTGGAAAATGATGTGGCGGGATCATTGACGTGGAACCCATGCGACCCAGTCAGCTGCCATGTCGGACATCTCTCTTTGAACTCCTTCGCCAGGCGGCTCCCTCGGGGTCGAGACGTCCTGGCCGAAGTCGAGCTCCGCCTCTCTTCAGACTCCTTCGCCAGGTGGCTCCCTCGGAGTCGAGACACCCTGGCCAAAGTTGAGCTCCGCCTCTCTTCGGACTCCTTCGCCAGGCAGCTCCCTCGGGGTTGAGACACCCTAGCCGAAATCAAGCTCCGCCTCTCTTCGGACTCCTTCACCAGGCGGCTCTCTCGGGGTCGAGATGCCCTGGTCGAAGTCAAGCTCCACCTCTCTTCAGACTCCTTCGCCAAGCGGCTCCCTCGGGCTTGAGATGCCCTGGCCGAAGTCGAGCTCCGTCTCTCGTCGAACTCCTTCGCCATGCGGATCTCTCAAGGTCGAGACACCCTAGCCAAAGTCGAGCTCCGTCTCTCGTCGAACTCCTTCGCCAGGTAGCTCCCTCGGGGTCGAGACATCCTGGCCGAAGTCGAGCTCCGTTTCTCTTCGGACTCCTTCGCCAGGCAGCTCCCTCGGGGTCGAGACGCCCTGGCCGAAGTCGAGCTCCGTTTCTTTTCGGACTCCTTCGCCAGGTGGCTCCCTCCGGGTCGAAACACCCTGGTCGAAGTCGAGCTTCGTTTCTCTTCGGATTCCTTCACTTGGTGGCTCTCTCAAGGTCGAGACACCCCGGCCGAAGTCGAGTTTCTCCTTCCTGGACCGGCCCCACTTCGGACGAAGGGACCGGCAGCTGCGGGGCATCGCCGCCTTCCTTGGGTGGCAGTAAGCCGCCCAAGGACCACGGAGGGGTGCCCACCAAGCCGCAATAACTGCCCAGCTACCACTTATACCGAAGGGGAAGGGGTCCCCTAATCGAGGCGCTGCGCTCCCGACCGACCGTTTGTGCTACCTAAAAGAGGAAGTCAACCCAGGAGGTTCAAATCTAGGGAGCGGCTGCACCTCGATCAAGGCTCTGCTAGGTTTCCCAAAATGGAGCGACCAGAGGGGGAGTCAGAGCACATAATGTGGCTCCTTATCACGAACAAGGAAAGGCACCTCGTGCACGACACGGGACATCGCCGCACGTGCTTGCAAGCGAGGGGAGGATCCCAAGGTAGGAGGCGTGCAGCCGTCCTAGCTTAAGAGGGTTCTCCAAGGTTCTAGGAGGGAGGTAAGTCACAAATGAGCGACGGAGGGGGTAGCATACAAGAGAACAACCGCTCTAGGCTACCGGAGGTCGACCAGAAGAGCCTCGATGGGCACGGCCACTCAGCTCAAACTCTCCTCGACTGCCACTTCCCTCGCTCTATTTTTAACTCATTCACATTCTTCAAGTACACTATTTTTTCCTCCTAGCATGGAGTTCATGTACGGGGCTTGACTTGGAGGATCTGTTCCCCTGGATCGCCACTGACTTGAGCGTCAGAGTGCTCCTGCCAGGATTACTGGCCCGGGTCTCCTCTATTTGCAGATCCAGGCGCGCGAGCAGCTTCCCAGGGTGCGGTTCGAAGTCGACTCCAGCTACAGGCCACGGTGATCTAGACAGCAACAACATCTTACATTGCTTTGATACATATAAATTTTTAAAGATCTGATACATATATACACATGCTAAAAAGCTTTGATATATTTCATAAAAAGCTTTGATATATATTATAAGCTTGATAAATCACATATTTATATAATTATTTTAAGTATTTTAAGTAATTATTGGTGCTAACATCTTCTAAAAAATTTAATTTCATAACTAAACTGGACTTTTTTAAAATTAATTATTTTTAAAAGTAATTTTGAAAATTATAAAATTAGTGTGCATTTTTGAGAAGTAGATGTTGAACAAAGTATCAATCTAAGTACCATATAGCTATTAAAATATTTAATTAAAAAATTAATTTTTATTTTTTCCTTCTTTGATAGATATATTTAAATTATTAAAAATATTTAAAATTTTAAAACTTTAAAAATTTAATATGATTATTAATTTATAAGCACATCAATATGAAGAGCTTGATCTACATGTCGAGAGGATTTAAGCGGTATCTAAATTGGAACTCAAATAACCCATAAATTTAAATTTAAATCTATCCAAAAAACTATAGGAGCCAGTGGTCCATGTACAACATCGGTCTACATGCAGCTCATGGCTACAGGAACAAGTGGCCTTTGTCGCCATTTAAAAGTGTTTGGTTGGGAAGACTTTTCAACACAATTAATGGCCCAACATGAGCCAAAACGGCTAGTTGGAAGGGACCAGTTTTGAGTATATTTAATGTCCAGGTGTGAGCCATCCTGTGGTTCCTAACAAACCCGTAATGTGATCCTTAGCCAAGGCCTTTTGCCGATTGAAAAAAAGTGCTGGGCACTAATTTGTTTTTTTTAGTGCCATCCTACAGTTGAACGCCACCCAAGGAAACAAATCTAACGGTCATTATTTATCCCACCTGCTGAAAGAACGTCCAAAAAAATGATTCGGGCTGATTTGCTTGGGATCTGACGGCCAGATTGATGTGATCTGATGAAAGTAAAAAAGAAAAGATCGAAGACGCGTGATCTCGGCAGATTTCAATGCGATTCAAGCATCAAAAATTCCCATTCGATAAAATTCATCCGACCTGCTTTGAACCTGATTTTAACATGATTCAACTAATCCTGCATGATTTTAAAATAATTTAAAATTTAAAATTTTATAAGAAGTCTACTCATCTCTTCTCTATTTAAATGATCTCAAGGTTATAAAAAAATTCATCTATATCGTATAGAATAGTGGGCACTACTTAGATTATGGGTTGGTTTCTAAGAATGGGATCTTTTAAAGAGAGTGCTGTCCCTATACTATTTTCGAGCAAACTCTACCTTCAAGATCAAAGATCCAAAAATGAAGAAGTAAAGAAGTTCAGTCTGCTATAAGAAGTACGACGAAGGATGCTCATCTACCGCGTTCCTGATGAGATTGCACCGATCTATTTCTGAAACTTTGTTACAAGTTTTTTTTATCACAGTTTCTTTATAATAATTATTTTTTATACTTTTTAATTTCTTGTAATGAGATTCTGCTTTTATTTAATGCAAAAAATTATTTTCATGTAACTTTAAATTTATGTCCTTCATTTTTATTGCAAGTAGATGATAGGTGATGCAGAACAAATAAAGGGATGCGATGCGGAAGTAAATTAAGATTAACTAATTTTTTTTTTTGTTGTTTTTATATGTTTGTAGAAGTTGGCTTCAAATCAAAGAAAAGTTAACCTAACATTGAAAGATACTAATATGATAATTGAAAGCACAATTTTAAGGAAACTAAATTATCAGAGTAGTTCAGAAGCAACGGATCGCTGGGGGTTGAGAAACTTCCAGACCTAGGGTTTCGCTCCGAACTTTCAACAGAACAGAAATAAAGAGAAGAGATGGTTTATCTAACCAGACAATGATCTTCACAGATTTTGGTGAAAGAACTCTCCCGAGCAGATTGTTGGATCCTCGGATTCAGATATCTTCGTAATGGATCCTCCAATACTGGTCCTTTGGCGGGTTGGCTTCTCCTGAACTCAAGATCTGGAAGAGAAGAAAAATAATTGATGGAATCAGAGAGTCAAGGGAAAGATTTACCAGGTTGATGAACTTGAAGATTGAAATTGCTGAAAACTGGATTCTCCTAGATGTTGATGTGATTTTCCTTGGAACTTGCTCTGGATCTGAAGTAGCCGGACTGGATCTGGATGAAGGTGGACGGCCTGGACTTGTAGAGAGAGAGAGGCCGTGGGAGATGGATGGAGCTAGGGTTTGATGGATTGAAAATAATGAAGGGCGGCTAGGGTTTTGGAATTTCAAGTGGCTAACCTAGGGTTTTGGATAAAGATGGAGATCTCTCACCTCCTCAAGGCTCCAATGGAACCCGGATTACCCCCTCACGGAGCTCAACACTTAGAATAGTGCGGAAGAAGAGAAACCTAGGTCACTCAACACAAGAGAATAGCAAAAATAAATTTTCTTCATTGATTTCTTAAAGTTACAAAGAGGGGTCTATTATATAGACCTAAAATTTTCTCCAAGCTTGTACAAATTTCCATGTGGGACTAAACTCCTCCAACCTCTAGATTAGGTAGAAAATCTCCTCTCTTGGCCGACCAAGAGTTCAAAAAATTTGGGACGGCCATAAAGGAATTTTTTTGGAATTTTTATGGTGCCTCCTTTGGAGTTGGATTTGGATTTGGAGTCCTCTTCTTCTTATGGCATTTCTTCTTTTCTTCCACTCCAAGTTAAGCTCTTTGATTTTGATTTGAACTTCAATTGGATGTCCTTCTTTGATTTTTTCTCCAAGAGAAGTCTTTTTCCTTCTTTGCTTAGACAAAATTGGCAGGTATGGGCGCCTCCTTTAAATTAGCTTCCAATTTGATTTTTTTCTTCTTTGGATGTGGGGACCATGACACTGGGATGCCTCTGTGGTGCCTCCTGGACTCTGGCGTATGCTCGGAGTGTGGCTGGGCGTGTGGCTTGGAGTGTGGCCTCCACTTGCTTGAACCTTGATTTGATTGGAAGACAAATGTGGCACCATTTTGGACCAAATTGAAACCACATCGGAACTTGCATCGAGTCAACATGACTCAACAAAATTTAAATGGTGACTCAAGAAATAAATAAACTGGTTGACCAGGTCAACCTTTATTACAAACCCTAATTTCTCGGGCAATGTCAATCAGAGATCCAAATGGAGCTCTGAAGTCTTCTTCTGAGTCTGGTGCCCGCACCAATTCTCCCAGGGTGGGAGGAACTCGACCCTGTCGAGTAAGGCTCAAGTTGGCTCTGGTATCTCTCCAAGAGGTCTGGGTCCAATTCTTGTAATTCTTCTCGGGAGATCCAAGAGTCATCAGAATCTGGCCTTCCTTGCCAGCGGACCAGGTACCTTTGGTATCCTCGATTACGAGTAGAGATAACCTGATCATCCAGGATCTTTTCAATCTGCTCTTTCCTCACAGGCCAGTTTGTTGGTGGACACACAGGGTCGGGATCACTCTCAATGATAGGGTTAGGCTCAAAAGGCTCACTAGGAATCACAGCTGGCTCCCTGTACTCTACTAAGTCTGTAATGTTGAAAGTAGAGCTAATGCCTAGTTCTGGAGGCAACTCGAGCATATAGGCATTGGATCCTACTCTCTTTACCACTCTAAATGGTCCAGCTCCCCTAGCATGTAACTTTCTAACGGTTCCAGGAGGAAACCGTTCAGGCCTTAACCTAATCATCACATAGTCTCCCTCAACAAAAGATTTGACTCGCCTTTGAGTATCAGCCAACTTCTTATAAGTTTCATTACTTAAATTTATTTTGGCATGAATTTCTTTATGCAAGTCTTTTACATGCTGTGCAAAATTCTCAGCAGATTCGGAGACTCGAGTGTGGACAGGTAAAGGGACTAGGTCAAGAGGTGTGTGAGGTTTGTACCCATGTACAATTTCAAATGGACTCTTACCCGTAGACCTATTGACCGAGTCATTGTACGCAAATTCTGCCCTTGGTAGGTATAAATCCCAATTTCTGGTGTTTTCACCAACAAGATATCTCAGCAGATTTCCTAGGCTACGGTTCACTACTTCAGTTTGGCCATCAGTTTGGGGATGATAGGCAGTTGAAAACTTAAGTTTTGTCCCTAACTTATGCCAAAGGGTCTTCCAAAAGTAACTGGTGAACCGGACATCCCTATCTGAAACGATTGTCTTAGGTAGGCCATGGAGTCTAACTATCTCATTGAAGAAAAGTGTGGCTACCTTAGACGCATCAAAGGTTTGGGAACAAGGCAAGAAGTGGGCCATTTTAGAGAATCGGTCGACTACGACACAGATAGAATCATGTCTCCTCTGGGTCTTAGGTAAACCTAACACAAAATCCATACTCACATCTTGCCAAGGACGATCTGGGACAGGGAGTGGGGTATAAAGGCCAGTGTTTTGTTTTCGCTGTTTGGCAACAGCGCAGGTTCGACATCTAGCTACAATATTAGCTACATCCCTTTTCAAGCTAGGCCAGAAAAAGTGGTCTTCAATAGCTAGAATGGTCTTGTCTTTTCCAAAATGGCCGGCTAAACCTCCAGCATGGATTTCCCAAATCAAAAATTCCCTAAGAGAAGTTCTAGGGATGCAAAGCCTATTTTTGAAGAACAAAAAACCATCTACAAGGGTATAATCCTGGTGATTACTAGATGGTCCTTGAACTAGATCCTGATACACAGTTGTGAAATCCGGACAAGTCTCATATTCCTCTTTGATTTGCTCAAACCCTATGACCTCAGTTCTAACAGAAGTTAATAACAGAGATCGGCGACTAAGGCATCAGCTACCTTATTCTCAACTCCAGCCTTATGTTTCAGGACAAAAGTATAGGACTGGATATATTCTACCCACTTAGCATGCCTAGGGTTAAGCTTCTTTTGGGAGTTCAGAAATCTAAGAGCCTCATGGTCCGAAAATAGTACAAATTCCTGCGGTAGCAAATAATGTCTCCAGTAACGCAAAGCTTGCACCACCGCATAAAATTCCTTATCATAGGTAGAATACCTAAGCTTAGCATCATTAAGTTTTTCACTAAAGAATGCTATGGGATGATTCTCTTGGCTTAGGACTCCACCTATTCCTACACCTGAAGCATCACAGGCAACCTCAAATACTTTAGAAAAATCGGGTAATCTCAGAATGGGTGCCTGGGTCATTTTATCCTTAAGATCTAGGAAGGCTTTATGGGCTGGACTTAGTCCAATGAAATTCTCCCTTCCTAATACAATCAGTGATAGGAGCAGCTAAAGTACTAAACCCCTTGATGAATCGCCTATAGAAGGTAGCCAAGCCGTGGAAACTTCTAACTTCATGCACATTGGTTGGCTCTGGCCAGTCTACTATGACCTAATTTTCTCAGGATCGGCCGCCACGCCGTCAGGGGTTACTACAAAACCAAGAAAGATAACTCTACTAGTCATGAATTCACACTTCTTAAGATTACCGTAGAGTCTATCATTCCTCAAAACTTGGCAGACTGCTCTAAGGTGGCCTAGGTGATCTGCTGGGGTCTTACTATAGATCAGGATGTCATCAAAATAGACCACCACAAATTTTTCTATGAAAGCTCTAAGTACCTGGGTCATAATTCTCATGAAGGTACTAGGGGCATTGGACAACCCAAAAGGCATAACAACCCATTCATAAAGACCATCCTTAGTTTTGAAAGCAGTTTTCCATTCATCCCCGGGTCTAATCCTAACCTGATGATAGCCGCTTTTGAGATCAATCTTAGAAAAAACCATTGCACCAGCCATCATATCAAGCATGTCATCTAGTCTAGGGATGGGAAACCTATATTTGATTGTAATTTTATTGATGGCACGACTGTCAACACACATCCTCCACGTGCCATCTTTCTTTGGGGTTAGTAAGGCTGGGACTGCACAAGGGCTAAGACTTTCTCTAATAAACCCCTTCCTCAATAATTCTCCAACCTGCTTTTGCAGTTCTTCATGCTCAGATGGATTCATCCTGTAATGGGGCAAGTTGGGCAAAGTCGCTCCTGGGATTAGATCTATGGCATGCTGGATATCCCTAAGAGGTGGAAGGTGGTCTGGCAAATCCTCGGGAAAGACATCCTCAAATTCTTTTAACACAGGTTTAACTTCTTGAGGAGGCTCTGAGGGTTCCGAAGTTCTAAGTTCCATAGCAGTCAACATCCAGATGGGTGAACCACTATGAATTTCTTGTTCTAGATCCTTAGCACTGATTAGGTTCACTCCAGTTTTCATCTCCTTAACCTTACCGGCTCCTTTAGTTACCTTGTCCTTAGGGGGAACAGAATGGATCGTAATCTTCTTCCCATTGAAACTAAAGACACAGGTATTGGATTTTCCTAAGAGGGTGGCATCATGATCATACAACCAAGGTCTTCCGAGAATTATACTGCTCACCCCCATGGGTAAAACATCGCACCAAATCTTTTCGTGATAAGATTGCATTTGGATTTGGACTTGACATCTAGACTGGATGGGTATGGAGGTAGAATCTACCCAAGAAACCTTATAGGGGTTGGGATGGGGAACTGGGATTAAGCCTAACATCTTGACAGTGCTAGTAGAGATGGCATTTACACAGCTCCCACTATCTATGATGATCTTACATACCTTATCCCCTAATTTAAGAAAAGTCTGTAGGATGTTAGTTCTACGCCAATCCTCTTGAACTAGATTCTGGGATAGGATGCATCTTACAACTCCTAATTGGTCAGATTCATTGGGTTCCTCCTCTCCTTCATACTCCTCAACCAAATTCATTCCGGCCTCATAAACTTCTTCTTCAAATTCCTCACTGGGCTCGGAATTATCATTCTCTCCCTCTTCTATGTAAAGGGATCTCCGTGGGCACTGGCTAGCAACATGACCTACCTTATGACACTTGAAACAGGCTATGGCAGTACACTGACTGGAAATGTGACCTGGTTTCTGACACTTAAAATAGGTGATATTTGAACTAGGGGTTCTCTGGGTGTCAGGTGCCTTACCTTTGTCCATGGGCCTAGGGGTAGAAGTACCCTGAAAAGGTTTACTAGGGATAACTTGGCTAGGTCCATTCCTTGGGATTAGGGCACTAACCCTAGAAGGTATAGGTCCTCTCTGAAATTTCTCAATGTTCAGTGCAATCTAGTAGGCTTGGTCTAGATCAGTAACCTCTCTCAGAAATAGTTCTCTCTTGATATCTTCCCTCAGTCCAGCCCTAAATCTAGACAAAGTGACTTCGTGGGCTTCACTCACATCACATCTCATTAGGTATTCATCAAAAGTAGCTATATAGTCTGAGACAGATCGGTTTCCTTGTTTCAGGTTTTGCCATTGGTCTAACAGGTTTTGCTGGTATGAAATGGGTAGGTATTTATCTCTCAGTTTTTCTTTCATACCCTGCCAAGTGGTTATGGGCTCAACATTCCGTCTCCTAGTGGTTAGCTCAATGTTCCCCCAGTATAACCTAGCTTGACGCACTAATTTCATCTTGGCAAACTTGTATTTCCTCTCCTCAGACATAGCATACCACTCAAAGTATTGATCCATCTCACCCTCCCAATCAGAATACACCTTAGGGTTCAGACTACCATCAAAAGTGGGTGCATCTAATTTGATGTTCCTGATGAACCTATCATCTCTATCTTCAGGCTCTGGGTCAGGCCTCCTATGATTAGATTCAGGATCTCTATATAAAGGCCTTCTAGGCTCCTGATGTGGGTGAGGTTGAGGCACATTAAAATTGGGGTCAGGAGTCCAATTCCGATGTCTAGGTTCTTCAAGTACTTGGACTCGGTCCCTAAGTTGGGTAAGATCCTCATGAATTTGTGCGCTAAACTGGGCCACAGTGTTTGTCATATCCTGATTCATTTTAGCCATACTTTCAGTAAGAGTTCTGATCATGGCCTCTAAATCAGGTTGGGTTTGACCAGGTTGATATGGCACTCCGTTTCTGGTAGACATGATGATTCAAGCAAGCACATAAAATGAGACTAGACTAAATCGACTACTGGATCACTAGACCTAGAGTCCAAACTAGATGCCCAATCAGAGTGGCAAGCTAGCCTGTAGTAACTCAGGACTCAGCCAGGTAGGTGTAAGGGGAGTGTTAGGTCCCTGATTGCCAATCCTAGACACCAATCAGTGATTGGCCAGGTAGGCGGACCAGCACACAAGCCCTTCGGGAATGGATCCCTGAACCACCGTTCTAGACACTGAGTGCTAAGCACACACAGAATAACTCGGCAAACTGACTCAACACTAGCCTAGACCCGACCAATTGGTGTCCCTAGCCCACTAGGACAAATTAGGTCTAACTGATTTTAAATTAGGTCTAGGTTCGAATGATTGGATGGTGGTTTTGGGCTAAGGAGAGGTAATCAACTCCTCCCTTATCTTAGATGCTCAATTGCCCTTAAGTAAATTATGAGATGATCACTCCAAAAAGAATTGAATTGCAGAACACAAAAAACAGAGTTGTTGTCTTTTAATGCTCAGAATTTTTACCGAAACCAATAAATCACAGAAAAATTATGGAAAATAGGTTCAATTATACTGGTTTCAACGAAGCAAAAATCATGCAATTTGAAGTTTTATGTATGGAGAAATAATTCAGACAACAGGGCAATTACGGGCTGCAACTAGATTGTCTTCCCCGTTTATAATCCCTGCTACGAAGTTATAACCCAATGGATCCCCTACACGCCCTAGGAACACCCCGTGGAATGGGATGAGGAGGCTTGCACCTCGCTTAGTTCCTAGGACCGGACGTCCTGGGGAGTCTACTTCGAGCAGACAAAATAAAAAGAGAACAATCAAAGCAAGCAAGCAAATCAGAAACCCTAGACTGGGCTCTGATATCAAAAATGATGCAGAACAAATAAAGGGATGCGATGCGGAAGTAAATTAAGATTAACTTTTTTTTTTTTTTTTTTGTTTTTATATGTTTGTAGAAGCTGGCTTCAAATCAAAGAAAAGTTAACATAACATTGAAAGATACTAATATGATAATTGAAAGCACAATTTTAAGGAAACTAAATTATCAGAGTAGTTCAGAAGCAACGGATCGCTGGGGGTTGAGAAACTCCCAGACCTAGGGTTTCGCTCCGAACTTTCAACAGAACAGAAATAAAGAGAAGAGATGGTTTATCTAACCAGACAATGATCTTCACAGATTTTGGTGGAAGAACTCTCCCGAGCAGATTGTTGGATCCTCGGATTCAGATATCTTCGTAATGGATCCTCCAATACTGGTCCTTTGGCGGGTTGGCTTCTCCTGAACTCAAGATCTGGAAGAGAAGAAAAATAATTGATGGAATCAGAGAGTCAAGGGAAAGATTTACCAGGTTGATGAACTTGAAGATTGAAATTGCTGAAAACTGGATTCTCCTGGATGTTGATGTGATTTTCCTTGGAACTTGCTCTGGATCTGAAGTAGCCGGACTGGATCTGGATGAAGGTGGATGGCCTGGACTTGTAGAGAGAGAGAGGCCATGGGAGATGGATGGAGCTAGGGTTTGATGGATTGAAAATAATGAAGGGTGGCTAGGGTTTTGGAATTTCAAGTGGCTAACCTAGGGTTTTGGATAAAGATGGAGATCTCTCACCTCCTCAAGGCTCCAATGGAACCCGGATTACCCCCTCACGGAGCTCAACACTTAGAATAGTACGGAAGAAGAGAAACCTAGGTCACTCAACACAAGAGAATAGCAAAAATAATTTTTCTTCATTGATTTCTTAAAGTTACAAAGAGGGGTCTATTATATAGACCTAAAATTTTCTCCAAGCTTGTATAAATTCCCATGTGGGACTAAACTCCTCCAACCTCTAGATTAGGTAGAAAATCTCCTCTCTTGGCCGACCAAGAGTTCAAAAAAATTTGGGACGGCCATAAAGGAATTTTTTTTGGAATTTTTATGGCGCCTCCTTTGGAGTTGGATTTGGATTTGGAGTCCTCTTCTTCTTATGGCATTTCTTCTTTTCTTCCACTCCAAGTTAAGCTCTTTGATTTTGATTTGAACTTCAATTGGATGTCCTTCTTTGATTTTTTCTCCAAGAGAAGTCTTTTTCCTTCTTTGCTTAGACAAAATTGGCAGGTATGGGCGCCTCCTTTAAATTAGCTTCCAATTTGATTTTTTTCTTCTTTGGATGTGGGGACCATGACACTGGGATGCCTCTGTGGCGCCTCCTGGACTCTGGCGTGTGCTCGGAGTGTGGCTGGGTGTGTGGCTTGGAGTGTGGCCTCCACTTGCTTGAACCTTGATTTGATTGGAAGACAAATGTGGCACCATTTTGGACCAAATTGAAACCACATCGGGACTTGCATCGAGTCAACATGACTCAACAAAATTTAAATGGTGACTCAAGAAATAAATAAACTGGTTGACCAGGTCAACCTTTATTACAAACCCTAATTTCTCGGGCAATGTCAATCAGAGATCCAAATGGAGCTCTGAAGTCTTCTTCTAAGTCTGGTGCCCGCACCAATAGGATCTAAATAATAGATTATAGTATCAAGTTAATTATTTTTCATACTTTTAATTTTCATTTTTTTGACTTTGATCTATTTATTTTCTTAAATCAAAGATTTTAAAACATCCAATATACTGCCTTTCCTGTAAATTCGACTCGACTCATCCTTTCTATGTATTTTCAATTTTTTTATAAGTTAGCTAATTAAATTGATAGACACATTATCTTAACGACAACATCACAGATCTATCAAGTTTTTGGCATTGTTGCCGGGAAAAGCACAAATACTAACATTTTTTATCTCTTTGATTTCTTGTAAATTCAATTTACTAATTTTTTTTCTTGCAAATCAAAAAATAAAAAAAAAAGAGAAGAAAAGTCATCTACCATTTTGGTAAGATCAATCCTAACCCTAAACTATTATCTTTTTTATTAGTTGTTGTTAATTAATCTTTTCCTTCTTATATTAACAAAAAGATTTTTTTTTTATTTCTTTTGATTAGACTCCTTTTCTTAAAAATATCTAAATTTTTTTGATTAGATTTTTTTATTATTTTTCTCATTTTCAAATTAATATAAAAAATATATATTTTTAGTTGCTTTTAATTAGTTTTTTTTGAAGTAATCTAAAAAGAAAAAAAATTTCTTTTAAGTTTATTCCTTTTCAAATGAATTAAAAAAAAAAATCATTTAACCTTTCAACTAACTATCTTAAATACTAGATTTGATTTTATACTTTAATTTAGGATATCTACTTGCTTTATTTGCTTGACCTAATTTTAATTTTTTTCTTTCATATATAATTAACTAAGATTAAAACTTGCCTTTTATTTCTCTTGCTTAAATTAATATAACATAAAAAAATAAAAATACTGCATAATACCTAATTAAAATAATGTAACAAATTAAAATTTAAAAGATTATTACTTGTTTAGGATATCTCTCTATTTTTGCATTGCATATTTTCATAAAATATCTTAAGGGCAACAACCCATAAATAATATAAGGTCAGGATTTGATCACCCTTCCTTAGTCCATAAATCACCTTCCTGCATCTTACATAGACTCAAGCCTGTTAATTAAAATAATTAGATGTCAGCTCTTAAGGAACTCAAGCTCAATAGAATAAGGCACCTGAAAGAGTTGGATCGGATCAAGATTGACTGATTGACTAGTATCTAGGAAAGGGGTTCAAGGATGAAGTAGCCTTGAAAGAAGGTGATTTTTAATTGGTTATGTTTGCTTACCTGGCCAAGCTACTTGGTGTCTAAAGAAAGCAACGGAGGGACCCCACCGACCTTACCCTTATCTGGCTAGTCGATTAGTTAATTTTTTGTTTGGATGGCTCCAAGGAGGTCTTGAAAATTAGGAGCTGTCTAGAATTAGGACAACCTAGAATAGAACCTTATTTGACAAGTATTTAAAAATTCACAAAAACAAAAACATTAACTCTTCTCTATGATTTTAGATTAAGGACTCTTAGGTTAGTCTCAGTATGAAATTCTTCTTCGAAGTTTAGATTTTGACTAGCATCAGTACTAGCCTCTCCTACCAGGTTAGGTATGGGTCTCTAAGAATCTTACCACTTCTAAGCTCAAAGATTGCTTTGGCATTCTCAAATTGAGGATTCTTAGATGGAACATTTGATTAAAGATTGGGCGAGTTGTTCCTAGGGTTTGCTATTGGTTGGCTTGATAATTGACCTGGTTCCATCCTCATGATGGACTCAGCTATTTATCCTATTTGTGCTTCTAGCCTGGCGATTAATTGTTGTTGAGCCATGATTAGTTGTTGGAGTTGATTAAACATATCATTAGCTAGATTGGTCTGTTGAGGAGGTTGGTATAATGGCTAATTATGATAAGATAGCTACGTAGGCTAACTAGGTTGACTAGGCTGATCTATTATATGCATAGTTTTGATATTGGGGTCTATTTTGAATGTTTTGCACATGAGGAGTTTGGGTTGGAGTCTGAGTATATTGAGTTTTCTAGGAAAAATTAGGATGGTTCCTTCAACCTGGGTTATATGTATTTGAGAATTGATCATTAACTAGCTTGGAGTAATCTTGGGCCACTTGGACTTGTTCTTGGATGAACAGTGATAACTGTGCAACCGCGGGACATTCATTCACATGATGGGCTAGGCTATCATAGATAGACAAATCTCTCGATGATTAGAAGGTGATGGGTGATGTGGCAAGAAGCTAGCATGCTGACATGTAAATCATGTCAGATGCTATGTCAGAAAGTCCGCCATGGTGGACACCCCATCTCGGACTCCTTTGGCTGGGCCGAGCTCCTCCGGATCAACGAGGTGGCCCGTCAGAACCGAGCTCCACCCTTCGCCAGGTCGGCACCCGCACGCTCGAGGCGCCTAGACCAGGAAAGTGAAAGCTGACCAATCTGTTGTATAGTGCTTCTATTGCAAGAAGCGGGGACATTAGAAGAAGAACTGTCCTCTTTACCAAGCGTCCCTAAACCCGAACAGGCCTAGGAAGGGAAATCAGTAGAGTGCTGGACAAGGTATTTATATGATAAAATCTTGTAATTTCTCTATTTATGATACTACAACTGGGTATTGGATACCGGTAGTCCTATTCATGTTTGTAATTCATTACAGGGACTGCTAGTTAGCAAAAGATTCAAGGATGGGGAACAGTTCCTGAGCATCGGGAATGGAAATCGTGTTCCAGTACTGACGATCGGAGTTCTGAGTCTTGTCTTTGAGTCCTGTACTGTCGAATTAGTCGACTGTCATTATTGTCCCAGTTTTATTTTATGCATAATCTCTGTAGGCCTTTTGGCCAATTGTAGTTTTGAACTATCAATAAAAGGAGATATTTGCCAAGTTATTTTGAATAACTCTGTGATAATGAAAGCTAAGTTAAATAGTAGCATTTATGTACTGTCATGGCCTGTTAGTGTAATGTACACATCTAGCAAATGCCCAAGGCTAGAAAATGTCAGTGATCTATATCTTTGGCACTGTAGGCTAGGTCATGTAAACTATAATAGGATAAACAAGTTGCGAGGAGATGGCCCCCTCAAGGTCAGTGATTCTGAATCACTGCCTACTTGTGAATCATGTTTACTTGGCAAAATGACCAAGTCACCTTTTACTGGAAAATGTGAACAAGCTACAGAACTTTTGAGTCTCATACATACTGATGTATGCGGACTCATGGCAGTTAGTGCCAGAGGTGGATACAGATATTTCATTACGTTTACAAACGACCTTTCGAGGTTCGGTTATATCTTTTTGATGAGACATAAATCTGAGTCGTTTGAAATATTCAAATGATATCGTAATGAAGTAGAGAAACAAACTGAAAAAAGTATTAAAATCCTTCGATCTGATCGAGGTGGTGAATACCTATCTGGTGAGTTTTTGACATACCTTGAGGAGAATGGGATTCTCTCTCAGTGGACTCCTCCGGGAATACCACAGTTGAATGGTGTGTCCGAAAGGAGGAATCGAACCCTGTTGGACATGGTTCGATCCATGATGGGCTTTGCAACTCTGCCGCTATCCTTTTGGGGATATGCACTTAAGACAGCTTGTCACTTGTTAAATAATGTTTCGAGTTAGTCTGTTGTCTCCACTCCATATGAGATGTGGACTGGATGTAAGCCCTCAATCTCACACCTTCGGGTCTGGAGTTGTCCGGCTTATGTAAAACATTTAGACTTAGATAAACTTGGTCCTAGGTCTAACCGATGCCTGTTTATTGGTTATCCTAAGGAAACCAAAGGGTATTTCTTCTACTTGGAGGATGAACAGAAAGTGTTCATCGCTCTTAGGTTGCATTTGGTAGACGGTAATCTATCCAGATTACCGGTAATTTTAAAGTGGACCCACCGGATAACGACGTTTGGTATTTATACTAAATGGTAAACTATCTTGAACCAGTAATCCAGATTACCTCTCGTGTGGCAATCCAGATTATCTCAGGGAGAGGTGGCTATCCAGATTATCGGAGATGTGGTAATCTGATATTTTTTTATTTTTACAAAACTGTCCCGTCCCTTTCGCTTGGGTGAGAACGAAACATTTTTCTTCTCCTTGATCTCTTCTTAAATCTATATTTTATTAATGAAAATATAATTTTTATATTTTAGTTATTTATTAAAAATATAAATTTTAAATATTTTATATTATTAAATATAAAATATTTAATATTTTTATATTAAAATTGAAAAATTGAAAATTATTTTTTATACTAAATAAATGTAAAGAAATTATATATAATCTTTTAAATATACTAAGTAATATATTAAATTTATATATATTATATTATATATAAATATATAAATATATTTCAAATAAATATACTATGTTATATAATTATATTATATTATTTTAAATATGATATAATTTAATATATTTTTTATAATAAAATATAATATATAATATAATATGTTATATTATATTAATATTGTAATATTATATAATATACTATAAAATATTCTATTTTTAGTATAATATAATATAATAATTAATGTTTTATATTATGTTACTAATTTATATATATTATATTTATATTATATACAAATATATAATATAAAAACATATTATATTAAATATAATTTAATATAATAAATTTTATATTATAAAATATAAAATAAAATGTACTACAATATTATAGTATATATAATGATATTATTTTAAATTACATTAATATATTTTATTTTATTTTATTTGTAATATTAGAAAATAGAATATTTTAAAATATATATTATATAACAATATAGTGTAATATAATATAATTTAAATTATATATTACATTTTATAACATAACATATATTATATTATATTAAATATAGTATAATATATGTAATATAATATATAATAATATTATATAATATATTATTAACTATATAATTTTATAAATAGTTACATTATAAAATTTCAAATAATATAATACTACATTACATTACAAAATATCAAATAATATATTATACATTACTATATTATATTATAATATATTTTTAATAAATTTGACTTAGGGATATTATGAAAATTTGAGCTTAGATTACTGGTAATCTATTTATCTTACCAAACATAGTAATAAATCTTACTGATTGATTACCTGTGTATATCAAACATAGTAATCAGCATTACTGGCAATCTATCCAGTAGTAATCTATCTTTCAAGTAATCCAGATTACCATTCAGGATTTCTTGGTGATCCACCAAACGCAACCTTAGGGCTATCTTTTTGGAAAAGGAGTTCCTTGGTGAAAGAACTATAGCCTCTAAGATTGAACTTGGTGAAGTTCAGCCGGTAAAAAAACCTGCACATTCTAAGGACATCATAGAACCGGCTGTGATTGGATCACACCCAGAATCCATTATTAGGAGATCCGGTAGAGTACCGCGTCAGCCAGACAAATACTACGATTTCTTAGTCCGGGACGGCGATCCCATTGATCTCGACGAGAACAATGAGGATCCGATCACCTATATGGATGCACTTCAGAGATCTGACTCTGAGGCATGGCTTGGAGCCATGTGATCTGAAATGGAGTCCATGGAGATCAACAATGTATGGACATTGGTTGATCCACTTGAAGGGATTAAACTCATCAGGTGCAAGTGGATCTTTAAGAGAAAAAGGGGCGCAGATGGGAAGGTGGTGACCTATAAAGCTCGTCTGGTTGCCAAGGGGTATCGCCAGCGATATGGTATTGATTATGACGAGACTTTCTTCCCTGTGGCAAAGCTCAAGTCCATTCAGATCATGCTTGCTTTAGCAGCATATTTTGATTATGAGATATGGCAGATAGATATCCGAACCGCTTTCCTAAATGGGGAGCTAGAAGAGAAGGTGTATATGATACAGCCTGAAGGGTTCACATCCTCAGATGAGTCAAAAGTATGTAAGTTGCAGAGGTCCATTTATGGACTCAAGCAAGCATCTCGAAGTTGGAACATACAATTTGATAGGTGTATCAAATCGTATGGCTTCGTTAGGAACGGAGAAGAACCATGCATCTATAAGTGGGTTAATGGTTTGTGATTGTATTCCTGGTACTGTATGTTGACAACATTCTCTTAGTCGGGAATGACATCGCAGCATTACAAGGAATAAAGGTCTGGTTATCATCTCAGTTTTCCATGAAGGACTTGGGTGAAGCTTCTTACATACTGGGTATGAAGATCTATAGAGATAAATCTAAGAGGCTTTTAGGATTGTCCCAGTCTACGTACATTGATACCGTGCTGAAACGGTTCAGCATGGAAAATTCCAAGAAAGGCTATCTTCCGATAGGTTCTGGAATTACTCTTTCCAGGAAGGATTGTGCGACAACTCCTGAAGAAAGAGAGCACTGAGTAGAGTACCTTATGTTTCTGTAGTAGGCTCTATCATGTATGCTATGACATGTACTAGACCAGACGTGGCATACTCACTAGGAGTAGTGAGCAGATACCAGTCTGACCCAGGTGAGGCGCATTGGAAGGTGGTTAGTCCATCCTGAAGTATTTGAGAAATACTAAAGACCAATGGCTGATTTATAGAGAATCTGACTTGAAACTTGTGGGGTATACTGACTCCAGTTTCCAGTAAGATAGAGATGATAGCAAGAGTGTGTCAGGGTTTGTATTTATACTGAATGGAGGAGCGATTTGCTGGAAAAGTTCCAAGCAGACGACTGTTGCAGACTCGGTATGCGAGGCAGAGTACCTTGCAGCATCTGATGCAGCGAAGGAAGCTGTATGGTTGTGGAAGTTCCTTGGAAAGCTAGGGGTGGCATCTTTCCTAGATGGTTCTGTTCCAGTGTACTGTGACAGCACTAGAGCTATTGCTCAAGCTAAGGAACCGAAAGCTCATCACCGTACCAAGCATATTCTGTGGCGCTACCACCTCGTACGAGAGATCGTAGAATGAGGTGACATCAATCTTATGAAGATCTATGGAAAGGAAAATCTGGCTGACATTTTTACTAAAGCCATCGGAATAAAAGAGTTTGACTTTTGTAAAAGGGAAATGATTATTAGATACTGTTCTGATTGGCTTTAGTACAAGTGGGATTTGTTGGGAATTGTGTCTATAAATTTCTGGGCACCGAAAACGTAGAGGGTCTACATGCTTTGAGAGCTCCCACCTTCCATTCCACTGGCATTTTTTGGTCTGGTTTTAGTTGAGTGATTGGGAGAGGATAACCTCCTTGATTCCCTATTGTTAGAGGTGCTCAATCAGTGGAAGGAAGTAACTATTGTTCTGGAGAAAACAGGTTGCAGAACGTAGTGTTTTGTTTTTCATTCCTCCCCTCCCACCGTTTGAAGGAGCTTTCGGCAACTAGCATCGTGCGAGAAGCCGGATCTGAGGAGCCCCAGGCATGTCTCCCCTCTAGAGGGTGTTCGCTTGAGCACCTGGGAGCCGATTGTACCTCCATTGCTGCTGTTCTTGTATACTCTGTTTTGGTTGCAGAAATTCCTGTTGCTGCACTTGGAAGAGAGGAAGAGATCGATCCATTTGCACTCCCTTGAAGCAACATCCATCAAGAGTTTGCCTTGCCATTGTTACAGGAAAAGAGACCAAAAGATTGTTGTTTTGGTTTGGGTTTGCAGCTTTTGGAGAAGAAGAACAAAGCATTCCAACGGTTGCTGGAAGAAGAAGGCTGGAATAGTTATTCCAGTTATTCCAGCTATTCCAATAGATATCCCAAAGTTATTCCCAGCAGGAATAAGGTAAAATTCTGTTTTTAATTTTCATGCATGTGTAGATCTGGGTTTATAATGTTGTTTATAAATATTACATGCCCCCTTACATGCCTTGTTTTGCTTGTACATGCATCTTGAATATGTTCCTGTACGGAGTAGGTTATTTCCGCTGTTATTTTAAAAATGTTTTAAAATACATACCTGCTCCCTATGCTGTTGCATGCTTAGTGTAGGCACCTGTAACACCGCATTTCTTTCAGGCAACCCAAGCCAATGCTAGAAAATAAGAAAGCAAAAACCTAATCTACTTAGCAGCCCCGTCGACAGCACTACGCGGCAGTGAAGTTCCTTCCCCCAGGGTCTTGGACTCCTCAGCTCCGGCCTCGGCAACTGGAACTGGCGAGGAAAGTTCAGGGATGACGACTGATCCCTCCACAACACCCGAACCCATGCCTGGAGCTTGGGGGAAGAGCAGGGATGAACCCCTCGATTCGTTCACGTAGGTACATGAAACCCTTGTAAAAGGAGTCCGACACCATATGGTAGAACTCGGCGATGAACTCCTTTGAGGCCTTGTACCTATCTATGGCCCCTTCCACCTCCTTCCTCTCCTCGATGGCTTGTTCTCTTGCCGCCTCCACCGACCTGGCCGCCTCCGTTGCCTCCCTCTCGGCTGCGGCCAGCTTCTCCTTCGCCGTGTCCAGTTCAGCTTGGAGGGACTGGGCGATCCCCTTCTGCCGGACTGCCTCGGCATTGAAAGAGCTCAGCCTTTTATCGGTGGTCACGAGCTCCTCGACCTTGCTCCTCGATTGGCCTCGCTCCCGGTCGAGTTCCTCCTGGAGCTCCGTCGAGCGCCTTTCAATGCCTGCAAGCCCCCTTTAGAGCTCCTCCTACTTCAGATCGAGCTCTCGAGAGGCATCAGACTTTTCCTTCAGCTCGACCTTCAGAACCTCGACCTCGGCTGCACGTTGCTGGTCGTTCTTCAACCAGTTCTGGCAACAGTCCCTGATGAGGAGCGTCTCGGCTCTGACCTACACCAAGTAAGATGTCAAGAGGAGAAGGGAAAAGGAAAGGGAGCTCTAGGAGACTAAACCCACTTACCTTGAAGAGTAGGGGAAAGATGCTGCTGATCGCATCCCCCGGTACCTTCCCTGCCATCTCCTGTCGATCGCATGATTGGATGGAGAAATCCATCATGCGCTCGGCTACCTTCGGATCTCGAAATAATGAGACGTCGGGCCCCATTCTGAACGGGAATCGATGATAGTCTTTCTCCTTCCTGCCTGCCCCCGAGGCAGAGTCACCCACTCCGCCGCCAGCGGAGGCTTTGGGAGCTTGTTAGGAGCTCGGTGCCTCCTCCAGTGGCACCACCAGCATCAGATCTGCTCCTTCCCGTGCCTCTTCTTCGATGATGACAAGCTCGAGAGAAGGGGGTGGCATGATAGCGGTAGCTACTGTGGCAGCCTTGGCTCGGACGACCACCTCGGGCTTCGGGATGGGGGCCGGCTCTCGTCGCCTCGCCCGCTCCTCCATAGGTCTGGCCGCCCTCCGCTCTGGCTCGGATGCAGTGGCCGCTACTCCCCTTACCTGTGTGGGAGCAGCCTCAGACTCCCTCCTCCTCAGCTTGACCTGCTCTGTGGGGGCGGCCACCAACGCGCCCTTACTGCGAGACCTCTTCAGAGAAGGTTCCTCTGCCAATCCCGCCGAAGGCTGCTTCTGGGTGATTGAGAGTAGATCTCCTATGGAGAACCTCATACCTGCATATAGAGGATAGAAAATGCTATGTCAGCCCTGATTCAGAAAGGACAAGTTAAAAGGAGCATAAAAGGACTCAAACCGAATTCACCGAACTCTCTTGTTGGACCAACCCCGGCCTTGGTGAGGTTCTACTCTGATAATAGAACCTCGAGAGAAGGAATCTGAGCAGTTCGGAGTTGCTCGTAAACATCCTTGTCGGTCGCTTCGACTACAAAATTTCTATTGGGGGATCGATCTAGGTCGCTCCACACCCAGTCAATCCCCTCAACTGTGGCGAAGAAGAACTTGCTCTTCCATTCTTTGATGGAAAAGGGAAGTTCGAATTTGAGCCCCCTCGAACGAGAAGAGAGGGACCACCACCCATCTTCGGTGGGGTGGCGCTTTAGAGTAAAGAAGGTCCTGAAGAGAGAAAAACGGACGGCGATTCCATGGAAGTGGCAGAGTACAATGAAGCTGAAGATAGTCCTAACAGCATTGGGGACAAGCTGAGCAGGGACCAAGTAGTAGTTGCTCAGCACAGACAAAAAGAACGGATGGAAGGGGAAGCGAAGCCCTCCTGAGAAAGTCTCCTCATAAAAAGTGATTCGGCCCGGGCCATTGAAAGTAACCCGGTCCCCTGGTCGGGGGATTAAAAGCCAGACAGAGTGCGGGATGCCATAGACATCCTGGATGGTCCCCAATTCCACAGCAGAGATCGTCGAAGCGTCCTACCAGGACCTGTTGACCGGACAAGCTCAGAGACGGGTTCGGGTGGAGGAGGACGAGAGGGACAAGAAGGGTTAAGACCAGGCTCCCTAATGACTATGCCACCAAGGGGACGCCCCCTAAGCTCGAAGCACATCCCATCTCCCTCCTCATCAGAAGAAGAAGATGATGGCGGCCTCGGCCTGGAAGGCCCGGCTTCATCCTGATTGGTCGAATGACGGAAACCAGGCCCGAAATGGGACATGACGAAAAAAGATTGAAGGAAAAAGAAGAAAACAGGTGAAGGTCCCGAGGCGAGCCTAGCCCTAAGAAGAACAAGGGAAGAAGAAGAAAGCCCTACTCAACCTAGCGGGGAGGAAGAGGACTGACCTGCTGAGATCTCTGGAAGACAACAACGACCGGATGAATGAAAGAAGAGCTTCGGTGCAGTGGCGGGCACGAAAGGTTTGAAAGAAGATGTATTTCGAGAAAGGTAACTTTTTCTTTCGAAATGACTGGCACCCGACTGTACCGTTACAAGTCTCCGCCATCGGATCCATACCACGCATCACTCATCGGTAGGACTGACGTCTGGCTTCGACTGCGGCCGCTCTGGATTCTGTGCCTGTAATAACTGCTCCTCGAACATGGCCACGTGGCTCCTCTGGGTAGGCTGAAGAAACCGTTTCTCGAGACACCGCTGGTCACGGTCATCATTACGGTGGATCCCCACCTTTCCACGTTAGCAGTGCATTTACTCCCTTCACCCTGAGTGCCCATCACCGATAGGACTTGGAAGTGGGGGGCAAATGATGTGGCAAGAAGCTTGCATGCTGACGTGTAAATCCTGTTAGATGCCATGTCAGAAAGTCTGCCACGGTGGACACCCCATCTCGGACTCCTTTGGCCAGGCCGAGCTCCTCCGGATCAACGAGGTGACCTGTCAGAGCCAAGCTCCGTCCTCTACCAGGTCGGCACTCGCACGCTCAGGGCGCCTAGGTCGGAGCCGAGCGACCTCCTTAGCCAGATCAAGCCCCTCCGAGGCTGAGATCCCTAGACCAGAGTCGAGCTCAGCTCTCCTCCGCCAGGTCGAGCCCCTTCGAGGTCGAGCCCTCCGGGCAGGAGTCAAGTCCTCCTTCATCGGGTCAAACCCCTCCGAGGTTGAGCCCCCCTGAGTCAGAGTCGAGCTCAGCCCTCCTCCTCTAGGTCGATCCCTTCGAAGGTCGAGCCTCCTGGGTCGGAGCCGAGTCCCAGCTCTCCAGTTTGGCAACCAGCTCGAATAGTGCTGTCGGCCAACAAGGAGGCGGAGCCACCTCCCCAAAGCATCGACGACCAGCCTGAAGGCCATGAAGAAGCACCTGTCAAGCCATGATGACTATCTGCGACCGTCGCTTACACCAAAAAAGCAGGAAGCCCCCTGACCAAGGTACTGTGCTCTACACCAACTACCTGCACCACCTGAAAGGGGAAGTCAACCAGGAGATTCAAACCCGAGGGTGGTGGCCCCCCAATCGAGATACTGCAAAGCTTCCCATAATGGGACGATCGGAAGGAATGTCAGAACACATGACGGTCTCCCTTATCACGAATAGGGAAAGACGTCCCATCTATGGCATGGAACATCACTGCACACGCACTTCCAGCAGGGGGAAGATCCCAAGATAGGCACTCAACGGTCACCTGGACTTAAAAGAACATTGGACACCTCTAGGAGGGGGGAGAGGTATGCAAGTGCAAACTCAACCACAAAACATCACACCAGCAAGTGAAGGAGAAGAAGCCATACAGGAGGGCCAGCCCACCTCGGCTAACATCTCTCCCAGCACACTCGCATCCCCACTCACACATCATTTACTCCTCCTAACATGGAGTCCATCAAGAGAGGCTCGACTAGGAGGATCTATTCCCCTGGTTCGTCACTGACTTGAGCATCGGAGTGCCCCAGTCGGGATCCCCAGCTGTATATTTTGCAGGTCCGCAAGTGCCGGCCAACTTGAAGAGGACCAAGGACGATCCGACGTCGATAGCAGCTACGGGCCACGACGATCTTTGTGGCAACAATGGGTATTGTATAGGAGATTATTGACCGAGGGCTAGGACTTGATCTATTTCATGGGCAGGAAGGTTGATTGTATCTAATCTTTGGGTTATCAGGTTCAAGTCGATATTAGGATTAGAATTTGATTGTTTAATTTCATAGACTCCTACCCACTTTTGATGAGGAATTGATCTTTCATAAGAAAATAGTGAAGCATGGTTGATTAAATTTTCACTTAGGATTTCAAATAGGGCATAGGCTTCATCCTCACTCTTACTCATGAATGTACCTCTATAAGATGCATCCACCATCAGTCTATATTGATCTCCTAGACCCTCATGGAAGGCTTGAATAATTTGCCATTTAGATAGACCATGGTATGGGCATTTTCTAAGAAGTTCCTCAAGTCTCTTCAATGATTCATGAATTTGTTCCCCCGGAAGTTGAGCAAATCTAGTGATAGCTCATCTCATGGTATTGGTTCTACTTATAAGATATAATTTTTTAAGGAATTCATGCTGCATCTCAGCCCAAGTTCGAATTGGTCTCCCTATTGTATCAAGCTAGTACTCGGCTTTATCCTTAAGTGAGAAAGAGAATAGGGTCAATCTAAGTACATCATCAATAAAATCTTGGATCTTTACCGTAGAGTAGATTTCTAAAAATTCATCTAAATACTTGTAAGGATCTTCATTGGTGTTCCCATAGAAAGATAGGAGCATTTGGATGGTGGTGGACTTGATCTCATAGCGTCTTGCAGGTATATCGGGTAAGTGGATACAAGTCAATGGAATATAGGTAAAAGGGATAAAGTATTCCTTCATCTGCCTAGGTGGTTCTTCAGGATTTCTAGCCATGTGATTATCAGGTTCAATGTGAATCAACCATTCAATTTTAGGATTGGGTTCAACTAGGTCAGGAAACAAAGATCGCCTACCGTTCATGTACTAGTGCAATCCTAATGTGTAATCCATTTTTTTTTATTTTTTTTATAGAAATTAAAGAAGAATGAAAGATATCTAAAGAGAAAAACCTAATATAAAATAGGTATTGATGCCTCAAAATTTGCTCAAAGGGAGGAAATTTATTTTGTGATTGAGTTGATAGATGTCATAGTTGAATCTAATTCTTCCTCCAATTTGATGGATAACAGTAAACTTATTGAAAAAAACCAAGTCTAGGAGGTAAATGTCCTGCTTTATTCACTTTACCTATCACATTCACGACCTCGGTCAATGACAACTGAACTTTTACCTGACCTAGAAACTGCACCATTACGTCCTTCGACTCAGATCCCACCATAATTAGAATTGAAACCTTTACCGAAATCACTCAAGTAAGTATTTTTAGGACCTGAAAAAACCTGCTACTAATCATTGCTTCTAACCTAACCTCTAAGTAGGAAGATAAATTAGTGGATGTTTTGAAAACACATAAGGAAGCCATAGGTTGGACCGTTGTTGACTCGAAGGTTATTAGTCCATCAATTTATATGCACATTGACAAGGCAAAGTAGGTGTTAGTTGTAGGTCAACTGAGGATCCAATTATCACTAAAAACTGGTAATTGATATACATCCCAATTAAAAAAACTTAACTTTAAGGAAAGAGCTACCTACCTGAAAAAATCAAGCAGTGTGAAAGCTACCTTGAATTCAAGGAAAGATCTACCTATCCGAAATAAAAGTGCAAAATATAGAATATATATGGATCGCCTTAAGCTTAGTAACCGGGTCTCTACACCTAAGTCAAGTATGGAGATTCGCATCAAACGGTGAAGGAAAAGCCATGATGCTCAGTACTAAAAAAAATATAGGTAGTGTGAAAGCTGCCTTACATTCATAAGCTTGATTTGAGAGTGTATAGAAAATCAACCAATATAGGTGATAAGCGAAGAAACATTTATCCCTTGCAAGCTGGCACTGAAATGCTAAGTTAGCCATTATAAATACAAGTGCGATAGATCTTTAGATGAATTTAAAAAAAAATTATAATTATGCTGATTACGAAAGCTACTTCAAAAACTTAATATATAGTTAGTGATACTTACTAGATCTTATTACTTTCAATCTTAGATTTGTTGTTGTAAAGGAAGCTCTTAATGATACATGGTTATAATTTAATATATCTATTGCATTGCTAAGGGACTAATAATGAGTAAGTTGGGAGTATGATAAATCATATATTTATATATTTATTTTAAGTATTTTAAGTAATTATTGATGCTAATATCTTCTAAACAACCTAACTTTATAATTAAACTAGACTTTCTTATAAAATTAATTATTTTTAAAAATAATTTTGAAGACTATGAAATTAGTGTGTATTTATGATAAGTAGATGTTGAACCAAGTGTCAATCTAAATACCATACATCCATTAGAATATTTAATGAAAAAATAATTTTTATTTCTTCCTTCTTTGACAGGTATACTTAAATTATTGGAGATGTTTAGAATCTTGAAACTTGTTATACCCGAACAGCTCACCACCAAACCGGACCGCTACTTCTGCTGAGGCCCGGTCAACCTGCTCCTTCCTAAGCTCCGACGGACGTCCTCCTGCTGAGGTCCAACCTACTAAAGTAGAAGCCCGAACGATCCACTTTTGCTGAGGTTCGGCCCACCTGCTCCTATCCAAGCTTTGACGGATGCTCTTCTTCGGGAAACCAACCCATTGAAGTAGAGGTCCGAATGACTCACTTTTGCTGAGGTCCGGCCCACCTGCTTATGGTAAAGTTTTGACGGATGCTCTCCTTCGGAGGTCCGACTGGTCCTCCCCAATCGAGATCTAACCGACCCACTTCAAGGATCCAGGAGACTCTAAACGCCTCTCCGAATTGGTACCAGAATTCTGTTATAACAGAATTCTGCCACATCAGCAGCACTACTCCACTATTCCCACGATGTTGCCCTGTCTTGGCACCACGTGGCCACTCTCCAGATTCTCCTAGGAGCAGATCAGTCTTTCTCGGCTTCTCCCCTAATAGATTCTGGACTGTTCCATGCCTATATAAGGTAACTGGGGGACCTTTTTTGGGCTAAGTACACTCTTCCCTCTCCATATGCTATCTCCATTTTGATTCCTCCATTCTATTTTTCTTAAGCTCCCGCTGAATTAAGCATCGGAGTATCCCCGCTGGAACACCATCGGCCCTTGAAAACTTTGTTGCAGGAACTGGGAGAGGAGCGCTCTAGTAAAAGCCGACCGAGCCCGGTCTGGGAGAAGTTGCAGCAACCAATTGGCGCTAGAAGGAGGGCCCACATCCTTCTCTAAAAGGAGGAATCTACCCACTAAGTCAAGAAATGGCTAAGGGAAGAGCTCCAAACACCTCTGCTAGGAGAGGCCATTCCCAGTCCAAGTCCGACGAACCCCTAAGAGAGAATGATGCCGCTGCCATTGCTGAATCCACTGTTGTTCTGGGACTACAGCAATTCCAAACGCTCTTGAACTGCATTAATGCACTCACCACAGCAGTTTAGCATCTCCAGGAGGCGGCTAACAACCAACAGCAGTCGCCTGCTGCATCTCGTACCAACCACCAACCTGCCACCGAGGGAAGCCGACGACAATGAATCCCTCAGCCTTTTTCTCATGTTGTTCCGGAGCCTTGAAAGTCTTTGGGGGCTCGTGTCGACGAAAAGAGGGCGAGGTCCGCCTCACCCTCCTTCACTGCCTCCATTCCCGATGGCATTCGGCATCCTATTGAACTCCCGAGAGATTACACCAGCAAAATTTTGCGCATGGAAGAGCGCATTACTGAAATTGCTGATTGGCAAAAAGGCGAAGGGGGGTAGGTTTACGACTCCTACCCATCTTTTTCTATCAAAATTAAGGGGGAGTCGATCCCCTGTCACTTCAAAATTTTACAGGTGGACCCTTACGACGGTACCACCGACCCGCTGGACCATCTGGGCACCTACAAAGCCCATATGATGGTGCAGGGCACCTCTGACGCCCTTCATTGCATTGCCTTCCCCGCAACCCTGAAGAAGGTTACTTGGATGTGGTTCTCAGCCCTCCGACCAGGTACAATCCACTCCTCTCAACTTGAAAACCTTTTTCTTTTCCATTTCAGGACTTATAGTCGGACCCCGAGGAATACCGACTGCCTCTTCCTCGTGCTTCAAAAGAAGGGAGAGACCCTCCAGGACTACATGGCCCGTTTCAACTCAGCAGCCATGGACATCCCAAATTTGAATGAAGACGTAGCTATGTCGGCCTTCAAAAGAGGGCTCCGCTCATCTAGGCTCACATTCTTCCTGGACAAGAAGTTCTCGACAAGCTACTCTGAGTTGCTAGCCCCGGCATAAAAGAACAAGCGATGAGCCGGCACCAGGCTGAAGGGAGGTCGGTCCCTAAGAAGCGGAGCGACAAGGCTCCCAAAGTCCGACCTCCCAGCGATGGCAACCAGTCGGCCCAACACCGCAGTCTGAAGCCGAAGGACTTTCCTAGGAGGTTCGAAACTTATGCGCTCCTCTCCCTTCCGAGGGAAAAGATTCTCTTGGAAATTAAGAACGAGACTTGCCTGCAAAGGCCTCGTCCGATGAGGGGACCATCTGCATCCAGAAATAGCGATAAATACTGCCGGTTCCATCAGGACCATCGGCACAACACTGAAGAGTGCCTCCAACTGAAGGATGCCATAGAAGACCTCATCAGGAGGGGGTACCTACACAAATATGTCCGACCTCGCAAGGATCGGGCCGAAGCTTCAGCCGCCAGAGACCCTCCGGAGGAGGCAGAGCTTCCCAACCAGCTTCCAATCGATGGGGATGTTGGCATGCTACACCATTGGTCGGACTGGAGATATGATGAAGACCAGGACATTATCAAGAGGTGAAAGGGCTCCAATGTAATCAGCTTTTCTGATGAAGACCTCCTGGAATCCCATGTTTCTGGAAATGATCCTGTAGTTGTGTCGGCAGTGATTGCCAACTACGATGTAAAAAGGATTTTTATAGATAATGGAAGCTCTACAGAGGTATTATTGTATGATGCTTTTGTTAGAATGAATCTATCCAAGTCAAGACTGTAAGAATCCCTCATACCGCTGACTGGCTTTGGGGGAAACTCCGTCGGAGTTAAGGAAGAGATAACCCTACCTGTGACGATCAGGACGGATCCCTTTCTAGAAACTCTCCCCATCAACTTTGTGGTCGTACGTACGACCTCGGCTTATAATATCATTTTGGGCCGATTGGCCCTCAACAAGTTTCGAACCATCATCTCTACCTACCATCTGTTGGCGAAGTTTCCGACCAGGAGTGGGGTCGGAGTTATGAGGGGAGATTGCAGGATGGCCAGGCAGTGCCTAACTATTCAAGACTGACAGTCGGATGGTCTTCCTACTTTGGAGCAACTCGACCCAAGGGCTGAAGGCGATGGCTACGGCCAACCAGTTGAAAGAATCCTGTTTGTTCCCCTTCGTGAGGACGATCCCACCAGAGTCCTCCAAATTGGGAGCACCCTCAGCGAAGAAGTTAAGTTGGAGCTAATCAACTTCCTAAGAAATAATGCTAACGTCTTTGCTTGGTCGGTGTCGGACATGCCGGGAATTCCGTCGGATGTCATCACTCACCAGCTTAAGGTTGATCCGACCTACCGGCCTGTTCGACAGAAAAAGAGGAGCTTCGCTACCAAAAGATAAAGGACTATTGATGAGGAGGTGAAGAAGCTCTCTGAGGCTGGCTTCATCAGGGAAGCCCATTACCCTGACTAGCTAGCGAATATGGTAATGGTGAAAAAGGTAAATGAAAAGTGGAGGATCTGTGTAGACTACACCGACCTCAACAAGGCCTGTCCGAAGGACAGTTTCTCCTTGCCTAAGATTGATCAGTTGGTGGATGCCATGGCCGGCCATCAGCTTCTCAGTTTCATGGACGCCTTCTCTGGCTACAACCAGATGAGGATGCACCCGGAGGGTGAGGAGAAGATGGCCTTTGTCACCGATAAAGGATTGTACTATTACAAGATAATGCCCTTTGGCTTGAAGAATGCCGGTGCTACTTTCCAAAAGCTGATCAACCGGGTCTTCAAAGGGCGGCTCGGGAGAAACATGGAGGTGTATATGGATGATATGATAGTCAAGAGCCTCTACAAAGCCGACCACATCAAAGACTTACAGAAGTCCTTCGACGTGCTCAAACATCATCGGATGAAGCTGAACCCTGCCAAGTGCACTTTCGGGGTAACTTCCAAAAAATTCCTCGGCTTCCTAGTCACACTAAGAGGAATTGAAGTCAACCTCGACAAGATCAGAGCTGTTATCGACACGGGGCATCCGACCAGCAAGAAATAGGTGCAAGAACTGACATGCCATATAGCCTCTCTCAGCTATTTTATCTCCCGGTCGGCTGAGAGGTCCCTACCATTCTTCAAGACCTTGCACCGATCAGACTGCTTTCACTGGATCGATGAGTGTTGGTCGGCTTTTGAAGCTTTGAAAGACTATTTGAAGAACCCTCTGTTGCTGGCCAAGCTGATAGAGGGAGAACCTTTGTATCTTTACCTGTTGGCATCGGACGAGGTGGTTAGCTCCGTCTTCGTGCGAGTGGGAGAAGATGGTCGGCAGAAGCCTATCTATTACATCAGTAAAGTTCTCCATTATGCCGAAACAAGGTACCCCAAAATGCAGAAACTCATCTATTCCCTGGTCTTGGCAGCCAAGCGGCTCTGACCCTACTTTCAGGCACATCCGACCGTCGAGTTGTCCGATCAACCCCTAAAGGTGATTCTCCGGAGTCCGGACACCTCCGATCGGCTTGCCAAGTGGGCCGTCAAGCTTGGCGAGTTCGACATCTCTTTCTAACCTCGGTCAGCCATGAAGGCTGAGGTAATAACCGACTTCATTATAGAGTGCACTTGGAAGCCAGAAGCACCCTCGCAAGCGGCTAGCGCACCTGAAGCTGACCCCATTGAGGAAGCCTAACCCGCCTGGATCTTTCATGTGGACAGAGCGTCCAACCTTGCGGGCTGCAGGGCGGGCCTGATCCTAGCCGATCTCGACGGACAAAGCTTGGAGTATGCTCTACACTTTTCATTTTAGGTGTCAAATAACCAGGCAGAGTACGAAGCCCTTCTCGCAGGGCTAAGAATAGCCAATGAGTTAGGCATTGACCGAATCAGGACTTTCTCCGACTCTCAGCTGGTGTTAAATCAAGTAAAGGGTGAATTCGAGACGAGAGATCCGACCTTGGACAAATACCTGAACAAGGTACAAAACCTCGCATCTCGGCTTAAATTCATTGAAATCATCCATATACCTCGATTGCAGAACTCCCGGGCAGATGCTTTGTCATGATTGGCTACGGTCATCACTGGTAACTCTGATCGAACCTTCATGGAGTATCTGCAACGCCCGAGTATTGCTGAAGAGCGACCGAAGTCCACCAAGTTGAACAAGAAGCTTCTTGGATGGACTCAATTCTCACATTCCTTGTCAGAGGAACTCTACCAGAGGATCCGACTGAAGCCAAGCGTGTATGCTGGGCGGCTTCAAGGTACGTTGTCCTCGACGATGTTCTCTACAAGCGATCATTCTCACAGCCACTACTGAAGTGCTTGGGGCCGATGGATGCAAACTATGCACTTAGGGAAGTACATGAAGGCATCTGCGGCGACCACCTTGGAGGAAGACTCTGGCTTATAAAATTATCCGACAAGGATAATATTGGCTTACAATTCAGAAGGACGCGTCAGACTTCGTCCGAAGGTGCGACGCATGTTAAAGGTATTCCAATATACAAAGGAGGCCTGCTAGTCAGCTGACTCTGCTCATTGCACCTTGGCCATTCGCACAATGGGGGATGGACATCCTGGGACCCTTCTCCCTGACATCCGGCCAGTGGAAGTTCCTTATTGTAGCCATTGATTACTTTACTAAATGGGTGGAGGCCAAACCACTGGCACAGATTACAGAGGCCAAGGCATAAAACTTTGTCCGGAACTGCATCAACTTTCGATTCGGCATTCCACGGACAATCATCACCGACAACGGAAGGCAGTTCGACAATCCCAAATTCTGGGACTTCTGCCAGCAATATCACATCTCTCTTTGGCTTACATCAGTCAGCCATCCCCAGTCCAATGGAGAAGCTGAAGTAACCAATCAGACCATCTTGCATGGACTGAAGACCCGCCTAAATGAAGCCAAAGGACTTTGGATAGAAGAACTTTACTCAGTGCTCTGGGCTTACCAGACAATCGCCCGAACGGCGACTGGGGAGACCCCATTTAATCTGACCTACGAAAGCGAAGCAGTCATCCCCATAAAAATTTCTTTGCAATCCCTACGGATTGATCACTCCACCGAGCCGACCAACTTAGAGCAACGGAGGGCTGACCTAGATCTACTTGAGGAGACCAGGCTCCAAACCAGCTTGAAGATGGCGACTTACCGACAGAAGATGGTCAGTGTTGCCTAGTGAAGATGCAACCTAAGAGGGGGGGTGAATTAGGTTTTATAAACTATTTGCAATAAACTAAATAAGTATGTGCTAATTATAATTAAGTGCTTGTGTTTTGCCAAAGTATTTGTGTGTTTCAAAATAATATGCAACGAAAATAACAAGGTAAATGCACAAAGAAAACAATCACAAAACACAAGGATATATAGTGGTTCGGTGCACTTAAAGGCACCTACATCCACTCCCCAAGATTCTCTTGGAAATTCACTATAATCTCAACCGATTACAGCCGATTAGTTTTCCGGGCTCACTAATCAAAACCTGACTTATTTTTATAAGGCTCACAAGTCAAAACCTCACTTGGTTTTACGGGCTAACTAAGAACCTAAATGGTTTTAAGGCTCACCACCAACCTCCCTTGGTTTTGCGGGCTAACCAAGAACCTAATTAGTTTTCAAGGCTAACCAACAACCTTCCTTGGTTTTGCGAGCTAACCAAGAACCTAATTGGTTTTAAGGCTCACCAACAACCTTAGTTTTCTAAGCTAACCAAGAACCTTTATAACAAAGTAAGGATGAATGTAAAGAATACAATAAAGATTTCTAAAATAAAGTAAATATCTCTTTGAAGCTCTTGGATGATGTTGAAGAAGCTTATCTTCAATTTGTTGAAGCCTTTGAATGAAGCTTGATATTGTGGACTTGGAAGCTCTCTTTGAAATTGGATGCTTGAAGGCTCAACTCTTTCAAAATATGAATCCTTAAAGTGTATGGAACTTTTCTCTCAAAGGATTACCTCTCCATTTGATTTGTGTTGATTATATAGCTCTCCAAACCTTAAATGACCGTTAGAAATCATTGGAGAGGAAAAACTAGCCGTTACAAACATTTTGGGAAAGTTCTGTTCTTCAGAAAACTAGCCGTTGTAGAGCTGTCATCCATTCAGATGTCGACACTTCAGGTCTTGTGTCGACACTTAGGGTCAACACTTGGAGTAGCGAGTCAACACTTGATCAAAAAAAGTCTTTTGAAGTCTTCTGTTCTGCACTGGTGAGTTGATACTTCATCTGGTGAGTTGATACTTTGAGTCGACACTTTGAGTCTGTGAGTCGACACTTGACCAAACCCTGAAATTACCTCGTTCTATCTTTTGTTTGGTCTCAGGCCTTGAGTTGACACTTCACTGTTCATGTGTCGATACTTTGAGTCGACACTTGGTTTTCATGTGTCGACATTTTAGCGTGCCGGATAAAATTTTTTTTCTGTGTATCAGTCCATGTGTCGACACTTCCATGTGTCGACACTTGACTTGATCATTGTCAAAACTTGTCCAAATTTAATATTTGAACCCTTCAAGGTCTTCAATATATGTTTCAAGGTTCATAACTTGAAATTTCATGGCTTCTTCAACTGAATGACAATCTTTTCTATCTTTCAAAATTAATGAGTACCTGAAACTGATAAACACTTTGAACATGTATCAATACTCATATATACTTAAATGTTTTGTCGATCATCAAAATCAAGACCAGAGTCAACAATTTCTCCCTTTTTGATGATGACAAAACCTTTAAGTATTTGAACAGGATAAGCTTAAAAATATTAACAATAAGATAAACATGTAAGCTCAAAATCAATGAGTATCAAGCTCCCCCTCAAAATATGATTTCAAAAATATTTTTCAAAATATGCAAAATTTTCAAATTTTCTTCCTCTTACTAATTATTCCCTTAAGATTATAATATTTTGCTTTCTTCTTCCCCTTTTGCACTTTCTTTCATTTTTCATATGATTTTTCATGTTTATCCAATCTTTTCCTTTTTCATACTTAACATTTTTCTCTCCCTTTTTGTCATCATGAAAAAGGATGAAAGACAATACAAAATAGGAATGAAGGTGGAAAGAATAGCAAGTAGATCATCAAAATCAATACATAAAATCAATTAATCATGATACCACTTAAATTTGTTACATATTGAACATGATATAGCACTTGAAAGATGATACCACTTGAAATATGAATTGAATATGATACCACAAAAATGATATGCACATGTCAAGAAATAATTCAATACACTGATATGCATATTATCCATTCACTTTACTTGTTCATGGGATAAGGTCACATCGGCACCCCAACACGTCATAAGAAATCCTAATGAATGGGAAGAGAGGGTCTTTAAACCCTACTTAGCTCCTATGATCGGATGGCCATGGTGACTAACCCAATCCAAAGCAGTTACTAGGAGCTCTTTTTCTCATTTAAACTAAAACTTGATACCAATTGAATATGATACCACTTGAATGTAACTCCCCTCAAAGGATTATATTTGAAAACAAGGAGAAGGAGTATCAGAGTAATATAAGTAAAGCATGATATCAAATAGAATATTCAAGGCATATATGTAGATAACAAGTCTTTGGATTATCCCCCTAAATATTATTCCCCCTTAAAAATATGCATTCATTTTGAGGAATAAAAAATGAAAGCACAAGTAACATAGTTTCAGATAATTTTAGATGTGAACATAAATACTAAGTCTGAAAGCAAATATTTGAATTTTTCAAGATTTTCAAAATGCAAAGCATTGAACATTTAAAATCATTTAGCATGATTTCAAATTCATTTAGAATAATTTGATATCCATACAAATGCTAGAAGTAATTCGATAGCAAGTCTAGCTACTAGATTAAGGGTTTATCAATATGCATATCTTCTTCTTAAATGTAACCTTTAACTACCAGTTCTATACTTGTTTCAAATTATTTCTAACTAAAGCATAGATGTCAAAAATGAAAACCCACAAATCATAACATTTCACTTGAAATAGTTTAAAACTATATTAATCAAAATCAAGTAAAAGTCTAATAATCACAGGTTTAATCATGAGAGCATGAAATCCATCAACATCAAAAAGGTTCATGATCACAACAAATAACTATTAGTCTAAACTTGATTTTAATTAATCAATTAAAATAATTTTTAAAGTAATATATATTTTTAAAAGTATTTTTCATCAAGTAATTTAAGATACATTAATCAAAATCAAGTGAAGGTCTTACAATCACAAGTTTAATCATGACAGCATGAAATTCATCAACATCAAAAAGTTCATGATCATAACTAATGATTATAAATCTAAACTTGATTCTAATTAAATATTTAAAATAACTTTTTAAAATAATTGATGCAATATTTATAACAAATATTCAACTACATTTTCAATTATGAAAGGAAATGTTTAGAATTTACCAATATATATAATCCTTCCTTTACCATTTAGTCCAGAATGTAGTAGGTCCACTTCTTTAAATTTCTTGTACGCCCATTTTTCAAAAACTTTCTTTCTTCATGTTGGGCTGCAAGACATTCCTGCACAACATACTAAGTGGATAATTTTGGTACCTAAACTTTCTTGGATCCTTAAGGATTAGTAACTATGGTTCCTTTTGGAACCTAATTTTTTCTTAATATGCAAGGATATGCATTAAGTCCAGATTTATAAGACAAATTGGTTGAAGCAGGTATAAGGAAATTCTTCAAAATTTTTTGCTTCTTTTCTTCAATCAAAATATTTTTATCATTCAAAAATTTATCACATAAATCTCTCAAAACATCATTTTCTTTTTCTAAAAATTCTTTTTCTTTAGAAAAAATTATTCTTTTTATTTTTCAAAATATCAATCTTGGCATTTAAATCATCATTTTTATTGGCAAGATTGGTGTTCTCAAGAGAAAAGGAATCTACATGCCTTTTTAATTTCTTGTGCTCAATTTTTAGCAATTTGTATTCATGCACAAGATCATTGAATGCATCATGTAATTCATCAAAGGTAAAATCATAATTATTTTCAGCACATACCTTTTCCTCATTTGCCATGAAGCAAAGATGGGCAACTTCTTGTTCATCTTCCGAACTAGAATCTTTATTATCGCTCCAAGTTGTCATCATTGTCTTGAATTTCTTTTTAGCCTTGAGGGCTATTATTTTCTTCTTCTCTTGATTAGCAATCACTTCCTTTTGCCACAAATTCAACTCATGGGTCATGAGTGAACCAATAAGCTCCTCCAAAGGTAAGGTTTTTACATCTTTAGCTTCTTGGATCACTGTCACCTTTGGATCCCATGATATTGGCAAAGATCTAAGAATTTTATTAACCAAATCAGCATTAGTATAGATTTTGCCAAGACTTTTCAATTCATTAATAATAGTCATAAATCTAGTAAACATGTCAGATATAGATTCATAATGCATCATTTCAAAGCTTTCAAAAAAATGTACAAGCAAATTAATTTTAGTATTCTTCACTTGAAGAGTACCCTCATGAGTAACCTCAAGTGTGTCCCATATTTTCAATGCTGTTTCGTATGTGGAGATCCTATTGAATTCATTAGGGTCCAATACATAATAAAGCAAGTTCATTGCTTTGGCAGTAAGTTCAGATTACTTAATATCATTTTCATCATAATTTTCTATGAGTTTTGGAATGGAAATGCTATTAACCAATATTGAAGGAATATGTGAACCATTAACAATCATTTTCCAAAGATAGTAATCTATAGATTGAATATAAATACACATGCATATTTTCTAATATGTGTAATTAGTGCCATTGAAAAATGATGGTCTAACATTAATACCTACAATGGTTGCCATGATCTTTTACTCAAAATTGTTAGATTTTTAAACAGAGTACCGGGCTTTGATACCAATTATTGCCCAGTGAAGATGCAGCCCAAGAGAGGGGGTGAATTGGGTTTTATAAACTATTTATAATAAACTAAATAAGTATGTGCTAATTGTAATTAAGTGCTTGTGTTTCAAAATAATATGCAGTGGAAATAACAAGGTAAATGCACAAAAAAAACAATCACACAAACACAAGGATATATAGGGGTTTGGTGCACTCAAAGGCACCTACATCCACTCCCCAAGATCCTCTTGGGAATTCACTATAATCTCAATCAATTACAGTCGATTAGTTTTCTGGGCTCACTAATCAAAACCCGACTTATTTTCATAAGGCTCATAAGTCAAAATCTCACTTGGTTTTACGGGCTAACCAAGAACCTAAATGGTTTTAAAGCTCACCACCAACCTCCCTTGGTTTTGCAGGCTAACCAAGAACCTAATTGATTTTCAAGGCTAACCAACAACCTTCCTTGGTTTTGCGGGCTAACCAAGAACCTAATTGGTTTTAAGGCTCACCAACAACTTGATTTTCTGGGCTAACCAAGAACCTTTATAATAAAGTAAGAATGAAAGTAAAGAATACAATAAAGATTTTTAAAATAAAGCAAATATCTCTTTGAAGCTCTTGGATGATGTTGAAGAAGCTTGTCTTCAATTTATTGAAGTTTTTGAATGATGCTTGATATTATGGACTTGGAAGCTCTCTTTGAAATTAGATGCTTGAAGGCTCAACTCTCTCAAAATATGAATCCTTAAAGTGTATGAAACTTTTCTCTTAAAGGATTACCTTTCCATTTGATTTGTGTTGATTATATATCTCTCCAACCTTAAATGACCGTTAGAGACCGTTGGAGAGGAAAAACTAGCCATTACAAACATTTTGGAAAAGTTCTGTTCTTTAAAAAACTAGCTGTTGCAGAGCTGTCATCCGTTCAGGTGTCGACACTTCAGGTCATGTGTCGATACTTAGGGTCGACGCTTGGAGTGGTGAGTCGATACTTGATCAAAAATTATCTTCTGAAGTCTTCTGTTCTGCACTGGTGAGTTGACACTTTGAGTATGTGAGTCAACACTTGACTAAACCCTGAAATTACCTCATTTTGTCTTCTGTTTGGTCTTAGGCCTTGAGTCGGCACTTCACTGTTCATGTGTCGACACTTTGAGTCGACACTTGGTTTCCATGTACCGACACTTCAGCGTGCCAAATGAAATTTTTTTTTTGCGTATCAGTCCATGTGTCGACACTTCCAGATGTCAACACTTCCATGTGTTGACACATGGTGTCGACACTTGACTTGACCAATATTGAAACTTGTCCAAATTTAATATTTGAGTCCTTCAAGGTCTTCAATATATGTTCCAAGGTTCATAACTTGAAATTTCATGGCTTCTTCAACTGAATGACAATCTTTTCAATCTTTCAACATTAAATGAGTACCTAAAACTGATAAACACTTTTAACATGCATCAGTACTCATATATACTTAAATATTTTGTCAATCATCAAAATCAAGACTAGAGTCAACAGCCAGATATTACAACTCTCGGGTCAAGGCTCAAACTTTCCGAGTCGGTGATCTGGTCTTGCGGAGGATAGAAATTTCAAGACCGACCGAACAAGGAAAACTCTCCCCCAATTGGAAAGGCCCTTATCGAGTCGTCGAAGTAATTCGAGCCAAAACCTACCGACTCGAACATTTGGACGGAGGCAAGTGGCGCGTCCATGGAATGTAGATAACCTTTGCAAGTATTATCAATAAAGGCCACAACTTCTTCTATGACCTACTTTCGAAAGTCCGACTCCGGTTGGTAGAGGCTTTAAGGAAGCCCACTTCCAAAAGTCCGACTCCGATCGACAGAGGCTCTAGGACAGTTCACTTCCAAAAGTTTGATTCCGGTCGACAGTGGCTCTAGGGCAGTCCACTTTCGAAAGTCCGACTCCGGTCAGTAGAGGCTCTAGGGCAGCCCACTTCTGAAAGTCCGACACCGGTCGGCAGAGGCTGTAGGGCAGCCCACTTTCGAAAGTCCGACTCTGGTCGGTAGAGGCTCTAGGGCAGCCCACTTCCGAAAGTCCGACTCCGGTCGGCAGAGGCTCTAGGGCAGCCCACTTCCGAAAGACCGACTCCGGTTGGCAGAGACTCTAGGGCAGCCCACTTCCGAAAGTCCGATTCTGGTCGGCAGAGGCTCTAGGGCAGCCCACTTCCGAAAGTCTGACTCCAATTGGTAGAGGCTCTAAGGCAGCCCACTTCCGAAAGTCCGACTCTGGTCGGCAGAGGCTCTAGGGTAGCCTACTTTCAAAAGTCCGACTCCGGTCGGCAAAGGCTCCAGGGCAGCCCACCTTTGAAAGTCCGACTCCAGTCGGTAGAGGCTCTAGTGCAGCCCACCTCCGAAAGTCTAACTCCGGTCTGCAGCAGCTTCAAAATGATCCACATGGAGATCCAGCTCCGAGTTCAGATGAGCCGACGGACCAACATTTGGAAAAAAATTCTAAGTGTCTTGGTCCGGACTGAGCTATTGTTCGGCAGCTACATCAAGTTTCTTCGGGTTCGGACGAGCCAACGGACCAATACTTGGAAAAAATCCGTGTCTTGGTCCAGACTGAGCTACTATCCGGCAGCTACACAAGTTTCCTTGGGTTCGGACGAGCCAACGGACCAACACTTGGAAAAAATTTGTGTCTTGGTCCGGACTGAGCTACTATTCGATAGCTACCTTAGCAGTCTTCAATTTCAGACAAGCCGATGGACTGACACTTAGGAAAGATTCCTAAGTGTCTTGGTCCGGATTGAGTTATTGTCCGACAACTGCATCAGAAGGTCCGAATGTCCATTCAGACGAGCCGACACACCCACACTTAGAAGGATTCCTAAACTATTGACCTTGGACTAAGCTACTGCTCAGCAGCTACTTCTTACGGTCCTACCAAGCCGACCAGCAATACTTAGAAACATTTTTCAAAGAGAAGAGATTCGGTCAATCCGACTGACCTACACATACACTGAGACACACGAACATTGAAGATATGACAGAAATATGATATTTTATTAATGGAGTTCTTTTACAAAAAGGGAGGTCAGACCTTTACAAACAATTTAGGTCTAACCCGTCGGAGGTACATCCATTACTTTGGCTTCGGCCCCATCGGCCACGGCCGAAGCTTCCACCAGGGCATCCACCGCCCTCGCATCGGATATGGCCTGGGCATCAGGTCCAGCTTCCTCCACCTTGGCTTCAGTATGGACTTCGGCCCCTCCGTCAGCTGGACCCGTCTCTTCTTTGGCAACCTCCTCTTCTACCCGCTTCGGCAGCTGTATAGAGGAAAGGTCAAGCTTCGAGAAGGTGACACTAACCTTCTCCAGGCATTCTTCATACCCGAAGTTGAAGCTGTATGAGCCGACCTCATTCATCTCCTCTTTGAATTCTTCTGAGGCCTTGTAGTTCTTTACGGCCGCTTCAGCCGCCGACTTCATCAACTCATAGGTCTTCTTCAGTAACCCCTTATACCTTTCGGCTTTGGCCTAGTGCCCCCTTGAGCACCTCTCGGACTCTAACAGGCACGCCCTCTCTTCGACTAATCGACAGGCCAGGGACTTCACCCTTTGCCTCTTGCTCTTCAGCTTGGCCTCCCAGTTAGTGCATTGAGCCAACAAGCCTACGACTTGCTCCTTTTGAGCCTTTGCCTCAGCTCGCAGGGCAGATAGTTCTTCTTCGGTGGCCTGCAGGACGGACAACTCCGCTCTGGTGGCCGTCAGCACTACTTCTATGGTGTCCCTCGCTGCCTCAGCTGCCTTGGCCCTCTTGGTCGAATGCTCTTTCAGATCCAGCAGCTCGCCCAGGCCGTCATCCATTAGTAGCATGTCTTGAAGAAGCTGAAGACAACAAGACGACGCTAGTGCCTCATATTTAAAAACTAAAGGCTCGGATATGGGTGACTTACCCCCAACATGTGATGGAGGGAACTCTTGGCGGCCTTGGTTACTGACCGCCAATTGATGTCCGTAATGGCCCTTTTGAGCAGGCCTTTGACCCTCTCGACATCGTGAATGTCATGCCATTTTTGACGCTCCTTGCCATTGGCTTCGCCAGCCTCTCCCCTATCAACCTCTTGTCCTTCGGCCACTTTTTCCACTCCAACCTTGGGGAGAACCTCCTCGATCGGCTTACCATGGGATAAGGCTGAAGCTATCTCTAGATCAGCTGGGGATGATCGACCTTCTCCTGTCTGGGCAGCCAACTACCGACCGAAGATGAGCGCTCCGGCACCTTCACCAGTGTGCGTTCCGACAATGGCGCATTATCGTCATTGGACTCTATCGGTACAATGGTGGCGGTATGTTCCTTTGCCCATTGCTTTGTTGGCTTCTAGGACTTCAGCTCCTCTGTCCGCTGCCTCTTTGGTTTTTGGGTTGCCGGCTTAATAACCCGGACGCCCCTTCTCTAGGTCGCCAGCACTGATACGGTCGCTCGATCTGGCTTCATTCTGCCGCCTGCCAGAAAGCAAAGGTAGGGTTAGCTATAATAATGAGGCCGACTGAGGAACAGAGAAGATCTCCGATGGGGACCTCTACCCTACCCAAATATCGATGTTGACTGACTCTGGCCGAATGGAGATTTTCCTCTCATAGTAGTTCTTTCACAAATACCGGATCATCCTCGTCCAATTTATTGAAGTCGGCCTTGTCGGCCCTCAACACTTTCCTCCCATCTACTGCTTTCGGCCTGGGCTCCCTCCACACCGGTTTAAAACCCCAGGGCTCTAAACTATCTACAAAGAAGTATCGGGACTTCCATCCGTGAATAGCCGACGGAAGCCCCCCTAATATTTTCCGACCAGGGCTGGGACTGAACATCCACCACTCTTGGCTTCGGAAGTCTTGAAGTTGGAAAAAATGGGCAGTCTTGGCTCGACTCCGGCCCTCCGATAGAGGACCGTGAAATTGCAGATCACCCGAATGCTGTTCGGGGTCAACTGCGTTGGAGATATCCTATAGCTATTGAAGATTTGTATAAAGAGGTCATGAAGAGGGAACCGAAGGCCGGCCTTAAGGTGGTCTTCGTATATAGGGAGAGCTCCTAAGTTCAACAGGTCGTTCACCCTCCCCTCCCGGTTCGGAATAGTCAGGTGCAATGTGGAGGGGATGTTATATATAACCCTAAGGCTCTCTACCCTTTCTCGGGTCATGGTCGAGGGGATGTCGTATGGACTTGGTTCCCTATTCCTGTGGGTGGAGCTCCGGCTACTGGAGGCCATTCTAATGGAAGTTATAAAAGAATGAAAGGACATGTGTGGAACTGACCTAGTTTCTGGTTTCCTAATGGAGCAAGAGCAGCGGGAGGGAGATGCTCTTTCTCCTCGAAGTGCAAATGTAGCAGAAGACTCCCTTTGGGCCTCCTCTTCTTCCTTTTATGGGTGCTGAGGGGTTGCTTCCCAGTGCCCCTCGAGCGCCGCGACGTAACTTCAGACGACGCGACTTCCCTATTCGATAGGGAAGCTGGGGGGACGTGCTGAATCATGTCTAATCATGATCCGCATGACTGCCCAACCAACGATGGATGGGCTGCTCCGGATACTATGCCAACTGCTTAGATCTTGCCACGTCATCCACGTCATGTCAGAAACTCGATGGGCAGGCGCTTCGGGTTGGTAGCCCATCATTGCACCGTACCAACAGTAACTGCTTCTCCCATCGCCACCAATGCGGTGCTGACACCTATCTAGGGGCAGAAACTCGGAACGGAGGATAGCCGGTCGCAGCACGCCGGATCAGATTCGCAATCATCTCGAAGGCTGGCGCATTAATTGCCAAGCAATGCTCTCGTCCTTCGAGGCTGCAGAACCGCTCGAAGGCCAAGAGCAAGGGGGCAACTGTTATACTCGATCAGCTCACCACCAAACTGGACCGCTACTTCTGCTGAGGCCCGGTCAACCTACTCCTTCCCAAGCTCCGACGTATGTCCTCTTGCTGAGGTCCGACCCACTGAAGTAGAGACCTGAACGACCCACTTCTGCTGAGGTCCGGCCCATCTGCTCCTGTCCAAGCTCCGACGGATGCTCTCCTTCGGAAGACCAACCCACTGAAGTAGAGGTCCGAACGACCTACTTCTGCTAAGGTCCGGCCCACCTGCTTATGGTGAAGTTCCGACGGATGCTCTCCTTCGGAGGTCAGACTGGTCTTCCCCAATCGAGATATGACCGACCCACTTCAAGGATCCAGGAGACTCCAGAAGCCTCTTCCAGCTGGTACCAGAATTTTATTATAACAGAATTCTACCACATCAGCACCATTACTCCACTATTCCCACGATGTCGCCCTGTCTTGGTGTCACGTGGCCACTCTCCAGATTCTCCTAGGGACAGATCAGTCCTTCTCGGCTTCTCCCCTAACAGATTTTTGACTGTTCCACGCCTATATAAGATAATCGGGGGATCTCGTTTTGGGCTAAGTACACTCTTCCCTCTCCATATGCTATCTCCATTCTGATTCCTCCATTCTATTTCTTTTAAGCTCCCGCTGACTTAAGCATCGGAGTGTCATCACCGGTCCTTAGGGACTTTGTTGCAGGAACCGGGAGAGGAGCGCTTCAGTAAAAACCGATCAAGCCCGGTCTGGAAGAAGTTGCAGCAACAAAACTTTAAAATTTGACATGATTAATAATTTAGAAGCCCATCAATATAAAAAATTTAATTTGAAGGTTGAGAGAATATAAATAGCATTTAAATCGGAACTCAAATAGCTTATAAGCTTAAATTTAAAATATATCTAAAAGTCTTGATCCAGGCGGTTTACAGGAGCCACTGGTCCATGTTCATCTTTGGTCTGCATGCTGCCGATGGCTACAGGAACAAGTGGCCTTTGTCGCCACTTAAAAAGTGTTTGGCTCGGAAGACTTTTCAATGCAATTAATGACCCAACTTGAGCCAAAACGGGTAGTTGGAAGGGACAAGTTTTGAGTATATTTAATGTCCAAGTGTGAGCCATCCTGTGGTTCCCAACAAACCCGTAATGTGATCCTCAGCCAAGGCCTTTTGCCGATTGAAAGAAAGTGCAGGGCACTGATTTGTTTTTTTTAGTGCTATCCTACAGTTGAACGCCATCCCTGGAAAAAAATCTAATAGTCATTATATATCCCACCTGCTGAAAGAACGTGGTTTTTTGTTTTAAATAATATTTTTAAAATTTTATTTTTTAAATTAAAATCGATCGAAATTTATTTACGGATTTAGATGTACGGCGTCAAAAAATAAAAATAAAAAATAAAATCATGATTAACCTACGATTTCAAAAAAAAAATAAATAATAAAAAAAAAATAAAAAATAAAAAATTGATTTCAAGAAAATGCAGGTTTTTAAGTCCATCTTTTTTATTTTAAATTTTAATAAAAAATAAAAAAAAAATTAAAAAAATAATAATATTATACCATAATAATTTTTTTAAAATTATTATAACCTGCGATTTTGCAGTTCGGTCGTCGATCCGGCCACCGGTCTGATAGCCAATCCGGCTCCGGCCATCGATCCGACAACCAGTTCGGCTGCTAGGTCGGTGCCAGTCCGATCGCCGATCTAGCTGCCAGTCTGGCCACTAGTCTGACAATCGGTCACCGGTTTGACGGTCGATCCGGTAGGTAGGATCCGGCTACCGATCCGACCGTCGGCCCGGCCATCGATCCGACCGTCGGCCCGGCTACCGATCCGACCGTCGGCCCGGCCACCGATCCGACCGCTGGTCCGGCCACCAATATCCGGCGATCGGACCGGTGCTAATCCAATCCGGTCACCAGGTTGATACCTGTCCGATTGCCAGTTCGATCAGTATCAGTACCCAATCAGATCAATGATCGAACGGTGACCGGACTTTTTTAAAATTTTTTAATTTTTTTTTTAAAAATTTAGATAAGTGTTCGGAACCCGGGTGGCCCGTAATTTTTTTTATTTTTTTATTTTAAATATTTTTAATTTTATTATATTATTTTAAATATTTTTAATTTAATTTTATTATTTTAAATAATTTATTTTATTATTTTAAATTTTGTTATTTTTTAAAAAATTTTATCAGATTAACATTTAATTAAAAAAGAATATTTAATTAAAATTTTGTTATTTTTAAAATCTTGTTTTCCACTCCAAAATTTATATTTTTTCTCCCTTCTACTCTTCTTCCTCTCTCCTCTTTCCTCTCTCTTACTCTTTCTTTCTTCTCTTCTTCCTCTCTCCTCTTTCTTCTTTTTTTTTTTCCCTCCTTCTCTCTCTTTCCCTCTCCTCTCTTTTCTGGCTCTCTGCAGGCTCTTCCCTGCTTCCTATCGACGTCCCTGGTTAAAAAGAGGAACAAAACTAATCCAAAATCATCTCAAACATCATCTTAGAAGTCCAAAACCATCAAAAGTCTCTCCGGGCTATCAGATCTAAGATGGACGCCTCAAACCGCGTCCAAATCCAAATCCAAAAGCCCCTGATCAAGCCTAAACTCCTTCGGATCATTCTCAACCTTTCGATCAGGCGATCGGACGGTCCAGATCGATCAGAAACCTCGTGGACCGCAGTGGACCACGAGAAACCAGCTGGGAAACGCCAGGGAAACGCGTGGGAAATGCCCACGCGACGGTCGGCTCCGGTTGGGCCGAGCATAGTGCTCGCGCGTGCCGTGCGCGTGGCCTGGGCCGCGCCCTGCGTGCCCGCGCGTCGCGCGCCCATGCATCGCGTCGCCCATGCATCGCTCGCACTCACTCGCCAGCCTTCGATGCACGCTCGTGCACTCGTGTCTGCGCGCCCTCGCGCCCGTTTGCCAGCTTGCCAGCCTTGCTCGCCCGCACTCGCCGCGCTTGCATGCTCCCTCGCGCCCGCGCCTGGGCCGCGCACTGGGTCTGGGCAGGGTCCGACCTGGCCCCTTTTTTTTTTCTTTTTGTAGGGTGTTACATTCTTCCCCCCTTAAAAATAATTTTGTCCTCGAAATTAGCTCGATTAAGACCCAAATCAGTGCTCTCATCATAACACTTCTAAATCACTACGCTTCCACGGCACACTCTGATATAATTTACTAAACCTTCTAGGTTCACTAAATAAATCCTTCCAGAAATTTTTGTCATGTCTTACTAATCATCATGTTAATTCCTTAATCTCTTATGTCACAATTTCAAACAATCTTAACTTGAATTCAATACCACTCATATCTATTATAATCACTTATGCCATAGTCTGTCATAGTCCAAAATCACCACAACCTAAGCTCTGATACTATTCTTGTCATATCCTAATAACCATCATGTCATTATTATTATCATCCACTTGTATCACCATCCCAAGTGATCATAACCTAAGCTCTGATACCACTCTGTCATGTCCCGAATCCAGCACTGGAATCGGCTACACAACCGGCTGCACAAACCTTAGGTTTTACCCTAGAGATCATGCAAGGCCTAGGTATACAAGAGTCACCTCAAAAAAATCTCATTCTTCACTAAGCCCGAATATCTGCACAACTCTATGAAAGAAGAAAGTAGGGTTGTGAGCTCTACAGCCTAGTAAGTTTTCATATGAGCACACCAGTAATAATACAATACTATAAATAGAAAGTACTAGCATACCATATCATGTAAGCAAATAGCTCAAATATCATGTACGATAAAACCATGAAAAACCATATTTTCTTTAGAGTTTCCATTAATCCATCTTTATCTTTAGGGTTCTGAATTAACCACGGTCATGCTCCAATCCATGACTGGTAATCTCATAATCGGCCATTTGCTATCTGCCATGGCCAAACTAGCCACGTACAAGCCCGTTAATCGACCTTTTATTCGTGGTCAGGCTAGTCTCATCGACCATTCCTTGTGGTCTGGCTAGTTTCACAATCGACCAATCCTCGTAGTCAAGCTAGCTCACGTACGAAGCCCGTGGCTCAGGCTGTGTAATCACGGTATCATCGTAGCATGGCTAGTTCAAACACCGTATCCCCTTTGTTATCACTTTATTAAATCAGGTCGTACTGTCAAATCATGTCATTTCAAACTTCTCAACAACCGGCATCACGGTCCAAACCATCAAAAGATCACTTACTCGAATAAAGATGATACGTGGGAACATAATTAATAATCTCAACACATTATCCATCTCGAGAAATCGAAATATATGATGCAAAACAAACATACATGCCAATGCTCATATGCACGGATCAAATCATGCCTTGTAAAATAATGTATAGAACCAGTGATCATGTCCAGAATCCTTACCTTCAATCGCTAACCCCAAATATCAGGTATCAATCTATACCCGAGATTTGTTCAACACCTTCATGCTTAAAAGGCTATAAAATCCTAACTGCACGAATTTCGAGAAAAAGACTTTTCGATCTCTCATTTTAAAATTTATATTTGATCTCCCATTTCAAAATTTATATTTTTTCTCCCTTCCTTCTACTCTTCTTCCTCTCTCATCTTTCCTCTCTCTCTCTTTCTTTCTTCTCTTCTTCCTCTCTCCTCTTTCTTCTTTTTTTCCCTCTCTTTCCCTCTCCTCCTCTCTCTTATGGCTCTCTACAGGCTCTTCCCTGCTTCCTATCGATGTCCCTGGTTAAAAAGATGAATAAAACCAATCCAAAACTATTTCAAACGTCATCTCAGAAGTCCAAAACCATCAAAAATCTCTCCAAGCCATCATATTTAAGATCGACACCTCAAACCGCATCCAAATCCGAATCCAAAAGCCCTTGATCAAGCCTAAACTCCTTCGGATCATTCTCAGCCATCGATCAGGCGATCGGATGGTCCAGATTGATCAAAAACCCCGTGGACCCTGTGGACTGAGAGAAACTAGCTGGGAAACGCCAGGGAAATGCGTGGGAAACGCCCACTCGACGGTCGGCTCCAACTGGGCCGAGCCCAGCGCTCGCGCGTGCCATGCACGTGGGCCTGGGCCGTGCCCCGCGCGGCTGCGTGTCGCATGCCCATGCATCGCGCCCGCCCACGCGTCGCTCACACTCGCTCGCCAGCCTGCATCGCACGCTCGCGCGCTTGCATCCGTGCGCCCGTTCGCTAGCTTGCCATCCTCGCTCGCCCATGCTCGCCGTGCCTGCGTGCTCCCTCGCGTCCATGTCTGGGCCGCGCGCTGGGTCTAGGTAGGGTCTAGCCTAGCCCCTTTTTTATTCTTTTTGTAGGGTGTTACATTCTCCCCCCCTAAAAATAATTTTGTCCTCGAAATTAGCTTGATTGAGATTCAAATCAGTGCTCCCATCATAACACTTGTAAATCACTACGCTTCAATTGTGCACTTTGATATAATTTACTAAACCTTCTAGGTTCACTAAATAAATCATTCCAGAAATTTCTATCATGTCTTACTAATCATCATGTTAATTCCTTAATCTCTTATATCATAATTTCAAACAATCTTGACCTGAATTCAATACCACTCATATCTATTATAATCACTTATCCCATAGTCCCAAATTACCACAACTTAAGCTCTGATACTATTCTTGTCATATCCTAATAACCATCATGTCATTATTATTATCATCCACTTGTATCACCATCCCAAATGATCATAACCTAAGCTCTGATACCACTCTATCACGCCCCGAATCGAGTACCGGAATCAGCTACGCGACCGGCCGCACAAACCCTATGTTTTATCCTAGAGATCATGCAATGCCTAGGTACACAAGAGTCACTTACCTCAAAAAAATCTCATTCTTCACCAAGCCCGAATATCTGCACAACTCTATGAAAGAAGAAAGTAGGGTTGTGAGCTCTACAGCCCAATAAGTTTTTCATATGATCACACCAGTAATAATACAATACTAGAAATAGAAAGAACATACTAGCATACCATATCATGTAAATAAATAGCTCAAATATCATGTACGACAAAACCATGAAAAACCATATTTTCTTTAGAGTTTCCATTAATCCATCTTTATCTTTAAGGTTCTGGACTAACCACGGTCATGCTCCAACCCATGACCGGTAATCTCATAATCGACCATTTGCTATCCGCCGTGGCCAAATTAGCCACGTACAAGCCCATTAATCGACCTTTTATTCGTGATCAGGCTAGTCTCATCGACCATTCCTTGTGGTCTGGCTAGTTTCACAATCGACCATTCCTTGTGGTCAAGCTAGTTCGCGTACGAAGCCCATGGCTCAAGCTGTGTAATCATGGTACCACCGTGGCATGGCTAGTCCAAACACCGTATCCCCTTTGATATCATTTTATCAAATCAGGTCGTACTGTCAAATCACGTCATCTCAAACTTCTCAATAACCGGCATCACGATCCAAACCATCAAAAGATAACTTACTCGAATAAACATGATACGTGGGAACGTAATTAATAATCTCAATACATTATTCATCTCGAGAAATCAAAATATACGATGCAAAACAAACATACATGCCAATGCTCATATGCATGGATCAAATCATTCCTTGTAAAACAATGTATAGAACTGGTGATTATGTCCAGAATCCTTACCTTCAATCGCTAACCCCAAATATCCAGTATCAATCTATACCCAGGATTCATCCAACACCTTCATGCTCAAAAGGCTGTAAAATCCTAACTGCATAGATTTCGAGAAAAAGACTTTTCGATCTCCCACTTCAAAATTTATATTTGATCTCCCACTTCAAAATTTATATTTTATTCTCCCTTCCTTCTACTCTTCTTCCTCTCTCTCTTTCTCTTTCTTTCTTCTCTTCTTCCTCTCTCCTCTTTCTTCTCTTTTTTTCCCCTCTTCTTTTTCCCTCTCCTTCTCTCTCTTCTGGCTCTCTGCAGGCTCTTCCCTGCTTCCTATCGACATCCCTGGTTAAAAAGATGAACAAAACCAATCCAAAACCATCTCAAACATCATCTCAGAAGTCCAAAACCATCAAAAATCTCTCCGGGCCATCAGATCTAAGATCGACGCCTCAAACCGTGTCCAAATCCGAATCCAAAAGCCCCTGATCAAGCCTAAACTCCTTCAGATTATTCTCAACCATTCGATCAGGCGATCGGACGGTCCAGATTGATTAGAAATCCATGAATCGCTGTGGACCGCGAGAACTAGCTAGGAAACCCAGGGAAACGCATGGGAAATGCCCACGCGACGGCCGGCTCCGGCTGGGCTGAACCCAGCGCTCACGTGCACCGTGCGCGTGGGCCTGGGCCATGCCCTGCACGCCTGCGCATCGGGCCGAGCTGCGCACCGCGCACCCGTGCATCGCGTGCCCACGCATCTCACCCTCCCACGCATCACTTGCACTCGCTTGCTAGCATGCGTCGCACACTCGTGCGCTCGCATCTGCGCGCCCGTTCGCCAGCTAGCTGGCCTCGCTCGCCAGCGCTCGCCGCGCCTGCGCGCTCCCTCACCCCCCCTGCCTGGGCCGCGCACTGGGTCTGGGCAGGGTCCGGTTTGGCCCCTTTTTTTTTTCTTTTTGTAGGGTGTTACACCTCAAGCGGGTCAGTCGGCCTCAAAGTGGATCGGTCGGATCTCGACTGGGTCGGCATGACCTCTAGTTGGTCGGTCGGACTTCAAGCGGGTCGGTCGGCCTTAAGTGGATCGGTCGGATTTTTGGTCTGGTTCAGAGAAAAGCTGATTGGGTATAACAGGTATAACAATACCCTATCTTAATTTTAAAAAAATAAGGAGAGAGAGAGATCAATTTACTACAGGAATCTTTTTATTTAGTTTTCATATGTTAGGATTGAGGTAGGATGTTCACGTATACCGAATTAATATATTACTTAACAGGGCTCTCAACTAATAATGTCTCAAGCAATTACATGGACCGGATAAAGTGGGGATCATATTCCAGTGAAAGGAATTGTTCCTCTCTCCCTCTCTCTTTTTGGCATCATGCAATGCATATAGAGTTTTCAGTGTACATCCCAAACAACGATTATATATGGAGAATATTGCTTAACAAACAATTCATCCAATTATCTATCTAGGTGGTTAAAGATATAGGTTTTTGTTTTACGTAGATCTTCAAAACCAAAACGTACAGTACATTAGTTGCTATTTGTATGTATATACTTTTCTTTTCTTTTCTTTATGTATATATATATATATCCATATCATCTAATATTATTAAAAAATAGTTTAAAATTAAAATATCTGAAATATTCTTATGGATAGTTATGTAAAAAAAAAAATCTTATAAGGATATACATACAAATAGTAACTTTATAAAAATATTTATGCAATTTTATGTCTGGAGAAAGGTATGCACTCAAAAAAATATAAAAATGGGGCATATATTTAAATGATAAAAAGTTAATTATAGTAAAGATAATTCAGTCATCTTTGATTGAGAAGGATGGCAAAAAAATCAATATTATTATACTGCGTAATTCTATGCTAATATTAATTCTTATAGAAGGAATTATGTTATCTTTATAAAATTTTCATCTCAACAAATGAACAATTTAGTCATTTCATTGATCTTAATATCAATAATTAATTTAAATTCAATATATTTTAATATTCTTGAAAAATCAATAATATGTAGATATCATGGACTCCATAATGATAATTAGATTAAAAAATATAAAAATATAATCACGAAAATGGTTATTCAATATTTTAACTTGATCGAGTTAAGATCTTAAACAAGTAAAATTGACAATGTCACTTTGCCTTTTTTTTTTTTTGAATTGTCAATTTAACTAGGACAAGGAAGATATATTTGACAATTCTCACCCAAGTTTTGATCAATTTTTAATATTTTGTTTGAATATATACCCATTTTAATATGTACGATTTGATAAATATCCTTATAAAGTTGCTATTTACATGTATATGCTTATAAACTTTTTTTTTGCATATCTATTGATAAGCATATTTTAATCATATTAATATTAAACCGTTTATTTTTTAAAGATGTTAGATGGTATGGATACATTTACAAAAAATAAAAAAAAGTAAGGATATGCATGTAAAATATGTATTTTAAAACGGTATAAATGTAAATAGTAACTTTATGAAGGCATTAATGTAATTTTTCATGTTTAGGAGGATATACATGCAAAATAAATAAATAAAAAAATCTAAAAATTTATATACTTTGCATGCTTTGGTTGCATAATTTTTGGTAAACATATATCCCTCTTGAATTAGAAGAATCTTTGTAGCTTAATGTTGTTCATCTGATTCATTTTTGCCAGAGCACTTTCATGACTAGTATTAGATGAATGGAAAGAAAGAAAGAATGAGAAATGGATCTTTGTTACACATGACATCATGATATTAAAGTCACTGATGAATGACAATACTACCTTTAATCATATTGTAAGACAACCAAATATGGCATTGAATGGAACAAACTCAAGAAAAAATATACAGAAAATAGAAGGGAAGAAAACCCAATGTGAAAAATTGCCTTGATTGTTTTAGCACAAGCATGGAGCTTTGAACCCATTGCCCCACATCTATGATCTATGAGCTTTAGGTGATGCACCTTCTTGATAACCTTTCTTCTTAGAGAAAATCACTCCTATGAAAGGAATGAATGCCCTTTTCTTCTTCCTCTTCTTCATTTGTTCTGTTGCATTGTCCACAGACATCTGTCTTTCCAAAACTTGTTCTTCTAAAACTTGAGCCAGGGTTGGAGGTTCAGCAAACTTGACACTTCTGTTCTTCTGAAATTCCATTCCGGCTTTAATCATCGGTTTCTCGACCTGAATTCTGGTTGCACTCTCTACAAACTTGAGGTCTTCAATCTCCAATTCTATAACTTGTTTCTCTGATTCCCTATCTTTCATCTGTTTGAGCTCGTTCTTTGTCATCTCAAGCTCTGCCCTGAGAGAACTGAGACAGTTTGCCATTTCTAAGCTTTCTTCACGAGCCTTCTCGAGGTTTTTCTTTGTTTCTTCTAACTCAACCTTCATGGACCCAATGTGAGAGGGGCTATGCTCGCTTATGCATGAGGCAAATCTCATCTATTAACCAAAAAAAAAAATTTATGATTTCATGAAGCAAAACTCAAGTAAACAATCAAATGAGGTTAGTTAACATGACAAATTTTTCATTGTGTTATGTTCTTGGTCTATGTTCATGTTTTTAAACCACATGGTGAACCAATTTATATTAATTCTTGCATTGTGACCTATAAGGAGATCTGATTAAGGAACTACTCCTTTTCTTGTTTGAGACACTTTTTTTTTTTTTTTTTTTGACACAGTGGATTACTCCTATTGATGCTGATCCCTGGGGATTGGATGGAGTGCTTGGATCACTGGTTCGTCCTCCAAGATCCCTGCAAAATAAATTGCCCGACTGGATTTCCTTCGATGGGGATACTTCGATGAGATTGAATGGCGTAGTAAGAGCTAGCCGTGGATTGGCCCAGACTGGCGTAAATCGCTTATCTCGAAGGTCCCCCACCGGAGGAAATCCGATCAGGAGATTTGTTTTGCAGGTATCTCAGAGGACGAACTAGCGATCCAAGCACTCCATCCGGTCTGCAGGGATCAGTGTCAACAACTCCTAAATGATGAAATAATGGATTCCATGTATACTATTTTCTTTCCTTCTCTTTCTTTCTTTCGTTCCATTTTTTTAGTAGATTCATCTATACTAGCTGTTGCACCAAACAGAGTGGCATTATAGCAATTTGGTCTCCCTGATTCCAGGTTGTGCTTCTTTCCTTCTCTAAATTTAATCCTGTGCTCTAGACTCTTTAAATGGGGAAGATATGTGGACAAATTTATCTTCTTCGTTCTGTTTATTTATCTTTCTTAAAGAAAGATCTCTCTTCCTTGGGGGAAAAATAATAATTATAACATCTAATCGAATAATAATTCAAGTAGACTATTTGGTGTATCGGAATGTTGTTGGTTTCATTAAATTGAAATTCCATGTATTGCATGTGATTGGATCAGAACCATCTATTTATTCGAGTCACAATATTTGCATATGTAAAAAAAAAAAAGAAAAAAAAGGATGATTACATGGTGGGCCTTGGATGCGTCGTCACCCTTCCAATTAACAATAATAGATTAATGCATAATTACCAAGTTCGTAGAGCTAATCCATGCAAAAACTAACCTTAATTGTTCCTTTTTCATCATGCTGCCAGTGCTAGATACGGCCAATGCACAACCAATTAATTATTGGGAATCAACCTTTAGTAACGACACATTGCTCAATTGCCCATCACCATTCCAGTCCATGCACCCAAGTGCACGCTAGGAATAACTTATCCTTGAAGCCAACTTGTACTTTTTGCTTTGAGCAATGGTTTAACACCATGACCTCCATAAACTTAACAAACACATCAATATCCTGCCATGATTATTCACACCAAATAGCTTTGGCATCTGATAGTTGGATCAATTCTTCTCATTACAACTTACCCCCTGATGCTTAGATTTTTATAATATTTTTTCATCTAAAGACGAGTACGTCAACCTGACACTCCTAAAATACCAGCTAGTAGAACATGAATAAAGAAAGAGATCCTGACTTCTCGCTTATATCAATGATCATGAACGACCGGCTGGTAGTGAGGCAATGCTCCAACCAACCGGCCAGTGACAGGGACATATTTGCACCCCTTCTCTCTTTTTTTTTTTTTTTTTTAGCAAAATAAGGGAGATAGAGATGGAAAGAGGCTACCTCATCATTAAGCTTGTTGGAATAGTTCTCTCCTGCTAGGATCCTCTCGCCGAAGAGCATAACGGCTTCCTTCACCGATCGGAACGGTGCTCTTGTGTCGATCTCGGCTCTCGTCACCATTACTCCACCTTCTCTCTCCATCTTCCGTTCTTCCTCTCTAGCAACCAGGATCGACCGCCACATGAATGCAAGTGTTTGAGAGAGATCTAGAGAGATGTGAATGGTGGAGGTGTTGAGGTGGTGGAAGGGAGGTTGTTCGGTTTTGCTTTTGTTTTGATGACTTCAGGTTGACAGGCAGGGGAGTTTCGTTTGCTGAAAGGCGTAATAATAAAATGGTGGTGCAATTCGTTTCTTCGCGTCCACTTCACTGGTATTGGGTTAATTGACGGAGAAGATTTAAGTTGGGTGAACGGTCCTGATTGGAGTCATCACTGGGCCCATGTCCACCGGATGGAAAAGGTTAGATAGAGAGGGAGATGGTTCAGCTGATGATGCTATCCAGAATCTGTCTCGTGGACATACATATCCCTGTACATAAATCCAAGGAACTTTGTTTATTTAATGAGAAATAACACGTAAATGACCGTTTAGGCTTGTCCTTTGGTTTCCTACCATGGATTAATATAATGGTGCTTTCTGGTATTTATATACCTTGCATTGCTTGGGAAAGGACTGGAAAGCGAGGGAAAGAAAAGGCGACTCCATAAGGACCCTTTTTTTTAAAAAAAAAAAAAAAAAATCTTTGATCAACTATGTAAACATTGCTGAGAGTTTTTGCGTATTAGAGTTTTCAATATGATTCCAAACTCCAAAACTTCTTAATATCCATCGTCAATTATGTTTAATTAACTTTTGAGTTTTAATCTAAGCTTTTTTTTTTTTTTTTTTTTTTTTTTGAACGAAAAAAGGGGGGAGGAGTTAGATCCTGGACGTGGCCATCCCCAGACGGTCCCCCAACCCCATCCAGGAAATGTTTGATTTATGTCGCATATTAATTTTTCCGCGGCCGTTCCCCACCAGAAAATGTTTGATTTACGTCGCATATTAATTTTTTCGTAGTCGTTCCCCACTACTGGGGTCAGCCGAGTGAACGGAATTTATTATATATATTTCTAACTTTTTCACTACCACCAACCAACCCAGCCGTGAACGGAATTTATTATATATATTCCTAACTTTTTCACTACCACCAACCAACCCAGCCGTGAACGGAATTTATTATATATATTCCTAACTTTTTCACTACCACCAACCAACCCAGCCGTGAACGGAATTTATTATATATATTCCTAACTTTTTCACTACCATCAACCGAATTTATTATATATATTCCTAACTTTTTCACTACCACCAATCAACAGGGGCTCAGGATTATTTTATTTTATTTTTTTTTTGATTTTTTATTTTATCCTCGGACTTTCTTGTCGAAATATGTCTAAACCAAGACTCGAACCCCTGTCAGGGGTGTAAAAAAAGTCTCACAACCAACTGCACCCCTCGTCAATGGTTAATCTAAGTTTTCATGTTGAAAAGTTTTTTGTGCGGCAAATAAGATGGTGATCTTCATTCCAGAATTTTTTTTTAAAATAATACAAAAAAAAATTTATGAAAATAGGTGTTTCCACCTATATTTACGAAAGTAGGTATTTTTCTATCCATGTGGCAGAAAAACCCACTTTTCAGCCGAATGAAATGATGCATGGAAGGAGGGTCAGCTGGGCTGAAATCGTCTATGACAAAGACGATTTTAAATTGAGAAATCATCATTGCCAAAAATGTTTTCAGAATTTTAAATAATTTTTTTTTTATAAAATTTGATACGAGAATTGATGTAATATTTTTAAATTAAAAAATTTTTGATGCGATGTTTGAAACATGACGATTTCAAAGATTACAGTAAAAATTTCTTAATTTAAAATTATCACATTAATTTTTAAATCAAATTTTATTTAAAAAAAATATTTAAATTTTGAAGTTCGTTTTTGGTAAAGAAGATTTGTCAACTTCAAATTTGGTCCAATTTTTTAAATTTTTTAAATACCTTTTTGAAAAACCAATTCAAATGGTTATGTAGGGCATTTTTGAAATTAAATAAATAATATTTTCGTAATTAAATCAAACATTATGAAGGGTATGTTGGATATTAATTCTTCGTCACTTCTAATCCAATTTCAAAAAATTTAATTTTCAAAATACCTTTCGTAATGTTTGATTTAATTTCGAAATCCCATTGATTTAATTTCAAAATTACCCTCGCAGGTCATTTGAATTCGTTTTTTAAAAAGGTATTTAGAGAATTAAATAAAAATCCCTCATAAATACCTCTACACCCCATAAATATTTTTTTAATTAAATTTTAATCTAATAAAATTTTAAAAAATATATAGCAAAATTTAAAAGATATTATAACATTAATTGAAAATAAAATTAATTAAAAAATATTATAATAAAATATTATAATATATTTTTATATTATAATAAATATTTTATATTCTAAAATATAATAAATTTATTATAATTTATTATAATATATATTTTATATCATAATATAGTATAAAAATTTTTTAAAAAATTAAAAAAATAATAAGTACTTCTTCATCTAATGTCTTTAATATTCATTCTTCTGAATGTGTGTCGGTTGTATTGGTCCGAGTCCTTTTCCTTGAAAAATATTTTTAAGTGTTAGTCAGTCGACTCAATTTGAATGCAAGTCCACAGAAATAACTATTGAACAGTTGCCCAGTCCGAACCCAAACCCTTAGAAATATTTCTAAGTATCGAAGGGTTGGTTTGGTCTGAGCCCCTCTTTCCTTTTAGAGATATTTCTAAGGAAACCTTGAACTTAACCATTTCTAGGGCAGTCTTCCAAGTGTTTAAGGATTCCAAGTAGCAGTTCCCGACCAGAGTCAAAGCTTTGAGCTTTTTAGAGCCTCTGCTGACTGGAGTCGGACTTTTGGATGTGGGCTGCCTTAGAGCCTCTGCTGATCGGAGTTGGACTTTCGAATGTGGGCTGCCTTAGAGCCTCTATCGACCGGAGTTAGACTTTTGGATGTGGGCTGCCCTAGAGCCTCTACCGATTGGAGTCAGACTTTTGGATGTGGGCTGCCCTAAAGCCTCTATCGATCGGAGTCGGACTTTTGGATGTGGGTTGCCTTAGAGCCTCTACCGACCAGAGTCGGACTTTCGGATGTGGGCTGCCCTAGAGACTCTGCCGACTAGGGTCGAACTTTTGGATGTGGGCTGTCTTAGAGCCTCTGCCGACCGGAGTCGGACTTTCGGATGTGGGCTGCCTTAGAGCCTCTGCCGACCAGAGTCGAACTTTCGGATGTGGGATGCCTTAGAGCCTCTATCGATTGGAGTCGGACTTTTGGATGTGGGCTGCCCTAGAGCCTCTGCTGACTGGAGTCAGACTTTCGGATGTGGGCTGCCCTAGAGCCTCTACTGACCAGAGTCGAACTTTCAGATGTGGGCTATCTTAGAGCCTCTGCCGACAGGAGTCGGACTTTCGGATGTGGGCTGCCTTAGAGCCTCTACCGACCGGAGTCAAACTTTTGGAGTGGGCTATCTTCATAAAAAGGTTGTGGCCTTTATTGATAATACTTTTGAAGGTTGTCTACATTCCATGGACATGCCACTTGTCGTCCGTCCAGATGTTTGAGTCGGTAGGTTCCGGCTCGGATTACTTCAATTACCTGTAGGGGCCTTCCTAGTTGGGGGTGAGCTTTCCTTGCTCGGTTGGTCTGGAGATTTCCATCCTTCGCAGCACCAGGTCTCTGACCCGAAAGGTTCGAGCCTTGACTCGATAATTATAGTATTTGGCCATCTTTTGATGATAGGCCGACATTTTCAAATCCACTTGGAGTCTGGTTTCTTCAAGCAAGTCTAGGTCAGCCCTTCTCCGCTCAAAGTTGGCTGGCTCGGCAAAATGATCGATCCGAAGGGATTGCAGAGAGATTTCCGCAAGTATGACCACCTCGCTCCCGTAGGTTAGATTGAGTGGAGTTTCTCCAGTCGTCGTTTGGGAGTTGGTTCGATAAGCCCAGAGCACCGAATGAAGCTCTTCTGTCCAAAGTTCCTTGGCATCGTTCAGTCGGGTCTTCAATCCATGCAGGATCGTTCGATTGATTATTTCGGCTTCTTCGTTGGATTGGGGATGATCGATTGAAGTTAGCCGATGAGAAATATGATATTACTGGCAGAACTCTCAAAATTTTGGGTTATCGAACTATCTTCCGTAGCCAGTGATGATAGCCTGTGGAATGCCAAACCGGAAGATAATGTAATTTTAGACAAAGTTTTATACTTTGTTTTTCGTGATTTGCACCAGCGGCTTGGCTTCCATCCATTTGGTGAAGTAGTCGATGGCTACAATCAAGAACTTTCATTGCCCGGAGGCTGGCGGGAACGGCCAAAGGATGTCCATTCCCCACTGTGCGAACGGCCAGGGGGTGGTCAGTAGGGTCAGTTGATTGGCCGGTCATCACTGAATGTTGGCATACCTTTGGCATGCATCGTACTTTCTAACGAAGTCCGACGCGTCCTTCTGGATGGTCGGCCAGTAGTATCCCTATCAGATGATTTTATAGGCCAAGGATCTTCCTTTAAGATGGTTGCCACAAATGCCTTCGTGCACTTCTCTAAGTGCGTAGTCGGCGTCCGACGGCCCCAGGCACTTGAGTAACGATTGCATGAACGACTGTTTGTATAAAGTATGACATACTTCGAGATGGTCCAGCATACACGCTTGGCTTCAACTCTATCTTTCAACAGGGTCCCTTCGATGAGGAATGCAAGGATGGGATCCATCCAAGAGGCTTCCTGCTCCACTTGATTGATTCCAACTGTCTCTTCGACAATGCTCAAGCATTGTAGGTATTCCACAAAGGTTCGATCGGAGGAGTTCATGATGGCAATAGCCGTCGTGATAAGGCATCCACCCAAGAGTTCTGCATTTGAGGTATATGAGAAATCTCGAAGAATTTAAGTCGGGTCATGAGATTTCATACCTTGCCCAAATATTTGGCCAGGGTCGGATCTCTCGCTTCGAACTCGCCCCTCACCTAGTTCACCACCAGCTGGGAGTCTGAGAAGACTCTGATCCGACTGATGCCAAGCTCGTCGACTATTCTTAGTCCTACAAGGAGGGCTTCATATTCTGTCTGGTTGTTAGATACCTGGAAAGCAAAATACAAGGCATACTCCAGGCTTTGTCCATCGGGGTCGGCCAAGATCAAACCTGCTATGCAACATGCAAGGTTTGATGCTCCATCTACATGGAGAGTCCAGGTGGATTCAGTTTCTTCAGCAAGGTCTTCTTCAGGTGCGCCAGCCGGTTGAGGAGGTTCTTCTTGTTTCCAGGTACATTCTGCTATGAAATCAATGATCACCTGAGCCTTCATGGCTGATTGGGACTGAAATGAGATGTCAAATTCACCCAGCTTGACAGCCCACTTGGCAAGCCGACTGGATGTGTCGGGACTTTTGAGGATCATCTTAAGAGGTTGATCAATCATGACGATGATCGGATATATTTGGAAATAGGGCCACAGTTGCTTGGCTATTATGACCAAGGAGTAAACAAGTTTTTGCATCTTGGGATATCTTGCTTTGGCATCAAGGAGAACTTTGCTGATGTAATAGATAGGCCTTTGCTGATTGTTCTCTCCTATCCGGATGAGGATGGAGCTCACTGCCTCGTCGAACGTCGACAGATACAAATATAGAGGCTCACCTTCCACAGGCTTAGCAAGCAAGGGAGGGGTCTTCAGGTACTCTTTTAATGCTTCAAAGCCGACCAACACTTGTCGGACCACTGAAAGTGATTCGACCATCGTAAAGTCTTGAAGAAAGGGAGGCACTTCTCAGCTGTTGCCCAAAAATGGAGCCCAAGAGGGGGGGTGAATTGGGTCTTTTAAAAAATTTAAAGCAATAATGTGCAGGTCTTGTGGTGTTTGTGAGTAATAAAATTGATGCACTAGATTATATGCAGTGGAAAGCAATAAAAGAGCAAAAGATATAAGAGATAATCATACACAAATACAAGGTTTATAGTGGTTCGGTGCAAACCTAGCACCTACATCCACTCCCCAAGCCATCCTTGGGAATTCTGTTGGGAATTGTGTCCCAAAGCCAATCGCCTGGGTTGTAGGTGGTTGTGCTAAGTACTGTATTTATTTTATGAATTAATAAAATTATTATTTGGCAGCTCATCACATATTGTATTTCCCTAAAATGAACTCTTTCCTATGTGATGAAGTCCTTAGGACTACACTGACTTTGATACAGAGAGGATGTATCGAGTGGTCCTTAAACCCGGTTCACAACCAAAGGATATATTGTACTGGACGGCAATATATCAAGTATAGGTTGTTGTAGTTCACATCGTTTGGTTGTCCTCTTGACCAAATGAGTGTGGTGACACTGATGTGATCTACAGGTGGGATATATGTGATATCTCATTGAACGTGACTCCGTGCAGTCCCTTTCTGCCAAAGGCATACTCACGATTGGATATGGGTATAAGTGTCCCTCTGACCTGAGGTCATCGCGGTAGCTTGCAAGCAACTCCCTATGCTTTGGTGCCGGACTACCTGGATTTTTAATCCGGTGACGGAAGGTTTCTGGGTACAGGCAAGTACTTGTGGAGCAGTGATGGACCAAGATGGAATTGACCTATCCAAACAGTTTGGATTGAATGTCTCGAAGTATCTCAATTTAGCAAATCCTCGGCCGGGGTAGCCCTAGTGAAGAGTCACTAGGCTTGCGAGGTTGAGACACGTAGTCGACTGACTCAGTCTGGGTTGGCAGCCCAATCTCAGTCGTCCTGAGCATTTGAGGTCAAAGGGATGAATTATACGGTAATGATATGCTAGAGGTTCGATTGTTTGCTCCCTCATCTTCGACCTATCCGGACGCCGGGACCCATTGCTAGATGGTTTCCTGTGCTGGTACTAGAAATTGTTCTAGTGCTACCGTTTAGGTTCGAACCTATGAGGTCACACGCCATAGAGGATAACTCTCTGATCCGGATACTGATTACGATTAGGAATCGTTTCGGTTTTATGGTCACAGTATTTTTGAGCACTCTTTTCCCCGTCTTGCCCTCGTTTGTGTCAACCGAAAATTGTTCCGGGTTGACCAGCGCTGCGCCAGGATTTTTCTGAATCAGTTTTGAACTGATTCGGAGTTCGTTTCGGCCTCCAATTGGTTGTGAACCAATTTTATTTCTTGAACCAGGTTCAATTCGATTGAACCGTTTGGTTTAAAGGGATTGGACCGGTTTTTGGTTGAACCGGTTTCCACCTTGATTTCTTTTCCACCTTGGACCGTTTTACACGGTATTCGGAAAGGAAGGCCAAACGAATGGAAATTTTTTCCAAACGTTTGAAAGGCCATTGCACTCCCAGGCGTTTTCCTCTTCTCCCTCCCCTTTGGTTAAAGGCCTTAATCCCTTGTTTATGGCATTTAATTGGGTTAACCGATGAAGCCTCTCCACCTCACGTCGCTCCACCTCCCTCTCCCTCCCAGCAACCTATTTTAACCCCTTGCCATCTCCTGTTGTTTGGTGGTGAAGTTTTCAACGAGGGAGAAGTGAAAAATCCCAGCGTATGAGGAGCCAAAAAGAAAAGCAAGGTGTTCTTTGAGTGACCCCTGTTATAGAGCTTGGATACACTGGGATTTGGAGTGTGTGAGGGAGAGAAACAAGGCATCAATCCTCTCTTCAAACTGCTCAAAAATCCATGCTGCAGCAATTCTGTTTTGCTGCAGCAACCTGTGACCGTGAACCCCTCTTCCGGCGGCTAGCACCGTGCGTAGAGGTGGATCCCAGAGTCCCGGGCGTGTCTCCCCTCTAGAGGGAGTACCACTCTACTCCTCGGAGCAAACCTCGCGAGCCGGGATCGCTCCAATTGCCCGAAATCCAACGACGAAGACAGCTACTCCGTTCTGCTGCCATTTTCGTGCAGCAGACTTCGACGATTTTTTATGATTTATTGGCTTAGTTTTTCTCGCAGAAACCAGTGCCAAATCGAAGAGGACTTCCTTAAGAATCTACAGCTCAAATTTGGGAGCGATCGGAGGTCCGGAAGGCGGCGTTCCGGGGACTTTTCGGAAGCCCTATTTTCAGCCCAAGGTGGAAGACGACTGGAATAACTTTATTCCAGTTATTCCAGTCTATTCCAGGTTTATCCCAGACTTATTCTAGCTGGGAATAAGGTATGTTTTTGGGTTTTAATTTCGGTGCATGTGTAGATCTAGATTTATTAAAATGTTTATAAATATTATATGTCCTGTATCACGCCAATACATGCATCTTGTATATGCTAGATCCTGTGCAGAGTAGGTATTTTCCGTATTTATTTTAAAAATGTTTTTAAAATTTTTACCTGCTCCCTGTGCTGTTGCATGCTTAGCGTAGGCATCTGCACCACATTCTCTTCTTTCAGTGGTATCAGAGCCAGGTTGTAGAGTAACATATCTTGATGCATGTATAGTAGATTAAATTGTTTAATCTTGGGATTAGAGAGTACTTTTAGGAACCTAGTTGAGACCTTCACCATGACCGTGTGTCTTTGACACGATGCGGTTCGTCTGTGTTGGCCTCTTCAGAAGGATCCTTTAAGGAAATCAAAAAGAAATTAAAATTATAAATTTGGCATGATTTATAATTTTGTCATTTGGGTCATATAATATTTATAAAAGTATAAATCCAGATATGATGCATAATTTTAAGATGTAAAATTGTTTTACATAGAGACTTAATTAAAAATATTTTAATTAAGTATTTGGCTTAATAAAAAAATAATAAAAAAAAATTAGGTTTATGAAATCTAATAAAATTTGTATAAGCCAAAATTGAGTTAATTGGGTTAGCTGATTAGTTGGGTCCATCACTGGGTTAGACCTAAATTTAGTTGAACCGGATTAAAAGAAGATTAAACAAAAGTTATTTAAGGTCTTTCTTTAGAACTATCTAATAGTTAGATTAGTTGATCCGTTCATCAAAAATGGATCCAATTAGTGGCTCAGTGGACGCCCGAGTCTTTAGGCTAGTCTGATCGAGTCTGGTAAACCGACTGGTGTCGAGGTAGGTTTGGCATTTGTGATCATGGTTGTATGAGGCTACCTCTTTCCTGGCCAACTTGGTTGGTGTCTAGGAAAGATGGTTAATGGCGGATACTCACCCATGATCTCACCTACCTGGCTAGTCGAGTCGACCAGAACTGATTGGAAAAGCTCAATGACTCGAGTTAACCCATGTCACCTAGGTTGATCGGTCTGACTGATCAATAGGTGCCCATGGATCAATTGTTGATTTAATTCAACCCTCCTGGAATCTGATTGATTCAGTGGGAGGATGATCCATGTCCTTACCTTTTTCTTCTGTCACAAAAAAAAAAAAAAAAAAAAAAAACCTCTAAAAATTATTAGGTCCTTAAAAAGACTAAGTCAAGGAGTTGACAGTGTCTTAGCCTCCCATTAAGTTGGATAGAAATGTGTCCACTAGCTTGGTGTGCATCGGCAGTTCCATAGAACGGGTGTACATTCGGCGACCGGAATTTTTATCTGATCGATGATGGTTCAGTGCAACCTCCTTAACGGGACCAGGTGGGCCGGCCATAGTCGGGCTTGGTCTTTAGTTAGCTGGAAGCATTGGATTAGTCATTTTAATGGTTGGACCTAACCAGAGACCCGCAATAGGAGGCCCCTAGGCCGATTGGGGTGTTCTCTGAGGCAAAAATAAAATACTGAAAATTGTTTAGGGAAACAATTGGTTTACGAACCTACCTTTAGGCTCGTATGGGTGAGCCGGCCATAGTCGGGCTCATGCGTGGCCTATTGGATTTCAGTACCCATTTGAAAAAGTGTTTTCACGGATTGGAGTTAGAGGCTGCCAATCTCAAAAACAAGTGGGAGAAACCTTTAGACTAAAGTCCAAGTCTTTTGGTTAATTTATTAATTCATACACTAATAGGTCTAATTTTCTTTTCAGATGTCTTCAAACTTGTCGCTCCGGTCACTTCTCGATAACGAGAAGTTAAAGGGTCACAACTTCGATAGTTGGTATCGAAAGTTGAGAATAGTTCTGGAGCACGAACGGATCCTGTATGTGATAACGGATCCGGGACCTGAAATCCCTCCCGCTAACGCACGGAGTGCGGTCAGAGATGCTTATTTGAAGTGGGTCTCTGATCGCACTACTGTCCGGTGCATTATGTTAGCGGCGATGAACGACGAGTTCAGTCGCAAATTCGAGGAGGCCCAACCTGATGAAATCCTTCAAAAGTTGAAGGAATCCTTCGGCACCCCGGATGATGTAGAACGGTACAAAGTGTCTTGTGCCATCTACAACTCCAAGATGCCGAATGGCGGTTCAGTCACTGATCATGTATTGTACATGATCGAGTTGATTGAAAAACTGGGCAAACTCGGATGCCCCTTGCACGAGCAGCTCGGCAAGGATGCGATCCTGAATTCTCTTCCCTCCTCCTATCTTGACTTTCTTGATCATTATAGAATGAACAAGCCTGCAGTCAACTACCATGGTCTTTTGGGATTACTGCAGACTTTCGAGAAAGACCACCAACTTAATAAGGGGGTGGTGAATTTAGTGGGAGGAGGTAGAGGTCGTCGTCCCTTTAAGAAAGGGAAGAAGAAAATAAATAAAAAGGGAAAGAAGGTGCAGAATGCTCCTGGCCCGAGTCAGACCAGGAAGTTTAAGGCTGATCAGTCTTCTGCAGAGTGCTTCCACTGCAAGAAGAAGGGACACTGGAAGAGGAACTGTCCTCTTTATATAGCGTCCCTTGATCCGAACAGGCCGAGAAAGCAGAAGTCTGCTGAACAAGGTATTTATATGATAAGACCTTGTAATTACTCAATTGTTGATACTGCTAACTGGGTATTGGATACTGGTAGTCCAATTCATGTTTGTAATTCGTTACAGGGACTTCAAGTTAGCAGAAGATTTGAAGATGGAGAACAGTTTCTGAGCGTCGGGAATGGAAATCGTGTTCCAGTACTGGCGGTTGGAGTCCTGCGTCTTGTCTTTGAGTCTTGTACTGTCGAACTGGTCGACTGTCACTATTGTCCTAGTTTCATTATGTGCATAATCTCTGTAGGCCTTTTGGCCAGTTGTGGTTTTGAACTATCAATAAAAGGAGATTTTTGCAATGTTATTTTGAATAACTCTGTTATAATGAAAGCTAGATTAAATAATGGCATATACGTACTATCAAGGCCTGTTAGTGTATTGTACACTTCTAGCAAACGTCCAAGGTTAGATAATGTCAACGATTTGTATCTTTGGCACTGTAGGCTATGTCATATTAACCAAAATAGGATAAACAAGATGCGAGGAGATGGACTTCTCGAGGTCAGTGATTCTGAATCACTGCCCACTTGTGAATCCTGTTTACTTGGTAAAATGACCAAGTCACCTTTTACTGGAAAAGGTGAACGAGCTACAGAACTTCTAAGTCTAATACATACTGATGTATGTGGACCGATGACAGTTAGTGCTATAGGAGAATACAAATATTTCATTACTTTTACAGACGACTTTTCAAGGTTCGGTTATGTCTTTTTAATGAGACATAAGTCTGAGTCGTTTGAAATGTTCAAACGATACCGTAATGAAGTAGAAAAGCAAACTGGAAAAAGTATTAAAACCCTTCGATCTGATCGAGGTGGCGAATACTTATCTGGTGCTTTTTTGACATATCTTGAGGAGAATGGAATTCTCTCTCAGTGGACTCCTCCAGGAACACCACAGTTGAATGGTGTGTCTGAAAGGAGGAATCGAACCTTGTTGGACATGGTTCGCTCCATGATGGGCTTTGCAACTTTGCCGCTATCCTTTTGGGGATATGCGCTTCAGACAGCCTGTTACTTATTAAATAATGTTCCAAGTAAATCTGTTGTCTCCACTCCGTATGAGATGTGAAATGGACGTAAACCATCAATCTCACACCTTCGGGTCTGGGGTTGTCCAGCTTACGTAAAGCGTTTAGACTCAGACAAACTTGGTCCTAGGTCTGATCGGTGTTTATTTGTTGGTTATCCTAAGGAAACCAAAGGGTATTTCTTCTATTTGGAGAATGAACAAAAGATGTTCGTTGCTCTTAGAGCTATCTTTTTGGAAAAGGAGTTCCTTGGAGAAGGAACTATAGCCTCTAAGATTGAACTTGATGAAGTTCAGCCAATAGAAGAACCTACACACTCTAAGGACATCGTAGAACCGACTGTGATTGAATCACACCCAGAACCCATTAGGAGATCCGGTAGAATACCGCGTCAGCCGGACAGATACTATGGTTTCTTGGTCCGGGATGGCGATCCCATTGAGCTCGATGAGAACAATGAGGATCCGATCACCTATATGGATGCACTTCAGAGATCTGACTCTGAGGCATGGCTTGGAGCCATGCGATCCGAAATGGAGTCCATGGAAATCAATAATGTTTGGACATTGGTTGACCCGCCTGAAGGAATAAAACCCATCGGGTGTAAATGGATCTTCAAGAGAAAAAGGGGCGCAGATGGGAAGGTAGAGACCTATAAAGCCCGTCTGGTTGCCAAGGGGTATCGTCAACGATATGGTATCGATTATGACGAGGCATTTTCCCCTGTGGCAATGCTCAAGTCTATTCGGATCATGCTTGCTTTGGCAGCATATTTTGATTACGAGATCTGGCAGATGGATGTCCGAACTGCTTTCCTAAATGGGGAGCTGGAAGAAGAGGTGTATATGATACAGCCTGAAGGGTTCACATCCACAGATGAATCAAAAGTATGCAAATTGCAGAAGTCCATCTATGGACTCAAGCAAGCATCTCGAAGTTGGAACTTACGGCTTGATAGGTGTATCAAATCGTACGGCTTCGTTAAGAATGGAGAAGAACCGTGCATCTATAAATGGATTAATGGTTCTGTGATTGTATTCCTAGTACTGTATGTTGACGACATTCTCTTAATCGGGAATGACGTCGCAACATTACAAGGAATAAAGGTCTGGTTATCATCTCAGTTCTCCATGAAGGACTTGGGTGAAGCTTCTTACATACTAGGTATGAAAATCTATAGAGATAGATTTAAGAAGCTTTTGGGATTGTCCCAGTCTACGTACATAGACATCGTGCTGAAACGGTTCAGCATGGAAAATTCCAAGAAAGGCTATCTTCCGATAGGTTCTGGAATTACTCTTTCCAAGAAGGATTGTGCGACAACTCCTGAGGAAAGAGAGCGCATGAGTAGAGTACCTTATGCTTCGGCAGTAGGCTCTATCATGTATGCTATGACTTGTACTAGACCAGATGTGGCATACTCACTAGGAGTAGTGAGTAGATACCAGTCTGACCCAGGTGAGGCGCATTGGAAAGTGGTTAAGTCCATCCTCAAGTATTTGAGAAATACTAAAGATCAATGGCTAATTTATGGAGAACCTGACTTGAAACTTGTGGGGTACACTGACTCTAGTTTCCAGTCAGATAGAGATGATAGCAAGAGTGTGTCAGGGTTTGTATTTACCCTGAACGGAGGAGCGGTCTGCTGGAAAAGTTCCAAGCAGGCAACTGTTGCAGACTCGGTATGCGAAGCAGAATATATTGCAGCATCAGATGCAGCAAAGGAAACTGTGTGGTTGCGAAAGTTCCTTGGAGAGCTAGGGGTGGCACCTTCCCTAGATGGTCCTGTTCCGGTGTACTGTGACAGCATTGGAGCCATTGCTCAAGCTAAGGAGCCAAAAGCTCATCACCGCACCAAGCACATCCTGCGGCGCTACCACCTCGTACGAGAGATCGTGGAACGAGGCGACATCAATCTTCTGAAGATCGATGGAAAAGAAAATCTGGCCGACCCCTTCACTAAAGCCCTCGGAATAAAAGAGTTTGACCATTGTAAATGGGAAATGGGTATTAGATACTCTTCTGATTGGCTTTAGTACAAGTGGGAGTTGTTGGGAATTGTGTCCCAAAGCCAATCGCCTGGGTTGTAGGTGGTTGTGCTAAGTACTGTATTTATTTTATGAATTAATAAAATTATTATTTGGCAGCTCATCACATATTGTATTTCCCTAAAATGAACTCTTTCCTATGTGATGAAGTCCTTAGGACTACACTGACTTCGATACAGAGAGGATGTATCGAGTGGTCCTTAAACCCGGTTCACAACCAAAGGATATATTGTACTGGACGGCAATATATCAAGTATAGGTTGTTGTAGTTCACATCGTTTGGTTGTCCTCTTGACCAAATGAGTGTGGTGACACTGATGTGATCTACAGGTGGGATATATGTGATATCTCATTGAACGTGACTCCGTGCAGTCCCTTTCTGCCAAAGGCATACTCACGATTGGATATGGGTATAAGTGTCCCTCTGACCTGAGGTCATCGCGGTAGCTTGCAAGCAACTCCCTATGCTTTGGTGCCGGACTACCTGGATTTTTAATCCGGTGACGGAAGGTTTCTGGGTACAGGCAAGTACTTGTGGAGCAGTGATGGACCAAGATGGAATTGACCTATCCAAACAGTTTGGATTGAATGTCTCGCAGTATCTCAATTTAGCAAATCCTCGGCCGGGGTAGCCCTAGTGAAGAGTCACTAGGCTTGCGAGGTTGAGACACGTAGTCGACTGACTCAGTCTGGGTTGGCAGCCCAATCTCAGTCGTCCTGAGCATTTGAGGTCAAAGGGATGAATTATACGGTAATGATATGCTAGAGGTTCGATTGTTTGCTCCCGCATCTTCGACCTATCTGGACGCCGGGATCCATTGCTAGATGGTTTCCTGTGCTGGTACTAGAAATTGTTCTAGTGCTACCATTTAGGTTCGAACCTATGAGGTCACACGCCATAGAGGATAACTCTCTGATCCGGATACTGATTACGATTAGGAATCGTTTCGGTTTTATGGTCACAGTATTTTTGAGCACTCTTTTCCCCGTCTTGCCCTCGTTTGTGTCAACCGAAAATTGTTCCGGGTTGACCAGCGCTGCGCCAGGATTTTTCTGAATCAGTTTTGAACTGATTCGGAGTTCGTTTCGGCCTCCAATTGGTTGTGAACCAATTTTATTTCTTGAACCAGGTTCAATTCGATTGAACCATTTGGTTTAAAGGGATTGGACCGGTTTTTGGTTGAACCGGTTTCCACCTTGATTTCTTTTCCACCTTGGACCGTTTTACACGGTATTCGGAAAGGAAGGCCAAACGAATGGAAATTTTTTCCAAACGTTTGAAAGGCCATTGCACTCCCAGGCGTTTTCCTCTTCTCCCTCCCCTTTGGTTAAAGGCCTTAATCCCTTGTTTATGGCATTTAATTGGGTTAACCGATGAAGCCTCTCCACCTCACGTCGCTCCACCTCCCTCTCCCTCCCAGCAACCTATTTTAACCCCTTGCCATCTCCTGTTGTTTGGTGGTGAAGTTTTCAACGAGGGAGAAGTGAAAAATCCCAGCGTATGAGGAGCCAAAAAGAAAAGCAAGGTGTTCTTTGAGTGACCCCTGTTATAGAGCTTGGATACACTGGGATTTGGAGTGTGTGAGGGAGAGAAACAAGGCATCAATCCTCTCTTCAAACTGCTCAAAAATCCATGCTGCAGCAATTCTGTTTTGCTGCAGCAACCTGTGACCGTGAACCCCTCTTCCGGCGGCTAGCACCGTGCGTAGAGGTGGATCCCAGAGTCCCGGGCATGTCTCCCCTCTAGAGGGAGTACCACTCTACTCCTCGGAGCAAACCTCGCGAGCCGGGATCGCTCCAATTGCCCGAAATCCAACGACGAAGACAGCTACTCCGTTCTGCTGCCATTTTCGTGCAGCAGACTTCGGCGATTTTTTACGATTTATTGGCTTAGTTTTTCTTGCAGAAACCAGTGCCAAATCGAAGAGGACTTCCTTAAGAATCTACAGCTCAAATTTGGGAGCGATCGGAGGTCCGGAAGGCGGCGTTCCGGGGACTTTTCGGAAGCCCTATTTTCAGCCCAAGGTGGAAGACGACTGGAATAACTTTATTCCAGTTATTCCAGTCTATTCCAGGTTTATCCCAGACTTATTCTAGCTAGGAATAAGGTATGTTTTTGGGTTTTAATTTCGGTGCATGTGTAGATCTAGATTTATTAAAATGTTTATAAATATTATATGTCCTGTATCACGCCAATACATGCATCTTGTATATGCTAGATCCTGTGCGGAGTAGGTATTTTCCGCATTTATTTTAAAAATATTTTTAAAATTTTTACCTGCTCCCTGTGCTGTTGCATGCTTAGCGTAGGCATCTGCACCACATTCTCTTCTTTCAAATTTCACTATAATCTCTCCAAGATTACAGCTGACTTGTTTTTCAAAAGGATCACAAGTTAAAACTAATGTTGGTTTTATCACCTAGGCTCACCAACAAACCTTTACACTTATTTTGTCCTCAGGCTTACAAGTCAACCATAGTTGGTTTTGTCCCTTTGGCTCACCAACAAACCACAATAACCTTCTTTCAAGACACCCTTGAAAGCAAAGTCAAATCACAAGAGAATTTCAAATATACAATTTAAATAAACAAAACAAACTCTCTTCAAGAGTAGAATGGAAGCTTTGAGGCTCTAATTTGATGCTTGTCTTGTCTTCTCCTTGAAATATTCTTCAAGCTCTCTTTTTGGAATGTTGAAAGGATAGGCTTGTAGGCTTTTTTAGGGAATCACTCTTTAAATGGCTCTTGAAGTGAAGTTCTTGAGGGAATATTGGCTTTTGAGCTTTCAATGGACTTTAATACCTTAAGAATAGGTTTGGTGAAGCTTAAATACAAAGAAAAACTTCCAAAAAATGGTTTGTGACCGTTGGAGCTTCGAATCTAGCCGTTGGGAGCTTGAAAAGATATTTCTGTAACTCAGAAAAATAGATCCATTAGGGCTATCAGAACCCGAGTATCGATACTTGGTTTGTCAGGTATCGACACTTGACTTCCAGGTGTCGACACTTGACACAAAAGTACTCCTTTGGCCATGTTCTGGGTTTTCAAAAAGTCTCAGGCCTTGAGTCGACACTTGGGAACTTAAGTGTTGACACTTGGTTTCAAGTGTCGACACTTGAATTCTGGATGTCGACACTTGGCATGCCAAGGAGTTTTTCTACGTGCCAAGAGCTGAAGTGTCGACACTTGACTTCCCAGGTGTCGATACTTGGTTCTGCAAAATTCACAATTAAGTGCAATTCAAACCAAAAATACAAGTGTTGAATATAAAATTTAAATTCAATGTAAATAAGCAATAAGTGAACTCGTTTAGCCCCTTTTTTCATGGAAAATACTCCTCAAATTGGGAAATATGCTTCATGCCACAGTGTGCCATGATACTTTAATTTTGAGAATTTGAGATGCTTGTTTCCTGAAAACTCATAACTAGAAATAAGCATTAGTACATAATATATACTCAACGTTTTGTTATTCATCAAAATCACTAGGTAGAGCGAACAATTTCCCCCTTTTTGATGATGACAAAACCTTGAGTATATCAACATTTAATTTGAAATTTCAGATATAATAATTCATAAATATGATTTCAAGCTTATATATCCACAACTTGCATAGTTAAGAGGGATGAATCTTCTCCTTAGAGAAACAATTTGTAGCACAACAAGTTTTGAAGAACAAAATATTGAATTTGAAATTTAAATTAATCATAATTTCTACTCCCCCTTTTTGTCAATCATTAAATAGAAAAGGGAGTAAACTCCCCCTCAACAAGTGCATGTAGACAAAAGGTAATAGAGCAGATACAAGATTCAGTTTTTCAAGAATAAACAAGTATCAGAGCCAAAAATTAGAGTATCAATTGCAAGAATGTCAAATTCATAGTGAATTCAATCAAGGTGATATGCATATATATATATATATATATATATATATCAAGTAAAGTTTTCAGTACAAAATTTGCTAACATACTCAGCAACACTGAAACAATCAAGATAGAAAACAGAAACAGTCATGATACAACACAGAGATAGTTAAGATACAACAAAAATCATAACATAAAATATCTGGAGGCTAGTCCTCATCAGATGGAATCTCAATAGAAAATGGGGCACTAATCCTAGATCTAGGAACTAAAGCCTTAGGAGGTCCCTAGGCTAAGGCCCGGCAACTCCTAGTATGGCCAAAAGGTCATAGAAGGGGTATAACTCTAGAGGATCTAGTGGATGGAGGTGAAATCATCTCAGCTGGAGTAATGAAGTCCGGAGTAGAATCAACAACGTCAGCTGGAGGAAGATCTACTGGAGTAGCTGGAGGATCACGGCTGACAACCTCATATCCATCAGCGCCACCATCACTGTCACTATCACTATCACTGTCAACAATATCAGTAGCTCTGCCCTCACTCCCATCAGCACGGTCACCACCATCAACAGTATCATCAAGTCCATCCAGGTGGTCTTCGTCATCATCATCGTCGTCAGCAGGTGGGACTGCAGGAGCTACAGGAGGAAGGAGGGATCTAAGCATATCCTCAATGCGGGCGAATCTCGCCTCCATAGAGTGACGCAACTCAGCATGCTTTGAAGCTGTATGAGCTTTAAGGCTCTCCATCTCAATCCATAGCTGAGTCGTCCATACTCCAAGACCAATAAGCTCACTCCGCACCTCTACAAACTACTAGCAAGAGTGCTCCTCAAAAGATAATCCAGTGGTCGACAGAGGAGGTGTTGAAGGAGTAGCAGTAGGTGTCCCATGAAGGAGTAGCAGTAGGTGTCACAGGCTCTGCCTCAATTGGTGGAACAACAGGAGGAGGTGTACTGACTGGCCCTGATGGCCCTGCCTCTGCCTCTCGAATCTCATCCTCCTCATTTGGCTCCTGGCCAGACTCTCTCCGAACCCACTGACCTGCGACCAATCGATATCCCATGTAGTGTAGCGACCTATCGTCGTAGACGTCAGTATGTAGAATCTCCTTGGAGATCTCCCCCTCCAAAGGAACTCTACATGCTCTAAATAAATGGGTCAACGCCATACCATGTGGTAGACAGTGTCCTCGCTGTATCACTGCATCTCTCATCTGAACTAGCATCAAAGAGGGTATATCAACCTGAGTCCTCTGGATCAGACATACCATAAGCATCCTCTCTCTCTCAATGATGAAGTCGAAGTGCCCAGTCTTCGGAAGTAATATCCGAGCTATGATATGGTGCAGAAGGCGCATCTCCATAGATAGCTGGTTCGCGGTGACTACTGTCACTCCACGAATGTCCTCATGCTCAAGGATGCACCTGAAAGCTGCCTCTCTATCCTCCACAGAGAACACACTGATACCTCGATGAAAATTCTCCCATTCTCTGCTCAAAAGCTCCTCAGTCAAAGAAATTTCTACTCCCCTGACAGTAGTCCTCCATAGTAATCGGCGGCAATCCAAAGTGCCATAAAACTCCCTCACTAGATGGGGATGTACCTCTCCTGCATGGTATAAAAGGGTACTAATCCGGCATCTGTGAGTGTCCGCTGGATCTGGAAGTGCTGTCTGTTGAAGAACTCAAGATCTATCCGTCGTCCTGAAACTACAGCCTTCCCTGCCATCCTCTCTACAGGGGAACCTGGAGCAGCTGAACTACTGGCCTCTCCTGCATCATGTCTGGCCTTGGTCCTCCTCTCAGACCCATGTCCAATCCTACTCCTAACAGCTAATCTCTTTCTTGGACCCATCACGACAAGCTGAGCAAGAAGGGAAGAGGGTAAACAGACTAAAATGGGGACATGTTTCAATCAGGTTGAAAACTATAGATCGGCTATAGGTTAGGCTAAAAGAGACTAAGTTTTCCTAAAAGAGGGATACAGGTTTTAAGAGAAGCTAGAGCTTGTTTGAAAATCAGGGATAAAATCAAAATGATTTTCTCAAAAGCATGAAATCCAAGATTAAAAACACTTTCATCATGTAAAACACATTTATGAAAAGAGGGAAACTTAACTTAACAGAAAAACACACTTAGGTTAATACATTAATCCCAAAATGTAAAGTATATTTGTGTTTATAAATCATATAGAATATGTTTGGGTTACAAAGTTTATCAAAATATATACCATATATTTTATAAAACTAGTGAACTAGAACTAGTTGAAATATATAAAATAAACTAAACACATGGGATTAGGGTTAAAACTAAAGTACATTTGAGTTTTAGGTCAAAACAATCAAAATAGTGGAAATGGGGATAAAATACCATGAAAACAACACAAATACCCTTTCCATATGAATGAAAACCTGATAAATAGCTTAGAAATCTGAATTTTGAGTGAAACCCTTGAATATTTCGGCCAAAATCCAATCCAACAGTGAAATTAAGAAAAACGAATGGAATGTGTGAGGAATCGGTCAAAATCCATGGAAAATCCAAGGTAAAAACATTCAAACACGATTTCCTCCAAATGGAGTCTTAGAAACGATTCAAAACTCCGAAAAATCCATGTTATATGCATAAAAATGGATAGAAAATGAAAAACCTAGGGTTCACAATTTCAAAAAAATGAAAGAGAGAGAGGGATTACCTGATTTCAGTGGGGCAATGAGGGAAAGTGAAGATTTGGAAGGTAGAGGAGTTTTTGGGGACCACTGGAGCTCGAGAGAAAATGGGGGAAAGTAAAAATCAAAATCTCGGTTTGCTCTAAAAAAGATAGAATTTTTTGCGAGTGTCGACACTTGGAATTGCTCAAGTGTCGACACTTGGTCAGGTGTCGACACTTCACAAAATCCAAGTGTCGACGCTTGGCCAAGAAAATTTCAAAAAAAATCTGAAAAATTTTCAAAAAATCAAGGATGTTTTTAGAAGGTTTTGGGACTTAACACAAGTGATTTTTGAGTAAAAACAACTTGGGTAAGATAAAGTTTGAGAGAATTCTAGGAGAATGGATCAATGATACCTAACTCTCTTCTAATCAAGCTAAATCTCTCTTCACTCAAGGGTTTGGTAAACACATCAGCTAATTGATCATCAGTACATACAAATTCAAGTACCACATTAGAGTTTTGTACATGATCTCTTATGAAATGATGTCTTATTTTAATGTGTTTACTTCTTGAATGTTATATAGGATTCTTAGTTAGATTGATTGCACTAGTATTGTCACATCTTATGGATGTCTTAATTAGTTTAATGCCAAAATCTTCGAGTTGTTGTTTGATCCATAGAATTTGAGCACAACAGCTTCCAGCTACTATATATTCGGCTTCCGTCATAGATAGAGCAACTGAATTCTATTTCTTGCTACTCCATGAGATCAAATTTACTCCAAGAAACTGATAGGTTCCACTAGTATTTTTACGATCAAGTTTACACCCAGCAAAGTTAGCATCAAAATAAGCAATCAATTCAAATGAAGAATCCCTAGAGTACTAAAGACCAATTTCAATTGAGCCAGATAGATATTTATGTATGCGTTTAACAACCAAAAGATGAGACTCTTTAGGATTAGATTGATATCCAGCATACATACAAATACTAAACATGATATCTGGCCTATTGGTAGTAAGATATAATAATGAACCAATCATGCCACGATAAAGTTTTTGGTTTACAGATTTACCTGATTCATGTTTGTCAAGTCTACAAGAGGAGCTCATAGGTGTACCTAAAGGCTTAGTGTTCTCCATCCCAAACTTCTTTAGAATTTCTTTTGTGTAATTAGCTTGGTTGATGAAGATCCCCTCTTTGGTTTGCTTTATCTGGAGTCCGAGGAAAAAGTTAAGTTCTCCCATCATGCTCATCTCGAACTCACCCTGCATTAACTTTGCAAACTCTTGACAAAGAGATTCGTTAGTAGCATCGAATATGATATCATCTACATATATTTGTACTACTAAGAAATCATCATTCTTTTTCTTCAAAAATAAAGTTTTGTCAACATTACCTCCAGCAAAATTATTTTTGAGCAAGAAAGAACTTAAATGATCATACCAAGCTCTTGGAGCTTGTTTCAAATCATACAAAGCTTTATGAAGTTTAAAAACATGGTTTGAAAATTCATGATTTTCAAAACCAGGAGGTTGTTCAACATAAACTTCTTCTTCAATAAAGTCATTCAAAAATATACTTTTAACATCCATTTGAAATAATTTAAAATTCATAAAATAAGCAAAAGACAACAATAGCCTAATTGCCTCAAGTCTAGCTACAGGAGCAAAGGTTTCATCAAAATCAATCCCTTCCTCCTGATTGTATCCTTTGGCAACTAGCCTAGCCTTATTTCTTGTAATAATTCCATTTTCATCAAGTTTGTTTTTAAAAACTCATTTTGTGCCAGTAATTGAAACATTTGAAGGCCTATCTACTAAAGTCCAAACATTGTTTTTTTTAAATTGGTTAAGTTCGTCTTGCATAGCATTTATCCAATTACTATCATTTTCAGCTTCTTCAATAATTTTAGGTTTAATTTAAGAAACAAATGCAAAGTAATCTTAAATATTTCTAAGAGATGATTGAGTACTTACACCTTTAGATGGATCACCAATGATTAGTTCTTTTGGGTGTCCATGAGCATACCTCCATTCTTTGGGTAGTGGATCAACAGTAGATGTGTTTTCATCACCTTGTGCTTGATCTCCTTCAGTGTTTTGATCATCTTCTTATTCTTTGGTAGGCTCTTCATTGTTATTCACATCTTCAGTTTTCTTGGTACCTGTTTCATCAGAAAACACATCTTCTTTTCTAGAAGATTTTGATTAGATTCATCAAATACTACATGTATGGATTCTTCAATAACAAGTGTTCTTCTGTTGAAGACCCTATTGTAAGGGTTTTTGGTGACCAGGGCAGAAGCGTGGATTTCAAAAATTTATTATGAAACCACTACCAAACCCTTAACCCAAGTCCTCCTTACTATAGGAATTAAAACATACAAACATGCATATATAATATAAACTAGAGTTTAGGCACCAACCTGAACCGCTAGTATCCAATCCGATGAAGAAAATCCTGATTCAGCCTTCTTCTCCACCAGGCGCCCAAACGTTCGCCCTCCAACAGTGATCCACACGAAACTCGGACCAAGGAAGAACTCCTTCTTCAAGTTGCTTGGAGAAGCAGAACTCTTTCGACAGCCTTTGGTCTATTAACCACTATAGGACACCCTGTCCTAATGTAGGGCACTAAAGACACTCTCCTAAACTACTCTTGGTTTTAGGACAACCCTTCTCTAGGATCCCTTAGGCTTATATCCTAAAACAAAGCCTTGTCCTAGTAGAAAAGACCTTGTCTTAACAAAACAAGTCTTGTCTTAAAGAAAGGAGGGAGAGAGAGACACTCGGAATAGTACTTCGATGGAATTCTTATTTCAGACTCATTTCACCGCCCCCTATTTATAGATACAAGAGGGGCATGTAATATGTCCTCCCATCAACTTATCAGATATGATTTTTCAAGACCGAAGAGAAGTTATCTGGCTTGAAAAATCATATCTAATAAGCCCATTCATGCACTGAAGGGCTTATTCACATCCCTTCTTTTATTTGGACGAATTCTCACTTGCCACATGTCAATTACCAGTCCCTAGGAAGCCAAGAGGTGCCTCTTCAATCTCCAAATATCGGAGATTATGAAGAGTCCTGATAGCATAAGGACTTCCATCAGAACCGCGCGCCACATGAAGATTTGCGACTCTTCATGCACCTCGCGTGCCATCCTTCTTCCACGCAAATTTCAAAGAATGTTGACCAGTTAAAATATAGGCAATATGGGTGTCATTGGAAAGAGCATAAAATTTTCTTTTTGACCATATAAATTATATTCAAATCAGAGATCTATAGCTCATTCTGTGCCCTTTTAAAGTTAAGGTATCATTTAGGTACCAAGAGTCCCATGCCATTGGGACTCTTTATGTATGGCACCTAAAATACTCTTAAATCTAAATTAAAATCAGATTTAGCTCTGATTAGGCTAGCCCCATTTAGGACTCAACCTAATTTAGGTTTTTCATAATTAGGTTAGCTCAATTAGCAAGCAACCGGACCCAATCCAATTGGGTTAGGAATTTGGTTAGCCTACATATGCTAGTATGTAATCCGGCTAACCAATTAGGATCCCATGATCCTAATTAAATCATGAATGACTTCCTTGGCCATGTCTCTATTGTGTGTGACCCATTGGGTTTCATATCTAGCCAGCAGTAGTTTTAGGTTTGAGCCGATTTGATCCGATCGAACCTGATTGACCTAATTAGGTCAAATTGGCTCACCTAATTGTCCAATTCGAATCACACATCAAATTGACTCATGAAACCAAATCAATTGGTTCATGAAGACCTATAAGACAAGATTGATGTCTAGCAACATGTCATGCCTACCCGGAAGATGAGAAATTTTGGTGGATTTACCAAAATACCCTTTAGTGGTGAGTTACCAGGCAATTCAGTCCTTCGATCTACTTGCACCCTGAATATGACTATGGATATGGATACTTGTCAAATCTAATTTCATATTCATTCCTTGCTCAATTTGATAATGATGATTCATTAATGAACCATTAGAAACTATTTCTAATGTTCATACTTTGATCAAAGATTTCCCGAATCTTCATTTGATTGAAATCACTGGATGTGCTTCCCTCTTACTAGGGTTGATCGATTCCTTTTTGACCTACTCACAACCTTCATATGCAATCCACCATACCCAGTATCACCTCATGCATGACTCAGTGTCATGATTGAGTGTGAACCAAAGTATGGATTCATGCATACAAGGTACCATGGCAGTCTCAGGTCAAAAGACCACATGCACTACTCCCACTATGAGAACTATCTATTGACAAACAGATAAGGTTCTATTAGATGTTCTCAAGCTGGATCCATTCAGTGAACTCATTCTCTAATGAGCACCGACATCCTAGTATTAGTGTCAAACACAAGTGACTGTGAGATCAGTCACCCTCTTCACCAAGCATACATAGGATGTGCTGGTCTTACCAAAAATATTGATCCCCTACTCAATATCCAATCGACCAGGAATATCTAGATTAGGGTTTTAAGGCTTTAGGTCTCACTGATATGATCTCATCATAACCCTAGAACCATAGCCTTAATCTATGGGGTTCATCATATCTTAATAAAATTAATAAGACAGTGTATGATAAAAATAAAATGCCTTTATTAATTGATAATGTCAATACACTGGTTTGGGATACAAAAGAAAATTCCATCGAAATACAATATTTCAATTGGCCTTTAGGGCAAAATCCTTTCACCTGTATGCCTTGCTAGATGCAGAGTAGCCTAGAAAGACACCCTCATCTGATTTGGCATCAAATTTGCTTAAGTTGTCTTTACCATTGTTTAAGATGAAATAACGGCATCCAAAAACATGAAAATATTGAATTGAAGGTTTTCTTCCCTTCCAAAGCTCATACGTGTTTTCTTTAAAATCTGTTGGATTAAAACATGGTTCAAAATATAGCATGCAATATTTATGGCTTCCGCCCAAAAATATCTAGGTAGGTCATTTTCATAAAGCATGGTGCATGCTATTTCTTCAAGAGTTCTATTTTTCCTTTCTACCATCCCATTTTGTTGAGGTGTCCTAGGTGCTGAAAAATTATGATGAATGCCATTTTCAATACAGAATTTGTCAAAATCAGAATTTTTGAAATTTGGTTCCATGGTCACTTCTCAAAGATACAATTGAAACACCTTTTTCATTTGAAACTCTTTTATGAAATCTAATGAATTCAGAAAACGTTTCATTCTTGTATGCTAAAAACATGATCCATGTAAAACATGAGAAATCATCTACAATAACTAGACCGTACTTCTTACCTCCCAAACTAGATGTTCTAGTTGACCCAAAGAGGTCCATATGAAGCAACTCTAAGGGTCTAGATGTAAAGATTACTCCTTTTGATTTAAAAAATGATTTGGTTTGTTTTCCGAGCTGGCAAGCATTACAAATCTTATCATTTTTAAAACTAATTTTTGGTAAGTCCTTTATCAAATTCTTTTTGCCAAGTTTTGAAATCAAATGCATACTGGCATGTCCTAGCCTACGATGCCAAAGCCAACTAGTTTCATTGATCATAGCTTCCTTTGCCACTAGGCATTGACCATTTTGAACAGGAAGATCATCAAGATCAACCATATAAATATTGCCATACTTATGACCAATAAACTTGATGCCATTGTCATCTAAGCTAGAAACAATACACAAAGAAGATTTGAAAACAACCTTGAAATATTTGTCACAAAATTGACTAATGCTAAGCAAGTTATGTTTCAGTCCATCAACATACAATACATTATCAATGTAAGTAGAAGGGATGATATGGACTTTACTAATTCCTACAATTTTGCCTTTTCCATTATCACCAAATGTTACATTACCACCATTTTGATATACGAGTGATGAGAACTGCTCAACATCTCCGGTCATATGCCTTGAGCAACCGCTATCGAGGTACCACATTTTTTTCTTATTGGTTGCAAGGCATACCTGTAATAAAAATCAGGTGGAGACTTTAGGTACCCAAGTCGTCTTGCATTCTTTCAGGTTAGTGGTAAAGGTTCCTTTTGGAACCCATATTTTCTTAACATTACTCAATTTTCTCTTATTGCACAAGTAAGATTTATGTCCTATAGTACCACAAACATAACAAGTAATGGATGATGATATAGGCATAAAGAAGTTTTTAAAAAATTTTTGTTTCTTTTGAGTTCTAAAACCTAAACCAGCTTTATCAAAAATAGCTCTTTGATTATTTAAAAGCATATTTAATTTTTCAAAACTGCATGTAAATTTATCAACAAAAGGTTTCAACTTTTCAATTTCTTCTTTATATCTTTTGTTTTCATCTAAAATTTCTTTGTTCTGTTTTGAAAGATTTTTATTTGATGCAGAAAAGTTTTTCTTTTTCAAAACTTCCTTTTCTTTTTCAAGAACAATAACCTTATCATTTAACTTTTTATTTTGAAGAAGTAGGCAATCATTTTCATTTGAAAACTTATAAATATCTTTGACTAAATCCAGATGTTGCCTTTTTAGATCTTTATGTTTTGAATTTAGTTTTTGAAATTCTATAACTAACTCATCAAAAACTTCATGTAGTTCATCAAATATAAATTCAATTTCGGTTTCAGACTGTACCTCATCATGATCCACCATCAAACAGAAGTTTGCGACTTCTTGCTATTCTTCTTCGGAGCTGGAGTCTTCGCTGTCACTCCAGGTTACCACATGGCCTTCTTTCTCAGTTTTCTTCTGCTTTTCTTAAGTAAGGGGCAGTCCATCTTGAAGTGGCCCAATTTTTTGCATTCGAAGCACGTGGACTGCTCCTTCTCTTTCTCCTTTTCTTTCTCTTTGCTTGGCTCACCTTTCAGAGGCTTTTTCTTGAAGTTGTATTTCTTCTTCCTCATGAACTTTCTAAACTTTCTTGCCAATAGAGCCATCTCATCTTCTTCATCTTCTTCTTCGGATTCATTACTTGACTCTTCTTTTGCAGTGGATTTGAAAGCAATCACTTTCTTCTTCTTGTCGACATCTACGTTCTTTTGTTTTAAAGAAAGCTCATTGATGCGGGACTAACTAGATGCTAGGATGATGAAGGTGAATTTTTTTCTTTTATGATTTTTAGGATTTTAATGAAGTTAAGGATTTTCGAAGAGAAGAGAGAATAGATCTAGGGTTCTATAGTAATAAGAACTTCAACTAGCAAGTAAGCTCCTAAACAGGATAAGGAGAGGACCCCGGGATTGAGAAACCCCGTAGGACTTAGCTCTCGAATCAATACCTACTTAGGAGTTAGGGTGCCAAACCTCAAAAGATCTGAAGCACCCAATGCCGAGTTCACTCGCTCTTATGGATGCGGCCTAGATGATCGAGCCTTCAACCCCGCGGATGCGCCGGCTTGCTGTCCGAAGGTCACGAAGGCAAGGAAAACCGACTTCGTGTTCGTGGCACCTGGAAGACTTGCGAGCATTCAATAGAAGAGTTAGGATTCAACCAAAAAGAAAGCAAGAAATGAAGAAATGAGAGTTGATGTGGTGGTGGATGTAGTTCTTCTTGCTAGGCACCCGGTTGGATAATCCCGATGGACTCTGAACTTGAAGTTGGAGGATAGATTTATGAAAGAGATAGTAACTCGAGACCTCACACCTCTCGATGCTCGAAGGCGAAGGCGCTCCCTCATGGAGATCGACATTCTTAAGGAACGAAAACAACTAAAAGAGAATGGCTCTCAAATCTTCTTTTTTCATTCATCATCATTAGCATTACGAGGGAGGGGTGAGGCCCTTTATATAGGCACCTTAAGACTCATTCAAAATTTGAATGAAAAATATTACAAGTCTTCGTGAAGATGGTGCCATAAAATTAGATTTTTCTCCATGGAATCCTCTCTTGGTCGACCTTGAAATGGTGGAGTGCTTGATTTGGGAGAGTGAGGTGGGGAGCATGTCTTCAAGAATCATGGGCACCCACTTGATCATTGCTTCTTTCCTTGACCATCCAAGCTTTTATGGAGAAAGGCTTGATATGGGGGCATGAAGCATGGATCTTGTCTTGGCGCCTTTGGACTTTTGAATTTCTTCCATGGTTAATCAAACACTTTAGGAAGAAGGTGTGATATTGGGGCTTGAAGCAAGGGACATGTCTTCACAAATCTTCAACTCCCATTGACCTTCCTTTTTCTCCTAGCCTTCTTTGGGAGAAAACTTGATAGGGGGAGGGAAGGGAGGCTTGGATCAAGAGATTTTGTCCATATGGCTTGATGGTGTCCAAGAAATCTGTACTTCCTCTTGATTGGAGGCTTGGGTCAAGGGATGGTGTCCACTTGGGTTGATGGTATCCAAAATTTTGCATTTCTTCTTGATTTGGGCCGCCCACTTATCATGATGATGTGGTGCCACATGGGATGGGTGAGGTGGTGCTCAAGGGCTGAGGTGGCATCCTTCAAGGCATGGGAAATGGCTTGACCCATTAATAATTGGACTATACTCAATGACCACTCCTTCAAATAGGCTTGGACCCAATCTTCCAGTAGACTCGGACTAGAACCAATTTAGCTAAGTACAGGACCCATTGACCCAACTTGACCAAATTGGTCAATGTACAAGACTAAAACAAAAGCAATTAAAACTAAATTCATGACTAAAAAAAAAATACAATGCTTTAGGCTTGAAGCCTTATTACAGGACCCAAAAATTGAAACCATAATCAGAGGTCTGGTACCCACACCACTCATAAGTCATTAATGAGCCTAATAATTGCTCGAGGGGTAGAGTGTTGACATCCTTGGCTTCCTCTATAGCCGTTACCTTGGCATCCCATGAAGCTGGAAGAGATCTGAGAAGTTTGTTTATAAGTTCACCGTTAGATATAATCTTTCGTAAGCTTCTCATGCCATTCATAATATTTGTGAACCTAGTATACATCTCACTTATAGATTTAGTAGGTTCAATCTTAAACATTTCATGTATGTGAATGAGAATGTTAACCTTAGTTGTTTTTACTTAGTGTGTACTCTTATGGGTAACCTTAAGTGTGTCCCAAATCTCCTTAGCAGAGAGACAGTTAGAGATTCTATTGAATTCACTCAGATTAAGAGAGCAAAACAATAAATTTATAGCCTTTGCATTAAACTCTATTTGCTTAATGTCATTCTCATCCCAGTCATCTTTCATTTTTGGAGTGAGAATGCCATTAACCAACATAGTAGGCTGATGAGGACCTTTTATGATTGTCCTCCAAAGATTATAATCAATTGCTTGAATGAATATATGCATGCGTGTTTTCTAATACGTGTAATTCGTGCCATTAAAAAGTGGGGGATGGTTTGAAGCTTGACCTTCAACAACACTCATTCCAATTGGGACTGCCATGATTTTTTACTCAAGATCCTTGGACCTATAAGAGAGTACCGGTGCTCTGATACCACTTGTTGCCCAGAAATGGAGTCCAAGAGGGGGGTGAATTAGGATTTTTAAAAAATTTAAAGCAATAATGTGCAGGCCTTGTGGTGTTTGTGAGTAATTAAATTGATGCACTAGATTATATGCAGTGGAAAGCAATAAAAGAGCAAAAGATAGAAGAGATAATCATACACAAATACAAGATTTATAGTGGTTCGGTGCAAACCTAGCATCTACATCCACTCCCCAAGCCATCCTTGAAAATTCCACTATAATCTCTCCAAGATTACAGCCAACTTGTTTTTCAAAAGGCTCACAAGTCAAAACAAATGTTGGTTTTATCACCTAGGCTTACCAACAAACCTTTATACTTGGTTTGTCTTCGGGCTCACAAGTCAACCCTAGTTTGTTTTATCCCTTTGGCTCACCAACAAACCACAACAACCTTCTTTCAAGACACCCTTGAAAGCACGGTCAAATCACAAGAGAATTTTAAATATATAATTTAAATAAATAAAACAAACTCTATTCAAGAGTAGAATGGAAGCTTTGAGGCTCTAATTTGATGCTTGTCTTGTCTTCTCCTTGGAATATTTTTCAATCTCTCTTTTTGGATTGTTGAAAGGATAAGCTTGTAGGCTTTTCAGGAAATCATTCTTTAAATGGCTCTTGAAGTGAAGTTCTTGAAGGAATATTGGCTTTTGAGCTTTCAATGGACTTCAATGCCTCAAGAATAAGTTTGGTGAAGCTTAAATACAAAGAAAAACTTCCAAAAAATGGTTTGTAACCATTGGAGCTTCGAATCTAGCCGTTGTGAGCTTGAAAAGATGTTTCTGCAACTCAGAAAAATAGATCTGTTAGGGCTGTCAGAATCTGAGTGTTGACACTTGGTTTGTCAGGTGTTGACACTTGGCTATCAGGTGTCGACACTTGACTTCCAGATATCGATACTTGAACTTTCAAGTGTCAACACTTGATTCAAGGTATCGATACTTGATACAAAAGCACTCTTTTGGCCATATTCTGAATTTTCAAAAAGTCTCAGGCCTTGAGTCGATACTTGGAAACTTAAGTGTCGACACTAAAATTCTGGGTGTCGACACTTGACATGTCAAGGAGTTTTTCTGCATGCCAAGAGATGAAGTGTCGACACTTGACTTTCCAGGTATCGATACTTGGTTCTGCAAAATTCATAATTAAGTACAATTCAAACCAAAAATACAAGTGTTGAATATGAAATTTAAATTCAATGTAAATAAGCAATAAATGAACTCGTTTAGCCCTTTTTTGCATGGAAAAGACTCCTCAAATTATGAAATATGCTTCATGCCACAGCATGCCATGATACTTTAATTTTGAGAATTTAAGATGCTTGTTTCCTGAAAATTCATAACTAGAAATAAGCATTAGTATATAATATGTACTCAACGTTTTGTTATTCATCAAAATCACTAGGTAGAGCCAACATCAACCAACCTGGAGATGAAGCAGCTGAGAGAGGCTATTCAGCCTGTGAGTTCCTGCACTTGCTTCTTGTTGGTCGGATGCCCCATATCGATGACGGCCTTGATCTTATTAGGGTTGACCTTAATTCCTCTCTGCATGACCAGGAAGCTAAGGAATTTTTGAAGGTTACCCCAAAGATGCACTTGGTGGGGTATAGCTTCATCCGATGACGCCGTAAGGTGTCAAAGGATTCTTGCAGATTCTTGATGTGGTCAGCTGTTCGGAGGCTCTTAATTATCATGTCATCAATATACGCCTCCATATTTCTTTCAAGTTGTCCCTCAAAGACCCTGTTGATCAGTCTTTGGAAGGTAGCTCCGGCGTTCTTTAGGTCGAAGGGCATCATTTTATAGCAGTACAGTCCTTTATCAGTGATAAAGGATGTCTTCTCCTCATCCTTCGGATGCATCCTAATTTGGTGGTAGCCGAAGAAGGCATCCATGAAGCTCAGAAGCTGATGATCGGCTATGGCATCCACCAGCTGGTCAATCTTTGACAAGAAAAAGTTGTCATTTAGACAGGCTTTGTTGAGGTCGGTGTAGTCCACGCATATCCTCCATTTTCCATTAGCTTTCCTTACCATCATAACATTTACCAGCTAGTCGGGATAATGGGCCTCTCTGATGAAGCCGACATCAGAGAGTTTCTTAATCTCCTCATCAATTGCTTTCTGTCTCTCGGGGGCGAAGCTTCTCTTCTTTTGCCTAACAGGTTTATAAGTTGGGTCCACCTTCAGCTGGTGGGTTATAATCTTCGACGGAATGCCTGGCATGTCGGATGCTGACCAAGCGAAGACATCGGCAATGTCCCGTAAAAAGCTGATCAGTTCTGACTTGGCCTCTTCATTGAGTGTGCTTCCGATCTACAGGACTTTAGTAGGATCATCCTCCCGAAGAGGTACAAATAGGATCTTCTCGGTCGGTTGTCCGCAGCAGTTGGCTTCGGCTCTAGGATCAAGCTGTTCCAAGATGGAATGGTCCCCTAACTGCTTATCTTGGATGGTCAAACATTGCTTGGCTATCATACGGTCTGCCCTCATCACTCCGACCCCATTCCGGGTTGGAAACTTCGCCAGCATGTGGTAAGTGGATACAATGGCCCGAAATTTGTTAAGTGCTGGCTGCCCCAAGATGGCATTGTAGGTCGAGGTTGTACGTACGACCATAAAGTTGATAGGGAGAGTTTTTTGATAAGGCTCCGACCCGATTGTAATGGGTAGAATTATCTCTCCTTCTATCCCGACGGAGTTTTCTCCGAGCCCCATTAACGTCATTGGAGATTCTTGCAGTCTGGATCTAGACAGGTTCATCCTGACAAAAGCGTCATACAACAAAATCTTCGTGGAGCTTCCATTATCTATGAGGATCCTTTTTACATCATAGTTGGCAATTACTATCGATACAACCACAGGCTCATTCCCAGAGTACTGGGGTTCCAGGAGGTCTTCGTTGGAGAAGCTAATTACATTAGAACCCCTAGACCTCTTCATAATGTCCTGGTCTTCTTCATACCTCCAAAAGGACCGGTGATAGAGCATGCCAACATTTCCATCGGTCGGAGATTGGGCAGCTCTATTTTCTCTGGGGGGTCTCTGGCAGTGGATGTTTCAGCCCGACTCCTCTGTGGTCGGACATACTTGTGCAGGTACCCCCACCTGATCAAGTCCTCGATTGTATCTTTCAGTTGGAGGCAGTCTTCAGTACTGTGCCCGTGGATGCGGTGTTGGGAATTGTGTCCCAAAGCCAATCGCCTGGGTTGTAGGCGGTTGTGCTAAGTATTGTACTCATTTTATGAATTAATAAAATAATATTTTTGGCAGCTCATCACATACTTAATTTTCCTGAAATGAACTCTTTCAATGTGATGAAGTCCTTAGGACTACACTGACGTCGATACTGAGAGGATGTATCGAGTGGTCCTTAAACCTAGTTCACAACCAAAGGATATATTGTAATGGACAGTAATATATCAAGTATAGGTTATTGTAGTTCACATCGTTTGGTTATCCTCTTGACCAAATAAGTGTGGTGACACTGATGTGATCTACAAGTGGGATATGTGATATCTTGTTGAACGTGACTCCGTGCAGCCCCTTTCTGCCAAAGGGATACTCACGATTGGATATGGGTATATGTGTCCCTCTGACTTGAGGTCATCAAGGTAGCTTGCAAGCAACTCCCTGTGCTTTGGTGCCGGACAACCTGGATTTTTAATCCGGTGATGAAAGATTTCTAGGTACAGGCAAGTACTTGTGGAGCAGTGATGGACCAAGATGGAATTGACCTGTCCAAACAGTTTGGATTGAATGTCTCGCAGTATGTCAATTTAGCAAATCCTCGGCCGGGGTAGTCCTAGAGAAGAGTCACTGGGCTTGCGAGGTTGAGACACGTTGTCGACTGACTCAGTCTGGGTTGGCAGCCCAATCTCAGTCGTCCTGAGCATTAGAGGTCAAAAGGATAAATTATACGGTAACCATATACCAGAGGTTTGATAGTTTGCTCCCGCATCTTCGACCTATCCGGATGCCGGGACCCATTGCTAGATAGTTTCCTGTGCTGGTACTAGAAATTGTTCTAGCGCTATCGTTTAGGTTCGAACCAATGAGGTCACACACCACAGAGGATAACTCTCTGATCCAGAAACTGATTACGATTGGGAATCGTCTCGATTTTATGGTCACAGTATTTTTTTAGCACTCTTTTTCCCGTCTTGCCCTTGTCTACGTCAACCAGAAATTGTTCCGGGTTGACCAACACTGCGCCAGGATTTTTTTTGAATCAGTTTTGAACTGATTCGGAGCTTGTTTCGGCCTTCCATTGGTTGTGAACCAATTTTTCCCTTGAACCAAATTTTGAACCGGTTCAATTGGATTGAACCAATTGGTTTAAATGGGAATGGACCGGTTTTATTTGGACTGATATTTTTTTCTCCCTTGTGACCGTTTACACGGTCTTTTTCCTTACGCTGGGAGTGGAATTCCTAGCTTCATATGAAGCCGAACGTCCCAAGTTTTTGACACCGGTTGGGCGTCCCTTCCTCTCGTCCTCCCTTCCATTAACCTTGTTAATTGCTGGTTAATGGGGTAATGGCAACTGCTGCCTCTTCCTCTCCCTGTCTCTCCACCTCCCTCTCTCCCTCTGTTGCCTATTTATACCATCCTAAGTTCCCTGTTTCATGAGATGAGTTTCAGCCATGAAGAACCTGAAACTTTACCTGCTATTCCATTTTTGGGAGAGGTTGAGAGATCCCCAGATTGAGAGCTTACACTCTCCTCTTATAGGCTGGGTTTTGGAGGGTGAGAGGGAGAGCTTCAAGGTCCTTATCATTGTCCCATTGAGTGCTCTAATCCCTGAACTGCAGCAAAACTTTGTTGCTGCCGTTCACTGTGGCCGAATCAACTTCCAGCAGCTAGCACCGCATGTGGAGTGGGATCTGAGAGCCCCGGGCGTGTCTTCCCTCTAGAGGGAGTATCCCTCTACTCCTGGGAACAAGCCACGCGACCCGGATTTGCTGCTGTTGCTCCAAACGCCAAGAAGATTGCTACTGGTTTTCTGCAACCAGAAATTCTGGCAGCAGAGTTTGCCGAATTTCTATAATTTTTGGCTAAGTTTTTCTTGCAGGTTTTAATTGGAGATCGAAGAGCACTTGTCCAAGTTACCGCTGCTCGAATTTGGGAGCAAAGAGAGGTCCGGAAGTCATCGTTCCGGCGACGTTTTTCAACCCCAAAACAGAGTTTTCTGCAGCCCAAGGAGGAAGACGACTGAATAACTTTATTCCAGTTATTCCAGCCTATTCCAGGTTAATCCTAGGGTTATTCCAGCCGGAATAAGGTATGAAAAAATTATTTTTTTTATCATGCATGATTTGAATTTTTAATTCAAATATTTTGTAAATATTTTATATTATCCTACATGCCTAATTGCAACTAGAATTAGATTAGTTTCTAGGCGGAGCATTTTTCCGTTGCGTGGATTTTTTTTTAAAATGTTTTAAAATCCCCTGTGCTCCCGTGCCCTTTTGCATGCCTAGTGTAGGTTCATGTCAAACCTCATGCACCTGTTTCTTTCAATAGTATCAGAGCCAGGTTGCATGTGTAATCTGATCTAGTATGCATGTTTATTAGATTAAAATTGGTTTAATCTAATTTGTGTCCAAATTTCTTTTTGGAACCTAGTTGAGACCTTCACCATGACCGTGTGTCTTTGACACGATGCGGATCGTCTGTGTTGGCCTTTTCAGAAGGATCCTTAAAAATATTAAAATTAAAATTAAAAATTATTTTAATTTAAGTGATACATGTTTTTAGGCATGTTTAATATGAATATAAAATATGTGTAAAATATCTTGATGCATGATTTTTTGTTTATGTAAAATTGTTTTACATAGAGACTTAATTAAAAATTATTTTAATTAAGAGTTTGGCTTATTAAAAAAATTTTAGGTTTATGAAACCTAATCAAAATTTGCATAAGCCATTTTGGGTTAATTGGGTTAGCTGACTAGTTGGGTCCATAACTGGGTTAGACCTAAGTTTAGTTGAACCGGATTACAAGAAGATTAAACAAAAGTTGTTTAAGGCCTTTCTTTAGAATTATCTAATAGTTAGATTAGTTGATCCGTTCATCTAAAATGGATCCAATTAGTGGCTCAGTGGATGCCCGAGTCTTTAGGCTAGTCTGATCGAGTCTGGTAAACCGACTGGTGTCGAGGTAGGTTTGGCATTGTGATCATGGCTGTATGAGGCTACCTCTTTCCTGGCCAACTTGGTTGGTGTCTAGGAAAGATGGTTAATGACGGATACTCACCCATGATCTCACCTACCTGGCTAGTCGAGCCGACCAGAACTGATTGGAAAAGCTCAATGACTCGAGTTAACCCATGTCACCCAGGTTGATCGGTCTGACTGATCTATAGGTGCACATGGATCGTTTGTTAATTCGAATCAACCCTCCTGGAATCTGATTGATTCAGTGGAAGGATGATCCATGTCCTTGTCTTTTTTCTCTGTCACAACTAAAAATTCTCTAAAATTATTAGGTCCTTAAAAAGACTAAGTCAAGGTGTTGACAATATCTTTGCCTCCCATTAAGTCGGCTAGAAATGTGTCTACTAGCTTGGTGTGCATCGGCAGTTCCAAAGAATGGGTGTACATCCGGCGACTGGAATTTCTATCTGATCGATGATGGTTCAGTGCAACCTCCTTAACGGGACCAGGTGGGCCGGCCATAGTCGGGCTTGGTCTTTAGTTAGCTAGAAGCATTGGATTTGTCATTTTAATGGTTGGACCTAACTAGAGACCCGCAATAGGAGGCCCCTAGGTCGATTGGGGTACTCTCTGGGGCAAAATAAAATACTGGAAATTGTTTAGGGAAATAATTGGTTTACGAACCTACCTTTAGGCTCGTATGGGTGAGCCGGCCATAGTCGGGCTCATGCGAGGCCTATTGGATTTCAGTACCCACTTGAAAAGGCATGTTTTCATGGATTGGAGTTAGAGGCTACCGATCTGAAAAATTAATGGGAGAAACCTTTAGACTAAAGTCCAAGTCTTTTGGTTAAGTTATTAATTCATAAACTAATTTGGTCTTATTTTCTTTTCAGATGTCTTCAAATTTATCGCTCCGATCACTTCTCGATAACGAGAAGTTAAAGGGTCACAACTTCGATAGTTGGTATCGAAGGTTGAGAATTGTTCTGGAGCATGAACGGATCCTTTATGTGATAACAGATCCGGCACCTGAAATCTCTCCCACAAATGCACGGAGTGCGGTCAGAGACGCTTATCTGAAGTGGGTCTCTGATCGGACTACTATCCATTGCATCATGTTAGCGTCGATGAACGACAAGTTCAGTCGCAAATTCGAGGAAGCCCAACCTGATGAAATCCTTCAAAAGTTGAAGGAATCCTTCGGCACCCCGGATGATGTAGAACGGTACAAAGTGTCTTGTGCCATCTACAACTCCAAGATGCCGAATGGTGGTTCAGTCACTGATCATGTATTGTACATGATCGAGCTGATTGAAAAGTTGGACAAACTCGGATGCCCCTTGCACGAGCAGCTCGGCAAGGATGCGATCCTGAATTCTCTTCCCTCCTCCTATCTTGATTTTCTCGATCATTATAGAATGAACAAGTCTACAGTTAACTACCATGGTCTTTTGGGGTTACTGCAGACTTTTGAGAAAGACCACCAACTGAATAAGGGGGTGGTGAATTTAGTGGGAGAAAGTAGAGGTCGTCGTCCCTTTAAGAAAGGGAAGAAGAAAACAAATAAAAAGGGAAAGAAGGTGCAGAATGCTCCTGGCCCTAGTCAGACCAGGAAGTATAAAGTTGATTAGTCTTCTGCAGAGTACTTCTACTACAAGAAGAAGGGACACTGGAAGAGGAATTGTCCTCTTTACATTGCGTCCCTTGATCCGAACAGGCCGAGGAAGCAGAAGTCTGCTGAACAAGGTATTTATATGATAAAACCTTATAATTACTCAATTGTTGATACTGCTAACTGGGTATTGGATACTGGCAGTCCAATTCATGTTTGTAATTCGTTACAGGGACTTCAAGTTAGCAGAAGATTTGAAGATGGAGAACAGTTTCTGAGCATCGGGAATGGAAATCGTGTTCCAGTACTGGCGATCGGAGTCCTGCGTCTTGTCTTTGAGTCTTGTACTGTCAAACTAGTCGACTGTCACTATTGTCCTAGTTTCATTATGTGCATAATCTCTGTAGGCCTTTTGGCCAATTGTGGTTTTGAACTTTCAATAAAGGGAGATTTTTGCAATGTTATTTTGAATAACTCTCTGATAATGAAAGCTAGATTAAATAATGGCATATATGTACTATCAAGGCCTGTTAATGTGATGTACACTTCTAGCAAATGCCCAAGGTTAGATAATGTCAACGATTTGTATCTTTAGCACTGTAGGCTAGGTCATATTAACCAAAATAGGATAAATAAGATGCGAGGAGATGGACTCCTCGAGGTCAGTGATTTTGAATCACTGCCCACTTATGAATCCTGTTTACTTGGTAAAATGACCAAATCACCTTTTACTGGAAAAGGTGAACGAGCTACAGAACTTCTAAGTCTAATACATACTGATGTATGTGCCGATGACAGTTAGTGCCAGAGGAGGATACAAATATTTCATTACTTTTACAGACGACTTTTCGAGGTTCGGTTATGTCTTTCTAATGAGACATAAGTCTGAGTCATTTGAAATGTTCAAACGATACCGTAATGAAGTAGAAAAGCAAACTGGAAAAAGTATTAAAACTCATCGATCTGATCGAGGTAGTGAATACTTATCTGGTGATTTTTTGACATATCTTGAGGAGAATAGAATTCTCTCTCAGTGGACTCCTCCAGGAATACCACAGTTGAATGGTGTGTCTGAAAGGGGAATTGAACCTTGTTGGACATGGTTCGATCCATGATGGGTTTTGCAACTCTGCCGCTATCCTTTTGGGGATATGCACTTCAGACAGCCTGTTACTTATTAAATGACGTTCCAAGTAAGTCTGTTGTCTCCACTCCGTATGAGATGTGGACTGGACGTAAACCCTCAATCTCATACCTTCGGGTCTGGGGTTGTCCGGCTTACGTAAAGCGTTTAGACTCAGACAAACTTGGTCCTAGGTTTGACCGATGTTTATTCATTGGTTATCCTAAGGAAACCAAAGGGTATTTCTTCTATTTGGAGAATGAACAAAAGGTGTTCATTGCTCTTAGAGCTATCTTTTTTGAAAAGGAGTTCCTTGGAGAAGGAACTATAGCCTCTAAGGCTGAACTTGATGAAGTTCAGCCAATAGAAGAACCTACATACTCTAAGGACATCGTAGAACCAGCTGTGATTGAATCACACCCAGAACCCATTAAGAGATCTGGTAGAATACCACGTCACCCGGACAGATACTACGGTTTCTTAGTCTGGGACGGCGATCCAATTGAGCTCGATGAGAACAATGAGGATCCGATCACCTATATGGATGCACTTCAGAGATCTGACTCTGAGGCATGGCTTGGAGCCATGCGATCCGAAATGGAGTCCATGGAAATCAACAATGTTTGGACATTGGTTGATCCGCCTGAAGGAATAAAACCCATTGGGTGTAAATGGATCTTCAAGAGGAAAAGGGGCGCAGATGGGAAGGTAGAGACCTATAAAGCCCGTCTGGTTGCCAAGGGGTATCGTCAGCGATATGGTATCGATTATGACGAGACTTTCTTTCCTGTGGCAATGCTCAAGTCCATTCGGATCATACTTGCTTTGGCAGCATATTTTGATTATGAGATATGACAGATGGATGTTCGAACCGCTTTTCTGAATGGGGAGCTGGAAGAAGAGATGTATATGATACAGCCTAAAGGGTTCACATCCATAGATGAATCAAAAGTATGCAAGTTGCAGAGGTCCATCTATGGACTCAAGCAAGCGTCTCGAAGTTGGAACTTACAGTTTGATAGGTGTATCAAATCGTATGGCTTCGTTAAGAACGGAGAAGAACCGTGCATCTATAAATGGGTTAATGGTTCTGTGATCGTATTCCTAGTACTGTATGTTGACGACATTCTCTTAATCAGGAATGATGTCGCAGCATTACAAGGAATAAAGGTCTGGTTATCATCTCAGTTCTCCATGAAGGACTTAGGTGAAGCTTCTTACATACTAGGTATGAAGATCTATAGAGATAGATCTAAGAAGCTTTTGGGACTGTCCCAGTCTACGTACATTGACACTGTGTTGAAACGGTTCAGCATTGAAAATTCCAAGAAAGGCTATCTTCCGATAGGTTCTGGAATTACTCTTTCCAAGAAGGATTGTGCGACAACTTCTGAGGAAAAAGAGCGCATGAGTAGAGTACCTTATGCTTCTGCAGTAGGCTCTATCATGTATGCTATGACTTGTACTAGACCAGACATGGCATACTCACTAGGAGTAGTGAGCAGATACCAGTCTGACCCAGGTGAGGTGCAGTGGAAGGTGGTTAAGTCCATCCTTAAGTATTTAAGAAATACTAAAGATCAATGGCTGATTTATGGAGAACCTGACTTGAAACTTGTGGGGTACTCTGACTCCAGTTTCCAGTCAGATAGAGATGATAGCAAGAGTGTGTCAGGGTTTGTTTTTATCCTGAATGGAGGAGCGATCTGCTGGAAAAGTTCTAAGCAGGCAATTGTTGCAGACTCGGTATGCGAAGCAGAATACATTGCAGCATCAGATACGGCAAAGGAAGCTGTGTGGTTGCGGAAGTTCCTTGGAGAGCTAGGGGTGGCACCTTCCCTAGATGGTCCTGTTCCGATGTACTGTGACAGTACTGGAGCCATTGCTCAAGCTAAGGAGCTGAAAGCTCATCACCGCACCAAACACATTTTGCGGCGCTACCACCTCATACGAGAGATCGTGGAACGAGGCGACATCAATCTTCTGAAGATCGATGGAAAAGAAAATCTGGTCGACCCCTTCACTAAAGCCCTCGGAATAAAAGAGTTCGACTATTGTAAATGGGAAATGGGTATTAGATACTCTTCTGATTGGCTTTAGTACAAGTGGGAGTTGTTGGGAATTGTGTCCCAAAGCCAATCGCCTGGGTTGTAGGCAGTTGTGCTAAGTATTGTACTCATTTTATGAATTAATAAAATAATATTTTTGGCAGCTCATCACATACTTAATTTTCCTAAAATGAACTCTTTCAATGTGATGAAGTCCTTAGGACTACACTGACGTCGATACTGAGAGGATGTATCGAGTGGTCCTTAAACCTAGTTCACAACCAAAGGATATATTGTAATGGACGGTAATATATCAAGTATAGGTTGTTGTAGTTCACATCGTTTGGTTATCCTCTTGACCAAATAAGTGTGGTGACACTTATGTGATCTACAAGTGGGATATGTGATATCTTGTTGAACGTGACTCCGTGCAGCCCCTTTCTGCCAAAGGGATACTCACGATTGGATATGGGTATATGTGTCCCTCTGACCTGAGGTCATCACGGTAGCTTGCAAGCAACTCCCTGTGCTTTGGTGCCGGACTACCTGGATTTTTAATCCGGTGATGAAAGATTTCTAGGTACAGGCAAGTACTTATGGAGCAGTGATGGACCAAGATGGAATTGACCTGTCCAAACAGTTTGGATTGAATGTCTCGCAGTATCTCAATTTAGCAAATCCTCGACCGGGGTAGTCCTAGAGAAGAGTCACTGGGCTTGCGAGGTTGAGACACGTTGTCGACTGACTCAGTCTGGGTTGGCAGCCCAATCTCAGTCGTCCTGAGCATTAGAGGTCAAAAGGATAAATTATACGGTAACCATATACCAGAGGTTCGATAGTTTGCTCCCGCATCTTCGACCTATCCGGATGCCGGGACCCATTGCTAGATGGTTTCCTGTGCTGATACTAGAAATTGTTCTAGCACTACCGTTTAGGTTCGAACCTATGAGGTCACACGCCACAGAGGATAACTCTCTGATCCAGAAACTGATTACGATTGGGAATCGTCTCGATTTTATGGTCACAGTATTTTTTGAGCACTCTTTTTCCCGTCTTGCCCTTGTCTACATCAACCAGAAATTGTTCCAGGTTGACCAACACTGCGCCAGGATTTTTTTTGAATCAGTTTTGAACTGATTCGGAGCTCGTTTCGGCCTTCCATTGGTTGTGAACCAATTTTTCCCTTGAACCAAATTTTGAACCGGTTCAATTGGATTGAACCAATTGGTTTAAATGGGAATGGACCGGTTTTATTTGGACTGGTATTTTTTTCTCCCTTGTGACCGTTTACACGGTCTTTTTCCTTACGCTGGGAGTGGAATTCCTAGCGTCATATGAAGCCGAACGTCCCAAGTTTTTGACACCGGTTGGGCGTCCCTTCCTCTCGTCCTCCCTTCCATTAACCTTGTTAATTGCTGGTTAATGGGGTAATGGCAACTGCTGCCTCTTCCTCTCCCTGTCTCTCCACCTCCCTCTCTCCCTCTGTTGCCTATTTATACCATCCTAAGTTCCCTGTTTCATGAGATGAGTTTCAGCCATGAAGAACCTGAAACTTTACCTGCTGTTCCATTTTTTAGAGAGGTTGAGAGATCCCCAGATTGAGAGCTTACACTCTCCTCTTATAGGCTGGGTTTTGGAGGGTGAGAGGGAGAGTTTCAAGGTCCTTATCATTGTCCCATTGAGTGCTCTAATCCCTGAACTGCAGCAAAACTTTGTTGCTGCCGTTCACTGTGGCCGAATCAACTTCCAGCGGCTAGCACCGCGTGTGGAGTGGGATCCGAGAGCCCCGGGCGTGTCTTCTCTCTAGAGGGAGTATCCCTCTACTCCTGGGAACAAGCCACGCGACCCGGATTTGCTGCTGTTGCTCCAAACGCCAAGAAGATTGCTACTGGTTTTCTGCAACCAGAAATTCTGGCAGCAGAGTTTGCCGAATTTCTATAATTTTTTGCTAAGTTTTTCTTGCAGGTTTTAATTGGAGATCGAAGAGCACTTGTCCAAGTTGCCGCTGCTCGAATTTGGGAGCAAACAGAGGTCCGGAAGTCATCGTTCCGGCGACGTTTTTCAACCCCAAAATAGAGTTTTCTGCAGCCCAAGGAGGAAGACGACTGGAATAACTTTATTCCAGTTATTCCAGCCTATTCCAGGTTTATCCCAGGGTTATTCCAGCCGGAATAAGGTATGAAAAAATTATTTTTTTTATCATGCATGATTTGAGTTTTTAATTCAAATATTTTGTAAATATTTTATATTATCCTACATGCCTAATTGCAACTAGAATTAGATTAGTTTCTGGGCGGAGCATTTTTCCGCTGCACGGATTTTTTTAAAAATGTTTTAAAATCCCCTGTGCTCCCGTGCCCTTTTGCATGCCTAGTGTAGGTTCATGTCAAACCTCATGCACCTGTTTCTTTCATGCAGTGGAACCGATAATACTTGTCCCTGTTCCTTGATGCAGAAGGGCTCCTCATCGGATGGGGCCTTTGCAAGAAGGTCTCGTTCTCTATCTCCATGAAAATCTTCTCCCTCGAAAGGGAGAGGGGCGCATAAGTCTCGAACCTCCTAGGGAAGTCCGTCGGCTTGGGGCTGAGGCATCGGGCCGAGTTGATGCCATTGTTAAGAGGTCAGACTTCGGGAGCCTTGTCGCTCCACTTCTTGGGAGCCGACCTCCCTTCAGCCTGGCGTCAGCTTGCCACCTGTTCTTCTGCCAGGGCATACTTTTACGCCCGAGCCAGCAGCTCGGAGTAGCTTGTCAAAAATTTTTTGTCCAGGGAGAAGGTGAGCCTGGACGAGCGCGGTCCTTTCTTGAAGGCCGACATAGCTACATCTTCATTGAGGTCCGGGATCTCCATGGCTACTGAGTTGAATTGGGCCATGTAGTCCCGGAGGGTCTCTCATTCTTTTTGCAGCACAAGGAAGAGGCGGTCCATGTTCCTCGATGTTCGGTTGCAAGTCCTGAAATGGGAGAAAATATTTTTCCAAATGGGGGAAGTAGTGAATTGTATTTGGTCGGATGGGGAGAACCACATCCGAGCTGCCTTCTTAAGCGTCGCAGGGAAGGCGATGCAATGGAGGGCGTCGAAGGTGCCCTGCACCATCATGTGGGCCTTGTAAGTGCCCAGATGGTCCAATAGATCGTTGGTGCCATCGTAGGCATCCACCTGAGGGATTTTAAAGTGATGGGAGATATGTTCCCCCATGATCGTGGCAGAGAAAGGCGGGCAAGAGTCGTACGCCTGTGCTCCACCGACTTTTTGTCGATTGACCAGCTCAGCGATCTGCTCCTCCATGCGTTGGAGCTTGCTGGTGTAGTCTCTCTGGGCCTCGCTGCGATATTGGTCATCATCAGGGACTGAGTCAACGGAGGAGGGTGAGGCGGATCTCACTCTCTTCCCGTCAGCATGAGCCCCCTGAGATCTTCAGGGCTCCGGAACAGCGTAGGAGCGGGATTGAGGGGTTCCTTGCTATCGGCTTCTCTTAGTAGCAGGCTAATAGTTGGTTTGTGACATCGCAAGGGGCTGATGCCTGTTGTTGGCCACATCTTGGAGATTCTGAATCACGGAAGCAAGGGTGTCAATGCGATTCAGAAGGGTCTAGAACTGCTGTTGTCCTAGAGTAATAGTAGGCTCTGGGATGTCATTCTCCCTGAGAAGGCCTTTCGATCTTGACGGGGAGTGGCCTCTTCTGGTGGAGGTGTTTTGGGCTCTTCCTTTCATCATCGCTCTAACTGGACAGTGGATTCCTGCTTTTAGAGAAGGGAAAATATGAACAGAGGTTTGTGCCCTTCCTCTAGCGCCAATCTGTTACTACAAATTCTTCCGGACCGAGTTCAGTCGGCTTAGCTGGAGCGCTCATCTCCCAGTTCCTGCAAAAGGGTCCCAAGGGCCGGTGGTGTTCCGGCGGGGGACATTCCAATGCTTAGTTAGCGGGAGTTTGTGGGAAACATAATGGAGGAATTGAAGAAGATGAGCTTGAGGAGAGTGAAAGAGATCTTGCCCTCAGAGTTCCCCGTTTTACCTTATATAGGCATGGAATGCTACCAGATTTTATTAAGGATTAGGCTGGAAATATCTGATCTATCCCAAGGAGAATCAGAGTGGTGGCCAGATGGCACCACGACATGGCCACGTCGTAGGATCTGTTGTAACAGAATTCTGGTACCAGCTGAAAAGGGCTTCTAGAGCCTTCTGATTGGTATGAACTTGGCTGAAATAGATCAATCGAATTTCTGATAAAGAAGGTCATTCGGACTTTTGCTGAAGTGGATCGGACGATCCTCTGATGAAGTGGGTCGGGTGGACCTCTGCTATAGCGGGTCGTTTGGACCTCTGCTGAAGTGGGTCGGACGGACCTTCAATGATGTGGGTCGGGCATACCTCTGTTACAGTGGGTCGGGCGGACCCCTGCTGAAGTGGGTCGGATAGATCTCTGCTGAAGTGGGTTGGGCGGACCTCTGCTACAGCGGATCGTTCAGACCTCTGTTAAAGTGGGTCGTTCGGATCTCTATTGAAGTGGGTCGGACGGACCTCTGCTGAAATGGGTCGGGCGGACCTCTGCTGAAGTGGGTCGGACGGACCTCTGCTAAAGTGGGTCGAACGGACCTTTGTTGAAGTGGGTCGGACGGACCTTTGTTGAAGTGGGTCGATTGGCCCTTGAGCTGGTCGGGTTTTTGGTCTTGTTGCCGTTCTCGCCGCCGTGCCCGTGCCTCGGATCCGTGGATCCTCCCTGACCGCCTGGCGAAGGAACCTCCCTGGCTGCAGCGAACCTACAAGAAGGGGTTAGGAGACCCTGGCCGGGGATCCCGGCGAGGGAGCTCCGACGGTCAAGTCAGTAGACGACGAGAAGGAACAGACTCTCCAAGACGGGCCCCCGAAGGGGTTCCAGACTTAGAGAATTTGCTAGTAAGAAAGGTGCTCTGGGGACCAGAAATTCGGCCGGGCCTCCTTGAGGAGCTCACGCCAAGCGATCCCCTCTCGGGACCTTGGATCTCACTCTCGGAGCGAGGCTTTTGGCCACTGCTTCTTACTTGTCCCCCACCTGATCGGCTTACCTTATCGTCCCCAGCTTCCTTCCTTTTATCTCCTCTCGCTGTTCGCCTGTCTTCTCCCCCTGGGAGGCTCCCCTCCCCCATCCCTTTCTCTTTTCCCTTTTGGTGAGGAGGGCCAGGCGGCTTTCCGACCTCGTCCGCCGAGCCCAATGGGGAAAAGGCAAAGACAGAAAGGGGGGGTGGCGCTGGTAAGGCGGCCGGTCAGACCTCGGGCCTAGTGAGAGCGCTCTCTTTCCCAAGTGTGGGCGCCATCCGTCTATGGGCCCTGTTTTGTCAGAACCGCGCCTCTCGATTGCGGGACCTGTCGGGCCGATGCAAATGGTGTTTCGCGTGCCGCCGCCATCCGAACGGGGCGCCGCCTATGATGCGCACGGCCCGAGGGATGACCTCGGAGACTGCGCCTCTTTTCTTGGAACCTTCTCTATACGGGTGGCCTGACCTCGGCCGAGGTGGTCCCGTCTCCGGGGGCCACCTGGCGGAGGAGCGAAGGATCGGCCGACCTCGGCCTTGGTGGACCCCTCCTGGGTGGACACTTGGCGAGGTGGCAGGAGGTCGCCTGGCTTCGGCCGAGGTGGGCCCGTCTCCGGGGGGGCCACCTGGCGAAGGAGCGAAGGATCGGCCGACCTCGGCCTAGGTGGACCCCTCTCGGGTGGACACCTGGCGAGGTGGCAGGAGGTCGCCTGGCTTCGGCCGAGGTGGGCCCGTCTCCGGGGGGGGGGCACCTGGCGAAGGAGCGAGGGATCGGCCGACCTCGGCCTAGGTGGACCTCTCCCGGGTGGACACCTAGCGAGGTGGCAGGGGGTCGCCTGGCTTCGACCGAGGTGGGCCCATCTCCGGGGGCCACCTGGGGAAGGAGCGAAGGATCGGCCGACCTCGGCCTAGGTGGACCCCTCCCGGGTGGACACCTGGCGAGGTGGCAGGAGGTCGCCTGGCTTCGACCGAGGTGGGCCCGTCTTTGGGGGCCACTTGGCGAAGGAGCGAAGGATCGGCCGACCTCGGCCTAGGTGGACCCCGCCCAGGTGGACACCTGGCGAGGTGGCAGGGGGTCGCCTGGCTTCGACCGAGGTGGGCCCGTCTCCGGGGGCCACCTGGAGAAGGAGCGAAGGATCGGCCGACCTCGCCTAGGCGGACCCCTCCTGGGTGGGCGCCAGGCGAGGTGGTAGAGGAGCCCCGAACCGAGCTCGACTTCGGCGAGAGCAGTTTGTCTTGGGAAGTTGTCTGGCGGAGTAGCCTTGCCGAGCTCAGCCTCGGCAATGTGGCGCTGACTCGGCCGGAGAAACCTCCATGTGGCTCGATCATATTTGGCGGTATCTGAGCCCAGCCACGTCATCGTCACGGTCGTAACAGTTGCCCCCCAGCCCGCCATTCTGTTGGGGCGTCGTAGAACGGAACGTCGGGATTAAATGCAGATATGACGTGGGGAGGCGAAGATCTTGCATCATAATTGCCACGATTCTCGTCGCCGCTTCTCGATGCGCCCGAAAGCTTTATAGGAAGCCGCCAAGCGTCTCCCACTTGCCCGCAATAAATGTGTCGCTTCGAGGCAGAGGCCGTTACCCTGCTAACGAGGCATCGGTGTCGGGCGTGCGTCCACGTGGCGATCACTCAGTGGCTCGGGGCGGAATGACGGGTACAGCCGCTGTCGACTGAGTTTGAAAAGGAGGGGACTTTCCAGAATGAGGCCTTTCCCCTTGCTCCGTGGGCGGTTTGCTGCAGGCTAACTTCCGTTGCCCCGCGTTCGCTTGGCGTATTTTCGGTGAGTGCCTCCATCCTTCTCTAGTTCCCCTCTCCCTTTTCCTCTCTGAATCCTTGTTCTCCCCTTTGCCATGGCGCGTCGTCGCTATGTCTCTTCCAATCTGGACGAGACCGGTCCATCCCGACCGAGGACTCCATCTTCTTCCTCCTCAGAGGAGGAAACGATTCCGGAGGAGATCCGCAGGCGTCTGCAACCCGGGGGTGTCACCATCGACATCCCCAGGGGGGTCCGGTCTCCTCCGGTTGCTCCCGCTTTGCCTCTTCTTTCTCTTCCTGCTCCGCCTCTTCTTCCCGCCGGTCCCTCCGGTCATGCTTCCACCATGACCGAGGGCGATCTTTCTTTGCTCCGGGAGGCCTACGTCATCCCGGGATCAATTCGTCTATTCGTTCCGCGGCCCGGGGAGCGCGTCACCATGAGTGGCCCCGGCCGCATAGCCTTTTACGAAGACTTCTTCCTTGGGGGTCTTCGATTTCCTCTGCACCCCTTCTTCCTCTCTTTTCTTAACCATTTCCGACTTGTTCCGGTCCAGTTGGCTCCCAATGCCATCCGGGTCATCTTCTCCTTCATAGTTTTTGTCACTTTCACGGGTTCGTTGCCCGTTTCTCCCTCTTCAGGGCCATGTTCACCCTGAAGAGGTATTCCACCGATGACGGCTGGTGGTATATTTCGCCCCGGCCCAGGTGTCTCCGGTTCGACCTCCCCTCTTCTATCAAGGGCTGGAAGAGCCGGTTTTTCTTTGCCTCGGTCGAAGATGTCGACTGGGCCTGGAGTGAACCGGACCGGTCTCCGAATCGGAACTCCTAGGTTGAGTCGGCGGACCAGGAGGCCTACTCCCTACTCCTGAGTGACGTGGTCCCGGCGCTCGAGGTTCTACTCTCAGAGCAGAATCTTTTTGAGGCCGGGATCAGTCCCATCCATGAGTCGGGTGAGATTCGGTCCTCCCTTGACTCTTGCATTCTTTTTTCTTCATAACCGAGTTGGCTGACCTTCTATTCTTTTGCATTGCAGGTATGAAGTTCTCACTGGAGAGCCTCCTGGAGGGCGCGGCCCAAAGAGACGTCCCGGAGGTGGATGAGCCTGCGGCCAAGAGGGCTCGCACCGAGGCGAGCCAGGAGGTGGCACCGGTGTCTGCACCTAGTCCAGCGGTCGCTGCTCCCCCGCCCAGGCTGCCTCGGGGCGGGGCCGTTGATTCCTCGGCTGCCAGATCCGGAGGTGCTATCGTCAAGGGGGTTCCACCGCCCGCAGCCCCATCCAGCACCGGCCCTATCGTCGCCGTGGCTCCGACGGCGCAGCCCGTGTCCTCCGCCGGCCCATCGGCTGCGGCTCCTGCTGGAGGGACAGTCGCCGCAGGAGCCGAACTGACGGCTCCGCCACCGGTGATCACCCACCGGTGTTCAGTCATCCGCGACAAAGGGCTCGCGGAGAAGGTGATGGAGTATGCCTCCACAGCCCGGGATCGCCGAGCTCGGGGCGGCCGGGACTATGCTGACGCTTTGCTCGGGATCCTCCCGCAGCTCTTCACGGTAAGCCCAAACTCATTTTCTTCCATCTTTCGTGACTTCAGGGGTCTTTCTTCTAATCCGGTTACTTTACCTGTGCAGATTGGGAATGACGTTCTCCTATTGAGGAACTTCCTCGAAGGGAACGCGAAGAGGGACGCCGAGAAGGAGAAGAAGCTCGGCAAGCTCGCAGCCGACGTCAAGGACCTCATGGAAAAGGGGGTCGAGCTGCGAGCAAGCAATCAAGCCCTCCAGACTGACCTGGCGCGCGTCGAGGGGCGGAACAAGGAGCTGGAGTCTTCTCTGTCGGAGGAGAGGATCTCCCACCAGCGTCGCGCGGAGGAGGACGCAGCGGAGAGGGCTCGTCTTCAGGCCCATTCCCAGTGGCTGGAGCGCCAGCTGGAGGAGGCCCGGCGAGATGCAAATGCGGCGAAGGAGCGGAGTGCGTATGTCAACGGACTCCTGGAGGCCACGAAGCGGGAGGCGCAGGAGGCCGTCCCGAAGTTTCGGGCTTCCGACGAGTATACGTCGGAGGTCCGGGAGGCCGCCGTGGACTCCTTCCTGAAGGGGTTCCGGATGTGCCGGGAGAAGGTAGGGGCCTTCTACCCGAGCTCGATCTCAGTGGGGTGGTGCTCGGAGGTAGGAGGCAAGGAGCTGAGAGTAGAGCCTCTGGTGCGGCCGACGCCACGCCTGCGGCCCCGTCGACCGGTGAAGCCGAGGCTTCAGAGCAGCCGCCTGAGCCGGCTGCCGCTGAAGGCGAGGATGCGGAGCGCGCGACCCCGGCGGAGGGCTCCGACCCCGCACCAAACTGAGCCACCGTCTTCTCGCCCTTCTCTGTCATCGTAATTGTACACTTTTCTTCTTTTTTTTGGGGGGGGACTCCCGGCCTGTCGGGATTCCCAGCTTTGTACTTTTCCTCGGATTAATGAAAACATCGTTTGACTAAGTCTTGAGTTCACTTTCTTCTCCACTCCCATCTTTTCTTCTCTTTTTTTTTTTTTTTTTTTTTTTTTTTTTTTTTTTGAGATGTTGATGTGGAGTGCCGAAACGATCGTAGACCTGGTCCCGTCCGTCGCTCAAATCGAAGGTTGGGACATTCCGGACTGCGTGGCGTCAGAGTAGGCCTTGAGCGGGTCCGTCTTCGGGATCGCCTTCATACTGCGTGGGCGAAATGGTTTCTGTCCCGCCTTCCAGGCCGAAGCCCGGGACCTCCGGACTGAACCCCGGGGCCGCAGGCTTTCTCAAGCCTTGCGCGGCTTGCCGGTCTGTTCTCCGGGCTTGCGTGGGCGAACTGGGTTCTATCCCACCTTCCAGGCCGAAGCCCAGGATCTCCGGACTGAACCCCGGGGCCACAGGCTTTCTCAAGCCTTGCGCGGCTTGCCGAGCTGTTCTCCGGGCTTGCGTGGGCGAACTGGGTTCTATCCCACCTTCCAGGCCGAAGCCCAGGATCTCCGGACTGAATCCCTGGGCCGCAGGCTTTCTCAAGCCTTGCACGGCTTGCCGAGCTGTTCTCCGGGCTTGCATGGGCGAACTGGGTTCTATCCCACCTTCCAGGCCGAAGCCCAGGATCTCCGGACTGAATCCCGGGGCCGTAGGCTTTCTCAAGCCTTGTGCGGCTTGCCGAGCTGTTCTCCGGGCTTGCATGGGCGAACTAGGTTCTATCCCACCTTCCAGGCCGAAGCCCAGGATCTCCCGCTTCCTTTGGCCGTCGGCCATGATCGGTCATGCCGAGCTCAGGGCCATGCGCCGGTTTTTCTACAAAGTGAGAAGAAAGCGTTTGAAGCAAGGGAACTTTATTGCAGGAGTGGGGAACCTTACATTACTGATAATACATTCTTAGGTTCGAGGCGTTCCACGTCCGGGAGAACCTGGCACCTCCCAACTCCTCCAGGTAGTAGGCGCCGTGAGGGAGGGCTTCTGCTACCCGGTATGGGCCCTTCCAATTGGGCGAGAGCTTGCCGCACTCCCGTGGCTGAGAGGCTTCAGCGCGCCGGAGGACCAAATCTCCGGGGCGAAAAACCTTCGGCCGCACTCGGGAGTTGTAATACCTGGCTACACGCTGCCTATACGCCGCCATTCGAACTCGGGCCTTGTCCCTCGTCTCCTCAAGAAGGTCAAGGTTGAGCATCATCCTGGCTGGGTTTTCTGTCTCGTCATATAGCTCCACACGCAGCGTGGGCAGGCTGAGCTCGATCGGGATGACCGCCTCAGCTCCGAAGACGAGGTTGAACGGGGTCTCATCGGTAGCCGTCCTCGGGGTGGTGTGGTATGCCCAGAGGACGCTGGGGAGCTCGTCGGCCCACCTGCCCTTGGCCTGGTCCAGCCGCGTGCGGAGGCCCTGAAGAATGGTCCTGTTCGTGACTTCGGCCTCTCCATTGGTCTGGGGATGCGCCACCGAGGTGAAGCGATGCCTGATGCCGAGGTCGCTGCAGAACTCTTCGAACTCCCGGCAGTCGAACTGGCGCCCGTTGTCGGTAACCACGGTGTGGGGGAGGCCGAAGCGGCAAACGATCGACTTCCAAAAGAACTTGGCGACGTTTGCTTCGGTGATCCTCGCCAAGGGTTCGGCCTCGACCCACTTTGTGAAGTAGTCGATGGCCACTATCAAGAACTTCCGCTGTCCAGACGCCGGTGGGAATGGGCCCAGAAGGTCCATCCCCCACTGGGCGAACGGCCAGGGAGCTGAGAGCTGGGAGATTGGGTTGGAGGGCTGCCGTTGCACCGTGGCGTGATGCTGGCACCGGTCACAATTCTTCACGAAGCCAGCGGCGTCTTCCTTCATCGTCTCCCAGAAGTAGCCCTGACGGAGGGCCATATACGCCAATGCCCTGCCCCCCACGTGGTTCTCGCAGACGCCTTCGTGAATCTCCTGGAGCACGAGCTTGGCTTCCGTGGGTCCTACATACTTGAGGAGGGGGTAGGAGTAGGATCTTCGATACAATTGCCCATCCATCAGGACGAACCGCACGGCTTTCTTTCTGATAAGGCGAGCCGCCTCGCGGTCCTCCGACAGGGTGCCACTGGTGATGTATTCGACGTACTTGTCCATCCAGCTGGGTTCATGGCTGACCTGATGGACCTCCACCGGTGCCTCGAGGCTTGGGATCTCAAGGCGCTCCACATGAGCGCGGCCTAGCATCGAGTCCGGCAGGGTCGCCAGCCGAGAGAGAGTATCTGCACGGGCGTTCTCCCTGCGGGGGATATGGAAGATGTTGAAGCACCGGAATCTGGACGCGCCCGCCTTGACGAGCTCCAAGTATTTCGCCATTTGGGGGTCATGTGCGGCATACTCCCCGGAGACCTGTCCTGCCACGAGCTGGGAATCGGTGAAAGCTCTGAGTTTGGTCACTCCCAGCTCGCGGGAGACCCTCAGCCCGGCAAGAAGTGCTTCGTACTCCGCTTGGTTATTTATCACGGGGAATTGGAAACGGAGCGCGCATTCAGCGATGACCCCGTCGCTGTTGGCAAGGATGAGTCCGGCTCCGCTCCCGCCAGAGTTCGAGGCTCCGTCCACATGGAGGATCCAGGCGTCCTCTCTGGGCTCACCGGGGCCTATCTCCATCGGCTGGCCTGAGGGGCCTTCCTCGGGCTCCTTGCCCAAGCCTGCACATTCGATCAAGAAGTCGGCCAGCACCTGTGCCTTCATGGCCGACCTTGGCATGTACGTAATGTCGAACTCGCTGAGCTTCAGTGCCCACTTTGCCAATCGTCCCGAAGTATCGGGTCGGCTGAGCACCGCTTTCAGCGGTTGATCCGTCAGGACAGCGATGGGGTGCGCTTGGAAATAGGGCCTGAGACGCTGGGCAGACACTATTAGCGCAAAAATGAGTTTCTCGGGCCGAGAATACCTGAGCTCCGCGTCGCGGAGAAGCTTGCTGGTATAGTACACCGGCCGCTGGACTCCTTGGCCATCGGTCCGAACCATGACCGAGCTGACGGCTTCCGGGATGATCGCCAGGTAGAGGATGAGCTCCTCCCCCTCCTCGGGCCTGGACAGCAACGGTGGCGACGCGAGCGTCCTCTTCAGCTCCTCGAAGGCCTTCTGGCATTCCTCGGTCCAAGCGAAGTCGTTCATCTTTCTCAGCACCTTGAAAAAGGGACAGTAGCGGTCTGCCGACCTGGAGATAAAGCGGCTGAGGGCCGCAACTCGGCCGGTGAGTTGCTGCACTTGCTTCTTGGAGGCGGGCGGCTCCATGTCCAGGATGGCCTGGACCTTCTCCGGGTTGGCCTCAATTCCTCTTTGGGTCACCATGAATCCTAGGAATTTCCCGGCGGAGACGCCGAAGGCGCACTTCGCCGGGTTCAGCTTCATCTGATGACGTCGGAGGTTGTCGAATGTCTCCGCCAAGTCAGCCACGTGGTCCGAATCGGGTTTGCTCATTACCAGCATGTCGTCCACGTACACCTGCATGTTGCGGCCGATCTGGTCCTTGAAAATTCTATTGACCAGGCGCTAGTACGTTGCCCCTGCGTTCTTGAGGCCGAATGGCATCATCCTGTAGCAAAAAGTCCCGCGGTCGGTTATGAAGGCGGTATGCTCTTCGTCCTCCGGGCTCATCTGGATCTGGTTGTATCCGGAGAAGGCGTCCATGAATGACAGGAGGCGATGTCCCGAGGTGGTGTCGACCAGCTGGTCGATCTTTGGGAGAGGGAAGCTATCCTTTGGGCAGGCCCGGTCGAGGTCGGTGTAGTCCACACAGATCCTCCACTTACCACTACTCTTTCTTACCATGACCACGTTTGCTAGCCAGCTGGGATACTGGACTTCCCGTACAAAACCGGCGACGAGGAGCTTCTCCACTTCCTCGTTGACTGCCTTCTGTCTTTCCATGGCGAAGCTCCTCTTCTTCTGGCGGACCGGGCAGCAGCTTGGGTCCACGTTTAACCTGTGCGTGATGACCTCGGGCGGGATGCCCGGCATGTCGGCCGCTGACCAGGCGAACACGTCAGCGTTCGCGTGGAGGAACTCCAGCAGGCGGGTCCGTTCTTCTTCAGGGAGCTGGGCCCCGACTTGCACCGTCTTCAGCGGGTCCGAACCGAGGGGAAAAGTCAGCAGGTGCTCCACGGGCCCTCCCCTGGGTTCCTTCTTTCTTAGGTCGAGGTCGTCGACATCGGGGGCGAGCTCCGCGCCCCGGGCGCCCGGGACCGTCTGGAGGCAAAGCGGGACTGGCCGGGTCATTCCCTTCATCTCCCCAAGCTCGAAAGGCGTGGGGAACTGCACCAACAACCTTTTCATGGAGATCGTGGCGTCCAGTTGGTTGAGCCCGGGATGCCCGAGAATGGCGTTGTAAGGCGAGGGGAGTCTGACGACGGTAAACGTTATCAGGACGGTCGTCTGCCAGGGTGGGGATCCGGCGGTGACCGGGAGAGTGATCTCCCCTTCGACCCCCACGGAGTCCCCTGTAAAACCTACCAGGGGGGTATGTACCGGTCTCAGCTGATCGTGGAACAAGTTCATCCGAGAGAAAGCCTCGTAAAAAAGCACGTCAGTCGAGCTTCCACTATCCACCATGATTCGATGTACAGGATGCTTCGCGATGGTCATCTCGACCACCACGGCATCGTTGTTTACATTATCATTACCCTTCCCCCCCTCGGGAGGGATCACATTCTCCGGGTTCCCGACTTCCGGGCTCTCTTTGCCGCTCGTCCGATCCCGCGTGAGATCATGCCCACGGGCTTCTCCATTGGGCGGTTATCGATTGCAGAACGGGCGGTAAGGTCGCAAGCGGCTGCCCCTTCGGGGGGGCCTCGTTCCTGACGAACTTCCTGAGGTAGCCCCTCTTAATCAGCTCCTCGATCTCCCGCTTCAGGTTGCGACACTCCTCCGTGTCGTGACCGTGCTCACGGTGGAACTGGCAGTACTTCGATTTGTCCCGGATGGCCCTCGGGTTCCGAGGAGAAGGTCGGTGGAGGTAGCGCTCGCCCTCGATTTCCATGAGGATCTTCGTCCGAGGTGCGAGGAGAGGGGTGAACCTCCGCTCGGGAGTGGCCTCACCCCTCGACCTTGGAATCGGGCGAGGGTCGGCAGACGGCCCGGGCTTCCGAGCTCCTGGGGTATCTCTCGGGGGCGGCCTCTTCAGAGTCTTCCCGTCCAACTCTCGACGGGTAAGGTCGGCGTCCTCCGCTCGGATGTACTTATGGGCTCGGAGGAGGAGCTCGGAGTACGTCCTGGGCAGCTTCTTGTCCAGGGAGTAGGTCAGGCGGGACGTCTTGAGCCCGCGCTTCAGAGCCAACATGGCGACGGGCTCGTCCAGGCTATAGATTTCCAGGGCTGCGGTCTTGAACCGGGTGATGTAGTCCCGAAGCAGCTCCTGGTCCTGCTGGCGGATAGAAAAGAGGCTGTCCACCTCTCTTGGCACCTTTCGACAGGCGTCGAAGTGCGCCACAAACTTTCCTTCCAACTGGTGGAAGGAACAAACGGATCCAGGCTCGAGGCGGGTGAACCAGACTCGAGCGGCCTTCCGGAGAGTGGCCGGGAAGGCGATGCACAGAAGAGCGTCGGTGGCCCCCTGGACCCTCATGAGAGCTTTGTAGCTCTCCAGAGGGTCGGTGGTCCCGTCGTAGGGATCCACCTGCGGCATGCAGAACCGTTTGGGATCGGCTCTGCCTGGATTTCTTCAGAGAAAGGGGGACGGGAGTCGTAGCCCGCCGGGTCCGCTGACGAGTTCTGCAGGTCGGCAAATCGGCGGGCGAACTCCGCTAGCTTGCGCTCACGCTCCTCCAGGCACCTCTCGGCCTGGCGCCTAATGGCTTCGTCGATGGAGTTTTCCACCGAGACTGCGAGTGAAGGGGGTGCCGATCGGTCTCGGTGCGAAGTCAGGCCTCGGCGTCGCTTGTTGTGATGCGCCGTTTCGACCTCATCGGCCGGGGATCGACTCTCGTGATCCTCCGAACCGGAGTAGTTTCTTTTTGTGGGAGCTTGGTGGCTCCCACGGGGGTTGGAGACGGCCCTCGGGTGGGATGGCCTGCCCTGAATGGAGCGCAGGCTCCCACGCTGCCCCGCGGCCCGGGCCGCGGGGGTCCCTAGCTGCGGCTGCGTGGCCAGGGACCGCTGTTGATGCTGAAGCTGCCGGACCGCCGAGGTCAAGGTCTGCAGCTGTTGGATGACGGCCGCAAGGGGTCCGTCTGTTGAGGTAGGCTGTGGTGGAAGAGGAGGGGGAGCTGGAAGCTCCCTCTCCGGCTGTGGCCCCCTTGAGGGGAGTGAACCTCCCCTACACGGCTGGTGGACGCCTCGCGCCCACGAGTGACCACCATTGTCAGAGAGCGCGATACCTGCAGAAAGCTAGCTCCCGTTAGGGGGTGTTGTCCTGCCCCCCCTACCTGGCGCGCCAATCTGTTGCCGTTCTCACCGCCGCGCCCGTGCCTCGGATCCGTGGATCCTCCCTGACCGCCTGGCGAAGGAACCTCCCTGGCTGCGGCGAACCTGCAAGAAGGGGTTAGAGACCCTGGCCGGGGATCCCAGCGAGGGAGCTCGACGGTCAAGTCAGTAGACGACGAAAGGAACAGACTCTCCAAGACGGGCCCCCGAAGGGGTTCCAGACTTAGAGAATTTGCTAGTAAGAAAGGTGCTCTGGGGACCAGAAATTCGGCCGGGCCTCCTTGAGGAGCTCACGCCAAGCGATCCCCTCTCGGGACCTTGGATCTCACTCTCGGAGCGAGGCTTTTGGCCACTGCTTCTTACTTGTCCCCACCTGATCGGCTTACCTTGTCGTCCCCAGCTTCCTTCCTTTTATCTCCTCTCGCTGTTCGCCTGTCTTCTCCCCCTGGGAGGCTCCCCTCCCCCATCCCTTTCTCTTTCCCCTTTTGGTGAGAGGGCCAGGCGGCTTTCCGACCTCGTCCGCCGAGCCCAACGGGGAAAAGGCAAAGACAAAAGGGGGGGTGGCGTCGGTAAGGCGGCCGGTCAGACCTCGGGCCTAGTGAGAGCGCTCCCTTTCCCAAGTGTGGGCGCCATCCGTCTATGGGCCCTGTTTTGTCAGAACCACGTCTCTCGATTGCGGGACCTGTCGGGCCGATGCAAATGGTGTTTCGCGTGCCGCCGCCATCCGTACGGGGCGCCGCCTGTGATGCGCACGGCCCAAGGGATGACCTCGGAGACTGCGCCTCTTTCCTTGGGACCTTCTCTATACGGGCGGCCTGACCTCGGCCGAGGTGGTCCCGTCTCCGGGGGCCACCTGGCGGAGGAGCGAAGGATCGGCCGACCTCGGCCTTGGTGGACCTCTCCCGGGTGGACACCTGGCGAGGTGGCAGGAGGTCGCCTGGCTTCGGCCGAGGTGGGCCCGTCTCCGGGGGGGCCACCTGGCGAAGGAGCGAAGGATCGGCCGACCTCGGCCTAGGTGGACCCCTCCCGGGTGGACACCTGGCGAGGTGGCAGGAGGTCGCCTGGCTTCGGCCGAGGTGGGCCCGTCTCCGGGGGGGCCACCTGACGAAGGAGCGAGGGATCGGCCGACCTCGGCCTAGGTGGACCCCTCCCGGGTGGACACCTGGCGAGGTGGCAGGGGTCGCCTGGCTTCGGCCGAGGTGGGCCCGTCTCCGGGGGCCACCTGGCGAAGGAGCGAAGGATCGACCGACCTCGACCTAGGTGGACCCCTCCCGGGTGGACACCTGGCGAGGTGGCAGGAGGTCGCCTGGCTTCGGCCGAGGTGGGCCCGTCTCCGGGGGCCACCTGGCGAAGGAGCGAAGGATCGGCCGACCTCGTCCTAAGTGGACCCCGCCCGGGTGGACACCTGGCGAGGTGGCAGGGGGTCGCCTGGCTTCGGCCGAGGTGGGCCCGTCTCCGGGGGCCACCTGGCGAAGGAGCGAAGGATCGGCCGACCTCGCCTAGGTGGACCCCTCCTGGGTGGGCGCCAGGCGAGGTGGTAGAGGAGCCCCGAACCGAGCTCGACTTCGGCGAGAGCAGTTTGTCTTGGGAAGTTGTCTGGCGGAGTAACCTTGCCGAGCTCGGCCTCGGCAATGTGGCGCTGACTCGGCCGGAGAAACCTCCACGTGGCTCGATCATATTTGGCGGTATCTGAGCCCGGCCACGTCATCGTCACGACCGTAACAGGTCTGATTTAGAGAAAAGCTGATTAGGTATAACAAGAATACTATGATATAATCTATTATATTATAATCCATTATATTATATTATATATTACACTATAATTATAAAAAATATATTATTATATCATATTACATTATATTATGTTGTAATAATATTGTACTATTAATAATTCATTATTATCTTATATCATATGATGTTATACCATATTATATTATTATGCTCTAATATTTAATATTACATAACATATATAATATAATGATATTTTAATATGTAACAATACATAATATTACATTGTATTATACTTTACTAACAATACTATGCAATATATATACTTTTTTGACATTTTATCATACTAAAAATATTTTAATATTTTTGCCATCAAATACATGCTAAAGTTTCATGGTACTATAGAAATGTAGTTATAAAAGGGCAAACAGCTTTTTAAAAAAAACTTTACTTTCAAAAAATGTACTTTCAAAAACCTTTATTTGCAAAACTTCAAAAACCCTACTGCCAATAGCAAGCCTTGAATAGATCGAGCCTTAATAATTTAGTAGATGTGACACTATTGGAATGCCTTTCCATTCCTTTATACTTGGCAAATAGAACCACCCTTCTACAAGTGCAGGTGCTTGTCTCAGTCAAAGTTTCCATATAAAACTCCTACTTGTAGCTCCTGTATGATTTGATCACGTATCAAGGTTCTTGGTATATGTAGCTAGTTACCATCAAACAAGTAAAGTTTTGGCAGCATCTAGATGCATTTGTAGTCTAGGTTTGGGCGGGGTGGGGGAGAGAGGGGGGGAAGCACGGGAGTTAGATCCCGAGCATGGCCACCCCCAAACGGTCTTCCAATCCCAGTCAAGGAATGTTCGATACATGACGTATATTAATTTTTTCGCAGCCGTTCTCCATCCGAAGATGAGTACGTCAATCTGACTGTCACTGGTATCAGTCGAGTGAACGGGATTTATTATATATATCCCTAACTTTTTCACTACCACCGGCCAACAGGAGCTTCAGGATTATTTTATTAATTTTTTTCTTTTTTTGATTTTATTCTCTGATTATTTTTCTATTTTTTATTTTATCTCTGGACTTTCTCGTTGAAATATGTCCAAACCAAGATTCAAATTCCTGTCAGCTGGTTATGTGAAAAGTCCCATAATCAACTGCACCACTCATCAATAGTATTTGTAATATAGGTTCACATATAGCTTTTCTCGCCTTGATGTGCTCGTAACTAGCCGAAGGTGTGGTCTAGGTACTCCTTTGATGTTTTGTTTGTATACAAAAATGCCGTCGAAGTAAACAATGATAAACTAGCCTAAGAATGGCTAGCTCTGGAACTTGTTCCATGATGCGCATATATGCCATTGGTGCATGGATTAGACTAAAGAGCATCGTTTGCCACTTTTCTGGCCCCTCTTTGTCCTCCCATTCTAATTTGACAATAAAGTCAAATTAATCTCAGAGAAGATAGCTTAGCCGGCTAATTTATCGATCGGCATTTGAGCAACCTTTAATATTGAATCCAAGATTTTAAATTTTATAGGACAAGACTGTTCTGATTTTTTTATAAATGGGATGATGCTTGGATGCTAACGGGATATCTTGTCTCAATACATAAAATGATATCTAATCACGATATTTTACGGGATATCTCGCTGGAATCTGAATTAGTCCAATACTTGGTGGTGGGTCAACATGTATGCCCTATTGTATATACTTTTTTTAATATTTGTTTGTTGGTCGGAGCTCTTGGATTTAGAGAGGCTTGCACTGTTTATTTGCTTATGGACACTTATTTAATCATGCTTGGCCAGGTGTTTCTTTAAATAATATTAATTGCAGAAAGATTCTTATATTTCGGATGATACTTAGCACTCATATTTTTTGTAGCAATATTGTTTGCATGCCAGCCTCTCCTCTACGTGGTCCATGCATGGATGATCCCCGTAATATTTTTTGACCCCTTGAACGCAACCAGCGGTAGACGTAACTTGTGAGCCATACACTTCCTAACAACCGATGCTCCAATTAAAAATCCCCATCCTGTCATCGGAAAGGACACGGGTTGTCCGTGATACCGACAATACACCGTATGGTGTGGTGCATCGCTTATACCGTTCATCGCATGATGGATGGGTGCAACGTGCTCCACAGGCCCCGAGTCCACGCGACCGTCCATCGTGCGTTGCCGGCCGGAAAGGGATATCCATTTGACATCCCCAAAGCTGCTCCCTTGCTTCCTTCCTGAGGTTTCCAGACATCTACGTCCTCGCTAATTCCTCCAACTTTATATGTATCCTTGCTACTTCCTCCATATTTGTATCCTTTTGCTACTTCCTCCATCTTTATGTCCTTGTTAATTCCTCCATCTTTTTGTTTGAAACGGCCTCTACTCAGTCTCCAGTCTTCCATTCTATCATCTGCTTCTTTTCCAAATATTCTACCTCGAGGAGGAGGAACAGGCAAAGACCCAGAATTATGAAGCTTCTCATTCCACGTAAAGAAGCTCTTATACTGATATTATTGTTGGTGAAATCTTGGAATCTAGCAGGCAATGCATATATATATATATATATATATATATATATATATATATATATATATATATATATATTATTATCTCTTTCTGTTTGCATTCTTTTCTGGCATGTCAAACAATTCTTTTCCATCTCACCTTATTCTCTTGGTCGAAACCTCTTATATATCCAGATTGTTATGACCCTTTGGATCCCAATGGAAACATCACGGTTACATTTGACATCTATCAGTGGGCAGAGGATGGCTACATGGTAAGGATCATCCACCCCGATAGATTCCCACAACAAAATGACATCACATGAGAATTTTCTCAGTCATCAGATTTCTTACTAACACCTACGTACACACTGATGCAAATGCTAATGCCTACAAGCAAATTAATAACATATCTCGTAACAATACCTTGGTAATCTCTACTTTACAGGCAAGAGTAACCATCCGAAACTACTACCAATACCGGCATGTCGAGATCCCTGGCTGGAGTCTAGGATGGACATGGCCTCAGGATGAGATTATTTGGTCCATGTCTGGTGCTCTTGCCACCCACCAAGGCAACTGCTCCCAGTATAAATACCGTACACCGCATTCCTGCAAGAGAGATCCGGTCATCATCGATCTCACGCCGGATGCGGCGCCTGAAAACCGGACCGCTAATTGTTGCCGCAGCGGCATTCTCTCGGCTCGGGCCATTGACCAGACTACCTCCTCCTCATCTTTTGACATAGTTGTAGGTGGCCTTGGTGCAAGCGCCGCAACACCCAAGAAGCCCCACGACCTCACACTCCTAGCACCAGGCTCGGGCTATACTTGCGGTCCATTGGAGGAGGATCCTCCTACGGTGGTCCCAGTCGGTGGAGGGAGAAGAGAAGAGCAGGTTTTCAGTAAGACTTCTAGACGACAGAAGATCCACAATTCACACAGTAGAGAATTAATTATTAATGTTTCTGATTGCCTTTGATCTAGTATTAGTTTTCTGTACGTGAACAACCCCCTCTTGAAGGACTGATTCAGAAATTAACTCCAAGTGGTTGGCAGGGACATGGAAATCGGCATGCACCTACTCTCCGTTTGTGTCTAACAACACACTACCGGCTTGTTGCGTCTCGCTGTCGACATTCTACAACTCTAAAATCACGGCCTGCCCGGTCTGCAGTTGTGGCTGCCAGGCCTCGGCCAACAAAAGACCACTATGTGCTGGGTGTGTTTTTACTTGTTTCTACTGCTAGTTCATCGTTTAATTGGTCGATCTCGTTACCATTGTTGCGATGAATTCACTTATAGTCATCGCAACCAAAAAAATGAAGAACTTGTTAATTAGAACCATGTATATATCCTTTGAGCATTATATTCCACACTGTTCCTTGGAAAAATTAGCTAACAAGTTCAGTAAAGCTAAGATATATACAGGGTTCTTCATCTTTAGAGATCATTGCACTAACTTTGATTCCTGTTAGTTGATGCACTTGTTGCTCGATCTGTGGTGCAGAGACAGCGAGATGAAACGATTGCCAGGAGATAATAACTTGGTGGGCTGCACCGATCACATGTGTCCGGTTCGAGTTCATTGGCATGTGAAATCTAATTATAGAGATTATTGGAAAGTGAAGGTGACGGTGTCGAACTACCACTTTTCTTACAATTTTTCTAACTGGAACTTGGTAATTCAGCACCCCAGTTTTGGCCAGCCTACTCGGTCTTACAGCTTCAACTCTACCGGACTTGCTACCGTGGGGAACATGGGTACTACTCCTTGTCTATTTAACTCTTTTTCTTTGCAACTCGACATGTAAGAGGGGGAACATAAGGCTACAATCGAAGTATTTGCTGATTTTGTTGGTACCTCACTCTCAGGACTCGATCTAGTGATCTATAATGCTGAAAGAGAGAGTACAAGATAAATAGAATAAATAGAACAAGTAAAGCACTGACAAATAGAACTCCACTTAGTATTGATTCCAAATTTGCAGTATATTTTAACAGTCACAAAGTACCTAGAAATTAATTTTGGGTTTTTTTTTAAAAAAAAATTTGCAGTGATGCCTTAGCAAATTCTTTTTAGCTCCATAATTTTCCAATCGATCTTTGCTTTATGCTTCTCTTCTATCTTTTCCTGCTTCTGATTATAGCTAGCCATTACTGTCACCTGACATTAGAACGATCTAACTTACAGCCCTTAGTTGCACCCCTCCCCCATTTGGAGGAGATAGTTTGTTTCAACCTTTGAAGATTTTTCCCAAGGTTAGGGAATTGCAATTTCTATCAGGTGCAGTGCCTTTTTGGTTTCAGCCTTCAAGACTGTATACCATCAATAGAGGAGAAAACCTCTTTGATTATAATCATCATCAAATTTCTAGGAAAAAACTGATTTCTACCAAAAAAAACAAATAATAACATGAGATTAAATGATGCAGATGAGGCAGCCATTTTTTGGGGTCTGGAGAATTACAACAAGATGCTTCTGCAGGCCGGGAACAGCGAACCTGGCTCAGTCATGACAGACATGCTGATACGCAAGGATCCTGAGTCATTCACATTGAGGAACGGCTGGGCTTTCCCTCGAAAAGTCTACTTTAATGGAGAAAGCTGTGAAATGCCTATGCCAAACGACTATCCAGCACTACCAAACACTAGTCCCAGTCCCTCAAATGCTTGCTATCTTATCATCATTCTATTCTCCTTGATTCTTCTCTTCCAATAGAAATTTTAAAGCTTGCTTGGTAATTATTAATAGAACTGCATTTTTGGATGTCTTATAAGCAGTGTTAACCTACACTAAAAAATGTATGTTTGCATGCACGCATGCTGTAATATCTTGTATATGTTACTGTTAACCTCTTATCAATTTGAATGTGAAGTTAACTTTTTACCGCCATTTAAGTTTCACACACACACACACACATATATATATATTGTTAATAATTTTTCTGACTTTTCTTTTTTAAGCACCAATAATTATATTCATATGTACATATATAGACAGGTGCATACATCTCCAGGCACAATGAGATTTGAAAGACATAAGCCCAGGAAGGCATGCTAATAAAAGGACCTAAACAACAAAGTTTCTGTTTCTCGTATACAGAAAGAGACGCAAGGATGATTAGGGCATTAGTTTTCCAAAACTACTGGTTATCTTTAATGATCACATAATAAAGTTTTCTATGCCAAAAAATTGGTTTGCAACCCAAAGACAAAATTCATAGATCCAAAATCCCTACTCACTATTTTAATATATCATCATCTTTTCTTTTCCGAAGAAGATTTTTTTTTTTTTTTGGGGGGGGGGTGGAGTTTTCTCACAAAATATAAAATAAAAAAATATCTTGTCTAAGAAACATTCATTTTCCTCACTTCTCTTTAATTAGGCTCCCTATCATATTTTGGCTAGATGTTTTAAAATTTAATTTTTAATGGGATCATTATTTTTGGGTAATGTAGCCTAAGTAAGAAGCAATGGAGATAAATCTGAAAATGGATGGAAACTGATGCAGCAGGTTAGTAGCATTCTTTGATTTGATGGAATGTGCCGTACATTATTAGAAATCAGTCTTTTAGTGTGAGACAATTTTGTTGACTAGATTCCACGTCACGCCTTCGGGTTCCGCATGACGCGGGCTAGGTGGCGGGTGATTTGGCTGCAATCCTTTTCGGATCGGCTCTTATGAGGGGGTCGGCTTCGGACGTAGTTCGGAAACTAAATGGGACTGACTGCCCAGCCTGCCGCTTGTTCGGTACCCGGCTTGCCAAGTCCGAACAGATGCGAAGCCCCTTAGGCCCTCCACCCTGCTATTTATGGGTGGGCTTTGTTCCCTTGAAAGACTTTAATCCTAAGCCTTTCAACGGGGACATTCCTTTTGAAATGTTGGTTAGGGGCTACGGTCCAACAGGTGGTATTAGAGCGAGATTGCAGTTCGAGCCGCAGTATGCCCCTCGGGTGTCGCTGGGGGGGGGGGATTTTTTACTAGATTCCATGTCACACCTTCGGGTCCTGCTTGGCGCGGGCTAGGTGGCTGGTGATCTGGTTGCAATCCTCTTCGGGTCGGCCCTTATGGGGGGGTCGGCTTCGGACGTAGTTCGGAGACTAAATGGGACTGACCGCCTAGTCTACCGCTTATTCAGTACCCGGGTTGCCGAGTCCGAACAGGTGCGAAGCCCCTCAGGCCCGCCACCCTGCTACTTATGGGTGAGCTTTGTGCCTTAAAAGACTTTAATCCCAAGCCTTTCAACATGGACGTTCCTTTTGAAATGGTGGTTAGGGGCTACGGTCCAACAAATTTCTTAATAAAAATCAAAATTTCCTTGGTGAAGAGATTCATTGAGAGATTTCCAAAGAAGATCCGTTGCTTGAAATATCTTCCCTCGGTAATTACCAAGGTATCAAAAATTTTAGCGAGAATTTTTCTTGATGAAACTGAAGATCATTTTTCAAGGGATTTACTTACCAAAATATACTCAGAAATCCCTTGATAATTGCCAACAAATTTATCGAGGGAATATCCCTTGCTAAAAATTGATCAGGTTAACAATTTATGAGGAAGTTACCCTCGTAGATCCCTCACTGATAATCCTTAGTAGTCCCTTGGCAATGGTTTGAGATTTATTAAAAAATCCCTTGGTAAAGTTTCCCTCTAGCATTCTATTTTCTTTCCAACTCCCTTAGTAAAGCTTCTACTTAGAAACTATTTTATAAATATAGTAACAAGCTTGTGTATATTCTAATTCTCAACATATCAACCATAACCCAATATTTTATAACATAAAACAACACAACAACATATTTGAGTAAATATTAATAGGTTTGATTAAGTCTAAATCTATGATTAAATAAAATTAGCATCTATCAATATTTTAATCCATAAACTGACACATTACATCAAAACATTAAACAATTCATAGCTCAATACATTCTAAGACGTTAAACTACTATAATATGCTTTTGCATAATCTCCGTAGATCATTTGGGCAATAGGTGGCGGATGCACTCCTTAAAAGGTTGTTTGATTGAGAAGTAGAGCATAATATAGGAGTCATTGCAATGGCACTGAATAAATATATATACAGTTTAAATCTATTCATATTGTTCTTAGAAATACCTCAGTGGCTTCCATCCACATAGTAGCATCAATTGAAGATTGTGATTCAATCTTCGAGCCATACTTTTCTACAAGAACAATCTTGTGTCTCCTACAGCCATACATTGAAAAGGTTTGAGCCTTTAAAAAAAATTAAATAAGCAAATATCTTTATTTCATGGATGACATGCATAAAAACAAGACAAACAAAATAATAATAAGTTTTAAATAAAATGAAATGAAACTTTGGAAAATAAAGTACTATGTAAACTATAATAGATAAATGAAATTACACTTAATTTCACTTTCAAAAAACACGAAGGGTAATCAATAATAAGTTTTCACTTAATGATGCCCATTCTTCTTTGAAATACGGTAATGAAGGCAAAGTAATATGTTATGGGTCTATAAACATATGGTAGTATGTTACCATTCTGTAGCAAGATTAGAAAGCTTCAAGCTTTCCGGAGGATTCAATAATCACCTTCAATTTTAGAGTAGATTGTCCTTGAATACTCTAGTATCAAATTTTCCAACTCAACTAATATAAGTTCAACCTTGACGGATGAAAACTGATTTAAATTCAACCTCGAAGCATAAAAACCCACTCTTTTCTTTGATTCATCATTTTGCCCAAAATCCGAGTCTCAACTCTCCCCTTATGCTACATTTGATCTAATTTTGAAGTATAGATAGTTGCACATAATGATGATATGCTTGTAGAACCCTCATTTTTCACTCCATCGATTCTATTATTGTTCTTGATTCCCACTCTCTCTGCACATTAACTGCATAACATTTTATATTGGGATATTAATAATTTCATGATGATGATAATATCTTCCTCACCTCCTTTTCTTACAATAGTAGGCTAGAAAGATGAATATAAAGCTATATAACTCACAACTAGACATGGCCTCTCTAAGAATTGGGCAAAAATACATGAATAGAGTGCTTATGCAACCCACATATAGATCAATGTGCCATATCATTAGTCTTAGAGGTACCAAAAAATATCACATGATTTCAAAGGAACCACACAGAAATGAACCAAAGCTTTTCTCACTTGATGATGCCATTCATGTAAGATTTTATCTAATTAACATAACAACCTTAACCCAAAAGAACCTTCCTAGAATTTATGAATGATGCTCCTTTAGAATTTGTCACCCAATACAGCCAATATCAACTTGCCATCCTATCATGAAATTAGGAATGAACAAAAATCTAAAAGAACAAAAACACAAGATTAGATCTCCACTCACAATGACCAATACCAAAATGATAGAATCTTTAACTTTATAGAAGTAATCGCCACCAAAATTTTTGTTCATAATTTCCAATTACTTATATCTATCACTTTTATGATTGAAATTATACATTTCAATGGGTCTATTTAGCAAAGTGTGCTGACATTTGTAACTTCCATTGCAATGTAATACATGCCATGCAAAAACTCAACACAAAATCTCAAACAACAGTTTAATCAATATTGTTGCAAATTTAAAGAATAATAACAATAGAAATAAAATAGAATGTTGGACTCTCTATTAGCACTTGCAAACCACCCCAAAATAACCCAAATCAGAAAGAAATATCAACCCTATCAAATAAAAATTGATCCACAAAAAGGTTAAAACTTTAATATATATGTATAAAGAATGAATCCAAAGTAAACCATAAACCCAATAACCTTTGTACTAACTTGAACTGATCAAAACCAAAAGACATTCTAGAAAAGCGAGTATGATCGAGATCCATGAGGGAGTGGAGACATTTGAAGGGGGAATTACCACTTGGAGAAGGGGCCCTCAGAGGTGATAATAATCTTTGACTTGTCACGGGTAACGGTGACCTGGTTGCCTAGGGTGCCGGCCTTGCCACCAGTGACCTTGATGCACTCCTATAAGAACTTCTCGAGGGAGGTGATCTCCATTGGCTTCAAGCGATTGATCGTAAAAATCAACCCTTTCTTCTTCCCTCCCTTCATAGCTATGCTGCTCACCCTATGACTCATCCTCTCTTCTCCTCTAGATCTCAATGGTGCTACATTCAAAAAAGGGTTAGGGTAGGTAGGGGTGTAATCAAGTTAAGTTGAGTCAAGTAGTTAGAAGTTTGAACTTAACTCGATTCAAAATATTCGAGCTCAAAAATCGGTTCGAGTTTGATTGAGCCTTAATATTCTAAGCTCGAGCTCAGCTCTAAACAAAAGGTAATACTCAAGCTCAACTCGAATATGGCTTAAATATGAGCAGAGCCATATTCAAGATCAACTTCAAGCTTAAAGTCAAGCCTTAGCTTACTTATAATATATATTAATATATTAATATTATAAATAGAAATAAAATTATTTAAAATATATATAGACTTAAATAGATTCGCAAGTTTTTGAATCGAGTATCTTGCGACTTGAGCTTGACTCAAAAAGTCATTCAAGCTATTCGACCTCGATAATAATCAAGCCGAGTTGAGCTTGACTCGAGCCGAGCTCGTGTAGCTCATGAGCAGCTTGACTTGTTTGTACCTCTAAGATCAATATTTCAGAAAAGAAAATAGAATGCCGGTGGGTTAGAGAGCCTATTAGATTTGTATTGCATTGGGCTAGGATCGGCAATTCTGCATCCAAGACACCACAGCCATTTGGCTTTGCTAGCTTTGGACCAGTCTAACACGTTAGGTTTCATGAATCAAGTGGAGGGCAGCAAGTCTACTTTGCATGCCATATGGATTTTTATTTGTAATTTGTAAGTCATTTTTGTCCTAGTCATTGTAATCCTATTTAGGATGAGGTTTTTTCTTTCTTTTTTCTTTGTGTGTATGTGTGTGTGTTGCGGGGGTCGGGGGGTTGACATAAGGACCTTGGAGCTTCATTAATAATAAGAGGTAACTTCATTAATAATAAGAGGTAACGATTACAAAAACCAAGTATCCAAGAACTTGCTACAACATTGCTTGAGCAGCAGGTGGTGTACAAGAAAGCACTACAAATCTAGTTACAATAGTGGGATTAGGTACCCAACAAATATAAAAGAGATGTTGTTGCCAGCAGTTGTGTACACTACAAGAAAACACTATTTTAACAACCAAAAATCAGTTACTAATAATTAAAAATCGGTTATAAAATTAGTTTGCAACCGATTTTGCAACCGAAATACCTCGGTTGCAAAAACCCAGGTTGCAAAATTTTGTAACCGATTTTATTCGGTTGCAAAAATTTAGCAACTGATTTTGGTCTATTTATAAAATTTAAAACTTTTTTGTAATGGATTTCAAGTCAAAAAATCGATTGCAAATTTGGTTGCTAAGTAATAATTTTATTTTAAAATATTTTAAAAAATCGGTTGAAAATTAATAATTTTTTTTTAAAAAAATAAAAATCAATTGCAAAATCGATTGCAAATTAATAAAAATCTGAAAAAAATTAAAAATCGGTTGCAAAATTGATTGCAAATTAATAAAAATCTGAAAAAAAATTAAAATTGATTGTAAAATCAGTTGAAAATTAATAAAAATATGAAAAAAATTAAAAATCAGTCGTAAAATCAGTTGCAAATTAATAAAAATTTAAAAAAAATTAAAATTGATTGCAAAATCGATTGCAAATTAATGAAAATTTGAAAAAAAATTAAAAATTGGTTGCAAAATCGGTTGCTAAAATAGAATAATTAAAAAAAATTGAAATACTAATTTTTTTCTATATTTTACAACATTACCATATATTAAGCATGTAGAAACAGACTCTTCACGAAACTAAGAGATCTCCTGCTGCAGAACTCATACATACAACCACAAAGGATCCAACCAGAAAGGATCCATATCAGAAAGTCTAAAAGATCCAGAATTCATACATCAAATAAAGCGATCAAGAAGGTAGAATACAACATTCCATACTTCATGCCACCTCGAGAAAGAAAACCACCAGAGGAGAATGCCACAAAAATCACAGCACAAGCAAACATTTAAGACCAGTAGAAGAGAACATAATTAAATGCAATGAGGAGAAAGGTGTGAAGCATATACCTAACTAGAGGGCCTTGAATGTGAGATAGGCCTTTTGTTTTGAACAGTGGATGGAAGTGGCACTGGCTTCTGTGGGTTTGCAAATACAATCTTGGTAACTGGTTTCTCAGTTGTATATTTTCCTGTCTTACATTTTTATTCATAGAGAACGGTTACATGATAAGGCAAGGAAATGCACATAAGAGTCTAATTGGCCTTCACGATTCAATGCAAAACAATGATATTCAAGCATGCCATCAAGATAACATCCACTAAAACAAGCTACAGAACAAAAACAAAGTTTGCTTGCACCAACTTAAATGAAGAAAAGTAGTTACAGCAACAAAAATAAACCATAAGAGGAGGCAATCCATGAAAATAACATACTTAAAGTAAATTCAAATCAAGAAACTGTAAACAGACTTAAAACAAATTCAGAGATCCATGAAAATAACAAGAGGAGGCAATCCATAAAAATGCACAATAAAACAACAAAAAGAGAACAAAAGTGTCAAACAAGAAGATTCAGAGGCTCAAGATTGCCTGTTTTTATACATTGAGAAGGGTCTAAGGCAGCAAATGGTTGCTTGCAATAATAGCAAGCCATCCAAATTTGCAACACCATTTAGATCTAGACAAAATGGTCTGAGCTAGATACACTTTCAGCACTTGAAGCATCATGAAGATACCAAGGCAACTCATCATAGCCTCTAACCGCAAATAACAAGATGAGGCAATCCATGAAAATGCAGAATAAAACAATAAAAAGAGAACAAAAGTATCAAACAAGAAGATTCATAGGCTCAGGATTGCATATTTTTATACATTGAGAAGGGTCTAAGGCAGCAAATGGTTGCTTGCAATAATAACAAGCCATCCAAATTTGCAACACCATTTAGATCTAGGCAAAATGGTCAGATCCAGCATACACTTTCAGCACTTGAAGCATCATGAAGATACCAAGGCAACTCATCACAGTCTCTAACCGCAGATAACAAGATGAGGCAATCCATGAAAATGCACAATAAAACAACAAAAAGAGAACAAAAGTATCAAATAAGAAGATTCATAGGCTCAGGATTGCTTATTTCTATACATTGAGAAGGGTCTAAGGCAGCAAATGGTTGGTTGCAATAATAATAAGCCATCCAAAATTGCAACACCATTTAGATCTAGGCAAAATGGCCCGAGCCAGCATACACTTTCAGCACTTGAAGCATCATGAAGATACCAAGGCAACTCATCACAGCCTCTAACTGTAGATAGCAAGATGAGGCAATCCATGAAAATGCATAATAAAACAACAAAAATAGAACAAAAGTGTCAAACAAGAAGAGGTGCAGTTCATAATATAAAGCAAAACAAATAACAGTAAGAAGAGGTGCAGTTCATAACACAAAGCAAAATAAATAACAGTAAAAGGTGCTGCAAGGTAACATTAAGAATGTGCTAATACTACTATTCCTCCTCATCCTTGTCCTCCTCATTGTTATCCTCCCCCCCTCCTCGCTGTGATCCATGTGCACAGTACCTCTGAAAAGGATCCATTTCAGTTCTTTGCGAAGGAATAGCAGTAAAAGCAAGGTTGCTGAAGGCTGAAAATTTATGTTAGCTAATATCTCTTGCAACAGTCGTTCATTGTGTTCAACCCACCTCCGTAGTTCATCCCTTTCTTGCTCGGCAGCTTGTACCCAAGCATTGACTTCGGTTTCAACCTGCTTCCGCACTTGCTCTTGGAATTCTTTACTATTCAACCATTGTAAGGGGGATAAAATTGTCCTTGAAAATTTGACGGGCCTGTCAATGCAGTGGACTTTAATCCTAGCCCATACACCCTTCCTTTCTTCTTTCCACCAACAGTACGAATCCATACATCCAATTCCAATGATGGAGTTTGCTGCTGGCTAGAATCAGCACTGCATTGAGATTTTGCCTCTTCCATGTTACATCTAAATTCAGACTGAAATATTTAATTTAGATAGTATAAAAAAAAGTAGAAGGATCAAAATCGTCGCTATCAGAAGCCTTATTTATTTTTGCTTTTTATGACTTCTCATGATATTGGACGGTGCGCCAGTGCTCGCATAATCTATTCCATACAAAGTCTTTGAGCCATGGCGGTCTTTCCATAGCTCTTCTAGCATTAGCAAGGAGATTTTTTAGTCGAGCCGCACTACATCTTTCAAAATTACGATGTGCCCATATTTCATCCGGTGGCTGAAACTGATATCTTCTCTATTATGAATTCAATAGCTAGTTAAATGACAATAAAAATATTTAAAGATAACTTACATTAGACTAAGCAAAACTACTTGCCTTAAACTCATCAAACCACATATTTTTTACTTCGTGCGGTATTTTTTCCATGATACCCACGGCTCATCAAAATGGCTCATTATTTCTACAATAGCATTGGCAGCTAGATGAGATGGTAAAAACCTACAAAGTACAACTAAGTCGATCAAGAAATCTAATACAGAATATATATTTTAACAATTATCATAAGGCTAAAATTTAATATTATTATTGCCCCTCTCCATCAAGGATCAGTACAGCCTTACCATTGCTGGTCTATGAGCCTCGTGCATTGTGAAAATTGCTAGGCTCATGATTAACTGGCAATACATGAGGAGATGATGAAGGAACAATGCCGTTGATGAATGAAGAGATGATGAATGAATAGTGGTGGATCCTGATTGACGTGATGATGAATGGACTGTAGGAAATGTAGCATAAGTAGGGGATAGTATATTATACATGATAGGTGCTGGAGCATGTATAAGAGGTCCTGAGTATAATGGAGGTGAAAAAGTGGTTCCTGGTGAACATACCACAGTAGTAGTTAGTGGGGGACTAAGCAATGGAGGCGTAGGAATGGTGGAAGATGCAGGTGGGATAGTGGATGATAAGGATGGGATAGCAACAGAAAGACGATGCTTCCTACCATGACCCCTACTAGATGATGCAGAAGTGTTTCCGGACTGATCTGTCATCTACAAAAAAATATAAAGAATGTAAGTCAACTTTATCAATAATATGATAAAACATTTAAATAATGATCATACATACAGAAATAAGGGTCTACTTATATGACTACTATTCATCATCAGAAGAACTTCCATATTGGTCTTGCTTAGTGTCATCCTCTTGGCTAAAATCAAACTCATCATACTCTTCTTCATCTTCGTCATCTATATTCAAATTCGTATCAACGATTCCATCAACTTTCTCAAAAGTACGGTTGTTGTCGATCAAATTTTCAACTGCATTATCATTCGGTATACTATTCACATGGGATATTGTATCCTCTTGATAAGCAACCTCAATTGTATATCGATTATCCACAGTACGTCTCGATCTAGTCATAATGACAACCCACCAATATTGCTTATCCCTTAACTTTTCAGGATATGGCAGATAGTATACCTGAATCACTTTTTGTGCAACTATAAAGAGATCGTATCTTGGATACCTTCTATTGTATCGGATCTAAATGATCCTGTAATCTTTATGCACTTTCATACCATAATTCAACACCGTATCAAACCATTCACAATTAAATAACACTACATGTTTCATTGGATGGCCAGGATATTCTAATTGAATTATTTCCTTGATGATACCATAGTAATAAAATTGGTCTATAGCTTGTTCCGAACCTTTGACACACACTCCACTATTAATTATTTTTTATAGCAACTTCATTCATCCGTGTGAAACTTATAACGGTTGACAAAATATGTCTGCCATGTAAGAACCTTTCTTTTTGGAGCCCATGCCAAATCATGAAAATATTGATTGTTTACCTGACTTTATGGATTATGAACCTACACATGATATAAACCAAAAGCATGAATGCCAATAAGCATCGATATAACATAGTTTGACATAAATACATGACGTTCTAAAAAAGGAACTTATATAAGACTTAAACCAATATGGAAACTCAAATGCAATCTTAGAATCAATGTCTTTGGTGCTTATATTTGGTATCGAAAGTCGTAATTGCTTGCTAAAAATTCTGAAACCAAGAATTTTTCAGAGTTAGTATTTCGATAATCGATATATGGTTTGAATAATTTTGTATCAACGATTATTTAACCTTACTCGATAAATGGTTGAACCTCTTCACAGTTAAATAATATATGTAAATGCGCAGCAGCTAATTTCCTGTCATTCAGATATGGACTTTGACATCTACCAGAAGATCGGCCAGTTTATTAAATATTGACAGAGTATGTTCACGTGTCATATCCTGACCCACAACATCATTTCTTCCAATTCTATTTCTTGATGACTGCACATGTGATTCAAAATAATATGAATAAAAAGTTGTCTCTTGATACAAATATGCCTCGCATATAGATCCTTCAACACGAGATTTGTTCTTGATCATCCATTTTATTTTATTAAGAAACCTACATCATTCAAGCATTAAAATATGGTACACATTACGTACTGGATAGAAATTTAATGCAGAAAAATAGGTTTGTTAAATTAAAGCATGAAAAAGGTAATAAGAACATGAATTAAATGAAATATTGCACATTGAAAATGTTTTCACCAAGACAAATAATTTTTTTAATCTAGAAAAAACTACGACACCTTACATATTACTCAAAAGACACACAAGGTCTACCCCAATTATAAAAGATTAATTGCCAACTTAGTTGATAAACTTATACAAAACCAACTAAGTTTAATTATCATTTTTATCAGTTTCCTTATAGATTTTCCCATCCTCTTTCTTTCAAACTCCTTGAACCGAAGTTTTAACATTTATATAATTAACATCTTCCACTTATAGAGTATGAATCAAGTACGTAGACCTGGAGGTACAGAACCTGATTCTCATTAGGTACAACTTTAGTAAATGCTATATCTGTATATCCCGTACCAGGCAAAGGGAGAGTGTTAAAAAATAGAAAAACAAAGCTGCCAATGAAATATGAAATCAGTCTGCCAAAGGAAAAAAAACAGAACTGATCATTTTACGTGTTTTCCCAAAGGAATATAGAAATCAGTCTGCCAAAGAATGCTTGCCACTCACTACAAGGACAAAGAAGAGAGCTTACCTCCAGAATTATAAATTTGAATTGTAACGAACGTATGTTCCATAGCTTTAGCTTGGTTGACTTTTCCACCACCAATCTGTTCTACAAAAGAAAGATAAAATCAGATCATCAATAGCTATATCAATGCTTTTGCAACCCCGCAGGTCGAAATGGACAAGAATTTTCTTACTTTCTTTTTGAGGATAACCCAGAAAAAAAAAAAAAATTATTATTTTCCTGAAAGCATACGGCAAATGCCAAACCATAAAATGTAACTATAGGGAAACCAAAATTGTTTTTTCCTAAACTCCCATAACAATAAGTATCTATAAAAAGATTAAAAATATAATGATTATCTTAGAGAGAGAGAAGATTAGATACATGATTATTCAAATCCCTGTTTGCCTCAGAACTTCAGGCATGGTTGGCCATCTAATCTGTTGCCTTCTCTGAGAAGGTTACAGTTTTACCTCCTCAAAACCATCCACCCAAACTAAACAGTCCAAAATAATAGAATATATAGTGGAAAGGATTTAAATAAACTTACCGGCCATACCCTGGGCTTTACAAGCTAAAATATTTATAGACTCTCTCCTGTCCTGAAAAGTTAAAACAAGTAAATTCCTAGCTATTTACATTAGTAGAAGTAGATATATGTGAACTCCTACAGTACATACAACCATACATTCATGCTTGAGTGGATTCCTTCTACAAATACATATCTATCCTTTCTGTTATCCCCTGCAAACATAACGATTCATACAACAAACAATGATCTCTTGCATGTGTCTTTAACTTATTCACCTTTCCAGCCGTGAGAGCCAAAATCCAAACTATTTCTTTAGTAAATACAACTACCATAAGCCAGTCTCGGATTCTAGTCTCATGGCATGCTTTCAGCAGGGTTATGGAAATATTAGTCCTCTAAGACACGTACCAAAAGACCACAAAAAGATTAAATAGTGGGAATTGGTATTTTAGGTCAGGACAAGGCTTCCATGTTCACGCAATGGTGAAATTTCTTCTACAATGTTGTGAGCTTATGGCTTTGGAAACCTTGAAATTTCCAGCATTAACATGAATGCAGAATGGTTTGCTACGAATGGAAAGAGGTAGGTGGTACCCGACGGTTGGTGGGGCTCGGATCTGTGGAAGGGAGAGCCAAAGGGGTAGGCAGTACCGCGGTAGGCTGATATCGGAGGGGTCTGTCTAGGGGTCCGCCATTGAGAGGGAGGGAGGCATCGGCCATCGAGTGGTCCGCCGTCGAGGTGGGGAGGAGGCGTTGGCCGTCGAGGGGAGCAAGGTGTCAGCCATCGAGGGAGGCATCTGACGTCGGCCGTGGAGGGAGATTTGGCCTTTGGGGAATCAGTGGAAGGGAGAACGAGAAAGCCAGAAAATGAGCTAGGGCATCGATGGTAAAAATTTGGCCTTTGCAAAATTAATTTTAAATAAAATTTTCCAACCAAAAATTCGGTTACAAAATTAAGAAAAAAGATTAAATAAATATTTTTTCAATAATCATTTTTTTGCAATCGAATTTTTGGTTGCAAAATTTTAAAAAAATTAAAATTAATTTTAAATAAAATTTTGCAACCGAAAATTCGGTTGCAAAATTAAGAAAAAAATTTAAAAAATATTTTTCAATTATTATTTTCGCAAAGCATGGTATGTGCCATTTCTTCAAGAGTTCTATTTTTTCTTTCTACATCCCATTTTGTTGAGGTATCCTAGGTGCAGAAAAATTGTGATGAATGCCATTTTCACTACAAAACTTTTCAAAATTATGATTTTCAAATTCTGTACCATGATCACTCCTTAAAGAAACAATTGAAATACCTTTTCATTTGAGACTCTTTTATGAAATTTAATGAATGCAAAAAAATTTCATCTTTGTGAGCTAAAAACATGATCCATATAAAACATGAGAAATCATCTACAATAACTAGACCATTCTTCTTTCCTCCCAAACTAGATGTTCTAGTTGGTCCAAAGAAGTCCATAAGAAGTAATTCTAGGGGTCTAGATGTAGAGGCTACTCCTTTTGGTTTAAAAGAATATTTAGATTGTTTTTCAAGTGGGCAAGCACTACAAATCTTATCCTTTTCAAAACTAAGTTTTGGCAAGTCTTTTATTAAATCCTTTTTGCAAAGTTTTGAAAGTAAATGCATACTAGCAAATCCTAGTCTACGATACCAAAGCTAACTAGTTTCATTGATCTTGGCTTCCATTGCCACTAGGCATTGACCATTTTGAATAGGAAGATCATCAAGATCAACCATATAAATATTGTCATGCCTATGACCAATAAACTTGATGCCATTGTCATCAAGACTAGAAACAATGCACATGAAAGATTCAAAAATAACTTTAAAATATTTGTCACAAAACTGGCTAATACTAAGTAAGTTATGCTTTAAACCAACAACATAAAGAACATTATCTATATAAGTAGAGGGGGAGATATGGACTTTACCGATGCCAATAATCTTGCCCTTTCTATTATCACCAAAGGTCACATTTCCACCATTTTGATATTCAAGTGAGAAGAACTGCTCTACATCTCCAGTTATGTGCCTTGAGCAACCATTGTCGAGGTACCACAATCTTTTTTGTTGGTTGCAAGGCACACCTACAACAACAAATCAGGTGGAGACTTTAGGTACCCAAGTCATCTTGGGTCCTTTAAGGTTAGTAGTGATGGTTCCTTTCGGAACCCAAACTTTTCTAACTTTGCTCAATTTTCTTTTATTGCACAAATATGATTTATATCCTTTATTACTACAAGAATAATAAGTAATAGAGGATGAAGCAGGCATAAAGAAATTCTTGAAAAACTCTTATTGTTTTTAAGTTCTGAAACCTAATCCAACTTTGTTGAAAATAGCTTTTTGATTATTCAAAAGCATATTGAGTTTTTCAGAACTTTAAGTAAACTTTTCAACAAATGGTTTTAATTTTTCAAGTTCATCTTTATACTTCTTGTTTTCTTGTAAAAGCACTTTGTTTTGTTTAACAAAATTTTTGGTTGTTGCAAAAGATTTTTCCTTTTTCAAATCTTCTTTTTTCTTTTCCAAAGAGTTAATTTTATCAGTTAACTTTTTATTTTCTTGAAGTAAACAATCATTTTCAATCAAAAGCTTATCATTTGTTTTAACCAATTCCAAGTTTTGCTTCTTTAGTTCTTTGTGTTTCATTTTATGTTTTTGAAATTCAACTACTAATTCATCAAAAACTTCATGCAATTCTTCAAAGGTAAACTCATTTTCAAATTTAGGCATTACCTCATCATTGTTTGTCATTAAGCAAAATTTGCAACCTTTTGCTGCTCTTCATCTAAGCTTGAGTCCTCGCTCTCACTCCAGGTAGCCATCATGGCTTTCTTTCTTAATTTCCTTCTACTCTTCTTGAATAAGGGGTAGTCCAACTTGAAGTGACCGGGTTTCTTGCACTCAAAGCAAGTGGGTTGCTCCCTTTCTTTCTCTTTTTCTCTCTTTACTAGGCTCTACCTTTTAAGCCTTCTTCTTGAAGTTGTATTTCTTCTTTCTCATAAACCTCCTAAACTTCCTAGCAATGAGAGTCCTTTCATCATCATCATCTTCCTCATCGGAATCATCACTTGATTCTTCTTTGGTAGTAGACTTGAAGGCAATCACTTTCTTCTTCTTATCATAGTCCACTGTCTTTTGTTTCAAGGAGAGCTCATAAGTCATCAATGAGCCCAAAAGCTGCTCGAGTGGAAGTGTATTTACATCTTTGGCTTCTTCTATAGCGGTGACTTTAGCATCCCAAGAAGTCGAAAGAGACTTGAGAAGTTTATTAACAAGTTTACCATTAGAAATAACTTTATCTAAGCTTCTCATGCCATTCACAATATTAGTGAATCTAGTGTACATTTCACTAATAGATTCAGATGGTTCCATTTTAAACATTTTATATGTATGATGAGTATGTTAACTTTGATAGTCTTCACTTGATAAGTACCCTCATGGGTAATTTCAAGTATGTCCCATATTTTCTTTGTGGAGAGATAATTTAAAATTCTATTGAATTTGCTTGGATCTAAAGTGCAAAACAATAGATTCATAGCCTTTGCATTAAGCTCTATTTGCTTAATATCATTTTCATCCCAATCATCTTCTATTTTAAGAGTGAGAATGCCATTAATCAAGATAGTAGGCTGACAAGGACCTTTAACAATAGTCCTCCAAATGTTATAGTCAATGGCTTGAAGTAAATGCGCATGCATGTTTTTCAGTATGTATAATTTATGCCATTAAACAATGGAGGACGGTTATAGACTTGTCCTTCTATAATATCCATGCCAATTGGGGCTGCCATGATCTTTTACTCAAGATCGTTGGACCTATAAGTAGAGTACCTGTACTCTGATATCACTTGTTGTCCAGAAATGGAGTCCAAGAGGGGGGGTGAATTGGGTCTTTCAAAAATTTAAACAATTATGTGCTGGTCTTGAAGTGTTTGTGAAGCAAAGTGATTTAGCTCTAAAAGATATGCAGCAGATAACATCAAATTAAATGCAAGGAATGAAGAGCAAGTAATAGAGAGAGTAATCACACATAAATACAAAGTTTTATAGTAGTTCGGTGCAATCTAAGCACCTACATCCACTCCCTAAGCCTTTCTTGGGAATTTCACTATAATCTCTTCAAGATTACAGCTGACTTGTTTTCCAAGACTCCTAAGTCAAAACCAATATTGGTTTTGGCACCTAGGCTCACCAACAACCTTCACAACTTGTTTTATCTTCGGGCTCACAAGTTAAATCCTAGTTGGTTTTATCCCTTTGGTTCACCAATAACCTTAACAACCTAGTTTCAAAAATCTTGAAAGCTAGGTCAACAAAGAATAAAGTCAAAGATACAAGAATAAAAGTACAATCAAACTCTATTATAGAGTGGAATATGGAAGCTTTGAGGCTCTTGATGATTGCTTGACTTGACTTCTCTTTAGATTCACTTCATAGACACTTTTGGAATGCTAAAATAAAAGGCGTGTAAGCTTTTTCAATGGAATCTTCTCTTTTTGGTTTTGGAAGTAAAGTTCTTGAGGAATATTTATCTCTTATGTGTTCAATACTTCATGAATGAGTTTGGTGAAGCTTAAATCTTCAAAAACTTTCAAAAAATGATTTAAGACCGTTGGAGAAGCAAAACTAGCCGTTGGGAGCTTATAGGGATGAAATCTGACTCTCAGAAAATATAGTCGTTATAGCTGTCAGAACTCATGAGTCGACACTTGACTTCTGTGAGTCGACACTTGAATCTTCATGAGTTGACACTTGAGTTACATGAGTCGACACTAGGTATAAACACTTAAAAAACTAATGTTCTGTCATTTTCTGTTCTCAGGCTATGAGTCGACACTTGAACCATGTGAGTCGACACTTGAATCTCCTGAGTCGACACTTGTATTTCCTGAGTCAACACTTGACACAAAAATCTCCAAATGGTATAGTTTTGTAACTTGAAAAATCTCAAGCCTTGAGTCAATACTTCGTTTTGTGAGTCAACACTTGACTTCTATGAGTCGACACTTGATTCCTGTGAGTTGACACTTAACATGCCAAATAAATTTTCTGCGTGCTAGTTTATGAAGTGTCGACACTTAGTATGCCATGAGTCGACACTTGACTCTGCAACTTGATAGAAACATGTGACAACCTTCAAAATTCAAAAATCTCTTTAATAAAACTTCAATATACTTTTTGCAAAGCTCCGATTGATCTATTTTGAGGCCTTTTTTAGATGAAAAGACTTCTTAAATCGTAAAAATTGCTTAGCTTCCAATGAGTGCCATGATACTTTTATATTAAGAATTTGAGTTGCCTGTATCCTGAAACTCATATCTATAATTGAAACATTAGTATAAAATATGTACTTAACATTTTATTAGTCATCAAAATCAAGGGCTAAAGCCAATAAAAATATATTGCTAAAAAGAAGAATAATTAGATTGAACTAGACCATAAATTATTACCTTAAGAACAAGTAATTTAAAATTATATAAAACTCAGATTGATGGTATTTAGGAAAACATCCATGTTGAGATAGTCCTAAAATGTATAAGATTTATATGCAATAAATATAATAGGCATCTCACAAAATTATCAAACAATGAAGTCAATTGATTTGTGAAAAGATACTTACAAAACAAGCCAAATCAAAACCTTCAAAAAGTTAGACTACTTGTGGAGTCGACTTCAATGGTTTGGGTTCGTGATGATTCAGATTTCAATTGTCAGAATCTGGATCTCGACTCCTCGATTGATCGGCTTCTTCATTGAAGATTCCTGAAGATATGAATCAGGTGCTGAAGAACCTAGAACTCACCTAGCAATAATATGCTTGGATTGGGAGAATCTAAGGGCTGATCTGGGCTTTAAAACTTCTTGAAAAATTTTAGAAAAATTTATGTAGGTGCATGGGATTGTAAGGAATAGGGTTAGGTAATTGATAGTAGGTTTGGACATAATGTGGATGGATGGAGAAGCTTAGAAGAGACGGTGATAGTGACATAATTATACATTTTATTTCTTCTTATATTTAGTCTATTTGATATATTTATTTTCTCATTATGATGATTAATGCATAAGTTTATGTTTGAGGATTAATTTTTAGCATTGTATAATTTCATTTCTTTGATTTCTTACAGATTTTTGATAGTCTTAGAGTTAGAATTAGAAGAAATGATTTTCAATGAAGTTGTAGAGGACATCTTAAGATTTGTGCATTGAAATCCGAGCTCATTTGGACCTCCAAACGGTGCTTCAAAGTGACATCTGAAACCCAAAATTTCTGTCCGTAGGCTGAAGTTTTGAAGGAGAATAACTTGAGCTTCCAAGGGCCAAATGATGTGATCCAAAGGTCTAAATTCAAGTGCATTTGATCAGCTACAAGTTTCATGAAGAGTCCAAGGCCTAAAAACGTAGCTATCTTATCGAGAAAAATTTGGGAAACAAGTTCTGTTTTAGAACCCTGCTGGAGTCATGGCAGATTGGGACACAGATTGGACGTGGAAGGGAAGTTTGAGGCAATTATGGAACAAGTTGTTTGGGGTGTTTGGGAGACCACGTAGAAGCCTTTCAAGGGGCTGGACTCGTGTGACTATAAGGGAGTTCTGGAAGCAAGGAAACGCAGCAAGAAGAGCAATGGAACCAGAGCTCTATTTTCTGCTACAACGTGGATCTGTTTTGCTGCTGGAAGAAGTGGCAGATCTGCAATACAAATTAGCAGCAGGGAAGAGTGCTGGAGTTTTCTGCTGGAAGAGCAGCAATAGCAGAAGTTTTCTGCTGGAAGGGAAGAAGAGGAGGAGTTCTGTTTTTCTGCTTGAAGAACAAGACGAGATTTGTTTTCTGTCGAAAAGAAGAACGGAAAGAGACATTTTCTGCAGCATGAAAAGGGAAGGAAATCAAGTTAACTTCATGTTATTCCCCTTTCCCATGATTGAGTAAATTTTTTGTTTCGATTCGAGGGACAGCTAACTATGTTAGAAAGGTTGTGAGGTTGTAATATTAATTTAATATTATTCTTTTGCTGGATATCTGTGTTTCTTAATTTTTATTGTTGATTTATTGTGTAGATTAATTGATGAAAAAGCCTATTAATTGATTGTCTACATGATTAGTTACTAAACTAAGTTCTTAATCCATAATTGTTATGCAACTTGGTTAAGGTAGTACTTAGGCAAAATGATTATGATCCCAGTTTTCATCTTTATCTAAAAAGAAACATATAATGGATTAAACAATTTATGCTTGTCTAATTGTTGTTCATTCTTAGCTTCATCCTAGTATGTAATACTATCAATGAATGCATGAGGATTGCTTGATACCAATTGGTTCATTGGTAAGAATTTAATTTGAGCACTTGACTTGAATTAATGAATGTAGGGATGATTAGATTTATCTAACTCCTAGGTAAGTCATCGACTAAGTATTCAGAGAAAGAATAATATGTTTATATACCGATGATCAATTTGCTAACTAGCACAAAAATCCCTTGAATTGAACTTAAATTGAATCTGAAACAAATCTCAATTTAATTAAAGTTTTTCCTTTTTTTTGCATAATTAGTTAGTTGATTTCATAATTATTAAACCAACCCTCCCCCCCCCCCCCCCCTCGTCTAGTTATTAAATTTGATTATCATATTCAGTCTCTAGGGTTCGACCTGGACTCACTAATACTACAAGAAATATTACAAGAATTAGTGAAATAGTGATTAATTTTGGTGAATTTGACAAGCATCAGGTGGCGCTCAGGAAAAATCTGGATAAAAGATTTTCTACATGCAGGTGCTGAATCAACAGGATGTAGAAAATTTCAAAAAAATGATTTCAAAGATCCATAAGTTAGAAAAGAAGCTCATGGCCATTGGACTTCTAGGAAAAAAAGGAAAGTAATTTGGATGTGGGGCTAGGGATTTGTGAAGTTTGAAAACTTGCTAACCTAGAAATCTGGGAACATGATGTGAAGAAGAATGAAGAACAAAGATGGGCCTCTCACCCTTCCTTGCGGGTGCTATGGATCTCTCACCCTCTCCCTCTTGGAGTAATCACACCATGGTGAAGAAAAAATTGATCAGCAATTTTCATTGACTTAATAACTTGAGTATATCTCTTTTTATAGATCCATGAAAGAGTCCCAAACCTAATACAAATCTATAATGGCTAAAAACCTTACTTATGAGGAGTCTTAAATGAGGAAGGATACCTAGGGGCATCACATTATTTTCCACACCATAAAAAAAGGGGTAGCATAAATATAGGATAGCTAAAATATGGGAGGCACCAATATAAGCTGTGTTCACACTGGTTTCTTCCATAAGTTGTGTTCACACTTTAGTTCTAGCACTTAATCAAAATAACTTTATTAAATCAAGCCAATTAGGGGATTAGACTATATTTAACTCAAAATACATACTCGATTAACTAAAATAAGGCAAAATTGACTTTGACTTGACTGGACTGTATTGGAATTGAATTGAAGGGCTTCAATTGGCTACTTTTGGGCTCTAATATACTGCTTTCTCAAGCTAGATAGGCTGTAACTTTGATGGTTTCCTTCTAGTTACTCTAGTGTCTGCACCACTCAACTGCTGATATTTTAAAAATATAAAGAGGCTATCGGATGGTTTATTATCAATCTAAAAGGCATTAATCTCTCCATCTACATGCATTAGATTTATTATGAGGCAGATGCCAAGCCACATAAAGATATGTAGAGGAGACTAAACCCTAACATGCAGGAGGTGGTCAAGAAAGTAGCAAAGTAGTTAGATGCCAGAATCATCTATCCCATATCCGATAGCAATTGGGTCAGTCCCATCTAGGTAGTATCCAAAAATCAGGTATTACTATCATGGAGAGTGAAAAAGATGAACTACTCCCCACTCACACAACATTTAGTTGGCGACTGTGCATAGATTATAAGAGACTGAATATCATCACTAGAAAAGATCATTTTTCATTGCCATTCATTGACCAAACCCTAGAACGGTTAGTGGGCCAAAAAAAAATTTATTTCCTAGATGGTTATTCAGGATACAAGCAAGTACTTGTATTCCCAGATGATCAAGAGAAAACCAACTTCACCTATCCCTATGGGACTTTTGCCTTTCTGTGCATGCCTTTTGGGCTTTGCAATGCACCTCCTATATTTCAACGATGCATACTATCCAGTTTTTCTGATATTATAGATCAGTCTCTAGAGATTTTTATGCATAATTTTTTTCATATTTAGTACCACTTTTGAGAACTATCTCCAAACCTTTCAAAAGTTCTAAAATATTATATGGAGACAAATCTAGTTTTGAGTTGGGAGAAGAGCCATTTAATGATTCGAGAAAGGATTATACTATGATATATTGTATCTAAGAGAGGGATTGAGGTTGATAAGGCTAAAATAGAGGTAATGTCAAAATTCCCACCCCCAACCTCAATCCGATAATTAGGATCCTTTTTGGTAATGCTAGATTCTATAAACGATTCATCAAAGACTTCAACAAAATTTCTAGACCCTTTTGTGCAACTTGCTTGCCAAGGATACCCTATTTTTCTTTGATGATGAGTGTCTCAAAGCCTTCCATAAACTTCATGCTGCCTTAATAATAGCACCTATTCTTAGGCCCCCTGATTGGTCCCTTCCTTTTAAAATCATGTGTGAAGCATCCAACTTTGTGATAGACACAATCCTAGGACGAGTAAATAAGGAACCACATGTGATATATTATGCTAGTAAAACTCTCTCTGATGCCCACTTAAATTATACTACCATTGAGAAAGAGTTACTAGTGGTAGTGTTCACCCAAGATAAATTTAGCTCATATCTTTTAGGGTTTAAGATTCTAGTCTATTCTAATCATACTGCTTTAAGGTATTTGCTATCCAAGAAAGATACTAAGCCTAGATTGATTAGATGGATCCTTCTGCTATAAGAATTTGATTTAGAAATCTGAGATAAGAAGGGTTTCAAAAATGTAGTAGCAGACCATATCTCTAAAATCTTGGTTGAACACACTCCTGGCACTAACGTGGTCAAGGAAGGATTTTCGGATGAACAATTCTTTGCACTCCCCTCCAATCATCCTCCTTGGTTTGCCCACATCATTAATTACTTGACTATAGAGCAGATTCCTTCCCATTAGTCAAAGCAGGAAAAGAATTGATTCTTTTCACAAATCAAGTATTATTATTGGGAGGAACCTGAATTGTTTAAATATTGCCCTGACCAAGTAATTTGTCGTTGTGGTCCTAAGAGTGAATTTTAGAGTATTCTCATCTTTTGTCACTTTTTTGTGTGGGAGACATTTTAGTGGAAAGAAAACTATATTAAAAGTACTATAGAGCAGGTTTTACTGGCCTATACTTTTTAAAGATGCATATGAATTTGGCTATAAGTGCCTAAGGTGTCAACAAATTGGGAATATATCTAGGAAGGATAGATGCCACTCACCCCCATTGTAATTATTAAAATCTTTGATATTTGGGGGTGTTGCTGATCTCACCGCGGTGGCCTGTAGCTTTTGAGCTGGCACCGGTCCCGGACCGTCTCACCTCGAGATCTCCGAGCTTCCGGACCTACAAAACAGAGTCAGAGACCCTGGCCGGGGGTTCCGGCGGGGGCGCTCCGACGATCAAGTTAGAGAACGGCGAGATGGAATAGATCCCCTAAGACGGGTTCCCGAAGGATTCCTGTGCTTAGAGGAGATGTTAATGAAAGAAGTGTAGAGAAGAGTGGAGTTGATGCCCAGCTCCCTGCACTGGGCTCACCGAGCTCACGCCTGAGGACTCCTTGAGGACCCCCAGGATCGTTCTCTTGGTGTGTTTCTCCTCTTTTTTCACTTACCCTGCTGCCCGTTTTTACCATCCCTTTTATATCATCAAACTTCCTCCAGCCCGTCCCTCTCTCTGGGGGCTCCCTCCCACTTCTCATCTCTCCCCCCCTCCCTTCCTCTTTGGGGCCGGGAACTAAGTGGTCGGACCGCCTCACCCGTTGCATGTCACGAGAAAGGGGGGAGGAGACTGGCGAGGCTTCGGGCCGAGTACGGGAGCTCTCCTTTCGAGGTATTAACGATGAGCGTCTAGCCATTTTGGGCTCCTATCCGCAAGGATCCCATTTCTCGGTTGCGAGGTCCATCCGCCTGGTGTAAACAAGGTTTCGTGTGTTACTGCAGACCGTACTGGTGCCCCCCTATGGGGCGCGGCGCGCGCAGTCCGAGAGGCAATCTTGCAACCCGCGCCTCTACTTCCCCGAGGCTTCGCTGAGTAGGGCTAACCTCGGCCAAGGTGGACCCGTTTGGGGGTGCCACCTGGTGGAAGAGCGGAGAAAGGCTCAACTTCGGTCGAGGTGGACCAGTCTCCGGGTGCCACCTGGCGAAGAAGCAGGAGGGCCTGGCTCAATCTCGGCAGAGGTGGACCCATCTCCGGGTGCCACCTGGTGAGGGAGCGAGGGGCCGCCAGTTTCGGACGAGGTGGACCCCTCCTGGGTGGACACCTGGCGGAGTGGCAGAGAGGTGCTCGACTTCGGTCGAGGTGGACCCATCTCCGGGTGCCACCTGGCGAAGGAGCAGGAGGGCCCGGATCGACCTCGACAGAGGTGGACCTGTCTCTGGGTGCCACCTGGTGAGGGAGCGAGGGGCCGCCAGCTTCGGCCTAGGTGGAACCCTCATGGGTGGACACCTGGCGGAGCGGCAGAGAGGTGCTCAACTTCGGCCAAGGTGGACCCGTCTCCGGGTACCACCTGGCGAAGGAGCAGGAGGGCCTGACTCGACCTCGGCAAAGGTGGACCCATCTCCGGGTGCCACCTAGCGAGGGAGTGAGGGGCCGCCAGCTTCGGCCGAGGTGGACCCCTCCTAGGTGGATACCTGGTGGAGTGGCAGAGAGGTGCTCGACTTCGACCGAGGTGGACCCGTCTCCGGGTGCCACCTGGCCAAGGAGCAGGAGGGCACAGCTCGACCTCGACGGAGGTGGACCCATCTCCAGGTGCCACCTGGCGAGGGAGCGAGGGGCCGCCAGCTTCGGCCAAGGTGGACCCCTCCTGGGTGGACACCTGGCGGAACGACAGAGAGGTGCTCGACTTCGACCGAGGTGGACCCGCCTCCGGGTGCCACCTGGCGAAGGAGCAGGAGGGCCCGGCTCAACCTCAGCAGAGGTGGACCCGTCTCCGGGTGCCACCTGGCGAGGGAGCGAGGGGCCACCAGCTTCGGACGAGGTGGACCCCTCCCGGGTGGACACCTGGTGGAGTGGCAGAGAGGTGCTCAACTTCGCCGAGGTGGACCCGTCTCCGGGTGCCACCTGGCGAAGGAGTAGGAGGGCCCGGCTCGACCTCGACAGAGATGGACCCATCTCCGGGTGCCACCTAGCGAGGGAGCGAGGGGCCGCCAGCTTCGGTCGAGGTGGACCCCTCCTGGGTGGACACCTGGCGGAGTGGCAGAGAGGTGCTCGACTTTGGCCAAGATGGACCCGTCTCCGGGTGCCACCTGGCGAAGGAGTAGGAGGGCGCGGCTCGACCTCGACGGAGGTGGACCCGTCTCCGGGTGCCACCTGGCGAGGGAGCGAGGGGCCGCCAGCTTCGGCCGAGGTGGACCCCTCCTGGGTGGACACCTGGCGGAGCGGCAGAGAGGTGCTCAACTTCGGCCGAGGTGGACCCGTCTCCGAATGCCACCTGGCGAAGGAGCAGGAGGGCCTGGCTCAACCTCGGCAAAGGTGGACCCATCTCCGGTTGCCACTTGGCGAGGGAGCGAGAGGCCGCCAGCTTTGGCCGAGGTGGACCCCTCCTGGGTGGACACCTGGCGGAGTGGCAGAGAGGTGCTCGACTTCGGCTGAGGTGGACCCATCTTCGGGTGCCACCTGGTGAAGGAGCAGGAGGGCGCGACTCGACCTCGATGGAGGCGGACCCATCTCCGGGTGCCACCTGGTGAGGGAGCGAGGGGCCGCCAGCTTCGACCGAGGTGGACCCCTCCTAGGTGGACACCTGGTGGGACGACAGAGAGGTGCTCGACTTCGGCCGAGGTGGACCCATCTCTGGGTGCCACCTGGCGAAGGAGCAGGAGTACTTCTCCCCGAACGGGGGACCTTTTGAACAAAAAACATGTGGTACTGACCGTGTCCAGCTGGATCTGACACATGCCTCACGTCAGCGTTGTAGCCATATCAGTTGCCCCCCATCCCCACGTTCCGTCGAGGCGTCGTGGCCCGGGACGTGGGGATTTAATGCGGAGATGACGTGGGGAAGGCGAAAATCTTGTACCATAATTGTCACGATCCCTGTCGCCGCTTCTATTACGCCCGAGGTCCTATGAGAGGCTGCCACGCGGGCGCTTTTGACGGGCCATTAATGTGCCGTTTCGAAAAGGAGACAGTTTCCATCGAACCGAAGCATTGTTGTCGGGTGTGCGTCCACGTGGCGGCCATATGGTGGCCCGGAATGGAAAGAGGGGTACGGCCACTGTCGATTGAGTTTGAAAAGGAGGGGACTTTCCGGAAACAAAGTCCCTCCACTTTCTCGCTCTACGCCGACGGTTGCAGTGGGTTTTCCTTCACCTTCCGGGATTGCCATTCCTTTTACACAGAATCTCGGTGAGTATCCGTGTCTTCCTCCCCCTCTTCCACTCTCAACCCCAGTGTCCCATCTGCACTTCCTCTTCTTCCATGGCGCATCGCCACCACGTCTCTTCTAACCCGGATAAGGCCGGTCCTTCCCGGCCGAGGACTCCATCGCCTTCTTCCTCGGAAGGGGAAGTAATCCCAGACGAGATCCGTAGGCAGCTCCAGCCCGGGGTCGTGACCATAGGCATCCCTAGGGGTCCTAGGTCTCCTCCCATAGTCTCTGCCCGTCCGATTTCTTCCCTTCCCCCTCCGGTCACTTCTCCCACTGGCCCCTCTGGTCATGTCTCAACGATGACCGAGGATGACCTTTCTCTGCTCTGGGATGTCTACGGAATCCCGGGTTCCACTCGTCTTTCCCTCCTGCGGCCTGGAGATCGAGTGACCTCGAGCGGCCCCGGGCGAGTCGCCTTATACGAGGACTTTCTCCTCGGGGATCTTCGGTTTCCCCTTCACCCCTTTTTCCTTTCTTTCCTCAGTCACTACCGTCTGGTCCCGGCCCAGTTGGCTCCTAACGCCATCCGGGTCATCTTGCTTTCATTGTCTTCTATCACTTCCACGGGTTTGTTGCCCGTTTCTCCCTCTTCAGGGCTCTCTTCACCCTGAAGCGTTATTCCACCGATGATGGCTTGTGGTATATTTCACCTCGGCCTAGGTGCCTTAGTTTCGACCTCCCTTCGTCCATTAAGGGCTGGAAGAACCGGTACTTTTTTGCCTCGGTCGACGACGTTGACTGGGCCTAGAGTGAGCCAGACCGATCTCCGAACCGGAACTCTCAGGTCGAGCCAGCGAACTAAAAGGTCTTTTCATAGCTGCTAAGTGATGAAGTCCCGACCCTCGATGTTCTGCTCTCAGAGCAGAACTTATTCGAGGCAGGGATCAGTCCCATCCGGGAGCTGGGTGAGGCTTGGATCTCTCTTCCTTGGTTTCTTTTCTGCTTCGCATCCCCCTCTCCTTCTTTTTCTTCTTTATTTTATTTTAAACTAGCTCGACTGACCTCTGCTTCCTTTCAGGTATGAAGTTCTCCTTGGAGAACCTGATGGAGGGCGCCTCGCAGAGGGATGCCGCCGAGGGGACTGAGCCCCCGACAAAGAGAACTCGTACTGAGGCGAGTCGGATGCCAGCACCGACCTCCATCACCAGACCTATGGCGGTGGCTCTCGTCACCAAGCCACCTCGAGCCTGGGTGCCCGATTCCCTGTCGTCGACCTCGACAGGGCCGAGGAAGAAAGGGGGCCGGAACCTCCTCAGGCAGCACCGGCTTCAGCCGCCGTGCCAGCCGCATCCACGGTGGTCACCAGGACGATGACGGCTCCATCGACGGCCGCACCACTTGGCGAGGGGACGGCCGCCTCTCCTGCTGCCGACGCGTCTGCTCCGCCGCCGAGCCTCACCAGCCGATGCTCAGTGATCCGCGACCAGGGCCTCATGGAGAAGGTCATGGAGTTCGCCAGCACTTCCCGGGGCCGCCGTCTGAGGGGTGGCCGGGACTACAACGAGGCGTTGCTCGGGATCCTCCCATAGCTCTTTACGGTAAGTCCCGAGCTTCGAATCTTCTTCTTTTTTCTTTTTAAAGTTCCAGTTGGATAGTAGTAATATTCCAAGGACATATTATGCTTATTTTATGGCTGGATATCATTTGCCTTTAAAATTGCTTAACAAAATACTCATCTCCAAGCAAGTTAGTACATGATACTAATTTTTTTTTACTCGAGGACGAGTAAAATTCAAGTTGGGAGGTATGATCAACATACTAATATTACATAAGAAGTATTAAAATCTTTATTATTTAATCTCTGTTGGCTTTGGCTCCTTAATTTTGATGAATAACAAAATACTGAGTATATATTTGGACTAATGTTTCAAATGGAGTATGAATTTCAGGCCTTAGGTACATCACTTTCTCTAACAAAAAGGTATCGAGTTTATTAATTCATGAGCAAGAAGTTTCTCATGTTGATTGCGCTCTTCACCTTGGAATATTGTCAAAATAACTTTTTTGGCATTCAAAAAGAACCATCAAATGGATAAATGGTCAAATATTTAAGAGTTTCAATTTTGGCACGCTTATTTGGATGGCACAGGACCAAGTGTCGACTCATAAGGTTGACTCATGAAGGATTTCAAAAGTATCAGAAGACCGGCATACAAGGTTTCAGTGGCACGCTTCAAGTGTCGACTCATGAGGTCGACTCACATTTCAAGTGTCGACTCATGAGGTCGACTCATCGCCTGAAAAAAATTTGGACAGAACTTCATGTTTTCTGGATTCTACATCAAGTGTCGACTCATGAGGTCGACTCATGGATCAAGTGTTGACTCAAGGTCTAACAGCTAGTTTTTCAGAATTTTAGACTTACTTCCAAACGGTTCCAAATGGCTATTTTTCGAATTCTAACGGTCTTTTCAGTGGATTTGAGGTATTTAACACTTACCAAACCTCATAAAGTCAAGAAGGAAGAGTGAACTCACATGAGACAAACTCCAATCATTTGAAAAGACAAGAAGAGTGTTTAAAAAGATTCCCTTGCTAAAGCCTTCTATTTTTGAATTGTTAAGGTTTCAAGTGCCTTGCCATAATCGTGCATTCAAGAGATTCCAAGGAGAAGTCAACTCAAGAAATCAAGAGAGCTTCAACGATCTTCATTTCAGCTCATTCTAAGAGCTTTTATTGTGCTCTTTATTATATTCTTGTTCTTACTTTGTTAACCTAGGTTTCAAGGTTTTTGAAACTAGGTTGTAAAGGTTATTGGTGAGCCAAAGGATAAAACCAACTAGGGTTTGACTTGTGAGCCCGAAGACAAAACAAGTTGTAAAGGTTGTTGGTGAGCCTATGTGATAAAACCAACTTAGGTTTTGACTTGTGAGCCTTGAAAAATAAGTCGGCTATAATCTTGAAGAGATTATAGTGATTTTTCTAAGAGAAAGCTTTGGGAGTGGACGTATGTGTTTGGAGTGCACCAAACCACTATAAAACATTGTATTTGTATGTGATTGCTCTCTTTTCTACTTGCTCTTTATTACTTGCATTTAATTTGCTGTTATCTGCTATATATCTCTTAGAGCTAATCATTTTGTTTCACAAACACTTCAAGGTCAGCACATAATTATTTTAATTTTTTAAAGATCCAATTCACCCCCCTCTTGGGCTCCATTTCTGGGCAACAAGTGGTATCAGAGCACCGGTACTCTACTTGTAGGTCCAACGATCTTGAGTAAAAAATCATGACAGCCCCAATTGGTATGGATGTTATAGAAGGGCAAGCCTCTAACTGTCCCCCATTGTTTAATGGCACAAATTACACATATTGGAAGACATGCATGTGCATTTATTTACAAGCTATTGATTATAATATATGGAGAATTATAGTTAAAGGGCATCATCAGCCCACTCACTTGCTAATGGGATTCTCACTCCTAAACTTGAAGAAGATTGGGATGAGAATAACATTAAGCAAGCTGAAATTAATGCTAAAGCTATGAACTTATTATTTTGTGCACTTGATCCTGGTGAATTCAATAGAATTTCAAATTATCTCTCCACCAAGAAAATATGGGACACGCTTGAAGTTATCCATGAGGGTACACATCAAGTAAAGACTACTAAAGTGAACATGCTTATTCACGCCTATAAAATGTTTAGAATGGAACCTTCTAAATTTATTAGTGAAATGTACATTAGATTCACTAATATTGTAAATGACATGAGAAATTTAGGTAAGGTTATTTCTAATGGTGAACTTATGAATAAACTCCTCAGGTCTCTTCCAGCTTCATGGGATGCTAAAGTCACCGCCATAGAAGAAGCCAAAGATGTCAACACACTTCCTCTCGAGCAGCTTTTAGGTTCATTAATGACTTATGAGCTCTCCTAGAAATAAAAGACAGTGGACAATGATAAGAAGAAGAAAGTAATTGCCTTCAAGTCCACTACAAAAGAAGAGTCAAGTAATGAATCTGAAGAAAAGGATGATGAAGATGAGACGGCTCTCATAGCAAGAAAGTTTAGGAGGTTTATGAGAAAGAAGAAATACAATTTCAAGAAGAAACCTCAAAGGGAGAGCCTAGCAAAAAAAAGAGAAAGAAAAGAGCAGCCTACATGCTTTGAGTGCAAGAAACCTGGCCACTTCAAGTTGGACAACCCCCTACTCAAAAAGAGCAAAAGAAGATTAAGAAAGAAAGCAATGATGGTAACCTGGAGCGACAGCGAGGACTCAAGTTCTGATGAAGAACAGCAAGAGGTTGCAAATTTCTGTTTAATGGCCAACAGTGATGAGGTAATGTCTAAACATGAAGAAGAATTTACTTTTGAAGAATTGCATGAAGTTTTTGATGAATTAGTAGTTGAATTTTAAAAACTTAAAATAAAACACAAGGACCTAAGAAAGCAAAATCTGGATTTGCTTAAAACAAATGATAAGTATGTGATTGAAAATGGTTGTTTGCTCCAAGAAAACAAAATGCTAAATGCTAAAATTATCTTTTTGAAAAAAAAAAGGAAGATTTGAAAAAGATAAATTCTTTTGTTTCAAATAAAAATTTTACTAAACAAAATAAAGAGCTTTTGTATGAAAACAAGAAGTACAAGGATGAGCTTGAAAAACTAAAACCTTTTGTGGAGAAATTTATTTATAGTTCTGAAAAACTTAACATGTTTTTAAATAATCAAAGAGCTATTTTCAACAAAGCTGGATTAGGTTTCAAAACTCGAAAACAACAAAAGCTTTTCAAGAACTTCTTTGTGCCTGCTTCATCTTCTATTACTTGTTATTCTTGTGGCAATATAGGACATAAATCATATCTGTGCAATAGAATAAAATTGAAAGTTAAAAAGGTTTGGATTTCAAAAGGAACCATAACTACTAACCTTGAAGGACCCAAGAAGACTTGAGTACCTAAAGTCTCCACCTGATTTATTGTTGTAGATATGCCTTGTAACAAATAAAAGAAGAATGTGGTACCTTGACAGTGGTTGCTCAAGGCACATGATTAAAAATGTGGAGCAGTTCTCTTCACTTGAATATCAAAATGGTGGAAATGTAACTTTCGGTGATAATGAAAAAGGCAAAATTGTTGGCATTGGTAAATTCCATATCACCCCTTCTACTTGTATAAATAATGTTCTTTATGTTGATGGTTTAAAACATAATTTACTTAATATTAGTCAGTTTTGTTACAATGATTTCAAAGTTATTTTCGAATCTTCCATGTGCATTATTTCTAGTCTTGATGACAATGGCATCAAGTTTATTGGTCATAGGCATGGCAATATTTATATGGTTGATCTTGATGATCTTCCAGTTCAAAATGGTCAATGCCTAGTGGCTATAGAAGCCAGGATCAATGAAACTAGTTGGCTTTGACTTCGTAGACTAGGACATACTAGTATGCATTTATTTTCAAAACTTTGCAAAAAGAGTTTAATAAAAGATTTACTAAAACTTAGTTTTGAAAAGGATAAGATTTGTACTGCTTGCCAACTTGAAAAACAAACTAAATCATCTTTTAAATCTAAAGGAGTAGTCTCTACATCTAGATCCTTAAAATTACTTTATATGGACCTCTTTGGACCAACTAGAACATCTAGTTTGGGATGTAAGAAGTATGGTCTAGTTATTGTAGATGATTTCTCATGTTTTACATGGATCATGTTTTTAGCTTATAAAGATGAAACTTTTTCTGCATTCATTAAATTTCATAAAAGAGTCTCAAATGAAAAAGGTGTTTCAATTGTTTCTTTAACAAGTGATCATGGTACAAAATTTGAAAATCATGATTTTGAAAAGTTTTATAATGAAAATGGTATTCATCACAACTTTTCTCACCTCAACAAAATGGGATAGTAGAAAGAAAAATAGAACTCTTGAAGAAATGGCATGCACTATGTTTTGCAAAAATGATTTACCAAGATATTTTTGGATGGAAGTCATAAACACTGCTTGCTATGTTTTAAATCATATTTTAATCCATCCTATTCTAAAAAAAATATCTTATGAATTTTGGAAAAAAGAAAACCTACTATTAAATATTTTCATATTTTTGGATGCCGTTGTTTCATTCTAAACAATGGTAAAGATAATCTCAGCAAATTTGATGCCAAGTCAGATGATGGTATCTTCTTAGGATACTCTACTTCTAGCAAGGTATACAGGGTCTTCAACAGAAGAACACTTCTAGTTGAAGAATCCATTCATTTAGTTTTTGATGAGACTGATCAAAAATCTTCTAGAAAAGAAGATGTTGTTGATGATGAAACAGGTATGCAAAGATCTAAAAAATTGAACAACAATAAAGAACCTTCCAAGGAGCGAGATGACAATCAAGACAATGAAGGAGAACAAATATAAGGAGTTAAAGTATCCTCAACATAAAATCTACTTCCTAAAGAATGGAGGTATACTCATGGACACCCCAAAGAACTTATAATTGGTGATCCATCGAAAGGGGTAAGTACTCGTTCATCTCTTAGACATGTATGTGATTATCTAGCTTTTGTTTCTCAAGTAGAACCTAAATCTATTGAAGAAGCTGAATATGATTGTAATTGGATGAATGCTATGCAAGATGAACTAAATCAATTTAGAAGAAATGATGTTTGGACTTTAGTTGAAAGACCTACTAATGTTTCAATAATTGGTACAAAATGGATTTTTAGAAATAAGCTTGATGAAAATGGTTTGGTCACTAGGAATAAAGCTAGGCTAGTTACCAAAGGCTACAATCATGAGGAAGGGATTGATTTTGATGAAACCTTCACTCCTGTTGTTAGACTCGAGGCAATTAGGCTATTATTGGCATTTGCATGTTTTATGGATTTTAAACTATTTTAAATGGATGTCAAAAGTGCCTTTTTGAATAGTTTTATCGAAGAAGAAGTTTATGTTGAACAACCCCCCGATTTTGAAACTCATAGATTTTCGGATCATGTTTTTAAACTTCATAAAGCTTTGTATGGTTTGAAACAAGCTCCAAGAGCTTGGTATAATAGATTGAGCTCTTTCTTGCTTAAAAATAATTTTTCTAGAGGAAATGTAGACACTACTTTATTTTTGAAAAAGAAGAATGATGATCTCTTAATAGTGCAAGTTTATGTCGATGATATAATTTTCGGTGCTGCGAATGAATATCTTTATCAAGAGTTTGCAAAGTCGATGCAGGAAGAATTAGAGATGTGCATGATGGGAGAGCTTAACTTCTTCCTCAAACTCCAAATAAAGCAAATAAAAGAGGGGGTCTTCATCAACCAAACCAAGTACACAAAAGAAATATTAAAGAAGTTTGGGATGGAGAGCACCAAGCCATTAGGTATGCCTATGAGCTCCTCTTGTAGACTTGACAAAGATGAATCAGGTAAATCTGTAGACCAAAAATTATATAGAGGCATGATTGGTTCATTGCTTTATCTAACTGCTAGTAGGCCAAATATTATGTTTAGTGTTTGTATGTGTACAAGATATTAGTCTATCCCTAAAGAGTCTCATCTTTTGGCTATTAAATGCATACTTAGATATCTATCTGACTCTATTAATATTGGTCTATGGTACTGTAAAGATTTTTCATTTGAATTGTTTGCTTATTCTGATGCTGATATGCTGGGTATAAACTTGATCGAAAAGGTACTAGTAGAACTTGTCAGTTCCTTAGAGTTAATTTAATTTCATGGAGTAGCAAGAAACAGAATTCAGCTGCTCTATCTATGGCGGAAGCCAAATATATAGCAACTGGAAGTTGTTGTGCTCAAATCCTATGGATCAAACGACAATTCAAGGATTTTGGCATTAAACTAATTAAGATACCCATAAGATGTGACAATACTAGTGCAATCAATTTAACTAAGAATCCTGTGCAACATTTAAGAAGCAAACACATTGAAATAAGATATCATTTTATAAGAGATCATGTGCAAAATGGTAATGTAATGCTTGATTTTGTGTGTACTGATAATCAATTAGCAATATTTTCACAAAACCTCTAAGTGAAAATAGATTTTGCATGATTAGAAGGGAGCTCGGTGTCATTGATCCTTTTACCTAAATCCCTTCAAATTCTTGTTAAAATCTTTCAAAATATTTCAAAATTCCCAAAATATCTCTTATAACATCTTCTAAATCTTTTCCTGGATTTTTTCGAATTTTTCTGGAATTAATTTTACTTTCCCTGGATCAAGTGTCGACACTTAAAAAATTGCCAAGTGTCAACTCATGTAAAGTGTCAACTCATATGAAGTCGACACTTGAGCATTTTCAAAGTGTCGACTCATGATATCGGGACTGAGTTTTTAAGGACTTCTGTAAACCCTTTTTAACCTAACTTTTTCCCTTCTCTTGGAGTCATGTGGTCCCCAAAAATAGTCCGAGCCTCCAAGAACAATGGATTTCCCCTTCTAGCCTTCGTATTTTACGTATTTTTTTTCCCTCTCTTTTCTGTGGGATTTTTGAATCGGACCATATTTCCTTGATTTTCTTTCATTTTTTCTTTGCATTTGGTCCGAACCTTGCTTCATTACTGAGTTTTTTGGCCGAGATCCTTGTTTCCATCATGATTTTTTCCCTCATCTGAGCCATTCCCATTCTTTTGGATCAATTTGGGTCGTGGCTTGCTCAGTTTCCCCTTGCTCCTCCATCTTTGTCCCATTTCCTTCTGATTCTACCCGCATTTCAATCCTCTTTCTCTTCTTTGGCCTATTTCTCCTCATTAGGTCCTTCGGCCCATTGATCTTCCCTCTCTTGCTTTCCTTTCCTTTTTTTTGCTCTTTCATGTACCTTTTCTTGGTGTTGTTTGTGAGATGGGTCCCCAGAAGCAATTGGCTTTTAGAAAAAGGAGGTCCCGAGTAGGGTCAGAGTAGCAGAGAAAGAAGAATCAAGACCCGTCAAGATCCAACTGAGCAGGCAGAGCATGCCACACAGGAGCAGTCATCACCCTCTTCCCTTGGAGCAGCTAGAGTTGTTGGGAAGACCATTGCTTATGGCAAACATGTGGACATTCACTTTTGGGATTCACAGAACTTCATTATAGGAGACTTATTGAGAGTAGCTGGGCTGATTCACTTCTGTACTATGCAAGAGCGCTATTACCCTCAGCTTATTCGAGAGTTTTATGGGAGTATGGCCACTGATGGCCTTAGATGGGTTGCAGTTGTTAGGGGAGTTGAGATACAGGTGACCCCTGATGTGATTAGTAGAGTATGACAGATCCGACCTCATTGTAGAGTCGCAAATGCTATTGGGAACCGAGAGGCAGCCTTTCGGTGCATCCTGGAGCGGGATGATATGGAGGGGATCTCAGTGGTTTCTGCGAACCAGCTTTTCCTCGAGATGCGAGTGCTTCATCATATCATTGCTCGGATTACGATTTCGAAGACCGGGTGATTTGATTTTATTACTAAAAGGGAGTTGGTTCTGATGGTGGCTCTGAGATAGCAGACCCCCATCAACTTACCTATGATTATGATCCACCAAATGGGAGAGGCAGCCACCCAACGCAGATTATGTTTACCTTATGGCATGAAGCTGACCTAGCTTTTCAGAGATTTTGGTGTTCCATTGGAGGGGGAGCCCTTCAAAGAGATCCTTCATACGGATATGTATGGAGATAAATCTCTTCACAAGATGGGATCCCAACAGATTAGTGGTCGATGAGTGCGCAGAGAGTTTGGCCAGGAGCCAGATGAAGAGGATGAGATTAGAGCAGCCAAGGCTGGACCTTCTAGACCAGCTGAGCATATTACACCTCCCAGGCCTGCACCTGTCCAGCCTGAACAGCCTGAGCCAGTCACTCCACCAGATGCATTTGTTCCTATTTCTTCACCTCAGCCCTCTGTCAGGACTGACTCAGACTTTGAGCAAAGGATATCAGATCAGTTCACTAATGTCCGTAGGAAGATATCACAGGTATGGATTGAGCTGCAAGGTTTGCATATGCACTTTGACTCATAGATCAGCTCTCTTCGTGCTACGACTGAGGTTGGATTCGTGCAGATACAGAGTATGTTAAGATCTTTGATGCATTCTGGCACCACTAATAGGTCTGCACCTCCACCTCCCCCCACTGATGGAGATTTTGATGATTCTGATAGTGATGGGTACAGTGATAGTGGCAGTGATGGAGATGATGATCATGGTGATCAGTCTGGTGGTGGTAGTGTAGTTCCAGCTGATCCTACTCCTACTTCTATAGTGATCCCTCTACAGATCCTCTTATAGTTGATCCTCTAGTAGCAGATGATGTCGAGCATACTGATGTACATGATGAGATTGCTATTGGTGACATAGTTGTTGAGTCTAACAGTGATGATGATGATGGAGACTTCCTAGTTATGAGTAGAGAGGCTCAGACACCTGCTATGCTTGATTACAGCTCAGATATCCCCATTGAGGTTCAGCCAGATGCTTCTTCAAACTATCAGACTCCTTCCGAGACTTTTACTCATGCCCGATCCAGGACTACTAGGGTCATACCTAGATCAAGACCCTCTCTTAGGACTAGAAGTCTTACCCATAAAACACCTAGATCCTCCGCTACTAGGATCAGGGCACCAATCTTTTTTGAGCTTCCGTCTGATGAATAGTAGCTTCACAGACTCGTAGTTTGCTTGTACTGTCTTTAGTTTGATTATATCTATGTATGTTTCAGCTTATATATCTTTTCAGTTTATGTATGTCTCAGCTTATGTTTCAACTTATGTATTAGCTTATGTTATACTGCAAACTTTGATATATGAAAGCTTATCTTTTCTTATGTATCAGCTTATTATGTTGTACTCCCTTGTTGTAATGTATGCAATAATTCAGGGAGAGAAATCTTTTTTACTACTTAATGATGACAAAAAGGGGGAGTAAGAATATAAGTATAAGCAATTTTTTTTCAATGCTTTCACAATTTCCTTTTGATAGGGGGAGATCTTGAATTCTCTTACCTTGAAACTTTTGAAACATTGCTCTATGAACTGAAAATCTGATTTATTTTCACTACAATAGGTGTATGAGTCTTGTTTGTTGTCAAATATAAAGATACTTTGATAAATTCATATTTTTTCAATACTCTTGATACCTTACAGTCAATTTGTGAAATATACTTGCTTATATACTCAAGATTTTGTCATCATCGAAAAAGGGAAGATTGTTGGCTTGGCTCCTTAATTTTGATGAATAACAAAATACAAAGTATATATTTGGACTAATGTTTCAAATGAAGTATAAATTTCAGGCCTTAGGTACATCACTTTCTCTAACAAAAATGTATTGAGTATTAATTCAAGAGCAAGAAGTTTCCCATGTTGATTGAGCTCTTCACCTTGGAATATTGTCAAAACAACTTTTTTGGCATTCATAAAGAACCATCAAATGGATAAATGGTCAAATCTTTAAGAGTTTCAAGTTTGGTATGCTTATTTGGATGGCGCAGGACCAACTGTCAACTCACAAGGTCAACTCATGAAGGAATTTCAGAAGTATCAGAAGATCGGCACACAAAGTTTCAGTGGCATGCTTCAAGTGTTGACTCATGAGGTCGACTTATCGCTTAAGAAAAATTCTGAACAGAACTTCATATTTTCTGGATTCTGCATCAAGTGTCGGCTCATGAGGTCGACTCATGGATTAAGTGTCGACTCAAGGTCTAACGGCTAGTTTTTTAGAATTTCAAACTTGCTTCCAAACGGTTCCAAATGACTATTTTTCGAATTCTAACAGTCTTCAATGATCTTTTCAGTGGATTTGAGGTATTTAACACTCACCAAACCTTATAAAGTAAAGAAGAAAGAGTGAATTTACATGAGACAAACTCCAATCATTTGAAAAGACAAGAAGAGTATGTTTAAAGAGATTCCGTTGTTAAAGCCTTCTATTTTTGAGTTGTCAATGTTTCAAGTGCCTTGCCATAATTGTAAATTCAAGAGATTCCAAGGAGAAGTCAACTCAAGCAATCAAGAGAGCTTCAATGATCTTCATTTTAGCTTATTCTAGGAGCTTTTATTGTGCTCTTTATTATATTCTTGTTCTTGCTTTGTTGACCTAGGTTTCAAGATTTTTGAAACTAGGTTGTAAAGGTTGTTGGTGAGCCAAAGGATAAAACCAACTAGGATTTGACTTATGAGCCCGAAGACAAAACAAGTTGTAAAGATTGTTGGTGAGCCTAGGTGATAAAACCAACTTAGGTTTTGACTTATGAGCCTTGGAAAACAAGTTGGCTGTAATCTTGAAGAGATTATAGTGATTTTTTCAAGGGGAAGCTTGGAGAGTGGATGTAGGTGCTTGGAGTGCACCGAACCACTATAAAATATTATATTTGTGTGTGATTGCTCTCTTTCCTACTTGCTCTTTATTACTTGCATTTAATTTGCTGTTATCCGCTGCATATCTCCTAGAGCTAATCATTTTGTTTCACAAATACTTCAAGGCCAGTACATAATTATTTTAATTTTTCAAAAGATTCAATTCATCCCTCCTCTTAGACTCCATTTTTGGGCAACAATCTCTATTATTTAGTATTTGATGTTTCTTATATTTTCTCAAGCATTGTACTTTTGAAGATTTAAGCCCTAATATTTGTAAACCCAAGTTCAAGCCCAAAGCTTATCACATGCACATCCAAACCTTAGGATCATGATGCATGATAAACGGAGAAGATTTCATAATAAATATGGATGTAGAGCAAATAGGGAAGAAGCATGTGGCTTCCATAAGCAATCACAAGCCAATCCAAGCATCCACAAGCAAAGCAAGGATTTTAAATCCCTACCGTCCATCAAAAGATATAGCTTAAAGAGAGAGAGAGTCCAAAAGAAAAAGAATTTTGGGCACCCAAGAAAATAAAGAATGAGAGGGGGTGCCAAATTTAAAGAAGGAAATGGGCTTGAGATATGGAGAGGAAATTAGCATGGAAATTTAGATAAGGAGAGAGTTGCAAGGCACTAATGTCTAGAGTCCTAAACTTTGGTGACTCTAGATAAGGCGGTTTAATATGGGAAAATGTGAGGCACTAATTCAAATATGGAAAAGAAAGGGGCATGAGGATTCCTTGGAAGTGAAAATAAAAGAAGAAAGAAGGGGAGGCACTAGGAAGTAGAGAATTGGCATGAGAAAAGGAAGCAAGGGTAGCTAAGAAGAAGTTCAAGTGGAGGGCTCTAGTGTGCCAATTCTAAAGAAGGAAAGAGGGGGCATGCATGGATTTGGAGTGCTAAATTAGAGGAAATGCCAAAAAGGGGTAAAGAGTCCTTCTACTTGAGGACTTAGGATTTTGGGGCACTAATCTAAAGAAGGAAAGGAGGAAGAGGTTTGGATAGTTTGGATTCTTTGAGAAAAAGAGGTAGAGCACTAGTTTGGCGAGGGATTTCAAATAAGGAGAATAGGCATGAAATCCAAAAGAAGGAAAGAAGGGAAGCGCTAAAACAAAAGAATAAAATAATAAAGAGAGATATTTGGGGGGGCTACGGTTTAGGAAGGAAAGAAAGATGCTTAGGGTTTTTGGGGAGTCCTTGAAATCTATAAAAAGGATACTAGGATAGCACATAGAGGAAGCATAGGGAGAATAGAGAGACAATACCAAGTAGATAATATAGAAATAAAGAGAGGAAGAGAGAGGGACGCTGTGAAGCTTTGGAGTTTAGGAGGATTCTTTAAGGTGACATAGGGAAACTTTACTACATCTAAGACTTCCCCAAGCTTCTTCATCAACCTTCAAGCAAATGGAGTTTTTGGCGACAAGCAAAATCCAATCCATGAACAGCTAAACTCCTTGCCCTCGGGGGAGTAGATAAAGTTCTTTATCTTATATTTGTATTTTGTTTCATGAGTTTTATTATATATTTTTCTTTTATGCAATCATCTACTTTTTAATCTTCTTTTATGCCCTCGGAGGAGTAGATAAAGTTCTTTTTCTCATAATTCATGAGTTTTATATATGTTGATGTATGCCAAGTGATGCCGCCAAGGGTGCGGGCCGTATCTTTGGCATGGAAGGATTATTAATCTTCTTTAGCGGTTGGCTCGAGCTTTGAAAGCTGTGTAAAGCAGCATCCAATGGTTGACGTACGTGAGGATACAGGTCAAACCCGGTCGCCAAAACATTTTTCTTTAAATGAGAGATGATTAGATATTTGAATCCAGAGTTCGACTTGTGGTCGAAGTCTATTGCCTTCCCGTTCCTCCGTGCTTTCCTGACCATTTGGGACTCCCCAAGCTGACCCAGTCTGGCGTGGCCGGTCTTGGTTTTCACTTACATATATTAGCACGGAGAGCTGATTTCTTCTCAAAGTCTCATTATTTCCACAGACCACCATTGTTTTCCGGCCATGGCTAGCCGGAGGTCACAAGTCCTCGTCCGTTCGGTGTGGGCACACAATCTTGACGAGGAATTCTCATTGATTCAGGCTCTTCTTCAGCAATATTGTTTTGTAGTGATCGACACCAAATTCCCCGGTTTCGTCTACCGCCCGCAAAGGCCTCACTTCCTTCTCTCTCCAACAGAATTCTACGTTCTTCTCAAATCCAACGTTGACAACCTCCCTAAGCAAGTGAATTGAGGTGCCAACCCAACATACACTAATATAAGATTGTCAATATGTTGGAGGGTCTTGGATTTGATTATGTACATATTATCCAAACAAAATCATTTAGTTGACCAACTTTGTTTGCATCCTGAGAAAATCAAAAATAGGTAGGTAATAATATCTAATAGCCTAGCTCAACTAAAAACCCTAGTCCAAGTGATTGCATAATTTTTAAAGCCAAAAAAGTTAAATGAACAAAAAAGATTCTTGATAATAGTATTTTTCTTCTTTAAAGGGGGTCTAATTAGACCCAGATTCTAGGGCTTCTAGATATAAAAAGCGATCCCCCTTCCATAAAGCTCCACTACCAAGAATCCCTATCTCTTCCATTGTCTTTCTTCCTTTTTTCTCCCTTTCTTGATTTAAGATGACCTTCATCGTGCCCACCAGAATCAGGCCAAAGCCCATTAGAAACAATGTGAGATCTCTTAAATAACCATACTTCCAATTTCTTTTAATTCTTAAGGCTTGGATTTTGGCTGACGTCACCAAAATTTTTTTAAAAAAAATTGAATCTTGAATCCCCTATTTTTTCCATCCATTTTTTCTTAATTTCTGGCATCATTATCGACATGGACTACCGGACCGAGGACCTGTAGCTATGTTGCCATTGGCTTAGCCTCAGACACCACCTGCTAGTGAGACCCCCTGAGGTTTCAAGGAAGAAGGGGACTCAAATGGAGTCCCTTGTTCTAGTTCAAAAGAGAAAGAAGAAGAAGAAAAAAGAAAAAGAAAAAATGTTTTTTCTCTCTCCTATCTTTTTCTTGCCCTTCCCTACCTTCTCTCTATTTTTCTCTTTTTACTTTCTCCCCCTACTCTCTCTACTTTCTCTCTTTTATTTTCTCTCTATTAAAATTTTGGGATCATAGAAAAAGATTTTTCTCCTTAGTGACTTTGATCAAATTTAATGAAGAGGACTTAAGCCTGGTCCTCGAGCCACATATTGGTCCCTACATAGACTAGGTCAGGCATCAGTAGGCCTTAGCTTGAATAATTTTTATAGAGTTGTTACGTCTGAATACGTTCTTGATCCATGATTGATTAGTTAAATAACTTAGATTAACTGGTCAGAAACTTCGACATTATTACCTAACCAACCTTATATAAAATTCTAGATTTTAGAATTTCTTATTTTTTAAATATTTATGATGGAATTTTGATCAAAATATGAGTTTTTAAATATCAAGCTCAAATAAGGATTTTCATGATTAATTTTATCTATAGTCTGGTTTCACTTGCATGGTAAGTAACGTTTTACCTATCCTAAATTTATCTAAAACATAAAATTATTAAATTGATAAATTCTAAATTGAATGAATACATGATTTATGATTATAATGAGAGATACTTGATTATCAAAAATATGTTATGTGACTATAACAATTGGTATGATTTGATTGATATTGATATCTTATGATTAATTGTAAGATATGAAATTGCATGATGATTTGAGCACTCAACCTAGCTATGTATAATAGAGATAATACGTTGGCATTTAAATTGTCTTAAAGATTTATGTTGCAAATAGATATGTGACATACTGTCAATAGACCATTAGTTACTAAAGACTTTGTTACAAGATGATATGCAATACATTGCAAGATGATACGCAACTACTGCAAGATGATATACGGTTTCATGATTTTGCCATAGAGATAATATGGTCATAATTCATGGTTGATAGAATGAAATAGAAAAAAAAAAGAAAAAATACAAGATTATGACCAAAAGTTATTTTTGTGATAAATTAAATTTTCATGTATGATAATTTGATAATACAATATGTCAAGATCTAAAGTTTTGAACTGATGCATTTATTTTACTATTTTGAAAAATTGACCTATATAATTATTTGCTTGATTTATTTTAGTTAAAAATGTTTATTACTAACTAGGATGTTTATCTCGTTATCGAATTTTGATTGTTTTCATATTCGAAAAACTAGTTTTATGCAGGGATTTGTTATGAGAGAGTAATTAGAGATTGAAACTTAGATTATTTATTTCAATTAGAGTTTATTAGAATCGGTGCAAGATTATATTTATCGTTGATTTTGTAAAAAATTAGCTATGTTTTCATTAACCTTTAGTTTGAATTTGATTATTTAAAATAAGATTTTATTTCTAATTACTCTTATTCTACTTTTTATTTGTAACATCATGATAAAATGCCTTGTATATTTATGAAAATAGTTTTCTATAAATAAGCGACAATTGCCAAGAACCTTAACTCGTGAAATCAGGTCAGGGACATAGCATGAAAAATGTCAAATAATATCTATTTTAATAAAGCAAAAAACCCTAATTATCGGTTTATGATTCGACTGGTGGTGAAGATATGTTATAGTAAATATTTTATTATTTTTTCCTCTTAAAAAGAAAAAAACCATCAATCTCTATTATATTAACAAGCCTCGTGGTTGGTTATGAATGGTAATGAGAACTTCAAGGGAATCACACATATAGTGGTTATTTCCAAGGCTACTTCATTAAAAAAGCATGCCATACTAGCAAAGACTAACCATCCCCTTGCTACTATCAATTTCTAAATTATAAACCATATAGCCGCTATGTGGAACGGTATACACCAATGGTTAATTACTGTGTCACCAGTCTCCTACATTACATTACCTTTCTTGTTCATGCCAAGATCATGCTCATTACTATATCATTTTTATTTGATGTACCTACCTCAGCAAATCAACACACAGAAATCATGATCACTCCAGCATTATAAAGTTATCCAACTTGGATTTTCGATGATCACATTGAGTTTCCCTTGTGTTAATGACCCTTTGGAAACTTTATAGAGATGTTGTCACTCCAAGCACTTGTGACTTAGAATACGCCCTTGGTTAGCCGGATGGAACTGCTAATTTTAGATGCAGTCTTCGTGTCTGTCATCTTCTTTACTCTCATCCTACTCTCGAGGCTTGCTAGCAAGAGATTCAAGACATCCCAACTGCGACTGCCACCCGGCCCACCAAAATGGCCCATCTTTGGTAACCTCCTGCAATTAGGCCTTCTTCCCCACAAGGACCTCGCCCAGTTCTGTACCACCTATGGACCTCTTGTCTATCTTCGCCTAGGGATGGTCGATGTCATCACCACCAACGACCCTGATGTCATTCGTGAGATACTTCTCCGGCAGGATGATGTGTTCGCCTCCCGACCTCGGACGTTAGCCGCCGCCCATCTAGCCTATGGGTGCGGTGACGTGGCGCTCGCTCCATTAGGCCCGCATTGGAAGAGGATGAGGAGGATATGCATGGAGCACTTGCTGACCACCAAGCGGCTCGACTCATTCTCGGGCCACCGAGCCCACGAGGCCCAGCACCTCGTCCAACATGTTTGGTCCAGGGCCAAGGCTAGAGAGCCCGTGAACCTAAGGCAGGTCCTGGGCGCCTTCTCCATGAACAATGTGACGAGGATGCTCCTAGGGAAGCAGTATTTTGGACCGGAGTCGGCTGGGCCTAACGAGGCGATGGAGTTCATGCGCATCACCCACGAGCTGTTCTGGCTTTTGGGCATGATTTATCTTGGTGATTACCTCCCCTTTTGGAGATGGTTTGATCCATTCGGGTGCGAGAGGAAGATGAGGGAGGTGGAGAAGAAGGTAGATGAGTTCCACCAAAAGATCATTGATGAGCATAGGAAGGCGAGGGAGGAGAAGAATGTTAGTGGTGTAGATGGTGATAGGGCAGAGATGGACTTTGTTGATGTGTTGCTCTCTCTGCCCGGAGAGGATGGAAAGGAACATATGGATGATATAGAAATCAAAGCTCTAATGCAGGTAAGCTTAGTACAATGCATGCTACTACTGGGTTTAATGAACTTTTATATATAAAGTATTGCAAAGCAAAGCTTTCCATTTTGACCTGGTTGTCTGTGTAAGCTTCTATAAGCATTTCCTTAGCATTGCTATTTAATATTTTTCTAATTTGTAGGACATGATTGCGGCAGCCACCGATACTTCGTCGGTGACTAACGAATGGGCCATGGTGGAGGTGATCAAGAACCCACGGGTTCTCCGAGAGATTCAACAGGAGCTGGACTCGGTAGTGGGCCATGATCGCATGGTGTGCGAATCGGACCTGGCACACTTGACCTACCTCCGGTGCGTTGTTAGAGAGACCTTTCGAATGCACCCAGCTGGCCCGTTTCTCATCCCCCATGAGTCTACTGGACCCACCAAGCTAATGGGATACGACATCCCAGCCAAGACCCGTGTGTTCATCAACACGCATGCGCTTGGGAGGAACACCCGCGTTTGGGCCGACGTTGATGAGTTCCAGCCAGAGAGACACTTGCCGGAGGATGGTCAGCGAGTGGAGATAAGCCATGGACCTGACTTCAAGATCCTACCGTTCAGTGCGGGGAAGCGCAAGTGTCCCGGTGCACCGCTGGGAGTTGTGATGGTCTTGATGGCTCTGGCAAGGCTCTTCCATTGCTTCGATTGGTCGCCGCCGGATGGGCTTCGGTCCGAGGATATCGACGCTGAAGAGGTCTATGGGATGACCATGCCAAAGGCCGAGCCTCTGGTGGCAATGGCCAGACCTCGCCTCGCACCTCATCTGTACTGTTGATTTAGTTTGCTAGAATGTGGGTCTAGGGTCTGTTAAATAAAATCCCTTGTCATATATTTGACCAAAGCCCTTGAATTTGATAACATGTTTCGCTTCCTAATCCTAACGCAGATCTTTTAAGAAAGTTTGCATGTCACGTTTGTTTAGAAGTTAAACTGGTGTGAAGGATCCTAGCACGCACGCATGTTGGATTTTGATACAGGCGGCACAAGACAGGGGAAGGAAGAGATAGAGAAGAAAAAGATCAGAGGAGAGGGAGAACCTAAAATCTGTGCACAAAAATTCTGGCTCCTCAAGAAGCATACTTTTGGGGAAGACATGGTATTTTTGTAACTTAATCTATGAGATTTTTTTGGAGCTCTATGGTTAAAGTTGCACTTCAATTCAGTTCATGTCGCAACTTAAATTATAGTAGTTGATTTATATAAAAGGTCACCTTTTGCATTTGGAAGTAAGTTCGGAAGAAATGGGGCATCTTTGATGGATATTTCATCAAACATCTTGCAATACGATTTGCTAGGTTGGTGTACTCGATGCATATGGAAATGAGGGTAGTATTGATGAAGAGATCGGTGTCTGAGCTGCTGCTGATGAGAGCCCAGGCACGAACCTGTGATGATAGCTGAATTGAATGTAAGATAAAAATCTGGATTAAATTCACACAGTATGTACGTAGAAGATGTAATCAGCTAAAACTTGAGTTCTTTGTCAAGGGAATTTTCCTTTCAGTTTTGGCATGGACATGGGCCTTCAATCAAAGAGAACAAACTACTAGTGGATGTCTGATGATAGCATTTGGCCTGCTCTTGGACCTTCTTACATCAAGAACGGTCGAAATTGACGTCACTAGTTCCAGGTTTATAATCTTACGAATATTCCGAACATCAAAATGAATCGGCGTAGTAGGAAGTCTGGTGCGCTTTGAGCTCCAAACTCCTAATTGTCAGTCAAGAAATTTATTTTTTGCTGACAAAGAAAGGACGGGGGCAAAGTGTGTTGCTAGGCAAGACAAGGTTGAATGTTTGTGTTGGTTGGGTTTCAACTTGGCCAGTCGAGGGAGGCACTACTTTGAAGAAGATGTGCATCATGCAGATGGTATTGAGTTACTCAAGTTTGGAAAAGATATTGTCCGATACCACCTTAACCAGCCTAGCACTAGAATTGGGCCCGAAAAGGACGCTGCATGAATTTTAAAGCATAAAAATAAAATTAAAAATAATAATAATATAAAAAAAGGGACAAAAGCAAACTCTCGGCCTCTCTTTTTCTTCTTTCTGCTATAGATTTCTAATTGGAGTGGAAGATTGATGCTAGGAGAGAGTCGGATTCCTCCCCTCTAACTCTATTTAAAGGAAAGGGAGTTCCCCTTCTCTTTCCAACAAGGACCAAGGCACAAGGAAGAAGAAAATCCTACATGCTCTCTTCCTCTTGGAAAGCCTTTATTAAGTTTGTTGGAAATTACAATCTAATCATCGCTGGAGATCGGGTGCGAGGCCTAGATCCTTTGATTAAATCTTGGATTCCGGTCGGTAATTGCTGGATTGTTTCATTATAAGATGGACCATTATTTTCCCTAGTTTCCATCCTCTTCTTTTGATTTTGCAAGTACCGGAAGCCATGCCAACTACCAATCTAGAACCCCATGCCGCGCCATCACCATCCTGGTCGCCACTGACCAATGCCATGCTGGCAGTGCTCCTCTGTTCCATGGAAAAAATGAGAAAGATATCTTCTATTTTGCTATAGAACAAGGAAGAAGAGAGAGAAAGAAGAAAAGAAAAGAAAAAAGAGTTTCTTTCTTTTTATACTCTCCTCGCGATTATTGATCTCTTAACTTTCTTTCTATAAAATTATTTCTCTCTTTATGCAGATTTTTTTTTCATTAGGTTGTGTCTCTCTCCTAGATTTTCTAGATCTTGGAAAGCCTTTGTTTCAACAACTTTAATGGACCTTGATGAAAGGATCCTAATCAATAATTATCAAACAGCCTACCAAGTATCATTAGATTTCACCCATCCTAGCATGACTCTTGATTTTTAGCTGATCAGTTGAATATCCTAGATTGAACCAACCTAGATGCTAGGTGCTACCATTTGGCCAACTCTATGAGAGTATTGGAATTTAGGATTTTTATTTTAAATAATCATGGTGGGAATCTGACAAAAATATAATGTTTGAATATTTGGTACTAAAGGAGAATCTCTGAATTGATTGAATCTATTAGTTTATCATTTATGCAAAGATAAGTAATGACTCACTTTCTCTAGATTTTTTTTATTTATATAATATTATTTTGAATACAAAAAAGTCGTTAATCTATTTATACATGATTTATAAATTCTATGAAATTATGTTTAAATGAAAATTGATATCAAATTTCAAAGTAATATTTCTCAGGCTATCATTATACTTATTTATTAATCTGATATCATATATGTATATTTTGAGTTGATTATGGAATATGTGCTATTATGTAAAAAGAATTTTGATATAAATCGAATTTAGACTCTCAGCATGATTATATTTTGAGCTCTATCAATTGAGGGTTATGCATTAGCATTCTAAGCTTATGATTCTATTTCTAGCCTAGCCATAGGATATAAGTATAGTATTCCAGTCCCATCAAAAAGTATAAGTATGGTATTTTGATCAGTCACTAAGTATAAGTGTAGTATTTTAGCCAGATCATAAAGTATAAGTATGATATTCTAGCCCTATCACAAGGTATAAATGTGATCATGGTTAAAGGCTAATGAGTTAAATGGAATTTGTTTTGAATCAGATTATTAAATATGATGAGTTTCGAATCAAATTTTTTAATATGTATATCAATATATGAAAGATGGTAGAATTATGAAATTCATATTTTGAAAATAAATTTGATTATGTTTGTTGGGGAGAAAACCCGCTCCATGGAATGCCCGGGATCTTCCTTGATGTCGTCATGGTGGAAAGGGAACAATTATTAGGAAAGAGATGTAGGAGTAAAAGAGAGATTGCTTTATTTCTTTGGAGAACCTTGTTACAACAAACAAGATAACACTCGACAGCCCTTCTGAAAATCCAGAAGTTTCTCGCCATCCCGCACGTCTTCTCTCATGCAGGTCTCATGCCCCAAGAATCCACATACGCCACGCACGGACAATACCTCAACATGCGTCCCTTCTCCAAATCCTCGTGAAACATCATCACGGCACAAGCCCTCCACGTGATATCTCCTTCACGTGCGCCTCTCTGCAGTCCATCACCATGGTCTCCCACGCGGACTTCCTCACGTGTGGTCTCCAAGAAGCCTCCACCTTGGAACCATGAGCCAAGCCCCATGGACTAAGGCCTTCACGCTAATCTCTCCACGGTCTTCACATGACCGTGAGACCCCAAAGGGGTCGGCCTCTTGGACCCTCTCCAACTGCACACCCCATCATCTCATATTTATAGCACATGGGGGGCGTTGAAGCCTTCTTGGATTGGGCATCTGATATTGGACTTCTTGTTAGACTACAACTACCTCTTGAATCTCGTTAGGATTCAGTCACACGGATGGTTAGGACTTGTCTTGGGCCAATAACAAACTGATTAGGACACCTCACATGGTTGCGCTTCCTAATTGGTTACAACCAACCAACTAACCAACTAACTGGCTAACCTCCTAACCAATTTAACAAACATGAACCCAACCCCATAACCCAATTGGATTATGTTACAATCTCTCAAAAAAACTCCCCCCTCTCAAAGCCAACATAAAATTAATAATCCTTGGGTCAAACCCCCTGACCCAACATGACTCAAAAGGGATCCCGGGAAAAAATCCCAGAAAACCCTGGAATACCTCTAGGATAGCTTGGGATACACCCCCAAGCTCCAGGGATCGCCTCCAGCATCCCTGCCATGGTCTTCCAAGTCTCTTCAAGACTTTTGAGCACCACACAAAATCCTACAATGTTTGTATATCGATTTATGATAAATTATATTTTAACTATTGCATTTTATATTATCATATGAATTATCCAACTAAGGTATTCATTACTTACTAGACTGTCAAGCTTATTATCCTCTCTTTCTTTTTCAGATCCGGATACTTAGTTGTGGATGTGGGTACTACTTTGAGAGTAATATCAGAAGCAAGATTTAATAGTATCAACATAAATTAGATTTTAATTTTGTTGGTGTTGCATCCCATCCATATGTTGGAGGTTGTTGGAGAAGTACTTGTGGACTATGTTGCCCAGTAAGCAACCCAAGAGGGGGGGATGAATTGGGTCTCTAAAAAATAATTACTTGATGCAATGCAATAGTATATGATCCAATCTAATAATTTAAACAAGTACTATGAATGTAAATAAAATGCTCTTAAGTAAATGTGCAGTGGAAATATAAAGCAATAAATGTAAGAGCAAGTAAAGGAGACAAGCAACCACAAACACAAAAAAGTATAGTGGTTCGATGCTATCCAATGCACCTACATCCACTCCCCAAGATCCCCTTGAGAATTCACTATAATCTCAACTAATTACAGTCGATTAGTTTTTCGGGCTCACTAATCAAAACCCGACTTGTTTTCACAAGGCTCACAAGTCAAAACCTTACTTGGTTTTACGGGCTAACCAAGAATCTAAATAGTTATAAGGCTCACCACCAACCTCCCTTGGTTTTCCGGGCTAACCAAGAACCTAATTGGTTTTCAAAGGCTCACCAATAACTCCCTTGATTTTGTAATAGGCTAACCAAGAACCCTTACGACAAATAAAGTTTGAAGTAGAGAAACAATATAAGCTTTCTAATAAAAAGCGGGTATCTCTTTGAAGCTCGTTGTTGTGATGCTTTCAACTTGATGAAGCCTCTTTGATTACTCAAGAATGGTTGATCTTTAATGCTCTTGAAGGCTCTTGAACGCTAGGAGGCTTGCTTTTGTTTGAAAGTGGTTGAACTTCAATGAATAGGAGTGAAAGCTCTCTTTTTTTCTCTCTTGGATATTTCTTTTTCAAAACTCTCTTTTTTTATTTGATTTAGAGCATATAAATACCTTCCCAACGCCTCAAATCAAGTTTCTAGCCATTAGACACGAAAATCTAGCCGTTGGGGATGAAAAGAGACAAGTTCCGTATTTGAAAAACTAGCCGTTACTATTCCCAGAACTTCATGTGTCGACACTTCAGGCTGTGAGTCGATACTTCATGTCGATACTTGAACTTCTTGAGTCGACACCCAGTTCAAATATCTTCAATCTATCTTTATGGAAATCTCAGATGTGTCGACACTTCTTCAGGTGAGTCAACACTTTGAGTCGACACTTCTACAGTTCTTCATCTTCAGCAAGTTCTATGATTTAAAAATCTTAGACGATGAGCTGACCATGTATCGATACTTTGAGTCAACACTTCAAGTCCATGTGTTGACACTTCGCCATTACATCTGAAACTTTCTTTGTGTACCAGCTTGAGTCAACACTTCGCTATCATGTGTCGATACTTGGTGTCATATGTCGACACTTTGAGTCGATACCTCACTGAGATCTTCACAAAGATACCTGAACTTATGCTGAATCAAATTTATATTTCACTCAAATATCCATTCAAGCAAACTTTAACTGTCCAAGTCTTCTTTGAGTAGTTCTTTCATCTAAACTTGGCTTCTTTAATTAAACAATCTTTTATCAAATTGATAAGCACCTTTTTTCTATAAAAACACACTTCAAAGAAATCATTAGTACTTAACTTATACTTAAGCATTTTGCTTATCATCAAAATCAATAACAAAGTCAACAATCTCTTCCTTTTTGATGATGATAAAATCTTTAAGTATAAATTGCATAAAAAGCTTTCAAAAGAATTTATAAGGTGCAAAGAGCTGAATGCAATAGGTGTGTCGAAGTAATTGCATTATTGAAATGATGTATCAGAGCAAGAGTGATCTATAGATTAAGAGTATCAGAGCTTGTTATAATGATTAAGAGTATCAGAGCTTTGAGATATATATATAAAATACAAACTCATGTATCATGATACTCTACAAGAAAACATGTTTAGGAGAGACAAAAATTGAGCATTAAATTAGGCTCCCCCTGAATAGATGATTCATAAAAAAATTTGTAAACATCTTTTCAAACATCTAAAGAAAAGATTTGACATAAAATTCAATTCGAAATAGATTATCAATATAAAGGAGGCATTGCTCCCCCTTACTCAAGAAATTTGTAAAGAATTTCCAATTCAAGCTCAACTGAATTTTCAAAAGAATTTTCAAATTTACACAAAGAAATTGTCAAACACGACAAATTTTTAAGCATATATATATATATACTATTACTCTTATTACTCCCTTGCACATCTATACTTTTTACTTCCCCTTTTCATTATCATTAAAAAGGTAGGAAAAAAAATAGGTAAGTCATTCAAGATATAGCATTGAAGTACAATAAAAATTCATCCATCCACTCAAAAGACAATGAAGTACTAAAGAAAATTAAAGTATTTCATTCATTTAAGATCACAATATGAAGTACAACATAATATTTTATTTAAATTCAGAATTTGTACAACAACAAAACATACATAAGATGCATAAAAGCAAACTATCTAAACATATAAAGATATCCTAATCCTCATCCTCATCATCGGAAGATCCGATCTCAATCGGTCCAGTATCAGTAAAAGAGAGAGCTCGGGGCCACATCGATTGGAGATCACGAAGGCGGGTCCTGGTTGATCGTGGAAGAGTACGATGACCACGTCCTCTACATCGAGCATATGTCCGACCTCTAGCTGGAGCAGAAGAGGTGAAGGCTATGTCCTCAACAGGAACAGAGCAGATCGGGGCGACAGTCTCTACAACTGTCGGATGTGGTGTACGATCAAAAGATGGACCAGAATCAAGATACTAAAAGTCAGGTGTGTAAAAACCTAGCTCTCGGATAAGAGAGGATGTATGGATGGTAGGTGTATCAACAGTGGGTGTGTCAAAAACAGGTGTAACAGTTGATGAAATGATAGTCGTATCAACGATAGACGAATCAGCTGAAGAATGAATGGATGAATCCGCAATCGATGAGTCAATAATAGGAGTGTCAATAATGGTTGTATCAATAATAGGTGAATCAACAACAAGTGAATCAACAATAGATGAATCAACAACAGGTGAAAGAATAGAAATAGGAACATGATCATCAGATCTGGATGGTGGAGTAGATAGGACAGGAGTCTGAGTAGGTGAACTGGAAGGGTCACAAATAGGACTCCTAGGCAAGTCTGCTGTCACCTCTGTCACTGGCTCTGAAATCAAATCTGGGAAGTTGAATCCATCAGACTCAGTCTCCTCATCATCACCATCATCACTGTGATCAACAACTGGTGCTGGAGTAGGTGGAGCTATATCAGAAACTGGAATACTCCCTGAAAAAGGTCTGGATAGTGCAGTCAAAATAGCTAAGATGCCATCACTCAGTCCTTTATGGCTCTCTCTGGTCTCAGCAATAAAACTGTCAAGTTGCTGCCTGATAGTCATGACCTTTGTCTCCACATGAGCGACTCTATCCATCAAACTCACTGAAGTTCCTGGAGTATCCGACTGAACTGGCTGAGGCTGAGATGTAGGCTTAGACTAAGAAGCAGTCTCTGGCTGTGCTGCTCGCTCAGGCTGACTCTTTGGAAGAGATGCCTTAGTAGGTCCTGCCTCACCAGAAAGAATGTGCTCCTCCTCTACAGCATCATCATCATCTCTATCGTCGACCTGACCAGATACTCTGTGTCTCCACTGGCCTCTGAACAGGTGATAACCCATCCGATGTAATGACCTGATGTCATAAACATCAGTATGTAGGAGCATACGGAAGGGCTCGTCCTCAAATGTAACACCATACTCTCTAAACAACAATGTCAACCCCATCCCGTAGGGTAAACAGAGTCGTTGACTCGTCGAAGCCTCCATCATCTGATGAACTATGAGCACCGGAAGGCAGATGGGTGTGTGCTATACCAATGAGACCATCACGAGCAGCTCTCGCTCAGTGATGTAATCAAAATGTCCGGTCTTCGCCAGAAGGATCCAGGTGACAATGTGGTGCAGAAGTCTCATCTTCGCTGACAAACGGGATGCAGGCATAGTGGCTCCCTCAGGCAAAATGTCTGACTCGAATACACACTAGAGACCACTCACTCTATCAATCAAACTATCGACAACTGAACCAGCCATAGGAATATCCCACACTCTGCTCAATATCTTTGAAGTAACGGGGATATCCCTGTCTCTAACCTGAGCTAACCAGCCATCACTCCCATGGGCTAATGATCCTTTGAACTCTCGTATGAGCCCTAGGTAGTATATCTCGCTCAAAGAACAGAAGGATGTCAGACCAACGTCTCTGGTCCACTAACCAATCCTAAAGTACTATTGGTTGACGAAACTGAAGTCCACACGGCACCCTCTAACAACCGTCTTCGAGCTCATCCGGCTAGAAGCTGCAAAAAGGGGTCAAACTGGTGGATCTGGAGCTCTAGCTTCGTGTCTGGCTTTGGTTCTTCGCTCTTCTTTCTAAATAGATGGCCGAGGGTGATGGACTACTTATTTTCGGGGTCCCATTGCACAGAATAAGGATTTGAACAAGTTTGGAGAAGAAACCTAGGGTTTCTAGGATTCAAATTGGAAATGGGAGGCGGAATGTCACTCAATCCGAACCAAAAAGCATCCCAAACGAAGAATCGAAGAGTTTTGAACATAGATTGGAGAGAAGGAGCAGTGTGGAGGGAGTTAGGGTATGTGTCGGCTCAAGTGGGGAGGTGAAATGAGGGAAAAAATACTTCGGAATGCCCTTAACCTCGGTCTGTTGCCGTTCATGTGTCGACTCATGAATGTGTCAACACATTTAGGTGTCGACACATTTTGTGCATGTGTCGACACATCGACTTAAAATCAAAAATTAAGAGAATTAAAGGTAAATTAAAATCACTCGTAATTCAATGAATATTTATAATAAATGAATATGATTGATATCAAATTTGATCTATTTTGAGTCAAAGATTGGAAGATTTTAATCAAAAGGATTAATGATCCCGAGTTCTCTTCTAATTATACAGAACCGATCTTCTAGGAGAGGCTTAGTCAAAATATCAGCTAATTAAAATTCAATACAAATAAATTCAAGCACAACATCATTATTTTCAACATGATCTCTAATAAAGTGATGCCTAATTTTAATATGTTTACTTTTAAAATATTGAACAGGATTTTTACTCAAGCAAATAGCACTAGTATTGTCATACTTTATAGGTGTACTAGTTAACTTGATTCCAAAATCTTCAAGTTGTTGCTTAATCCACAAGATTTGAGCACAACAACTTCCTGCTGCAATATACTCAGCTTCAGCTGTGGATAGTGCAACTGAAGTTTGTTTCTTGCTAAACCAGGGGATTAAGTTAACTCCAAGAAATTGGCAAGTTCTACTAGAACTCTTTCTATCTAATTTACAACTAGCAAAATTAGCATCAGAATATCCAATTAATTCAGCAAATGAATCTCTAGAATACCATAAGCCAATTCAATTATACCAGATAGATATCTAATAATACGCTTAACAGCCAACAAATATGATTCTTTAGGTTCAGACTGATATCTAGCACACATTCATACACTAAACATTATATCTGGTCTACTAGCAGTTAAGTACAGTAAAGAGCCAATCGTACCTCTGTATAATTTTTGATCTATAGATTTACCATGCTCATCTTTATCAAGTTTACAAGAGGGGCTCATAGGTGTACCTATTGATTTAGTAGTTTCCATCCCAAACTTCTTTATAATCTCTCTTGTATACTTAACTTGGTTGATGAAGATTCCATCTTTAGTTTACTTGATTTGGAGTCCGAGAAAGAAATTGAGTTCTCCCATCATGCTCATCTCGAACTCATCCTGCATTAGCTTAGCAAACTCTTGACAAAGAATTTCATTAGTAGCACCGAAAATAATATCATCAACATATATTTGCATTACTAATAAATCATTATCTTTCTTCTTTAGAAACAAAGTTTTATCAACATGGCCTTTAGAAAATTTATTTTCAATCAGAAATTGTTGAGTCTTTCATACCAGGCTCTAGATACTTGCTTTAATCTATAAAGTGCTTTATGCAATTTAAAAACATGATCAGGATGTGCGTGATTTTCAAATCCAGGTGGTTGTTCAACAAAAACTTTTTCTGTTATAAAATCATTCAGAAAAGCACTTTTAACATCCATTTGAAAGAGTTTGAAATTCATAAGACAAGCAAATGCTAATAGTAGTCTAATTGCTTCAAGTCTAGCAACAGGAGCAAAAGTTTCATTAATATCAATTCCTTTCTCCTGATTGTAGCCTTTGGTAACTAGCCTAGCTTTATTTCTAACAACAATTCCATTTTTATCTAATTTATTCCTAAATACCCATTTTGTGCCAATAATAGAAACATTAGATGGTCTTTCTATTAATGTCCAAACATTATTTCTATCAAACTGAATTAGTTCATCTTGCATGGCATTTATCCAGTGAGGGTCTTTTTCAGCTTCTTCAAAACATTTAGGCTCTACTTGAGAAACAAAAGCTATATAATCACATTCATTTCTAATTGAGGCTCGAGTTCTTATCCCTTTAGATGGATCACCTAGGATTAATTTCTTAGGATGTCCATGAGCATACCTCCTCTCCTTAGGTAGATCTTGTTGCTTTGGAGTGTCTTCACCTTTCTCATCTTATCTTGATTTTCTTCATTTGACTGAGATGGTTGATCATTCAATGTCAAATTTGAAGCTTATCAGTACTTGCACATACATCAGAAGTATCCTCTTTTTTAGAGAATTTGTTAGTAGATTCTTCAAAAATAATATGTACAGACTCCTCTACAACTAAGGTTCTTTTGTTAAAAACTCTGTATGCCCTGCTTGATGTAGAGTATCCTAAAAATATACCTTCATCAGACTTGGCATCAAATTTTCTAAGATTATCTTTGCCATTATTTAAGATAAAACATTTACAACCAAAAACTTAAAAATATTTCAAGGTTCATTTTCTTTGATTCCAAAGTTCATAAGGAGTTTTCTTCAAAATATGGTGGATTAAAACTTGATTCAAAAGATAACATGCAGTATTAATAGCTTCAGCCCAAAAATATCCTGGTAAATCATTTTCACAAAGCATAGTGCGTGCCATTTCTTCTAAAGTACGATTTTTTCTTTCTACTATCCCATTCTACTGAGGTGTCCTAGGTGTAGAAAAGTTGTATTCAATACCTTTTTCATTACAAAAGCTTTCAAAATCCTGATTTTCAAATTCAATTCCATAATCACTACGAATGCAAACAACTGAAACACCTTTTTCATTTTAAACTTTTCGATAAAACTTTGTAAATGCAGAAAATGACTCATCTTTATGTGCTAGAAAGAAAATCCATGTAAATCTTGAAAAATCATCCACTATGACTAATCCATATCTCTTGCCTCCTAGACTGGATGTTCTAGTTGGTCCAAAGAGATCCATATGAAGTAGTTCTAGTGACCTACAAGTAGTTACAAAACCTTTAGGTTTGAAAGAAGTTTTAACTTGTTTTCCAAATTGACATTCTTGGCAAACTCTATCTTTTTCAAAACAAAGTTCAGGCAGATCTCTAACTAAATTCTTTTTGCAAAGTTTTGAAAGTAGATACATACTAGCATGACCTAATCTTCTAATGCCAAAGCCAACTAGTCTCATCTTTAGTAAAATTCATTGCAACAAGGCATTCTCCATTAGGCAAAGATAGATCATCTAAATCTATCAAATAAATATTACCATACCTTTTTCCAATGAATTGTACTCCATTCTTATCCGAACTTGCAATCATACAATAAGATGAATTAAAAACAACTTGAAAATCTTTATCGCAAAATTGACTAATACTTAATAGATTATGCTTTAAACATTCAACTAAAAGTACATTACTAAAACAACTAGAAGGAGTAATGTGAACCTTACCAATACCGATGATTTTTTCTTTACCATTATCCCTGAAGGTCACATTCCCTCCATTCATTGCTTCAAGAGAAGTGAATTGCTTCACATCTCCCATCATGTGCCTTGAGCAACCACTATCAAGATACCAAAGTCTTTTGTTCTCCTTGGTTGCAAGACACACCTGAAATAAAAATCAAGCTTTGTTTTTAGGTACCCAAGCCAACTTGGATCCTTTAGGATTAGCACTTAAAATGGTTCCTTTTGGAACCCAAACTTTTATAAAAGAATTAATTTTTCTCATATTGTATTAAAAAGATTTATGACCTTGTTTTTTACATGAAAAACATGTTATGCTAGATGATGCAGGTACAAAAAAAAAATTAAAATACTTTTATTGTCTTTGGGGTCTATAGCCAAATCTTGCTTTGTTGAAAACGGCTCTTCGACTATTTAAAAGTAGGTTTAGCTTTTCTGAACTATAGATAAATTTTTCAACAAAAGGCTTCATTTTATCAAGTTTATTTTTGTACTTTATATTTTCTAATTCTAAATCCTTATTTTTTTTAAAAGATCACCATTTGAAATAATAGTTTTGGGTCTTTTTAAAACTTTATTTTTCATTGTTAAAGCATTAATTTTCTTTTCTAAAACATATAGTTTTGTTTTTAAATCACTAACTTCATTTAATAAAGAATTGTTTTCATGAGAAAAATTGTTTGAATGCTTTTTCAATCTTTTATTATTTTTAGATAAAACCAATTTATAATCATGCATAAGTTCATCAAAAGCATTTCTTAACTCATCAAAAGTAAAATCTACTTCGGTATCAGAATTTACCTCATCTTGCTCTTGATGTGCCATGAGATAAAGATTTGCAATTTCTGTCTGCTCTTCTTCAGAACTGGAGTCCTCACTATCACTCCAGGTTGCCATCATTGCCTTCTTTCTTAGCTTCTTTCTTGACTTCTTTAGGAGAGGGCAATCGAATTTATAGTGTCACGGCTTCTTACACTTGAAGCATGTAGATATTTCCTTCTCCTTTTCTTTTTCTTTCTCTTTCTCTTTCTCTTTTCCCTTTTCTTTGGTTGATTGGGATTTTTTCTTATAAGGGAACTTCCTCCTCTTCATGAATCTTCTAAATTTTCTAGCAAGGAAAGCTTCTTCACTTTCATCTTCTTCTTCTTCGGACTCATCTATTGAGGATTCTTCTTGTATATTTGATTTTAATGCAATCCCATTTTTCTTCTTATCCATGTCCATTGACTTTTGCTTCAAATTTAGTTCATAAGTCGAGCAATCCAACCAGCTACTCTAATGGTAGCTTGTCAACGTCTTTTGCTTCTTGGATGGCGGTCACCTTCGGATTCCACGATGTTGGAAGTGACCTGAGGATTTTATTAACAAGATCAACATTAGATATTACTTTTTGTAAACTTCTCATTCCATTTACAATATTTGTAAATCTAGTGTACATGTCAGTGATAGATTCATTAGGTTCCATTCGGAACATTTCATAAGTATGAAATAACATGTTCATCTTAGTATTCTTCACTTGATCGATACCCTCATAGGTAACTTCAAATGTGTCCCATATTTCTTTAGCTGATGTGCAAGTAGATATCCTAATAAATTCACTAGGATCTAATGCACAATAAAAGAGATTCATTGTCTTAGCATTGATCTCGGATTGTTTAATGTCATTTTCATCCCAATCCTCTTCGAGCTTTGGGATGGAAACACCATTAACCACAATCGAAGGAATATGTGAACCTTTATCAACTACTCTCCACAAGTTATAATCAATAGAATGCATATAAATTCTCATCCTGGTTTTCCAATATGTATAATTTGATCCATTGAAAAATGGAGATCGATTTGAGGCTTATCCCTCAACTACACTAGTACCAATAGGGACTGCCATAGATCTTTACTCAAGACGGTAAAGACTATAAAATGAGAACACGGCTCTGATACCACTTGTTGCCTAGTAAGCAATCCAAGAGGGGGGGTGAATTGGGTCTCTAAAAAATAATTACTTGATGTAATGCAATAGTATATGATCCAATCCAACAATTTAAACGAGTACTATGAATGCAAATAAAATGCTCTTAAGTAAATGTGCAGTGGAAATATAAAGCAATAAGTGTAAGAGCAAGTAGAGAAGACAAGCAATCACAAACACAAAATAGTATAGTAGTTCGGTACTATCCAATGCACCTATATCCACTCTCCAAGATCTTCTTGGAAATTTACTATAATCTCAATCGATTATAGCTTATTAGTTTTTCGGGCTCACTAATCAAAACCTGACTTGTTTTCATAAGGCTCACAAGTCAAAACCTCACTTGGTTTTACGGGCTAACCAAGAACCTAAATGGTTTTAAGGCTCACCACCAACCTCCCTTGGTTTTCCAAGCTAACCAAGAACCTAATTAGTTTTCAAAGGCTCACTAATAACCTTTCTTAGTTTTGTAATAGGCTAACCAAGAACCCTTACAACAAATAAAGTTTGAAGTAGAGAAACAATATAAGCTTTCTAATAAAAAGCGAGTATCTCTTTGAAGCTTGTTGTTGTGATGCTTTCAACTTGATGAAGCCTCTTTGATTGCTCAAGAATGATTGATCTTTAATGCTCTTGAAGGCTTGGAGGCTTGCTTTTGCTTGAAAGTGGTTGAACTTCAATGAATATGAGTGAAAGCTCTCTTTTCTTCTCTTTTAGATATTTCTTTCTCAAAACTCTCTTTTTTTATTTGATTTGATTTGGAGCATATAAATACCTTCCCAAGGTCTCAAATCTGGTTTCTAGCCGTTAGACACGAAAATCTAGTTGTTAGGGCAGAAAAGAGACAAGTTTTGCATTTGAAAAACTAGCCATTACTGTTTCCAGAACTTCATGTGTCGATACTTCAGACTATGAGTCGACACTTCAGGTCGACACTTGAACTTCTTGAGTCGACACCCAGTTCAAACATCTTCAATCTGGCTTTTTGGAAATCTCAGATGTGTCGACACTCTTCAGGTGAGTTGACACTTTGAGTCGATACTTCGTATCCATGTATCGACACTTCTGTAGTTCTTCATCTTCAGCAAGTTCTGTGATTTAAAAATCTCAGACGATGAGCTGATCCATGTGTCAATACTTTGAGTCAACACTTCAAGCCCATGTGTTGACACTTCAAGCCCATGTGTTGACACTTCAGCCATGCCATCTGAAACTTTCTTTGCATACCAGCTTGAGTCGACACTTCACTGTCATGTGTCAACACTTGGTGTCATGTGTCAACACTTTGAGTCAACACCTCGTTGAGAACTTCACAAAGATACCTGAACTTGTGCTAAATCAAATTTATATTTCACTCAAGTATCTATTCAAGCAAACTTTAACTGTCCAAGTCTTCTTTGAGCAGTTCTTTCATCTAAACTTGGCTTCTTTAATCAAACAATCTTTATCAAATTGATGAGCACCTTTTTTCTATAAAAACACACTTCAAAAAAATCATTAGTACTCAACTTATACTTAAGCATTTTGCTTATCATCAAAATCAATAATGGAGTCAACAGACTATACCTGCAAGAAAAGCCCCAACCAGAGATTGCTCTATCAAAGGCCTTTTAACAATCAAGTTAGGTGGCAAGCAATAGGAGAAAGAAAGTATAGTTGAGAGGACAGAGAGTGTGTATTGCATTGCATATCTTAGGATCTCTTTGGGAGCTCTCTTTTATAGGTGAGTGGCAAGGCATTTCCAGAATGCAAAAAAGTCTCAGTGGGTTTAGTGAGAGTGACAGGATATTAGATCCTATTAGAAAAACTTAGTAGAAGATTATTTGCTTGCCTAGGATGTTTGTCTCCTATTAATTGAAATCTTGTCTCTTTCACATTGCCAGCAGCATTCCTTAATGGTGATAGGGACTATGGCCTTACACAGGTCACGCTCCCCTTATTGAGAGGATTTGTTAGAGATTATGGGATATGGCCTTCTAATCATGCCATCAAGTGTATAAAAATAAGCTTCAAATGATTCCTCCCTAGGTTGCCTGGAAGTATGCTATCATGGGATTTTAACTTTTCTTAGGTTAAGGGTCCTGGGTCAGACTTAATCCTCCTACCGAGGTCAAGATTTGCGTAGGGTCAAGGGTCTCAAAGTGTTACTCTGGTGCATCCATGGGTTGCTAGAGCTTAACTGCTGAGGTCAAGGTAAGCTTTCACCAAAGCCAAAGGTTAGTTAGGCTGAGGGTCTTAAGGCATTATACTGATCCATGTGAAGGGGGCTGAACCTGGAGCGCTAAAGGAATAGTGCTCCTTTGGTAGGACCAAAAGGGCTTGATGTCATAGCTCTATCTAACCTAAAGGATGTCTACATCGAGCATTAGAGACGAACCTCAAACGCCAACCTTTGGTATATAATTTTTCTATATAAAGACTACCAGCAGGTAATACAGGGGCCAGAGTCTTACCTATCAAAGATCCCACACCTACCTTACTATATGAAAGCTATCATATATAGAAACTATAGGCTCAGGTAGGCAATCCAAGAGGGGGGGTGAATTGGATTTTATAAAACTTTTGAACTACTTTTAAAAACTATAAACTAAAACAAGTATGTACTAATGCAATTCAAGTGCTTGTGTATTTCAAATAAATGCATCAGAAATAAAAAAATAAAAGCGCAAGGAGAACAATCACATAAATACAAAGGTTTATAGTTGTTCGGTGCCAACCAAGCACCTACATCTACTCCCCAAGCCACCCTTAAAAATTTCACTAAGTTTGGTTTTATAACTTAGGCTCACCAACAACCTTTACAACTTGTTTTGGCTTCGGGCTCACAAGTCAAACCCTAGTTGGTTTCAAGGCTCACCAACAACCATCCTTGGTTTTACGGGCTAACCAAGAACCTAACTAACTTGTTTTGGCTTCAGGCTCACAAGTAAAATCCTAGTTGGTTTCAAGGCTCACCAACAATGACTTTGGTTTTCAAGGCTTACCAAAAACCTCTTTGGTTTTCCAAGACTCACCAAAAATCTCAAGTAAAATAATATAAGAGCAAGTATAAATGAATACAATAAAAGCTTTCTAAAATAAAGCAAATATCTTTTTGAATCCCTTGAATGTTGATGAAGACCTTATCTTCAAGTTGATGAAGCCTTTGATTGATGCTTGTGGATGTAGACTTTGAATACTCTCTTTGAAACTTGAAAGCTTGAAGGCTTGAATCACTCAGCTCTTGGATCCTTTAAGAATATTCAAGAAACTCATCAAAGGATTGCTTCCCCATTTGATTTTTGATATTTATATAGCCTCCCAACACTTAAATGACCATTTATAGCTATTAGGGATGAAAATATGGCCGTTTGAAGCAAGTTGGAGAAGTTTTGCAACTTTTGAAAACTAGCCATTACTATTCAAGTGTCGACACTTGAACAGTGCAAGTGCCGACACTTGCTACAGTGAGTCGACACTTGGCACTATTCCAACCAATTCTGATTTTTCATATTTCTGTATTTTTCTTGTTCTCAGGCCTTGAGTCGACACTTCACTCTTCAATTATCGACACTTGATCCTCAAGTATCGACACTTCATTTCCAGGTGTCGACACTTGCCTGTGCCATTGCTGAAACTTTACCAAAATCAAACTTTAACCTCTTCAAGTTTTTCCATATCAATTCCAAAGTCCATATACTTGATTTTTCATTGATTTAAGGACTTTCTTCAACTAAAATACAAGCATTTCTTTATTCAACATGGTTGAGTACTAAGATCTGAAAAAATATACTTAAAATACAATTAGTACTCATATATACTTAAACATTTTATCAATCATCAAAATCAAGACCAGAGTCAACAATCTCTCTCTTTTTGATGATGACAAAACCTTTAAGTATATGAATAGGGTAAGCTTTAAGAAGATTAACAATAAGCTCAAAAATTAATAAGCACTAAAAAATATGATTTCAAAAATATTTTTCAAAATATGCAAAATTTTCAAATTTTCTCTATTTTACTGATTCTTTTCTTAAGATAAAAATATTTTGCATTCTTCTCCCCCTTTTGCACTTTCTTTCATTTTTCAAAAGATTTTTCATGTTTATCCTATCTTCTCCTTTTCATACTTAACATTTTTCTCCTCCTTTTTGACATCATAAAAAAGGGTGAAAGGCAATACAAAATGGGAGTGAAGGTGGAAAGAATAGCAAGTTGATCATCAAAACTAATGCATGAAATCAATTAGACATGATATCACTTGAAATATGATACAATTTGAGCATGATACCACACAATGATAAGCATATACAAGAAATAATTCAATATATATATATTATCTATTCACCTTGCTTGTTCATGGGATAAGGCCACAGCGACACCCCTACACATCATAAGAGACCCCAGTGAATGGGAAGAGAGGGTCTTTAAACCCTACTTAGCTTCTATGACTGGACGTCCATGGTGACTAACCCAATCCGAAGCGGTTACTAGAAATTTCTTTTAAAAATAAATTTTGATACCAATTGAATATGATACCACTTAAATGTAACTCCCCTTAAAAGATTAGATTTGAAATCAAGGAGAAAGAGTTTCAAAACAATATAAGTACAGCATGATATCAAGCAAAATATTCAAAGCATCATATATGATAACAAATATTTGGATGCTCCCCCTAAATATTATTCCTCCTTAAAAATATACATTCATTTAAGGAATAAGAACATGAAAGCACATGCAACATAATTTCAGACAATTTTGAAATATGAACATAAATTCGAAGTCTGAAATCAAATATTTGAATTTTTCAAGATATTCATGATTTTCAAAATATAAATGATTGATCATTTAAACTTTTAGCATGATTTCAAATTCATTTAAAATGATTTGGTATCCACACAAATGCTAGAAGTAATTTAATAGCAAGTGTAGCTACTAAAGCAAGGGTTTATCAATATGCATACTTTCTTCTGAAATATAATCCTTAACTACTAGTTCTATACTTGATCCAAATCATTTCTAGATTAAGCATAGATGTCAAACATAAAAACACATAAATCGTAACATTTCACTTGAAGTAAATCAAAAACTATATTAATCAAAATCAAGTGAAAGTCTAATAATCATAAGTTGAAATCATGAGAGCATAAAATCCATCAGCATCAAAATGGTCATGATCACAATAAATGACTATTAGTCTAAGCTTGATTCTAATTAATCAATTAAAATATTTTTCAAATCAATATGCATCTTTAAAAGTATTTTTCATGAAATAATTTAAAATTCTTCAATCAAAATCAAGTGAAGGTCTTACAATCATAAGTTTAATCATGATAGCATGAAATTCATCAACACCAAAAAGTTTATGATCATAGCTAATGATGATAAGTCCAAACTTGATTCTAATTAATTATTTAAAATAATTTTTCGTAATTGATGCAATAAAAATTTAACTATATTTTTAATTATGGAAGGAGATGTTTAGAATTTACTAATATACATAGTCCTTCCTTTTACCATTTAGTCCAAAATGTAGCTTGTCCACTTCTTCAAATTATCTTGTACAGCCACTTTTCAAGAACTTCCTTTCTTCATGTTGGGCTGCAAGACATTCCTGTAAAACAAACTAAGTAGACATTTTTGGTATCCAAACTTTCTTGGGTCCTTTATGATTAGTAATTATGGTTCATTTTGGAACCCAAACTTTTCTTAATCTAGAATGATAAGCATTAAAATCACATTTATAAGACAAATTAAAAGAAGCAGGAATAGAAAAATTCTTCAAACGTTTTTGCTTCTTTTCCTCAACCAAAATATTTTTCTTATTCAAAACTTTATCACATGATTATTTTAAAACAACATTTTCTTTTTCTAAAAATTCTTTTTCTTTAGAAAAATTATTCTTTTCATTTTTCAAAATATCAATCTTGGCATTTAAATCATCATTTTTATTTGCAAGATTGGTGTTGTCAAGAGAAAGTGAATCTACATGCCTATTTAACTTTTTGTGCTCAATTTTTAGCAATTTATATTCATGCACAAGATCATTAGATGCATCATGTAATTCATCAAAGGTAAAATTATAATCATTTTCAGCACATACCTTTTTCTCATTTGCCATGAAGTAAAATTGGGCAACTTCATCATCCGTACTTGAATATTCGCTATCGCTCTAAGTTGCCATCATTGCCTTGAATTTTTTTTTGACCTTGAAGGCCATTATCTTCTTCTTCTCTTGATCAGCAACTACTTCCTTTTGCCATAAATTCAATTCATGGGTTATGAGTGAACCAATAAGCTCCTCCAAAGATAAGGTTTTTACATCTTTAACTTCTTGGAACGCCATCACCTTTGGATCCCATGATATTGGCAAAGATCTAAGAATTTTGTTCACCAAATCAACGTTAGTATAGATTTTGCCAAGATTTTTTAATTCATTAATAATAGTCATGAATCTAGTAAACATGTCAGATATGGATTCATAATGCATCATTTCAAAAATTTTAAAAGAATGTACAAGCAAATTAATTTTAAAATTCTTCACTTGAAGAGTACCCTCATGAGTAACTTCAAGTATGTCCCATATTTCCTTCGTCGATGTGCATGATGAGATTCTATTAAATTCATTTAAGTCCAATGCACAATAAAGCAAGTTCATTGCTTTAGCATTCAGTTCAGTTTGCTTAATGTCATATTCATTCCAATCCTCTTCAAGCTTTGGAATGGAAATGCCATTAACCAAAATAGAAGGAATATGGTAATCATTAATGATAATTTTTCAAAGATGATAATTAATAGATTGAATATGGATGCGCATGCGAGTTTTCCAAAATGTATAATTTGTGCCATTGAAAAATGGTGGTCTAATACTAATACCTACAAGGGTTGCCATGAACTTTAGCTCAAAATTGATATATTTTCAAACAGAGCACCTGCTCTGATACCAATTGTAGGCTCAGGAAGGCAACCCAAGAGGGGGGTGAATTGGATTTTATAAAACTTTTAAACTACTTTTAAAAACTATGAACTAAAGCAAGTATGTGCTAATGCAATTCAAGTGCTTATGTATTTCAAATAAATACAACGAAAATAAAGAAATAAAAGCACAAGGAGAACAATCACACAAACACAAAGGTTTATAATGGTTCGGTGCCAACCAAGCATCTACATCCACTCCCCAAGCCACCCTTGGGAATTTCACTAAGTTTGGTTTTATAAATTAGGCTTACCAACAACCTTTACAACTTGTTTTGGCTTTGGGCTCACAAGTCAAACCCTAGTCAGTTTCAAGGCTCACCAACAATCACCCTTAATTTTACGGGCTAACCAAGAATCTAACTAACTTATTTTGGCTTCAGGCTCATAAGTAAAATCCTAGCTGGTTTCAACGCTCACCAACAACCACTTTGATTTTCAAGGCTCACCAAAAATCTCTTTGATTTTCTAAGGCTTACCAAAAATCTCAAGTAAAATAATGTAAGAGCAAGTATAAATGAATACAATAAAAGCTTTCTAAAATAAAGCAAATATCTCTTTAAAGCCCTTGAATATTGATGAAGATCTTGTCTTCAAGTTAATGAAGCCTTTGATTTATGCTTGTGGATGTAGACTTTGAATGCTCTCTTTGAAACTTTGAAGCTTGAAGGCTTGAATCGCTCAACTCTTGAATCCTTTAAGGATATTCAAGAAACTCACCAAAGGATTGCTTCTCCATTTAATTTTTGATATTTATATAGCCTCCCAACACTTAAATAACCATTTATAGCCATTAGGGATGAAAATATGGCCGTTTAAAGCAAGTTGGAGAAGTTCTGTAGCTTTTGAAACTAGTCGTTACTGTTCAAGTGTCGACACTTGAACAATAAGTGTCGACACTTGAACAGTGCAAGTGTCGACACTAGCTACAGTGAGTCGACACTTGGCACTATTCACAACCAATTCTGATTTTTTATATTTCTGTATTTTTCTTATTCTCAGGCCTTGAGTCGACACTTCACTCTTCAAGTGTCGATACTTGATCCTCAGGTATCGACACTTCATTTTCAGGTGTCGACACTTGCCTGTGCCATTGCTGAAACCTGACCAAAATCAAACTTTAACCTCTTCAAGTTCTTCCATATCAATTCCAATGTCCATATACTTGATTTTCCATTGATTTAAGGACTTTCTTCAACTGAAATACAAGCATTTCTTCATTTAACATGGTTGAGTACTAAGATTTGAAAAAATATACTTAAAATATAATTAGTACTCATATATACTTAAACATTTTATCAATCATCAAAATCAAGACCAGAGTCAACAGAAACATAGCATATAACCGGTGTTGTTCCATCAGGAAACTCAAGTGGCAACTTTGTTGATACTTCCACATCTAAAGAGCTAATAACAATGTCCAATTTTAGAGGCACCTGTTCATCAAGATACCTTTCATGGACCATATTATAGATATTTCATTGATGTTCTATTTGATTAAATACTTCACATATAGGCATTCCGAGGGCGAAGGGCCCAATGCCAAGGATCAAAGAGGCCGAAGGAGACCTGAATGCGCCCTTGCTTTATCTAGGAGATGGTGGATGACTACCTGTATCGACATCTAATTTGAGGATCCTCGGGATACCAACGATGGGGGGTTAGACCTCCACATCATTTGCTCCCCACTCCTTAGCTTAAGTGTGAAGCATCTTGGACTAAGGAGTAGACTCAGCTACATGTCCAAGGGATCCCGTGTTTAGGCAGGGGTCATCATGCTTTTTCAAAGATGTGGAATGGGCTGACAAACAAAAGGGTACCACGTGGCATGCTTATAATGCTCCTCCAGATGAGAGGGGAATTTATGGCTATCCCTTTCTCTAAATAAAGGGTCCAAGGCAGCCTTTTTGGCAATGTTCCAACTTTAGGAGGCAAAGAAAATTTTGCATGCACCCAAAAGAAAAAAGTGCACTCTAGGTGTCTCATTCTTGTTTTAAATAATATATGAAAAGTCTAGAATCCTGGCATGGTGTGGTGCATGATTCCTTTCCCTCCCCTTCCCTATAATTCCTTCTTGGCTATTTTGTTTAGGGTCTTTTTCATCTCAATCGATCCCTCATCCTTGTTTAGGGTTTTTTGATCATCATTCCGATTCCTTTTTCCTCCCCTTCCCTATAATTCCTTCTTTTAGGATCTTTTTCATCTCAATCGATCCCTCAACCTTATTTAGGGTTTTTTGATCATCCTTTCGATTTCTTTTCTTTTGGCAGGCCGATAATCATTAGAAGATGACTTTCTAGTCAGTTTTCCGATCATTGCACGAGGCTTTCCCACAAGTAGGTCATTATTCTTTTAGTCATGGGATCGGTGCATTTTGCTTTTTTTTTGGAATTTAAATGTTGTTGGTTTTGATGTATGCTAATATTATTGTTCAATAGAGTTTAAGCAATCATAAAAGGGAAAAGGAATTAATCTTAGTATCTTCAAGGGGAGTTGGACCCTCCAATGAAGGTCGTCCCAGCCATCGATCTTCCTGGAGGAGATCCTCTCACCTACGAGTCCCTCATCAGTGATGGTCTCCTTCACCCCACCGAGCAAGCTATTGGACCCTCCACAGGAGGTTCTCCCATCATTAGATCATCTGCCAGTCGCAGTCTCCTACATCGCACCAAGCCTATCCCTCACATGAGGAGCAGTGATCATGAAGAGAGCCAAAGCATGAGAAGCACCTTCAATCTTCATCCAAGTCCTCCAAAAAGGGATCTACCGACAAGACTATTTAGCGACTAGTCAAGCAACACCTTGACGAGTATGCTCATAACTTGAGCAACATCAATTACCGACTTGCTGATCTTCAACATGGAAGTTAGGAATCGATGGGTTACAACACCTGTCCTTCTTTCACTCATTGAATCATGGAGGAATCAATTCCTAGTCAATTCAAAATGTCCTGGTTGCATCCGTATAATGGCACCACCAATCTGCTAGACCACTTGAGAACTATAAATCTCTCATAAAAATTTAGGACACTACCAATGCCCTACTTTACATCACCTTTCCAACCACTCTTCATAAGGTGGCTCGAATATGGTACTCCTAACTCGAGCTGAGGAGCATCAACTCTTTTAAGCAGCTGGAAAGATAATTCATGGCTTACTTTAATGATTGTTGGAAGATGCCATAAGAAGTTGGTAGTGTCTTCTCCATCCACTAGCAAGATAGAGAGTCTTGGAAGGATTATGTGGCCCTACACAAAATGGCCACACTGAAAGTCTATAATCTAAATGAGTCCGTGACTATGTTGACCATGAAGAGAGAACTTCGCACCTCCCGCTTCACCTACTCTCTAGATAAGAATCATTTGAAACCAGTTTTTGTACTTTTAGTCAATTTCACTAGGAACTCAATCAAAGTTGAAGGAGGAATCACCCTTCCAGTTATAGCAGGGTCTCTATCCTAATAAAGCACTATCTTCATGACATTTAAAGTAGGGTCTCTGTCCAGATCAGGCAGATATTGCATGAAGAATTCACGACCGTCCGATCAGTTATTTGATGGGTTCATCATAACTGAGCTTCCTTCTCTAGTAGTAGCAGGGTCGATCTGGACTCTCGCTGGATCTGGACTCTCACTGGATCGAATCCTGGTTTGCACTTGACTCGGACTCCTCATGTGATCGGGATTCGACCTCCTTCCCGATCCGACATGGCGATCGCGGAGCGGCGACAGTGATTGGCTGAACAGAGAGCCTGGGGCTGGCAACTATGGTGGCTGTGCTGGGGATCGAGTAAAGCAGGGATGAGGGGCAGCGTCGGATGGTGGCGATGCTGGGCGACGATGGGCGGTGGCGAGCTAGGCGGTGGCCAGTGGAAGCGGCAGCAGACGGTTTTCATGATAGAGAGGAGGAGAAACTATGGGTGTTGATGGTCGATGGCGACTATTAGTGCTTCCCCGATGGAGGAGGTGATGTCGGTGGAGGAGGTGGCGGCTCGGGGCGGCAGGCGGTGGCTTCGGGCAACGGGCGATGGTTTCGGGTGAAAGAAATTCTCCACGGTCCATGGCTCAAGGCCGTGGACCGCGAACAATGGCTTTTCATTGACCAGGTGAGCTCCTGTAGACCGAGTGGCCAGTCTATGGTGGACTGACTGCTCCAAAAATCATGCAATCCCTTTATTGACTTTTAAAAATTCAATTTCGGGCATGTCTGAACTCCGATTTGCATGTTGTTTGCACCGTTGGACTCCAAAGATTGAGCTCTTTATAATGATGATCTTCTTTCCTATAAATGATATATAAAAATATCAATTTGATATAAATAAAGATAGTTGAATTATTAAATTAATACTTTTATATGTTTATAAAATATAATTATCATACCCTCCAACTTGAACTTTGCTTGTGCTCAAGTAAAGTAGATGAATTAGTTATGTATACAAACCCATCCTTGAATTAAAAGTTGACTTAGACAGTCCTATAGGTAGTTAATACCCGACTAGACCATTAAAGAGGTACTTCATTGGATCACTGAGTCAACCCAATTAGTGGTTAATTGACTATAGAAATCTTTAGAAGTCTTCCTTACTATCTCTACAACTTACTCTTTAAATTCTTTAACTCGATTTGAGTCGGGTTTGTTATCTTTTTATACTTTTTTCTTTTTTTTCTTTATTTCTTTTTGAGGAGTCTAGTGCAATGTCTTGACCTCTTAAGTATTAGCATCCTTACTTTTGATGCAAACCACAATGCATACTTAGGCGAAGGGGTCCAGTTACTCAGTGGGGTGCCATTACTAACAAATCTCTTGATCTTCTCATCTTTTAACGCGAATCACAACACTTAGGCGAAGGGGCCTAGTTATTCAAAAAGAGTTCAAGAAGAGCTGTGAGGTTAGACAGACTCTCTAATTTTTTTTTGAAACTTTTTATATATCTCAATATTTCTATCTTTACTCTTAATAAGCAGATTCTTTATTAAGTTACGAAGGAAGAGAGTTCTGGAATCACTCCCAAAATTTAACTTGATCAACACCCTACCATTTGTTGGGTTTTCTTAATAATTTGCCCCTTAGTATCTCTAAAACTATCTAGGCCATTAATCAATCATTGATTAGGGTGCCTAATTAACTTCAAATCGAGATAAAATTTGGATATAGAACTAATTACTTCTGGTCATACTTGAGGACTTAATTAGATTTGTTATTCTCTCCCCAACTTAATCAACATTATCCTCAATGGAGAAGGAAAATAAAGGGTGCAATATGTAAAAAAAAGAATAGGAAAGAGTACACCTAGAGTGAATGTGCTTTGGGGGTTGAAGAAGGCTTCATGAAGTAACGCGCTCCTATACTTCCATCTAAGTTCCTGTAATTATACTTAAAAGATGAGGTTGTTGGGTTGCCTCCCAACCAGTACTAAGTTTAACGTTTTCAGCCATACATACAGCAGCTTAGTTCAGTGTGGATTAGTTAAGGTTACTTGATCAAAGGTTCGATTTGATGATATTCCTTCGATATATGGTTTTAATCGTTGACCATTTACCTTAAAAAAATGTTATGTTCGAGGATATAGAATCTTGACTACATCATGGGGGAATACTTGATTCACTATGTAAGGTCCATCCCATCTAGATCTCAGTTTTCCAAAAAATAAAAGAAGCCTTGAATTAAATAACCATACTTGTTGATTCGGCTTAAAAGTCTTCCTAGAAATGTATTTATCATGAAAGGCTTTCATTTTCTCCTTATAAATATGCAAATTTTCATAAGCCTCTCATCTTAGCTCATCCAGTTCACTCAGCTGTAACATCCAATTAGAACTAGATTGTTTCAAATCAAAGTTTAATTGCTTGATTGCCTAATATGCTTTTTGTTCAAGTTCTACCGGAAATGACATGCTTTTCCATAAATCAATCTATAGGGAGACATGCCAATAGGGTTCTTATAAGCTATCCTATAGGCTCATAATGTATCATCTGATCATTCTAACCAATCTTTACGATCAAGCCTAATAGTCTTTTGCAGGATATTCTTGATCTCCTTATTGGATACTTCCACCTGGCCCCTAGTTTGGGGGTGGTATGGTGTAGCTACCTTAGGTGTTACATCATATTTGCGTAGTAGCATTTGAAACTGGTAGTTCATGAAATGGGTACTGTTGCCGCCAAGATCGCCGTGGCCTGTAGTTGTTGTCGATGTCGGAGCGCGCGTCCTTTGCTATCTCATCATCCGGTGGTCTTGGACCTGCAAAACAGGGGTTAGCGACCCGGGCCGGGGTTTCTGGCGGGGGCACTCCGACAGTCAAGTCAGTGATGATCCAGGGGAACAGATCCTTTTAGTCAAGCCCCTCTTGATGGACTCCACACTAGGAGGAGTGATTAGTGTGAGAGTGGGATGCAAGTGTGTCAGAGAAAGTGTGGCCTGGTTAGAGGGAGTCTCTGTGTGGCCCTTCCACCCACCTTGCTTGTGGATGCTGGTGGTGCCGTGCTCCTCTTCTTGGTGGAGCTTGCACTTGTGTTTCAGTGGTATGGCTTGTGCCTTGCTTGTCTGTTGTGTTATGGTTATTATCTCCGAGTTTTTGTGAACTAGGTTACCGTTGGGAGTTCATCTTGGGATCCGCCAAGCTGTCAGGCACGTGCGGTGGTGTTCCGAGAAGCTTATCCCGACTATGATAGGGAAAGCTGTCATGTGCTCTGACATTCCCCTTGGTCGCCTCATTCCGGGAAACCTAGCAGTACCTCGATTGGTGAGCCGCTGCCCTCGGAATTTGAATCTCCTGGTTGACTTCCTTTCTTGGGTGGTCCAGGTGGTTGGTGAGGAGCGTGGCACCTCAGTCGGTGGGCCTCTCCCCTTTCTGGTATAACAGGTGATTGCAGGCGGTCAGTATGGCTCGGTAGGCATCTCAGCGTAGTCCTCGGGTGGCTCGCCGGTGTCCTGGGAGGGTGGTGCCCATGCCCGAGCTGGGGCCGAGCTGGAATGGTAGGGCTCGCTCCGACTTAGATGCCCCGAGCTTGCGGGGTCGCCTTGGTGGAGGAGGGCAGAGTGCGTGCCCGGTCCAGAGGGCTCGTGCTTGGAGAGGCTCCACGTGGTGGAGGAGGGCTGAGCTCGACTTCGACCACGGGTCTCAATCTCTGAGGGTCTCGCTCTGGAGGGCAGAGTGCGGGCCCAGTCTAGAGGGCTCGAGCTTGGAGAGGCTCCACGTGGTGGAGGAGGGCTGAGCTTGACTCCGACCACGGGTCTTGATCTCCGAGGGTCTCGCTCTGGAGGGCAGAATGCGGGCCCAGTCAAGAGGGCTCACGCTCGGAGAGGCTCCACGTGGCGGAGGAGGGCTGAGCTCGACTCCAACCATGGGTCTCGATCTCCGAGGGTCTTGCTCTGGAGGGCAGAGAGCGGCTCCGGCCTAGGCATCCCAAGCTCGCGGGACCGACCTGGCAGAGGATGGAGCTCGGCTCGTTGTCTCGAGGGAGCTCAGCTCAACTCGACAGAGGAGTCTGAGAAGGAGAATTGACGTGGCATCCGATGTGGCAGCTTCCTTTGGCGTGGCGCCTGTAAGCTCCCCCATGTCAGTGATCCTGCCACATCATTTGCCCCTCACTCCCGAGGCCCGTGAGTGCACGGTGCTCGGGCTGAAGGGAGTAATTGTGGCGCTGACATGGAAAGGCAGAGATCTAGCACAATGATAGCCATGATTGCTTGCGCTTCGTGAGACAGCCCTGCGAGCCAATGCGGGGGCACCACGTGGCTACGTCCGAGGAGTAGTTAATGTTGGTGCAGAATTCAGAGCGACCGGGATGCCATTTTCATCGATGGATAGCATGTGGCATGGATCCGTTGGTGGAGGGGTTATGTCGATACGGATTCATCGGGTCATTTCGAAATGAAAGGAGGGCCTTACCCAAAATATCCATTCTTTCAAATTCTTCGTGCTTGCTGCTGTGTCCGAGCCTTCTTCTTCTTCCCAATCGCCTCAAAACTCCTAAGGAACGAGGTTAGTCCCCTCCTTTTTTTTTCTTTGCCAGAGTAGAGTCCTTCTAGGGTCTCCTTCGAGTCGAGTCCGCTTTTTCATCTTCCACCTCAAGTTCTCCACCTCTCTCATTCTTGAGGATGTCCTGCTTTGGCCCAGGCTTCCGCCCCTCCACTGATCAGGGCAAGGCCAGTCCCTCCGAGTGGAGGCCGGCATCTTCTTCCTCCTCCGATGAGGGGGAGGATGCGACTCGCTTCGAGTTCAGTAGGAGGCGTTCTCCCGGTCCGGTGCTCATCAGGGAGCCAAGGTCTGGTCCTTCTCTCCCTCCTCCTTCTTCTGTACCTACTCCCGAGTCTTCTTGGTCCTCAGGTCCTGGCGGGGTAGCCTCGATGATTACCGTCGAGGAACTGGGGACTGTTCGGGACGTATATGGCATCCCACATTCTATTTGGCGCATGATCCTTCATCCAGGAGAACGGGTCACTTCTAGTGGCCCGGGCCGCATTGCTTTTTATGAGGAGACCTTCTCAGGGGGTCTCCGCTTTCCTTTCCATTCCTTTTTCATGTCCGTCTTGGACAACTATCGTTTGGTCCCTGCCCAGTTAGTGCCAAATGCCATTAGGGTCATCTTCTCCTTCATTGTGCTCTGCCACCTTCACGGGTTTGTTGCCCGGTTCTCTTTGTTCAGGACTTTCTTTGTCCTGAAGCACCACCCGACTGAGGATGGGTGGTGGTCCTTGTCTTCTCGCCCGAAGGGCATTAGATTCGAGCTCCTCTATTCCATCAAGGGATGGAAGAGTAAATTCTTCTTTGCTACGGTTGAGGGGGTCAACTGGGTCTGGAGCGATCCAGATCAGTCCCCCAACCAAAATTCTATGGTCGATGCGGCTAATCGGGATGACTATGAGCAACTTCGCACCACTCAAATCCCTTCTCTTGAGGTCCTGTTATCAAAGCAGAACCTTTCTGACGCCGAGGTCGACCCAACGAATAGGTTAGGTGAGTTCGGCCTGAGCTTTTCTTTTTCTTCCTTAAATTCCTTTCATTGCTTCCTACGGGCTCTAACTGTTGTGTGATTTGCAGGCATGGATGATTTTCACAAAGAGTGACTTGCTGGCGATCACCCGAAAGAGACCATCGACCGAGCTGGTCGAGGAGCCCCCACTAGGTGGGCCCGAGCTCTGCTGGCCCCGCCGGTCAGAGTTTATGGGCGACCCAAGCTGCCCCTGCGCCAATGGAGAGGGTTGTGTTTGCGGTGCCGGGGCCTGTCCAACAGGAGGCCCAAACGGTCCCAGAGAGGCGTGGTCATCAGGGGGCGGCCCCCGCTATAGAGCCTGAGGTAGTGGCCCGGGCAAGGGTCGCATCTACTGCCGCTGCATCTTCCAGTCCTCCGAGTCTGCCTGTGATCGAGATCAGGGATGAGGAGGTTCAGCCCGTGACCAAGGCTTCGATAGAGGCGCCGCCCGCACCAGTGTCAGCTCCTCAGCCTGCCTCCAGGGGCCCTGCTGTTAGTGGGGCAAGGCCGCCTACTCCAAGAGAGAGTAGGAGGGAGGAGGCGCAACACCGTCTCCCCTTCAAGATGGGGCCGGAGAGCTCGTTCCTCCGGAGCCCTAAACTGGCCGAGCGCATGATGGATTTCTTAATCCAGACATGCGATCAGCAGGATTTGGTCGGGATGCGGCTGAGCGACATCTTCAGCACCATCTTCTCCCAGCTTTACTCGGTGAGTTATTCCTTTCTCCTTTTTCCTTTTTTTTTTTGAGCTGACCTCTTCTCATAATGCAGATCGGTGCCGAGGCCCTCTTCATTAAGGGCTGCTACCAGAACTGGGAGTGCATCGAGCGACAACAAGCGACCGAGATCGAGTCTCTGAAGATCGATCTGAAGCAGAAGGCCGGGGCGAATGGGGCGCTCGAGTAAAAGGTCAAAGACTTGGAGAAGCAGCTCACTGACATCGAGGGGCGAGCGAAGAAACTCCTGGAGGCCCGTGACCTGGAGCGGAGTCACTATAAAAAGGCTATCGACGACCTCTCCACCATCGAGAAGAAGCTAAAGTGGTATAGTGCCGAGGCTGATCAGCACAAGGAGGCCTCCCGGGCTATCCAGGCGGAGCTGGTAGCAGGGAAGGAGAAGCTGGCCGTGGCTGAGAAGGTGGCTGAGGTGGTGGCCAAATCGACAGAGGCTACTAGGTTGGAGGCCGCCGAGGCCAAGAAAGAGTTGAGGAGGCCATTACCAAGTACAAGACCTCAAAGGAGTTCGTTGCCGAGATCCATCAAATGGAGTCGGACTCCTTCTACAAAGGCTTCATGTTCTTATGCGACCGGATCGAGGTGCTTGTTCCCGAGAAGAGCCGCAGTCGTCTCAGGTATCCTTTGGCCTCGGACGCGGAGCCTGATGAGGAGGTCACCGAGGAAGTTGTAGCCTCCGAGCCTTCGATGCCAGCTGAGATTGAGCCATCCGAGGTCGAAGCCGCTCAGCTGGAGGTTCATGAAGGCGAGACCTCTCAGTCTCAGGGCCCAGCAGGGGGGCCGGTCGGTGCAGAGTAGTCCTTTGTTTTCTATTTTGTACTTTTATTTCTGTACTTGGTCGGGGTCTCCCGGCATGTCGGGGGCCCATAAAATGCTTGTAATTGGCACTTGATTAATAAGATTTGAATATTCTTGCAACCTGTCCTTTACCTCCCCCCCCCCTTTTTTTTTTCACCCCCTCCCTCTTTTTCTTTGTTCTTTTTCTTTCCCTTTTTATTTTGGATGGGTGGGGAGATTAGAGAAGAGGGTCTCACCCCGCTTGGGACTTAATTACCAGGCTTTGGTATCGGCAAGTCGGGTGCAAGGTTTTGGTAGTTGTGAGCAGCTGGGCTCGGTGGTTCCTTGGTCGGAGGGCTGGGCCCCGGTCCAAGGTACCTGAAGGCTGTTCTCAGGTCTTGGATGCCTTGGAGCTAGGCTCGGGGCATTGATAGGAGCTGCTTGGCTCGAAAGTCCCTTGGCCGAAGGTCTGAGCCCCGGTTTTGGGTCAGCGTCCTAGAGCTGGGCTCGGGGATGTTGATGACTGAGAGCAGCGTAGCTTGAAGATCCCTTGGCATCTCGGAGCTGGGCTCGAAGATGTTTGAGATTGAGAGTAGCTTGGCTCGATGGTCCCTTGGCCAGAGATCTGAGCTCCGGTCTTGGGTCAGCGTCCTGGAGCTGGGCTTGGGGATGTTGATGACTGAGAGTAGCGTGGCTTGAAGATTCCTTGGCATTTCAGAGCTGGGCTTGAAGATGTTTGAGATTGAGAGCAACTTGGCTCAAAGGTTCCTTGGCCGGAGATCTGAGTTTCAATCTTGGGTCGGCGTCCTGGAGCTGGGCTCGGGGACGTTGATGACCGAGAGCGGCGTGGCTCGAAGATCCCTTGGCATCTCGAAGTTGGGCTCAAAGATGTTTGAGATTGAGAGCAGCTTGGCTCGAAGATCCCTTGGCATCTCGGAGCTGGGCTCGGAGACGTTTGAGATTGAGAGCAGCTTGGCTCGAAGGTCCCTTGATCGGAGATATGAGCTCCAGTCTTGGGTCGACGTCCTGGAGCTGGGCTCGGGGATGTTGATGACTGAGAGCGGCGTGGCTCGAAGATCCCTTGGCATCTCGGAGCTCAGCTCGAAGACGTTTGAGATTGAGAGCAGCTTGGCTCGAAGATCCCTTGGCATCTCAGAGCTGGGCTCGAAGATGTTTGAGATTGAGAGCAGCTTGGCTCGAAGGTCCCTTGGTCGGAGATCTGAGCTCCGATCTTGGGTCGGCATCCTGGAGCTGGGCTTGGGTACGTTGATGACCGAGAGCGGCGTGGCTCGAAGATCCCTTGGCATCTCGGAGCTGGGCTCGAAGACGTTTGAGATTGAGAGCAGTGCGGCTCAAAGGTCCCTTGGCCGGAGATCTGAGCTCCGGTCTTGGGCGATAAAATGAAGGTTTTGTCACTGCATTTCCCTCTTATTCTCTTTCTTTCCTTCCCCTCTCTCTTTCTCTTTTTTCTCTTTTTTTTCTCTTTTTTTTTTAGACGAGCGGGGAGATTAGAGAAGAGGGTCACAGGATTTGATTGCCTTGGAGCTAGGCTCGAGGCCTTCTTGGCCGGAGAGCTGGGCTCCGGTCCAAGGGTTGCTTGAGAGCTTGACTCAGGTCTTTGGTGTCTTGGAGCTAGGCTCGAGGCGTTGATAGGAACTGCTTGGCTCTAAGATCCCTTGGCATCTCGGAGCTGGGCTCAGAGATGTTTGAGATTGAGAGCTGCTTGGCTCGAAGATTCCTTTGGTCGGAGGTCTAAGCTCCGATCTTGGGTTGGCGGCTCGAAGCTGGGCTCGGAGACATTGATGATTAAGAGCGACATGGCTCGAAGATCCCTTGGCCGAAGATCTGAGCTCCGATCTTGGGTTGGCATCTCGGAGCTGGGCTCGGAGACGTTGATGATTGAGAGCGGCGTGGCTCGAAGATCCCTTGGCATCTCAGAGCTAGGCTCGAAGATGCTTGAGATTGAGAACAACTTGGCTCGAGGGTCCTTTGGCCGGAGATCTGGGCTCCGGTCTTGGGTCGGCATCTCAGAGCTGGGCTCGAAGATGTTGATGATTGAGAGCGGCGTGGCTCGAAGATCCCTTGGCCGGAGGTCTGAGCTCCGATCTTGGGTTGGCATCTCGGAGCTGGGCTTGAAGACATTGATGATTGAGAGTGGTGTGGCTCTAAGATCCCTTGGCCGGAGGTCTGAGCTTTGATCTTGGGTTGGCATCTCGGAGCTAGGCTCGGAGACTTTGATGATCGCTTTCCTGCAAGATAAATAGATACTCGTGTAAGGAAATAGTCATTATCATTATCATTGATGGGAAACCTTACATTATTGATGGCATCCTCGCAGATTGCAGGCATTCCATGTTCGAGGGAGCCTAACGCCGTCGAGATCTTCGAGGTAATAGGCCCCTTGTGAGGGGGCTTTGGTCACCTTGTGGGGGTCTTCCCAGCTTGGTGAGATGCCTCTACCGGCACAGCATCAAGTCTCCGGGTTTGAAGGCTTCTGGCTTGACCTGGGCATTGTAGTACCGAGCTGCTCGCTCTCGGTAGGCTTTGTTAGGTCGGTGTAGTCTACACAGATCCTCGTTGTCTCTTGGTAGCGATAATGGCATCGAGCAAGTTAAGCCCGGGCCGGCCCAAGATCACGTTATAGGCGGGAAGGAGCTTATCGACCATGAAAGTCATCACAACGGTGTTCTGCCAGTGGTGATCTTGAGAGATCCCTCCTTTCACCCTTACGGGATCACCTGTGAAACTAGCAAGGGAGCTATGCACAGGTTTGAGTTGATCGGGAGGAAGGCTCATCTTGGAGAAAGCATCACAAGAAAGCACGTCCATGGCGCTTCCACTATCAATCATAATGCATTTTACAGGATGCTTTGTGATCGTCTTCTTGACGACCACGGCATCATTATTTACACATTTTTTTTATGAAGGGGAGTACATGCTCAAAATCCCCTGCCCCTCGGGTTCTTGGTTGCGCACGGCTCCCCAAGAGATCATGCCCACCGGCTTCTTGGTGGGATGGTTGTCGATGACTGGAGCTGGCGGGAGAGCGACGAGTGCCTGGGATTCCACCTGAGGTCTGCCCCCCATGAACCTTTTGAGGTAGCCCCTCTTGATGAGCTCCTCAATTTTTCACTTGGGGTTGCAGCATTCCTCAGTGTCGTGGCCGTGGTCACGGTGAAAGCGACAATACTTCGATTTATAGTGGCCAGCGGATGACTTCATCAGAAGCGAGCTTCTCAGGTAGTCCTCGCCCTCGATCTCCATGAGGATTTTCATCTTCGGGGCGAGGAGAGGGGTGTAACTCTCCTCGGGGACAAGAGCGCCTTTTGATATCGGCCCCCTCCGGGAGTTCGGGACTTGGGGTTCTAGCTTCCGGGTCTCGGGCATCTCGATGGGGGTTAGCCTCTTCAGTGGCTTGCCGTCGAGCTCCCACCTCGTACGGTCCGCCTCCTCGGTGCGGATATACTTTTGAGCTCAGAGAAGGAGCTCGGAATAAGTCTTGGGGGGCTTCTTATCTAGCGAGTAGGTCAGGCGGGAGGTCCTGAGCCCTCCCTTCAGTGCCAGCATGGCAACTGGCTCATCGAGGCTGTAAATTTTCAATGCGACAGCCTTGAAGCGGGCCACGTAGTCCTGCAGGTCTTGCGGTCCTGCTGCCGGATGGAGAAGAGGCTATTTGCTTCTCGTGGCAACTTCCTGCAGGCATTGAAGTGAGCCACGAACTTTTGTCCCAATTGGACGAAGGTGTTGATGCTCCCCGGCTCCAAACGGGTGAACCACACCCGGGCTACTTTTCGGAGAGTGGCAGGAAAAGCGATGTAGAGAAGGGTGTCGGTGGCCTCCTAGACCCTCATGAGGGTCCGATAACTTTCCAGGTGGTCCAGGGGGTCGATGGTCCCATCGTAGGGATCCACCTGCGATATCCAGAATCGATGCGGGATCGGCTCCGCTTGGATTTCTTGGAAGAATGGGGGACGGGCATCATAGCCCGCTGGCCCACTAGCGGAGCCCTGCATGTCGGCAAACTGGCGAGAGAACTCTGCCAGCTTGCGCTCATGTTCTTCCAAGCGCTTCTCCGTCGTGCGCCTGATGGCTTCGTCAGTAGACCCCTCCGCTGAGGGAGACGGAGAACGTGACATGGGTGCACGCTCTCCGTAATGGGGGGTCTTGCTCTTTCTGTCTCGGTGGGGTCTGGGCACTGCCCGTCCAAGATTTGGTGAGTGGCTCTCTCTGTCGGCAGACCCGACTCGTTGCCTTTTTACTGGAGTCTGATGACTACCCCAGTTGTCGGTGACGGCCCATGGCTGTGAAGGCCCTCCTTGGAAGGAATGCAAGCTATCGCGGGGAGCAACGACGGGGGCCGCCGGGGTCCCTGGCTGCTGGTGAGTGGCCAGGGACCAGTGCTGATACTGAAGCTGGTGCATTGCTATGGCAAGGATCTACATTTGCTGGGTGAGTGCGGCCAGCTGAGACTCCATCGGAGGTGGTTGAACTGGAGTGGATGGCCCTGTCTCGAGATTATGTGGGTTTCCTCAGGAAGGGGAGTCCCCCGCGTGGCTGGCAGAGGCCTCTCATGCCCGTGTCATCACCATCCTTTTGTGGAGCGCCAATCTGTTGGGATATGGGGGCTTGAGCTGAATTAAAGACTGCTCACGCTCGCCCCCTTCCTGGCATGCCAATTTGTTGCCGCCAAGATCGCCGTGGCCCGTAGCTGCTTTCGATCTCGAAGCGCGCGTCCTTTGCTGTCTCACCGTCCGGTGGTCCTGGACCTACAAAATAGGGGTTAGTGACTCGGGCCAGGGTTTTCGGCGAGGGCACTATGATAGTCAAGTCAGTGACGATCCAGGGGAATAGATCCTCCTAGTCGAACCCCTCTTGATGGACTCCATACTAGGAGGAGTGATTAGTATTAGAGTGGGATGCAAGTGTGTCGAGGGAAGTGTGGCCTGGTTAGATGGAGTCTTTGTGTGGCCCTTCCGCCCGACCTTGCTTGTGGATGCTAGTGGTGCCGTGCTCCTCTTCTTGGTGGAGCTTGCACTTGTGTTTCAGTGGTATGGCTTGTGCCTTGCTTGTTTGTTGTGTTGTGGTTGTTACCTCCAAGTTTTTGTGAACTAGGTTACCGTTGGGCGTTCGTCTTAGGATCTCCGCCGGGCTGTCAGGCATGTGCGGCGATGTTCCGAGGAGCTTTTTCGATCCATGATAGGAAAAGCTGTCATGTGCTCTGACATTCCCCTCGGTCGCCTCATTCCGAGAAACCTAGCAGTACCTCGATTGGTGAGCCGTCGCCTCCGGGATTCGAATCTCCTGGTTGACTTCCTTTCTTGGGTGGTCCAAGCGGTTAGTGAGGAGCGTGGCACCTTGGTCGACGGGCCTCTCCCCTTTCTGGTGTAACTGGCAACTGCAAGAGGTCAGTATGGCTCGGTAGGCGTCTCAACGTAGTCCTTGGGCAGCTCGCCGGTGTCCTGGGAGGGTGGTGCCCATGCTTGAGCTGGGGCCGAGCTGGAATGGCAAGGCTCGCTCCGACTTAGATGCCCCGAGCTTGCGAGGTCGTCTTGGTGGAGGAGGGCAGAGTGTGGGCCCGGTCCAGAGGGCTTGCGCTCGGAGAGGCTACACGTGGTGGAGGAGGGTTGAGCTCGACTCCGACCATGGGTCATGATCTCCGAGGGTCTCACTCTAGAGGGCAGAGTGCGGGTCCGGTCCAAAGAGCTCATGCTCAGAAAGGCTCCACGTGGCGGAGGAAGGCTGAGCTCAACTCCGACCACGGATCTCGATCTTCGAGGGTCTCGCTCTGGAGGGCAAAGTGCGAGCTCGGTCCAGAGGGCTCGCACTCGGAGAGGCTCCACGTGGTGGAGGAGGGCTGAGCTTGACTCCGACCACGGGTCTTGATCTCCGAGGGTCTCGCTCTGGAGGACAGAGGACAGCTCTGGCCTAGGCATCCCAAGCTCGCGGGACCGACCTGGTGAAGGATGGAGCTCTGCTCATTATCTCGAGGGAGCTCAGCTCAGCTTGGCAGAGGAGTCTGAGCAGGAGAATTGACATGGCATCCGATGTGGCAGCTTGCTTTGGCATGGTGCCTATCAGCTCCCTCATGTCAGCGATCCCGTCACATCAGGTACCTCCATCACTAATGATGGCATGTGGAAATCCAAACCTAGAAAAGATATTCTTCTGAACAAATCTAATAACTACCTTATGGTCATTGGTTCGGGTTGCCATTGTCTCAATCTATTTCGAAACATAATTGACGGCCACCAAAATGTATTCAAAACCATTGGAGGGTGGAAAGGGCCCCATGAAATCAATTTCCCAAATATCAAAGATTTTAACTACCAAGAAGCGGTTTAAAGGCATCATGTCTTTTCTTGAGATATTTCCTAAGGCTTGACATTTGGGACATTCTTAACTAAAGGTATGAGCATCCTTGAATAATGTGGGCTAGTAAAATTCACTTTGCAATACCTTAGCTATAATTTTTTTACTAAAGAAGTATCCTTTGCAGGCCAGAGTGTGATAAAAATTCAAAATACTCAATTGTTCAGACTTAGGGATACATCTATGAATGATCTGATGAGCACAAATTTATAAAAGTTTCGGATCTGCCCAGAAATAGTACTTGATTTGAGCAAAGAATCTATCCTTTTCATTCTTAGACTACCCATCAGGAACTTGTCCCACCACTAAATAATTGACTATGTCTACAAACTAAAGGGCCTTTGTATGTGACACTGCTAGGAGTTGTTCATCAGGAAAAGATTCTTCAATTACTGTCGATTCAAAATTTTTTACTAGGATTCTAGATAGATGGTCTACTATAACATTTTCTGATCCCTTCTTATCTCAAATCTCAATATCAAGTTCATGTAGTAGTAAAATCCATCTAATCAAGCATGGTTTAGCATCTTTCTTTAAGAGCAGGTATCTCAAAGCTGAGTTATCTGAATAAACCATGATCTTGGACCCTAATAAATAAGATCAAATTTTTCTAAGGCAAACACTATAGCTAGTAACTCTTTCTCAGTGGTGGTATAATTTTTTTGTGCTTCATTCAGAGTTCTGCTGGCATAATAAATTACTATAGGATGTTTATCTACTCTCTGGCCCAAAATAGCTCCTATGGCAAAGTCCGAAGCATCACACATTATCTCAAAAGGTAGTGACCAATCGGGAGGTTGAATGATCGGGGCTTTGGTCACAGCTTCTTTTAAAAATTTATAGGCCTTAAGATACTCTTTATGAAAGTTAAAGGGGATATCCTTAGTGAGTAGATTACATAAAGGACAGGATATTTTGGAAAAGTCTTTGATGAAGTGACGATAGAACCCTACATGGCCAAGAAAAGATAGAATTTGTTTGATAGAATTGGGTGGAGAAAGTTTAGAAGTCAATTCAACCTTAGCTCTATCAACCTCAATCCCTTTTTCTGACACAATATGCCCTAAAATGATCCCTTTTTGAACCATGAAATGACTTTTCTCCTAGCTTAAAACTAGATTGGCCTCAATGCATCATTTTAATATATTTTTCAAATTATTGAAGCAACTCTCAAATGATTCTTCAAAGACTGAAAAGTCATCCATAAAAATTCTAAGAAATCTCCCACCATATCCGAGAAAATTGACATCATGCACCTTTGAAAAGTTGAAGGTGCATTACATAATCCAAAGGGCATTCTACGAAAAGCAAAGGTTCCATAGGGATAGGTGAAAGTGGTCTTTTCCTGGTCTCCTGGATTGATTGCTACTTGATTATATCCGAAGTATCCATCTAAAAAATAGAAATATCGTTGGCCAGCTAGTTCCTCCAAAATTTGGTCAATGAAGGGTAAGGGGAAATGGTCTTTGCAGGTGGTTGCATTAAATTTTCTATAGTCGATATAGACACGCCACCCAGTGAAAAGTCTCATTGGCACTAGATCTCCTTGGTTAGTACGGACAACCGTGAGTCCAAATTTCTTAGGAACAACTTGAGTGGGACTCACCCAGTGGCTATCAGAGATGGGATAGATGATACCAGCATCTAACCATTTAATTACTTCCTTCTTGATTACTTCTTGCATGTTTGGGTTGAGCCGTCTTTGCATTTCTCTGGTTGGTTTGACATTATCCTCTGTATAAATGTGGTGCATGCAAATTGATGGACTAATACCTTTCAAGTTAGCAACGGTCCAACCTATGGCCTCCCTATGTATCTTTAGAACATCATTAATTGATCTTTCTGCTCATGGGTTAGGTTCAAAGCAACGATTATTGGCAGGGTTTTCTCAGGTCCTAAGAATACATACTTAAGTAATTCGGGCAAAGGTTTCAATTCTAGTTGTGGAGGGACCTAAGTCGAAGGACGTAATGATGCAGCTCCTATATCAGGTAAAGGTTCAGCTATTATTGACCAAGGTCATAAAGGTGATGGGTGAGGTGACTCAAGTAGGACATTCACCTTCTAGACTTGGATTTCTTCAATAAGCTCATTATCATCCATTAAATTAGAGGAAGAATCAGATTCAACTAGTTCATCTATCAGCTCAATAACCGAACAACTTTCCTCCTCTTGAACAAATTTTGAAGCATTAAAAATATTAATTTTCACCTTTTGATCTCCAAAAGAAATGTCCATGGCTCCTATTTTACAATTAATATTAGCATTCGTAGTGGCTAGGAATGAACGACCTAAAATTATGGGATTTTTATTTAGCTCCTGGGATGGTTCCATGTCAAGTATGAGGAAGTCTACCGGGAAATAACACTAGTTTACTCTAACTAGAACATCCTCAATCAAACCACGTGGAGTTTTAACAGATCTATCTGCTAGTTGTAGGATGGCTGAAGTAGGTTTTAGTTCTCCTATCCCAAATTTCTCATAAATCGAGGTTGGAAGAAGGTTCATGCTAGCTCCTAAATCCAATAAGGCTCGATCAAAGGTGATGCCTCCTATAACACATGAAATCAAAGGAGCACCAGGGTCTTTCATCTTCTGAGGTAATTGGTTTAACAGGATCGCACTTACATCCTCAGATAAAATAATTCTTTTTGAACTACGTGGCTCACATTTTTGGATACAAAGTTTCTTAAGAAATTTAGTGTAAGCCAAAACATGCTGAATTGCATCAAGAAGTGGTAAATTTATATGTACTTGCTTAAACAATTCCATCAATTCCTCGTTATGTGCTCCTTGCTTTTTGCATGAGGTGTTGGCTTCTAAGGCTGAAGGGAATGGAACTCTAGGTTTATATGTATCAGGCAACTCATCTACTCTCTTTTTTCTTTATCTTTTTCATTCAAATTTGGACCAACATCAATACCTATTTTAGGCTCATGTTCTTTCACAAGGTTAGTCTCAGTATGAGCCTCCTCTTCTAAGTTCAGCTTTTGGCTAGCATCAGTTTTAGCCTCTCCCACCGGGTCTAAGTATGGGTCTTTAAGAATCCTATCACTTCTAAGCTCAGAGATTGCTTTGGCATTCTCAAATTGGGGATTCTTAGGTGGGACATATGGGTGAAGGTTGGGTGGGTTGTTCCTGGGGTTTACTACTGGTTGGCTTAGTAGTTGACCTGGTTCCCTCCTCATGGTGGACTCAACTATTTGTCCTATCTATGCTTCTATCCTGGCAATTGATTGCTGTTGAGCCATGATTAATTGTTGGAGTTGATTAACTTATCATCGGCTAGATTAGTCTGTTGAGGAGGTTGGTATTAGGGCTGATTATTATAAGATGGCTGCGTAGGTTGACTAGGGTGTCTAGGCTACCTCTATTATAGGCATAGTTGTGGTATTGGGTCTATTTTGAAAGTTCTGCACATGAGGAGTTTGGATCGGGGCATGAGTCTGTGGGGTCTTCCAAGAAAAATTGGGATGGTTCCTCCAACCTGAGTTATATGTATTTGAGAATAGATCATTAACTGGTTTAGAGTAACCTTAGGTAGCTTGGACTTATTATTGGATGAATGGTAGTAACTGTGCAACCATAGGATATTCATTCACATGATGGGTTGGGCTAGCATAGATAGAATAGATCTCTTGATTATTAGAAGGTGATGGGTATTATGCAGGAGACTATTGACCGAGGGCTAGGACTTGATCTATTTTATGGATAAGGAGGTCGACTGTATCTAATCTCTGGGCTATCAGGTTCAAGTTGACATTAGGAGTAGGATTTGACTGTTGAATTTCATAAACCCCTGCCCACTTTTGATGAGGGATTGATCTTTCATAGGAAGATAACGAAGCATGGTTGATTGAATTTTCACTTAAAGTCTCAAATAGGGCATAAGCTTCATCCAAACTCTTACTTATGAATGCACCTCCACAAGATGCATCCACCATCTATCTATACTGGTCTCCTAGACCCTCATAGAAGGCTTGGACAATTTGCCACTTAGATAGACCATGGTGTGGACATTTTCTAAGAAGTTCCTTAAGTCTTTTCCATGATTCACGATTAGTTCTCCTGAGAGTTGAGAAAATCCAGTGATAGCTCATCTCATGGTATTGGTCCTACTTATGGGATAGAATTTCTTAAGGAATTCATGTTGCATCTTATTCCAAGTTTGAATTGGTCTCCCTATTGTGCCAAGCCAGTACTTGGCTTTATCCTTAAGTGGGAAGGGGAATAGGATCAATCTAAGTGCATCAGTGGTAAAATCTTGGATCCTCATCGTAGAGCAGATTTCTAAAAATTCATCTAAATGTTTGTAAGGGTCTTCATTTGTTTTCCCATAAAAAGATGGGAGCATTTGAATGGTGGTCGACTTGATCTCATAGTTTCTGGCAGGTATATTGGGTAGGTGGATACAACTTGATGGATTATATGTAGTAGGAATGAAGTACTCTTCATCTGCCTAGGTGTTTCTTCAAGGTTTTTAGCTATTTGGTTATCTGGTTTGATATGGATCAGCCATTTAATTTCAAGGATGGGTTCGACCAAGTCAAGAAATAAAGATCTACCATTCTTGTACCAGTGTAACCCTAATATGTAACACAAGTATATTTTTGAAGGTTTTTTTTATAAAAAAATAGAAGAGAATGAAGGAGGTCTAAGGAGAAAACCCTAGGAGTCCTTAATCAAAGGATAGAGAGGAGTTAGTTTTTTTTTGTTGTTTTTGTGAATTTCAAACACTTATCACACAGATTCCTATCTTAGGTTTCCCTAATTCTAGACAGCTCCTAACTTCCAAGGCAGCCTTGGAGCCTTCCAAGTCAAAGACTAACTAATCAGCTGGCTAGGTAAGGGTAAGATTGGTGGGGGTCCCCTGTTGTTTTTCTTAGAGACCAATTAAAATTGGCCAGGTCAAACAACAGAACCAATTAAAATTTACCTTTCTTCAGGGCTACATCATCCTTGAACCCCTTTCCTAGATACTAGCTAATCAGCTAATCTTGACCTGGTCCAACTCTTTCAAGTGCCCTATCCTATTGAGCTCGAGTTTCTTAGGGGCTGATGTCTAATTAATTTTAATTAGTAGGCTTAGGTATGCTGAATGCTGGGTGGTGGTTTATGGGCTAAGGAAAGGTGATCAAATCCACACCTTATCTTGTTTATGGATTAATGCCCTTAAAATAGTTTATGAAAATAGAATGCAAAACAGGAAGGTGCCCCAAACAAGTAATAAGTTTTAAAGTGTTAATTAGTTCCTCTATTTTAGTTAAGTATTATGGGATATTTTTATTTTCTTTTTATATTGTGTTATTTCAAGCACGAAAGATAAAAGGTAGCTTTTAGTCTTGATTAATTAGGTATGACACTAAAAGTAGGTTAAGCAAATAAAGAAACTTTAAGTTTCATAATTAAAGCAAGAAATCAAATTAGAATTTAAAGTAATTAATTAGAAAGTTAAGTAATTTTTTTTGGTAATTTTAGAAAGGAAAAAACCAAAAAAAAAGAATTTTTTTTCTTTTATGCTAATTTGAAAAAGGAAGGGAGCAATAATAAAGCAGGAAATAAATCTAAAAGGAATTTTTTTTGGTTAATATGAAAAGAAAAAAGATAATTAAAAGTAACTAATGAAAAAGAAAATTAATTTGAGGTTAGGGTTGACCGCACCAGAATGGAAGATAACCTTTTTTTTCTTTTTTTCTTTTTCTTCTTTTTTTGATCTGCAAAAAAAAAGAAAAATTAGTAAATTAAATTTACAAAAAAATCAAAGAGATCAAAACTATTGCATTTGTGCCTTTCCTAGCAATGGCGCTAAAAACTTGATAGACCGTGATATTGTCGTTAAGACATTGTGGTTATCAGTTTACTTAACCAACTTCTAGATTGAATTAAAAATCCATAGGAAAGTGATGTGGGTCGAATTCACAGAGAAGGCAATATAATGAATACTTTAAAATCTTTGATTTAAAAAATAAAGAGGTTGAAGCTGGATAAACGGAAATTAAAAGTGCAAAATAAAAGAAAATATGCGGTACTAGGATCTATTATTTAGACCCTAGCATCTACTTGCAATGAAAATAAATGACATAAATTTAAAGATGTAGGAAAGTAAACTTTTCATTTATTGAACTTATGATCCTATTACAAGAAAGTAGAAAAAACATGCTAGAATGAAAGTAAAAGCAAAGAAGGAACAAAGATTTGAAGGAGGTCGGCACACCGTCATCGGGAAGGCGTCGATGAACTTCCTTCTTCTTTCGTACTCCTTGGAGGAACTAAGCTTGGCTGGAGGTGACGTTGGCTCTGGAGGTGACGTCGATGAACTTCCTCTTCTCTAATTCTTGATCTGGAGGTGACGTCGGCTCGAAAATGGCATAGGGACAGCACTTCTCTCCAAGATACCCCACTCTTAGAGATCATCTCTCAACCCAAGTACTGCTCTCTACCCTGTACCATGCTCTTTCCAGATTATTTCTTCTTAGGTCAGGGATCCTTTAAATAGATCTAGGCTAGGGCTTCCTCCTAGTCAAATTTGAACTTAATCAGGTCCCAGATCGGGCAGATATCGCATGAAGAATTCTCGACCATCTGATTGTTATTTGATGGGTTCATCATAGCCGAGCTTCCTTATCTGGTAGTAGCAGGGCCAATCTGGACTCTCGCTGGATCGAATCCCGGGTGGCACTTGGACTCGGACTCCTCATGTGGTTAGGATTCAGCCTTCTTCCTGATCCGACATGGCGGCGGTGGTGGCAGAGTGGCGATGGTGATTGGCCGAACAGAGAGCCTGGGGGTGGCAACTGTGGTGGCTATGCTGGGGATCAGGTAGAGCAGGGATGAGGGGTGGCGTTGGATGGTGGCGGTGCTGGGCGACAGCAGGCAGTGGCGAGCTGGGTGGTGGCGGAAGCGGTAGTAGATAGTTTTCATTGTAGAGAGGAGGAGAAATGTGGGTGACGGTGGCTGGCAGTGACTATCGGTGCTTCCCTGGTGGAGGAGGTGACGCCGGTGGAGGAGGTGGTGGCTCGAGGCAGCAGGCGGTGGCTCCAGGAGGCTAGCGGTGGTTCCGGGCAGAAGAAATTCTCCACGGTCCATGGCTTAGGGTCGTGGACTGCGAACAATGGCTTCTCGTGGACCAAGCGAGCTCCTATAGACCGAGCGGCCAGTCCATGGTGGACCGGCTGCTCAAAAAATCATGCAATCCCTTTATTGATTTTTAAAAATGCAATTCCAGGCCCGTCTGGACTCTGATTCACGTGCCATTTGCATCGTTGGACTCCAAAAATTGAGCTCTTTATAATGATGATCTTCTTTTTTATAAATGATATATAAAAATATCAATTTGATATAAATAAAGATTGTTTAATTATTAATTAATACTTTTATATATTTATAAAATATAATTATCACTTGCCTCTCAGCTAGCAAGTTTTCTTTCTCGAGTACCCAGGCCTCTAGTTTCAAAGTAGTAGTCTTTGACAAACTCTTGAGGGTGCCAACTCATCCTTCAACTTTTTCTCCCAATTCGGGTGCCCTCCAGAAGTTGGTCATAACTAGCCAACTTCAATTTCTCCTCCTTTAATTATGCTGTCAGGGGCGACAGAACTCAACGAGGGTGTTAAACCCTCCCCAGATGGCCAATGCATCATGAAGAAGCTACAGAAAAGGTAAAGACCAAGTTAATTAATCAAAAGCAAGCCACCTAACGAACAAAAGAAGAAGGTAGAGTAAGAACACTTACGCTGATTATCAAAGGGAAGAGGCTAGCCATGACCTCTTCCATTGATTGATCCTTCCATTCTCCACATCTTGAGGGAGGAGTAGTATCCTCGACAACTCTCAGGCTATGTGGGAGTCATGCAAGGCGGAACCATTTGCCTAGAAAATAGCCTTTCGAGTGAATTTGGCACTATTGACTCAAACAACCAACCTCGTAGGAGCCAGAAAGGACCTTCTTCTAGAAGAACCAACCTTGAAGGTCGAGGGAGCCGATAAAGCATCCACCAGTGAGGGCAATGCCACCACTATTGTTGGGATGGAGATCAGGCATCTTGAAGATTATGCTCGAGGAACTAAACGAAGAGCGATGATGACTTCCACCTTGTCATCACCTTGTTGATCGATCGGGGCATTGCCTGATGCAGCATGCCCCTGTACATAGTCCCTTGGATGGTATGGTGGAACCTTCACGATAGTAGAAGGGCCACCAACTAATATCCCTAGACAAGGCCATTTCCTCATGGCCTAATTTTGTTGTTCACCTTAGGGGGCCCCCTTTTCTTCATCACCTCCCAAAATTTGTTTATGGCAACCCTCCTCATGCCTGTAGGATGAGTAAGATGGTCAATAAAATATTCAAGCAAAAGTGACCAAAAAAAAAGTAAACATTCAAGAAAGATTTATCGAGGGAGCTATTCAAACTCAACCCAGTGTCACAAAGGTTTTGTTCATTCAAAATCTAAGAAAAAGAAGGAAGCTTCTCACTACATAGCTTAGAAATCTACCTCGTCTTCTTGTTTAAAAAAGTGTCTAGCTCCCCCCAATTCTAGTTCCTCCTCCAAGACTGGTTAGAGGATATGAAGAAAAAATTTCCTTTCTAGTCATGGATGGAAGAGGGAAAACCCAAAAAGAGCCTTGGGATGCTTCTTTATCATGAAGAGAGATTGAAACAAAGATATTCGAAGCTAAATACCAAAGAAGTGACAAAGAATAATGAAAGAACAAAAAATTTAAAAGGAATTTGACATCAACTAAGTCAGGATAACATGATAAAAGTCTAGAATATTCATAAGGAAAGGATGAAGAGGGAACCGAAGGCCAGAATGGAGGAACTCCTCATACACAGCCACTCGGTTAGGTGGACTGGAGGTCACTCGGTCCTCCAGTCTAGGAGCATGAATATGATAAGTACTTGAAAAGTTGTACTTATCATATATTGCAAAAACTTTGACTTCAGTTATTATCGAAACCTCAGCCATTGGGCCTATCAGGATGATCTCCTAACTACTAGTGCATATAGCCTAAGGACTCACCCAAAGAGGACTTGTTTCCATTCTCTCCAAACTCTCAGGACTCCCTCAATTAAAAGTAAGCCCCAAGATCCTTGACACCAAGAAGCATTCTCTCCAATGGTCTCAAACCATTTTTTGAAAGTTTTTGAAGTATTGAAACTTCACCAAACTCATTCATGAAGCATAGAATTCCATTGAATACTCAAATGTCAATATTCCCTCAAGAACTTCACTTCCAAAATCTATGAAAGGAAAGATTCCCTGAAAAATCTTACAAGCCCATCATTTGATCCTTCTAAAATTGAGCTTGAAGAAGATTCCAAAGAGAAGACAAGACAAGCATCTTTAAGAGCCTCAAAGTTTCCACATTCCACTCTAGAAGAGAGTTTGATTGTGCCTTTATATTGTATCTTTGTCTCTATACTTTGTTGACCAATGTTACGGCCGTAACAATGACGTGGCTGGCTCAGATACCGTCAGATATGATCGATCCACATGGAGGTTTCTCCGACCGAGTCAGCACCACATTGCCGAGGTCGAGCTCGGCAAGGCTACTTCGCCAGACGACTTCCCAAGATGAAACCGCTCTCGCCGAAGTCGAGCTCGGTTCGGGGCTCCTCCTGCCACCTCGCCAGGCGTCCACCCAGGAGGGGCCCGCCTAGGCCAAGGTCGGCCGCTTCTTCGCTCCTTCGCCAGGTGACCCCCAGAGACGGGTCCACCTCGGCCGAAGCCAGGCGACCTCCTGCCACCTCGCCAGGTGTCCACCCGGGAGGGGTCCACCTAGGCCGAGGTCAGCTGATCCTTCGCTCCTCCGCCAGGTGGCCCCCGGAGGTGGATCCACCTCGGCCGAAGCCAGGCGACCTCCTGCCACCTCGCCAGGTGTCCACCCGGGAGGGGTCCACCTAGGCAGGTCGGCCGATCCTTCGCTCCTTCGCCAGGTGGCCCCCGGAGATGGGTCCACCTCGACCGAAGCAAGGCGACCTCCTGCCACCTCGCCAGGTGTCCACCCAGGAGGGGTCCACCTAGGCCGAGGTCGGCCGATCCTTCGCTCCTTCGCCAGGTGGCCCCCGGAGGCGGGTCCACCTCGGCCGAAGCCAGGCGACCTCCTACCACCTCACCAGGTGTCCACCCGAGAGGGGTCCACCTAGGCGAGGTCGACCGATCCTTCGCTCCTTCGCCAGGTGGCCCCCGGAGACGGGTCCACCTCGGCCGAAGCAAGGCGACCTCCTGCCACCTCGCCAGGTGTCCACCCGGGGGGGTCCACCTAGGCGAGGTCGGCCGATCCTTCGCTCCTTCGCCAGGTGGCCCCCGGAGACGGGTCCACCTCGGCCGAAGCAAGGAGACCTCCTGCCACCTCGCCAGGTGTCCACCCAAGAGGGGTCCACCTAGGCCGAGGTCGGCCGATCCTTCGCTCCTTCGCCAGGTGGCCCCCGGAGGCGGGTCCACCTCGGCCGAAGCCAGGCGACCTCCTGCCATCTCGCCAGGTGTCCACCCGAGAGGGGTCCACCTCAGCCGAGGTCAGGCCGCACGTACAAAGAAGATCCCAAAGAAAGAGGCGCAGGTTCCGAGGTCATCCCTCGAGCCGTGCGCATCACAGGCGGTGCCCCATACGGATGGCGGCGGCATGCGAAACATCATTTGCATCGGCCCGATAGGTCCCGCAGTCGAGAGGCGCGGTTCTGACAAAACATGGCCCATAGATGGATGGCGCCTACACTCAGGAAGGAGAGCGCTCTCATTGGGCCCGAGGTCTGACCGGCCGCCTTACCGGTGCCACCCCCCTTCTGTCTTTGCCCTTTCCCCGCTGGACTCGGCGGACGAGGTCGGAAAGCCGCCTGGCCCTCAACACCAAAAGGGGAAAGAGAAAAGGATGGGGAAGGGGAGCCTCCCAGGAGGAGAAGACAGGCGAACAGCGAGAGGAGATAAAAGAAAGGAAGCTGGGGATGACAAGGTAAGCTGATCGGGCTGGGGACAAGTAAGAAACAGTGGCCAAAAGCCTCGTTCCGAGAGTGAGATCCAAGGTCCCGAAAGGGGATCGCTTGGCATGAGCTCGGCAAGGAGGCCCGGCCGAATTTCTGGTCCCCATAGCACCTTTCTTGCTAGTAAATTCTCCGAGTCTGGAACTCCTTCGGGGGCTCGTCTTGGAGAATCTGTTCCTTCTCGTTGTCTACTGACTTGACCGTCGGAGCTCCCTCACCGGGATCCCCGGCCAGGGTCTTCTGACCCTCTCTTGCAGGTCCGCTCCAACCAGGAGGCTCCGGGAGCCAGGCGGTCCGATAGGATCGACGGATTCGAGGCACGGGTGCGACGACGAGATCGACAACAGATTGGCGTACCAGGTATGGGGGCAGGACAACACCCCCTAGCGGGAGCCAGCTTTCTGCAGGTATCGCGCTCTCCCACAATGGTGGTCACTCATGGGCGCGAGGCGTCCGCCAGCCATGCGGGGGAGGTTCCCTCCCCTCAAGGGGCCCACAGCCTGGAGAGGGAGCTTCCAGCTCCACCTCCTCTTCCACCACAGCCGACCTTAGCAGACGGGCCCATCGCGACCGTCATCCAACAGCTGCAGACCTTGACCTCAGCAGTCCGGCAGCTTCAAAATCAGCAGCGTCCCTGGCCACGCAGCCGCAGCCAGGGACCCCCGCGGCCCGAGCCGCGGGACAGCGTGGGAGCCTGTGCTCCATTCAGGGCAGGCGATCTCACCCGAGGGCAGTCTCCAACCCCCGCGGGAGCCACCAAGTTCCCGCAAAAAGGAATTACTCCGGTTCGGCGGATCACGAGAGTCGATCCCCGGTCGATGAAGCCGAAATGGCGCATCGCAGCAAGCGACGCCGAGGCCTAACTTTGCGCCGAGACCGATCGGCGCCCCCTTCACCAGTGGCCTCGGTGGAAGACTCCACCGACGAGGCCATCAGGTGCCAGGCTGAGAGGCGCCTGGAGGAGCATGAGCGCAAGTTAGCGGAGTTCGCCCGCCGATTTGCCGACCTGCAGAACTCATCGGCGGACCCGGCGGGCTACGACTCCCGTCCCCCCTTCTCTGAAGAAATCAAGGCGGAGCCGATCCCAAGGCGGTTCCGCATGCCGCAGGTGGATCCCTACGACAGGACCACCGACCCTCTGGACCATCTGGAGAGCTACAAAGCTCTCATGAGGGTCCAGGGGGCCACCGACGCTCTTTGTGCATTGCCTTCCCGGCCACCCTCCGGAAGGCCACTCGAGTCTGGTTCACCCGCCTCGAGCCCGGATCCATTTGCTCCTTCCACCAGCTGGAAGGAAAGTTTGTGGTGCACTTCGACGCTTGTCGAAAGGTGCCAAGAGAGGTGGATAGCCTCTTCTCCATCCACCAGCGGACCAGGAGCTGCTCCGGGACTACATCACCCGGTTCAAGACCGCAGCCCTGGAAATCTACAGTCTGGACGAGCCCGTCGCCATGCTGGCTTTGAAGCGCGGGCTCAAGACGTCCCGCCTGACCTACTCCCTGGACAAGAAGCCGCCCAGGACATACTCCGAGCTCCTCCTCCGCGCCCATATGTACATCTGGGCGGAAGAGGCCGACCGCACCCGTCGAGAGTTGGACGGGAAGACTCTGAAGAGGCCGCCCCCGAGAGATGCCCCGGGAGCTCGGAAGCCCGGGCCATCTGCCGACCCTCGCCCGAATCCAAGGCCGAGGGCGAGGCCACTCCGGAGCGGAGGTTCAGCCCTCTCCTCGCACCTCGGACGAAGATCCTCATGGAAATCGAGGGCGAGCGCTACCTCCACCGACCTCCTCCTCAGAACCCGAGGGCTATCCGGGACAAATCGAAGTACTGCCAGTTCCACTGCGAGCACGGTCACGACACAGAGGAGTGTCGCAACCTGAAGCGGGAGATCGAGGAGCTGATCAGGAGGGGCTACCTCAGGAAGTTCGTCAGGAACGAGGTCCCCCGGAGGGGCAGCCGCTCGCGGCTTTACCGCCAGCCCCTACAATCGACAACCGCCCGACGGAGAAGCCCGTGGGCATGATCTCACGTGGGGTCGGGCGAGCGGCGAAGAGAGCCGGGAAGTCAGGAACCCGAAGAATGTAATCCCTCCCGAGGAGGGGAAAGATAATGAAAATGTAAACAACGATGCCGTGGTGGTCGAGATGACCATCGCGAAGCATCCTGTACATTGAATCATGGTGGATAGTGGAAGCTCGGCTGACATACTTTTTTACGATGCCTTCTCTTGGATGAATTTGTCCCATGGTCAGCTGAGACCGGTACATACCCCCCTGGTAGGTTTTACAGGAGATTCCGTGAGGGTCGAAGGGGAGATCACTCTCCCGGTCACCGCCGGAACCCCACCTCGGCAGACGATCGTCCTGATAACGTTCACCGTCGTCAGGCTCCCTTCGCCTTACAACGCCATTCTCGGGCGTCCCGGGCTTAACCAACTGGTCACCATGATTTCCACGAAAAGGTTGTTGATGCAGTTCCCCACGCCTTCCGGGCTCGGGGAGATTAAGGGGACGACCCAGCCGGCCCCGTATTGCCTTCAAGCGGTCCCGGGCGCCCGGGGCACGGGGCCCGCCCCCGATGTTGACGACCTCGACCTAAGAGAGAAGGAACCCAGGGGAGGGCCCGTGGAGCGCCTGTTGACTTATCCCCTCGGTTCGGACCCGCTGAAGACGGTGCAAGTCGGGGCCCAACTCCCTGAAGAAGAACGGACCCGCCTGCTGGAGTTCCTCCGTGCGAACGCAGACGTGTTTCGCCTGGTCGGCGGCCGACATGCCGAGCATTCCGCCCGAGGTCCTCACGCATAGGTTGAACGTGGACCCAAGCTGCCGCCCGGCTCTGCATGGTAAGGTTTGTGTAAGTGAGTCTGCGTGGACTACACCGACCTCAACCGAGCTTGCCCAAAGGACAGCTTCCCTTTTCCAAAGATCGACCAGCTGGTCGACACCACCTCGGGACATCGCCTCCTGTCATTCATGGACGCCTTCTCTGGATACAACCAGATCCGAATGAGCCCGGAGGACGAAGAGCATACCGCCTTCATAACCGACCGTGAAACTTTTTGCTACAGAATGATGCCATTCGGCCTCAAGAACGCTGGAGCTACGTACCAGCATCTGGTCAACAGGATCTTCAAGGACCAGATCGGTCGTAACATGCAGGTGTACGTGGACGACATGCTGGTAATGAGCAAACCCGATTCGGACCACGTAGCTGACTTGGCGGAGACATTCGGCAACCTCCGACATCATCAGATGAAGCTGAACCCGACGAAGTGCGCCTTCGGCGTCTCCGCCGGGAAGTTCCTAGGGTTCATGGTGACCCAAAGAGGAATTGAAGCCAACCCGGAGAAGGTCCAGGCCATCCTGGACATGGAACAGCCCGCCTCCAAGAAGCAAGTGCAGCAGCTCACCGGCCGAGTTGCGGCCCTCAGCCGCTTTATCTCCAGGTCGGCAGATCGCTGCCGTCCCTTTTTCAAGGTGCTGAGAAAGATGAACGACTTCGCTTGGACCGAGGAATGCCAAGAGGCCTTTGAAGAGCTGAAGAAGACGCTCGCATCGCCACCGTTGCTGTCCAGGCCCGAGGAGGGGGAGGAACTCATCCTCTACCTGGCGGTCACCCCGGAAGCCGTCAGCTCGGTCCTGGTTCGGACCGATGGCCAAGGAGTCCAGCGGCCGGTATACTATACCAGAAAACTTCTCCGCGATACGGAGCTCAGGTATTCTCGGCCCGAGAAACTCGTTTTCCGTGCTAATAGTGTCTGCCCAGCGTCTCAGGCCCTATTTCCAAGCGCATCCCATCGCTGTCCTGACGGACCAACCGCTGAAAGTGATGCTCAGCCGACCCGACACTTCGGGGTGATTGGCGAAGTGGGCACTGAAGCTCAGCGAGTTCGACATCACGTACAGGCCAAGGTCGGCCATGAAGGCGCAGGTGCTAGCCGACTTCTTGGTCGAATGTGCAGGCTTGGGCAAGGAGCCCGAGGAAGGCCCCTCAGGCTGGCCGCTGGAGACGGGCCCCAATGAGCCCGGAGAGGATGCATGGATCCTCCATGTGGATGGAGCCTCGAACTCTGGCGGGAGTGGAGCCGGACTCATCCTTGCCAACAGCGACGGGGTCGTCGCCGAATGCGCGCTCCGTTTCCAATTCACCGTGACCAATAATCAGGCGGAGTACGAGGCACTCTTGCCGAGCTGAGGGTCTCCCGCGAGCTGGGCGTGACCAACCTCAAAGCTTTCACTAATTCCCAGCTCGTGGCGGGACAGGTCTCCGGGGAGTATGCCGCGCATGACCCCCAAATGGCGAAATACTTGGAGCTCGTCAAGGCGGGCGCGTCCAGATTCCGACGCTTCAACATCTTCCACATCCCCGCAGGGAGAACGCCCGTGCGGATACTCTCTCCCGGCTGGCGACCCTGCCGGACTCGATGCTGGGCCACGCTCACGTGGAGCGCCTTGAGATCCCAAGCCTCGAGACCCCGGCGGAGGTCCATCAGGTCAGCCATGAACCCAGCTGGATGGACAAGTACGCCGAATACATTACCAGCGGCACCCTGCCGGAGGACCGCGAGGTGGCTCGCCTTGTCAGAAAGAAAGCCGTGCGGTTCATCCTGATGGATGGGCAATTGTATCGAAGATCCTACTCCTACCCCCTCCTCAAGTGTGTAGGACCCGCGGAAGCCAAGCTCGTGCTCCAGGAGATTCACGAAGGCATCTGCGGGAACCATGTGGGGGCAGAGCATTGGCCTACAAGGCCCTCCATCAGGGCTACTTCTGCGAGACGATGAAGGAAGACGCTGCTGACTTCGTGAAGAAGTGCGATCAGTGCCAGCGTCACGCCACGGTGCAACGGCAGCCCTCCAACCCAATCTCCCAGCTTTCAGCTCCCTGGCCATTCGCCCAGTGGGGAATGGACCTTCTGGGCTCATTCCCGTCGGCGTCTGGACAGCGGAAGTTCTTGATAGTGGCCATCGACTACTTCACGAAGTGGGTCGAGGCCGAACCCTTGGCGCGGATCACTGAAGCAAACGTCGCCAAGTTCTTTTGAAAGTCGATCGTTTGCCGCTTCGGCCTCCCCCACACCGTGGTTACTGACAACGGGCGCCAGTTCGACTGCCGGGAGTTCGAAGAGTTCTGCGGCGACCTCGGCATCAGGCATCGCTTCACCTCGGTGGCACATCCCCAGACCAATGGAGAGGCCGAAGTCACAAACAGGACTATTTTGCAGGGTCTCCACACGCGGCTGGACCAGGCCAAAGGCAGATGGGCCGAGGAGCTCCCCAGCGTCCTCTGGGCATACCACACCACCCCGAGGATGGCTACCAACGAGACCCCGTTCAACCTCGTCTTCGGAGCCGAAGCGGTCATCCCGATCGAACTTAGCCTACCCACGCTGCGTGTGGAGCAATATGACGAGATAGAAAACCCCGCCAGGATGATGCTCAACCTCGACCTTCTTGAAGAGACGAGGGACAAGGCCCGAGTTCGGATGGCGGCGTATAGACAGCGTGTGGCCAGGTATTACAACTCCCGAGTGCGGCCGAAGTTTTTTCGTCCCGGAGATCTGGTCCTCCGGCGCGCTGAAGCTTCTCAGCCACGGGAATGCGGCAAGCTCTCACCCAACTGGGAGGGCCCGTACCGAGTAGCAGAAGCCCTCCCCCACGGCGCCTACTACCTGGAAGAATTGGGAGGTGCCAGGTTCCCCCGGACGTGGAATGCCTCGAACCTAAGAGTGTATTATCAATAATGTAAGGTTCCCCATTCCTGTAATAAAGTTTACTTGCTTCAAACGCTCTCCTCTCACTTTGTAGGGAACCGGCGCATGGCCCTGAATTCGGCACGCCCGACCATGGCCGACGACCGAAGGAAGCGGGAGATCCTGGGCTTCGGCCTGGAAGGTGGCACCGAACCCAGTTCGCCCACGCAAGCCCGGAGAATAGCTCGGCAAGCCGCGCAAGGCTTGAGAAAGCCTGCAGCCCCGGGGTTCAGTCCGGAGATCCTGGGCTTCGGCCTGGAAGGTGGCGCCGAACCCAGTTCGCCCACGCAAGCCCGGAGAACAGCTCAGCAAGCCGCGCAAGGCTTGAGAAAGCCTGCGGCCCCGGGATTCAGTCCGGAGATCCTGGGCTTCGGCCTGGAAGGTGGCGCCGAACCCAGTTCGCCCACGCAAGCCCGGAGAACAGCTCGGCAAGCCGCGCAAGGCTTAAGAAAGCCTGCGGCCCCGAGGTTCAGTCCGGAGATCCTGGGCTTCGGCCTGGAAGGTGGCGCCGAACCCAGTTCGCCCACGCAAGCCCGGAGAACGGCTCGGCAAGCCGCGCAAGGCTTGAGAAAGCCTGCAGCCCCGGGGTTCAGTCCGGAGATCCTGGGCTTCAGCCTGGAAGGTGGCGCCGAACCCAGTTCACCCACGCAAGCCCGGAGAACAGCTCGGCAAGCCGTGCAAGGCTTGAGAAAGCCTACGGCCCCGGGTTCAATCCGGAAAGCCCGGGCTTCGGCCTGGAAGGCGGGGTAGAAACCACTTCGCCCATGCAAGCATGAAGGCAATCCCAAGGCCGGACCCGCTCAAGGCCTACTCTGACGCCACGCGGTCTGGAATGTCCCAACCTCCGATCAGAGCGACGGACGAGACCAGGTCCACACTCGTTCCGGCACTCCACATCGACACCTCAAGAAAGAAAAAGAGGAGATGGGAGAGTGGGGAAGAAAGTGAACTCGAGACTTAGTCAAAGGATAATTTCATTAATCCAAGGAAAATACAAAGCTGGGAATCCCGACAGGCCGGGAGTCCCCAAAAAAAGAAGAAATGCAACTACGACAACGGAGAAGGGCGAGAAGATGGTGGCTCAGTTTGGTGCGGGGTCGGAGCCCTCCGCCTGGGTCGCGCGCTCCGCATCCTCACCTTCAGCGGCGGTGGGCTCAGGCGGCTGCTCCGGAGCCACGGCTTCGTCGGTCGCCGGGGTCGCAGCGTGGCGTCGGCCGCACCGGGGGCTCTGCTCTCAGGTCCCTGCCTCCTACCTCCGAGCACCACCCCACTGAGGTCGAGCTCGGGTAGAAGGCCCCTACCTTCTCCCGGCACATCCGGAACCCCTTCAGGAAGGAGTCCACGGTGGCCTCCCGGACCTCCGACGTGTATTCGTCGGAAGCCCGGAACTTCGGGACGGCCTCCTGTGCCTCCCGCTTCGCGGCCTCCAGGAGCCCGTTGACGTACGCACTCCGCTCCTTCGCCACGTTCGCATCTCGCCTAGCCTCCTCCAGCTGGTGCTCCAGCCATTGGGAGTGGGCCTGAAGATGAGCCCTCTCAGCTGCGTCCTCCTCCGCGCGATGCTGGTGAGAGACTCTCTCCTTCGTCAGGGAAGACTCCAGCTCCATGTTCCGCCCCTCGGTGCGTGCCAGGTCAGTCTAGAGGGCCTGATTGCTTGCTCGCAGCTCGACCCCCTTTTCCATAAGGTCCTTGATGTCGGCCGTGAGCTTGCCGAGCTTCTTCTCCTTCTCGGCGTCCCTCTTCGCGTTCCCTACGAGGAAGTTCCTCAGTAGGAGAACGTCATTCCCAATCTGCACAAGTGAAGCAACCGGGTTAGAAGAAAGACCACCCGAGGTCACGAAAGATGGAAGAAAATGAGTTCGGGCTTACCGTAAAGAGCTACGGGAGGATCCCGAGCAAAGCGTCAGCATAGTCCCGGCCGCCCCGGGCTCGGCGGTCTCGGGCTGTGGAGGCATACTCCATCACCTTCTCTGCGAGCCCTTTGTCGTGGATGACTGAACACTGGTGGGTGATCACCGTGGTGGAGCCGTCAGTTCGGCTCCAGCGGTGACTGTCCCTCCAGCAGGAGCCGCAGTCGATGGGCCGGCGGACGACACGGGCTGCGCCGTCGGAGCCGCAGCGACGATAGGGCCGGCGCTGGATGGAGCTGCGGGCGGTGGAGCCCCCTCGACGGCAGCACCACCGGGTCTGGCAGCCGAGGAATCAACGACCCCGCCTCGAGGCAGCCTAGGCGGGGGAGCAGCGGCCGCTGGACTAGGTACAGTCGCCGGCGCCACCTCCTGGCTCGCCTCGATGCGAGCCCTCTTGGCCGCGGGCTCATCCACCTCGGGGACATCTCTCTGGGCCGCGCCCTCCATGAGGCTCTCCAGTGAGAACTTCATGCCTGCAGTACAAAAGAGTAGAAGGTCAGCCAGCTCGGTTATAAAGGCAAAAGAATGCAAGAGTCAAGGGAGGACCGAATCTCACCCGACTCGCGGATGGGACTGATCCCGGCCTCAAAAAGATTCTGCTCCAAAAGCAGAACCTCGAGCGCCGGGACCACGTCGCTCAGCAGCAGGGAGTAGGCCTCCTGGTTCGCCGACTCGACCTGAGAGTTCCAGTTCGGAGACCGGTCCGGTTCACTCCAGGCCCAGTCGACATCCTCGACCGAGGCAAAGAAAAACTGGCTCTTCCAGCCCTTGATAGAAGAAGGGAGGTCGAACCGGAGACACCTAGGCCGGGACGAGATGTACCACCAGCCATCATCGGTGGAGTACCTCTTCAGGGTGAACATAGCCCTGAAGAGGGAGAAACGGGCAACGAACCCGTGAAAATGACAAAAAACTATGAAAGAAAAGATGACCCGGATGGCATTGGGAGCCAACTGGGCCGGAACAAGATGGAAGTGGCTAAGGAAGGAGAGGAAGAATGGGTGCAGAGGGAATCGAAGACCCCTGAGGAAGAAGTCTTCATAGAAGGCTATGCGGCCGGGGCCACTCATGGTGACACGTTCCCCGGGCCGCGGAACGAATAGACGGATTGATCCCGGGATGCCGTAGGCCTCCCGGAGCAGAGAAAGATCGCCCTCGGTCATGGTGGAAGCATGACCAGAGGGACCGGCAGGAAGAAGAGGCGGAGCAGGAAGAGAAAGAAGAGGAAGGGCGGAAGCAATCGGAGGAGACCGGACCCCCCTGGGGATGCCGATGGTGACACCCCAGGTTGCAGACGCCTGCGGATCTCCTCCAGGATCGTTTCCTCCTCTGAAGAGGAAGAAGATGGAGTCCTCAGCCGGGACGGACCGGCCTCGTCCGGATTAGAAGAAACATAGCGACGACGCGCCATGACAAAGAAAGAAACAAAGATTCAGAGAAGAAGGAGAAGAGGTGAACTAGAAAGAAGGATGGAGGCACTCACCGAAAATACGCCAAGCGAGCGCGGGGCAACGGAAGTTAGTCTGCAGCAAACCGCCCACGAAGCAAGGGGAAAAGCCTCATTATGGAAAGTCCCCTCCTTTTCAAACTCAAGCGATAACAATCATACCCGTCATTCCACCACGAGCCACTGGATGATCGCCGCGTGGACGCACGCCCGACACAGACGCCTCGTTAGCAGGGTAACGGCCTCTGCCTCGAAGCGACACATTTATTGTGGGCAAGTGGGCGACGCGTGGCGGCTTCCTATAGGGCTTCGGGCGCATCGAGAAGCAGCGACGAGGATCATGGCAATTATGATGCAAGATCTTCGCCTCCCCACGTCATATCCGCATTTAATCCCGACGTTCCGTTCTATGACGCCCTAACGGAACGGCGGGCTGGGGGGCAACTGTTACGGCCGTAACAATGACGTGGCCGGGCTCAGATACCGTCAGATATGATCAAGCCACGTGGAGGTTTCTCCGGCCGAGTCAGCGCCACATTGCCGAGGTCGAGCTCGGCAAGGCTACTTCGCCATACGACTTCCCAAGACGAAACCGCTCTCGCCGAAGTCAAGCTCGGTTCGGGGCTCCTCCTGCCACCTCGCCAGGCGTCCACCCAGGAGGGGCCTGCCTAGGCCGAGGTCGGCCGCTTCTTCGCTCCTTCACCAGGTGACCCCGAGAGACGGGTCCACCTCGGCCGAAGCCAGGCGACCTCCTGCCACCTCGCCAGGTGTCCACCCGGGAGGGGTCCACCTAGGCCGAGGTCGGCCGATCCTTCGCTCCTCCGCCAGGTGGCCCCCGGAGGTGGGTCCACCTCGGCCGAAGCCAGGCGACCTCCTGCCACCTCGCCAGGTGTCCACCCGGGAGGGGTCCACCTAGGCGAGGTCGGTCGATCCTTCGCTCCTTCGCCAGGTGGCCCCCGGAGACGGGTCCACCTCGGCCGAAGCAAGGCGACCTCTTGCCACCTCGCCAGGTGTCCACCCAGGAGGGGTCCACCTAGGCCGAGGTCGACCGATCCTTCGCTCCTTCGCCAGGTGGCCCCCGGAGGCGGGTCCACCTCGGCCGAAGCCAGGCGACCTCCTGCCACCTCGCCAGGTGTCCACCCGGGAGGGGTCCACCTAGGCGAGGTCGGCCGATCCTTCGCTCCTTTGCCAGGTGGCCCCCGGAGATGGGTCCACCTCGGCCGAAGCAAGGCGACCTCCTGCCACCTCGCCAGGTGTCCACCCGGGAGGGATCCACCTAGGCGAGGTCGGCCGATCCTTCGCTCCTTCGCCAGGTGGCCCCCGGAGACGGGTCCACCTCGGCCGAAGCAAGGAGACCTCCTGCCACCTCGCCAGGTGTCCACCCAGGAGGGGTCCACCTAGGTCGAGGTCGGCCGATCCTTCGCTCCTTCGCCAGGTGGCCCCCGGAGGCGGGTCCACCTTGGCCGAAGCCAGGCGACCTCCTGCCACCTCGCCAGGTGTCCACCCGAGAGGGGTCCACCTCGACCGAGGTCAGGCTGCACGTACAGAGAAGATCCCAAAGAAAGAGGCGCAGGTTCCGAGGTCGTCCCTCGAGCCGTGCGCATCACAGGCGGTGCCCCGTACGGATGGCGGCGGCACGCGAAATATCATTTGCATCGGCCCGACAGGTCCCGTAGTCGAGAGGCACGGTTCTGACAAAACAGGGCCCATAGACGGATGGCGTCTACACTCGGGAAGGAGAGCGCTCTCACTGGGCCCGAGGTCTGACCGGCCGCCTTACTGGCGCCACCCCCCTTCTGTCTTTGCCCTTTCCCCGCTGGACTCGGCGGACGAGGTCGGAAAGCCGCCTGGCCCTCAACACCGAAAGGGGAAAGAGAAAAGGATGGGGAAGGGGAGCCTCCCAGGAGGAGAAGACAGGCGAACAGCGAGAGGAGATAAAAGGAAGGAAGCTGGGGACGACAAGGTAAGCTGATCGGGCTGGGGACAAGTAAGAAACAGTGGCCAAAAGCCTCATTCCGAGAGTGAGATCCAAGGTCCCGAAAGGGGATCGCTTGGCGTGAGCTCGGCAAGGAGGCCCGGCCGAATTTCTGGTCCCCATAGCACCTTTCTTGCTAGTAAATTCTCCGAGTCTGGAACTCCTTCGGGGGCCCATCTTGGAGAATCTGTTCCTTCTCGTCGTCTACTGACTTGACCGTCGGAGCTCCCTCGCCGGGATCCCCGGCCAGGGTCTTCTGACCCTCTCTTGCAGGTCCGCTCCAGCCAGGAGGCTCTGGGAGCCAGGCGGTCCGATAGGATCGACGGATCTGAGGCACGGGCGCGGCGACGATATCGACAACAACCTATATTTCAAGGATTTCTTGAAAGTAGGTTGTTGTGGTTGTTGGTAAGCCAAAGGTACAAAACCAACTAGGGTTTGACTTGTGAGCCCGAAGACAAAACAAGTTGTAAAGACTGTTGGTGAGCCTAGGTGACAAAACCAACTTAGGTTTCGACTTGTGAGCCTTGTAAAATAAGTCAACTGTAATCTTGGAAAGATCATAGTGGATTTCCTAAGGATGGCTTGGGGAGTGGACGTAGGTGTTTGGTTTGCACCGAACCACTATAAAACTTGGTATTTTAAGTGTGATTGCTCTCATAATTTCTTGCTCTTTATTTTCTACAATTAATTTACTGTTATCCGCTGCATATTATTGAGTTATTCACATTGCTCACAAACACTTCAAAGACTGGTACATAATTGCTTTAATTTTTGAAAGACTCAATTCACCCCCCCTCTTGGGCTCCGTTTCTAGGCAACGGTCCACAATCTAAATCAATCTATTGCTATGTCAGTACTGGTGAAAGGATTGCTGGTGAATGATCTTAAAAAGTCATTGACAAAAACATATCCTAAAGCTCTCATGGAAATGCTTGCCCAAGCTAAAAAGTATGCTCGGATAGAAAAAACTCTCATATTGGAAAAAGGTCCACCCACTTCTATACTAAGGGTGGTGAGGAAATGTGGGGATGCAAACTCTCTCCAAGGCACGAGAGGAGAACTCGGCCTCGATCCAAATCCCTGCAAGAAAGAAACAAGTTATTCAAGGATCATCGACCTAGGGAGGCCCCTCAAGCACCGCCATTAGAAAAATTTTATAATATACTCCTCTAAATGCACTAAGAGAAAAGGTGCAAACAAAGATCAAGAGGCAATTCTCGGAGCCTCCAAAGATGCAAACTTTGTTGGCAAGGAGAAACCAAAACAAATTCTATTCATACTATCGAGACCATGGCCATGATATCAAAGAGAATATCTAGCTACAAGATGATATCGAAGAATTGATCAAGCAGGGTCATCTCAACCGGTTCATTTGATAACATAGAAGGCCAAGAGAGCAACCAAGGTTGCCACGACCAGTCAAACAACCATGACCACTTCCGCCTCCTGAAGGAGGGGATCTCATGCCATCGAGAAACATGAAGATGATAACTGGGGGATGCTGCCGACCTGCCCAGTTGATAAAAAGGAATATAATGCTAATAATTTTTTTTCTAGAGAAGATGATGATGGCATTCAGTTTTTACACAATGATGTAGTAGTTGTCACTTTGAATATCAAAAACTATGATCTATATCATATCCTTATTGATAATGATAGCTTAGTAAGCATTTTGTACTTTGATGAACTTTTAAAAATGGGAATGACACATGAACAATTAGTTCGGGTAAACTCCCTTTTGGTAGGATTCATAAGAGATGTGATTCAGGTAGAGGGGATGATCATCCTGACCGTGAGAATAGGGCACTACCCCTTATGGTCCATTACACAAGTAAACTTTTTGGTTGTTCGGATACCCTCAGCCTATAATGCTATTCTCGAACGACCAGTCTTAATGCCTTTCGATCTATCATCTCCACTTACTACCTAAAGGTGAAGTTCCCAACAATATCTGGGGTCGAAGAGATCTATGAAAATCAAAGCCTGGTGTAACACTATTATCGCATCGAGCTTTAAGGAATAAGAACCACCAAGGGCTATTTAGTCGAATGTCTAGATGCTCAGGACAACCTAACTGAATAGTGAGGAGAGCCGGTCGAGGACCTTATTCCCATATCCCTAGCCGACAGCAACCCTGAACATACAGTTAGGATCGGCTCCAACCTAGATCATATAACTAAAGACCAATTGGTCTTATTTTTGTAGGAGAATGCTAATATCTTTGCTTGGGCACCCTCAAACATGCCGACCATCAATCCCTCAGTGATGGTATATCGATTAAAGGTGGATCTCAAACATCAACTAGTCAAGTAAAAGAAATGAAGCTTTGTGCCCGAGCACCCCGTTGAGGAGGTCACAAGTTGTTCAATACTGGCTTCATTCGGGAAACCACCAATCCAGAGTAGATCACTATCCCGATCATGATAAAAAAGGTGAATGGCAAGTGGCATATCTGTATAGGTTGTACCAATCTTAATAGAGCATTTCCAAAAGATGGCTATCCATTGCCAAGGATCAACTAGATGGTCAATGCAACTTTAGTCCACGATCTCCTCAACTTCATGGACTCCTTCTTTGCATACAACTAAATTTGGATGGTCTTCGAAGATGAGGATAAAACTATTTTTATTACTGATCGAGGCTTCTTTTGTTATAGGGTTATGTCGTTTGGGCTAAAGAATACAGGTGCTACTTATCAACACCTGATGAATAAAGTCTTTAAGACCAGATTGGGTGAAATATGAAAGTATATGTCGATGACATACTCATTAAGAGCAAGATGGATAGAACCCATGTTAAAGATCTCTAAGAGACTTTTAGCACCCTCAGAAAGTATCAAATGAATTTGAATCCCACCAAATGCACCTTTAGAGTGGCCTTAAGCAAATTCTTGGATTTTATGGTCTCCAATAGGAGATGGAGGCTAACTCGAGAAAATCAAAGCCATCTATGATATAAGCCCACCAAAGATGGTCAAGGATGTCCAGCACCTCACTAAAAGGATCGTAGCCCTCAGCAAGTTTGTCCCTAAATCGACAAAGCATTGCCTCCTATTTTTCCAAATCTTAAAGCACCTGAAGGACTTCAGTAAATGGAGGAATACTAGAAAGCCTTTGATGACCTCAAGAGTTATCTCAACTACCCTCCACTACTGGGAAGAGATCTTAGTGAAGAGCTATTCCTATATTTGGCAACCTCCCCTTCGGTGATGAGCGCAATACTGATTCAGGAGAAGAATAGGGTTCAAAAACTCATTTACTATGTTAGCAAGATTTTAAGAGATGTGAAGACCCGGTATTCGAAGCTAGAGAAGCTGGTATATGCTCTTCTCATTACTGCTAAAAGATTCTACCCATATTTTCAGTCTCATACCATCATCTTGCTGATTGATTAGCCCATGAAGAACATCCTTCATCGGCCTGATACATCCAGATGTATCACCAAATAGATGATCAAGCTCTCAAAGTTTGATATTAAGTATCAATCCAAGCCATTAATCAAAGTCCAAATACTGGTCAACTTCCTAGATGAATGTACTATTCCTATTGAGCCAGTCAAGCCAAAGGCAACAGAGTCATCAAAACTAGCATCAAATACCCTTCCGAGCACAAATGATACCCGGGATATATATGTAAACAGATCGTCCAACCTCGAAGGATCGGGGCAAGAGTGATCATCACTAGCCTACAAGGAATTATTACTGAGCATAGTCTACACCTTGAATTTCTTGTAACTAACAATAAGGCTGAACATGAGGTCCTGATAGTAGGACTCGATATCTCTAAGGAGTTAGGAGTCCAAGATCTAAGAATCTATAGTGATTCTCAATTAGTTGCCGGCCATGTCAAAGGCAATGCCAAGGCATAGGAGGAAAACATGACCAAATATCTTCAAAAAGTCAATGAGTTGATCAGTGGCCTTTGAAGTTTTAAGATCAGATAGATTCCAAGAAAAATAACTTCTAGGTAGACTTGTCAGCCAAAGTGGTAACCACTACACCTATGGCACTTTCCCAAGGAGCCTATTCCAATAAATCAAAAAGTTGATCATCGAGGAGTTATCAGAAGTCATGTTGCTCAATGATAAGCCATGTTGGATCGACCTGTTGATCGACTTCTTGAGGGACGGTCAACTTCCTGTAGATCGAAAGGTGGCTTGTAAGATCAAGTACAAATCCTCCAAATATTTGATACATGAAGGGAAGTTCTACAAGCGATCATTTTCTTTGCCTTTCCTTAAATGCTTACGATTGTCAAAAGCAAAATTCATATTAAAGGAGTTTTATGAAGGGATCTACAGAGATCACATCAAGAAGAGAGCCCTAGCATACAAGTTACTCTGTCAGGGCTAATACTGGCCAACCATGCAGTAGGAAGCTGAGAGGTTTGTAATAAAGCATGATACCTATCAGAGGAATGCTAACATCAGCATCTCCCGGCAACACCAATCACTCCCATATGCACCCCATAGCTTTTTGTGCAATGGGGATGAACATCCTTGGTCCATTCCCTCCGATTTTGGGATAATGCAAGTTCTTGATAGTTGATATCGATTATTATATAAGATGGGTGGAGGCCGAGCTACTAGTCCATATCACCAAATCCAAAGTGAGATTTTTTATGGAGAGCCATCATTTATCACTTTGGCATTCCCTGAGTACTGGTCACTAACAATGAATGGTAGTTTGTGGGTGCTCGATTTGAAAAATTCTACGAAGACTAAGGAATTTCATATCATCTCATCTCAATGGCATATCCCCAAGCCAATGGAGAAGCCAAGGTCACAAATTGGACCATTCTATAAGGAATTAAGAAAAGGCTTAGCAAGGCCAAAGGGTCATGGACCAATGAGTTGCACCATGTACTTTGGATATAGCGAACCACACCGATGGTTCTAATAGAAGAAACACCCTCCAGCTTGGCTTTCAGGATAGAAGAGGTATACCCATCGAAATTGAAGTGCCCTCAGTGTGAGCCATGAATTATGATGAGCAAACTAATCCAAAAAGGCCACTTGTAGGCTTGGACTTGATAGACAAGGCTTGGGAGAAGGTACACATCAAAATGGTAGCATACTAGCATAAGGTCACCCGTTATATCAACACCAAGGTCTTGGGCAAAGTTTTTAATGTCGGCAATCTAGTGCTATGCCGAGCAAAAGATTTCCAACCTGGCCAAAGAAGCAAGCTTTCACCAAACTAGGAGGGGCCCTACTAAGTGCAAGATATCGTCAAACTAGGAACCTATCGATTGAAACAACTAAACGGAACTCCTCTACTTTGACCATGAAAGTTTGTGAATCTGCAAATCTATTATCAGTAATGTATCCCCTCTCCATTAAATAAAAGTTCCTTCTCCTGTCAATGTATGTGGTTGAGAGGGTTCTTTGATGAAAGACCCCCAAATATGAATTCCTTAGGCCGAATGAGATCCATAAATATTCATCTAAGACCATATTTGGTTAAGAGTTAAGATGCTCGCAGGGTCGAGATCTCATGATAGGAGGCTTAAGAGAACATTGGCCTAAGGGATTCATCCTTCATGAACCAATGTGAGGGATCCTTAACCAAAAATGGAATCACTAGAACTAATTAGAAAGAAAGCGATCGGAAGCCCATAGGCTTCAGCGATTTGGTAAAAGATGGCTAGAAGCCCATAGCCTCTAGGATTGATTTTTTCATAGCTTAGAAAGGTTGAAGGAGTTGCAATTAGAGATATTATGACAATCACCTAGACCCCTAACCAGATACAACTCTGAAATCATGCAACAAAATTCGATGTAGTTCAAAAATAATAGTTGCAACAGAAGCATAAAAATGTCAAAAGTATTTTCCATTGATAAAGATGAGGTTATACATGTATATCCTTATGGCTAAATTATATAGTTTAGAGCCTCTTGGCTGATAACATTAGTTCCTAGACTTCTAAAGTACAGGAAAAATAACAATGTCCATCAAAGGACTGGATGTCTCCTGGAATCTTGAGCTCTTCCATAGAGCTAAGATCGCCTCCTGAGCGGTCAAGTGCACCAATGTCCTCAATAGGAAGGCTAAGAAAATAAGAAGTGATTGGGGGCATGGGCACTCCATCGTCTTCTAAGAAATAGCTGGTGCGATAAAGAGCACACCTAGCAATGCTGGTGAGGAGGACAAGGCGAAAGCAAGGCTGTGCGGCAACATTCGCCAACTGGGAAATTAGGAAATTATTTCTAATTCATCCTCGTGCGGCTCCCGCCACCCACAACCACTAGAAAGAGCTCCCAATTTATCTCTTCAGTGAAGTAGAGTAGCCCCCAGGGATGGTGTAGGAGAGGTGGCACGAAGCATGAGCCCTTTGGCTCGCATTAAGTCTACTGACAAACTGTAGCTGTAGTGATGTAGCTTGAAACTAGCTATTTAGTCTGCTAACCAACTACAATGATGGTGGTCCAGCAATGGCACCAGACGACCATGATGTCCTCCTTCTAGAGAGAACCCCTCTTCAAGAAAAGAAACCTAGCAACTCTGGCACCTCTACCAAGGGTTGGTTGTAATGGCTTCCGAAAAGTTTCAGGTAGCATGTTGGTAGGGGAAAGATGGTGCAAAAGCTTGAAGTGCCTCAGTCATCCTTTTATAGCGAGCCTGGTGATCGACTGCCCTAATAACCAATCAAGGTCCGGCAAATGTCATCTTCTTGGAATATGGATATCAATGGAAAGGAGCAATTGAGGCAATAGCAAGTTTCCTCGACTTTCATCAATGAAAATTCTTCCCCAAGCAAAATAGTTCTATTCCGGATTTTGGCTCAACCTAGTACATGTTTGGTACAATATTTTGAGTGCTAGGCTAGCTTAAAATATTGTAATTAAGCTTGGGGCTAACAAGTGGTTTGCTAAGTAAATTTGAAACCATAAAATTTTGATTACTCTCGCTATCTTATCATGCTAAAAGCATGAGAGCTATGTTGCTGGAAGGTACTTCATTCATATTACCTGTAATCAACTAAAAAAAGAAAAAAAATAGCAATATACATTCTAATGCACTCAAATGATAAGAGATATTAAAGGATGAATGAGGAGTTTCGATTTAGATGTTGAAGCTATGCAGTATATCATTAATTTAGATGTTGAAGCTATGGGGTATATCGTTTAGTGATAGATTTTTAAAAAATGGCTAGAAATATGATTGAAATGAATTATAAAGATTTTGAGATATTAGATGGAAACTAAAAAATTTGAAAATTTGTAAAATAGTGTAATATGAGTTTGTTCTCCAATATTAAAAGCTCTTTAATTAATTAAAGTCTTTCTATGCATAATTTAGAAAATGTTTTTAAAGCTAACCATCTTTCTTAGAGTAAGAACAAAGTAAGAGGAAAGAAAAAACTATAAAGAAAATTTTTATGTACCAAAAACATTTCTATTAAAAAGAACAAAAAATTAAAAAATTAATAATTAAAATGATATTAATATGAAGAAAAGCAACAACATTGAAAATTAACCATTCTAATTCTATGATTATGATTAACTATAATAAAAAAAATAATACAGTGGTTCCTTGAGCGGGTTGAGGCTGATATGGTGGTTGAAATTAATGGCATGGAATCTAATCAGCTTCTAGCAACTAATAAGCTTAGTATATAATATTTAATAAAAATAAAACAATTAAAGAATGTCAATAAATTGGGTTTATAAAATAAAGTTAAAATATTCATAAATATTAATAATTGAGTTATCAATTTTTTAATGCCATTTTATAGTATGATTATTTTGACTTTTAATAAGATCTATGGTGTAGTTGAATTTAGAGGTAACATTCAATATAGTTATAGATAAATTTTAATATTCTTACTTGTTATTAAGAGAACATTGCAAAATCTTCTCATTTATATGTTGAATAAAAAAGCCAAGTGCACAAATTCTTATATTTAGGACCCTTACCATTTCTCCTCTCTTCTCCCCACACTTTTTTCTGATTTTCTTTGATTTATAAATTTCAATAAAAACAAACTTAATTATTGATTTTGCAAAAAAATCTGATTTTTTTTTTTTTTTTTTTTGCAGAATGACAAAGATCTAGATAATGTTGTCTCTAAGTCCATGTACAAGAAGGGCAACATATAAGTTTTTAATTTAGTGCGATGTCCTCCCGTTAACCTCCTAATTTGGGCAAAGCTCATCATTAGTGCCCATATGATAAGTTTTTTTGAAGTTAGATGATTAATGTAAATTTGTTAGATTTTTTAAAATGGATTAAATTTAACATAGACTCAAAAAAGTCTAACCAAAATATCCAAGTCCTAACCTTAATCCCATCTCTTGTCCCAATTCTCCTTTTTAAGATAGCCATACAATCCCCATCGGGGATCCATGGCCACCACTACCGCTACCCCCATCCTCTCCTCTTTCTTCATCTTCTTTTTTCTCCCTCTCTCTTTCCCAAATAGGCATAAAGCAATTCTTCGGTACATTAAAGAAAAGATAATGAATGAAGAAGAGGGATCAAGGACTAACTTGAGCTCTTAATTTTATTCCAAAAAGATTATTATAGAAGAATCTTCGTTTTTACATACATCATTTCAAGATAAAGATATAAGAAAGAAAGTTACCAATGATGCCAATGATAATGGCATAGAAGAGGAGGAGATCGAAGGGAGGCCATGATAGTTTGGAATTGCATTGAGGTTATTTCTTCTACTTAAGATTTTGCAATCCTCTTTTCTTTATATATGTCACATGAATTATGCTCATATTCCTTCTTTACAAGAATATGGGGTTTTGAAAAAAATTATCACAAACTTCGAGATTGAGGGCTTGACCAATAAGTCCCGGATCTAAACAAATTTTTTAAAGATTTCTTAGAGATTTTAATTGAATTGTCTAACAAGTATATAAATATACGTCAAAAAGAAATTAGCATGTGCAATCGATAGTATTAAAAGGGAAGACTAAGAAAAAATGAATATTTTGATAGAATTGAACCAGTAAGAGTGAGATTGAGATGTATTGGTTGTAGATGAAATATTAAAGGGTATTAACTTAATGGCTGAAGAAATTAAGTGAGGAGATAGGTAATTCAAAAATACCGAGGCAAACACCAAGACAAGAGAGGAGAAAAGAGAGGGAGAGGGAAAAGAAAAAAAGAGAGAGAAGGAAAGGAGGATGGTGTGGTGGTGATCAAGATGATAGGGGCAATAGCATGGTGGCCGTGGGGTCACTGGTGGGGGTTGTGTGGCCATTTTAGAGGAGAGGGTTGGGGTAAAAGATTGGATTAAAGTTAGGGCTTGGATATTTATATTAGATTTTTTTAAATGACATAAGATTTAATTTTATTTTAAAATGACCTAACAAAACTATATCAATCACCTAATTCTAAAAAACTTGCTATATAGGTATCAATAACAAGCTTTGCCTCAAATTAAGAGGTCAACAAGGGATATTATAATAAATTGAAAAATGAATGTCTAACATTACAAATATGAAAGATATTTACAAAATCAAGATAAAATATAGAGTATATTTTTTTAATCTAAAAAATGATAATCTGCCTTCTATTTGCAGAATCAATAATTAAGTGGATTTCGAAATCCACTATCAAATCAAAAGTGGTTAAGAAAGGAAAAAAGTTTTTTATATATGTTCACGTGTGTATGATTTAATACATTACTCTCTAAACATTATCATTTTTTTTTTATGACGATGCCTTTCTATTAGTTTTTTGACTGTGATGCATATATAGGTATTTATAAAAATTTATAAAAATATTATTTTTTTTATAATAAGGATGTCCTACCTTGCTCTACTTTAACATCTCAAAAGATCATGTATATACAATGTTTATATATATATATTATATATATAACAAGATTGTTTTCATGTTTCAAATATAAAATACTTAATAATAATAAAATAATTTTGCTGTATACTTGCCCTTAACTTCCATACCATACAAATTGATTAAACTTTTTAAGTATCAATCCAAAAAAAAAAAAAGTGATTATTGATGTCAAAATAAAAATAAATAAAATAAAATAACAAGAAATTGCTGTAAAATTAAAATGATTCGAGGATATAAGTTTTTAGAATAAATATATAATTAAATATATTTTTAAGGATATATACGTTGAAAAAAAAAATTTTCCGATAATCCCAACGTGTGTACAGTTCTCTCCGCAATCTAATGACGGTTCGGTAAATCCTGCGAGACAACATCCCAAACTTCAAGCAGCGGATCGCACCCTCTCCCCAAGTCTCCATTTCTTCGGCTGCGACCAAAAACCAAACACCTGGACGCCGATCCCGATCTCTTCCAGTCTCTCCACCACGACGAAATCGGATGGACCTCCCTAATTGGCACTTTTTCCTCCTAGGGCTTCTCCTTCTTTTCGGCGTCTTGGCGCATCCGGCGGTGGCCATTCGGTTCTCGGAGCGGATCCCGGAATCTGGCCGCCGTCAGGCGACCCAGCCCCTCAGGGTCGCCGTCTTCGCCCTCGGGAGCTTCTGGCGGTCCGAGGCCGCCTTTGGATGCCTCCCCGGCGTCGAACGGACCTCCGTTGGGTATGCCGGTGGGACGAAGACCAATCCAGAATATCCGAATCTGGGGGACCACGCCGAGTGCGTCAAGGTCGGATTGACTCCATTCTCAGTTGCATTCATTTGGTGATTATTTGTTTGTTTTTTGGTTTGTCAAACTTCGATTTTTGGTTTAATGGTGTTGAGAACAAGGTTAGGTGGTTGATGGAAATTGTTTTCTTTTTTCCGGATCGATGGTATTAAATCTGCTAATTTAGAAATGATGCTAGTTTAGATGTCGATTCTAGCAAGGAATTGGAAACTTTCATGAAAAATGTTTTCTTTCTTTGAGAAAGCAGTAACGGAACCTTCGATGAATAAAATAAAACAAAAAAGGCTTGATTATGTTTCTCATTTTCCTTTTTTGTTGATCTGTAATTTAAATTTAGCTTGTTATGCTGGTGTAGGGATCATTTCCATGTAATGTTTGGTGTTCTTTTTATTTCTTCCTTGAATCGTTGGCATTTATAAAAAAGTAAGAATGATCTCTCCAGTTTAAGTTGAGATTCTTTGCTTTTGCTTCTCTACTACTGTTTGCTTTAGCAAATAAAAATTTAAACACTATTTGACATAATACTTCATTTTATCTTGTGCAACTTGACTGAGTGCTTTCATTTCAGTTCTGTGAATTTGTCCAGGCAATCTGATAGTCTTTTGACATGACAAGATTTGTTCTTGAATCAATTAGAAGACCATCTATTTCCAGTGTTTGCAGTGCTCATCAGATAAATATAATCTTTTATTTGACCATGTGAAATTTCTTTTAGCTTGATTTCTTACAATTCATCACTAAGAATTGGTAAATTTTGGATTGAAAATTATAATAAAAGTTCATGTTTTTTAACCTGTAATGTGCTTAAGTAAATCTGTGAATGGGATTTTCTTCCTGTTTTAACATAAATTGGAAGAACCTCATTGGTGAGTTAACATAGTACAGGAGTTTATGCTTTTAGTGACACTAGAGATCAGTAATTATTCTTTTGGTATCTCCTAGGATCATAAATGGATTTCTCCTCCTGATGAGTTACCTTTCTTGAGCTTAGCCTGCAATGATTACCTCGTTTTAACATGGGTTTGGTTTAAAGAGTAAACATCTTCAAAGTTCGTGATGTTTTGTTGTCAACAATTCACCTGACATGGATGCTTTAAGAACAATGTCAAGTTCCTGACTGTCACAAGTTAAAGTTATGTTACCTATGGGAGCACAAAAAGGTGTATATTGTTAATCTTGATAATCAGATGGCTGCCACTGCCATCATCATTCAAGCCTTTTCATATCAAATGTGGTCAACCGTGGGTCATGACTCGAGGTTGTGAAGGTTCTAAGAAAGGCTGGAGCAGATCTTAACAAGCGATTTTCGACCTAATGCTTATTGTCGTAAGAATTGGTGTCTTGAACCTAACATTAGGAAAGAAAGAGTTTGTCATGGCTCTATGAGACCAATTGGCAAAACAAGAAGATATATCCTATAAGCTGCAGGTTAAACTCATGGAACTAGGGAGCAACTCTTTGAAATCATCCTAGAATTGCAAATAATTTAGAAAAGAAGAGGACAATGATAATGTTCAATATTAAAAATGGCATATATCTCCAATGGACAAGTTATAAGTTGAAGAGTCCAAAAAATAATAAGAAGAAGAAGTAGAAAAGAAAAGGTTTCAGTAATGATCACATGTTCTTCTCTGTAGTAGGGCTGCAAACAATCTGAGCTACTGATTAGCAGGATCGGCTTGTGTGGGCTTAGTTCAGCTAGGAAACAAGCAAACTCAAACAGATGTCATAGGAGCAGAGCTTGAACACTTCCTCTTAAACTCCTTTTAAGCTTAAGATGATATCGAGCACCTCGTTTATATGGCTAGCAAATGCAAGCAACCTGCTGCATGACTCGTGTCAGCTTGTTTGCCCCCCCTTCCCTTTAGTAGCCATGAGCTTTGTTTTCCCTTTTTTTGTCTCCCAAAATAAATTGCCTTTCAGTTAGACACTTTAAATGTCTTAGCAATACTACTGTGGCTTTCCTACCACACTATCAATTAACAAGGAGAGGGTACAGAAGTATGAACATTTATATTTATCAACCAATTAAAGGATTTACTTGTAGTTGTAATGTGTACATTTTATCTTGTAACACTTAAATTCATATGCATCTTCCCAACCTGTTAGTAAGGAGTAACATTTAATATGATTGACTTATGAGGTGCTTTGGAAAGACCAGTTTCTTCATTAAATACTTAAATTCAAGTTTTAAGATTTTAAAGCAAGATACTACTTTAATATATATATATATATATATTACAAGGAGCACAAGGGTGATAACTGCACCTATCTTTAGATCATCTTTACCATGCAGTCCAATGAGAGCAAATTTAAATCCATTCCTTGCTTCAAGAAAATATCTGTTTAGGAATATGTCATCCTGATTAACAGTATGATTTCTCCAGATCTGCAGTTTTCTCAAATATCTGTACACTGACAGTAATTGAATTATATTGCTAATCTAATTGTTGCATGCAAGCTTCTTCTTTTTTTTTTTACTAAAGTAATGTATAATTTGGAGTAGGGATAATCCTAATTTGCTTCTTGATAGCCTTAAAGGATAAGCTTAAGCAGTTATTATGCCAAGTATTCTTAGTTTCATCGCAAAAATAGCTTAATATTTAATGTACAATTGAGATTTAATTATATATATTCACAATTTTCTAAAATCTAAAAGTTGTCTAGTATCAACAAAATACACGGTCTTCATTGCAATTTTTAATAAACTAATCCACTATAATCTGGTTACACCAAAGAAACAATGATTGCGACCGGGATTTGCTATTAGTCCAAAATTTACTACTACTTCTTGCTCACATATCAATCTTTTTTTTATGTAAATTAGCCTCCGCTACTCGACCAGTATGGTTAAATCTATTCTGGAAGTCGAAATTCCAAGAAGGTCAGGATATCCTTCCTGTTAAAATATATGATAAGAGTACAGATAAACATTATCATGCAATAGATCCTCGCTTGTCTACACATAGATGGTAGTGCGCACTTACTCCATTGTTGACTATTGTTGTTCCATGTTAAGGCTAAGTTGTATGACATCAAATTTTCGTTAAAAAAAAAAGGAATAATGTGCACAACTCAAAAACGAGTTATTCAAATTTTGAATGAAACTTCAGTGTCTTACCATTTAGACTATTTGCTATATCAAAATCATTATAATTTCTTCTTTCTAAAATGTCAGATTGGGTTGAGCACTATGAGAATGATTGGATTGACCTCGATGCCTACAAGCTGTTGACAACTTATGCTAATTCTTTAGTAACAGCATTCTGCAGTAGTCTTGGTGGTGATGCACATAATGAAGCTTTAGTTTACCCCTTTTTTTAATGGGATGAATTAAAAACAAGCTCTGTCCAGCTAATTGCTTTGTTTATTTTTTATTCACATCCCAAACCATGAGAATTTTGCAAAAATGGGGAAACCTTGCAATCTTTCATGCTTTAATGTATTACCAGGTGCTCAATGTCTTTTGTTAAATGTTAAAATTATGTTCCTGTAGTTGGATTCATTTGTTCACTTCACTCATTTCCATGGTCTAGCAAGAACTCTTAATTTGGCATTCTGGTATAGTTTATACAATGATACAAGATTCATTTTATTTTTTGAAGCAAAATGATTTCCAAGTTCCTTATGATATACATGTGTACACATGCCTATCAAGTATTTAATTTCTTATGCTGTGCATGTTGTGATGTAGTACTTATTTCTTATCCTCTTTTGGTAAAATTTTGCAGGTTGAATATGATCCCAAAGTGATTCAATTCAAGCAGCTTTTGGATGTCTTTTGGGCTAGTCATGATCCTAGGCAGGTCTTTGGCCAAGGACCAGATGTTGGTAACCAGTATAGGTAATGTACTCTTAAAGAAAAAGAAATCTCAAACTACTGATAATGTTTGACATTTTAAACAGGGAAAAATAATATAGCTTTTCATGTAGTGAAATATTAATTTGAACCTATAGCAGCACTAAAATGATGCTTATAGCTGATCGCTCCTTGAGGAGTGTTGACCAAATTTACAGCATTGCCTATGAAAGGAGCAAGTGAATAATCTGGATGATCTATTTGATTAATCACACTCTTCAAATGTTGATCAGAAAACATTGCAAAAGTTGGAAAATTTAATCAATTAAAAGGTGAAGTGATTTCTTGTAATGTAAAACCTTCATATTCCATATCATTCAGTTCTAGCTTAAGTGTACAGGGGTGTGTGCAGATATCCAAACGTAGGAGTGATGCAAAGTTTGATGTTTATATAACATCTGATATATCCTTGATGTTTGAGATTCATGCGATTGAACTTCTTAAAAGTTGCATCCCTCTTAATCAAGGACTTTCCTGACTCTGCAGATCAATTATATTCACAAATGGAACCCTAGAGGCTAGGTTAGCTGCTGCAAGCAAAGAAAGGGAACAAACCAAGAGCCGGAGCAGTATTGTGACCACACAAATCCAACAAATAGGAACATTCTATCCTGCTGAATTTGAACACCAGGTATTTTCTTTTAAGCTTTAGTTTTTGGATATGTGATGTGTTCATATTTATCACTCATGATAGTGCATTTTGTTTTCATTAGTTTGTTTTAAACTCACAGTATTCATCATGTAGTGCTGTAGTTGGTGAACAATTGATTGTTAGCCTCCTGTCATTTCTGTTGAAGAGAGAAAATTCAGTTGCAAACAAGAATTTATGAATAAATTATATAGATATTTAACAAATTGATTCAGGTATCCTGCCAGGAACAGCTCGTCATGTATTTGGTTTGGTTGCCTTTAACTTGTTTCTTTTCTACAAGAACATATTTAAAATTTGAACTAACAAACCATGAAGGCAAGCTTTTTCTTGCATCTTTGTTTGTGGTTTTTGGTTATTTCATGTGGCAAAGGTACCATGCTTGGGAGTTATATTTGTGCCTAAACTAGATTAACTTAAACATTTCATGATTTTTTTTAAATGTCACATGACTTTGGTATTTTTCTGTGCCCAAGATATTGATGATAGAGCCAGGATGGTCTCGGCACTAGCCAATTTAGTAAGAATAAAATGAAAGTAATGGGTACAGACATTCTCTTCTACAAAGTTTGCATTATTTTTCCTGCTATCAAGTATTCCTTTATCACTGGCATCCCACCCAAAGAGCTTTATCTGCACCTATCATTTTCTGATAGCTGAGTGGAAGTTATATTGGAGATAACTAGCTCAGAAAAGGCATCCTAAAAAGAGTTTATGGAAGGCTATTCAACTAATACTTTTAGGACCTCAATCCAATGTTGTCATAAAGTACCATTCAGGTAGCTAGCCTCTTCGGATAATAATCATAGAACCTCTATATACCATTTAGAAAAGTGTCAAGATTTAGAGACTTCTTTTTTCTTGAGAAGGTACATTTAGAGATATTCGGTTGCGATCTGCTTTGAGATTTCAGCAGTATTGGCAAAACAAACTTTGGGATTGCCATTGGACCTTTTATTTATGTGGCATTGCTTCTTTTTTGTTTTGACTGGTTCAAACAGCTACATCATTGTCCTTTCTTACCTCCAATTGTAGCTGCTGGTATTTTGAGGTCTTCCTTTGCTTTCATATCTGAATGGCTAGACCTTTTTCGAATTTGAGTTAGACCGAAGATCTCAATTCTGGTGATGGTGTGGTATGGAGCTCAAATCTGACAACAGCAATATTGTGAAGCACAAGAAGCTTATTATCTAGAAGCTATAAAAAGCTGAATGAGGTGAGGCATGGGAAGAAACACAATATATATTTTATCATGGGTGGTAGAAATCATCTTGCAAAGGATTTTTGGGACGAGATGTCTTGATTTGCCAATATGTAAAAGAGCTGCTTTTGTGTGCAGTTAATTTACAAAGCAAAGGGTTAATGCAAAAGGCCCAGAATATGTTTTGTGACAAGAAAGTGAGCAGTTTATATTTTCTATTGAGCCGAAAGGATAGCCTCGATCTCTTTCTTTTTCACTAGTGAATAATATAAAGGGTTGCTAAGTGGCTGCTAGACCTTGTTTGAAAGAATGTGGTTGGAGGACATAAGCAACAAGAGACGGGAGGAAATTATGGTGATAAAATTCTCCTGCTAATTGAAACTCATGAAAGACTATAAAATGGATGGAGGTGTTTCAGTTATGCAAGAGAATCTGTCTTTTAACTTGTAAAATATTAAAGAGATTGATCCAAGGATGGTGATCAGGATTATTGAGAAAATTATAAATATTAGTTATATTACAAGAAATGGATTAGCAGGGAAAGATTGGAATTTCTATAGACCTTATATGGTCTTAATTGACGATGGTAATTATATTTCCTTTTTTCACAAAATCGTATCTGGTAGAAACATGATGTGAACTGATGGTACTAAACTAAATATAAGCAAGTAAATCGAGTGACACTGAGAATTTAATAATTTGGGGTGGCAGAGGTGGAGTCAAACTGGTTGTGTTCAGTGCGGAGTATGGAGAAAGCACCTAAGTTTGACGAATCTTTGATCTTGTTTATTTCATTGGTTGAGATCACTTCTCATGTTTAAACTAGACAGGTCTTCCAGACCTTGAGTTTTCAAGAGGCTATCATTTTGTTGGAATTAGGAGAGATCACAGGAGACTAGGCTGGTTGTCAAATCTGAGTATGAAATGCAGTCCTGCTTGCTGAATGCTTGGAAGAATAGACCAGGCTTTTGAAAGAAAAATTCAATGTTGAGAAGATCGGATTGGTTCTTTGTAACATAGAAAGAGAGTATAAATCTTAAGATAATCTGATATCGGATTTCTGGTTTGAGAAGTATATAAGCAGAGAGGAGTAAAAAGGACTTTGGATGACAATTTTAGGAGCAATTTGATGTCCACTAGAAAGCAGTAAGTCTTTAGGCCTTCAACATCAACAATTCACTATAAGTTCTCTATCTAGTCTTCACAGTAAAAGCTCATACACCCTCATATGTATTCTAAAATGTGCTGACTAGTGTTATATGCTAATGTGCAGCAAAGACCCAGGGAGACACCAACAGGTTGGGTAGCTTAGAGTGTCAGAAATGAGAGGAGGCCTAAAATAACATGGATAAAAGTTGTGAGGAAATATTTGGGATCTAGTGCTGAAAAAGGACCTTATTCCCAATGGGAGTGAATATGAAGAAGGATTGATAAAGTCGATCGAGACAATTGGTTTGTAGAGGTCATGAGTTCTACAGAAAACTGAGCTGACCGCCCACCTGACATGTTTTCTCCTGGGTAACAATCCACCACTTTTGTTGCTTATTCACCCTGATACAGACCATATAATGAACTACATTATTAGTTCCGAGCCAAACTGGGTGTGAGGATCAGGTGATTATAAGCTTTTGAGGACAACTTGAATGGCATAATGTGTTGGATATTGATCATACGTGAACTGCCGTTCATCACTGGAGATGGTTAAAATTGATATAAACATTCAGATTATCTCTATTCTGTTGTACAGACCTATTATGCATCTGTTCAATCCTTGATTGAATTGCTTTCCATGAATAAACGGTTCAATTTATGATCAGGCATGTCCAACTCGTGCAATATGATGATCCGTTGTATGTGCATCAATGTGCATTCATCACCTTTATGTGAAAGTTTCACTGTTTCAATAGGTTTCTCATCAGTCATGCAAATGGCTTTTGCCAAGCCTTGACAATGAGATCTATTGGCCTTTCAGACTCGGGTGCTGCCACATTTTTCACCTATTAACCTCAGTGCCAGAAGAAAGGTTCACTGTTGTGCAATAGGCATCTAATTTATAGTCATGACCATTGGAAGTATATTGACTTCATTGACAATGAATCTTGTCAAATCTTGCCAAAATGTAACAGGTTTAGATGCTCAAGACGTACCTTGCTTCTAGCTTTCCTGCTTAAAGCAAAACACTTCCATCAGTTTGCATGGACACACTGAATCCTCCTAAAATCTCTTTACAGTGACTTATTTTGTATGTTTTGCAGAAATTTGAGCTGAAGCGTAACCAGTTTCTAGTGCAATTGATTGGAAACATGCCAGAAGAGGAATTTATGACATCAAGCGTAGCTGCAAAGTTGAATGGGTATGCTGCCGAGTTTTGCCCTCCAAGCATCCGAAAGAAGATCGATGCCAAGATTGATGAGATACTGAAAAGTGGTTGGCCTCTATTAAGGGAGGTTTAGATGTGTTGGTGCAAGGGAGCTTTGGTGTGATGAAGCTTATTCCATTACAATTTAAAGACTTGCAGCAAACAGCCATTAGTTGCAGCTGGGAAGGGTCGGAATTGGTGTTGCATGGTGTATGTTTATAGATGGTTTTGGGTGCTGGTCATGCTGACATCTCAGCCTTTCTTTTTGTATCTATTATTTATTTGCAACGCTGTTGAATCTATTGAACCTGCTTCAGATTTGTTGCTGGCTGAGTGAATTTTCAAGTAGCCAGAAAACATCAATGACCTCCAGAGGACCAGAGCCCTGTCATGCTTTGCCCCAAAATTCCTTGATTGGCTTCCAATCCGTTTGTAACCATGGGATCCCTTGTTGAAACCTCATCTGTCACATAACCTTCTTACCCAAGCTAGGTAAATGGAAGTATAATGCTAGGTTTCTTACTTTTCTTGTTAACTTAATCAGTGTCAGGATCATTTGTTAAAGAGTAAGACTCTTCCATTTCTTCTCCTCTCCGTTTAGTCTCAGAGTTCCGAACCGAACCGGTCCAATTTCCTTACAAAAACAAGATGGGATAGCTAGGATTCATCCAGTTCCATCCGAATATAAAACCTTGATCATACCAATCCTAGATAACTTTAAAATCAGCCAGTCTGGCCAGATAATTAGAGGATAAACAATAACGTCTGACAACCGTTAAAATATACTTCATCTGCAAGTATTGAGATGGCCCATTATGCCTCAAATTTAAGCAGACCTTGGGTCAAACTAACAGACAAAATAATGTGATTGACTATTAAGATGAAAACTAACCAAACTACTAAGACAAAAAAAGGGTCAAAATCGTGAATGGTTACCATCATTCTCTTTGATAACTTGTCCTAAGATTGATTTTTCAGAATAAAGAATCAAGTTAATTTCAATAATGAATCTTAATTATAATAGATTCCCACAGGGAAAAATTGAGCACAAACTCTAAACTTAATGATGTACGATGTTTATGATATAGATAATATCTAAATCTGCATTAAAAATACTAAATTAATGCCAACAAAAGAAATCCATGCAAACTCCAGGATCCACGAGCATTCAGAGATCAACCTGATGTACCTTGGCATAGTTATTCACTCAAGTTTTGCTGTGGGTGATCTCTGTCAGAATTTTATTAATGTAAATTTGGGCATTCAAGAACCAAAAATCTTTGATGCTGTCATCATTCAGGCCTGCTTTGAGTTTCAATTATGGAAGACCCTGATGGGACCGGTGTGCCATTCGAACCAGCCTCTAGCAAAGCAATTGGTTGTAGTGCCATGAGTTAATCCAGATTTAGCATCACCAAGTTTTAATGGGGCCCATTTCTCCCAGAGCTTATGAAATTTGCAGCACCATAAATATGTAAACCTCATGAAAATATGTCAAAATAAGGGGGAGAATGTGCACCGGTAGTAAGGAACTACAAATATTGGTTTCACGAAGGAGATAATTAAAATTGTCATCTTTTTACTTCTTTTTTTTTTTTTCAAATTCAAATATGATGGGGATGAACTCCCCTTTTATCAGAACAGGATAAATGTCAACCATCCTCCTGGCAGTTTTCTTGGGAAAGATAGGAGGAACCTTAAGCATGATGTAAAACAAATCAAACTAAACACTCAAATCATGTTCTTGTGATCAAGAAACAAAGATTTGCATTTCCCATTCAATGGTGTCCTTTTGCCTCAGCTTTTTTATGAGATTTTGCCTTTGCCTGGAAAAGAAAGGAAGAAACAGGTTATTGCTCACTACAGGTGTTTATACAAGTGAGATCATGTACTTAAAAATATTTTCAGAGTCTAATATGAACAGGTTACCTCAGTGAAAATGCCATATTTTCACAAAGAATACTATGGAGGTATACAAATCCAATATTCCACCCCAGGGCTAAATTACCTTAGGGTGGAATACTAGCAATTAGAGCTATGAAAAAAATGAAAGAATGACTATTTTAAAATGCCTTTGGGAAGTAAACTGGTGACAAGGTGACAAAGTTTTGAGAAACATTCAAGCCTTCCTAATATCAAGCAGCCATACACCGACTGTAAGATCACCCAACACCAATAGTAAGGTCAAGATTGGGCTGAGTACTGCAGTGTCTCCAACCCACTACACTACCATATCGAATTGCCTTCAATGTTCCCTGACCTCTGGTAGATTGCATGGCACGCCATCCAAGTCAATGATTTATGGTGCAACACTTTTAGAGGAGGGAAAGAAGAAATCCAATTTGCAGATCCATGGTAACTCACCAACCCCAAAAAAAAAAAACATTTTGAAACAGCGTCTATGAAAAATGACTACAATATTCTACATGCAAGCTCAACCTGTCAGACTAGTCTAACTAAAAAATAAATAGAAAATCATCATAAAAAGCACCAAAGTGCTATGAACATAAATAGTCAAAATAAAAAAATGGAAACAAAGTTACTATTGTTAAGCAGTAAATTGAGCTTTCTTTCTTGTGATAACCTATATGGCGTTATGACTATTGGCAATAAGTCATGTACAATCTAGTTTCATAAAATCATTGGTTAGCAAAGAAGTTGATATTATCCATATAAAGTCTACATCTACATTACTGAATTCTTTCGGATAAAAAATTACTAAAAAAATGCACGTCAAATGCCACTTGAATATTCTTCCATGGTCTCATTGTCCATTCCAGGAATATATAACATTGAAGGTTAGCAAACAAATTTAAATTCACTTTTATCAACAAAAAAATAAAAAGAAGAAACATAAAACATGGTTCCTACAGATTAGAAGTTCCAATAAAATCATTTGTACTGAGATAGATTAAAAAGTCCCACAAATCAAGCCATTCAAAAAGGGAAAGAAAAGGGAAGTCCACAACCTTGTTAGATGCCTCTATGTATCCACAAATTTATGAGTTCTCAGAAAACATGGTGGAATCAAACATGATGGCCTTCTTCTTGACGATGAGAAGGTCATCACCAATACCACTGCATTCTCTTGACAAGCTTCCATGTGCCAGGGTACCACAGCAGGCCTCTTCAAGAGATTTACAACCTCATTCAGGATCAGTTAGGAGATTGAGTTTTGGCTGTTGCAACGGGTTTCCTCTATCTCTCTCTCCCATGCTTCTTGGGTTCTCCCCCTATATTACTCAATTCAATTGCTCTCTCTCCATCACCTTGGCCCGAGAAATAGAAGGTTCCCCTTTATAAATGAGAGAGAATACAATGGATATTTCAAGAACATAACAGTCTTGTAGAAATGGTAAGATCGATCTTAGTTTTAAGTAGGGGTGGCAATCGAGTCGGGTCGGCATAAATGGATCAAGTCAGATACGAGTCAAACTGAAAAACTCTAAACCTGACATGTTTATTAAATAAGGCAGGTTTTAAAAACCCAAACCCAACCTGCTTAATAAATAGGTTACTTGACCCGACCTATTTATAACCCATTTATGATACAAGTTAAAAAACCAAAGATCTGTCCTATTTCCAACCCGTTTCTAATCCATTTAAAAATTAAAAAAATAAAAAAATAGAGAAGAAAACCTACCTCCTTTTTGGCCTCCACCCTCGTCGGTCCCTCCGACTGCCTCAGGGCTATCGACCCAATCTTTGCCCATGTAGTGTCTTCGCTCAACCCGCCTCTCTACCCTCGCCACTCACGACTGCTCCCCCGGTGCTCTACCTTAACTAAGAAAAGAAGAAAGAGGAAAAAAAGAAAAAAAAATAGAGAGAGAGCATGGATGACCTCGTCTCTATCGTCGACGTCACCATAAGCATCGATCTAGTCCCTAGAGGGACAATGATTGCAGAGGGTCCTCCGATGGGGCCTGAATCATGAAGATAAAAACATGGTTGGGGTTCAAGTTCGCTGGAAAGTTCAAGTATACCCCATGCTGCGTTGCCCACCTCCATGCCCTCGCCTCCCTCTCCCAGGCCCGATCTTGTGTCGCCACCACCACTACCACTACCCTCCGACTCAACTTCCTTGGCGCCCAGCTCCAATGATCCCATCCCCACCTATGCAGTCATCCCTGTGCATGGTTGCATCGCTCTGACCTCCGGTGGACTGGCTGATGGATTGTTGTCGAGTGTTCATGGCCGACGAGGAAGGAAAGGAAAGAGTAAAAACCCTAATCCCTAATGGTGTGGTGACGGATTTTAATCGGAGTGGATGGACTACGCTGTGGCAATCAAGAAAAAAAATCATGCGATGAATTCACAAGCGAGAGGTTTGAGTTTTAATCGGCCCAACCCATTTAAATGGCCCAGATCCAATTTAACTTAAACGGGTCAGGCTTTTAAAACCTGAATCCGATCCAAATATTAAACAGGTTAAACAAATCAACCTGTTCATAACCCAAACTTGTTTAGTCCAAATCCAAACCTGCTTAAGACGGGTCGAACACAAGTCAAGTTGGCAGGTCGAGTCATATTTTATCATGCCTAGTTTTAAGCCTATGAAGTTGGGCAAACCCATTGCAATTATGGTCATGCCATCAACACTACCAAACCCCTCTCCTTCCTATCATCCCAAACCAAAGGCCACGATCACCCATGACACCAAGTCCAAGATGGACCATGCCTTCATGAACGAGGGGGTGTGCTAGATCAAGAATGCCATGCCCAATCAAGACAATTAGGAGAGGATCATATTGGATAGAGGAGAAGGCATTGAGGGAGGATGAGAGAGTGATAGGAGATGAGATGAGTGCATTGAGTGCGAAGAGGATCAAGGAGAGATTAAAGGTTTTTGCAAACAGCCGTTACAAGGGTATGCAAATAATGGACTGTACAACATTGATATGTAAAATGGCTAATTGACACTTTTTAAAAGTTTTGGTGGCTAAGTGTTTCTTGCCGAAGCTTGACAGGGTTAACGTGTGTTTTTTGTTCATTCTTCCGATGAGCATGTATATCAATGAATCCAAAAATGTGGGATTTTTCTCTTCAACGGATACAACTAACAGTCCTATGAGTCTATAAGCAAGATGGAGAGAGAGGTCTTAAAAGTAATGCACTATTACTAGGTTTAATTGATTTTGTGTGTCTGTCTCCAAATCATCATTCTACATCAAAGTTAACAAAGAAAAAGAGAAACAAAGGAATTTGTCTGTGAGATCCTGATTCATCATCACTACCAGCATCGAAAAAAGTCAAAAGTCAAAACAACAAATGAACTATTTTACAAGCAAAAATATGGTAATGAAGTCAGCTTTGTAGTTGCCATATGATTTATCCTACATAGAATTCGTGAGTAATTCATGGTCATCAACATACCATCACTTAACGAGCATGCCTTCAAATGAGAAATTATAAACACCAACCATTTCTTATATGACACATTTTTTAAAAAAATCTTCTGAATTTCCCAAAAAAAAACGCAATGAGAACACGATCTTGGCTGGAAAATTCAGCATGAAGCATATAGCAACAAGAACACCAGCCATAATTATAAATATACCAACAAATGACATAAAAGGATCTTAAAAGAATTAGATCAAAGATACTAGCTTTGACTTAACATAATACAGAAAAATGAATCCAAACAAGTGAATCACATCATTCCAATCCAAGATCCAGCAGATAACAGTACATTTCTCTCCCGATCTCATGCTATAAAAATGGATAACGATTGGCAAATGGATACAGGATGAAAGGAAAGGGTTCGATCTGATACCTGGAGGTAGGACAGCTTAATGCTCCCGTAGACAATGCCGAAGGTGAACGCCGATGCGCGAGCTACCTATCAAAGTTCGCAATCATAGAGAGAGGGATTCAGAAAGGAAACCCGAACAAAGAATGGTAGGGAGGGAGGAGAAAGAGAGAGACTGACGAAGGCCAGGGTGCTGACGCCGGAGTAAGGGCTGGGAATCGCCATGGATGAGGGGAGAGAAAGGGCAGTAGAAGCTCCAGGGGTTAGAGAAAGAAAAATCTAGATCATGCGGGGGAGACGTCAAAACCCTGGTGTTCGACGGCAGGGTTTTTTTTATTAAAAAAATGTTTTAGAGACTGTACCAAAAAAGTGGTAGCCCAGTTCAATTAGGCCTTACCTTGCGTCCATTTGACATGAATTCCACGAATGATTAGCTCGATTAAATCCAAGGTTAATTTTTTAGTGCCCGTATCACGTAGGATGGATAAAGGGCTTAAAATCTATTCTTATTTCTCGTACTATCAAATGGATATTATAGTAATATAAGTTGTTATCTTCATCTTCGAATATCAAATATTTTTTTTTAAAATAGTTATACTGGATTTATCTCCTATCATATTTAATTTATCAAATATATATATATATAAAAATATTTATCAACTTTATCTCAATTTTACTTACACCATTTTATATTAAAAAATTTATTAAATCCTTCAAATTAGTAAATTGTTTCGGTGTATCTTTCCGCCCACCCTCTCTACTTCAAAAAATCTTAATTAAACTCTTCAAATTAATAAATTGTTTCGGTGTATCTTTCCGCCCACCCTCTCTACTTCAAAAAATCTCAATTACACTCTTCAAATTAATAAATTATTCTAATATGATCAAATTAATAAATGCCCGTTCTATCATGAGTTTTGTTTTTCTTATTTTTTACCTGCAATCAAGACCGCCACATCAACATTGGCAAACCACTCTACCTCGCTCGTTGTCGGTCAATGGTTAGGGCATCACCCTTTGCTTCCATATTCCTCCTTCGAGCACGATAGGGAACACAACCTCACCTCCGCACCATCAAGAATCACGGCCACATCATCATGAGCCCAAATTGCCCTCTCCCTGCTCGATTCCTCTCTTTCTATATATATATATCTATCTATCTATCACTCTCTATCTCTCTGCCTCTCTATTTCCCGCTCTTCCTCCTTTTTTTTTCTTTTTTTTTTTTTCACTCGAGCCGTTTGGCAACAAAATTGTGAATTTTTTTTTTTTTTAGTAGCTTGCAATCTTAATTGCCAAAGTTCAAGATCCTAACCTCCAAATGAATGAAGAGGCAATCAAGTGGGGGTGCTATCTTATTAACCCCAGAGGTTATTAAGCCAACAGGAGGGTGAGGAGAAATTCAATAGGCAAAACATCTTCCATAGTTTTGCCTTCTTTTTCTAGCAGTGATGAAAAGCCTCTACCTCGCTATCTCCAAACTTCGATAAAGTCATGCCATAATTTTTATAAGTATTTTCAAGGGAAGGAAAAGCATTCATTTCTTCACAGATCAAGAAATAATCTTGTCAGAACTGATAAGCAAAATGAGCCAAAAGCTTTGGATTTTGGAGAAAGGAAGACATCCGTGAGTAAGCTAAAGTCCTCATCTAAGCAGAGGATTGGATATTCCAATGAACCAAAAGCCTAAGAATGGTTGGCAAAAAGGAGAGCTAGATGATCAAATAGAATACTCCTCTTCAGTTAAAAACATTCCTTAACAAGCCCAAAGATTTTGAGCAAAAGAATGTATACCATGGCAACAAAGATGCAAGTAGGAAGCCTGGTGCCATGAAGGAAAGGACTCTGTTGCCTTCCAAGAAAGGCCTATAGCATCGGTGGTTAAGCCCAAATTGCTCAGGCAGATACCAGTAAAGAAGACCATGACAGCTGCTATATCCAAAATTATTAAATAAAAGGTGTTGGTGCCTCCCAAGAGTATTGGTATCTCTGCTAAATCTGAAATCTCCTTGAAGGCAAAAAAGACTCCAGAGATAAAGTCTGCATCTCTTAACTCATCCAGCACATCTAGCTAGCCGAAGTAATCAGGAGGACAAGATATCTATATGGAGTCAAAAAATTCATCTAAGCAATCAGTTGCTTAGGTTGTGTCATTAGGAAAAAGAATTTTGCCTGTAACGAAAATTTTCTATATCATTTTGATTTTTTTCACGCATATCCAGAGAATCTTGTGCAATAGATGTTTTCTTTTGTATACACTATGAGCTTACAGTCACGATACATGACAACATTGAATCACCATTGATATGGTAGGATCGCTGACGTGTAGTCCCTCTCAGGTCTAATTGGTGGCCACGATGGCAAAAGATGCCACTTGGACGTGGACCCCGCGTGGAGCGTCCGGAGAGCTCCTTGGCCGAAGTGAGCTCCCTCAAGGTCGAGCCCCGATTGAGATCGTGCTCTAGCTTTTCGCGTCCTTGGCCAAAGTGAGCTCCCTCAAGGTCGAGCCCCGGTCGAGGTTATGCTCTCGCTTTCGAGCCCCTTGGCTGAGATGGCTCCCTCAAGGTCGAGCCCCGGTCGAGGTCGTGCTCTCACTTTTCGAGCCCCTTGGCTGAGGTGGCTCCCTCAAGATCGAACCCTAGTCGAGGTCACGCTCTCGCTTTTTGTGCCCTTGGCCAACTCCCTCAAGGTAGAGCCCCGGTCGAGGTCGTGCCCTCCCTTTCGAGCCTCCCCGGCTGAAGCGGCTCCCCCCGAGGTCGATCCCTCGATCGAGATCATGCTCCCCTGCTCAAGATCGATCCCCTGATCAAGGTCAACCTCTTCCCCCGAAGTCAGGTATGGATTTTTTCAGGTGAATGTGGCCTCTCACATGAGCGCCCCTAGCATAGACGGGCGAGTGGCGTCGACAGGTGGTGCCACCGCCCTCACCAAAATCCTGGCACTATGCGGAGAGGCCGATACCCTTGAGGGATAGCACTCCGCTAAGACACGCCATCTGGAACCTCTGAAAAACAAGCCTCCCTTCATGGCATGCCGACTGTGGCTCCTATGGGATGGAGTTGCTTCAGAGCATGCCACCTGTGAAAGAGCATCCCGTCGGAGCATCAGGCCCTTCAGCTTACTATCGGCACCACCTGGGGAAGGGGCACTCCACTCAGGGCGCTGCGCCTCTCTATCTACCACCTGCACCACCCAAAAGAGAAAGGTTTCACTAGGAAATTCAGATCCTATGGCATCTATCCCCAAACACCAGAAAGGGGCTGTGCTCTGTCGGAGTATCAGGCCCTGCGGCGTACCTCATGTACCCACCATGAAAGGGACGAGCACTCCTCCGCACTCCACCACTGCTAGTGGTAGACCTTCCTTGATGGAGGCTACGAGTCCAGTCCCTCTCCTCCAGAGGGGGAATGAAGAACAGGCCTACGCCTCACCCGTGTGAGGAATGCCAAGAGAGCGCCAGGCCAGGACTCTGCACCTCACTGGAGGTGCCACTCATCTATAAAAAACTCAAAGGGGCCTCCGACAAAGGTAAGTGAGAAGGGGCAAGAGATTCGCAAGGCTCTGAGGACATCCGGAATATACTAGGACTCCCCAGGAGAGTTCCAACGGCGACATCCATCACTGCTCAAGCCCTCCTTCTCAATCCTAACCCTACTCCATCATTTCTCAAGACCTTTGAGAGTGGAGACCATTTCGGGATCTATTGAGGAGGATCTGTTTTCCTTGATTGTCCACTGACTTGACCATCGGAGTGCCCTTGCCAGGATCCCCGGCCCGGGTCTTTTTTCTTTTGCAGGACTAGGTATGCGTGTAGGATGTCAAGCGGGAGAGCCACCAACTGATGCCATGTAGGAGCTACCAGCCATGACAATCTAGGTGGCAACAGATTGGCATGATAGGTAGGGGGATGATCCCGGGTTAAGCCAGTCTCCCATCATTAGAATGGTTCCACCGGCAACATGGTGGTGACGCACGCGAGAAGCCTCCATCAGCCGCATAGGGGATCCTCCTCCCCACGGAGACCCACACAGTCCGAAGAGGGAGCAACTCGCTCTGCCACCGTCGCTTCTAGTGGATCTCCAGCTTGCCATGCTAGCCCAGCAGGTCTAGATCCTAATCGCGGCAGTGCGATAGCTGCATCATCAGCATCGGTCCTTGGCAACCTAGCAACAGCCAAGAAGCCCGGTGGCTTAGGCCGCCAGATGTCGCGATTGTTTGCGGTCCTTCCAAGGAAGGCCATCGCACTCACGGGGCACATCTTATTATCGAGGAAGCCTTCAAACCCCGAGGAAGAGATAGTGGAGTGGGTCGGCCAATTGGGAGAGCCGGTCTCCGATCATGTCACCTCTAAGCATCGCAAGCATCGTCAAGGCAAGGCCTCCTAGCATGATCTTCTCCGATCCTTGTCTTCTTCTCCTCCGACAGCCTTGGTCAAAGGTTTCACCGACGAGGCTATCAGGCATCAGGCTGAGAGATGCCTGAAGAAACAAGAGCGCAAGCTGGCTAAGCTATCCTACCAGTTTGTCAACCTGCAGGGCTCTCCATGCGAGCCAGTGGGCTATGATGCCCGTCCCCCTTTCTCCCGAGAAATCCAAGAGGAACTAATCCCCAACCAATTTTGTGTTATATATGTGCCCTAAAAGCCAAGGTGGCATGACACATTATAATTTTAAAGCATGGATTTTGTACTTAATTCATTTTCATAATAAAGAGTAATATTATCATTCATATTGATGTGTCTATGAATCGTCCATGGAGTTAATGGATAATGATACATATTCTCAAGAGTTGAAAATCTGAGGCATGTGTCTTTATAGATTAACTCCTAAAAGCTCCCGATTATTGGAACATCACAAGGACGGTGATTGATCCATTAAAATCAGTGCACGAATCACTTCCATTCTGGGTAGGTGAGTCTTTGACCTATAGTGTAGTGACACTGGAGTGAGAGTACAGGTAGTTGATGGAGATTAACGATATTGAGCGTGACCATCTACGGGAAGTTATACAGATGACTACTCACTCATCGATAACTTCCTGATGCTGTAGTTGTGTGAATAGTTCTTTGACCTAGAGTATCTCGGCTACTTACAATAAGGTTGATGTAGTTTGACAACACAATCTCATGGTTCCTATCCATATGGGACCTTGCAGTATTCATTGGCTACAGTAAGTTTATTGTAGGAGTAGGGTGTTCACTCATAGGGATCTATCAGCCTTAGTAGTAAGGAATAATCCTATGCAATTTATTGAGACTAAGTCCAAAAAGTCTATGGCCATAGCAGGGTGATGATGAAAAGGCATTTTCATTGGTATCACAGTTGGACTTGAGTCGATTAAGTTTAAGCATATGACTGATGGGTTTGGCGAGATTCCGTAACCAACATCGAGTCAGGGATTTTGATAGAGAAACCGAATCACATGGTAACTATACCTAGGGGTTCCAATATTATTCTACTGGGTTTCCATTACATCTGCTAGGTGTCAATTGATCTACTACGATAAGCCCTGTGTGGATATTAGCAGAGGCCGGGCGCTTGCGCGGTTGCAATTGAATCCTGGTTCAAAAGAGGATTGGCATGGCTTTCAAAGCAGGACGGGATAGCGATACAGGTATGTAACTGTTACTTAAAATTATTATATTTTCAAAGTTGATCTTGTTCTCATCCTCTAATGCATGTTAAAGAATATTATCATGAATAAATTAGATTTATTTATATTGCATGCCGGATATAAAATTATTTTTATATCTGCTTCCGCTGCGTCACTTTGATTGTGAGGCCTGATTTTTGATGCAATATACCATTCCCCGGAGGAAACTGATATTTTGCATGCCTCAAGTGGATCCCTATGATGGGACCACCGACCTTCTGGACCACCTGGAGAGTTACAAGGCCTTCATGAGAGTCCAGGGGTGACTGATGCCCTTCTCTGCATCACCTTCCCGGCCTCTCTTCAAAAGGCTACTCAAGTCTGGTACACCCACCTCGAGCTTGGGAGCATTGACTTCTTTGCGCAGCTGGAGAGGAAGTTTGTAGCACACTTAGATGCTTACCGTAAGGTACCACGAGAAGCTGACAGCCTCTTCTCCATCCAGCAACAGGACCATAAGTCCTTGCGGGACTACGTGTCCCGGTTCAAAACTGCCACCGTGGAGATCTATAACCTAGACGAGCCCATTGCCATGTTGGCACTAAAGAGAGGGCTCATAACCTCCCGCCTCACCTACTTCCTGAACAAGAAGCTCCCAAAGACCTACTCCAAGCTCCTCCTTCGAGCCCACAAATATATCTATGAGAAGGAGGCAGATCGCACTTGAAGAGAGCTAAACGGGAGGCCTCTGAAGAAGCAACCCCACGGGAAAACTTCCGGGGTGCACAGGCTAGGAGTGGCCCCAAACCTTTGGACAGGTCCGAAGCCAAAGAGCACCCCCGTCGAGGAAGAAAGATACACTTTTCTCCTCATCCCAAGATCCAAGATCCTCATGAAAATTGAGGGCAAGTGCTACCTGCACCGTCCTCCCCGGCTAAGGCCATCCGGTGGCCATGACAAGTCGAAGTACTGTCAGTTCCACTATGACCACGGCCATGACACCAAGGAATGCCACCACCTTAAGAGGGAGATCAATGTCTGATAAGAAGAGGCTACCTCAGAAAGTTCGTCGGGGGCAAAACTTTGGCAGAACCTCAGGTGCTTGCGGCTCTCCCTCCTGTTGACAACCGGCCTACTGAGAAGCCAATGAACATGATATCCTAGGGGATAGAGTGAACCTCAAAAAGGACCAAGACGGAAGAAGGGTCTAAGAATGTACCCCCATTTACAAGAAAAAGGAGAAACATGATGGAAAATGTAAATAATGATGCCATTGTCATCGAGATGATGATAGCAAAACATCCTATAAATTGAATTATGGTCAATAGTGAAAGTTCAATTGATATCCTTTTTATGATACCTTCTCTAAGATGAATTTGTCTCCTGCCCAGCTGAAGCCGGTGAACGTTCCCCTGGTCGGTTTTATCAATGATGCAGTAGGAGTTGAGGGAAAGATTACCCTCCCAGTCACTGTCAAGTCACCACCCTGACAAAGTACGGTCATGATGACCTTCACGTTTGTTAGGCTCTCCTCGGCCTACAACGTGATCCTTGACCATCCCAGGCTTAATTTCCTTGACGTGGTCATATCAACAAAGTGGCTCCTAGTCCAGTTCCCAACCCCTTACGACATGGAAGAGATGTGGAGGACCCCCCAGCCGGTTTAGCACTGTCTACACGTAGTTCCCGGTGCCAGAAGCATCAAAGAGGACCCTGTCATCAATGAGCTTGATCAAAGAGCACAGGACACCAAGGGTGGCCCAGTCGAGCATCTACTATCATGCCCCCTTGGTGCAGATCCATCGAAGACTATAAAGGTAGGAGCCCAGCTACAGGAGGATGAGAAGGCCCGCCTGCTAAGTTTCCTCCAGGTAAATGTAGATGTCTTTGCCTGGACCGCGGCGGACATGTCAGGAATTCCTCCTGACATCATCACTTACAGGCTAAACGTCGACCTGAAGTGTGGCCTAGTCCAGCAGAAGAAGAGAAGTTTTGCCCCAGAAAGGCAAAAGGCAGTCAATGAAGAAGTGAAAAATCTTTTTATGGCCGGCTTTGTCTATGAGGTCCAGTATCCCAGCTGGCTGGAGAATGTAGTCATGGTCAAGAAGGCCAATGGGAAGTGAAAGATCTGTGTAGATTACACTGACCTCAATCGAGCTTGTCCAAATGATAGCTTCTCCTTTCCAAAGATTGATCAACTGGTGGATGCTACGTCATGGCACTGCTTGCTCACCTTCATGGATGCATTCTCCGAATACAACCAGATTCGGATGTACCCAGAAGATGAAGAGCACACTATCTTCATCACAGACCGTGGGACATATTGCTACAAGATGATGCCATTCGGTCTGAAAAATGGTGGAGCCACATACTAGCGTTTAGTCAATAAGGTCTTCAAAGACCAAATCGGTCACAACATACAAGTCTACATGAATGACATGCTTGTTATGAGCAAGCCAGAGTCGGACCATGTTGCGGACCTAGCAGAAGCCTTCCAAAATCTCCGTCTCCATCAGACGAAGTTGAGCCCAACTAAGTGCACCTTCGGCATGGCCGCCGAGAAATTTTTGGACTTCATGGTCACTCAGAGAGGGATCGAAGCCAATCCTGAGAAGGTCTAGGTAATCGTCGACATGGAACACCCCATCTCAAAGAAGTAGGTGCAGCGCTTAACTAGCCGGATCGCAGTCTTGAGCCAGTTCATTTCATACAATGCTGACCGCTACTTGCCCTTCTTCAAGGCGCTGCGCAAGGTACATGACTTCGCCTGGATGAAGAAGTGCCGAGAAGCCTTCAAGGAGTTGAAGAAGTTCCTAGCATCACCGCCGCTACTCTTTAGGCTAGAAGAAGGGAAGGAACTCCTCCTATATTTGGTAGTCTCCCCAGGGGCTGTCAGTTCAATGTTGTTTGCACGGACGGAGACGAAATTTAGAGACTAGTGTATTATGCCAGCAAGCTCCTCTAGGATGCGAAGACCAGGTACATCTACTCAGAAAAACTAATTTTCATATTCATTATGTTTGCTCAACATCTCAAGCTATACTTCCAAGCCTACTCGATCGCAGTCATCACCGACCAGCCACTAAGGGCCATACTCAGCTGTTCGAATACATCTGGATGCCTGGTTAAATGGGCGTTGAAGCTTACTAAGTTTGATATTACCTACCTCCCGAGGCCATCTCAAAAGGCACAAGTGCCGACTAACTTCCTGGTGGAATGCACCAACATAAGTGAAGAGCCAGAAGAGACTTCCCTGGAGCACCTCGTGGAACCACCATCCGATGAGGGAGTTTGGGTCGTCCACGTGGACGGCGCATCCAATGTAGGGAAAAGTGGAGCCGGCCTCATTCTCGCCAATTCTAATGGGGTTGTGGCTGAGTGTGCTCTATGCTTCCTATTTAAAGCTACCAACAACCAGGCCAAATATGAAGCACTCCTCATAGGATTAAGGGTGTCCCGCGAGCTGAGTGTGTCCAGCCTAAGAGTCTTCACTGACTCGCAACTGGTCGCGGGTCAAGTCTCGAAAGAGTTTGAAGCCCGAGACCCTCAGATGGCAAAATATCTGGAGCAGGTATGCTCGAGCATAGCAGGTTTCCGGTGCTTCAGCATCTCCCATATTTCTCATAGAGAGAATGCTTGTGCCAATGCCCTCTCCAGGCTTACAACTCTACCGGACTCATCGTTGGGGCGTGCCAACATCGAATACCTACAGGCTCCCAATTACGAAGTGTCCAGCGAGGTCTAGCAAGTCACTCCTGAACCTAGCTGGATATACCACTATATTAGATACATCACTGATGGTACCCTACCCAAGACCACATAGAGGCTAGCCTCCTCAAGAAGAAGGCTGCATGCTTTGTGTTGATGGATGGGCAGCTCTATCGAAGGTCCCATTCCTACCCACTCTTGTAGTGTCTAAGACCCTCGGAGGTGGTATACGTGCTCCAAGAGATACACGAGGGCCTCTACGGGAGCCATGTGGGGGGCAGGATGCTGGCATACAAAGCCCTCCGGTTAGGGTATTACTGGGAGATCATGAGGGAAGACGTGACTGACTTCGTAAAGAAGTGTGATCGCTGCCAACAACATGCTTACATACAGCATCGGCGGGCTGCATTGCTCTCCCAACTCTCCGTTCCTTGGCCATTCGCCCAGTGGGGGATGGACATCTTAGGTCTTTTTCCTCCATGTCCGAACAATGGAGGTACTTGATTGTGGCTATCGACTACTTCACCAAGTGGGTCGAAGCTGAGCCATTGGCGAGAATCACCGAAGCCAAGGCCAGATCTTTCCTATGGAAGTCAATCATTTATCATTTCGATCTCTCCCATTCAATCATCACCGATAATGGACAATAGTTCGACAACCAGGCATTCGAGGAGTTCTATTCTGGCCTCAACATCCACCACCATTTCACCTCGATGGCCCACCCCTAGACCAACGGGGAGGCTGAGGTGACCAACCGGATCATCCTTTAAGGGCTTCATACCAGGCTAGACCAGGCTAAGGGCCGATGGGCCGAGGAACTCCCTAGCATTCTTTGGGCATACCACACTATGCCCAGGATGGCAACAGGTGAGACACCCTTCAATCTTGTTTTCGGTACCGAGACTATTATCCCAGTAGAAATGGGTCTGCCCACACTATGAGTAAAGCAATATGATGAAGCTGAGAATCTAGCCCGCCTTCTACTCAACCTGGACCTCTTGGAAGAAACAAGAGACAAAGCTCGGCTCCGCATGGCGGCTTACAGATAACGGGTGGCTCGGTATTACAACTCCCACGTGAAGCTGAAGGCCTTCCACCTAGGTGACTTGGTCCTGCGGCAGGCTGAAGTTTCACAGCCTGGAAAATGTGGCAAGCTCTCCCCCAACTGGAAAGGTCCTTACGAGGTAGTTGAGGCCCTTCGTCATAGAGCTTACTACCTCACCAGACTTGATGACATCCAACTTTCATGAACTTGGAATGCCAGTAATCTAAGGATGTACTACCAATGATGTAAGATTTCTTTCATTAATAAAAAGTTTCTTTCTGGTGTAATACTGTCTTCACCTGTGCAGGAACTCTATCTGTTGGACTCTCAGTCCAGCGATGGCAAGCCGAGAACTCTAGAAGCCTCGTATTCTATCCATCAGACTCTTAGTCCGGTGATGGAAAACTGGAAAACTCCAGAAGCCCCACACTCTATCCATCGAATTCTCAGTCCGATGATGGCAAGTCGAGAAACTCTAGAAGCCCCGTACTCTATCCATCGGACTCTCAGTTTGACGATGGCAAGCTGGAAAACTCCAGAAGTCATGCACTCTATCTGTCAAACTTCCAGTTCGACGATGGCAAGCCAGGAAACTCCATAAGCCCTGCACTCTATTTATCGGACTCTCAGTTTGGCAACGGCAAGTCGAGAAACTCCAGAAGCCATGCACTTTATCCATCAAACTCTCAGTTTGGTGATAGCTAGCTGGAAAACTCCAGAAGCCCCACACTCTATCCGTTAAACTTCCAATCTGGCGACGGCAAGCCAGAAAACTCTAGAAGCCCCATACTTAACCTGCAAGACTCCCAGTCTAGCAACGATAAGCCAAAAAATTTCAGAATTCCCGCACTCTATCCGTCAAACTCCCAGGGTGGCGATAGCAAGATTGAAACCCCTGAAGCCCTACTCTCCAACCTAAGGGTCTTTCAGTCTAGTAGAGATAGCTCACAGGACCCCTAAGGTTCCTCCAGCCACCTACCAACTCTAGGGTTAGCCAGGAAGAGCCGAAACCTAGGAGGCCTTTAGACTGGTAATCATAGTAAAAATCCATCTTTGTGAAAAAAAAGGGAGATAAGAGAAAAAAATGGAGAGCTCGTTGAAGGAACAGAGATTTCATTAAGGAGGCCAAAGTTTTTATAGTGAAAAGAACCCTGATAGGCCGAGTGGTCCACCAAAAATTCCTAAAATATAAAGGTAAAGCAAAGAGAAGAAGGCTTCGTTCAGTCACGGTGACATCACGGGGGCCTTGCCAGGATGTCGTGGGACCTCGCTAGCATCATCCCGGCTCTCTATTGGTGGGGTGGAGGGGTCCGCCGCCTCCTTGATGGGCATCGCACCGATTTCCTCAGGTGGCTCCTTCTCCCTCTCGTTGCTGTCGATGCCTAGAAGGTCTGGGACGATGGCTTCCAAGTCTCAATCCAATTGTGCCTGGGCCAACTTGACTTTGCAGTTCATGAACCCCTTGAGGAGGAAGTCCACCACCGCTTCCCGAACTTCTTCAATGAACTCTACCGAGGCCTTGAACCTCGACACAGCCTCCGTAGCCTCCTTCTTGGTAGGCTCTATCAGTGCCACTGCTGCGGTTGCCTTCTCCTCTACCACTGAGGATCAGGCCAACACCACATCCAAATGGGCTTGGAGGGTCCGGGATTGCCCCTCCAAGCGTGCCACCTCTGCAACGGACTCCTCCGTTCGACAAGTGGCCTTACCCTTCTCAGAGGCCAGGGATGCCTCCAAGCCCCTGGTCCACCTCTCTGCTCTGGCTGTCGACTCCTTCCCATCGGCCACCTCAGTTCGGAGGATCCTAGCCTGCTCCTCCAGGACCCAGACCCTCCATTCAGCAATCGGGCCTCAACCTCCAGTGCCTCCATATGCATCTTCTATTAGGATTCATGCTTGACCCATTATGCATAGTAGTCCTTGATGAGGATCATGTCAATGGTGATCTGCGATGACGGAAGTGTCAGTGGAAATCAAATGGTACGAATAAGAATGAGGGGAAGTAAAAGAAGAAGAAATGTATTATGAAGAGCTAGGGAAGCACACCCGTGATGGTGGCCGACAGATGCTTGCCGCTCCTCTCGTGGTAGTCACATGGCTGGATAATGAACTTCATCATCTGCTCTACCAGCGCTGTGTCCTTAGTAACCGCCGCATTCGACGGTATTGCGATGGAGATCCAGTTCACCCCGGGAGTCATCGTCGCTAGGGGTGTCACCAGTTTTACTGTGGGCATAGGCGGCGGCATCTTGGTCACTAGGGGTATAGTTGCTGCTTCTGCCACTGTCGACAGCACTGGTCTCCCTCCCACCGCCACCTCAGCTTCAACATCGACCACCTCCGGAGCTTCAATAGAGGCCGTCACCGGCCCGGCCCGGCCTGGGCAGCTGTGTTGGGCCCACGGGCTGGGAGCTGGGCTTGCACCTCGGATGAAGTGGGGACCATCCCAGTTCTCCTTCCCTCCTGGCCGGACGATAAGCCTACCCTGGGCCCCTATCCAAGTTCATTATGGGCCCTCTTTGATGGGTCCTCCCTGGGCCTAGGGGATGCCTCCTCTTCCAGGACATCTTCCGAATTTGGTCCGTTGAGAACTTCATGCCTACAGAGAAAGAAGAATGCTGGTTAGTCTCAAAGCTGAGAAGGATCCTTACAGAAAAGAAAAACATGATTCATGGGGCTCACCTAAGGTAAAAATCGAGCTGACTCCGGCCTCGAATAGGTTTTGTTCGGCCAGCATGTCCTCAAGGGAAGGAATCACAGAGGTGATGAGCTGGTCATACACCTCCTGGTCTGTGGCCTCTACCTAAGAATTGCAGTTTGAGGAACGATCCGGGTCTCTCCAGACCTAGTCGACCCCCTCGACTGAGGCAAAGAAGAATCTATTCTTCCATCTCTTGATGGAAGATGGAAGTTCAAATTTGATGGCTCCGGGCGAGGGGCCACGAACCACCACCCATTGATATGGCAAGGTCGCTGACGTGGAGTACGCGTCAGACCCGGCTGGCGGCCAGGTAGTGCCGCACGATGTTCTCTTCCAAGTTCTCCTGTCATGTGGCCACGGTCACGCCCACCTCGAGCCAAGCTCGGCACCTCTGCCCCTTTGCCAGGTGTCAACCCAGGAGGGGTCCACCTCGGTCGAAGTGGACCTACCTCTGCTCCTTCACCAGGTGTCGACCCAGGAGGGGTCCACCTTGGCTGAAGTCGAGCCAGGCACCTCTACTCCTTCATCAGGTGGCACCCCCAGATGGGTCCACCTTGGTCGAAGTTGAACTTGCCTTTGCCCCTTCGCCAGGTGTCGACCCACAAGGGGTCCACCTCGAGCCGAGCTCGGCACCTCTGCCCCTTCGATAGGTGTCGACCCAGGAGACATCCACCTCGATCGAAGTGGGCCTGCCTCTGCCCCTTCATCAGGTGTCGACCCAAGAGGGGTCCACCTCGATCAAAGTGGGCCTGCCTCTGCTCTTCGCTAGGTGTCGACCCAAGAGGGGTCCACCTCGGCTGAAGTTGAGCTAGGCACCTCTTCTCCTTCGCCAGGTGGCATCCCCAGATGGGTCCACCTTGGTCGAAGTCGAGCTTGCCTCTGCTCCTTCGCCAGGTGTCGACCTAGGAGGGGTCCACCTCAATCAAAGTGGGCATGCCTCTGCTCCTTCGCCAAGTGTCAACCCAGGAGAGGTCCATCTTGGCTGAAGTCAAGCCAGGCACCTCTGCTCCTTTACCAGGTAGCACCCCCAGATGGATCCACCTTGGTCGAAGTCGAGCTTGCCTTTGCCCCTTCGCCAGGTGTCGACCCAGGAGGGGTCCACCTCAGCCAAAGTGGGCCTGCCTCTACTCCTTCGCCAGGTGGAACCCCCAGACGGGTCTACCTCGACTGAAGTCGAGCCAGGCACCTCTGCTCCTTCGCCAGGTGGCACCCCCAGATGGGTCCACCTTGGCCGAAGTTGAGCTTGCCTCTGTCTCTTTGCCAGGTGTCGACCCAGGAGGGGTCCTGATGGGGACATTGAGCCAGTTCAGATCCAGCCAGTCCAGACCCAGCAGCCAGCCCAGATCTCGGTGCCAGCCCAGTACGGATCTTGATATATTTTTTTTTTATTTATTTATTTATTTTTTTATTATGGGTGTACGTGGGATTTGGGATATCTCCGAATCGGAGATTAGTTTTATTTAGAGTTATCGGAATCTCTTATAGTTCCGATTATTTTGAGATTATTTAGGGATTTAGCTTTAGCGATAGTTTCTTGTTTTAGGTTTATTTAAGATCATTTTCTTGATGAAAAAAAAGGAGCGAAGATTATTTTTTAGAGAAAACTCTATCCCGACTCCTTCCCTCTTCTTCTTCTCCCTGGTTCTATTTCCTCTCCCCGGTTCTTCTCTTCTTCCTCCTCTAACTCTTCCCCTTCTTCCCCGTTCTTCTTCTCTTCCCCTTCTCTTCCCCTGCTCTATTTCTTCTCCCGAAATATTTCTTTTCCCCTCCTTGTTTCCTTCTTCTCCTGGATCAACTCTTCTTCCCGAATCTGCTCGATTGCCATTTTTCGGATTCGTCCAAGTGACCAACCACCGGAACCCCTGTGCACGGATCTCCACACGACCCATCTGCCTTCGACCAACGTCTCAACCAAGCCGGCCGTCGCCTCCGACAGGTCAACCATCCCCGTCTTTCCCCCGAAGACTCCGCCAGTCTTCCGCCCGCGACGCCTCATGGAAGTCCGCTGAGAAGGCCCCCAAGTTCTCCTCCGCTCTCCGTCCGTGTCGCCGCCTCCGCCCAGCACCACCGCTGTTGAAGCCCCGCCGGTCTTCCTCCTCCCTTCTGACCGTGCGTCGCTGCAGCCGAGCGTCTTTCCCGTGAAGCCCCAAGTCGCCGGGTCTCCTTGCTGCTGCAACGACTCACGCAGCAACCGATCCAAGCCATTAAGCCCTTCGGAGGACTCCTCCGCTCCCGTCTCCGCCAGCAAGACGCCGGATCCGCCAGGCCGCTCCCAGTGGTCGTCGCATCTCCCCCGCCTGGAGTCGCCCACGGCCACTGCGACGCCTCACCGCCCCGACCGTTCGTGAACGTCGCTCCGCCCGAAGCCCCCTCCTCCGGTGCCATCGTTCGCCTGCAACCCGTCTCACGCCCTCCACTGCCGAAGTCCCTGCCGCCGTGTCCTCCACAATCGCCGACCGCCACCGTGATCCCCGCCAGTCGTTCCGCCGTCGCCGCCTGCTGTCACCCCCAACGCCGACGCCCCCTGCTGTCACCCCGCAGTCGCCGGTGACGTTCCCCCCAGGCCTCTGCTGCCAGGCTGCCGCTCGACCACAACCGGACTGCCCAAGCCACCTGTTCCAGTCCGTTTCCTCCACCCGTGCAAGATAAGCGCCTGCCGGCACCACCACCGTCGCCGCCCAGCCCTGTCACCGGCAAGGTCCCGCCGGATCTGCTCTTCCGTTCGGTCCTTGTTCTCCCCTGCATCGGACCAAAGGAAGAAGAAAGCCTTATACCTAGCATTCACGTTCGCTGTTGCTGATCTTTGCTCTGCACAGATCCCAGAGCATACAGATCTCAGACCACACAGAATTCAGAGCATTGGGTTTTAATTAATTTTTGTTTGATTTGGAATTCATTCGTTAGTTATTTTTTTTGGTGTTCCAGGTCCAACGGCTTCTGATCCACCTCGCTCGAGAACTATTGGTCCGGATTTTTGGACGATCTCCCTCTTCCAAATTTTGTGAGATTCCGTGTTTTCGGGTGAGATCCATTTTGATAACCTGACCCAATTGATTGCTGGATATTTTTCTTTAATTAGATTTAATTTAATTAAATTAGACACCCTAATCTAGAGATCGTTTCTTAACGATCAACGGTCCGACACCGGTATTGATATCAGAGTGTACGGTCCCGCATCAAATTTGGTATCAGAGCAATAGGTTAGGTTAGGGTCAATTTTAATTTTGAATGACAACTAGGTCAGGAAACAAATATCAATCAGAACATTCTTCCGTAGATAACAGAATGGATCCTAGTTTAGAAGCTGCCCTTCAAGTAATCATGGGTAAACTCGAAAAAATTGACAGCAAGTTAGGATCTTTAGATGCCAGGGTATTAACTCTTGAAGAGGAACGACTAGTGAACACCAATTATCCTATTAGGAACTCTTCATCAAGAGTTACAGATCCTAGAGTTCCAGATCCTAGAGACCCTAGAGACCGAAATGGCTACCTAGATCATGATAGTGGTCGTACTCAAATCCTTCGACCTGACCCTAGGGATCGACATGATTATCCAAGTAATCAACCAACACTTAGGTCTTATCACAACCCAATCGATAAAGATGAACGAATCATGAGGAGTGTTAAGATTGACGCCCCAAGTTTTGTAGGTCGCCTGGACCCCAAAGAATATATTGACTGGGAAGCTAATATGGACCATTACTTCTCCTGGTATGATATGTCTGAGGATAGAAAAGTTAGGTTTGCCCAAATGAGATTGTTAGGCCAAGCAAAGCTATATTGGCACAATGTCCAGAGGTTAGCCATTTATAGGAGACAGGACCCTGTTGGAACATGGGATGAGAAAAAGGATAAGCTTCGAGAGAAGTATCTTCCTGCATCTTATCAACAGCAACTTTTGGATCAATGGCAAAGGTTGACCCAAGGAACTGGACTTGTAAATGATTACATCGATAAATTTGATGAATACCTTATGCGATGTAATGTGCATGAAGACCCATCTGTCACTTTATCCCGGTTTAGAGCTGGTCTGAGAGTGGATATCCAAAAGGAATTATTTTTAAGAGAAGTTTATAGTCTAGAGCAAGCATATCAATTAGCTCAAGACTATGAAAGATTTCAGCAAATGTCTATCACTCGTAGATCTGAACCTTCTAGACCAGGAATTTTAGGTCCAAGGCCTAGCATGAACCTAGCCCCGACTGGTCCACAACCTAACATTAGTCAGGCCCCTGGTAGTCGACCCCCGAGAGATGACAAAGGAAAAGGGATTATAGGAGAAACTTCCCGTGGAAGTAGCTCTAAGATCCACTGCTTTAGATGTAATGGGATAGGTCATGTAGCTAGCCAATGTCCATCTAGAACCTTGCATACAGGGACACTTGAAGAACAAGAAGATCTAGGTGATGTCCTTGAAGAAGAAGTTTACACTGCTGACCCAGGATTAGCCGAAGCCTACGAAGAACAAGACCATGAGGTTGGAGCTGAAAAACAATTAGGAGTTAATTTGATTAATAATTTGGATCTAATTGAATATAAAGAACCAGCATTGACACCTGGTGATGTATTTGAGCCTGCATTCCTTGAGAGTGATCATCTTTTTGAGAGTCCACTTTTCCAAAAGAGAGGACAACATGATGTGATTAAACGAATTTTGGACGAGGAGATCAAGTCTTCAAGGAGTCAAAATTGCTACCGCTACCTGGTTCACTGGCGAGGCAGACCAAAGTCAGAGGACTCCTGGATTACTGAAGAGGAGCTGCAGAACATTGATCCAAATTTATTTGAGCACCTCCAGCCTGATTCGACAGAGTCGAGTTCTCCCCACCACAGGGGAAATGATGGGGACATTGAGCCAGTTCAGATCCAGCCAGTCCAGACCCAGCAGCCAGCCCAGATCTCGGTGCCAACCCAGTACGGATCTTGATATATTTTTATTTATTTATTTATTTATTTATTTATTTATTATGGGTGTACGTGAGATTTGGGATATTTCCGAATCGGAGATTAGTTTTATTTAGAGTTATCGGAATCTCTTATAGTTCCGATTATTTTGAGATTATTTAGGGATTTAGCTTTAGCGATAGTTTCTTGTTTTAGGTTTATTTAAGATCATTTTCTTGATGAAAAAAAAGGAGCGAAGATTATTTTTTAGAGAAAACTCTATCCCGACTCCTTCCCTCTTCTTCTTCTCCCTGGTTCTATTTCCTCTCCCTGGTTCTTCTCTTCTTCCTCCTCTAACTCTTCCCCTTCTTCCCCGTTCTTCTTCTCTTCCCCTTCTCTTCCCCTGCTCTATTTCTTCTCCCGAAATATTTCTTTTCCCCTCCTTGTTTCCTTCTTCTCCTGGATCAACTCTTCTTCCCGAATCTGCTCGATTGCCATTTTTCGGATTCGTCCAAGTGACCAACCACCGGAACCCCTGTGCACGGATCTCCACACGACCCATCTGCCTTCGACCAACGTCTCAACCAAGCCGGCCGTCACCTCCGACAGGTCAACCATCCCCGTCTTTCCCTCGAAGACTCCGCCAGTCTTCCGCCCGCGATGCCTCGTGGAAGTCCGCTGAGAAGGCCCCCAAGTTCTCCTCCGCTCTCCGTCCGTGTCGCCGCCTCCGCCCAGTGCCACCGCTGTTGAAGCCCCGCCGGTCTTCCTCCTCCCTTTCGACCGTGCGTCGCTGCAGCCGAGCGTCTTTCCCGTGAAGCCCCAAGTTGCCGGGTCTCCTTGCTGCTGCAACGACTCCCGCAGCAACCGATCCAAGCCATTGAGCCCTTCGGAGGACTCCTCCGCTCCCGTCTCCGCCAGCAAGACGCCGGATCCGCCAGGCCGCTCCCAGTGGTCGTCGCATCTCCCCCGCCTGGAGTCGCCCACGGCCACTGCGACGCCTCACCGCCCCGGTCGTTCGTGAACGTCGCTCCGCCCGAAGCCCCCTCCTCCGGTGCCATCGTTCGCCTGCAACCCATCTCACGCCCTCCACTACCGAAGTCCCTGCCGCCGTGTCCTCCACAGTCGCCGACCGCCACCGTGATCCCCGCCAGTCGTTCCGCCGTCGCCGCCTGCTGTCACCCCCAACGCCGACGCCCCCCTGCTGTCGCCCCGCCGTCGCCGGTGACGTTCCCCCCAGGCCTCTGCTGCCAGGCTGCCGCTCGACCACAACCGGACCGCCCAAGCCACCTATTCCAGTCCGTTTCCTCCACCCGTGCAAGATAAGCGCCTGCCGGCACCACCACCGTCGCCGCCCAGCCCTGTCACTGGCAAGGTCCCGCCGGATCTGCTCTTCCGTTCGGTCCTTGTTCTCCCCTGCATCGGACCAAAGGAAGAAGAAAGCCTTATACCTAGCATTCACGTTCGCTGTTGCTGATCTTTGCTCTGCACAGATCCCAGAGCACACAGATCTCAGAGCACACAGAATTCAGAGCATTGGGTTTTAATTAATTTTTGTTTGATTTGGAATTCATTCGTTAGTTATTTTTTTGGTGTTCCAGGTCCAACGGCTTCTGATCCACCTCGCTCGAGAACTATTGGTCCGGATTTTTGGACGATCTCAGGACGATCTCCCTCTTCCAAATTTCGTGAGATTCCGTGTTTTCGGGTGAGATCCATTTTGATAACCTGACCCAATTGATTGCTGGATATTTTTATTTAATTAGATTTAATTTAATTAAATTAGACACCCTAATCTAGAGATCGTTTCTTAACGATCAACGGTCCGACACCGGTATTGATATCAGAGTGTACGGTCCCGCATCAAATTTGGTATCAGAGCAATAGGTTAGGTTAGGGTCAATTTTAATTTTGCATGACAACTAGGTCAGGAAACAAATATCAATCAGAACATTCTTCCGTAGATAACAGAATGGATCCTAGTTTAGAAGCTGCCCTTCAAGTAATCATGGGTAAACTCGAAAAAATTGACAGCAAGTTAGGATCTTTAGATGCCAGGGTATTAACTCTTGAAGAGGAATGACTTGTGAACACCAATTACCCTATTAGGAACTCTTCATCAAGAGTTACAGATCCTAGAGTTCCAGATCCTAGAGACCCTAGAGACCGAAATGACTACCTAGATCATGATAGTGGTCGTACTCAAATCCTTCGACCTGACCCTAGGGATCGACATGATTATCCAAGTAATCAACCAACACTTAGGTCTTATCACAACCCAATCGATAAAGATGAACGAATCATGAGGAGTGTTAAGATTGACGCCCCAAGTTTTGTAGGTCGCCTGGACCCCAAAGAATATATTGACTGGGAAGCTAATATGGACCATTACTTCTCCTGGTATGATATGTCTGAGGATAGAAAAGTTAGGTTTGCCCAAATGAGATTGTTAGGCCAAGCAAAGCTATATTGGCACAATGTCCAGAGGTTAGCCATTCATAGGAGACAGGACCCTGTTGGAACATGGGATGAGAAAAAGGATAAGCTTCGAGAGAAGTATCTTCCTGCATCTTATCAACAGCAACTTTTGGATCAATGGCAAAGGTTGACCCAAGGAACTGGACTTGTAAATGATTACATCGATAAATTTGATGAATACCTTATGCGATGTAATGTGCATGAAGACCCATCTGTCACTTTATCCCGGTTTAGAGCTGGTCTGAGAGTGGATATCCAAAAGGAATTGTTTTTAAGAGAAGTTTATAGTCTAGAGCAAGCATATCAATTAGCTCAAGACTATGAAAGATTTCAGCAAATATCTATCACTCGTAGATCTGAACCTTCTAGACCAGGAATTTTAGGTCCAAGGCCTAGCATGAACCTAGCCCCGACTGGTCCACAACCTAACATTAGTCAGGCCCCTGGTAGTCGACCCCCGAGAGATGACAAAGGAAAGGGATTATAGGAGAAACTTCCGTGGAAGTAGCTCTAAGATCCACTGCTTTAGATGTAATGGGATAGGTCATGTAGCTAGCCAATGTCCATCTAGAACCTTGCATATAGGGACACTTGAAGAACAAGAAGATCTAGGTGATGTCCTTGAAGAAGAAGTTTACACTGCTGACCCAGGATTAGCCGAAGCCTACGAAGAACAAGACCATGAGGTTGGAGCTGAAAAACAATTAGGAGTTAATTTGATTAATAATTTGGATCTAATTGAATATAAAGAACCAGCATTGACACCTGGTGATGTATTTGAGCCTGCATTCCTTGAGAGTGATCATCTTTTTGAGAGTCCACTTTTCCAAAAGAGAGGACAACATGATGTGATTAAACGAATTTTGGACGAGGAGATCAAGTCTTCAAGGAGTCAAAATTGCTACCGCTACCTGGTTCACTGGCGAGGCAGACCAAAGTCAGAGGACTCCTGGATTACTGAAGAGGAGCTGCAGAACATTGATCCAAATTTATTTGAGCACCTCCAGCCTGATTCGACAGAGTCGAGTTCTCCCCACCACAGGAGAAATGATGGGGACATTGAGCCAGTTCAGATCCAGCCAGTCCAGACCCAGCAGCCAGCCCAGATCTCGGTGCCAGCCCAGTACGGATCTTGATGTATTTTTTTTATTTATTTCTTTTTATTATGGGTGTACGTGGGATTTGGGATATTTCCGAATCGGAGATTAGTTTTATTTAGAGTTATCGGAATCTCTTATAGTTCCGATTATTTTGAGATTATTTAGGGATTTAGCTTTAGCGATAGTTTCTTGTTTTAGGTTTATTTAAGATCATTTTCTTGATGAAAAAAAGGAGCGAAGATTATTTTTAGAGAAAACTCTATCCCGACTCCTTCCCTCTTCTTCTTCTCCTGGTTCTATTTCCTCTCCCCGGTTCTTCTCTTCTTCCTCCTCTAACTCTTCCCCTTCTTCCCCGTTCTTCTTCTCTTCCCCTTCTCTTCCCCTGCTCTATTTCTTCTCCCGAAATATTTCTTTTCCCCTCCTTGTTTCCTTCTTCTCCTGGATCAACTCTTCTTCCCGAATCTGCTCGATTGCCATTTTTCGGATTCGTCCAAGTGACCAACCACCGGAACCCCTGTGCACGGATCTCCACACGACCCATCTGCCTTCGACAACGTCTCAACCAAGCCGGTCGTCGCCTCCGACAGGTCAACCATCCCCGTCTTTCCCCCGAAGACTCTGCCAGTCTTCCGCCCGCGATGCCTCATGGAAGTCCGCTGAGAAGGCCCCCAAGTTCTCCTCCGCTCTCCGTCCGTGTCGCCGCCTCCGCCCAGCGCCACCGCTGTTGAAGCCCCGCGGTCTTCCTCCTCCCTTCCGACCGTGCGTCGCTGCAGCCGAGCATCTTTCCCGTGAAGCCCCAAGTCGCCGGGTCTCCTTGCTGCTGCAACGACTCCCGCAGCAACCGTTCCAAGCCATTGAGCCCTTCGGAGGACTCCTCCGCTCCCGTCTCCGCCAGCAAGATGCCGGATCCGCCAGGCCGCTCCCAGTGGTCGTCGCATCTCCCCCGCCTGGAGTCGCCCACGGCCACTGCGACGCCTCACCGCCCCGACCGTTCGTGAACGTCGCTCCGCCCGAAGCCCCCTCCTCCGGTGCCATCGTTCGCCTGCAACCCGTCTCACGCCCTCCACTGCCGAAGTCCCTGCCGCCGTGTCCTCCACAGTCGCCGACCACCACCGTGATCCCCGCCAGTCGTTCCGCCATCGCCGCCTGCTGTCACCCCCAACGCCGACGCCCCCCTGCTGTCGCCCCGCCATCGCCGGTGACGTTCCCCCCAGGCCTCTGCTGCCAGGCTGCCGCTCGACCACAACCGGACCGCCCAAGCCACCTGTTCCAGTCCATTTCCTCCACCCGTGCAAGATAAGCGCCTGCCGGCACCACCACCGTCGCCGCCCAGCCCTGTCACCAGCAAGGTCCCGCCGGATCTGCTCTTCCGTTCGGTCCTTGTTCTCCCCTGCATCGGACCAAAGGAAGAAGAAAGCCTTATACCTAGCATTCACGTTCGCTGTTGCTGATCTTTGCTCTGCACAGATCCCAGAGCACACAGATCTCAGAGCACACAGAATTTAGAGCATTGGGTTTTAATTAATTTTTGTTTGATTGGAATTCATTCGTTAGTTATTTTTTTTGGTGTTCCAGGTCCAACGGCTTCTGATCCACCTCGCTCGAGAACTATTGGTCCGGATTTTTGGACGATCTCCCTCTTCCAAATTTCGTGAGATTCCGTGTTTTCGGGTGAGATCCATTTTGATAACCTGACCCAATTGATTGCTGGATATTTTTATTTAATTAGATTTAATTTAATTAAATTAGACACCCTAATCTAGAGATCGTTTCTTAACGATCAACGGTCCGACACCGGTATTGATATCAGAGTGTACGGTCCCGCATCAGGTCCACCTCGGTCGAAGTGGACCTGTCTCTGCTCCTTCGCTAGGTATCGACCCAGAAGGGGTCCACCTTGGTTGAAGTCGAGCCAGGCACCTCTGCTCCTTCGCCAAGTGGCACTCCCAGATAGGTCCACCTTGGCCGAAGTCGAGCTTGCCTCTGCCCCTTCGTCAGGTATCGACCCAGGAGGGGTCCACCTCGATCGAAGTGGACCTACCTCTGCTCCTTCGCCAGGTGTCGACCCAGGAGGGGTCCACCTCGGCTGAAGTCGAGCCAGGAACCTCTGCTCTTTCGCCAGGTGGCACCACCAGATGGGTCCATCTTGGTCGAAGTCGAGCTTGCCTCTGCTCCTTCGCCAAGTGTCGACCCAAGAGGGGTCCACCTCGGTCGAAGTGGGCCTTCCTCTGCTCCTTCGCCAGTGGCACCCCCAGATGGGTCCACCTCCATCGAAGTCAAGCCTGGCACCTATGCTCCTTCGTTAGGTGGCACCCCAGATGGGTCCACCTCGACCGAAGTCAAGCTTGCCTCTGCCCCATTGCCAGGTGTCGACCCAAGAGGGGTCCACCATGGCCGAAGTGGGCCTGCCTCTGCTCCTTCACCAGGTGGCACCCCCAGATGGGTCCACCTCGATCAAAGTCGTGCCTTCTCTATGGAGCACCCAGAGGATCGAGAGAGCAAGCCCCGAGGACGCTGCTGAGGATGGCGCGCACAGTGCGGCGTTTCCAGATCTATGACGGTGCACGGAACCTCGTTTGCACCAGTTTAAGAGGGACACCTCGATCGAGGTGTCAGATCAGGTGGCCAGTGACCTGGAACCACCCCGAAGGAGAGGGCCACGGTCAATGCCCCTAACCCAAGGGCGCCTACACACAGATCGAGATCCCACTTGGCTCCCCTTTCGTGACCCAATGGCGATCCACCTTATGGATCTGTTTCACTTTGCCGCTCTCTAACTTGATCATCGGAGTGCCTCCGCCGGACCCCCAGCCTGGGTCTCTAACCTTGTTTTGCAGGTCCGGGAATGTCAGGATTCCAAAGTAGAGGGGACCAAAGTCCGGTGCCAAACTTGCAGCTGCAGGCCATAGCGGTAAGGTCGGCAATACCCATCATCAGATGGGTGGCATTTTAGAGTGAAGAATGCCTTGAAGAGAAAAAATAGGCAACGATCCCATGAAAATGGTAGAGAATAGTGAAGCAAGAAATAACCCTAACAGTGTTTGGGGTGAGTTGGGCTAGAACTAGGTAAAAATTATTAAGGAATGAGAGGAAAAAAGGATGCAAAGGTAGACGAAGAACCTCGAAGAAGAAGTCTTCATACAAGGTAATCCAGCCCGGGCCACTGTAGGTGACCCGCTCCCTCAATCCTGGAATCGAGAGCCAGACGAAATCCAAAATCTTGTAGGTGTCCTGGAGCCGAGAGAGGTCCTCCCGAGTCATCACCAAGGTGATGCCGGATGGACCAGCCACACCAAAGGGAGCAAAAGGGATAGGAGCAACAAGAGGAATGAGAGGAGCAGAAGAAACATGAGGAGCAGAAGGAGGGGGTGCCCTAGGTCGACCTATGACGATCCCCGTCGACCGGGAACCTCTACGGACGTTAAGGGGGACATCATCCTCCTCATCGAAGGAAGGGGTCCTGGGCTGGATGGGCCCTGCCTCATTGGAGTGCTCTGAGTGGAAGCACCTCCAGCTAGACGAATCCATCCTAAAGAAAAGGAGAGGGAAGGTACCAATGAAGAAAAACCTAGAGACTCTAAAAAAGGGACTCCCTCAATGCAGGTCGATGGAAAAGAAGAAGAAAACAAAGGAGAGGAAACTAACCTAGGTGCCTTGGAGAGAAAGGTCGGACCGGAAAAGAAAGGGCTCTGGTTCTCCTGCGAGCTCGAAGGTTCAAAAAATATAGTTTGGGAAATGTTTTTCTACCTTCAAAAATAACCTGACAGCACCCGTGCATCTTTTCGATCCTCTCACACTGGATGCATGCCACGTGTCAAGATCGGCTAGGAATGGCACCTTGACATGCCAGAGATCACCTCGGGCCTGGCATCAATCATCATGCTTCTTTAAACCGGTTGACGCAGTATATCCGCATTGGCTTCAATGCATAATCCACGAATCATCGACAGCCATCGTATTTAATGGTGCCATATATATATCCTTCCATGTCAGCATCACCATAACTCCCTTCATCCTGAGTGCTACAATGCATCGAAACTCGAGAGTGGGGGCAACTGGTATGGCAGGACCGCTGACGTGGAGCCCCTTTCAGGTCTAATTGGCGACCATGATGGCAGAAGATGCCACTTGGACATGGACCCCGGGTGGAATGTTCCAAAGAGCCCCTTGGCCGAAGTGAGCTCCCTCGAGGTGAGCCCCGATCGAGGTTATGCCCTCGTCTTTCGAGCCCCTTGGCTGAGATGGCTCCCTCGAGGTCGAGCCCCGGCCAAGGTCGTGCTCTCAATTTTCCAGTCCCTTGGCTAAGGTGGCTCCCTCGAGGTCGAGCCCTGGCTAAGGTTGTGCTCTCATTTTTTGTGCCTTTGGCCAAAGTGAGCTCCCTCGAGGTCAAGCCCCGGTCAAGGTCATGCTCTCACATTTCGAGCCCCTTAGCTGAGGTGGCTCCCTCGAGGTCGAGCCTCGACAGAGGTTGTGCTCTCACTTTTTGAGCCCCTTGGCTGAGGTGGCTCCCTCGAGATCGAGCCCGATCGAGGTCGTGCTCTCACTTGCTGTGCCCTTAGCTGAAGTGAGCTCCCTCGAGGTCGAGCCCCGGCCAAGGTTGTGCTCTTGCTTTTCGAGCCCCTTGGCTGAGATGGCTCCATCGAGGTCGAGCCCTGATCGAGGTCGTGCTCTCACTTTTCGAGTTCCTTGGCTGAGATGGCTCCCTTATGGTCAAGCCCCAGCCAAGGTCATGCTCTCGCTTTTCGTGCCCTTGGCCAAAGTGGGCTCCCTTGAGGTTGAGCCCCGGCCAAGGTCGTGCCCTTGCCTTTCGAGCCTCCCTGGCTGAAGTGGCTCCCCTTGAGGTCGAGCCCTTGACCGGGGTCATGCTCCCCTACTCGAGGTCAATCCCTCGATCAAGGTCAACCTCTTTCCCCGGAGTTAGGTATGCATTTTTTCAAGTGAACATGGCCTCTCCCACGAGCACCCCTAGTACAGACGGGTGGGTGACATTGGTAGGTGGCACCACTGCCCTCACCAGAACCCTGGCACTATGCAGAAAGGCTGACACCCTTGAGAGGTGGCGCTCCACTAAGGCACGCCATCTAGAACCTCTAAAAAGCAAGCCTCCCTCCATGGCATGCCAACTATGGCTCCTGTGGGATGGCGTTGCTTTAGAGCATGCCACTTGTGGAGGAGTGTCCCGTCAGAACATCCGGCCCTTCAGCCTACAGTCAGCACTACCTAGTGAAGGGGCACTTCGCTTAGGGTGCTGAACCCCTCTACCCACCACCTGCACCATCCAGAAGAGGAAGGTTTTGCCAAGAAATTCAGACCCTGTGGTGTCTACCCCCAGACCAGTGCTCTACCGGTCTTTCCAAATACTAGAAAGGGACATTGCTCTATCGGAGTGTCAGGCCTCACGGTGTTCCTCATGTACCCACCATAAAAGGGATGGCACTCCTCCGCACTCCACCACTACCAGTGGCAGACCTCCCCTGATGGAGGCTACAAGTCCGGTCCCTCTCCTCCGGAGGGAGAGGAAGAACAGGCCTATGCCTCACCCGCATAAGGAACGCCCAGAGAGTGCCAGGCCAGGACTCTGCACCTTACTAGAGGTGCCACTCATCTATAAGAAACTCAAAGGGGCCTCCAGCAAAGGTAAGTGAGAAGGGGTAGGCGATTCGCAAAGCTCTGAGGATATCCGGAATACACTAGGACTCCCCAGGAGAGTTCCAACGGCAACAGCCATCACTGCTCAAGCCCTCTTTCTCAATCCTAACCCTACTCCATTTCTCAAGACCTCTAAGAGTGGAGACTACTTCGGGATCCATTGAGGAGGAACTGCTCCCTTTGATCGTCCACTGACTTGACCATCGGAGTGCCCTCGTCGGGATCCCCGGCCCGAGTCTTCTTTCTTTTGCAGGATCGAATACACGCGCAGGATGCCAGGCGGGAGAGCCACCAACCAGCACCACGTAGGAGCTACGGGCCATGATGATCTAGGTGGCAACAACCATAAACTCGAAGTTTTAATAAGTGCAGATGGCAGAACAATCACTTGAATCAAATCTAACAAAATGTTGTTTAGGTTTCTTAGTGACGGCAGCTCTGTACTCAGATGTTGTGTCAACTTTGCCACAACTATATAACATACAATCCATGAACATCTCAAAGTCCCTTCGAGAAATTTCAAACACCACATGTGTGTGTATATATTGGCAGCTTGCCTCAACATCTTAAATGGAGGCATTCTCAGAAAACCTTGACTTGCATGAAAATATGCTTGTAGTTCTGCATAGCGGTGTTCATCCACTACTCTTTCATAATGCTTGAAGAAGGACAAGAGATCTAATTATGGACTTAGGTAATTTTTTAGCAAGCTAATCAAGCTTTCATTTTGCAGTGTGCTTTTCATGTCAGCATAAAATATGTGCCAACCATAAGGTAAAGCCCATTATCCCTTTCCTCAAATAGTTTGCCGCCATTCATTATTTCTGAGATCGTACTTCTCTAACATTGCTCTCCATGCCAACAAGAACTCCTCTTCCTCGTATTCATAAACACATCTGCTGAAGTCCTTTCCAAAAGTTTTAGAACCCTAGAAGACATGATTAAGGTGCTTAATAGCATTATGGTAGACATGCCACACATAAAGATGATGACTTGTGCCAGGCCATGCTGCAACTACTGCACTATTTATTGCCATGGACTGGTCTGTTAAAGTCATCTATGGAAGGTAGGCAATTTATAGACAACATTGACTCTAAAAAGTTTAGGGAGTTTATGGATGATACTGGTCTAATTGATCTTGGTTATTCTGGTCCTCGCTTCACCTGGTGTAACAACTAGTTCAGAATTGCCAAAGCTTGGCACGATGTTCAGCACCTTTCGAGAATTGCATTGGATCACCACCCACTTCTTATTACTATTAACAATATGCCTATGCCTAGATCACCATTTCACTTTAAAAAATTCTAGACCTTCTACCCAAGATCTTGGGATCTGACCAGGGCAGTTTGGAAGATGCTCATTCTTAGGGATGTGAGAGACTGGATGACCTGGAGATTGGAGCTAGCCAGGCGTACGCTCCTTTCGTGGAACCAGATTGAGGTCAGCGACATCTTTAGATGAATGAGGAGGTGGAGGCCAATATTGTTGATCTTCATAGGCGAGAGGATCGGGAGGGGGGTCTCCAAGAAGTCGACCTAGGGATGCTATGTCATAGCCTCTCATCCCACCACTCTTTACTAAGATAGAAGGAGACTATATGGAGGCAAAAGTCTAGGAGTCAATGGATCAAGAAAGGTGACCGGAATACCAGATTCTTTTATCAATCTACTATGATCCTGAGATCAGCCAACCAAATCGGGCAATTAAGAGAGGATGATAGTACCTTAGTGATTGACAATGATCAAATCAAGGGATAGATTCTTCAGTATTTTAGGTCGAGGTGGACCTTACCTCTAGGGGAGGATATTCCTCTCCAGGGATCCCATCCGGTGGACCATGTTTCTGATCAGAAGAATCTAGACCTGACTCACCCCATATCTTTCGTGGAGGTGCGGGAAGTCCTTTGGTCCCTCGGGAAGGAAAAATCTCTTGGCCTAGATGGCTTCCCTTCCCTGTTCTTTTGCCAGTACTGGTCCATTGTTGGAGGTGAGGTGATCGAGGTGGTGTAGGCGGACTTTCTTTCTGGTATCCCTGCTGAGTGGAATAAAACTTTGATTACTCTTATTTCCAAGAGACCTGATGCTTTTATTCCTAGCCACTTCAAATCGATTAATCTTTGTACCACCCTCTACAAGGTTTGTGCAAGGATTCTGGTTAGGCGACTGCAGTTGATTGTACCTCACCTCATCAGTCTTGAGCAAAGTGCCTTTGTCAGTGGATGCTGCATCACTAATAATGTCCTTCTTGCCTAGGAGTTCATGCATGACCTTAGATATGTCCCCTCATGATGGAGTCTCATGGCAATCAAGTTAGATATGAAGTGGGCTTATAACCAGATGAGTTGCCACTTCTTTTGGAGGACTCTTTATGATTTCTATTTCTAGCACAGGTGGATCAGTTGGGTTATGGACTGTATGGAAGCTCCTAGCTTCTCCATCCTAGTTAATGGTATGCCGACTGAGTACTTTCACTCGAGGGTCGATCTTTGTTGTCCTCTATCTTCTTACCTGTTCATTTTATGTGCTGATGTTCTCTCCCGTTCTCTGAGGGGTGTGGTCCATGGATCATTACTAGAGCCCTACTGGCCTACCCCTAGAGCCCTGCCTCTCTCTCATCTTCTCTTTACAGACAATTATCTTCTCATCAGACGGGCTTCACTTTAGAATGCAAGATGCTTCTCCACCATTATTGAGTCTTATTACCATGGATCTGGCCAGTTGGTGAATTTGCAAAAGTCCACTATTATTTTCAGCTCTAGAATAAAGGCCTAGATGAAGTAGGCTATCCTTACCAGATTAGGGATTTCTGGGAAGACTGGAACTTTTACCTACCTTGGTATTCCTATAATGGTGGGAGGCTCCAGAGGACGGAGTGCAAGCCCATGGTGCAACAGGTTCGAGATCGTCTCAAGGGTTGGTAGGCCACTACCCTCTCTATGATAGACAGGCTCACCCTTATTAGATATGTCTTGAGTTCCATCCCTGTTTACCTCCTGGCAAACACTGTGCTGCCTAGCTCTTGCCTCAGGGAGATGGAGCAGCTCTTCCAAAATTTATTGTGGAGCTTTAAACATGACAATCATGGGCTACACTTGGTGTCATGGGATACGATCTACCATTCGGTCAAGGATGGAAGCCTTGGGATCCAGTCACTTCGGGTTGGAGGAAGGTATTGATTTCCAAACATACAGTGAGATATCTTCTTCAACCTAACTATTTATGGAGCAGGGTGATGAGGGCCCGCTATGGAGCTTGGAGCCAGGGGTCCCAGATTCAAACCACTCGTTGTAGCTCTTCTATTGGAGAAAGATTTGTGCCCACGATCCTATTGTGTTGACCGAGGTTAGATGTTTAATTAGGGATGGGTCCATGGTTGATGTGTCAGGATGTGTGGATCTCCATCATACCCTTGTCCAACTAGCCGATCTATGTTAGCATAGAGGTGGTCGATGACCTTCGGGTTTATGACTTGCTAGCAGATGATGGTAGGACTTGAAGAGCTCGAGATGTTACCAGACTCTTTGAGAGCTAGCTAGCTAATCAAATTCTTGCCATCTCACTTTTAGTTCACTACAACCAGGATCTGAGGGTATGGGACTACTCTTTCTATCCCAAGGTTCCTTTTAGCACCCTATCTGATATGTACAGGACACTTTCTAATATGAGGATTGCGGCTGCGTGGATCTAGAGACTGCCTGTTCACCCGAGAGTGCACCTCTTTTTTTGGAAGGTAGCTTAGGGTAGTCTCCCCATGAGGGCTCTACTCAGGCATACAGGTACTGGTGCTTTGCCCAATTTGTGCATTAGAGAACAAGTCCACTAAGCATGTCATTTGGAGGATAGCTAGGAGATGGCCTTAGGAAGAGGATGATGGATCCTAATTGTGTCCTTTCCTTGACATGATCAAATAGTGTTCGACTGAGATAGGTCACCAATTTGCTTACATCGCCTATCAGATTTGGTTGTCCATAAATAGCTTGGTTTTTGTGGTAATGGTCACTCCGACACATTGGGTATTTCAGAGAGCCATGTTCATGGCTATGGAGTATCACCACTTTGACATTGCTATGTCTCTTGCGGCCTGGATTCTTGGGATTCCATGCTATCTCGGTAGCGACCCAGAGTGCTATCTATATTTTCTGAGAGCCCCCTCCTCTAGGATTTGTCAAGGTGAACTTTGATGGTAGTGTTCGTGGTGCTTATGGCGGTGCTAGATATGTTATCCGGGATGCTGATGGTAGGTTACTAGCGGCTGGGGGCTTCTTTCTCCATGAGCCTTTAGTTTTAGAAGCTGAGCTCAAAGCTGCGTGGGCGGACATCACTTGGGCTAGGCAAGAGTTGTATGCCAAGAGGATTCTCATTGAAAAAGATTCTGCCATTATCATTGGATGGATTCAAGACAAGTCAAAGTAGCGTGAGGTCCACCCTCTCCTTCATAATATTGGCAATCCCTTGGACTGCCCATAATAATGTCGGTTCTCTATGTCTATCGGGAGGTGAATAGTGCGGTTGACTGGGTTGCCTCATTTATTGCTAAGCATTTTGGAGATTAGTCTTGGTACCATGGCAATTATATTCCTCAGCCTTTTCAGGGCTTACTTTTTCTTGATTTTGTAGACTGCTCTCATATTAGAGTTGTATGATCGCATGTCTGTATTAAAAAAAAGCAAAAAAAAAAGCCATCTCTTTAGTTGTTTTCCCCGCATTGCAATCTTGAAAGTATCAAACATCCACTTGAAAGATTCTATATATTCATCATAAATCAATGCTGCCCCAAAAATAACTGTATGCTTATGATGGTTCACACCTGGGAATGGTGCCAATGGCCTACCATATCCATTTATTTTGTAAGTAGTGTCCAAACACACCATATCACCGAAGTAGTTAGAGTCCATTATAGATTTTGAATTTGCCGAAAAATTGTTGGTCAATTTATCTTCATCATCAACCTGGATGGCATAAAAGAATGAGGGATTATCAAGCTGCATACTCTGTAGGTGTTTTAATGCAGCTCCTGCATCACCCGTTTGCATGGCTTTCATATGCTTTGATCTGAGATAGTTCTTGTTGAGGTGGAACCTTCATCGGCCAGGCAGAACTACTGGATTGCCGGTTCGCTCCCTGGATACCTGTAAAACAAGTTCCTTATCGGATTTTCTCTGATAGGGGATACTCCGATGCCTAAGTTAAAGAGGGAGATTCCAGCAACAGAATGGAGAGTTTTTGAAGAGGAAGATAACGAAAGTATTCTCTTTTCTAGGCTTGCATAGCGTACCTTGGGTGTATGCTCGAATACCATATTCGAGTCGCCTTCTTCAGGGTAGCGGGAAAGGCGAGGCTGTGTAGTGCATCAGAGGCTCCCTGAATCATCATGTGGGCTTTGAAACTATCCAGATGATCCAGCAGGTCAGTAGTCCCATTGTAAGGTTCCATTTGAGGAACCCTGAAATGCTAAGAGATAATTTCGACCATGATGCGAGGGGTGAACGGGGGATGCGAGTCGTACGCCATGAACTCGTCGTCCTTCTTCTGATCATTGAGCCTCACAACCTGGGACTCAAGGGCCTTGATCTTTTCATCGTAGTCAAGGTGGGCTTCTTTTGGTACATCCCTTTCGGGAGTGGAGTCTTCGGAGGAGATGAAGAGAGATCGTCTAGATCTCTTTCCCCTCTGTGGGGCATCGGTCGGCTTCGGATACCGAGAGCCTCGGCCTTCGGGAGAAAGCCGATCACAGGGAAAAAGTCGGGTAGACTCATGATGCTGATCTCTCTTCCCTCTAGACCAATGACTGTCGGAGGTGGCTGGTGGGTGCCCCACTTGGAAAGGTGCATCCTGGAAATTCTAAATCATGGTTGTCACAGCATCAACCCGGTTCAGAAGTGCCTCGAACTGCTATTATCCCACCACAAGTGTGAGAGGTGGAACATTGTTCTCCACCGGGGGGTCGTTCCTTTGAGACGGAGGATGGTCCTTGCTTGTCGAAGCATTTTGAGTTTTTTCTTTCACCATCAGGGTTTCTTCACACTCTCCTTTCTCAAGGAAGAAAGCTACCAGTAGGTGGTAAGTCTAAGCTACTGCAGACTGTCAACTCCCACTTGCCTGCAAGTCCTTCCCCCACCTGGCATGCCAATCTGTTGACGGGGAACCTTCATCGGCCGGGCAGAGCTGCTGGATTGCCGATTCGCTCTCCTGGATACCTGCAAAATAGGTCCCTGATCAGATTTTCTCTGGTGGGGGACACTCCGATGCCGAAGTTAGAGAGGAAGATTCCAGCAACATAATGGAGAGTTTCTGAAGAGGAAGATAATGAAAGTATTCTCTTTTCTAAGCTTGCATAGCATACCTTGGGTGTCCCCTCTTACCAGTATTTATAGTTATCGTGATAAAGTATGGTTAGGCTCACCTATCCATGGTTAGGATGGGGTTAATTAACTTTACCCCGTATATAACCACAGATGGTTGCCAACCAGTTCTAGCCAATCTGGAGTTGTTGGAGCTGAAGTTAGTGGCCACGTGGCCACCTCGATATGGTTACGATTGGAGGTAGTGGCCACGCGGTTGATCATAACAATCATATCCACGTTCAAAGATTTGGGATCAGCCGGAGATTCGCTTTCAAGCTTCTTCTTCGGGAAGGGCTGGTATTGAATCGACGGACTATCTTCGGTCTTATCTTCTATAAAATAAGCCGAAGACACCTCTGTCATTTGCATTGGTGTCCTTCCCTTCAAAGTGGGTTGTGAAATGAAGCCGATGTTGTCTTTGAATCAGTATTCTTCGGGTTGATCCTTTTCGGCTGATGTACAGAAGATTGGTCGGGAGCTGGTGGTAGTAGTCTTCGGGACTAATGCCTTCAGCTAGGCCAAAGACTGGCCCCATATGATTCCTTCCAAGTGCTCCGGTTTAGATGCCTGGTTCAGAAGGAGTTTGGCGAGCGGTTGAGCCGATAATTAGTCTGTGTTGCATTGACATATCATAACAGTTCTTGTAATCAGTAGGAAGAAAACTGACATATCTAGGGCCACCAACTTGCCTTCCCACTACCTTCCCACTGGTTTATTGGTAGATCTTGGTGCTGTTCTTGATCATCTGACATATCTGCTTTGACAGCTTGAAGCTCAGTGGTTATCCTCTATGACCTTAACATGTGAGTTGTTGAGGTGGGTGCTGGCTGGCAATTGTGGGCCGCCCGCGCACCCCCTTCTTCCTCTCAATCCTCCCCTCCACGACCGTGGCCCAGCTGAGCCTTGCCTATAGGGTCCCTCTTTTGCCCCCTTCTCCACCCCCAAAAAGTCATCCATCAAAACCTCTGGCAACCTCCTCACCCTCTCCGTCCTCTCATCCAGCCCCTTGCCGGATCCTTTTTAATATCTATTTTATTTTGATTTATGATTTTTATTCCAACTGAAACCAAGGACAATTTGCAACTTTATAAAACTAGGATAATCATATGATAGCATTCTATTAATGAAGATGGATGGAAAGGCCATATTAAAATAGTTCAGCAACTTGAAGGATTTAATTGAGATTCTTTAAAATAGAGTATAAGTAAAATTGAGATAAATTTGAACTTTTTTTTTTCTTAGTAGGGCCTAATCCAAAATCATTTGAGATTTGTGGGCTAGAACGGTATGATCACCAAAATTATATATAGACTAGGCTAAGCTTATACTCATAAATATAGGCCTAACCCAATTTGTAATTCAACTTTTTATAATTATACTAATCTAATTCATGAATTACATGAAATTTTGGATCTAACCATTCAAATAGGTTCTCATTATTTTCTTTCTTTTGATTTTGAAAATATTACATAATGGGTGAGATGCCACCTGCATGAGATAGGATACTTTAATTAAAGATACATTTTTAGTGTTTTCCTAGAATTCAACCTTATTTGGATCGGGATTAGATTAAGGGCATGTTTGGTAACCTTGTTTAAAAATATTATGTAATGGTTAAGATGCCACCCGAGATAAATTTTTAAAGGATGGAATGGGATTTGAATCCATTGAAAGAATTGGGAATGGATTTTGGAGATTGAACTATTTCTATTCTACTTCAAAATTAGAATTAAAATGAAATTCCTTTCAACTAAATAGTTGGAATGGGAGCCATCCATTCCTATTCCCATTCCCACTTCAGGTCCTAAATCCCCCAAACAAACATCCCCTTATTGAGCTGTGGAGCCAAGCCCACTTCCAGAGAAGCCCAGAAGCCTAGAATGAAGCAAAAAAAAAGGATTTTGGCCTGCTAGACCAGGCCTGGCCTAGACCCACATGCGCGGCCTAGGCACACGGGCACGTGGCCCAGGCCCCCACGCGAGCACGCATGTGGTGGGCTCAACCCAGCTCCAGGCGGTCGCATATAGAGGTGGTTTCCCAGCCATTTCGCATGACTCACGTGTGGTCCACAGTGCGTGCACGATTGGATGGATGAGGTTGATTTCAATGAAGATCAAGCTTGATCAAGGGTTTTGATTCAGATCTTGACGTGATCTGAGACGTTGATCTCAGATCTGACAGCTTGGAAGGGTTCTGATTATTTTTGGGCTTCTGAGACATGTTTTGACATAGTTTTGGAATGGTTTTTCATCCTCTTCTCAACAGGGACAATAGAAAACAACAGAGAGGAAGAAAAGAGAGCCATGGAGAGGTTTTTGCAACCCAGAAGAGTGGTCCAAGGGTTTTACAAGAGAGAATACAAGGAGAAGAGAGAGAGGCAGAGGGAGGGCAAAGGTTTCTCCTGTATTATTTTGTTCTTTCTTCTATCTTCTAATTAGGTTGGGGTTTGCATCCAAAAATGATTCTTTGTTGTAATAACATCCTATATCTCTTCCTTCATACTGGAGATTTGATCCTGTACGGTCGTGGACATAGGAGCAAGAGGCTCCGAACCACGTAATCTCTATGTGTTGCTTGTGCTTGTATTTTTATTTATTTTTCAGGCTTTCTTTTTCATTTCTTCTGCAAACTTTTTTGGCATCCCACTACGCACCACATACTAACAACTGGTATCAGAGCACCGAGTTCGAGTAGGAGCGATGGCAAGAGATGAAGAAAAAGTCAAGATCGACAGGTTTGATGGAAAAGACTTAGGATTCTAGAAGATGCAGATCGAGGATTATCTATACTGGAAGAAGCTTCACCTATCATTGCTGGGGAAGAAACCCATCGAGATATCACAAGTAGACTGGGATTTGCTAGATCGCTAGGCTTTGGGAGTTATCCATTTGATGTTGGCCAGGAATGTTGCATTCAATATCCTGGAGGAGAAGACGATAGCTAGATTGATGCAAGCATTATCCAACGTGTACAAGAAACCTTCGGCCTCCAACAAGGTTTATCTCTTGCATCATCTGTTTAACTTGAAGATGAGCGAAGGTGTGTCCGTAATCGATCACATCAATAAATTTAATTTGATCACTAGTTAGTTGAGTTCATTTGACATAAGCTTCGAAGATGAAGTCCATGCCCTAATCCTGTTATCCTCTTTGCCTGAGAGCTAGGGTGCAACTGTGACAGCGGTAAGCAATTCGTGCAGCTCGAGCAAGCTGAAATTTGAAGAGGTCTAGAACCTGATTCTTAGTGAAGACATCAGGAGAAAAGAAATCAAAGGGAGCTCTAGTTCTGCCTTGGTGACTCAAGAAGGCAGAAGAAGAACTACATAGCACAGCGAAGGCCGTTGGAGATCCAAGTCCAAGCAGAAGAGCCAGTCAAAATCGAAGGGTGATGGCTGTTGGCACTACAGCAAGAAGGGGCACATTAGAAAGAACTACTGGGCAAGGAAGGACAAGGGACAAAACAAAGAGTCAATCAATGCTGCAACCGAGATAATTGAAGATACATTGGTTTTCAGCATGGACGGTCTGATGGAGTCTTGGATTCTTGACTTTGGATCTTCGTTTCACTCTACCGTACAAAAGGAGTCTATGTGCAACTACATTGCTGGAGACTTCGAAAAGGTCTATCTTGTAGATAAAGTGCCTTTGGATATTGTGAGAAAGGGTGATGTACACATCAAGATGCCAGATCAATCAGTTTGGAAGTTCAAGAATGTCAAACATGTTCCAAGATTGAAGAGAAACCTAATATCAGTCGGGCAACTGGACTCAGAGGGGTGCATTACAACTTTCATTGGTGGCTCTTGAAAGATCACCAAAAGTACGATGGTGATAGCACAAGGAAGCAAGTTGGATATACTAGATATGACTAGTAACACCAGAGATACAGTGGCACTAGCATAGGCAGACTTGAAGTTATGGCACTAAAGGCCAGGTCACATGAGCGAGAAAGGAATGCAAGTATTGCTGAAGAAGGACAAGATATCGGGTTTGAAGACGACAGATATTAGTTTCTATGAGAATTGTGTTATTTGGAAGCAGAAGAGAGTTAGCTTCTCCAAGATTAGCAGGGCACCAAGATCAAGAAAGCTAGAGCTTGTGCACACCGACGTGTGGGGTTCCTCCCCGGTTGTATCCTTTGGAGCTTCACGATACTATGTGACCTTCATCGACGACTCCACAAAAAAGGTATGGATTTATTTTTTACAGAATAAATCTGATATATTTGACACTTTCAGGAAATGAAAAAGCCTGGTAGAGAATGAGTCTGGACAGAAAATAAAGTACTTGAGATCGAACAATGGAGGCGAGTACGATAGCACCGAGTTCAGGAAGTTTTGCGCAGCTAATAGGATCAAGATGGAGAAGATAATTCCAAGTACGCCATAACAGAACAGGATAGCTGAGCACATGAACAAGATCTTAAACGATAGAACCAGGAGCATGAGGCTCCATGCTAGATTGCCCATAATATTTTGGGTTGACGTAGTTAGCACTGCTGCCTATCTTATCAACAGGAGTCCCTCAGTCCCCCTTGAGTACAAGCTACTAGAAGAAGAATGGACATGTAAGTCAACAAGCTTATCTCACCTGAAGGTCTTCAATTGTGTCTCCTATGTACATGTTAATGCAGAGAAGAGAGACAAGCTCGATGCAAAGTCAGAGAGGTACTTCTTCATTGGTATGGCACTGATAAGTTCGGTTAAAAGCTCTGGAGTGAGAAGGACAAGAAGATCATCAAGAGGAAAGATGTGGTGTTCAATGAAAGAAGCCTGTACAAGGACTAGAGTCTTCCAAACAGAGCTGGACAAGCAGACAAGGAGAAAGAACAAGTAGAGTTGGAAGAGATTACAGAGGAGGACATTATCGAGGGAGCAAGAGATCCTGAACCTGAGCCAGAGACATCTTAGTTGAGAAGATCTACAAGGATCCCGAAACCACATATAAGGTATTCACCCTCGTTGCATTACCTGTTGTTGATAGATGGAGGGGAGCTCCAGTGCTTTGATGAAGCCATGGAGAGCAAAGATTCGATCAAGTGGGAGCTGGCGATGAAGGACGAGATGCAGTCCTTGATAAAGACAAGACATGGCAACTTAGCACACTACTGGAAGGAAAGAAAGAACTGTACAACAAGTGGGTCTACAAGATCAAGGAAGAGCACAATGGTAGCAAGAGGTACAAGGCAAAGTTAGTTATGAAAGGCTTCCAACAAAAAGAAGATCTAGGTGGTGATGCCGACACTGGGGGGACCATGACAAGATACGTGTACACCATTGGTGGGATAGCGGTGAGCTGGGTCTCACAGTTGCAGAAGATCGTGACTCTTTCTACCATCGAGAACGATATGCTGACAAAGATGGTCACTGTAGAGAAATTGGGGCCATGCATGGCCTTAATTGGCCTCCGGAGCTAGTTGATTGAAGGCGATGCACAGGATATTAATCTATTTTTATTTTTCTTTGGAAGTTTGCTTTTGATGTTTCAGGTGGATGCATGATTGAGTGTCTTGGCTCCAAGTGAGAGAATTATTGAGCTGTGGAGCCAAGCCCACTTCCAAAGAAGCCCAAAAGCCCTGAAGGAAGCAAAAAAAAAGGATTTTGGCCTGCCAGATTGGGCCTGGCCCAGACCCATGCGAGCGGCCCAGGCCCACACACGGGCGCGCGCGTGTGTAGGCTCAACCCACCTCCAGGCGATCGTGCACAGAGGTGGTTTCCCAACCGTTTCGCGCGTCTTACGCACGATCCATGGCACGTGCACGATCAGGACCATCCGATCACCTGATCGGATGACTGAGGTTGATTTCGATGCAGATCAAGCTTGATCAAGGGTTTTTTATTCGGATTTTGATATGATCTGAGGCGTTGATCTCAGATCTGACAGCCTAGAAGGGTTCTGATTGTTTTTGGGCTTCTAAGACGTGTTTTGACATGATTTTGGACTGGTTTTTCATCCTCTTCTTAACAATGACAACAGAGAACAACATAGAGGAAGAAAAGAGAGCCACGGAGAGATTTTTGCAACCCAGAAAAGTGGTCCAAGGGTTTTTCAAGTGAGAAAATAAGGGGAAGAGAGAGAGGGAGGTAGAGGGAGGGAAAGAATTTCTTCTATATTATTTTGTTCTTTCTTCTTTCTTCTTATTGGGCTGGGATTTGTATGCAGAAAGGGTTCTTTATTGTAATAACTTCCTATATCTTTTCCTTCATAGTGGAGATTTGATCCTGTGCGGCCGTGGACGTAGGAGCAAGAGGCTCCAAACCACGTAATCCTTGTATATTGCTTGTGCTTGTATTTTTATTTATTTTTCAGGCTTTTTTTTTTCGTTTCTTCTGCAAACTTTTTCGGCATCCCACTACGCATCACATCCTAGCACCCCTAACCTTTATTAGAAAAACAAAGGGATATTTTGAATTTAGATTAGTATAAATAGTTTGGACATTGGTTAAAGATTGAATAATATAAAGTTATTTAGCTAACCGTTCAAACAGCATAGAAGTTAATAAACTTATTCATTAATGGGTGAAAGGATACTTAACAAGATTAAAATTATTTAAGAAGAGAATAAATTAATTTTGACCACTTAAAACTCTCCCTCTTTCTTAATATTTTCACTTTTTTAACAACTTTATTCTATTAAATATAGATACACCAAGTAGATAGCAATTTTTTTTTTTTAATTGAAAGATAGCGAATAAAGTTATTCTTTGGCTAGCTGGTTAGAGTATGAATATAGAATACCAATTATTAAAGTTATTCAATATGTGGTTAATTATTTAGCATCCAAATATAGCCTATGAACACTACATTAACCACATTTGAGGGTAATGTCAACTCCTTCCTATCTTTGAAAAAATGACATCGCATGAATCTGAAATGATAACTAACCTCTGTTTTTTTTTTTTAATTCTCAAGGCGAGATTTAAATAGAAGTTGAAAAATGATTGATTAGTTAAAAGGATATTTTTAGTGTATTTTTATATAATTTATCAATTCAATAATTCATGAAATTATAAATTAATAAAAATTTGTTGATAATTTAAGATCTACCTATCATTATATAGATTCAAATGCTTAGAGATGTACCCTTCAAGGCCCCGTTTATATGGAAACCTAAAATGTTTGCCATTATAAAGTTATGATATTCATCAATCAAAATCTTAGCGAGACTCTGACACTATTATATACCATATAATGTCAAGTAGCTCGCAAACAAATTAAGTACCGATGCTAACTTTTCTTTCTTTCTTTCTTTCTTTCTTTTTTTCGCACAGTTTTGGATCCATGAGGATCAATAACTTTTTAAAAAATCGCGCTTTAATACAATGCGTGCCCGAGCTTGTCCTACTGCATTTATCTCATCATCATCCATTTCATTGGAAAGTACGTTACAATATCCCACATACTCGAGCAATTGATGCCGGCAACGATCCTCTCCTCTCTAAAATACCGGACCGTTTCTTCAAACCGCTACAAATTGGTTTTGAACTTTTCACCCTCTCTGGACCTGGCTGAACCGACGGTGACAGAATGATGATTCCACAATTTTGAAATTCAAATTTAAAATTTTAAAATATATATAACTTTTTTATCAAAAAATTTAAATTTCAAATATTAATGAAATGTTAGGAGGAATTTTCAATTTGAAATTTAAATTTTAAATGTTCCCGGAATGTTAAAAGCTTCTACCCTTTCTTTTTTGTACCTTTTTTTATATAATAAATTTGATTGAGTTTTCCCTCCTTTATCATCAAAAAAAAAAAAAAAAATCAATTACCTAACCATTATTGGATGGTAATATTTTTTTTCTCCTTTTGTAGATTCATTTAAAGTTCACAATTTCCTTCACAGGACATGAACAGATTATTTAAGTAAAACCATGCTTATCCCCCTGAGCGCATCCACGAATTTGGAGGGATCTAATGATAACAGCAACCCGAGAAAACAAGCATACAGTTGTCTAGCTAAGCAAATGCTTGGTAAAAGAGTGCACTTCAATCCACCAAGTTCAATAGAGGTTCCCAGTTTGATCACAGCAGTGTTAATTTTCAATTAAAGACAAACAGTGGACTACAAATAAATCATAAAGGTCCTTTTAATAAATTCCATGGGCAAAACCTACAAACTTGTACCATACCAAGACTAAACCAGAGGGAACTGACAAACTATCCATAGAACAGAAACCACCATGGTTATACTATGAAGTATACTACTAGCTATAAAGTTTTCTACTTTAATATATCTGCCATCAATCTATCTATAGAACTGAAACCATGACTAGAAACAAGAGGAAGCTGGCAGTTTCTCCACCGAAGACCACAAAAGTTGTATAGAGTAATTACAATTTATGTATTTGCCATCAGTTACCACCCGCTTGCCTTTTCCAAGAGCCCTCCACAATCAGCTCATCAACTTCCCAATCTTCATAGCTGCCAGTATCACAAAATGTTTTGATACTATTCATGATGATAAGTTGTCCCTTGATTTCACTGACAGAAAAATAAGTAGAAAACATTCATACCTTCCATCAGGTAAGTACCGGCAAAAAGTGAAAGGAATCTTCTGTTCCCTAAGCTCCTTCATTGCGGTCTGGAAAAAAAAAAGCAGAATAAAATGGATAGGCAACCACAAACTTGTACAGTACCCAAAGATATAAGAGAATATTCCTAGTTACCATGGTAAACAAAAAATAAAAAAAAGTTTGTTACCAGATCAGAAAAGAGCGTTCATTAATAAAGCAAGCAAACACTGTTAATTTGCACTATACTATTCCATAACCAGGGATCATGGTACTTCTAAGACAGGGTTGTTAGCTTGCGATCACTAAGGTATGGCTGGTTGCATGTTAAAATAGAACATGAATGTAATCACCTATTGGGGCATTATAAGTTAGGAGTCAGATGAATGAATTAAAAACTATTAATAGATTTATAATAGTCCAAACAATCATCTCCATGATATTTCTAGACATTTAGAATCTAAAAGACTGGCAGGAAAGATCTTCCAGCCAACAAGTAATTTTATTTTCGCTAACAGTTCACATGATAGGTGCAACAATTTTTTTTTTTTTCCTTTGGTACATAGGTGCAATGATTGGGAGATACCATATCATAAGACCTAAAACCACATATCCATAAATGGTTGCCCTGTGGAACTTTAGTAATTCTCTATACCTTGATAAGAGATCCACAAAGCAATTAGTGATAAAATTGCCACTCAGGAATCTGATCCACAGTATGGCGCTGTACAACTTGACACTAATGCAGCCTTAAACTTGCCATTTGGGAATAACTTTGGGAAACTTTGTCATGCAAACTAGCATTCCTGAGGAAAAGCTTTCACCAAACAATCCAATTCACTCTTTCTTAAATCAAAGAAATGCACTAGTAAGAAAACTTGCACCTGAAGATATTCAGAAACCACTAGAGTACCAAAAGAAGGGCAAAAATGTCGGAATAACTTGCAACCAATTTGCGAGTGTCCTCCAACGTGTTTAACACATGTTTTTCAGCACCTATTTCCTTTCCTGAAACCTCCTTTACTCATTATAGTTTCGCGTATCATCTACCATCTACCAATTAGCAACTTTTTTTTGTTTTTTAAGAGAGGAGGAATTCCACCCCTAATGCACTGGGTTTGCAAATAAGGCCCAGCCAATGTTGCCTTGCCCCAAAAGATGAGGCAGCTGGTGTGAGCAAGCATAAAAGGTTGATTATGATGACAATAGGTACCAAAACCATCAATTTTTAAAGATGTGATCATGCAAAAAAATTATAATTATGTTGGAATATATCTATATATGTGTGCTGCTGCTCATCCAAGGGGCTTACCTCCCAGTGGATCAGTCTCCCCCTCCAGCTTGAGCATCACAGGAGCATTCATGATGTTCAATCAAGTTCAAATGGCACAACAAATTTAATACCATGATATTCAGTGGATACATATTTAGATCAAGGATTACTGAACCAGTACCAAGATCCGTACCGGCCAACAATTGGTATGGTATGGTACTGTACCATACCATACTATACCGATAGATGTACCAGGCTTGGTGAATTGAAAAAAAAAATTATCTTCCCCCTTTCAAGTAAGGATCATTGAACCGGATCTGAACCAGACCCGAACCGAGCTGAATTGAGCTCAAACCGGACTGAATCGGGCCGTACCAGTCCAAACCAATCCGTACCATACAGAACCAATCCATACTAGTCCGATTCAGGTTAATTTTTATGGTTCGGGTCCCAAACCATTTTCTAGAACTGAACCATAGCGGTTCTTGGCCGGTACGGAATAGTATGCCCCGAACCGGACGGTTCAGGACGATACCGAACACCCTGATTTAGATGTTATTGCACAAGTGTGGGTGACAAACATAATCTAAAAAGCACATATACCCAAGATTCTTGCACGCTCATACTTGGTCATGTACTTCAAAGTTTTCCGAGGATGTTCCACTGGTGCTTGCTGCTCCTTTTCCTCAGCTTCTGTGCCAATAAAAATATCAGGAATTTCTCCATTGTTATTATCTGCATCCTCCTCCTCTGCCCCTTCGTGCACAATTACCAGCCAACATCTTCACTTATTTGAACTCAACATAAGTGAGAATCTTTATTTAGTGTCTTTTCCAATATATGCATACCTCAATCTCAGGCTCTGGTGGGTCATCCTCGTATCTGCAGAAGCCATGTTACTAAATCAGTGCGACAGAATGCCCAAACATCACAGAATAGAAGAATTACTTAGCTGTGATGATTGCTAAATTTATCCATTTGCAGCAAGAGACACCTAAATGGTATACTGAAATGAAATCCATACCACACTGTTGGAAGCAAGGTTTTCCGAACCGTGCCGAACAGGCCGGTTCGGGGCATACCGAACCGGACCGGTGGCCGGCCGGCACGGTTCGGCCATATAAATCGGCACAGCCCCATTTAAAAAACAATAATAATAATAATAATAACTTACCGCACCGAATCGGTGCGAACCGGACCCGAACCGGTCGAAACAGGCCCGAACCGGTCGATTCGGCCCGATTCGGCTCGGTACGGCTTGGAAAGAGGGGGGGCAAGTTTTTTTGGAATTGTCACATGGCAACCGTAGCCATGTGACGTTTTGTCGGGGGGAAGGGGGGGGGGGGAAGATTAAAAGGAAAGGCACAAAGAGCTTATGAGCTCTCTGCGCCCTCTACTGCAACGCATTAAGCTCTCTGTGCCCTCTACTGCAGCGCACCGTGGAAGGAAAAACGCTGAAAAAAAAAATTCGTTGATCAATTTCAACCCAATTCAACCTGCAAAAATCGAAATGGTAGGTAGAATCAAGGAACGTGTACCTTTCTTTTTCCGTATTTTCGTTTTTCGTATCGTTAATTTTTGTTAAAATCTGTACAAAATAGAAAATTAAGAAGAAATGCTGTCAAAATTTATTTGTTGAGAATAATTTTAAAGTATGTGGTAGATTTAGGATAGATCTACACAATGATACTAAAATCTTATTTTTTTGTTAAGTATATATTTTTTTAAATAAAAAATTAATTTTAGATTAATAAATTAATTTAAAAAATAATTAGAAAAAAAAACTGTAATTATTAATCGAGGGCTTGTAAGCTACTCTCACTATAAATTTCATGCCGATTTATTCAAGTTTTGTGCATCTCATGAATAGTGCCCGTAGGTCTTAAATTGAAAAAAAATTGACTTTTAATGCATTTCTAGGATCTTAAAAAAATATATGTAGCATATATGATGGAATCCTACATGAATCTAAAATTTAAAATTTTATTTATTTTTCTTTATTTTTTGAATTTTTTAAATAAAAAAATTAAAAAAATAAATTAAATTTTAAAAATTAGGTTAATAAAGTATTAATTAATAAAGATTATTATTGACCTTATATGTAATTTAAATATTCAGGTATGGATCCATCAAGAAGGAAGAAGGATCCGGAGCGGGATATTGGCTGGTCACATAGAGAGATGCTCTCGGGTCGGCATCACTGGAGGTGTAAATGGTACAATACCGAATTCAAATGTGGGGGGTAACAAGGTTGAAGCAGCACTTGGCTGGCAGCTATTCTAATATATCTGCATGCCAACAGTGTCCACAGGAGATCCGTCAGTTGATGAAGAAACACTTTGCTGATTTTAAAACTAGGAAGGAAAGAACAACAAAGAAGAAGGCAGAGGTGGATCGCAGAGCCGCAAAACCACCTTCTTATCACTCCAAGGAGTCAGAGGAAGCATCTATTCTTTCTTATGAGGAGGCACAGATGAAGGCTGCTATTCAGACGAGCTTGTATGAGCAGAGACAGCAGGAGGAGGCAGTCAGGCATAGACAGCGATTCGGACCATCAGCTTTTGACTTAGGATCGAGATCCGCTTCTGCTAATGCTCCAGGAGAGTCTGAGACAGTTTAGGAGGACCTCCTCAGTCAGAGAGCCCGTCAGGAGAGGCACAGGACGTATTGCATCTATGTTGAGAGCATTTGACAGTAGGAGGAAGTCTTACAGGCCCAGGGACATTCCAGAGGGAGCCACTATCCATGATGTCGATCCACATGCATTTTTCGGTAGAGATTCCAAGCAACAGAGGATTGACACAATGCTGAAAAAGGATAAGAAGAAGGACATGTGGCGGGCCATCTCCTCCTTGTTTCATTTCAGTCGTATCCCAGCCCATGCAGCAAACAATCCATATTATCGCTCTGCTATTTCATCTATACAGACTGCTGGTACAGGTATAGATCCTCCAGCATCGAGGGATATCTATGGTCATCTTCTGGATAGCAAAAAGGAGCTAGAAGGATGGATATCCTCATAGCAGAGCAAGTGGCCTGTATATGGATTGACGGTGATGTGTGATGGTTGGACTGGTCCTACTAGACAAAGCATCATCAATTTTTTAACTTATTATGATGGGAAGACTTTTTCATAAGTCTATTGATGCTTCAGATCAGGTGCACGATGCTAGTTATATCCTCAGATTGATGGAGGTGATTGATCAGGTGGGAGAGCATAATGTCGTGCAGGTCATCACTGATAATGGACCACAGTACAGGGCCGCAAGGTAAATCTTGATGGAGCGGCGGCCGCATATTTTCTGGACCCCTTGTGCTGCACATTGTATAGACCTCATGTTGATGGATATTGGTAAAATTCGCAGGGTGCAGAAGATTGTTGAGCTAGCATAGTCTATCACCAGATTTATATATAACCATACATGGATCTTATCATTGATGAGGAGCTTTACAGGGGAGAAATATTGAGACCGGGGGTCACACGGTTTGCAACTAATTATATTGTACTTGATAGTCTTCTTGGCAAGAAAGCAGAGCTGCGTCAGATGTTTGTCAGTCAGGACTGGCAGTAGAGCAGATATGCCAGGGCAAATACTGAGAGAAGCAATGTGGAGAATTTAGTGACGAGACAGACATTCTGGCAGCGGGCTGAGAGGGTAGTGGAGGCTATCAAGCCTCTATATGAAGTATTTCGTGCCGTGGACTCCGAGAGGTATGCTCAGATGGGCTTCTTATATTTCATGATGCAAAGGGCAAAGGAAAAGATCCAGGAGGCAGATCCATCACATGCATATGAGTATATCCGGATCATTGATGGACGGTGGAGTTATCAAATGAGTTCGGATTTGCATCTAACAGGTACGTAGTATTTTATAAAGTCCCTAAAAATTAAGTTTCAATTAGATTCATACAAATACGCTTGACTGATTCTTAAAATATATGTGCAGCTTACTATCTAAATCCAAGATTTCAGTACTCCGTACCGGACATTGCCATGGATGAGGATCTTACGTCTGCCCTGCGCAATGTTATATATAAGATGGAGCCCGATCCAGATATCACTGCTATGTGCCTTGAAGAAGTTAGGTTGAAATTATTGAATGATTTTTAAGAGCATTAATTTCAATAAGCTAACAATTTTTTTTCTGGCAGACGAAATTTTTTAGGGAGGGCACAGATTCATTTGGATCCACTGTAGTAGTCAGAAGTAAATCAAAGATGAATCCTGGTAGGTACTACTAAGGAGTAAGTCTAATATTATATCAGGATTAGATTTTTTATTTCGGCAAATCTAAAATTCTAAATGATGTAATGTCTTTTGCAGCTGAATAGTGAGTGCATTTTGGTGGATCAGCTAAAAATTTGAAGGTTCTTGCAGTGAAGATCCTCTTCCAGATGGTGTCCTCCAGTAGATGTGAGCGCAACTGGTCTATATTTGGTCTTATCCACTCCAAGTAGAGGAACCGTCTGAAACAGAAACGTCTCAACGATCTTGTATATGTACACTATAATTTAAGGTTGAGGCTAAAATGTATTCAGGAAGAAGTAGAATTGAAATATCCAGATCCCACTGCAAGTTCATATGTTGATGAGGATGAAGATCCAATGATTGGGTAGGTCATGGGTCAGCAGCAGACGCCAGAGCTTGATGAGCCAGGATCATCTCCTCGACCAGCCAGTTTTGTAGCTAGTGAGGCTAGGTGGATACTGGACAATGGGCAATAAGTCATATTCCTCACAGGGCTCCAGCAAATACAGCACATCGTCCGTCTGCATCATCTAGTAAACCTGGAGACAAAGGAAAAGGAAAGGCAGTTGCACCTCCATCAGAGCACTCAGTCCACTCAGATTCAGATACCAGAGACAGTGATGCTAGTGCTTTAGATAGTGGAGGATCTAGTGTTCAGGGAGGGACAGGAGACAAGAGTCGTAGCCACCTAGTCCTATTCGATTCACTGGAGAGTCGCAGTTTTGCCATGCCACGCAGGATACAGATCATGGAGTACCATCTGATAGACCCCGTGCCCGTGGTGATACAATTCCATATAGGCGACGGGCTCCGCGTAGTCGTTCGGGACACGATACAGCTGCAGATCTTGCACGTGGAGTAGGATCCATGGATATATCTGGATCATCCTCATATTCAGGATCCTCTTATCCGCAGCTACCGACAGCTACCGACAGCTTCTGGTCCATATGATTCATATGGTGCATCCGATATGTCAGCATCCAGTGGTTATTATCCCGGAGCATCTTATGCATCTGATTTTGTTGCTGGTATATTTGGATTCTCCCCTGCACTGCCATATCATCAGTCTCTGGACAGCTCTCAGAGTCGGGACATCAGAGAGGGATCTGCGATTAGTTATGACCCATCACGCATACCTCCTGGGATGAGCTTAGAGGAGTATCATGCTGTCTGGCAAGAGGGATATGCCGAATTTCCTACAGAGTACATACATTATCCCTATATTTATGGACATCGTCACTCTACCAGATTCTAGACATTGATATGTAATTATATGTTTATGCCATATTTTACTTTCATTAATTGCTGATAATCTTAGTTTAATTATCAATTTTTTATTTCAATTGAAAATAGTCCTAAATATTAGTATTTAGTCCTAAACCTTAAAGCGGTACGCCATCCTAAATCCTAAACCCTAAATCCTAAACCCTTAAAAAATAAACCCTAAACCCTAAACCCTTAAAAAATAAAATAAAAACCTTAAAATTATAAAAAAACAAAAAAAAAATCAAAAAAAAAAATTTTGGGCGTACCGGTTTGAACCGATACGCCCCGCCGTACCGTGTCGGCATGGTACGGTTCGGTACCGTACCGGTACTGGCCGGCCACCGATACGGCATCCGGTATCGGTACGCCGAACCTTGGTTGGAAGTCAAATAACAATGAATATTAACAAAATGGAACTGATGAATTAAAGATACCATTTTAGGTCAATGATGTCAAGCAATGGATATTTAACTTCAACATCATGGAGAACTACTCAACCAGAGGTGATCTAATGGCTTAATGGTCATGCCCAAATCTTCTTTCTAGTAGTTGTAAAGAAACCACAACTATAAAGCATCAGATGCTCCAAATAAAATATTCTCTTTGTTTGGGCTTATGTATTCAATCCTGCAAAAAATTTCATGCTTTCTGAATTCTATGTAAGGTGAAGAGAGTGCATCAAGTCTTCAACAAAAACAACCACATCTTAATTCCCAGCTTGAGATTATAGTGAATAAGAGAACAGGCTGATCTTAAGCCGACTGCATACATATAAATTAACTTATGTTAATCACTGAGATTGATACCACCATGCTTCAGCTTTGCCACAATTTCATGATCTTTCATTTTCCATGAAAGATGCTAAACAGTCTATTTTAATCAAAATGTGGTTTCACAGAGAGATTGTAAAATTATCCAAAAGACTGATGGATGCTGCTTTTCACATCGATCAAAGCCTTGAAGAAATTCAGAAATTTATTCAACAAGAAAAACTGAGGTTTGCAACTATTTGAAATAAATCCAGGTGTCACCAAACATTAGAAGAAAATCCCAATACACCAACAAAAACTTGTATGCCGAGGGCAAATGCTTCGAGCACCTAGACCAGAATGATTCCAGCTCCCAGCTCCCAGTCATGATGCTAGTGAGAACCAAAATATCTTGAAAGAATCTCTACATATACAATGCTTGGTGATGTCTCAATTGACAAAGCAAGTTATAAACCCTAAGATTTTGGCCATCTCGGGATGTGGACAAGACCAAGATAGACTATCACCTTAGTTTCCCTCAGCTGGGATGGAAACTCAAGCCAAAAATTGAAAGACTCATATATTCCAGGCTGTCGGCCAGAATTTTAGGAACTTCTGACATGCCAACATCACATCAACTATAGTAGATTAGAAATTAATTACCATATTAAGCCATTAGTTGGTAACTAAAAACTAAAAACAGGTTTAGAAATGCAAATGTGTGATTCAGAAATATCGGCCTATATTTTGATACTGTTATCAGCCAATATTTTGGAGCATAACAATTTGCATCAGCCTATATGATATACAAAGATATCGAATATACCATATCGCTGGATGATGGTACCGGCATAGGCCAATATCTAGGCTGAGATTTAAACCTTGTGACCAAGCAATTCCATGCTCTTTGCTACTCCACTCTTATCCAACCATTAATGTAACATCCGATAGAAGAGAATCCAGACACAAGAATCAGATTTTGACATGTATCTGACAGTCTGACTTGGAATGATAAAAGAAAGCAGATACGGGGTCACATAAGAAAATGTTTAACTAGATTGTATATGATTTTATATTTATTAAGGCCATCCAATACAGATGTTCCACAACCAATCCTCCCAATCAGCTTAAGCATTGAAAAATGACATTTCAAAAGTTACTTTATGCCTATATTTTCAGCCCATCTCTAGAAACAAAAGCTCACTTCTAAAATCACTATGAGGGTCAAACTCATTGTTGGAAGTTTGACTCTCCACCAGTCTTCAGATGTGCAACTAAAGAGTTTGATACACATCCATGTGCATGATGGACATCTGATTTCCATGCACATCCCAAGATGGATTGTTGGAGTTGGAGGTAAATGTCTAGGTAACAAATAAGAAATTAAAGTGGGTTAAAGGTCAGGAAATGAAATCATTCCCTCTCCCAAGATAAGAAACTCTCTCGTAAAAGAAAGAACAAACTACATCACAAAAGAGAAATTCTTTGTACACCGGGGGTGTAGTAAATCCAATGCGGTGCGCACCACACATCCCGATCGGTCCTCATTGCGCTCACATGGCACAATGGGATTTCCATCCTTTCAGCATCAAATCAGGTGTATGAAGCAATGGAAAATAGAGGCACATGTGGGTTGTCAAATTTGACCAGAATTTAATGGATTCCAAATCGAAATTTCAAAAATCTCAGGATGAAAATACCCTTTCCCTCCAAAATGAGCCCTTTTTTCCATTCCCTGCTCGTGCCAAAACAGTACTCCCATTCCTCTTGTCTGAGCGCCCGACATCCAAACTCTTCTATTTCCTTACCGTTACTCCATATTTGAGATTGTTAGTAGCAGCTTCTTTACATAAATTGCGGCGAAACAACATATCAGAGCTATCAGGAAGTTAAAAAACCCTCTAATATTCCTCTTTTGTTATGCAGTTTCTTTTTTACAATACCCTCTTAGATTGTTAAACAAAGTTAATGCATTTTGTAGGTTCACCGTGACATAAATGCTCCCCGAAGCAATCTTTTTTCTGATCTTATGATACCTGGTGTCCAACTTATGACATCCCGTGCCTAAACCAAGCCTTCTCACCGGCATATGATATCCCGTGGCCCGATTACGATGTCTGCTAGCCAGCTTATGACATCTTGTGCCCGAACCGAGCCATTTGAACACATGATGATATCCTGTAGCCTAATTATGACACCTGCTGGCCAACTTATGATATCCTCTTCCCGAACCGAGCCTTTTCACCAGCTTCTGGCGAACTTATAACATATCGTCCCCAGGAAACTCCCCAAATTGAACCTTTTCAACATCTTTTGGCATCCCGTCTCTAAAATAATCTCCGAACTAACCTTTTTCACCTACTTATGGCATACCGTGGCCAACTCATGACACCCCGTGTCCAACTTATGACATCCCCAGCTCCAACTACTCCAGGAACCAACCTTTTTCATAATATTACGATATCCTGCTTCCCAATTATAACACTGCATGGCCAATTGTACAGGCAGTAGCTAGACCACTTGCATGTCGAACAGATCTAATCACAAGGGAGGATTAGGAGTGACATGACCTAGAAGCTCGTAAGCTATTGCTCAGTTCAAACTAAAGAGTCAAGACTAAGAAAAGAACTTTCTCGTGAAGATAGACAATGTTTATTGGGGACAAATGATAGGCTAGATCATCCAAGTCAATGCGATGACTCACCTTCCCGCTTCCCAAAGAAGGTCCATCATCTATGTATCTATTTTAGTTAGGAATTCCGCATAAAGTAAAAAAAACACAAATGATCTTAAATTACATATGACCATATATATACATATTATAATAAAGGAGGATTTTCAATGCGAGATATAAAAACATCTCTCTCCGTGGCACCCATGCTAACTACTCTATGGTTTGGGTCTTTAGTAGGTCTATTGATAGAAATTAATCATTTATTCCCAGATGCCTTGTCATTCCCTTTTTTTTCATTCTAGTTATTAATATGCGAAGAAATGAAGAAAATTAGGGATACGATTCTACGTGACATGACTAAAATTTCACCCCTTCCAGTGGCCAACTTATGATGCACCGTGGCTAATTTATGACACCCCATGTTCAGCTTATGACATCTCCATCCTAATTACTCTAGGAACTAATTTTTTCACAATGTTATGATATCCTATGGCCCGATTATTACATCTCGTGTCCAACTTATGACATCCGTTGCCTCAACTATTCCAGGAACCAACCTTTTTCACAATATTATGACATCCGATGGCCCAATTATGACACCCCATGACCGACTTATGACATCCCCTCCCCAAAATACTTCCCGAACCAACCTTTTTCACTTATGACATCCCGTGGCTAGCTTATAACACCCCATGTCCATCTTATGACATATGCCATCCAAAATACTCTCCGAACCATACCTTCTCACGATCCTATGACATCATGCGGCCCAATTATGATACCCCGTGTCCATCTTATGACATCCCCCAGCCAAACTACTCCAAGAGCTAACTTTTTACCACCTTATAACATTCTACGGCCTGAATATGACACCTCATATCCACCTTATGACATCCCCCACCAAAAATAATCCACGAACCAACCTTTTTCACAACCTTATTACATCGTACAGCCCCATTATGACACCACGTGTCCAGCTTATCACATCTCCTGTTCAAACTACTATAGGAAGCAAACTTTTTCACGCACGCATGATATCCCATGGCTTAATTATGACATCCCATGGTCGACTAATAACATCTCGTCCCTAAAATTTCGCCCGAACCAATCTTTTTCAGCTACTCATGACATCCCGTGGCACGATTATGACATCCTGCAGCCCAATTATGACACCCCGTAGCCCACTTGCAACATCCCGTCCCCAGAGTACTACCCGAACCAACCTTTTTCACCTATATATGACACCCTGTACTCAACTTATGACACCATGTCTCCACCTTATGGCTTCCCCCATCCAAAATACTAACCCGAACCAACTTATGACATCCTATTGTCAATAATGACATCTTATGATCTATTTTATGACTTTCATTACATTGTTTGTTGATAACAATTCATTTTTACATCTTAAACAGAGCTTGCTGCAAATGATCAATTTGATGAGCCTATAGGTGGTGGTTGTCCTGAGAATCCACCTTGTTCAACTACAAGGCATACAGATAACAATAATGTTGAACCTCTTACTGGAATGGAGTTCGATTCAGCAACTGTTGTATACAATTTCTACAATGGATATGCAAGAAAATCAAATTTTGAAATTACAATCGTGTGCAGTAGATCAAACGACAAAAAGCAATTATGCTTCAAGTATCTAGTATGTTGGCGGCAAGGAAAGTCTTGGAAAAAAGGATATTTCCATGAATCACAGAGATAGGCAAAATTGATTGCAAGGCCTCAATAAAGACCAAACTTAATTCGAAGACTAGTAAGTGGAGATTGGATGAGGTTATTCTAGAGCACAACCACGAACTCTCCATATCAACTATTAGTTATCTACGGTCCCACAAGAGGATCACTATAGCAAAAAAGTAGAGATTAGCAACATGAATACCTCAAATATACCTACAACTCACATTTACTTTGTTATGGTAAGAAGGAAAGGGGATTGAAAGCAATTGGAGTTAAAAAAAAGCATGCTCATAATTTAATCTATTGAAAATGTCAAAGTCAACTGAAAAAGGGATACACGGTCAATGGTATATACTTCGCACAAATGCTAGCTAAAAATACAATTTTTTTCTACACATTGGACTTGAATGGGAATGGGTAGCTTGAGACTGTGTTCTGGATCCATCCAAAGTCAGAATGGCATGCTCTTACTTTGATGATGTATTGACTTTTGACTCTACTTACCTAACAAACACATACCAAATGCCACTCTATCTATTTGTTGGAGTTAACCATCACAGATAGTCCACCTTGCTTGGCTGTGCATTATTACCAGATGAGAGGACCAAAACTTTTAAATGGGTATCCCAGTCATAGCTAGATGCAAATGGTGGTCAAATGTCCAATGCTATAATCATCGACCAAGATAAGGCTATCAAGGCCATTGTCAGGAAGGTGTTTCTCAATATATGTCATCGATTTTGTCTCTAGCACATTTTGAAGAAAGATTCGGAGAAGATAGACTAGATATGCACAGCATATCCTACATATATGATAGAGTTCGATGAGACCATATATGATACTTTTATAATACAAGATTTCAAGAAAAAATGGTCATTGCTCATGGACAAATATGAAGAATGCAAGTATGTGGATTGGTTGCATGATCTTTACGAATACCCTAATAAATGGGTTCTAGTTTACATCAAGGATACATTCTTCGCAAGTATGTTGGATTGATGCATGTTAACTTATTATCATATGTAATATTGCTTTCCTAAGTATAGAATCCTCTCGGAATGTCACAGAATCCCTTCGGCATGTCATGAGTTGGCGAGAAAGGTGATTCCGAAACCTATTTGGATACCAGAATATCATAAAATTTTCTTAGGATGTCATATGATTCCCTCAAGATGTCTTGAGTTGGTGACAAACATGATTCAACCTATTTGAACATCGAGGTATCATATAATTCCCTCGGGATGTTATAAAACCTCCTCTGGATGTTATGAACTGATGACAAAGATGATTTCGAGACCTATATGGATACTGGAATGGCATAGAATTCTCTCAGGATGTCATAGAATCTTCTCGAATGTCATGAGTTGGTAACAAACCTAATTCCAGGACCTATTTGAATACAAGGCTGTCATAATCTCCTCCTGATGTCATAAAATCTCCTTGAGATGACATAAGTTAGTAACAAACTTGATTCCGGGACCTATTTGGATACTAGTGTCAGAATCTTCTCGAAAGGTCATAAAATCCTCCTAGGATGTCATGAATTCATGCAAAATCTGATTCCGGGACCTATTTGAAAATCGGAATGCCATAGAATTCTCTCAGGATGTCATAAAATTTCCTGGAAATGTCATGAGTTCATGCATAACCTAATTCGGGGACCTATTTCGATACCAGGATGTCATAAAATCTCCTCAGGATATGATAAAATGCTGTGATAAAAGAGTTCCAATTTACATCAAGGATACATTCTTTGCAGGTAAGTTGGATTGATAAAATTTTAGTTATTATCATGTAAAATATTGCTTTGCTAATCATTGCATGACATGCCACAACACTTTGAGTTTTCTCTATTTTTGGCATCCTTTATAGGCATCTCTTCCTCCCAGAGGAGAGAGCACTAACCATTTATTCGATCAGTTTGTCAATTTGAAGACTACCTTAAAGAACTTTATCAAGAAGTATGAGGATGTGTTGGAGAAGAGATACAAAGCCAAAAATGAGCAAGGCAATAAGTCATTGCAAACTAATGCTTTCCTCAAGACATCTTTACCTTTCAAGAGGCAAGCAGCAAACATACATACGAGGCACATATCTAGACAATTTCATAATAAGGTCCTTAAAATGGCTACATCAAATGCTAAATTAATAAAAGAAGTTGACAACTATGTTGTTTATTCCGTGATGTCATTTGCTAGAATTGAGGTTAACGGAATTGAGAAAGAAATTGTCAAAAATTGTATTGTTTCGTTATTTATTCACTTGGAGGAAGTGAAATGCCAGTGCCGATCATTTCAGTTCAGGAGATACTTGTACAAGCACACCTTATTGGTTCTCCATTAATGTGAAACTTCTTGTATTCTACATAAATATTTCTTGAAGAAATGATGCAACGACATGAAATACCGATTTGATGATTTTAACTGTGATGTTCAATTTTGTGATAAGAGACTAAGAAGACCAGGCATATCATGCTATAGTTAAATTATGATATTTCATATGATATTTACGATATTATGTTACATATTATTACATCTCTTCCTCATATAAATATGCTTTGTTGAATCATCAGATGATGAAACTTGCAAAGGTTGCCTCCATATCTGAAAATGCCTTTAACTTAGCTATGCCTGATCCAACTCCATTATTTAGATGAGCAGTAGGTAATGATTATTTAGCGCAGCCAGCGTCACAACTTCTTATCTGAGATCCTGACAATATCACTACAAAGGATCGGCCAAGGGAGGAGAATTAAAAGTGGAGTTGAAAAAAATCTAAGACAAAGAAACAAGTGAAGAAGACCTCTAGGGATCCATGTGCCAATGTAAATGGTACAAGGCATGCTAAAAAACAGAGGACGATTCCACATGAAGCAGGGGAGGTAGTCCAACTAACAAGTGAAATCAGTCAACCATCATCTGATCCACTTATGGATGAGTTTGATACTAATGTGGCAGCCAACTAACGCAGAAGATGTAATATTTACGATAAAGATTTTTGGAGAAAATAGTTGATAGAGTGCGAGAAAGAACAAGGAATGTGGGTGGACATGTCACCACATAGGATGTCATAATTATAAACACGGATATCACATAATATAGCCATAAACGGTACAATCTCATAATATAGTGCAACATAAGATAATCAGTCCATACTCATTTTATTCCAACTTTTATTATATTTACATTTTTTCAAATACTCTAATCTGCAAAACTTCACCTAAAAACAAGCATAAAGACAACAAAAAAAAGGCAATGATATTATTCCAACCAAAACACATTATGTCTAACTCATGCATTTTGAAGTGGATACCTATTTGGAGACCGAGATGTCATAAAATCCCCTAATAACATCATAAAATCCCCCTAAGATATTATGAGTTGGTGACAAAGGTGAATCCGGGACCTATATGTATACCGGGTTGTCATAGAATCACCTCTGGATGTCATAAAATTCTCTAGGGATGTCGAGTTGATGACAAAAGTGTTTCGAGAATCCATTTTAATATCGAGTGTTATAGAATCCTCTCAGGATGTCATAACATTCCTCGAAATATCATGAGTTGATGACAAAGGTGATTCTGGAAACTATTTGGATACCAAGATCTTATAGAATCCCCTCAGGATGTCATAATATTTCTTGGGATGTCATAAGTAGGTGCCAAACCTGATTTCGGAATCTATTTTGATAACAAGTGTCAAACAATCCCGTCCGAATGTCATAGAATTCCCTTGGTATGTCATGAGTTGATGTCAAACCAATTTCAAGATCTATTTGGATACAAGGGTGTCATAAAATCACCTCAAAATGCCATAGAATCCCTCAAGATGTCATGAATTAGTGACAAAAGTGATTCCGAAACCTATCTGGATACCTTTAGGATGTCAAAATCCCCTTTAGGATGTCAAAACCTATCTGGATACCTTTAGGATGTCAAAACCTATCTGGATTGGTGACGGTTGATTCCGAGACCTATCTAGATACCAAGATGTCATATAATCATAAAATCCCCTCGAGATGTCATAAGTTGGTGACATAGGTGATTCCGAGACCTATTTGTATACCAGGATGTCATAGAATACTCCCAAGATGTCATAAAATCCCCTTCGAATGTCATGAGTTGGCACCAATCCTGATCTAAGACCTATTTACATGCCGATATGTCATAGAATCCCCTCAGGATGTCATAGATCCCTCAGCATGTCATGAGTTGGTAACATAGATGATTTTAGGACCTACTTGGATATCGAGTGTCATAGAATCTCCCAAAGATGTCATGGAATCCCATCACGGTGTCATCGATCCACTGGGATGTCATAAAATCCCTCCAAATGTCATGGACTAGTGTGAATCCTAATTCTGAGACCTATTTGCATACCAGGGTGTCATAAAATCCCATCAGGATGTCATAGAATCCCTTCAGGATGTCATGAGTTGGTGACAGATGATTTCAAGACTTATTTGGATACTGGGTGTCATAGAATCCATTATAGTGTCATAGAATCTCCCAGGGATGTCATAAAATCCCTCCGGATGTCATGAGCTGCTGTTAATCCTGGCTTTGGGACCTACTTACATACCAGAATGTCATAGATCCCCTCAGGTTGTCATAGAATCCCCTTGGAATGTAATGAGTTGGTGACATAGATGAGTCTAGGACCTATTTGGATACCTATGTCATAAAATCCCTTAAGGATGTCATAAAATCCTATCGGGATGTCATGAAATTCCCAAGGGAGGCCCAAAAATGCCATCGAAGCGGTTCGAAACTCAACAAACAAGATATAAGCACAAACAAGAAATATGAAAAATTGTTCATTTCATTAATAAATTTTGATTACAAGTATTCATAGCCTTGTGACCAAATTACATTGTTCCATGAATTCCTCAACTATAGGCAAAAGATGGCGACGCCCTTCGAAGAGCTGGACTCCGAGACTCCTAAGCACCCCATGCAGCGGCACCGCCAAAGAGAAGGTGCACATGAAAGCGAGGATGACCGGTGTGAAGCACAGATGCAACTCTCCTTCACATGGGGTTGAGACAAGGAAGAGCACACCTCTACCCGCAAGGAGACGAAGGCAAAGAAGCCGATGAGCCAAGAACGCCACCAAGGAAGCCAAGAGACTATCCCCTACATCATATCCAAGAGATGGTACTCCTAACTATTGCCCAAGGCGAGGGTGCACGCACCACTTCTCCATCGAAGCATAGACCCCAACTAAGGATGAATTAGGTGATGAAGGCATGAACTGAGCCCTCCTCGAATTCTGTCCTCCGACCAGCATAGTTGCAGTGACATAGCTCGGGCACCGGCCATTTCCTTCCATTCCAAGTTGAACATCCATCTGCCTTCGAAGTGACCTCCCTAGAAAGAACTCCATCATGAAAGGTGCCCTGCAACAAAAACAACATAGCATGGGTTAACACAAAATACTCTAACATTGATGCTCTTCAAGGATTCGAACCATACCACCAAGGTGCTGCAGATGGCGGACTAATAACAATGAAAACGAGATGAGAGAACGAACTCTGATCACCAGAGAAGCGATGAAAACACTGGTAAGAAGACAAGGAAGTGATTTTTTTCTCTCATCCAAATCTTTTCTAGTATATAAAATGGAAAAAAATGGATAGTTTCTTCCTTTGAAAAGATGCATCAAATGACGGTTGCGTAATCGATACAGGATTAAAACATCAAATCATCATAAGTTGCCTACCAAGTGTCATAAGAGATACTTTGTCCACCACATCCATTGAAAAAAAAATCCATCGCCAAATATGATTGTGCCATGTAACTCCCACTTTTCAACATGCATATCATGCCTGCAACTCAACATTTTCTTTGAAAATTCTGAATGACGAAAATGCCATTCACCTTATGCATAGTTGTCAAATCAAGATTCGACTCTTGAATCGTGACTCAAATCATGATTCGACTTGTAAGATTCATTAACAAATTCAATTTATTTAGCAAATAATAGAAATTAGCATAAAAACAAAATTTACATTATAAAAATGATAAAATGTAATAAATTTGATAATCGCATCATCTAAATAAAAAGACGCTTACCTTCATCGCAAGAGATAAGAGTTTGAATCTTGTCAATATTGCATAATTTGTAATAACAAAATAATTTAAAAAATATTAAAATAAAATCATAATGAAAATGTATAGCCATATATAAATTAATGAATACTCAAAAAGCATAGGTAAGTTTTAACTTTGAAATAGTAAGTGTAAATCTAAAACATATACAAATATCCATGTATGGCATACCCTTCAAAATATATTACTAATTCAAAACTATTCACTCAAAGTCTCAAATAATTAAATCGAATCTTCAATCATCATAATCATTTCCAAGACTAATGTCATCGCCACCGTCGTCATCGTCTTCTTCAAGTATAATCATTTCTTGATTCTCTTCTTCTTTCTCATCACCTTCATCATCTTCTATCATTTCAATATCTTCCTCAATAACCTTTTCTTTTCCTTTAGATTTACTACAAGGTTTAAGTTCCTTGGTCCTACAAAAACATTTTAAAAATCAACAAAAACAAATAAAAAATAATATAAATATTTAAAAAAAAAAAAATAATAGGAAAAAAATTGCATACCTCTTCCTTTTCATATTATTAGGTCCCTCATCAATATTAAAACATTCATTTACATGTAACCAAGACATATCATCTAATAAACATAGCTCTTCTTGTTTAGTTATCCACTCATCATCCGATTCCATATATGATAAGCATATCGAATCATATATCTCTCCTCTTTCTTGACTTTTTATTGTCTCATCTCAAGTTGAATATTATACTTGACAAACACCAAAGCATTCAACTTTTGTTGCTCCAAACAATTCCTTTTTCTAAATGAATATGCTCAAATGTGCTCCACTTTCTTTCATACCGGGTGGCAGTACAAGACTTAGTACTCGAATTGCTAGCCTTTGAAATTCTTTGCACTGCTCTCCAAAACTCTCGCACCATAGAGCTAGACAAATAAATTAAAAATATTAAATTTCATAAAGTTAAAAATAAAAATTATATAATTAAAAATGAATTCATAAAATTTAAAGATTAATGATGCAGTTGTTTTTTATTTCTTATCGATACCGCCATGTCTATCCCAAATAAATCCTTGACTTTTCTAAATTTGTCAAAATTGTCAATCAATGATGACTCGTCTCAACATTTGGATATATCTTTTTAATTATCTTGCACAACCCAATTTTTACTTCAATATCAGCATTAAAATTAAGATCATATAAAACCTAATAACTAAGAAGTCAAAAAATAAATTAATTTTTTGAAAAAAATATTAATAGAATAATAAAAATTAAAAATTAAATGTGACTTACTTGTGATTAAGATAATATGCAGGCACATGGAGTGGTCTATAAAGTTGCAAATCCCAACGAGTGTAAATTATCTTCCAAATCCTTTCATACCTTTTGTTCATATTATTGAAATTTTTGCCAATTTATTCCTTTGCTCTATCCATTGTTTCATAAATATAACCCATAGACGGTTTTGCATCTCTATCAACAAGTCTCAACATTTTTACCAAAGGAAGGACACACTTCAAACAATATTTTATAACCTTCCAAAATCTATTATCACTAATATAATTTCTTAAATTTTTCTAGCTTCAAATTTACATCCATAAGTGCTTCTTGCCCATTCTTTTGAAGCAAACATAACCCTCAAAGCAATTTTTCTATCTAATATGCTTCTCAAAATGAGAACAGATATGGCAAATCTAATAACCACTGGTCTTGTCAATTCTTTGTTCTTAAAATATTTTCTAAACAAACTAAGAATACAAGCATGACGGTAAATGTAAACTATAATTTGCCTCGCCTTGCTAGGTATATTAAAAAAAATGGAATGTTTTCATTGTCACTAAATAGTAAATCCAAACAATGTACTGCACAGGAAGACCAAAAAAGATGCTCTCTTTTTTTCTAAGAGTCTACCTAAGCAAAGGTACTATCCATCACCACTTCAACTATATTGTCCTCTCCAATCTCTATTAAGCTGTCAAGCAATTCAAATAACTTACCTGAATCCTTACCACTACCAGAGGTATCCCATAATTTGAAAATAAGTTCCACTTGAACTATTCACAAAAAAATTGGTGATAGACTGGCTCTTTCCATTAGTCCAACCATCAAACATGATTGAACATCTTATTTTCTTCTACTTATTTTTATATTTTACAAAATTTTCATTAACACATTCAACATCTTAATTCAAGAAAGTAACTCTAGCTTCATGATAATGGAAGTTTCAATCCCCTTCCATACTCACCGATAGATTTCATCATAAAGGACATTTAACCAAATTGAAGACCAATGCATGTCTATATAAAAATTTACAAATATCCTTAACCATTAGTTCCTTTTTTAACCATTTCATTCATTGTCCGTTATTTAGGTATATTTCCCCTTTAATTATAAATGAGTTTATAGTACCCTTTCTTATTTTTGCATTTGACTCTTCTACTTTAAAATACTCAATATCATCATCAAAATTTTTTTCAATTTCTTCTCCCAATAATTTTTTAAAAATTTGAATTTCTAGAACTTAAGCACAAAAAGAAACATTGTTACAAGTACCCACAAGATGATTTTTCATTCTATTAACTCCTCTCCAAAAACTATTTTTACAAATTGCATACAAATAATCGATTTCCATCATCCCATTTACCATCTTCGAATTTTTTCAATGATCTCAAGTTGAATCAATAGTCTTAGCTTTTCTTTTAAATAGCATGATTCAATTAAAAAATACTATTAAAAATTATTATAAAAATAAAAAATTATTAAATATTTAAAAAATTAAATCTTATCTTAAAATTCTGGATTTTAGAGATAGTGGACCATAGCCGTGGTCTACTATCTCTCAGTCAAACTAAGAGAAAGCAAGTCCCAAAAAGATTTAAAATCCCCATCCAATCTCTTAAAGCCCTTCCGGCCTCCACCCATGCCTCTCTCGGTCAAAGCCTACAAACAAGGCCTCGGACGATGAATAGGGGATTTTAGTACGCCTTTTGGAGAAGACGGCGGCAACGATGGGATTTTGGGGGCCTTCTCCACTAGCAAAAACAAAGATGGCGAAACTCAGAAAAGGTCGAGGGGTTTCTGAGGCCTCCTCCACCGGTGAAGACGAAGACGGCGAAGCTTAAAGAGGGCTGAGGGGCTTTGGGGCGTGAAGGCGAATAGGGGAAGAGAGACAGAGAGAACGAGCCTCCTTTACTGGCCGTTGAAGCTCAGAGAAGCAACAAAGAGAAATATCGAAAAAATGGGAGAAGTTAGATAAGTTTTGAAATGCCTCTGATTTCCTTCAACGAATAGATTTTTTTGAGGAATTTCAATACAACTTCCAAAATCATAAACCAGAAACCTACTTTTTCCGAATCGATGGACTCGAGTGATCCGACGATGATGACGGTTCATCCCATTAGTCATCGATATAGGTGTGATCCCTTTTAATTTCCGATTCTCCCACACGGTTCAACTAGAACCAAAAGAGTTGAATCATGACTTGTACAATTTTAACAACAAAGACATATGAAAAAATTATGATACCCGATAGCCGGGTTATGACACTATGGCTAGGTTATGACATCCTATCGCCGAGTTATGATACCCAGTGGCCAAGTTGTGAACAAGATGTCATAACTTGATTACAGGGTATCATAAAATTGAGTGGTATTTTTATCATTGAAAAAATTTTGAAATTTGTACAATGATAAAAATATCCATCTTATGATATCCTATGAGCGAGTTATGATACCATGTTCACAACTTGGCCATGAGATGTCATAACCCGATCACGGGATGTCATAACCTGGCTACGGGATGTCATAATTTTTTATAAAGAGGGACATTTTCATCATTCAAAATTTTTAACTTAAAAGTAAAACTACAGGCATTAAATGTACATTGAAAAGCAGGATTTACATGCTTCAATCAAGTTGTATGGTGGACAAAGAATTACTCGATGTCATAATGGGGCTCACTAAAGTGAAAGTTTGGTTCTTTGGAGTGTTTTGAGTGGTGGGATGTCATATGCTTAGCATAGGGGTATCATAATCAGGCTATGAGATGTCATAAGTAGATTAAAAAGGTTTGGTTCGTAGAGCATTTTGGGTGGCTAATGTCATAAACTGCGCACGGGAATGTCATAATCGGACCATCGGGATGTCATGAGTTGGTGATCAAGGTATTTTGGGAACCTATTTGGATCCGGGTATCAAAATCCTCGGGATGTCAAATAAAGCTCTCGAAATGTCATGAGTTGGTGACAAACATGATTCCAGACCTATTTGAATACCAAGGTGTCATAGAATCCCCTTATAATATCGTAATATTCCCTCAGGTTGTCATGATTTTGTGCCAAACCTGAATCAGGAACCTATTTGGATACCAGGATATCATAGAATTCCCTCAGGATGTCACAAAATTCCATCGGGATATCATAATTTGATGCCAAAAGTTTGTTTGGGTTAGTATTTTTGGCGAAGGATGTCATAAGGTGGATAGTAAATGGTAATTGTTTAGTATAGCCAACATCACAACTTGTCCGAGATCGTGACAATATCGCCACAAAGGATCGACCAAAGGAGAAGTGAATTAAAAGCAGAGTTAAAAGAAATCAAAGGCAAAGAAACAAGTGAAGACCTTTGATAATCCATGTGCTAATGAAAATAGTACAAGACATGCTAAAAGACAGGACGATTCCACACGAAGCAAGGAAGGTAGTCTAATTAACAAGTAAAATCAGTCCAACCATCATCTGATCCACTTTTGGATAAATATGATGCTTACATGTGTAGCTAACGCAGGAGATATAATATTTATGATAAAGAAATTTTGAGATAATAATAGGCGGAGTGCGAGGAACCAAAAGGAATAATCTCCATATGTCAAGACAAGGGATGTCATAATTCTAGATCGGGATATCATTTTATGTAGCCATAAATCATTACAATCTCAAATATAGTGCAACGTGAGATAAATAGTCTATACTCATTTCATTCCAATTTTTATTATATTTACATTTTTTTTCCAAACCTCTGAACAGTCAAATTTCACTTAAACAAAAACAACATAAATACAACGAAAAAAAGCAGTGCTAATCAAGGTCCGCTGAACCGGTACCGGGACCCGTACCGGTACAGAAATTTTTTTTTTATTTTTTTCAACGGTCCGGTGTTCGGACCGTTTTTGGTGGCGAACCGTGCCGGCTCTTGGCCGGTACGGTACGCCCCGTACCGGGCGGTACGGGACGGTACCGCGAACCCTGGTGCTAATATTCCAACCAGAGCACGGATGTATAACCCATGCATTTTGAAGTTGACACCAAGATAAAGCAAGCTACCGGTACATGCTTGCATCAACAGTTTCATCTTTACAAGCTGGTTGCCATGAACAATAGCCAAGAAGATGGAGGAAATAGGTCTAGGGGCCTATGGCATCCTTTAGTTAAATTTTATAGAACAATCGGATAACGGATCGCCATTTTACCATCCAGAAATCACATGCCAAGTATCATATGAGGATGACATCCTATTTTTGGGAATGTACCCTAGCTTTTCTTCACCAACATTCTGTTTCGGAGACTAAAAACTTAAAAGCTCCCCAATTCACCAAAAGAAGCACTTTTTCAATCGGTGGTTTAATAGAATCCCCTCAGGAGTGATGAGTTGGTGACAAGGTCATTCCAGGATCTATTTTGATACCAGGATATCATAGAATCCCTTCAACATTTAATAAAATCTCCTGGAGATGTCATGAGGTAATGCCAAACCTCATTTCGGGACCTATTTCAATATATAACCCTTTTGATATCATAAAATCTTCTCGAGATATCATGAGGTGTCAAAACTCATTCCATGACCTATTTCGATACAAGGTGTCATTGAATCATCTCTGGACGTTATAAAATCCCCTCAGGATGTCATAAGGTGGTGTCAAACCTCATTTCGAGACCTATTTCGACATCAAGATATCATAAAATCCCATCATCATGTAATAAAATCCCCTCAAAATGCCATAAGGTGGTGTCAAACCTCATTTCCAGATCTATTTCAATATCAGGGTGTCATAGAATCCCCTCCTGATGTCATAAAATTTTCTTGGGATGTCATGAGATAATGCCAAACCTCATTCCAGGACCTATTTTGATATGAGATGTCATAGAATCACCTCTGGATGCTATAAAATTTCCTCAAGATGTCATGAGATAGTGCTAAACCTCATTTCGAGACCTATTTCGATACCGGGATATCATAAAATCCACTCTAGATATCATAAAATCCACTTGGGATGACATGAGTGATGCTAACCTTGATACCCGAGACCTAATTGGAAACCGGTGTGTCATAAAATTTTCTTAGGATGTCATAGAATCTCCTTTAGATGTCATAATAAACCTCGAAAACATGAACCATCCAGTTTCAATGAGTAATAAAAAATTTTGAAGACATTTACCAAGCCTTTAATTTGAATGAAGAACACTATTAAACAATTTTGACATCCTACAAGAATTCTCATGCAAAGATCAAAAGAAAATACTCTCCAAAATCAGTATATGTTACAAAAAAGCATGATCTAAAAAAAAGGAAACAACAGCATTCTGACCTCTCAAACTTTCCTAGCTTTTTCATTCTGTGCCATCCCTTTATGATTGTCGATGCAAGATCTATCCGGTATTTTTTGATGTCATCTTCTGAGAATTCCCATTGATTTGGCCTGTCCTTGCGAGCTAAATGATCCATGTACTTTAAACAGTATAAGCCACATTCTAGGGATTTATCGGGTTGGGAGGACAATCATAATCTTCCTCCATCTCCCACTGCATCACTTCAGCATTATTACAATAAATATGAAACATTGCCCCAAGTATCTTGTGCCACTTTCTGGCACTAGCTTTGTACCTCGCATTCCGTTTGATGGAGTTCAAATGAATAATCCGTTTGCACCACAAGTCCACCACCACCAAGTGCCAATGGATATTATTCGTATTGATGATGGTAAAAAGGAATGTCATTTCCTTCTTATCATCATCACTAATCGAACCAAAAATCATACTCCACGCCATGCTAGCAAGCGCATGATATGGTGATAGTGAGTCGATGCATAAACCGGCTATCATTGCGGGAGAAACAATACATTTGTGGTACATATCTGGATGTGAATTCCATTTGTTGACCAAAAACTCCTGTCCAGCATCAATAATCTGTGCATGCAAAAGAAGATTAGTGCATAAAAAATAGATATCTTAAGTAGGTAAACAAATTCAATAAATTATATACTAGGAGCAATACATCATCTACAATCATGGCACAAAAATGAGGTCGCAAATATTAGACCTCCTGATGCTGCCTCCGTTCCCATTTATGAAAACATCACTGTAATGTAGAAAAAGGAAAGATAGTTACAGGATATTAGTAAATCCTCTATGTATTTCATATACAGTTACAGGATGCATGAAATTTCTTACAATGTGCCTTTTTCGTCCAAAAATTTGTTGATGAGAGAATAGACATCCTCGGACAAACCACCTTTGTCAACATACTCCCGACTAGTTGGGATGATTCCCTGCAATATTGGTGTCTGAAATGTAAAGGATACTCAAGATGTGACAAAATTAACATAACATTAATAACTGAATGTAATTCCTACCTCATCCTCTTGTCGTTCTTTGAATGATAAAATTGATTTTTTTCTAGGCATATGAACTCTCTTAACCCTTTTTCGAGAATGCTCACTCACAAATTGTGGATCCTCTCTAAAAAATGTAGTCTTACGCCACCTATATTCCTTTTTGACCCTCCTCTTCAAAGATATCAAGGACTGTGCATTCATCTTCTCCACCTCCTTTTTGACCCTCTTCCACCTCAAGCACTCCTCCTTCCCTTCCTCCTTCCTCTCTTCCTCATCCTCCTTCCTTTCCTCCTCTTTCTTCTTCTTCTCCTTTTCCTCACCCACCTTCCTCTCCTCCTTCCTCTCTTCCTCCTTATTCTTCCTTTCCTCCTCCATCTCTTCCTCCTCCTTCCTCTCTTCCCCATCCTCCTTTTTCTTCCCTTCCTCCTTTTCATGATCCTCCTTCCTCTCCTCCACCTTCTCCTCCTCCTTCTCTTCCTCCTTATTCTTCCTTTCCTCCTCCATCTCTTCCTCCTCTTCCTTCTTCCCCTCCTTCCTCTCTTCCTCATCCTCATTATTCCTTTCATCCTCCTTCCTCTCCTCCTCCTCCTTCCTTTCCTCCTCCCTCTCCTCATCCTCCTCCTCAATCTTCTTCCTCTCTTCCTCTTCATCATTCTTCTTCCTTTCATCATTCTCTTCCTTCTTCCTCTCCTCCTCCTCCTCCTTCCTCTCTTCCTCTTCATCCTCCTCCTCCTTCCTCTCCTCATCCTCATTCTTCTTCCTCTCCTCCTCATCCTTCTTCTTCTCCTCTTCCTTCTTCTTTTCCTCCTTCTTCCTTTCCACCTTCCTCTTCTCCTCTTCCTTCTTTCTCTCACCTTCCTCCTCCTTCCTTTCCTCCTCCATCTTCTTCCTCTCCTCCTTTTTGTCATCCTCTCTCTTCTTCTTCTTGTCCTCCACCTTTACATCCTTCTTTTTTCTTCTTTCTTTTTTCTTAATGTGTACTCTCTTCATCAAAATCAACTTCTTCAACCTTATCATCAACAACAAATACAACTTCATCTTCTTCATGTTCAGCCTCCATCTCTTCTTGCTCCTTCCACTCCTCAACTCTCCTCCTCTTCCCCTTTCTGAGTATTGATTTCAACTGATTCTCCTTGATTAAGAGCCTTCTCCTAAGCTCGTTTACTTCGGTTTGTAGCTTTGCACATCCCGCACAAAAAGATTGCGTGGCCACGACCAGCTTCTCTCCATCATGTATGAGAAGCCAGTACTCCTGCGGGAAAGGTATAAGAACATTGTCGATCTGGAGACAAATAATATAAAAAAGAAAAGACAAAATTATTAAAATATGAAATTTCATAACTATAATTAGGACATTATACTTCATAATTTTATGACTTCCTTTGAAATCATAGTTATCAACTTACCTCATGGGGTTGGATCTTATTGAACCACCTATCATAGCTCCGCATTTGGCAATCATACCACCTTAATATCCGAGGTAACTTCAAAGGGTATACTGCAGTTCTTATATTGATGTGCTCAAAGAACCACACCTGCATATGAAAATTTTATAGAATCAAATAATTCATGGAAAACAAAATAAATTATTCATAGCATGAATGATTATTTTGTAATTATCTTTACCAAGAGAGCTGCAGTGCAGCCAAAGAGGGTGGGTTGCCTCCTACACTTGTCTATTCTCTTAGCTTGGCATGGATCCCCACACCTCAAGCACTCGGCAACCTCTGGAAGTTTTTCAAGCGTCAGGTTTCTGATTGCAATAGCCCATGCGAAATCTCCCAACGAAGAAAGGTCATCCAAGAAGGGGATCAAAAATCTTAGACATGTCTGCTGTGACTTTGGAGCCAAAAACATGGCAAGCATGTAGGCTATCCAAAGCCTCACAGTATCCTCGATGTCCTCCTTCTCCTTGGAATCCTTTAGTACCTCAATCTTCCTCTCCAGTCCTTTATGGTGTAAATCCAAAGAACCACCAAACCTGTCAACCAGTCTTCCCTTCTTTTTGGAGGCTGAGATTTTGATACCATGACATGGAAGACCCAAGATAAGTGCTGCTTCCTCTGCACTAAAGCTTATTACCTTTCCAGCAATAATAAATTGATCTCCTCCTGCATGGCATCTTATGATATCGGACAAAAGCGGCCCATCGACAACAAATGGCTGCATTTCCACGAAGGGACCAAATGGGGTCTTCCGAATGAGTTCCAAGTGATCAAGAGAAAATCCCATTTTTCGGACGTTTTCTACATACACAGCCGGCTTGCAGGAGTTTTTATAACGTTGAGAAGGCTTAACTTTCTTAGAGCAAGAATTTTTGGACATTCCCCTGCAACAAACAATTGGACGTAAGTATTAATCAACAAAGATTTTATGCTTTTGAGCAAGTCATATTTTCCTTACAAAGGATGTCACAAATTACTTCCGAATGTCATATTTCATTATAGGATATCATAAATTTAAACTAGATGTCATATTTTATAACAGGATGTCAAAATAGCAAGAAATCGTGAAATACCTTTTGTAACTTCATCGATTTGTTGTATGTCTCCTCTTCCACTGGAGGAAACAAGGGCATCCTCTCCCACGTAGACAACCACTGCTGTGCTCTCATGGCTGGGCTGGTTGTCTTCTTGCTCTTGTCCTCCATGCCTTTGCACCATGTCCTTTCTTCCGGACATTTTCTGAGATGGAAAAACCTAATGGCCCACTGCTGCGCTCCTGAAAAAAATATCATAGTGTAAGTTAAGACAAAATAGTCTAACATCGATGCTCTATCGAGGGTTCAAACTATACCACTAAGGTACTGCAAATGGCGGACTAACAAAAAACAAAAAGAAGACAAGTGAATGAACTCTGGTCATTGGAGAGGCGAGCAATACACCGATAGCAGAAGATGAGAAGATTCAAGAAGATGAAGTGAGTTTTCTCTCATCCGTATTGTTTATTGTATATAAAACAAGGGCAAAATTGACTTCTTCCTTCGAAAAGGCGCGTCCAATGGTGATTGCATAATCGACACCAAGATCAAAATGTTAAATGTCATAAGTTGGCTACCGGGTATCATAATGGGGTTGACAGAAGGTCACGGTTGGTTCCTGGGGTGTTTAGGGCGGGGATGTCATATATTGGACACAGGGATGTCATAACCGGGCCATAGGAGGTCATGCACAGGTGAAAAGTTCGGTTGCTGGAGTATTTTGGATGGTTAATGTTATAAGCTACGCACGAGGATGTCATAATTAGGCAAATCGGATCTCATAAGTTACTGAGAAATTTTGGTTTGGGGAGTATTTAGGTCACCATATGTCATAATTGGATACCGGGTGTTATAAGTAGGTAAAAAAAATTGGTTCAGGGAGTATTCCGGGGATGGCATGTCATAAATGGGCCACGGGGTATCATAATCAAGCCACAAGATGTCATAAAATTGTAAAAAATATTAGTTCGAGTAGTTTGGATGAGGAATGTCATAAGGTGGACACGGGATATTGTAATCGGGCCACATGATATCATAAGTTTGCCACGAGATGTCACAAGTAGATGAAAAGGTTGGTTCTTGGAGTAGTTGGAGTGGAGGATGTTATAATTTGAACACAGGATGTCATAATTGGGCCGTATGATGTCATAAGATGGTGAAAAGTTTGATTGGATTACTATTTTGGACGGGGGATGTCTTAAAGTGGACACGAGTTTTCATAATCCACCGGCAAGATGTTATAAGGTGGTGAAACAGTTTAGTTCGGCTAGTATTTTGTCCTAGAGATGTCATAAATGGGCCACGATGTGTCATAATCAAGTTGCAGGATGTTATAAGATTGTGAATTTCTCAAATTCCATCAAGATTGTTCTGCAATTTCTGTGGTAGACACATCCTTGCATGTATCAAAAATACAAAATTTCAAAAGATTGTGTCATAGTCTCCCAGATCAAGTGTGAGATGGTGTTAACAATGCAGCAAAACCCTCTGATTGGCCTCATGAAAGATAGAGAGATGGTAAGCATGCATAGGTATTGTGAAAGGAGTTGTTTATCACTCAGACAAGGATGAACATGCCAAACCACCTATTGTCCATTGCAAATCTAGTGGATTAATGGAGCTAAACTGTCCTTATGGCAAATGCACTCGGTTTCAATTTTATTTTCTTTAACTTTCAGCAAAAAAAATCGGAGGCAATTGTGTAATATGCACCATGGGAGGCTGTTTTGCCTTATATGGGGCATCTAACTTTTTACAAATGACAAGAAAAGAAGAGGGGAAGTTATGACCAATTTCTTGAATGTGAGAACTATTTTTTAGGAACAAGGATATTGAGAACAAGAAGTTGGGAAAGAAAGGTGAAGAAATGAGGTAGAGAGAGAAGGAAGAGGGCCAAAAGAATGAAAAAGAGAGAAAGAAATGCAGGCAAAGTAATTAGAAGATAGAGAAAGAACCATAGACTTCCCTTATACAGGTGACTACTAAGTGGTCAAACAGCACTGATATGTTAGGATATTTTTTTTTATCAGGTGATATGTCAAACATAACCCACATAAGCATGCTATCAGTTAAATAGTTCTTACCAAAAATGTCATGAAGACCAATAAGACATCAACGTCATCAAAATATCGACACAAAAAATTTAAGGAAATAGATGATGTCTAATTTTTTTTATATTTTTTTACTTTTTCTAATTGAACAATTCTGAAGACCATAATTTCAGCAATGGTCCTTGCATCACACAGGTCAATAGTTCACTATTTTCATTCAATGTCTTTCAGCAGACACTGATCACAAAAAACCAACTTCCCTCATGAACGTTCTTGGCAAAAGTGGCACACTGTCTTTTCTTCATGCAGCAGCAAGAATTCGTGCATCTTTTTGGAGTTTTACTCTGTTCATGATTACATACAGAATTTCACTATCTGTTATGAGGTTACAGTTGTTACTCATCCTTCAACAACAATCATCCATTCCTGAATATATAAAAACTTAATTAACCCAGCTTGCACGATTTTCTCTTAAATTTTCTTTAAAACTTGACTACAAAGACAACAGAACTCAGCAGAAAACTTTCCTACCTATTTGTGGCTACTTGGTAAAAATCAAACCAAATGGCACTATTAAAGGGTACTAACAAATAAAGTTCCTACACTTCTCTTCCTCCCTAATAAGTCAAAGTCGAGTTCCTTCTGAATGACTTCATCAATATTTCCCCCTCTTCATGGAGATCTTCAAACCATTTCCCTATCCCCATATTTCACTGCTGAACCAAGTTACGTTAAAACTAAGTTATCCTCGAGCCAAATCATGATGAAATGTGTCATACTTGACAAGGAAATTTTGAAACTTCAAGCTGAAATATTTAAACCGACACTTAATTTGCTGAAGCCTGAATTGAAGAAGAAATAATAAAATGAAAGAGAGAAATAACAAGATGAAGATTCTCACTCAGATAACGGGACTCAAAACTCGCTCTTCCTTCATGTATAAATCAAGGCTTTCAAGTTTTACATGCATGCAATTAGCTAAACCCTAGCGCTAAAATGTTTATCCCCGTCATGGTATTCAGAGTATTCTAACACTCCGTCTACCAAAATAACAAATCAAAAGGAATAGCTCACATCGAATACGTTGAAGAAAGAACTCGAGTACAGAGAGCAAGGAAATCTTTTAACAACAATACTAAAGACCTCAAGGAATCACCGAAAGTAAAACTAAGTATGAGAGGAAGATAGAGAGAAGGGGGAGGGGACGAACCCCATGTCCATGTCCATGTCGTCGTTGTCGTTGTCCGCCATTGGGAACTTGGAGACCTCGAACCCGCTCTCGCTCTTTTTCCCCGAACGCGGCTCACCGACTCGAGAAGCACCGCGCGCTACTTTTGAAGCGGCGAAGTATGTCCCCACCACGGTCCGCCGCAATGACCAAAGAAACCCTCCAACCATGGAACAATAGCACGAAACCATCTTATATTACAAAAATTAAACATCACTATAATTTAAATAATTTATTTTATTAATATTATAAAATTTTGATTATATAAATATATAAATATTATTATTGTACTATAATTAATGAAGTTAAAATATTTCTTAAATGATCTTAAGATATAAAAAGGGTATCTTGTTATATATAGTGTTGACGTTGAATCCCGTCGACCAGATGGAGTGGTTCGTCCACCGGATCGCCATCGACCGGAACCTGCAAAATAGATCTTCTTGACCGGAACCCGGTGGGGACACTCCGATGCCAAAGTCAGAAGGAACTCAAGCAACAGAATGAAGAGTCTGAAAGCAGAGAGGGAAATGAGAGAATTCGAATTTCTGGGAATGAGCCAAGACTTATCTCGAGTATCCCCTCTTATTAGTATTTATAGGCTCCAATCGTAACTACTTACGGTTATGAAAGTTGGCAAATGCAACCTCCTCCTAACCGTAAGTAGTGGCGGTTGGAGAATCAGTTATTTCGGAGCTTATCCATTATGAGGATTTCAACCATGTGGATTCTTGCAGCAACCAGAACAGACTTCAACTATTCTGAGGTTGAAAAAAACCCACATGTTCAATATGCCTTGATCTTCAAAAATAGATCCGAAGTGAGCTTAACATTCTCTTTAATAACGTCCCTAAAGGGAATGTTAGTTATACACTTCATAGATGCTTCCTTGGAAATAGTAAAGAAAGATAAACACTTACAGTTTTGAATATGAGATAACATGCTCTTCAGATTATAAAGGAATAAAGCCGAAGATATCCAATTGAAAGGTCGGGTCTTCGGACCAAGGTAACAATATGAAGCCGAAGATATAAGGCTAATAAACATGACTTCTGGATCAAAATAAGGATACGAAGTCATAGATATTAAGATATTAGGCATGGTCTTCGTATCAAGATAAAGATACGAAGCCGAAGACATAGAATTAATAAGCTTGGCCTCTGGATCAAAATAAGGATATGAAGCCATAGATATTAAGATATTAGGCGTGGTCTTCTGACCAAGATAAAGATACGAAGCCGAAGAAGAATTAATAAACTTATCTCCTAGATCAAAATAAGGATACGAAGCCATAAATATCAGACATGGTCTTTGGATCAAGATAATGATACGAAGCCGAAGACGAGGCTAATAAACTTATCACCTGGACCAAGATAAGGATACGAAGTCGTAAATATCAGACATGGTCTTCGGACCAAGATAAATATACGAAGCTGAAGACACAATATCCTTTTGTAGATCAGAATCTTTATCAAGCCTAGTAGACATTTTCCTTTGTACATTGATTTGACCAATAAACCATAAATTGAAATTGGTTCAAAGAATGATCCAATAATTAATTGAAATAAAACCGGGATATCATAACAGTTGCCCCCCACTTCCAAGTTCGAAATGATTTACCATGATGGCGTTAAACCCTGGCACGTCTTTTCACAATAACTGCTTGGTGGCGCAAGAGACGTGGAAAAGACACGTGTCATCGCCTCATTTGTCATTTCAAAAGAAACGTTTCAAATATGGAAAACTCTAAAATATTTCTTTAGAAAAGAGTTTTTATTTTACCAAGGAGGGACACTTGGCAATCATCTGGAGGCTGGTCAGAGTTGAGAAATCATCGCAGCCATTCACGTCACTTCATGCGGATCGCATCCACCGCTTCATTAATGGGTAAGCTTTAGGAAATCGTACCCACGATCGAGGTTGGTGATACGGCCTACGATCGAGGAGATTTCCGAAGCGTCTCGAAACCCCACAATCTCAGCTATAAAAGGAAGAGAGTTTCAAAAGAAGAGCTTTCCTCGCATTCGCGCTCCATCTTCCTTTCATTTCATGCTACAGTCCACCATTTTTATCCCTTCAGAGGTTAGAGGCCCTTTCTCCCTTTCTCCTTTCTTCTTCTTTGCAATGTCAGAGTCCGCTAGGAACCCTTCTTCTAGCAGAGGTTCACCGGGGGGTGAAACCGATAGGGAAACACCGGAAAGGGAAATCGATAGGAGTTCACCGGGAGGTGGGACCGGTAGGGGTTCACCGGGAGGCGAAACCAGTAGGACGAAAAACTCCGGTAGGAAGAGAAGCCCGGAAAGATTGCCTGATTTCGTCGCCAGTTTTTTTTCACTTGCCAAAATAGAAGAGGTTAAGCGACGTTTTCACATCCCACGAACCTTAAAAATTATCCTTCCAAAACCCGAAGAAAGGATAGATAAACCTCCCATGTAATCCATTGCTATATACGAAGACCACCTCAAGACTGGTCTTCGACTTCCACTTCACCCTTTCTTTACAAAAATCTTTAATATTTACCAAATAGTACCGGCTCAATTAACCCCCAACAGCTTTAGGAACATTTGTGGATTTCTAGTCCTTTGCAAACTTTGAAATGTAGAGCCGAAGACATCCTTGTTCACCTCTCTATTTATGCTAAAAAGAGATTTCCACGGCAAAGGGTGGTGGGTCATAGGTCCTCGGCCAGGTTGAAGACTAAAAAAGGAACCCCCAGTTCAATACATGGGTGGAAACCTTGCTTTTTCTTTGTATATTACATCCATTGGGGATTCAATACTGATTGGAAAGCTCCGTGTTTGGATGCAAATGCCGGAAAAAGGATTCTAAAAGCCGATCTCAAAGACTTCGATACTTTGTCAGAACTGGAAATTACTTCATTTAAAGAATTGTTGAAGGAAGAAAACCTTCACCGAGCTCACATCAGCGAAGTCCCAGGTATAGAGATATAGTGGTCTTCGGATTTTCCTTCTTTCCATTCTTTTTCTTTATATTTATGTAATGAAATCTTTTGACTGCAGGTGCACCAATGAAGCCACAACTTGACAAAGTTTGATAGGCTTCAAGGAAGAGGGCGGTGTCTATCCCAGCGACATCTGAAGTCCGAAAGAAAAGAAGAGTCGAAGAGGGTTCGAGCACTCCTCAGATGAGACCCACATCAGATGAAGAGATACCGCCTGTTTCACCAAGTCCACCTGACCCTGCCAGGAGTCCATCTCCGAGGAGGCCTCCTCCGAAGAGTCCTCGTCTGATGCCCTCTCCAAATCAACATGATGCGACATTTGACAGGGAGTCCTTACTTGCAACTCTGATGGAGAAAAGAAAAGAAAGATCAAAGTTTTGATCCGAAAATGATCCTAGGTGGAATGCCTCTTCGGAAGGAGGATCCAGCGTAGACTTTACTGTCTTTTCAAATAGAGAGGGCTTAGAAAACCCTGATCTGGCCAGGGAGCTGATGAAGCACACGCTTCTTCCGAAAGACTTAGACAAAACTAAGTCCCGATGTATTGAAGAAGTCTCTGACTCAGTGTTCTCATCATCACTGAAGGTAAATATCTAATTATATTTTCAAAGTATAAATTTGTTGTTGCCAACTCTTTAATCTATTAATGCAGATGATGCATGACATTAATGTCATGGAGGAAAGCATCTTCGACTTCAGAGACAATTATAAAAGAATGAAGGAGAAGATGAAAACAGCTGAAATTGAGAAGGCAGTAGCTGAAGAGCAAAGGCAGACTATAGAGGAGAAGCTTGTCCAAAGCGATGCCTTAGTTCAGAGCTTGAAAGATGATATAGAGAAGATCCAATCGAAGAACTCTGAATAGGAGGTGAGACTTAAAAAGAGAAAGAACAAAGTCCGGTCTTTGGAAGCTTTACTTAAAGAAGCTCATCAGAAATCTGAAGCGGCTACCAAGAAGACCGAAGAAGTTGCCGAAGATATTCGATCTTTGAAAGATTAGCTAAGGAGGGCGGTAGAGGACTATAAAGCGTCTTCGGCTTTTGAAAATGAATGGTTGAAGCAGGAACCCACAGCTATAAAGGAGGCTTCAATGATGGGGTGAAGGAAGTGCAAAGTCTTTACCCATATTTGGACATTTCAAGGATTCAACTGTTCGATCCTGAAAGTCCAAATGAGCCCAAATCACAAGAGGGTCCCGAAGCTCCATTGATAGCTGAAGAAATGGCCAATCCAGTCAAACTTACTCAGACCGAAGACACTCCAACAATGGAGAACTTGTAATTTTTTTCTCTTATCCATTTGGAAATATAAATGCCCCCCATTAATGAAGATCTATTTCAGTAAGATGTTTCTTTGTGAATGTATATGTGTGAATGGAAATTATTACAAGTAAAAAGTCTTCGGATTAGAACATAATTGAAACCTCCGAAATATATTATAATACTAAGTTCTTGGACTTAGAATAACAATCTTTTAATAAATAGAATTCCTAAATCTGATCCAAGATGCCAAGTCTCCAATCATAAGCTAAGTCTTCGGACTTAAGATAATTCCGTAAAATTGAGATAAGAGAAAATTAAGCCTTTAGACTGGAAAATTCACTAAGTCTTTGGACTTAGGAATGATTTCATATAATTATAAAGAACACCAAATCTCTAGACAGTCTTCGGACTTGAGAGAATTCCAGATAATTAAGACAAAAATCTCTTATTCGGATTTAAAAATTTACTAAGTCTTCAGACTTAGGACAAATAGACCGTGTGGTTCATCTGCATCATTATAATGAATGAAAGGTTGATTAACTTTTGGCATTTTTGCAGGATGGATCACTTGGACCACCTTTATGCCCTTTGTTCAAGGATTAAGATAGGCTTATCGAGCCTACCTCGGCATTTGATAGAGTAGATCACGGAGATCATTCTCATGTCTTTTTGGAATGGAATTAAGATAGGCCGATCATGCCCATCTCGGTACTTTATGAGGTAGATCACGGAGATCATCCTCATGCCTTTTTTATTAAGATGGACTGGTTAAGCCCAACTCAGCACTTCATAGGATAGATCACGAAGATCATCATTGTGTCTTTAAGAAAAAAAATTAAGATAGGCTGGTTAAGCTTACCTCGACATTTTGTACGGTAGATCTCAGAGATCATCCTCATGCTTTTTAGAAATAGAATTAAGACAGAATAATTAAATCTATCTTGATGACCTTGAATAAAACCTTTATTGATAATACTTGCGGAGGTTTTGTACATTCCAAGGTCGAGGTAGTAGAATACCCTCTAAGGTTTCCAACCGGTAAGCTCCAGGTCGAATAACCTCTTTGATTTGGTATGGTCCTTCCCATGTGGGAGAGAGTTTACCCGGCTCAATTGGTTTGGATACTTCAGACTTTCATAGAACTAGATCTTCAGGACGAAAGGTCCGTTCTTTTACACGAGAGTTATAATATCTTGCCATTTTTTGCTGATACGCAGCCATTTTCAACTGTGCATGAAGTCATGTGCCTTGTAATAAATCCAGGTCAACTCTTCAGCGTTCAGAGTTTTCGGGCTCTTCGTAGTAATCAATTCATAGAGATTGCAAAGAGACCTCTATAGGAAGGACTACTTTAGTACCATAAGATAGATGAAATGGAGATTCACCGGTAACTATTCTGGAAGTAGTTCGATATGCTCAAAGAACTGAGTTTAACTCATCGGCTCATGACCCTTTAGCATCATTCAATCTGGTTTTAAGACCATGAAGAATAGCCCTGTTTGTCACTTCAGCTTCTCCATTACATTGAGGATGTGTCACTGAAGTAAGCTTGTGAAGAATGTGATACTGGATGCAAAAGCTCCTGAATTTCGGGTTATCAAACTGTCTTCCATTGTCAGTTATTATAAAATAGGGAATCCCAAGATGGAAGATAATAAAATTCCTCACAAAACTTTCAATTTTTGCTTCGGTAATTTATGCCAATACTTCGGCTTCGACCCACTTTGTAAAGTAATCAATAGCCACTATAAGAAATTTCTACTGCCCAGAAGCTGAAGGAAACGGACCAAGAATGTCCATTCCCCTTTATGCAAAAGGCCAGGGCGTTGTTAATGGAGTTAACTGATTTGCAGGTCGTCTTTGTATGTTGGCGTATCTTTGACAATGATCACATCTTCAGACAAATTCTGCAGAATCTTTTTGGATGGTTGGCCAATAATAACCTTAACGAATTATTTTGTATGCTAAAGATCTGCCTCCCATATGATCTCCACATATTCCTTCATGCACTTCCCTGAGTGCATAATCTGTATCGGATGGATCCAAACATTTCAGCAAAGGTTGTGTGAAGGACCTCTTATATAATGTTTCATTCAAGATCACATATTGAGAGGCTATCCAGCGAAACCGTTTAGCCTCGAGCTTATCTTCGGGCAAGGTTCCCTCTCTTAGGAACTTGAGAATAGGGTCCATCCATGAAGGTTCATGTTCAATCTGACATACATCAATTATGGGTATGATATGTTGGGATCTTCAAGATATTCCACATATGTCCTTCCAAGAGAATCGGGTGCCGTGGTTACAAGTCCTGAAAGAGCATCTGCCCGAGAATTTTCTGTCCTTGGTATATGAATAATCTCAAAATGCTCCAATCCAGATGTCAAGTTTCGAACTTTTTCTAAATATTGGATCATGTTTGGATTTCGAGCTTCGAAATCACTTTTCACTTGATTCACCACCAGCTATGAATCGGAAAAAACTTTGACCCTTTAGATCTCTAATTTTTAGGAGATCCTTAGCCCAGCGATTAATGCTTCGTACTCTGCCTAATTGTTTGAAGCTTGGAAAGAAAATCGAAGAGCATATTCAATAACTTGCCCATTCGGACCAACCAAAATTAAACCTGCACCGCAACCATTGACGTTCGAAGCACCATCGACATGTAGCATCCAAATAAACTCCAGACTATCTTCGGTACCTTCTTCTTCGGCTCTAGGCTGGTCCTTTTCGGATCCCCATGTGTATTCAGCTATAAAATCAGACAAAATTTGTATTTTCATTGCTGACCTAGGCTGATACTCAATATCAAACTCCCCTAATTTAACAGCCTACTTAGCTATCCTTCCTGAGATGTCAGGACAACGAAGTATGGTTTTAAAGGTTGATCTGTCAGAACCATAATAGAATGGGCTTGGAAATAAGGCCGAAGATGCTTTGCTGCAACCATTAGAGAAAAGATAATCTTTTACACTCTGGGATATCGGACTTCAGCTTCATGCAACAATTTGCTAGTGTAGTAGATCAGTTTCTGTAAATGATTGGCATCCCTTCATACCAACACCAAACTAACTACTTCATTTATAGCTGACAGGTATAGGTAAAGTGTTTCTCCTTCACAAGGCTTAGAGAGTAATGGAGGATTTTTCAAGTATTCTTTCAGCTTGTTAAAGGCAATTCTGCAATCTTCTGTCCACTCAAAATTTTGAGTTTGGCGGAGAACCTTAAAAAATGGCAAACATCTTTCTACAGAACGGGAAATAAATCGACTCAAAGAAGCAATTTTCCCCGTTAACCTTTGTACCTCCTTCTTGCAAGTGGGATGCCTCATTGTCCGAAGTGCTTGGATTTTTTCTGGGTTAAATTCAATTCCTCGCTTGGTAACCAAGTATCCCAGGAATTTTCAAGAAGTTACTCCGAAGACATACTTGGTTGGATTCAATCTCATCCGATGATGTCTGAGAGCATCAAAGGACTTCTTTAGATATGCAATGTGATCAGATTTACAAAGACTTTTCACAATCATATCATCTACATAAGCTTTCATATTTCTTCCAATATGATTTTTGAAAAATTTGTTGATGAGCCTCTAAGAAGTTGTCCCAGCATTTTTCAAACCAAACGTCATCACTTTATAACAATAAAGCCCTTTCTCTATAACAAAAGCAGTCTTTTCTTCATCTCCAAGATCCATTCGGATCTGGTTATAGCCTGAGAAGGCATCCATAAAACTCAGCAACTGATGACCAGCCGTGGCATCAACTAGTTGATCAATTTTTGGCAAAGGGAAACTGTCCTTTGGACATGCCTTGTTGAGATCCGTATAATCTATGGAAATCCTCCATTTGCCATTTGATTTTTTCACCATGACCACATTCGCCAGCCAATTCGGATATTGGACCTCTCTTATGAATTTAGCTTCAAGTAGCTTATTAACTTCTTCATCAATAACCTTCTGCCTTTCAGGAGCAAAATTTATCTTCTTCTGTCGAACAGGTTTATAGCTGGGAGAGACTTCCAGACGATACGTGATCATATCAGGTGAAATTCTAGGCATGTCCGAAGCTGTCCAAGCAAAAATATTAGCATTATCTCGAAGAAAGGAAATAAATTTTACCTTGGACTCCTCATCAAGCAAGCTGCCAATTTGTAAAAGCTTGGTTGGATCGTCTTCGGATAAAGGTATGAAAAGTGTTTTCTCCACTAGCTCTCCACAGTCTTCGGATTCAACTCTTGGATCTAACTGTTCAAGTGTTAAGGACTTGGCCGTTTGTTTATTTTGAATCATCAAACATTGGTGAGCAATCCTTTGATCTCCCCTTAACTCTCCAACACCTGTCCTAGTTGGAAACCGAACCAACAGGTGGTAAGTTGAGACTATAGCTCTGAATTTATTCAATGCTGAACGTCCTAAGATTGCATTATAAGCTGAAGACGTTCTAGCCATAATAAAATTGATAGGAAGAGTTCTTTGGAATGGTTCGGATCCAAAAGTTATATGCAAGACCGTTTCTCCCTCAACCCCAACTTGATTTCTACCAAAACCAGTTATAGGAACGAGAGATCTTTGCAATTCACGTCCAGATAATCCCATCCAAAGAAAAGCATCATACAGCAACACATCAACTGAACTTTCATTATCAATTAAGATCTTTTTTACATCAAATTTGGCAATAACAGTCGAGACCACTACAGGGTCATCATATGGAAGTTGTATTCCTTGAACATCCTCATCGGTAAAAGTAATAGAGTTTTTTCCTTTGAACCTTTTTGGGATATTCTCCTCAGCTTCATCATCCCAAGCAGATGACCGATGAAGCATACCAACATTTCCATCAGTTAGTTTTTGATGTGGCAGATCGGCTTCATCAGATATTCTTGGAATGGCAGTCGCTTCGGCTTGAGATTATGGGCGATTGATATATTTTCTCAGATATCCCCTTTTTATCAGGTCCTCTATGGCATCCCGAAGCTGGAAACATTCCTCCATGTTGTGGCCATGATCCCGATGGAATCGACGATATTTGCTTTTGTCCTTTGCTTTTGCAGATGTCTTTAAGAGATGTGGCCTTTGAAAATATTTTTCTTTTTCAATCTCCAGCAGAATCTTCTCCCTAGGCAAGTTGAGGGGTGTGTAGGCATCGAACCGATTGTTCTGCTACTTGGATCTGGGGTTGCGCCTAGGGACCAAAGCATTGTTAGAGGATGTTGGCATGTTCGGTCCTCTGGCACTCTTTTTCTTAGAAGGGTATCTCCCTTCTGCAAGTCTTCGGCTTGCTGCTTGCTCCTTAGCAGCAGCATACTTCTAAGCCTTTGCTAACAGTTCGGTATAGCTCATTCGAAACGTTTTGTCCAGGAAAAAAGTGAACCTGGATGATTTCAAGCCTTTCTTCAAGGCAGACATGACCACATGCTCATTCAGATTTGGGATTTCCAGAATGGTTGAATTGAAGCGGTGTACAAATTCCTTCAAATTTTCTCCTTCTTGTTGCTGGAGAAGAAACAAACTATCAGTGTTGCGCGGCATCTTTTGGCACGTTCTAAAGTGTGAGACAAACTGCCGCTCTAACTCAGCAAAAGAATGAATTATCTTCGGTGGCAGATTCGAATACCATATTCGAGCGGATCTCTTCAGAGTAGCAGGAAAAGCAAGGTAGTAAAGAGCATCTGTTGCTCCTTGCACCATCATATGAGCCTTATAGCTCCCCAGATGGTTGAGAGGATCTGAAGTCCCATCATATGCTTCTAACGATGGGATCTTGAAGTGCCTGGGGATGACTTCATCTATAATATGATCAGAAAAGGGGGGCTGAGAGTTGAAGGTGATGACCTTATCGTTCCTTTAAAGGCTATTGTGCTGACATAGATTTGAATTTTTCTTCGAATTCATAATTGATCTCTCTCTGCCTAGCCCCTTCTGGTACAAAACTTCTAGAAGAAATAAAGGGAGATCGCCGGACCCTTTTTATTCCACCATGATCCCCTGCTTGTCGATCTGGTGGAGAGGCATAGTGGTCACGAGATGACCAAATCTGTGAGAAACTAGGGTTGACCTCTTGACGTCGATCTTCCTCCTTCTCAGGTTGATGACTGGACTACGGAATTGGTGGTGGATGCTGCCCTTGGATAGCAGCTTCATGCAAATGTTGAACCAATGCCGTCAAAGCTTCTACCCTATTCACCAGATTCTCAAATTGCTGCTGTCCCACCATTATCATAAGAGGCTGCAACCCTTGATTTGCTAAAAGATCACTCGCCGGAGGCCCGTTCGCTGGAGGAGCATGCTGCTCCTGGCTTGTAGATACATTCCGAACCTTCCCTTTTGCCATTTTTGTCTTAGCAAAACTCTCCTTCAAAGCAGAGAAAATAGATTTCTTCTCCTTCTTGGCGCGCCAATCTGTTGACGCTGAATCCCCGTTGACCGGATGGAGTAATTCGTCCGCCGGATCGCCGTCGACCGGAACCTGCAAAATAGATCCCCTTGACTGGAAATCTCCCGGCGGGGGACACTCCGATGCCAAAGTCAGAAGGAACTCAAGCAACAGAATGGAGAGTCTGAAAGCAGAGAGGAAAAGGAGAGAATTCGAATTTCTGGAAATGAGCTAAGACTTACCTCGAGTGTCCCCTCTTACTAGTATTTATAGGCTCCAATCGTAACTACTTACAGTTATGAAAGTTGGTAAATGCAACCTTCTCCTAACCGTAAGTAGTGGCGGTTGGAGAATCAGTTATTTCGGAGCTTATCTATTATGAGAATTTCGACCATGTGGATTCTTGCAGCAACCATAACAGACTTCAACTATTATGAGGTTGGAAAAAACCCACATGTTCAATATACCTCGATCTTCAAGAATAGATCCGAAGTGAGCTTAACATTCTCTTTAGTAACGCCCCTAAAGGGAATGTTAGCTATACACTTCATAGACGCTTCCTTGGAAATAGTAAAGAAAGATAAACACTTACAGTCTTGAATATGAGATAATATGCTTTTTGGATTATGAAGGAATAAAGCCGAAGATATCCAATTGAAAGGCTGGGTCTTCGGACCAAGGAAACAATACGAAGCCGAAGACATAAGGCTAATAAACATGACTTCTGGACCAAAATAAGGATACGAGTCATAGATATTAAGATATTAGGCATGGTCTTCAAACCAAGATAAAGATACGAAGCCGAAGACATATAATTAATAAGCTTGGCCTCTGGATCAAAATAAGGATACGAAGCCATAGATATTAAGATGTTAGGCATGGTCTTCGGATAAAGATAAAATACGAAGCCGAAGATATAGAATTAATAAACTTATCTCTTGGATCAAGATAAGGATACGAAGCCATAAATATCAGACATGGTCTTTGGATCAAGATAATGATACGAAGCCGAAGACAAGGCTAATAAACTTATCACATGGACTAAGATAAGGATACCAAGTCATAAATATCAGACATGGTCTTCGGACCAAGATAAATATACGAAGCCGAAGACACAATATCCTTTTGTAGATCAGAATCTTTATCAAGCCTAGTAGACATTTTCCTTTGTATGTTGATTTGACCAATAAACCAAAAAATTGAAATTGGTTCAAAGAATGACCCAATAATTAATTGAAATAAAACCGGGATATCATAACATATAGAGTGCCATTTTCTTAATTCAAGGATCATAAGAATTTGATGTTATCATTTATAAATACAATTTTTTTCATGCCAAACATGTAATGGTATATAATTTTTTAATAAATTTATTTTAGAAATAATTTGAAAATTGGATATTACATCACTAGTAATTTATTTGTAACACCAAATATAGTAATCAATATAATTGTAACATTACCTGAAATACAATAATCAACATTATTGACAATCTATCTAATAGCAATTATCCCGTATGCAATCTATATTACTATTAAGGATTGCTCGGTGATGCACCAAATACAATCTCAAGATTAGAAGTTTCTTGACTGCAGGTTAATAAGAAAAAATTATGAGGCATGTCAATGGGTCGGGTTCATGTTAGACCCAAATAAATATGTTTAAACAACTCAACAGTTTTAGTTTTAAGTGAGATCCCATGTGTAATTCCAATCCACCAACCCATCTACATACATGTCCTAACTTAAGACCCCAAACTGTACGTGGCGATAAGTAGGTTGCATATGGGTTCAAGGTTAGATTCATTGAAAATTTTGCTTGTCTCGAATTGAGGCTTTTAAACCTTACCCATCCGGATCCAAATAAAAAAACAAGTTATTTGTATATAAAAAATGTTAATCTGAATTATATATCCTCCAATTTTGAATCTTTTAGAATTTTTATTTTAAATTTTAGTGGGATAGAAAGGATAAAAATGATCACATGGTTGAATATGTTTTGAGTGTTTGTAATTTGCTTTAAAATTAAGTATACTTTTTTCAATTTTTTGTCAATTATTATATAGTTAACTATTAAGTACTCGTTGATTATGATTTAATTTTTGGATATGTTATTAATAAAAATATAAGTATTTTTTAACTTCATTAATCTATCAAGATATATGTTTGAAACCTCATATAATCTTGATTTATACTCCCCCTGACTTAAAGACTCGATAGTTTTTATAATATATATTATTTATATAAACCAACCTAAACTTGACCTAATCCTTCTACGAACACGTAGAAAACAAAATTTAGACTCAGAAACCATAACAGCGCTCTATTATTCCAATAGGCCTCATATTTGGATTTGTTTACAATTATATATCCAATCCAAAAAAAAAAAAAAAAAATTAGGGGCAGGGTAATTTAAAAGTTGGTGAGGGGAGAAGTTTGTTTCAAACAATACTTTAGCCAAGAATTTTAAATGAAAACTTTAGAAGTGCTAAGTTACTTCTTAAATCATCAGATTGTGTCAAGCTCTGACCAGTAGAGATGGACCACACCAATGCTTTTTGAAAAGACCAAAAAATATTAATTTAAGAAAGCCATATATATATATATATTATATATTTAAATTTTAGAAGGAATCAAATATGTAAAATATATATTTTAAAATTTTATATAAAATTTTTATTTATAAAAAAATTGAAAAAAAAAATTAGAGTAGGGCAGCCCCCATAAGTCAACTATGAGCTAGATTAACAGATGGCAAGATTACTTTTAAATTGCGTTTGGTAGACGGTAATCTATCTACATTATCGGTAATTTCAAACTTGGCCCACCAGATAACTTTGTTGGGTATTTTTTTAAATCGATAATCTATATTGTAGTAGTAATCTGTATTACCTCATGTGGCAATTCAAATTATCTCAGGAAGAGGTGGCTATCCAGATTACCGGAGATGTGGCAATTTGGTATTTTTTATTTTTATAAAATTATCCCGTCCCTTTCGCTTCGGTGAGAACCAAACATTTCCCTCCTCCCTCTCATTTATATCCCCTGAGTGCTGGCTACGATCTTTTCTTAAATCTATATTTTATTTATAAAAATATAATGTTTATATTTTAGCTATTTATTAAAAATATAATTTTTAAATATTTTATATTATTAAATATTTAATATTTAATATTTTTATATTAAAATAAAAAAATAAAAAATATTTTTTATACTAAATAAATGTAAAAAAATTATATATAATCTTTTAAATATACTAAGTAATATATTAAATTTATATATATTATATTATTACATTTAAAATAATATTATATTATGTTACTAATTTTAATATAATATATTTATATTATATACAAATATATAATGTAAAAACATATTATATTAAATATAATTTAATATAATATATTTTATATTATAAAATATAAAATAAAATGTAATACAATATTATAGTATATATAATGATATTATTCTAAATTACATTAATATATTTTATTCTATTTTATTTTTAATATTAGAAAATATATTTTTTTTAAATATATATTATATAACAATAGAGTGTAATATAATATATTTTAAATTATATATGACATTTTATAATATAACATAACATATATTATATTATATTAAATATAGTATAATATATTTAATATTATATATTATATAATAAGATTATATATTATATTATTAACTATATAATTTTATAAATAGTTATATTATAAAATATCAAATAATATAATACTATATTATATCATGAAATATCAAATAATATATTATATTAATGTAATATTATATTACATTACTATATTATATTATAATATATTTTTAATAAATTTGACTTAGGGATATTTTAGAAATTTGAGCTTAGATCACTAGTAATCTATTAATCATACCAAACATAGTAATTAGTATTACTGGCAATCTATTCAATAATAATCTATCTTGCAGGTAATCCATATTACCATTCAGGATTTTCTGGTGATTCACCAAGCGTAACATTATCTCTTGTGACTCGTGCCAAAATTAACATCGACGATGAAACTTCTGTTTGGATACTATTCGAAATAGTTAGGTGGTAATCTTGTTTATCTCATGATTAATTATCCTGGCATAGCTTATGTTGTTCACATCACCGTTTGGTTTATGCTAACTCCTCCATTTACTCATTATGCTACCGTTCCATGCATTCTGTTATATCCAACCAGCTCACCTTCGAACCGGACCGTCATATTTGCTGAGGTCCGACCGGCTCTTCTTCGAGGGTCCGATCGATCCACTGAAATAGAAGTTCGAGCGACCGACTTCTGATAAGGTCCGGTCGACCCTTTCTTGCTGGAGCTCCGACGGACGTTCTCCTTCGAAGGTCCGACCGACCCACTGAAGTAGAGGTCCGAACGACCCACTTCTGATGAGGTCCGGCCGACCCTCTCCAGTTGAAGCTCCGACGGACGCTCTCCTTCGAAAATCCGAGTGACCCACTTTCGTCGAGGTATGACCAACCCATCCCAAAGATGGTTCGGTGATTCCAAAAACCTCTTCCTATTAGTACCAGAATTCTGTTACAACAGACTCCTGCCACATCAGCACCACTACTCCACGATTTCCACGATGCCGCCCTATCTTGGCACCACATGGCCACTCTCCAGATTCTCTTAGGGGCAGATAAGTCTTTTCAGGTTTCACCCCTAACAAATTTTGGTATTGTTCCGCATCTGTATAAGGTAAACCGGGAGACAATGGCGGTAAACAAGCTAAGTCAAGCACTAGCACTCTCTTTCCACTCTCTATGCTATTTTTCACTTGATTCCTCCATTATGCTGTCCTCGAGCTCCCGCTAACTTAAGCATCGAAGTGTCTTCCGCCAGAACATCACCGATTTTTGAAAATTTTATTGCAGAAACCGAAAAAAAAATGCTCCAACCCAGCCATCCAAGTCCGGTCCTGAAAAAGTTGCGGCAACATACACCTTTCTAAACTTCCATTGAAGTGGTTGACCGGTGCATGCATCTAGAGATTCTGCGTGGCATGATGGAGACATTTTAACTAGGCTGTGTTTCCATTCCCGCTTGCCTCGGTGGCTATTGACCCGCCTTCCAGCCGAAGACGGCCGCCCATAGCTGGAATGATTGCGACTTTACTGAATGCACTTGCAAGTGGTCAGCGTGGTCTCAACTAGGGTTGGGGAGGTACTCAACCCATAGCGAGTGAACTCATGAAGAGAGTGACGCAAATCTCAAAGGACAACTTGCTGCTTCAAGAGCGAATTATAATACGGTTGAATTGCGATATGCAATTAAAGTGAATTAATGCCAAGAGGAGTAAAAATTAGTATTCATGACCTGAGGCTGAAACTTGCATAAAGTAATCATTCCCCTCCCCCTTCTTTCGATAAAAAATCAGCCATCTTCTATTAAAAAAAGAAGAAAAAAGAAAAAAAAGACGGACCGTTGCATGGTCTCATTTATGGTTCCAATATCAGGACCTTCTATTTGTTTTGGTTTTTTATATTTCTTGTGAATAAATTCCAAAAAGTAAGACATGATGCTTGGTATTTTTTTTTTAATGGAGCGAGCATCAATCAATGCTTGCTTAATGCAATTTACTGTGGTTGAATGGGCCACCTTGTTGCTGCCTGCTGTTTCCCGAGCGAACCGAAGGTCTCCCCTAATGCTAGTCATGCCCTGGATCCTTCCAACCTTGTTGTTCAGGACTGGGCTGAAGGGTCTACCGATCAGTGTTCGGCATCTGCTCCGAGGACCCTGCTGCGGTGGAAGGCCGATCGAGGCTTGGCCCTTGGATGGTGACATCCAGGGCACTCTTGCCTCGGCAACCGACAGGCCCATCCAAGAATGGCCATGGGCCTCAGAAGGGGAAATCTCCTGTTTCTTCCTTGGATCCCTCCTCTTCATCTCCGCCCCGGTCGTCCTCCACTCCGGTCTCCTCTTCTCTTGACTCGCCACCCGACTTCGATGGGTGGCAGAATCCCTCCAAATTGGCTCGGCGCCGCTCTCCTGTGGCAGGCCATTCAGCACAGGGAGAGGCTGACGCAGGGCTCCTTCCTCTCTCTAGTACTTTTGCCCCGTTGGGAGACTACATGGAGCTCGTCCCGGTGGAGGCGGGATCGGTGGACCACCTAATGCTGGACTATGGCGTTGTCTCCCTCAAGTGAGGTCGATGCCTGGCTAAGTCTTCTGATCCTTCTTCCCCCTCGGTGCCCCCTGAGTCGGCTGTCAAGGTGCCTCCCTCTAAACTCCCCTTGCTTTCTAAATACTCTGCTGCCTCCTTTGAGAGTTCGGGTAAGCCTGGGTCTTCTAAGTTGGTTGCTGCCCCTGTGGAACCGGTGTTGGTCAATGTCCCTATTGTTGATGCTGGGTCTGGGAGAGCGGGGCTACCGGGGAGGGCCTTGTCTACACCGAGGACTGATGCTGCTGAGGGTGGGCGGGGTAAAGGTCCTTCATTCTCTCCCGTGGGTAAATCCTCAAAGGCTGCCTCCTCTGTTTCTACTGTGGGGGATGATGTTGATATGGGGTGTCCTAGGCTGGGTGGATCCAGGGTTCTGAAACGGGGTTTGGAGGGGGTATCAGGAACCTCCCTGCCACTTGCTCGAGCTACTCTGCCTCCTCCTTAGCTGGATTCAATTGATCCTGTGGTTGCCTCATTGTCTCTTGAGGGTGGGCGGCTGTCTCATGACTCAGTCTCATTTAAACTCCAGAGCACTCTGGCTTCGGTGGGGGGGTCTTCAGAGGGGTCCAGTAAGGATTCTGTCAATGATATATCCAGTGCTCTTCGGTCCTCTGTGGCTGGTAAACAGCCTGCTGTGAGTGTTGACGTTGAGGATGATGCCGGTCTAGGGTCCGGGTCATCCAAGTCATCCTAATTTCCAATGAAACTTCTGATTTGGAATATTCGGGGGGCGGGAAAACCCGCCTTCCTTTCTACCTTTGGTCGCTTTCTGCAACTGCATAACTCTCAAATTTGTATTATTCTGGAGATTAGACTATCGGGTCATAGTCTTGAGCGCGTGTGACGTCGCTTTCCCCAAAATTGGGGTTTCTATTCTATTGACTCTCGTGGCCTGTCGGGAGGTATTATTGTCTCCTAGGATCAGGGGGCTGCTAAAGTTACTACTTTCCATCGGTCTTCTCAGATGGTTGCTATTATCGTGTCGGAGCCTAATTGGCTGTCTTGGCTTCTGTGCGGTATATATGCCTCTACCTCTGACAGGGAAAGGACCGTGGTCTTGGAGGAAGTTTCTGCTTTGATTGACCAGGGTGTTCCCACTGTTGTTGCTGGTGATTTCAATGTCATTGATTGGGTTGGGGATAAGAGGGAGGTAGGCCCTTCATGGAAAATGCTGCCTCCTTAGAGTTTTTCAACTTTATTCATGACTCTGGCCTGGTTGATTTGGGTTTTCTTGGTCCCCGCTTCACCTGGTGTAATAATAGGACGGGTGTCGCTAGGGTCTGGGAGAGACTGGATAGATGCTATGCTACCCCGTCCTGGCTCTCCTTGTTCCCTACTCACTCGGTTTGCCACATGAGCCGCATTGCCTCTGATCACTGCCCTCTTCTTTTCTCGATGGATGCCAATATCCGGGGCCCACCCCGTTCAGATTTGAAAAATTTTGGCTATCTTTTTCTAAATCCAGAGAGATCTTTAAGAAGATCTGGAGGATTCCTGTGCATGGTGATGCTTCCTATCGGATTTCTAGGAGGTTGGAGCTTCTCAGGAGACGTCTCCTCCACTGGAACAAAGTGGAGGTGGGTAACATCTTCTCTAGACTGAAGACTGTTGAAGACACCATTGCTCACCTACAGGATAAAGAAGACAAGTTAGGTTGTTTATCTCAGCCTGATCTAATCAGTCTTCAGGCCCATATTTCCTTGCACCACTCTCTGCTTCGCCATTAGGAGGTCTTTTGGAGATAGAAGTCCAGAGTTTAGTGGTTACAGGATGGGGACAGAAATACCTGGTTCTTTCATCAGGCCACTATTATCAGGAGACATAGAAATGCCATTCGGGTGTTACGATCCTCTAAGGGTTAGCTGTTGGAGGAGGAGGGTGCTATTCGTGAGGAGATCCTTTCATTTTTCAGATCCAGATGGACCGACTCATCTCCAGTTATTCCTTCTGTTTCCCACCTCCTCCCCTCCTCTGTTATCCATCCTTCTCAAAATGCTATCTTGCTTGCTCCGATTCTCCGGGAGGAGATCCATGCTGCCTTGTAGGACCTTGGAGAGGATAAAGCCCCTGGCCTTGATGGTTATCCTCCCTTCTTCTTCCGGAGGTATTGGGACATTATGGGCTCTGACCTTGTTGCTACTGTGCAGTACTTTTTTGTTTCAGGTTCTATGCCCGATTCTTGGAAGAGGACCTTTATTGTCCTCATTCCCAAGTGTCCAGATGCCTTGGAGCCTGCTCATTATTGACCGATCAGCTTATGTACTACCCTTTATAAAATTTGTGCTAAACTGATGGTCAACCGGATGCGAGCCATCCTTCCTCACCTTATCTATCCTGAGTAGGGTGCTTTCCTTGAGGGTCGGAGCATTTCTGATAATGTACTTATTGCCCACGAGTTTATGTTTGATCTCAACCATGCTTCGTCCCGTCGGAGTCTCATGGCCATTAAGCTGGATATGGAGCGAGCCTATGATAGGGTCAACTGGGACTATCTCCTCTCGACCCTACAGGCTTTCGGCTTCCACCGGACTTGGATATCCAGGATTTTGGCTTGTGTTATCGGACCCTCCTTCTCTCTGCTGATCAATGGTTCTCCTACGGAATTCTTCTCTTCGAAAGTGGGCCTCTGTCAAGATTGTCCCTTTTCCCCATCCTTGTTTATTATTTGTGCTGACCTCTTATCCAGGGTGTTGCGCACTGCAGTCCGGGATCTTGGCATCCAGCAATTTATCCCTGCACCCGGTGCTCATCCGATCTCTCATCTCTTATTTGCTGATGACTGCTTACTGTTGGGCCGTGCCTCTATTCTTTCTACCTAGGGATTTCATAGGGCCCTCGCAGGTTATTGTATGGTTTCTGGTCAGAGGGTCAATTTTCAGAAATCGGTTATTTATTTCATCCCCAAGATTTCTATGTGTCTTCGATAGTGAATCTTGGACACCCTTGATATTCAAGAGCACCAGGGCCCTCTCACCTACCTGGGAGTGCTGATCTCCGGGACGAGACTCTCTAGATCGAATTGTGCTCCGATGTTGCACGCCGTGTGCAAGCGAATTGAGGGATGGCAGGGTAGGGTCCTCTCATCCATGGGGAGGATTATCCTTATCCGCTCGGTCTTGACCTCTCTCCCGGTCTATCTCCTCTCTCATGCCGTTGTCCCTAAGACTATTATCATGTCTGTGGAGCAGTTGATTAGGGCTTTTCTTTGGAATTCTTCTCCGAATCATCGCAGGATCCATTAAGTTAGCTGGCAGTCTGTCTGCAGGTCGACCGACCAGGGCGGGCTGGGTATTACCTCCCTACTCAACAGGCATGAGGCTCTACTTGGTAGGCACATGGCCATTTTCTTCCTTTGTCCTGACAGCATGTGGTCGACGATGCTTTCTGCCCGCTATGGGGATTACTACTCTATCCTCGATGGTTCCCCTTCCCCTCCGAGACGCTGCTTGGCTATCTGGAAGGAGATGATGCTGAGAGCCCTTCTTATTACCCCCCATCTATTTTGGGTTATTGGAGATGGTAGATATATCAGAGTTATGACGGAGCCATGGATTTCTGATACCCCCCTTTGTAGATGGCCTACCTTTATCTCGGTTGACATACCTGTCACTATGACTATTGCTGACCTCATTGTTTCGGGGGAGTCCCGATGGGATAGCCGGCTAGTGTTGTCCCTCTTCGAGAATATCCTGGATTCTCGGGTTCTCTCGATCATTCAACTGGTGGTCTCTGCCCCTGATATGAGAGTCTGGAGGCACTTTTCTTCTGCCCGGGTTCCCATGTCGGATTTGCTCTCCATATTCTCTCCGGCAGTGCCAATGGACTCATCCTTTCATTGGATTTGGGCTATTTTTGTTCACCCCAGGGTCTCCTACTTTATCTAGAAGCTTGTCCGAAATCGCCTGTCGACCAGGTCTTTTTTGGCTTCCAGAAGCATTCACATGCCCCCTGGCTGCCCCATATATGGATCGGAGGATGAAACCCAGACCCATGCCCTATTCTCTTGTGACTGGGCCTCGAGGACTTGGCACCTGGCTGGCGTTGCTGGGTTTATCTCCCCGTCTCAGGATGTCGTTCACTCTTTCCTTTCTACCGTGAGATCTGCTAGGGAGTTCCCCTAGGTTAGTCTCCTGGCCTATCTTGCTTATCATATATGGATTTCAAGGAATGAGCAGGTCTTTGCTTCGATCACATGCTCTCCCCGGGCGCTAGTCGATAGGGCTATTGCTTCAGCCTACGATTTTTTGTGCTCGACTAGGAGGTCTTTGGAGATCTGGGGTCCCTTTTCTGCTCCTCGAGTGTCTCGGGTGGTATATGTCTCCTGGGCACCCCCCCTCCTCTGCACTTCATGGTCAGCTTCGACGGGAGTCTCCGTCGCAGATCTGGAGGTGCTGCTTTTGTCATTTGAGATGCCCATCTAGGTTTCTTGGCGGCAGGTGGCTTGCCTCTCCTTGATTCTTCCATCCCTGGGATGGAGCTGCATGCTGCCTGGGCCGGCATCAGGTATGCCCGCCAGATTCTTTACCTAGACCGACTCATCATCGAGGAGGATTCCTTGACTGTCATATCATAGATTCGGCGATCTATGATGGCTCCCCCTGCCCACCCCATCCTATGGGACATCCATTTCCTCTTACGGGATTGTGTGTCCATCCAAATTCATCATATTTTTAGGGAGGCTAACTCGGCCACTCTATTCCGTCGGTCTAGACTGACTGGCATGTTGCCCCTGTTCAGTTTAGGGATATTATTCTCTCTGACTTTTGAGTTGTATTCATTCTCGTTCGCTTTAATGAATACCCCATTTCATCAAAAAAAAATGCAATTTACTTAATGACCATGCAGTAAAACCATAATATATAATTAATCGATGTAACGTGGAGAACAAATGCATATAATTACACAAATATCTTTGATACGTCTATATCCGCTGACATGGAATCCATCTAGGCACCAGTTATCAGCCAACAGATGGAGGCGCCACCAAAGCCTGACACCCAAGCAAGAAGCCGAAGTGAACCCCCTGCCGAGGTCGAACTCAAGATACCACCAAGCCAAGAATAGGAGGCAGCAGAAATTCAAATCATGGAGGGAAGGAGGGTCATCTTCACCCATACCTCACCTCTGAGATAGTACAACTGACAAGCAGCAGTCTGCTACCTGTGGCCTGCGGAGGAGGGCATCTCGTCGGAGCACCAGGACCCTCTCAAACCCTAGCTCACACTGATCGAGAAGGAACATCCCTTTCAAGGTACGGTGCTCCCCAGTTCGCCATCTATACCATCCATAAATAAGAGGCCGCGCCAGAGGATTCATACCCTGGGGCGGCTGTTCGCAGGCTAGTGCTTCGCCGGGTTTCCCAAAACATGGCGACCAACTAGAGCATCAGAGCCAGCAACATGATTCCCTATCTTAAAGAGGCTAACGGGAGCTCACGCGCTGTTCCCGCGTGCTACCAGATGTCACCCCTCAGGACTCCCCAAAAAGGGGAACATCTGGAAAGCAAGATATATATGACATCCCCATCCAAGAGAAGGAGAAGGAGGTCCGATCTGAAGAAGAGCAGGAGGAAGAGGGGCTTTTGATCGAGAGGAGAAGAGGCGGAAAAACCAGCAAAGGGAAGGGAGGTGGAAGTTGGCACATAGAAGAGGAGAGCAAACCAGATGTCAAGCTCTGGGGGCTACCGGGGAACTCGTCGGAAGAGTCCCACGGACACAGTCGATCCCGTTCCAATCCTCCTCTACTGATTCCCTATACTTACCTCCCTCTCGGAAAGCATGCGACCCCTGAGCATCGGAACCAGCAAGGAGAAACCAGCGGAAGGTAAGTAAAGGTAAGCAATAGACACACTTTCTGTTATGGTCTTCTTTCATGAAATTCTTATCACCCTCTGGAAGCAGAGAGTCCCCAAAGATCTTCGCCTTAGAGATTTCTGTTCTCCTCAATCGTCCTACTGACTTGATCGTCAGAGTGTCTTCACCATAATTCCCGGTCCAAGGTCCTCCCCTGTCTTACAGGACTCCCGAGGCCAGAGAGCCGACCGCAAGGAGGAGAGCCAAGAACCCGGAGGGAACCCGACGCACTGGAGCTACGGGCCATGACAATTTTGGCAGCAACAATCTCAATGATTAGAATGACGTGGATCCGTGACAAAACTATACATGATATTGAAATAAAAGATTTGCAATAATAAATTAATAAAATAACATTAACATTGTAGTGTGGGGTGGCTTTGTATGTCAATCATTGACTTGAAGTCAAAGCATGCAAGCAAGACATGTGATGCATATTTTCCATATCAAGAAATATTAACCGGTAATGTATTTCATTTAAATATAGTGAGTTTAACAATTGACTAACTTGAGCGTCAAAGAATTTCCTGTTGATCAACTACCGATCAAGTAGAACTTTTCTTTTAAGAACCACTAAGCACCATCCAAGAGCTAGATCCGGGATTTGGTGACAACAGTTAGTCTTCCTCATGACACAATGCTCTATCAAGACCGAGCAGTAAAAGATCCATTAAATCTTTTGATGATCTACCTACTAGAACACGACATATGTGATAATAAGAAATTAGAAAGGTATGGAGTTGATTTTTTACTTTTTACAAACGGGTAATCATATTATTCTGATATGAGTACAGTCCCAAAAATTAAGAAATAAAAAATCCTTACGATCCACGGGATGATCTCATTTTGATACTAGGTCTAGTCATCAAATTGCTCGACAATAAAAAATATAATCCAGTCAGACATGTCATTCCAATTGAGCATAAACTAAATTCAATGGCATAGGCTTATCTTCTTAGAATAATAAGACTAGTGTATTTAGAAAAAAAAATTGATATAAAGCCAAAAATAGATGCCAAAAATGCTCCATTTTTATGATACACAATGGAGCTTCATATCATAAATCTGCTTTTCATTTACTCCATAAATTGCACCAAACCCCTTATGCTGTATGACACCTTCTTTTTTCAGAAAAAAAAATCATGGTTGAGCCATGTAGCTTTATTGTAGATGTCTGAATATGAAATGCGCAACAACAACAACAAAAAAAGAAGAAGAAGAAGAAGAAGAAGAAGAAGAAGAAGAAGAAGAAGAAGAAGAAGAAGACTACATGAAAATTAGGACAGAAAAAGAAGAACTGGTGTCACATTCTCAAATGTAAAATGGACTGTGTTCAAAAAATGTAAAAGAGAGTCGATCCTTTTATCATATTCCTTTCTCATATTGTTTCTTTGAAAAAAAAATCCTGACTGCTAAATGATTATAATTCAAGACAAAATTTATGTTGCCATCTAGATCATCATGACCTGTAACTCTGACATGGCCTGGATAAACTGGCCTTCCTGAAAGCATTGGGTTCTTCATCATCGCGCCTTCACGGTCGATCGGTCCTGCAAAAAAAAAAGAGACCCGGATCGAGAATCTCGACAGGGACACTCTGACGATCAAATTAGTAAGGCGACCAAGGAAAGCAGATCCTCTATGGTGGAGGCTTGGGATGCCACCGCGTAGAGAAAAATATAATAAAAGGGAATAGAAAAACTGGAATTTTTGAAAAGTTAGGGGGTTGCTCGCTATTCAGCTCTTTGCCTTTGCTCTCTTACTGTCTCTCTCTTGGTTCACCCCACATCTTGGAGGTCCCTCTTAACGTTATATAAAAATTGATTTAGCCAAACCAGGTTTGGAGCCTTGGATGGATGCCTCTCCTAGAGTATTCCCTGCAGAAAGGGTACAAGCTCTTTAGAGCCCCGTTGGACAAGGTCTGAGATTTCTAGGAGGTCTTCCTGCAGGGGGTGCTGCCAGCGTGCTGCAGAGCTTGCCCTCTTGGTGGGGCAATCCCCTATGGAAGGTTCATGTGGCAAGCCACAGGATCGGGGACCACGATGAGTGCTTCCACTTATAGGGGGTGCAGATGGTGCAGTACAGGGCTTGGAGCTCTGACAAAGCATTCCTCTTATGGAAGGTGCAAACAACATGCTAGGGACCTGAAGCCCTGGTAGAGTATCCCTCTTGCAGGCGATGCAAACGGCATGCTATAGGGCTTGGAGTCCCGGTGGAGCACTCGCCTTGCAGGAAATGCAAGAGATGTGCTACAGGACATGGAGCCTCGATGGAGCACTCGCCTTGCAGGAGATGCAAGTGGCGTGCTATAGGGCCTGGAGCTCTGATGGAGCACTCTTCTTGTAGAAGATGCAGGCGGTGTGCTATAGGGCCTAGAGCCCCTTTGGAGCACTCGCCTTATAAGAGAATTACGACTGGTTTGGTGGAGACAGTGATGTTGCACTCAGGTGTCACCATTCGGGCCTTCCTTGTGTCTATCCTTCGAGACTCATGTTTCGACTGCCACTGCTCCTCCTGCCATAGTTGAGGGAATGTCTTCCTGCCCCCGGGGACTTGGCCTGGTCGAGAGCTCGACTAGTTTGAAGCTCTCTTTAGCCAAGAGCTCACCCCAAATGGGAGCTCGACCTCGTTCGAGAGCTCATCTTAGACAGGAGCTCGATCTCGATCGGGAGCTCACCTCGGATGGGAGCTCAACCCCGACCGGGAGCTTAACTTCAGATGGGAGCTCAGCCTCGATTCAGAGCTTCACCTCGGATGGGAGCTTGACCTCGACCGGAAGCTTGACTTTAAATGGGAGCTCGATCTTGACTCACTTCAAGCAAGAGCTCGACCTCGACCGGGAGCTTGACCTTGGCTAGGAGATCAACTCGGATAGGAGCTCGACCTCGATCTCGATCAGGAGCTCTTCTTTGATGGGAGCTCGACCTCGATTGGGAGCTCAACTTTAAACGGGAGCTCGACCTCGGCCGGGAGCTCACCTTGGGCTAGAGCTCGACCTCGACCGGGAGTTTGGCCTTAGTTGGGCCAGGTGGCACACTCTGCCACCTCATTAGCCAGATGCGTCAGACGTGGGTGCCACGTCAGTGGCTTGCCATATCAAATGCCTCCCACTTCCAAGCTCGAGGCACTCTTGGACTTGGGGCGAATGGAGTAAATCGATGCTGTTGACATGGTAGGCCCCTAGGCCCCTCATTAATCATTACGGTCGCTTGGTTATTCGCAGGTCACTAGTCCACCTCTGGGAGCTACCATGAGAGGTCTAGTTGGATGCTATGGGAGACCATCGCTGGGATCCTCCCCCAGCTACTCGCGATAAGTCCTCTGCTTCTCTATTGAGTCTTGGGACTGGGGGGTAATGAATCTCCGAGCTAACCTTCCTTCAGCTTTGATTGTAGGTGGCCCACGATGTCCTCCTAGTGAAGGACTACTACCGGGGGCTGATCAAGCAGGACATAGAGTCCTGCACCAAGGCTGAAACTGTGGAGGCAAAGGCCCGGACCCTGGCAAACCTGGTGCCGGATCTGGGGCATGGGTGAAGTTGTTGGAGACCGAGCTCTGAAGTTGTTGGAGACCGAGCTCGAGACCTCTCGAGACACCATTAAGGAGCTCGAGGACTGAGTGGAGGACAGCAAGGCCGATGTCACGAAGTTGGGGGGAGTTCATCCATGACATGGGGAACCAGCTGATAGCTCTACTACCACAATCCTGCATATGGATAGGAAACTGCAGGCTTCCCGAATGCGATCAGATCTCTCAAAATCTTGCACCACGGTCATGGAAGGGAAAGTGCTTGCCTTCGAGATGGTGATTAGGAAGGCAAAAAAGGAAACCATGCAGGCCATCGCATCGTACAAGGCCTCGAAGGTGTTTGAGGATGATGTCAGCGAGGCCGTCCATGACACCTTCTACAAGGGCTTCAACGAGTGCAAGAGGAAGGTAGCGCAAACCTTCGACCACCTAGACTTGCATGGCATAGTGGTGGACAAGCCCAAGGGGGACGAGTCTGCGGAGTAGGCCACCTAGTAGGGTAGTGCTGTTGAGTTTCTTGCCTTTGCCTCGCCCAGCCCGGGGCTAGATGGATAGGGCTTTGAGGCTCTTGGCTTGCTTCGTCGGACCTGAGGTCCGATGGATTAGTGCAGGGTGCTGAGGCTCCCAGCTTGATTAGTGAGGGGTACTAAGGCTCCCAGCTTGATAAATACGGGGCGCTAAGGCTCCCAACTTGATAAGTGTAGGGTGCCGAGACTCCTGGCTTGATAAGTATGGGGTGCCGAGACTCTTGATTTGATGAGTGTGGGGTGCTGAGACCCCCGGCATGATAAGTGCAGGGCATTGAGGCTCCTGCTTGCTGAGTGCAAGACATTGAGGCTCCTGATTTGCTGAGTGCAGGGCGCTAAGGCTCCCAGCTCGATGAGTGTAGGGTGTTGAGGCTCCTGGCTTGGTAAGTACGGGGTGTTGAGGCTCTCAGCGTGGTAAGTACGAGGCACTGAGGCTCCCGACTTGATAAGTGTGGGGTGCTCAGGCTCTTGACTTGATGAGTGCGGGGCATTAAGGCTCTCAACTTGATGAGTGCAGGGTGCTAAGGCTCCTGGGTTGATGAGTGTAGGATGTTGAGGCTTCTGGCTTGAGCTTGGTGGGAGTCTCCTCTGAGTCCTCATCCATATGGGTACATTCCACCAGAAAATCAGCCAAGACCTGGGCTCACTGGGATGGCCTTGGGTGGTAGGAGATATCAAACTCACTGAGTTTCATTACCCACTTGGCCAGGTGCCCCGAAGTATCTAGACACTCAGGATGGCTCTCAGGGATTGGTCAGTGAAAACCGCAACTGGATGAGCTTGGAGGTAAGGCCTGAGATGTTGAGCATATACAATGAGTACAAAAATAAGTTTTTCAGTTCGAAAATACATGGTTTTTGTATCATGGAGCAGTTTGCTGATGTAATAGACTGGCCTCTGGAGACCATCCCCATCGACGCGAACCAGCACTAAGCTGACTACCCTCGAGGGGGTCGCCAAGTAGAGGAGGAGCTCCTCCCCAACCTCCGGCCTGGATGTTGTCCAGCGTAGCAACCCAAGAGGGGGGGTGAATTAGATTTTTTTAAAAAATTAAATTAAGTATGTGCTGAACTAATATGTTTTGTAACAATGTGAATGTGCATAATGTAATCTAAATATAGTGCTTTAAAGAATAAAGAGCAATGTTAGAGAAAGAAATGAGAAGGCAAACCACACACATAAATACAAGAAGTTTATAGTGGTTCGATGCACTCCAAGCACTACATCCACTCCCCAAGCTACCTCTTGAAAATTTTACTATAACCTACCAAAGATTACAGCCAACTTATTTTTAAGGGATCACAAGTTAAATCCACAGTTGGTTTTCACACTTAGGCTTACCAACAACCTTCATCACAACCCAACCCTTGGCTTGTATTCTAATTCATGGCTTGGAAGGGCCTAACTCCTAGTTTCAATATCCTTGAAACTACTTACAGTAAATAAGACCAAAAGTACAGTTTTAAGCATAAGAAAAAGATCTCAAAAGAGGAAAAATAATGTCAATGAAGCTCTTCTTGAATGCTTGAGTTGTCTTTTTCTTCTTCAAAGCTTTCAATGAACACTTTTTGGAAATTGATTTGAAGGCTAAACAGCTAGAATAAAGGCTTTTCACTTGGAATCTTATTTTTAGCTCTTTCTTGTCTTTTCAATAGCTTTCTAGGATGATAGGAATTGTCTCTTCTGTATTCAATGAGTTTGGTGAGTGATAAATACATCAAAAACTTTCAAAAAATCGTTTGTGGCTATTGAAGAGGAGAAACTAGCCGTTATGGACCGTTTAAATTAATTTTAAACTTCTGAAAACATAGCCGTTACTGTTGTCAGAACTTGTGAGTCGATACTAGGGTCGACACTTGGATCGATATCAGGTGTTAAAACCCATGGTTCTGCTTCATTTCTGGTCTCAGGCTATGAGTCGACCTGTGAGTCGACACTTCAGCTTGTGAGTCGATACTTGGGTCGACACTTGAGTCAGTACTTGGCAAAAAATTCAGGAATGACATTGTTTTGTAACTTTCTTGTATCAAGCCATGAGTCAATCTGTGAGTCGACACTTGGATCAACACTTGGCATGCTGGTAGAATTTCTGCATGCCAGTCTTCAGAAGGTCGACACTAGGCTTCATGAGTTGACACTTGAGTCGACACTAAGGTTGACACTTGATCTGTGCCAATTCCAAAGTATGTGTCAAGCTCCAAAACTCTAAATATTTTTCAATATACTATCAATTTCATTTTCATAATGACTAAATTAATCAATTTCTTGGCTTTCCAAAGTGAGAAGACTTCTTAAATTTTGGAATTCATTTTGTATTAATTTGAATGACTTTGATACTTTTGTATAAAGAATTTGATGTATCTGTAATCTAGAATTCACAACTCCAATTGAAATATTAGTACAAAACATATGCTCAACATTTTGTTATTTATCGAAATCAAGGGCCAAAGATAGTTGTTACAGTAGTGAAAAATCAATTTGGCCCTGACACAGCATCCTTCCTGGTGGTTGACGTGGCCACGTGCTTCATGGGTATCCCTAAGTCTCCCATCAAAAGAAGATAGTGGGTCCATTTGTTTAAAAGGGGGCTCGACCCCTAAGACGGCGAGGTCGGCACCCCAGTCAGCCCACTTCGGCCATGCATGGAGCCCGACTCCATGACAGCACATGGCTGACCCCGATAATTGCATGAGCACCCTCCGTGTCACCTCGTCCCAGCACCTCTCGTGGTTGGGCCCGACACTTCGGCATCGCCGGAGGAGTCCAGCACCTCAGCAAGTTTGCCCCGGCCTGTGCATCGACGTCGCCAGGGAGAGGCACAGCTCTACCCAGTCCGGCACGTTGGGCATACACCGGCTCGCGAAGAGGCATGCTTGTAGCGGCACAGCCCCGTATGCCAACTCCGCACGCTCTATCGATGTGGCTAGGGGGAGCGCGCCATAGCCGGCCCAGCTTTAGCCATCTCGGACCGTCACACCCGGTTCCCACTCCAGTCCAGCATTACTCGCTTTAGTCCAACTCCAGGACGAAGTTCCGCATCCCGGTCCAATGCCTCGGCAAGCCCAACTTCAGCCGTGCAGGTGCACTCCAGCCTCTCAGCCAGCCCCGGCACCTTGGCAAGCCCAGCTCTGGCCGGGCGGAGCGCACTCTAGCCTCTCAGCCAGCCTGGCACCTTGGCAAGCCCAGCTACGATCGGGCGCGGTGCACTCCAGCCTCTTAGCCAGCCCTGGCACCTCGGCAAGCCCAGCTCCGGCCAAGCGCAATGCACTCCAGCCTCTTAACCAGCCCTGGCACCTCGGGGAATGGCACACCTCCACCACCCCGGCCCGTCTCCGGCTCTGGCGCGCCGGGGTGCAGCATGGAGCCCCGCTCCAGTTTGGTGTACCAAGGGCTCTCCGATGCACATTCCCAATCGGCTCCGCCAGTACTCTTGTCCGGCTCTTCCCGCATCCGTCTGGTCGCTATGGGGGGCAATGCACTTCTACGTGCCGGCATGGATCCGGCTCTGCCCGCTTCGGTCTGCAAGGCTCCCCTGGCTCTGCACGCTTCGGTCTAGCGCCACCTATTTTAGCCCAACTTTGCCTGCAGCCCCACCGCACACATCCGTCTATTGGGGGTATCTCGGCATCAATGGGAGGCAGCACACGAGCCAGCTCTGCCCACGTCGCCCACGTCGCCATGCATGAAACCCAGTTTCGGAGCAGTCTGGCTTGGCATGCATGGGGGCCTCTGCCCGCCTTACCTCGGTCCGTATGCATAAGAGCCTTTGCAGGCCTAGCCTCGTTCTGTGCACCTCGGTCCATGTGCATGAAGTTCCTCTACCCCCTCACCTCGGTCTGCATGCCTCGGTCCGTCTGACTCTACCCCATGCACGCTTCTCAAAAAGTAGGTACGAAGGAGGTCTAGATGGTAACCCCAACACGTAAAGTCAGCACGCCGCCTGCAAAGGAAGGCTACATTAAAGCCTCCCGGCCACTATTTACACTAATCAGGAAGGAGTGCCCCACCCGAGGCACTGCACTTCTTCACCAACCTTCTGAACCTCCCAGAAGAGGAAGATTCACCAACCCATCATAGCCTCACAGGCCTATCCTAGCCTCACAGGCCTACGTCAAGGAGAGCACGCCTTCCCAAATGACGGGAGCAATCTCATGATTAGTAAGAGGGACCTCCGACCAAGGTAAAAAAATGACCACACGCTCATTTATTGGCGCCCGGGCCATGATTCTCCTACACAGCTCCGGTTGTTCCCAAGAGAAAAAATTCAACTGACTTGAGCGTCGGAGTATCCCCGTTGGTATCCCCGGCCGGGACTTTTTGCTGGTCTCCATTCACGGGGAGCGATCGGGGAGAGGACCTCATCCCACCAAAGTGGCTAGCAGGACAACCAACAACTCTAAGCCTTCAGGGGCTGGTGATCTCGTAGCAAGCCAGAAGGAGCCAGGACAAGGACAGGAGGAATATCAGAAGACCCCTCCAATAACTCCTGCTACTCTCATTCTCATAATAACCCCTCCGAACACGGTGACTCCACCGAGTCCCGTAGAGGAGGGCCTGTTCCCCTTGATCTCCTCCGATCAACGAACCCGATGACGCTGGCGGGGAGTCCACTCACCTAGGCCACGTAAGAGCTGTAGGCCACAGCGATCTAGATGGGAATACTAGCAATCTCTCCATGTTTGATGATGACAAAACTTTGAGTATATAAGATTTGAGTTCAAATTTGGCTATTGTATTAAGCTTTCAAGTAAGCATATTTTCAAAGACATTGTAAATTGAATAAGTTTATTAAACAAACTTCACATTTGTTAGCATATCAAAGTTCATAAAGGTTTTTAGATGAAGATGTATTAGCTCTTTAGTTCATACAACAATATTTCAAAGTTAGTGAGTCAAACAAAGTGAGATTTTCTCTCCCTTTCTTAAGTAGAATGTGAATTCTTGAAAATTTTGGATATTTGCTAAAAATTTTAGATTTTTGCTTATATAATCTATCTTACTCCCCCTTTTTGTCATCATTAAAAATTAAAAGGATTTTCTTTCCCTTAATTAGTGGTTTTATCAAAAAAAAGTTAATAAGACAAAAAGAAGAGTAATAAAAAAAATATAACTGTCATAGATAGAGAAGTTTCAATATAGCAAATGATGTCCTTGCAGATATCAATCTTGCAAGACATCAACAAAATAGCATACATGAATTGAAATACATTATAGAAAGTACTAGTAACTTGAAACACAAGATAAGCATAGCATCTGTGAGACTGCTCCTCATTAGATGGAAAATCTAGTACAATAGGTGCCATGATCCTAGATGCAGATGGTCTAGGGGTCTTGTGGATCATGCTTCTGGTCTTAAGGGATGGGCCAGAGCGACCTAAGACCCTAGAGGTCCTAGTGGCACGAGTCTCAAGAGTATCAGTTGGTGTGAAGAATGGAGAATCTATGGCATGCTGATCAGTAGTAGTATTAGGATCCATAGTCTGAGCTGAAGTATCTACTATATCAACTGAAGGCTGATGCTTAGTGGATGGTGGGACATCTGGTGCAAGCTCATCACATACTGCATCGCTACCATCTGCTGGGTCATCATCACCAGCATCATTATTATCGTCAGTATCATCATGCTCAGTATCCTCTGCAGTCTCCCTATCATCATCATCATCATCAGCTGCATCCTTTGTCTCATCATCTGCTAGAGGAGATGGAGGTGGAACAGAAGGTCCTGCTGAAGCTGGAGGTGGCAACATGGATCTCAAAAGATCTCGAAGCTCAATAAAGCCTTCCTCCATATCCTGTTTGATCAAAGTAAGCTGCTCATCAGTGTGCGCTAAAGACTCTGCAGCTCTATCTGTAGTTTGCTGGTCCTAACAGATATGCTCAATACATCATCTCAGACTGCAGTAATCTACTATGTCATTCTCTCTTCTAATCCAGAGTCTGTAATTGAAGTACATCGAGGAGCTCGAGCAGAAGGGGGCGTAGCAGGCTCAAAATCAGATCCGGCGACTGGTGCTCGTCTAAGGAGCGGGCGCAGAAGGTCCAGCTTATGCTACCCGAATCTCATCCTCCTCATCAGGCTCCTAGCCTGACTCTCTCCTCATCCATCTACCTCCCACCTTCCTGTATCCCATTCGATGTAATGACTTCTCACCATAAGTATCAGTGTACAATATCTCTTTGGAGGCTTAACCCTCCAAAGGTATCCCAAAAGCATGGAAAATTGAGTCAATCCCATCCCGTATGGTAGACAACCTCCTTTGGGTGGCCGCCTCACCCATCCGATGCACCATCAACACTGGAAGGTTGATGGTTGTCTTTTAGATCAGAGTCACCATCAAGACAAGCTCTCACTTAGTGTTGAATCAAAATGACCTGTCTTCGAAAGAAGAATGCGAGCAATAATATGATGTAGGGTCTCATCTTCACAAGCAGCTGACTCACGGAAACAGTAGATATACCTCTAATGTCATCCCACCCCAAAATGTATCTGTAAGCTGCATCTCTGTCTGCTATATAGCTAGCTGCAATCCATGCTGAGGAATCTTCCATACCCAATTGAGTGTCTCTGGAGTAACTAGGATCTATACACCCCTGACTTGAGCAGTCCAATTGATCCCATTTATGGCCATACTACTAAAAAACTCCCTCATCAGATGCGAGTAGTATCGCTCTTGCATGGTGCAAAAGGGGAGTGGTCCCGCAGCTCTTACCAGATCACCAATCACAAAACCCTTAGAGCCCAAAAATGGCAGATCTATCCTTTTGCCGCAGGCGAAGACCTTCCCTGCCATCCTTTCAGCTACAGGGAAAGGCTGTGAAAGGGGTGCTCTCGCAGCCACCTGAACCTCGGGCTCAACTTGCTGCCCAGCTAGATCAAGTTGTGCCTTCGATCTCCTTTCCCTTGTGCTTGCTTCTCCATGTTCACATCTAGACCTTTTCTTTTGGAAAACCACCTGCTTCCTTGGACCCATGGCCACCAAGATAACAAGGGACGGTCGAGATTGGTGGAGAGAAGGAGGATTTTGCCAAAAAAGGAAGGATAGGGTTAGGAAATCACTGTTGGAGGATGACGGAAGAGGTTAGCGACCACTTAGGAGAGAGAGGATTAAAAAAGAAATAAGAAAAGATCGCTCAGTGATGCCCTAGAAAAATTGGTCACCGGTCATAAGTCGACACTTGTGATTTACTCAAGTGTCGACACTTCGATGAGTTGACACTTGGAAAAATCTCAAGTGTCGACACTTGGTCAAAAACTCAAAAAAAAAATTTGGAAAAAAAATTTCAATAAATTGGTAAAATTCAAGGGCGTGTTTAGGGATTATACCAAGTAATATTTGAGAGGATTTGGAACTTTTAAAAGAATTCAATGAAGTGTTTGAAAAAGTTTCAATCAAGAGGGTCAATGATGCCTACTTCTCTCCTAATCATGCAAAACTTATCTTCACTAAGGGGCTTAGTGAAAATGTCTGCTAATTGCCTATCAGTACACACAAAATCAAGTATTACATCACTATTTTGTACATAGTCTCTTATGAAATGATGTCTTATTTCAATATATTTGCTTTTTGAGTGTTGAACTAAATTTTTAGTTAAATTGATTGCACTTGTATTATCACATCTTATGGGAATTTTATTTAACTTAATGCCAAAGTCTTTGAGTTATTGTTTGATCCATAAAATTTGAGTACAACAACTTCCAGCTACTATTTATTCGGCTTCTACCGTAGATAGAGCAACTGAATTTTGTTTCTTGCTAAACTATAAAATCAAATTAACTCCAAGAAATTGACAGGTTCCACTAGTACTTTTTCTATCTAGTTTACAACCAGCAAAGTTGGCATCAGAATAAGCTATCAATTCTATTGATGAATCTCTAGAATACCATAGTCCAATATTTATTATGCCAGATAAATATCTAAGTATGCATTTAATAGCCAGTAAATGAGATTATTTAGGAGCAGACTGATATCTAGCACACATACATATGCTAAACATAATATCTGGCCTACTTGTAGTTAAGTACAATAATGAACCAATGATATCTCTATATAATTTTTGATCAACATTTTTACTAGATTCATCTTTGTCAAGTTTGTAAGAAGGGCTCATAGGTGTACCTAATGGCTTGGTTGTCTCCATCCCAAACTTCTTTAAGAATTTTTTTGTGTATTTAGCTTGGTTGATAAAGATCCTTTTTCTAGTTTGCTTGATTTGGAGTCTGAGGAAGAAGATTAGTTCTTCCATCATACTCATCTCAAACTCTCCCTGTATAAGCTTGGCAAACTCTTGACAAAATGTTTCATTAGTAGCACCAAAAATGATATCATTAACATAAACTTGTACTACTAAAAGATCACTATTTTTTTTTAAAAAAAAATAGTGTAGTATCTACATTGCCTATAGAAAAGCCATTTTCGAGTAAAAATTTACTTAACCTATCATACTAAGATCTTGGAGCTTATTTTAAACCATATAAAGCCTTGTGAAATTTAAAAACATGGTTAGGATATGTATGATTTTCAAAACCAGGGGGCTGTTCAATATACACTTCTTCTTCAATAAAATCATTTAAAAATATATTTTTAACATCCATTTGAAATAATTTAAAATTCATAAAGCAAACAAAAGCAAGTAGTAACCTAATTACTTCTAATCCAGCAACCGAAATAAATATTTCATCAAAATCAATACCCTCTTCTTGATTATAATATTTTGCTACTAATCTAGCTTTATTTCTAATTACTACTCCATTTTCATCAAGTTTATTTCTAAAAATCCATTTGGTTCCAATTTTTGAAACATTAGTAGGCCTTTCAGCTAAAATCTAAACTTTGTTTCTTTTGAATTGAATTAATTCATCTTGCATGGCATTTATCCAATTAGAATCTTTTTCAGCTTCTTCAATTGATTCAGGTTCTCCTTGTGATACAAATGCTAAATAATCATACACATTTCTTAATAAGGAATGAGTACTTATCCCTTTTGATGGATCACCAATTATAAGTTCTTTAGAATGTCCATGAGCATACCTCCATTCTCTAGGTAATGGTTTGGGTGTTGAGGAAGCCCCAACTTCTTCTACTTGTTCTTCTTCATGGTTTTGATCACCTTCTTGCTCTTTGGAAGGTCCTTCATTGATTGTCAATTTTTTAATACTTTGGATACCTGTTTCATCATCAAAAGTATCTTCTTTTCTAGAAGATTTTTTGTTAGTTTTATCAACAACAACATGAATGGATTCTTCAACAAGAAGTGTTCTTCTGTTGAAGACTCTGTATGCCTTGCGAGAAGTAGAGTATCCTAAGAAGATACCCTTATCTGATTGGCATCAAATTTACTTAGGTTGTCTTTACCATTATTTAAAATGAAACAGGGCATCCAAATATATGAAAATACTTGATGGTTGGTTTTCTACCTTTTCAAAGTTCATAAGACATTTTCTTCAAAATCGGTCGGATCAAAATATGATTTAAAATATAACATACAGTATTTATAGCTTCCATCTAAAAATATCTAAGTAAATCATTTTCATAAAGCATAATGCGTGCCATTTTTTCTAGTATCCTATTCTTTCTTTCTACCACCCTTTTTGTTGAGGTATCCTAGGTGCAGAAAAGTTGTGATGAATTCTATTTTCATTGCAAAATATTTCAAAATCAAGATTTTTAAACTCGATTCCATGATCACTATGTAAAGAGATAATTGAAACATCTTTTTCATTTGAAACTTTCTTATGAAACTTGATGAATGCAGAAAATGTTTTATCTTTATAAGCTAAATATATTATCCATGTAAAACATAAGAAATCATCTACAATTACTAGACTATACTTCTTGCCTCCCAAACTAGTTGTTCTAGTAGGTCCAAAGAGGTCCATATGAAGTAATTCTAAGGGTCCAGATGCAGAGACTACTCCTTTTAGTTTAAAAGATAATTTTGTTTGTTTTCCAAGTTGACATGCACTACAAATCTTATCCTTTTCAAAGGTAAGTTTTGGTAAATCTTTTATAAGATTCTTTTTGATCAATTTGGAAAGCAAATACATACTTGCATATCCTAGTCTACAATACCAAAGCCAACTAGTTTTATTGATCTTGGCTTCTATCGCCACTAGGCATTGACCATTTTGCATAGATAAATCATCAAGATCAACCATGTAAATGTTCCCATGCCTATGACAATGAACTTAATGCCATTATTATCAAGACTAGATATGATGCACATAGAAGATTCAAAAAATTACTTAAAAACCTTTATCACAAAATTGGCTTATGTTAAGTAAATTATGTTTTAAACCATCAACAAGTAGAACATTATCAACATAAGTAGAGGGGGTGATATGAACTTTACCGATACCAATAATTTTACCCTTCCCATTATCACCAAATATCACATTCGCACCATTTAAAGTCTCAAGAGATGTAAATTGATTTACATCTCCGGTCATGTGTCTTGAGCAATGGTGCACGTCGCTACGCACTGATTTAAAACCTTAAATCCACTACTCTTAAGTAGAATAATGGAAGTAAGGGTCGAACCCACAAGGACTTTGGGTTATTCCGAAAAAGAACTTTTGAAGAGTAAAAGCTAATATTTACTGGAACTATAATTAACTTTAAAACATATAATGAAAGAGTATAAATGCAATAGATTAAAATCTCAGAATTCCAACTGGTTACTTGCTAGGTTGCTGGCACTCTATTTCTATATAAACGATCTGTATGTTTCGATCCAGATATAATCTATTCTTAGCGATCACCACCCGTACCTGTTCGATTATGATCCGTTCTCCTGAAATATAGATTAGTCAAAAATCGGTTGCATATAAGTTATAAAATTTCTTTTTAGAGATAATTTATTCCAAGATCATAAACTGTACCTATTGAATATAGCTTGCCCAAGAAAATAAACTATGTCTAATAAGAATTAAATAAAGACTTATAAAAATGTTGAAAAGAAACTCTTTTTATTTTATAGAAAGTAAGTACAAAAGATTAAAAAATAAAACTAAACCCCCTGTGCCAAGCACTACAGTGGAATCCCGAGAAGTATGATTAACCTTCCATCTTGGACATCAGCTTCATAGATGATGAATACGAGAATTGGATTGGACAAGTGGATGGGAGTGGGATGGAATACGAGGAGATATGGAGTGGAGCGAAAATATGAGAAGGCAGAGTTGAATGGGGTGATCAAAAAGTGGAGTCTCCAGAATAATCCCCGGAGCGGAGAATGGTTGAGGGCTTTATAAATGGGAAGCACCCTGTCGGGCCCACGTGGGAACCGCGGTGGTTTCTTGTCTTAATCTGTCCAACAATCTTGGTTCTACGTCCCTATCTCGCACTTGCTTTCTGTTCAGATCTTATCCCCGCACCTGTTCGTGCGATCCCAGTAGCCTCACACCCGCTCGAGTCAATCTCCCGCTTCGTCACACGAACTGCATCCGCATCCCACAAACTTCAATTTCCGACATGCACTTCTTCCTTCCGACGAAAGATCGAAGACTTCGCAGTGAGACCGGCTGAAGGGAGAGAAGCCATGCAATGGCTTGAGCGGTGGAAGAAGACAGCACGACGGGAAGGAGGGCAGCAATGCTCAGCTAGGAGGGTGTCCGATGGGTCGCAACTCTAGCATCAGTGGTTTGGGAGTGGGGAGAAAAAGTCCGGCAGCTTGCAGGTGGCGCTCGGGCAGTGATTTGGTAGGAGTTGCAGGGAGGAAGACCGTGGGTTGAGCAGGCGGTGATCGGCCCGTGGGAGGAGCAGGCGGTAATTTTTTCGACCATGGAATCCCTTTACCGGCGAGAGAACTGGTGCTGACATCTTCTCCGGTCGACGGTGGAGTGGCAGGAACTCCAGCGGCTTGGGATGGTGGTGAAGAAGGGAAAGATGAGAGCTAATCGTTTCCCGGTAATTTTTTGGCCAAAAGAGGCCTCTCCGGCTGGCACGGAGGTCACCGACGGCTTGGGCGGCAACAGGGGCATCTCTTCGGCGAGTTCGGGTGCAAATGGAGCTTCGTGGTCCACGGTCCTGCTCTGTGGACCACTGGCCATGGCAGCCATGGACTGGCGAGAAATCTGTGGACCAATCAACCGGTCCACGGTAAACCGGCTGTAATAATTTCAAAAGTTGTTCTGCTTTGAAAACCGTGATAAATTCTTCTAAAATTGATTGTGGGCTCATATGAACTCCGATTTGGATCCGGTTTGTACCATTGGATTCCATAATTCGAGATCTACACACTGATGACCTGCTTTTCTATCAAAAGATATATAAAAATATAAATTCTAAGGATAATTAATTAATTTAATGCTCATATATATATATAATATAATTATCATATCCCCAACTTGAACTTTGCTCGTCCTCGAGTAAAGAAAATGGATTAGTCTCGTGTACTGACCTATCCAAGAAGTGAAAATCATCTTACTAACTTTAAAATCAAAGGATATCCAGTTAGACCATTAAAAAGGTACTTCATTGGATTACCAATTCCACTCATTTAGTGGTAGAGTGAAGTCCATGGAAGTTTTAAGAGTTTTTCTCTTCCCAACTTTCTATCTCACTCTCTAAATCTTCCAACTTACTTTGGTTTTGGTGTAATATTGATTTAGTCCCCACATCTTCTTCCTTTTTTTTTTTAATGAATGAAACGTAGATTCAGTGCAATGTCCTGACATCTTGCTTTCTAATTAATCCTTGTTACGAGCTTTAAGCCAATGACTCTCAAACCAGTTGGCTTTATAGCATTAGATGTAAAATATCCCTCGGGCTTACTGACTCGAGTCAAAAAGACTTCAAGTCCAGACTGACTCTACAAAAGGTTTCTTTACATCTTCACCTTTTGACACGAACCACAACGCTTACTTAGACGAAATGACCCGGTTACTCAGTGAGAAATGCTAAAAACCTTTTTATTAAACTTTGAATTTTTTTCCTGATATTTTCACCTACACCATTATAAGGTAGATTCTTAATCAAGATTAATAAGCAGAAGGGTCTGAAATTACTAAAAAAAAAATTCTGGTCTAAACTCTATCATTTATTGAGTTTCTTTGATAATTCATCTCTCAGTATCTCTAAAATTATCTAAACCATTAATCACTCATCATTTAGCGAGCTTGATTATTTTCAATTCGAGACTAAGCTTGTACACAAAAATTGATTAAAGTTTTACTTGAGGATTAGATTAATTAAATTATCCCCCCCAACTTAATTTTCATTGTCCCCAATGGAAGAGGATACCACTTGGTAGGGTATGAACATTAGATATCCTTTTATCACCATGTTCCTTGCAATCTTCCTTGATCACTCCTCTTTATTCTAAAAAAAAGAATACAAGGTTAAAACTAAAAGCATGAACTGGGGCAAGAACTGGGCTGCCTCCCAAGAGCGCTAAATTTAAAGTCTTCTGCCAGACTAAACTATCTTTTAACTTAACCATGGTGGATGGTTGGACGAAGTCCAATCAGTAATGTTCCACATGATATTTTTCTTATACATTTCTTCCAGACATGTTTCCAAAGGGTGTGGCTTGATATTCATGGTAGATATTGGGTCAGAGACTAGGTAAGGGTTGGAGGATGCTACAAATTGCTAATAATCTGATATCCAAAATGGATCTGATAGATCACTTAGTTCCTCCACATCATCAAATCTAGCCACATTATCAAATCCAGTCACATTATCAAATCCAATACAATTTAGATGTTTGCAAAATAGATTCTCAGTCAAATTATCCAAGCTATCATGCTGACAGACTGCATTACTCGATTCATTTAATGGGCATTATATTGGCGAATTCAAGATTGTTTCTCTAATAGTTTCTTTGAATTCATTTGATGAACCTACCAATTGGATTTCCTGGTCAGGAATGGCATCATGCTCGAAAAAGAGACCTTTAGCATGACTAGGTGTGGCTTTTGTTCCAATATAGGTAACGTCTTGCATGAAGAAGCTATCGGTGTATCAAAAGGAGAGGTTATCTGCTCATATTTCTTGGCCCATGGGGGAGTGGTGCAAAAATCAAATACTTCTAGCAACATGTTCACCTCTTTAGCATACCCATCAAAATTAAAATCATCCACTTCAAAATGTGTTAAGCATACTTGTAGAGGATCTGAGTCAACTAAACTAGAAGTTTTATCCTCGATAACTTCCTCTAGTACTTCCTCTACCATGTTTACCTCATTATAATCATACGTGGAAGGTCCTTGGCATGCATTAAAAATGTTCAACCTCATTTTCTTGTTTCCAAAAGAAACATCCATAACCCCTGTTCTATAATTTATGCAAGCATTAGCAGTTGTTAGGAAGGGCCTTCTAAGAATAATGGGGATTTGGCTAGGATTATTGCTTGTTTCCATATCCAGGATAAGAAAATCAACAGGAAAGTAGAATTCATCTACTTTCACCAACACATCTTCTAATACTCCACGGGGTATCTTGACTGATCGATCTGCTAATTGTAAAGTAACTGTCATGGGTTTCAGTTCTCTGAATCCTAACAAATCATACACTGAGCTCGGAAGAAGGTTCACACTCGCACCCAAATCTAACAAGGCTTTCTTGATTGGGTTCCCCTATGACACAAGATATAATTGGGGTACCAGGATCTTTGAGTTTGGGTGGGGCTATCTGCTAAAAAACTGAGCTGGCTTGCTCAGTTAGATGAATTTTTTTAGGGATGTATGCCTTAGATTTCTATTTCTATATGCACAGATCCTTAAAAAATTTGGCATAAACCGGAACTTGCTTGATGGTATCGAGGAGAGGTAAGTTTATTTGGACTTGCATGAATAGTTCAGGCATCTCATTCATTTTCAGATTCTTCTTATCCAATGGTAAAGGTGATTCTAGAGCACTAGGGAATGGAGCCTTAGGTGCAGGTGCTTGACCAATGGATTCCTTCTCCTCTTCATTCTTCTTCTTTGGCTTAGCCACTTCTAACTTTTGGGTCAAGTTAGGCTGGTTCAATGTTTTTCTACTTCTTAAGGTTATGACAGATTTAGCATGTTCAGGAAAAAAATTTTCAGGTCTACTGAAGGAGCTTTTAGCCATGTATTGACCTTTAAGATTGCTAATGGGCTGGCTAGGTAACTTACCTTCCTCCCTCCGATTAAAAGTTGTAGCTAGCTGACCTATCTGGGTCTCTAGCTTGGCAATGGATTGTGTGTGGGAGTGGAGGGGTTGGGTATTCATTTCTAGCCCCTTCAAAGCTTGAAGTACCTTCTTTTCAAACAAAGGGTCATGATTATTCAGTGGGGGAGGTTACAGAGGTTGTGAGGCACTTAGGTACTGCAGAAATTGCATGCTTCTAAAGTTGGTCTCCTGATAATTGGGCCTAATAGATGAATTGATTCCAGGTTGGGGTTTCCAAGAGAAATTTGGGTGATTGCACCAGCTAGGATTGTATGTGTTCAAGTATGGGTCGTATTTTGGTTTAGGAGCCATTCGGGTTTGGGCTTGATGGGCTTGCTCCTGAAGGAGCTCAGAAAATTGGTAAGCGGCCGGACAATCACCTATCAGATGATTGGGGCTTGAATAGATAACACAGACTTCATGATTGTGAAGAGATGATGAGGGAGTATTTCCAGCTTGCAAGATTCGGTCAAGCTTCTGAGATAGCTCATCTACCCTGCTGTAGATGTATACAAAATGACTAACTTCATACATTCCCCCTCTCTTGGGTCCTATGGGTCCTATGGGAGGATTTCTACGGGAAGCAGACATATGATGCAAGGAGTTTTCACTCAGGATTTCAAACAGCTGCCATGTCTCATGTTCATTTTTAAGCATGAACGTTCCTCCACACGAGGCATCCATCATTTGCCTGTGCCTTTCTGACAGACCATCATAAAAGCACTGGACTAATTGCCATTTTGGTATGGCATGGTGAGGACATTTCCTTATCAACTCTTTTAATCTCTCCCAGGTTTCATGAAACATTTCTCTGTCTAATTGGAAAAAACTGGTAATGGCTTTTTAAATTTGATTTGTTTTTCTTATTAGGAAGTATTTCTTAAGGAATTCCCTCTAAAGTTGATCCCAGGTTGAAATGGTTACAGTATCTAGGGAATTCAACCAGTATTTAGCTTTGTCTTTCAAGAAAAAAGGGAATAACTTAAGCCTTAAAGCATCATCGAAGAAATTTTGTATTTTAACAGTTGAACATGTAGGCTCAGGTAGGCAACCTAAGAGGGGGGGGTAAATTGGGTTTTATAAAACTTTTGTACTATTTAAAATATGAACTAAAGCAAGTATGTGCTAATGCAATTCAAGTACTTGTGTATTTCAAATAAATGCAGCGGAAATAAAGAAATAAAAGTACAAGGAGAACAATCATACAAACACAAAGGTTTATAGTGGTTCAGTGCCAACCAAGCACCTACATCCACTCTCCAAGAATCCCTTGGGAATTCCACTAAGTTTGGTTTTATAACTTAGGCTCACCAACAACCTGTACAACTTGTTTTGTCTTCGGGCTCACAAGTCAAACCCTAATTGGTTTCAAGGCTCACCAACAACCACTCTTGGTTTTACGGGATAATCAAGAACCTAAACAACTTATTTTGGCTTCAAGCTCACAAGTAAAACCCTAGTTGGTTTCAAGGCTCACCAACAACCACTTTGATTTTCAAAGGCTTACCAAAAACCTTATTAGTTTTCCAAGGCTCACCAAAAATCTCAAGTCAAATAATGTAAGAGCAAGTATAAATGAATACAATAAAAGCTTTCTAAAATAAAGCAAATATCTCTTTGAAGCCCTTGATTGTTGATGAAGATCTTGTCTTCAAGTTGATGAAGCCTTTGATTGATGCTTGTAGATGTAGACTTTGAATGCTCTCTTTGAAACTTGGAAGCTTGAAGGCTTTGAATCACTCAACTCTTGAATCCTTTAAGAATATTCAAGAAACTCACCAAAGGATTCTTTCCTATTTGATTTTTGATGTTTATATAGCTCTCCAAACCATAGATGATCGTTTATGACTGTTGGAAATGAAAAACTAGTCATTTAAAGCAAGTTGGAATCAATTTTGCACTTTAAAAAAACTAGCCATTACAGCAAGTGTCGATACTTGACCTCCAGGTGTCGACACTTAACCTCCAGGTGTCAACACTTGGTTCCTAAGTGTAAGCACTTGGATTTCAGGTGTCAGCACTTGGATTTCAGGTGTCAGCACTTGGATTTCAGGTGTCAGCACTTGGATTTTCAGGTGTCAACACTTGGATTTTCAGGTATCAACACTTGAATTTTCAGGTATCAACACTTGGCGTGCCAGTACTGAAACTTACTGAAACTTGATAAAAATCAAACTTTGAGCACTTCAAGTTCTTCCATTTTAATTTCAAAGTCCATATACTTGATTTTCCATTAATTTAAGAACTTTTTCAACTAAAATACAAGCTTTTCTTCATTCAACATAGATAAATACTAAGATCTGAAAAATATACTTAAAATATAATTAGTACTCATATATACTTAAACATTTTGTCAAACATCAAAATCAAGACTAGAGTCAACAGAACATATTTCCAGGAATTCATCTAAGTGTTTATAAGGATCTTCATTTGCAAGTTCATAAAAGGAGGGTAACATCTGGATTACACTGGACTTGATTTCATACTGGATAGCACCTACAGGGGGTACTTGGATATAAGGTGAATAGGGGTACTTTGAAGGAGAGAAGTACTTCTTCAATTATCGTGGAGGGTCAATTCCTTGATTGGGATCCATAATACCTGGTCTATTTGCTCTAGAGGTTCTTTTTATTTCTGGGTCTGGGGTTTTAATTCGGGTTCTAGTGACCGACGACCTAGCATACACCCTACAAAAGGATTCTAAAGCAAATAGCAATTCAGTTTCAGATTTTTTTTTTTAATTAAAGAAAAGTGGAAGAATGAGAAGAGGTCTAAAGGAAAGATTCCTAAGAGAGTTCTAAACTAGAGAAAAGAGAGTTATGTTAATTAATTTGTTTTTTTCAAACAAGTGAAATAATCAAAATCACTATCCTAGGGTTAACTTGGATCTAGACAGCTCCTAACTGATCCAAGGTTACCTTCGAGCACTCCAAGTCCAAGATCAACTAACTGATTTGGCCAGGTAAGTGTAAGGTTGGTGGGGTCCCTCCATTGCTTGCCTTAAATACCAATTGAAATTGGCCAGGTAAGCGAATGAAACTAATTAAAGAACCACATTTCTTCGGGCTTTTGTCCCTGAATCACTTTCCTTAGACACCAAGTAGCTAAATGATCTGAACCCGGTCCAACTCTAGGATTCCCTTGTCCTATTGAGCTCGAAATCCTAGGGTTGATGTCTAATTGATTTTAGAGTTAAAGGCTTAGGTCAATGCAAATGCTGTGTGGTGGTTTGTGGGCTAAGAAAGGGTATTGAACTCCCCATCTTATCTGATTAATTGCGTTATGCCCTTAAGTTGATTATGAAAAAATGGAATGCAGCAAGCAAGATGTCCAAAATTTAAAGTTATAGACAAACAAAATTAACCTAAACTAATTTTTTAAAGTTTGGTGATTAAGTCTCTAATCCTAATAAATTATGAGATGTCAAAGTAAATTTTTTTTGGATTTTGCAGAAAAGTAAATTTATCTCAATCTAAAAATGGAAAGAAAAAAGCACAAATTTTTTTACTTAACCATTTTGTACCCTAGGACAACCATTCAACATAACTTCCTAGTTATGCCAGGGCAACCTTATGTCAGGGCACTCAAGATTGAAAATTACTAACAACTAATTTTTTTTTTAATTTTTTTTTGAATTTTTAAATTTTGAATTTTGAAATTTAAATTTTTGAAATTCAAATTTAAATTTTTGAAATTAATTTTTTTTTATTTTTGATTTTTTTAAAAAATATCACCAAAAGTCTCCAGCAACGGTGCCAAAAATTTGGTGCGCATCGCTATGCACTGATTTAAAATCTTAAATCCACTACTCTTAAGTAGAATAATGGGAATAAGGGTCGAACCCACAAGGACTTTGGGTTATCCTGAAAAAGAACTTTTGAAGAGTAAAAGTTAATATTTACTGGAACTATAATTAACTCTAAAACAGATAATGAAAGAGTATGAATGCAATAGATTAAAATCTCAGAATTCCAATGGGTTACTTGCTAGGTTGCTAGCACTCCACTTCTATATAAATGATCTGTATGTTTTGATCCAGATATAATCTATTCTTGGCGATCAAGACCTGTACCTGTCCCATCACGTCCTGTTCTTCTAAAATATAGATTAGTCAAAAATCAGTTGCATATAAGTTATAAAATTTCTTTTTAGAGATAATTTATTCCAAGAGCACAAACTGTACCTATTGAATACAGCTTGTCCCAAGAAAATAAACTGTCTAATAAGAATTAAATAAAGACTTAAAGAAATGTTGAAAAGAAACTCTTTTTATTTCATAGAAAGTAAGTACAAAAGATCAAAAAATAAAACAAAACCCCCTGTGCCAAGCACTACAGTAGAATCCCGAGAAGTATGATTAGCCTTCCATCTTGGACATCAGCTTCGCAGATGATGAATACGGGAATTGGATTGGACAAGTGGATGGGAGTGGGATGGAATATGAGGAAATGTGGAGTGGAGCGGAAATATGAGAAGGCGGAGTTGAATGGGGTGATCAAAAAGTGGAGTCTCCAGAATAATCCCCGGAGCGGAGAATGGTCGAGGGCTTTATAGATGGGAAGCACCATGTCAGGCCTGCATGGGAACCGTGGTGGTTTCTTATCTTAATCTATCCAACAATCTTGGTTCTGTGTCCCTATCTCACACCTGCTTTCTGTTCAGATCTTATCATCGCACCCACTCGCGCGATCCCAGCAGCCTCGCACCTGCTCTAGTCAATCTCCCACTTCGTCGCATGAACTGCATCCGCATCCCACGAACTTCAATTTTTGACATGCACTTCTTCCTTCCGACAAAAGATCGAAGACTTCGCAGTGAGACCGGCTGAAGGGAGAGAAGCTGTGGAGTGGCTCTAGTGGTGGAAGAAGATAGCGCGATGGGAAGGAGGGTAGCAATGCTCAGCCAGAGAGGGTGTCCGATGGGTCACAACTCCAGCATCAATGGTCTGGGAGTGGGGAGAAAAAGTCTGGTAGCTTACAGGTGGCGCTTGGGCGGTGATTTGGCAAGAGTTGCAGGGAGGAAGACCGTGGGAGGAGCAGGTGGTGATCGGCTCATGGGAGGAGCAGGCGATGATTTTTCCGACCATGGAATCCCTTTACCGGCGAGAGAACTGGTGCCGGCATCTTCTCCGGTCGATGGTGGAGTGGGCAGGAACACCGGTGGCTTGAGTGACTTGGGACAGTGGTGAAGAAGGGAAAGAGGAGAGTTGATCATTTTCTGGCAATTTTTCGGCCAAAAGAGGCCTCTCTGGTCGGCACGGAGGTCGCCGGTGGCTTGGGCGGCAGCAGGGGCATCTCTCCGACGAGTTTGGGTGCAAATGGAGCTTCGTGGTCATGGTCCTACTCCGTGGATCACTGGCCATGGTAGCAATGGACCGGCGGGAAATTTGTGGACCAATCAACTGGTCTACAGTAAACTGGCGGTAATAATTTCAAAAATTGTTCTGCTTTGAAAATCATGCTAAATTCTTCTAAAATTGATTGTGGGCTCATATGAACTCCGATACCGGTCTGGTTTGCACCGTTGGATTCCATAATTCGAGCTCTACATATTGATGACCTGCTTTCCTACCAAAAAATATATAAAATTATCAATTCTAAGGATAATTAATTATTAATTTAATACTCTTATATATATATAATATAATTATCAAGCAACCGCTATCAAGGTATCACAATCTTCTTTTCTTTTTGGTTTCAAGACGCACCTATAAAATCAAATCAACTGGAGACTTTAGGTATCCAAGTCATTTTGGATCCTTTAGGCTTAGTTAATGTGGTTCCTTTTGGAATCCAAACTTTTCTAACACTATTTAGCTTTCTTCTATCACACATATAAGATTTATATCCTAGCTTACCATAAGAATAATATGTAATGCTAGAAGATGCAGGAACAAAGAAAATTTTAAAATATTTTTATTATTTTTAAGGTTTAAAACCTAGGCCTGCTTTGTTGAAAACCGCTCTTTGACTATTTAAAAGCATATTTGTTGCCCAGCGAAGCAACCCAAGAGGGGGGTGAATTGGGTATTTTAAAAATTTAAACAATTATGTGTAGAACTTAGAGTGTTTGTGTAACAAAGTATTTATGCTCAAGATGATATGTAGCAGAAGTAGTAATAAAGAGTAAGTAGAGGAATAAGCAAACAATCACAAACACACAGATGTATAGTAGTTTGGTGCACTCCAAGCACCTACATCCACTCTCCAAGTTTTTCCTTATGAATTTCCACTATAATCTATCCAAGATTATAGCCAACTTGTTTTTTAAGGCTCACAAGTTAAACCTTTGTTGGTTTTGTCACCTAGGCTCACCAACAACCTTAACAACTTATTTTTAATCCGGGCTTACAAGTCAAACCCAAGTTGGTTTTGTCTCTTAAATTCACCAACAACCTTTACACTAGTTTCAAAATCTTTGAAATTAGCAACAACAAATAAAAGCAAGTACATAGAAATAAGCACAAGAAATAGCTCCTAAATGAACGAAAATAAATGTCGATGAAGCTTTTCTTGAATGGTTGAGTTGTCTCCTTCTTGGAATCTTTGAATGCACACTTTTGGCTAATGATTTGAAAGCTCAAAGGAGACTACAAGACTTTTTCAAGTGGAATCTACTTTAAAGCTCACACTTGTCTTTTCTCAAAAGATAAACTTTGTCTCTACTTGTTGTTCTTGTCTTCATTGAGTTTGGTGAGTGATAAATAGCTCAAAACCACTCAGAAAATCATTAGAGACCGTTAGAGTAAAAAAACTAGCCATTTGGAGCTGTTACGGCCGTATCGATGACGTGGCATGTCTCAGATTTCGTTGGGCGTGATTCGAGCCACGTGGAGTTTTTTCGGCAAAGTCAGATGAGGATCTGCCACGGCCGAGGTCGAGGTCGGTCCAGGCCTTCCTACCGCTCTGCCAGGTGTCCACCCAGGAGGGGTCCACCTCGGTCGAAGCCGGTGGCCCCCCCTGCTCCCTCGCCAGGTGGCACCCTAAGACGGTCCCACCTCGGCCAAGGTCGATCCGGGCTCCTTCGCTCCTTCACCAGGTGGCACCCAGAGACGGGACCACCTCGGCCGAAGTCGAGCGACCTTCTGCCGCTCCGCCAGGTGTCCACCCAGGAGGGGTCCACCTCGGCCGAAGCCGGTGGTCCCCCTGCTCCCTCGCCAGGTGGCACCTTGAGACGGTCCCACCTCGGCCAAGGTCAAGCCGGGCTCCTTCTCTCCTTCGCCAGGTGGCGCCCGGAGACGGGACCACCTCGGCCGAAGTCGAGCGACCTTCTGCCGCTCCGCCAGGTGTCCACCCAGGAGGGGTCCACCTCGACTGAAGCGGGCGGTCCCCCTGCTCCCTCACCAGGTGGCACCCTGAGACGGTCCCACCTCGGCCAAGGTCGAGTCGGGCTCCTTCGCTCCTTCGCCAGGTGGCGCTCGGAGACGGGACCACCTAGGACGAAGTCGAGCGACCTTCTGCCGCTCCGCCACGTGTCCACCCAGGAGGGGTCCACCTCGGCCGAAGCCGGCGGTCCCCCTGCTCCCTCGCCAGGTGGCACCCTGAGATGGTCCCACCTCAGCCAAGGTCGAGCCGGGCTCCTTTGCTCCTTCGCCAGGTGGCGCCCGGAGACGGGACCACCTCGGTCGAAGTCGAGCGACCTTCTGCCGCTCCACCAGGTGTCCACCCAGGAGGGGTCCACCTCGGTCGAAGCTGGCGGCCCCCCTGCTCCCTCGCCAGGTGGCACCCTGAGACGGTCCCACCTTGGCTAAGGTCGAGCCGGGCTCCTTCGCTCCTTCGCCAGGTGGCGCCCGGAGACGGGACCACCTCGGACGAAGTAGAGCGACCTTCTGCCGCTCCGCCAGGTGTCCACCCAAGAGGGGTCCACCTCGGCCGAAGCCGGCGGTCCCTCTGGTCCCTCGCTAGGTGGCACCCTGAGACGGTCCCACCTCGGCCAAGGTCGAGCCGGGCTCCTTCGCTCCTTCGTCAGGTGGCGCCCGGAGACGGGACCACCTCGGCCGAAGTCGAGCGACCTTCTGCCGCTCCGCCAAGTGTCCACCTAGGAGGGGTCCACCTCGGCCGAAGCCGGCGGCCCCCCTGCTCCCTCGCCAGGTGGCATCCTGAGACGGTCCCACCTCGGCCGAGGTCGAGCCGGGCTCCTTCGCTCCTTCGCCAGGTGGCGCCCGGAGATGGGACCACCTCGGCCAAAGTCGAGCGACCTTCTGCCGCTCTGCCAGGTGTCCACCCAGGAGGGGTCCACCTCGGTCGACGCGGGCCAGCCTGTGTAGAGTAGGTTTCCAAGAGTGGGAGCGCGAGCTCCGAGGTTGCCCGTCGAGCCGTGCGCGCCGCACTCCGAGAAAGGCGCCCCGTACGGTCGGCGGCGACACGCGAAACATCACTTACATCGGCCCGACAGGTTCCGCAGTCGAGGGGCGAGTGATGCAGAACGAATGCTCTAAAACCAAAATGATGCAGAACGAAAGAGGATGATGCGATGCGGAGGTAAATTAAGACTAATTCTTTTTTTGTTGTTTTTTTTTTATATATTTTTCATAAGTCGGCTTTGACTCAAAGGAAAGTTAAACTAAATTGAAATAAACTAGGTAATAATTGAAAGCACAATTTAAAAGAAACTAGGTTATCAGAGTAGTTCAGAAGTAAAGGATCGCTGGGGGTTGAGAAACTCCCAGACCTAGGGTTTCGCTTTGAACTTTCAACAGGACAGAAGTAAAGAGAAGAGAAGGGTTACAGACCAGGCAGTGATCTTCACAGAGTTTAGTGGAAGGACTCTCTTGAGCAGATTGTTGGATCCCCGGATTCAGGTATCTTCGCAATGGATCCTCCAATACTGATCCTTTGGCAGAGTTGGCTTCACCTGAACTCAAGATCTGGGAAAGAAGAAGAACAATTTATGGAACCAGATACTCAAGGAAGGATTTACCAGATTGAAGAACTTGAAAGCTGATGTTGCTGAAATCCGGATTCTCCTAGAGGCTGATCTGACTTCCTCTGGGAATTGCTCTGGATCTGAAGTATCCGGACTAGCCCTGGATGCTGGTGGTCGGCCTTGACTTGGAGAGAGTGGCCGTGAGAGGTGGGGTAGGCTAGGGTTTAGTGGATTGAAGAGGATGATGGGCGGCTAGGGTTTTGGAGTTGAAGTGGCTAACCTAGGGTTTAAGGGTTGGAGATCTCACACCTCTTCAAGGTTCCTGGGGAACCCGGATTTACTCCCTCACGGAGCTCAACACCTGGGTGCAAGTGCGGAAGAGAGAAACACAAAGTTTGCTGACACATAAATTGGATTCATTCATCAGATGTTTTTTTTAAAACTTACAAGAGGGGTTTATTTTATAGGTCTTTACAAGAGGTCAGGGTTTTACATCTTCCCATGTGGGACTAATAGGATGGATCTTTAAATTAGGCTTGTAGAATCAAATCCTTCTCATATGGCTGGCCAAGAGCTTCCATAAGTGTTGATTGGTGGCTCCAAATGGTAAGTAGGTGGCGCCTCCTAGCCTTGCTTTTCAAGAAAAATTTTTTTCCTTCCATGGCTCAACTCTTTTGGACACCTCCTTTTCTTTCTCCCCAAGTCATGGCTCTTCCCAACTTTGCTTTGGTCTTTTTAGGCATGGATTGGGCACCCCCTTGAAGTGCTCCCCAAGAAATGCCTCTTTCCTCCTTTAGCTTGGCCTTTTAAGGTATATATGGGGTGCCTCCTTGATTTTGGCTTCAAGAAAAATTCTTTCTCCCTTGGGTGTGGGGACCAAGACACTGGGATGGAGATGTGGCACCTCCTGGACTCCGGCGTGTGGCTGGGAGTGTGGCGCCCACTTACTTGGGCTTGGGAGAAAATGTGGTACCCTGGAGAAGACCTAGACCACTTACTAGGACTTGTACTGAGTCAACATGACTCAACAAAATTTAAATTGCAGGGAAATACAGACTCAAAAAAATTGAGTTGACCAAGTCAACCCTTATTACAAAACCAGAAAACCCTAATTCTTCGGGCAAGGTCAATCAGAGATCCAGATGGAGCCCTGAAGTCTTCTTCTGAGTCTGGTGCCCGCACCAATTCTCCCGGGGTGGGAGGAACTCGACCCTGTCGAGTAAGGATCAAGTTGGCTCTGGTATCTCTTCAAGAGGTCTGGGTTCAATTCTTGTAATTCTTCTCGGGAGATCCAAGAGTCATCAGAATCTGGCCTTCCTTGCCAGCGGACCAGGTATCTTTGGTATCCTCGATTACGAGTAAAGATAACCTGATCATCTAGGATCTTTTCAATCTGCTCTTTCCTCACAGGCCAGTTTGTTGGTGGACACACAGGGTTGGGTTCACTCTCAAGAGCAGGATTAGGCTCAAAAGGCTCACTGGGAATCACAGCTGGCTCTCTATACTCTACTAGGTCTGTAATGTTGAAAGTGGAGCTAATGCCTAGCTCTGAAGGCAACTCGAGCACATAGGCATTGGACCCTACTCTCTTCACCACTCTAAATGGTCCAGCTTTTCTAGCATGTAACTTTCTAACGGTTCCAGGAGAAAACCGTTCAGGCCTTAACCTAATCATTACATAGTCTCTCTCAACAAAAGTTTTGACTCGCCTTTGAGAATCAGCCAACTTCTTATAAATTTCATTACTTAAAGTTATTTTGGCATGGGCCATCTGCCGACCCTCGCCCGAATCCGAAGCTGAAGGGCAAGGCCTCCATGGAGCGACGGTTCACCCCTCTCCTCGCTCCCCGAATGAAGATCCTCATGGAAATTGAGGGCGAGCACTACCTCCGCCGACCTCCTCCTCAAAACCCAAGAGGCACCCGAGACAAGTCGAAGTACTGCCAGTTCCACCGCGAACATTGCCATGACACAGAGGAGTGTCGTAATCTAAAGCGGGAAATCGAGGAGCTGATCAAAAGAGGCTACCTCAGGAAGTTCGTAAGGAACGAGGTCTCGGCGGAAGGACAGCCACTCGCGGCCTTACCCCCGGTTCCCGCAATCGACAACCGCTCGACGGAGAAGCCAGTGGGCATGATCTCATGTGGGATCGGGCGGGCGGCAAAGAGAGCCCGGGAGGTCGGGAACCCAGAGGATGTACCCCCTTCTGAGAAGGGGAGTGAAAACAAGAATATAAATAACGATACTATGGTGGTCGAGATGACCATCGCGAAGCATCCTGTACATTGAATTATGGTAGATAGTGGAAGCTCTGCTGATGTGCTTTTTTATGATGCTTTCTCCCAAATGAATCTGTCTCATGATCAGCTGAGGCCGGTGCACACCCCCTGGTAGGCTTTACCGGGGACTCAGTGGGGGTCGAAGGGCAGATCACTCTCCCGGTCACCGCTGGATCCCCACCTCGACAGACCACAGTCATGATGACGTTTACCGTCGTCAAGCTCCCTTCGCCTTACAATGCGATCCTCGGGCACCCGGGGCTCAACCAGCTGGACGCCATGATTTCTACGAAGCAGCTACTTGTACAATTCCCCATAGCCTCTGGGCCTGGGGTGATGAGGGGCTCGACCCAGCCAGTTCAGCATTGCCTGCAGACGATCCCAGGTGCCCAGGGTGCCGAGCTCGTCCTCGACGTCGACGACCTCGACCTACGGGAGAAGGAACCCAGGGGAGGACCCGTAGAGCGCCTGTTGACTTATCCCCTCGGTTCGAACCCTCTAAAGATAGTGCAGGTGGGGGCCCAACTCCCGGAGGAGGAACGGACCCGCCTGCTGGAGTTCCTCCGCATGAACGCGGACGTGTTTGCCTAGTCCGTGGTCGACATGCCGGGCATTCCCCTAGAGATCATTACGCACAGGCTGAACGTGGACCTAAGGTGCTGCCCGGTCCGCCAGAAGAAGAGGAGCTTCGCCGCGAAAAGGCAAAGGGCCATCAACGAAGAGGTGGAGAAACTCCTCGCCGCCGGCTTCGTGCGGGAAGTTCAGTATCCCATCTAGCTGGCGAATGTGGTCATGGTAAAGAAGAGCAGGGTAAGTGGAGGATCTGTGTGGATTACACTGACCTTAACCGAGCCTGCCCAAAGGACAGCTTCCCTCTTCCAAAGATTGATCAGTTGGTCGATACCACCTCGGGGCATCGCCTCCTATCTTTCATGGATGCTTTCTTCGGGTACAACCAGATCCGAATGAACCAGGAGGACGAAGAGCACACCGCCTTCGTCACCGACCGTGGAACTTTCTGTTACCGGATGATGCCGTTTGGCCTTAAGAACGCCGGGACCACGTACCAGCGACTAGTCAGCAAAGTCTTTAAGGACCAGATCGGCCGCAACATGCAGGTGTACGTGGACGACATGCTGGTAATGAGCAAGCCCCTCTCGGATCACGTTGCCGACCTGGCGGAGACCTTCGGCAACCTCCGACTTCATCAGATGAAGCTGAACCCGGCGAAGTGTGCTTTCGGTGTCTCCGTCGGGAAGTTCCTGGGGTTCATGGTAATCCAGAGAGGGATTAAAGCCAACCCGGAGAAGGTTCAGGCCATCCTGGACATGGAGCAGCCCGCCTCCAAGAAGCAAGTGCAGTGACTCACCGGCTGGATAGCCGCCCTGAGCCGGTTCATCTCCAGGTCGGCCGACCGCTGCCGACCCTTTTTCAAAGTGCTGAGGAAGATGAACGACTTCGCCTGGACTGAGGAGTGCCAGGAGGCCTTTGACGAGCTGAAGAGGATGCTTGCATCGCCCCCACTACTTTTCAGGCCCGAAGAGGGAGAGGAACTCATCCTCTACCTGGCGGTCACCCCGGAGGCCGTCAGCTCAGTCCTAGTTAGGACCGACGACCAGGGAGTCTAGCGGCCGGTGTACTACACCAGCAAACTTCTCCGCGATGCGAAGCTCAGGTATTCCCGGCCCGAAAAGCTTGTTTTTGCGTTAATAGTGTCTGCTCAGCGTCTCAGGCCCTATTTCCAAGCGTAACCCATTGCCGTCCTGATAGATCAGCCGCTGAAAGCGATACTCAGCTGACCCGACATATCGGGGTGATTGGCGAAGTGGGCACTCAAGCTCAGCGAATTCGATATCGCTTACAGGTCGAGGTCGGCCATGAAAGCGCAAGTACTGGCCGACTTCTTGGTCGAGTGCACTGGCCTAGGCAAGGAGCCAGAGAGGGACTCCCTGCACCAGCAGTTGAAACCAGGACCCGAGGAACCCGAGGAGGACACCTGGATCCTTCACGTGGATGGAGCCTTGAACTCTGGTGGGAGCGGAGCCGGGCTCATTCTCACCAACGGCGGTGGGGTTGTCACCGAATGCGTACTCCATTTCCAGTTCGCCGCAACCAACAACCAGGCGGAGTACGAGGCACTCCTCGCCAGGCCGAGAGTCTCCCGCGAGCTGGGCGTAGCCAACCTCAAAGCCTTTACTGACTCCCAGCTGGTGGCCGGACAAATCTCCGGAGAATATGCTGCGCACGACCCTCAAATGGTGAAGTATTTGGAGCTTGTCAAAACGAGCGCAGCCGGATTCCGGCGCTTCAGCATCTTCCATATCCCCCACGGGGAAAATGCCCGTGTGGACACTCTCTCCTCGCTGGCGACCCTGCCGGACTCGATGCTGGGTCGCGCTCATGTAGAGCGCCTCAAGGCTCCAAGCTACGAGATCCCAGCGGAGGTCCAACAGGTCAGTCGTGAGCCCAGCTGGATGGACAAGTACACCGAGTAAATAACTGGCGGTACCTTGCCGGAGGACCGTGCAGCAGCCCACCTTATCAAAAAGAAGGCCGCGTGGTTCGTCCTAATGGATGGACAACTGTATCGGAGGTCTTACTCCTATCCCCTCCTCAAGTGCCTGCGACCCGCGGAGGCCGCACTCGTGCTCCAGGAAATTCATGAGGGCATCTGCGGGAACCACGTGGGGGGCAGAACGCTGGCCTACAAGGCTGTCCGTCAAGGCTACTTCTGGGAGACGATGAAGGAGAACGCCGCCTATTTCGTGAAGAAGTGTGATCGATGCCAACGGCATGCCATGGTGCAACGGCAGCCCTCCACTCCAATCTCCCAGCTCTCAGCTCCATGGCCATTCGCCCAATGGGGAATGGACCTCCTAGTACCATTTCCATCGGCGTCCGGACAGCGAAAGTTCCTGATCGTGGCCATCGACTACTTCACGAAGTGGGTTGAGGTCGAACCCTTAGCACGGATCACCGAGGCAAACATCGCCAAGTTCTTCTGGAAGTCAATCATCTGCCGTTTCGGCCTCCCCCACACCGTGATCACTGATAATGGGCATCAGTTCGACTGCCGGGAGTTTGAAGAATTCTGCAGCGACCTTGGCATCCACCATCGCTTCACCTCGGTGGCTCACCCACAGATGAATGGAGAAGCCGAGGTCATAAATAGGACCATTTTGCAAGGCCTCCGAATAAGGCTGGACCAGGCTAAGGGCAGGTAGTCAGAATAGCTCCCGAGCATCCTGTGGGTGTACCACACCACCCTAAGAACAGCCACCGACGAGACCCCCTTCAATCTCGTCTTCGGAGCCGAAGCGGATATCCCGATTGAGCTCAGTCTACCCACCCTGCATGTGGAGCAGTACGACGAAGCGGAGAACCCAGCCAGGATGATGCTCAACCTGGACCTTCTTGAAGAGACGAGGGACAAGGCCCAAGTCCGGATGGCGGTGTACAGGCAGCGAGTGGCCTGGTACTACAACTCCCGGGTACGGCCAAAGTCCTTTCGCCCCGGAGACCTGGTGCTCCGGCGCGCTGAAGCTTCTCAGCCTCGAGAGTGCGGGAAGCTCTCCCCGAACTGGGAAGGCCCATACAGGGTAGCGGAAGTCCTCCCTCACGGGACCTATTATCTGGAGGAATTGGGAGGACCCAGATTCCCTCGGACGTGGAACACCTCGAACCTAAGGATGTATTATCAATAATGTAAGGTTCCTCCAACTCCTGCAATAAAATTCTTTTGCTTCAAACGCTTTTTCTCGCCTCGTAGGAAAAGGGCGCATGGCTCTGAGTTCGGCAAACACGGCTGTGGCCGGAGACCCGAGAAAGCGAGAAGTCCCGGACTTCAGTCTGGAAGGCGGGGTAGAGCCCAGCTCGCCCACGCGATCACGGAGAATAGCTCGGCAAGCCGCGCAAGGCTTGAACAAAGCCTGCAGCCCCGGGGTTCAGTCCGGAAGTCACGGACTTCGGTCTGGAAGGTGGGGCAGAGCCCAGCTCGCCCCCGCGATCATGGAGAACAGCTCGGCAAGCCGTGCAAGGCTTGAACAAAGCCTGCGGCTCAGGGGTTCAGTCCAGAAGTCTCAGACTTCGGTCTGGAAGGCGGGGCAGAGCCCAGCTCACCCACGCGATCACAGAGAACAGCTCGGCAAGCCGTGCAAGGCTTGACTAAAGCCTGCAGCCCCGGGGTTCAGTCCGGAAGTCCCGGACTTCGGTCTGGAAGGCAGGGCAGAGCCCAGCTCGCCCACGCGATCATGGAGAATAGCTCGGCAAGCCGTGCAAGGCTTGAACAAAGCCTATATCCCCGGGGTTTAGTCCAGAAGTCCCAGACTTTGGTCTGGAAGGTGGGGCAGAGCCCAGCTCGTCCACGCGATCACGAAGGACGGCCGGGCAAGCCCGAAGGGCACGCGCAAGAACTGCTCTGCTGTCGCCCAATCCGGAAGTTTCGAACTTTGATCTGAATGCTGGATGGGACCCGGTCCACCCGCGGACTCAGCCCGGAGCAAGCCGCAGGACCTCGTCTCGGCACTCGACACCAACACCTCGACAAGACAAAAAAAAAAAAAGAAGAAGAAGGAAAAAGAGAAAAGGAAGACGAGGTCGGGACTTAGCAAAATTTAAGTTTTCATTGATTCGAAAAAGGAGAGTTACAACAAAGGAGTCCCGACAAGCCGGGAGTCCTCAAAAACAAAAAAAAAAGAAGAAATAATACAGCTGGAGGCCTAGTTCGGTGCGGTGGTGGGATCTTCAGGCTGGGGGACGCGCTCCCCATCCTCGCCGTCGGTGGTTGCTGGCTCGGAGGGCCGCTCTAGAGCTGCAGCCATGTCGCCCGCTGCAACTGGAGCCTCGCCGGTGGGTCCTTGCCTTCTGCCCCCAAGCACCACCCCACTGAGGTCGAGCTCGGGATAGAAGGACCCCACCTTTTCCCGGCACACCTGGAACCACTTTAGAAAGGAATCCACGGTGGCCTCCCGGACCTTTGAGATGTACTCGTCGGAGGCCCGAAATCTCGGGATGGCCTCCTACACCTCCCACTTCGAGGCCTCCAGGAGCCCATTGATGTAGGCACTCCGTTCCTTGGCCGCGCTCGCCTCCCGCCGGGCCTCCTCCAGCTGGCGCTCCAGCGATTGGGAATGAGCTCGGAGTCGAGCCCTCTCCACCGCGTCCTCCTCAGTGCGCCATTGGTTGGAGATCCTCTCTTCAGACAGAGAGGACTCCAGGTCCTTGCCGCGCCCCTTGGTGCGTGCCAGGTCCGACTGAAGGGCCTGATTGCTCCCCCGCAGCTCGACCCCCTTTTCCATGAGGTCCTTCACGTTGGCCGCGAGCTTGCCGAGCTTCTCCTCCTTCTCGGCATCCTTCTTGGCGTACCCCGCGAGGAAGTTCCTCAACAGGAGCACGTCAGTCCCGATCTGCACGAAAAGGAGAGTGGGTTAGTAAAGAGTTGACTGGAATTGAAAAGAAGAAGGATCCGAGCTCGGACTTACCGTGAAGAGCTGCGGGAGGATCCCGAGCAGGGCATCGGCATAGTCCCGACCGCCCCGAAGTCGGCGGTCCCAGGAGGTGCAAGCAAACTCCATCACCTTTTCCGCGAGCCCCTGGTCGCGGATCATGGAGCACCGGTTGGTGATTGTCGACAGCGGGGCTGTCAGGTCGGCGGTAGGGGCGACCGACCCCCCAGGAGGGATTGCCACCGGTGGGGCAGCTGGAGTCGCGGGCGGCGCCGTCGGGGCTGCAGTGATGATGGGGCTTGCCCGGGGGGGAACCACTGCCGATGGGCCTCCCTCTTCGGCAGCCCCGTTAGGTCGGACGACTAGAGCATCGGTGGCCCGGGCCCGAGGCGGCCTGGGCAGGGGAGCTGCAACTGCCGGATCAGGCACGGGCACCGGCACGACCTCCTGGCTCGCCTCGGTGCGAGCCCTCTTCGCCGCGGGCTCGTCTCCCTCGGTGGTGTCCCTCTGAGCTGCGCCCTCCAGAAGGTTCTCCAGGGAAAACTTCATGCTTGCAATAGAAAGGAAATCGGTCAGCCCAGTTAGAAGAAGAAGAGAAGAAGGGGGGAAAGGCGAAGTAAGAGAAAAGCTGAGCCTCACCCGGCTCCCGGATGGGACTGATCCCCACCTCGAACAAGTTCTGCTCCGAGAGCAGAACATCGAGCGATGGGACCACGTCGCTCAAAAGCTGGGAGTAGGCCTCTTGGTCCGCCGGCTCGACTTGGGAGTTTCTGTTCGGGGACCGATCCGGCTCGCTCCAGGCGTAGTCGACGTCCTCGACCGAGGCGAAAAAGAACCGGTTCTTCCAACCCTTGATGGAAGAAGGGAGGTCGAACCGGAGACACCTAGGTCGGGGCGAGATGTACCACCAGCCGTCATCAGTGGAGTACCGCTTCAGGGTGAACAGAGCCCTGAAGAGGGAGAAGCAGGCAACAAACCCGTGGAAGTGACAGAAAATAATGAAGGAGAAGATGACCCGGATGGCATTGGGAGCCAACTGGGCTGGGACCAGACGGAAATGGCTGAGGAAAGAAAGAAAGAAGGGGTGCAGAGGAAACCGAAGACCCCTAAGGAGGAAGTCCTCGTAGAAAGCTATGCGGTCGGGGCCACTCATGGTGACGCGATCCCCAGGCCGTGGAAGAGAAAGATGGATTGACCCCGGGATGCCATAGACCTCCCGGAGCAAGGAAAGGTCACCTTCGGTCATCGTGGAAACATGACCAGAGGGACCGACAGAAGGAAGGGTCGGAGGAGGAAGAGAAGAGATAGGATGGGCAGACACTACGGGGGGAGACCTAAGACCCCTAGGGATGCCTATGGTGATGCCCCCAGGCTGGAGTCGCCTGCGGGTCTCCTCCGGGATCAGTTCCTCTTCCGAGGAGGAAGACGATGGAGTCCTCGGCCGGGATGGACCGGCCTCGTCCGGGTTAGACGAAACATGGCGGCGGCGCGCCATGGAAAAGAAGATGGTGAGGAAAGGATGATGGAGGAAAGGGACGGAGCGAGGAAGAAAACAGAAGCACTCACCGAAATGCACTGCGCAACACGGGGGAGTGGGAGATAGCCTGCTGCGAATCGCCGACGGAGCAAGGGAAAGGGCCTCATTCCGGAAAGTCCCCTTCGTTTCAAATTCGATCGGCAGCGGCCATACCCGTCATTCCGTTCCAGACCATCGGATGGATGCCGCGTGGACGCACGCCCGACACCGATGCCTCGGTTGCAAGGAAACGGCCTCTGTTTCGAAGCGACGCATTAATTGCGGCCGAATAGGCGACACGTGGCAGCCTCTTATAGGGCTTTGGGCGCACCGAGGAATGGCGATGAGGATCGTGGCAATCATGGCGCGAGATCTTCGCCTTCCCCACGTCATCTCCGCATTAAATCCCCACGTCCTGTTCCATGACGCCTTAACGGAACGGGGGGATGGGGGGCAACTGTTACGGCCGTATCGATGATGTGGCATGTCTCAGATTTCGTTGGGCATGACTCGAGCCACGTGGAGTTTTTTTGGCAAAGTCAGATGCGGATTCGCCTCGACCGAGGTCGAGGTCGGTGCAGGCCTTCCTGCCGCTCCGCCAGGTGTCCACCCAGGAGGGGTCCACCTCGGTCGAAGCCGGCGGCCCTCCTGCTCCCTCGCCAGGTGGCACCCTGAGAGGGTCCTACCTCGGCCAAGGTCGAGCCGGGCTCCTTTGCTCCTTCGCCAGGTGGCGCCCGGAGACGGGACCACCTCGGCCGGAGTCGAGCGACCTTCTGCCGCTCTGCCAGGTGTCCACCCAGGAGGGGTCCACCTCGGTCGAAGCTGGCGGTCCCTCTGCTCCCTCGCCAGGTGGCACCCTGAGACGGTCCCACCTCCGCCAAGGTCGAGCCGGGCTCCTTCGCTCCTTCGCCAGGTGGCGCCCGGAGACGAGACCACCTCGACCGAAGTTGAGCGACCTTCTGCCGCTCCGCCAGGTGTCCACCCAGGAGGGGTCCACCTCGGCCGAAGCGGGCGGTCCACCTGCTCCCTCGCCAGGTGGCACCCTGAGACGGTCCCACCTCAGCCAAGGTCGAGCCGGGCTCCTTCGCCAGGTGGCGCCCGGAGATGGGACCACCTCGAACGAAGTCGAGCGACCTTCTGTCGCTCCGCCACGTGTCCACCCAGGAGGGGTCCACCTCGGCCAAAGCCGGCGGTCCCCCTGCTCCCTCGCCAGGTGGCACCCTGAGACGGTCCCACCTCGGCCAAGGTCGAGCCGGGCTCCTTCGCTCCTTCGCCAGGTGGCGCCCGGAGACAGGACCACCTCGGCTGAAGTCGAGTGACCTTCTGCCGCTCCGCCAGGTGTCCACCCATGAGGGGTCCACCTCGGCCGAAGCCGGCGGCCCCCCTGCTCCCTCGCCAGGTGGCACCCTGGACGGTCCCATCTCGGCCAAGGTCGAGCCGGGCTCCTTCGCTCCTTCGCCAGGTGGCGCCCGGAGACGGGACCACCTCGGATGAAGTCGAGCGACCTTCTGCCACTCCGCCAGGTGTCCACCTAGGAGGGGTCCACCTCGACCGAAGCCGGTGGTCCCCCTGCTCCCTCACCAGGTGGCACCCTGAGACGGTCCCACCTCGGCCAAGGTCGAGCCAGGCTCCTTCGCTCCTTCGCCAGGTTGCGCCCGGAGACGGGACCACCTCGGCCGAAGTCGAGCGACCTTCTGCCACTCCGCCAGGTGTCCACCCAAGAGGGGTCCACCTCGGTCGAAGCCGGTGGCCCCCTGCTCTCTCGCCAGGTGGCACCCTGAGACGGTCCCACCTCGGTCGAGGTTGAGCCGGGCTCCTTCGCTCCTTCGCCAGGTGGCGCCCGGAGACGGGACCACCTCGGCCGAAGTCGAGCGACCTTCTGCCGCTCCGCCAGGTGTCCACCCAGGAGGGGTCCACCTCGGCTGACACAGGCCAGCCTGTGCAGAGAAGGTTCCGAAGAGCGGGAGCGCGAGCTCCGAGGTTGCCCCTCGAGCCGTGCGCGCTGCACTCCGAGAAAGGTGCCCCGTACGGTCGGCGGCGACACGCGAAACATCACTTACATCGGCCCGACAGGTTCCGCAGTCGAGGGACGAGGCCCTGACAAAACAGGACCCGATAACGGACAGCGTCGGTGCCTGGGAAGGAGAGCGCTCACGCTCGGCCCGAGGTCTGGTCGGCGGTCTGACCGGCGCCCCCCTCCCCTACTCTTTCCTCGCTAGGCTCGTCAAGCAAGGCCGGGAAGCCGCCTGGCTCTTTGATCCAGAAGGGGAAAGGGAAAGAGATGGAGGGGAGGAGGTGAAAGCGACAAAGGAGTCTCCCAGGGGCGGAAATTGAGAGGGCAACAGGAGGAGATAAAAGGATGGAGAGAATAGACGACAATGTAAGCAAGAAACAAAGGCTGGAGACTCCGTTCCAAGAGCAAGATCCAAGATCCCGAGAGGGGACCTTTGGCGTGAGCTCGGTGAAGGGGCCCGGCCGGGTTTCTATTTTTTCTGGGACCTTTCTTACTAGCATGATCTCTAAGTCTGGGACTCCTTCGGGGGCCCGTCTCAGAGACTCTGTTCCCTCTCGCCGTCTACTAACTTGACCGTCGGAGCTCCCTCGCCGAGACACCCGACTAGGGTTTCTGACCTTGCCTTGCAGGTTTGATCGAGCCAGGAGGCCCCAGGGGCGAGACGGTCTAGTCGGATCGGGGCTCCGAAGCCACAGGCGCGGCGGCGAGATCGGCAACAGGAGCCATTTGGAAATAATTTTGAAATTCTGGAAAACTAGCTGTTACATTAAGTGTCGATACTTGAATTTCTTCATGAGTTAATCTGTAGTCGACACTTAGAGTTTGTGAGTCGACACTTGAACAAAAACTTGAATTTGCAACATTCTGCTTCATTTCTGGTCTCTGGTTATGAGTCGACTTGTGAGTCGATACTTGGAGTTTGTGAGTCGATACTTGAATCCGTGAGTCGATCTCTTGAGTCGACACTTAACAAAAAATTCAGAAAATACATAGTTTTGTCCATTTTTTTTATCTCAGGACATGTGAGTCGACACTTGAAGTTTATGAGTCGACACTTGAGTCCATGAGTCGATATGTTGAGTCAACACATAGCATGCCATCTGAAACTCTGCGTGCTAGACTTCTGCAATGTTTCATTTTGTTCATGAGTCAACACTTGATCTATGAGTCGACTCTTTGAGTCGACACTTGCTCTGTGCCATTTCAAAAATACATGCCAAACTCAGAAAATTGCAAATTTTATTTAATACCCTTTTAGACTCATTTTCATAAGGACCAAAGTGATCATTTTATCAATATTCTAAGGTGAGTAGACAACTTAAACATCGAAATTCATCTTGCTTTGATGTTAGCAATTTTGATATACTTGAGTAAAGAAATTGATGTACCTATGTCCTGAAATTCATACTCCAATTGAAACATTAGTCTAAACATATACTCAACATTTTATTATTCATCAAAATCAAGGAACCAAAGCCAACAATATTAAGTTTGTCTGAACTATAGGTAAACTTTTCAATAAAAGGTTCCACTTTTTCAAGCTCTTCTTTGTATTTTTTTTTTCTTGCAAAAGTTCTTTATTTTGTTTGATAAGTTTTTCATTTGTTACAAAAACTTTATCCTTTTTCAAAGCTTCTTTTTCTTTCAAAAGATCTTCCTTTTCATTTATCAAAGAAGTAATTTGATCATTCAATGATTTGTTTTCTTGAAGTAGGCTATCATTATCTTTCAAAAGCTTATCATTTAGCTCCAAGTTTTGCTTTTTCAATTCTTTGTTTTTCATTTAAGTCTTCAATACTCTACAACAAGTTCATCAAAGATCTTATGTAATTTTTCAAAAGTAAATTCACTTTCGGGTTCAGACCTTACCTCTTCTTCATTTGCCATAAAGCAAATGTTGGCAACCTCTTGCTGCTCTTCATCGGAACTTGAGTCTTCACTCTCACTCCAAGTCGTCGTCATCACTTTCTTTTTAAATTTTTTTTTGGCCTTTTTGACAGCGGGGCAATCCATTTTATAATGACCGGGCTTCGTATATTCAAAATAGATTGGTTGCTCTCTTTCATTCTCCTTTTCCTTCTCCTTACTAGGCTCTCTTTTTTATGGCTTCTTCTTATAGTTATACTTTTTCTTCCTCATTAATCTCTTAAACTTCTTGAGATAAGAGCCATTTCATCTTCCTCATCTTTCTCATCGGAATCATCACTATAATCCTCCTTGTTTGTGGACTTGAATGCGATAGTCTTATTTTTCTTGTCATTATCCACCACTTTATGCTTTAGGGATAGCTTGTATATCATAAGTGATCCCAAGAGCTACTCAAGAGGAAGAGTGTTAACGTCCTTGGCTTCTTCAATAGCAATGACTTTTGGATCTCATGATGATGGAAAAGACCTGAGGATTTTGTTGACAAGTTTAGCATTAGATAAAACTTTTTCCAAACTCCTCGTACCATTAACAATGTTAGTAAACCTAGTGTACATTTCACTAATTGATTCATTTGGTTCCATCCTAAACATTTCATAAGTATGGATGAGCATGTTAACTTTGGTATTCTTCAGTTGATTTATACCCTCATGAGTAACTTCAAGTGTGTCCCAGATTTTTTTGACAGAGGAACAATTAGATATCCTTTTGAATTCGCTAGGGTCTAATGCATAAAATAACAAATTCATAGCTTTTGCATTAAGCTCAGCTTACTTAATATCATTTTCATCCCAATCATCTTCTAATTTGAGAGTGGGAATGCCATTAACCAAAATAGTGGGCTAATAAGGACCTTTAACTATGGCCTTCCAAATATTGTAATCTATGGCTTGAATGTTGATGCACATGCGTGTCTTCCAGTAAGTGTAGTTTGTGCCATTAAAAAGTGGGGGACGGTTTGAGGCTTTACCCTCAATAATACCAACACCAATTTGGGCTACCATTAGATCTTTGACTCAAGATCATTAGACCTATATGCTGAGTACCAAGCTTTGATACCACTTGTTGCCTAGCTAGCAACCCAAGAGGGGGGTGATTAGGTTTTTAAAAAAAAATTTAAACAAAGTATGTGCTGAACTAATGTGTTTGTATAATAATGTGAATGTATAGAATATGATCTAAATGTAGTGCTTTAAAGAATAAAGAGCAATGCTAGAAAAAGAAATGAGAAGGCAAACCATGCACACAAATACAAGAAGTTTATAGTGGGTTGGTACACTCCAAGCACCTACATCCACTCCCCAAGCTACCTCTTGAGAATTTCAATATAATCTACCAAAGATTATAGCCAACTTATTTTTAAGGGCTCACAAGTGAAACCCATAGTTAATTTTCATACTTAGGCTCACCAACAATCTTTTCCACAAGCCAATCCTTGGCTTGTACTCCAATTCATGGCTTGGAAGGGCATATCCCTTAGTTTCAATACCCTTGAAACTAGTTACAGCAAATAAGACCAAAAGTCTAGTTTTAAACACAAGAAAAAACTCTTAAAAGAGCAAAAATAATGTCAATGAAGCTTTTCTTGAATGCTTGAGTTGTCTTCTTCTTCATGGAAGCTTTCAATGAACATTTTTTGAAAATTGATTTGAAGGCTCAACAGCTAGAATGAAGGCTTTTCACTTGGAAATTTTTTTTAGCTCTCTCTTGTCTTTTCAAAAGCTTTCTAGGATGATACAAATTATCTCTTGTATATTCAATGAGTTTGGTGAGTGATAAATACATCAAAAATCTTTAAAAAACTGTTTATAGCTGATGTGGCAAGACCGCTGACGTGGGGCAACCGACAGGCGCCACACAAAGGAAGCCGCTGCGTCAGACACCATGTCGATTCTCTTGCTCGGACTCCTTTGCCGAGTTGAGCTCCCCCAGGACAACGTGGCCTCCTGTCGAAGCCGAGCTCCGTCCTCCGCCAGGTCGGACTCGCGAGCTCGGGATGCCTAGGCCGGAGCCGCGCTCCGCTCTCTAGAGAGAGACCCTCGAAGATCGTGCCCCGTGGTCGGAGTCGAGCTCAGCCCTCCTCCATCGCGTGGAGCCTCTTCGAGGCCGAGCCCTCTGGACTGGGCCCGCACTCTGCCCTCCAGAGCGAGACCCTCGGAGGTCATGTCCCGTGGTCGGAGTTGAGCGCAGCCCTCCTCCGCCACGTGGTGCCTCTTCAAGGCCGAGCCCTTTGGACCGGGTCCGCACTCTGCCCTCCAGAGCGAGACCCTTGGAGATCGTGCCTCGTGGTTGGAGTCGAGCTTAGCCCTCTTCCTCCACGTGGAGCCTCTTCGAGGCCGAGCCCTCTGGACCAGGCCCGCACTGTACCCACCAGAGCGAGACCCTCAGAGATCATGCCTCGTGGTCGGAGTCGAGCTCAGTCCTCCTCCGCTGCGTGGAGCCTCTTCGAGTCCGAGCCCTCTGGACCGGGCCCGCACTCTACCCTCCGGAGTGAGACCCTCGGAGATCATGCCCCATGGTCGGAGTCGAGCTCAGCCCTCCTCCACTGCGTGGAGCCTCTTCGAGGCCGAGCCCTCTGGACCGGGCCCGCACTCTGCCCTCCTCCACCAAGGCGACCCCATGAGCTCGGGGCGTCTAGGTCGAAGCGAGCCCCGCCTTTCCAGCTCAGCCCCTAGCTCAGGCATAAGCACGGCAATCCCAGGACACTGGCAAGCCACCCGGGGACTGCACTGAGACACATGCTAGATCGCAATGACTGCTTGCAGCCACCGGTTACACCAGAAAGGGAGGAGGCCCACTGATCGAGGCACCACGCTCCTCACCAACCGCCTGAATCACTTGAAAGAGGAAGTCAACCAGGAGATTCGAATCCCAGAGGGGCGGCCCACCAATTGAATGAGACGACCAGAGGGAATGTCAAAGCACATGACAGCTTCCTTTATCATGGATCGGGAAAGGCTCCTCGGGACACCACCGCACGTGCTTGACAGCCCGACAGAGATCCCAAGATGGATGTCCAATGGTAACCAAGCCTACAAAACTCGGAGGTAACGACCATAACAAAAAGGAAGACATAAGCCATACCACTCTAACACAAGTGCAAGCTCAATCGGAGAGCACAACACCATAAGAAAAATCCAAGCAAGGGCGGGCGGAAAGGCCACATAGAGACTCCCTCTAGCTAGGCTACTCTTCCCTTGACACACTTGCATCCCATTCTCACACTACCCACTCCTCCTAGTGTAGAGTCCATCAAGAGGGTCTCGACTAGGAGGATCTGTTCCCCTGGATCGTCACTGACTTGACCGTCGGAGTGCCCCCACCGGAAATCTTGGTCCGGGTCACTAACCCCTGTTTTGCACGTCCAGAACCACCGGACGGTGAGACAGCGAAGGAGGCACGCTCCGACGCCGACAGCAGCTACGGGCCACGGCGATCTTGGCGGCAACAGATTGGCGCGCCAGGAAGGGGGGTGTCCCCGTGAACAGTCCTTGATCTAGTTCAAGCCCCCCATTCTTTCTCTTCTACAAGCAAGTTCCACGGAAGGATGGTGACGACACAGGCGCGAGAGGCCTCCGCCAGCCATGTAGGGGACTCCCCTTCCCAGGGGAACTCGCACAATCCAGAGGCGGGGCCATCTACTTCGGTTCAACCACCTCTGGCGGAGTCTCAGCTAGACGCACTCGCCCAGCAAATGCAGGTCCTGGCCACTGCGGTGCACCATCTCCAGCGCCAGCACCGGTCCTTGGCTACCCACCAGCAGCCAGGGACTCCCGCAGCTCATGCCGTGGCCCCCCGCGATAGCTTGCATTTCTTCCAAGGAAGGCCCTCGCAGCCGCGGGCCATTACTGACAACCAGGGTAGCCATCAAACTCCAGTGAAAAGACAATGAGCTGGGTTTGCCAACAGGGAGAGCCGCTCACCAAACCTCAGGCGGGCAGCATCCAAGCCCCACCGAGGTAGAAAAAGCAAGACCCCCCGCCACGGGTGCCATGCACCCATGTCACCTTCTCCGTCTCCTTCGGCGAAGGGGTCCACTGACGAAGCCATTAGGCGCACGGCGGAGAAGCGCCTGGAGGAGCATGACTATAAGTTAGCGGAGCTATCCCACCGATTCGCCAACCTACCAGGCTCAGCTAGCGAGCCAGCGGACTACGATGCCCGTCCCCCTTTCTCCCAAGAAATCCAAGGGGAGCCAATTCCGAGTCGGTTCCGTATGCTGCAGGTGGATCCTTACGATGGGACCATCGACCTCCTGGGCCACCTGAAAAGCTACCGGACCCTCATGAGGGTCCAGGGGGCCACGACGCTCTCCTCTGTGTCGCCTTTCCTACTACTCTCCGGAAGGCAACCCGGGTGTGGTTCACTCGTTTGGAGCTGGAGAGCATCAACTCTTTTGCCCAGCTAGGGTAGAAGTTCGTGGCCCATTTCAATGCCTGTCGGAAGATGCCATGAGAGGCAGACAGCCTCTTCTCCATCCGGTAGCAAGACCGCGAGTCATTGCGGGACTACGTGGCCCGCTTCAAGGCTGTCGCACTGGAAATCTACAACCTTGATGAGCCGGTCGCCATGTTGGTGCTAAAGCAAGGGCTCAGGACCTCCCACCTGACCTACTCGCTGGACAAGAATCCCCTCAAGACTTATTCCGAGCTCCTCCTCTGAGCCCAAAAGTACATCTGTGCTGAGAAGGCCGATCGTATGAGATGGGAGCTCAATGGGAAGCCACTGAAGAAGCCGGCCCCCGTCGAGATGCCCGGAACCTGGAAGCCAGCAACCCCGGCTCTGAACTCCTGAAGGGATCGGCCAAGGTCGAAAGGGGCTGCCATTCCTGAGGAGAGTTATACCCCCCTCCTCGCCCCGAGGATGAAAATCCTCATGGAAATCGAAGGCGAGGACTACCTGAGACGCCCACATCCGACGAAGTCCTCCACCGGCCATGATAAAATGAAGTACTATCACTTTCACCGTGACCACGGCCATGACACCGAGGAATGCCGCAACCTCAAGTGGAAAATCGAAGAACTCATCAAGAGGGGCTACCTTAAAAGGTTTGTGGGGGGTAGACCTCATGTGGAATCCCAAGCGCTCGTCGCTCTCCCGCCAGCTCCAGCTATCGACAACCGCCCTACCGAGAAGCCGGTGGGCATGATCTCCTGGGGAGCTGCGCGCGCGCCCAAAAAGGCCCGGGGGCAGGGGATTCTAAGAATGTACTCCCCTTTATGAGGGAAGGGAAAGATGAGGAAAAAAATATAAATAATGATGCCGTGGTCATCGAGATGACGATTGCAAAGCATCCTGTAAAATGCATCATGGTTGATAGTGGAAGCTTCACAGATGTGCTTTTTTATGATGCCTTCTCCAGGATGAACCTTTCCCCCGATCAACTCAAACTTGTGCATACACCCCTTGTTGGTTTCACAGATGATTCCGTAAGGGTAGAGGGAGAGATCACTCTCCCGGTCACCGCCGAGACCCCACCTCGGCAGAGCACCGTTATGATGACTTTCACGATAGTCAGGCTTCCTTCCGCCTACAACGTGATCCTGGGCTGACCCGAGCTCAACTTGCTCGACACCGTTGTCTCCACCAAGAGGCTACTTGTACAGTTCCCCACTCCCTACAGCATCGGGAAACTGAGGGGAGCACCCCAACTGGTGCAGCATTGCTTCCAAACCCTCCCTAGGGCCAAGATCCCCTAGGATGACCCCAAGGCAGATGATCTCGACCAAAGGGCCCAAGACCCCAAGGGGGGCCCAGTCGAGCGCCTACTCTCTTACCCGCTCGGAGATGATCCCACAAAGATGGTGCAAATTGGAGCCCAGCTACCCGAGGATGAGAGAGCCTAACTGCTGGAGTTTCTGCGGGCGAACGTGGATGTGTTCGCTTGAACGATGGCAGACATGGCAGGTATTCCTCCTGACATTATTACTCACAAATTGAGTGTTGACCCTAAGCACAGACCAGTTCGGCAGAAGAAGAGAAGCTTCGTCCCGGAGAGGCAGGCAGCTATCAAGGAGGAGGTTGACAAACTCCTAGCTGCCGGTTTTGTTCGAGAGGTCCAGTATCCGAGCTGGCTGGCGAATGTAGTCATAGTAAGGAAGAATAACGGCAAGTGAAGGATCTGTGTAGACTACACCGATCTCAACAAAGCTTGCCCGAAGGATAGCTTTCCTCTACCGAAGATCGACCAGCTGGTGGATGCCACCTCTGGCCACAGGCTGCTTTCCTTCATGGATGCATTCTCTGGATACAACTAGACCGTATGCACCCAAAAGATGAGGAGCACACCACCTTCATCACCGACCAAGGGACGTACTGCTATAGGATGATGCCCTTCGGTCTGAAGAATGCAGGAGCTACATACTAGCATCTGGTCAATAAGGTCTTTAAGGACCAAATTGGCCGTAACATGCAAGTGTATGTGGATGACATGCTCGTCATGAGCAAGCCGAGCTCGAGCCATATCACTGACCTCGTCGAATCCTTCCACAACCTGTGACAACATTAGATGAAGTTGAATCCAACGAAGTGCACTTTCGAAGTGGCGGTGGGGAAGTTCCTTGGCTTTATGGTCACCCAGAGAGGCATTGAAGCGAACCTGGAAAAGGTTCAGGCAATCATCGACATGGAGCACCCGACCTCCAAGAAGCAGGTCTAGTGCCTGACGGGGCGTATTGCCGCCCTCAGTAGGTTCATCTCGAGGTCGGCCGACCGTTGCCTTCCATTTTTTAAGATGCTGTGCAAGATGTACGACTTCACCTGGATGGAGGAGTGCAGGACAGCCTTCGAGGAGTTGAAGAAATTCCTCGTCTCTCCCCTATTACTCTCCAGGTTGGAAGAGGGGGAGGAGCTCCTGCTCTATCTGGCAGTTACACTAGGGGCCGTCAGCTCGGTTCTTGTTTGCACAAACGAGGGCAAATCTCAAAAGCCGGTATACTACACCAGCAAAATCCTCTACGATGCGGAGATCAGGTATACTCGCTCTAAGAAACTCATTTTTGCACTAATAATGTCTGCTAAGCGCCTCAGGCCCTACTTCCAAGCACACCTAATAGTTGTTGTGACGGACCAGCCGCTGAGGACCATACTCAGCCGACCCGAGACTTCTGGGAGATTGGCCAAGTGGTCCCTGCTGCTCAACGAGTTCGATATAGTGTATCGACCGAGGTCCTCACAGAAGGCCCAAGTCCTAGATGACTTTGTGGTCGAGTGCACCGGGTTCGTCGAGGAGCCGGAGTAGACAATAATGGAGCCCGGACTAGGAGAGGAACCTTGGATCCTCCACGTGGACAGAGCATCCAATTCTGGTGGGAGCGGAGCGGGCCTCATCCTCACCAACGGCGATGGGGTTGTGACGGAATGTAACCTCCGCTTCAAATTCGCCGCAACAAACAACCAGGCAGAGTACGAGGCACTCCTCGCAGGTCTAAGAGTCTCCCGCGAGCTGGGTATGCAGAATCTAAAAGTTTTCACCGACTCCCAGCTGGTTGCCGGATAAGTCTCCACAGAGTATGAAGCCAGGAACACCCAGATGATGAAGTACCTAGAGCGAGTCCGCTCGAGCATGGTAGGCTTCCGGTGCTTCAGCATCTTCCACATCCCCCGTGGGGAGAATGCACGTGCAGATGCACTGTCTAGACTCGCGACCTTGCCGGTCTCATCACTGGGACGTGCCTATATCGAGTACCTCGAAAGTCCCAGCTACGAAAGCTTATAGGAGGTGCATCAAGTCACCCCCGAGCTGAGCTGGATGGACAAGTATATCAAGTACATCATCGATGGCTCCCTACCTGAGGACCGCGTAGAAGCAGCCCTCGTCAAGAAGAAGGCCTCCCGGTTCGTTCTGATGGAGGGCCAGCTCTACCGTCGATCCTACTCCTATCCGCTCTTGAAGTGCCTCAGGCCCACCGAGGCAATCTTTGTTCTCCAAGAGATATACGAAGGCCTCTGCGGGAACCATGTGGGAGAACACTGGCTTATAAAGCCCTTTGCCAGGGATACTTCTGGGAGACCATGAGGGAGGACGCCGTCGACTTCGTTAAAAGGTGCGACAAGTGCCAGCGCCACGCGAACATACAGTGCCAGCCGGCGGCGCCGATCTCCCAACTCTTAGTCCCTTGGCCTTTTACCTAGTGGGGAATGGACATCTTGGGATCGTTTTTCCCTGCACCAGGGTAGTGAAGATTCCTGTTGGTGGTGATCGATTACTTCACCAAGTGGGTCGAAGCAGAGCCACTGGCTCAGATCACGGAAGCCAATGTCCGCCAGTTCTTTTGGAAGTCAATCATTTGCTACTTCGGACTCCTCGTTGTATCATCACTGACAACGGGCGATAGTTCAACAATCAGGAGTTTGAAGGGTTCTGCGCCGAACACGGCATCCAACACCGATTCACCTCGATGGCTCACCCTCAAAAAAATGGGGAAGCCGAGATGACCAACTGGACCATCCTCCAAGGACTCGGGACCAGGCTGGACCAAGCTAAAGGTAGGTGGGCGGAAGAACTCCCGAGCGTTCTGTGGGCCTACCACATAACGCATAGAATGGCGACCGACGAGACACCCTTCAACCTTATTTTCGGTGCCGAGATGGTCATCCCGGTCGAGCTCGGCGTGCCCACGCTACGAGTGCAACAGTATGACGAGGCACAAAACTCGACACACCTCTTGCTCAACTTGGATCTCCTCGAAGAAGCGAGGGATAAAGCCCGGCTACGAATGGCGGCATACCGACAATGAGTAGCCCGGTACTACAATGCCCAGGTCAGGCCAAAAGTCTTCAAACCTGGACACTTGGCGCTATGCCGGGTAGAGCCATCTCAACCCCGGGAGTGCGGCAAGCTCTCACCGAACTGGGAAGGCCCCTACAAGGTGGTTGAGGCCCTCTCACAAGGGGCCTATTACCTCGAAGATCTCGACGATGTCAGGTTCCCTCGAACATGGAATGCCTGCAACTTGCGACGATACTATCAATAATGTAAGGTTTCCCATCAATAATAATGATAATGATTTTTTTCTTGCACGAGTATCTACCTGTCTTGCAGGAAAACCTCCTCAACGCCTTCGAGCCCAACTCCGAGGTGCCAAGACCTGAGCCCAGCTCCCAGGCAACCCAAGACCGGAGCCCAGCTCTCTGGCCAAGGGATCTTCAAGCCAAGCTGCTCTCAATCATCAACGCCTTCAAGCCCAGCTCCGAGGTGCCAAGACCTGAACCCAGCTCTCAGGCAACCCAAGACCGGAGCCCAGCTCTCCGGCCAAGGGATCTTTGAGCCAAGCTGCTCTCAATCATCAACGCCTTCAAGCCCAGCTTCGAGGTGCCAAGACCTGAGCCCAGCTCTCAAGCAATCCAAGACCGGAGCCCAGCACTCCATCCAAGGGATCTTCGAGCCAAGCTACTCTCAATCATCAACGCCTTCGAGCCCAGCTCCGAGGCTCCAAGACCTAAGCCTAGCTCTCAGACAACCTAAGATCGGAGCCTAGCTCTCTGGCCAAGGGATCTTCGGGCCAAGCTGCTCTCAATCATCAACGCCTTCGAGCCCAGCTCTCAGGCAACCCAAGACCGGAGCCCAGCTCTCTGGCCAAGGGATCTTCGAGCCAAGCTGCTCTCAATCATCAACGTATTCGAGCCCAACTCTGAGATGCCAAGACCTGAGCCCAGCTCTCAGGCAATCCAAGACCGGAGCCCAGCTCTCCGGCCAAGGGATCTTCGGGCCAAACTGCTTTCAATCATCAACATCTTTGAGCCCAACTCTGAGACACCAAGACCTGAGCCCAGCTCTCAGGCAGCCCAAGACCGGGACTCAGCTCTCTAGCCTAGGGACCTTCGAGCCAAGCTGCTCTTGATAATCAACGTCTTCAAGTCCAGATCCGAGATGCCAAGACCTGAGCCTAACTCTCAGGTGACCAAGACCCGGGGCCCAGCTCTCCGAAAGAAAAAGCCTCGAGCCCGGCTCCAAGGCGCCAAAGACCTGAGTCTAGCCCTCAGGCAATTCTTGGACCGGGGCCCAGCTCTCCGGCCAAGAAGGCCTCGAGCCTAGCTCCAAGGCACCAAAGACCTGAGCCCAGCTCTTAGGAAACCCTTGGACCGGGGCCCAGCTCTCCGGCTAAGAAGGCCTCGAGCCTAGCTCCAAGGCATTCAAGCCCTGAGAACCTCCTCTCTGATCTCCCCAGTCATCTCAAAAAAAAAAAGAAAGAAAGAAGAAGGAAAAGAGAGAGAGGGGAAGGAAAGAAAGAGAATAAGAGGGAAATGTCGGGCAATAAACATGTAACGACAAAACTTTCATTTCATTAACAAAAGTCAGTTACAAATATCTTTCCGGGTCCCCGACATGCCAGGTGACCCCAGTCAAGTACAAAAAGAAAACAAGAAGGAAAAAGCTACTCTACCCTAGCTGACCCCCCAGCTGAGTTGTGAGGCTGAGAGGCCCCATTCTGAGGAACCTCTGGCTGAACGGCTCCGGCTTTAGGTGGTCCAATTTCGACCTCGGATGGCGGTGAAGGCTCGAAGGTCACAACTTCCTCAGCGACTATCTCCTGGCCAGGTTTCGTGTTCGAGGCCAAGGGATACCTGAGGCGATGACGGCCCTCATCTAGAACGAATGCCTTGACACGACCGTGCAAGTACATAAAGCCTTTGAAGAAGGAGTCCGACGCCGTTTGATGGATCTCGGTGACGAACTCCTCCGAGGCCTTGTACCTGGTGATAGCCTCCTCAGCATCCTTTCTGGCCTTCATGGCCTCCTTCCTCGCCTCAGCGGCCTCCATTCTGGCCACCTCCGCTGACTTGGCCGCCACCTCTGCCGTGGCCAACTTCTCTCTCCTTGCTGCCAGCTCGGCTTGGGCAGACTGGGCAGCCTTCTTGTGCCGATCAGCCTCGGCACTGTACCACCCCAGCTTCTTCTCAATGAGGGAGAGATCATCAGCGCTCTTCCTCGAGCGACTTCGCTCCAGGTCAAGACGTTCCAAGAGCTTCTTCGCTCGTCCTTCAGAGTCGGCGAGCTGCTTCTCCAGGTCCTTGACCTTCTGCTCGAGCGCTTCGCTCGCCCCGGCCTTCTCCTTCAAGTCGGCCTTCAGCGACTTGATCTCGGCCGCCTGCTGCTGTTCAATGCGCTCCCAGTTTTGACAGCAGCCCCTGATGAAGAGATCCTCGGCACCGATCTACACCATGGAAAAAGGTCAGCCCAAAAAAAATAAATAAAATATAAAATATAAAATATAAAATATAAAAATATAAAAATATAAAAATATAATCACTCACCGAGTAAAGCTGGGGGAAGATGGCGCTGAGGACGTCGCTTAGCCACAGCTCGGCCATCTCCTACCGGTCGCATGTTTGGATCAAAAAATCCATCATGCGCTCGGCCAGTGTGGGGCTCCGGAGGAAAGAGCTCTCCGGCCCCATATTGAAAGGGAGTTGGCACCGCGCCTCCTCCCTCCTACTCTCTCCTGGAGTAGGCGGCCTTGCCCCACTAGCCACAGGGCCCCCGGGGACAGGCTGAGGAACTGGTACCCATGCAAGCAGCGCCTTAGTCATAGCCTTAGTCCAGGATCGAGCCTCCTCATCCCCGATCTCGATCACAGACAGACTCGGAGGACTGGGGGATGCAGCGGCAGCGGCCGCGTTCCTTGCCTGGGCTACTACCTCGGGCTCTGCGGAGAGGGCCGCTCCCTGATAACTGAGCCGCTCTGGGATCTTTTGAGCCACCTACTGGACTGGCCCCGGCACCGCAGATATCGCCCTCTCCATTGGTGCAGGGGCAGCTCGGGTCGCCCCTGAACTCTAACCAACCAGAGCAACAGATTTCGGGTCGGCTACCATGGTGGGGGTGGTCGCAGATGCGCTCTCGCCCTTAGCTTGCCTCGACGGAGGCTCCTCGACAAGCCCAGTTGGCGGCCTCTTCTGGGTGATCGCTAGAAGGTCACTCTCCGTGAAGTTCATACTTGCATGCAAGCCATATAACAGTCAAGATTCACAGAAAACAATGCAAGGAGCACAAATAAAAAAGGAGAAGAAATGTTCAAGTCAAACTCACCCAACCCATTCGTTGGGTCGACCCCGGCGTCAAAGAGGTTATGCTCTGATAACAGAACCTTGAGAGGAGGGACCTGGGTGGTGCGGAGCTGCTCGTAGTCATCCCGGTCAGCCGCATCGACCAAAGAGTTTCGGTTGGGGGACTGGTCTGGATCACTCCAGGCCCAATCGACCCGCTCAACCATAGCAAAGAAGAACTTACTCTTCCATCCCTTGACGGAAGAGGGGAGCTCAAACTTAATGCCCTTTGGGCGGGAAGACAAGGACCACCACCCATCCTCGATCGGGTGGCGTTTCAGGGCAAAGAAAGCCCTGAACAGAGAGAAGCGGGCAACAAACCCGTGCAGGTGACAAAGCACAACAAAGGAAAAAATGACCCTAATGGCGTTTGGTACTAATTGAGCAGGGACCAAACGGTAGTTATTCAGGACAGACATGAAAAATGGATGGAAGGAAAAGCGGAGACCCCCAGAAAAGGTCTCCTCGTAGAAAGCTATGCGGCCCGGGCCACTGGAGGTGACCCGTTCCCCCGGACGAGGGATCAAAAGCCGGACAGAATGCGGGATGCCATAGACATCCCGGATGGTCCCCAACTCCTTGGCGGTGATCATCAAGGCAATCCCGCTAGGACCTGTAGATCGGACGGACTCAGGAGAAGGTTCAGAAGGAGGAGGAAGAGAAGGAACGGACCCTGGTTCCTTGATGAGCACCGGTCCGGGAGGACGCCTCCTACTGAACTCAAAGCGAGTCGCATCCTCCCCCTCATCGAAAGAAGAAGGAGATGCCGGCCTTCGCTCGAAAGGACCGGCTTCACCTTGATCAGTGGAGGGGCGGAAGCCCGAGCCAAAGCGAGACATCCTCAAGAACAGGAGAAACAGAGGACTTGAAGAAGAAGGACGAAAGAACAGACTCGACCCGGAGGAGGGACCCTACTCTAGCGAAAGGGGAAGAAAGAGGAGACTAACCTGGTTCCTTAGAAGATCTGAGACAACCAGGAAGAAGAAGAAAATTCGGATATCGTAGCGGGTGCAAAGAATTCAAAAGAATAGATGTTTTGGGTAAAAACCTCTTTTCATTTCGAAGTGACCCGGCGCATCCGTACCGTTACGACCCCTCCGCCAACGGATTTACGCCACGTGCTGCCCATCGATGAAAAGGGCATCCCGGTTGCTCTGAATTTTGTGCCAACATTAACTGCACCTTGGACGTGGCCACGTGGCGCCCCTGCACTAGCCTGCAGGACCATCTCACAGAGCGCCAGCAATCATGGCCATCATTGTGCCAGATCTCTGCCTTTCCACGTCAGCATCACAATTACTCCCTTCGGCCCGAGCACCGCGTACTAACGAGGCTCGAGAATGGGGGGGCAAATGATGTGGCAAGACTGTTGACGTGGGGCAACCGACAGGCACCACGTCAAAGGAAGCCGCCATGTCAGACGCCACGTCGATTCTCCTGCTCGGACTCCTTCGCCGAGCTGAGCTCCCCCAGGACAATGTGGCCTCCTGTTGAAGTCGAGCTTCGTCCTCTGCCAGGTCGGACCTGCGAGCTCGGGATGCCTAGATCGGAGCCGCACTCCGCCCTCTAGAGCGAGACCCTCGGAGATCGTGCCCCAGGGTCGGAGTTGAGCTCAGCCCTCCACCGCGTGGAGCCTCTTCGAGGCCGCGCCCTCTGGACCGAGCCCGCACTCTACCCTCCAGAGCGAGACCCTAGGAGGTCGTGTCCCGTGGTCGGAGTCGAGCTCAGCCCTCCTCCGTCACGTGGAGCCTCTTTGAGGTCGAGCCCTCTGGACCGGGCCCGCACTCTGCCCTCCGAAATGAGACCCTCGGAGATCGTGCCCCATGGTCGGAGTCGAGCTCAGCCCTCCTCCATAGCGTGGAGCCTCTTTGAGGCCGAGCCCTCTGGACCAGTCCCGCACTCTGCCCTTCAGAGCGAGATCCTCAGAGATCGTGCCCCATGGTCGGAGTCGAGCTCAGTCCTCCTCCACCACGTGGAGCCTCTTCGAGGTTGAGCCCTCGGGACTGGGCCCGCACTCTGCCCTCCTCCATCGAGGCGACCCTGCAAGCTCGGGGTGTCTAGGTCGAAGCGAGCCCCGCCTTTCCAGCTCAACCCCCAGCTCAGGCGTAAGCACGACCATCCCAGGACATCGGCGAGCCACCCGGGGATTGCACTGAGACACCTGCCTAATCGCAATGACTGCCTGCAGCCGCCGGTTACACCAAAAAGGGGGGAGGCCCACTGATCGAGGCGCCACGCTCCTCACCAACCGCCTGAATCACCTGAAAGAGGAAGTCAACCAGGAGATTCAAATCCCAGGGACAGCGGCCCACCAATCGAGGTACTGCCAGGTTTTCCGGAATGAGGCGACCAGAGGGAATGTCAGAGCACATGACAGCTTTCCTTATCATGGATCAGGAAAGGCTTCTTGGGACACCGCCGCACGTGCCTGACAGCCCGGCAGAGATCCCAAGATGGACGTCCAACTGTAACCAAGCCTACAAAACTCGGAGGTAACAACCACAATAAAAAGGAAGACATAAGCCATACCAGTCTAACACAAGTGCAAGCTCAACCGGAGAGCACAGCACCACAAGAAAAACCCAAGCAAGGGCGGGCGAAAAGGCCACACAGAGACTCCCTCTAGCCAGGCCACTCTTCCCCCGATACACTTGCATCCCACTCTCACACTACTCACTCCTCCTAGTGTGGAGTCCATCAAGAGGGGCTCGACCAGGAGGATCTGTTCCCCTGGATCGTCACTGACTTGACCATCAGAGTGCCCCTGCCGGAAACCCCGGCCTGGGTCACTAACCCCTGTTTTGCAGATCCAGGACCACCGGACGATGAGATAGCGAAGGAGGCGTGCTCCGACGCTGACAGCAGCTACGGGCCACGGCGATCTTAGCGGCAACAATAGCCATTAGAGAGGAGAAACTAGTCGTTATGGATCGTTTGAATCAATTCTGAACTTATGAAAACATAGCTGTTACTATTGTCAGAACCTGTGAGTCGACCTGTGAGTCGATATTAGGGTCGACACTTGGATCGACACCAGGTATAATTCTTAAAATCCATGATTTTGCTTCATTTATGGTCTCAGGACATGAGTCAACCTGTGAGTTGACACTTCAGCTTGTGAGTAGACACTTGAGTCAGCACTTGGAAAAAAATTCAGAAATGACACTGTTCTATAACTTTCTTATATGGGGCCATGAGTCGATCTGTGAGTCGACCTGTGAGTCGACACTTGGGTCGATACTTAGGTCGATACTTGGCATGCCAATAGAATTTCTACGTGCCAGTCTTTAGAAGGTCAACACTAGGCTTCATGAGTCGACACTTGAGTCGACACTAAGGTCGACACTTGATCTGTACCAATTCCAAAGTGTGTGCTAAGCTCCAAAACTCTAAATTTTTTAAAATATACTTCTAATTTCTTCTTCATAATGACCAAATTGATCAATTTCTTAGCTTTCCAAAGTGAGTAGACTTCTTAAACTTTGAAATTCATCTTGCATTAATGTAAATGACTTTGATGCTTTTGTGTAAAGAATTTGATGTACCTGTAACCTAGAACCAATTGAAACATTAGTACAAAACATATGCTCAATGTTTTGTTATTCATCAAAATCAAGGGCTAAAGATAACACTGGAAAGCAATGGGGGAGAAGAAGGAGCTTCTTCAATCCTTCGAATGCCTTCCAGTATTCCTCCATCCAGGTGAAGTCATCGACATTTGCCCGCAAGAAGCTCGGTAGGCGAGCCCTCTCTTCTTTAGCTAGGAGAGCTCCTACTTGCACCATCTTCAAGAGATCTTCATCGAGGGAGAGCGACAGCAAGTGCTCCACCGGCCCTCCCTTCGGCTCTAGCTCCCTCTGGCCCAACTCATTGACTACGGGGCCCTCCTCGATCTTTCAAGCTCCAGGGACAGCTCGCATGCAGTGTGGGACTGGCTGTCGGGACCCTCTCATCTTTCCAATTCCATACAGAGTCGGGAATTGGATGAGGAGCCTCTTGGTTGATATGGTTGCATCTAGCAAGTTGAACTCGGGATGCCCTAGAATTACGTTGTAGGTCGAGGAAAGCCTTACGATAGTGAAGGTTTCCATTATAGTACTTTAGTGAGGTGGCATCTCGGCGGTGATCGGGAGGGTAATCTCTCGCTGTTCAGTCCTTTGCCTTTGCTCTCTTACCGTCTCTCTCTTGGTTTGCCCCTCCGTACTAGAGGTCCCTCTTACCATTATATAGGAATTGATTCAGCCAGACCAGGTCTGGAGCCTTGGTCGGGTGCCTCTCTCAAAGTATCCCCTGTAGAAGGGGTATAAACTCTTTAGAGCCCCGTTAGACAAGGTCTGAGGTTTCCAGGAGAAGGTCTTCTTGTAGGGGTTGCAGCTGGCATGTTGCAGAGCCTGCCCCCTTGGTAAGGCGATCCTCTACAGAAGGTTCAGGTGGCATGCCATAGGATCTAGGGCCATGGCTGAGTGCTTCCACTTACAGGGGGTGCAGATGGTATAGTACAGGGCTTAAAGCTCTAACATAACATTCCTTTTGCAAGAGGTGCATATGGCTTGCTACGGGACTTGAAGCCTCGGTAGAGCACCCCACTTGCAGGAGATGCAGGCAGCGTGCTTTAAGGCTTGGAGCCTCGGTGGAGTACTCGCCTTACAGGAGGTGCAGGCGGCATGCTACAGGGCCTGGAGTTCCGGTGGAGCACTCATCTTGCAGGAGATGCAGGCGGTGTGCTATAGGACTTGGAGCCCCTGTGGATCACTCACTTTGAAAGAGAATTATGACCGGTCCGACGGAGACGACGACATTGCGTTCAGGTGTCACCATCTGGGCCTCCCTCGTGTTTATCCTCCGGGAGTCGCATTTTGCCTGCCATTGCTCCTCTTTCCATGGTTGGGGGAATGTCTTCCAGCCCCCGGGGACTCGATCCAGCTGGGAGCTTGGCTAGTCTGAAGCTCTCTTCGGCTAGGAGCTCACCCTGGACGGGAGCTCGACCTTGGATGGGAGCTTGATCTCGACCGGAAGCTCATCTTAGATGAAAGCTTGACCTCGGCCAGAAGCTCATTTTCGGATGGGAGCTTGACCTCGACCGGGAGCTCGACTTGGATGGGAGCTCGGCCTCGGTTAGGAGTCACCTCGGATAGGAGCTCGACCTTGGCTGGGAGCTCGACTTCGGATGAGAGCTCGACCTCGGCCAGGAGCTCACCTCGGGCGGGAGCTTGACCTCGATCGGGAGCTCAACTCGGGCTGGAGCTTATCCTCGATCGGGAGCTCACCTCGGACGGGAGCTCAACTTCGGCGGGAGCTCAACTCGGACGAGAGCTCGACTTCGACCGGGAGCTCGACTTCGACTGGACCAGGTGGCGCTCTTTGTCACCTCTTCAGCTAGATGCGGGTGCCATGTCAACGGCTTGCCACATTAGTTTACATTATTTAAGATTAATAATCTCAAAAAGAATTATTATAAAGAAAGTAGGGAAGTCTCTCAAGGAGTTAAAAATGCCTCGACTCTTTAAATAAAATAATTTTCTATTGACGAGAATGAAAATTTTCTCTGATAAGTGAAAAGAATCAAGGGTTTTGTAATTTAGAATTGGATTTTATTTTTCATATAAAATAATGATTGATCTTCTTTTATAATATCGGTCATCGAATTGCATCTTGTATAGATTTTAAAATATTCTAATTATTTCACTTTATCTATCTATAAAATTTTGATGTTTATCATTGCTCCATCCAATAATTAACATCATAAAAAAAAAAAAAGATAAACCATTCTTTTGTTGAAAAATATGAATCAAATTTTTGTAATTCTTTAGCATCATATAAAATTTTATTGTTTAAATGGCAGAGCTTTACAAACTCATATTTGTATGATTTTATGGGCTAGGTGTTCTGATAAAATTTCCCCCCATTTCTCATCTTACTAAAAAGTTATTGATTCGAACCGTGGATTTTGAATCATCCAATAAAACATGACAATGTGAGATGATGGCTTAAAATTTGAACTTTTTTACTTGGATAAAAATATAAATATAATAGGATAATTAATTATTTAAAACTTAACCTTTTTAATTTTTAATTTTTTTATCGAATAATATGATCATATTTTAAAAAATCAATCATGTATAAAACTCACCAAATCAATAATCCCTCCAATCCATCGTACGAGAAGCATCACCGTAAGTAACTGGTGCATGGCATAGCTGGTTGTGAGACTTTCCTCATAATCAATTAGCAGGAATTCGAGCTCCGTTTTGGATATATTTAATTAAAAAATTTAAAAATAAAATAAAAAAATTAATAAAATAATCTTGAAATTTTTGTTGATAAATGATTGTGAAAAAATTAAGAATATATATAATAAATTTTGTTTACTCGACTGATACAAATGATAATCAGATTAATATATTTATTTTTGAATAAAAAATAATTATAAAAAAATAACATGCGCGTGTCTCCGAGTGGTCATCCTACGGTCTAACTCCTGATCCCATCGTTTTATCAAAAAAAAAAAAAAAAAAAAAAAAAAAAAAAAAAAAAAAAAAAAAAAAAAAAAAAAAAAAAAAAAAAAAAAAAGGCATCACCGTATACCGAGCCGCCCCGTGTGCCCCCATTTCCCTCTTCAGTTACGGCGGAAACGCGCTTGGAAGTGCCCCTGCTGGACCCGCTCTCTGCTTCCCTTCCCCTTGGAAATTTCTCATGGGAAAGTCCAATCCCCCACGACTCCCCACTGCCGCCTTTACCTAACTTACCCCCCCAACAAAATCCCTCCCAGATCTAAGCACCGACCAAGCCCCATTCCACCCAAATCAAAACACCGACTAAACCCTATTCCTCCCAGATCTAAACACGAACTAAACCCCATCCCATCACCTTCCTCCAGATCTCGATTGAGAGAGAGAAAAAAAAGAAAACAGCCCAATGGCGTCCTCCGACTCCGCGAGCGCCGCCGGATCTGAATCCAACAATGGCCCATTGGCCTCCTCCTCGATCCCGGCGGCGGTGCCGGAGCAGCGGAAGGTGGCGCTGATCACCGGCATCACCGGCCAGGACGGCTCCTACCTGACCGAATTCCTCCTTGGCAAAGGCTACGAAGTCCACGGCCTGATCCGGCGGTCGTCCAACTTCAACACCGCCCGGCTGGACCACCTCTACGTGGATCCCCACAACTCCTCCAAGGCCCGCATGAAGCTCCACTACGCCGACCTCTCCGACGCCTCCTCCCTCCGCCGCTGGGTCGACGTCCTCCTCCCCGACGAGGTCTACAACCTCGCCGCCCAGTCCCACGTCGCCGTCTCCTTCGAGATCCCCGACTACACCGCCGACGTCGTCGCCACCGGCGCCCTCCGCCTCCTCGAGGCCGTCCGCTCCGCCTCCTCCTCAGGCAAGCCCATCCGCTACTACCAGGCCGGATCCTCCGAGATGTTCGGCTCGACTCCCCCGCCCCAGTCCGAGTCCTCCCCCTTCCACCCCCGCTCCCCCTACGCCGCCGCCAAGGTCGCCGCCCACTGGTACACCGTCAACTACCGCGAGGCCTACGGCCTCTTCGCCTGCAACGGCATCCTCTTCAACCACGAGAGCCCCCGCCGCGGGGAGAACTTCGTCACCCGCAAGATCACCCGCGCCGTCGGTCGCATCCGCGTCGGCCTCCAGACCAAGCTTTTCCTCGGAAATCTCTCGGCCGCGAGGGACTGGGGGTTCGCCGGGGACTACGTCGAGGCTATGTGGCTCATGCTGCAGCAGGACGAGCCCGGCGACTACGTGGTTGCCACCGACGAGTCTCACACCGTGCAGGAGTTCCTCGAGGCCGCCTTCGGGTCCGTCGGGCTCGACTGGAAGGATCACGTGATGATCGATAAGAGGTACTTCCGCCCGGCGGAGGTCGATAGCTTGAAGGGTGATTCGTCTAAGGCGAGGAAGGTGCTCGGGTGGAAGCCCAAGGTAGGGTTCCAGGAGCTGGTCAAGATGATGGTGGACCAGGACATTGAGCTCGCCAAGAGGGAGAAGGTGCTCGTTGACGCCGGATACATCGATGCCCAGCAGCAACCATAGAGAAATGGGTCTCATTGAGTTTCAAATCATCTTCTTCCTTCCCTTTAAATTTCAGTTTAATCCATCTACATAAGAAAGTTATATTTTTTCTAAAATAATAATATCCGTGTTTTGCTGGGAAATGTGGTTAGTGTTTAGAATTCTGCGGTGATATTTCTTTCTTTGTGGATGTTCTCTGGGTCTTCGTTTTGTTCTGGTAATTTCTTTTTGTTATCAATACAAAAAGTCGTTGTTATGAATGTGAATCATGTTCCGCTATTATTTATTAATTTATTTATCGATGCATCACTGCTTGATCTGTTACTCTGGGTCCGGTTATGTTACAACATGAATTGTTCATCTGAAGGTGGTAGCAGAGAGATTGGATTGGATGTGGCATCATTTGTTTGAAGTTTTGCTCCCTACTGTAAAGCTAATTGTATATCTTGTAAGGGTTTGGATCTTATCTCTTGTACTTTGTTCCTTCGGCTAATTGTAGATCTGGTTCATCTGCTGTTCCAAGTGCTTTTTAATAAGACCACCTCTTGCAGGGTACGTGTGCTGTCTTGCATTTTCCTATTGTAGAAATCTCCATGAGCTTGGCTTTGTGTAGATTCATGTTCTTGTACAAGCTTCATAGATGGAACTGACTCAAAGGTGTTTATCTGTTGATGTTATCCTCTGTTTCGTGCTTAGGCTTAACTGCTGGTGCTACTCCAATCTCTTTCTATTAAAGGATTTGAATCTGATCCAATCAGTTGCTTTCAACCCCAAGTTGAACATTGATCCATATAAAAGTCTGGTAGTCAATGCAATTCCAAAGGCTCTACCACAAGGGAACTCCTTGTTGATTTGTATTTTCATATATAGGATAATGGATCTTCTTGATTGATATTAGTGTTGTAAGTTGTGTATGCTGCCATCTTTGATACTGCTTTTGAACTACTATGTTTCTTCGTTTCACTTGCTGTTTTTTTTTTTTTTTTTTTGTTATTGAGCTTTGTGCATCTGATCAGAATCTGACATAGAAGTTATATTGCTACATTTTGGTCACCATCTAGGATGATTACTCCCTTTCAGAGATCTATGTGGACTTGGCTTGTCTAGTATGCATGATTTGACAGTCATAGAAGGTGCTTATTTGGTCTGATCTTTTTTTTTTTTTGTAGATATGCAAATACAGGCTGAATGATATAATCATAGAGATTTAGAGGTTTGCTATTGTGGGATCTGCAGTAGGACAAATATAAGAAGAAAAGGGTTTAAAAGGTGTATAGATCAGGAGTATATAGTGGAAAGTTTGAATGCCAATTTAAGTCTCGAAGAATATGGATACTGGATATATATATATATATATATATATATATATATATATATATATATATATGTAGGTATACATACATACATGCATACATGCAGAACATACAAAATTGTGTGGTATTCTGTGATGTTTATAATCACTGGATGCATGCTTTCAATGTTTTGAGCTGAAAAAAAAAAAATATATATATGTAGGTATACATACATACATGCATACATGCAGAACATACAAAATTGTGTGGTATTCTGTGATGTTTATAATCACTGGATGCATGCTTTCAATGTTTTGAGCTGAAAATTTGATGTTATAATATAAACCATGTTAAAAACCAACAAAATTGCTAAAAAGATCCATGTGGACATCATTTCAAAGTTTGATATATGGTTATTCAGTTGTTTGATAAAAAAATTGATTATTATGCACAATAAAGTGAATATCTTTAAAAGATAGAATGTGAAAGCATAAAAGATAACACCAGACCTTAACATGGACTGGATAATGATGATTTCTGTCTCATTAGATTCTAGAAAAATTTAGAGTTGGAACTCTTATTCCCCCATGTTGTTTGAATTCTTTTGGAGGAAGCAAGGTAGTCACTCGACATTTTTGTCTTCTTCTTCTTCTCGGAAGTGGAGGCTGTGGATTTGCTTTCTGTGACTTAAAAGTAGCTCATCAAAGTAGATCTGACAAGGAAGAAACTCTCAAAGTGTGAATGGTTCATCCAATATTGGAGCATGAATTTGTTTGAGCAGGAATAACTATTTCATGAAAATTTCTAGTTGGTGAGAAGGAACATGGTAAATTTTATAAGTTTGAAAGGATATATAGAATTGCTGGAAGTATTTACTCACAGATGAGGAATTCTACTGTGAATCAGACCTCTTTTTTTAACTTAGAAAGATTGAACAACAATAATTTCCTAAATGTAGTTGAAGAAATGAAGAAATTTATACCAAAGTGATTCTAAATATGAATAATGAATAAAAATCTTCTCCAATCTTGTTTTGGCCAAACTGTCTGAGACCACCAAAACTGGAAGAATATGAGCAAACTGCAGGTTAGTTCCTGCTTGATTGATGCGGGACAGGAATCGGGGTTGGATCGCTAGCGAGCTAAGAAGTCACCAGAGGATTAGGACTTGCCTGGAAGAAGAAAGAGGAGGCGGCTAGGGTGTAGGAAGGTAGTAGCAGGGATGGGGTTCACACAATTTTTTCTTGGAAGGACAGAGTGATGGGGAACTAATATGCATGCAATTTTTTTGTATGTTTTACATGTTGATTTAGGTGATTAATTCCCAAATTTCAGATCAAAATTATTTGTAGGGAATTTTGTATGAATTTTTGAAGATCAGCATGCAGATTAGGACCTAGAAAAGTAGCAAAGAAGGATCGCCGGGGCTGAGAAGCCTCGGTTAGGGCAAGTTCTCCTACAATAAAACTACTGGAGGTAGAGGGGTGTATCTGACAACGTCTGTGAAGATTGCAGCGAAGGGGTCTCTCGTTCCTCGACGGATGCGGCCTGGAAAACCGAGCCAAAGACCTGCGGATACCCGGCTTTCTGCTCGGTGATCCGATTGAGGCTTGGCTGGAGTCGTTGGATTCGTAGGAACTCAGGGACCTGCAAACGACCTGTCAGGGGTTAGAAAACTCACAAAGGAACAAGAAAACAAAGGAAAAACAGCAAGGGAATGCTTCTTTTGGAGTGGGCGTCCAGGGATCTGAGATGCTTGTTGGCAGCAGGAAGATGATTGCAGCACTGGGAAGAAGAACTCTCGCAAACCCCTTTATGCACACAGCAGGGTATCACACAACTCAATAAAAGAACTCAAGGTTTTCATTCATCAAAATTCTCCTCATACAAGAGGCTAGGGTCCCTTAAATAGACCCTTAACCTTGGGCTCCAGGTAAGGGTACATAAGTCTTTACATAAGAATCCTTTTCCCTCTCAAACCTTAGCTAGAAAATAAGGAAATATTAGGTAGAAAAATCCCTAAAAATTCTCTTGACTTGGTCAACACTCCAAGGATGCCTAGGGGGGCGTGTTGGGCTTCTAGGAGCAGCAAGGGGCCGGCCCAAAGGGGCCCGGGTGCATGGGTTTGGGCCTCTGGAAGCTGGGGTGGCCTGGTAACCAGGTAGCAGGAATATTCCCTGGTATCTTGCTTCTTAGGGGCTTGGGCTTGGCACCTGGGCTTGATTTCTTTGGGCTAGGATGTAGATGGACCTCTAAAATCATGGATGCCTTGGTATATGAATATATTTTGGCATCTGGAAGGGAATCTGGGCATCTGGAGGGCATCTGCAAGAAATCAGGGTTTTCTGAATTTTCCTCCTGGGGTCTTCAAATCTTCAAGCTGGGTTGGACTTGGGCTATACTTCAATGTCTTCAATCTAGTTGGACTTGGTCTTCACTTGTATGATATAGTCTTGAGTCTTCAGTATGCTTGGACAGGACTCAAAAAAATAAAATTAGCTCAACATGAGCTGACTAGCAATGGACTGAACTAGCTCAACATGAGCTGACTAGTACAGAAGTGAAATAACAACTAAAATACTCAAATAACAACTAAAATGGACTTAGATGAGCTAAGCCCTTATTACAGATGGACTCATAAATTATTGATCAATTTACAGAGGGTTGAAAAAGCCTCTGTCTTATTCTGGTGCCTCAGGTGTCCCCACCAATTCTCCCGGAGTGGGAGGAACTCGACCCTGTCGAGTGAAGGTCAGACTGGCTCACATATCTCTCGAGAAGGTCTGGGTTGAGGTGTTGCAAGTCCTCTCGAGAAATTCACGAATCGTCCGACTCTGGCCGGCCTTGCCATCGGACCAGGAAGCGTTGATAGTCATGGCCCTGGGTCGTGATGGCTTGATCGTCCAGGATACGCTCGATCCGTTCTCCTCTCTCAGGCCAAATTTGTTTGTGGACACTCTAGGTTAGGGTCACTCACAATGAAAAGGAATAGGTCCAAACGCCTCACTAGGTAGCGCTGCCGGTTCCCTATACTCAACCAGGTCTGTAATATTGAAGGTAGAACTAATGCCCAAATCCGAAGGCAAGTCTAACACCTAGGTATTTGATCCAACCTTCTCTATCACTTTAAAAGGTCCGGCTCTGCGAGCATGAAGCTTCTTTTAGGCCTAAGCCTAACCAAGATAGAATCCACTATATCAAATTCTTTGATCCATCTTCGGGAATTAGCTAGTTTGTTTAACATTAGTGCGGGTGGTGAACATGTTAGGCACATGCAGACTCCTAACAAGATGATGCAAAGGACTCAAACTAACACCTAATACACTCGACTTTGCATTCCTATCGAAGGAAATTTATTAGACTTTTATGGGCCTAAACCTAAGAGACTATAGACTCTCTAGGTCTGACCCTAGTGTGGTGTGCACAAGAGTATTTACAATGGACTCCAAGCAAATGCCAGAGGGTATGCCAGAAGTATAATGCAAACCTAACATGCGTAATGAATGCATGCAGTACGCTAATCTCTGTTAAATGCAATCTAATAATCCTAGAAATGCTGGAGGTGTCAGGAAAGGGCAGAAAATAGGAAGTGGGTTCAGAATTAGTTTGGTAGGGTAGGAAAAAGGTTCAAGGTTAGTTGGATAAAGTTCGATATAAGAAGGCATGTCAGGGACTAATCCTAGACTAATGAGGCTAACCTTACGAGGTTGCAGTATATCTATGGGGTTTGCATAATGGAATGATGGGTTACTAATCTCAGGGAACAGGTCCCTAATGGGAACTATAGGAGGAGGCTCATCCTGAGGGTACTGATTCAAAGAGATCAGGTCCTTAATAAATTCTTCTGGTTCTTGTATTTTAGGACTAGACTCTATAATTTGGCTCTCCTCTTTGGTTTCCTTAGGTAAGGCTCTAGTAGCAGTACCTAGGTTCTCTTCCTCTATTTGTTCTTCCACTATAGCTTTAGGTTGGATGTGGTCAAGGTCAACTACCTCTAGGTTGGCTTCTACCTGGGTATCTATTAGGTCAGCTAATTCTAGGTCATCTAAAGGTGTCTCCTCTTCTCCTTCATACTCATCCACTAGGCTCGCATCAGCTTCATACACTTTCGCGTTAATGTAAGCCTTGTCAATCTCAGGAATGGTTGGAGAAGGTCGGCTAGGGAAAAATTGGCTAAGTCCTGATTTCTGATTATGAACACTAATCCTAGTAGGTTCAGGTTGTCTAAGGGGTAGTGGCTCACTACTGGGTTCATATTTAGGGGTGCTAATCCTATGGGGTTCAAGTTGACTATGGAAAACCTGACTAGTACTAGATTGATATCTAGGGATTATGGGTTCTCTAGGCTCATAGGACAAGGGTGCAGATCTATGGGTCATGGGATTATAGGATCTGGGGTCATATGATTTTGGGTCAGCTCTATGATCAGGTTCTAAGGATGGATCAAGGTATGGGGTCCTCCTAAGGTTGGGCTCTCTATATGGGTCAGGATATTGGGTCCTCCTACGGTTGGACTCCCTATATGGGTCAGAATACTGGGTTCTCCTAGGGTTGGACTCCCTATATGGGTCAGAATATTGGGTTCTCCTAGGGTTGGACTCTCTATATGGGTCAGAGTATTGGGTTCTCCTAGGATTGGACTCCCTATATGGGTCAGAGTATTGGGTTCTCCTGGGTTCAGTATCATAATAATGGTCACGGTAAGGGGTTCTTCTAGGTTCAGTATCATAATAAGGGTCATGGTAAGGGGTTCTTCTAGGTTCAGTATTATTGTATGGGTCAGGCTGAGGGGCTCTCCTAGGTTCAATCTCTCGGTATGGATCAGGGTTTGGGGTCCTCCTAGGTTGAGGATTGTAGTACGGGTCAGAATAAGGGGATCTCCTAGGTTCGACCTCATGGTATAGATCAGGATTTGGGGTTCTCCTAGGTTGAGGGGACTCAGGATCTGGCTCAGATTGTGACCCATGGGTTCTTGCTATGGTCCCTACACGGCCTCCCAACTGGTCAAACCTATTGGCAAGATGGTCAATTCTATTGTTGGTTTGAGTAGCAGACTGAGTTAACTGGGTAGTCATATGGGCCATTTGATCAGCTAGGGCTTTTATTTGGGCTTGTAAATTTTCCATGGGTTCAGACATTTGTGAAGGAGGTGGGTGATATGAAACTCCTAATCTAGTGCTCATGCAAGACTCGATCAGACCGACTATAGCTGACTAGACCTAAAGTCCAAACTAGATGCTCAATCAGGGTGGCAAACTAGCCTATAGTAACCCTGTACTCAGCCAGGCAAGTGTAAGGGGAGTGTTAGGTCCCTGATTGCCAATCCTAGACACCAATCAGAGATTGGCCAGGTAGGCGGACCAGCACACAAGCCCTTCGGGATTGAATCCCTAAACCACCGTTCTAGACACTGAGCACAAGGCACACACAAGTTAACTTGACACAGTGATCTAACACTAGCCCGGACCCGACCAGTTGGTGTCCCTAGCCCACTAGGGCAAATTAAGTCTAATTAATTTTAGGTTAAGGCTTGGGACTGAATGCAAGGGATGTGGTTTTGGGCTAAGGAGAGGTGATCAAATCCTCCCCCCATCTGATATAGCAAGAGTGCCCTTAAAAGTAAATTATGCAATGATGGCAGGCAGATGAGGATGCAAATTAGGGTTTAGATATTTTTTTTGGTATTTTTGGAAAATATGTATTTTTTTTTGGTATTTTTTAAATAGAAGAAAACTTGCAAATCATGGCCTAATATACTGGAAATATACTAAAATTAAGAAATATACAAAAACTCCTAAACAAAACCCTAAAACTTCCAAACTTGTCTTGCTAAAAAAAACAGAGCCGAAAATTTGCAGGCCCTATTTCGGCTTGCAAAAAATTCACAGGCCATAATAAAATCTGGAAAAATTTTTAGAATTACTGTGAATTATGATAAATCTAGGAAAATAAATTTCAGAATTTTTGGAGTTTTTAAAAGGGAGAAATAATTAAAATAACAGAGTATATACGGACTGAAAAATTGCAGAAAACAAGCCCTAATCTAGGCTCTGATACCAAATGATGGGGAACTAATATGCATGCAATTTTTTTTGTATGTTTTACATGTTGATTTAGGTGATTAATTCCCAAATTTCAGATCAAAATTATTTGTAGGGAATTTTGTATGAATTTTTGAAGATCAGCATGCAGATTAGGACCTAGAAAAGTAGCAAAGAAGGACCGCCGGGGCTGAGAAGCCTCGGTTAGGGCAAGTTCTCCTACAATAAAACTACTGGAGGTAGAGGGGTGTACCTGACAACGTCTGTGAAGATTGCAGCGAAGGGGTCTCTCGTTCCTCGACGGATGCGGCCTGGAAAACCGAGCCAAAGACCCGCGGATACCCGGCTTTCTGCTCGGTGATCCGATTGAGGCTTGGCTGGAGTCGTTGGATTCGTAGGAACTCAGGGACCTGCAAACGACCTGTCAGGGGTTAGAAAACTCACAAAGGAACAAGAAAACAAAGGAAAAACAGCAAGGGAATGCTTCTTTTGGAGTGGGCGTCCAGGGATCTGAGATGCTTGTTGGCAGCAGGAAGATGATTGCAGCACTGGGAAGAAGAACTCTCGCAAACCCCTTTATGCACACAGCAGGGTATCACACAACTCAATAAAAGAACTCAAGGTTTTCATTCATCAAAATTCTCCTCATACAAGAGGCTAGGGTCCCTTAAATAGACCCTTAACCTTGGGCTCCAAGTAGGGGTACATAAGTCTTTACATAAGAATCCTTTTCCCTCTCAAACCCTAGCTAGAAAATAAGGAAATATTAGGTAGAAAAATCCCTAAAAATTCTCTTGACTTGGTCAACACTCCAAGGATGCCTAGGGGGGCGTGTTGGGCTTCTAGGAGCAGCAAGGGGCCGGCCCAAAGGGGCCCGGGTGCATGGGTTTGGGCCTCTGGAAGCTGGGGTGGCCTGGTAACCAGGTAGCAGGAATATTCCCTGGTATCTTGCTTCTTAGGGGCTTGGGCTCGGCACCTGGGCTTGATTTCTTTGGGCTAGGATGTAGATGGACCTCTAAAATCATGGATGCCTTGGTATATGAATATATTTTGGCATCTGGAAGGGAATCTGGGCATCTGGAGGGCATCTGCAAGAAATCAGGGTTTTCTGAATTTTCCTCCTGGGGTCTTCAAATCTTCAAGCTGGGTTGGACTTGGGCTATACTTCCATGTCTTCAATCTAGTTGGACTTGGTCTTCATTTGTATGATATAGTCTTGAGTCTTCAGTATGCTTGGACATGACTCAAAAAAATAAAATTAGCTCAACATGAGCTGACTAGCAATGGACTGAACTAGCTCAACATGAGCTGACTAGTACAGAAGTGAAATAACAACTAAAATACTCAAATAACAACTAAAATGGACTCAGATGAGCTAAGCCCTTATTACAGATGGACTCATAAATTATTGATCAATTTACAGAGGGTTGAAAAAGCCTCTGTCTTATTCTGGTGCCTCAGGTGTCCCCACCACAGAGCACACAGCAATGTCGAGGACAAAGAACACAGCGCAGGGATCACATAGATACCCTTCATACAGAACAATACGGATCACACAGATTCCCTCACACAGAACTCAAGAAAATTTTATTAATTCATGGCATGAAAAAATACAAGAGTGGTAGGGTATTTATAGATCCACCCAGGTCCCTGGACTCCATTACAGACTGGGACTACAAAACTTGGGGGCCAAGTAAACAATAACTTGAGGGCCAAGAAAGCTCTCCTGGGCTTGGGCTTTGAACTCCCTATTGGACTTGGTCTTGGGACGCCATCACTTGAAGCTTGGACTGGGATGCTCTCTTGTGGGCTTGGAGGCATGAAAGGGCCCAGATGCTTGGAATCCAGTTCTGGTTGGAATGGGCCTGGTGAATCTTCTGGTCTGCTGACTCTTCTCTTGAATATGACTTGAATGAAAACTACGTGGACTCGATTAGACTTGACTGGACTAAAACAACCGGACTTGACTAAGTGGACTCAACTGGACTCAGTTGTCTCACTTTGATACAAGTGACTCAGGACTAATGGACTCAAATAAAATAAAATAGACTTTCGAGTTCCCATCATTTTTCTGGAGTGGGGAGCACTCGATTCCGTCGAGTCAGGTTCAGCGGGGACTTTGATGGGACCTAATCTAAACATATCAAAAGAGATAAATCCATAAAATAAACTCTATCAAATAACCGAAAATATAACTAAGGCTTGAAACAAAGAGAAGGCTCTGCTTTAAGATCCATGTAACTATGAAATTCTTGTTGCTCTGAGAATCGTGCTGTTTTGGAAATTGTGCAGTGCCAGAAATCGTGCAGCACTGAAGTCGGCAACAGGGAAGGAAGTTGCATTCACGTTCGTGCGAGTTCTCCACGGACGGAAACCAAGGGGCGGACTTCATCGGCGATCTCGACGGAACCGATGGTCTTCACCGGCACCGGTGATGGGAGGCGGGCAGCGGCACAGGGGAACACGCGGTGGCACAGGCAGCAACGGCATCCAGCGGTGGAGGGGAGGCGTTAGGTGTTGGATGTCTACTCGGTTGTGGGCGACTCCAGGCGAGAGACGTGGCCGAGGAAGTGGCGCGATGGTGGTGGCAATCGGAAGGGCGTCAACCGGCAAGGGACGGGCTTTGGAGGAGGAGATCGGCAGGGCGGCGTTGTGCGGATCTGTGGCACATGAGTTCCATATGGGATGAGGCCGATCGGAGGCGAGGTTTGGAGGGGAGGATGGACGCTGGGCTGCGGTGGTTCTCCCTTGGATCCGATGAAGGAGACGATGGAGTCGGGGATGAGGGATCTTTCGGTGGGGGGGCCACGGGCAGCCTGATCTGTGGTGCGGGGTTTCGTCGGCTGCCGAGCGTTGATGGGCTAGGAGCAGGGGTTGAAAGTGGCATAGCAGCGGATGGACGATGACAAGGATGGAAGATCAGGGGTGCAGGCGCTAGCGAGGATCCCGTCGACGAGGGCCTCGGCCTGGGAGAAGCAGCGGAGGTGGATCTTCCGATGGGGGCACGGGCGGCCGACGGTGAAGGTTGGACATCGCAGCATTGAGAGACGGGGGAAAGAAAAGCGTCGAGGATGAAGAAACGGAGAGAAAGATTTGGCTTGATGGTGGCGGGATCTGCGATCGGGAGGAAGGAGATGGAGCTGGCGAGGAAGAAGAAAAATCCTAATCCTTTAGCTCTGATACCAAGTTGATGCGGGACAAGGATCGGGGTTGGATTGCTGGCGAGCTGAGAAGTCACCAGGGGATTAGGGCTTGCCTGGAAGAAGAAAGAGGGGCGGCTAGGGTGCAGGAAGGTAGTAGCAGGGATGGGGTTCACACAGATTCCCCTTGGAAGGACAAAGCATACAACAATGTCGAGGACAAAGCACACAGCGCAGGGATCACACAGAAATCCTGAGGGATCACACAGATACCCTTCACACAGAATAATAGGGATCACACAGATATCCTAGGGATCACACAGATTACCTCACACAGTAAATCACACAGAACTCAAGAAAAATTTATTGATTCATGCATGAAAAAATACAAGAGGGGTGGGATATTTATAGATCCACCCAGGTCCCTGGACTCCATTACAGACTAGGACTACAAAACTTGGGGGCCAAGTAAACAATAACTTGAGGGCCAAGAAAGCTCTCCTGGGCTTGGGCTTTGAACTCCCTATTGGACTTGGTCTTGGGGCGCTATCACTTGAAGCTTGGATTGGGACGCTCTCTTGTGGGCTTGGAGGCATGAAAGGGCCTAGGTACTTGGAATCCAGTTCTGGTTGGGGTGGGCCTGGTGAATCTCTTGGTCTGCTAACTCTCCTCTTGAACATGACTTGAATGAAAACTACGTGGACTCGATTGGACTAAAAATAACTAGACTTGATTAAGTGGACTCAACTGGACTCAGTTGTCTCACTTTGATACAAGTGACTCAGGACTAATGGACTCAAATAAAATAAAATAAAATAAAATAGACTTTCGTGTCTCCATCATCGATCTTGGCCAAAACTGATCAATATTGTTTGAAAACCAATTGGTTTTAGGTGAAACTTGAAACAAAGAAAGCAAAATTATGTTCTTTCTACCATAGAATCTTTAAATGAGAACATAAGTTGGAGAATGTAGATAGTGGGAGAATTATAAATTTTGGACTCATTTGGTTTGCAGGAAAAACTTTTCTTTATAGAAATTTACTTCCTGGAAAAAAGACTTTGGCATGTTTGGTCGATCAAACAATTATAGCTTATTTTAGGATGGCTTATATTTTATTAAGCATGCACTTTTCTAAGAAAGACTATGTAAAATACCTATTATATCTTTAATATCTATAAGATTATATCTTTTTACTCTCAAACTTTGTACAAATAATAATATTATATTTATAGTAATATAATATAATATAATATAATATTAGATTATAATAATTTATTATATTAATATAAGCAATATATTAATATGAATGAAAATATTATATTAGTATAAATATATGACCTTGACATATATCACCATTAAAATATTAAAATATTATATTAATATAAATATATTAAAATATTATATGATTATGGTATATATTATTATTTATTATTTTATCTTAACCATTTATCTAATATTTGCAAAACTTAGTTCTTGATCTTCAAAGAGTGCTTTTGAAAATAAAAAAAAGCATTATCACTTTCTATTTTTTTGGAAAGTCCCGGAACTGTCCTCCTCCATGGATTTTCATTTTTCATGAAATATAGGAAGTATCTCCTCATGAAATTTTTTTTTTTCATTCTCTCTCTTCTTATAACTCTAATCAAATTAGAGGCTTGCTTGTCACTTTCTAGGAATTGTTACTTTCTTCACTTTATGTGGAATTTCTTTTATGTTGCTCAGAAAGTTGACTGAGAACCAGTTTTGAGGCATGGTTCAGAAATGTTAGACAACTTTAGTGATCCTTTCTCGAAGTATCTACTATAGGGAAAAAAAAAAATCTAATAAAATTTACTAGAGTCTATTGAAATTATTATAGCATATGATGTACAACTTGGCTGTTGGATTCCTTTAAGTCTGCTGTGATTTCACTTTGTTCCACCTGAAATGTTAGTCATGTTATCATTTCTTTATTCAGAATCTCCATCCATGAAGCTACTGCTGTTGAAGAAACTTCAACGAACACTCATCCTTGTTGAGCAGTAGAGGTAGTTCTTTCTTTCGTATTTTTTTCTTTATTCAGGGAAGCACAAGGACCGTACTGTTCAAAGCAATTTAAATGCTACATATTAGAGCATTTGTAGTTTAGGTTATTTCCATCTCGCACAATACCATGAAGTGTATTTGATGGAGTAGGCGAACATACTCATGAAGAAAATGATCTTTACATGGAAATGAAAGAATCTGGAATGATTAATGAAAAAATATTGTGAAATCAAAAGTTGCTCCAGTCTATGGTCAAATGAACGAACTGCTGGGAGCTCGTATGAGAGTTGGTTTAATTGCGCTAACTATAATGAAATATTTTCAAGATGTTAATGAATAAGATTCATCGACAATATTTTTCGTTTTGTTCAAGCAAAATCAGAAGTATCCGTCTTATTAGGGAGAGTGCATTCTGCAGTGGGTTATCAACTTACCCTTGGTACAGAAATGGATTCTTTGCAAGAAAAAATTATCTCTACCAAAGAAGGATTTATAACTTCGATCTAAGCAGTTTATGTACCTCAGTACTTGTAAATGATTTGACTGACCTTGCTCTTGCCATGACATTTGCACATTTAGATGCTACTATCATACTATCAAGAGTATTAACTTCTAAAAGTATTTATCCAGGATCCGTTAGATTCAATATCAATTATGTTACAACCTCAAGTCGTTGGTGAGGAACACATTAAGAAATTGTGCAAAGAGTTAAGCAAGCTTCACAACGTTACAAAAAACTTTAGGACATTATAGCTATTTTTGGGTTGGACAAATTATTTGAAGAAGATCGTTTAACTATAGCAAGAGCATGAAAAATTGAATGTTTCTTATCACAACCCTTCTTCATGGTAGAAGTATTTACTGGTTCTCCAAAAAAATTATTGGTCTTGTGGAAACAATTAAGGGGTTTCAATTGATCCTTTCCAGAGAATTAGACGGTCTTCTCGAGCAAGCCTTTTATTTGGTGGGTAACATTGATGAAGTTACCGTAAAAGCTATGAACTTAGAAGTGGAGAGCAAATTGAAGAAATGACCTTAAATAATCAAATTATTTGAGATTTAGAAGGGAAAGAAATTATTTTATCTACTAATAGTGGCCAAATTGGCATATTACCAAACCATGCCCCTATTGCTATGGCTATAAATATAGGTCTTTTGAGAATATGCCTCAATGACCAATAATGGTGGCTCTAATGGGTGGTTTTGCTAGAATAGGTAATAATGAGATCATCATTTTCGGAAATAATACAGAGATGAGTACTGATATTGATTCGCAAGAAGCTCAGCAAGCTCTTGAAATAATTGAAGCTAACTTGAGTAGAGCTGAGGGTAGGAGACAAGCAATTGAAGCACTGATATTGATTCGCAAGAAGCTCAGCAAGCTCTTGAAATAATTGAAGCCAACTTGAGTAGAGCTGAGGGTAGGAGACAAGCAATTGAAGCGAATCTAGCTCCCAGACGAGCTAGGACACAAGTAAAGGCTATAAATGATATTTCCTCCTAGTCAAGTTAATACATCAAAATAATCAAAAGTTCATTAGAACTATATTATTATACACCACATTTGGATTATGTCGATTGAACAAATCAAGTCTAATATAATATAACGGAAAAAAAAGAAATGAGTAAAAAAATTTATTAGATATCACTCAATTGACTTCGGTATCTAATAAGTTTTACCTATTATTGGATTTGAACCAATGACTTCTGCTGTATGAAAGCAATACTCTAACCACTGAGTTAAGTAGGTTATTTATCACCAAAAAAGGGACCCATCACTTATAGGATTATAAGTGGAATATCATTTTTAAGCAATACCAATCTGTTAACGGTAGACGGACCAGAGAGATATCATGTGGGATTATGGAATATCCATCTTGACAAGAAATTATCCATATGTTAATATATCTATGACAAGGATTATAGCTTAGTTAGGTAAAGCACCTAGTTTACACGTGCACTAATGCTTTTCAGGGGAGCCCATTATGCAATAAACATAATTGATCTTACTGACAAATCGATGTCTTACTTCATGGATTCGAGGGAACAAGAGAACAATAGCTTGACAAATATTGGGTTCGGTCCTATTCAGGTGCAAATTCAAGTGCCAAATCAAATAGAACCTACCATTGATTTGATAGTTGATAAGGTAAATACCCAGTTCGTTTAATGCTAGGCATAATGAGTATAAGGGTCTCAAAATAACCTTTATTCCGTCTTATGAGCTTTAAGGTGTATGAAGTCTCATATTCAACTCTTCCAGCATAGCGAAACAGACTCCATCTAACTTAGTTTGATCTAGGCAGAAGGCATACCTAAGTCAAGATAACCCTTCTTTGAAATAGTTTGGTATTGCTCCTAGACCATAATACAAATGCTGAATCAGAGCACATGGAACCATCTCATTATTTTCCTATAAAGAAAAATATGGTAGGCTAACTGATCTTTACATCAATTTATGAAAGAGCCCAATGCAACAAAATGCATGTTGGGTCTTTGAAATAGTTCGAATCATTTTGATAATAAACAGTTTGATCTGTTTTACCGAGAAGGTTTATGGTTCGAGTCTGTATAGCCCTAATACATTTTATTTTAGTTTAGTATAGTTTTCATTTTCTTATTAGTACTTGTTTATAGCCTGGCCGGTTGGTCAGTCCAATATTATTACCCCATGTTCATGTAAATACATAAGGACAGGAAAATAAAAATAATAAAAAAATAATAATTCATTCCAATAGATCTAATCAGTATTTGTAAAATCTCAGATAAAATACTAATCTTCCTCCATTAATCTTCATGGATGGATTACATATGACCTTTTTTTCTTTTCTTGTCCATGATTAAAGAGTTAGTAATATATTTTTGCATTGGTATATCGAATCCGGTCAATTTATGAAGTGAGAATCATGACATGATTTTTTCTAAAGACTTCAACAGTCACATAGATCTAGGACTTATTCTTTTTTTGTATTTGTTTTGTGTGTGGAGTCACCTGACTAATCACTTTTTGATAGAATAACAATCCCAATTGATTGATTCAGAGATCATGCATAGATAATGAATTGGTCCTAAATGTATCAATTTTCTTCTTCTACGAGTTAAGTTGGTTTTGGGATTTAGTCTGTCAAATCATTTGATCACATCTAATTCTTTCTATTAGAAATATCTTTCTTATGTAGAATAGATAATTTATGATTATGTCTATTATACCACTTCGTGGTATCTTTCATTGTGTAATGTGGGTTTACTGTAAAACAAACCTTTTTCTTGTAGTAAAATCCAACCCATCGGGTGGTCTTACTATTACTAAGGGATGTGGTAGGAAGTTGACGTGTAATCTCTATCAGATGCCATGTTAGAAAAACTGCCACGGTGGACACTCCATCTCGGACTCCTTTACCGGGCCAAGTTCTCCAGAATGACGAGCTGGCCCGTTAAAATCGAGTTCCGTGCTCCGCTAGGCGGGCACCCGCAAGCCCGGGGTGCCTAGGTCGGAGTCGAGCGACCTTCTTCACCAGATCGAGCCCCTTCGAGGTCGAGGCCCTAAGACCGGAGTCGAGCTCAGCCCTCCTCCGCCAGGTCGAGCCCCTCCGAGGCTGAGCCCTCTGGGCTGGAGTCGCCTGCCGACCTCCTCCACCAGATCAAGCCCCTCCGAGGTCGAGCCCCCTGGGCCAGAGTCGAGCTCAGCCCTCCTCTGCCAGGTTGAGCCCTTCCGAGGCTGAGCCCTCTGAGCAGGAGTCGAGCCTTACTCCGACGGATCGAGTCCTTCCGAGGTCGAGCTCCCTGGACTAGAGTCGAGCCCAGCCCTCCTCCGCTAGGTCGAGCCCCCCCCGACCGGAGTCGAGTCCCAGCTCTCCAGTTTGGCAACCACCTCGGACAGTGCCGCCGGCCATTAAAGGGGTGGAGCCACCCCCCAAGGCACCGGCAAGCCATCCGAGGACAGCGAGGAGGCACCTATCAAATCATAATAACTATTCGCAGCGACCACTTATACCTAAAGAGGAAGAAGCTCCCTGACCGAGATGCCACTCTCTCCACCAACCGCTTACACCACCCATAAGAGGAAGTCAACTAGGGGATTCGAATCCCGGGGATGGCGGCTTCCTAATTGAAGCCTTGCCAGGTTTCTCGGAGTGGAGCGACCGGAAGGAATGTCAGAGCGCATGGCAGCTTCCTTTATCACTGATGTGGCAGGATCGCCGACGTGGAACAACTGTTAGACGCCACGTCAGGGAAGACCGCCACGTCAGGGAAGATCACCACATCAGGTTCTCTAGCCTAACTCCTTGGCCGGGTCAGGCTCCCTCAGAACAACGGGGCCGACCACCGAGCCAAGACCTGTCCTCCACCAGATTGAGCCCTGTGGTCGGAGTCGAGCTCAGCCCTCACCCGCCACGTGGAGTCTTTCTCCGAGGTCGAGCCCTCTGGGCTGGAGCCGCCACCTATCCTCCACCAGATCGAGCCCCTCGAGATCGAGCCCTGTGGTCGGAGTCGAGCTCAGCCCTCACCTGCCACATGGAGTCTCTCTCCGAGGTCGAGCCCTCTGGGCCGGAGCCGTCACCCGTCCTCTACCAGATCGAGCCCCTCGAGATCGAGCCCTGTGGTCGGGGTCGAGCTCAGCCCTCACCCGCCACGTGGAGTCTCTCTCCGAGGTCGAGCCCTCTGGGCCGGAGCTGCCACCTGTCCTTCACCAGATCGAGCCCCTCGAGATCGAGCCGTGTGATTGGAGTCGAGCTCAGCCCTCACCCGCCACATGGAGTCTCTCTCCGAGGTCGAGCCCTCTGGGTCGAAGCCGCCACCTGTCCTCCGCCAGATTGAGCCATGCCTCCCCTTCTCGGTCTCTATCTCGGGCAAAGGCGACTGCAGGCGGGAGGACAATACCATCACCCCAGGACGCCGGTAAGCCACCCAAGGACTGCGGAGTAGTGTCCACCATACCGCAATAACTGCCGCCCGCCACTTACACCAGAAAGGAAGGAAACACCCTGATCAAGGCGCCACACCCTCCACCAGTCGCCAGTACTACCAGAAGGATGGACCAGCCAGAGGGCACGAATCCCGGGGGCGGCGACCCTTGGATCGAGGCTCTGCCAAGCTTCCTGGAATGGGGCGATCGGAGAGAATGTCAGAGCGAATGGAAGTTTTCCCTACCGCATGTCAGGAAAGACGTCCCGTCTACAGCACAGTACCCCACCGCACGTGCCTGCCAACCCAATGAGGATCCCAAGGCAAGCGCCCAACGGTCACCTTGATTACAAAAAATGATCGACACCCCCGAAGGGAGAGGTAACATGAAAAACAACACAATATCAGTGCAAGCTCAACCATGAGAGCGAGGCACCACCACCACTCGAAGAAAACAAAGGAGGAGCAGTTACGTAGAGAATCCCTCTAGCTCCACCGTCATCCTCCTATACACTTTCATCTTATTCTCATACCATTAACTCCTCCTAGAGTGGAGTCCATTAAGAGGGGCTCGACCAGGAGGATCTGTTCCCCTGGATCGTCACTGACTTGACTGTCGGAGTGCCCCTGCCGGAATCCCCGGCCCGGGTCACTAACCCAGTTTTTTGCAGGTCCGGCCAAGACGGGACCTCCCAGGAGCACCAAGCCATGCACTCCGGCACTAACAGCAGCTACAGGCCACGACGATCTTGGCAGCAATAGATTGGCACTCCAGGAAGGGGGTGCAATTGATCCAGTCTAAGCCACCCCCCATTCTCTCTACAAGCAGTTCTACAGAAGGATGGTGACGACACGAGCGAGAGAGGCTTCCACCAGCCGTGCGGGGGACTTCCCATCCCAGGGGAACCCTCACCACCAGGAGGTGGAGCCACCCGTTCCATTCCAACCACCTCCACCAAAATCCCAGCTGGCCGCACTCGTCCAGCAGATGCAAATCCTCGCCACGGCAGTGCGCCAGCTCCAGCACCAACATCGGTCCTTGGCTACCTACCAGCAGCCAGGGACCCCCGCGGCCCATGTTGCAGCCCCCTGTGATAGCCTGCGTTCCTTTCAAGGAAGGCCTTCACAGCCGTGGGCCACTACTGACAACCAGGATAGCCATCAAACTCCGGCAAAAAGATAACGAGCTGGCCTTGCCGACAGGGAGAGCCGCTCGCCAAACCTCGAGCGGGCGGTGCCCAAACCCCACAGAGGTAGGAAGAGCAAGACCCCCCCCCGTCACGGAGACCGCACACCCATATCACCTTCTGTGTCTCCTTCGGTGAAGGGGTATACCGATGAAGCCGTCAGGCGTGCGGCAGAGAAGCGCCTGGAGGAACATGAGCGCAAGTTGGTGGAGTTCTCCCACTGGTTTGCCAACATGCAGGGCTCCTCTAGTGAGCCAGCGGGCTACGACGCCTGTCCCCCATTCTTCTAAGAAATCCAAACGGAGCCGATCTCGCATCGGTTCCTGATGCCGCAGGTGGATCCTTACGACGGAACCACCGACCCCCTGGACCACCTAAAAAGCTACAAGGCTCTCATGAGGGTCCATAGGGCCACCGATAGCCTCTTCTGTGTTGCCTTCCCCACTACCCTCCGGAAGGCGGCCCAAGTATGGTTCTCCCGCCTTGAACTGGAGAGCATTGGATCTTTTGCTCAGCTGGAGCAAAAGTTTGTGGCCCACTTTGATGCCTGCCAAAAGGCACCATGAGAGGCAGACAGCCTCTTCTCCATCAGGCAGCAGGACTGTGAGACCTTACGGGACTACGTGGCCTATTTCAAGACTGTCGTACTGGAGATCTACAGCCTTGATGAGCCCGTTGCTATGCTGGCACTGAAGCGAGGGATCAAGACCTCCCGCCTGACCTACTTGCTCGACAAGAAGCACCCCAAGACTTATGCCGAACTCCTTCTTCGAGCTCAGAAGTACATCCGCACCGAGGAGGTGGATCGTACAAGATGGGAGCTCGACGGTAAGCCACTGAAGAAGCCGGCCCCTACCGAAGCGTCCGGGATGCGGAAGCCGAGACCGCCAACTCCGGGCCCCCGCCAAGGACCAAAGTCGAGGGGTCCTTCCATTCCTAAAGGGAGTTACACCCCCGTGCTCACCCCAAGGATGAAGATTCTCATGGAGATCGAGGGTGAGAGCTATCTGAGGTGCCCGTCCCCGTTGAAACCATCCATTAGCCATGACAAATCGAAGTATTGTCGCTTCCACCGTGACCATGACCATGACACCGAGGAATGCCACAACCTCAAGTGGGAGATTGAAGAACTCATCAAGAGGGGCTACCTCGATAGGTTTGTGAGGGGCAGACCTCAAGCAGAACCTCAGGCACTCATTGCTCTTCTTCCAGTTCCAGCAGTCGACAACTGCCCTACCGAGAAGCTGGTAGGGATGATAAGTTGGGGAGCCGGGCGCGCACCCAAGAAGGCCCGGGGGGCAGGGTGTTCTGAAAATGTACTCCCCTTTACGAGGAAAGGAAAAGATGGGGGGAAAATGTAAATAATGATGCCGTGGTCGTCGAGATGACGATCGCGAAGCATCCTGTAAAACGCATCATGGTTGATAGCGGAAGCTTCACCGATGTGCTTTTTTATAATGCTTTCTCCATGATGAATCTCTCCTATGTTCAACTCAAGCCTGTGTACACCCCCCTTTATTGGTTTCATAGGTGATTTTGTAAGGATAGAGAGAGAAATAACTCTTCCAGTCACTGCCGGGACCCCACCTCGATAGAATACAATCATGATGACTTTCACGATTGTCAGGCTTCCTTCAGCCTACAACGTGATTCTGGGCCGACCCGGACTCAACCTACTTGACGCCGTCGTCTCCACCAAAAGGTTGCTCATGCAGTTCCCAACTCCCTACGGTGTTGGAAAAATGAGGGGAGCACCCCAGTCGGTGCAGCACTGTTTTTAGACCCTCCCTGGGACCAAAATCCCTGAGGCCGGCCCCCAGAGCAGATGACCTCGACCAAAGGGTCCAAGACCCCAGAGGAGGCCCGGTCGAGCGCTTGCTCTCTTTCTCGCTTGGAGTTGACCAGGCGAGCACGGTGCAGATTGGAGCTCAGCTACTCGAGGAGGAGAGGGCTCGACTGTTGGAATTCCTGTGTGCCAACGCGGATGTGTTCGCTTGGGCAGCGACAGACAAGCCATGTATTCCTCCTGACATCATCATCCATAAGTTAAGCATTGACCCAAAGTACAGGCCAGTCCGGCAAAAGAAGATAAGCTTCACCCCGGAGAGATAGGCAGCCATCAACAAGGAGGTAGGTTAGCTCCTCACTGTCGGTTTCGTTCGAGAGGTCCGATATCCGAGCTGGCTGGCGAATATGGTGATGGTGAAGAAAAGCAATGGCAAGTGGAGGATCTGTATGGACTACACCGATCTCAACAAGGCATGCCCGAAGGATAGCTTCCCGCTGTCAAAGATTGACCAGTTGGTGGATGCCACCACTGGCCACAAGCTGCTCTCCTTAATGGATGCATTCTCTGGATACAACCAGATCCATATGCACCCGGAGGATGAGGAGCACACCACCTTCATCACCGACCAAGGGACGTACTGCTATAGGATGATGCCCTTCGGTCTGAAGAATCCTGGGGCCACATACCAGCATCTGGTCAACAAGGTCTTCAAAAACCAGATTGGCTGGAACATGCAGGTATACGTGGACGACATGTTGGTCAAGAGCAAAATGAGCTCAGATCACGTTATCGATCTCGCCGAAGCCTTCCACAACCTCCGGAAATACCAGATGAAGCTCAACCCAGCGAAGTGCGCCTTCGGGGTGGCAGCCGGAAAGTTCCTCGGCTTCATGGTCACCCAGAGGGGCATTGAGGCAAACCTGGAGAAGGTCCAGGCGATCGTCGACATGGAGCATCCTACAACCAAGAAGCAGGTCCAGCGCCTCACGGGGCGCGTCGCTGCTTTGAGCCGGTTCATCTCGAGGTCGGTCGATCGTTGCCTTCCGTTCTTCAAGGTGTTGCGCAAGATGAACGACTTCACCTGGACGGAGGAGTGCAGGATAGCCTTCGAGGAGCTAAAGAAATTCCTAGCTTCTCCCCCTCTGCTTTCCCGATTGGAGGAAGGGAAGGAGCTCCTATTCTACTTGGTGGTCACGCCCGGAGCCGTCAGCTCGATCCTCGTCCGTGCAGATGAGGACAAGTCCCAGAAGCCAGTATACTACACCAGCAAAATCCTCCGCGATGCGGAGATCAGGTATACCCGCTCCGAAAAACTCATTTTTGCACTAATAATGTCTGCTAAGCACTTCAGGCCCTACTTCCAAGCACACCCTATTGTGGTCGTGATGGACCAGCTGCTGAGGACCATCCTCAGCCACCTCGAAACCTCTGGGAGATTGGCCAAGTGGTCCTGCTGCTCAGCGAGTTCGACATAGTGTATCGACCAAGGCCTTCACAAAAGGTCCAAGTCCTGGCTGACTTCGTGGTCGAATGCATCGGACTCACCGAGGAGGCGGAGCAAACAACAAAAGAGCACCAGACGGAGCCCGCACCAGGGTAGGAGCCCTGGATCGTCCACTTGGATGGTGCATCCAACTCCGGCAGGAGCAGGGTCGGCCTCATCCTCGCCAACAGCTATGGGGTGGTGGCAGAGTGTGCCCTTTGCTTTAAGTTCGCCGCGATAAACAACCAAGCGAAATACGAGGTGCTCCTCGCGGGCCTGAAGGTTTCCCGCGAGCTGGGCGTGCAAACCTTGAAAGTCTTCACCGACTCCCAATTGGTTGCCGGACAAGTTTCTGGGGAATACGAGGCCAAAGTTCCCCAGATGGTGAAGTACCTGGATCGGGTTCGCTCCAGCACGGCAGGCTTCCGGTGCTTCAGCATCTTCCACATCTCCCATGGTGAGAATGCGTGCGCGGATGCACTGTTGAGGCTTGCGACCCTGCCAGACTCATCACTGGGACGAGTCTACATCGAGTACCTCGACAATCCGAGCTACGAGAGCCCAGAGGAGGTGCACCAAGTCACCCCCGAGCCGAGATGGATGGACAGGCATGTCAAGTACATTACTGATGGCACCTTGCCAAAGGATCGCATGAAGCTGGCCTCATCAAGAAGAAGGCCTCCCGATTTGTCATGATGGAAGGCCAGCTCTCCCGCCGATCTCACTCCTACCCCCTCCTGAAGTGCCTCAGGCCCGTAGAGACGACCCTCGTCCTCCAGAAGATACACGAAGGCCTTTGTGGGAATCATGTAGGAGGGAGAACACTGGCTTACAAAGCCCTTCGTCAAGGATACTTTTAGGAAACCATGAGGGAGGACACCGCCGACCTCGTCAGAAGGTGCGACAAGTGCCAGCGCCACGCTCATATATAGTGCCAGCCGGTGGCGCCGATCTCTCAACTCTCATCCCCTTGGCCCTTTGCTCAGTGGGGAATGGACATATTAGGGTCATTCCCCCCTGCACCTGGACAGTGGAGATTCCTGCTGGTAGAGATCGATTACTTCACCAAGTGGGTCGAAGCAGAACCACTAGCCTGAATCACTGAAGCCAATGTCCGCCAATTCTTCTGGAAGGCAATCATCTGCCACTTCAAGCTCCCTCATTACATCATCACTGACAACGGGCGACAATTTGACAACCGGGAATTCGAAGGGTTCTGCGCCAAGCATGGCATCCAACATCGCTTCACCTCGGTAGCTCATTCCTAAACAAATGGGGAGGCCGAGGTGACCAATCCAACCATCCTCCAAGGACTCAGAACCTGGCTGGACCAAGCCAAAGGTAGATGGGCGGAAGAGCTTCTAAGCATCCTGTGGGCCTACCACATAACACCCAGAACGGCAACTGGCGAGACGCCCTTCAACCTTGTCTTCGATACCGAAGCAGTCATCCCTGTCGAGCTCGGCATGCCCACAATACGAGTATAGCGGTACGACGAAGCGCAGAATTTGGCACACCTCCTGCTCAACTTGGACCTCCTCGAGGAAACAAGGGATAAAGCCCGACTCCGAATGGCGGCATACCGGCAACGATTTGCCCGGTACTACAACGCTTGGGTGAAGCCAAAGGTCTTCAGACCCGGGGACTTGGTGCTGCACCGAGAGGGAGCGTTGCAACCTCAAGAGTGCGGCAAGCTCTCACTGAACTGGGAAGGACCTTACAAAGTAGCTGATGTCCTTTTCCAAGGGGCCTATTATCTCGAGGACCTGGACAGTGCCAGGTTCTCCTGAATGGAATGCCTGTAATTTGAGGAGATATTACCAATGATGTAAGGCTTCCTTCCAATGATAATAATAGAGGTTTTCTTTTGCACACGTCGCCATCTGTCTTGCAAGATAGTCAATAACCCCGGAGCCCAGCTTTCCGGCAAGAAGTCTTCGAGCCCAGCTCTGAGACACCAACCATCCCGGAGCCCAGCACTCTGGCAGCAAGTCTTCAAGCCCAGCTCCAAGACCCCAACAATCCCAGAGCTAGCTCTCCGGCAAGCAAGTCTTCAAGCCCAACTCCAAGACCCCAACAATCCCGGAGCCAGCTCTCCGGCAAGCAAGTCTTCGAGCCCAGCTCCGAGACCCAAACAATCCCGAAGCCAGCTCTTCGGCCAAACAAGTCTTCGAGCCCAGCTCCAAGACATCAACAACCCCGGAGCCCAACTCTCCGGCCAAGCAGGTCTACGAGCCCAGCTCCGAGACATCAACAATCCCGGAGCCAGCTCTCCAACAAGCAAGTCTTCGAGCCCAGCTCCAAGACCCCAAACAACCCCGGAGCCCAGCTCTCCGGCAAGAAGTCTTCGAGCCCAACTCCGAGACACCAACCATCCTAGAGCCCAGCACTCCGGCAGCAAGCTTCGAGCCCCGCTCCAAGACCCCAACAATCCTGGAGCCAGCTCTCCGGCAAGCAAGTCTTCGAGCCCAGCTCCGAGACCCCAACAATCCCGGAGCCAGCTCTCCGACAAGCAAGTCTTCGAGCCCAACTCCGAGACCCAAACAATCCCAGAGCCAGCTCTCCGACCAAATAAGTCTTCGAGCCCAACTCCAAGACATCAACAACCCCGGAGCCCAGCTCTCCGGCCAAGCAGGTCTTCAAGCCCAGCTCCGAGACATCAACAATCCCGGAGCCAACTCTCTGGCAAGCAAGTCTTCGAGCTCAGCTCCAAGACCCCAAACAACCCCGGAGCCTAGCTCTCTGGCAAGAAGTCTTCGAGCCTAGCTCCGAGACACCAACCATCCCGGAGCCCAGCACTCCGGCAAGAAGTCTTCGAGCCCAGCTCCAAGATCCCAATAATCCCGGAGCCAGCTCTCCGGCAAGCAAGTCTTCGAGCCCAGCTCCAAGACCCCAACAATCCTGGAGCCAGCTCTCCGGCAAGCAAGTCTTCGAGCCCAGCTCCGAGACCCAAACAATCCTGGAGCCAGCTCTCCGGCTAAACAAGTCTTCGAGCCCAGCTCCAAAACATCAACAACCCTGGAGCCCAGCTCTCCGGCTAAGCAGGTCTTCGAGCCCAGCTTCGAGACATCAACAATCACGGAGCCAGCTCTCTGGCAAGCAAGTCTTTGAGCCCAGCTCCAAGGCCCCAACAATCCTAGAGCCAGCTCTTCGGCCAAACAAGTCTTCGAGCCCAGCTCCAAGACATCAACAACCCCGGAGCCCAGCTCTCCGGCCAAGTAGGTCTTTGAGCCCAGCTCCGAGACATTAACAATCCCGGAGCCAGCTCTCTGGCAAGCAAGTCTTCGAGCCCAGCTCCAAGGCCCCAACAATCCCGGAGCCAGCTCTCCGGCCAAACAAGTCTTCGAGCTCAGCTCCAAGACATCAATAACCTAGGAGCCCAGCTCTCCGACCAAGCAGGTCTTCGAGCCCAGCTCTGAGATATCAACAACCCCAGAGCCCAACTCTCCGGTAGGCAAGTCTTGAGCCTAGCTCCAAGGCATCCAAGACCTGAGAAGCCCTCAGGCATCCAAGCCCAGAGAAAAGTCCTCCGGCACCAAGACCTGAGAAGCCCTTAGGCACCCAAGCCCGGAGAAAAGTCCTCCGGCACCAAAGTCTCGAGCCTAGCTCTAAGACATCCAAGACCTGAGAAGCCCTCAAGCATCCAAGCCCGGAGAAAAGTCCTCCGGCACCAAGACTTGAGAAGCCCTTAGGCACCCAAGCCTCGAGCCTAGCTCCAAGGCATCCAAGACTTGAGCCAGCCCTCAGGCACCTTGGACCGGGGCCAGCTCTCCAGCCAAGGGAACTTTGAGCCCAGCTGCTCCCAACTACCCAAGTCCTGAGCCCAATTAGCCGACATTGAAGCCTCATCATCATATCCAAGACAAGATGGAACCCTTCTCTCTGATCTCACTACATACTTTCAAAAAAAAAAAAAGAAAGAAAAGAAGAAAAAAGGAGGAGAGAAGCAATGAAGGCACAGGACGAGGTAGTTCAAAAATTTACTTTCATTAAACAAATTGTCTTTACAAAGCACCCTTGGGCCCCCGACATGCCGGGCGACCCAACTCAAGTACAAAAGAAAAGGAGAAGAACTACTCTCCGGCTGGCCCCCCAGCTGGGCAGCTGTCACGCCCCGAATCCAGATCAAGGATCGGCTACGTGACCGGCCGCACAATCCTAGATATCTTCTAGAGATCATGCCAGGCCTAACTTTCAAATCTACAACCAAACAATAGTAAGGAACAACTTTCCATAAAGATTAACAGAAAATAAAATACAGATAAAATATAAACTCAGGGATTAACACCTAAAACCTAGCTCCTCACTGACCGGTTCCAAAGCCCAAATGATCTTCGATATCTGAAACAAAAAATATAGGAAAATAGGGGTGAGCTACACAGGCTCAGTAAATTATCAACACCTTCAATATACATACACCAATATGCATCTAATAACAACAAGCATAATATATCATGAAACAAGATGTCCAGCAATATAATAATAATAACCCACGACCTGATGTAAATACGTACACTTAATGCGATCGACACAGACACGACACGACTCTGGATGGCCAACCATTTACTTAACTCTCCTAGTCCCTCAGACTATGCCCACGATTGGCCCATGGCTCGCCCCGAAAGAGACTAGATCCTGTGTCACATATCGCTCAACAGTCATGTGCCAGCAATAGCCCTGCTGGAGGCCCAAAAGGAAAACTAGCTCTGAGTATCATACGAGAAATATGCATCCTCTGCATGTGCCCGCCACGCATGGCTAAAATAAGACATCTAGCTCCTATGTCACATACCGCTCAACGGTCATGTGCCAGCAATAGCCCTGCTGGAGGCCCAAAAGGAGACTAGGTTCTCGTATGATCATAGTCAGACTAGAGAGCACTCACAACCAACTGCACCACTCAACACCAGTACAATGCATCCACATCAACACGATGCACGCAATCCAAAGCAATCCCATAATATACCCGCACCAACATAATGTACTCACGCCAACACAGCACCCACACCAGCATGATGCACGCAATCCAATGAAATCAAATGAAGATATATTACATATATCTACTAAGTTATAAATATATATATATATATATTGGCATACATATCAGAGGTCAAGATAATTTACAGAGGAGTATTCACCAACTAGAACAGTCCAACACTAATCCGGGTCTTCCAAAGTCAACGATGATCCTGAATCACAAATTAAAATAAAACTAAATTTTCTTGGAACAACCTTGTCCAACAGATCTTTTTCTCTTCTTCCCCTTTATTTAATATTATTAATATAATCATTATTATTATTATTATTCATTTATTTTTTCCAATGGGGTTTTTACTGGACCGGCCCAACCAAGAAATAGACCTAGCCCAACAGGGCATGGCTCAACCAAGTCTGGCCCAACGACGCCCGGCCCAGCCAAGCCCAGCCCAGCCCGGCCCAGCCAAACCCGGCCTAATCCAGCTTGGCCCAGCCAAGCTCTGATCAAACCGAGCCCAGCCAAAAGCCCACTCCGGCCACAGCACCCCCTCCCCGATTCCACGGAAGAACCAGGGAGGATCGGCGGCGATCCTCCTGTCCGACCAACCCGGAGTACTCGCCGGAGGGAGAAGAGGGTTCGACGACCCCTACGGCGATCGTCCGACCGTCAGTCGGTGAGCATCGAGCCGGAGACTGCCGCCTGCAACAGAGCCTCCCGGTCGATCAAAATCCCTCTCTCCCTCACTCTCTCCCCCCCCCAAGCAAGCGAAGGGACGGCGGCGATCCCTGTGATCGGCCGCCCAGGACGGTTGCCGGAGAGGAGAAATCCGGCGGTGACTTTTTCGTCGTCGGTCACAGTACACGGCTTCAACGGAGAGGAAGAATCAACCGGATTCTTCCTTCCTCCCAGCCAATCAACCATACACTACCCCTTCCCGAGGAAGAAGACTTACCGGCAATACTGGCTCCGGCCGCAGCGACCACCTGTGGAGTGTGCTCCGGCGAGGGCAGGGACACACGAAGAAGTCATCAGCGCTCCACTCACAGGGAGGTATTCCCGGATCAACAGAGGCTCCCAATGCCCCTAAAACCCGAGGAAAAACCCTTATCTCCTCTACCTCCGGTGGCGTCGTCGGATTTGTCCGGATTTCTCGCCGGAAAATCCGATCTTCCAAACCCGTAGGAATTTTGAACTGAAGTTGGCAAGGGCCGCCGACTTCAGCCCAAAACCAGCCCAATAAAAACTGGGCCTCACAGCCGCAAGGCTGAGAGGTCCCATCCACGGGGACCTCTGGCTGAGCGGCTCCAGTCTCGGGTTGTGCAGCTCCATCCTCGACTGGCGTAGAAGGCTCGGGAGCGATGGCTTCCTCGGCACCCATCTCCTGGTCCAAAGCTCCGGGGTAACTAAGATGGCTGCGACCCTCATCAAGGATGAACCCCTCAACTTAACGGCATAGGTATATGAAGCCCTTATAGAAGGAGTCCGACGCCATTTGGTGGATCTCGGCGAGGAACTCCTCCTAGGTCTTATACCTTACGATCGCCTCCTCAGCCTCCTTCTTTGCCTCAGCGGCCTCACATCTGGCTGCCTCCGCCAACTTGGTCGCCTCGTTCACCGGCTTCAGAGCCACGGCTGATTTCTCTTTCTCCGTCGCCAGCCTGGTCTGGAGGGATCGAGCGATCCCCTGCTATCGGGAGGCCTCGGCGTTGAACACACCCAGCCTCCTCTCTTCATCGGCAAGCTCCTCCACCTTCTTCTTCGACTGCGCCAGCTCCTGGTCGAGGCCCTCCTGGAGCTCCTTCGCTCGCCCCTCATAACTGGTGAGTTGCTTCTCGTGGTCCTTGACCCGCTGGTCAAGCACCTCGTCAACATCTGTCCTTTTCTTCAGGTCGGCCTTCAGCGACTCGACCTCTGCTATTCTTTGCTGGTCATTCTTTTGCCAGTTCTGACAGCAGTCCCTGATGAAGAGGACCTCGACACCGATCTGCACCATGCAAAAGGTCAAAAAAAAAAGAGAGAAGAAAAGAAAAAGAAGAGAAGTGGAGACACTCACCGAATAAAGCTGGGGGAAGATGCTACCGATCACATCTCCTAACTGCAGCCCGGCCATATCCTGCCGATCGCATTGCTGGATGGAGAAGTCCATCATGCACTCGGCCAAGGTGAGGTTCCAAGCAAGGAGCTCTCCGGCCCCAGCTTGAACGGAAGTCGGCGCCGCGCCTCTTCCCTCTTGCTTTCTCGAGGGGCAGGTGCATCCATCCCACCAACAGTGGGGCCCCCGGGCACCGGCTGAAGATCCGGCACCCTCGCAGGTGGAGCCCTTATCACAGGCTCACCTCCAGCTCGAACTTCCCCCTCCTCGACCTCCACTACAGCCGGGCTCGGGGAGACAGGAGACACAGCAGCGGCGGCCCTAGCCCGAACGACCATCTCGAGCTCTAAGGTGGGGGCCGCGACCTGTTGACTCGACCGCTCAGGAACCTTCCGGACTGCCCGTTGGTTCGACCCTGGCATTGCGGACGGTGCGGTAGCAGCTTTAGCCTCCCCCCTACTTGAGGTGGCTGGCACGGCGGGAGCGGCCGTCTATGTGCTCTCGACCCGGGCCCGCCTCGGAGGAGGCTCATCGGCCATCCCGGTGGGTGGCCTCTTCTTGGTGATCGACAGTAAGTCGCTCTTCGAGAAGATCATCCCTGCACACATATCAACCATGGGTTAGAAGCCAGAAAAGTCAGTCGAAAAAAGAAAAAAAGAAAAAGGAAAAAGAATATATATATATATATGAAAGAAAGACCTAAGCCAGACTCACCCGACCCTCTCGTCGGGTCGACTGTGGCATCAAAGAGGTTCTGCTCTGATAGCAGAACCTCGAGAGAAGGGATATGGGCAGTGCGAAGCTGCTCGTACTCATCTCGGTCAGCCGCATCAACCGTAGTGTTGCCCAGATATGGTGCCCAAGAGGGGGGGTGAATTGGGTATTTAAAAAATTAAAGCAATATATGTGCTATCAAGTTTTAAGGTGAAGAGTGATAGTGCTTAAATAATTGTGCAACGGAAGCAATGAAATAAATCAATAATTAAAGAGCAAAAGAAGAGCAATGCAAACACATAAAAAGTATAGTGGTTCGGTGCACCTAGCACCTACATCCACTCCCCAAGCTCCACTTGGGAATTTTCACTATAATCTTTATATTACAGCCGACTTGTTTTACCAGGCTCACAAGTCAAAACCTTACACACTTGTTTTGGCTTCGGGCTAACAAGCAACCCTAGTTGGTTTTATCAATTGGCTCACCAACAAACCTCACTCACTTGTTTTGGCTTCGGGCTTACAAGCAACCCTAGTTGGTTTTATCAATTGGCTCACCAACAAACCTCACTCTAGTTTCAAATTCCTTTGAAACTAGCTAAAGACAAAAGAGTATGAATACAATGAATTAAAACTAAACAAACTCCTTTTGAGCAATAAGAAATTCGTTGAAGCTCTTGATGGAGACTCTTCAAGCCTTTTGTCTTGGAATCTTGGACCTCACTAAATGCCAAACACTTGAAAGTTGGATTCCTCAAAGATGGAAAGCTTTTGGCTAAGGAATCTCTTGGTTTTCTCACTCTTTTGGCTTGGAAGTGATTGAAGGCTTTGTACTTTGAATCTACACTTTTTCACTTTGTCTCCTTGCCTTTTTTGAAGTTTGGTGGAGGTTAAATACCTCATTCATACTGAAACAACTCCACAAGACCGTTAGATTCAAAAATATGGCCGTTTATGGCCGTTAGAAATCAAATTAGAAGTTCAGAAAAACTAGCCGTTATGCCATGAGTCGACCTCATGAGTCGACCTCTGGATCAAGTGTCGACCTCATGAGTCGACCTCCAGTATATTTTAGGCAAAAATTCATAATACCATAGTTCTGCCAGGTTTGAATTCTCAGGCTATGAGTCGACCTCTGGTGTCGACCTCTGGACAGGTGTTGACCTCTGGTGGTCGACCTCTGGTGCGTGCCACTGAGATTTTGCCGTGCCGGCCATGCTGAACTTTTCTTCTCTTCATGAGTTGACCTCTGGTGGTCGACCTTTGACAAGGTGTCGACCTCTGGGGGTCGACCTCTGATCTGAATTTTTATGAAACTCTTGAGATGTGCGTGCCATGCTTGAGTTTCTTTAAGCCTTTGTTTCTTTTGTCAAATATTTCTTAACAAGAAGGTCCATTATGAGAATTTTGATCTTGTCCAAGGTAGAAGAGCTCTTTTCCAGATCAGGCAAACTTAGTTTCATCATTGTACTTTTGATACTCTTTTTGAATAACCTAAGTCCTGAAACTTTATTTAGAGATGAAACATTAGTCCAAACATATACTCAACCTTTTGTTAATCATCAAAACTAAGGAGCCAAAGCCAACATGTAGAGATTTGGTTGGGGGACTGGTTTGGATCACTCCAGACCCAGTCAACCCCCTCGATGGTGGCGAAGAAGAACTTACTCTTGCATCCCTTGATGAAAAAGAGGAGTTCAAACTTGATGCCCTTCGGGCGGGAAGACAAGGACCACCACCCATTCTCCATGGGGTGGCGCTTCAGGGCAAAGAACGCCCTAAACAAAGAGAACCGAGCGACAAACCCGTGGACATGACAGAGGATGATGAAGGAGAAGATAGTCCTAATGGCATTCGGGACCAGTTGGGCAGGGACCAGGCGGTAGTTGCTCAGCACGGACATGAAGAAGGGGTGGAAAGGAAAACGAAGCTCTCCTGAGAAGGTCTCTTCATAGAAAGCGATCTGGTTCGGGCCGCTCGAAGTGACCCTATCCCTAGGTTGGGGAACCAGAAGCTGGACAGAGTGTGGGATGTCATAGACATCCCGAATGGTCCCCAGCTCCATAGCAGATATCGTCGAAGTGATCCCACTAGAACCTGTTGACCGGACAAACTCGGAAACGGGTTCGGGTTGGGGAGGAGGACAAGAAGGATGAGAGGAAGCGGCCCCCGATTCCCTAATGGATACGAGGCGAAGTGGAAGGGCCGGCCTCCTACTAAACTTAAATTGCACTGTTGCCCAGATATGGTGCCCAAGAGGGGGGTGAATTGGGTATTTTAAAAATTAAAGCAATATATGTGCTATCAAATTCAAAGGTGAAGAGTGATAGTGCTCAAGTAATTGTGCAACGGAAGCAATGAAATAAAACAACAATTAAAGAGCGAAAGAAGATAAAGAGTAAAGCAATGCAAACACACAAGAAGTATAGTGGTTCGGTGCACCTAGCACCTACATCCACTCCCCAAGCTCCACTTGGGAATTTCCACTATAATCTTTAGATTACAGCCGACTTGTTTTACCAGGCTCACAAGTCAAAACCTTACACACTTGTTTTGGCTTCGGGCTTACAAGTAACCCTAGTTGGTTTTATCAATTGGCTCACCAACAAACCTCACTCACTTGTTTTGGCTTCGGGCTTACAAGCAACCCTAGTTGGTTTTATCAATTGGCTCACCAACAAACCTCACACTAGTTTCAAATTCCCTTGAAACTAGCCTACCACAAATAGAATATGAATACAATGAATAAAAATAAGACAAACTCCTTTTTGAGCAAAAGGTAATTCGATGTAGCTCTTGATGGAGACTCTTCAAGCCTTTCTCTTGGAATCTTGGACCTCACTAAATGCCAAACTCTTGAAAGTTGGATTCCTCAAAGATGGAAAGCTTTTGGCTAAGGAATCTCTTGGATTTCTCACTCTTTTTGGCTTGGAATTGATTGAAGGCTTTTTACTTTCACTCTAATCCTTTTCACTTTGTCTCCATATCTTTTTTGAAGTTTGGTGGAGGTTAAATACCTCATTCATGCTGAAACAACTCCACAAGACCGTTAGAATCAAAAATATGACCATTTATGGCCGTTAGAAATCAAATCAAAAGTTCAGAAAAACTAGCCGTTATGCCATGAGTCGACCTCATGAGTCGACCTCTGGATCAAGTGTCGACCTCATGAGTCGACCTCCAGTTTATCTTAGGCAAAAATCCAGAAAACCATAGTTCTGCCCAGTTTGAATTCTCAGGCTATGAGTCGACCTCTGGTGTCGACCTCTGGACAGGTGTTGACCTCTGGTGTCGACCTCTGGTGTCGACCTCTGAACAGGTGTTGACCTCTTGTGTCGACCTTTGAAGCGTGCCACTGAAATCTTGCCGTGCCAGCCTTGCTGAACCATCTTCAAATTGAAACTTTAACCTCTTCAAGTCCTTTCATATTAATTCCAAAGTCCATATATTTGATTCTCCATTAATTTAAGGACTTTTTGAACTGAAATACAAGCATTTCTTTATTCAACATGGTTGAGTACTAAGATCTGAGAAATATACTTAAAACACAATTAGTACTCATATATACTTAAACATTTTGTCAATCATCAAAATCAAGACCAGAGTCAACACGCACCCTCTCCGACTCCTCATCGGAGGAGGAAGACGCTGGTCCCTGCACAGAAGGACCGGCTTTGCCCTGATTGGAAGGACGGAAACCAGGACCGGAATGAGACATCTTATGAGAAGGAAGGAAGAAGGAAGACCCAGGAAGAAGAAGAACTGGACTCGATTTGTGGAAGGCCCTAAACTCAGAAGAGGAACCCTACCGCAAAGGAGGAGGAAGAGGGGAGACCAACCTGGTTCCTTAGGGGGAGGAAGGGCAGAAGCAAATCATGAAGAGGAAAAAGTCCAAGCACTACAGCAGGCATGAAGGATTTGAAAGAATAGAAGTTTTGGATAAAAAATTTCTTATCACTTCGAAAAGACCTGTCAAACCCGTACCATTACGACCTCTTCGCCAACGGATCCCCGACACATGTCGGGCATCGGTAAGAAAGGCGCCCCGGCCACTCTGAATTCTGCGCCAGCATTAACTACTCTTCAGACTTGGCCACGTGGCGCCTCTACAATGGCCTGGGGGACCGTTCCGTGAAGCACCGATGATCGTGGCCATCATTGCACATGATCTTCACCTTTCCACGTCAGTAGCGCATTTACTCCTTTCGACTCGAGTGCCGCGCACTAACGAGTCTCGGGAGTGGGGGGCAAATGATGTGGCAGGATCGCTGATGTGGAACAGCTGTCAGACGCCATGTCAGGGAAGACCGCCATGTCAGGTTCTCTAGCCTAACTCCTTGTCCAGTTCGGGCTCCCTCAGAACAACGGGGCCGACAGCCGAGCTGAGACCTATCCTCCACTAGTTCGAGCCCCTCGAGATCGAGCCCTGTGGTTGGAGTCGAGCTCAGCCCTCACTCACCACGTGGAGTCTCTCTCCGAGGTCGAGCCCTCTGGGCTGGAGCTGCCACCTGTCCTCCACCAAATCGAGCCCCTCTAGATCGAGCCCTGTGGTCGGAGTCGAGCTCAGCCCTCACCCACCACGTGGAGTCTCTCTCTGAGGTCGAGCCCTCTAGGCTGGAGCCGCCACCTGTCCTCCACCAGATCGAGCCCTATGGTCGGGGTCGAGCTCAGCCCTCACCGACCATGTGGAGTCTCTCTCCGAGGTCGAGCCCTCTAGGCCGAAGCCGCCACCTGTCCTCCACCAGATTGAGCCCCTCGAGATTGAGCCCTGTGGTCGGAGTCGAGCTCAGCCCTCACCCACCACGTGGAGTCTCTCTCCGAGGTCAAGCCCACTAGGCCGGAGCCGCCACCTGTCCTCCATCGGATTGAGCCCTGCCTTCCCTGCTCGGCCTCTAGCTCGGGCAAAGGCGATTGCAGGCGGGAGGACAATACCATCACCCCATGACGCCGGTAAGCCAACCAAGGACCGTGGAGCAGTGTCCACCATACCGCAATAACTTCTTGCCCGCCACTTACACCAGAAAGGAAGGAAACACCCTGATCAAGGCGTCATACCCTCCACCAGCCGCCCGTACTACCAGAAGGATGGGCCATCCAAAGGGCACGAATCTCGAGGGTGGCGGCCCTTGGATCGAGGCTCTGCCAAGCTTCCTGGAATGGGGTGATCGGAGAGAATGTCAGAGCAAATGGAAGTTTCCCCTATCGCATGTCAAGAAAGACATCCCGTCCACTGCACGGTACCCTGCCACACGCGCCTGTTAACCTAACGAGGATCCCAGGGCAAGCACCCAACGGTCACCTTGACTACAAAGAACGATCGATAACCCCGAAGGGGGAGGTAACATGAAAAACAATACAATATCAGTGCAAGCTCAACCATGAGAGCGAGGCACCATTACCACTCGAAGAAAATAAAGAAGGAGCGGTTACGTAGAGAATTCCTCTAGCTCCGCCGTCATCCTCCTATACACTTTCATCTTATTCTCATACCATTAACTCCTCCTAGAGTGGAGTCCATCAAGAGGGGCTCGACCAGGAGGATCTATTCTCCTGGATCGTCACTGACTTGATCGTTGGAGTGCCCCTGCCGGAATCCCCGATCCGGTTCACTAACCTAGTCTTTTGCAGGTCCGGCCAAGATGGGACCTCCCAGGAGCACCAAGCCATGCACTCCGGCACCAACAGCAGCTACAGGCTACGGCGATCTTGGTGGCAACAATCACGAATCAGGGAATACATCCCGTCTACAGCACGAAATACCGTCGCACGTGCCTGCCAACACGGGGGAGATCCTGAGGTAGGCATTCAACAACCACCTGGGCTTAAAAGAACCTTCGACACCCCAGCAGAGAGGTAGGCAAGCTAAACCACAAACACTCGAGCAAATAGGGGAAGGAGGCCACACAAGAGAACCACCCAGGAGATTGAGAATTCAAGGCTCTCGGAGATCCACAGGAAGGATCGCCCAAACACAGCCATCCATCTCCAGTTCACTTCGGCCACCACCTTTTCCAGCCAACTTATACCCTCACCCACACATCATTCACTCCTCCTAGCATGGAGTCCATCTCAGGGGCTCAACCAGGAGGATCTATTTCCTTAGATCGTCATTGACTTGACCATCGGAGTGCCCCCGCCAGAATTCCTGGCCCGGGTCACTAACCCTTGTTTTGCAGGTCCCAACTAGCAGGCCATCCTCGAGAAGACGAGGGGCGATCCGATGCCGATAGCAGCTACAGGCCACGACGATCTTGGCGATAACAGATTGACGCGCCAGGTAGGGGGTACTGACATAGGTCCTTTGTTCTAGCAGTCAGTCCCTCTGTAAGTAGGTCCATCAGGAGGATGGTGACGACGCGAGCGAGAGAAGCTTCCACCAGTCATGCGGGAGACTCTCCTTTTCGAGGGAACCCGCACATTCCGGAAGTGGAATCGCCCGCTATACCTCAACCACCTCCGACGGAATCTCAGCTGGTTGCACTCACCCATCAGATGCAAATCCTTGCTATGGCAGTGCGCTAGCTCCAGCATCAACAATGGTCCTTGGTTATCCATCAGCAGCTAGGAACCCCCGCGGTCCATGCCGCAGCATCCCGTGACAGCCTGCATTCCTTCCAAGGAAGCCCTTCGCAGCCGCGGGCCATCACCGACCACCGAGGTAGCCACCAGACTCCAACAAAGAGGCAACGGGCTAGATCTCCCGATAGAGAGAGCCGGTCCCCAACCCTCGAGCGGGTAGTGGCCAAATCTCGTCGAGGTCGAAAAGGCAAGATCCCCCTTCACGGACACCGTCCCATGTCACATTCTCCGTCTCTTTTAGCCTCCACGGAAGGCTCCACCGATGAGATCGTCCGGCGCATAGCCGAGAAGCACCTGGAAGAGCATGATCGTAAGCCGGCGGAGCTATCCCGCTGGTTTGCGAACATGCAAGGCTCTGCTGACAAGCCAGCGGGCTACGACACCCGTCCCCCCTTCCGGTTTGCGAACATGCAAGGCTCTGCTGACAAGCCAGCGGGCTACGACACCTGTCCCCCCTTCTCCTGAGAGATTCAAGAGGAATCGATCCCCGGTCGGTTTCGCATGCCGTAGGTGGATCCCTACGATGGGACCATCGACCCCTAGACCACCTAGAAAACTACAAGGCCCTTATGAGGGTCCAGGGGGCCATCGATGTCCTTTTTTGCATTGCCTTCCCAGCAACCCTTCGGAAGGTGGCTCAGGTTTGGTTCGCCCACCTCGAGCCCAAAAGCATCAACTCTTTTGCTCAATTGGAGCGGAAGTTCGGGGCACACTTTGACGCTTGTCAAAAGGTGCCACGAGAGGTGGACAGCCTCTTCTCTATCCGGCAACAGGACCGCAAGCGCTTACGGGACTACGTGGCTCGCTTCATGGTTGCCTCCTTGAAGATTTACAATCTTGATGAACCGGTCGCCATGTTGGCACTAAAGCGAGGACTCAGGACCTCCCACCTGACCTACTCGCTTGATAAGAAACCCCCCAAGATCTACTCCGAGCTTTTCCTCTACGCCAGAAGTACATCCGTACCGAGGAGGCAGACGTATAAGACGGGAGCTCTACAGGAAGCCATAGAAGAAGCCAACTCCCACCGAGGCCCCCGGGACCCGGAAGCTGGGACCCCTAGCTCCAAACTTCTGGCAGGAGTCGAGACCGAGGAGTGTGCCCATTCCAGAGGAGGGGTACACCCCTCTCCTTGCCCCAAGGATGAAGATCATCATGGAGATCGAAGGTGAGCCCTACCTAAGGCACCCACCTCCGATGAGGCCATCCATTAACCGCGACAAGACAAAGTACTGTCGCTACCACTATGGCCACGACATCGAGGAATGCCATAATTTCAAGAAGGAGATCGAAGAACTCATCAAGAGAGGCTACCTCAGGAGGTTCGTGGGGGGCATACCTTCGGCGGAACCTTAGGCGCTCGTCGCTCTCCCGCCAGTTCCTGCAGTCGACAATCGCCCTACCGAGAAGCCAGTGGGGATGATATGCTGGGGAGCCGAGCACGCATCCAAGAAGGCCCGGGGGGCAGGGTATTCTGAAAATGTACTTTCCTTTATGAGGGAAGGGGGAGATGGGGAAGAAAATGTAAATAACGATGCTGTGGTCGTCGAAATGATGATCGTGAAGCATCCTGTAAAATGCATCATGGTTGATAGTGAAAGCTCCACAGATATGCTTTTTTATGATGCCTTCTCCAGAATGAATGTGTCCTTCGCTCAGCTCAAACCTGTGCACACGCCCCTTATCAGTTTCACGAGGGATTCTGTGAGGGTTGAGGGAGAGATCACTCTCCCAATCACTGCCAGGACTCCACCTTGGTAGAGCACTGTTATGATGACCTTCACAGTGGCTAGGCTTCCTTCAACTTACAACGTGATCCTTGGCCAACCCGGGCTCAATCTCCTCGATGCCGTCGTTTCCACAAAGCGACTGCTGGTGTAGTTCCCAACTTCCTATGGAGTCGGCGAGATGAGAGGTGCACCTCAACTGATTCAGCACTATTTCCAAACTCTCCCTGGGACCAAAGACCCCGAGGACGATCCCAGCATGGACGATCTCGATCAAAGGGTGCAAGACCCCAGGGGTGGCCTGATCGAACGCCTACTGTCTTATCCGCTTGGAGCCGACCATGAGAAGACGGTATGGATTGGGGCCAGCTACAAGATGAGGAAAGGGCCCACCTGCTGGAGTTCTTGCGGGCGAATGTAGATGTGTTCGCCTGGACGGTGGCTGATATGCTAGGTATCCCCTCTGACATCATCACCCACAAGCTTAGTATTGACCCAAAGTACAGGCCAGTCTGGCAGAAGAAAATAAGCTTTGCCTCGGAGAGGCAGGCGGCAATCAATGAGGAAGTCGACAAACTCCTCACTGTCGGCTTCATCCGAGAGGTACAATATCCAAGCTGGTTGGTGAATGTGATAATGATAAAGAAGAGTAACGACAAATGGAGGATCTATGTGGACTACACCGACCTCAACAAGGCATGCCCGAAAGATAGCTTCCCTCTATCGAAGATTGACCAACTGGTGGATGCCACCTCGGGTCACCGGCTGCTCTCCTTCATGGATGCATTCTCCGGATACAATTATATCCAGATGCACCCAGAGGATGAGGAGCACACTGCCTTTGTTACCGACCAAGGGACGTACTGTTACAAGATGATGCCCTTCGATCTGAAAAATGCTGGGACCACGTACCAACGTCTGGTCAACAGGGTATTCAAAGACCAAATTGGTCGAAACATGCAGGTGTACGTGCATGGCATGCTTGTCATGAGCAAGCCGTGCTCGGACCCAATCGTCGACCTCGCCAAAACCTTCAACAACCTTCAAAAGCACCAAATGAAGCTGAACCCAATAAAGTGCACTTTCGGAGTGGCAGCAAGAAAGTTCCTCGGCTTCATGGTTACTCAGAGAGGCATTGAAGCGAACCCGGAGAAGGTCCGGGCGATCATCAATATGGAGCACCCGATGTCCAAAAAGCAGGTCCAGCGCCTAACAGGGCATATTGCAGCTCTGAGTCGGTTCATCTCGAGGTTGACCGACGGCTACCTTCCCTTCTTCAAGGTACTATGCAAGATGCATAACTTCACCTGGATGGAGGAATGCCGAATAGCCTTTGAAGAGCTGAAGGAGTTCCTAGCCTCTCCTCCGCTGCTCTCCAGACTGGAGGAAGGAGAAGAGCTTCTGCTTTACCTGGCGGTCACACCCGGAGCCGTCAACTCGGTCCTCATCCGTGCAAACGAGGACGGATCTCAGAAGCCGGTATACTACACTAGCAAAATCCTCCATGATGCGGAGATCAGGTATACCCGCTCCGAGAAACTCATTTTTGCTCTAATAATATCTGCTAAGCACCTCAGGCCCTACTTCCAAGCGCATTCCATCGTGGTCATGACGGATCAGCCGCTGAGGACCATACTCAACCGCCCCGAAATATCCGGATGGTTGGCCAAGTGGTCCATGATGTTAAGCGAGTTCAACATCGCTTATCGATCGAGATCGTCGTAGAAGGCCCAGGTCCTAGCCGACTTCCTGGTCGAGTGCACGAGACTCGCCGAGGAGCTGGAGCAGACACTCTCGGAGCATCAAGTTGAGCCCGGGACATAGGAGGAGCCCTGGATCCATCATGTAGATGGCACATCCAACTCCGGTGGGAGCGGAGCAGGCCTCATTCTCGCCAACTGCAGCGGGATCGTGGCGAAATATGCTCTCTATTTTAAGTTCACCGCGGCAAACAACCAGGTGAAGTACGAGGCACTCCTCGCGGGCCTAAAGGTCTCCCATGAGCTGGGCACGCAAAGCTTGAAGGTCTTTACTGACTCCCAACTGGTGGCCAGACAAGTCTCTAGAGAATATGAAGCCAGGGACCCCCAGATGATGAAGTACCTGGAGTGAGTTCGCTCATGCATGGCAGGCTTCTGATGCTTCAACATCTTCCATATCCCCTGTGGAGAGAATGTTCGCTCGGATGCACTGTCAAGACTCGCGACCCTGCCAGACTCATCGCTGGGGCGAGTATATATCGAGTACCTCAAAAATCTAAGCTACGAAGTCCCAGAGGAGGTGTGGCAAGTCACCTCGAAGCCAAGCTGGATGGATAGGTACGTTAGGTACATCACTGATGGCACCCTGTCCAAGGACCGCGCGGAAGCCGGCCTTGTTAAAAAGAAAGCCTCTTGGTTTATCTTGATGGAAGGACAGCTTTACCGTCGATCCTACTCCTACCTGCTCCTGAAGTGCCTGAGACCCGCGAAAATAGCCTTCGTTCTCTAGGAGATACACGAAGGATTATGCGGGAACCACGTGGGAGGAAGGACATTGGCATACAAAGCTCTCCGAGAGATCATGAGGGAGGACGCCATCGACTTCGTGAAGAGGTACGATAAATGCCAGCGCCATGCCCACATACAATGTCAATCGACGGTGCCGATCTCACAGCTCTTCGTCCCTTGGCCATTCGCCCAGTGGGGGATGGACATCTTAGGGCCATTTCCCCCTGCACCGGGGTAATGGAGGTTCTTGCTAGTGGCCATCGACTACTTCACCAAATGGATGGAAGCGGAACCACTAGCACGGATCACAATAGCTAAGGTCCGCTAATTCTTTTGGAAATCAATTATATGTCTCTTTGGACTCCCCCACCGTATCATCACCAACAATGGATGTCAGTTCGATAATCGGGAGTTCGAAGAATTCTGTGTCGAGCACGGCATCCGGCACCACTTTACCTCGATGGCTCACCCCCAAACAAACGGAGAAGCCAAGGTAATGAATCGAACTATCCTCCAAGGACTCAAAACCAGGCTAGACCAAGCCAAGGGCAGATAGGCAGAGGACTCCCAAGCTTTATGTGGGCCTACCACACTATGCCCAGAATGGCCACGGACGAAATGCCTTTCAACCTTGTTTTCGGTGTTGAGGCCGTCGCCCCAGTTAAGCTCGGCATGCCCACGCTGCGGGTGCAGCAATACGACGAAGTACAGAACCCGATGCACCTTTTACTCAACTTAGACCTCCTCGAGGAAACCAGGGATAAAGCTCGGCTCCAGATGGCAGCATACCGGTAATGAGTAGCCCGGTACTACAACGCACGGGTAAGGCCCAAGGTCTTCTGACCTGGTGACCTAATACTGCGTAGAGCCAAAGCATCTCAACTCCGGGAGTGCGGCAAGATCTCGCTAAATTGGGAAGGCCACTACAAGGTGGTCGAAGCTCTTCCCCAAGGAGCCTACTATCTCAAGAATCTGGACGGCGTCAGGTTTCCGCGAACATGGAACGCCTGCAACCTGAGAAGATGCTATCAATAATGTAAGGCTTTCCTCCAATAATAATAATAAAGGTTTCCTTTTGCACAAATCGTTCTCTGCCTTGCAGGAATGATGCTGCCATGCCCAAGGCCCGGTATGCTCAAGCCCGGAGCCAAGCTCTCCGGCCACCAAGTCTTCGAGCCCAGCTTCGATACATCAAAGCCTGGAGCCAAACTCTCCAGCCACCAAGTCTTCGAGCCCAGCTCCGAGATATCAAATCCCGGAGCCAAGCTCTCTAGCCACCAAGTCTTCGAGCCCAGCTCCGAGACATCAAATCCTGGAGCCAAACTCTCCGGCCACCAAGTCTTCGAGCCCAGCTCCGAGACATCAAAGTCCGGAGCCAAGCTCTCCGGCCACCAAGTCTTCGAGCCTAGCTCCGAGACATCAAAGCCTGGGGCCAAGCTCTCTGGCCACCAAGTCTTCGAGCCCAGCTCCGAGACATCAAAGCCTAGGGCCAAGCTCTTCAGTCACCAAGTCTTCGAGCCCAGCTCCGAGACATCAAAGCCCGGGGCCAAGCTCTCCGGCCACCAAGTCTTCGAGCTCAGCTCCGAGACATCAAAGCCTGGAGCCAAGCTCTTCGCCAAGTCTTCGAGCCTAGCTCCAAGACATCAAAGCTCGAAGCCAAGCTCTCCGGCCACAAAGTCTTCGAGCTCAGGTCCAAGATATCAAAGCCCGGAGCCAAGCTCTCTGGCCACCAAGTCTTCGAGCCCAGGTCTAAGACATCAAAGCCTGGAGCCAAGCTCTCCGGCCACCAAGTCTTCGAGCCCAGCTCCAAGATATTAAAGTCCAGAGCCAAGCTCTCCAGCCACAAAGTCTTCGAGCCCATCTCCGAGATATCAAAGCTCGGAGCCAACCTCTCCAGCCACAAAGTCTTCGAGCCCAGCTCCGAGATATCAAAGCCCGAAGCCAAGCTCTCCGGCCACCAAGTCTTCGAGCCCAGCTCTGAGACATCAAAGCCCAGAGCCAAGCTCTCCGGCCACCAAATCTTCGAGCCTAGCTCCGAGACATCAAAGCCCGGAGCCAAGCACTCCGGCCACCAAATCTTCGAGCCTAGCTCCGAGACATCAAAGCCCGGAGCTAAGGTCTCCGGCCACCCAGTCTTCGAGCCTAACTCTTAGGCCATCAAGCTTGGAGCCTAGCTCTACAGCACTGAAGCTTGGGATACCCAGAAGCAAGGTGGAAGCCTCCTTCCTGATCTCATAACATGTACAAAAAGATAAAGAAAAAGAGAAGGGAGAAGTGGAGTATCCACAAGCCAAAATAATCGAAAACTTTCACTTCATTGACAATTCCTTGGTTCATTACAAGTGTCCCCGGGCCCCCGACATGCCAGGCAGCTCAGGTCAATAACAAAAGAAAAGAAAGATAGGAAATAAATCTACCCTACTTAGGCAGCTCCTCGCCAGGACTCCGTGCCTGCGAAGCATTATCTCCAGGGGCCTCGGGCCATGCATCTTCGGCTTCAGCATCCATCGCCGGTGGAGAAGATTCGGAAGTGACCGTCGACTCCTCGGCATCGCCCAATCCCGGAGCCGGCTCCGCATTAGAAGCAGTGGGGTATGAGGAAAGGTTGGCCCTTGTCAGAAACATATCCCTGGACCTTGGAGCACAGGTATATGAAACCTTTAAAAAAGGAGTCCGACGCCATTTCATGGAACTCAACAGCGAACTCCTCCGAGGCCCTGTACCTTGCCACGGTCTCTTTAGCCCCCTTCCTTGCTTTGGCAGCTTGCTCCTTTGCTGCCACTGCCTCCTTCTCAGCGGCTATGGCCCTTTCCTCCACAGTGAGTAGCTTCTCCTTCGCCGCATTTAGTTCGGCCTAGAGGGGCAGAGCACGCCCCTTCTGTCGGATTGCCTCAGCGTTGAACTTTGTTAGCCTCTCCTTGGTTGCCATGAGCTCCTCAGCCTTCTTCCTCGATCGGCTCCGCTCCTGGTCGAGGTTCTCCTGGAGCTCCTTCGAGCACCTCTCGGCACTGGTAAGTTCTTTTCGGAGCTCCTCATTCTTCAGGCCGAGCTCTCAGGAGGTGTCGAACTTCTCCTTTAGCTCGGTCCTCAAGGCCTCGACCTTCGCTGCTCGTTGCGGTCATTCTTCAGCCAGTTCCGGCAGCAGTCTCTGATCAGGAGGGTCTCGGCGCCGATCTGCACCAAGCCAGAGATCAGCAAAAAAAAAGAGAAAGAAAGAGAAAAGAAATCAAGGAAGCAAAGCCACTTGCCGAAAAGAATAGGGGGAAGATGCTGCTAATCACATCCCCTAGCACCTTCCCGGCCATCTCCCGTCGGTCGCATGATTGGATAGAAAAATCCATCATGCGCTCGGCCAGCTTCCGATCCCGGAGCAGTGAGACGTCGGGTGCCAGTCTGAATGGGACTCGGTGGTAGCCCCTCTCCCTCCTTCTTGCCCCCGGGGCAGAATCGCCTACTCCACCATCAGAAGGGGCCTCAGGGGTAGGATGGGAGCTCAGTGCCCCTTCAAGCAGTGCCACCGATGCTGGCTCTGCTCCTCCTCGTGCCTCCTCCCCCTCGATGACAACGAGCTCTGGGGGAGGAGGAGACATGATGGCGATAGCTGCGGCTGCGGCCCTGGCCCGGACAACCACCTCAGGTTTCGGGGTGGTTGCCGGCTATCGTCACCTCGGACGCTTCGGCACAGGCCCGGCCACCCTCTAACCTATTTCCGGCACCATGGTGACCTCCCTCCTTCCTTGTACGAGGGTGGCCTCGATCTCCCTCCTGCTTGGCTAGATCGGCGCGATGGGAGCGGCCATCGACGTGCCCTCGTCACGAGCCCTTTTCGAGGAGGACTCTTCTGCCAATCCCGATGGAGGCCTCTTCCTAGTGATCGCAAGTAAGTCGTCCATCGAGAACTTCAGACCTGCACATGGAGGATGCAATGTCAGTTCTGAATTTGGAGAAACAGAGTAAGAGGAGCAAAGAGAAGGACTCGAGCCGAACTCATCCAACTCTCTCGTTGGGTCGACCCCGGTGTCGGCGAGGTTCTGCTCTGACAACAGAACCTCAAGGAAAGGAATCTGGGCGGTGCAGAGCAGCTCGTAAACATCTTTGTCGGCTGCTTCAACTGCAAAGTTTTGATTGGGGGACCGATCTGGGTCACTCCATACCCAGTCAACCCCCTCGACAGTGGTGAAGAAAAACTTGCTCTTCCACCCTTTGATGGAAGAGGGGAGTTCAAATTTGATGCCCAGCGAGAAAAAAGAGACCACCACCCATCTTCGATGGGATGGCGCTTCAGAGTGAAGAAGGCTCTGAATAAGGAGAAACAGGCGACGATCCCGTGGAAGTGACAGAGCACAATGAAGCAGAAGACGGTCCTTATGGCGTTCGGAATGAGTTGAGCAGGGACCAGCCTATAGTTGCTCAACACCGACAAGAAGAAAGGGTGGAAAAAAAAATGGAGTCCTCCTGAGAAGGTCTCCTCATAAAAGGCGATCTGGCCCAAGCTACTAGAAGTAACCCGATCTCCCGATCAAGGGATCAAGAGCCGGACGGAATAAGGGATGCCATAAACATCTTGGATGGTCCCTAGTTCCTCAACCAAGATTGTCGAAGCAATCCCGTCGGAGCCTGTGGACCGAGCAGGGTTAGAGGTGGGTTCGATTGGAGAAGGAGGAGCGGGGATGGATCTAGGTTTCATAATAACTATGCCACCAGAGGGACGCCTCCTACTAAACTCGAAGCATGCCTCTTCCCCCTCCTCATCGGAAGAAGAAGATGGTGGTCCCAGCCTAGAGGGCCCGGCCTCATCCTGGTTAGTTAAGAGACAAAAATTTGGTCCGAAATGAGACATGATGAAGAAGATGAAGGAAAGAAACAGAAAGAGGGAGAAAGCGGATGAGGGTCCAGAGATGAACCTAGCTCTAGGAAGAAGATCCTACTCAACCGAGACGAGGGGAAGAAAGACTAACTTGCTGTGAATTTTGGGAGTCAAAAATGGTTGGGAGAATGAAAGAAGAGCCTCGGTACGATGGTTGGCATGCAGGATTTGAAAGAAGGTGTGTTTCGGGAAAGGCTACTTTTCCTTTCAAAGTGACCGGTGCCTGACCGTATCGTTACAAATCCCCACCATCGGATCTGCGCCACATGTCGACAATCAGTAGGGCTAGCATCTGGCTTCGACTATGGCTGCTCTGAATTCTGTGCCCGCAATAACTACTCCTCGAACGTGTCCATGTGGCTCCCCCAAGTAGGCTGAAGAAACCATTTCCCGAAGCACCGTTGATCATGGCCATCATTGCGCCGGATTCTCACCTTTCCATGTCAGCAATGCATTTACTCCCTTCGCCTCGAGTGCCCTGCGCCAATGGGACTCGGGAGTGGTGGACAAATGATATGGCAGGAAGCTGACGTGTAATCTCTGTCAGATGCCATATCAGAAAAACTGCCATGGTGGACACTCCATCTCGGACTCCTTTGCCGGGCCGAGCTCCCCCAGAATGATGAGGTGGCCCATCAAAATCGAGTTCCATCCTTCGCTAGGCGGGCACCCGCAAGCCTGGGGTGCCTAGGCTGGAGCCGAGCGACCTCCTTCACCAGATTGAGCCCCTTCGAGGTCGAGCCCCTGGACCGGAGTTGAGCTTAGCCCTCCTCCACCAGGTCGAGTCCCTTTGAGGCCGAGCCCTCTGGGCTGGAGTCGCGTGCCGACCTCCTCCACTAGATCGAGTCCCTCCGAGGTCGAGTCCCCTGGACCGGAGTCAAGCTCAGCCCTCCTCTGCCAGGTTGAGCCCTTTTGAGGTGGAGCCCTCTGAGCAGGAGTCGACCCTTCCTCCGACGGGTCGAGCCCTTCCGAGGTCGAGCCCCCTGGACCAGAGTCAAGCCCAGCCCTCCTCCGCCAGGTCGAGCCCCTCGGAGGTCGAGCCCCCCGGATTGGAGTCGAGTCCTAGCTCTCTAGTTCGGCAACCATCTCGGACAGTGCCATCGACCACCAAAGTGGAGGAGCTAGCCCCCGAGGCATCGGCGAGCTACCCAAGGACTGCGAGGAGGCACCCATCAAATCATAATAACTGTCTGCAGTCACCACTTACACCAGAAGAGGAAGAAGCTCCCTGACCGAGATGCCACGCTCTCCACCAACCGCCTGCACCACCCAGAAGAGGAAGTCAACTAGGGGATTCGAATCTTGGGGGGGGCGGCCCCCCAATCGAAGCCCTGCCAGGTTTTCCAGAGTGGAGCGACTGGAAGGAATGTCAGAGTGCATGGCAGCTTCCTTTATCACGAATCAAGAAATACGTCCTGTCCATAGCATGGAACACCGTCACATGCGCCTGCCAGCACGGAAGAGATCCCGAGGTAGGCATTCAACAATCACCTGGGCTTAAAAGAATCTTCGACACCCCAGCAGGAAGGTAGGCAAGCTAAACCACAAACACTCGAGCAAATAGGGGAAGGAGGCCACACAAGAGAACCACCCAGGAGACTGAGAATTCAAGGCTCTCGGAGATCCACGGGAATGATCACCCGAACACAGCCATCCATCTCTAGTTCACTTCGGACACCACCTTTTCCAGCCGACTTGCACCCTCACCCACACATCATGCACTCCTCCTAGCATCGAGTCCATCTCAGGGGCTCGACCAGGAGGATCTGTACTTGACCGTCAGAATGCCCCCACCAGAATCCCCGGCCCGGGTCATTAACCCTTGTTTTGCATGTCTCAATGAGCAGGCCATCCCCGAGAAGACGAGGGGCAATCCGACACCGATGGCAGCTACGGGCCACGACGATCTTGGTGGCAACACTAAGTGTTATTGCCGTAACAAAACAAACAAGTATTTTGGCCAAATTGCGATTTTTCTTTAGTACTTGAGATTGGCCTGAAATGCAATGACTCTTTTTTTCATTATCTCATTATATATATATATGTAATGAAACATAGGATTAATTTGCATTATTAATTTAGTAGTATTATCAATTAGTTAGAATATGTGCTAGTATAATATTTAATTAATATTTTAGTTTTGTAATTAGTAATCAATTACTATTTAATTACTTTAATTTTTACTTTTTTTATATTATTTTTCTTTTTTCTTTTTATTTTTATAGAGTATAGAGATAAAGTATAGAGAAATCGAGACAAAGCGATAGAATTTAGTTTATGTAAGAAATCCTATATCTACACCATATTGAAATATAATTGAAATAAAAAAAATGTAAGTGGAATTCCATTAAATACAACTTTAAACAAGACATGCCTCACAGCAAACAAACTCTAAACTATGCGGTTTGATTTGATCAAAATCATATCTTGTTTTGCCTAATAAGTTTTGGATGAATTGATAATTCCAATTTGAATCGAATAATTCAACATATTCTACATATATTTATATTCCATAATAATAATTAATAGGACTACATTTATGTTCCTGCTTCACGAATATGATATTTTATGGGCTAGAGTAGTGATAAATGGTGCTATAACTAGAAGAAGTATGCATAAAAGTATTTGTCTCAAGGAATAATCCTAGAATCTCGTCTGCTTTTTGGATTTAGAAAAGTGCTGATTTTCAATAATGCAAGTCTTATGATATGTTGAGAATCTCTTATGATAATCATGCATGCCTTAAACATATCTTGATGCCTGAAAGTTGGATAGGTTGGATGGAAATGGGTATACGTAAATCCTATTATGTAAAAATAGGCATAAATTCATCCATAAAAGGGTATAAAGAATAGGCGGAAATCAAATCTATATGCCAAAAAAATAAAGAGATATGGTTACTAAAATTGAAATAATGAATCATAAATTAAGTTCGGGTTCAAATTTCATAAATAATCTAATATGATGGTATTTTCTATAATGATATAGAAATAAAACACACTCACGATTTCATCTACTAGGCATTTTGAAAAAGGAACTGGCTGAACTTAAAAATGGACTCGTTGAATGAGTAAATGATTGAATCAGATTCGGTTGGGTGGTACCAACTAAATCGAGTACCAACTTCCATTTTTTTTCTTATTGAATTAATCGATCAACTTGCTACCGAACATTTATTTTTGATTTGACATAGCACTATTCCAAATTTTTTTTTTGATATATTTCACTTTTTTATAATTATGAGAATCAATCCTACTCCTGGTCCTATGGTTTCCACACTTGAAGAAAAAAACTTAGGACATATCGCTCAAATTATTAGCCCAGTACTGGATGTCATTTTTTCTCCAGGCAAGATGCCTAATATTTATAACACTTTGGTAGTTAAGGGTCGAGATACTGTCGGTCAGCAAATTAATGTGACTTGTGAGATATAACAATTATTAGGAATAATTGAGTCAGAGATGTAGTTATGAGTGCTACAGATGGGCTGATGAGAGGAATGGAAGTGATTTATACGGGAGCTCCTCTAAGTGTTCTAGTTGGTGGAGCTACTCTCGAATGAATTTTCAATGTTCTTGAAGAACCTGTTGATAATTTAGGTCCTGCAGATACTCGCACGACATCTCCTATTCATAGATCTATACCTGGCTTTATACAGATAGATACGAAATTATCAATCTTCAGAATGGGGATTAAAGTGGTGGATCTTTTAACTCCTTATTGCCGTGGAGAAAAAATCGGACTATTTGGGAGAGCTGGAGTAGGTAAAACAATACTCATAATTGATCAATAACATTGCCAAAGCTCATGGAGATGGACGGACACTAAGAACTACCTGCTAATATGCTACGTTTGCCTATTTCTTGTGCATACCAAAGAGCCATTCTCTTGACTCATACTGATGAGTATTTTACTTGTACTGATGAGTATTTTACTCTACAAGAAATTGAACAAAAAGCTGCCAAATTGGAAGTCTTTTTCTAGGTCTTGCCCTTGCTAAGCATTAAATATTGACAATCGAGTGATGGAGCTTAAAGTATTTCTGAGGCTACTTGCATTGTATTCTGCTTGGTAAAGCCCCTTTGTGGTGTTCTTAGAGGTAGGAGTAATGATTTTTCAATGTGAAGCTTACCAATTTAATACACCTAACTTCATCTGGAATCTGTTGATCTGGCTGTCAAATTAACAGGTCCACTTCCCTCTTACCTTCAGGTTTCACCTTCTAAGTAGCCGGAATAGCTGAACTTTTTTTGTGGGTTCTGAACAGTTTGCTGCACGGAGAAATGTTGTTTGGATATTGGGAACGTATCTTCTCTTTTTGCACTCATTCTAAAAAGTAGCCTCTAATTTTCTAGGTTGAGTCATCAGTGTGCACTGTTTTATTTATCCTCCTCAAATTTGAAACTTTTTGACATGAAGTTTATGTGCTTAAAGTGTACATCAGGTGCTTGCTGCTGTCAACTTTCATTCTGGCGAAAAAGAGATTTTTTTTATATCATATTATGCTAATTTGTATCATAACATAGCTTCTGCTATTTTCCGAAAACTGTCTACCAAAAAAAAAAGTTCAGGTATATCCATGATTCCATAAAAATCATCTACTTCACACCTTGATCTAGCATCCACCGCATTACTCATGTTTGCTTTGCTTCCATCACATGCGATTTCATGTTCTTTCTATTACAAAACTCTCATAGATTTTTCCGTTTTGCTAAGTTTTTTTTTTTTTTTTTTTTTTTTTTTTTTTTGAGGGTGCTGATCTTTAAAGCTATATATAGGTTGAAGTATTTTCAAAAGTATGAGAAATATTATAACATCAGATGGCACAACTTGTAAGATATTAGATGAAAATAAAAGGCTGCAAGCATTTATTAGTCTAAGAAGCTTGGATGGCAAACGAGAAAAGTTTCTCTTTTCCAAACAGAAAATTTAGTTCCGTCTACGGGTGGGATAACACCTAAATTCTTCTGCTGCAAGATTTCATCTATACTCACTGTTTAGTTGGTTTGCAATTTTATTATATCAGATTATATCTTCTTTAATTCAATTCTTTGCCTTTTTAATCTTCTTGTTGGCCCAATTTCCTGTATGAAGATGGTGGGCTGAACAGAGAACTAAAATAAATAAAAAATAATAATAGATTAACATAAGTTTTAGATTTTGGATTTTTTTTTTCCTTCTAAAAAGTTCTTAGCTAATCTGCTGATTATAATATTCTGTTTTTTGGTTAATGCGTTGATTCAATGGCCACTGGATAACCTCTTTTTATTTTGTAAATAATAAATCTTTTCATCTTTTTGTTCGTTCGCCAAATCTTTTTTAGTTCCAACCAAGCTTGATTTTGTCTAAAATTTTCTCAGAAGAAAAGCGGTTCACCAGCCGCCATATCCAAGGATCCAACAAAATCATCCTGGTGCTCACTATTTGATCAGTGATTCACCCATCACTATATCGATATATCGATAAAGAATCTTTCAAAATTCACTTTTTGATTGGTGATTTACTGGTCACTATATTCTAGGATCCTACTTTATTCTCAAACCTGATGGCTCAATTGATTGGCATTCTATATTGCATACAAATTTTGGGGTTACCAAATCCTCCATCCATCAAGAACATTTCTTCCTTTAAGCAAAAATGTTATTCTCTTTAAGCAGAACTATAAAATTGAAGATTGTGAGGCATTTGCATTACATGATAAAAAACTAAAATAAGAAATGAAAAATAATTGGCTTCAATAAATGTTGATCATAAGCTTTAATTTTTTACTCTTATTACTATTGATTAGAACCATCCAGCAACACCACACCGAGTTAACTACTACGTATTATGTTGAGGAACTCGTTAGGAGTGATTTGTCGCTCCTACCAATCTAGACTTCACACTCCCCCAACCTTCCCAGCGTCACACTTAGAAAGGCTCGTATGTGAGCTCTACAACTTCGTCTCCCCTCGTACCAGTTAAAATAATATGATTTTCTAGTTTTTTTTTTTTAGCTTTGTAAAGGAACGAAACTGAGTACCAGGAAAATATATTTGTTATTAAAAAATAATATTTTTATCAAAAACAAAATATATTTTAATTTTATAATTTTGAGATTTATGTCATAATTTTTTATAAAAATATATTTTTATGATTCAATTTTTTTAAAGAAATAAAATTATAAGCGCGTTGAAATAGGGTTTTTAGGCTTTCTCCTTCCTCTAGCCCTCGCAAGCCGATCACGCGGTGGTCAGTCAGTTTCCCGCCCATCCGCCTCCGGTTTTTATATATACCCTTCGGATTCTTTGGCCCGGAAATCTTTCTCGCTCGCTTCTTCATCCCCCTCCCTCCCTCCCTCCCTCCCTAGGTTCTTCGAAAGGTAACGATCTCGTTCCTCTCAGGTTCTTCGAAAGGTAACGATCTCGTTCCTCTCTTCTTCAGTTCAGATTCATGTCACGGTCGCCGGTCGATTGCTTGTTCCTTCTTTCGCGGGTTTTATGGTTCTTGTGGATGCGTGTCTACTGAGGTTGTTGTGATGGAAATGTGTGAATTTCTTGGTCAGTGCTCTAATTCGGGAGATCAATAGGATCTCGAGTTGCTGATTTCGTTTTGGTTTTTGTTTTTCTTTTAATTGGTGATTTTATTCGTAGCGATTTCGTTGGGTAGTAGTTCTTATGGCTTTTTTAAATTTTTTTACTTTGTTTCCATTTGAATCTATCAAGTTTAAGAAAGAAGGTTCGTGTTTTCCTTAGTTTTTCCGAGAGTTTGATGTGATTTTTTCGTGTTTCGCATGTTTTAGATCAAGAGAGCTATTGGACAACATCTTGGTTTCTAAATTAACAAAGTTTTGAATTCTTTTTGTTTTGTTTAATTGTTCTCATGATTTTGATGTGATTTTTTGTGTTTCGCATGTTTTAGATCAAGAGAGCTATTGGACAACATCTTGGTTTCTAAATTAACAAAGTTTTGAATTCTTTTTGTTTTGTTTAATTGTTCTCATGTTCTGATTGTGCCATAGATCTTTGAAATACAGGCGCTGACAGGTGGGCTGGCCCGGCTCTAACCCACGAAGTTCGTCCGATCCTCTTCTAGTTTGGGAATTCCAATGGCGGCCGCGTCGGCCTCCACGGCTCTCTCTCTTAAGGAGTATCTTAAACGTTACGAATCCGGCGCCGGCGACCAGAAGAAGAAAAGGAAGAAGAAGAAGGAGAAGCCCAAGTCCGACGCTATGGATGGAGTTCGCGTCGTGGACGAAGACCCCGTCTGGCAAAAGACCATCAAGATAGAAGAAGAGGAATCCGATTCCGCTGGTAATTTCAAACCAAAAACCCTAATTCCCTAATTCTAATGTTGCTTAATTAATTTCTATTATTCATAGATCTTGTTATTTGGTGTAGGCGAAGAAAAACCCCAAATTGATGAGGATATAGAGGTCAAACGCATGAAGAGACTTGAAGCTATTCGATCCCGGAGGCAGTACCATGCGATTTCTGAAGATGGGAGTGGTTGGGTTTCGATTTCGGACCCGTCCAAGCCCTTGAATGCTGTCGAGGGCGGCCGAGATCTTTCCCCGGCGCGACAACGTCATGCTCGGTTCGGCACGCCCTCGCCTGAGCCCAACCAGCAGCCTTTGGATGCCGAAAATGCTGACCTTTCGCCTCCACGGCAGCGGCGGAGGCGGTTTGATTCGCCAGAGCCTGAAAGAAAGATGTCTGGTATTGGGCCTCGGAGGCAGTATACGGAAGATCTCTCTCCTCAACGGCGGCGGCGTTCGACGGGGGTTGAGGGCTCTCGAGGCTCCCCAATTGCCAACCTTTCTCCGCCACGGAGAACAAGGAAGAGCTCTCTGGAGGACCTCTCCCCTCCCCGTCGAGGCTCCCCAATTGCCGACCTTTCTCCGCCGCGGAGAACAAGGAAGAGCTCGCTGGAGGACCTCTCCCCTCCCCGCCGGGACTTGCAGGAACCTGCTGACCTTTCTCCTCCAAGGAGAAGTCGAAAGGGTTCACTGGATGGCGTCTCTGCACCACGTAGGGCTCGTTCACCGGATGCTCAAGGACCACTCCAGTCTCCTGCTAGGGATCTCTCTCCTCTGAGAAGAAGCCGAAAGGATTCGTCAGTTGACCTCCCTCTACCATGCCGGGTTCGTCAGCGCTCGCCTGATTCTGGAAAGCAGCAGAGATCTCCTGCTACTGACCTTTCTTCACCAAGAAAAAGTAGAAAGGAGGCATCTTTAGGCAACGAAGCACGCAAGACTGGATTGCTTTCAGCTCAGGATATCAAAGATGAAATCAACCTAAAAAAGAAGGAGGAGCTATCAAGGTGATTTACCAAGCATCAGATTTAGATTTAAGTGTCATTGAGTTGCTCTGAGTTAGGTTGCATGGTTGCTCAGATTTAGTTTCATTTTATAGTCACTGAGAAATGATGGGTAGTTTGCTTTCAGATTGTTATTTTGCACTTAAACTGACTGGTGGAGGGAATATTTTTGCTTGCAGGTTTGCTTCCATGGATCCTTCTATGAGCGGGAGAGGTGCTGCAGCCGTATTTCGTGATGAGAAGGGTCAGTATACCTTGTCCAGAAACATATATAGCAAATTTTGTCACAGTATTGCTTTAAGTTTGCACTGCTTTAGGTTTTCATACAAAAAAGCTCTTCATGTATATGATTTTGAGTTCAAAAATTAAATTCTGTATAGGAAAACGCATTTCAAAAGAGGAGTTGTTGAAATCAAAGGAAGAAGAGAAACCAAAGGTATGTGTCTTTTTGTCCTACTTTTGATGGATAAGTTGGAAAATTACTTCTTTTTTATTTCTTTCTCGGCCCCTTTTTGGATGTAGGTGTATTGGAGTAATGTGTACTAATACTAAATGCTTTTTATTTAAGTTTGATGACACAAATAATTTTTTTTGCACCATATGAATTTTTAAAACTTTGAGGGATATGATTTTTGCTGCCTTCTGCTACATTTCATTATCGGGTATTTATTTATCTTTTGCAAGAAAAAGCATTACTATTTATGTACAAATTTATCATCTCAAGGAAAGAGTTCTATGTGATAGAAGGTACCTCAAGTCTTGGCTGCTTGAGATGAGTTCATCATGATCTAGAAGGGAGGTATTTAGAAATGAAGAAGGGAAAATTTCATGGTGAATCAGTTTCTTTTGGCTAGTCAGGCAAAAAAGTTGCTTAAAAAACCAAGAAAAGACTGAAGTAGGGGGCTCATAATCAGCTTGAAAGAAACTTGCTTCCAATTTATTGATATTATACTGATTTATTGCAACTTAAAGTTTATTCAAACAATTATAACAATATCTAACTCGGTGATCATGGTATGCTTATTGATATTTCCTGCATCTTGTCAAAACTGGAAGTTGATTTTCTTGGCAGAACTTGCCCTTTGATCCTTTATATTGTTGTCAAGGGGTTCTTTATGTCATTAATTGTGACAGCTTTTATGCCCTTATCAGGAAAAGAATTTGGAGTGGGGCAAAGGCTTAGCGCAGAAACGAGAAGCTGAAGCTAGGGCACGACAGCTAGAACTTGAGAAGGATAAACCTTTTGCACGTACTAGGTAAGCAGTTAAATATGTGTATTACCAATGCCAGTTTTTTTTTCTTTTTTTGATGTAAGGAAATGTACATTTTTGTGTTCATTCAAATGTTCCTTATTTGCTGAAGCTGGTGCAAGTGTGTTTCCTTAGAGCTCTCATGAACATATATAACTTGTATGCATGATGCACGAACAAATATATTCACTGCCAGAGTTGCTATCCTATGTTATAGATTAACACTCACCAATTCCATGTTCCCAAATGAGGTGTACCTTTACATTTATGATTATGGGGTTTCATGGTGTAGAATAATGTTTGTTAAGAATGGCTAGATATTTTGGAGCCCTTTACATTGACATTCTTTGTATATCTAAACTGTAACACATTTGTAATAGAGAGTCTCTGCATTGGCCTAGCCCTTGGTACTTGAATGATAGCTGTTGCTATCAACATTGTTGAGTCAGTATTTTTTTTATGCTCTATTTTAGTAATATACACACATTTCCTTAAACTTTTGAATGCAGACCGGTTTACATGCATCCAATGTTAGTGAGATAAACTGTCATATTGCTTGCAGAATCCAATTTAAATCTTTTACTTCCATATTGATTAAAAAAATTCAGAGATCTTTTGCTGTCCAATAAAACAAGTTGAATACGGCATAAATGAAGAGATGGATGTGTGGTAAATCTAGAAAGAACAGAGTGAGAAATGAATATATTAGTCTACCTGCTCTTTGCTAGCCTCTCCTCTCCATTCCTTCTCTGTCTCTTCCCTTCTCTCCTTTCCTCCTTGTTCTCCCATTTGTATGATAAAAAGCCGATTGGACTTGCCATAATTCTTTCCTTAAGGAGGGGTGTGTGGTATATTTTAAGGAGCTATCGGAGTTGCAAAAATGAAGGACAAGTGATTTAGATTGATTGACATTCTATGGGCATGTACAGTGAAGAAGTGCGAGGGAAGGAAGGGTACTTCAATCTTTAATGAAGAGGATGTAGGAAAAGGAGGGAAGGTCTAAGGTAGGAGGATGGAAGTTGTGGTAAAGGTTATGGAAAAGTTTGAAATAACACTGGAGGCAGCCTTAAGATCAACTTAAGTAATCAGGGCTAATCTCGATATTTATAATTGCTGTTTATATTTTTTCTTCCATCGTAATGTACAATTTCGATTTCTTTCTGCCAAAAGTTGACTGGAATGGTGCTGCTGTCTGGAAATTGGTGATTCATCTTCTCATTTAATATCTGCATTAAAATCTCTGCATTTTTTTGCCATTTTACATTCTTTCAATGCATGTACAAGTCTTATAGTTGTACTTTTTTTATGCCTGTAGGGATGACCCAGAGCTTGATAAGATGTTCAAGGAGAGGATTAGATGGGGAGATCCAATGGCGCACTTGGTCAAGGTATTCTTTTTTCCCAATAAGTTGTGCACCTAATACTGGTTGACATCAGCTTGTTGACATTGTTTTCTTCATTTGTTGCTTTGTTGTAGAAGAAGAACCTAGAGCCAGTTTTGGAAGATCTTGGTGATGATGAGAAAATGAAAGAATCTGGTTTTATAATTCCTCAGACTATTCCCAGTCACAGCTGGATAAAACGGCAATTAGATTTTCCTCCAAATCGTTATGGTATCAGACCAGGTCGTCATTGGGATGGAGTTGATCGTAGCAATGGTTTGTCTCACTCCCATTATTCAATGCTCTCATTTTTCTTCTTATTTTTCTCCATCTTGTTATTTGTTTTTCAATAGGGTTGTAGCCATCTTTGTTTGTCTTTTGAACTCAATACAGCTGCATATTTGTCTGTAATTTTCATGGCATAAAGCATTATATCCATGCATTCCAAATCCTCAGCCTGTCGGTGTTGAACACTGGAACACTTGTGACGCTTCAAGACACAAGTTGACATTCAAACATCAACCAAGATTCCGTTGTGACTACATGTGCAACTTTAACACATACATAAAAGGTGCATTTAACATTACGTTTAGCAACATTTATATTTTTTTTAAAAAAGTAGGAAGCAAGAAAGTTTTAGCTGTGGCTAGGCATTTGTAGCACCAATTGTCAGCAACACTAAATAGTAACAGTAACTTGGTTTTTATTTCCGAATTAGTTGGTAGGTATAACATCCATGCAGTGAACTGTAACTGTTGTTATCCTCTAGTTTGTTTTCATAAATCACTGATTGGTCAAACATTGTTTCTCTCAAACTAAAAATAATATTCTTGTGTGCATGAAAGACCATACATGCTACGACCGGTACATCTGGAAGTTCTACAAATCAAGGTTATAAAATGTGGCAATGTTCTGATGCAGCAAATTTCATCAGTTGTTCATCATTTGTGGTTTGCAGGTTATGAGAAGGAATTGTTCAAGAGGCAGAATGAAAAGCGATCCACAGAGAAGGAAGCCTATCTTTGGTCTGTTTCTGAAATGTAAGTACTCAAATGCAAGAACAGATAGACCAGATAAAGTCCTTCCTCAAATACCTGTCTGTAGTGAAGACAAACATAGGCATCAGATCCATTGTCATTCCCCGAGTTCCCATGATAGCAATGTAGTGGTCGCTTCAATGATTTTTCTTGATCTTGGGGGAATGGCTGTGTTTTGGGCAAAATGTTCTTATTAGCATCATGAAACATATTCCTCGCGCAAGGCAGCATTTTATGTGGTCATCCTGGAGTAAAGGAATATCTGATCTCATACTCAAGTGTTACCATATGTAGAACTGGGTCATCTTTATCAGGTGTATACTTTGATATTAAATTTTTATTAATTTTGGGAAAAATACATCTTGGGCACCCTTGTTGACATTTTACAAATTCGGCAAGCTCTTCCCTTTTCCAATTATATCGCTGATACGAATTCAACTCCAGGCCACCGAGGAAGACTTTGTCAATCTTTGTTCAGTTGACAACAATGCTAGAGTCACATTAGTGCATTTGAAGACGAAGGAAGCAGCTGTGAGGTCTTCCCTGCTAACTGGTGTCTTGGAAATATGACCGAAGGAAACCAGTACTGACAAGTCTTTCCTCCAAGGAAGCATAAAAATTAACCTTCACCATCTCTTGCTGAGAGGGGGTACTCGTTTAACTAGAAACTAGAAAGCGAGCTTTGAGTGTAAGAGCTGATGGAGATGCAAATATCTCAGCGTCACAGGTTTAGTGAAGCTGAAGTCGATTGTGGCTCGTAAAATTTCTTTACCATCCCGATGCTCAACCCTGCGGTATGATGGGGACCATGGTAAATGTCTTGAAAGATTATTTCTAAAATGATGCCCTTTTTTTTTTTTATATCCTTTTCTTTTATTCACGGAAAGCCGGGCATACGTTCCTGGTTGCACTGGGTGAATGGCATCACCAAACAATGCGGCCCGCGCGCCCCCCGCCCCCCCAGCGGAGAGCCGGAAGGAAAGAAATGCTATCCGTCACCATTTGATCTATCCAATAACGTGGCTTCCATGCTATGCAACGTCAATCCTCAAACCCCCAGGTGACACTCATCTACTGCACCAATCCCTTACTGACATGCAGGACATAAAAGAGAGGCGTTCACGGGGTACTTCTGAATAACGAGAGAGAACATTACGTGTTCACGAGATACTTCTGAATAACGAGAGAGAACATTACGTGAGTGCCTTCTCTTAGATGGAAAAGGGTTTCTCTGAATAACGAGAGAGAACATTACGTGAGCGCCTTCTCTTAGATGGAAAAGGGTTTCTCTTAAATGGAAAAAGGTTATATGGATTTGAGCATCTCGTATCGAATATTATCTTTCGGAATGAAGACCCGCAAAGATAACTATACCAAAATTTATCCTATTCTATATTTTTCATTAAAAAAAAAAAAAAAAAAAAAACAACAACGAGAGAGAACATTTTACCTTTAGACGAGAGAGAGAGAGAGAGGTAGCTCAAAACAATGTTACAAATGGGCACAGGACAACGGGTCAGGTCCAGTTGCGTTCCCAGGCCTAGGTTCTGTTCTTTTAGAAGACAGGTAATTTATTTTTTTTAAGCAGGAAGACACGTAATTCTCGGACAGCTGTCTTCTGAAAGTTACTACAGTACTATTTATTATAAAAAATATAAAAAACATTTAAATATTTTTATATTTATTATTTTAAAAATATTTTTTATATATTTTTCCTGTATTAATGGTGAAAATCGCTGTGCTCTTCCCCCCCCCCTTTTTTGGATAGAACAATAAGGAGGGAGGAGTTGGACCCCGGGCGTGGCTATCCCCAGACGGTCCCCCAACCCTAGCTCGGGAATGTTCGATACATGGCGCATATTAATTTTTTCGCAGCCGTTCTCCACCCGAAGGTGAGTACGTCAACCTGACTATCACTGGTATCAGCCGAGTGAACGGGATTTATTATATATATTCCTAACTTTTTCACTACCACCAGCCAACAGAGACTCCAGGATTATTTTATTAATTTTTTTCTTTTTTTGATTTTATTTTCGGACTATTTTTCTATTTTTTATTTTACCCTCGGACCTCGTGGTCTCCTCCCGCCATGCCTGCTCCTCTACGCCATCCCCTACACACACCCCCCAACCCCCATCTATTGCTCCTCCGTGACCTCATCCTCCCCTCTCATGGCTCCTTCACCGTCCTATCCTGCTCGTAGCTCTTTAGCCGTCCATGATGAATGCTGCAATTTTCCATCCGGCTGCCATCCTTGATGAAGACGTCCACGGATTAAAATAAAATTTTAATTCACTCATTTGAAACTTTAACTTTGTGTCACGTCTTGAATCCAACATCAGTCTTGCATGAATTTTAGGACTACGTTTAAATATTAGATAAGATTTTAAAATATATAATTTTTTTAATATAAAATAATTAAATATTATTAAAATAAATTTATAATAATCAAATGATCAATTTATTTAATTATAAATAATCCAGTATTCATTGATACCAGAAATTGAACTGGTTAATCAATCTAATAGATCTTGTACTCAAATTTCACACTCGACCTGATTTATGTTATACATCTTGTAATTCTGAAAGAAAAAGAGAATTTGGAGAAGTGAGCTTTATAACCCATTAAGAATTTTTATATACTCACATCAATAATAATATGATTTCAAAATAATAAGAAAATTGTTACCATCAAGGTCATCATGGCCTGTAGCTTTGACGTGTCGGGCTTTCGCTGGGTGCTCGCTCCTCTTCGCTCCATGATCGGCTCTGGGGTTTAGACGCCCTACAAGATAGAGGAGACCCGTGCCAGGGATTCTGGCAGGGACACTCCGACGATCAAGTCAGTGGGATGATCGAGGAGAACAGAACGTCTGAGATGGAGAGCTTGGGGGACTCTTCGCGTCCAGAGGGTGAAAATGAAGTCTAGTCTTATAGATAATAAAGGGAAAGGAATAGAGAGCGGGAAGCTGGGGAGGTTCTCCCAACTGACCCTCCTCGACCCGTGGCCTTGGGCCGCTTTCTTGCTTACTTACCTCTCCCCCTTCCTCTTGCTTTGTGCTTACCTGCCTTACCTTTCTTCTCCCTTCTGGGTGTGTGGTCCGGAGACCCCCTTCTTTGCTTAGGGGTCTTTTTTTTCTCTCCCTTACTTCGGAGGTCCTCCTTTTCCTTTTGTATTGACTGAGGTATGCCGTCGAGCCCCGAGCCATGGTGGGGTGCTTCTATTTCGGGAGGAGTTGCAGGGCTTGTTGCTTTGGCAGGATTTCCTTCTCGGGAAAACTCCAAGCCTCGTGTCATGGGGATCGATGATCTCCAATTGCACGAGGGGAGACGTGGCGGCACGTTACAGGGTCGTACGTCTGGTTGTGTATGCGGTGCACAGGAGCGGCAGGCGGGGTGGGGGGGGGGGGGTTTCAGAAGTCCCCATGGTTTGAATTTCTATCAGTCTTCTCTCCCTTCACCACTGGCGGGAACTTGGGCTCTTGCTTGATGGGGACCCTGGGGTCCGATTGTTGGAAGCATGAGCTCGACCCTGGCTGGGAGCTGACCTCGGCAGGAGGGCTTCTCTTGGAATCTTGAGCTCGACCCCGGTCGGGAGCTGGCCTCAGTCGGAGGGCTCGTCCCATGAGCTTGACCCCGGCTGGGAGCTGACCTCGACAGGAGGGCTCATCCCATAAGCTCGACCCTGGCTGGGAGCTAACCTCGATAAGAAGGCTTGTCTTGGTGGCAGTCGGGTGCCCCCTCCAGGTGGCGCTCTCCACTTGCGGATCCACCAACTAGAGTCCACACGGGCTCCACATCAGCAGATGTTGCCACATTAGATGCCCCTCACTCCCGAGCTCGAAGAACAAAGCATCGCTCAGGACGATGGGAGTAATGACCGTGCTGACGTGGAGGGACGCACCTTCTGTGCCATAAATGCTTCGACTGGTCATGCCCCGTAGACCATGCTTCTGCATTAATGGGGCGCTGTGTTCAGTTTCCCAATGAAGGGGTCGTCAATGCCTTGGTTGGATCGAGGCATCCGTTCCGCGAGCCGAGGCATCGGGGGCTCCTGGTGCTGACACATGGTGACTTTTGGTTGGCCATGAAGCTTTTTAAAGGGCCTTCGAGCACAGGTGGCCAAGGTTCTATAGAGTTTCTTTCCTCCTTCTTCACCCCCTTTCTCGTTCTAGCGTTGGCCTCCATGTTTTCCTTCTTCAATCCCTCTCCCTCAACCTGTGCTGAGGGATGACTCTTAGTGGATTTTGGGATCTCATCCTGAGACCCGAGGGGCCAAGTGAAGGCTCTTTAGGGGCGATCGGCTAGTGTTAAGAGGAAGGCATCTGGTTCGGAGAAGAAATCTACTGAGCTCGAAGCTTTTCCTATGGATGCAAAGGGGGAGAGCCTCCGATGGCGCAACTGGGACGGAGAAAGAGGCTGCCTCAAAAATGGGGGTAGCTCATCCGTGAGGCCCCCAGGTGCGGTAGGATGTGCCATTGGACAGGGGAGTAGCCGCGGTTGTGGTCGTGGTGGAGATGGCCACAATCGCCATGGCATCGATGGTGGTAGCCTTACATGGAGCCGCTGCAGCTACTCCTGGAATCATGGGATCGGTGACCTCCAAGGATGGGGTAGCAGAGTCGATGCCGGACTCTATCTATCCGGCGAACTCCTGAGGAAGGATGGCATGGTAGAGGAGGATGAGTTGCCGCTCTCCTTCTCAGTGAGTTCACTTGAGGGAGGGCACTCGCCTCCTTAGGTAGAAAGGACTGGCACATCTCTAGCCACTCAAGGGTGGAGATGGAGCTTCGGTCCGTCTTCCCTTCATCTTGTAAGTTAGGATTTCAGGGGGCCTCCCGGCCTGTCGGGGGCCTTCATAGGATGTAAAAGAGCATCCTTTCTTTAACGGATGTTGTTCCCCTTTCTTCTTCTTTTCTTTTCTCTTTTTTTTTTTTAGGTTGGATCTACTGTTTAGCTTCGCAGGCTGGGGGAGCCTCTCTCCAATGTAGGGGACATTTCGATGCAAGCAATGTTTTCTTTTACCCTTCACCCGGAATGCTTTGCATTCCCTCCACTTTGCTTGCTATTTTCTTCTTCGGCTCGGATTGCTTCTGGGGTTTTCCTCTGGAAGTATGGAAGACTCATCCCCTTGACTTAGCCGATTGGTTTTGCTCCAACTTTTCTCCTCCTCCCGCTCCCTTTGCTTTCGCGAGAGGAGGTAGACTTCCATGGCTACTGTGAGCTTGCCTTAGGCTTTCAGTTATTGTGGGATGATGCTGGAGTTCTGGAGTTAGCATGGAGGACTTCGCGAGCATCCGACTCCTATCCTACTAACATCGGGGTTAGGCGATCTCGAGCGCCAAAGGCTTCAGGTGCTCCTTGGTTTGGTGGGAGTTCAGGGATTTCCCTCCGACATCCCCGGACCGTGAGCTAGGCAACCGGAGGTAGGGCTCTCAGTATATCCTGGCTTAGTTCGCCATGCTGTGAGTTTAGCAGTAGATGGCGAGACTTTTGAAGTTTCCCGTCGACATCCCCGAGCTGTGAGTAAGGCAGTGGGTGCGAGGCTTCGTGACTTTCCTGGCTTATAAGTGCCAAACTATGAGTCACACGATAGATGGCAAGGTTTCAGGAATCCCCAGCTGTACTTTAAGACTGTGAGAGGGAAGACTGAGCGCGGGCCTGTCAGAAGGGCCCGGCTTGAAGACTGCCTAGTTGCGGGCCTCGTGGCAGATGGCGGGTTTTCTTGCCCCACCCTCGGGCAGTGAGCTCGGCTGATGAGCATGGGCCTGGTGGGGTGGGCCCGACTAGCTAATGAGGATGGCGAACTGTGAGTCACGCGGTAGGTTGCGAGGTCCTCGCCACCACCTCCGGGCTGTGAGCTCGACGGAGAGATGCGCGCCCGATGGAGAGGGCCCGGCTTGCTAATGAGGATGCCGAACTGTGAGTCATGTGATAGGTGGCGAGGTTCCCCGCCGCCACCTCTGGGCTGTGAGCTCAGTGGATGGAGAGTTGCCGCGCTGAGTCTCACGGTAGATGGTAGGCTTCCCTGCCACCATCTCTGGGCTATGAGTGTAGCGGAGAGATGCAGGCCCGATGGGAAGGGCCCAGCTTATTGATGAGGATGCCGAACTATGAGTCACACGGTTGTGGCGAGGTTCCCCGTTGCCACCTCTAGGCTATGAGCTCGACGGAGAGATGAGGGCCCGATGGGGAGGGCCCGGCTTGTTGATGAGGATGCTGAACAATGAGTCACGCGGTAGGTGGCGAGGTTCCTCGCTGCCACCTCTGGGTTGTGGGCTCGGCAGAGAGATGCAGGCCTGATGGGGAGAGCCTGACTTGCTGATGAGGATGTCAAACTGTGAGTCATGTAATAGGTGGCGAGGTTCCCCGCCGCCACCTCCGGGCTGTGAGCTCGACGAATGGAGAGTTGCCGCGCTGTGAGTCTTGCGGTAGGTGGCGGGCTTCCCTGCCACCACCTTCGGGCTGTGAGCATAGCGGAGAGATGCGGGCCTGATGGGGAGGGCCTGGCTTGTTGATGAGGATGCCGAACTGTGAGTCACACAGTAGGTGGCGAGGTTCCTCGTCGCCACCTCCAGGCTGTGAGCTCGGTGGATGGAGAGTTGTCGCGCTATGAGTCTTGCGGTAGATGGCAAGCTTCCCTGCCGCCACCTCCGGGCTATGAGCACAGCGGAGAGATGCAGGCCCGATGGTGAGGACCCGGCTTGTTGATGAGGATGCCGAATTGTGAGTCATGCGGTAGGTGGCGAGGTTCCCTGCCGCCACCTCTGGGCTGTGAGCTCGGTGGAGAGAGAGTTGCCGCACCGTGAGTCTCGCGGTAGATGGCGGGCTTCCTTGCTGTCACCTCCAGGCTGTGAACGCAGGGAGAGATGCGGGCCTGATGAGGAGGGCCCGACTTGCTGATGAGGATGCCAAACTGTAAGTCATGCAGTAGGTGGCGAGGTTACTTGCCGCCATATTTGGGCTGTGAGCTCGACGGATGGAGAGTTGCCGCGCTGTGAGTCTCACGGTAGATGGCGGGCTTTCCTGTGGCCACCTCCGGGCTGTGAGCGTAGCGGAGAGATGCAGGCCCGATGGGGAGGGTTGGGCTTGCTGATGAGGATGCTGAGCTGTGAGTCACGTGGTAGGTAGTGAGGTTCCCCGTCGCCACCTCTGGGATATGAGTTCAGCGAAGAAATGCGGGCCCGATGGGGAGGGCCTGGCTTGCTGATAAGGATGCCGAACTGTGAGTCATGCGGTAGGTGGCGAGGTTCCCCGTCGCCACCTCTGAGCTGTGAGCTCGGTGGATGGAGAGTTGTCGCGCTATGAGTCTCGTGGTAGATGGCAGGCTTCCCTGCCACCACCTCCGGGCTATGAGTGCAGCGGAGAGATGCAGGCCCGATGGGGAGGTCTCGGCTTGTTGATGAGGATGCCGAACTATGAGTCACACGATAGGTGGCGAGGTTTCCCGCTGCCACCTTCAGGCTTTGAGCTCGGCGAAGAGATGCGGGCCCGATGGGGAGGGCCCGACTTGCTGATGAGGATGCCGAACTGTGAGTCACGCGGTAGGTGGCGAGATTCCCCGCTGCCACCTCCGGGCTATGCGCTAGGTGAATGGAGAGTTGCCGTGCTGTGACTCTCGTGATAGATTGCGGGCTTCCCTGCTGCCACCTCTAGGTTATGAGTGCAGTGGAGAGATGCGGGCCCGATGGGGAGGGCCCGGCTTGCTGATGAGGATGCCAAACTGTGAGTCACGCGGTAGGTGGCGAGGTTCCCCGTCACCACCTTCGGGCTGTGAGCTCGATGGATGGAGGTTACCACGCTGTGAGTCTTGCAGTAGATGGTGGGCTTCCCTATCGCCACCTCCGGGCTATGAGTGCAGCGGAGAGATGCAGGCTCGATGGGGAAGGCCCGGCTTGCTGATGAGGATGCTGAACTATAAGGCATGTGGTAGGTGGCGAGGTTCCTCGCCGCCACCTCCAGGCTATGAGATCGGCGGATGGAGAGTTGTCGCACTGTGAATCTTGCAGTAGATGGCGGGCTTTCCTGATGCCACCTCTAGGCTATGAGCGTAGCGGAGAGATGCAGGCCCAATGGGGAGGGCCCGGCTTGCTGATGAGGATGCCGAACTGTGAGTCACGCAGTAGGTGGCGAGGTTCCTCGCCGCCATCTCCGAGTTGTGAGCTCGGTGGATGGAGAGTTGCCGCACTGTGAGTCTCACGGTAGATGGCGGGCTTACCTACTGCCACCTCCGGGCTGTGAGCGTAGCGAAGATTTCTTGACTTCAGAGGTAGGCCTGGCGATATCCTCCAGCCTCGTAGGTGGCACGGGTGTCTGCCTCACCTCTGGGGAACTGCTGGTGCCAGGTGCGGGACTGTGTAAGCTTCCCAGCTCATCTCACTGGACCTAGAGCCGGGCAGGTCTATTCCTGCACGAGCAAGAGACAAGATTGTGTCGAGAAAGAAACTTATTCATGAAAAAGGAATCTTACTTCCTTGGTGAGGTGGCAGGTCCCTTAGGGATTGTGACTTCAATGCCGCAGGCGGGGTTGAAGAGTATCTCGCTGGCTATCTCACTAGGTATTGCGGGGTAGTCCCATAGTGTGTCGGGCCGTTCACTCACTTGCCGGCTCTTGGCTTGGTCTACCTTTATGCAGAGCCCCATGTTCGGTGATCGAGCTTTGCATGGGGCCCGGTGCTGAACCCGTCGGCTCTTCTGCCCCCTGTACCTTCAGTGGTATTGGGGCACCACCGCAGCCCGGGCCTGGACCTGCTAGGTTGATGTAGGGATCTGGGCGGCCACCAACCTGTTGGCGAGGCCATTTTGTTGGCATGGAGGCGCCGCCCCTTCTTGCCGCACCAATCTGTTGCTGCCAAGATCGTCGTGGCCTGTAGCTCTAACGTGTTGGGCTCCCGCTGGATGCTTGCACCTCTCCGTTCCATGATCGGCTTCGGGGTTCGGATGCCCTGCAAGACAGAGGAAACTCATGTCAAGGATTCCGGTGGGGACACTCCGACGATCAAGTCAGTGGGATGATCGAGGGGAACAGAACCTCTGAGGCAGAGAGCTTGGGGGACTCTCCGCATCTAGAGGGTGAAAAGGAAGTCTAGTCTTACAGATAATAAAGGGAAAGGAATAGAGAACAGGGAGCGGGGGAGGTTCTCCCAGCTGAACCTCCTTGGCCCGTGGCCTTGGGTCACTTTCTTGCTTAACCCTCCCCCTTCCTCTCGCTTTGTGCTTACCTGCCTTACCTTTCTTCTCCCTTCTAGGTGTGTGGTCCGGAGACCCCCCTCTATGATCAGGGGTCTTTTTTTTCTCTCCCTTCCTCTAGAGGTCCTCTTTTTCCTTTTGTATTGACTGAGGTAGTGCCGTCGAGTCCCGAGCCAGGCGCTTCTATTTTGAGAGGGGATGTCCAGAAGTTGCAGGGCCTGTCGCTTTGGCAGGATTCCCTTCTCGGGGAAACTCCAAGCCTCGTGTCATGGGGACTGATGATCCCTAGTTACACGAGGGGAGACATGGCGGCACGTTACAGGGCCATACATCTGGTTGTGTATGCGGTGCACAGGAGCGGCAGGCGGCGGGGGGGTCAGAAGTCCCCATAGTTTGAATTTCTGTCAGTCTTCTCTTCCTTCACCACTTGGCGAGAACTTGGGTTCTCGCCTGATGGGGACGGAGTTCCACCCTGGGGTCCGACTATTGGAAGCATGAGTTTGATCCCAGTTGGAGCTGACCTTGGCAGGAGGGCTTGCTTTGGAAGCTTGAGCTCGACCCCGGCCAGGAGCTGGCCTCAATCAGAGGGCTCATCCTACGAGCTTAACCCCGGCTGGGAGCTGACATCGGCAGGAGGGCTCGTCCCATGAGCTCGATCCTGGCTGGGAGCTTACCTCGGCAGGAGGGCTCACCTTGGTGGCAGTTGGGTGCCGCCTCCAGGTGGTGCTTTCCACTTGCAGATCTGCCAACTGGAGTCCGCATGGGCTCCACGTTAGCGGATGCTGCCACATCAAAAATAATAATAGAACCACGAATTATAAAATATCATATCATGCATCCAAAATAATTTAATCATCACATATGAAAAAACACCTCATTCTAGTTTAATCAATAATCTTATTTAAAATTTTAGACTAATCATAATTATGTTTCAATCCATTACTGGCAATCTCAAATACTACATTCCTATCATGGTGAGGCTATTCTCGATGTCATGCTTCAGCTAATGACTAGCATCTCAGTATTCCATGACTGGCAATCTCAGTACCATGCTTCAATCTGTAATTGTATATTTCAATATTATGCTTCAGTTTGTGACTGGCAATCTCAATTACCACGGTCCTGCTCATGGCATAACTAGTCCAATACTTTTTTTCTTGATTATCAATTTATCGAACCTTAATATATTATTAAATCATATTCTTTTCAAGATTTCTAATTACTAATATTACAAAACAAATCATCCGAAAATATTTATGTTTGATACAACATATTATACGAAAATAGAAGTAATCATACAAGCAATCATAAATATCTATCATAAAAAATTAAAATATATATTGTATAAATAATCACATATGCCAATGCTCATTCCCAAAGATCAAAACATGCAACATAAAAATATATAGGTAAATTAGTGATTATGTCCAGAAATTATTATTTTTACTAGAGGTAGATTTAACATGCTAGATACCAATCCGTACTCGAATCCTTGATTTAGATGCTAAGAGACTCATTTGACGTCCTCTCATCCGAAAAATTATTTTCCTACAAAACTAACTTCAGTATATTATAAAATTATAAAATAAAGATTTATTCATTTTAAATCTTCTACCAACTTCCTGGGGTCTACTAAATCTCCTAAACTCCTCCCTCAAAGCCTTAATCTTGCTAGTAAGAGAGAAGAGAAGAAGATAAATAGAGGGATAAGAGAAAGAAAAGAGAAGAGCAATAAAAGAACCAAACACTCTTCCGTCCTCTTCTTTCTTCAAAGAGAGAACCCTATCCCGTCTTTATTCTTATCATGATCATGGAACTCGGGCCGGTAACTAATGGCAAAACCCAATAGTGATGGTAGTGGCTCGAGTTCTTAGCAATTCGAGCATGGCCATGTCCGGCGATGGTGGAGGCTCGGTAGAAAAAAAAAATAAGAAAGGAAGAAAAGAAAAAGCGCTTGATCACTCACCCCTTCTTCCTTAGAATCGAACATTCCCTTCCCCTCTTTCTCTTGGCAAGGCACGGGAGGCTCGTAGTAGCATCGATTGACTACTGATGATGGCAAAGGCAAGATGACCTCGATAGCAGCCCTAGCCAATGATGGCTAACAGATAAAAAATGAAGAAGAAAAGAAATAGGGAAGAGCCTGTTTAGCCCAACCAGTGATATACCGGCTTCGAATCCAAGTGACAATTATAGTAATAAGCTAGAAGGAAGAAAAAGAAGAAGGAAGAGTAAAGGATTTGCATAGATTAAAACGACGATTCCACCGAGAGCATCTAAGATTGCTCGGAAAGAAGAAGAATCTATCAATATATATATATATTTTTGGAGATTTGTCAATGAAAGGCTTAGAGAGGAGAGAGAACAGGATTTATAGATATATTCTTGGGACTCTGTCAGGCATCCTCTAAGAATCCGCTTTTTAATGGAATCGTTAGAAGAGAAGATATGCAAGTCCTCCTCAACCGGGTCAATGTAAGTGAGTTGGTCCTAGGGCTGGTGGGACCGGTAACGGTCCAAACAGACCACTTTAAAAAAACTTAGATTATTATTATTATTATTATTATTTTTCTGAAAAAAAAAGATAGGAGGATAAATTCCAGTGTAGCTATCCCGTAGATTCCCATCTAAGCATCTTGTATCGAATATTACTTGATGGAATGCCTTGTATCGAACATTATCTGGCAGGATATAAACCTGCGAGGGTAGCTACACCAGGATTCGCGCAGCTCGAATCTGAGCGCCTTGTATCGAACATTACTTGACGGATCAAATCATCCGCAAGATTATGCTTCGAACCGTCAATCTATTAATAGTGAGGTAACGTTCCTATCAACCAAGCTACCGTCTTAGTGATAGGTTATTACACTTTCAAATAGATATCGTACCAGCCAAGTTTCAGATTCCAACAAAACAATCCACTTTTAATTAAATAATAAAAAATAAATAAATTATATAAAATATTAAAATAATTTTTAGAGCACGTAGCAAAATCCCACTCTTTCCCCGAACGCGTTGACGGCGGGTGGGGGGCAAACGAACTCAACTTCTAAAACAAAATCACTACGCGGACCCGATTAAATCACCAGCAAACCCGGAAGTTAGGACTAAAAGTCTAAAACAGCCAATGACTTCGCACTAGAACATGGGTTAAGACCCCATGGGGACCTTCTAGGGTACGCGTAGTAGCGTTACGAATCCCGTTCGCTCGGGGCGGCAGCGGGTTAAAGGGGAAAGGAAGGAGATTCCGCGAATCTCCTCCACCCAACGTCTATATATTCGCTTCTCTCTTCTCTCCTTCAAATACCATCTCTCTCGCCCCTGGTCGCGGCCGTCGTCTTAGATTTTAGGAACGGACCTTAACGTCGTTGGGTTTACCGATTCCGACGAGAAGATGTCCGATTCAACCAACTCGCATGCTGCAGAGAGGTATTGTGTTTCCATTTTTGTTCTTTATTATTGAAATTTGAACGGGATCTCGGGCTTGTGTTTTTTTTTTCTATTAATTGTAATCGGCCATGCAGTCGAAATCGTTTTCTGGAATCAAGAAGACTCCGAAGTCATTTCATGAACCTTTTTGTTTTTTTGATAAATGCTTGTTTTGGACTTTTGTGGGGTTTGTTATGATTCCTGGGAAGTAATTTCGTGATCCGTTACTGAGAATTTTTAACTTTTGATATCTCGCTCGTTATTTGTTCGTAAAGGAAAAAAGATTAGATTTTTAGCTTTACGAAAAGAAAAAAAAATAGTGATGTAACTAATTTGGTTTGTAAAAGAAATGTGGTGGAAAGAAATTAAAATCATGGGACATCGTCTCATGTTAAGGAAAGGAGACATCGTCTCGGATTTTAGATATAAGATCCTCTAGAGCTTCCTTTATTAAAAATTATTTAATAAAAAAACTTACTCCTAAACTAGAATATGATCCCAATCTAAATGGAACTTTTTAGTTATGTTTCTGGACCAGAAAAACATCATCACCGTAATTAGGTTTGTTCAAGAAATTTAGTAGTGATTACACGATAAATATATCTGGAGGTATTTTTATATCGTAGGCATCTTGTTCATATGGATGAATGGAGAGATTCCTTCACAAGCCAAAGTTTCATTGCAGATATGAGGGAAGAGATTGTAAAGTGGAAATATGTGTAGTTTTTCTACACATGGATGCAAAATGGAATTGGCATATTTAGGGTTTGGAACCATCCATAGTGACACATGTGAGGAGACTGGGGATGTTGCTAAGGGTGGAAACATTTTCTCAATCCATGTTCTCGGGAGTGCTAAAAGTTGGCTTATTCTCTTGTAAAGGGGCATTTAAAGAGCTGATATATATATATATATATATATAGGGAATAGTTTTCCTTGATTACTGGTTATCCTTGTGGGTCTTCCTTCTCATTATTCCTCTCCATTATGTTTACAAGTTGGAGGGAAAAGGCAAAGATTCATGACTGACTGACCCTAAGAGAATGCAAAAACTTATAGTTCTGACTGAAGAGGCTTTTCTTGTTGTTGCTCAATTCTATGCTAATTTTCTCTAATATAACCCAAGAAAATATTCTGCACTTCTATGGTTACTTGATAGGCAAGTAGAACTTAGAAGATATCTGAGGTAATTATTGACATATAGTTATTTTAAGCAAACTTGGCAGTTCCTTGATTTGTAATTACTCTATAAAATATAGTAATGGATCTATATCATGCATGCTGTCATTGCATAGGGAAAATCTGGTCACTATGGTCCTTAAAAGTTCATCTCTTACACATTTGGATAATCCATTTAAATTTGAATAAACTTGCTAAAACAAGTTCGTATTCCTTGGAACTTTATAATGTATGCCCTGTTATAACATCCCTCCACAAGCTTCCTTGTTACAATTTGATGTACTTTAGGTGTTTTAGGCTTTTTAAATGAAGACATGTCTTGCTTTGGAAAAAATCTTTCCATGAGTTTGATTAATTGATTTTCTTTTGCTTCCATATCTGTAGAAGAGACTGTATTATTTATTTCTCCTAATAAAAGTAGGTGAGCTACTGCCTTTGTTTCCCCTTAAAGAATAAAAAAAAGATAAAGACATGTCTTCAAGAACATAGTGTATCTATTCATGTCATATAATAAAAATTCATTCTCCTTTTTTTAATTAAAATCATTTAGTTTACTGACTGCCTGGTTTATTGAACTACATGTCTAAAGATCATCCTCTAAACATGACAAAGGTGTACAGAATGTTTTCACCAGGAATGCTGTACTCCACCACAAATTGTCTCAATTTGTTGTACATAATCATATAATCAAGCTTGCTGATTACTATGGCTGTTCTGCTTAACAGTCCTGAAAAAGTACTATACTGCAAGAAAAAATGCTCCACTTGTCACTAGGTAATACTATTTTCCAGTTGCAATATTGAAGATTATTCATTTAGGGCAATGCTTCTGGAAAGCTCTAGCATTTCCTAACTAGGGAGTACTACCTATGGCTTCCTCTATTGATGAACCGACTAGCTTATTTCCCATCTTACAGAAAATATATAAGCTTTTCATAAACCTATCTTGTTGAATAGATAAACACCTTTGATGGATTCAATTGATTTGCTAACGTATATTAGAAGGTAAACTAAAGATTACTTAACAAATTTAGATGTAACATTCTCTTCTGAATGAGAGTTGATTTTGTAACCACAACATTTGCAACTCTAAATTGAACACCAAACTTTACATGTTAAGATTATATTTATTTAAATATATCATTTATCCTGTAGTGACCTTTGGGTGAATAAGAAGGAATCTTAGTTGGGTGAATATATCAACATATGAATATATCATTTATCCTGTAGTGACCGTTGGGTGAACTCTATTTTCAGGCCAATATCTTGGTTGGGTGAATAAGAAGGAAAAACTTAGAAATAGGAACATTACTGAATATCTGAGTTAAAATAATAGAGAATAGGATGCTAAAGACTCAACCGAAGTACTTTTGTGGAAAAAGGCATGTGCAACAGGATAACTGTAAGGACCAAAACTGTTGGAAGGATCAGAAATCTTGATGATGTTTGTATTGATAGCAATGTGAACAATCATTGAAGAAGGATTTGCTTTATTGACACTACAGTTATACTAGATACACACACACATACATATCATGTATTCAACTGAATTTTCTTTAAAATAAGAAAGGAAGAAAGAAAAATTTGTTGTCAATGTGGATCTCACTTCCTGAAACAGATGAAGAAAGTGGAGCCTCTTGTCAGGCGGACTACTGGCTGTGGGAAGAGCCCAAAGTTTAATGTTAAAGCCTAATTGTATTTATTTTATTTAACACTTTTTTCTAAGAGCAAATTAATAAGCTTTATTGAGGTTAAATTTGTTGATCTAGAGTTTTCACAGTATCTTTCTCATTGCTGCTTGGTATAAGCGCCAGTTGCATTAATGACAGCTATACTATTAGCATTTGAAGAACTTGATTCCTTTGAAGCAGACATTCTTTTCTACATCTTCACTAACCCCTCAACACAACACCCCCTCCGTGCCCCCCCTCCCCCCCCACCACCCCAAAAAAAAAAACTAAACAACGACCAAAAAAATAACAGAAAAACATTGAAGGAACTCCTCTCCTCTCTTTGGGTAGCATTGACTTGTGAGCTGGACTTTGTTGCAGTTCTATCTCTGGACTTGCTCCCCTTGAAGCAGTTTTGTTTGATGTTGATGGAACACTATGTGATTCAGATCCTTTGCATTACTATGCTTTCCGAAAAATGCTGCTAGAGGTATGGGTTCTTTCACATGATCCTGTCAGTTATTTAACTGTGATTTTGCTAGTCATTATTAGTCCATGTGAAATTAGTCTTTGACACAATGAATTATTGTTCACAGATTGGTTACAATAATGGTGTCCCCATAACGGAGGAGGACTTCATTGAGAAAATTGCTGGCAAGCACAATGAGGACATTGGCAAAGCTTTATTTCCTGATTGGGATCACGAGAAGGCTATGCAATTCATCGATGATAAGGAAGCTATGTTTCGGAGGTACATTTGCCAGCTGTCCATCCAAAATTACTATATTCTTCTTTCTCAGTTACATAACATCATTTTGAGGTAGAATTGTTGCAACATTGGATTTACAGGTTGGCATCTCAACAGTTGGATGCAGTGGATGGGCTCTACAAGCTACAAAAATGGATTGAGGATAAAGGCTTAAAGCGTGCTGCTGTAACTAATGCTCCAAGGCCTAATGCCGAGCTTATGATATCAGTGCTTGGACTGTCTGACTTCTTCCAGCATGTAATAGTTGGGAGTGAATGCGAGAGAGCTAAACCATTTCCTGATCCTTACCTGAAGGCTGTCAAGCTTCTCAATGCATCTGTTGAACACTCATTGGTGTTTGAGGTTGGTTTTCTTATCTAAACTGTGTTATTCAATAAATATTCTTTTTCCATATTATTTGAGTAAGGTCCCCTAATTTTTCATACTTTACCCCTTGTTTCTTAAGGATTCTGCATCAGGAATAAAAGCTGGTGTGGCAGCAGGGATGCCTGTAGTTGGAGCGATGACAAGAAATCCTGAAAAGTCACTTAGGGATGCAGGAGCCAGTTTGCTTATAAAGGATTACAACGACCCAAAGCTTTGGAATGCACTGGAAGATCTAGAGAGGGTGGAAACCACATTGAAGAAGGCTGATGTTTGAGGTGGATTTATTCTTCATTAGATGATAAATATAATATGGAATAAGGGTAAAATCATGGCAATTCAACAGGAAAATTTATTTGTATGGCAACTTTTTACAGACATATGTGCATATCTTTTTGAAATTGTAAGGCCATTTTGCAATGCTGAGGTCTTCTTGGATAACCAATGATCAAGAAATCTGCAGTGACACACTCATTTAACTTAACCAGAGGGCAGCAGATGTAAAACCACTAATTTGTTGTTCCATCAGTTATTGATCTTTTGAGAACAGTGAGAAAGAAAAACAGTAGAACCCAATCATAATCTTCATATGAATTAATGTTATAATTCTCTTTAGTGTGGATGTTTCTACTTGGATAATATGCAGTTCCGAATGAGGATGTATGGAAAACATTATTAGTGGCAAAACAGAGAAGAAATAAACGCAAATGACCTGAATTGATGGTTTGGGCATATATAAGGTAACATTCATTTATCTTTGATCTCTTTACCTAATATGGCACCTAAATAGGCAGACATTTGTGCGCTGTGCAAAAGTTGATAGAAGGCTCATGTTTCTTTGGATGAGGTTGCAGATTCTAATCCTTGTTTATAATCACTGGATGCATGCTTGCAATGTTTTGAGCTGAAAGTTTGATATTATAATATAAACCATGTTAAAAACCAACAAAATTGCTAAAAAGAACCATGTGTGGACATTATTTCAAAGTTATATATGGTTATTCAGTTGTTTGATAAAAAATTGATTATTATGCACAATAATGTGAATATCTTTAAAAGCTAGAATATGAAAGCATAAAAGATAACACCAGACCTTAACATGGACTTGATAATGATGATTTCTGTCTCATAAGATTCTAGAAAAATTTAGAGTTGGAACTCTTATTCCCCCATGTTGTTTGAATTCTTTTGCCTTTCCAAGTTAAATTTGTTAGGCATCCTGGCTTAGGGAAGCAAGGTAGTCACTCGACATTTTTGTCTTCTTCTTCTTGGAATTGGAGGCTGTGGATTTGCTTTCTGTGACTTAAAAGTAGCCCATCAAAGTAGATCTGAGAAGGAAGAAACTCTCAAAGTGTGAATGGTTCATCCAATATTGGAGCATGAATTTGTTTGAGCAGGAACAACTATTTCATGAAAATTTCCTGTTGGTGAGAAGGAACATGGTAGATTTTATATGTTTGAAAGGATATATAGAATTGCTGGAAGTATTTACTCACAGATGAGGAACTGTGTGAATCAGACCTCTTTTTTTAACTTTAGAAAGATTGAACAACAATAATTTCCTAAATGTAGTTGAAGAAATGAAGAAATTTATACCAAAATGATTCTAAATATGAATAATGAATAAAAATCTTCTCCAATCTTGTTTTGGCCAAACTGCCTGAGACCACCAAATCTGGAAGAATATGAGCAAACTGCAGGTTAGTTTCCGCTCGATCTTGGCCGAAACTGATCAATATTGTTTGAAAACCAATTGGTTTTAGATGAAACTTGAAACAAAGAAAGCAAAATTATGTTCTCTCTACCAAGGAATCTCTAAATGAGAACATACGTTGGAGAATGTAGACAGTGGGAGAATTATAAATTTTGGACTCAGTTTGGTTTGCAGGGAGATTTTTTTTTCAGAAAATTACTTCCCGGAAATTTTTTTTTGGCATATTTGGTTGACCAAAAAAATATTGCTTATTCCAGATAGCTTATGTTTGATTGAACATGCACTTTCTTAGAAAAGACTATGTAAAATATCTATTATATCTTTAATATCTATAAGACCGTACCTTTTTACTTCCAAACTTTTTATAAATAATAATATTATATATATGGTAACATAAATATAATATAAATATATAAATATATTATAACATTAGATCATAATAATTTATTATATTAATATAAAACTAATATATACATATTAATGTTATATTAATATAATGCTAATATTTTAACATAATACATTGATAGATATACATATAATATTATGTTAATATAAATATTAATATATTAATATAAGCACTATATTAACCCGAACGAAAATATTATACCAGTATAAATATATGACCTTAGCATATATCACTATTAAAATATTAAAATTTAATATTATCAAATATTATATTAATATAAATATATTAAAATATTATATGATTATGGTATATATCATTATTCATTATTTCATCATAACTATTCATCCCTTATTTGCAAAACTTAGTCCTTGATCTTCAAAGAGTACTTTTAAAAATAAAAAAACATCAACACTTTCCATTTCTTGGAAAGTTCCATGAAATATAGAAAGCATTTTTCCATGAAAAAATCTTTTTTCATTATCTCTCTTCTTAAAACTTTATCAAATAAGAAGCTTGCTTTCCACCTTCCAGGAATTGTTATTTCCTCCCTCAACTTTCTGTGAAACAAACTAGTCCTTTATGTTGCTCAGGAAGTTGACTGAGAACTAGTTTTGAGGCATGGTTTAAAAATGTTAGACAACTTTAGTGATCTTTTGTCAAAGTATCTACTATAGGGGAAAAAGAATCTAATAAAATTTACTGGAGTCTGTTGAGATTAATATAGCATATGATGTACAACTTGGCTGTTGGATTCCTTTAAGTCCGCTGTGAGTTTCTTAAATGTCCACTTTCATCCCAAGAATTGTTGTCTTGAGACACCATAAGCATATCTTTCCATTGATCCGGGATCTTGTGGTTTTCTAAGGATTGCTTGGTTAAAGCTGTTTGCATAACATTTGACTTGGTTGAATCGCGATTTCACTTTGTTCTACCTAAAATGTTAGTCATGTTATCTTTTCTTTATTCAGGATCTCCATCCATGAAGCTGCAGCTGTTGAAGAGACTTCAACGAACACTCATCCTTGTTGAGCAGTAGAGGTAGTTCTTTTTCTCTTATTTTTCTTTATTCAGGGAAGCATAAGGACCATACTGTTCAAAGCAATTTAAATGCTACATATTAGAGCATTTGTAGTTTAGGTTATTTCCATCTAGCACAATACCATGAAGTGTATTTGGTGGAGTACGCGAACATACTTGTGAAGGAAATGATCTTTACATAGAAATGAAAGAATCTGGAGTGATTAATGAAAAAAATATTGTGGAATCAAAAGTAGCTCTAGTCTATGGTCAAATGAATGAACTGCCGGACCTCGTATGAGAGTTGGTTTAACTGCCCTAACCATAGGGAAATATTTCCGAGATGTTAATGAACAAGACGTGCTTCTATTCATCGACAATATTTTTCATTTCATCCAAGCAGGATCAGAAGTATCCATCCTATTAGGAAGAATGCCTTCCACAGCAAGTTATCAACCTACCCTTGGTACAGAAATGGGTTCTTTGCAAGAAAGAATTATCTCTACCAAAGAGGGATTTATAACTTTGATCCAAGCGATTTATGTACTTGCGGACGATTTGACCGGCCTTGCTCCTGCCATGACATTTGCATATTTAGATGCTACTATCGTACTATCAAGAATATTAGCTTCTAAAGGTATTTATCCAGCAGTAGATCCGTTAGATTCGGGCATCAACTATGTTACAACCTCGAATCATTGGTGAGGAACATTATGAAATTGCGCAAAGAGTTAAGCAAGCTTTACAATGTTACAAAGAACTTCAGGACATTATAGCTATCCTTGGGTTGGACGAATTATCCGAAGAAGATCATTTAATTGTAGCAAGAGCACGAAAAATTGAGCATTTCTTATCACAACCCTTCTTCATGGCAGAAGTATTTTCTGGTTCTCCAGGAAAATATATTGGTCTTGCAAAAACAATTAGGGGGTTTCAACTGATCGTTTTCGGGGAATTAGATGGTCTTCCTGAGTAGGCCTTTAATTTGGTGGGTAACATCGATGAAGCTACCGCGAAAGCTATGAACTTAGAGGTGGAGAGCAAATTGAAGAAATGACTTTAAATCTTTGTGTACTGACTCCTAATCGAATTATTTGGGATTTAGAAGTGAAAGAAATCATTTTATCTACTAATAGTGGCCAAATTGGCGTATTATCAAACCACGCCCCTATTACCATGGCTATAGATATAGGTCTTTTAAGAATACGCCTCAACGATCAATGGTTAACGGTGGCTCTTATGGGTGGTTTCATTAGAATAGGTAATAATGAGATCACCATTTTAGGAAATGATGCGGAGATGAGTACTGACATTGATCCATAAGAAGCTCAGCAAGATCTTGAAATAGTTGAAGCTAACTTGAATAGAGCTGAGTATAAGAGGCAAGCAATTGAAGCAAATCTAGCTCTCAGATGAGCTAGGACACCAGTAGAGGCTATAAATGCTATTTCCTCCTAGTCAAGTCAATACATCAAAATAATCAAAAGAAGTTCATTAGAACTGTATTATTATACACCACATTTGGATTCTGCCGATTGAACAAATCAATTCTAATATGATATAACGGAAAAAAAGAAATGGATAAAAAAACTTATTAGATATCACTCAATTGACTTCGGTATCTAATAAGTTCTACCTACTATTGGATTTGAACCAATGACTCCTGCCATATGAAAGCAATACTCTAACCATTAAGTTAAGTAGGTTATTTATCACCAAAAAAGGGACCCATCACTTATAGGATTATAAGTGGAATATCATTTCTAAGCAATACCAATCTATTAACAGTAGATAGATCAGAGAGCTATCATGTGGGATTATGGAATATCCATCTTGACAAGAAATTATCCATATGTTAATGTATCTATGACAAAGGCCATAGCTCAGTTAGGTAAAGCACCTCATTTACACGTGCACTAATGCTTTTCAAGGGAGCCCATTATGCAATAAACATAATTGATCTTATTCACAAATTGATGTCTTACTCCATGGATTCGAGGGAACAAGAGAACAATAGCCTGACAAATATTGGGTTCGGCCTGATTCAGGTACGAATTCAAGTGCCAAATCAAATAGAACCCACCATTGATTTGATAGTTGATAAGGTAAATACCCAGTCTATTCAATGCTAGGCATAATGAGTATAATGGCCTCAAAATAACCTTTTTTTTCATCCTTTGAACTTTAAGGTGTATGAAATCTCATATTCGACTCTTGTAGCGTAGCGATAAAGACTCCATCTAACTTAGTTTGATTTAGGCCGAAGGCAGACCTAAGTCAAGGTAACCCTTTTTTGAAACACTTTGGTATTGCTTCTAGATCAGAATACAAATGCTGAATCAGAACACATGGAACCATCTCATTATTTTCCTATAAAGAAAAATATGGAGGACTAACTAATCTTTACATCAGTTTATGAAAGAGCCCAATGTAACAAAATGCATGTTGGGTCTTTGAAACAGTTCGAATCATTTCGATAATAATCAGTTTGATCTGTTTTACTAAGAAGGTTTACGGTTCGAGTCTGTATAGCCCTAATATATTCTATTTTAGTTTACTATAGTTTTCATTTCCTCATTAGTACTTGTTTATAGATTGGCTAGTTGGTTGGTCCAAAAGTATTACCGCATGTTCATATAAATACATAGGGATAAAAAAATAAAAATAATAAAAAACAATAATTCATTCAAATATATCTAATCAATATTTATAAAATCTCAGATAAAATACTCATCTTCCTCCATTAATATTTGTGGATGGATTACATATGACCTTTTTCCTCTTTTCCTGTCAATGATTAAAGAGTTAGTGTTGACTCCTATATTGATTTTGATGATTAACAAAATACTTAAGTATATTTGAGTACTAACCAGTTGTTGAAGTATGTTTCATCAGAAAAGGTACTCATCAGGTTAGTAAATTGGATTACTTGTCAAACAGTTGGAGAAGCCCTCTTTATGGATGAAACATTCAAGATTAATGGACTTAAGTATATAAGGATGGCTTGAAAGGACCTAAGAGTCAAGTTTAAAAAAGATTCGGCAGAGTTTCGGTTGAATTTCAAAAAGTTTCAGCAAGTGTCGACTCATGAAAGTGAAGTGTCGACTCATGAAAGTGAAGTGTCGACTCAAGCCGATACATAGAAGAAGTTTCAGATGGTACGCTTGAAGTATCGACTCATACAGATGAAGTATCGACTCATGTGTCGACTCATGGATCAACTCAAAGCTTGAGACAAAATTTATACAGAACATGCTGAATTTCAAGACTTTCCTCAAGTGTCGACTCATGGAAGCCAAGTATCGACTCAAATGTCAACTCACCAGATGAAGTGTCGACTCACCTGAGATTTTCAGAGAGCTTCAAAAAACATCTTTTGAACTGTGTCGATTGATGGAAGTCAAGTGTCGACTCATGACCTGAAGTGTCGACACTTGAAGTTCTGATGAACAGTAATGGCTAGTTTTTTTCAAACGCAGACCTTATCCTTTTTGCCCTTCAACAGCTAGTTCACCTCTCCAACGGTCATAAACTACCATTTGGGGCTTGAAAATGTATTTAAGGTGATCTTAATTAAAGAGGGACAAGAGGAATGAATTTACATTGAATATTCATCAAGAGTTCATCTACTTTCAAGTTAAGTTAAGCCTTCAAGTTTTCAAAGCATTCAAGAGTATTCAAGTTCAACCATTCAAGCTGCATTCAAGGCTTCAATAACTTGAGGACAAGTATCTATAACAACTCTAAAAGAGTTTCAAAGAGATACTTCTTTTATTGAAAGCTTTTTATATTCTTAACGATATTATTGAATCCTTTCTTTTGTTTCTAGTTTTAAAGAGATTGGAACTAGAAGTGGAGGTTTGTTGGTGAGCCTTTGTGTTAAAACCAATGAAGGTTTTTGGTTAGCCTAAGTCACAAAATCAAGAAGGTTGTTGGTGAGCCTAAGTTACAAAACCAACTAGGTTTTTGGTTATCCTGTAAAATCAAAGGGGTTTTGACTTGTGTTCTCGATGAAAACAAGTTGGGTTTTGATTAGTGAGCCCAAAAAACTAATCAGCTGTAATTAAGAAAGATTATAGTGGAAATTCCAAGTGGACCTTAGGGAGTGGACGTAGGTGCTTTGGTGTGCACTGAACCACTATAAAATTTTGTATGTTTGTATTGCTTGCTCTTTCTTATTTGTCTTTACTTACCTTGCATTTGCCTTTTAATTCCGCTGCACACTCTTGAGCATTCACAAATACTAGCAATACATAAGGACTTTAATTATTTTTGAATTGGAACTCATTTGCTATTAGATTTTTTAGAAATCCAATTCACCCCCCCTCTTGGATTGTTTACTGGGTAACAAGTAGTATCAGAGCCACGTTCTCAATGTATAGGTCTAATTACCTTGAGTAAAGATTTATGGTAGCCCCACTTGGTACTAATGTAGTTCAGGGACAAGCCTTAAATAGACCTCCTTATTTTAATGGCACCAATTATATATATTGGAAAACACGAATGAGAATTTATATGCATTCTATAGATTATAATTTATTGAAAGTAGTGGATAAAGGTCCTCATATTTTGTCGGTTATTATTAATGGTATTTCTAACCCAAAACTTGAAGATGATTGGGATGAAAATGATATTAAACAATCTGAGATCAATGCTAAGGCAATGATTCTCCTCCACTGTGCATTGGATCCTAGTGAATTCAACAGGATTTCCATATGCACCTCAGCCAAAGAAATATGGAACACACTTGAGGTTACTCATGAGGGTACCAATCAAGTAAAAAATATTAAAGTTAATATGCTTGTATATATTTATGAAATGTTTCGAATGAAACCTAATGTATCAATTACTGACATGTACACTAGATTTACGAATATTGTTAATGGCATGAGAAGTCTTGCTAACACTATGTCTAATACCAATCTTGTAAATAAAATTCTCAGGTCTCTATCAACATCTTAGGATCCTAAGGTATCTGCTATCCAAGAAGCCAAAGATATTAAGAAACTTTCATTGGAGTAGCTAGTAGGTTCACTCATGACTTATGAGCTGAACTTGAAGCAAAAAGCAATGGATATTGATAAGAAGAAGAAAACTACAGCCTTCAAGTCCATAACACAAGAAGAGTCCTCAAATGAGGAATCAGAAGAAGAAGAGAATGAGGATGAAGAAGCACTCATAGCAAGGAAATTTAGAAGATTTATGAAGAAAAAGAAATTTTCCTACAAAAAGAAGGCTCAACCAAGCAAGAAAAGGGAAAAGAGAAAGAAAAAGAAAAGGAGAAGGAGAAGGAGCTACCAATATGCTTTGAGTGCAAGAAGCCTGGACATTACAAATATGATTGTCCTCTCTTAAAGAAGTTCAAGAGAAGATTTAGAAAGAAGGCAATGATGTCAACATGGAGTGACAATGAGGACTCCAGCTCAGAAGAAGAACAAACTGAAGTTGTCAATCTTTGCTTCATGGCATAAGAAGAAGAAGAGGTGTGTCTTGCAACCAAAGAAAAGAAAAGATTGTAGTATCTCGACAGTGGTTGTTCAAGACACATGACAGGAGATGTGAAGCAATTCGCTTCTCTTGAATCACTGAATGGAGGGAATATAACTTTCGGAGATAATAGCAAAGAAAAAATCATTGGTATTGGCAAAGTTTATATCTCTCCTTCTACTTGTATAGATAATGTTTTATTAGTTGAATGTTTGAAACATAATTTGCTTAGCATTAGTCAGTTTTGCAATAAAGATTTTAAAGTTATTTTGGAATCATCTCTTTACATGATAGCTAGTCTTAATGATAATGGAGTGAAATTCATTGAAAATAGGCATGGCAACATCTATCTTGTCGATCTTGATAATTTACTCTTACATGATGGTGAATACCTAGTTGCAATGAATTCTACATCTAATGAAACTAGTTGACTTTGGCATCGTAGGTTAGGGCACGCAAGCATGCATCTTCTTTCAAAATTATGCAAAAAGGATTTAGTAAGAGATTTGCCAAAAAATAGTTTTGAAAAAGATAAAATATGTGAAGCATGCCAATTTGGAAAACAATCTAAAACATCTTTCAAACCAAAAGATTTTGTTTCAACTTCTAGACCATTAGAGCTACTCCATATGAATTTTTTTAGACCAACTAGGATAACTAGCATATGAGGCAAGAGATATGGATTAGTTATAGTGGATGATTTCTCTAGGTTCACATGGTTTTGTTTTTATCACATAAAGATGAATTGTTTTCAGCTTTTATGAAGTTTTATCAAAAAGTTTCAAATGAAAAAGGCACTTCAGTTATTTATATTCGAAGTGATCATGGCACGGAATTTGAAAACCAGGATTTTGAAAACTTTTACAATGAAAAGAGAATTGATCATAATTTTTCTGCACCTAGGACACCTCAACAAAATGGGATGGTAGAAAGAAAGAATAGGACCTTAAAAGAAATGGCATGCATAATGCTTTCTGAAAATAATTTATCCAGGAATTTTTGGGCTGAAGCAATCAATACCGCTTGTTACATCTTTAACCATGATTTAATATGACCTATTTTTAAAAAAAATATCTTATGAGCTTTGGAAAGAAAGAAAACCCACTTTTAAGTATTTTCGAGTGTATGGTTGTCATTGCTTTATCCGAAATAATGGCAAAAATAATCTAGAAAAATTTAATGCCAAATCAGATGAAGGTATCTTCTTAGGATATTCTACATCTAGCAAGGCATATAGAGTATTTAATAAAAAAACTTTATTAGTTGAAGAATCAGTGCATGTTATATTTGAAGAATTTACTAACAAATTCTCGAGAAAAGAGGATATTTTTGATGAATGTGTAGGTATTAAAGGATTAAAGAAGCTAACTTTGGATGATCCCCCATCCAAGGAAGATGAAGAAGATCAAAACAAGAAGAATAAAGAAGAAGCTATAAAATCCATACCAAAGCATCAAGATCTACCAAAAGAGTGGAGGTATGCTTATAGACATCCTAAGGAGTTAATCCTAGGTGATCCATCATGAGGGGTAAGAACTAGAGTATCAATTAGAAATGAATGTGATTACATAGCTTTTGTTTCTTAAATTGAACCTAAATATATTGAAGAAGCAGAAAAAGATCCTAATTGGATAATTGCTATGCAAGAATAACTAAATCAATTTGAATGAAACAAAGTTTGGACTCTAATAGAAAGACCATATAATGTTTCAATTATTGGCATAAAATGGATATGTAAGAATAAATTAGATAAAAATGGTGTTGTAACTAGAAACAAGGCTAGGCTGGTAGCTAAAGGTTATAATCAAGAAGGTATTGATTTTGATGAAATATTTGCTCCAATAGCTAGACTTGAAGCAATTAGATTACTTTTAGTATTTGTATATTTTATGAATTTCAAACTATTTTAAATGGATGTTAAAAGTACTTTTTTATGGTTATATTGGTGAAGAAGTGTTTGTTGAACAACCACCTGGATTTGAAAATTATGCACATCTTGAACATGTTTTCAAACTTCACAAAGCACTTTATGGTTTAAAACAAGCACCTTGAGCATGGTATGAAAGACTCAGTAAATTTTTGATTGAAATGATTTCTCTAGAGACCATGTTGATACTACCTTATTTTTGAACAGGAAAGAGATGATCTATTAGTAGTACAAATCTATGTTGATGATATCATTTTCGGTGCTACTAATGAGTCTCTTTGTTAGGAGTTTGCCAAGCTTATGCAAGGAGAGTTTGAGATGAGTATGATGGGTGAATTAAATTTCTTCCTCTGTTTCCAAATCAAGCAAACCAAAGAAGGAATCTTCATCAATCAAGCTAAGTATACAAGAGAAATCTTAAAGAAGTTTGAGATGGAGACAACCAAGCAAATTGGTACACTTATAAGCCCTTATTGTAAACTTGATAAAGATGAATGTGGTAAAAGTGTTGATCAAAAATTGTACAGGGATATCATTGGGTCACTACTATATTTGACTGCTAGTAGACCAGATATTATGTTTAGCATTTGCATGTGTGCTAGATATCAGTCTGATCCTAAGAATCTCATTTATTGACTGTTAAGCGCATTCTTAGATATTTATCTGGTACTATTGATATTGGACTGTGGTATTCTAGAGACTCATCTATTGAATTGATTGGTTATTCAGATGCTGACTTTGCTGGATGTAAATTAGATAGAAAAAGTATAAGTGAAACTTGCCAATTTCTTAGAGTTAACTTAATCTCATGATTTAGCAAGAAACAAACTTCAGTTGTACTATCTATAGCTGAAGCTAAATATATTACAGCTGGAAGTTGTTGTGCTCGAATCTTATGGATTAAGCAATAACTTGAAGATTTTGGAATCAAATTAACTAAGACACCTATAAGATGTGATAACACTAGTGCTATAAATTTAATCAAAAATCTTGTTCAGCACTCTAAAAGTAAATACATTGAAATTAGACATCATTTTATTAGAGATCATGTTGAAAATAATGATGTTGTGCTATAATTTGTGTGCACTGAAATGCAATTGGCTGACATTTTGACCAAACCACTTCAAGAGGATCGATTCTGTATGATTAGAAGAGAGTTAGAGATCATCAACCCTTTTGACTAAATTTCTATCTCTTTATAATCTTTAAAATTCTCCTTGAAATTTATTGATCAAATTGCTTGAAGATCATATTTACACTCTTACAAACCTTTGAAATCATGTTCTAATTTGTTCAATGATCTTTTCCTCATTTTTCTCAAATTTTAAGTCGAAGTGTCGATATCTGCAAGTGTCGACATTTGACCCACAGTCGCGAGTCAACACTTGACCGGCAGCAAACCGAGATAAAATAGGGAAAACAAAGTGTTTTCTCAAACTTCTTCTTCCAATCTAAGCCGGCTCACCCTACAATAGTAATCCAGTACTCCATTCCCTCCAATCTAAGTTTTAACTGCTCGATTCTTCGTTTGAAATAATTTCTTTTGGTTCTCTTATTGTTCCTCATCCGCTCTCACCGTTTCTTTTTAAGAAAAACACTTAATTTCTTCTCTCATTCTCTCTTTACCTTGTTTCCTTGGAATGGGTCCTAGAAAGCAAGTAGTCCGAAGACCTCGACCATTTGTTCAGGAGGCAGACCAACGAATGAAGACTAGACATGAAGATCGAGCAGCAGTTGAGCCCGAGGACCAGCCTAATATTCGTATCAGATCACTATTTCCCATAGCGGATAGGATGAGCTCAAAGATTATTGTTGGTGGTCATCGAGTGGATTTTGTTTTCCTAGACCAGCAGTACTTTCAGATTAATCAGTGATTGAGAGATGCTGGTCTAGCATACTTTTGCATGCTATTCGAGAGATTCTATCATGGCATGATGCGAGAATTCTATGGATCACTAGCCAGAGGTACTGATGGATGGGTAGCACAGGTACTGGGAGAGAGGTTCCACTGTCTGCTGAGATTCTGAGCCAGGCATGGGAGATATCTATGAGAGGTTCAGTGGTGGATGCCCTAATGGATAGGATCAGTGGACTCTAGTGTATCTTCGAGTCAGACGATCTTCTAGAGGGAGCCACTGCGGTTTCATCGAGACTCGATCGAGATGAGGCTACTGCATCACATCGTTTCCTGGATCTTAATATCGAAGACCGGACGATTCGACTTTATTACAGAGCGAGAGCTATTAGTCATGGTGTCACTGATTTAGCACACTCCGGTATGCCTTCCCGTCCTTATGGTTCATTAGATGACAGAGGCATCGACCAGCCAGAGGCTTTGCCTGCCCTATGGTATGGGATTGATTATATTATTCAGGGCATACGAGTAGTCATAGATGGAGAGCCATACAGGCAGCTTCTACACACATACATCTACGATGAGAGATCCCTTCATTGGATAGGATATCATCTGGTCAGAGGTCAGTGGAGATGATGCATATCAGGTTAGACCACTATGCAAATGATGAGGCTGCAGAGGAGGAGCATATTTTTAGAGATGAGGCTGGCCCTCTGAGGTACATAGAGATTCCAGAGGTATAGCCCGAGCCTTCTACATAGTCTGAGCCTGCAACTCAGCCTGAGCCAGCTGCTCCACCACACTCAGAGATGCTAGCCACTGGAGATTCTATAGAGGACAGGATCACCCATTTGGAGTAAGATACCATGATCATCAGACAACGAGTTGAACGGATACATCTGGAGATAAGAGCGAGCTACCAGGGCTTGAGAGATGGTATATTTGCTATTTTAGCTACATTGGAGAGACCTTCATCGAGCAGAGTACCTCCCTCTACTCATTTAGATTCACCTCCAGCATCAGCAGCACCCCCGCACCAGAGACAGGAGATGATCAGATCGACTCCACAGATTTTGATGTTGCAGACTTCATGGTGGAGCCAGAGGTGGATATAGCTGCTGATGTGTCTGGGACACCCATTCCTGATCCTTCCCGATTTTCCTTCCAGACTCCTATTTTATCTGGCTCTTCCACCATTCCTGACCCTTTTGTCACTTCCATTCCCCCTTCTACTCCTGTCATTCAATCTATTGATACACCTGTGATTTACTCTACTTCTCTACACACATCCTCCCTGATCCGGGAACTAGGCTTTTACACTCCTGGTTTTCATTATCTTGATTCAGGTCCTATCTTTGATCATACCCCCTTTTCCATTGATACTATAGCTGCTCCAGTCAGTGCTGCTCTGCTACTGATATAGCCACTTCCTCTTCAGCACCAACCAGAGGTAGAGCATATGTCAGACGCAGAGGCTGAGGCCGTCGCGATGTATCGAGACCTACCCAGACTAGACTCTATGATCTCCGACCGATGTGGCTGCAATCCCGACCTTCTAGAAATACTGGACCGATTGAGATTGGATCCTCCTCTAATGAGGAGAGTACTCCTTAGGGTGGTCTTTATGTTAGCTAGTTTACATTTCAGCACTTTTTGTTTGTATCAGTGTTTGTTTGTTTATTTGTCTGTTTATATCAAAATTAATGTATCAAATTTTGAAATATATATCTATATATTAACTCTTTCAGACTCTAATGGTATCATTAACTCTTCAACTTTCTTACTTAAATTCTATGAAATTTGTCTTGTTTTCCTTCCCACATTTTTTAATGATGACAAAAAGGGAGAGAAATAAGATAATGATGGTAGAAATAAGATAATAGTATAATTATACTAAAATGTTAATTATACTAAAATGTTTTATGCTAAAATGGTATTATCTAAAATGGTTTTACAGAAACATAAATTGGGAGTGAAAAAGAAATCTTTCTTTTAAAGCTGCAATTTCTTGAAATCTCTTTAAAAATCATTTTTTCTCGGATCACTTTTTGAGGGGGAGTATTTATATCCTTCAACATCTTGTTCTGACACTTTTGCTTTATTGTCATATCTTAACACTTTTTATGATCTGATACTATCTTCCTTTTTGGCACATATTTCAAGTATAGAAGATTTTCTTGTTGTTATCATTCAGATGTTTTCCATGCTGAAATTCTTATCTTTAAAATATGCTTTAGCTCTGATACACATTTGAGTATCATGATACATGTAATATTAGCTCTGATATCTTTTTATTTATAGCTTTAATACAATGCAAATGAGTCTTAGTTCTCAATGGTCTATTTTAAACTCTAGCTTCTGTTTATCATTTGCTCTGATACTTATTGCACAAGACTTTATACCTATTGAAAAAAATTTTAAGCTTTTTATATATTTATACTTAAAGGTTTTATCATCATCAAAAAGGAGGAGATTGTTGACTCCTGTATTGATTTTGATGATTAATACAATACTTAAGTATATTTGAGTACTAACCTGTTGTTGAAGTATGTTTCATTAGAAAAGGTACACATCAGGTTAGTAAATTGGATTGCTTGTCAAATAGTTGGAGAAGCCCTCTTTATGGATGAAACATTTAAGATTAATAGACATAAGTATATAAGGATGGCTTGAAAGGACTTAAGAGTCAAGTTTAAAGAAGATACATCAGAGTTTCGGTTTAATTTCAAAAAGTTTGAGCAAGTGTTGACTCAAAGTATCGATTCACAGTGCAAGTGTCGACTCATGAAAGTAAAGTGTTGACTCAAGCCGATACATAGAAGAAGTTTCAGATGGCACGCTTGAAGTATCGACTCACATAGATGAAGTGTCGACTCATGGATCGACTCAAAGCCTGTGACAAAATTTATACAGAATATGCTGAATTTCAAGACTTCCCTCAAGTGTCGACTCATGGAAGCCAAGTGTCGACTCATTAGATGAAGTGTCGACTTACATGAGATTTCCAGAGAGCTTTAAAAAATATCTTTTGAACCAAGTGTCGACTCATGGAAGCCAAGTATCGACTCATGACCTGAAGTGTCGACACTTGAAGTTCTGATGAACAGTAACGGCTAGTTTTTTTCAAATACAGAACTTGTCCTTTTTACCCTTCAACGGTTAGTTCACCTCTCCAACGGTCATAAACTGACATTTGGAGTTTGAAAAGATATTTAAGGTGATCTTAATTGAAGTGGGACAAGAGGAATGAGTTTACATTGAATATTCATCAAGAGTTCATCTACTTTCAAGTCAAGTTAAGCCTTCAAGCTTTCAAAGCATTCAAGAGCATTTAAGTTCAATCATTCAAGCTGCATTCAAGGTTTCAACAACTTGAGGACAAGTATCTATAACAACTCTAAAAGAGCTTCAAAGAGATACTTGCTTTTATTGAAAGCTTTTTGTACTCTTAACAATATTATGAATCCTTTCTTTTGTTTCTAGTTTCAAAGAGATTGAAACTAGAAGTGGAGGTTTGTTGGTGAGCCTTTGTATTAAAATCAATGAAGGTTTTTGGTTAGCCTAAGTTACAAAATCAAGGAGGTTGTTGGTGAGCATAAGTTACAAAACCAACTAGGTTTTTGGTTATCCTGTAAAATCAAAGGGATTTTGACTTGTGTTCCTGATAAAACAAGTTGAATTTTGATTAGTGAGCCTGGAAAACTTATCGACTATAATCAAGAAAGATTATAGTGAAAATTCCAAGTAGATCTTGGGGAGTGGACGTAGGTGCTTTGGGATGCATCGAACCACTATAAATTTTATGTGTTTATGTTGCTTGCTCTTTCTTATTTGTCTTTACTTACCTTGCATTTGTCTTTTAATTCCGCTGCACACTCTTGAGCACTCACAAACACTAACAATACACAAGGACTTTAATTATTTTTGAATTGGAACTCATTTGCTATTAGATTTTTTAGAAATCCAATTCATCCCCTCTCTTGGGTTGCTTACTGGGCAACAGTTAGTGATATATTTTTGCGTTGGTATGTTGAATCCGGTCAATTTATGAAGTGAGAATCATGACATGATTCTGTCTAAAAACTTCAATAGTCACATAGATCTAGGACCTATTCTTTTCTTGTATTTGTTTTGTGTATGGAGTCGCTTGACTAATCGCTTTTTGACAGAACAACAATCCCAATTGATTGATTCAGAGATGATGTAGAGATAATGAATTGGTCCTAAATGTATCAATTTCCTTCTTCTATATTCTATGAGTTGAGTTGTTTTTGGGATTTGGTCCATCAAATCATTCGATAATGTCTAATTCTTTTTATTAGACGTATCTTTCTTATGTAGATTAGATAATTTATGATTCTATCTATTATACCACTTTGTGGTATCTTTCATTGTGCAATGTGGGTTTGCTGTAAAATAAACCTTTTTCTTGTAGTGAAATCCAACCCATCAAGTGGTCTTACTATTACTAAGTGTTATTGCCGTAACAAAACAAACAAGTATTTTAGCCAAAGCATGATTTTTCTTTAGTACTCGAGATTGGTATGAAATGGATGACTCTTTTTTTTCATTATCTCATTATATATATATATGTAATGAAACTGATGTGGCATGAGATGAATGATTTCTAATTTAGTAGATGATTTCATCTCATCCCACATCAGAAACATAGGATTAATTCGCATTATTAATTTAGTAGTATTATCAATTAGTATTAGAATATGTGCTAGTATAATATTTAATTAATATTTTAGTTTAGTAATTAGTAATCAATTACTATGTAATTACTTTACTTTTTACTTTTTTACTTTTTTATATTACTATACTTTTTTAATTTTTTTATAGAATATTTTTATACTCTATTTTATAGAGTATAGATATAAAGTATAGAGAAACCGAGATAAAGTGATAGAATTTAGTTTGTGTAAGAAAACCCTATGTCTATACCATATTGAAATAGAATCAAAATAAAAAAAATATAAGTGGAATTCCGTTAAATAAATCTTTAAACAAGACATGCCTCATGGCAAACAAACTCTAAATTATGCTGTTTGATTTAATCAAAATCAATTCTTGTTTCACCTAATAAGTTCTGGATGAATTGACAATTCCAATTTGAATCGAATATTTTAGCATATTCCACATATATTTATATTCCATAATAATAATTAATAGGAGTACATTTATGTTTCTGCTTCATGAATATGATATTTTCTAGGCTAGAGTAGTGATAAATGATGATAGAACCAGAAGAAGTATGCGTAAAAGTATTTGTCCCAAGGAATAATCTTAGAATCTCGTCTGTTTTCTGGATTTGGAAAAGTGTTGATTTTCAAGAATGCAAATCTTATGATATGTTTGGAATCTCTTATGATAATCATCCATGCCTTAAACGTATCTTGATGCCTGAAAGTTGGATAGGTTGGATGGAAATGGGTATACGTAAATCCTATTATGTGAAATAGGCATAAATTCATCCATGAAAGGGCATAAAGAATAGGTAGAAATCTAATCTATATGCAAAGAAAATAAAGAGCAATGGTCAATAAAATCAAAATAATGAATCATAAATCAAGTTCGGGTTCGAATTCCATAAATAATCTAATACCGATGGTATTTTCTATAATGATAGAGAAATGAAACATACTTACTATCTCATCTACTTGACATTTTGAAAAAAGAATTGGTTGAACTTGAAAATGGACTTATTGAATGAGTAAACGATTAATCAGATTCGGTTAGGTGGTACCAACTAAATCGAGTACTAACTCCCATTTATTTTTTTTCTTATTGAATTAACCGATTAACTTGATATCGGACATTTATTTTCGATTTGACATGGCACTATTCCAAAAAAAAATTGATATATTTCACTTTATTATTATTATGAGAATCAATCCTACTCTTATTCCTATGGTTTTCACACTTGAAGAAAAAACCTAGGGTGTATCACTCAAATTATTGGCCCAGTACTGAACATCATTTTTCTCCTGGGCAAGATGCCTAATATTTATAACACTTTGGTAGTTAAGGGTCGAAATACTGTCAGTTAGCAAATTAATGTGACTTGTGAGGTATAACAATTATTAGAAAATAATCGAGTCAGAGCTGTAGCTATGAGTGCTACAGATGGGCTGATGAGAGGAATGGAAGTGATTGACACGGGAGCTTCTCTAAGTGTTCCGGTCGGAGGAGCTACTCTCGGATGAATTTTCAATATTTTTGGAAAACCTGTTGATAATTTAGGTCCTATAAATACTCGCACAACATCTTCTATTCATAAATCTGCACCTGCCTTTATATAATTAGATACGAAATTATCAATCTTTGAAACAGGGATTAAAGTGGTGGATTTTTTAGCTCCTTATCACCATGGAGGAAAAATTAGACTATTTGGGGGAGCTAGAGTGGGTAAAACAATACTTATCATGGAATTGATCAATAACATTGCCAAAGCTCATGGAGGCAGACGTACACTAAGAACTACCTGCTAATATGCTACATTGGCCTATTTCTTGTGCATACCAAGGAGCCATTCTCTTGACTCGTATTGATGAGTATTTTACTCAATGAGAAATTGAACAAAAAGTTGCCGAATTGGAAGTTTTTTTCTAGGTCTTTATCCTTGCTAAGCATTAAATATTGACAATCGAGTGACGGAGCTTAAAGTATTTTTGAGGCTACTTACATTGTATTCTGCTTGGTGAAACCCCTTTGTAGTGTTCTCAGAGGTAGGAGTAATGATTTTTCAATGTGAAGCTTACCAATTTAATACACCTAGCTTCATTTGGAATCTACTGATCTGGTTATCAAATTAATAGGTCCACTTTCCTCTTACCTTCAGGTTTCACCTTCTAAGTAGCCTGATGATAGTTGAACTTTTTTTGTGGGTTCTGAATAGTCTGTCTGCTACACAGAGAAATGCTATTTGGATATTAGGAACATATCTGCTCTTTTTGCACTCATTCTAAAAAGCAGCCTCCAATTTTCCAGGTTTAATCATCATTGTGCACTGTTTTATTCATCCTCCTCAAATTTGGAACATTTTGACATTAATTTCATATGCTGGAAGTGTACATCAGGTGCTTGCTGGTGCCAACCTATTAGTGAACTGTTTCATTCCGGCAAAAAAAAGAGGTTTCTTTTCATATCTTATTATACTAATTTGTATCATAACGTAGCTCCTGCTATTTTTTGAAAACTGTCTACCAAAAAAAAAGTTCAAGTATATCATGATCCTATAAAAGATCATCCACTTCACACCTTGATCTATTTCTACTCGTAATGTTGGCATCCACTGCATTACTTATGTTTACTTTGCTTGCATAACATGCATAATTTATGATCACAAGTTCTTTCTATTACAAAGACTTTTATAGTTTTTTCTGCTTTTGCTAAGTTTTTTTTTAAATTTTTGAGGGTGCTGATCTTTAAAGCTATACGTAGGTCGAAGTATTTTCAAAAGTATGAGATATATTATAACATCGGATGGCACAAATTGTGAGATATTGGAGGAAAATAAAAAGCTTCAAACATATATTAGTAATAAAATTTTCTATTTCAATTTTTTTAATAATTAAAGTTAGTCTATTAGAAGGTAAGAAGCTTGGATAGCAAAGGATAAAAGTTTCTGAGCAAATAAAGAATTTAGTTACATGTTCAAGTGGGATAACACCTGAATTCTTCTTCTGCAAGATTCAATTTATATTTCCTTTTTATTATATTATATTATATCTTCTTTAATTCAATTCTTTGTCTTCTTGATCGCAGTCTACGTTTTGGCCTAGTTTTCTTTATGAAGATAGTGGGCTGAATAGAGAACTAAAATAAATGTAAGATCTTGAAAAAAAAAAAAAAAAAAATAACATAAGTTTTAGATTTTGGTTTTTTTTTTCCTTCTAAGTTTAATCTACCAATCATAATATTTTTTGGTTAATGCATTGATTCAATTGCTTCCCAATAACCTCCTTTTATTTTATAAATAATAAATCTTTTGATCTTTTTGTTCATTCGCTAAATCTTTTTCAGTTCTAACCCAGCTCGGTTTTGTCTGAAATTTTAATGGAAGAAGAAGTGGTTCAATACGCGCTATTTTTAGGAATCCAACAAAATCATGATGGCTGCTCAATGATTGGTGAGAATTTTCTTGATTTGGGCTAACATTAATTGATATTTTTCTTTTATTAAAATCCGGGTTGATTTTATGATCCATGTTGATAGACGTAGGTTGAGCCCATTATTATGTATCATTGATTGGGCTAGGAGCACCTTATATGATTTGGTATAGTTGAGGCGACACAGTGTAGGCCTTAGCCCAACTTGACTCGTGATGGGAGGGTCAGTTAGGGTATTTTTATTTTATTGGCTAGGTCCCCTCTCCGTTTTCTCTCTTTATATATCATGTATACGGTGATTTTGTGGTACAGTAATTTTTCCCATCGAGAGCCTCCTTTCTGAGGAAGACCGGAAGACCAGAGAGAAGGACTCTGCCTGCGGTATTCGTGTGAGCATCGAGATCAAGGATCCGGATCAGAAGATCATGGCGAATACAGATAAGTAATTATTTTTCAGATCTAATATATCATTCTAATTTTCTGATCGATTCTAGGGATTTAGGAATTGTTTTTCCTACATTTGGTATCAGAGCCCTGATATCTAAAATATTAGAAATATTAGATCTATTAAAATAAATTTTTTCCACCGATCTTTATAGATCTATGCTTGTACGGAGATCCATGCTACGGGGTACCGGCAGCATCGAGATATGCTACCGTCACCGAAGATGAAGGAGAAATCGGCAAGATCACCGGTGGTCTCCGTTATTCCTTTTGACACCCCTCATAAAAAAAAGGAGAAAGGTGTTTGAGGCTATTCGCTTGAGGGCGGCTACAGTGCGATCGGACATCCCTGAGATGTCACCGCCGGCCTCGTTTCTGGCCCTTTTTCAGTGATCGGAACCCTCCTCTTCTCTGTCCGGCAGCCACGACCGGTGAACGTTGTCACACCGGTGGCCGATCGGAACAAAAAAAAAGGGGTTTGCTAACGGTGACGACTGTGTGGGCCATGATCGGCCATGCCTGGGCCGTCACCGCCGGGTGTGTTCCGGCCGGTCTCCTGGACCGGACCCCTTCCCCCTTCCCCCCTCTTCTCGGCGGCGGCGACCGGTGGATCACCGGTGGTGCAACCTATCAAAAAAAAAGGACAAAGAGGTATTTACCCCGTCTTCTAGCTGTGGACTTGTTCCAGATCTTCGGGGTCTTCATCGGAATCGGTGATCGAAAGTTCTCGACCGGCCCGGGCGGTGGTCTCGCTGGTGGATGCGCCGGCGAGTGAGGGATCAAGGGTCGTTGTTGGTGGTTTAGGACCAAGCTCTTTTTTTTTTTGGGTGATCGTGGGGAAGAAAGGCTGGCAGGTTTGTGGGTTTTGGGTTTTAACCCAAAATCCGTTAACCCATTATCTCAAAAAAAAAGGGGGGGCATCTTGCATTTAAGTCTCTGCAATTTCTAGAATTAATATAAGCCCCCTTTTATAGTTTAGTCCCTCCAAAATTTATAATTATATTTTGGTCCAAAATAAAATGTTGGAGGGGCATGGGTGGATCCTATATTATTTTTATCAATGTACATTTTTGGAATGCAATAATATTTGTAAAATGGATAAGTGGATACATGTTGATTGGTATCCTATTGTGACTGATTGTGGACATATATTTGTTTTGCGACTATCCTTTTGTTTTGTTGGAAATTTATTCCCTGTATGTATAATTTTGTGGGTTGGTATAAATATTTATCACCAAAGTGGCTTGTTTGTGTTAGTTCATTGAATTGTTCATCATGTGAGGGATATTTTCTGGTTATGACATACAACCGCCTGTCCAAAGGGGGTTGTTGTATGTTTTAATTAGAAAATGTGGCATGGAACATTTTGTTGCTAAGGTACTCTAGCTTCCTTGGGCTTGTCTGTCCAAAGGGAATATGTTCAGGAATGCTAGAATATTTGATTAGCCTGTGGCTTCATGTGTAGAACATTAATACATATTGCATGTTCTGCCCAAAGAGGAATATGTGATATTGTATTTGTGTTCTTATTTGTTATTGTGATATGATATATTTGTTATATGTCCGTTAATGTTTGGCATTCCTTATTTTTGATTGTATAGTTACTTTTGGTGTGAATAACAACAATGCTGTTGTTGAGGTGCTCACCGGGTCGAACTATAAGAAATGGAGGCAAGATCTAGAATTTGCTTTTGGAATTGCTGACATTGATCTTGCATTGCATGAGCCCAGACCCCGATGATTTGAATGATCAAAGCACTATTGAATAGAAGGACCACCTTGCTAAATGAAAAAAGCCGAACAGACTCAGTCTGATTGCAATTAAGAGGTCAATTTTAGAACATATTCTGAGTGGTTTACCGAAGTCTGACAATGCGAAAGAGTTACTGGATGCAATTGAGCAGAGGTATCTCGTATCTAATAATGCTGAGATCGGATCCCTAATGAAGGAATTGACAACCATGACATACAATAATATTGGGGGTGTCAGAGAATACATTCTGAAGATGGTTCATATAGAATCTAAGCTAAAGGGTCTGAAGATTGATCTGCCAAATTCCTTCATTATGTCACATGCCTTGAATTCCTTGCTTGTAAAATTTTCTCAAATCAAGACTGCCTACAATACTCTGGATGAAACATGGAATGTTAACGACCTAATCACTAAGTGTATTGCTGAAGAAAAAAAGGTCAAGAAAGAGAAGATTGATAGTGCCCTCCTTACTCATCAACAACAAACTCAAGCTGGCAAGCATTTTGTACGTAAAAAGAAGGGAAAGCCTACTGCTTCTAGACAGTCTCAGGATTCCAAGAGGGATGGAAGAGGTCATGATCAGAACCATTTTGTAGGAGGTCCTAATGCTGCCATTAAGAAAAAGATAAAGTGCTTCCATTGTAAAAAGAAAGGACATATTAGAAGTCAGTGCTTTAAGTTCAAGTCTTGGTTAGAAAAGAAAGAAAAATAGAGAGGTAAGCCTCTTGTTTTGGTCTGTTGTGAATTTAATATTGTCAATGTCCCTATTAATTCCTGGTGGATAGATAGTGGAGCTTCGACTCATGTTGTTTTTTCTTTACAGGGGATGATAAACAAATGGAAGCCAAGTCTGCATGAGAGCAAATTGAAGGTTGGCAATGATTCTGAAGTTGAAGTAGAGTGTGTAGGAGTTGTCAAGTTGTACTTAGGGTCTGGTTTTGTAATTATTTTAGAAAATACCTTTTATGTACCTTCCTTTAGAAGGAATTTGATTTATGTTTCGTCCTTAGATAAGCTTGGTTATGGATTCTTGTTTAGCAATAAAAGAGTTGATTTGATATTCAATTCGAAAATTGTTGGCTATGGTGATTTGGTTGATGGCTTATACAGATTGTCTCTGGCTACTCATAATTCTAATGATTCTTTAAGTATTGAAAATGTTGTTGCCAAACGTCCAAGGACTAATGATAAATCCTTTATGTTATGGCATAAATGCTTGGGACATATTTCAAAGAAAAGAATAACCAGATTAATCAATGATGACATCCTGCCTGTTTTGGATCTTGGGGACATTAAGACTTGTGTTGATTGTATTAAAGGAAAATTGACTAAAACCAAGAAGAAAGGGACAATTCGTAGTTCAAACCTTCTGGAAATAATTCACACTGACATAAGTGGACCTCATTCTTCTACAATTTATGGTAATAGATATTTTAACTTTTATTGATGACTTTTCTCGATATGGTTATGTGTACTTGATTAAAGAAAAGTCTGATGCCCTTCAAATGTTTAAAATTTTTAAAGTTGAAGTTGAGAAATAATTGAAAAAAGTTATCAAGATTATAAGATCTGATCATGGAGTTGAGTATTATGGAAGAAATGATGTGGCTAGGTAGCAAATGGGTATATTTGCCAAGTATTTACAGGACTGTGGGATGGTTCCTCAATTTACCATGCTTGGAAGTCCTGAGCAGAATGGTGTGGCCGAAAGGCGAAATAACACCCTTAAAGATATGATGTAGAGCATGATGAGTAGGTCTAATATGCCAGAATTTTTATGGGGTGAAGCTCTCAAGATTGCTTTATATATTCCCAACAGAGTTCCCAGTAAATCTGTGTTGAAGACACCTTTTGAACTCTAGACTGGAAGAAAACCTAGTTTGAATCATTTTCGGGTTTGGGGTTGTCCTGCAGAAGTAAAATTATACAATCCTTCAGAAAAAATGACAAATCCCAAAACAAGTCGTTGCTACTTCATTAGATTTCAGAATATTCTAAAGGATATAGGTTTTATAGTCTAGGAAGAGGTAACTGAATTATGGAGTCTCTTACTGCAAAGTTTCAAGAACTTGATGTTGCCGCCAAGATCATCGTGGCCCGTAGCTGTTGTCGAGGTCGGATCACCCCTTGGGTTTAGTTGGGATGTCCTGCACCTTCAAGCCTGCAAAATCGAGATTAGTGACCCGGGCCGGGGATTCTGGCGGGGGCACTCTGATGGTCAAGTCAGTGACGATCCAGGGGAACAGGTCCTCCTGGTCGAGCCCCTTTTGATGGACTCCATGCTAGGAGGAGTGAGTGGTGTGAGAGTAGGGTGCAAGTGTGTCGGGAGGATGGTGGTCGAGCTAGAGGGATTCTCTGTGTGGCCTTTCTCCCTTGACTTGCCTGGATCTTTTTTGTGGTGTTTCGCTATGTGGTTGAGCTTGCACTTGTGTTTGTGCTTGCATTTGCATACCTCTCCCTCTGGGGGTGTCGAACGTTCTTTGTAGTCTGGGTAACCGTTGAGCACCTATCTCGGGACCTTCGTTGGGCTGTCAGGCGCGTGCAGCAATGTCCCGGGCCATGGATGGGACATCTTTCCCGATTCATGATAGGGGAAGCTGTCATGAGTTCTGACATTCCTTCTGGTCGCCCCATTCCAGGAAGCTTGGCAGTGCCTCGATTGGGGAGCCGCCGCCTCCGGGATTCGAATGTCTTAGTTAACTTCCTCTTCTAGGTAGTTCAGGTGGTTGGTAAAGAGCGTGGCGCCTCAATTGGAAGACTTCTCCCTTTTCTGGTGTAAGCAGCGGTCACGGGTAGTTATTGAGGCCTGGTGGGTGTCTTACCGCGACCCTCGGGCGGTTCACCGGCATACTGGGATGATGGCGCTATCTTTCTGCTGCCGGTACCTTCGCCTGAGCTAAGGGCCGAGCTGGAGAGGCAGGTCTCGACTCCGTGGGGCTTAACCTTGATGTGGCCCCACTGGACAAAGGAGGGCTGAGCTCAACTCCGGATCATGGGGCTCGATTTCGGGTGGGCTCGACCTGACGGAGGAGGGCAGAACGCGGCCCTGGCCCAGAGGACTCGACCTCGGAAAGGTCCACGTGACAGAGGAGGGCTGAGCTTGACTCCGGACCATGAGGCTCGATCTCGAGGGGTTCGATCTGGGGGGGTCGCCCGACTCTGGCCTAAGTAGCCCGGGCACGCGGGCTCGACCTGGCGAAGGGCGGAGCTCGGCTTCGGTAGGCGGCCCCGTTGCTCTGAGGGAGCTCAGCCCGGCGAAGGAGACCAAGTAGAGTATCTGACGTGGCATCTTTCTCTGACGCGGCATCTGACAGCTACTCTACGTCAGCGATCGTGCTACATCATTTGCCCCCCACTTCCGAGGCTCGTTAGTGCACGACGCTCGGGCCGAAGGGAGTAATTGCGTTGCTGATGTGGAAAGGTGAAGATCCGGCATAATTATGGCCATGATTGCTGGTGCATCGCGAGATGGTTTCCCAAGCCATTGCGAGGGTGCCACGTGGCCACGTCCGAGGAGTAGTTATTACCGGCACAGAATTTAGAGCGACCAGGATGTCTTACTCACCGATGGCCGACATGTGGCGTGAATTCATTGGCGGAGGGGCTGTAACGGTATGGATGAGATGGGTCATTTCGAAATGAAAAGAAGTTTTTATCCAAAACATCCATTCTTTCAAATTCTTCACGCCTACTGCTGTACCCAATCTTCCTCTCCTCCCCGATTGCCTCGGACCCTCTAAGGAACCAGGTTAGTCTTCTTTCTCCTCTTCTTCCCATCAGAGCAGGGTTCTTCTTCCGTGTCTAGGGCCTTCCCCAAATCGAGTTCGTCCCTTCATCTTCTTGAGTCTCCTGCTTCTTTCTTCCATGGGGATGTCTCGTTTTGGTTCGGGCTTCCATCCTTCTACCAATCAGGGCGAAGCCGGTCCCTCTGTACCGAGACCTCCATCTTCTTCCTCCGATGAGGAGGGGGATAGGGCACCTTTTGAGTTCAGTAGGAGGCGTCCCCTTGGTCCCGTAGCTATTGGGGAACCAGGGGTTGGTCCTTCTCTCCCTTCTCGTCCTCCATCTGATCCCGTCCCTGAGTCTGTCCGGTCGGCAGGTCCCGGTAGGATCGCCTCGTCGATCACTGCTGAGGAACTGGGGACCATCTGGGATGTCTATGGCATCCCGCATTCCGTCTGGTTTTTATTACCTCGCCCGGGGGGCCTGGTTACTTCCAGTGGCCTGGGTCGAATAGCTTTTTATGAGGAGACCTTCTCTTGAGGGCTCCGCTTCCCCTTTCACCCGTTCTTCTTGTTGGTGCTGGATAACTACCGACTTGTCCCTGCTCAGCTGGTCCTGAATGCTATTAGGACCATTTTCTCGTTCATTGTACTCTGCCATGTCTACGGGTTTGTTGCCTGGTTCTCTTTGTTTAGGGCATTCTTCATCCTAAAGCTCCACCCCATTGAGGACGGGTGGTGCTCACTATCTTCTTGCCCGAAGGGCATCAGGTTTGCGCTCCCCTCTTCCATCAAAGGATGGAAGAGCAAATTTTTCTTCGCCACGGTTGAGAGAGTTGACTGGGTCTGGAGTGACCCGGACCAGTCCCCCAATCGGAGTTCTACGGTTGACGCGGCTGATCGGGATGACTATGAGCAGCTTTGCACTGCACAGATCCCTTCCATGGAGGTTCTGCTGTCAGAGCACAACCTTTCTGAAGCCGGGATTGACCTAACGAGGGGGTTGGGTGAGTTCGGCTCAAACTTTCTTTTCTTCTACACTCTTCATACCATTCCTTCTAAGCTTTAATCATTGCATGGCTTGTGTACAGGTATGATTTTCATGGAGAGTGACCTGCTGGCGATCACTAGGAAGAGGTTGCTAGCTGGGCTGATCAATGAGCCTCACCGAGATGGGCTCGGGGTGAGAGCACGTCGGCGGTCGCTCCCACCATGCCGACCGAGCCAAGCAGGGGAGAAACTGAAGCCGCTCCTGCTCAAGTGGAGAGGACGACGCCCACGGTGCCGAGGCCAAATTAGCGGGCAGTCTAAAAGTTCCAGAGCGGTCGAGGCAACAAGAGACGACCCCTGCTCCGGAGTCTGAGGTGGTTGCCCGGGCCAGGGCCACTGCTGCAGCCACCACCGTGTCTCCCCGTTCCCCAGGGCCTACCGTCATTGAGGTTGAGGAGGAGGAGGCTCGAGGGGGAGCCGAACCTGTGGCCGAGGTGCCACCTGAGAGGAGGCTGAGCTCCCGACCCGTACTGGAGGGAGCTTCCACTAGAGGGGTAGGTGATCCGGCTCCCGAGGTGGGCAGGAGGGAAAGGGAGCAGTGCCGGATCCCTTTCAAGTTAGGGCCGGAGAGCTCCTTGCTCCGGAACCAAGCTCTGGCGGAGTGCATGATGGACTTCTCCATCCAGGCATGCGACCGCCAAGAGATGGCTGGACAGCATCTGGGGGATGCGATCAGCAGTATCTTCCCTTAGCTCTTCTCGGTAAGCGACTTTACCCTTTTTACTTCCTTCTCTTTCTCTTCCTCTCTTTTTCTTCTTTTTTTTTTTGCTAACTTTTTGTATGATGTAGATCGGCGTCGAGGTCCTCCTGATTAGAGACTGCTACAGGAACTGGCTGAAGAATGATCAGCAGTGAACAGCAGAGGTCGAGTCTCTGAAGGCCGACCTGAAGGAGAGGATTGATGCCAACAGGGTGCTTGGTCAGAAGATCAAGGATCTCGAGAAGTAGCTCGCCGATTTTGAGGGGCGAGCGAAGGAGCTCTAGGAGAGCCTCGACCAGGAGCGGGGCTGATCGAAGAGGAAGGTCGAGGATCTCGCGGCCACAGATAAGAGATTGACTTCATTCAATGCCGAGGTAGTTCGGCAGAAGGAGAGAGCATAGTCCTTTCAGACCGAACTGGTGGCGGTGAAGGAAAAGCTGGCTGCAGCTGAGAAAGCAGCAGCTGAGGTGGCTAAGTCGGTGGAGACGACGGTGGAGCAGGCTGCCGAGGCAAGGAGGGAGGCTGAAGGGGCCGTGGCCAGGTACAGGGCTTTGAAGGAGTTCACCGCCAAGATCCAACAAATGGTGTCGGACTCCTTCTTCAAAGGCTTTATGTACCTGCATGGCCGGGTCGAGGGATTTGTTCCCGATGAGGGTCGTAGCCGCCTCAGCTATCCTCGGGCTTCGGATGCGGAAGCCAAGCCAGGAGGCAGATATTGAAGAAGTCGCTGCCCCCGAGCCTTCCTCGCCAGTCGAGGCTGGAGCTGCACAGTTAGAGGCCCCTGGGGATGGAACCTCACAGCCTTACAGCCCTACTGGGGGCCAGCTCGAGTAGAGTAGGGTCTTGCCTTCTTATTTTTTGTACTTGGTTTGGGTCGCCCGGCATGTCGGGGGCCCAAGGATGCTTTGTAAACAAATATTGTTAATGAAGCGAATCTTTCTAACTACCTTGTCCTGAGCAATCCTTGCCTCTCCCATCTTTCTTCTTCTTTTTCTTTTTCTTCTCCTTTTTTTTTTTTAAGTGTGTGGTGAGATCAGAGAGGAGGGTTCCACCTTGTCTAGGATTTGGCCTTCAGGCTTCAATGTTGGTGAGTTGGGCTCAGGACTTTGATAGTTTGAGAGCAGCCGGGCTCAGAGACTTATTGGCCGGGGAGTTGGGCCCTGATCCAAGGTTGTCTGAGAGCTGGGCTCAGGTCTTAGTATCTTGGAGCTAGGCTCGAAAACTTTTTGGCTGGAGAGTTGGGCCCCAGTCCAAGGGTGCCTGAGAGCTGGGCTCAGGTCTTGGTGTCTTGGAGCTAGGCTCGAAGACTTCTTGGCCAGAGAGCTGGGCCCCGGTCCAAGGGTGCTTGAGAGCTGGGCTCAGGTCTTGTCTTGGAGCTAGGCTCGAAGACTTGTCTTCCGGAGAGCTAGGCCCCGGGTCTTGTTTGCTTGAGAGCTGGGCTCAGGAGTTGTTATCTTGGAGCTAGGCTCGAAGACTTGTCTTCCGGAGAGCTGGGCCTCGGGTCTTGTTCGCCTGAGATCTGGGCTCAGGAGTTGTCTTAGAGATGGGCTCGAAGACTTGTCTTCCGGGGAGCTGGGCCCGGGTCTTGTTTGCTTGAGTGCTGGGATTAGGAGTTGGTGTCTTGGAGTTGGGCTCGAAGACTTGCTGGCCAGAGAGCTGGGCTTCGAGAATTGATGGCCTGAGAGCTGGGCTCAGGAGTTGGTGTCTTGGAGCTAGGCTCGAAGACTTACTGACCAGAGTGCTGGGCTCCGGGAATTGATTGCCTGAGAGCTGGGCTCAGGAGTTGGTGTCTTGGAGCTGGGCTCGAAGACTTGCTGGCCGAAGAGCTGGGCTCCGGGTTTTGTTTGCCTGAGAGCTGGGCTCAGGATTTGGTGTCTTGGAGCTGGGCTCGAAGACTTGCTGGCCGGAGAGCTGGGCTTCGGGAATTGATTGCCTGAGAGCTGGGCTCAGGAGTTGGTGTCTTGGAGCTGGGCTCGAAGACTTGCTGGAGATTTTCTTGCAAGGCAGATAGCTACTTGTACAAAAGAAAATCTTTATTATTACTAGAAGAAAGCCTTACATTATTAATAGTATCTTCTCAGATTGCATGCATTCCATGTTTGAGGGAACCTGACACCGTCGAGATCCTCGAGGTAGTAGGCCCCATGTGAGAGGGCCTCAGCCACTTTGTAGGGGCCTTCCCAGTTCGGCGGGAGCTTGCCGCACTCCCGAGGTTGAGATGCCTCGGCTCGGCGCAACACCAAGTCCCCAGGCTTGAAGACTTTCGGCCTCACTCGCGCGTTGTAGTACTGGGCCACCCGTTGCCGGTATGCCACCATTCGGAGTCGAGCTTTATCCCTTGTTTCTTCAAGGAGATCTAAGTTGAGCAGAAGGTGTGTCAAGTTCCGTGCCTCGTCGTACTGCTGTACTCATAGCGTGGACACACCGAGCTCAATTGGGATGACTGCTTCGGTGCCGAAGACAAGGTGGAAGGGTGTCTCGTCGGTTGTTGTTCTGGGAGTTGTATGGTAGGCCCACAGAATACTTGGGAGTTCTTCTGCCCATCTATCCTTGGCTAGGTCCAGCCGGGTTTTGAGCCCTTAGAGGATGGTCCGATTGGTCACCTCAGCCTCCTCATTTGTTTGGGGATGAGCTACCGAGGTGAAGCGGTGTTGGATACCGCGTGTTGATCCCTAAAGTGATTTTGATAATAACAAAACATTGGAGCATACATTTGGCTATCTAACAACTCTTCAAATGGTTGACAAGTTTTTTGTAGGACAACTACATTGACATACTTTCTAAACCCTACAATCTTTATTATTTTATGTTGAGTTGTAAGTGATTAGAATCTTGTAAAGAAGAACCCAACAAAAAAATTTCTACTTGAATCAAAGATAAAGGGTTACTTCTAATAGTTTTCAAGCTTCAGTTTTTCTTAATTTCATTGTAAGAAGATCTTGAGGAAGTCTTCAAAGCTTGGCACAAGAGTTTTGGAGAATTAAATTTGATCTGGCTGAAGAACCAATCTCGAGCCGACTGGATGGAGGAACTAGCCGACTCTAGCACTGGCACAAGAAAGAAGTTCTCTGGCACACAGATCCAGCCGACTAGTACCAAGGCCCAGCTGACTCGTCCAGAACATGGTTGAGAACATTCTGAGAATCTCAGGGATCCGAGCCGACTGGATTTCAGCCTAGCTGACTCATCCAGAGTGAACCATTTTCTCAACTGTGGAACCTAGCTGACTGGTGTTCAACCCAGCCGACCCGAACTTGATCCAACCCAACTCGAAGAATGTCCAAACCGACTGGAATGATGGGATCACCTCCAACGGCTAGTTCCAGTTTTCTATTTTTGAAATCCAAAAGTGCTCCAATGGTAACCTGTCACTTCCTAACGGTCTACAACGTTCAAAATCAAGGGAAGGCAGTTGAAGTCTCTATAAATGAGATATGAGAATATCTTTGGAGAGACTAATGAGTTAATGAACAGTTATTGAATATTTATTGAAGTTAGAGGAGAGAGCACTTGAGCTTTGAAGTCAATCTTCAAGCCTTCACCAACTCTTAACAGAAGCTTGAAGCATCTTTTGAGGAAAGCAAGGAAGCCATTGAAGTACATTGAAGAGCATTCAATTGAGCTTCACTCGAGCTACATCGGCAACCACCCGACAACTGAGTTTGTTAATTTTTGTTGCCTTTTTATTCTTCTCTTAGAATATTTGGGTTATTGGTGAGCCCGGTTGTAAAAACCAAATAGGTTTCTTTGGTGAGCCTTTTCAAAACCAAAGTGTAGAGGTTCTAGGTGAGCCTGTGAAAACCTAGAGTGGGTTTCTTTGGTGAGCTCGGTTTAAAAACCAAAGTGTAGAGGTTGGGATTGTGAGCCTGTAAAACAATTCGACTGTATTCCGTTTGGGGGATATAGTGGAAATCCCGAGTGGTGAACTTGGGTAGTGGACGTAGGAGCTGGGTTGCTCCGAACCACTATAAACTTGCCTTGTTTGTGTTATGCTTGATTTACTTTTCAACTTCCGTACTTATTTCTGATTAACACAGCACTCAACCACTAAAAGGAATTACTTATGCACATAATTGCAAGAAATTTTGTAATTCCCAATTCACCCCCCTCTTGGGAAAAGCCACCTGGACAATAGCTGGTATCAGAGCAGTGTCTCTGATTACTTGAGTAAATATTGATGGCTCATCCCATGAGTACATCCTTGGCCGAAGGCCAGTCAATAAATAGACCTCCACTATTCACAAGCACTAATTATTCTTATTGGAAAGCACGAATGAAGATTTACATTCAAGCTGTAGATTTTCAATTATGGAAGGTTATCTTAAAAGGGCCACACATTCCCACAATCAAAGTTGATGGCATGGACATCCCTAAGCCTGAAGAGGACTGGGATGATTATGACATGAAAATGGAGGAATTGAATACCAAAGTGATGAATTTATAATATTGTGCTTTGGATGCAAACGAGTTCAACCGAATTTCTACTTGCTCTTCTGCAAAGGAAATCTGGGACAAACTCGAAGTGACCCATAAGGGAACTTCCCAAGTGAAAACCTCAAAGATAAATCTTTTAGTTCACAATTATGCATTGTTTAAAATGGAACCTTTTGAAATAATTTCTGCCATGTTCTCTAGATTTACAGATATTATTAATGGTTTGAAGAGTCTTGGCAGGGTATACTCAAATGCTGATCTAGTTCAGAAGATACTCCGTTCTCTACCTGACAAGTGGGATCCCAAAGTGACTGCAATCTAGGAGGCTAAAAATCTCAACACACTACTACTGGATGAACTACTGGGATCACTCATCACCCACGAGCTAACTATGCAGCACAGAACTGAAGATGAATAGAAGAAAAAGAAGACTATAGCCTTCAGAGTTGCTTCCGAATCAAAGAGGGATGATGAAGAATCTGAAGAAGAAAGCACCTCCTCCAATGATGACCTAGAAGACGATGATATTGCAATGGTTGTGAGGAGATTCAGAAAATTTATGGGAAGAAAGAAAGGAAGATACAACCAGAAATTTCATAGGAAGGATTATGGAAAAGAAAAAGAAAAGGATAGAGAGAAAGATAAAGAAGTAGTCCCCACATGCTATGAATGCAAGAAGCCGGGGCACATATGTCCAGACTGTTCTCTATTGAAAAAATCCTTCGGACAAAAAACAAAGAAGAAAGCCATGGTTGCCACATGGAGCGATAGTGAAGAATCATTTTCATCTGAAGAAGAAGAGACCACCAAGACTGCGAATCTATGTTTAATGGAAAGATGAGGTAACATCCCCTAGCACTTGCACTGAATTCACATTTGATGAATTAAATTCTGCTTTTCATGATTTATTATCAGAATTTAAGAAAGCTGGAGTAAAGATAAAATCATTGAAAAAAATGACTCTTTACTCAAACAAAAAGATGAAATTTCAGAAAGAACCTCTTGTTACAAAAAGAACTGCATGACTTTTCTGAAAAATTTGAAAAGCTGAAAAATGAAAATCTTTTATATGAGAGGAAAAACAATGATTTACTTGCTGAAAACATTGAACTGAAAAAGAAGATTACAAAACTCAAGTCTTTAGTTGAAAAACTTACTTTATCTTCAAATAAACTTGAGTTAATTTTAAAAGAACAACGGATTTCAGGAAACAAAGATGGAATTCGTTTTAAAACTTCTATTATGAATGGAATTTCAGCAACTACTTTTATGAAATCTAAAGGACCTGTTCAAAACATTTTATCTCAAAAGGTTTTGGCCACACCAAAAACTGTTTTAACTTCAAAGTCTTTATTGTATGTCCCTAAGAACTTGAGCAAAAATGCATATATTTCAAAAGGTTCAAAATCTACATCAATTGCATCAACTTTCAGACTCCAAATTCTACTTCTATTAAAAATTCTAAAGTTGTATGCTATGTTTGTAAAAGAATAGGACATAAAGCTTTTGAATGCAATAATTCTAGAAATGTCCTTAAGAATATAAGAAAAATTTGGGTTCCCAAAGGAACCACCTCTGCTGACCTGCAAGGACCCAAGGTAGCTTGGGTACCTAAAAGAATTCATTGACTATTTTGCAAGAATGTCTTGCAGCCCAAAGATTGAAGAAAAGGTAGTACTTGGACAGCGGCTGCTCAAGACATATGACGGGTGACAAGGACCAATTTATCACCCTCGAAATGAAAGGAGGCATGGTCACCTTTGGAGACAATGGCAAAGGGAGAATAATCGGTATTGGTAAGATCAAAATAACTCCCTTCACTTTTATTGAAAATGTTTTGCTAGTTGACAAATTGAAGCATAATCTCTTAAGCATAAGTCAATTGTGTGATAAAGGCTTCAAGGTTGTCTTTGAATCTTCTATGTGTATAGTAACTAACTCTTTAGATTCTAGCAATAAGTTCATTGGACATAGACTTGGAAATATCTATGTGGTAGATCTTAATGATCTTGCCATGTCAAGTAGCCCCAGTTTAGTTGTAATGAATGCTAAAACCAAAGAGTCGGGTTTACTATGGCATAGATGATTAGGTCATGCTAGCATGCATACTATTGCCAACTTGATTTCTAAAGATCTTGTCAGAGGCATGCCTAAGTTTAAAGTTGATTTAAATCATGTTTGTGATGCATGCCAAATGGGTAAACAAACTAGGGGGAGTTTTAAATCAAAGAATATAGTTTCTACAACAAGACTACTTGAACTACTTCACATGGACCTTTTCGGACCTACTAAGACCACAAGCCTAGGAGGTATGAAATATGCTCTTGTGATAGTAGATGATTTTTCGAGATTTACTTGGATTTTGTTTATTGCTTCAAAGATGAAACTTTTCATGTTTTCAGAAAATTCCATAAAAAGGTTTCAAATCAAAAGAACTTATCTTTGATTTCAATTAGAAGTGATCATGAAACTGAATTTGAAAATCAATTTTTTAAAGATTATTGTACTGAATTTGGCATTGATCATAACTTCTCCGCTCCTAGAACATCTCAATAAAATGTTGTAGAGAGGAAAAATTGGACATTGGAAGAAATAGCTCGCACAATATTGTGCGAAGGCAATCTTCCAAAGTACTTTTGGGCAGAAGCGGTGAACACTGCATGTTATATTTTAAACCACGTTTTGATCCGTCCTATTTTAAAGAAAACCCCCTATGAGCTTTGGAATGATAGAAAACCCAATATTAGTTATTTTCATGTGTTTGGATGCAAATGCTTTGTGCATAACAATGGAAAAGATAATTTAGGAAAATTTGATTCTAAAGCTGATGATGCAATTTTCCTAGGTTATTCAGTACATAGCAAAGCATATCGGGTTTTAATAAAAGGACTCTTACTGTTGAAGAGTCCATACATGTTATATTTATTGAAACTAACCCTACACCTTCTAGACAAGAAGAGTGCATAGATAATGATGCAGGTACATTGCAAAAAGGAATGGATGACTTGAGCATTCAAGATAAAGACACTCAAGTTGGAAAAGAAATGGTAAGTAAGAATCACACCGATCTACCGAGGGACTGGAGGTATGTTACATCTCACCCTAAAGAATTAATCATAGATGATCCCTCACATGGTGTTAGGACTAGGTCTGCACATAAGGATGCACATGATTACCTCGCCTTTGTATCACAAATAGAACCCCATAGCCTAGAAGAAGCTGAGACTGACCCAAACTAGATGATGTCAATGCATGAAAAATTAAACCAGTTTAAAAGGAATAAGGTATGGACACTTATAAATAGACCTACTGACCATCCAATAATAGGAACCAAATGGGTCTATAGGAATAAATTAGATGAGCAAAGAAACATAATAAGGAACAAAGCTAGATTAGTGGCTAAGGAATATAATCAAGAAGAAGGTATTGATTTTGATGAAACTTATGCACCCGTAGCAAGACTAGAAGCTATTAGATTACTACTTGCATTTGCTTGCTACATGAATTTTAAACTTTTTCAAATGGATGTAAAGAGTGCATTTCTTAATGGTTTTATCTTTGAATAAGTTTTTGTGGAACAACCACCAGGTTTTGAAAATCACACTTTTCCAAACCATGTATTTAAATTAAATAAAGCATTGTATGGTTTGAAACAAGCACCTAGAGCCTGGTATGGTAGACTTATCACTTTCTTAATTGAAAATGATTTTTCAAGAGGAAATGTAGACAAAACCTTGTTTATCAAAAGGAAGAATAATGACATCTTAGTTGTACAAATATATGTTGATGATATCATTTTTGGTGCAACTAATGAATCTCTATGTAAAGAATTTGCTAAGCTTATGCAGGGAGAACTTGAAATGAGCTTGATGAGCGAACTAAACTACTTCATTGGACTTCAAGTAAAACAAACAAAGGAAGGCATCTTCATCAACCAAGCCAAATACATCAAAGAAATCATCAAAAAGTTTGGTATGGAGAGTAGCAAATCAATGAGCACACCCATGAGCCCAGCTTGCAGATTGGACAAAGATGAAAATGGATCCAATGTTGACCAAAAGCTATATAGAGGTATGATCGGATCCTTATTGTATTTGATTGCAAGTAGACCTGACATTTTATATAGTGTATGTGTATGTGCTAGATTTCAGTCATCACCAAAAGAAACACATTGCTTGCTGTTAAAAGAATAATTAAATACTTGAAAGGAACAAGTAATTTAAGAATTTGGTATTCTAAACATTCTACCCTGAATTTGATTGGATTCTCTGATGCTGACTATGCTGGTTGTAAAATAGATAAAAAAAGTACTAGCGGTACATGCCAATTTCTAGGGTTGAATTTAATCTCATGACATTGTAAGAAGCTAAACTCCGTAGCCTTGTCCACAGTTGAAACTGAGTACATGGTTGCTGATAGTTGTTGTGCTCAAGTGTTATGGATCAAACAACAACTAGAAGACTTTGGTGTATCATAGTCTAAAATTTTAATTAAATGTGATAACACAAGTGTTATCAATTTGACAAAGAATCCAATTCAACACTTTAGAAGCAAGCACATTGAAATTAGACATCATTTTATTAGAGATCATGTTTCAAATGGTAATATAGTGCTTGATTTTGTTCCTACTAAAGATCAATTAGCTGACATATTTACTAAGCCACTTAATCAAGATAGGTTTGAACTAATTAGGAGTGAATTAGGACTTTACGATCCTTTCTAAATTCTCTAATCTAATTCTTTCAAATTTAAGGAAATATTATCTAGAGAACCTCCTAATTTCATTCTATTTTATAGAGCCTTGATTTCCTTAGAAATTCTCTCCAAAATCTCTCAGAATTGTGATCAAATTTTCAAAACCCTGTTTTCTCTGTTCGAGTTGACTGGTTCTTAAATCGAGTCGACTGGATTTTCTGAGTGTTTTAAGTATGTTCTGGCCTAGCCGGCTCGAGCATTTTCGAGTCGACTAGATTCTCTGATTGTTTTGGGAGAGTTCTGGCCGAGCCGACTCGAGCTTTTTTAGGGCTATTCGAATCGACTGGAATTTCGTGCTTAAGTGTTTTACTTTGGGTTTTAAATTTCTCTCCGAGCCGTTTAACCTCTATTTTGTCTTCTCTAACGGTTCGTTCCTCTCCTAATCTTACTCAAAAGATTCCTATCTCCCGTCTAAGCTCTCCAATCTCTCAGTTTTCCCTCATTCCTAGCAATGGCTCCAAAGCGTGCTACCGAGAAACGCTCTACTAGGGCTGCTCTGACTGTGGAAAGGGAAAGAAGGTCTAAAAGGCATCAAGAAGAGCTGGCTGCCACTGTTCACAGTGAGGAACTTGTGGAAGAAGCTGCAAGGGATGCTCCAAGTGCTCCAAGCCAAATCCCCTCAATGTCCACATGACCGGTAACCTCTGACCGTTGCATTAACTTTGAGTTTATTAAGGGGATTGGGTTAAAAATCGGTGATTTGATTGAAGATCAAGGATGAAGAAAGTTTTGCTCCATAAATGAAAAGACTTACCCCTCTCTTGTTAGAAGTTTTTATGAAAATCTGAGATTGGGAACAAATCATGTTGAGTCCACTATTAAAGGAAAAAGGATTATTGTCAATGAAGAATTTTTACATGGTCTACTGGACTTACCTACAGATGGAGTGAAATTCCTAGTGATTGACAATAGAGAAAAGGCTTTAAGAACAATCTTAAACAGAGAAGATGTTAGTAGAATTGGAACAGTTTTTGCTAATACCCTGTCTTTTGAAATGAGGTTGTTACATAATTTTATTTGTAGAATATTTTTGCAAAGAACAGGAAGATTTGATTGGGTGAGTAAGAAAGACTTATGCCTTATGGAACACATTATGGAGAAGACTCCTGTAAATTTATCCTATATTATAATTATGCAAATGAAGGAGACAGTTAGAAAGGCTAAGTCATGCTTACCCTATGGAATGATGCTAACCCTACTGTTTAAGTCTCAAAGAGTGTGTTTGGAAGGTGAAGATGGAGTTGAACTGCACCATACAGATGTCTACACCTCCAAATCACTAGAAAGAATGGGATACATCCAAGTTGAAGGAGTTTGGAGGAAGAAAGGGACAAATGTCAGGGCAATAGGTAGCTCAAGCAGTGAAGAAGAAGAAGAAGAGGAAGAACCTGCTAGCACTGCTACAGTTGAAGCTGGAACATCTACTGTGCCCGCACCTGAGCCCGAGTCTCTTATTTCTGAGCCTGGTGCTACTTGTGAGGAGGCTGATGTACCTTTTTCTGATCTTGATATTCCTGCACCCGAGTTTGATTTGCTTGCAGCTGATACTCCTTTACCACACTTCACTCTGGTAGCTATACATCCTCCAAACATTCAAAGTCAGATTGAAGATCAAATGAGAACTTTGATTGATACACTGACAGGAAGAATCACTTCTCTTTTTGGTGATCTGAAGAAGTCAGTGGATAGTAGACTGAATCATCTAGAAGAACATGTTATAAATCTGCAAGGAAAGGTTGAAGCAATAGAAGCTTCAAGATCTGCATCTCAAGTAGAACTTCAACCAATCCTAGACTGTATCTCTTATAGTTCTGAAACTATATTGAAATATGTGGATGCAACTTTGAATGAATATATAACTGAACTGAATGAAGCCAAATGCATATTGAGAACAATTGCAGAAACTAGACAGATGGCAGATGACTATACTAGAGGCATTGGGATTATCAGGTCAGAGCTTGGAAGACTTAGAGGATCTGCTGAAGCCTTTGCCAATGTCCAAGCTTCTGAGCTTATATCAATGCAAAAGGAAATTGGTGAGATGAAAAAGGCAGTGAATAAGGTACCTACAAGCCTCAAGGATATGGAGCAACAGCTTGGTGCAATCTGGATGGAGATGGTTTCTATCCATGGCATTGTTAGATCCTTGGAGGTCACTGCTAGGACTAGACCCTTGTATGATCCTCCTCCTATTTCCACTAGGGCTCCTACTACTTCTCACCATCCTAGAGCACCTCCACCTCATGCATCCTCTAGTAGACCTCCTAGATCTGCTTCTTGGTATGGTGCTAGTACACCCATCAATGTACCTAAGGAAGAATCTGATAGTGACTAGGTCTTTAGTATTTTTAGTACTTTTTGGAAACTTGTTGAAGTTTATGTAATGATTGATGTACTAAATTTTTTTTTATGGAAATGCAATGAACATCTTTTTGGATACTTATGTGTATTTCTTTTATCCTATTAACACTCTCTATTGTTTAAATATAATTCTCTCTCTATTTTGAGAAAGTGAAATTATCTCAAACAAATCTTGATACATTCTCAATCTATTTAAAATTTGAGCTTAATTGTTTAACCTTTTTAATTTGATGACAAAAAGGGGGAGAACTATCACACAATAGAGTACATGAAAGAAGAAACTTAATGAATTGGAATAGAACTGCTGAAGTTAATTAGATAGGGGGAGCTTAATGATTTTTGAATGATTTTTGCATAACCTTTCTGCTAAATTGTTAAAATGAATGATAAAGGGGGAGAAATTTAGAGAAATTTCATACTGATTAGAAATTGTATAAAAAGGGGGAGATATACATGGTTAATTTACATGTTTAATTTGCTTCAATGATTACTATCATACTCTCTACTTATTACATCTAACTATCAATACTTAATGCTACTTGTTACATACAAGCAATTATTCTCTAACACTTATAGTTTATAAAATTGGCTTTGTGTATAATTATATAGCATATATTGATATACATCTGAGAATACAGTTAATATTACGATACATCAAACAAGTGTAAATGCTTACTATGATACACATCTATACTTGTGAATAGAATAGATTTTTTCATGCCCAGTGTTTTGTCATCATCAAAAAGGGAGAGATTGTTGACCCCTAAAGTGATTTTGATGATAAAAAAATATTGGAGCATACATTTGGTTATCTAACAACTCTTCAAATGGTTGATAAGTTTTTGTAGGACAACTACATTGACATACTTTCTAAACCCCGCAATCTTTATTGTTTTATGTTGAGTTGTAAGTGATTAGAATCTTGTAAAGAAGAATCCAATAAAAAATTTCCTACTTGAATCAAAGATAAAGGGTTACTTCTAATAGTTTTCAAGCTTTAATTTTTCTTAATTTCATTGTAAGAAGACCTTGAGGAAGTCTTCAAAGCTTGGCACAAGAGTTCTGGAGAATTGAATTTGATCTGGCTGAAGAATCAATCTCGAGCCGACTGGATGGAGGAACTAGCCGACTCTGGCACTGGCACAAGAAAGAAGTTCTCTGGCACACAGATCCAGCCAACTGGCACCAAGGCCCAGTCGACTCGTCCAGAACATGGTTGAGAACGTTCTGAGAATCTCAGGGATCCGAGCCAACTGGATTTCAGCCTAGCCGACTCGTCTAGAGTGAACCATTTTCTTAATTATGGAACCTAGCCGACTGGTGTTCAACCCAGCCGACCCGAACTTGATCCGAGCTGACTCAAAGAATGTCCGAGCCGACTGGAATGATGGGGTCACCTCCAACGGCTAGTTCCAGTTTTCTGTTTTTGAAATCCAAAAGTGCTCCAAAGGTAACCTGTCACTTTCCAACGGTCTACAACGTTCAAAATCAAGGGAAGGCAGTTAAAGTCTCTATAAATGAGGTATGAGAACATCTTTGGAGAGACTAATGAGTTAATGAACAGTTATTGAATATTTATTGAAGTTAGAGGAGAGAGCACTTGAGCTTTGAAGTCAGTCTTCAAGCCTTCACCAACTCTTATCAGAAGCTTGAAGCATCTTTTGAGGAAAGCAAAGAAGCCATTGAAGTGCATTGAAGAGCATTCAATTGAGCTTCACTCGAGCTGCATCGGCAACCACCCGACAAATGAGTTTTGTCAATTTTTGTTGCCTTTTTATTCTTCTCTTAGAATATTTGGGTTATTGGTGAGCCCGGTTATAAAAACCAAATAGGTTTCTTTGGTCAGCCTTTTCAAAACCAAAGTGTAGAGGTTCTAGGTGAGCCTGTGAAAACCTAGAGTGGATTTCTTTGGTGAGCCCGGTTTAAAAACCAAAGTGTAGAGGTTGGGATTGTGAGCCTGTAAAATAATCTGACTGTATTCCGGTTTGGGAGAAATAGTGGAAATCCTGAGTGGTGAACTTGGGTAGTGGACGTAGGAGCTGGGTTGCTCTGAACCACTATAAATTTGTCTTGTTTGTGTTGTGCTTGATTTACTTTTCAGCTTCCGCACTTATTTCTGATTAACACAGCACTCAACTACTAAAAAGGAATTACTTGTGCACATAATTGCAAGAAATTTTGTAATTCCCAATTCACCCCCCCTCTTGGAAAAAGCCACCTGGGCAACACCGTGCTCGGCACAGAACCCTTCAAACTCTTGGTTATCAAATTGTCGTCCATTGTCAGTGATGATGCAGTGGGGGAGTCCGAAGCGGCAGATAATCGACTTCCAGAAGAATTAGCGGACATTGGCTTCAATGATTCGAGCTAGCATTCTACTTTGACCTACTTAGTGAAGTAGTCAATCGCCACTAGCAGGAACCTTCGTTGTCCAGATGCAGGAGGGAATGGTCCTAGGATGTCCATCCCCCACTGAGCAAAGAGCCAAGGGGATGAGAGCTGGGAGATCGATGCCACCGGCTAGCGTTGAATGTGGGCGTGGCGCTAGCATTTGTCGCATCTTTTAACGAAGTCGGTGGTGTCCTTCCTTATGGTTTCCCAGAAGTATCCTTGGCGGAGAGCTTTATAAGCCAATGTTCTTCCTCCCACATGATTCTCACAAAGGCCTTCGTGTATCTCCCAGAGTATGAAGGTCGCCTCTGCGGGCCTGAGACACTTCAGGAGCGGGTAGGAGTGAGATCGGCAGTAGAGCTAGCCTTCCATCAGAACGAACCAGGAGGCCTTCTTCTTGATGAGGCCGGCTTCCATGCGGTCCTCTGGTAGGGTGCCATCAGTGATGTACCTGACGTACCTATCCATCCAGCTCAGCTCGGGGGTGACCTGGTGCACCTACTCTGAGCTTTCGTAGCTTGGATTATCGAGGTTCTCGATGTAGGCGCACCCCAGTGATGAGTTCGGAAAGGTCGCGAGCCTCGACAGTGCATCCGTGCATGTGTTCTCCCCTTGGAGGACATGTGAGATGGTAAAGCATCGGAAGCCCGCCGTGCTTGAGCGGACTCGATCCAGGTACTTCATCATCTGGGGGTCTCTGGCCTCATATTCCTCGGAGACTTGCCCGGTAACCAGTTGGGAGTCGGTAAAGACTTTCAATTTCTTCACGCCCAGCTCGCGGAAGACTTTCAGACCCACGAGGAGCACCTCGTACTCTGCCTGGTTGTTTGTTGCAGTGAACTTGAAGCAGAGGGCACATTCTGCCACCACCCCATCGCCATTGGCGAGGATGAGGCCTGCTCCGCTCACGCCAGAATTGGGCACGCCATCCACATGGAGGATCCAGGGTTCCTTCCCCGGTCCGAGCTCCGTTTGGTGCTCCATTATTGTCTGCTCTAGCTCCTCGACGAGCCTGGTGCATTCGACCACGAAGTCGGCTAGGACTTGAGCCTTCTGTGAAGACCTCGGTCGATATGCTATGTCAAACTTGCTGAGCAGTAGGGACCACTTGGTCAGCCTCCCGGAGGTTTCGGGGTGGCTAAGTATGGTCCTCAACGACTGATCCATCACGACCATGATAGGGTGTGCTTGGAAATAGGGTATGAGGTGCTTAGCAGATATTATTAGTACAAAAATGAGTTTCTCGGAACGAGTATACCTGATCTCTGCATCACGGAGGATTTTACTGGTGTAGTATACCGGCTTCTGGGATCTGTCCTCGTCTACACGGATGAGAACCGAGCTGACGGCTCTAGGTGTGACCGCCAGATAGAGTAGGAGCTCCTTCCCTTCTTCCGATCTGGAGAGCAGTGGGGAAGAAGCCAGGAATTCCTTCAACTCCTCAAAGGCCATCCTGCACTCCTCTGTCCAGGTGAAGTCGTGCATCTTGCACAGCACCTTGAAGAAGGGAAGGCAGCGATCAGCCAACCTCGAGATGAACCAGCTCAGGACGGCGATACGCCCCGTCAAGCACTGAACCTGCTTCTTGGATGTCAGGTTCTCCATGTCAATGATTGCCTGGACCTTCTCCGGGTTGGCTTCAATCCCCCCCTGAGTGACCATGAAGCCCAGGAATTTTCTCGCCGCCACTCCGAAGATGCATTTCACGGGGTTCAACTTCATCTGGTGCTCTCGAAGGTTGTGGAAGGCTTCAGCGAGGTCAGCTATGTGGTTCGAGCTTGGTTTGCTCATGACAAGCATGTCATCCATGTACACTTGCATGTTCCAACCGATCTGGTCTTTAAAGATCCTATTGACCAGGCGCTGGTATGTGGCTCCAGCGTTCTTTAGACCAAAGGGCATCATCCGGTAGCAATATGTCCCTTGGTCGGTGACGAAGGCGATGTGCTCTTCATCCTCAGGGTGCATCCAGATCTGATTGTATCCGGAGAATGCATCCATAAACGAAAGCGGGCTGTGCCCCGAGGTGGTGTCCACCAGCTGATCGATCTTCGGTAGGGGGAAGCTATCCTTCGGGCATGCCTTGTTGAGGTCGGTGTAGTCCACACAGATCCTCTACTTGCCATTGTTCTTCTTCACCATCACCATATTCGCTAGCCAGCTCGGATATTGCACCTCCCGAACGAAACTGGCAGCGAGGAGTTTGTCTATCTCCTCATTGATGGTCGTCTGCCTCTCCGGGGTGAAGCTTCTTTTCTTCTACTGGACTGGCTTATACTTTGGGTCAATACTCAGCTTATGAGTGATGATGTCGGGGGGAATACTTGGCATGTCCACCGTCGTCCAGGCGAACACATCCGCATTCTCCTGCAGGAACTCCAAAAGATGGATCTTCTCCTCGTCCTGTAGCTGGGCTCCAATCTGCACCATCCTTACAGGGTCATCTCCGAGCAGATAGGAGAGCAGGCGTTCGATCGGGCCTCCTCTGGGGTCTTAAGCCCTTTGGTCAAGGTCGTCTGCCCTAGGATCGGCCTCGGAAGACTTGGCCCCAGGAAGGGTTTGGAAACAGTGCTACACCGGTTGGGGTACTCCTCTCATCTTTCCGATGCCATAGGGAGTTGGGAACTACACAAGTAATCTCCTGGTGGAGATGACGGCGTTGATCAGGTTGAGCCCGGGTCAGCCTAGAATCACGTTGTAGGCCGAAGGGAGCCTGACAACCATGAAAGTTACTATCACGGTGCTCTGCCGAGGTGGGGTCCCAACAGTAATTGGGAGAGTAATTTCTCCCTACATCCTTACAGAATCACCTGTAAAACCAACGAGGGGAGTGTGCACATGTCTGAGTTGAGCAGGAGAAAGACTCATTCTGGAGAAAGCATCGTAGAAAAGCACATCTGTGGAGCTTCCACTATCAACCATAATGTGTTTTACAGGATGCTTCGCAATCATCATCTCAACGACCACGGTATCATTATTTATATTTTTCCCCTGTCTTCCCCTTCTCCCATAAAGGGGAGTACATTTTCAGAATGTCCTACCCCGCAGGCCTTCTTGGGTGCGCGGTCGGCTCCCTAGCATATCATCCCTACCGGCTTCTCGGTAAGGTGGTTGTCGACCGCTAGAACTGGCGGGAGAGTGGCGAGCGCCTGAGGTTCTGCTTGAGGTATGCCCCCCACAAACCTTCCGAGGTAGCCCCTTTTGATAAGCTCTTCGATTTCCCACTTGAGGTTGCGGCATTCCTTGGTGTCATGGCCGTGATCCCGGTGGAAGCGGCAGTACTTCATTTTATCATGGCTAGAGGATGGCTTCATCGGAGGCAAGCACCTCAGATATTTCTCGCCTTCGATCTTCATGAGGATCTTCGTCCTCGGGACAAGGAGGGGGGTATAACTCCCTTCAGGGATGAAAGCACCTCTCGGCTTTGGTCCTTGCCGGGAGCTCGGAGCTGGGGGTCCCGGCCTCCGCGTCTCGGATGCCTCGGTGGGGGTTAGCTTCTTCAGCAGCTTCTCGTCGAGCTCCCACCTCGTACGATCCGCCTCCTCGGCATAGATATACTTTTGAGCTCGGAGGAGAAGCTCAGAGTAGGTATTTGGGGGCTTCTTGTCGAGCAAGTAGGTCAGGTGGGAGGTCCTGAGCCCTTGCTTTAGAGCCAGCATAGTAACCGGCTCCTTAAGATTATAGATCTCCAAGGCGGCAACTTTGAAATGGGCCACGTAGTCCCGTAGTGGCTCGTGGCCCTGCTGCCTGATGGAGAAGAGGTCGTCTGCCTCTCGTGGCATCTTTTGACAGGCATCAAAGTGGGCCACGAACCTTTGCCCTAGCTGGGCAAAGGAGTTGATGCTCTCCGGCTCTAGACGGGTGAACCATACCCAAGCTACTTTCTGGAGAGTGGCAGGAAAGGTGACACAGAGGAGGGCGTCGGTGGCCCCCTGGACCCTCATGAGGGTCCGGTAACTTTTCAGGTGGTCCAGGGGGTTGGTGGTCCCGTCGTAAGGATCCACCTGCAGCATGCAAAATCGATCCGGGATTGGTTCCTCTTGGACTTCTCGGGAGAAAGGAGGGTGGGCATCGTAGCCCGCTGGCTCGCTAGTGGAGCCCTGTAGATTGGCAAATCGGCGGGATAATTCTGCCAGCTTGCGGTCATGCTCCTCTAGGCGCTTCTCCGCCATGCGCCTGATGGCTTCATCAGTAGACCCCTCCATTGAAGGAGACGGAGAAGGTGTCATGGGTGCATGGCACCCGTGGCGGGGAGTCCTATCTTTCCTACCTTGGTGGGGTCTGGACGCCACCTACTCAAGGTTTGGTGAGCGGCTCTCCCTGTCAGCAAACCTAGCTTGTTGTCTTTTTACCGTAGTTTGGTGGCTACCCCGGTTGTTAGTGATGGCCTGCGGCTGTGAAGGCCTTCCTTGGAAGGAACGCAGGCTGTCGCGGGTTGCTGCGGCATGGGCCGCGGGAGTTCCTGGCTACTGATGAGTAGCCAAGGACCGGTGCTGAAGCTGGCACACTGCTGCGGCAAGGATCTGCATCTACTGGGTGAGTGCAGCCAGCTGGGATTCCGGGGGAGGTGGTTGAGCTGGAGCGGATGGCTCCACCTCTGGGTTGTGCGGGTTTCCCTGGGAAGGGGAGTCCCCCGCACAACCGATGGAGACCTCTTTTGCCCTCATCGTCACCATCCTTCCGTCAGACTGCTTGTAAAGGAGCTAAAGCTGGATCAAGGATTGCTTTGCTTGTCCCCCTTCCTAGCATGCCAATCTGTTGCTGCCAAGATCATCATGGCTCGTAGCTGTTATCGAGGTCGGATCGCCCCTTGGGTTCTGTTGGGATGTCCTGCACCTTCGAGCCTGGAAAAATGAGGTTAGTGACCCGGGCCAGGGATTCCAGCGGGGGCACTCCGACGGTCAAGTCAGTGATGATCCAAGGGAACAGGTCCTCCTGGTCGAGCTCCTCTTGATGGACTCCATGTTAGGAGGAGTGAGTGGTGTGAGAGTAGGGTGCAAGTGTGTTGGGAGGATGGTGGCCGAGCTAGAGGGATTCTCTGTGTAGCCTTTCTCCCTTGACTTGCCTGGATCTTTTTTGTGGTGTGTCACACTGTGGTTGAGCTTGCACTTGTGTTTGTGCTTGCATTTGCATACCTCCCCCTCTGGGGGTATTGAACGTTCTTTGTAGTCTGGGTGGCCATTGAGCGCCTGTCTTAGGACCTTCGCTGGGCTGTCAGGCACGTATGGTAGTGTCCCAGGCTGTGGATGGGACATCTTTCCTGATTCGTGATAGGAGAAGCTGTCATGAGTTCTGACATTCCTTCTGGTCGCCCCATTCTGGGAAGCTTGGCAGTGCCTCGATTGGGGGGCCATCGCCCTCGGGATTCGAATCTCTTGGTTGACTTTCTCTTCTTGGTGGTTCAGGTGGTTGGTGAAGAGTGTGGCACCTCGATCGGAGGACTTCTCCCTTTTCTGGTGTAAGCAATGGCCGCGGGCAGTTTTTGCGGCCTGGTGGGTGTCTTACCATGACCCTCGGGTGGCTCGCCGGCGTACTAGGATGATGGCGCTATCTCCCTGCTCACTAGTACCTTCGCCCGAGCTAAGGGCCGAGCTGGAGAGGCAGGGCTCGACTCCGTGGGGCTCGGCCTCAATGTGGCCCCATTGGGCGGAGGAGGGCTGAGCTCGACTCCGGACCACGCGGCTCAACTTCGGGCAAGCTCGACTTGATGGAGGAGGGCAGAACGCGACCCTGGCCCAGAGGACTCGACCTCGAAAAGGTCCACATGGCGTAGGAGGGCTGAGCTTGACTCCGGATCATGGGGCTCGATCTCGAGGGATTCGATCTAGGAGGGTCGCCCGACTCCGGCCTAAGCAGCTTGGGCATGCGGGCTCGACCTAGCGGAGGGCGGAGCTCGACTTCGACGGGCGGCCCCGTTGCTCTGAGGGAGCTTAGCCCGGCGAAGGAGCCCAAGTAGAGTATCTGACATGGCATCTTTCTCTAACACGGCATCTGACAGCTACTTCACGTCAGCGATCATGTCACATCACTTGATGTGGCTGATATTGGATCTTCATCTACTATTGATGATGATAATGCACAAAGAGAAACTGTTTCTATTCCCATATCCAGCCAGAATGATAATTTGATTCCTGCTCCTATTGAAGGAATGGATGATGAAATCCATGATCCACCTAGCCCTTTTCAGAATCTTCAACCAGTGAAAGAAGTCCAAGTTAGAAGATATGTTAGACAAAGAAGACCTGTAATTTCAGATGATTTTATGTTTATCTCGAGGAGAATGACTTTGATATTGGGCATATGGTTGACTCAGTTACTTATATTGATGCTGTCAATTCTCTCCAATCTGATTTATGGATAAATGCTATGAAAGAGGAGATGCAATCTATGGCCTATAATGATGTGTAGGAGCTTGTTGAGCCTCCTGATGGTTGTAAACCTATTGGATGCAAATAGATATATAAAACTAAAAGAGATTCCAAGAAAAGAATTGAGCGTTTTAAGGCCAGACTGGTAGCAAAACGCTTCACTCAAAGAGAAGGAATTGATTTCACTGAAACTTTCTCTCCTGTATCTTCAAAAGATTCTTTAAGAATAATCATGTCCTTGGTGGCTCATTATGATTTGGAGCTACATCAGATAGATATTAGACCTGCTTTCCTGAATGGTAATCTCTGTGAAGAGGTCTATATGAAGCAACCTGAAGGTTTTCAAGAAAGCGGAAAAGAACACTTGGTGTGCAAATTAAAAAGGTCCATCTATGGTTTGAAGTAGGCATCACGACAATGGTACCTCAAGTTTGATGAAGTTGTGACCTTTCTTGGTTTTGAGGAAAATAAAGTTGATCAATGTATATATCTCAAGATCAGTGGGAGGAATTTTATCTTTCTTGTCTTATATGTTGATGATATCCTGCTTGCTAGCAGTGATTTTGGTTTGCTTTCTGAGACTAAACAAATGTTATCAGAGAATTTTGATATGAAAGCTCTTGGTGAGGCATCCTTTGTTTTGGAAATTGAAATTCATAGGGACAGATCTCGGTGTTTATTGGGTTTGTCACAAAAGGCATACATTGACAGAATTCTTCAGAGATTTAGTATGCAAAATTGTAGACCTTGTGATTCTCTTGTAGTTAAAGGTGACAAGTTCAGTAAAGATCAGTGTCCAAAGAATCAGCTTGAGAAAGATAAAATGAAAGATGTGCCTTATGCCAGTGCTGTAGGGAGCTTGATGTATGCTCAAGTCTGCACCAGACCTGACATTGCCTTCATAGTGGGTGTTCTTGGAAGATACTTATCAAATCCAGGTTATCAACATTGGATTGCTGTAAACAAAGTGATGAGGTATCTACAGAAAACCAAAGATTATATGCTCATATATAGGAAAGTTGATAATCTTGAGTTAGATATTCGGATTTTGATTATGCCAGGTGTCCTAATGATCTAAAATTAACTTCTGGATATATTTTATATTGGCTGGTGGTGCAGTATCTTGGAAAAGTGTTAAACAGACACTGACTGTGTCTTCTACCATGCAAGCTGAGTTTGTATCTTGTTATGGAGCTGCTACTCAAGCTATTTGGTTAAGGAACCTTTTGGCTGGACTTTAGATTTTGTATTCGAGTTCCAGACCAGTGTTGATATACTGTGATAATATGGTTGCGGTATTCTTTACAAGGAATAATAAGTCATTCAGCAAAACTAAACACATTGAGCTGAAGTATTTGGCCGTCAAAGATCTTGTAAAGAATGGTGATATAATTGTTGATTATATAGATACAGAGTCTATGTTAGCTGATCCTCTGACCAAAGATTTGAGGCCCATAAGCTTTGTAAGGGTTGTTGAAAATATGGGCATAGTGAGTTCTTTTGATGTACTTGGTTAGTGGGAGTGACTTTGTGATTAGACTTTATTATCATCATGAATATTTTTTTTCATATATCATGAGTTTTTTGCATGCATTGTTGTCATGATAATTATTTTGTTTTATGATTTTGTATGTGCACATGTGAAATAAAGTACAACATAGTATCTCAAGATTGTATCTTTGTCTTGAGAATGACAGTTGTATGGGTATGTCTCATTTAATAATTATGAGATCTCATTGTGTTTGGAGACATACAGACTTATTTGAAGTCGTGAGATTTTTTTAGTTTATGATATAGCATGTGATTATAGAGAACTTTTGATTGAGGATACATATGTTAATTTATTTTGATTATGAGATATCTCTTTTGGTTATGTACCTGATTGAGACCTGGTGTCGAGTTTCAGATTTGTTGTGCTGTCTCGTCATTGACACCATTGTTCAGTATGTGAGACAAGATGGCTTGTTGTTTTGATGCCATCACGATTTTTCTTGCTTATTTTGTTTCTAAGTATGTTGACGAGAAATTGGAGGACTGACAATGAAAAATAGCATATTTTATTTGATCATCTTGATGCTATTTTCTTGCTACACTACCACACCAAGATTCATGTCGGTGGTGTTTATGATGCTTGTAACAATGGATAAGTCTTGTATCGGTTAAGTAGTATAACGGTCCTATGATTCGGCATCATGGATACTATAGGACCGAGTCATTTGTAGGTGCTGTCTATGGATCATATGGTGGCCACATTTTATTTTCAACCCGAGAATTATTATTATTATTTTAAAATAAAATGTTTTCAAAATTATTAATTAATGTAGCTTAAGTGAGAGAATGTGAGAATTTTCTTGATTTAGGCTAACATTAATTGATATTTTTCTTTTATTAAAATCCGGGTTGATTTTATGGTCCATGTTGATAGACGTAGGTTGAGTCCATTATTATGTGATCGCTGATTGGGCTAAGAGCATCTCATGTGATTTGGTATGGTTGAGGCGGCACAGTGTAGGTCTTAGCCCAACTTGACTCGTGATGAGAGGGTCAGTTAGGATATTTTTATTTTATTGGCTAGGTCCCATCTCCGCTTCCTCTCTTTATATATCATGTATACGGTGATTTTGTGGTACGATGATTTTTTCCATCAAGAGCTTCCTTTCTGAAGAAGACCGGATGACCGGATAGGACTCTACCTGCGGTGTTCGTGTGAGCATCGGGATCAAGGATCTGGATTGGAATATCATGACGAATACATGTAAGTAATTATTTTTTAGATCTAATATATCATTCTAATTTTCTGATCGATTCTAGAAATTTAGAAATTATTTTTTCTATGTGATTCACCTACCACTATATCGATATATCGATAAAGAATCTTCCAAAATCTGCCTTTTGATCAGTGATTCACTGGTCACTATATTCTGAGATCTCACCTTATTCTTAAACCTGATGACTCGGTTGACTCTACATTGCGCAGGTTACCAAGTTCTCTATCCATTAAGAACATTTCTTCCTTTAAAGATAAATATTCTTCTTTTAAGCATCACTATAAAACTGAAGATTGCGAGACATTTGCATTACATGATAAGAAACTAGAATTAGAAATGGAAAATGATCGATTCCAATAGACGTTTAAGCTTTTAATTTTTTCCTCCTATTCCTATTGATTAGAAGCATCCAGCAACACCACGCCAAGTTGAGCAGTATTGTGTTGAGGAACTCGTTAGAAGTGATTTGTCGACGCTCTTACCTACCTAGGCTTTACACCTCACCAACCTCCCGTTGTGCCACACTTCGGAAGGCTCGTAGGGTGTCCTACATTTGTGTGAGCCCTGCACCTTCTTCCCCCTTCCTGCCGTAGCTGAAATAAATGGTTTTCTAGTCTTTTCCTTTAGCTTTGTGAAAGAATGGAAGTAGGTACTATTTGTACTCTCCATATCCTAAAGGATCAGGGCTCCATTCCAAAGCCAACCTTCTTCTCTATCCAGATATTTCCTAAACTATTTTGGAATAGAATTATCGCTATCGATGAATAAACTATTTTTTTTTTTTAACCAAAAAGCTTTCGAATGGGGTTCCAGATCTACATTGGGATGCTAATGAGCTGCAGCACCTCCTGCTGCTCCAATTCCCTCTAGAGGTCTTCTTGGTTAACCATAGCTAGGTTTTCCAACAAAAGAGAAACAACTTCAGAGTTTCTAGAGGAGATTAATCATGAATGGAAAATTAGATTCTGTATATTGTAAGACATATCATGAATATAAGAACAGTAGTAAATTGAATTGTATATACCCTTAATGGAATGGTGAACTTATTCTTAGCTCAAAAAATAGACAGTTATTTTTGTCTAAAATATTATTATATTTTTTTTATATAAAGATACTCGATTAGATGTAAGTTGGATAGTATTAATAATTTTTAGTTAAAAATTTAAGATATTTTAAATTTTAGCAAAATTGTGGAGTAAGAAGTACTAGAATTACATAGGGATTATGGACATTTTGAAGAGAGTTTTTTTGAAGTAAATGAAGGTTTGATACATTTAATATATGTATGTATTTGGAAGGTTTTTTTTTTTTTTTTGATAAGATTTTGAAGAATTTTTTTTTTTTTTTTTTTATTAAAGCTTTTTTTTTTATTTAAAAGAATGTAAGTTATATTTAAATTTTAAAAGAGATATTGAAGAAATTTATTTTCTTGATTTTAGGTCATGTCCCAATAACACCAAGGCTAATTGAGTTATTTAAAAATTACTTAATTTGGCCCTAATAATTGAATCAATTGAGATAAAATGCTATGTAGCCGGAATTGAATGGAATGGGTTGGAATATGATAGCAGTTTTGAGCAGCATGCTTAAATTAAGAATGATTGAAGTGTTGACGCATACATTGCAATTTTAAGAGCCTGAACGTTATCATAGAACTAGAGTTATCCTTTTAATTGGATGCATCCTGCCGGGGCTCTTGCATGGTGCAGGTCGGAAATATCCTAATATATCAGGCAAGTGACCAGATACTTGAAATGACTTTTGCCAGGGATGAGTAAACGGCTGGTATAGCAGTTGATAAGAATGGCTAGTGGATGCAACTGAAAGCCTTCATCTAGGTACCTTCAATAGATCTCTCAATTTCAATCATGGATTAATGTTAGCCTACATATTTTGGAAGGGAGAAAAATAAGATTTGAAGGGTTTGAGAGCCCTACTTAGCCGTTGTATGGTGCAATAAACTCAACGTAAGATATATGGCTCAAATGCAACAAGAATAATTTTCATTCGTGCTATCTGATTTTTGAACATGCCCTTTCTTTTAGTGAGAATTGAGTTTAGATCCTTCTTCGTAACAAAGCTTGTAACTCTTCCTTCCATTAAGATGGTCCTCGGTTCAAAACTCCTTCAATTCACTTGCTTTCAGAATTCAAATATGACCGGAATAATTATATATTTTGCATATCCAACTTTAGTCAAGTGGTAATATAAATACTTGATTTTGTTTTTGAATATTTGACTCGAATAAGAACAAGGTTCCCTTTATTGTAGTTTTGCATTGCGATTGATACATTGTAGTTCATAATCAAAGCTTCCCATGTTGTAAGAAGATCATTTTAGAAGTATCTTTATCCACATATCTATGTATAATCATCTATTATGAGTTTTACATTGTTTTACATATATGTTGTTTAGACATTAGGTAGTCATAGCATGCGGATAATAGTTGATGAGAGAACCTTTTCATTTAAAGGAGTGAAGGGGGAAATATCAGAGGGATGAATGTTGAAATATTCACCTATAAATATCATTGACTTCCTGTTTAAAGGGATGAATGTGGAAATATTTAAGATTTTCTCAATCTTCATTTGATGATAGATTCACCTTGAGTGGACACCTTGCAATGTTGACTGCAATGTTTCCAGACGCCACTTTACCTTTGCAAAGTGCCTGTACTGGATCCAAACCCTTCAGAATTTGCAAAAACTTAATTAAGTCCTTATCACTGAGGTTCTCCATTAAGTCCTGATCCATGGCTGGAGTGACTTGGGGTGGTCTCCACTGCTTCTCTGACCCCAGGGTCACCCCCAAGGGGAAATGGTAGGCGGCGAAAGGCCGAGGAAATGCTCGAGTTCGCTGCCTGCCAACTTAATCGCTTCATTCCCCATTAACAACAAGGAAAATTCTCAACACGCTGTCTGGTGCTGAGAATAGCTACTGAAACATTAGCTTGACATTCCAGGAAGGAGTCTGAATTCAGCGTCGGTTCACTGGGTTATAAAAGGTGTTTCCATTATTACAATCCTAATCTGGATCCGGAAAATAAATGTTAATTTACACCAACATCAAGTATCCATTTTAAGAAAAGAGAAACACAAATAAACAACGTTCTTCTGATAGATTTGCACCTTGAGGCACTGTCCTGAAGATGGTTTGATCCCTGCATTGGTCCTGCCTGATCTGACAATATTAATGACAAAAGGCAGTCTCAATTTATTACAGTCAAAACCCAAAGCTTTGCATGCAAATAAACACATCAGGCTTGTCCCATGGAAGAACAAAGTATTCCTGGGAACCCAGCCGTATATCACACACAAAAAACACATATCAACATAGAAAACTATGGGCAGAAGCTTAGGTTAAACAATAATGTACATCATGTGATCTTGATCTGCTCCTTGCCCATTTCTCACACCATTCACACCATACGGCAATAACCAAAGCACAAGATGTATCGAATACATGACTGAATTAGCCACCTTCCATCCGCCATGAAATCCATAATATTTTTAGGATGAGTTCAGATCATATGTATCTCACAAGGCTTCATCACCTTTGCCATCTCCTCTCTGAAAACAGAAATTTCAAGATGTGAGACAATGATCAAGATATCAATAAGGTCAAACAAATAGGGTAGTTATTATTAACCAAGTTAATTGCAAAATTACAGCCTATAAGAACATGTTCACTCAAGGAATGCACAAAATCATTATGAACAAAATGGATGAATTTGAACTTACGTACCATATCAAAAAGAGGTTTTGGAATTTCAAAAAAGTGTCAATTTGTCATTTTTATATATTACATGTAATTTAGCTTTTATTATTATCACATAAATATACAATTAGGTAAACATTGAAAACCCCACACCCTCTTTTCTATATATATATTATATCATCTTTCTAACATTCCCCACATGTATTCGTTAGTTTCACAATCTCAGTCTCATCAGTTTCCCTAATATTTCAGTTTTTTTATATTGCTTGCATTTCATAGTGGCCCAGTACAGCGCAAGGCTCTTAACCTTGTGGTCATGGCTTCGAGCCCAGGGTGGGCATTATCTTATTTATTTTATTTATTTTGTTTTATCAGAATATTCAGGTCTAGCATATACAGTTCTTCTTTTTCTATCAGGAATACTATATGATTGATCATAAATAGATAACTAAATTCAAGAAGTAATAGTTAATATTCATATGTTATTTATTGTTTGTTTTTTCAAATATTAATTAATACACGGCTATTTGCTAGTCCATAGAAAGTGCATTTTTTCCAAATCTAAGTGATTAATATTTAGAAAACTTTTATATCATAATCCTGGAATAGCAGGATGCTTGATTCACCTATGATGATTTTCAATGTCAGAATTGTTTATAGAACTACAATTTTGGGTGATGCAGAATGTTAAAATTTGCTCCTTAACGCACTACACTTTCAGCTGTAGTGATACGCCAAAAACTGAAAACAAGATCTGCAACTTACCATTTGCTCACTTTGTGTTAAAGTTGGCATTAACAATAGCATTTCTACTGTCAGCAAACTTGAGCCATAGGAGTATAATAGGACAACTATTTGATTTCACTTAAATCCGGTGCTACACATTATGTGACCACAAATGTTATAAATTAAAAATAGACGTTGTTTTATGATTACAAATTTTGAAGTCCAGAATGATATATGTTGTAAATTAATATCTGAAGCTTTGCCTATTCAGTGAATTTACAAGCAAACGAGATGAAAGTTTATCCAGTTGTAATTGGACTACAATAGATGACACATGTGGTAAGATCTATTTCAGCTAAAAGATTTACTACCACTAGCAGAACATAACCCCAATTGAAAAACAAAAGATTTAGATTGTACATGCTAAAAGAGATAGGTTAATCAACATCCACAATGGTTAATGGATGTTTACAAATCAGAATGATCCCATCAAACAATTCATTACAAGGCACTATACTAGATGGCATTGAGCATTAAATAAATATTAATTAGTTGGAGTAGCCAACTAAAAAAATCTAGTATCTGCAGTGCATGATAGAAGTGTATGGAATATTGACATGTTACCTGCAGAATTATGAGGAGAATGAGTGGCAGTGCACTTTGAATTCTGTTGTGTTTGTGATGTTGACCTCTGCATGCGTGGGGAGGAACCTTGTTTGCCATTCACTATAGGTAAGGAATGTCTTTTCTTCATGTGACTATCATGCACATCAGGGCTTAATTTTGGAGAAATACTTGCATGGGCTTTAGCCCTTGCAGACTCGGTGGCTTGCATGTAACTTGGAAGGGAATTGATACTGCTGATCCTGTGTTCATTATCAACATGATCTGGTTTAGCCATCCCAAATGAGTTGTGCCTCTTTGCATTCTTTGAATCCCTCGTCAATTGTTCAGTCCTTCCACCTGAATCATTGTTTGGATTAGTTGGTGAGCTCTTGCCCGCCGATTGAAATCTTTGCTTTTGAATTTGCATATTATCGTTGTTTTTGCGCTTTTTAGCATTTACAGATATCTGACTTGATGGTGTTCCATGTGACTCAGTGACCATTATATGGCTTTGGGGGGTTCCTTCTAGTGATGACTGAATATGTGAATCTACAGTATTTTCCAGTTGAGTTTGCATATCTGATGTGGTTGGCTCAGCTGGCTGTTGTTCCACCTGGACTACATCATCAGCAGCAGTTGAATTGAGTAGATTTCCAGTACTTTCCTCAGGTTGTTGTGGCTGAAGGATCTCTGAATAGGAGTTCTTTTCTTCAGTCTTCATTTTAATAAGATTAATTTCAGTATCAGCATCACCACTGACATCATCGTGCCCTTTCTCCAAATCTCCAATTTCTAGGACAATTTCCCCACCTTCAGTTTCAGATCTGTCTGGTGAGTTGAGTGTGGAGGAGATAGAAATTTCAGTGCCGCATTCTGAAGCAGCAATTTGAACTCTTGGATCACAAGATACACTGTTCTGAGTAAAGCTTATGTCCTTACTCTCTTTTAAAGCATCTACCTGAAAATGATAGCTATTTAATTTTGACTTGGCTGTAGCATCTTGATAAGTAGAATTACTACCACTGCTGATAGAAGAGCTCAAGGTCAGTGCTTCGAATTTTGACTGTGCAGCAGCAAATGCTGGATTGCATGGTTTTCTCAAAACCTGTACAAGCTTCTTTCCTTCAGTTCCTACTGGTTCAAAAAATGCACTTTTAGAAGTATTCTTCAGGCTATTGCAGTCAAAATCAGGTTTCTCAGAAACATCATCAAGTACTATTTTTTCAGCTGAATTTGATTTCAAATGCTTTTGACTTGAGAAAGAATCTGTAATTGTTTCATGAACATTTTCAATCTTCATATGATTCTCTTGTGTGATATCCAAAGCCTCTTTGTTGAACCAAGTTTTTTCCTGGTCCTCAACTAATGAAATTGAGCAATTATCTGGAACAACTATTGGAGCCTCAAACTTCAAGGCACCATAATTTTTAGCTGTTACAACCCCTTTGCCTTTAGCTAGCACTCTTATTTCCTCTGGAGCAAACTCTGCATCAGATGACATAAAGACTGCAGATGGGACCTCTTTTCTTGATTCATAATCAACCAACTCCGTGTTTTCTTCTTGTCCCTGACAACCCTGATTAAACTTTTTCTCCAGTTGCTGCCCTATATCTGATGAAGTTATGGCCATCCACCTCTCCATCCATTTCCATGCTGAATCATCAGATTTTGAAGTATCACATTTTATGTGAATAGGTTTTTTCTTCAGCGTAGCATCCAAAAGCTTGATAAAAATGGAAACATGTAAATTAACTTTAAAGGAAAACAGATTAAGATTACAAACCACTGTTTACACATGGCGAACTTGTAAAAAAGACAGATTGCTCATACCTGATGAGCAAATCCATTTGAAAGGAATATCTTAGTTGACGAATATGTTTTGTTTGGTTTTATGCAGGAATTTTCCTTCTCCTGAACCCAGAAAATGTCAATCTGGTAAGACATAAAACAACAAATATAATGCTTCACAAGAAGAAAAAAGCATTTTTTTTGGCATATGTGACAAATATTGGACAATGTTTAGGCACATAACTCAGTTTATTGATAAATACAAATATTACTTTAAGCACCCCCTCCACCCTTTTCTCAAAATGCAATAAAAAATTGATGCTCTAATGAAAGTTGAATAAGCCAGAATTATTTATGACCGGTTCCAGGAGAGATGAATAGCTGTTGCAGCTTCAAAAGGCAACATAGCAAGAAAAAATATAAAAGTAAAACAATTATCCAAATCCCAACATTTGCAAATATGTGATGAGTCTAAACAGAGTCAGCTGACTTACAACGTGAGTCCTGCCCAGATCAAGAGTTGCATTGGCTGAGATCTTTGATTGTCATCTAAGGCTAGAAAGAGGCTGCTCATAAATTCTTATGATATAATAATGGAATCTTTGTTGTTATTTAGAACGTAAGCATTTTAAAATGGTGAAATAAAGTATTTTACGCAACCCCAAGGTCGTTTTGCTATACAATGTGAATCAATGATTAGTGAAGCAAAAAGGTTGTTACCAATAGTGTTGATCTGTGGGCATGTACCTGAAGCCTATTCTCTTGTGCAGCTAACTTCTCAATTAATTGACATTTATGACGAGCTCGCACAAATGCTTGCAACTTCACAATGGATTGGACACAACGCAATGTTCCAATGGCCTGTCTTCTAACCAAATGTCCACGTACAGCAGCTTGTAACTTGACAACACTTTTAAGTTTTTGTAATCCTCTCCTAGCCTAAACATGTTCACAGGAAATAAAAGCAATATAATACAAACCCTTGGAAAATACGCAAGGCAGTTGCAACTGAGAAAAGAATATACCAAGTATCCCCGAGTAGCAGCCTGAACGACAATAACAACAGATTCATCGACATCGGTGTCATTGGCAGTGGAATTTTCATCAGTTGCCAGCAGATTAGCTACTTCAGAATTCACAACAGCAGATGGTAAGGGGAAGGTTTCATTTATCTTTTGTTCTACGGGCCTTTCTACCGGGATAGAAGAATATATTGGAGAATCAAAATTATTTGTTGGGTCTTCTATGCTTTCCTTGTTATAGCTCATAGACACAGATTCTGAGACCACATTGCTGCTTAGCACTCTGTGCCTGGCTGATCTCTTTTGGAAACTCCACCGGCATTTATCTGATGAAGTTTTGCTCTGAGAAAGAATGGATTAAAGTCAGGAAGCTTCTAATCAGTAAATAATAATAATTAGATAATATGGGTCAAGCAATGAAGGAATTGGCCTATCTGAAGCTTCACATGCTGCCAACTGTTATTAAAACAATGATAGAGGAAGAAATCCAAATGCAATGCTCAAGTTATATTATTTGGTATTATGTTGTCATGACGCATATGTCTCTGATGAGGACAAATTAATCACCAATATGGTAAGTGTTAACCAAGTCTTCAAATTATGAACAGCCTACAAGATATTCATATAAACTTGTATAAGCTAAGGCAATAACCAAACCAGTTCAGTGTTGTGCTGGTTGTCTCCCAGTATTGTCCAACTCATGCAAATTTCAAGAACTGAAACTCAGATCCTTGGTGCTGGACAACTTAAGCATGTCTTCTCTCTCACACATTTTTCTTAGTAAATAATTAAGATCAACTGTCACAGTCCTGCTCAGTCATCGTTTCCCACTCATGCCTGCAGCTGCCAGCAAGCCCCTACATCTGTAAATAATTTAGCTCAACTGTCACAGTCCTGCTAAATCAACACATCGTTTCCCACCCATACCTGCAGCTGCCAGCAAGCCCCTACATCTGATCAATCAGCATCTCTTAAATTGGCCTAGCCAGATCTAGTGGTGGGGTGTTCCCACAGGATCAAGGATTACAAAACACAGTTGTTTTCTATATTAAAGTTTTGGATAAAGTTAAAATCCTAACATCAAAATCAATTCTTTTCTATAGTCACAAACCTATTTTTGGTCATTTCCGCAGACCGCTCGTTTTCTTTCTTTCAGATCCAAACAAGCAGAACATCCACTTAAGCAGCACCGACATTTAATCATGGAAAACATGCACAAGTAACCAATTTCCCAAATCAATGAGTTCCAGCACCCCAATCAATTCCCAGACCTCCTCCCCAAGGGCACTACTCACAGCAGAGACAAAAAATCAACACTTGGAAACAAACAATGTTCTTGCCAATGCAGCTCAGTAGCAATTTCCACTAGAACCCAGATACCCATCGCAAGTGAAAGGAGGAAGGGAAAATAGGGCAAAAATGGCATTTTTATAAGACCTCTGCACCTTTGTTTGAGCACCCCCACCATGGATCTGGTAGCTACCCAAAACAAACCCAAGCCAGTAAAAAGATCCACCTTTACCCGAATTCCGCCACAATCCCCACTGTTCCAGCACAACCCCAACCGAACCTACCACATCACACTCATAACCTCATTCAAACCTCCACCAAATCCCCAACCAAAAGAACAAGAAACAAGCTTTAACCCTCGATCAAACGGCAATGCACAACAAAACAAACAAAGAAGAGACCGAGACAAAGAGAAGCAAATACCTCAGCCATCGAAATATCGTCGTCGTCATTCACATCCCCGCCGCCATTGCAAGCAATCATCTTCAAGCAGGATCTCTTCGATCTCCCCATCGCCCCCTCCGACGATTTTCTCACGAATACTTCTTCTTTTTCTATAGGGTCTTAGAGAGAGAGGTCCTCCCCTCGGTTGCCCAGTCGAGCGCTTCAGCTGCCGGCCATGCCGCTCTACATTATTTATTTTTTTGGGCGGCTTGAAATTGTCGGATTTCTTAGAAAAAAAAAGAGTGGGTTTTCAATCGGGTTTAATTCGGGGAGTGGCGTCCACTATTTATTCGCGCGTTCTCTTCCCAACCGTTTTGCGTCATCTCTAAAATTGCCGATGAAAGGAAACAACGGTCCGTTTCCGTTACGATTCGGACGGTCAACGATCTGGGACGCGGATGCATGCGGTGAGCTTCTGAGCTTACCGCGGTGATGAGATTCATTTTCATATTTCGTGTGGATGACGCGATCCCAACGGCTACCGGTCACGAGATTCGCGAGAAACCGACCTATCTTTTTTGTTGCGTTTCGGGTCGATACGCACGTAGTAGACTGACTACCTCAGAGGGCACGAGAAGCATAAGTGACAGCCGCTTTATAACAACTTGAAAGACTTACCAGGTGCTTGATTGGGAATAGGTACGAGCCGGGAAGGATTTTTGATCGAAATAATATAAAAAAAAATATATTTATGTAAGTACCGTTGCCCAATTTTTATTTATGAAACTAGATAATTTTGATCACGTGTCGTCCATGCTTAAACACATGGCAAAGCTATTCGGGTTAGTACATGATGGGGTGAAAACAGGGGTTGGACTTGCGAATTTGGCAAGAAATTGCGAGTTGAACCCGTGATTTTAATTGAAAATCGTCACGTGGCATATGAAAACACGGGTTGGACCCGCGAATTCAAAAGAAAAAATGGATTCAACCCACAAACTCACTGAGAAAATACGGGTTCAACCCGCGATTTCGGTATCTCGGGTCCGGGCCGGTTTTGCACTGAAAATGTGGGTGGAACCCGTGATTACATGAAAACGCGGGTCCAACCCGCGATTTCAATTGAAATTATTTTTTTAAAAAATAAATGTGTTACGGTGGTCACCAGCCCATTCGGCCCAGGCATGGCACCCTCCTTGGTGGCTAACGCGGCCATATACTTCTCCACCATGGCCCCACCTTGGTCATGTACTTCTCCACTTTGGCCCCGTCTCGACCGTAAGCAGAGTCCTGTTTCTTTGTTGCATAGTCTACACTGAGGTCAGACCCAGATTGGCTCCAGCCACGCCGAGCTCGGCACCACGCCCATTCCTCGGTCCACGTGCACGGGAGGTCCGTGCACCCAGATTATTCTGCCAGAGTCACGCCCGCGCGCACGTCCGTGCTAGGGCAAACCCGCGCCCCAGGCTCACGCCCGCAGCAAGCCTTCGCCCTCTTCGGCGCATGGGAGGCCTGCGGGAGGCCATCGCTCGCTCCAGCGTCCAGCCCACCTCGGCTCCGCCCTCTTCGGCGCCCCGTCTGCCAATGGGAGGCCTCTGCCCGCTCAGTTCGGTCCACTTGCGGGAGGCCAAGGCCACGCCTTCAAGCTCCGCCTCCTCCGGCTTTGCCCTACCTCGCCCACGGCGCGAAGCCCGGCCCTAGCTTGCCTCCGCCCGCTCCGGCTCCCTTGGCAATGGCGCTCAGCACGATCGCAGCACGCCCCCAGCTCACCCGCGGTGGCCCCAACTTCTCCCGCGCCAGCTCCGGCATCCAGCCGACCTCGGCACGGCGACCCCGTGTCGGCAAGCCTGCGCGCCCACCTCGGCAACGGCGCCCAGCTTGCCCGCAGGGGCCTTCGCCTCACCTCCATTCGGTTCGGTGCTCAGCATGCCCGCGGCACGCCCCTGGCGCGCCCATGGCGGCCCCAGCTCCTCCAGCGCCCACTCCGGTGTCCATCCGACCTCTGCACGGCGACCCCGCGCCAGCTCCCGGCTCAGCACGCCCACTCGGCACTCCCGCGTTCAGAGCAGCAGGGCCTTTCTCTGGCTCCTCCGGCTCAACCCGGCGGGACACCAGCTTGATGCCCCCGCATCCAGGGCAACAAGGCCCCGCTCCAGCTCCGGTCCGGTCCCCGGTCTGGCCCTTCCACCCATCTTAGCCCATGCCGGTCCAGGCCTGCACCTCTGCCCGGCATGGACCCAGCTCCGAACCGTGGACCAAGCTCGGCACCGCGGCACGCTCGCGCCTCAGCCAGGCACGGACCCAGTTCCGCACCACGGACCCCGGCTCGGCGACGTTGTGCCCAGGATCGGCTCCTTTGGCTTCGGCCCGCAAGCCCGCCTGACACACTCGCGGCACGCCCGGCTCCACTCCGCGAGGCTCCGCCCGCGCTCGGCGGTCGCCCGCGCCCGGCTCCGGTCCGGCGGGACGCCTGCCCTAGCTCGGCACTCTCGCACCCCAGATCCGCCTTATCTGGCTCTGGTTGGGCGGGTTCCACTTGGTCCGGTACTCCTATGCCTGGCAGGACCCCGGCTAGTGAATAGTATCCTGCCCAAGGCACTGTACCCTTGCACCAACTTCCTGAACCACCCAGAAGAAAAAGGTTCACCAGCCCATCATGGCCTCACAGACTACCCTAGCCTGACAAGTCTACATCAAGACCAGCATGCCTCTCCCGCCAACGACAAGAGCCATTCGTCTGCATTAAGACCTATGGGCCACAGGTAAGGGAAGGTAAGGTAAGAAAGAGACAACACACTCTCTTCATTCTTACATTATCGTCCATTTTCTGTCACCCTCTAGCTGCAGAGAGTCCCCCAAGCTCTCTACTTTAGAGGTCGTTTGTTTTCCTCGATCGTCCCACTGACTTGATCGTCGGAGTGTCTTTGCCGGAATCCCCGGCCCAGGTCTCCCCTGTTTTGCAAGTCCGCCCGATAGAGGGACGATACAGAGAAGATTGCTCCTCACTGGAGAGGCCCACAGGAGGACCACAACACAGCTTCAAGCCCCTTCATCCCTACAACGACCCCTCCGAGCATGGCGACTCCTTCGAGCCCCGTGACGGAGGGTATGTTCCCCTTGATCATCTCCGACCGATGAGCCCGGTGATGCTGGCGGAGAGTCCACTCACCTGGGCCACGTAAGAAGCTACAGGCCACGATGATTTAGGCGGCAACAGTTTGATCGATAGTAAGTCGCTCTCTAAGAAGATCATCCCTGCACACAGATCATCCACGGGTTAGAAGCCAGAAAAGTCAGTCCAAAAAAAAAAGAAAAAAGAATACATATATATGAAAGAAAGACCTAAGCCGGACTCACCCGACCCTCTTGTCGGGTCGACCCTGGCATCAAAGAGGTTCTGCTCCGACAGCAAAACCTCGAGAGAAGGGATCTGGGCGGTGCGAAGCTGCTCATAGTCATCTCGGTCAGCCGCATCAACCGTAGAGATTCGGTTGGGGGACTGGTCTGGATCACTTCAGACCCAGTCAACCCCCTCGACGGTGGCGAAGAAGAACTTACTCTTCCATCCCTTGATGGAAGAGGGGAGTTCAAACTTGATGCCCTTCAAGCGGGAAGACAAGGACCACCACCCATTCTCGGTGGGGTGGCGCTTCAGGGCAAAGAACACCCTGAACAAAGAGAACCGGGCAACAAACCCATGGACATGACAGAGGACGACGAAGGAGAAGATAGTCTTAATGGCGTTCGGGACTAGTTGGGCAGGGACCAGGCGGTAGTTGCTCAGCACGGACATGAAGAAGGGGTGGAAAGGAAAATGAAGCCCTCCCGAGAAGGTCTCTTCATAGAAGGCGATCTGGCCCGGGTCGCTTGAAGTGACCCTATCCCCAGGTCAGGGAACCAGAAGCCGGACAGAGTGTGGGATGTCATAGACATCTCGAATGGTCCCCAGCTCCATAGCAGAGATCGTCAAAGCGATCCCACTGGGACCTATTGACCGGACAGACTCGAAAACGGATTTGGGTGGGGGAGGAGGACGAGAAGGATGAGAAGAAGTGGCCCCCGGTTTCCTAATGGACACGGGGCGAAGTGAAAGGGCCGGCCTCCTACTGAAATCAAATCGTACCCTCCCCGACTCCTCATCGGAGGAGGAAGATGCTGGTCCCCGCACAGAAGGACCGGCTTCACCCTGATTGGAAGGATGGAAACTAGGACCGGAATGAGACATCCTATGAGAAGGAAGGAAGAAGGAAGACCCAGGAAGAAGGACTAGACTCGGTTTGCGGAAGGCCCTAAACTCGAAAGAGGAACCCCACTGCAAAGGGGAAGAAGGAAGAAGGGAGACCAACCTGGTTCCTTACGGGGAGGAAAGGAAGAAGCAAATTGTGAAGGAGAAAGAGTCCAAGCACTGCAGCAGGCGCGAAGGATTTGAAAGAATATAAGTTTTGAGTAAAAAAATTCTTTTTACTTCGAAAAGACCCATCAAACCTGTGCCGTTACGACCTCTCCGCCAACGGATCCCTGACACGTGTCAGCCATCGGTAAGAAAGGTGCCCCGCCGCTTTCGATTCCGCACTAGCATTAACTACTCCTCGGACGTGGCCATGTTGCGCCTCTGCAATGGCCTGGGGGACTGTTCCACGAAGCGCTGGTGATCATGGCATCATTGCGCTGGATCTTTACCTTTCCATGTAAGCAGTGCATTTACTCCCTTCGACTCGAGCACCATGCACTAACGAGCCTCGGGAGTGGGGGGTAAATGATGTGCAGGATCACTGACATGGAACAGCTGTCAAACGCCACGTCAGGGAAGACAGCCGCGTCAGGTTCCCTAGACTGACTCCTTGGCCGGGTCGGGCTCCCTTAGAACAACGGGCCGATCGCCAAGCCGAGCTCTATCCTCTACCAGATCGAGCCCCTCGAGATCGAGCCCTGTGATCGGAGTCAAGCTCAGCCCTCACCCGCCACGTGGAGTCTCTCTCCGAGGTCGAGCCCTCTGGGTCGGAGCCGCCACCTATCCTCCGCCAGATCGAGCCCCTTGAGATCGAGCCCTGTGGTCAGAGTCGAGCTCAGCCCTCACCCGCCACGTGGAGTCTCTCTCTGAGGTCAAGCCCTCTGGGCCGGAGCCGCCACCTATCCTCCGCCAGATCAAGCCCCTTGAGATCGAGCTCTGTGGTCAGAGTCGAGCTTAGCCCTCACCGGCCACGTGGAGTCTCTCTCTAAGGTCTAGCCCTCTGGGCCGGAGCCGCCACCTATCCTCCGCCAGATTGAGCCCCTCGAGATTGAGCCCTATGGTCGGAGTCAAGCTCAGCCCTCACCCACCACGTGGAGTCTCTCTCCGAGGTCGAGCCCTCTGGGCCAGAGCCGCCACCTGTCCTCCGCCAAATCAAGCCCCTCAAGATCGAGCCTTGTGGTCGGAGTTGATCTCAGCCCTCACCTGCCATGTGGAGTCTCTCTCCGAGGTCGAGCCCTCTGGGCCGGAGCCGCCACCTATCCTCTACCAGATCGAGCCCCTCGAGATCGAGCCCTGTGGTCGGAGTCGAGCTCAGCCCTCACTCGCCACGTGGAGTTTCTCTCCGAGGTCGAGCCCTCTAGGCTAGAGCCACCACCTGTCCTTCGTCGGATTGAGCCCTGCCTCCCCTACTCGGCCTCTAGCTCGGGCAAAGGCGACTGCAGGCGGGAGGACAGTACCATCACCTAAGGATCGCGGAGCAGTGCCCACCATACCGCAATAATTGCCTGCCCGCCACTTACACCAGAAAGGAAGGAAACACCCTGATCAAGGCGCTGCACCCTCTACCAGCTGTCCGTACTACCAAAAGGATAGGCCAGCCAGAGGGCATGAATCCCGGGGGCGGTGGCCCTCGGATCGAGGCTCTGCCAAGCTTCATGGAATGGGGCGACCGGAGAGAATGTTAGAGTGAATGGAAGTTTTCCCTACCGCATGTCAGGAAAGACGTCCCATCTATGGCATGGTACCCCACCGCATGCGCCTGCCAGCCCAACAAGGATCCCAAGGCAAGCGCCCAACGGTCACCTTGACTACAAAGAACGATCGGCACCCCCGAAGGGGGAGGTAATATGAAAAATAATGCAATATCAGTGCAAGCTCAACCATAAGGGCGAGGCACCACCACCACCACCGTTAAAAACAGGCAAAGGAGAAGCGGTTAAGCAGAGAATCCCTCTAGCTCTGCCGTCATCCTCCTCCTGACACACTTTCATTTCATTCTCACACCATTCACTCCTAGAGTGGAGTCTATCAAGAGGGGCTCGACCAGGAGGATCTGTTCTCCTAGATCGTCACTGACTTGACCGTCAGAGTGCCCCCACTAGAATTCCCGGCCTAGGTCACTAACCCAGTCTTTTATAGGTCCGGCCAAGATGGGACCTCCCAGGAGCACCAAGCCATGCACTTCGGCGCCGACAACAGCTACAGGCCACGGTGATCTTAGCTACAACAGTTTGGCACGCCAGGTAGGGGGGCAGATCCGCGCTCCTCAACAAGGTGGGACGACGGTTTTCACCTTTGTCCTTAGTCCCCGGGGGGCAGACCGGGGCACGGGGATGGGGGCACGAGAACTTCTCCCTCTCTCTCGAGGCTCCAAGGAGCGGCCTCGACCAAAAAACCTTGAGCTATGAAGGTGCATCGCCACCCTTGACGGGGCAACAGGCATCAAACCGAAGATGGAGCCACCTCCCGGCGGTGCCACGTTCCAGGAGCCCCACTAAAAAAAAAAGAAAAAAAAGAAAAGGGAGAAGAAGAGAAAAAGAAGAGAGGGAGGAAGGGTCTGGCCATCGTGAAGAAGAAAGAAATCCATGCAACATGGTTTCCAACGCTCCCATGCAACGGGAGTCTCATTTCTCCCATGCAGCAGGATTCCATCTCCTCCATGCAATGAGAGCCTCTTTGCTCCCATACAACGGGAGTCTCATTTTTCCCATGCAGCAGGATTCCATCTCCTCCATGCAATGGGAGCCTCATTCCTTCCATGCAATGGAGCTCCAACTCTGCTTCACGCAACAGGAGTCTCCTCTCCTCCCATGCAACATGCAACATGCAACGGGAGCCTCTTTGCTCCCATGCAATGGAGTTTCCTCCCATGCAACAGGGGCCCTATACTTCCATGCAATGGAGTTTCCTCCCATGTGACGGAGTATGCTCCCATGCAACGAGGTCATTTCTCCCATGCAATGGAGCTTTCTCCCAAGCAATAGGACTCCTATTCCCCATGCAACGGAGTCATCCTCTCCATACAACGGGAGTCTCGTTCCTCCTATGCAGCGAGATCCCATCTCCTCCATCCAACAGGAGTTCCTCTCCTCCTATGCAACATGCAACGGGAGCCTCTTTGCTCCCGTGCAACGGAGTTTTCTCCCATGTAACGAGGTCAACTCCTCCCATGTAATGGAGTATGCTCCCATGCAACGGGGCTTCCCCCCATCCAACAGAGCCATTTCTCTCATGCAACAGGAGCCTCATACTCCCACGCAACGGGAGTCTCATCTCTCCCGAGCAGTAGGATTCCACCTCCTCTATGCAACAGAAGCTCCATTCCTTCCATGTAACGAAGTATGCTTCCATACAACGAAGCTCTCCCCCATGCAATGGGGGTCTCATCTCCTCCATGCAATGAGGTCTTCTCCTCCCACGCGACGGAGTCATTTCCCTCATGCAATAGAGGTCTCACCTCCTCCCAGGCAGTGGAGGTCCACCTTCCCATGCAACAGGAGCCTTATGCTCTAATGCACGAAGCTCCTTCCCATGCAGCAAGAGTCTTATACTCCCACGCAACGGAGTCACCTCCCTCATGCAACGGAGCCTCCTCCCATGCAATGGAGTGATCTTCCTCGTGCAACAGAGCTTCCTCCATGTAACGAAGTTGTTTTCTTCATGCAGCAGAGGTCTCACCTCCTCCCATGCAACGGGGGTCCATCCTCCCACACGACAAAGCCTTGATCCCCCATGCAACCGAGTTTTATTCTTTCATGCAAAGGAGTCCCATTCTCTCCTGAGAGGGCGGCCAGCGAATTTGATCCTGGCCTGCTCAAGGAAGAAACATATTTTTATATGAACGGAGCTTAAAAGGTAACTCCTTTCCCCACTACATATATAAAATAAAAAATTGTGTTTTAGTTCTACAAGAAAGGCTCCTGTACCACCATCAAGGGCAAGCACTACAACTTGCCAAAGCCAGTCACAGCCCGCAAGAATTCTTGACAAAAGCCCGGTGTCCCACTCTCCGGCACCAAAGCTCGGATCCCACGCTCTCTGGCACCAAATTCCGGATGCCCCAGCACCAAAGATCGGACACCCTGGCACCAAAGTCCGGACGCCCTGGCACCAAAGACTGAACACCCCGGCACCAAAGACCGGACATCCCGGCACCAAAAAACTGAGCCCTGCATCTACCGCATGACTCTCAGTTCAGCTCTTGCCTTACTCATAGTCTGGAGATGTCCGCGGAGACTTCAAGAAGTCTCGCCATCTACCAAGAAACTCACAGTTTGGCATTTACTGTACTCACAGTTCGGAGATGTCCACGGGAGGCTCTAGAGGTCCAACCGTTTACGGCTCGCCTCCTAACATGCCAAACGAGTGGCTCTGCCATCTTATGAAGGAGGTAAGAATCCCTCCTCAATAATTAAAGTTCCTCTCTGGTGCAACTTTGTTCTTCATAAATACAGGAACACGTCCGTCCGACTCCAAGTCTAGTGAAGTTAAGAGCTGAAATCAAGCTCCCCATTAAGCCCTGTATCTACCGCATGACTCTCAGTTCAGCTCTTGCCTTACTCACAGTCCGGAGATGTCCGTGGAGACTCCAAGAAGTCCTGCCATCTACCGAGAAAACTCATAGTTTGGCATTTGCTGTACTCACAGTCCGGAGATGTCCATGGGAGGCCCCAGAGGCCCAACCATTTATAGCTCGCCTCCTAGCATGGTGAGCCGGTGGCTTTGCCATCTCATGATGGAGGTAAGAATCCCTCCTCAATAATTAAAGTTTATCTCTGGTGCAACTTTGTTCTTCATAAATACAGGAACACGTCCGTCTAACTCAAAGTCCGGTGAAGCTAAGAGCTGAAATCAAGCTCCCCACTGAGCTCTGCATCTACCGCATGACTCTCAGTTCAGCTCTTGCCTTACTCACAGTCTGGAGATATCCGTGGAGACTCCAAGAAGTCCCGCCATCTACCGAGAAAACTCATAGTTTGGCATTTGCTGTACTTACAGTCCGGAGATGTCCATGGGAGGCCCTAGAGGCCCAACCGTTTACAACTCGTCTCCTAGCATGGTGAACCGGTGGCTCTGCCATCTCATGAAGGAGGTAAGAATCACTCCTTAATAATAAAAGTTTCTTTTTGGTGCAACTTTGTTCTCCATCAACACAGGAACATGTCCGTCTGACTCCAAGTCCGGTGAAGTCAAGTGAAGCCGAGCTAAAGCCAACCTCCTCACCGAGCCCCGCATCTACCGCTTGACTCTCAGTTCAGCTCTTGCCTTACTCACAGTTTGGAGATATCCACGGAGACTCCAAGAAGTCCCGCCATCTACCAAGAAACTCACAGTTTGGCATTTGCTGTACTCACAGTCTAGAGATGTCCATGGGAGGCTCCGGAGGCCCAACCGTTTATAGCTCACACCTAGCATGGTGAACCAACGGCTCTGCCATCTCATGAAGGATGTAAGAATCCCTCCTTAATAATAAAAGTTCCTTTCTGCTGCAGCTTTGTTCTTCACCAATACAGGAACTCGTCCGTCCGACTTCAAGTCCGGCAAAGTTGAGAGCTAAAGTCAGGCTCCTCAGTTCAGCTGAGCTAAAATCAAGTGAAGTCAAACTCCTCAGTTCAGCCGAGCTGAGGTCAAATGAAGCCGAGCTGAAGTCAGGCTCCTCAGTTCAGCCGAGTTAAAATCAAGTGAGGTCAAATTCCTCAGTCCAGCCGAGCTGAGGTCAAATAAAGCCGAGCTGAAGTCATGCCCCTTGATCCAGCCGAGCTGAAGCCAGGCTCTTCATTGAACCCCGCATCTATCACCTGATTCTCATCCGGAGATGCCCATGGTTAGCTCTAGGGTTCCAAACATCTGCGGCTTGACTCCTAGCATGCCAAACGAGCGGCTCTGCCACCTCATGAAGGATGTAAGAATCCCTCCCCAATAATTAAAGTTAACTCTTTGGTGCAACTTTGCTCTTCATCATTGCAGGAGCTCATCCGTCCGACTCCGAGTCTAGCAAAAAATGCCCGGAACCCAGTTCCGGTACAAAATCCCAGAGTCCAGTCCAGATAAAACCAGGAACCCAGTTCTAGCATAATAGAACCTAGTTCCGATACAAAATCCTGGAGTCCAGTCCGGATGAAAGCTCGGAATCCAGTTCCGGCACAACGGAGCCCAGCTCTCCAACATATAAAGACCAGAAACCCCGTCACCTAAAGACCGGAATCCCCGGCACCTAAAGACTGGAAACCCCGGCACTTCAAGACCAAAAATCCTGATGCCTCAAAATGGGAAATGCCGAAAGTCCCACACTGAAAGCCTCATCAAAAGCTTTAAGGAGTGCTTTGAGCCTAACCATGTACCCGGTCATACATGTGTGCACCCAAGTTGTGCACCTCACCAACCTCTTCCTCCACGGCATCGCCTTCTATTCGATCAAAGAGGAGTAAGACTGAAGTACTAGTACCATCATAATACAACTAACCTTCAGTCAAAGTACCTATGGGCAAGTAAGTTTCGAAAACAACACATCCTATTTTTGTTTTGCAGGCCTGCTACGACATAGAGCCGAATGGATAAAGCTACTCCCTTCGTCCAAAATGAGAGGAAGTAACGTTTTGGACTCAGAGAGTGGGGGCATCTGTTACAGTGGTCACCAGCCCATTCGGCCCAGGCATGGCACCCTCCTTGGTGGCTAACGCGGCCACATACTTCTCCACCATGGCTCCATCTCGGTCATGTACTTCTCCACTTCGACCCAATCTGGGCCGTAAGCGGAGTCCTGTTTCTTTGCTGCCCAGTCTGCGCTGAGGTCAGACCCAGATTGGCTCCAGCCATGCCGAGCTCGGCACCACGTCCGTGCCTTGGTCCGTGCGCACGGGAGGTGTGCGCACCCAGATTATTCTGCTAGAGTCACGCCCGCGTGCACGTCCATGCCAGGGCAAACTTGCACCCCAGGCTCACGCTCGCAGCAAGCCTCCGCCCTCTTCGAAGCCCGGTCTGCTCGTGATAGGCCATCGCCCGCTCTGGCGTCCAGCCACCTCGGCTCCGCAGCCCCAGCACGGGTCTGCCTCAGCTCTGCCCTCTTTGGCACCCCGTCCGCCCATGGGAGGCTTGCAGGAGGCCTCTGCCCGCTCCGTCCGGTCCACTTACGGGAGGCCAAGGCCACGCCTTCAAGCTCCGCCTCCTCCGGCTCTGCCCAACCTCGCCCACGGCACGAAGGTCGGCCCCAGCTCGCCTCCGCCCGCTCCAGCTCCCTCGGTAATGGCGCTCAGCATGACTTGGCACGCCCCCTATGCACCCGCTATGGCCCCAGCTTTTCCCGTGCCAGCTCCGGTGTCCAGCCAACCTCGGCATGGCTACCCCACGTCGGCAAGCCCGCGTGCCCACCTTGACAACGGCACCCAACTTGCCCACAGGAGGCCTTCACCTCACCTCCATCTGGTCCGGTGCTCAGCATGCCCGCGGTGGCCCCAGCTCCTCCAGTGCCCGCTCCGGCATCCAGCCGACCTCGGCACGGTGACCCCGCATCGACTCCCGGCTTAGCACGCCCGCTCGGCGCTCCCACATTCAGAGCAGCAGGGCCCCGCTCCGGCTCCTCCGGCTCAACCCGGCGGGACCCCAGCTCGACGCCCCTGCATCCAAGGCAGCAAGGCCCCGCTCCAACTCTGGTCCGGTGCCCCGGTCCGGCCCTTCCGCCCATCTTAGCCTATGCCAGTCCAGGCCTGCACCTCAGCCTAGCACGGACCCAGCTCCGCACCGCAGACCAAGCTCGGCACCACGGCATGCTCGTGCCTCAGCCCGGCACGGACCCAGTTCCGCACCGCGGACCCCGGCTAAGTGACGTTGTGCCCAGGACCGGCTCGTCCGGCTCTGGCCTGCAAGCTCGCCTGACACACCCGCGGCATGCCCGGCTCCACCCGTCTCTGCCCCGCGAGGCTCCGCCCGTGCTCGGCGGTCGCCCGCACCCAGCTCCGATCCGGCGGGATGCTTGCCCCAGCTTGGCGCTCCTGCACCCCAGATCCACCTTATCCGGCTCTGGTTGGGCAGGTTCCACTTGGTCCGGCACTCCTGCGCCCTAGGCCCACGACCATGGTGTGCTCCTGCGCTTCTGCCCCATTCGGCTTAGCCCGACGGGACCCCGGCACGATGACGTCGCACCCCGGGACCGGCTCCTCTGGCCCGCACGCCTCCGGTTCCATGCTCGCCACCGGCTCGCAGTTCAGCCACTGCACACTCATCCATGCATGGGTTCGTGCACAGAGCCCTGCACCATGCACACATCAATCCACGTGATGGGAAGGTTCTGGGGGCCATCTCTTGGTCCGCGTGCCCGCATGGCGATCTGGAGTAGTGCCCACCCAGCTCGACACTTTGGCGTCCCACCCAGCTCGGCCATTAAGAGCATCGTATGATTCTGTCTTATCCATGTGGGCCCGATACTCTTTCCAAGGATCCCCACCCACGTGGGTCCTATGGCATGCCATCTGACACGCCGCCTGCAAAAAAGGTTTACATTTAAGCTTCCCAAGCCATTGTTTACACTAACTAGTGAATAGTGCCCTGCCCAAGGCACTGTACCCCTGTACCAACTTCCTGAACCACCCAAAAGAAGAAGGTTCACTAGCCCATCATGGCCTTATAGGCTATCCTAGCCTGACAAGTCTACATCAAGACCAGCACACCTCTCCCGCCAACGACAGGAGCCATTCGTCTACATAAAGACCGGCAGGCCATAAGTAAGGGAAGGTAAGGTAAGAAAGAGACAACACACTCTCTTTATTCTTACATCATCGTCCATTTTCTATCACCCTCTAGCAGTAGAGAGTCTCCCAAGCTCTTTACCTCAGAGGTCGTCTACTTCCCTCGATCGTCCCACTGACTTGATTGTTGGAGTGTCTTTGCCGGAATCCCCGGCCCAGGTCTCCTTTGTTTTGCAGGTCTGTCAAATAGAGGGACGATACAGAGAAGATTGCTCCTCACCGAAGAGGCCCATAGGAGGACCACAGCACAACTTCAAGCCCCTTCATCCCTACGACGACCTCTCCGAGCACGGTGACTCCTCCGAGCCCCATGACGGAGGATATGTTCTCCTTGATCGTCTCTGATCGACGAGCCCGGTGATGCTGGCAGGTAGTCCACTCACCCAGGCCATGTAAGAAGCTACAGGCCATGGCGATCTAGGCGGCAACAATATAAAATCCCATTTTTTTAATTAAATAAAGATTATGTTTGTTAATTTAATAAAAGGAAATAGGATTTAGGGTTTAGGTTTTAGGTTTAAGAAATTAGGATTTATGTATTAGGATTTAGGGTTTAGGGTTATAGGGGTGGAACTGGTTCGGGCCACCCGAAAATCGGGTCTGGTTTTGTGCCAGTTTTTTAAAAAATCGAGCCAGGCTTCGAGCCTTAAAATAAAGTCCATTTAGTTTTCGGACCGATACCAGGCACCCCTTTGGCTCGCCTCGGACCGGTCCAATTTTGGTCCACAAATAAGTCCGAGAAAGAGCCGATGCCGATCCACAATTAAGTCCGATCCAACTGTCCCAGACTGACCCAAACCCTATCCTTTTTCTGTCGCGGTCTCCTGTCTCCCTCTCCATTCTCTCTATCAGTCTCTTCTCTCTATGTCTCTCTCTCTCTCGTTTCCATCTCCCTCCCCCAGTCAGGCCCTAACGGTCGACGCCCCTCCCTCGCTGACACCGACCTTCTTTTAGCCATAGAATATAATTTATTAATATAATATCATAATATTATTTTTAGTAATTTTAATATTTTTTCTACTAATTAATGAATTTTTAAATTTTTAAAAGGACTATTATTTTTTTTATAATCAATTTTTTTTATAATCAATTTTTTTATAATCAATTTTTTTTATAATCAATTTTTTTTATAATCAATTTTTTTTAATCCGTATATTTCTATGTAACCCAATTCCTTATAAGAAATTAGGATTTACGTATTAGGATTTAGGATTTAGGATTTATGATTATAGGGATGGAACTGGTCTGGTAACAAGGTACAGTGAAATAAGTTCAAACAATGGAAAAGTAAAATACAAAATATGATGATAACAATTACAAATTGTGAGAATATAGTGTAATAAGTTCAAAAAAAATAAAATACAAAAATCCTAAGTCCCATATGGTGGTCGTCTCTTCCGTGCAGGCTACCGTCGACGAGGTACTGGCTCCGCCTCACTCGGTTCCTGATGCTTTATCGGATCCTGTATATCAGGAAATGCATGCGATGCAGATACATGATGCGACGACCCCTCACCTATATACTATCCTCCTCCATGTCCCGAGTAATCAGGATGCATCGGATAGTTCGATCCAGCAGCATACTCAAAATGTGCAAATAGCATCCTCCATAGATGTGAACTGTCTCACATCCTCATGAAAGAAACTACCCGTGGACATATATGGATCATACTCCGGCATCGAAAAGGAGAGGTACTGAATTGTCGAGTACCTCGTATGTGCTGAGCAGAAGGAGGTGCTGTTGATGTAGATCCATATCAATAAGGCTCTGGAGTCTCGTCGTCTCTCTCGTCCTCCCAAGCAAATCCTCATAACTAGACACGTGCATCTCACCAACAACATTAAGAGTTGGCTGACATATGTCCTGTATACTCTATGAGGACATCGCTATGGAATCTGGCCGAGCAGGTGATATATCATCGTAATGCCAATGCTCTGAAAGTTACAAACATTTAATGAGTTAAACAAAATATGAAATATATGATAATGATGTATAATAGCATAAATAAAATTTCATACCACATAATCATTTATCGTACCATCACAATCAAAAATCGTCGACTGATGCTGCGATACCACTGCATGTATGGATCATGATAATGCATAGTACCATCAGCAGGAGTACCATCTATAATATGATCATGATGGCTCTCCCATAACTAAATATACTCCCTGATATGGCAAGATCGCTGACGTGGAGTACACCTCGGATCCAGCTGGCAGCCTGACAGGCAGATAGCATCGCATCAAGTTTTCTTTCAAGCTCCCCTGCTAGGTAGCCCCGCTAATGGTCGTGCCCACCTCGACTCGAGCTCGGCACCTCTGCTCATTCGCCAGGTGGCTCCCCAAGGGTCGAGCCCACCTCGGTCGAAGTCGAGCCCGCCTCTGCTCCTTCACCAGGTTTCTCCCCAAGGGTCGAGCCTACCTCGACCGATGTTGAGCCCGCCTTTGCTCCTTCGCCAGGTGGCTCCCCAAGGGTTGAGCCCACCTCGGTCGAAGTCGAGCCCGCCTCCGCTCCTTCACCAGATGGCCCCCCAAGGGTCGAGCCCACCTCGGCCGAAGTCAAGCCCTCTCTTTGGAAGCATCGGGAAGAATGAAGATGCTAGCCTCAAGACTACCATCGAAGAAGGCGCACGCAGGGCGGTGCGCCCAGTACGGCATCCTAAATCTATAACGGTGCACGTAATCTCGTTTGCACCAATTTGGAAAGGGCACCCCAATCGAGGTGTCAGATCATGCGGCTGACCACCTGAACCCTTCGAAGGAGAAGGCCATATTCAGGGTCTCAGACCCGAGGACTGCTGCACCCAGATCGAGGTTCCACCTAATTTCTTCCTTCATGACAACATGCCGGGCAAGACATGTTCACAACTAAACTCCTAACTACAAGAAGAAATAACCTTGGGAGAGCAGCCAACGAACATTATTGACCCCTAAGCCCCCTAGAGGGGGAAAATCGAGGCACTGGAGCGATCGATGATCTAAAAAGGCACCAACAGACGAGAAGGAAGGTAAGCAACCGAAAGAGGGAAAACACACGAGGTAGTGAGACAAGTGACTTGAAGGCAGGAGGCTCCCAGGAGACTTCCGAAGTGAGTCCCGCGAGCACAGTCGCCACAACTCAAACACCATCCCTCTCTCATTTTCTCCTACTCAATCCTTTATTCAAAACTCCTCTAAGCACGGTGACCAAAGTGGGATCCACCTTAGGGGATCTATTTCGCTTTGCTATCCGTTGACTTGATCGTCGGAGTGCCCTCGTCAGGATCCCCAATTTGGGTCTTTAACACTATTTTGCAGGTCCAAGAATGCCTGGATTTTGGAGTAAAGGGGTAGACGTCTGGCACCACTTCGCAGCTGCAGGCCATGATGGTAAGGTCAGTAACAGATTGGCGCGCCAGGTAGGGGGGAAGTCCCTATACAAACAAGGCCCCCACGAGCTTGAGAACAGCTCCACTTGAAGCATGATGGTGACTCGCGGATGAGAAGCTTCCACCAACTGAGCGGGAGATGCCCCCTCTCCTCCGGGCCCACGTAGCCCAGAAAGGGAGCTTCCCGCTCCTCCTCAACCATCCTCAGTAGATGGCCAGTATGCTGCACTTGTCCAACAGATGTAGGTGCTGGCCACGGCCGTGAGGCAGTTGCAGCACCAGCAGTGCTCCTTGGTAACCCAACCCCAGCCAGGAACCCCCGTGGTCTAAGCTGCGGCCCCCCCGAAAGCTTGTGCTCCATCCAAGGCAGGCCATCCCATCCGTGGGCCACAACCAATCCCCGCGGGAGTCACCAGACCCCCGCAAAGAGGAATCATTTTGGGTCAGTGGACCGGGAGAGCCGATCCCCGATGGACGACAATGCTATCGTCAAGCATGGTAAGCACCGCCGAGGCAAGGCCCCCTGTCGTGACCATCCCGAGCTATCAACTCCCTCTTCTCTAGTGGCCTCAGTGGAAGGATCCACTGATGAGGCCATCCGGTGCCTGGTCGAGAGGTGCCTAGAAGAACAAGAGCGCAAGCTGGCAAAGCTCTCCCACCAGTTTGCCAACATACATGGCTCCTCTAAGGAGCCAGTGGGCTATGACGCCTGACCTCCCTTCTCCCAAGAAATCCAAGAGGAACCGATTCCGAGTCAGTTCCGCATGCCTCAAGTGGATCCTTACGATGGGACCACGACCCCCTGGACCATCTGGAGAGCTATAAAGCTCTCATGAGAGTCCAGGGGGTGATTGATGCCCTCCTATGTATTGCCTTTCCATCCACCCTTCGGAAGGTCGCTCAAGTCTGGTTCACCCACCTCGAGCCCGAAAGCATCAACTCCTTCCAACAGCTGGAGAGGAGGTTCATGGCCCACTTTGATGCTTGTTGAAAGGTACCGTGAGAGGTGGATAGCCTCTTCTCTATCCGGCAGGAAGACCATGAGCTCCTGCAGGACTATGTAACCCACTTCAAAGTTGTCGCCTTGGAGATTTATAGTTTGGACGAGCCCGTCGCCATGCTGGCATTGAAGCGAGGGCTCAAAACCTCTCTCCTGACTTATTCTTTAGAAAGAAGTTGCCAAAGACATATTATGAACTCCTCCTCTGCATCTACAAGTACATCCACACCGAGGAGGTCGATCGCACCAGGAGAGAATTGGACGGGAAGCCCCCGAAGAACTGGACGGGAAGCTTTTGTCATATGCTAGCCTATTTTGCTTGTCAACTTTGCATGATTTCAGGACTACTATTATCACGTATCGGGGAACAATGACACATGGCCTACCACTTAAATTTGGACAAGCTACACTCATCAAGACAATTTCTTTTGGTCGGCCCATGAAGAAAGGCGCATAAAATTTTTAAGAGTAAATGAGAAGGATTCTCATCTTGGCGCCCTCCCTCCATCCAAATTAATTCATGCCATTTCAAGGTATTCGGCCAAAGCAATTCATGCCCAAGAGTCTTGGAAGATTTTCTCACCTAGTGTTGGAGGTCCAAGGGTTCCTAGAATTTCATTCAAATAAGCTGCTAACTGTTCAAGCTTCAAGGATTCTAGAATTTCAGCAGGACTCTAGAGTTCTCTCCAATCCAGACTGAAGAGTCTAGGCAGCTCTAGAAGAATACATTATCAAGACACTAGAGTCCAATCATAATGACCAACCTAGAAGCGATCATGACCCTCCATCAAAGTCTCATCTTGGCGCCAATTATGGATAGGAGCCCATTTTTTTTCATCCAGCAAGAGTCTAGGCAATGTAAACTTGAAGTCTAGAGTTGTAATGAAACTCTTGTATTTGAGTCCCTCACTTCTCTGGTTAGGGTTTTATAAATATCCCTACACCTCCCCCCTTGTAATTAATGAATATTTGATAAAATGAAATGAAACTCTACCGAGTTCTTCTTCCAATTCCTTTCTAGTTGTGATGGCTGATAGGTGCTAGGTGTGACGCCTAGAACACTTGGGTGCGACGTCCAAGTTCTACCGGGGTGCGATGCCCTATTTATCCATCCAATCCCTCCATCATATCTGATCCCTAAGTCTCTTCAAGGCCTTCATCTAATGCTTTGAAGAGATCCTAGAAGCCAACCAAAGAAGAAAATTCCTGGGAGAACCAACAACCCTGACACCAACCTTCCTTCTAGCTTTTGATTTTCAACATTTAATTGCTATTTTTGGTGTTTTTGGCAGATTCTCTTGAGATCCGACTCTGAAGATCGGTGTCCATGCTTTTGAATCAGTTTGATCAGAATCCGAATGCCAGGAGGAATCAGTTTGGAGTCCGATTCTTCAATCCTAGAGTGCAGTGATCTAGATCTTCATCAAAGGAGGCTTCTAAGCATATCGGTAACTCAAAATCTATTTTCCTTTCTCTAAATCTGATGTTAGAAAGTTGGAACCTAATCTAGGGTGGTTTCTCAATCGTCGTGATCCACATAATTAATTATTTTATTAGGTATGCATGCGGGTGATGTAATCCAGTATTTAGTTGCTTGCTATAGATTCTTTAAACGTATTGTTTAATAGACTGTTAGGTTAATGAACATTTTCTCTTGATTAACAAAAAAAAAATTTAAATCAACCTTTAGTACTGCATCGCATCCGTGTCCCGCGTCAGATGTGCCACTTGTCATCTGTCTAGATGCTCGAGTTGGTAAGTTCCGGCCCGGATCACTTCGACTACCCAATAGAGGCCTTCACAGTTGGGGGAGAGCTTTCCTTGTTTAGTTGGCCTAGATATCTCTGACCTCTGCAGAACCAAGTCTCCGACCCGGAAGCTTCGAGCATTGACTCAGGAATTGTAATATCTGGCCATTCTTTGATGATAGGTCACCATCCTCAGGTTTGCTTGGAGTCGAGCCACCTCGAGCAAGTCAAGGTCAGCCCTTCTCTGCTCAGAATTGGCTGGTTCGGCAAAATGATCAATCCGGAGGGGAATTGGCTGGTTCGGCAAAATGATCAATCCGGAGGGACTGCAAGGAGACTTCTACTAGTATGACCACCTCGCTCCTGTAGGTGAGATTGAATGGAGTTTTCTTGGTCATCGTGCGGGAGGTAGTCCGATAGGTCCAGAGTATCGAGTAGAGTTCTTCGGCCCAAAGCCCTTTGGCATCATTCAGTTGAGTCTTCAGGCTATGCAGAATCGTCCGATTGGTGACTTTGGCCTCCCCGTTGGATTGGGGGTATCCGACTGAAGTCAATCGATGGGAGATATGATACTGCTGGCAAAAATCCTGGAACTTCGGGTTGTCAAATTACCTCCCGTTGTCGATGATGACTGCCTGCGGTATGCCGAACCGATAGATGATGCAATTTTGGATGAAGGTCTCCACCTTGGCCTTGGTAATCTGTGCCAGTGGTTCAGTTTCCACCTACTTGGTGAAGTAGTCGATGGCTACGATTAGGAACTTCCGTTGTCTGGAACCGGGGAAAATGGCCTGAGGATGCCCATTCCCCATTGTGCAAATGGCTAGGGGGTGGTCAGCGGGGTTAGCTGACTAGCCAGTTGCCTTTGAACATTGGAATACCTCTGGCATGCATTGCACCTTTTAATAAAGTCCGTAGTGTCTTTCTAGATGGTTGGCCAGTAATAGCCTTGTCGGATGATCTTGCAAGCCAAGGATCTACCTTCAAGGTGGTCGCCGCATATGCCTTCATGCACTTATCTGAGTGCGTAATCGGTGTCCGACGGTCCTAGGCATTTGAGCAGTGGTTGCGTAAATGATCGCTTTTATAGGGTCTTATCGAGGACGATATACTTCGAGGCTGTCTAACACACACGTTTGGCTTCGGCCCTATCTTCTAGCAGGGTTCTTTCATTGAGGAATGCAAGGATGGGATCCATCCAACAAGCCTCTCGCTCTACTTAATGGATTCTCGATGTCTCTTCAGCAATGCTTGGGCTTTGCAGGTGGTTCACAAAAGCCCGATCGGAGGGATTAGTGACGGTAGTGGCTAGTTGTGACAAGGCATCCACCCGAGAATTTTGCACCCGGGATATGTGGATGATCTTGAAAAACTTGAGTCAAGCTACAAGGTTCTACACTTTACTCAAGTACTTGGCCAGGGTCGGGTCTCTCGCCTCGAATTTGCCTCTCACCTGGTTGACCACCAGTTGGGAATCCGAGAAGGCTCTAATTCGACCTATGCCTAGTTCATCAGTTATCCTCGATCCCGCGAGGAGGGCTTCATACTCTGCTTGATTAATTGATACTTGAAATGCAAAGAGCAGGGCATATTCTAGGCTCTATCCGTCGGGGTCGGCCAGGATTAATCCCGCTCCGCAACCAGTAAGGTTAGACACCCTGTCCACATGGAGTGTCCAAGCGGGGTCTGACCCTTCAGCAATATCATCCCCCGGTGTGTCGGCCATTTGCAGAGGTGTCTCCTATCTCCAGGTACACTCTGCTATGAAGTCGGTGATCACCTGAGCCTTCATGGTTGACCTAGGCTAGAAGGAGATGTTGAACTCGCCAAGCTTGACGGCCCACTTGGCGAGCTGACCCGAGGTATCGGGGCTCTTAAGGATTGCCTTGAGAGGTTGATCGGTTAGGACAATGATTAGATGCGCCTGAAAGTAGGGCGCAATCACTTGGCTGCTACAATTAGGGAGTAGGCAAGCTTCTGCATGTTAGGATACCTTATTTCGGTATCGTGGAGCACCTTGCTGATGTAATAGACTGGCCTTTGCTGGTTGTTCTCTGTAATCCAGATAAGGATGGAGCTCACAGCCTCGTCCGATGCGGATAAGTACAAGTACAGGGACCCTCCTTCCAAAGGCTTAGCAAGTAAGGGGGAGGTCTTCAGGTATGTCTTCAGTGCTTCGAAGGCTGACCGACATTCATCGATCCACTAGAAGCGATCCGACTGCTGCAGCATTTTAAAAAAAGGGAGGCACCTTTCAGCTGACCTGGAAATGAAGCGACTGAGAGAGGCTATCCAACCTGTGAGTTCTTGCATTTGCTTCTTATTGGTTGGATGCCCCATGTCGATGACGGCCTTGATTTTATTCGTATTGACCTCAATTTCTCACTGGGTGACTCGAAAGCAGAGAAATTTTTCTGAGGTCACCCCGAAGGTACACTTGGCCGGGTTCAGTTTCATCCGGTTGCACCTCAGGACGTCAAAGGACTCTTTCAAATCCTTGATGTGGTCAGCTCTCCGGAGGCTCTTGACTATCATGCCATCAACATATGCCTCCATGTTTCTTCCAAGTTGCCCCTCGAAGACCCTGTTGATCAGCCTCTAAAAAGTGGCTCCAGCATTCTCCTCGTCTTCCGGGTCCATGCTAATATGGTTGTACCCGAAGAAGGCATCCATGAAGCTCAGAAGCTGGTGACCGATAGTGGCATCCACCAGTTGGTCGATCTTTGATAAGGGAAAGCTATCTTTCGGGCAGGCCTTGTTGAGGTCGATGTAGTCTACACATATCCTTCACTTTCCATTGGCCTTCCTCACCATCACGACACTCGCCAGCCAGTCAGGGTAGTGGGCTTCTCTGATGAAGCCAACTTCGAGAAGCTTCTTGACCTCCTCATCAACTACCCTCTATCTCTTAAGGGCGAAGTTCCTCTTCTTCTGTCGGACAGGTTTATAGGTAGGATCCACCTTAAGCCGATGGGTTATGACTTTCGACGGGATGCCTGGCATGTCAGATGCCAACTAGGCGAAGATGTTGGCATTGTCCCGTAGGAAGCCAACCAGCTCTAATTTGGCCTCCTCGCTGAGCGTGCTCTTGATCTGTAGGACCCTAGTAGGATCGTCCTCCCTAAGGGGTACGAATAGGATCCTCTCGATCAGTTCTTCGTAGCAATCAGTTTTAGACCTGGGATCAAGTTGTTCCAAGATGGAATGGTCTCCCGATTGTTTGTCCTGAATGTTCAAACATTGTATGGCCATCCTGCAATCCCCTCTCATCACTCCGACCCCGTTTCGAGTCGGAAACTTCGCCAATAAGTGGTAAGTAGACACAATGGCTTGGAATTTGTTTAGGTTCAGTCGCTCCAAAATGGCATTATAGGTTGATGTCGTGTGGACGACCATAAAATTGATAAGGAGGGTTTTTTGATAAAGCTCTGATCCGATGGTTACGGGCATAGTTATTTCTCCCTCTATACTAATGGAGTTTCCTCTGAACCCAGTTAACGGTGTTGGGAATTCTAGCAGCCTAGTTTTAGAGAGCTTCATTCTGACAAAGGTATCATATAATAAAACTTCAGTGGAGCTTCCATTATCAATGAGGATCCTCCTTACATCATAATTGGCAATTACTGCCAACACAACAACAGGATCATTCCCAGAGACCTGGGTCTTTAGGAGGTTTTCGTCGGAGAAACTAATTGCATTAGAACCCCGAGGCCTCTTTGAGATGTTCTGACCTCCCTAATCCCTTTAGTCGGATCGGCGGTGGAGCATGCCAACATTTTCATCAGTGGGAAGTTGGTTGGGCAACTTTGTTTCCTCTAGGGGGTTTCTGGAATGGAAGTTTCATCCCGGCTCCTCTGGGGTGATGTACTTGTGCAGGTACCTCTGCCTGATCAAATCTTCAATCGCATCCTTTAATTAAAGGCAATCTTTTGTGCTGTGCCCGTGGTCACGGTGTAACAGGCAGTACTTGTCCTTGTTCCTCAACATGGAGGGGTTCCTCATCGGGCAAGGCCTTTGCAAGAAGGTTTCCTTCTCTATCTCCATAAGGATTTTCTCCCTCAGGAGGGAGAGAGATGTGTAAGTCTCAAACCTCCTGGGGAAGTCCTTCGACTTAGGGCTATGGCATCGGGCTGAGTTGGTGCCATCGCTGGGAGGTCGGACTTCGGGAGCCCTATCACTCCTCCTCTTGGGAGCCGACCTCTCTTTAGCCTGGCATTGGCTTGCCGCTTGTTCTTCTGCTAGGGCATATTTTTGAGCCCGGACCAGCAGTTCAGAGTAGCTTGTCGGAAACTTTTTATCCATTGAGAAAGTGAGCCTGGATGATCGCAGCCCCTTTTTGAAGACCGACATAGCTACATGCTCGTTGAGGTCCGAGATCTTTATGGTCGCCGAATTAAATCAAGCCATGTACTCCTGGAGGGTTTCTCCTTCCTTCTGCTGCACAAGGATGAGGCAATCCGTGTTCCTTGATGCCCAGCTACAGGTCCTGAAATGGGATAAAAAGAATTTTTTCAGCTTGGAGAAGGAATGGATCGTACCTAGTCGGATGGTGGAGAACCATATCTGAGCCCCCTTCTTGAGTGTTGTGGGGAAGGCGATGCAGTGGAGGGCATCAAAGGTGCCCTATACCATCATGTGGGCTTTATAAGTGCCCAGATGATCTAGAGGGTCGGTGGTGCCATCGTAGGCATCCACCTGGGAGATCTTGAAGTGACGGGGGATAGCTTCCCCTATAATTTTGGCAGAGAATAGCGAGCGAGAGTCGTATGCCAGCGCTTCTTCTCCTTTTTGCCAGTTGACCAGTTCGGTAATTTGCTCCTCCATGCTTTGGAGCTATGTAATCCCTCGGGTCTTCATCGCATCATTGGTCATCGTCGGAGACCGAGTCCGTGGAAGAGTGTGAGGCGGACCTCACTCTCTTTCCATTGGCATGAGTCCTCTATGACCTTCGGGGCTCTGGGATCGCGTGGGAGCTGAGTTGAGGGACTCCTTGCTATCGACTTCCTTCGACAGTTGGTTGATGATTGGTTCTGGATGCCGCGAGCGGCTGCTGTCTATCGTTGGCCATGTATTGGAGGTTCTGAATCGTAGTGGCAAGAGTGTCAATGCGGTTCAGAAGGGTTTGAAACTACTGTTGTCCCAGAGTGATGGTAGGCTGGGTGGCATCGTTCTCCCTGAGAGGGTCTCCCGAGCTTGCCTGGGAGTGGCCTCTCCTACTGGAGGTATTCTGAGCTCTTCCTTTCACCATCGTATTGTCTAGTGGTGGATCCCTCCTTTTAAAGTAGGAACATAAGGGTGAAGGTTCAGCCAGCCCTTCTTCCTCTAGCGCCAATCTGTTGCCGTTGAATCTCCCGGACTGGGCTCTCTCAACCGGGCTTGCTGGAGTGCGCGTCTCCTGGTTCATACAAAAAAGGTCCCACGGGCCGGTGGTGTTCCGGTGGAGGACACTCCGATGGTTAAGTCAGTGGAAAACTTGGAGCAACAGAATGGAGGAATCGCAAAGGAGATAGCTCGTGGAGAAGGAAGAGCCTGCTTATCTCGGGATCCCCCTTTTACCTTATATAGGTACGGAACTTTACCATAATCTGTTAGGGGCTAGGCTGGAAATGGCTGATTTGCCCTTAGAGAAATCTTGGTAGTGGCCAGGTGGCACCAGGAGGGAGTGGCGCTGAGATGTCAGGAATCTGTTATAACAGAATTCTGGTACTAGCTGGAAGGGATCTCTGGGACCTCTAGGCCATCCTTGGAGTGGCCCGTTTTGGACCGATATGGGCTTGGCTAAAATGGGTTGGTCGAACCTAGCTGAAGGGTTGGTCAAACCTCTGGTGGGTTGGTCGGACCTCTGGTGGGTCAATCGGACCTCTGGTGGGTCGATCGGACCTCTGGTGGGTCGATCGGACCTGATCTAGTTTGGAGGGAGGCCGGTTGTGTATAACACATATTAATTTATTAATTTGATCTATTGAAAATATGTTATACTAAATAATTTAATATTATGGTTATTTAACAAAGTAACTATTTTTAATTTATTCACATTATTTTATGATTATGATGTATCAAAATTGTGTTATATAAATTAATTTATTATGAACCCTGAAGCCCAGCCCTTTGTACTTAAGCCTGACACGAAAGCCTGCCCGACTTCGATCTGGCCTGAAGCCTATCGGGCCAGCCCTATTACGTTCTCGCCATATACAAGAGTAATAATAAAATTATAAAAAAAAACTCAAAACACTCCCCTTAGATTAGCATCAAAAAATAAATGTATTACCTGTAACAAAGACCATAACAAGACCCACAAGTATATTGAAAAAATTGCTTGGAATAGGCATTCACATGCTATTAATGTTTACATAATGTAATATCATAATGACCTATACATTCAAACTACATCATAACATTATAGTAAGACAAATAACACATATAACAATCACAAGAAATAACATTCACATATACTGTTTATCAATACAGTTGAATCCACAACTCCATCCAACTCCTAAGTCTAACATCGACAACCCAGTAAGAAATTTCAACATAGGAAGCAAAGGCTTTAACATTGACATGGTTGTCTTATAATGTACAGGAGCTTGCAGTTAGCATTAAATAAAATACAACCAAATGAGCAACTGAGCTTCAACAATATTATACAAGATAGCCGAATGCTTCCTTTCATATAGCGTGATGTAGCTTGACAACTGCTAGAAGCAACCATGTGATAGACCATGAAGCATGGTGATCTCATCTATGAGTGATATAACGCCACACAATCTGACATAGTTGTGCTTTTCCTGTGATATAATAAGATATGTAATCATAGTACTATCAACAGTGATTTGTAGAAAAAAAAAAACCTGATGTTACAATAACATACCTTTATTGTAGCTATATTCATTTGTAACTAGCACTTGAGTTCCTGTTACTTATATAAAATGTAAATAATGCATTTCAATGATATATCAAGTAATGGTGTATGATCATCAGAGGATTGGGTTAACAACAAACAATTCAAGTACTCTGATCTACAAACCTCATAAATCGTAAGCATGAAGTATAGTCATCAGGTTTGTGCCATGGGCCAACATAATATAAAAAGTCACCTGTATGAAACATAGAATGAAAAATTCAACCTTCAAGATTTTATGCTATGTTGCAGGTTAATGTAAGAATCAGTTAAAGAAGCCCCTATCCAGAATAACAAACCTGAGAAAGAAAGGGCTGCCAACAATACTTACCTCACACGCAGAAATGACATACATGGCACAAATGGCACGGATGGCACATATCCTTTATTGCAAAACATGTACTGATAAGAAGCTATAAAATTTATCAAATGGGCTACCATTGTTTAAATAGTACTGCCTGACATTGCCAAATTTAATTTGTGGCTCAGCGAATGCGGAATAAATGTCACTGGAGCATTGCAGCAACAATAGTAAAAAACCTAAATACATGGTATCACTATTGTCTCCTAGCCATGCTCCATCAATAGATAGCCCATTATCATTGCCACATTCCAAATTGACATATTATAGCTTCGCGGCTATAATAGTAATTACAAATAACCAAAATTAGGGTCAACTCTTGTTTGCAAGCCAAGCTCTGTCAATGGGCAGCCCCTCATCTTTGCCACAAATAAAACTAAAAACTTAAAAATAATGTATTGGACTCACCTGATACTATGCAACCATGATTAACCTGATGGAAACAATAAGTTACTGAAATAAATGATACAAGCCATACACAGTCTCTTCCTTAAAATGTTTACTCTGAAAATAAACACAGTATCATCCATATATGTCAGTGAAATAAAAGCAATCTGAATTTGGCACACAAGAGCAACATAGCAATACTAATCTACATTGTTAAACCAAGATCTACATTGTTAAACCATTGTATTAAGAAAATCAAAGAATAAGTATGGGAGGGGCACTGACCTGTCCCCTCCTATGCATGTTATACTAGTAATAAACCAAATGAAAAGGAGAACAGAATGACATGAGTAATGTGTGAGAGATAAGAGACATCTCCTCTTGTCAATAAACTTTGGAAAGGAATTAAGAGAGTTAATTATATTTCATAATTATAGACATAATGTTCAAGAAAGCACTTCGGAAATCTTCCAAATAAACTTTCAACCTGCCAGATTTGTGAAGTAACTAATCTACATTATGGTATAAAATTTCCAAAATACGTAATGAAGGTCCCGAAGCACATGAGATGTTAACTTATTCATCAACAATTACAAATATAACAAATAACATGCCCAATTGCATAACAGCAAGCATTTACATAAACAACTTAACCGCAGCCAATTACAACAAACAGATAAATGAGTGACATGAACCAAGTGTTTATATCCATAAACATTGAAAGAAATAAGAAGAAAGCAAAAACATCTACAAAAGATATAAAAATATATTGTAAATCGTACGGCTCCGGAGATAGTAGCTAACAAGCATTATTTAGAAGTACCCTTGTAAATAGATATGAAAAACATACTCCAAAAATGAATGCTCTCTCTCAACCTATAATGAAAAGATCTGTCAAGAGCATAAAGCACTAATCTGTAAAGAGCATGACTATGGGCTACCCCCCATTTCAAATCATAATTCAAAACATATGTACACATTACAACTGATAGGCAGCATTTGATAATTAAGGATGAAGAAAAAAAATAAGGGCTGCCACCAATATAAACAATCATATATGCATCCATATTTAGTATTGTAGCTTAGAACATTATTGTTATAACATAAGATGTCTTAATAACCCAAACATGAAGAAGGGCTGCCCCCATTATAAATATCTGCCTCAGAATAAGCAACATTATATACACTGGAGCATCGTGGAAACAAGATAAAATAACTACGTAGTAAGGCAGCCTGTGATGTAAATGTAGTTAAGCCCTTATCTCCTGGTGACACTCATTCTTAAGGCAGCTTACCATCATTGGCAAAACATAATTATAAAGTATCGAACATATTATATATGAAAATTTTTGAAATAGGAAATAGTGTTGGAAATCAACAAAATGAGCAAACCTTTTTTAGTATTGTAGCTTAGAACATTGTAGCTCAACAAGATATAAACTACTTTATGCATTGATAATAAAAATAGAAAAACATTGTAGCATAGCATGAACATAGAAAGGTGAATGCAAACATAACAAAAGATATGAAGATAAGAAAATATATGTTCATGTATCATACCATCCAACCATGGGAATGTATCAACTACAAGGGCTACCACTTTAATAACCCTTATCTTAAAACAGCTGCTGCAAGTATCAAATGACAAGTTTCGTATCGGCATCCAAACAAAAAGTCAATATGAGTAGCAAAAAATTAAGGGCTGCCAAAATAATAATGAAATCAAACCTTGAGGTTGTCATATCAGAAGATATAAATATATATTGTAGATAGTATAGCTCCAGACATAGAAGTTGACAATCATTATGGTTTACAAAACATTCAAGTTCTAATATTAACGACGACAAATATTTTTAAGCATCTACACTTCTGACTGAGATTGTCCACACATCAAACCAAGTACAAAGCCTACAACGAAGGCAACGAAAACATACATTAAGCTTTTAAAAGGTGCACCCACATTCCTTGTGAAGGCCACATCTTCTTTTCCTCCTTTGTATTTCATGTTATGTAAATTTCTCATTGTTGAATCATCAAGAGGTTGCATGTAACTGTCAAATGTAGAGTGCCTCTTGTCTTGTTTTAAACTTCTTATATAATGAATGCTTGAACCTAGTCACCTCTTGATGACACTCAGGCCAGGATGCATATATACCTCTTCTACGCCCTTCGAATACTACATAACAACTATCAGTTGACATCCAAAAAACTCAAGATCATGCAACTTGATTGCCTGCATTGTTGTACAAACAAAATGATACTCGGATGTTATCGAAAAACATAAAAAATGATAACTTAATTAAAGGATATTTGCATGACTTATGCCGCATATTGTGAGCAACCCATAGCTTATTTGCTATAGAATTAATAAGTTCATCACCTCTCTGAGATTCATTGTCCCCTATAATCAAGTAAGGGTCAACATTATCCTCGTCATGATCAGCAGACAATGGTTCAATTGTCATATTGAAGTATCTGTCATTTCCTTGGGTGCGTAGAATGAAATTGTGAATGACGCAACAAGCCATTACAATACATTTTTGGACCTTAAATGGATATGGCATTGAACTCCTAAGAATCTTATATCGCTTCTTAAGAATTCCAAAAGACTTCTTCACGCAATTCCTGAGTTGAGCATGTCGATGGTTGTACAAATCCCTATAGTTGTTGTATTTCCGAGCCCTGGGATTGTTAAAAGTACTTAGGTGGTACCTATTACCCCGAAAAGGGGCAAGAAACATATCCGTATTTGCATACCCTGAATTAACAAGGTAAAATTTCCCTATATATGAACAATACGATAAGGCAAACAAATTGAAAAATGGGTAAAAAACAGAAATAATATTAATTGGATGATCTGTTAAATACCTTCTAGTACAGCGAAGCCTCCTGATTTGACACACCAATATAGGACTCTCATGTCGGCAGCAGATCCTTCCCATCCAGTATAAATGAATAGAAAAGAGTGATCAAATAAAACTGTAGCCATTACATTTTGAGAAATGGTGCCCTTACGATTATGAAATCGTGCTTGTTTGCTTTTCTTGATTAAAGCCGGTATGTGCGTACCATCGACCGCTCCAAAAGCATTTTGTGATGCATCCAACTCATTCAATTAAGATTTTAACATTATTGGTAATTAAAAACCAACTCCAGAGTTATTGAGAGGTACCGTAAAGTAAGGATGGAAATGGTTGTTTTCATAGATCCATGGGTGCACGCCAATTGTGTTATCTGGTTGAACTATAAATTCTTGCTTCAATAAACAAATTGCTTTCAGCACATTATTAAAATGTCGAGATATCGTCTCCCCGGAGTGCTAGAAAGTCTCAGCCAAAACTCTATTAGTTACACCATGACCTATTCCATACAGGAAATAAGCTAATTGTTCCTTCACAATTACACTACGTGTGCTTCTTAAAAGGCCACGCGATACAAGCAATTCCTCTAGCTTGAAGAACATATTATTACTCAACCTAAAGTGGTCATAACCTCTATCTGGATGGCCACTCAGCATTTCTGTTATGAGGTCATGACCCGAGAAAGGACGAGTTCGACATGGCACCTTCGTAAGTACGTTACAATCATGCACATTAATGATGCCACTACTAATTAACATAGTTAGGACATCCTGCCAATAATTATCCTTGTCTATTAAAAATGCCAACAGCTTGTGCAACGTATCCATCTATTATACAAAGAGAGAAGTTAAATATACAAGCATATGCGAAACTTTATGCTTATATGAAAAACTAAAACACAGTAATTATATAAACATCGAAACCATAATTGTAACAAGCATATTCTTATTTACAATAAAATTTGTCATTAGCAAGTTAAGACAAGATACTATATAAGTTACCTATACCAAACACACAAAACAGATAACATCATCACATAAGCAAAACATGTTATGGATATGTCAAGGCTAACGATGACGGGCATAATCAGTATCATGTGTTGAAGGTGCAGAAGTGGTATGCATGAATTCCTCGTGAGTTTCACGAGGAAGGGTACGACTCTGAGAATTGCTATCTTCACTACTTTGCTTAAATGATGCCGGCATGAATGGAATCAGACTACTAGAAGTAGCAGCTTGCATTCGAGGAGGCACAAATACATGGAGGGCACCTTGATGGACACCAAGCATTGGAGGAGCCATGAATAGATTACACACACGAGCATAACTTCCTGGAGGGACTACCATTGATTGTGGTATATGGTAAAAGTCATCCATTTGTCTCTTAAGCCATGCTTCTAGAACGGGCCCTTCATAATGCATAAAGAACCACCTATTGATCTCTTGTTTCAAGGTCTCCCCTATAGGAACAATACATTCAGGTGTAATATCAGGAAGACTCTCTAATTTCAGCATACACTCAGCAATGGAAGGTATGGTATCATGGGACAACTCATCCCTCTGAAGGATCTCACTAGCAATTGCAAGTCTCTTTCGACCTTGATCAACCAAATCATGTAAGACATAAGTTGAATCAGTGTGTGCCCTTGTCTTACGTGCCGTAGGAGTAATTGATGCGGACCTTGCCCTCTTCTCAGGATTACTGTTGGGACGTGCATCTAAAGAGGATTTCGGTGGTTGAGTCAAGGCACAAGTAGTAGGGCTGTTTGGGGATACCTCATCAAATAAGTCAAAATGAGCAAATGATGAAAAGCAGAAGCCACCACTTTGTTGTGATGGTTGGCCAACGTTGATATTAGCTAAATTTATCTGATCAAATTAATCATCGGAGGTATCATTGTCTGATATCCCTTCTGGAATAGCAGAAGTATCCCCCCATCGACCTATGGCCGTGTTCTTTGAAAAAAGGATATCTATATCGTTGTATGCAAGAAATGGCTTACCCTTTATCCGAGTATAATCTTTGTTAACCTGTTAATAGTAATTTTAAAGATAATGATTATACTATTCCCAAAAGCATTGAACATATGATATCAACATAAATGGACCACTCACCGATATGACCTCCTGCCATATTTGTTCATCACCATATGTAGGCACTTTCAGTATGGGATCCCATCCCCATCCGAAATGATTACATAAGTTATAGTACAAGTTAAAAGTCTTCTTCAGAACCTTTAACCTATTCTTCAGGTTCCTAAAATTGAAGGACTTATTTGTCCTTCCATTGAAAGCAGTTGTGATCCTCCTCCATGTTTCTTGGGAGAAGGTGCCATTATGACAATTGCCATCATCGTTCTCTTGCCACATTAAGGATAGCATTACCATATTTAGAGCATCCATCCAGTTAGGTGCTCTAGAACGAGATGCACCTTCCCTTGCATCAAACTCTTTTCCTGATGTTTTTGATTTTGGCATCTTATCTACAGTATCCCAACCATGATAAAATTAAATGAAAAAGAAAATTAATTCTATATTGTTCAAGAATTTAAGTAAAAAAATACATACTCTTTAATTCATAATACAATCATTATAACTGAATATCAAAGAATGGATTTAGCGAATATGTGTCCTTTGATTCTTTCCAACAATCTACAGAAGTGTCAAGTTCAACAATAATGGCTATGATCTTATTGATAATGTACACATGATCTAGACCAAAATAGATAATCAGACCATTTGTATTATGCATAGTCAAGAGTTGATACTAACTTTGATCAAGTAATGGCAGTGCTATTTAGATCAGTAATAAGTGGCTCTGGAATGGAAGTATCGTCACTAAAAATGTCTTGAAGATCTTGGCTATGAAATAGGGCAGTAATAAGTGTTCTCCAAAATAGATATGTTATTAGAGTCAGTCGAAGAGATACAAAGTTGCTAACAATCTAGAGTTCCTTAGAATTGGACGAGAAATAATGGTACATGAATCAATCTAATCAAGTTAGAAAAGGTCCTAATATGGATGTAAATTACTGTATGATGTAATCCATAAGAAATAATGGTCATAAGCAATTATTTCAAAACTTGCATAAGAAAATAATACAAGCTGAATTTTGGATGAAGATACTGATCTTTTGCCAACCATGAGTCATGTATAAATCTTTTCAAAGCAAAATATGAAAATGTCCAAGGACGAGAAGCAGATTTTTGGAAACTGCAGGTTAGGATGCCCATATTCCCATGAACTAGGGCCACCGGCCACAAACCCTAGATCGGTCAAGTGTCCATGGCCGATTTTCTTCTTCCGAGCCCCCTCAACGCCATTCCTCTCTCCTGAAACCAACCTTTTAGCTTTAGCAATGGCGAGGATAGTTGGATAGAGATGCATAGAGAGAGAGAGGAAGGTAACGAGAGAGAAATCGGAAGCCGGAACAGAGGAATCAAGTCGGAGAACCTACCTTTCTGGAAGATGAACTGCCTGCGGAGACCGAACCAACCGATCAGAGACGTCTGCAACAGGATTTCGGTAAACCCTAGCCAAGGGGAAGAGGGATCAGGATGATCGGGACAAAGAGCCAGCCATTGTTTGAGAGAGGTTTAGGTTTTTTTTTTAAATCCCATGCATGCCCTTGGAATATGAAAACCGGGAATAACACTATTCCATGGGATACCGTGGAATACCAATTTGAGAATAGGGGCCGTTGACTGGAATCGGTATTCCAGTGGGACCTATTTCGCTTTTAACCGATATTTGGGGGAATAAAGTAGAATAATGTCCTATTCCAGCCAGGAATAGGGCATCCAAACACAACCGTTAAGTACAGTTTGGGAACCGAGGCTATTTTCACCTGCTTCTTTCTTAATGAAGGCCTTATAATTGAGGTATGGATCAAGGCTTGGAAGCTTGGATTGGTTGTCTTTCATGAGAAGATTATAATTGGTAAGATGTTTGGGAGAGTCTTTGTCATGAAGATGGGGGGCAATGACAGCCTATCCCATGTTGCTTGTGATGGAAAAAAAAGGGGTCTCAAATGCAGGATATAAAAATCTCTTTACCCGAATGATGTCAATGGGAAGAGGGGGTGCGTTGGGTACTGTTTGTAAGTTTTCTCAAAAGCAGTTTTGATGGTGGTACAGGATTCATGATTTGGAGCTAAAGATTCAGGTTGATACCACCAAAATAGTAGCTTAGCCGGTACTAATTATGGTTCCATATCCCTCACCTCTAAGATTCGAGGCATGATTAGAATTGATTAAATAAAAAGATTTTTCTGGATATCTAGACATGGATGCATGGAAATGACATAGTCATCATTTTTGTTGCCATGCATCGAACATTTTCTGGTATATATATTTTTAAAGGACTAATATAATTTAGGGTCCTCGGTTATCAAATCAGCAAACCTAGACTTTAGGATTCTTTATCAAGACCATTCATGTTTACATAAAAGCGAACAATGCACAGCATGTGCAAATCTTTAAGTACAGGAGGTTCCCCAGTTGAAGGAAGTTTAGTTGCTATATCATGTCATATGAACATTATCAAACTTTTTGTTCTTTTCTCACAAGTGACAACTTATAGTCTTAGCTGGAAAATTCCTAAAGATCATGCATGTGTGGCCGGAAAAAGGGCCATCGTCTCCCAACTGCTGATCACAATACATAGTATTACAGGATGCAAGAGGGAAATGAAGATGAAATCTTGAGCTATTAAACTTCTAACCAAGAGTATCAAGCAAGAACTAGCTTTACAAGGATATGTAGTTTAAGTACCTACTGATGTGCTAAACCTCTATACCATTTCTAAATTTTCTCAGGCAATGTATGGATGCAAGTTGATCAATTAGGTTTTAGCTCAACATAACCTAGATTATGATCGATATATTATTGCAAGTGAAGATGCATATCCAGCTCCATCAAATAACTATTAGTGTTGGATATCTTGATCTTTTAATTATTTTGTTGGCTCTATGCAAATCTATCCGAACCTGATCTGGTGGTCAATTCTGCCAAGGCCACATATATCCACAACCCATCCGAAGTTCTTGTCTCATTTTGGGGAGCATAGCTGACCCCCTTTCAAGTTAGGTCTACATGCTCAAATCACAGCATGCCACTAACTGTGTGTGCGTCTTGACCATGCGATGTACTCTCTCTTTTTTTTTTTTTTCCCTTCTCTCCCCTCCTTCTAATAAAACTCTGAAATGTTTACTGTCAACATGTGCAATAATGTGAGTTATAGACCAGGATGTGACGCCACATTGCAAATTTCACAAAAAAAAAGTGAGCTTGGGTCGTACCTTTCTCTAAAAAATGATTCACATCTATTGTACTCAATCGGCATACTGTCAAACCAGATCGTCATTCTTGCACAGGGGCTGATCGGACCATGTATCCGAAAGCCGACCAACGGTCTCCCTCAGAAATCCGGCAGAAGCTATCTCTCAGGAGCCCGGCGGTTTCCCTCTCCTTCGGAGGTCCGGTCCATTGAAGCTGAGGTCCGAGCGACTTGCTTCAGCTGAGGCCCGGTCACCCTCCCCTTCGAAAGTCCGGCTCGCTGAAGCCGAGGACCGAACGACCCACTCATGCTGGGGTCCAGCTCACTGCGCTCCCTCTGGGGTTCCGACGAACACTCTCCCTCGAAGGGCCGAATGGCCCTCTCAGTCAGTGTCCGACCGATTCACTTCGGGGCCCAGAGAGTTCCAGAATCCCCTTCTGTTACAATAAAATCCTGCCACATCAGCAGTACTGCTCCAATACTCCCACGACACTGCCCCATCCGGGAGCCACATGGCCAATTCTCCAGATTCTCCTAGGGGCAGATCGATCTTTCTCGGCCTCTTCCCTAATGAATTTTGGACCGTTCTGCGCCTATATAAGGCATGCAGGGGACCCCGTTTTGAGCTAAGTACACTCTCCCTTCTCCATATGCTGCTTCTCTGATTCCTCCATTCTGTTGCCATCAATCTCCTACTAACTTAAGCATCGGAGGGTCCCCCGCCGGAACACCACCGGTGCCTCGGGGACTTTGTTGCAGGTCGACCGGGAGAGGAGCGCTCCAGCAAAGTTAGCCGAGCCCGGTCTAGGTTAAGTCGCAGCAATAGATTGGCGCTATAGGAAGGGCTTCACTTTTCTAAAAGGAGAAATCCGTCTGCCAAGCAATGGCTAAGGGAAGAGCTCAGAACACCTCTGCCAAAGGAGGTGTCTCCCCACCTAGGTCCGAGGGACCTCCCAGGGAAAACAACGCCGCTGCCACCACCGCCGTCGCTGAGCCCACCATTATTCTAGGGCTACAACAGTTCCAGATGTTGATGAACCGCATTGACACACTCACCGCCGCGGTTCAACATTTCCAAGAGGCGGTCGACGACTGACCGCAACCGCTTGCTACTTCCTGCACTAACCACCCAACTGCGGCCGAGGGGAGCCGATACCCAGAAGTCCTTCAGCATTGCTCTTATGCCATTGCGGAGCCCCGAAGGTCCTTGGGGCCCATGCCAACGGCAAGAGGGCGAGGTCTGCATCTCCCTCTTATGCTGAGTCCATTCCTGCCGGTGCTCAACTTCTTGCCAAACTCCCGAAAGACTACACTAGCAAGATCCTGCGCATGGAAGAGCGCATTGCTGAGATTGTCCACCGGCAGAAGGCCAAAGGGGGGCAGGTGTACGACTCCCGCCCGCCATTTTTCGATGAGATTCTGGCGGAGACGATTCCCCGCCACTTCAAAATCCCTCAGGTGGATCCTTACGATGGCACCACCGATCCATTGGACCATCTGGGCACCTATAAAGCCCACATGATGGTGCAAGGAACCTCCGACGCTCTTCACTGCATTGCCTTCCCTGCAACCCTCAAGAAGGCCGCTCGGATGTGGTTCTCCGCCATCCAGCCAGGTACGATCCACTCTTTTCCTCAGCTTGAAAACCTTTTTCTTTCCCATTTCAAGATGTGCAATCGGATCCCGAGGAACACCGAGCGCCTCTTCCTCGTGCTGCAACAAGAAGAAGAGACTCTCCGGGACTACATGGCCCGTTTCAACTCAGCGGCCATGGAGGTCCCGGACCTGAACAAAGATGTGGCTATGTCGGTCTTCAAGCGGGAGCTCCGCACGTCCAGGCTTACTTTCTTCCTAGACAAGAGATTTCCGACAAGCTATAGTGAACTGCTGGCCAGGGTACAGAAATACGCCCTAGCGCAAGAGCAAGTGGCCAGCTGGTGCCAAGCAGAAGGAAGGCCGGCCCCCAAGAAGCGGAGCGACAAGGCTCCCGAAGTCCGACCTCCGAACGACGACCATCGGTTGATCCAGCATCGAAGTCCGAAGCTGAAGGACTTTCTTAGGAGGTTCGAGACCTACGCGCCCCTCTCCCTCCTGAGGAAGAAGATCCTCCTAGAGATCAAAAATGAGACCTTCCTTCAGAGGCCTCGATCGATGAGGGGCCCTTCAGCATCCAGAAACAGAGATAAACTCTGTCGGTTCCATAGGGACCATGGGCACAGCACTGAAGAATGTCTACAGCTGAAGGATACCATTGAAGACCTCATCCGGAGGGCGTACCTATGCAAATATGTTCGACTCCATTGGGATCGGGTAGAAGCCTCAATTGCCAAAAACCCTCCGGAGGAGGCGGAGCTCTCTAACCAACGACCGACCGGTGGAGACGTCGGCATGCTGCATCGGCGATCCGAATGGAGCTATGAAAATGGCCCAGACATCATCAAGAGGCCGAGGGGCCCCAATGCAATTACCTTCTCCGATGAAGACCTCCTGGAGTCCCATATTTTAGAAAATAATCCTGTAGTCATGTCGGTAGTAATTGCCAACTATGATATAAGAAGGATACTTATAAATAATGGAAGCTCCATTGAGGTATTACTGTACGATACTTTTGTAAGAATGAACTTATCTCGGTTGATGCTACTAGAATCCCCTGCATCGCTGACAGGCTTCGGGGAGAATTTCGTCGGTGTTGAGGGGGAAATAGTTCTCCCCGTGATGGTTGAGACCGAACCTTTCCAAAAAACTCTTCCCATCAGCTTTGTGGTCATCCGTATGACCTCGACTTATAATGCCATTTTGGGCCGACCGACCCTCAACAAGTTTCGGACCATTGTATCAACTTATTATCTGTTGGCAAAGTTTCCAACCAGGAATGGGGTCAGAGTTATCAGGGGAGACCATCGGATGGCCAGATAGTGCTTAACTATTCTGAACCAACAGTCATAAAGCCGTCCTACTCTGAAACAGCTCGACCCGAGGGCCGAGGCCGACGACCGTGGTCAGCCAGATGAAAAAATCATGTTTGTCCCCCTTAGAGAAGATAACCCCACCAAAGTCCTCCAAATTGGAAGCTCCTTCAGCGAAGACATCAAGTCAGAGCTGATCAGCTTCCAGAGAAGTAACGCCGATATTTTTGCTCGATCAGCATCGGACATGCCTGGTATATCGTCGGATGTCATCACTCACCAGCTCAAGGTGGATCCGACTTACAGGCCCGTCAGATAGAAAAAGAGAAGCTTCACTGCCGTAAGACAGAAAGCTATCGACGAAGAAGTAAAGAAGCTCTCTGATGCTGGCTTCATCTAGGAAGCCCACTACCCTGAATGGCTAGCAAATGTTGTTATGGTAAGAAAGGCTAACGGGAAGCGGAGGATCTGTGTAGACTACACCGACCTCAATAAGGCTTGTCCGAAGGATAGCTTTCCCTTGCCTAAGATTGATGAACTGGTGGATGCAACGGCCGGTCATCAACTTCTCAGTTTTATGGACGCTTTCTCTGGATATAACCAAATTAGGATGCATCTAGAGGATGAGGAGAAGACTGCTTTCATCACCAACAAAGGCCTGTATTGTTATCGAATGATGCCCTTCGGCTTAAAGAATGCCGGCGCCACCTTCCAGAGGCTGATCAACCGAGTCTTCAAAGGGCAACTAGGGAAAAATATGGAGGCTTACGTTGATGATATGATAGTAAAGAGCCTCAATAAGGCTGACCATATCAAGGATTTACAGGAATCCTTTGACGCACTCAGACGCCATCGAATGAAACTAAATCTTGCGAAGTGTATTTTTGGGGTGACTTCCGACAAGTTCCTCGACTTCCTAGTTATACAGAGAGGAATTGAAGCTAACCCTGATAAGATAAGGGCTATCATTAAAATGGCACATCCGACCAACAAAAAGCAGGTGCAAGAGCTCACTAGCCGAATTGCCTCTCTCAGTCATTTCATCTCCCGCTCGGCTGAAAAGTCCCTGCCTTTCTTCAAGACTCTGCGCCGGTCAGATCGCTTTATTTGGACTGACGAGTATCGGTCGGCTTTTGAAGCCCTGAAGGATTACCTGAACAACCCTCCATTGTTGGTCAGACCGACGAAGGGGGAGCCTTTGTATCTCTACCTTTGGCATCAAACGAGGTGGTCGGCTCTGTCCTTGTGCAAGTCGGAGATGACGGTCAGCAAAAGCCGGTCTACTACATCAGTAAAGTCTTCCATGACATCGAAATGAGGTATCTTAAAATGCAAAAGCTGGTTTATTCCTTGGTTATATCGGCCAAGCGACTCCGACCGTACTTCCAGGTGAATCCGATTATGGTGATGACCGACCAACCTCTCAAAGCGATCCTTTTGAGTACAGACACATCTGGTTGGCTCGTTAAGTGGGCTGTCAAACTTGGCGAGTTCGACATTTCTTTCCAGTATCGAACTGCTTTGAAGGCCCAGGTAATTGCCGACTTCATGGCAAAGTGTACCTGAAAGTTGGGGGCATTCTCTCAAATGGCTGAAGCACCTGAAGCTGATCCCATCGATGGAGCAGCCGTACTAGCTTAGACCCTCCACATAGATGGGCTTCCAACCTTGCGGGCTGTGGGGTCGGCCTGATTCTGGCCGACCTAGACGAAGAAAGCTTGGAATATGCACTCCATTTTTCATTTTAGGTATCAAATAATCAAGCAAAATACGAAGCCCTCATTGCAGGACTGTGAATCGCCGACGAATTAGGCATCAACCGGGTGAGAGCCTTCTTTGACTCACAATTAGTGGTCAATCAGGTGAAGGGTGAGTTCGAAACAAGGGACCCGACCCTGGCCAAATACCTGAACAAGGTACATAACCTCATCTCTCGGCTCAAGTTCTTCGAAATCCTCCATATACCTCATTTGCAGAACTCCCGGGCAGATGCTTTATCACGATTGGCTATGGCGGCCGCCAGTACCTCCGACCAAACTTTTATGGAGCATTTACAACATCCAAGCATTAGTGAAGGGCCGAATGAGGTCCACCAAGTTGAATAGGAGGCCTCATGGATGGACTCAATTCTCTCATATCTGAATAAGGGGATTCTCCCGAATGACCCGACCGAAGCCAAGCGGATACGCTGGACAGCTTTGAGGTACGTCGTCCTCGAAGGCACCCTCTACAAGCGATCATTTTCAGAGTCTCTGTTAAAGTGCTTGGGTCCGATCGATGCTGATTATGCCCTAAAAGAAGTCCATGAAGGCATCTGTGGCGATCATCTCGGAGGGAGATCATTGGCATGTAAGATAATCCGACAGGGATACTATTGGCCCACAATCCAGAAGGACGCATCGGACTTCGTCCGAAGATGCGACGCGTGTCAAAGGTATTTCAATATTCAAAGGAGGCCTGCCAGCTAGCTGACTCCAATCACCATGCCATGGCCATTTGCGCAGTAGGGGATCGATATCCTCGGACCCTTCCCTCCGGCATCCGGCCAGTGAAAGTTTCTTATAGTGGCCATTGATTACTTCACCAAGTAGGTGGAGGCTGAACAACTGGTGCAAATCACTGAGGCCAAGGCGGAAAACTTTGTCCGGAACTACATCATCTTTTGATTCGGCATCCCGAAGATAATCATCACCGACAACGGAAGACAGTTCGACAATCCGAAGTTCTGGGACTTCTGCCAACAATATCACATCTTCCATTGGCTTACATCGGTCGGACACCCTCAGTCCAATGGAGAAGCTGAGGTCACCAATCGACAATCCTGCAGGGATTGAAGACCTGGCTGAACGAAGCCGAAGAGCTTGGGACCGAAGAACTCCATTCAGTACTTTGGGCCTACTGGACAACCGCCCGAACCGTAATCGGAGAGACTCCATTTAACCTTACTTACGGGAGTGAGGCCATCATCCCGGTCGAAATCTCTTTTCAATCCCTACGGATTGACCACTATGCCGAACCAACTAACTCTGAGCAAAGGAGGGCTAACCTGGACCTTCTCGAAGAAACCAGACTCCAGACAAGCTTGAAGATGGTGACCTACCGTCAGAAGATGGCAAAATATTACAACTCCTGGGTCAAGTCATGAATTTTCCAAGTTGGAGATCTGGTCTTATGGAGGTCTGAGATTTCAAAATCGACCAAGCAAGGAAAACTTTCCTCAAACTGGGAAGGCCCTTATCAGGTCGCTGAAGTAATTCGAGTTGGATCTTACCGACTTGAATATTTGGATGGACGGCAGATAGCACGTCCATGGAATGTAGACAATCTCCGCAAGTACTATCAATAAAGTCTACAATTTCTTCCACAAAGGCTCTAGGGCAGCCCACTTTCGAAAGTCTGGCTCCGGCCGGCAAAGGCTCTAGGGCAGCCTACTTCCAAAAGTCTGGCTTCGGCCGGCAGAGGCTCTAGGATAGCCCACTTTCGAAAGTCCGGCTCTTGCCGGCAGAGGCTCTAGGACAGCCCACTTTCGAAAGTCCGGCTCCGACCGGTAGAGGCTCTAGGGCAGTCCACTTCCGAAAGTCCGGCTCCAGTTGGTAAAGGCTCTAGGGCAGCCTACTTCCAAAAGTTTGACTATGGCCGGCAGAGGCTCTAGGCTAGCCCACTTCTGAATGTCCGGCTCCGGCTGGCAAAGGCTCTAGGGCAGCCTACTTCCGAAAGTCCGGCTCCGACCGGCAAAGGCTCTAGGGCAGCCCACTTCTGAAAGTCCGGCTCCGGTCGGCAAAGGCTCTAGGACAGCCCACTTCTGAAAGTCCAGCTCCGGCTGGTAGAGGCTCTAGGGCAACCCACCTCCGAAAGTCCGGCTCCGGCCGGCAAAGGCTCTAGAGCAGCCCACTTCTGAAAGTCCAGCTCCGGCCGGCACTATCTGAAACCTTTGGACCAACCAATGGACCAACACTTTGGAAGAAAAAATCCTAAGCAAATTGGTCCGGCCTGAGCTACAGTCAATCACCCACCTTAACCATTTTTGAGTTCGGACCAGCCAACAGACCAACACTTTGGAAGAAAAATCCTAAATAAATTAGTTCGGCTTGAGCTACAGGATGTCGGAAGTTCCGACCGTGCCATATGACAAGCTGAAAGACCTACGCTTTGAAATATCCCTAAGTCATTGGCCTTATGTTGAGCTATTATCTGACCTACTATTCAACTGCCTCCGATCCTACCTACCAACTGGCGATACTTAGAAAAATTTCAGAAAAAAATCTTTAGTCGGACAGACCGAACCACATACACAGTCACAGATGGAGATTATATGGCAAAAGGTTCCACTTTATCTATTCATAAAAACTTCAGTGCAAAAGGAGAAGGGTCAGACCTTTACAACTGAATTAGGTCTGACCCACCGAAGTTACATCAATTAGCTCTTCTACCTCACCTGTGTCCGTTGCATTTGGGGCTTCGGCTTCCACTTTGGTACCCTCTGGTTCGGCCGGAGTACTCGTGGGAAAATTCAGCATGTCTGCTTTGGCTTCGGCTTGGATGTATGAACCAAGCTCCTCTGTGATGACTTCTTTGTGTGGCTTGGCCCCTCCATCAGGCGGAGCAGTCTCTTTTTCGGCTTCTCCCCCTTCAGCATGCTCCGGCATCCGCAGTGAAGACATATCGTGCTCCGGGAAAGCAGTTCTGATCTTCTCCAAGCAGTCCTCGAAACCGAAGTCGTAGCTGTATGACCCGGCCTCATTCATCAGTCTTCGGACTTCTTATATTCTCTTACAGCTGCCTCGACCGCCATCTTCATTATTTCTTGGGACTTCTTGAGCAATCCCTTTTATCTTTCGGCTTCGGCCTGGCGACCCCTCGAGCAGCACTCAGACTCACCCAGGCACATGCTCACTTTGGCCACCTTGTGGGTCAGAGACCATACCTTCCATTTCTTGTTGCTAAGCTTGGTGGCTAGGGCATCTCGCTTTGATAGCAGTTCTATAAGCTGATCCTTCTGAGCCTCTGCTTCAGCTCGAATGGTGCGGTTCTCCTCCACGATTGCTCGAAGGATGGACAGTTCTGCCCTAGCGAACGTCAGTGCAACCTCTGCAGTAGTTCTCGCCACCTCGACTGCCTCTATTCTCTTCGCCGAGTGCTCCTTTAGGTCTAATAATAAGTCTAAGCCTTCGTCCATCAGCAGCGCGTCCTTAAGAAGCTGCAAGTAATGAGGCGAAGTTAGTGCCTCTTAGACTGGAGCTAAGAGGTTGATGTAAATGACTTACCCCCATTATGTGGTGGAAGGTGCTCCTCGCGGCCTCGTTCACCGTTCGCCGGCCCGACTCGCTCCAGTCGATGCCCTCAATGGCCCTCAGAAGCTGATCTCTAACATGTCCAGCATCGTTTATGGCATGCTCCACCCGAAGGGCGCTGTCACTTATGTCGACGTCCTCCGATTGGTTAGTCTCCTTTTCCCCGGCCCTTGTCTCTCCTTCGGCCATCGGGAAAACCTGCTCCATTGGCTCGATGAAGGGCGATGTCGGTGCTGTCCCTTTGGAGGACTATCGCAGTCGATCCTCTTCCGCCCGGGTGCTCGACTGACCGACCAAAGTAATCGAAGCGGAATGCCCTACCATCTTCGCCGCAAGTCTCTCTGACAGCAGCTCGTTGTCACCTTCGAAGTCAACGGAGATGGCAGCAATGGCTTGTTCTTTGGCTCGCTTCTTGGTAGGCCTTTCGGATGTCGGCTCTTCCGCCCGTTGTCTCTTAGGCTTTGGGGGTGCCGGTTCCATAGTCCGAGCGGCCCTCCTCTAGGCCGACAGTACTGCAACGATCGTCCGGTCAGGCTTCATCTTGCCACCTGCGAGGGGGGGTAGAAGGTCAGTTAGTGAAGACAACGCCATGCAGGAGAAGGTCGGATTGATTAAGTGTGTGTTTCTATCCTACCTAAGCATCGATGTTGACTGACCCTAGCCGAATGAAGACTATCCTCCCAGAGCAGATCTCTCACAGGTACAGGGTCGTCCTCGTATAGTTTATTAAAATCGACCTCGTCGGCCCTCAGGACCCGCCTCCCATCTACTGCTTTCGGCCTTGGATCTCTCCATGCCGGCTAAAAACCCCAAGGCTCTGGGCTATCTACGAAAAAGTATCGAGACTTCCATCCATGGATGGCTGACGGAAGTCCCCCTAGTATCTTCCAACCCGCACGGGGACTGAACATCCACCACTCGTGGCTATGGAAATCTTGCTTTAAGAGAAAAAAGTTGGAAAAGAGGGACACTCTGGCTTCGATTCCAGCACTCCAACAAAGAACTAGAAAGCCGCAGATCACCCGAATACTGTTCGAGGTCAGCTGCGCTGGAGTGATCCTATAGCTATTGAAAATCTGGACAAAAAAACTATGGAGGGGGAGCCGGAGGCCGGCCTTAAGGTGATCTTCGTACAATGGGAGGGCACCTAGATTCAACGGGCCGTTTACCCTCCCTTGCTTGCTAGGGACAGTGAGATGCAAAGTGGTCGGTATACCATACATGACCCGGAGGTTCTCTACTCTCTCTCTGGTCATAATCGAAGGTATGTCATACGGACCTGGTTCCCTAGACCCACGGGCAGAGCTCCGACTAGCAGAGGCCATTCTAATCCAAGGTCAAGGAGAAGGAGATGAAGACAGCACTAACCTGGAGGGCGACTCTCTAAAGAAGGCTAGAATGGCAGAGGAGGGATGCTCTATCTCCAAATCTGGGCACAGCGGAAAACCCCTCAAGACGTTTGACCCCTCTTTTTTATAGGCACTGGGGGGGTTGCCCCCCAATGCCCCTAGAGCGTCGCGACTCTACGGCGGACAACATGACCCCCGGATTTGACGAGAACCTGATGGGGCGTGCCAGATCATATCCGATCGTGATCCGCGTGACCACCGTGGCAACAGCGGATGTGTTGCTCGGGTTCCCGCACTGACTACTTAGATCCTGGCATGTGGCGCAAGCTGCTGTGAGAACTCGACGGGCATGCGCTCCAGGCCAGCGGCCATCATGAAACCGTACCGATAATAACCGCTCCCTTTGCGGCGGCCAATGCGACGTTGACACCTGTCCAGGGGCGGGAAGCTGAGATAGACGACGGCCGGTCATGACTCGCCTGATCAGATTCGCAATCATGATAAAAGATTGGCGCATTAATTACCAAATAATGCTCTCATCCTTCGAAGCTGCAGGACTGCTTGAAGCCCAAGAGCAAGGGGGCAACTATTGTACCCAACCGGCAGACTGTCGAACCGGACCGTCATTCTTGCACAGGGGCCGACCGGACCATGTATCCGAAAGCCGATCGACGGTCTCCCTCAGAAATTCGGCGGAAGCTATCTCTCAGGAGCCCAGCGGTTTCCCTCTCCTTCGGAGGTCTGGCCCACTGAAGCTGAGGTCCAAGCGACTTGCTTCAGCCGAGGCCCGGTCACCCTCCCCTTCGAAAGTCCGGCCTGCTGAAGCCGAGGACCGAACGACCCACTCCTGCTGGGATCCGACTCACTGTGCTCCCTCTGGGGTTCCGACGGACACTCTCCCTCGGAGGGCCGAATGGCCCTCTCAGTCAATGTTTGACCGATTCACTTCGGGGCCTAGAGAGTTCCAGAATCCCCTTATGTTACAACAGAATCCTGCTACATCAGCAGTACTGCTCCAATACTCTCACGATGCTGCCCCATCCAGGAGCCACATGGCCATTCTCCAGATTCTCCTAGGGGCAGATCGGTCTTTCTCAGCCTCTTCCCTAACGAATTTTGGACTGTTCCGCGCCTATATAAGGCACGCGGGGGATCCTGTTTTGAGCTAAGTACACTCTCCCTTCTCCATACGCTGCTTCTCTGATTCCTCCATTCTGTTGCCATCAATCTCCTGCTAACTTAAGCATCGGAGGGTCCCCCGCCGAAACACCATCGGGGCCTCGGGGACTTTGTTGCAGGTCGACCGGGAGAGGAACTGATGGGGAACCTATAGACTAGGATGGCATGAAGATGATGAGAGATGCAATGCAAAGAAAATCACCCTTAAATCTGATTAAATTGAGACTCATAACAAGCAAGGATGATAGAAAATAACTTAAGGAAGATATCAACTTATACAACCTCTCATGCTGGACCCCAAAATTAAGTGAGCAAAATAATAGACCCAGGACTCAGAGATTGAGAAATCCCCGATCTAGGACATGCAAACAATTAATAAAACAGATCTTGAGGATAAGGAGGTGAGGTAAAATGACACAACAGTAAATAAATATTCCCAAAGCACTAGGGTCACTCTTCCTGGCAAGATGCGGCCTAGATGATCAATAATCAGCTGCTCAACGGGTGGCATCGTGCTAAATATATGTTGGCAAGGTTCCTTCGGGGGATCGTTACCGGAGAAAGACCCTACAAGGTACAAAACCCAAATCAAAGAAAGAAGAGTACCAGGACATCAAATAAAATGACAATCACAATTCCTGGAGCTCCGTTCGAGGTGGAAAGGCTAAATTCGGGCGAGCTTGAAAACTTCGATCTTCTGGAGCACGGTGGTGAGAATTATGGATGATGGAATGGATGATAGGGGGCTTAGACGGCTGGAAAATGGTAGGATAGATAGGGCCTCGCGCCCCTCGACGCCACGGGCGCAGCGAAGGCAGCCGGAGCCTCACACTCCTCGATGTTGCAACGCAACGAAGGCAGGGTTAGGGCCTCACACCCCTCAATGTTACAATTGTAACAAAGGCACTAGAGAAAACACTCCAGCAGTATTTCATTTCATCTTTTTTTTTCTCCCTCCTTCATACAAGAGAACCATCCCTATTTATAGGCTCAAGAACACCCTCTAGAACCCTCTATATAAAGATTAGTTTAATTCTCTTTTTTTTAAAAATGGGTACAAAGCTGCAGGGATCATGATGAAGGGCTGCAGGAAATCTGGGGCTGCAGGAAATCTGGGGCTGCAGGAAATCTGATGAAGGGCTGCAGGAAATCTGGGGCTGCAGGAAATCTGGGGCTGCAGGCTGAAAGATGGGGCTGCAGGAATCGTGAGGCTGCAGGAGGAGTCGGGGCTGCAGGCTGAAAGCTGGGGCTTTAAAACTAACAAAATTAAACTCACAAAATATTCCCTCCCTTGCTAGCTCAAGAAATGCATGACACATGCTTTAAAATTGGGAAAATTTTCCCTCCTTTGCTAGCTTCTCTTGATGTTTGGCAACAAAAGACTTCATACTTTAAAACCCGAAAACAATTACCGGGTTGCATTTGCTGGATGGTTCAGAGTCTGGATCTTCCTTACGAGATCCACAGTGAGTTCTGAAATTTTGTGTAGGTGTCCTCACCAATCCTCCTGGGGTGGGAAGAACTTGAGTCCGTCGAGTAAAGGCTCATCCGGCTTTGATATTCTTCCAGAAGGTCCGGGTCAATGTGTTGTAGGTCCTCTCGGGTAACCCATGAATCCTCCGACTCGGGACGTCCTTGCCGGCTTTAAAACTCACAAAATTAAAATTGGGAAAATTTTAATTTTCCCTCCTTTGCTAGCTTCTCTTGATGTTTGGCAACAAAAGACTTCATACTTTAAAACCCAAAAACAATTACCGGGTTGCATTTGCTGGATGGTTCAGAGTTTGGATCTTCCTTACGAGATCCACAGTGAGTTCTGAAATTTTGTGTAGGTGTCCTCACCAATCCTCCTGGGGTGGGAAGAACTTGACTCCGTCGAGTAAAGGCTCATCCGGCTTTGATATTCTTCCAAAAGGTCCGGGTCAATGCATTGTAGGTCCTCTCGGGTAACCCATGAATCCTCCGACTCGGGACGTCCTTGCCACCTTACCAAGTAGCGTTGATAACCATTCCGCCGAGTACTGATAATTTGATCATCTAGGATTCGCTTGATCTTCTCTCGTCGCTCAGGCCTTTTTAGTGGACACTCTATGGTGGGTTCTCTCTCAAGTAATGGATCAGGTCCGAATGCCTCACTGGGTATTACTGTTGGCTCCTTATACTCAATTAGATCTGCAATATTGAAAGTGGAGCTAATGCCTAGATCAAGAGGTAATTCAAGCACGTAAGCATTGGATCCTACTCTCTCAATAATTTTAAAGGGACCAGTACTTCGAGAATGTAATTTCTTAATAGTTCTTGAGGGGAACCGTTCTGGTCTGAGTCGGATCATTACGAAATCCCCTACAAAAAATTCCTTGAATCGCTTTCTAGAATCAGCTTGTATTTTATAAGCCTCATTACTTAATGTGATTTTTTGGGTGATTTCCTTATGCAGATTCCTAATATGCTGTGCAAAAGATTCAGCAGACTCGGATGTCCTAGCATGCAATGGCAGGGGAATCAGGTCAAGTGGCTTGTTAGGTCGGTACCCATGGACAATCTCAAATGGGCTTTTACCGGTGGTCCTATTAACAGAACTGTTGTAGGCGAACTCGGCTTTGGGTAACAGCAAGTCCCAGTTCTTAATGTTTTCGCCTACAAGACACCTAAGTAAGTTTCCTAGGCTTCGGTTCACAACTTCAGTCTGGCCGTCAGTTTGGGGATGGTAAGCAGTGGAGAATTTCAACTTGGTCCCTAACATGTGCCAGAGGGTCTTCCAAAAGTAACTGGTGAACCTAACATCTCTGTCGGACACAATTATCTTAGGTAGGCCATGAATTCTAACTATCTCATCTAAGAATAGTTTGGCTACCTTAGAGGCATCATAAGATTGGTTGCATGGTAGGAAGTGGCCATCTTGGAGAATCTATCAACCACAACAAAGATTGAGTCGTGTTTCCTTTGGGTTCTAGGTAATCCTAACACAAAATCCATACTCAAATCCTGCCAAGGGCAATTAGGGACGGGCAAAGGGGTATACAAGCCAGTGTTCTGCTTTCGCTGTTTTGCAACAGCGCACGTTTGGCACCTAGCCACAATTTGGGCAACATCCCTTTTCAGACTTGGCCAAAAGAAATGTTCCTCTACAGCTAGGATGGTCTTATTCTTCCCGAAATGGCCAGCTAAGCCTCCTGCGTGCGTCTCCCAGACCAAAAATTCCCTTACAGACGTTCTTGGGATGCATAGCCGATTCTCCTTAAACAGGTAACCATCTAACAAGGTATACTGACTGTGTTCCTTAGATGGTCCGATACTCAAGGCTTGGTGAATCTTTCTGAAATCAGGACAGGTATCGTACTGCTCTTTAATCTGGTTAAACCCTACAACCTCGGTTCTAACAGTGCTCAGGAGTAAAGATCGTCGGCTCAGGGCGTCGGCTACCTTATTGTCAATTCCCGCTCGATGTTTCAAAATAAAGGTATACACCTGGATATATTCTACCCACTTAGCATGTCTAGGGTTCAACTTCTTTTGGGAACTCAGATACCTCAATGCCTCGTGATCAGAGTACAACACAAATTCATTAGGTAAAAGGTAATGTCTCCAATATCTTAGTGCTTGTACTAAGGCATAAAATTCCTTGTCATAGGTAGAATACCTAAGCTTAGCCTCATTGAACTTCTCACTAAAAAAGGCTACCGGGTGGTTCTCGTGGCTTAGGACTCCTCCTATTCATACCCCTGAGGCATCACATGCTACCTCGAACACTTTGGAAAAATCGGGCAATCTTAGGACGGGGGCCTGGGTCATTTTCTCTTTCAGCTCTAAGAAGGCTTTATCAGTAGCTTTGGTCCACTCGAAAGCTCCCTTCCTAATGCAATCAGTGATGGGTGAGACAACGGTGCTGAAACCCCTAATGAATCGTCTATAAAAGGTGGCCAGTCCGTGGAAACTACGAACTTCAGTAATAGAGGTTGGTACAGGCCACTCAACTATCGTCCTGATCTTTTCGGGATCAGCGGCTACTCCTTCTGGGGTCACGACAAATCCTAGGAAGACAACCCTACGGGTCAGAAACTCGCACTTCTTGGGATTTGCATAGAAGCTGTCTTTCCTAAGGGCCGAACACACTAACCTAAGGTGGTCTAGGTGGTCCTTCTCATTCTTGCTGTAAATCAGGATGTCGTCAAAATAGACTACCACAAACTTACCGATGAACATCCTAAGGACCTGGGTCATGACTCTCATGAAAGTGCTGGGTGCATTGGATAATCCAAAAGGCATGACTATCCACTCATACAAACCATCCTTAGTCTTGAATGCTGTCTTCCATTCATCCCCGGGTCGGATTCTAACTTGATGGTAGCCACTCTTAAGGTCAATCTTGGAGAAAATTATGGCTCCAGCCATCATGTCTAAGAGGTCGTCTAGGCGGGGTATGGGAAACCGATATTTGATGGTGATCTTGTTAATAGCTCGACTGTCTATGCACATTCACCATGTGCCATCCTTTTTGGGTGTCAAAAGGGCTGGGACGACACAAGGACTCAAACTCTCTCTGATAAAACCTTTATTCAACAACTCACTAACTTGCTTATGGAGCTCTAAATGTTCCTTGGGGTTCATCTGGTATTGGGGCAGGTTAGGCAAAGTGGATCCCGGGACAAGGTCAATGGCATGCTGGATGTCCCTAAGGGATGGAAGTTGGTCGGGCAGATCATCTTGAAATACATCCTTAAATTCTTCCAAAACTTCCAAGACTCCCTGAGGTGGGTCTTCTAAGGTTGGTTTCTTAACTTCCTTGGAGGACACTAACCAAACAGGTGAACCTTCCACAATCTCCCTTTCTAACTCTTTGGCACTAAACAGATTTAATCCAGATGTCTTCTTTTTCAAAGAGCTAGCTCCCTTCTTGACTTCATCCTTAGGGGGCACTGGGTTAATGACTATCTTCTTCCCTAAGTGGTTGAAGGAACAGGAGTTGGACTTGCCAAACAGAGTGACATCATGGTTATAGAGCCATGGTCGTCCTAAAATGATGCTGCTAACCCCCATGGGCAGCACATCACACCACACTTTCTCCTTGTACGACTGTAATTGGATGAGGACTTGACACTGGAGCTTGATGGGAATGGAGCTAGAATCTATCCAGGACACCTTGTAAGGGCTAGGATGAGGAATTGGGGTTAGCCCTAAAGTCTTGATAGTGCTAACAGAAATGGCATTGATACAACTGCCACTATCTAGGATAACCTTACAAACCTTCTCTCCAACCTTAATGAAGGTGTGTAGGATGTTGGTCCTACGCCAGTCTTCTTGTTCCTTAGATTGGGCAAGGATACGTCTAACTACTCCACACAAGGTAGTGGGGTCACAGGTTTCCTCATCTCCCTCGTACTCTTCTGCTAAAGTCAGTCCTTCCTCATACACTTCTTCTTCCAACTCATGAACGGTCTCGGGGTTCTCTTCTTCCTCTAAACCACCTATATGGAGGGATCTAGTAGGACATTCACTGGAGTAATGGCCGGGCTGGTGATATCTAAAACAAATGCTAGATTTTCTGGGGACCTCTACAGATTTACCTTTATTATCTTGAGGCCGGCTGGGACTGGGTCTACTAGACTCGGGTGACTAGGGTCAGTCCGGTTTTGGTCAGGACGACTCGGATTTGGATGGGCAGGGTAAGGTCGGCCTGGATTAGGCTGGGCTGGTCTAGGGTATAGACTCCTAGCGGGTTCAATCTTTCGATAGGCGGGAGTCTTATGGAACTGCTCAAAATCCCTGGCTACCTGGTAGGCCTGCTCTAGATCTTTTACCTCCCTCAGGTAAAGCTCTCTCTTTAACTCCTCTCTCAAACCAGACCTAAATCTAGACAAAATCACGGCCTCAAATTTGTTCATCCCACACCTCATGGCCAACTCATCAAACTGGGCAATATACTCTGTGGCACTCTTGTTTCCTTGAATCAACCTATGCCATTGATCTAAAAGGCGTTGGTGGTAAGACACAGGTATGTACTTTTCCCTAAGCCTGGCTTTTAACTCTCCCCAGGTGGCTACGGGTTCCTGTCCTCTTTGCCTCATTAGTCTCTCAATAGTATCCCAATACATCCGGGCTTGGCGAATTAACCTAAGCTTGGCAAACTTAAATTTCCTACCCTCCGTCATCTCGTACCACTCGAAATATTGGTCCATTTCCTTTTCCCAGTCCAGGTATACCTTGGTGTCCAGGGTGCCATCAAATGTGGGGGCTTCTAGTCTAATGCTCTTAAAAGCCCTATCCTCCAGATCAACAAACTCCTGATGGGGTCTTCTAGGAGGATGATCTCGGTATGGGTCAGGTTGCTGGGTCCTCCTAGGATGCGGTTCCTCGAATGGGTCAAAAGTTCTCTCTCTCTTAGGGTTAGGCTCTTCGAAAGGATCAAGATTTCTAGCCCTCCTAGGGTGTGTCATCGAAGCTGGGGTGCCAGGGTCGGGCTCAGAACGCTGCTGCTGGGTTCTCTCTATGGTGTCCAATCTAGCCTCAAACTGATTCAACCGGTTATCTAAGTGATTGGTCAATTGGGCAGATAACTGGGCTGACATTTGGGCAAAATGCTCTGACATAGTTCTTAGTAAAGCCTCTTGAAGGTTATCCATAGGTGTCTCGGGTTGATATGATGTCCCTGCCCTAGTAGACATGAATCAAGCACACAAGCAGAAAATTTGACTAAGGGTAACTAGACCTAGAATCTCAACTGGGGCCTAACTCAATGCAACAGGCTAACCTGTAGTAACCCTTATCCTTGGCCAGGTAGGTGTAGGGGAGTGAAGGTCCCTTTCTGCCAACCTTAGACACCAATCGGGGATTGGCCAGGTATGGCGGACCAACTCACAAGCCCTAGGTTCACCAGCCTAGATACCAAGAATAGTGGCACACACAAGATAGACTGACACAAGGAGTAGACTCGAAGTCTTGACTCGACCGTGTTGGTGTCCCTATGGCTCTCTAGAGCAAAGCAGTACGTTGCTAATTGATTTTAAATTTAAAGGCTTAGGTTCGAAAATGAGGGTGGTTGTTGTGGACTAAGGAGAGGTAATGACGTCCTCCCCTTTGTTATGAAATTACCGCCCTTAAATAGATTTATCATGAGATGGAATGAAACATGCAATGAACCCTAGTCTAATGGTGCAAAAAAATTCCAGAAAAATCACAGTAGACACTTAACACATCAATAGCATACCAGATGAAAGGATTTAGACAAATAAAACCTATGCTATTCTAAACATGTCTTGGAACTTAACTAAAATGGAAGAGTCAGCAAAACAGCATGCAGACAGCAGAGGATTTCAGAAATTTTAACTTTTTTTGTAATTTTCTTCTGAGGATGAGATTTTAAACAAAGATATATAACTGAAAATTATACAAGGAAAAAAATATAAACAAGATAAACTAACTACTTTTATAGAGAGACTTAAGTAGATTACAGGCAGAAAATGTAACTAATACAGAAAAAACAGTAAACAGTAAACAGGACAGCAACAACTTGCAGGAATTTTAATTTTTTTTATAATTTTTTTCTAAAGACGAAATTTTAAACTAAGACAGCTAACTAAAAATTATACAAGGAAAAAAATACAAAACAAAGAAACTAGCTACTCTTATATTGAAATTAAAATGGATTACAGGTAGGTCACAAGTGAAAACAGAAATCCTGAAGTGCAGAGACTGGAACAAGTCCTAAACTAACCTGCTCTGATACCAAATATGATGGGGAACCTATAGACTAGGATGGCATGAAGATGATGAGAGATGCAATGCAAAGAAAATCACCCTTAAATCTGATTAAATTGAGACTCATAACAAGCAAGGATGATAGAAAACAACTTAAGGAAGATATCAACTCATACAACCTCTCATGCTGGACCCCAAAATTAAGTGAGCAAAATAATAGACTCAGGACTCAGAGATTGAGAAATCCCCGATCTAGGATATGCAAACAATTAATAAAACAGATCTTGAGGATAAGGAGGTGAGGTAAAATGACACAACAGTAAATAAATATTCCCAAAGCACTAGGGTCACTCTTCCTGGGAAGATGCGGCCTAGATGATCAATAATCAGCTGCTCAACGGGTGGCATCGTGCTAAATATATGTTGGCAAGGTTCCTTCGGGGGATCATTACCGGAGAAAGACCCTACAAGGTACAAAACCCAAATCAAAGCAAGAAGAGTACCAGGACATCAAATAAAATGACAATCATAATTCCTGGAGCTCCGTTCGAGGTGGAAAGGCTAAATTCGGACGAGCTTGAAAACTTCGATCTTCTGGAGCACGGTGGTGAGAATTATAGATGATGGAATGGATGATAGGGGGGCTTAGACGGCTGGAAAATGGTAGGATAGATAGGGCCTTGCGCCCCTCGACGCCACGGGTGCAGCGAAGGCAGCCGGAGCCTCACACTCCTCGACATTGCAACGCAACGAAGGCAGGGTTAGGGCCTCACACCCCTCAATGTTACAATTGTAACAAAGGCACTAGAGAAAACACTCCAGCAGTATTTCATTTCATCTTTTTTTTTCTCCCTCCTTCATACAAGAGAACCATCCCTATTTATAGGCTCAAGAATACCCTCTAGAACCCTCTATATAAAGATTAGTTTAATTCTCTTTTTTTTTTAAATGGGTACAAAGCTGCAGAGATCATAATGAAGGGCTGCAGGAAATCTGGGGCTGCAGGGATCATGATGAAGGGCTGCAGGAAATCTGGTGCTGCAGGAATCAAGATGAAGGGCTGCAGGAGGAGCCGGGGCTGCAAGAATCATGAGACTGCAGGAATCATGATGAAGGGCTGGAGGAGGAGCCGGGGCTTGCAGCTGGAGGAGGAGCCGGGGCTTGCAGCTGGAGGCCGGGGCTGCTGGCATGCTCTTGCTTTAAAACTAACAAAATTTGCTCTTGCTTTAAAACTAACAAAATTTTCCCTCCTTTGCTAGCTCAAGAAATGCACGACACATGCTTTAAAATTGGAAAAATTTTCTCTTCTTTGCTAGCTTCTCTTGATGTTTGGCAACAAAAGACTTCATACTTTAAAACCCGAAAACAATTACCGGGTTGCATTTGTTGGATGGTTCAGAGTCTGGATCTTCCTTACGAGATCCACAGTGAGTTCTGAAATTTTGTGTAGGTGTCCTCACCAGGAACACTCCAGCACAGTTAGTCGAGCTCGGTCCAGGAGAAGTCGCAGCAACAACATCCTACCACGATGTGTATTATTGGATGGCACATTAATGATTTTAAAAATAGGAATAAAGATAATATTCTGTCGAATTTAATTTTATATTCAAAATTACTTTGATATGGATAAAAATTTAAGTATCCGACTGATATCCATATTCATATCTATAAAAAAAAAGATTATGAATATAGATAGACAACTATCCAATCTATATCCGAATATCTGACTATGCTTATAATCATATTTAATTTTATATAGTACTCATTATTTTTTTATAAAATTGTAAACATATTAATATGATATTAATTTCATTTACTCATCGCTTAATAAAATATTTGATTCTATAATCATACAGTCAATTATGTAACTTATATATTTATTTATAGTTATATTTTAATATCCGATTTGTATTTATATCTATTTAAAATAAATATAAACATAATTTTTTATATCCGAATTAATATCTTTATCCGTATTTATTTTTGTTAAATAAAATAAATATAGATATAAATATATTGATATCCGATCCGATTTCAATTTTATTTAGAAGGAAAGATATCGAGATGATCTAAAAGTTATACAAGATGCGGTCCAATAATTGAAATCATTAAAATAAAATAATAATAAAAAAATAAAGAACGACTATCCTTTCGTGATGCAACTCGAATCCAAAGAAGTCCCCTATTCTTGCAGGCACTGGATGCATGCAGAGGTGATCCATGTGCTGATCTGGGTGCCAGGGGGGACAGCTTAGACCCTTGGTAGTACCATGTGGGCCAGCACAATCATTTGAACTTTGCACCATAGGACATGGGCTCGTTAGTCCCGCATTTCCTACCTGGAAATAATCCAGAATGCCTAATAATCTTTTCATTTTGGAAACAGTCCCAGCTACAACACTCTGTTTAATTGCCAACCACAATGTGAATGAATCTTCTTGTCACTTGTACTTTTTTTTTTTTTTTTTTTTTTTTTTTTTTTTTTTTTTTTTTTTTTTTTTTTTTATGAACCAAAAAAAAAAGTAGGAAGGAATTAGATCCCGGGCATGGTTATCCCAGACGGTCTTCCAATCCCAGCTAGGGAATGTTTGATACACGACGTATATTAATTTTTTTGCAATCGTTCCCCATCCAAAGATGAGTACATCAACCTGACTACCACTGATGTCAATTGAATGGACAAAATTTATTATATATATTTCTAATTTTTTTATAAAATTTTTTAGTAGATATTTCATAAAATTTTATTATAATTAAACCGATCAACATAGGACGATTGAGATGTATATGATCTCGTCAAACTTTTGCTGATTGAAATTTGTAATATTGCCACTTTGTTCATAATGGGAATCATTATCAAGTCAAAATTTAGAATTAATAAAGTGATCTCACCTAAGCAGCCATGCCTTTTCTACCGGTATTGAAAACAATTGCCAATCTACTTTTAGGAGAAGTGAAACAGAATAAGAACTGCAGCCTAAATTCCAGCTTAACCTACTAGGAATTGAAACCTCTTCTATGAACAAGTCATGTCTAAAAGGCAAATGGTGAAACTTATGAACTTTAGATAGTCTTGACAATGATTTGTTGTCCCCCGGCATATCTAACATCACAAGAGCAAAGATCATAGAGCCCACATGAGACATGGAGAAAGTATTTTGACAATTTCTGCCTGAAGAACTGTCCCATTCAACAACCAACACTTGGTGATGTGCAGCTTGTCAAAAAGCAAAGCTCCCATTGCCCAATGCCTGTCCTTGAAACATCTCTTTGATTTAGAAGCCATCTATGATTAAAAGGCTGCGTTTCCCATTCTAGCTCAGCCATTAGTTAAAAAGTGGAAAGCAGTGTCATCAGATGTGACTTGAGCTAATCTTAGATGCTAGGTCTTTAACACATTTAATCATGTTTCCTCTCTGTCTATGTTCTCTGGCAATTGCCATAGTCTTAATATTGTAAGGTTAAAAACCTCTGATTGATCGGGAATTAATGTTTGGATTCGTTAATTTTATGCCTTCATTTTTCATGTCTCCAGAGTTTTTATGACCTTTCTTAATCCCCCCTCGAAAAAAAAGTAAAATTTATTTGGAAGGATTTTTCCGATAAAATGAGAACCACAAACTGCCATATCTTTGTTTCTAGTTCACTTTGCTGCTGCATAAAGATGGATGACATGAGAAGCCAAGGAGACATTTTGAAGAGTAGCACTTAGCGCCTGAATCTCTATCATCATCGTGATAAAATTATACAAAGATATACAGATATATTGTATACATACATTCAACATAAATATTAAATATCAGGATCATAAATTACCTCCGGCCATTGAGATGGATGTTATAAACTTTGATTATCCAAACTTCTCGATTGAGTGCTTCTGATCAATGAGCAATTGCACATATGGTGTATGCCTTTCCTGATTTGCTCTTGATTAAGGACCCAATTCTTCTATATGGAAAGCAATCTCTCTATCTCATAAAACTTCCCTTTCACCATATATATTCCCTATCCCCATCACACAGGCAATATATATATAAACATATGTAGTTATCACTTCAGGTGGTTATTATGTTAACTGCAATATGGTTGGAGAATAACTGAAAGGTGGTTACCACAAAAATAAAATAGGGTCATAATTAAATGGGTTACAACATTCTCCCACTTGGTCTGTATATTTTATTTTAATCCATAGTCCCCAATACATAAAGAAACCAAATACATGAATCATGGCAATAGGTCCTCTATAATAGAGTATTATTTTTCATGTATTATAATGCATTCAAACTCTTTACCACTAATCCATATGTGACAACATAACTTAATGAATAAACCCTTCGTTTATTCAGAGCCCAAAAGAGATTTATTTATTTATTTATTTCTTAAAAGTTAAATAATAATGTGTACATCCAAATGAGAAATAAACAAACAACTTAAATAAAAGTTATATTACACAAATTGATGCAGGACAACTCTAAGATTGCTAAACATGCAGGAAAAATACTGAAATAATTTTTTTATGATTTTTATAATTTAGGTTTGTAGGCTAAATTCCAAAATTAAGTAAAGAACTAGCAGAAAGACTAGCAATGCAAAGAATCATCGTATCGCAAAGAAGTCAAGCAAGATAATAAGTAGCCGGACCCGAGAGTTGAAAAACTCCCGGTTTATGATAGCTTATCTTCATCAAACCAGATAATAAGAGAAGGGTTGATTTCTTACCAGTCAGAGATTGAAACTTTGCAGTGGAAAGGATCACTCACACTCTGATTGGAGCCTGGAAGAAGAAGCTTTAGTTTCTTGAATCAGATGGCTGATCTGGACTCGGTCTGAAGGCAAGGAAAGCCTCCTCACGGGAGGTGAAGCACCTCAGGGATCCTGCAAACATCAAGGTCAATCAAAACAGCAAATAAAAAAATGAAAAAGGAACTAGGGTTTTGAAGGAATCGAGATTAGGGTTAGGAGATGGCAGCTGGGGAAGAAGAAGCTCCTTGTCTTCGACGGCAGCTAGGGCTTCCTTTCCTTGGGCGTGGCTGGTCTCCAAGGATGCAAAAGTATTCTAGGGCAGCAGGGATTCGGCCAGGGTATACAAGGAGAGCACTCAAAGTAAAGAACCAAAACCAAAAACACCAACACAAGGCAATAACTTAAAATTTTAGCAAGTTGTATTCATAAGAAAGAGATGATTATAAGAGGGAGAGGGGTCGAGTATTTACAGAGTTCCCATGCCCTCTCTAATTAGGGTTACACTTAGGTTAATAAGCCTTTTCCTAGTTAGATTACATGTCCTTTCCTAGCTAGGTTAGAATTACAAAGCTTAAAAGAACAAGGAATCCTAACTAGGTTAGGCTAGTCTTCTCCTTCTCACTTAAGGACACCTCCCTTTGAGCTTGGACTTGGTCAACCCTCCAAGGATGCCTAGGAGGGTGTGTTGGGCTTCTAGGGGCAACAAGGGGCCGGCCCAAAGGGGCTTGGGTGCATGGGCTTGGGCCTCTGGAAGCTAAGGTGGCCTGGTAGCCTGGTAGCAGGAATATTCCCTGGTATCTTACTTCTTAAGGACTTGGGCTTGGCACCTAGGCTTGATTTCTTTGGGCTAGGATGTAGGTGGACCTCTAGAATCATGGATGCCCTAGTCTGGGAATATACTCTGGCATCTGGAAGTGAATCTGGGCATCTGGAGGGCATCTGGAAGGAATCAGAGTCTCCTGAAGGCATCTTGGATCCTATGGTGTCACACAATCCAATAATCTGATGTAGTGGCCTCTGACTCTTAGATGAGGCCTGGTGGAACTCCAAAATAGGGTAACCTCCTTTCTTGTACAAAAATTGGACTCATACTGGACTCATACTGATGTACAGGACTCAATGTACTGGACTAGGTTGAGGGTTGAGACAAATCAACTAACTCCAACTTATTACAGGACTCAATCTTAATTGATTACAAAATTTTTAAAACTTTGACACATGACTAATTAAACCATATGGGATCCAGTGATCTGTATTTGATCCTGGTGTCCCCACCATAAATAGTTATTCATACAACTGAGTTACATCATAGGACCAATTCCCATTCGTACTACATGATCCTTAAAATTCTTAATTGGCATGCCTTTAGTTAAAGGATCAGCTATCATCAATTCAGTACTAACGTGTTCTATAACCAATTTATTTTCTTTAACATGTTCCCTCATAGCTAAATACTTAATGTCGATGTGTTTTCTTCGACTACCACTCTTGTGATTTTTAGTCAAAAATACAACAGCTGAATTGTCACAGTATAATTTAAGTGGCCTAGTAATGTTATTAACAATTCTAAGTCCTGAAATGAAACTCTTTAACCATACACCATATGATGTAGCCTCAAAACAAGCAACAAACTCTACTTCCATGGTAGAGGTAGCAGTCAAAGTTTGCTTTGCACTCCTCCATGATATGGCTCCACCAGCCAACATAAATATATATCCTGATGTTGATTTCTGAGAATCAGCACAGCCAGCAAAATCCGAATCCGAGTAACCTTCTACCTCCAAGTGATTAGTTCATCTATATATGAGCATGTAATCCTTGGTCCCTTGAAGATACCTCATGGCCTTTTTAGCAGCTCTCCAGTGGTCCAAACCTGGATTACTCTGATATCTTCCCAACATTCCTACTGCAAATGCATTGTCAAGTCTTGTACAAACCTGAACATACATTAGGCTTTTAATAGCCGAAGCATATAGAATGTTACGCATTTATTCCCGTTCAAGCTCATTTTTCGGGCACTGGTTCAAATCAAACTTGTCGCCCTTCATTATAGGTGCAGCATTCGGTGAACAATCTTTCATCCAAAATCTCTCTAAAACTTTATTGATATAAGTTTCTTGAGACAATCCTAAAATACCTCGAGATCTTTATCTATGGATCTTAATGCCAATAACATAAGATGCCTCACTCATATTTTTCATATCAAAGTTCTTAGAGAGAAATTGCGTATTTGTTCCCGTTCAAGCTCATTTTTCGGGCACTGGTTCAAATCAAACTTGTCGTCCTTCATTATAGGTGCAGCATTCGGTGAACAATCTTTCATCTAAAATCTCTCTAAAACTTTATTGATATAAGTTTCTTGAGACCATCCTAAAATATCTCGAGATCTTTTTCTATGGATCTTAATGCCAATAACATAAGATGCCTCACTCATATCTTTCATATCAAAGTTCTTAGAGAGAAACTGTTTCACCTTATATAGCAACCCTTTATCATTGGTTGCAAGTAGAATATCATCCATATATAAGATAAGGAAACAAATTTGCTCCCACTAACCTTCTGGTATATGCATTGATCCATGATGTTCTCTACAAAACTGAAGGAAGAGATCACATCATGAAATTTTAAATACCACTGACGAGAGGTTTGTTTCAATCCATATATGGATTTTTTAAGCTTGCAAACCAAATATTCACCATCACTAGAGGAGAATCCTTCAGGTTGTTTTATATAAACCTCTTCCTCTAGATCTCCATTAAGGAACGCAGTTTGCACATCCATTTGATGCAATTCCAAGTCAAAATATGTCACAATGCCATTATCACACGGAAGGAGTCTTTCTTGGATACGGGAGAAAAAGTCTTCGTGTAGTCAATTCCTTCCTTTTAAGTAAATCCTTTAGCGATGAGTCTTGCCTTATATCTTTCAATGTTGCTTAATAAGTCCTTCTTGGTTTTAAAGACCCATTTATAGCCAATAGCCCTTGCACCATTGGATAACTTGATAAGATCCCAGACTTTGTTAGTTGCTATAGAATTCATCTCATCTTTCATGGCATCATACCATAATTTGGATTCCTTGCAACTCATGGCTTGTGAAAATGTTTCAGGATCATTTGTGACTCCAATGTTATAGTCAGATTCTTGTAGATACACAATATAATCACTAGGAATAGCTGATTTCTTTACTCTAGTTGATCTTCTTAATGTTGTGTCAATAACCCCATGAGAAGTATCTTGCATAACTGATTGTTCAATAGTTTCTGGTAATTGTTGAACAATAGGATCTTCTAGATTATTATCAACAGCTTGTGGAATCTCAATGGCTGGTTGTCGAGCACCTATTTGAACTTGAGGGGTGCTATGAATGACGATCATTCTCTCTATTGACTCTGATCTTGATTTTGATGATTAATAAAATACTTAAGTATATGTGAGTACTAATTATGTGTTTAGTGTATTTATTAGATTTAGGTACTCATATCAGTTGAAAGAACAAAATGCTTATATTTCAGTTGAAGGAGTCCTTCAAATTCATGAAATTTTAAGTTATAAGGACTTTGAAATATAAGGAAGACTTTGAAGGATTTAAAATTTGATTTTGGAGAAGTTTCAGTAAGTTTCAGTACTGGTCAGGTGAAGTGTCGACTCATAAAAATTAAGTGTCGACTCAAGGTGTCAACTCTGGACTGATACACAGAAAATCTCAACTGGCACATTGAAGTTCATGGAAGCCAAGTGTCAACTCATGAACAGTAAAGTATCAACTTAAGGCTTGAGATCAAACAGAAGACATAACAAGCTAATTTCAGGATTTTGGTCAAGTATCGACTTACGGACTGAAGTGTCGACTCAAGGTATCAACTCGATGAAGTGTCGGCTCACCAGTGCAGAGTAGAAAACTTCAGAAAACATTTTTTGGTCAAGTGTCGACTCACTGTTCCAAGTGTTGACTCTAGGTGTCGACTCATGAAGGTCAAGTATCGATACTTGCTATAACAGCTAGTTTTTCTGAAGCACAGAACTTTTCTAAATTGTGTCTAATGGCCATATTTTCTTCTCCAACGGTCATCAACGGTTATTTGAGGATTGGAGAGGTATATGAACTACACAAATCAAATGGGGAAGCAACCCTTTGGTGAGATCATTAAATATCCTTCAAGGATTCAAGAGTTAAGTGGTTCAAGCCTTCAACCTTCCAAAGATAAGAGAGTTGATTCAAGTCCACAATATCAAACTTCATTTAAAGGTTTCAACAAATTGAAGACAAGCTTCTTCAACATCATCCAAGGGCTTCAAAAAGATACTTGCTTTATTTTGGAAAGCTTTATTGTATTGTTTACTTTCATTCTTATATTGTTGTATCAAAGTTTTTGGTGAGCCTTGGAAAACCAAAGAGGTTGTTGGTTAGCCTTTGTGTAAAACCAACATAGATTGTTGGTGATCCTGTAAAACCAACATAGATTGTTGGTGAGCCCATAAAACCATCGGAGGTTATTGGTTAGCCTAATTTATAAAAACAATAAGGGGTTTTGACTTGTGAGCCCAAGAAAACAAGTTGGGTTTTGCTTAGTAAGCCCAGAAAACTAATCGACTGTAATCTTGGTGATTATAGTGAAATACTCAAGAATAACTTGGAGAGTGGATGTAGGTACCTTGGAGTGCACCGAACCACTATAAATTTATTGTGTTTGTGTGATTATTTTTTTTGTGCATTTACTCTATTAATTCTGCTGTATATTATTTTGAAGCATACAAACACTTTGGCAAAACACAAGCACTTAATTACAATTATCTCATACTTGTTTAGTTCATCATAAGTCATTGTAAATATTTTTATAAAATCCAATTTACCCCCTCTCTTAGGTTGCTTCATCGCTGGGCAACAATTGGTATCAAAGCCCGGAACCCAAAATCATTAGTATCTAAACTTTGTGCTTTGTAAAGAATCTAATGGTTTTGAGTTAAAAGATCATGGCAGTTCTAGAAGGTGCTTGTTTTGCTATAAGACATGCAACTAATAGACCACCATTTTTTAATGGCACTAATTTTATTTTTTAGAAAACTCGCATGCACACCTATATTCAATCTATTAGTTATTATCTTTGGAAAGTTATAGTTAATGGTCCTCATATTCCTTTAATTTTGGTTAATGGCAATTCCATTCTAAAGCTCAAAGAGAATTGGAATGAATATGACATTAAGAAATATGAAATTAATGCTAAAGCAATGAACTTGCTTTATTGTGCATTGGACTCTAATGAATTCAATAGGATCTCCATATGCATATCAGTGAAGGAGATATGGAACACACTTGAAATTATTCTTGAGGGTATTCTTCAAGTAAAAAGTACTAAAATCAATATGTTTGTTCATTCTTTTGAAATGTTTAAAATGCTGCATTATGAATCTATATCTGATATGTATACTAGATTTATGACTATTGTTAATGAATTGAAAAGTCTTGGCAAAGTCTATACTAATGCTGATTTGGTTAATAAAATTCTTAGATTTTTGCCAATATCATGGGATCCAAAGGTAACGGCGATCCAAGAAACTAAAGATATTGATACCCTGCCTTTGGATGAGCTTATTGGTTCACTCATGACCCATGAGTTAAATTTATGGCACAAAGAAGTGGTTACTGATCAAGAGAAGAAAAAGATAATGGCCCTCAAGGTCAAAAAGAAATTCAAGGCAATGATGTCAACTTGGAACGATAGCGAAGATTCAAGTTCAAATGATGAACAAGAAGTTGCCAATCTTTGCTTCATGACAAATAAGGAAGAGGTATGCGCTGAAAATGAATATGATTTTATCTTTAATGAATTACATGATGTATTTAATAATCTTGTGTATGAATATAAAGTATTAAAAATTGAGCACAAGAAATTAAAAAGATATGTAGATTTTTTTTTCTTGAGAACACCAATCTTGCCAATAAAAATCATGATTTAAATATAAAGATTGATGTTTTAGAAAATGATAAAAATAATCTTTCTAAAAAAATTTAGAAAAAGAAAAGTTTGATTTGAAAGATTTATGTAATAAGTTTTCAAATAAGAAAAATATTTTATTAAATGAAATAAAAATTCTAACTAGGTCCAAGATTTTTATATCAAATGATGAGTTTTTAAAGAAAAATAAAAATCTTGAGTGAAAAAACAAGAATTTCTATGTTGATGCATCCTCCAATCTGACTTGTTTAAAATATTGTAAAATTGGGCATAATGCATATCCTTATAAATTAAGAAAAACTTGGATTCCAAAAAGAATCATATTTACTAACCCTAAAGGATCCAAGAAAGTTTGGGTACCAAAATTATCCGCCTAGTTTATTTTGCAGGAATGTCTTGCAACCCAACATGAAGAAAGGAAGTTGTTGAAAAGTGGCTGTACAAGACAATACAAAAAGTGGACAAGCTACATTTTGGACTAAATGGTAAAGGAAGTGTTGCTGCTCTCGTCGCCGCGCCCGTACCACGGATCAACCGATCCTTCCTGACCGCCTGGCGAGGGAGCCTCCCTTCCCGCGGAGAACCTGCAACAAAGGGGTTAGAAGACCCTGGCCGGGGATCCCGGCGAGGGAGCTCCGACGGTCAAGTCAGTAGACGACGAGAAGGAACAGACTCTCCAGCCGGACCCTCGAAAGGGTTCCAGACTTAGAGAGTTAACTGGTGAAGGAAACGCTCTGGGGACCAGAATCTCGGCTGGGCATCCTTGCCGAGCTCTCGCCCAGTGTTCCCCTCTCGGGATCTCTGGTTTCTCTCTCGGAGCAAGGCCTTATGCCGGTGCTTCCTCCTTGTCCCCAGGCTAATTGGCTTACCTTGTCGTTCCCAGATTCTTCCCTCTTTATCTCCCTCCGTCGTGCGCTTGTCTTTTTCTTCCTCGGAAACTCCCCTCCCCCGTCCTCTTTTCTTTTCCCTTTTTGGTGTAGGGGGCCAGGCGGCTTTCCGACCTCGTCCGCCGTGCCCAGCAGGGAAAAGGCAAAGACAGAAGAGAAAGAGGGGAGAGCGGCGCTGGCAGGGCGGCTGGTCAGGCCTCGGGCTCAGTGAGAGCGCTCTCTTCCCCGAGCGTGGGCGCCATCCGTTTATAGGGCCTGTTCCGTCAGGATCGGGTCTCTCGGCTGCAGGACCTGTCGGGCCGATGCAAGTGACGTTCCGCGTGCCGCCGCCCTCCGTACGGGACGCCGTCCTCTGTACGGGACGCCGTCTGGGGTTCGTACGGCCCGAGGGATAGCCTCGGGGCCCGTCTCTCTCCCCGGGGGCCTCTCCGTACGAGCGGTCTGACCTCGGTTGAGTTGGACCCATCTCCGGGGGCCAACTGGCGAGGGGCGGGGATCGGCCGACCTCGACTTAGGTGGACCCCTCCTGGGTGGACACCTGGCGAGGTGGCAGGAGGCCGCTTGGCTTCGGCCGAGGTGGGCCCGTCTCCGGGTGGCCACCTGGCGAAAGGCGAAGGATCGGCCTACCTCGCCTTAGGTGGACCCCTCCTGGGTGGACACCTGGCGAGGTGGAAGGAGGTCGCCGGGCTTCGGCCGAGGTGGGCCCGTCTCCGGGTGGCCACCTGGCGGGGGGCGAAGGCTCAGCCGACCTCGGCTTAGGTGGACCCCTCCTGGGTGGACACCTGGTGAGGTGGCAGGAGGTCGCCTGGCTTCGGCCGAGGTGGGCCCATCTCCGGGTGGCCACCTGGCGAAGGGCGAAGGGTCAGCCGACCTCGGCTCAGGTGGACCCCTCCTGGGTGGACACCTGGCGAGGTCGCAGGGGGTCGCCTGACCTCGGCCGACCTCACTTGGGCGGACCCCTCTGGGCCCGGGCGCCAACGAGGTGGTAGAGGAACTCCGAGCCGAGCTCGACCTCGGCGAGGGCGGTTTGCCCCAGATAGTCGTCGGGCGGTGTGGTCTTGCCGATCCTAGCTTTGAGGACGTGGCACTGACTCCGCCGGGGAAACTTACACGTGGCTTGCTTGCATTCGGCGATACCTGAGCCTGGCCACGTCACTGTCACGGCTGTAACAGTTGCCCCCCAGCCCGCCGTTCCGTCGGGGCATCGTAGACGGAACGTCGGGATTAAATGCGGACATGACATGGAGAGGCGAAGATCTTACATCATAATTGCCACGATCCTCGTCGTCGTGGCTCGATGCGGCTGAAGACCTATGGGGAGCCGCCACGCGTCGCCCACTTGCCCGTAATCAATGCGTCGCTTCGAGGCAGAGGCCGTTACTCTGCTAACGAGGCGTCGGTGTCGGGCATGCGCCCACGTGGCGACCATCCAGTGGCCTGAGGCGGAATGACGGGTACGGCCGCTGTCGGCTGAGTTTGAAAGGGAGGGGACTTTCCAGAACGAGGCCTTTTTCCTTGCTTCGTGGGCGGTTTGCTGCAGGCTAACAACTCCTGTTGCTCGCGCTCGTCTGTGCATTTTCGGTGAGTGCCTCCTTCTCCTCTAGCCCCCCTCCTCCTTTCTCATTTCTTTCCGATCTTCTTGTCCTTTCCTTTTCTATGGCGCGCCGTCGCCATGTCTCTTCCAACTCAGACGAGGCCGGTCCATCCCGGCCGAGGACTCCATCTTCTTCCTCCTCAGATGAGGAGGTGATTCTGGAGGAGGTCCGCCGGCGTTTGCAACCCGGAGGTATCACCATTGGCATCCCCAGGGGGATCCGGTCCCCTCCGGTTGCACCTGCCGTGCCCCTCCGTTCTCTTCCTGCCTTGCCTTCTCTTCCTGCTCCGCCGTCTCTTCCTGCCGGTCCCTCCGGTCAGGCTTCTACCATGACCGAAGGCGATCTTTCTCTGCTCCGGGATGCCTATGGCATCCCGGGGTCTATTCGACTGTTTGTTCCGCGGTCCGTGGAGCGCGTCACCATGAGTGGCCCCGGCCGCATAGCTTTCTACGAAGACTTCCTCCTTGGGGGTCTTCGGTTTCCTCTGCATCCTTTCTTTCTTTCCTTCCTCAGCCACTTCCGGCTTGTCCCGGCCCAGCTGGCTCCTAATGCCATCCGGGTCATCTTCTCCTTCATTGTTTTCTGCCACTTCCACGGGTTCGTTGCCCATTTTTCTCTCTTCAGGGCCTTGTTCACCCTGAAGAAGTGCTCCACCGATGATGGCTGGTGGTACATTTCGCCCCGGTCTAGGTGTCTCCGGTTCGACCTCCCTTCCTCGGTCAAGGGATGGAAGAGCCGATTTTTCTTCGTCTCGGTCGACGACGTCGACTGGGCCTGGAGTGAACCGGACCGGTCCCCGAACCGAAATTCTCGAGTCGAGTCGGCGGACCAGGAGTCCTATACCCAGCTCCTGAGTGACGTGGTCCCGGCGCTCGAGGTTCTGCTCTCTGAGCAGAATCTTTTTGAGGCCGGTATCAATTTCATCCGTGAGACCGGTGAGATTCGGTTCCACATTGACCTCTGCCCCCCCCCTCTCTCTTCATAACCGAGCCGGCTGACTTTCTGTCTCTTTTGTTTTGCAGGGATGAAGTTTTCATTGGAGAACCTCTTGGAGGGGGCAGCCCAGCGGGACGTCGTGGAGGTGGACGAGCCCGCAGCGAAGAGGGCTCGCACGGAGACGAGCCGGGAGGTCGTGGCGGCGACCGTGCCTGGCCCGGTTGCCATCATTTCCCCGCCCAGGCCACCTCAGGGCGGGGCCACTGATACTTCGGCCGCACGACCTGGTGGCGCCGCCGAGAGAGCTCCAGCGTCTGCCGCTCCGCCCACCGCCGGGCCCGTCATTGCCGCCAGCTCGACAGCGCCGCCTGTGGCGACCGCCGGCCCGTCGGTTGCGGTTTCGGTTGAGGGGGCAGCTGCCGCAGGGGCCGGCCCGAAGGCGCCGGCGCCGGTGATCACCCACCGGGACTCGGTCATCCTCGACAGGGGGCTGGCGGAGAAGATCATGGAGTACGCCTCCACCGCCCGGGACCGCCGAGCTCGGGGCGGCCAGGATTACGCGGACGCGCTGCTCGGCATCCTTCCGCAGCTCTTCACGGTAAGTCCGAGCTTCTTCCTTTTCCTTTTTTCTATCTCGAGACTTATCTGCCTTTGCTCTGACCTGTGTCGCTTTTGCCATTGCTTATCGGGAACGACGTCCTCCTACTGAGGAATTTCCTCGTAGGGAACGCCAAGAGGGACTCCGATCGGGAGCTGAAGCTCGGCAAGCTCGCGGCCGACGTCAAGGATTTGATGGAGAAGGGGGCCGAGCTGAGAGCCGAGAAGCAAGCCCTCCAGTCTGACCTGGCGCGTTCCGAGGAGCGAAAAGGAGTTGGAGGCCTCCTTGTCGGAGGAGCGGACCTCCAACCAGCACCGAACAGAGGAGGAGGCGGCGGAGAAGGCCCGCCTGCAGGCCCACTCCGAATGGCTGGAGCGCCAGCTGGAGGAGGCCCGGCGAGACGCGGCCGCGGCGAAGGACCGGAGCGCATACGTCAACGGGCTCCTGGAGGCGGCCAAGCGGGAAGCGCAGGAGGCCGTCCCCAAATTCCGAGCCTCTGACGAGTATACGTCGGAGGTCCGGGAGGCCGCCGTGGACTCCTTCCTGAAGGGGTTCCGGATGTGCCGGGAGAAGGTGGGGGCCTTCTTCCCTCAGCTGGACCTGAGCGGAGTTGTGGTCGGTGGCAGGAGGCCAGGGAGCAAGAGAAGGGCTTCCGGCACGGCCGAAGCAACACCTGCGGCGCCGTCGACCAGCGATGCCGCGGCTCTGGAGCAGCCCCAGGAGCCGGCCGCTGTAGAAGTCGAGGACGCAGCACCCGCGCCTCCGGTAGATGGCTCCGACCCCACACCCCAGTGATCCCGGCACTGTCTTCTCTTCTTTGCTTCTGTTGTTTTTGTTTCATTTTTTTTTTTGGGGAGTCCCGGCCTGTCGGGGCTCCCAGCTTGTACCGACTACTCATGTCAATGAAGATCTAACTTTATCGAAACCTTGATCGTTGTTTCGTGTTGTTCCGTCTCACCTTTCTCTTCTTTTCTTTTGAGATGTCGGTTTGGAACACTTGAAATAACTACAGGCCTGGTCCTCCCATTGCTCAAATCGAAGGATGGGGCCTGCTGAGTCGCGTCGCAGCAGGGCAAGCCTTAAGCGGGCCCGACTTTGGGTCACCTTCATGCTTGCGCAGGCAACACGGTTTCTGCACCGTCTTCCAGGCCGAAGCCCAGGATCTCCAGACTGAGCTCGGTGCCGCAGGCTTTCTCAAGCCTGGCGCGGCTTACTGAGCTGTGCTCCGGGCTTGCGTGGGCGAACTGGGTTCGAGGCCACCTTCCAGGCCGAAGCCCAGGATCTTCCGGATTGAGCTCGATGCCGCAGGCTTTCTCAAGCCTTGCGCGGCTTGCTGAGCTTGCTCCGGGCTTGCATGGGCGAACTGGGTTCGGCGCCACCTTCCAGGCCGAAGCCCAGGGTCTTACGGACTGAGCTCGATGCCGCAGGCTTTCTCAAGCCTTGCGTGACTTGCTGAGCTGTGTCCGGGCTTGCATGGGCGAACTGGGTTCGACGCCACCTTCCAGGCCAAAGCCCAGGATCTTCCGGACTGAGCTCGATGCCGCAGGCTTTCTCAAGCCTTGCGCGACTTGCTGAGCTGTGCTCCGGGCTTGCGTGGGCGAACTGGGTTCGACGCCACCTTCCAGGCCGAAGCCCAGGATTTTCCGGACTGAGCCCGATGCCGTAGGCCTTCTCGTCGAAGTTAGAAGGGAGTGTTTGAAATGGGGGAACTTTTTACAGGAACTGGGAGCCTTACATCACTGATAGTACATCCTCAGGTTCGAGGGGTTCCACGTCCGGGGGAACCTGGCACCTCCCAATTCTTCCAAGTAATATGCTCCATGAGGGAGGGCTTCTGCCACCCGATATGGGCCTTCCCAGTTGGGTGATAGCTTGCCGCATCCCGTGGCTGGGAGGCTTCTGCGCGCCGGAGGACCAAGTCTCCGGGACGAAAAACCTTCGGCCGCACTCGGGAGTTGTAATATCTGGCTACACGTTGCCGGTACACCGCCATTCGGACTCGGGCCTTGTCCCTCGTTTCCTCGAGAAGGTCTAGGTTGAGCATCATCCTGGCCGGGTTTTCTGTCTCGTCGTATTGTTCCACGCGCAGCGTGGGTAGGCTGAGCTCGATCGGGATGACTGCCTCGGCTCCGAAGATGAGGTTGAATGGGGTTTCGTCGGTAGCCGTCCTTGGGATGGTGTGGTATGCCCAAAGGATGCTGGGAAGCTCGTCGGCCCACCTGCCCTTGGCTTGGTCCAGCCGCGTGCGGAGGCCCTGAAGAATGGTCCTGTTCGTGACTTCGGCTTCCCCGTTGGTCTGAGGGTGCGCCACCGAGGTGAAGCGATGCTTGATGCCGAGGTCGCTGCAGAATTCTTCGAACTCCCGGCAGTCGAACTGGCATCCGTTGTCGGTGACCACGGTGTGGGGGAGGCCAAAGCGGCAGACGATGGACTTCCAGAAGAACTTGGCGACGTTTGCTTCGGTGATCCTCGCCAAGGGTTCGGCCTCGACCCACTTCGTGAAGTAGTCGATAGCCACTATCAAGAACTTCCGCTGGCCAGACGCTGGCGGGAATGGGCCCAGGAGGTCCATCCCCCACTGGGCGAATGGCCAGGGGGCTGAGAGCTGAGAGATTGGGTTGGAGGGTTGCCGCTGTACCGTGGCATGACGCTGGCACCGGTCGCACTTCTTCACGAAGTCGGCGGCGTCTTCCTTCATTGTCTCCCAGAAGTAGCCCTGACGGAGGGCCTTGTACGCCAATGCCCTGCCCCCCACGTGGTTCCCGCAGATGCCTTCGTGAATCTCCTGGAGCACAAGCTTGGCTTCTGTGGGTCCTATGCACTTGAGGAGGGGATAAGAGTAGGATCTTCGATACAGCTGCCCATCCATCAGGACGAACCGCACGGCCTTTTCCTGATGAGGCGAGCCGCCTCTCGGTCCTCCGGCAGGGTGCCGCTGGTGATGTACGCAGCGTACTTGTCCATCCAGCTGGGCTCCTGGCTGACCTGATGGACCTCCACCGGTGCTTCGAGGCTTGGAACCTCAAGGCGCTCCACATGAGCGCGTCCCAGCATCGTGTCCGGCAGGGTCGCCAGTCGAGAGAGGGCATCCGTGCGGGCGTTCTCCCCGCGAAGGATATGGAAGATGTTGAAGCGCCGGAACTTGGACGCGCCCGCCTTGATGAGCTCCAAGTACTTCGCCATTTGGGGGTCGTGTGCGATTTACTCCCCGGATACCTGCCCCGCCACGAGCTGGGAGTCAGTGAAAGCTCTGAGGTTGGTCACGCCCAGCTCGCGGGAGACTCTCAGTCCGGCAAGAAGTGCCTCATACTCCGCCTGGTTATTTGTCGCGGGAAATTGGAAACGGAGTGCGCACTCAGCGACGACCCCGTCGCCGTTGGCAAGGATGAGCCCAGCTCCGCTCCCGCCGGAGTTTGAGGCTCCATCTACATGGAGGATCCAGGCATCCTCTCCGGGCTCATCGGTGCCAACCTCCATCGACTGGGCCGGGGGGCCTTCCTCGGGCTCCTTGCCCAAGCCTGCACATTCAACCAAGAAATCGGCCAGCACCTGCGCCTTCATGGCCGACCTTGGCCTGTATGTAATGTCGAACACGCTGAGTTTCAGTGCCCACTTGGCCAATCATCCCGAGGTATCGGGTCGGCTGAGCACCGCTTTCAGCGGTTGATCCGCCAAGACGGCGATGGGGTGCGCTTGGAAATAGGGCCTGAGACGCTGGGCAGACACTATTAGCGCAAAAACAAGTTTCTCGGGCCGGGAATACCTGAGCTCCGCGTCTCGGAGAAGTTTGCTGGTATAGTACACCGGCCGCTGGAGCCCGTGGTCGTCGGTTCGGACCAAGACAGAGCTGACAGCCTCCGGGGTAACCGCCAAGTAGAGGGTAAGCTCCTTTCCCTCCTCGGGCCTGGACAGCAAAGGTGGCGATGCGAGCGTCTTCTTCAACTCCTCGAAGGCCTGCTGGCACTCCTCGGTCCAAGCAAAGCCATTCATCTTCCTCAGCACCTTGAAGAAGGGACGGCAGCGGTCCGCCGACCTGAAAATAAAATGGCTAAGGGCCGCAACTCGACCGGTCAGTTGCTGCACTTGCTTCTTGGAGGTGGGCTGCTCCATGTCCAGGATGGCCTGGACCTTCTCCGGGTTGGCCTCGATTCCTCTTTGGGTCACCATAAACCCTAGGAACTTCCCGGCGGAGACGCCGAAGGCGCACTTCGCCGGGTTCAGCTTCATTTGATGGCGCCGGAGGTTGCCGAATGTCTCCGTCAAGTCATCCACGTGGTCCGAATCGAGTTTGCTCATCACCAGCATGTCGTCCACGTACACCTGCATGTTGCGGCCTATCTGGTCTTTGAAGATTTTATTGACCAGACGTTGGTACGTCGCCCTCGCATTCTTGAGGCCGAAGGGCATCATCCTGTAGCAAAAAGTCCCGCGGTCAGTTATGAAGGCAGTGTGCTCTTCGTCCTCCGGGTTCATCCGGATCTGGTTGTATCCGGAGAAGGCGTCCATGAATGACAGGAGGCGATGCCCCGAGGTGGTGTCGACCAGCTGGTCGATCTTCGAAAGAGGGAAGCTATCCTTTGGGCAAGCTCGGTTGAGGTCGGTGTAGTCCACACAGATCCTCCACTTACCACTACTCTTCTTTACCATGACCACGTTTGCTAGCCAACTGGGGTATTGGACTTCTCGGACAAAACCGGCGGCGAGGAGCTTTTCTACTTCCTCGTTGATCACCTTTTGCCTCTCCATGGCGAATCTTCTCTTCTTCTGGCGGACCGGGCGGCAACTTGGGTCCACGTTCAGCCTGTGCATGATGACCTCGGGCGGGATGCCCGGCATGTCGGCCGCTGACCAGGCGAACACGTCAGCGTTGGCACGGAGGAACTCCAGCAGGCGGGTTCGCTCTTCCTCGGGGAGCTGGGCCCCGACTTGCACCGTCTTCAGGGGATCCGAACCGAGGGGAAAAGTTAGCAGGCGCTCTACGGGCCCTCCCCTGGGTTCCATCTCTCTCAGATCGAGGTCGTCAATATCATGGGCGAGCTCCGCGTCCCTGGCGCCTGGGACCGTCTGGAGGCAGAGCGGGACTGGTTGGATCGTCCCTTTCATTTCCCCGAGCCCGGAAGGCGTGGGGAACTGCACCAACAGCCTCCTCGTGGAGATGGTGGCGTCCAGTTGGTTGAGCCCGGGATGCCCGAGAATGGCGTTGTAAGGCGAAGGGAGCTGACGACGATGAACGTTATTAGGACGGTCGCCTGCCGGGGTGGGGATCCGGCGGTGACCGGGAGAGTGATCTCCCCTTCGACCCCCACGGAGTCCCCTGTAAAACCTACCAAAGGGATGTGCACTGGTTTCAGCTGATCGGGAGATAAGTTCATCCGAGAGAAAGCATCGTAAAAAAGTACATCAGCCGAGCTTCCACTATCCACCATGATTCGATGTACAGGATGCTTCGCGATGGTCATCTCGACCACCACGGCATCGTTGTTTACATTGTCATTTATTTCCCCCCCTTGGGGGGGATTACATTCTCCGGGGCTTCCCGGGCTCTCTTCATTGCTCGGCCGGACCCGCGTGAGATCATGCCCACGGGCTTCTCCGTTGGGCGGTTGTCGATCGCGGGGGCAGGCGATAAGGCCACGAGCGGCTGCCCTTCAGAGGGGGCCTCGTTCTTGACGAACTTCCTGAGGTAACCCCTCCTGATCAGCTCCTCAATCTCCCGCTTCAGATGGCGGCACTCCTCCGTGTCATGTCCGTGCTCGCGGTGGAACTGGCAGTACTTTGATTTGTCTCGGACGGCTCTCGGGTTCTGAGGTGGAGGTCGGCGGAGGTAGCGCTCGCCCTCGATTTCCATGAGGATCTTCGTTCGAGGTGCGAGGAGAGGGGTGTACCTCCGCTCGGGAGTGGCTTCGCCCCTCGGCCTTGGATTCAGGCGAGGGTCGGCAGACGGCCCGGGCCTCCATGCTCCCGAGGCGTCCCTCGGGAGCGGCTTCTTCGGAGTCTTCCCGTCCAGCTCTCGACGGGTGCGGTCAGCCTCCTCCGCTCGGATGTACTTGTGGGCGCGGAGGAGGAGCTCGGAGTACGTCCTGGGCGGCTTCTTGTCCAGGGAATAGGTCAGGCGGGACGTCTTAAGCCCGCGCTTCAAAGCCAGCATGGTGACAGGCTCGTCCAAGCTGTAGATCTCCAGGGCTGCGGTCTTGAACCGGGTGATGTAGTCCCGGAGCAGCTCCTGGTCCTGCTGGCGGATGGAGAAGAGGCTGTCCACCTCTCTTGGCACCTTTCGACAAGCGTCGAAGTGCACCACGAACTTTCCTTCCAACTGCTGGAAGGAGCAAATGGATCCGGGCTCGAGGCGGGTGAACCAGACTCGAGCTGCCTTCCGAAGGGTCGCCGGGAAGGCGATGCACAGAAGGGCGTCGGTGGCGCCCTGGACCCTCATGAGAGCTTTATAGCTCTCCAAATGGTCCAGGGGGTCGGTGGTCCCGTCGTAGGGGTCCACCTGCGGCATGCGGAACCGTTTCGGGATCGGTTCCGCCTGGATTTCTTCAGAGAAAGGGGGGCGGGAGTCGTAGCCCGCCGGGTCAGCCGACGAGTTCTGCAGGTCGGCGAACCATCGGGCGAACTCCGCCAACTTGCGCTCGTGCTCTTCCAGGCGCCTCTCGGCCTGGCGCCTGATGGCTTCGTCGGTGGAGTCTTCCACCGAGACTGCAGGTGAAGGGGGCGCCGATCGGTCTCGGTGCGAGGTCTGGCCTCGGCGTCGCTTGCTGCGATGCACCGTTTCGGCCCCATCGGCCGGGGATCGACTCTCGTGATCCTCCGAACCGGAATAGTTTCTCTTCGCGGGATCTTGGTGGCTCCCCCAGGGGTTGGAGATGGCCCGCGGATGGGACGGCCTGCCCTGGATTGAGCGCAGGCTCCCACGCTGCCCCGCGGCTCGGGCCGCGGGAGTCCCTGGCTGCGGCTGAGTGGCCAGGGACCGTTGCTGATGCTGAAGCTATTGGACCGCTGAGGTCAAGGTCTGCAGCTGCTGGACGATGGCCGCAAGGGATCCGTCCACCGGGGTAGGCTGCTGTGGAAGAGGAGGGGGAGCCGGAAGCTCCCGTTCGGGGCTGTGGCCCCCTGGAGGGGAGTGGGCTTCTCCCACACGACTGGTGGATGCCTCGCGACCACGAGTGACCACCATTGCTGGAGAGCGTGACACCTGCAGAAAGCTGGTTCCCACTAGGGGTTAGTGTCCTGCCCCCCTACCTGGCGCGCCAATCTGTTGCCGCTCTCGTCGCCGCGCCCGTGCCACGGATCAGCCGATCCTTCCTGACCACCTGGCGAGGGAGCCTCCCTTCCCACGGAGAACCTGCAACAAAGGGGTTAGAAGACCCTGGCTGGGGATCCCGGTGAGGGAGCTCCGACGGTCAAGTCAGTAGACGACGAGAAGGAACAGACTCTCCAGCCAGACCCTCGAAAGGGTTCCAGACTTAGAGAGTTAACTGGTGAAGGAAACGCTCTGGGGACCAGAATCTCGGCTAGGCCTCCTTGCCGAGCTCTCGCCCAGTGTTCCCCTCTCGGGATCTCTGGTTTCTCTCTCGGAGCAAGGCCTTGTACCGGTGCTTCCTCCTTGTCCCCAGGCTAATTGGCTTACCTTGTCGTCCCCAGATTCTTCCCTCTTTATCTCCCTCCGTCGTGCGCTTGTCTTTTTCTTCCTCGAAAACTCCCCTCCCCCGTCCTCTTTTCTTTTCCCTTTTTGGTGTAGGGGGCCAGGCGGCTTTCCGACCTCGTCCGCCGTGCCCAGCAGGGAAAAGGCAAAGACAGAAGAGAAAGAGGGGAGAGCGGTGCTGGCAGGGCGGCTGGTCAGGCCTCGGGCTCAGTGAGAGCTCTCTTCCCCGAGCGTGGGCGCCATCCGTTTATAGGGCCTGTTCCGTCAGGATCGGGTCTCTCGGCTGCAGGACCTGTCGGGCCGATGCAAGTGACGTTCCGCGTGCCGCCGCCCTCCGTACTGGACACCGTCTGGGGTTCGTACGGCCTGAGGGATAGCCTCGGGGCCCGTCTCTCTCCCCGGGGGCTCTCCGTACGAGCGGTCTGACCTCGGCTGAGTTTGACCCGTCTCCGGGGGCCAACTGGCGAGGGGCGAGGGATCGGCCGACCTCGGCTTAGGTGGACCCCTCCTGGGTGGACACCTGGCGAGGTGGCAGGAGGCCGCCTGGCTTCGGCCGAGGTGGGCCCGTCTCCGGGTGGCCACCTGGCGAAAGGCGAAGGATCAGCCGACCTCGCCTTAGGTGGACCCCTCCTGGGTGGACACCTGGCGAGGTGGCAGGAGGTCGCCGGGCTTCGACCGAGGTGGGCCCGTCTCCGGGTGGCCACCTGGCGGGGGGCGAAGGCTCAGCCGACCTCGGCTTAGGTGGACCCCTCCTGGGTGGACACCTGGCGAGGTGGTAGGAGGTCGCCTGGCTTCGGCCGAGGTGGGCCCGTCTCCAGGTGGCCACCTGGCGAAGGGCGAAGGGTTAGCCGACCTCGGCTCAGGTGGACCCCTCCTGGGTGGACACCTGGCGAGATGGCAGGGGGTCGCCTGACCTCGGCCGACCTCACTTGGGCGTACCCCTCTGGGCCCGGGCGCCAACGAGGTGGTAGAGGAACTCCGAGCCGAGCTCGACCTCGGCGAGGGTGGTTTGCCCCAGACAGTCGTCGGGCGGTGTGGTCTTGCCGATCCTAGCTTTGAGGACGTGGCGCTGACTCCGCCGGGAAAACTTACACGTGGCTTGCTTGCATTCGGCGATACCTAAGCCTGGCCACGTCACTGTCACGGCTGTAACAGGAAGGATTATACATATTGATAAATTCTAAATATTTCCTTCCATAATTAAAAATATAGTTGAATATTTGTTATAAATATTGCATCAATTACTTTGAAAATTATTTTAAATGATTAATTAGAATCAAGTTTGGACTTATAGTCATTGGTTATGTCATGAACTTTTTAATGTTGATGAATTTTATGTTATCATGATTAAACTTGTGATTATAAATCTTCACTTGATTTTGATTAATGTATCTTAAATTACTTCATAAAAAATATTTTTAAAGTTGCATATTGCTTTGAAAATTATTTCAATTGATTAATTAGAATCAAGTTTAGACTAATAGTCATTTGTTGTGATCATGAACTTTTTAATGTTGATAGATTTCATGCTCTCATGATTGAACTTGTGATTATTAGACTTTCACTTGATTTTGATTAATATAGTTTTAAACTATTTCAAGTAAAATATTGTGATGAAATGTAAACATTTTTTGGAATCTATGCTTAAGTTAAAAATGATTTGGATCAAGACTAAAACTAGTAGTTAAGGATTACATTTAAGAAGAAGGTATGCATATTGATAAATCTTTACTCTAGTAGCTAAACATGGTACTGGATTACTTTTAGCATTTATATGGGTAATCAAAATCATTTCAAATCATATGGTTTTCATGAAATGTATTCCATTTTATATCCATGCTTAGACTAGAAATGATTTGAAACAAGTATAGATTTGGTAGTTAAGGGTTACATTTAAGAAGAAGGTATGCACATTGATAAACCCTTAATCCAGTAGTTAGACTTGATATCATATTACTTCTAGCATTTGTATGGATATCAAATCACTTCAAATGAATTTGAAATTATATTAAATTAAATATTTAATTGTCAACCTCCTGCATTTTGAAAATCTTGTATATCTTGAAAATTCAAATTTTTGATTTCATACTTAGTATTTATGTCATATCTCAAATTATCTGAAATTATGATGCTTGTGCTTTCATGTTTTATTCCTTAATGAATGCATATTTTTAAGGGAGAATAATATTTAGGGGGAGCATCCAAAGATTTGTTGTCATATATGATGCTTTGAATGTTTTCTTGATATCATGCTTTATTTATATTGCTCTATTACTCCTTCTCCTTGCATTCAAATCTATTTTTTTTTTAGGGAAGTTACATTCAAATGCTATTAAGATTTATGTTTTGCATGTGCATATTATTTTTGTAGTATCATGTTCAATTGGTATCATATTTAATTAGTATAATGTATTGATTTTAATGATTTACTTGCTATTCTTTTCATCTTTATTTTCATTTTGTATTGCCTTTCACCCTTTTTCATGATAACAAAAAGGGGGAGAAAAATATTAAGTATGAAAAGTGAAAGGATTTGATAAACATGAAAAATTATATGAGAAATGAAAGAAAATGCAAAAAGGGGAGAAGAAAGCAAAATATTTTAATCTTAAGGAAAGAATTAGCAAGGGGGAGAATGTTTAAAAAATCTTGAATAATTTTTGAAAATATTTTTGAAATCATGTTTTGAGGGAAAGTTTGATACTCATTGATTTTGAGCTTACATGTTTATCTTATTGTTAATCTTTTTAAGCTTACCCTGTTCATATACTTAAAGATTTTTTCATTATCAAAAAAAGGAAGATTATTGACTCTAGTTTTGATTTTGATGATTGACAAAATACCTAAGTATATATGAGTACTAATTATGTATTTAGTGTATTTATTAGATTTAGGTACTCATATCAGTTGAAAAAATAAAATGCTTGTATTTCAGTTGAAGAAGTCCATCAAATTCATAGAATTTCAAGTTATAAGGATTTTGAAACATAAGGAAGACTTGGAAGGACTTAAAGTTTGATTTTGGAGAAGTTTTAGCAAGTTTCAGCATTGGTCAGGTGAAGTGTCGACTTATGAAAATCAAGTGTCAACTCAAGGTGTCAACTCTGGGCTGATACACAGAAAATCTCAACTGGCACATTGAAGTATCGACTCATGGAAGCCAAGTGTCGACTCATGAATAGTGAAGTATCGACTTAAGGCCTGAGACTAAACAGAAGACAGAACGAGCTGATTTCAGGATTTTGGTCAAGTTTCGACTCACAGACTGAAGTGTCGACTCACCAGATGAAGTGTCGGCTCACCAGTACAGAGTAGAAGACTTCAGAAGGATTTTTTTTGGTCAAGTATTGACTCACTGTTCCAAGTGTCAACTCAAGTTGTCGACTCATGAAGGTCAAGTATTGACATTTACTGTAACAACTAGTTTTTTTGAAGCACATAACTTTTCCAAATTGTGTTTAACAGCCATATTTTCTTCTCCAACGGTCATCAATGGTTATTTGAGAATTGGAGAGGTATATAAACTGCACAAATCAAATGGGAAAGCAATTCTTTGGTGAGATTATTGAATATCCTTCAAGGATTCAAGAGTTGAGTGGTTCAAGCCTTCAAGCTTCTAAAGATAAGAGAGTTGATCCAAGTCCACAACATCAAACTTCATTCAAAGGCTTTAACAAATTGAAGACAAGCTTCTTCAACATCATCCAAGGGCTTCAAAGAGATACTTGCTTTATTTTAGAAAGCTTTATTGTATCCTTTACTTTTATTTTTACATTGTTGTATCAAAGTTTTTGGTGAGTCTTGGAAAATCAAAGAGGTTGTTGGTTAGCTTTTGTGTAAAACCAACATAAGTTGTTGGTGATCCCATAAAACCAACATAGGTTGTTGGTGAGCTCGTAAAACCATCGGAGGTTGTTGGTTAGCCTAAGTTATAAAACCAACAAGGAATTTTGATTTGTGAGCCCAAGAAAATAAGTTGGGTTTTGATTAGTGAGCCCAGAAAACTAATCAACTGTAATCTTAGTGATTATAGTGAAATACCCAAGAAAAACTTAGGGAGTAGATGTAGGTGCCTTGGAGTGCACCGAACCACTATAAATTTATTGCGTTTGTGTAATTATTTTTTTTGTGAATTTGCTTTATTTTTCACTGCATATTATTTTGAAGCACACAAACACTTTGGCAAAATCCAAGCACTTAATTATAATTATTACATACTTGTTTAGTTCATCATAAATCATTGCAAATATTTTTATAAAACCCAATTCATCCCCCCACTTGTGTTGCTTCATCGCTGCGCAACACTCTCAATTGAAGTGGAAGCTGGAGCATTTAAATATTCTTTCTCAGAAGAAGCCAAATACTGAGATTGATCACTCCCACTGATTAAGTCATTCTCAAGAAATTTTGCATTTCTTGATTCCACAATCCAGTGCTGTGGGATGGACAATAAAATCTATAACCCTTGGACCTTTCAGTATATCTAATAAAATATCCACTTATAGTCCTTGGATCCAGTTTTCTTTCTTGTGAATTATAGACTCTCAGTTCAGATGGGCATCCCCAAACACGTATATGTCGTAAACTCGGTTTCCAACCTTTAAATAACTCAAATGGCATTTTGGAAACAGCCTTGGTTGGAACCTGGTTTAATATATATGTGGCCATTTTGGGTGCTTTCGTCCACAAGGATTTAGGAAGCTTAGAGCTGCTAAGCATACTCAACACCATATCCAATAGTATTCGATTTTTTCTTTCAGCTACACCATTTTGGTCTAGTGACCCTGGCATGGTGTATTATGCAATAATTCCATTTTTCTCAAGAAATCAAGCAAACAGATCGGCGCTTGTCCATCCTCAGTGTATCTACCATAGTATTCTCCATATCTATCTGACCTTATGATCTTAATTTGCTTACTACATTGTTTTTCTACTTCTGCCTTGAAAACCTTAAAGGCATCAACGCTTTGTTCTTATAATGAAGCAAGTAGAGATACATATATCGTGAATAGTCATCAATAAATGAGATGAAGTATTTCTGACCATACGAGTCTATATCTGGACTACAGATATCCATATGTATGATCTACAATATTTCCAAACTCCTCTTGGCACCTTTCTTAGATTTGTTTGTCTACTTTCCCTTTATGCAGTCAATACAAGTGCTAAAATCAGTAAAATCAAGAGTATTAAATACTCCATCATTTACTAATCTTTTGATTCTCTCAATGGAGATAAGACCTAATCTTTGATGCTACAAAATAGAAAAAATCTCATTCACAGCACATCTTTTAATACTTGCATTTGTTTAGGCTTGCATTATATTATAAGGGGCATTGTTTTGCAAATTAATTTGAAAAAGATTATCAGACAATGTACCATTTCTAATAAGTCTAGATTTATAAAATAAATCAATAGAGTTTTCAGAAAAATTGAAGGAAAAACCTAAGAGTACAAGTCTTGATATAAAAATTAAATTTCTAGAGAAACTTGGTATATAAAAGGTCTTCTCCAAATCTAAAACAAAGCCAGAATCTAAAATAAGTCTGCATGTCCCAATTGCTTCCACATGTGAACTTATCTTGTTTCCTGAATAGATGCTTTGTTCACTTCCCACAGGTTTTCTTTGACTTAGAAAACCCTACAAGGTATTTGAAACATGGATTGTAGAACCATAATTAATCCACCATGTGTTATGACAAATAACCATATTGGATTCATAACATACAAATGATGTTAGAATACCTTTCTTGTCAAGCCAAGCCTTGAATTTGAGTCAATCTTTCTTGAAATGCCCTTTCTTTTTGCAAAAGAAGCACTTAGGTTCCTTCTTGACTTCCTTATGGATAGGTATTTTACCCTTTTCTTTGCGTCTGGCTTGAGTAGCTTTATATTTTTCCTGAGTAGCAAAATATGCACTTTCTCTCATTTCTATAGTTAGCCTCCCTTCCTCGTGAACACACATGGTCAGAAGTTCATTAATAGACCATTTATCCTTATATGTGTTGTAGGATATTTTGAAAGGACTATATTGTTGTAGGAGTGAATTCAGAATAAAATGCACCGAGAAAGACCATGATATTTCAACCTCTAGGGATTTTAACTGAACTACAATATCTCTCATCTTCATGATGTAGTCATGCACACCTCTAATAGTAGTGAGCTTCATTGATGATAATTTAGTTATTAAGATGCTAGCTAGTGCCTTATCTGAAGATTCAAAATGTGCATCAATAGCCTTCAGAAGTTCATTGATAGTTTTGCACTCTGGAATTAAATCACGTATACTAGCAAAAACCTTAGTCTGTATGAACATCATACTGAGGCAATTAGATCGCTTCCACAGTTCATACATAGCAATCTCAGCCTAAGTGCTAGTAGGAGTTACTGCAGGTGGTTCATCCTTCCTGATGGCATAGTCAATGTCCATGCACCCTAACTGAAGAAGAATTCTCTCATTTCATACCTTATAATTGTCACCACTTAAATCGAGAATTTCACATTTCACATCAGAAATATTCACCGATAAAATAGCTGCATAAAATAAAATAAATAATCATGTTCATGTTACTGAAATTGAGGTATACAACTTAACGTCATGTTTTATCAATGTAAGCATGCAACAACATGAATCAAGAATACATAATAACTACCTGTGGGCTAAGTTATTATACTTAAATAGATTCATTAACTCAATGACGTGACTAACAAATTATATTCCTTTTCTCAATTCCTGTGAGTAAATTAAGAAAATAATTTGTTATCGCATCCTAATTAATTATATAACTACAATAAAAATTCCCGTGAGATAAGATTTATTGTATTAAACATAATTAATTATAATTAATATCATTTATCCTTATGTGATCTTTGTAATATAATTTTAATTAATTAAAGATGCTATGGCTAGTCTTCAATTAATCAAAATTAAATTGATCACATGATATTTAATCTCCAATATATGTATGACATGGAGAAAATTTAAATGTCCATCTCAAACTAAGTAGTAAAGTTTCCAAAGAAACCAACCCCAAGTTAATTGTAATCAATTATAAAAGATAATAAAGCCAAAACTATGTGACATGCAAAGTATTGAGTGGCTCCACCGAATTTAGTATCTTGTGTGAAGGAATTTTATCTAAATAAAGATATAGTGACATGTTAACTGAATCTTATAAAGGGTGAACAGAAAGGTATTTCTTATCTGCCATTACTTATACGGTCAACTAGTTCTTTTGTTAAAGAAACCTGCTAATTTATAATAACAAAATCATCATCAAATAAATTTCCACAAAAACCCATAAAGAATCTCAAATACATTGAATTGCATCCGGACATATTAGAAATTCTTTGTTTCAACCTTGCAGCAAACAAAAATACATCCACAGACATCAGCAGACGAAGTGACGGAAATCCATTCGCACCACTCGAGCACAACATGTCCCAATGATTACGCACGGTGCGCACTAAAAGGGTTAACCCCTGATGTCCTGGAGGTTATACAAAATACGTCCATGGAGCGCCATATTTAGGCTCTTCTTTTTTTTCTTTTTCTATTTTTTTTTTTTTTTTTGATAGAAAAAAAAGATAAGAAGATTTTATTTCGGTGTAGCTTCCGTAATAGATCCCTAGCCTTTTAGACAATGTTTGATTCGGTTATAAATTTTGCGTGCCCTTCTGTTCAACTGGACGAGTACGTCAGTCTAGTCCCACTACGGCATCAGAGTTCCGACCGCTCAACCCTCAGTCACGTGTCCAAATTTAATTTGAAATTTAATCAAGTCAACCGAGATCATTTCTTGAACTCGTGACGAATAGATTATATACAAGAACTGAACCGCGCCTTAAATATTTTTAGGCTCTCCTTAAAAAAAAGTGGGTTCAAATCCCACGTTGTGGGATGGCCACGTCTCAGTTATAATGTTTCACAAGCATTTATGTGAAGCTTAAGAATTAAATGTAATCCATCCTTAGGAATGGATGGCTATATTTAAACTGTCAATAACAAATTTCTTGTTCATCTGACTTATAGATATCTCAAAAAAAAAAAAAATTATTCATGCCCCTCAGTGCTCACGTGGTTTCACGCCCCTTGGGCCACGCCTCAGGCCGAGGCCCCTCAGGTCCAAGAAGAAACCACCCTCACGCACCTCGGTGAGAAGAAACTCGGTGAAACCAAACCATGATGAGAAGAAAATCGGCAAAACCAATTAATATTAGATAAACATCATATGTCTCTGTCCCTCATCCAACAGAGATAAACATCATATATCTCTGCCCCTTCATCCAACAGAGATAAACATAGAATTCAACAAATTTTTAAATAAACATAAAATCTAAGCACGTCTCCATGAGAAGAAAGATAAATATCATACATCTTTCTGCCCCTCACCCAATGGGAAATAGAATCCAAAATATCGGAGAGAAGAAACTGATTAAAACTCCAAGGATTCTACCCTTTCGGGTGCTGTATCTCTGCGAGGGACACCCGAGATGATCTCTGTCAGAGGATTAGGCTCCCTTTCCAGGATCGTAAAAGATCTAGAGTGCTCAGGCAGGGGATATAGCCTACTCTGATACTAACTGATAAAATTATACAAAGATATATAGGTATATTGTATTACCGTCAAGATCATCGTGGTCCGTAGCTGTCGCGTCGAAGTACACTCCTTTCGCTGTCTGCCGGTCCTCTGCTTATGGACCTGCGAAACAGGGGTTAGTGACTCGGCTGGGGTTTCCGACGGGGGCACTCCGACAGTCAAGTCAGTGACGATTCAGTGGACCTGCGAAACAGGGGTTAGTGATCCGGGCTGGGGTTTTCGACGGGGGCACTCCAACAGTCAAGTCAGTGACGATTCAGGGGAACAGATCCTCCTGGTCGGGCCCCTCTTGATGGACTCCATACTAGGAAGAGTGGGAGATGTGTCGGTGAAGGAAAAACGCAGCTGGGGGAGAGTGATAGCGGGACAAAGGGGTTCTATGTCACTCCGCTTCTCTTTGTTTCCCGGTGGTTTTCCCTCGACCGTGGTGTTGGTAGTGGCGCTGTGCTCTCTTAGTTGAGCTCGCGCTTGTGTTGGTGGTGGACTGTAGTTCTTTTCTACTTGTGTATTTTTCTGTTGTTACCTCCCCATTCTAAGGGTGCCGATCGTTCTTTATAGTTGAAAACTAGCCGTTGGGAGTCTGCCTCGGAATCCTCGCTGGGTTGGCAGGCGAGTGGGGCAGGATTCCATGCCGTAGATGGGACGCCTTTCCTGACAGGTGGTAGGGGAAGCTTCCATTCCTTCTGACATCCTCTCTGGTTGCTCTATTTCGGGAAGTCTGGCAGAGCCTCGATCCAGAGGCTGCCGCCCTAGGGGTGCGTGCTCTCTGGCTAGCCCATCCCCTGGAAGTATGGTCGGACAGGCAGTTATAGAGGCATGGGGGGTGCCATTCCGTGGTCCTCGGGTGGCTCGCCGGTGTCCTAGGACGGCAAGGTCTGCTTCGGTCTGGGTGCTTCGAGCTCGTGCGGCCGCCTTGGTGAAGGAGGGTGGAGGACGAACCCGGTCCAGAGGGCGCGCGCTCGGAGAGGCTCCACATCGGTGGGCGAGCTCTTGGCTCGGCCTCGATCGTAGGGCACTAACCTCCGAGGGTCTTGCTCTGGAGGGCGGAGGACGGACCCGGTCCAGAGGGCGCACGCTCGGAGAGGCTCCACATCGGTGGGCGAGCTCTTGGCTCGACCTCGACCGCAAAGCACTAACCTCCGAGGGTCTTGCTCTGAAGGGCGGAGGACGGACTCGGTCCAGAGGGCGCGTGCTCGGAGAGGCTCCACATCGGTGGGCGAGCTCTTGGCTCGACCTCGATCGCAGGGCACTAACCTCCGAGGGTCTCGCTCTGGAGGGCGGAGGACGGACCCGGTCTAGAGGGCACGCGCTCGGAGAGGCTCCACATTGGTGGGCGAGCTCTTGGCTCGATCTCAACCGTAGGGCACTAACCTCCGAGGGTCTCCCTCCAGAGGGCGGAAGACGGACCCGGTCTAGAGGGCGCGCGCTCGGAGAGGCTCCACATCGGTGGGCGAGCTCTTGGCTCGATCTCGACCGTAGGGCACTAACTTCAGAGGGTCTTGCTCTGGAGAGCGGAGGACGGACCCGATCCAGAGGGCGCGCACTCGGAGCGGCTCCACATCGGTGGGCGAGCTCTTGGCTCGACCTCGACCGCAGGGCACTAACCTCCGATGGTCTCGCTCTGGAGGGCGGAGGACGGGCCCGGTCTAGAGGACGCGCGCTCGGAGAGGCTCCACATCGGTGGGCAAACTCTTGGCTCGACCTCGACCGTAGGGTACTAACCTCCGAGGGTCTCGCTCTGGAGGGCGGAGGACGGTTCCGGCCTAGACATCGAGCTCACGAGCTTGACCTGGCGAAGGATTGAGCTCAACTTGCTATCTTGAAAGAGCTCAGCTTGGCAAAGTGCTCCGAATTGAGGTGTCGCCTTGGCATCCGCCATGGTGATCTCCCTTAATGTGGCGCCTGTTAGCTACCCATGTCAGCGGTCTCACCACATCATTTGCCCCTACTCTCGAGGCTCGTTAGTGCGTGGTGCTCAGGGCGAAGGGAGTAACTGCAATGCTGACGTGGAGAGGCGAATGTCCGATGCAATGATGGCCGCGGTTGCTGGCGCTTCGAGGGACAGCCCCGCAGGCCAGTGCGGGGGTGCCGCGTGGCCACGTCCGAGGAGAAGTTAATTCTGGCACAGAATTCTGAGCGATAACGACTCCTTTTCCGCCGATGAGCAGCACGTGGCGCAGATCCGTTAGCGAGGGGGTCACAACAGCACGGATTTGATGGGCCTTTTCGAAGTAAAAAGAAAAATTTCTCACTCAAAATTCCCTTTCTTTCAAATCCTTCATGCTCATTGCAGTGTCCAGACCTTTCTTCCCCGTGATCTGCATCCGTTCTTCTCTTCTCTAGGGGTCTAGGCCGGCTTCGTCTTTCTTCTTTCTCTCCTTCTCGGGTAGGCTCCTTCCTTCTCAGTCCAGTATGTCTCGTCTTGAGTCTTTTGCCCGAAGGGTAGTGATCTCCTCCTCTGACGAGGAGTCGAAGGGGGAGCAGTTTAGGATTAGCATGAGACCAGCCCTTCCTACCCCCCCCAGTGCCCATTGGGGAGCTAGAGGTCGTTCCTTCCCTTCCTGCCTATCTTCCTCTTCTGCTTGAACCAGCCCCTGAGTCGGTCCGGTCAACAGGTCCGGGCGGGATCGCTTCGACGATTTCCGCCATGGAGCTGGAGGCCATCCGGGATGCCTATGGGATCCCGTCTTCTGTTCAGCTCATGGTTCCCCGTCCCGGGGAGCGGGTGACTTCCAGTGGCCTGGGGCATCTCGCCTTCTATGAGGGGACCTTCTTCGAGGGTCTCCGGTTTCCTTTTCACCCTTTCTTTTTGTCTATTCTGAACAATTATTGTCTAGTCCCCGCCCAGTTGGTGCCGAACACCATCAGGGTGATCTTCTCCTTCATTGTGCTCTGCCACGTCCATGGGTTCGTTGCCCGGTTCTCCCTGTTCAAGGCATTCTTCACCCTGAAACACCACCCGATTGAGGACGGGTGGTGGTCTTTGTCTTCTCGCCCGAAGGGCATCAAGTTCGAGCTTCCCTCTTCCATCAAGGGATGGAAGAGCAAGTTCTTCTTTGCGGACGTCGAGGGGGTCGACTGGGCATGGAGCGAGCCGGATCGTTCCCCAAATCGAATCTCCGCGGTCGAAGCAACCGATCGGGATGACTACGACCAGCTTCGCACTACCCAGAACCCCTCTCTAGAGGTTCTTCTATCGGAGCAGAACCTTCTCGATGCCAGGGTCGACTCGTCGGCGGGGTCGGGTTGGTTCAGCTTCTTCATTCATATGCATCTTCCTTTTTATCCACTTGGGGCTGACTTTCCAAGTTCCTGTGTGCAGGGTTGATCCTTTCGGAGGGTGAGCCGTCGCCGGTCTCTAGGAAGAGGCTGCCCACTAGGGTGGTCACCGAGCCCCCTTCGAGGCGGGCCCGGGTTGAGGGAGTGTCGATGTCTGCTCCAGCTGTGCCGACTGCCTCGAAAGGAAAGGAGGTTGTGGGAGCCCCTGTGCGACGGGCAGAGCCACAGGCGGAACCTCCCATCCTGGAGCCTGCGGTGGCCATCCCGACCGATGCTGAGCTCCCTGTCCTGGAGCCGATGGCGGCCATCCAGGCTGATGCCGTTGCTGCTACTATTCCGCTCTGCTCTTCGGGTCCGGTGATGGCCAAAGCTGAGGGAGGAGAGTTCTGCCCTAGAGACCCTCTAGTGACGGGGATTCCAGTCACGACGGTGTCGGGTCCTCTACTGGTCCTCGGGGGTCCTGCTGCCGGAGTGGCGGGCGCACCTGCCCCTTGGGAAAGCAGGAGGGGTGAGGCAAGGCACCGCCTCCGTTCAAGCTGGGGCCAGAGAGCTCCTTGGCTGACAACCGTGCCTTGGCCTACCGCATGATGGACTTCTCCATCCAGCAATGCGATCGGGAGGAAATGGATGGGTTGCCGGTTGGAGCCTTGATCGATAGCATTTTTTTCCATCTCTACACGGTATGCAACTTCATCCCCTCTCTCTCCTCTTTTCCTTTTTTTTTTTTGACCTCCCATGTAATGCAGATGGGTGTCGAGGCCCTCTTCATCAGGAGCTGCTACCGAAACTGGGAGCAGTCTGCGCAGCAGCAGGTGGCCGAGATCGCGTCGTTAAAGGCCGATCTAGAGAGGAAGGCTAACTCCGAGGGGGCGCTTGGCCAAAGGGTCAAGGACCTCGAGAAGCAGCTCATCGATTCTGAGAGGCGAGCAAGGGAGTTCCAGGAGAAACACGACCACGAGCAGGGGGAGTCGAGGAAGAAGACTAAGGAGCTTGTCGACTCCGAGCAGAGATTAGACGTGGTCATCGCCGAGGTGGCCCGGTAGAAAAGGACCGCCCAATCTCTCCAAGCTCGACTAATGGCAGAAGAGGAGAAATCAGTCACGGCTCAGAGGGCAGCGAATGAAGCGGCCAAGTCAATCGCGGACGCCAGGCACGAGGTGGCCGCAGCAAAGAAGGAAGACGGGGAGGCGGTGGAAAGGTACAGGGCCTCGGAGGAGTTCCTCACCGAGATCTAGCAGACGGCGTCAGACTCCTTCTTCAAAGGCTTCATGTACCTGCACCGCCTGGTCGAGGAGTTCGTCTCGGCCGAAGGCCGCGGCTACCTTGACTACCCCGGTACTTCAATCCAGGAGGCGGGCGTTGAGGAGGCCGCGCCAGCTGAGTCTGAGGCTACGCGGTCAGAAGCCCCTGCTAATGGAGACTCTTGGCCCAGTGACCCGACGAGTAGATAGTCATTTTCTGTTTCTTTTTCTGTATTTAGCAGGGCCACTCGGCATGTTGGGGGCCCATAGGATGCTTGTAACTAACACTCAATCAATAAAATGCGAATATTCTTGCAACTGTTTTTCTTGTTTGGCTCCTCCTCTCCTTCACTCCATTTCCTCTTTTGTCTTTCTTTTCAATGCATAGGGAGATCGGAGAGGGTACCTAAGAGCTGCCGAGCTCGGCGGTCTCCAGGCCGAAGATTTGAGCTCCGGCCTTGAGCTAGCATCCTGGAGTTGGGCTTGGGGATGTGGATGGTTGAGAGCTGCGTGGCTCGAAGTTCTCTTGGCCGGAGATCTTAGCTTCGGTCTTGAGCTGGCATCCTGGAGCTGGGCTTGGGGACGTGGATGGTTGAGAGCTGCGTGGCTCGAAGTTCTCTTGGCCGGAGATCTGAGCTCCGATCTTGAGCTGGCATCCTGGAGCTGGGCTCGGGGACGTGGATGGTTGAGAGCTGCGTGGCTCGAAGTTCTCTTGGCCAGAGATCTGAGCTCCGGTCTTGAGCTGGCATCCTAGAGCTGGGCTCGAGGACATGGATGATTGAGAGCTGCTGAAGATAGTAGCTTCGACAATGTTGTATTTTCTTCTTGTTCTCTCTTTCTTTCCTTCCCCACTCTCCTCTCATTCATTTTTCATTTATCTTTCATTTTTCTTTTCATTTATTTCATTTCATTCATCATTTTTTTTTTAGAGTAGGGAGATCAGAGGAGAGGATGCTGGCTGGACCCCCGTTTTGTTCTCTTTCTTTTCTTCCCCTCTCGTCTTCTTTAAGAGTGGGGAGATCAGAGAAGGGGGCTGCCGGGCTTCCCCCCTTTGTTCCCTTTCTTTCCTTTCCCTCTCATCTTCTTTTCGAGTGGGGAGATCAGGGAAGGGGGGTTATCGGTCTTGATTGCCTTGGAGATAGGCTCGAGGCCTTCCTAGACGTGGAGCTAGGCTCGGGCCTAGGGATTGCCTGAGATCTTGGCTCAGGTCTTCGGTGCCTTAGATCTAGGCTCGAGGCGTTGATGGGAGCTACATGGCCCCATGATCTCTTGGCATCCCAGAGCTGGGCTCGGAGATGTTTGAGATGGAGATCTGCTTGGCTCAAGGTTCTCTTGGCCAGAGGTCTGAGCTCCGGTCTTGAGTTGGCATCCTAGAGCTGGGCTCGGGGACGTGGATAGTTGAGAGCTGCGTGGCTCAATAATTCTTTGACATCTTGGAGCTGGGCCCGAGGCATCGTCGATCAGGAGCAGCGTGGCTCCTTGGCCCCTTTGGCATCCTGGAGCTGGGCTCGGGGATGCCATTGGTATTCTCTTGCAAGACAGACAGACACTTGCACGGAAAAAAATCATTGTTATTCATTGTTGGGAAACCTTACATCATTGATAGTATTTCTGCAAGTTGCAGGCATTCCATGTCCTGGGGAACCTGACGCCGTCGAGATCTTCAAGGTAGTAGGCCCCTTGCGAGAGGGCTTCAGCCACTTTATAGGGGCCTTCCCAGTTCGGGAGAGCTTGCTGCACTCCCTAGGCTAGGGCCCCTCCGCCCGTCGCAGCACCAGGTCTCCGAGCTTGAAATCTTTTGTCCGGACGCGGGCGTTGGAGTACCGGGCCACTCTTTGTTGATAGGCTGCCATCTGTAGGCGGGCCTTGTCCCTCGCTTCTTCAAGAAGGTCCAGGTTGAGCAGGAGGTGCGCCGAGTTCCACGCTTCATTATACTGCTGCACCCGCAACGTAGGCATGCCGAGCTTGATGGGGACGACTGCTTCGACACCGAAGACGAGGTTGAAGGGCGTTTCATTGGTCGCCGTCCTGGGCGTTGTGTGGTAGGCCCATAGGATGCTCGAGAGCTCTTCTACCCACAGGCCCTTAGCTTGATCCAGCCTGGTTCGGAGCCCTTGTAGGATGGTCCGGTTGGTCACCTTGGCCTCCCCGTTTGTTTGGGGGTGAGCTACCGAGGTGAACCGGTGTTGGATGGCATGGGCTGCGCAAAATCCTTCAAACCCGCGGTTGTTAAACTGTCGCCCGTTGTCGATGATGATGCAACGGGGGAGCCCGAAGTGACAGATGATTGACTTCCAAAAGAACTGGCAGACATTGGCTTCCGTGATCTGAGCTAGCGGCTCTGCTTCGACCCACTTGGTGAAGTAGTCGATTGCCACTAGCAGGAACTTTCGCTGCCCTGATGCTAGAGAGAACGGTCCCAAAATGTCCATCCCCCACTGGGCAAAGGGCCAAGGGGCTGAGAGCTGGGAAATCGACGCCGCCGGCTACCGCTGGATGTTGGCGTGGCGCTGGCATTTGTCACACCTTTTGACGAAGTCGGTCGCGTCCTCCCTCATGGTCTCCCAGAAGTACCCATGGTGGAGAGCTTTGTAAGCCAATGTCCTCCCTCCCACGTGATTCCCGTAGAGGCCTTTGTGTATCTCTTGGAGCACAAAGGTTGCCTCGACGGGCCTGAGGCATCTCAAGAGTGGGTAGGAGTAAGACCGGCGATAGAGTTGGCCCTCCATCAGGATGAATCGAGAGGCCTTCTTCCTGACAAGGGCGACTTCTGCGCGGTCTTCTGGCAGAGTGCTGTCAGTGATATACCGGATGAACCTATCCATCCAGCTTGGCTCGGGGGTGACTTGATGCACCTCCATCAGGTTCTCATAACTGGGACCTTCGAGGTGCTCAATGTAGGCACGTCCTAATGACGAGTCCAGCAGGGTCACGGGTCTGGACAGTGCATCCGCGCATGCATTCTCTCCTCGAGGGATATGGAAAATGCTGAAGCGCTGGAGGCCTGCCGTGCTCGCATGGACTTGCTCCAGATACTTCATCATCTGGGCATCCCTTGCTTCATATTCCCCAGATACTTATCCGGTGACCAGTTGGGAGTCGGTGAAGACTTTCAAGTCCTGCACACCTAACTCACGGGAGACTCTTAGGCCCGCAAGGAGTGCCTCGTACTCCGCCAGGTTATTGGTTGTAGTGAACTTGAAGCGGAGGGCGCATTCTGCCACAACCCCATCTCGATTAGTTAGGATAAGGCCCGCTCCGCTCCTACCGGAATTGGATGCTCCATCTACATGAAAAATCCAGGGCTCATCTCCTGGCCTGGGCTCCATTGCTATCTGCTCTGGCTCCTCGGCAAACCCGGTGCACTCGACCACGAAGTCGGCCAGGGCCTAGGCCTTTTGTGATGACCTCGGTCGGTACACTATGTTGAATTCGCTGAGCAGCAGGGACCACTTAGCCAACCTCCCGGATGTCTCGGGTCGGGTGAGGATGGTCCTCAGCGGCTGGTCCGTCACCACCACTATTGGGTGTGCTTGGAAATCGGGCCTGAGGCGCTTAGCAGACATTATTAGTATAAAAATGAGTTTTTCGGAGCGAGTATACCTGATCTCCGCATCGCGAAGAATCTTGCTGGTGTAGTACACCGGCTTCTGAGATTTGTCCTCGTCCATGCGGACGAGAACTGAGCTGACAGCTCCCGGTGTCATCGCCAGGTATAGTAAGAGCTCCTCTCCCTCTTCTGGCCTGGAGAGCAGAGGAGGGGAGCCGAGGAAGTTCTTCAGCTCCTTGAAGGCCGTTCTACACTCCTCAGTCCAGGTGAAGTTGTGCATCTTGCGCGGTGCCTTGAAGAATGGTTGGCAATGATCGACCGATCTCGAGATGAATCTACTGAGGGCGGCGACGCATCCCGTCAGGCGCTGGACCTGCTTCTTGGAGGTCGGGTGTTCCATGTCAATGATGGCCTGTACCTTCTCCGGGTTTGCTTCAATGCCCCTTTGGGTGACCATAAAGCCGAGGAATTTTCTTGCTGCCATCCCGAAGGCGCACTTCATCAGGTTCAGCTTCATCTGATGCTGTCGCAAGTTGTGGAAGGACTTGGCGAGGTCGACTACATGGCTCGAGCCGGGTCTGCTCATGACGAGCATGTCATCCACACACACTTGCATGTTGCGGCCAATTTGGTCCTTGAAGACCTTGTTGACCAGGCACTGATAGGTGGCCCCCGCATTCTTCAGACCAAAGGGCATCATCCTGTAGCAGTATGTCCCCTGGTCGGTGACAAAGGCAGTGTGCTCCTCGTCCTCCGGATGCATGCGGATTTGATTGTATCCCGAGAACGCATCCATGAAGGAGAGCAGCCGGTGGCCCGAGGTGGCATCCACCAGCTGGTCGATCTTCGGGAGAGGAAAGCTATCCTTTGGGCAAGCTTTATTGAAATTGGTGTAGTCTACACGGATCTTTCATTTGCCATTATTCTTCTTGACCATCACCATATTCGCTAGCCAGCTTGGATATTGGACCTCTCGGACGAAGCCGGTAGCCAGGAGTTTATCTACATCTTCTTTGATGGCCGCCTGTCTCTCCGGGGCAAAACTTTTTTTCTTCTGTTGAACTGGCTTGTGCTTTGGGTCGATACTCAATTTATGAGTAATGATGTCAGGGGGAATACCTGCATGTCCGCCACTGTCCAAGCGAACACATCCGCGTTCGCCCGCAGGAATTTCAGTAGTTGGGCCCTCTCCCCCTCGGGTAGCTGGGCTCCGATCTGCACCATCTTTGCGGGATCATCTCCAAGCGGATAGGAAAGTAGACGCTCGACTGGGCCTCCCCTGGGGTCTTGGGCCCTTTGGTTGAGGTCGTCCGCGCTGGGGTCGTCCTGGGGGACCTTGGCCCCAGGGAGAGTTTGGAAGCAATGCTGCTGGTAGGACCGTGGGGTTGTCGTTAAGACACCGTGGCTATCAGTTTAAAATCCGACTTCTTAAAATATTTAAAAATACGTAGCAAGAGGAGTCGGGTCGAATCCACAGAGAAGGCGGTGTTTAGGATTTGAAATTTTTTGATCTTGTAAAAAAAATATTTGAAGTCGAAAAATATAAAAATTAAAATTGCAGGAAAACTTGGCACTAGGATCTATTATTTAGATCCTAGCATCTATTTGCAAACAAGACGAAAGACAGGAATTAAAAAGAGATATTGCATTGATTGAAATTTAAGGTCTAAGTACAATGCAGTAAAAACTAAATTAACAAAACAAATAACAAAGACAAGAACAGATCAGCGCAGCCTCGTCGGGAAGATAGCTCCTTCCTTCGTACTCCGTGGAGCGAACTGGGCTTCCTCTGCGTCTTCTTCTTCGGATCTTGATCTCAGAGAGGGAGAAGGCTGGAAGATGGTGTAGGGACACGCTCTCCTTTGAGAAACCTCACTCCCAAAAGCCAACCCGCAACCCAAGCAATGCCCTCTACCCTGTACCTTGCCCTTTCTCCAGGGTCCCTCTGCCTTGTGCTATGGGGTTCATTTTATAATTGATCGGAGAGGAGAGCTCGTTGCACACTAGCGATGTGGGACAAAAAAAATACCGTGACCGCCGTTGCTGTTCCGTAGATCACGCCGCTCGTGGACTGCGCCGTGGAGCTCGTGGATTGCGTGCAACGCTCGTGCCCGTGGACTGCTCGCCCGTGCCCGTGGAGAAGCTCGGCTCGCGAAGAACGCTCGTGCCCGTGGACTGCTTGCCCGTGCCTGTGGAGAAGCTTGGCTGTGCATTGCTCGCCCGTGGACTGCTCGCCCGTGCCCGTGGACTACGTGGCGACGCCCGTGGATTGCTCGCCTGGATCACGCCATGACGAATGCTTGGCAACACCCGTGCCCATGGAGAATGCCTGGCTCATGAAGAATGCCCACACTCCTCTCGTTTGCCGCCAAAAAATCGCCACCACTGCCCGTCAAAGCACCGCCGGAGTTTCCCCTCCGGCCAGGGACACCACCGACGAGTTTCGGCATCTCTGGAGGGCTGTGGTCCACGCCCTGTTTCATGGACCGGCAGCAATGGCTGCCGGTGAACCATCCTGCGGATTATAAACCCAGCAGCTGGTCCATGATGGACCGGCTGCTCCAAAAACTGTGCAGCATCAAAATGTGTGCAAAAATCCTTAAAAAATTCATAACTTCTTCATTTCAAACATGATTTTAAGTACCGTTTGCGTCGTTGGATTCCATAAATCAAGCTCTACCTATTGGCGGGTTTCAAACTTATTAATTTTACTGATTCCATGATCATTAATTATAATTATTAAATATTTTATTAATCATTTAAATGGGTGTGTGGTGCTTGGACTTGAAATCTATTTTTCATGAACGTACTCTAATTTCACATTTTTCAAAGATATTTTTAAAATAATTAGTTTTGCAAGAAAGTCAAAATTAATTATGAAATTAGGTTATTAAAAGAATGTTAACACCATTAATTAACTAAAATACTTAAAATAAACATGTAAATCCATGATTTATCACACCCCCCAACTTACTTATTGCTAGTCCCTTAGCAATGCAAAAAGTATAACTATGTGTCACAAAGATCAACCTTTACAAAAATAGATCCAGGTTTGAAAGTAAAAAGATCTAGCAAGTATCACTAATTAAATATTGAGTTTCATAAATAAATTTTGCAGTCAGCATAATTAGAAACTTTCTTAGAGTTCATCTAAAGATCTACAGCACTTGTGTTTATGATGACTAACTTAACATTTTGGTACTAGTTTGCAAGAACAAATGTATCTTTGATTAACACTTACTTTGGTTAATTTTCTATACATCCCTAAATTAAGCTTATGAACTGAGTTAGCTTTCACACTACCTGATTTTTTTTTTTTTTTTTTTTTTTTTTAAGTGCTGAGCATCCTGCCCTTCCCTTCACCGTTTGATGCGAACCTCCACACTTGACTTAGGTGCAGAGACCCGGTTACTAAGTGTAGGGCGATCCACATATACTCTATGTTTTGCACTTTTATTTCAGGTAGGTAGCTCTTTCCTCAATTCAAAAAAAAAAAAAAATTTAAATTGGGATATATATCAATTACCAGTTTTTAGTGATAATTAAGTCCTCAATTGTCCTTACAACTAATACTTACTTTGTCTCGTCAGCGTGCATGTGCAATGAAAGTGCTAATAGCCTTTAGGTGATCTAAGTAGGCCCTAAAAGTCTGACATGCTAGTCTACTTCTTGACTCGCTACAGTCATTAGCAACACTCTCTAACTCTTATTTCTTTTCCTAGTCTATCTTGCTCCAAATTTATTTTTGACACAAGAAAACTTTTTTTTAAAAAAAAAATTTAAAAAAAAATTGTCCCGACCCCCCAACTTAAATACCATTGTCCCTAATGGTATAAAAAGGCAAAGGAATAAACCATAAGAACTAAAAAAATGTAAAGGGATAGGGGTTACCTGAGAAGAGGAGCTCATGAACAATGTAGAGGCTGCAAATTTTTTTTTTTTTTTGAAAGAAATAGAGTACATATTGGGTTGCCTCCCAACAAGCGCTAAGTTTAATGTCTTCAGCCAGACATAATGCAGCTCAGTTCAGTGTGGGTCAGTTAATGTTACTTGGTCAATGGTTTGATTTGTTGATATTCCTTCAATGTATGGTTTTAAACGTTGACCATTCACCTTAAAGAAGTTTCCTGACCTAGGATCATCAATTTTGACTGCACCATGGGGGAATACTTGATTAACAATGTAAGGTCCATCCCATCTAGATCTCAATTTTCCAGGAAATAATCGAAGCCTTGAATTAAATAACCAGACTTGTTGATTTGGCTCAAAGATTTTCCTAGAAATAAATTGATCATGAAATGCTTTCATTTTCTCTTTATAAATACGTGAATTTTCATAAGCCTCTCGCCTCAGTTCATCTAATTCACTCAGTTGCAACATCCGGTTAGAACCTGCTTGCTTTAAATCAAAATTTAATTGCTTAATCGCCCAATATGCTTTATGTTCAAGTTCTACCAGAAGATGACAAGCTTTTCCAAAGATCAGTCTATAGGGAGACATTCCAATGGGATTCTTGTAAGCTGTCCGATAGGCCCATAACGCATCATCTAATCGGTCTAACCAGTTTCTACGATCGGGCCTAATAGTCTTTTGCAAAATGTTCTTGATCTCCCTATTGGATACTTCCACTTGGCCACTTGTTTGCGGGTGATAAGGTGTAGCTACTTTATGTGTGACCCCATATTTTTGCAAAAGCATTCGAAATTGGTAGTTTGTGAAATGGGCACCTCCGTCGCTAATGATGGCACGTGGAAATCCAAACCTAGAGAAGATATTCTTTTGAACAAACTTTATGACTACCTTATGATCATTGGTTCGTGTTGCCATTGCCTCAATCCATTTAGAAACATAATCGACAGCCACCAAAATATATTCAAAACCATTAGAGGGTGGAAAGGGTCCCATAAAATCAATTCCCCAAACGTCAAAGATTTCAACTACCAAGATGGGATTTAAAGGTATCATGTCTTTTCTTGAAATATTTCCTAAGGCTTGACACTTAAGACATTCTTTGCCAAAAGTATAGGCATCCTTAAACAATGTCGGCCAGTAAAATCCACTTTGCAAAACTTTAGCCGCAGTTTTTCGACCAGAAAAATGTCCTCCGCAAGCAAGGGTGTGGCAAAAGTTTAAAATACTCACATGTTTAGATTCAGGAACACACCTACGGATGATTTGATCAGCACAAATTCGAAAGAGTTCAGGATCTTCCCAAAAGTAATATTTAATTTGAGCAAAGAATCGATCCTTTTCATTCTTGGACCAGCCATCAGGGATTTGTCCAACCACTAAGTAGTTAACAATATCTACAAATATAGGGGCCTTTGCATGTGAAACTGCTAAGAGTTGTTCATCCGGAAAAGATTCTTCAATTGATGCAGGTTCACACACTTCAACTAAAATCCTAGATAGATGGTCTGCTACAACATTCTCAGATCCTTTCTTGTCTCGAATTTCAATATCAAACTCTTGTAGCAGTAAGATCCATCTAATCAATCGTGGTTTAGCATCTTTCTTTGAGAGCAGGTATCTCAAAGCCGAGTGATCCGAATAAACCACAATCTTGGAACCTAAAAGATATGATCTAAACTTTTCTAGGGCAAACACCACAGCTAGCAACTCCTTTTCAGTAGTGGTATAATTTTTTTGGGCTTCATTCAAAGTTCTGCTAGCATAATAAATCACTATGGGACAGTTGTTTACCCTTTGGCCCAAGACAGCTCCTATGGCAAAGTCTGAAGCATCGCACATGATTTCAAAAGGTAATGACCAATCAGGGGGTTGAATGATTGGGGCTTGGGTCACAGCTTCCTTTATAAACTCAAAAGCCTTAAGACAATCTTCATCAAAATTGAAAGGAACGTCCTTGGCGAGCAGATTACATAAAGGACGGGAAATTTTGAAAAAGTCTTTGATGAAGCGACGATAGAATCCTACATGGCCGAGAAAAGATCGAATTTGTTTGATAGAGATGGGTGGAGCAAGTTTAGAGATCAATTCAACCTTTGCTTTATCTATCTCGATCCCTCCCTTAGATACAATATGTCCTAAAACAATCCCTTCTCGAACCATGAAATGGCTCTTCTCCCAGCTAAGAACCAAATTCGCTTCAATACATCGTTTTAATATTTTCTTCAAATTATTGAGGCAACTCTCAAAAGATTCTCCAAAGACTGAAAAATCATCCATAAAAATTTCTAAGAAATCTCCTACCATGTCCGAGAAAATTGATATCATGCACCTTTGAAAGGTTGTAGGTGCATTACACAATTCAAAAGGCATTCTACGGAAAGCAAAGGTTCCATAGGGACATGTGAAGGTGGTCTTTTCCTGGTCTCCTGGATAGATTGCTACCTGGTTGTATCCTGAGTATCCATCTAAGAAGCAAAAGTATTGCTGGCCAGCTAATCCTTCTAGGATCTGATCAATAAATGGTAAGGGAAAGTGGTCTTTGCGGGTAGCTGCATTAAGTTTTCTATGATCTATACAGACACACCACCCAGTAGAAAGTCGTGTTGGCACTAAATCCCCATGGTCAGTACGGACAACCGTGAGTCCAGATTTCTTTGGAACGACTTGAGTAGGACTCACCCAGTAGCTATCAGAAATAGGATAAATAATACCAGCATCTAACCATTAATCACTTCCTTCTTGACCACTTCTTGCATGTTTGGGTTGAGCCGTCTTTGCATCTCTCTAGTTGGCTTGGCACTATCCTCAGTATAGATATGGTGCATACAAATTGATGGACTAATGCCTTTTAAATCAGCAATGGCCCAACCTATGGCCTCCCTATGTGTTTTCAGAACATCTATCAATTGGTTTTCTTGCTCATTGGTTAGGTCAGAAGCAATGATTATAGGCAGGATTTTGTCGGGTCCTAAAAATACATACTTAAGTGATTCAGGCAAAGTTTTTAGTTCAAGTTATGCTGGGGCCTGAATCGAAGGGTGCAAAGGCTCAGTTCCTAGGTCAGGTAAGGATTCAGTTTGCATTGACCAAGGTGGTGAAGGTTGAGGTGAATCAAGTAGGGCATTTACCTCTTGGACTTGGGTTTCAGCAATAGGCTCGTCATCTTCCATCAAATTGGAGGAAAATTCAGACTCAACAATCTCATCTATTAAACTAATCACAGAACAATTTTCCTCCTCTTGAGCAAACTTTAAGGCATTAAAAATATTAATTCTCACCTTTTGATCCCCCAAAGAAATGTCCATAGCTCCCATTTTATAATTGATATTGGCATTGGCAGTGGCTAGGAATGGACGACCTAAGATTATGGGATTATGATTTAGCTCTTGGGATGGTTCCATATCTAGTATGAGGAAGTCTACTAGGAAATAACATTGGTTCACTCTAACTAAGACATCCTCAATCAAACCACGTGGTGTCTTGACAGATCTATCGGCTAGTTGTAGAATGACTGACGTGGGTTTTAGTTCACCTATCCCAAATTTTTCATAGACCAAGGTTGGAAGAAGGTTCACACTAGCTTCTAGGTCTAACAGGGCTCGATCAAAGGTAATGCCTCCTATAACACAAGAAATCAAAGGAGCACCGGGGTCTTTCATTTTCTGAGGTAATTGATTCAACAAGACTGCACTTACATCCTCAGACAATATGATTCTCTTTATGGTTCGTGGCTCACACTTTTGGGTGCAGAGTTCTTTGAAAAATTTAGCGTAAGCTGGAACGTGATGAATTGCATCGAGGAGGGGTAAATTAATATGGACTTGCTTGAATAATTCCATCAGCTCCTCGTTGCATGCTCCTTGCTTTTTACGGGAAGAACCAGCTTCTAGGGCTGAAGGGAACGGGACTCTAGGTTTATAAGTCTCAGGTAATTCATCTGCTTTTATCTTCCCTTTCTCATTTAAATCGGAACCAGTATCAGTACTAGTCCCGGGCTCAGGCTCTTCTACATGGTTAGTCTCAGTACTAACATCATCTTCTAACTTCTTATTCTCGCTAGCATCAGTACTAGGCTCTCTCTCCTGGTCTTGATATGGGTCCCTAAGAATCCTACCACTTCTAAGCTCAGAAATTGCTTTGGCATTCTCAAATTGAGGGTTCTTTGGTGGAACATTAGGTTGAAGAATGAGTGGGTTGTTTCTAGGATTCGGTATTGGTTGACTCGGTAGTTGACCTGGTTCTCTCCTCATAGTAGATTCAGCTAACTGTCCTATTTGAACTTCTAACCTGGCGATAGATTGTTGTTGGGTCATGATTAATTGTTGGAGTTGATCAAACCTATCATCGGTCAGATTGGTCTGTGGAGGAGGTTGATATGATGACTGATGATGATATGGTGGCTGATATGGTGGCTGAGCAGGCTGACTAGGCTGACCTCTATTATAGGCATAGTTTTGGTATGGGGGCCTATTTTGAAAGTTCCGTGTAGGAGTTTGGGTCTGAACCTGAGTCTGTTGTGGTTTCCAAGAAAAATTAGGATGGTTTCTCCAACCCGGGTTATAAGTATTTGAAAATGGGTCATTACCCGGCTTGGAGTAACCTTGAGCAGCTTGGACTTGTTCTTGGATGAAAGGTGGTAACTGTGCAACCGTAAGACATTCATTCATGTGATGGGCTGGGCTAGCACAGATAGAACAAATCTCCTGATGATTAGAGGGTGATGGGTATTGTGATGGGTGTGATGGGTATTGTGTAGGAGATTGAGATTGTTGACTAAGGGCTAGGACTTGGTCCAACTTTTGGGAAAGGAGGTCGACTGTATCTAATCTTTGGGATATTAGGTTTAAGTCGACATTGGAATTTGAATGTCTAATTTCATAAATCCCTGCCCGCTTTTGGTGAGGAATCGATCTTTCATATGAAGTCAAAGAAGCATGGTTGATCGAGTTTTCACTTAGGGTTTCAAACAAGGTATAGGCTTCATCCTCACTTCTACTCATGAATGCACCTCCACAAGATGCATCCACCATCTGTCTATACTGGTCTCCTAATCCTTCATAAAAGGCTGGGACAATTTGCCACTTAGACAGACCATGATGTGGGCATTTTCTAAGGAGTTCCTTAAGTCTCTCCCATGATTCATGAATTTGTTCACCAGGAAGCTGAGCAAATCCAGTGATGGCTCGCCTCATGGTGTTGGTTCGACCTATAGGATAGAATTTCTTAAGGAACTCGTGCTGCATTTCAGCCCAAGTTCGAATTGGTTTCCCTATTGTGCCAAGCCAGTACTTGGCCTTATCCTTAAGTGAGAAGGGGAACAAGGTTAGCCTAAGGGCATCATCAGTAAATCTTGGATCTTCACCGTATAACAGATTTCTAGAAACTCATCTATATGCTTATAAGGATCTTCGTTGGTATTCCCATAAAAGGAAGGGAGCATCTGGATTGTGGCAGACTTGATCTCATATTGTCTAGCAAGTATTTCAGGTAAATGGATACAAGTCGATGGGTTGTAGGTTGAAGGAATAAAGTATTCCTTCATCTGTCTAGGTGGTTCTTCTGGGTTTCCAGCCATTTGATTTTTTGGTGTACTATGGATCAGCCATTCAATTTCAGGGTTGAAGTCAACTAGGTCTGGAAATAAAGATCTCCTACCGTGCATGTAACAGTGCAACCCAAATATGTGAATCAAAATTTTTTTATTTTATATATATATATATATATATTTGTTATTTTCAAATACTTATCAAACAGATTTCTATCCTAGGCTCCCTAATTCTAGACAGCTCCTAACTTCCAAGACCGCCTTGGAGCCCTCCAAGTCAAAGACCAATTAGCTAACTGGCCAGGTAAGGGTAAGGTCGGTGGAGTTTCCCTCTTTGCTTGCCTTAGACACCAATTGAAAATTGGCCAGGTAAGCGGATCCAACCACCTTCCTTCGGGACGTAATCCCTGAACCCCTTTCCTAGACACCAGTCAACCAACTAATCTTGACCCGGTCCAACACTTCCTGGTGCCCTGTCCTATTGAGCTCGAGTTCCTTAGGGCTGACGTCTAGTTAATTTTATTTAGAAGGCTTAGGTATGCAAAATGAGGGGTGATGGTTTGTGGGCTAAGGAAGGGTATTGAACTCCTCACCTTATCTTGTTTATGGATTAGTGCCCTTAAGATGATTATGAGATTATGAAATGCAATAAGATGTCCAGAATAAAAGTTATAAACACACAGAATTAAATTAAAGATATATATATATATATTTTTAATTTTGTGATTAAGTTTCTATTCCTAATAAATTATGAAATGCCTGGGCAATTTTTTTGGATTTTGCAGAAAAGATAAATTTACCTAAATGAATCTAAAAATGAAAAACAATTTTTTTTTTGAAATTTGAAATTTGAATTTTTTTTTTTTGGAAATAAGAAAAGAAACTAAAAAGGAAAATAATTAATATGTAAAAGAGGAAAGAAAGTTTAGGATGGATCTTACTGATTGGGAGACTTTCTTCCTCTTCTGCTTTTCTCCCTTTTTTTTTTTTTTTTTTTTAATCTGCAAGAAAAAGAAAAGTTAGCACGGAATAAAAAATCAAAAAGATCAAAAACTATTATTTTAATGCCTTCCCCGGCAACGGCGCCAAAAACTTGGTAGGATCGCGGGGTTGTCGTTAAGACATCGTGGCTATCAGTTTAAAATCTGACTTCTTAAAATATTTAAAAATACGTAGCAAGAGGAGTCGGGTCGAATCCACAGAGAAGGCGGTGTTTAGGATTTGAAATTTTTTGATCTTGTAAAAAAAATATTTGAAGTCGAAAAATATAAAAATCAAAATTACAGGAAAACTTGGCACTAGGATCTATTATTTAGATCCTAGCATCTATTTGCAGACAAGACGAAAGACAGGAATTAAAAAGAGATATTGCATTGATTGAAATTTAAGGTCTAAGTACAATGCAGTGAAAACTAAATTAACAAAACAAATAATAAAGACAAGAACAGATCAGCGCAGCCTCATCGGGAAGATAGCTCCTTCCTTCGTACTCCGTGGAACGAACTGGGCTTCCTCTGCGTCTTCTTCTTTGGATCTTGATCTCAGAGAGGGAGAAGGCTGGAAGATGGTGTAGGGACACTCTCTCCTTTGAGAAACCTTACTCCCAAAAGCCAACCCGCAACCCAAGCATTGCCCTCTACCCTATACCTTGCCCTTTTTCCAGGATCCCTCTACCTTGTGCTATGAGGTTCAAACCCTTTACCCTCTCCAATGGCTGCCGGTGAACCATCCTGCGGTTTATAAACCCAGCAGCCGGTCCATGATGGACCGGCTGCTCAAAAAACTATGCAGCATCAAAATGTGTGCAAAAATTCTTTAAAAGTTCATAACTTCTTCATTTCAAACCTGATTTAAGTACCGTTTACGTCGTTGGATTCCATAAATCAAGCTCTACCTAATGGCAGGTTTCAAACTTATTAATTTTATCAATTCCATGATCATTAATTATAATTATTAAATATTTTATTAATCGTTTAAATGGGTGTGTGGTGCTTTGACTTGAAATCTATTTTTCATGAACGTACTCTAATTTCACATTTTTCAAAGATATTTTTAAAATAATTAGTTTTGCAAGAAAGTCTAAATTAATTATGAAATTAGGTTATTAAAAGAATGTTAGCACCATTAATTAACTAAAATACTTAAAATAAACGTGTAAATCCATGATTTATCAGCTGCACCGGCTAGGGCGCTCCTCTCATCTCCCCGACACCATAGGGAGTTGGGAATTGTATGAGTAGCCTCTTGGTGGAGACAACGGCATCAAGCAAGTTGAGCCTGGGTCGTCCCAATATCACGTTGTAGGCGGAGGGGAGCCTTACAACCGTGAAAGTCATCATGATGGTGCTCTGCCGAGGTGGGGTTTCGGCAGTGACCGGGAGAGTGATTTATCCTTCTACTCTCACAGAGTCGCCCGTGACACCGACAAGGGGTGTGTGCACGGGCCTAAGCTGATCGGGGGAGAGATTCATTCTGGATAAGGCATCATAAAAAAGCACGTCTGTGGAGCTTCCACTATCAACCATGATGCACTTTACAGGATGCTTTGCGATCGTCATTTCGATGACCACGGCATCATTATTTATATTTTTTCCCCCGTCTCCCCCCTCACTCACAAAGGGGAGTACATTTTCAGTGTCCCCCGTCCCCTGGGCCTTCTTGGACGCGTGCATCGCACCCCAGGAGATCATGCCCACCGATTTCTTGGTGGGGCGGTTGTCGATGGCTGGAGCTGGCGGGAGAGCAACGAGCGCCTGGGACTCCGCTTGAGGTCTGCCCCCCACGAATCTCTTGAGGTAGCCTCTCTTGATGAGTTCCTCAATCTTCCACTTGAGGTTGCAGCATTCCTCGGTGTCGTGGCCGTGGTCGCGGTGGAAGCGGCAGTACTTCATTTTGTCACAGCCGGCGAAAGGCTTTAATGGAGGCGGGCACCACAAGTAGTCCTTACCCTCGATCTCCATAAAGATTTTTGTCCTCGGGACGAGGAGAGGGGTGTAGCTTTCCTCAGGAACAGGGGTCCCTCTCAGTCTTGGCCGGTCCCTCTAGGAGCTCTGAGCACGGGGTGCTGGCTTCCGTGTCCCGGACACTTCAGCAGGGGCCGACTTCTTCGGGGGTCCTCCGTTGAGCACCCGTCTCGTACGGTCCACCTCCTCGACACGGATGTACTTTTGGGCCCGGAGAAGTAGCTCGAAGTAAGTCTTGGGGGGCTTCTTATCTAGCAAGTAGGTCAGGCGGGAGGTCCTGAGCCCTCGCTTCAGTGCTAGCATGGCCAATGGCTCTTCAAGATTGTAGATCTCCAATGCGGTGGCCTTGAAGTGGGCCACGTAGTCCCGTAGGGGCTCGCAGTCCTGCTGCCGGATGGAGAAGAGGTTGTCTGCCTCCCGTGGCAACTTCCTGCAAACATCGAAGTGCACCATGAACTTCTGCCCTAGCTGGGCAAAGGAGGTGATGCTCTCAGGCTCCAGATGGATGAACCACACCCGGGCTGACTTCCGGAGAGTAGCAAGGAAAGCGACGTAAAGAAGAGCATCGGTGGCCCCTTAGACCCTCATGAGGGTCCGGAAGCTTTCCATGTGGTCCAGGGGATTGATGGTCCCATCATAAGGATCCACCTACGGCATCCAGAACCGGTGCGGGATCGGCTCCGCTTGAATCTCTTGGGAGAATGGGGGACGGGCGTCGCAGCCCGCTGGCTCACAAGCAAAGCCCGGCATGCTAGCAAACCGATGGGCAAACTCTGCCAGCTTGCACTCATGTTCCTCCAGGCGCTTGCCTATCGCGTGCCTGGTGGCTTCATCAGTGGACCCCTCCGTCGAAGGAGACGAAGAAGGTGACATGGGTGCATGGCACCCATGGTGGGGGGTCTTGCTTTTCTTGCCTCGGTGGGGTCTGGACACCTCCCGCCCGAGGTTTGGTGAGCGGCTCTCTCTGTCCGTAGAGCCGGCTCGTTGTCTCTTCGTCGGAGCTTGGTGGCTGCCGCGGTTGTCAATGGTGGCCTGTAGCTGCGATGGCCTATCTTGGAAGGAGTGCAGACTGTCACGGGGAGCTGCGGCGTGGGCCGCCGGGGTCCCTGGCTGCTGGTGGGTAGCCACGGACCGGTGCTGGTGCCGAAGTTGGCGCACTGCCGTGGCAAGAACTTGTATCTGTTGGGCAAGTGCAGCCAGTTGGGCTTCTGGTGGAGGTGGCTGGACCGGAGTAGGTGGCTCCGCTTCTTGGCGGTGCGGGTTTCCCTGAGAGGAGGAGTCCCCCACATGACTGGTGGAAGCCTCCCTTGCTCTTGTCGTCACCATCCTTCCGCCTGGCTTGTTTGTAGAGAAATGGAGGGCTTACTCGAACACCCCCCTTCCTGGCGCACCAATCTATTATCGCCAAGACCGTCGTGGCCCGTAGCTGCCGCGTCGAAGTGTGCTCCTTTCGCTGCCTGCCGGTCCTCTGCTCCTGGACCTGCGAAACAGGGGTTAGTGACCCAGGCTAGGATTTTCGGCGGGGGCACTCCGATGGTCAAGTCAGTGACGATCTAGGGGAATAGATCCTCCTGGTCAGGCCCCTCTTGATGGACTCCGCATTAGGAGGAGTGGGAGATGTGTCGGTGAAGGAAAAATGCAGTTGGGGGAGAGTGATAGCGGGGACAGAGGGGTTCTCTATCACTCCGCTTCTCCTTGTTTCCCGGTGGTTTTCCCTCGACCATGGTGTTGGTGGTGGCGCTGTGCTCTCTTAGTTGAGCTCGCGCTTGTGTTGGTGGTGGACCGTAGTTCTTTTCTACTGGTGTGTTTTTCTGTTGTTACCTCCCCCTTCTAAGGATGCCGATCGTTCTTTGTAGTTGAAAACTAGCCGTTGGGAGTCTTCCTCGGGATCCTCGCTGGGTTGGTAGACGCGTGGGGCTGGATTCTGTGTCGTGGACGGGATGCCTTTCCTGACAGGTGGTAGGGGAAGCTTCCATTCCTTCTGACATCCACTCTGGTTGCTCTATTTTGGAAAGTCTGGCAGAGCCTCGATCGGAGGGCCGCTGCCCTAGGGGTGCGTGCTCTCTGGAAGGCCCATCCCCTGGAAGTACGGTCGAATATGCAGTTATGGCGGCATGGGGGGCGTCGTTCTGTGGTCCTCGGGCAGCTCGCCGGTGTCCTGGGATGGCAAGGTCTGCTCCGGTCAGGGCGCTCCGAGCTCGTGCGGTCGCCTTGGTGAAGGAGGGTGGAGGACGGATCCGGTCTAGAGGCGCACACTCGGAGAGGCTCCATATTGGTGGGTGAGCTCTTGGCTCGGCCTCGACTGCAGGGCACTAACCTTCGGGGTCTCGCTATGGCGGGCGGAGGACGGATCCGGTCCAGAGGGCGCGCGCTCGGAGAGGCTCCATATTGGTGGGCGAGCTTTTGGCTCTACCTCGACTGAAGGGCACTAACCTCCGAGGGTCTCGCTCTGGAGGGCGGAGGCGGACCCGGTTCAGAGGGCGCGCGCTCGGAGAGGCTCCACATCGGTGGGCAAGCTCTTGGCTCGACCTCGATCGCAGGGCACTAACCTCCGAGGGTCTCACTCTGGAGGGCGGAGGACGAACCCGGTCCAGAGGGCACGCACTCGGAGAGGCTCCATATCAGTAGGTGAGCTCTTGGCTCGACCTCGACCGTAGGGCACTAACCTTCAAGGGTCTCGCTCTGGAGGGCGGAGGATGGACTCGATCTAGAGGGCGCGCACTCGGAGAGGCTCCACATCAGTGGGCGAGCTCTTGGCTCGACCTCGACCGCAGGGCACTAACCTCCGAGGGTCTCGCTCTGGAGGGTGGAGGATGGACCCGGTCCAGAGGGCGTGCGCTTGGAGAGGCTCCACATCGGTGGGCGAGCTCTTGGCTCGACCTCGACTGCAGGGCACTAACCTCCGAGGGTCTCACTCTGGAGGGCGGAGGACGGACCCGGTCTAGAGGGCACGCACTCGGAGAGGCTCCACATCAATGGGCGAGCTCTTGGCTCGACCTCGACCGCAGGGCACTAACCTCCGAGGTCACTCTGGAGGGCGGAGGACGGCTCCGGCCTAGGTGTCGAGCTCACGAGCTCGACCTGGCAGAGGACTGAGCTCGACTTGATGTCCTAGAAGCTCAGCTCGGCAGAGTGCTTCGAATTGAAGTGTCGCCTTGGCATCCGCCGTGGTGGTCTCTCTTAATGTGGCGCCTGTCAGCGACCAACGTCAGCGATCTCGCCACATCATACTATATACATACATTCAACATAAATATTAAATACCAGGATCATAAATTACCTCCGGCTATTGAGATGGATGTTATAAACCTTGATTATCCAAACTTCTCGATTGAGTGCTTCTGATCAATGAGCAGTTGCATAGATGGTGTATGCCTTTCCTGATTTGCTCTTGATTAGGGACCCAATTCTTCCATATGGAAAGTAATCTCTATTTTATAAAACTTCCCTTTCACCGTATATATTCACTATCCCCATTACACAGACAATATATATAAACATACGTAGTTATCACATCAAGTGGTTATTGTGTTAACTGCAATATGGTTGGAGAATAACTGAAAAGTGGTTACTACAAAAATAAAATAGGGCCATAATTAAATGGGTTACAACACATCAGATTGTCTAGCACTAGGATAGGTAGTGATCTAGCTAATGATTTCCTGATAGTCCTCCTAGATCTTCTTGTAAGGACTGAGAATTTTATCAGGAAGCTCATGAAAGTGATGGCATAAAATGGCGCAGTCATAGCTTCATTAAAAGCATCAACTTACCAACTATTGGCTGGTTCATTTGAAATGAATAGAGTTGTCTTTCTTCTTTCTTTTTACCAACTTGATCTAGGTTCCTAAAAATTACATATTATATAATTATCGGAACTCAAACAAGTGTCCTTGGAATGTCTTTCTACCAAATGAGCAATGCTGAAGATAATGGAGATTCTAACCAACTAGTGTGACCTTGGAGTTACTAACCAATGTAACCATGGAACAGTTTTTATACCTCTGTCCCTTTCCAGTACTTACATGACTGGCCCAAATGCTTGGAGATGATGCAGATCATTTAACTAAATTAATTAAAAAGCAACAGAGCTCTTAATCCAATCTACGAGTTTTATGAGTATAAAAGGTGAAAGATCATCCAGCTTCTATATACAAAATATGGATGAGAGAAAACTGGAAATCGCAGCGTATGCTACTCTCAAGAGGTTAGAAAAAATTTTGGATTGCAACCACTCTTGGGTTGTGTTGAAAAAGGTGGAGCAAATGAATTGATAGTATATTCATGTAGAATTATGATATATATAGAGAAGATAAAGGTCTTAAGAAGGTAGCAAGATAAAACTAGGAAGGAGAAAATTAAGAGAAAAAAATAATAGGAGATCATATATATGAAGATTTTCAATACTCCCCCTCAAGATAGAGTGAAGATATCATGAAGATCCATCTTGCTAACTTGCGATGAAAAAGAAGATTCACTTAATCCTTTTGTTAGAATATCTGCCACTTGATTAGCTGAGCAGATAAAGGGGATGCAAATCTGTCTGCTGGTCACCTTTTCTTTAAAAAGTGATGGTCAATTTCAATATGTTTGGTACGATCATGTTGTACTGGATTATTCATAATTTTAATTGCCGCTTTATTATCATAGTATAGTATCATAGAAGACTTCCTCATAAGGTATAACTCTTTGAGTAGTTTTTGTAGCCAGAGAAGCTCACAAATTCCTTGAGCCATTATTCTATACTCAGCCTCTACAGTCGATATGGCTACAACTGACTGCTTCTTATTTCTCCAAGTGACTAAATTATTACCAACGAATGTGCAGTAACCAGTAATGGAGTGTCGATCATCTAGTGAGCCTGCCTAGTCTACATCAATAAATGCTTCTACCCTCGAGCAGTCATGTCAGAAAAACAACAATCCCCATCTAAGATACATTTTCACGTAGCGTAGTACCCGATATACTGTCTTCATATGTTGCTCTCATGGATCATGCATAAACTAACTGATGACACTGACTGCAAAGGCAATATTTGGTCTAGTATGAGAAAGATAAATTAGCTTCTCTACTAGCCGCTGATATCGTCCATGATCAACAAGAGCTCTATCATTGTCACGCCTCGACCCCAAACCTGAGTGATGCGGGACAAATAAATTAAAAAAAAAGCAATTAATATTTTTATATTTTAGATTTTAAAGGAAGACTCAAATGAGACAGTAAATGAAACTAATCAAGTTAATTACTCGTACAAGTAAACCTATAAAGCAATTAAAAAAAAAAGGACCCGGTGGTTGAGAAACCACCAAAACTAGGATTTGTTTTCAATGAATCAGAAAATAAAGAGAAGGGAATAAGTTCAGTTTTACCAACGAAGATCGCTCTCTCGATGTAGATCTTGCAGTACTCTCAAGATCGTAGCGATAGGTTTTCAAGATCTCGGTTCCAGGCTCCGATCTTCCGCACGATGCTGGTTTCGAGACAAGAATACCAGATCTAGATTTTTGGTCACCTGTAAAACACTCAACAAAGGAATCTTGGGTTAGAAAGCAGTAAGAAAGGGAAGGAAAGAAGGAAAGGGTTAGAGGTAGTGGATGGATCTTCTTGTCGGCTAGATAAATAGGGCCTCGCACCCCGCGATGTTTCGAAGAACAAAGGAAAAAGGGCATCACACCCTGCAATGCACACAGCAAAGGAAGAAAAACTCGATAGAATTTCTTTGTATTTCAATAATAATTGCATAAATTACAAGAGGGGTTGATGGGATATTTATAGACCATAACCAGTGTTGTAAGGGATACAAAGACTAGACTTGTACTCCCTTGGAATACAACTCCTAGAGTCCTACTTCTGGGCATCTTGGACTCTTGCTTGTTGGGCTGATTTGGACTTCTGTATGTAAGTAGACTCTTCAATTTGGATTGAAGAAGACTCAAGAGTTTTGGTGAGACTCTTGAGTCCTAGGAACTTAAGCAGCTTCCAACCTATTTTATCAAAACTCTTGAAGTAAGAAAACCTTCCAACCTTCTCCACTTGGATGAGTAAATATTTTGAAACTCCATTGAAATTGCTTGGTCGACTTCTATGCTTTTGGCATGGAATAATCTTGAGTGGAAGGTGCCAATTAAGAGGAGTCCTTCATATTTACTCATCTTAAAAAGGAGGCACCAAATATTTCTCATGTTGGCACTAAATCCTTCTCACATGGACCGGCCAAAGAAGTGTGATATGTAGTGTGTTCTTGTCTCCAAAATGAAGTGGGATTCCATGTCCAAACATGACATGTGCTGATGTCCCCTGGTGATATAGCAGTGATGTCCAAAAATCTAGCAAAGATGGTGCCAAAAATAAATTGACTTGGCCTAGCACATGGATTGTCTTGGACTAGCACATGGCTTGTCTTGGGCTAGCACATGGCTTGTCTTGGGCTAGCACATGGATCTTTAATTGGATGCACATGGATCTTCAATTAGATGCATGTGGATGCACATGTATCATCAATTGGGTCCTTCTTGTAATACAGGACTCAATAACTAATTTTTACAGGACTTAAACCAAATAATTAAAGCCCAATTGATCAAAAGGCTTAACCTTATGTAATAAAAAGAATAGATTGGTAACCAGGGTTTGGCCTAACAGGGTTTGACACAACTTATAAATTGGGTTTTGAATAATGTGGTAAAAAGGGTTTAGCCCAAAAGGCTAAATAACAAAATCCTAATTATAGTTGGTAAAAAGGGCTAACCTTAACTATCCCAAAATAATAGAAATTAAAATAAAATATTTACGTGCTAAAAGGGGTTAGGTCCAAGGTTTTATTCACAAGTGTCTATAGAGATGTGGGTTCAACCTGTTGATATTTTCTGGCCCTGGTGTCCACCAATTCTCCTCGGGTGGGAGAAACTCGATCCTGTCGAGTATGGATCAATGTTGCTATGATAGCGCTTTAGCAAGTTTGGGTAAACTCTTAGCAAGTCCTCTCTGGTAATCCAAGAATCATCAGTTTCAGGTCGCCCTTGCCATCGAATCAGATACCGCTGGTAATCTTTACTCTGGGTAGCAATGATCTTATCATCCAAGATCCGCTCAATCTTGTCTCTCCAGGCTGGTGGTATGGCAGGTGGACACACTTGGGTTGGTTCACTCTCAAGGACATGATTAGGCCCAAATGGCTCATTAGGAATCAACATTGGGTCCCTATACTTAATAAGGTCTGAAACGTTGAAAGTAGATTTAATGCCTAGTTCAGGTGGTATCTCGAGCACATAGGCATTAGGTCTAATTTTCTTAATTGCTTTGTATAGTCCACTACTATGGGCATATAATTTTTTCATGGTTCCAGGTAAGAACCGTTCAGGTCATAATCGAACCATAACAAAGTCTCATTCTTTGTACTTCTTGAGTCTTCTTTTAAAATTACCCTTGATTAATGTATGACATGTTGATGAAAATTTAGCATGAATTCCTAATAGATGCCATAATGTTCTCCAAAAATAAATGGCATTTCTAACATGCTCAATGAATGTATGTAATATGCTAACCTCTATAAAATATAATCTAATGGTCCTAGAAATATTGGAAATCTAAGTAAAGGATAGAAAATATGTTGAACCCTGAAGTGATTTTGATGATAACAAAACATTAGAGCATATATTTGGTTATCTAACAACTCTTCAAATGGTTGACAAGTTTTTGTAGGATGACTACTTTGACATATTTTTTGAACCCTACAACCTTTATTTCTTTGTGTTGAGTTGTAAGTAAGTAGAATCTTGTAAAGAAGAACCCAACAAAAATTTCCTATTTGAATCAAAGATAAAGGTTGCTTCTACTAGGTTTCAAGCTTCAATTTTTCTTGATTTTGGTGTTAGAAGATCTTAAGGAAGTCTTCAAAGCTTGGCTTGTGAGTTCTGGAAAATTGAAATTGGTCTGAGTGTAGAACCAATCTTGAGCTGACTGGATGGAGGAACCAGCCGACTCTGGCACTGGCACAAGAAAGAAGATCTCTGGCATGCCAATCCAGTCGACCGGCACCAAGTCCCAGCCGACTCGTCCAGAACTTGGTTGAGAATGTTCTGAGAACCTCAGAGATCCGAGCCGATTAGATTTCAGCCTAGCCGACTCGTCCAGAACTTAGTTAAAAATATTCTGAGAATCTCAAGGATCCGAGCCGACTGGATTTTAGACTAGCCGACTCATCCAGAGTGAACTATTTTCTCAATTGTGGAACCTAGCCGACTGGTTTTCAACTTAGCCGACCCGAACCTGATCTGAGCCGACTCGAAGAATGTCTAAGCCGATTGGAATGTCGAGGTCTCTTCTCCAACGGCTAGTTCCAGTTTTCTAATTTTGAATTCCAAAAGTGCTCCAACGGTAACCTGTCACTTTCCAATGGTCTATAACATTCAAAATCAAGGGAAGGCAGTTGAAGTCTCTATAAATAAGGTATGAGAACATCCTTAGAGAGACTAATGAGTTATTGAACATTTATTGAACATTGATTGAAGTAAGAAGAGAAAGCACTTGAGCTTTGAAGTTAGTCTTTAAGTTTTCACCAACTCTTATCAGAAGCTTGGAGCATCTTTTGAGGAAAGCAAGGAAGCCATTGAAGTGCATTGAAGAGCATTCAATTGAGCTTTACTCGAGCTGCATCGGCAACCACCAAACAACCTAGTTTGTCATTTCTGTTGCTTTCTTTATTCTACTTTTAGAATATTTGGGTTATTGGTAAGCCCGGTTGTAAAAACCAAATAGGTTTCTTTGGTGAGCCTACTGAAAACCAAAGTGTAGAGGTTCTAGGTGAGCCTGTAAAAACCTAGTGAGAGTTTCTTTGGTGAGCCCGGTTTAAAAATCAAAGTATAGAGGTTGGGATTGTGAGCCTGTAAAACAATCTGACTGTATTCCGGTTTGGGGGATATAGTGGAAATCCCGAGTGGTGAACTTGGATAGTGAACGTAGGAGTTGGGTTGCTCCGAACCACTATAAACTTGCCTTGTTTGTGTTGTACTTTACTTGCTTTTCAGCTTCCGCATCTAATTCTGATTAACACAACACTCCACCACTAAAAGGAATTACTTGTGCACATATTTGCAAGAAACTTTATAATTCCCAATTCACCCCCCTCTTGGGAAAAGCCACCTGGGCAACAAAATAAGAAGTGGATTTGGAAATAACTTGGTAGGTTAGGAAATAAGAAAAGAGCTCATGGATTAGTCTTAGACTAACGGGGTTAACCTTAAGGGTTCGATATTGGGTTACATAAAGGTCAGCCTTATGGAAGGATGAATAAGTAATTTCTGGAAAACGATCTTCAATTAGGACTAATGGGATGAACTCTTCCTGAGGGTGCTGGTTTAGGAAAATCAAGTCCTCACTGATTACTTTAGGTTCATGAAATTCAAAAATAGGCTCTATGGCTTGATTCTTTTCTAATGTTTTCTTAGGTAAGGTCCTGGCAGTAGGGTTAGACTCCTCATGGATATCTTTTTCCACTTGTACTTCCAATATGGCTTCAGTCTGGATATGGTTAGGGTTAGCTAACTCTAGGTTGGCTTTAGGATTATTTAACTCTGGGTCTACCTCCTTTATCTCCTCATCTACATACTCATCTACTAAGCTCACATCAGCTTCATAAACATATTCAATAGCATCTTGGTGAACCAATAGGATAGTAGAGGTGGGTCGACTAAGGGAAATTTGACTGATTCTGGGGTTCTGACTATGTGTACTGATCTTAATGGATTTTAGCCAACTAAGGAAAACCTGACTAGCACTAGATTGATACTTAGGGGTTTTGGGTTCCTTAGGTTCATAGGATATGGGCTCAGATCTATGGGTCAGGGATCTAGGTTCGTAAGAGCTAGGTTCAAAAGATCTGGGTGCATAGGAACTAGGTTCATATGATCTGGGTAGGTACTTTTTTCTAAGTTTAAGTTTCATGTCGCTCCAGGTAGTTATGGGTATGTCTCTTCTTCGTCTAATCATTCTTTCGACATCATCCCAATAAATTCTAGCCTTGCATACTAACTTAAGCTTAGCAAACTTAAATTTTTTTTCATCAGATACTAGTTCCCTCTCAAAATATAGATCCATATCTTTTTTTCAATCCATATAATTCTCAAGATCAAGATCACCACCAAATGTAGGTGCTTCTAGTCTAAAGTTCCTAATGGTTCTCTCATCCTAGTCTATAAAATCATAATTGGATCTCCTATGGTTACTCTCCCAGGTTGGGTCATGGTGTGGGGGTCTCCTAGGATTGGGAGGTGTGGAGAAAGGTGTCTCAAGTTTAGGTTCAGGGCGGGTCTTACAGGTGATAAATCATGGATTTACACGTTTACTTTAAGTATTTTAGTTAATTAATGGTGCTAACATTCTTTTAATAACCTAATTTCATAATTAATTTGGACTTTCTTGCAAAACTAATTATTTTAAAAATATCTTTGAAAAATGTGAAATTAGAGTACGTTCATGAAAAATAGATTTCAAGTCAAAGCATCACACACCCATTTAAATGATTAATAAAATATTTAATAATTATAATTAATGATCATGAAATCGGTAAAATTAATAAGTTTGAAACCCGTCAATAGGTAGAGCTTGATTTATGGAATCCAACGATGCAAACGGTACTTAAATCAGGTTTGAAATGAAGAAGTTATGATTTTTTTTAGGATTTTTGCACACATTTTGATGCTGCACAGCTTTTGGAGCAGCCGGTCCATCATGGACCGGCTGCTGGGTTTATAATTCACAGGATGGTTCACCGGCAGCCATTGCTGCCGGTCCATGGAACAGGGCGTGGACCACAGCCCTCCAGAGGTGCCGAAACTCACCGAGAAGCACGCCGGCGATGTCCCTAGCCGGAGGAGAAGCTCCGGTGGTGGTTTGACGGGCGGTGGTGGCGGTCTTTGGTGGCAAACGAGAGGATTGTGGATCGTTCTTCACGAGCTGATGCACGAATGGCTGGGCATTCTTCACGAGCTGAGCAGTCCACGAGCGTTGCCAAGCATTCGTCACGGCATCGCCACGTAGTCGACGGGCACGGGCGAGCAGTCCACGGGCGAGCAGTCCACAGCCGAGCTTCTCCACGGGCATGGGCAAGCAGTCCACGAGCGAGCAGTCCACGGGCACGAGCATTCTTCGCGAGCCGAGCTTCTCCACGGGCACGGGCGAGCAGTCCACGGGCACGAGCGTTGCGCGCAATCCACGAGCTCCACGGCACAGTCCACGAGCGGCGTGATCTACGGAGTAGCAACGGCGATCACGGTATTTTTTTAGTCCCACATCGCTAGTGTGCAACGAGCTCTCCTCTCCGATCAATTATAAAATGAACCCCATAGCACAAGACAGAGGGATCCTGGAGAAAGGGCAAGGTACAGGGTAGAGGGCATTGTTTGGGTTGCGGGTTGGCTTTTGGGAGTGAGGTTTCTCAAAGGAGAGCGTGTCCCTACACCATCTTCCTGCCTTCTCCCTCTCTGAGATCAAGATCCGAAGAAGAAGATGCAAAGGAAGCCCAGTTCGCTCCACAGAGTACGAAGGAAGGAGCTATCTTCCCGACGAGGCTGCGCTGATCTGTTCTTGTCTTTGTTATTTGTTTTGTTAATTTAGTTTTTACTGCATTGTACTTAGACCTTAAATTTCAATCAATGCAATATCTCTTTTTAATTCATGTCTTTCATCTTGTCTGTAAATAGATGCTAGGATCTAAATAATAGATCCTAGTGCCAAGTTTTCCTGCAATTTTAATTTTTATATTTTTCGACTTCAAATATTTTTTTAACAAGATCAAAAAATTTCAAATCCTAAACACCGCCTTCTCTGTGGATTCGACTTGACTCCTCTTGCTACGTATTTTTAAATATTTTAAGAAGTCGGATTTTAAACTGATAGCCACGGTGTCTTAACGACAACCCCGCAGTCCTACCAACAGGTTTTCTCTAGGTTCCCTAATCAGTCATCTATTCGGTCAAACTTATTATTCATTAGGGAAAATTGTTCAGTCATGGTCCTAAGGAAGGTCTCAAAATTGGGATCCATGATTAAATTGGGTTGGGTTTGGGCGAAACTAATAGGGTGTGCTTGACCTAGTTGTCATGCAATGCACACACACAAATAAGACTCGGACTAGGATTTCCTAGACCTAGATTTCAAGTAGAATGGGACAGCTCAAATTACAAACAATTCAGTAATTACCCTATCCACTGGCCATGTAAGAGATGGGGTTCTGGGAGGCTCCCCCTGCTCTCGCAGGGTCCTAATTAAAAACCACGAAACCTCTTAGGACATTTACCTTTGGACCTCTATCCTTAGACACCAGCTTCAAGACACAAATGCCGAATTGAGTGTAACTAGTTTTTCCAAAAAGGCTGAACCTGACCTATTGATGTCCCTAGCTCACTAGAGCAAATTAAGTCTAATTAATTTTAATTAAGGTTAGGTTCGGATGCAATAGGTAGTTGTTGTGAGCTCAGGATAGGTAATGAAATCCTGCCCCGATCTAAATGTTCAAGTGCCCTTAAGATTAGGTTACTTGATGATGCACACACAAGATGAAATGCTAGATGCAATCAAACTAAAATAATTAAAATAACAAAAAAATAAAATTAATTATTTTTTTTGTATTTTGTTCTTTTATTTTCAGCAAAGATATAGTTTGCATAAAAATACCTAACATGCAGGAAATCAAAATAAGATTTATGCAAAAAGAATCCTAAACTAGAATTGCTGAAATTCAGAACAGAATTGTTCTTAGGCAGTATTCTGGTAAGCAAAAAATCTACATATCGAAATAATTCATGAAAAAATTCTAAAAATTACTATCAATTATGATAGATCCAGCAAAATAAGATTCAAGTGATTCTAAGTTACTACATGTAGAAACAATTAAAATAACAGATCATGTATTGTGATGGACGTGATGTAGAAAATAAACTCTAAAGATGCCCTCTCTTTGTTTTCTTCTTCAAGGGTCAATTCACAGTGGCACCCCTACATGCCATAGAAAATCTCGTTTGAATGGGAGGTGAGGGTCTTGCAGCCCTACTTTTTTCTATGACCGGACAACCATGGTGAAGCACCTGATCTGAGTACTTAAAGAGAACTAAGTCAGCACAAGAGAGATTAAATCCTAGTTTAACCTACTCTGATACCAAAACTGATGTGGGACAAATAAATAAAAAAAATAACAATTAATATTTTTTATATTTTTAGATTTTAAAGAAAAACTCAAAGAGACAGTAAAGGAAACTAATCAAGTCAATTACCCGCACAAGTAAACCTATAAAGCAATTAAAAAAAAAAAACAGGACCTGGTGGTTGAGAAACCACCGAAATTAGGATTTGTTTTCAACGAATCAGAAAATAAAGAGAAGGGAATAAGTTCAGTTTTACCAACAAAGATTGCTCTCTCGATATTGATCTGGCAGGACTCTCAAGATCGTAGCGACAGGGTTTCAAGATCTAGCTTCCGGGCTCCGATCTTCCGCACGATGTTGGTTCCGAGGTAAGAACACCATATCTAGATTTTTGGTCACCTGCAAAACACTCAACAAAGGAATATTGGGTTAGAAAGCAGTAAGAAAGGGAAGGAAAGAAGGGAAGGGCTAGAGGTAGTGGATGGATCTTCTTGTCGGCTGGATAAGTAGGGCCTCGCACCGCACAATGTTCTGAAGAAAAAAGGAAAAAAGGCCTCACACCCCGCGATGCACACGGCAAAGGAAGAAAAATTCGACATAATTTCTTTGTATTTCAATAATAATTGCATAAATTGCAAGGGGGGTTGATGGGATATTTATAGACCCATAACCAGTGTTGTAAGGGACATAAAGACTAGACTTGTGCTCCCTTGGAATACAACTCCTAGAGTCCTACTTCTAGGCGTCTGGACTCTTGCTTGTTGGGCTGATCTGGACTTCTGTATGTGAGTGGACTCTTCAGTTTGGATTGAAGAAGACTCAAGAGTTTTGGTGAGACTCTTGAGTCCTAGGAACTTAAACAGCTTCCAACATGTTTTATCAAAACTCTTGAAGTAAGAAAACCTTCCAACCTTCTCCACTTGGATGAGCAAATATTTTGAAACTCCTTTGAAATTGCTTGGTTGACTTCTTTGCTTTTGGCATGAAATATTTGAGATGGAAGGCGCCAATTAAGAGGAGTCCTTCACACTTACTCATCTTAAAAAGGAGGCGTCGAATATTTCTCATGTTGGCACTAAATCCTTCTTACATGGGCTGGCCAAAAAAGTATGATATGGAGTGTTTTCTTGTCCCAAAATGAAGTGGCATGCCATGTCCAAACATGACATGTGCTGATGTCCCCTGGTGATGTGGCAGTGATGTCCAAAAAACTAGCAAAGATGGTGCCAAAAATAAATTGACTTGGCCTAGCACATGGCTTGTCTTGGACTAGCACATGGGTTGTCTTGGGCTAGCACATGGCTTGTCTTGGGCTAGCACATGGCTTGTCTTAGGCTAGCACATGGGTCTTCGATTGGATGCACATGGGTTGTCAATTGGGTCTCCCTTGTAATACAGGTTTCAATAACTAATTTTTACAGGACTCAAACCAAATAACTAAAGCCCAATTGATTAAAAGGCTTAACCTTATGTAATAAAAAGAATATATTGGTAACCAGGGTTTGGCCCAATAGGGTTTGATACAACTTATGACTTGGATTTTGAACAATGTGGTAAAAAGGGTTTAGCCCAAAAGGCTAAATAATAAAATCCTAATTACAGTTGGTAAAAATGGCTAACCCTAACTATTCCAAAATAACATAAATTAAAATAAAATATTTACTTGGTAAAAGGGGTTGGGTTCAAGATTTTATTCACAGGTGATCCACAGAGATGTTGGTTCAACCTATCGATATTTTCTGGCCCTAGTGTCCACACCACCAAGTCGGATGCACAATAGATGGCCATGTGCCCTAGGATTCATTTGTCCTTTGACATACAAGGCCTGCATCAAAATATAATTTCAGCAATAAATATCCAGCCAGACATACGCGTAACACCTAAACCCTAGCTCCTCACTGACTGGTCCCAAAAGCCCGATTGATCTTCTGGATCTGTAACAAAAATTTAGGAAAACAAGGGGGTGAGCTATATAGGCTTAGTAAGTTATCATCACCTTCAATATACATACACAAGTATGCCAATAACAAACAACAAACATAAACAAATCATATAACAAGATATCCAGTAATATAATAATATAACCACCAATATGATGCAAATATGTACACTTAATTTTAACCGACACCGACACGACTATGGATGGCCAACCATATACTTTACTCTCCTAGTCTCTCTGACTATGGCCACGATCAGCTTGTGGCTAGCTTCGAAAGAGAGTAGATCCTGTATACACATATCGTTCATCGGTCATGCACCAGTGATAACCCCACTGGAGGTCCAAAAGGAAAACTAGCTCTAAAATCACACAAGAAAACATGCATCCCTAGCATGTGCCAGCAACTACCATGCATGGCTAAAATAAGGCAACTAGCTCCTGTGTCACATACCGCTTAACGGTCATATGCTAGTGATAGCGCCACTTAAGGCCTAAAAGGAGACTAGATCCTCATGTGATCATAGTCGGACTAGAGAGCATCCACACCAACATAATGCATGCAATTCAATGCAATCCAATGCAGATTTAAATATACTACATATATTTAATATTTCATAAATACATAACATATTTGGCATATAATATCAGAGGTCAAGATAACTTATCAAAGAGTATCCACCAACTAAATACAGTTCAATACTAGACCTGGTCTTTCAAGGACAATGACGATCTTGACAACAATTTAAACATATAATTAATTTCCATTCAAAAACTAAAATGAAAACTAGATTATTATGAGGCACTCTCGTCAATCCAGTTCTAATTCTGATCCAGAATTTAACCCTTCCTCCCTTTATTTTCTCTCTCCTCTTTCTCTCTCCTCTTTCTTTCTCTTCTCTCTCTCCTCTTTCTCTCTCTTCTCTCTCTCCCCTTTCTCTCTCATCTTTTTCTTTTCTTTTCTTTTTTTTCCTTCTCTTTTTTCTCTTTTTCTTTACTTGCCTTTTCTTTTTTTTTCCTTTTTCCTTTTTCTTCCTTTCTTCTCTTCTTTTCTCTTCTTTTTTTTCCTTCTCTTCTCCCGAATCGATGCTTCTTTCCCCCCTTCTCTCTTCTTCCTCGCCCATGATGGCTAGGGATCTCATGGGTGAGCCACAGGTGGCAGCTCCAGCCACCAGAAATCACCCCGGCGATGAACTCTAAGGTAGGTTTTTTTCCCCTTTCCTTCTTCCTTCTCTTCTCCCGAACCGATCTCCTACTGCTCCCCTCAGCTCAATCGAGCTGGCCCATCTCCCATAACGGAGCCGACCCATGGTGGCGATCTCCACGATCATCCGTCAAGAAGAATGGACGGAGGGAAAGGAGAGATCGGTGACGATCGTGATGATCATCTGGCCATTTACCGGAAATCCCAAAAAAAGACAAAACCCCTCCCCCGCTTGCCAGTCGTCATAGCTCACACCCACACTCAAGAATAAAACGGAGGAATAGGAACTTACCGGCGAGGTCAGCATTGGATTTCGGCAACCACCAGAGGGAGACGGGTTCAGATTGGATCGAGGCATGCGAGGGATTTCTTTTTTCTCTTTATAGGAAAAAACCCCTATTCCTTACATCGTCGACCTTCCTCTCCGACTCCTCCACCGGCCGTTCCCAACTCCCCGACACCCGTCCACTACGATCTCCGGCCCTAAGAATCTTCTTCTCTTTTTTTTTCTCAGCATCGAACTGAAGTCGGCAACCCAGTTGCCGATTTCAACCCAAATTTTGTCAGGTTAGCTGGAAACTTAGGTTGGGCCTCACATTCTTCCCTCCTTAAAAAAAACTTCGATCTCAAAATTTTTTTAAAAAATATCTAAGACTTCCAAAACTCAAATATACATAATCCAATACTCATAAGTACTATTCTATCCAAATTCAGTAATTCCAATAACAACCTCCATTCTTCCATTACAATATACTTTTAATTAATCCTAATATCTTTAGTCTACCACACTTCCGCTATGCACTCTAATATAAATTTTCAAATCCTCTACTTTTATTAGATAAATTTCTGATAAGGATACTCTTTTATAATAGAATCCAGCCTTCAAATATCGAGATCAAAACTATTAAATTTTCTTGTCCTTACTAGGCCTCGAGCATATCACATCAAATTTAAACTTGATCCATCCTCTATATTTAAAGTCTTTATATAAGATTGTATCATCCATTCAATACATCAATAATTCTGGTCCCAATTCGAACTATTTATGTTTCCCTTAACAATTCAGTTGGATAATTTAAATCAACTTTTCTCTTGGAAAGTTGACATTAACTCTAACAAAATAAATGACTTGGAGTTCAACATATTTAATAAGCTCCATAAATATATGGAAGATCAAATAATCCAATCCAAAACTGCTAACATAAACTATCAAAAACTCTACCAAAATATGCATGCCATGTCCACATAATATCATTTAATTCGCTAATAGAAAATTGCAAATCTATATATTATTCCAAATACATTTTTCATTACATATTTTCAATAATCATTCCCATACAGATTCATTGAAAAATTCTTCTTAATATCATTAAACTCTTTCATAACCTGCATCATAAACATCTTATTGCAACAATTCCAAAATTTATAATTCAATAATTATAAATAAAATTTATATGCTATCATGATCTTCATCCATATCAAGTTTAGGATACCAACATCATTTAATTAATAATTGAATATACATGTTCAGTGTAACATAACACAGTATACTTCCAGGTCAATACTTCTGAAACTAGATCAAATCCATTTATCAAAGATAATGACACATCTTATCTAGCCCTTCAATATCCATAATATGCTTATATATCATAATCAAATAGTATCAACCATTTAGCCTTTTACACTCATCGAAGATCAATCTTTACAAAAATCTTTTTTTTTTTTTTGTGCTAATCATATGTAAAATCTTATGCACAATACCTAGGGATTAGAAATCCAACTTTAAATTCATTCTTACAACTTTTATCATATTCCAATTGGTTATAATATTAAGTTCAAATATCTCTTAAATCACAATCCATAACAATCACAATCTAAATTTTAATATTACTCGATCATATCCTAACTACTTTGTCGGTCTCAAGTGATAATAACCCAAACTTCGATATCATTTAGTTATACCTTAATAACAATCATATTAATTTCTAATCACTTATATCACAATATGCAATTATATTAGATTTTCAAAATAAATCAAATCCATGATATAACTTAAAATATACCTCCATATATCCATTGTCTAGTCTCGATGATATCATTCCAATAATTAAGCTAGAAGAGTTTTAATCCAACATTTTATTCATGCAAGCCTTCTACACTTAACAAAATCCTTGGAACTATAACATACACCTATTAAAGGGAATTAAATAAATTCTTATTATCGATAATTATTCTAGAATATTCAATCAAAACCCTAATTCTATCCCTCTCACTAACTAGGTCATCTTAATCTTAAATCTTTGCTCTGATACCACAAAATCTATCACGCCCCGATCCTAAACCCGAGCCGGATGCACAACAGACGGTCGTGTGCCCTCGGATTTATTTTTTCTTTGGACACATAAGGCTTGCATCAAAACATAATTTCAGCAATAATTATCCAACCAAGCATATGCATAACACCTAAATCTAGCTCCTCACTGACTGATCCCAAAGCCCGATTGATCTTTTGGATCTGTAACAAAAATATAAGAAAACAGGGGATGAGCTATACAAGCTCAGTAAGTTATCATCACCTCCAATATATATACACAAATATGTCAATAACAAACATCAAATATAAACACATCATATAACAAGATATCTAGTAATATAATAATATAACCAGCAACATGATACCAATATGTACACTTAATTTCAACCGACACCGACACGACTATGGATGGCCAACCATGTACTTTACTCTCCTAGTTCCTCTGACTATGGCCATGATCGGCTCGTGGCTAGCCCCGAAAGAGACTAGATCCTGTGTACACATACCGCTCATCGGTTATGCACTAGTGATAGCCCAACTGGAGGTCCAAAAGAAAAACTAGCTCTGAAATCACATGAGAAAACATGCATCCCTAGCATGTGCCAGCAACTGCCACGCATGGCTAAAATAAGGCAACTAGCTCCTGTGTCACATACCGCTCAACGGTCATGTGCCAGTGATAGCCCCACTGGAGGTCTAAAAGGAGACTAGATCCTCGTGTGATCAAAGTCGGACTAGAGAGCATCCTGATGGGGGATGAATTTAAAATGATGAATGGAGAGTTTTAGCAGGCTAACCAGCAAGCAAACTTGAGCAATTAATTATCAAATAAATGGTCTAAATTAATTCAAGAAAAGAATCTTCATAAGGAGACTAGTTGATCTAAATTACAATACCCGAAATGTAGATCTAGTTCAAAATAGAGATTAGGATCTGAAGTTTCCCATTGCAGCAAGCGCAGCATGGACAGAGACCACATTTCTTCTCATTCTTACTAACAACCTAGACTAGAAAGAAAATATTCATCATACATCTGCTTTAGGCCTCTATTCAAATATGGTACAAAGTGATTCCATCCATGAATAATAAACCTGCATAATGGCAGATCCTGGAAACTTTATTTAGCTATCTAGATACCCTAAACTGCTAATTTAAATCTTCAAAGTTAAGATTACGAAGCAAACAATTGGAGAACATAATTTTTGAAATAAAGATAAGGAGTCCATGTTTTTTTTTTCCTTTTCTTTAGGTAAGGGGGTCATCACCAACAAAAATTTTACTCAAACTAGTTATAGTAAAATCATGGAAAAATTATAGAGACACCCCCTCAACTTTACCTCAATTTTATTTGCACCTTTGTTCAAATTAGTAAGTTATTCCAATGTGACCCTTCCGTCTATCTAACTGCTAATGTCATTATATTTCCTTTCAAAAAGATGGAAATGCCCATTCTACCATGAAAACTAGCATGAGTATTGTCTTTTCCTATTTTTGACCTGCAACTGAGATTGCCAAATCAATGCTGGCAAGCCACTCTGCCTCCTCATATCTCTCATCTGTCACCTGCAAATACCTAGGCAACCAGGAGCTCTTTGCTGATAAATGATCCTAGCATCACCCCATGCTCCCCTATTCCTCCTTTGGGCACGGTAGCATAACACAAGATTTCTCTCTCTCTCTCTCTCTCTCTCTCTCTCTCTCTCTCTCTCTCTCTCTCTCTCTCTCTCTCTCTCTCTCTCTCCTTACTCCACTCTCCCTGCTCGATTCCTCTATCTATCTATCTATCTATCTATCTATCTCTACCTCTCTATTCCCTTTTCTCCTGCTCGATTCCTCTATCTATCTATCTATCTATCTATCTATCTATCTATCTCTACCTCTCTATTCCCTTTTCTCCTTTTTTGTTCTAATCATCAAATATTGTAAACTACACCCTTGGGTGAGATGGTACTCCTGGAGCATGTCCGCCACCTCTCGCTAGCGACGAAGGAAGAGGAGGGAATGAGCCTTGAGCTTAAGTGCCACCTCGAGGGGCAAGGAGAGGGCGAGCTCATCATCGAGGAGGGCTATGGCGATAGAGACATTAGATGGCTCCTGCATCATGATGAGAGATCGGGCATCTCAGACATACTTGTCAATGATCTAAGGAAGTTTAGTTCGCTCTTCAGTTCGCTCTACGATAGCCGAGCTATCTTGGTAAGCGTGCTTGGGGGGTTTCAGTTTCCGTGTTCTTGAAGCTACCTCAAAAATCCATGGTGGGAAGGGGGAGTTCGAGTGGGAAGGACGAGAAGGGGATGCCGAGTTCGGGTAAAGGGGAGCGTACTTGGACGAGGATTGTTCAGGGGTCGGTGAGAGGGTCCTTTTGGGCTTCTCCGAAGCTTCTGGTGGATGATCTTGAGCAGCTGCAGGCATACTTCACTAAGGTGCTGGAGCTGCCGGAGACGGAGCTCGAGGAGGCAAGGAAGGAATGGTTAGGTCTTGCGGTGGTGATTCGGAGCTTGGGATGGTGGGTGTCAGCAGAATTGGTGGCCAGGGAGATCTGGTAGAAGGCAAACTTATCATATGACCCGGAAGTCATTCCATTGGCCAAGGATCATCTTGTGGTCCGGCTAAAGATGGAAAAAGAGTGTGCCTTCGTCCATGCCAGAGGGCCTTGGTTTGTAGGAGGCTAGCTGCTTGCTATGGATGAATGGGAGCTCAACTTTGTGCCGGAGCAGAGGAAGATTGATAAAGTGGTGGTGTGGATGAGAATGCCTAGTCTTCCATTGGATACTGGAAGCTGGCATCGATGATGGCGGTGGCTGAGGAGGCCGAGAGACCTATCTCGGTTGATGGATTTACTAATCATTTAAAGAAGGCAGGGTTTGCTCGAGTGAAGGTGGAACTGGACTCCTCCCAACCAGTGAAGCCGGGGGTGTTGATTAGAGGTAAATCAAAGGTCTTTTGGCAACGTTTTGTTTATGAAAACTTGCCCGTGCTTTGTTTTACTTATGGAAAAATTGGGCATGATGAAGAAGATTGTACTGTTGCCTCGGTTGAGGTGAGGGGAAGAAAGGAAGGGGAGAGTAGTGAAGGAGGGTTGGAGGTGTCAACTGAGAGGGGTCGGTTATGTCTAACCTGGAGGCTGAGGGGAGGGGTCGACCGAAGTTTGGGCCCTGGCTGCTCACCTCTCACATTTGGCAGGCTCGACCAGCAAGGTCTCCAGTGAAGGAGAGGAAGGAGACGAAGGAGGTTGACGGGGGAAGGGCTACTGGCAAATCCTCCTCGGATCTTCCCTCTTCTTCCCCCTCAAGGGCTTCACCGACGGTCAGTACTTCCACACCTTGCTCATCGCTGGACTCGGACGACTGGCAGAAGTCGAGCAAGGTTGCTCGGCATCGTTCCCCGGAGGCGAGCTCAGGGGAAGCCTCAGGAGATGGTGCCCCTAGCTTTGGGCCTTTGGCTGAGCTGGGGGATCGGATGGAGGTGGGCCTTCTGGACTCTGGCCTAGTGGACCTCTTCATGATGGACCTGGGCTCGGGTGTCTTGAAAAGGGGCCGACCCTATCACCTTCCCCACTACCCAGCCCAAAAGCCTCTGCCCTGGTGATCCCCAAATTGAAGCTGGTGGAGCCTAGCCCCCCGTCTCTGGCTAGAATGAAGGTGCAGCTGGCAGTGTCGGCGTCCCCCCTGCGGTAAAGGTTAGTTCTTCTGATCCTTGTTTGGAAGGGCCTGTGGGGGGTAAGGGCAATCTCTCGATCTCTTTGCCTGTGGTGGCTGGGTCTTCTACTGCTGGGAGTGAGTGTGGAACAGGGGAGAGAGATGCTAAGAGAGTTGGGCATACTATTAAGGGGAAAAAGATGGTGATGGGGTGGGGAGAGGTTGTCAGGAAGGGGTCTGAGGCTTCTACTACTGCCCAAGGAGCCGTACAGGAGTCCTTGGTGGGCTATCGGTGGCCTCCTCTCGGGTGCTTGGGGCAGGTATTATGGGGGAGGGAAGGTGGGTGGTGTGCCTAAGGATAAAATGCTGGTAGGGGGTGCAGCAAAGGTGGGGGTGAAAGGAGGTGGGTTAGCTAAGAGTTCCTAGGGGTGTGCTCAGGGGTTGCCAGGGAGTTCTCAGGGGTGTGTACAGGAGTTGGCCGGGGGTTCTATTCCTCGAGACAGTAGCAAGAAGCTCCAGATGGTGGGTTTGTTAGCTTTGATTGTAGCTAATCGCCCTGATCGGGGTCCAGGTTAGGATGCGGGAGTCGTGGTCCCTGTTCGAATTGGGGTGGATTAGCAAGCTCTGGTCCATGACGATGTTGTGGGACTGTCGAAGGTGGCTTTATTTCAGGAGACAGGGGAGGCAAAGCAAGGGGGAGGGGGGCCTGTGGATGCTGTGTATGTTGGGTCTGTGGATGCTGTGCATGTTGGGTCTGTGAAGAGCTAGGGTGTGGCTTCTTCCAGGGGTTAAGGGTTTCTGTATGAAGATCCTATCATGGAATGCTAGAGAGGCAGGGAAACCTTCCTTTGCCTCCTCTTTTCATAGAATAAATCTTTTAAATCATCCTGATGTTTGTTTGATACTGGAGACCCGTCTAGCTGGATCTTCCTTGCAGAAGATTCGGCACTATCTTCCCAAGATTTGGGGTTTTTATACTATTAATGCTTGGGGGTTATCGAGGGGCATTGTAGTAGCCTAGGACAGGGCTGTCGCCATAATTGATGTGTTCCACAGGTGTGCACATAATGTGATTATGGTGAAAACTGAAAACAATGGTCCCTCTTGGATCCTTTCTGGAGTCTATGCCAGCACCTCTACAAGGAAAGCATATTTCTATGGAATGAGGTGTCTCAGTTGATCAATCAGGGCTTCCCGACTATTATGGTTAGGGACTTCAATTGCATTACTAAGGTGGAAGAGAAAAGAGGGGGTAAACCCTTTTCTCAAAATGTGGCAACCAGGGAATTCGCTCATTTTTTGGATTCCAATGGCTTTGTGGACCTAGGTTTTAATGGGCTCTAAGTGTACCTATTGCAATAACAGATCTAGAAGGGCTAGAGTTTGGTTAGACATAGTTGTGGCAATCATAGGTTGGCTCCACCTGCACCCGAAATTCATTATGCAGCATCTGGATAGGGTGGCTTCTGATCATTGTCTCATCCTCTTGACTACTCCTCTTTCTCCCATGCTTCTTTCAAGTTTGAAAAATCTAGTTTTTTTATCCAAGATCCTGGGAGGTGGTAAGGGAGGTCTAGAGAATTCCTATCAGGGATAATGCTCAGTACCGTATCAACCGTAGATTGGAACTTCTCAAACGTCGGTTGAGGAGGTGGAACAAAGAGGAGGTTGGTAATATTTTCACAAGATTGGTGAAAATGGAGAAAGTCATCCATAATTTCTAGGTGAAGGAGGATAGGGATGGTGGTCTGAATGATACAGATATCTCCTCTTTGCAAGCTAGTCTGGCTTCTTATAATTCTCTGCTGGCTCAGCAAGAAACTATGTAGAGGCAGAAATCCAGGGTTCAGTGGTTTGCTCAGAGGGATAGAAATTCTCACTTCTTCCACCAAGCTACCCTTGTTAGGAGGCACGGAAATCGGATAGCAGCTCTTAAGTCCGAGGATGGGCACTGGATTGAGGATGAGGAGAGTATCTTGTATGAGCTTGGGTCATTTTTTAGATCCAGATGGAGTTCTGAGGAGGGTGACCCTCCTTACTTCCAGGTTTCTACTCCTAAGAGGTTGGTGTCCTAGGACCAGAATGCTGGACTTTTGGCTCCTGTTTATAAGACTGACATTAGGGAGAAACTTTGGTCCATGGCAGAAGATAAAGCTTCTGGTCCTGATGGCTTTCCCCTTCTTCTTTCAGAGATATTGGAGGATTGTTAGATCTGATGTTACCTCTGCTATGCAACTCTTTTTCTCTACTGGTCTGATGCCAGATAGGTGGAAGCAGACACATGTCACTCTTATCCCTAAGCGTTCTCAGCCTTCTCATCCTTCCCACTTCAGACCTATGTGGTACTCTGTACAGAATTTGTGCTAAACTGTTGGCCAGGAGAATGAAGGCTATTTTTTCGGGCATCATCTCTCCGGAGCAGGGAGATTTTATTGGAGGTAGGGGCATTTCTGACAATGTTTTGCTGGCTCAGGAGTTTATGCATGACATGTAGAGGGCATCGTCTAGATCTTCTCTGATGGCTATCAAACTAGATATGGAGAGAGCCTATGATCGAGTGTGGTGGAGCTTCGTCGAGCGCTCACTATATGATTTTGGCTTCCATCCACTGTGGATTTCCAAGATTATGGCATGCATCATGCGCCCGTCTTTCTCTATTATTATTAATGGATCTCCCTCGAAGTATTTTCTCTCTTCGATGGGCCTATGGCAAGGTTGTCTGCTCTCCCCCTATCTATTTATTATTACTGCTGACTCTCTCTCTCGCGAGCTTTGTGGGACGCTGTTCGGGCATCAACAATCCATCCTTTCGTTGCTGCCCCATCAGTAGTCCCGATCTCGTACCTCCATTTTGCAGATGAATGCTTACTTCTAGGCAGGGCATTTGAGGCCACAGTGTGGGGATTCAGGACTTGGTTATAGTATATTGTCTTGCATCCGGTCAGAGGATCAACCAGGCAAAGTCAGAGATCCATTTTTCTCCTAAGACTATAGCCTATATTCGTAGTCTGATTCTTTCCATTCTGGGGATTGAGGAGAAGGATGGTCCCATCCGCTATTTGGGTGTACCTATTTCTAGTGGGCGGCTTAGTAGGGCAGACTCTCATGGTTTGGTGTAGGTAGTGCAGGATAGGGTCGAAGATTGGCAGGGTAGAACCCTATCGATTATGGGTAGACTTATCTTAATCAGATCTGTGCTGACATCCTTACCAATCTACCTTTTAGTAAATGCTGTCATTCCTAAGGTTATGATGGATAAAGTCGAGCAGATTCTTTAGGCTTTCCTTTGGTGGTCGAGGGCGGCTCCCAGGGGTATCAATCTGTTGGGGTGGCAGTCGGTGTGTCAGCCTGTTCGGGATGGAGGTCTTGGTATCCACTCCCTTGCTATTAGGAGAGAGGCATTGTTGGCTCGTCATACCACTAGACTGTTTTTAGAGCCTCACAGTCTGTGGGCTTCCTTTATGCGAGCAAGGTATGATGTCCACTCTCTGGAGGGAGGCAACGTTGCTCCATCCTCTCGAGGGTCTGCTATTTGGAAGGAGATCAGGAGAAGGACTCCGGAGTTCATTATCCACATCAGATGGATGGTTAAGGATGAGAGATCTATTACGATCCTGTCGGATGTGTGGATCTCTGATATTTCACTTCATAGATGGCCCACCTTCGTATCCCCTGACTTGCCACCTTCTAGTCTGGTTGAGGATTTTATTATCCCAGGGTTGCAGATCTGGGATTCTACTCTGTTATATTCTTACTTTAGGGATTCCTTGAGGGACAGGATTCTTTCTATTGCTCTACCGGTGTCGCCTTGCTAGGATACTAGAGTCTGGGGGTCTTCTTCCTCCTCCTCTCCCCCTTTGTCAGACTTGTATTCCATCTACTGTCCAGCGTAGCAAAGGAGTCTTCAGGCTGGGTGGATCTGGTCTCTTCCTGTGTACCCACGGGTATGCCATTTCATTTGGAAGGTGGCTTGGTGGCGGCTCCCTACCAGGTCCTTTCTAAGCACCTGTGGGGTGAACTTACCCACCTCTTGCTCGATTTGTGCTGCTCCTAAGGAATCCATGGATCATACTCTTTTCCTTTGCAAGAGAGCTTGGCGGGTCTAGTCCTTGAAGGGTTACAGATCCTTGTTATACACGGGACATGATGTGGTTGGCACATTCCTTCATACCCTGTGCCATCCTCCCGACACGGCTTCTTGGGGCTTTATTGCTTATTTGGCTTACCATCTCTGGATTATCCGAAATGCCATTGTCTTCAGGTCTGATATTTGTTCGACCAAATTTGTTGTTGAGAGAGCTAGGGCCCAGGATGCTGAGTATCAGGATATGATGGTACATTCATCTAAGATCTGGGGTTCCAGTCTTGCTCGTCGAGCATCTCGCCAAGTTCTTATTTCCTGAAAACCCCCTTCTCCGACTTATGCTACTATTAACTTTGACGGGAGTGTCAGAGGGTCTACTGCAGGGCTATATTTGTCATTCAGGCCTCTAGTGTTGGCTTTCTCGTCGCTGGTTGTACCCATCTCTTTGACCAGACCTTTTCCTTGGCAGAGCTTTATGGAGCATGGACGGGCATCAGGTATGCTAGGAGGACCCTTTACTTGGATCACCTTATTATTGAAGGTGACTCCCTCACTATCATCTCCTGGATCCAGAGTGCTCTCAGAGGAATGCCCTCCCTACCTTTTTTACAGGACATAGCTCTGTTACTTCGAGACTGTACGGGCCTTATAGTTCGTCATGTCTACCGGGAAGCTAACTCAGCTACGAACTGGGTGGCTTCTTTTGTGGCGTTTCATTCGGGAGAGTGTTTATGTTATTCTCTTCATGACATGCCTATATAGTTTAGAGATCTTCTGTTAACAGACAGTTTGGGTTGTACCTGTTCCAGGATTATTATCTAATATACATCCGGTTTATCAAAAAAAAATGATCTAAAGAAGTTTTAATAGTTGAATGGGAAATTTAAAAAAATAAATTTTGATTCATGGTTTTCTAAGAAAATAAAGAAAAAACTTGAAGATGGGAATTGGATGCAGAGGATTTACCAAGAACTACGAGTTTTTTAAAGAAATGTTGATCAAAATAGAGGAAGTTTGGATTTTTACTGAAAATATAAGCAATTAAAATGATAGAAAAAATAGAGTGAAGGCAAAATGTGATTGGTTTGATGGTGGCAATAAGAAAAAAAAGAATTTTTGATTTTTGGATTTCGTTTCCTCCCACTTACATTTTAGACAAATAGATGCAATGAATTTTTGATGGCTTTTTTGATGAAATTAAGAAATTACTCCACTTCTATGGCTTAGAAGAAGTTTGAACTTCTTGTTTGTGCTCTTTATATGTTCTTTGAAAAAATTGTAAAAATGTAAAAGCAATGAGTATTTAATTACCAATCTCCCTTTTGATGCTACTTAATAAAAAAATCCCTGTTGACCACAACAACTCCCGGTCCTTCTTTAATATGTTACATCATTTTTATCATAATTTTAATTTAAAAAATATTGAAACTATCCTTTGTCATCGTGCTACTCATCTTTTTCCATTCCTTTCTTTCTATCTTTTTTACACCTTTGCCTGAAATTCATAAATAGAGGTTTAAACTTTTCTTGATTGATTTCTTACAAATTCTCCATCAAAAACCATTTAAAGAAGAAAGAAAGTTTTTTCTATGTAGTTGATGTTATTTTGAAGATAAATACAAGAAAAATAGAGATTTCAAAGTAGGAAAAAGAGTATAATAGAGAATCTAAAGAAGGAACTGTTTACAAAGAAAGAGCCCAAAAAAATGAAAGAAATGGCCTTGGGTGGAAGAAAACCACCAAGTTCTTTCCTTCTCTCTCCCCTCTTTTCTCTCTCCCTCCCAAGAGCTCTCTCTGTGTTTCTCTTACTTTGAGATTGATTGAACCTTTGAGGATAGGAGAGGGTGAGTGGATGGAGAGTAGCAGATCAAAGGTTCATGAAGCCTGGAAGAGGAAGTCTAGCTCATGCAGTTGGTGGAGCATCACAAACCCTGAAATTGGATTCAGTTAGCTTAGAATTTTGGCCAGTCTGGCAAGTCATCCCACCTTCATTGGTGTAATAACTAGCTCAACCCTGTTGTCCACCACCGGCCATTCACTCTGGTTGAGGATGCCATCATCATTGTCCCCCATGCCAGGTACGGAATAGGTGGGCTATGCACCATCATCCACCACCTTTCTGACCACACCAACAATGCCATGAAGAACCACTAGAACTCTACTCTCCACTGCTATATCATATGTTGCCCAGTTGGCCAACCCAAGAGGGGAGATGAATTGGGTTTTAATTTTTTTTTTTAACAAGTATGTGCCTTGTTTGAAACTTTGAGTGGTGAGCGAAGTGTATCAAGTATTATGTGCAGAAGCAAGTAAGTAAAAACAAGATCAATCATAAACACCACAAATTTATAATGGTTCGGAGCAATCCAGCTCCTACGTCCACTATCCAAGGTGCACACTTGGGATTTCTACTATATTCTCTCCGAATACAGTTGAATTGTTTTACAACGGGCTCACAATTCAAAATCCAATATAATGTTAGTTTTTCTGGGCTCACTAACAACCCAAACTTGGTTTTCAATGCTCACCAAAAACCTGACAAATAATTCACAAGTTACAGCCCCTGCTGTACTTGGAATAACTAAAAAATAGAGTTATAAAAGGAAGTAACACTTAAAACAAATCCAAAGATTTAATGGTTGCAGTTGAAGCTCTTAATGAAGCCTTCTTCAATGCTCTTTAAGGCTTTCACAATCCTTCAATGATTGACTCAAGAAATTGGTTGAGAGTTGTTGGAGAACTTGAGTTCTTTTTACTTCAAAGTACTTAAGATATTCAATGCTCTTCTCTTTTTCTCAAAAACTTGTTTTCCTTGACTTAAATCCTTCATTTATAGCCTCTTAATGTGTTTCCAAGTAAATATGACTGTTGGAGTGCCTTGGGAGTCAAAAACTAGCCGTTGAAGAGCTTAGAAATCAAGAAATTTAATTTCTAGAACTAGCCATTACTGTTCAAAATTTGGAATTCGAGTCAGCTTGGATGGGTCGAGTCAGCTTGGATGCTCAGATAGGTAGAAACCGAACTCTGGAAGAGTCAACTCATTTCAGTCGAGTCGGCTCGGTTGACTGGTTCTCTCATAACTAAATTTTAGATACTTTGGAAGAGTTAGTTCGGATCTTCATTGAGTCAGCTCGGTTGACTGTGTATCAGAAATCTTTGTGCCGTGCCAAAATAATGTATCAGCTCTAAATGTTGAGTCAGCTCGAGTGAACTTTCTCCAAATGCTTTCAAACTTCTTCTAACATCATCCAAACAATTTCAAACTTCTTCTAAACCTAATCTAAGATATTTAAACTTAAAATTTATATAAAATTACCCCTTTTACAAAAATATATATTTAAATTTAGCTAGGGCTCTCAAATACATGAAACTTTTCTTATGAGCAAATTGATACACTACAATGAACTCAGAATTGTAGGGTGAATAGTTGTCTATTTGAAATATCCTACAAAAACTTCTTAAATATTTGAAAAGAGTCAGTATCGAATGCATGCTCCAATATTTTATTATCATCAAAATCATTCCAGGGATCAATACTATGCCTCTGAGGTGGTCACTGCCACCATCACCCCTACCTCCCCCACTATCGACCCCACTTTTGTTCCACTCCCCCTAGCCTCCAATTCTATTGACCCTGATAAATCCAACTTGAAGTTGGAAAGCAAGCAACCATGCATAAGGGATGAAATCATTAGAAGCAAGGTCATGGCAGTGGTTGTCACGGTGCTATCCATGCCACCTCCATCCCTATAGCCATCGATGGGGACGATCACGGTAGATCTGGTGATATCACTAATGCTAAGCCCACCTAGGAAGAGCAGCATCATCGAGGGTGATGGAGGAGGGGAGCAAAGGAAGGAGTTACATCAACATACTATAATCGGAGGGCATGGTGGTTTTATAAACAACATTGTAAATTTATGTCAAGTCTGAAATATAATTTTGTAATAGATTTTAATTGATATTAATGTATAATTGTTGATACATTCAAGTATTAATACATACAATTAAGCATGTTTATTTTACTATGTTAATACATACAATTAAGCATGTTTATCTAACCAATGTTATGTATTGTGTCATATTCAAATGTATAGCAAGTTAATACTATATTCAGTATGCATTAACTAGGGTGTTACTTTTGATGAGGAGGGTAAAAACAATAAACACTCTCTTTACACAATCACTCTCTAAACTGAAAGCTAATAGATAGGCAAGTAAATAAAAGACACAGTAAAATTATTTAGATAGAGATTTATATTTGTTTGGTTGCTCATAATTCATAACATGGTTGGTCTTGAGTAGGTCCACCAATCAAAACCTACAACCCCAGCCTATACTAGGCTGTACACTCTAATTACTAGTCTAGATTTGCCTTCCCCAAGTTTTGGACAAACCTCTAGAATGCTTACAGTAAAAATAGACTAATTAGTAAATGACAATGAATAAGCTCCATATTGAGCTGAATATGATAATAAGTATTGTATATAGTTAAATAGACTATATACATAGTTAAATAGACTGTGTGTATAGTTAATATGTATTGTACATAGTTAAATAGATTGTGTACATAGTTAAATAAAGTTTGTACACGTTAAATAAATTATGTATATGGTTAATAGGTACTGTACATAGTTAAATATATGTAGATAGAAAATTATTGATAAAGATTGTCAACAAACCTGTAGTCTAAGACTAAAAAATAGAACACTAATAAAAAATTGTAGACAATAATTATCGACAAATCTGTAGCCCGAGACTAAAAAATATAATATAGATTGAAAATTGTTAACAAAAGTTGTCGACAAACTTGCAGCCTAGGTTTAAAAAATGGTACATAGATGAAAAATTATCAATAAAATTATTGATAATTTTTCTCTAAAGATAGAAAAGTAGAAGATATATGAAAACTTAATCAAAAAAATATCGACAATCAAGTTGCTTGAAGATGTAAATGCTAGTAAACACTTGGTAAACTAGATTGAAGATATAGAATCATCAAATGAAGAGGGAAACTTAAAGAAAAAAAAGGAGAAACTCAAGTGTTAGCAACTTCCAAGAATTCAAGTGAGGGCATATGAATTTGAAGCATTCAAATCACTATTACTACTCTCAAAGCATTAACTTCTTAATCTAGTTGAGAAGTCATCTTTTGAAGCCTATAAGAATTTGTAGTAGTGTGCTTATTATCATATTCAGCCCAATACGGAGCTTATTTATTGTCATTTATTGACTAGTCAGTTTTTACTATAAGCATTCTAAAGGTTTGTCCAAAACATGGGGAAGGCAAATCTAAGAGTGTACAGCCCAGTGTGGGCTGGGGTTATAGGTTTTGATTGGTAAACCTGTTCAAAACCAACTGGGTTATGGATTGTGAGCAACCAAACCAATATAAATCTTTGTCCAAATAATTTTGCTTAATATTTTATTTGCTTGCCTATCTGTTGGCTTCTAGTTTAGAGAATGATTGTGTAAAGAAAGTGTTATTATTTTTACCCTCCTCATCAAAAGTAACATCAGGTCAACACACACTGAATATAGTATTACTTGCTACACATTTGAACATAATACAGTGCATAACATAGGTAAGATAAACATGCTTAATTGTATGCATTATTACTTAAATATATCAACAATTGTATATTAATATCAATCAAAATCTATTGCAAAATCATATTTCAGACTTGACATAAACTGACAATGTTGTTTATACAACCACCCTATCCTTCGATCATAGTATGTTGATGTAACTCCTCTGTCAACTCCCCTCCTCCATCGCCATCAATGATGCCACCCTCCCTAGGTAGGCTCAGCATAGCAAAATCACCAAATCTACCATGATCATCTCCATTGATGGCTATAGGGATGGCAGAGGCACAGGTAGCACCATGACAAACACTATCATGACCTTGGTCACACTAACTTCATCCCTCCTACATGGTTGCTTGCCTACCAACTCAGAGTTAGACTTATCAAGGTCGATGGAATTGGAGGCTAGGAGAGTGGAACAGAAGTGGGGTCAGTGACAGGGGAGGCAGGGGTGATGGTGGCAGTATCTGTCTTGGAGGCATGGCGATGACATTGGAGAGTGGAGTTCCAGTGGTTCTTCATGGCATTATTGGTGCAGCTGGGAAGGAGGCGGATGAGGCAACATGGTATAATTACATTTAAATATAACAATGTAATAGATAGAGGAGGAAAGGGCATCACTCACACAACAGAAAAATACCAATACTGGAGAAGATGGATGGTAGAAAACCATAGCATTAGACTACACCGGAGAGATGGATGGATGGTGAAGGATTCTCACAAGAGAATCCATGGTGGGGAAGAGAGTGAAGAAAGATTCTTACAAAAGAATGGATGGTGGGGAAGAGAGTGATGGACTCTCACAAAAAAATCCATGGTAGGGAAGAGAGTAAGAAAGGACTCTTATAACAAAATTAAGGATGTAGAAGAGACCGAGGAGATGAGATTTTACTGTAAAGCAACTTCTTGCAATAGGAATAGAGGTTTATGGTGGGAAATGGAGGTTTACAATAGAAAATAGAGGTTTAATCTCGAGAAAATAGAGGTTCTTTGGTGAGAAACAAAGGAGCTGGGGCTCTTCGATGGGAAAGAAAAGGAACAACAAAACTTTAAGAGATTTAGAAATGGTAAAATCATCAAATACAAGGGCTAAAAGTTAAGTTTTGGCTTGTCTAGACCAGAAGTTATAAGAAAGGTTAACAAGGTCTAAAAGTTAGCTAGCAGTCAATAACTAGACTGTTAGTTAAAATCACATAAAATCAATGAGGTAAAAATTTGAGGATAAATGCGATAAGTTTGTTAAGAAATGAAGGGGTGTCCTATTTTGTTGATAGAAATAGTTGCTAAAGCCAAACCAAAACAAAACAAAGGCTGCTCCAAACCAAAACAAAAACCCTCAAGAGCAAAACCCAATAGGAAACTCTAAAGTGGGGTTACCAAGCACCATTCCTGGAATTCAAAGTCATCGACCACCCAAAGAAAAAAAAATGGAGGAAAAAGATCAATGGCCCACACCCCATCCCAGAGCCTCCACTGCCAAGCCAAGTTTGAAAAAAATTGAGAGAAAGATGAAACCTTCCACCCACCTTCTTGTTGCTCAACTACCAATGCTTCTTTGCGGACAAAGAAGGTGAACCCGACATTGTCCCAACGCATCACCTTTCCTCCCCTCTAATCCAAAAACACAAGAACAAAGCTAAAATGAGGAGGGAAGAACCTCGATGATCGAGGAAAAAAACCCACATGTCTAAGCTTTCACCCCTCCCTCCCTCTCACTTAGAGGCATTAATAAGGGTGAAGCTCGAACTCCCTCAAAAATTATAAGCCCGAACTCCCTCAAAAATTATAGAAAAATAGAGAAAAACACTAGCTTTGACTGCTCTTTTCCTTCCCGAGAAACTCCACACTTGCCTCCCTCCCCTCCAAGCACTCACGCACCCCTTTCTTCCCTCAGCTCCTCCCCTCCACCATCGCCATCCAACTGGGCCTAGCCAATGGGCTCCCTCTCCTACCTCCCTTTAACATCTTTTTTTATTTTGATTTATGACTTTTAATCCAACAGAAAGCAAGGATAATTTTACCATTTCGTAAAACTAGGAGATCACATAAAGGTCATGTGACGGCATTCTATTAACAGAGATAGATGGAAGGGCCATATTAAAATATTATACTAAATTAAAGGGTTTAATTAAGATTTTTTAAACTAAAGGGGTGTAAATAAAATTGGCCTAAAATTAAGGGCAGTTCCTATAATTTCTCCCAAAATCAAAGTTCAAGTAATGATAATGAAATATTCAAAGCCTATTTGAACTCATTCTTATTTCTTATTTTTTTAAAAAAATATAAAAATTAAGTCTAAAATCATATTCGATATTGTATCATTTATTTATTAAAAGGCACTTTCTTTTTTCTATAAAAATTAAAGTAAAAACTTATTATTTAAATATTTTTAAAAATAAGAAATTTATTTTTTTTTATCACCATTGATTTCATCTCCTGGACTACCACTATATCCACCACTACCACTATCGCTACCACTATTTATATTTTGTGTATGAAAGTTTATACATGTATTGACGTATAGTTTATTTAGCTAAAATATTAAAGTATCTCGAAAGTATTTTCATCAAATTTGATTTTTTTAATTTTGAGAAGATTTTAAGCATGTGAGTATTTGGTATTGTCCAAACTAGGCAAGATCTTGTGAACCATTTTTGCACCCTAAAAAATATGTAAAACAACTAAATTAGTAAAAAGTATATTTCCTTATTAAAAGGAAAAGAAAAACCTTTATTATGCTAAAACAAATATATATTTGCATATAAGATAATTTTCAAATAACAAATTATAATTTAAAATTGTATGACTATGCTTATTAACTTGATCTATATTATTAAAATTGTATAAACATTTTTATCCACCATGAGAGTAACAAGCATTATATTATTGCGTAAAATAGAATTTGACATCCACCATTGTAAGAAATAGAAACTTCCATCTCTCAACTATTTTGAGTAAGGTTGTGTCTTATAAGATTGAAACATATAAACTTCATTATCATATGAATACATAGTCATGAATATCAACTTGTTTATGCCCTTTAAAGCTATTAAGTATTTCAAGGTGGAATGAGATGATGTTTTACTTTTAGATTCTCTCTACGAAAACCAATTATATTAGAAATATTATTCTAGCCATGTTTTATGAAGAGCCTACGTAGAACAATAGATGGCATTAAGAAGAATAGAGGGAACAATATTTCAACATGTCATTAGTTGAAGTCTACCACTCACCATCACTGCTTCAATCAATAGAGCTTGTAGTATCCAAGAGAAGGGGATGGTGAAAAAAAAACATAAAGGAAAAGAGAAATGGAGAAATGAGGGTTACAAATTCTCTCTCTTTCATCAAAAAAAAAAGAGAGTTACGAATTTCCTTTCAAGTGGATGGGTGGGGTGTCCTTGTATAAGAAAGTACCAAGTGTTCTAGAGATAACAAGCAAGTATTTTGGAGCTATGGTTTCATCTCACCCTTTGATGGAGAGAAAATTGAAGGGAAAGGAGGTTGATCGGGAGGACATGTTGAGGGCTTCCTCACTGGGCTCATCAATAAACCCAGATCTAAAGGAAAAAGGGGTAAGGGATGCACAATCAACCAATGGAAGACTGTCAGAAGCAACTAGATTTTGGTCCCAAGTAGTCTAAGGACCTTGTCGCTTCCAATGGGAGACATCGTAGGCTATTCACAACAAGGTGGCGAAGCCAAAGCAAAGGTTTATGTAAGTCATTTCCTTCTTAATGGAGGTGGTTGATCGGTTAATAGCTCGTTAGAAGAAAGCTTTGATCATTAAGTTTTTAAAGCATGGATTTTCCCTTGACTTTATTCAGAGAGAGATGTAGATGAGGCGGAATGTGTAGGGTGATCTTCATGTTTCTTCCATATCGGAGGGGTTGATTCTATTTGAATGCGCTATCGAGAAGGTCAAGACTTACATTCCATAGTGAGGCCCTTATACTTTGGCCGGGCAATCTTAGCCTTGGAGAGTAGGCATCCTAAGTTTTAGCCAAGTCAAGATCAGATTCGATAGGCAAAAGTTTGATTTTGACTTCTGGACATCTCCTTGGAGCTCTAAGAGAAAGAGAAGATACTAAGGATAGCTATGGTGGCTGGTACACCACTTTATTTAGATGAATGGATAGAGAAATCCTCTTGAATAGGATTTGCTAGAGTGTGTATCCTCCTTGACATCTCAAAGAAGATCTACCTCAAAGCAAGAGTTAAAGTGAATGATAGCTTTCTATGGCAACAATTCACCTATAAAAAATTACCAAAGCTTTGTTACTTTTGTGGGAAGATGGGCCAAACTATGAAATCATGTAACTACAAGGAGGATAGAGGGTTGAACACTAAACCAGTCTATAGTCACTGGATACATGCGGCCAAGGTGTCGGTGGAGCTTGTGCATTCACAGGAAGCTCAGAAAATTATACTCAAACTTTGGTTAGTGGTTCTACTTCAAATGTTTGGACTCAACCTAAGAAGATGGCTAAGAGATTTTTTCAAATATCTCTATCGATGACTACAGATACTAGCTAATTTGATGGCACCAGGCTCTAAATATACTCCACTGATGAGCATCAACTCTGAGGAGGGCCTTAATCCATAATAGATTGATATCATTGAAAACCAAGAAGATTCTACTAAAGTTACTATAGCAATGTCTAAAAAGAAAACGAAAAAAAGATCTTCTCCATTAAATCAAAATCACTATCCTATGTTTAATCACCACTGCAAGCTAAAATTCTGATGGTAGAAGATCAACCTACAAAGGTCTCATGAATCTTCTATTTCAAGCCCTTAAAAGCAAAAGAGTTATGTTGCAAAAATATGAAAATTAGTGGATGTTCAAGCACATGTATAGGAGAGAAGCAGTAAGAAAAGGCTAGTATGCAGATCCAGTTCATACAATCTATGCAATCAGAACCCCTCTACCTTATCTTAGGCAAAGAGGCTTAGTTCATGGATTTACTTTTCTTGCAACTAAAGCAAAAGTTATAGTTAGATAGATGTTAGGAGGGTTATAGTGGGGCTAATGTAGCTTCTATGGTACCCACAAATATTGGGTTACCACTAAAGTCCATTAGGGAGGGGTAGGGGGGACCTGATTTCTATTAATCCAATGAAAATTATAGCTTGGAATTGTAGGGGTGCAGCAAAACCTCGCTTTGCTAACTATAGGAAGTCTATGTCACACCAATATAAGCTTGATATTTGTTATTTGTTTAAGACTAGATTGTCTGAAAATGCTCTTCAATGAATCCAAAGGTTTATGGGGCCACAATGAGAGGTATACATGATTTTGGTGGTTGATTTATGAAGTGGCATCATAGTTACGAGGCAAAAATCTTTGGGCTCTATTTCTTTTACTCACATTGATAGACAAGTGGTTTTTAAAACCATCTCCTTACCTAATGAATCCACTTGGATTCTAAGAGCTGTTTATGCAAGCACATTTGGACTGGAGAGAAGAAGGTTGTGGGAATTAGCTACATCGGCTCTCTTTCTTGGCTACCTCTTGTACCTTATCAAAGATTTCAATTATATTCTTTCAACAAAAGATAAGAAGGTTGGAAAAGTATTTCAGGTTGATAGGGACATCAAGGAGTTCAAAGCCTTTCTCAAACATTCCAGTATGGTGTATTTGGCTTTTCAGGATCCTAGGTTCACTTGGTGTAATAACTACTTGGGGCTTGCTAGAATCTGGGAGTGAATAGTTAGGGCTTTTGCTTATGATTTATGCATGGATTTATTTTCAAAATCTACCATTACCTAGCGTACTAGATTTGCCTCAAATGATTCTCCATTATTGCTATCCATTTCAAACAAGTTGGAGAAGGGACCTATCCACTTCTAGTTTGAGATAATATGGCTCTCATGTAATGGTGTTTTGAAGGTACTGAGGAGGGCTTGGGTATATCAGGAAAATTACTCACCTATGGTTAAGATCACTATTCTTTTACATAGTACTTGTAAAGCTATTTTGCAATAGAAAAAAAAGCATAGAGAACATATTCAAAAAAGGACAACAATTAAATGAGAAAATTTATAAGCTTCAAGAACAAAAAAACTTAAGATAGGGGTCTCATAAATAATCAACATCAAAATTTGTTGAGGAACTATGACAGTAATTTGTAGCTACAAAAAATATTATGGAGATAAAAGTCTTGGATGCTTGGTTAAGGGAGGGGGATGCCAATATAAGATTTTTTCACCATTCAACTATTCTTCGTAGAAGGCGAAGCAAAATTCTTATGATCCAAAATAGTCAAGATGAAAGAGTGGAAGATATGGAGAGTGTACACAGTCAACTTTGTCATCACTTCCAAGCTAGATAGATTGCTGAAACTATTCTAGATATATGAAACTACCTTTATTGGCACGTTCTATTACCCATCATCAAAATGAAACTCCTAGCCTGGATGGCTTTCTAGGTTTCTTCTTTCAATATTTTTGGGCTATTATTAAGCAAGAAGTGATTGATGCAATTAATTACTTTCATTTGTATGCTATTCTACCTAATGCTTAGAAGAAAACTCATATCACATTGATTTCTAAAGTTCTTAGTCCACAAATAGCCAATGACAATAGACCCATTAGTCTTTGTAATTTTACATACAACATACTACCAAAAGTGTTAGCCAATTGCATGAAGTTAGGTTCTTTCCTAGCTTATATTGGTTAAACAAGGGGCACCATTTATTGATAGGAGACATATACATGACAACATATTAGCGACGCAAGAGGTTATGCATTCATTGTCAAAGGCGCATCCCTCTCGAAGCTTGATGATACTTAAAAATTGACATGGATAAGGCCTATGACAGGATCCGCTGGATTTTTCTTTTTCAAATCCTTAAGCAACTAGGCTTTCATGACAAATTTGTTAAGTAGGTAAGATCATGTATCGCGAGGCCTCAACTTGCATTGTTAATAAATAAAGTTCCTACTGATTGGTTTACTATCTCGAGAGGCCTTCAGTAAGGTTGCCATCTGTCTCCTTATTTATTCATCCTATGTTCAAAGGTATTCTTCAAAGTTTTGCATCATGCAATCCAAGATCATATACAGAGAGCTTATAAACCTGGAGGAGACCCTTCAATATCACATTTCTTGTATGCAGATGACTGTATTCTAATTGTTAGAGCTATAGCTCATGATGTGGTTTGTACAAGAGCTCTTATTGAAACCTACTACTCATTATGGAGGAAAGCGATGAATTTTGTTAAATCTGAAATAATATTCAGCCCTTCTACTGCCCCATCCAGTAAGCATCATATCCGATCCTTGATGCAAGTTGTTGAAACAGGAGGAACTTAGAATTACCTTGGATCTCCAATCTTAGGAAAGCTCGTTACCATAAGTAACTTTAATTGCTTGCTAGAGAAGGTCAATTTTAAAATAAAGCATTAGAAATAGAGATTACCATCATTTGCTGGTGGATCTATTTTGCTTCAGTCAATCCTTGCCTCCCTTCCATCTCATTGTTTTTCTTGTGTTTATGTGCCAACAGCTATTATTCAAAAATTTGAGAGAGAGTTCTAGGCGTTCCTTTGGGGCCACTCTACAAACACAAGGGGACTGCATTTAGTATCTTGGGAATTGGTATGCAAGACAAGGAATTTAGGTGGCCTCGGGTTGACTGCTATGATGGAGAAAAGGAATGCATTTTTTGTGCAAACTTGCTACTAGTTGATTCTTCAGCCTAACTCTTTATGGGCACAAATAGTTAAAGAGCCAAAGACCACTTTTCAAAATCTTGGAAGAATTATAAGAAGCCTCGTAATTGTTCTATGATATGGAGTAAAATATATGCATGGAGTCACGAGGCTTGTTATCAATTTCAGTGGGCGATTGGGACAGGGAGCTCTGTTAACATCATTGATGATCCGTGGACTTTCTCCATTCCCATAATAATGTAGCCAACTTTAATATGGAGAGCATTATAGAGGATATAGTAGTTGCTGATTTTATTTTTGTATTTGCTAACAGAGATTAGGATTTAGATAAACTAACCGATATTTTATGGGCAAAGATGATGTATCAAATTATAAACAAACAGAGTACTCAAAGAATTTGGCCGGATCAGCTAACTTGGAAGTATACAAAAGATATACATGTAACAATGAAGGATATGGGGTATTCATAAAGTCTCATCAAAATCCAAAAATAATTAACCAACAACTTTCGTTGGATTTGGGCTCTCAAAATACCGGATAGAATTAAAACATTCTGGTGGAAGTTGGCAAGGGATACTTGACCTTGTAAAGCAGTCCTAGTTAGCAGGGGTATTATCCTAGAGGCTAGAGTATTTTGTGATGTGTCAATCAGTGGTTGAGGACTCCTACCATGTGGTTCTGGGTTACCTGTTTGTAGTTGAATGCTAGTTGTAAGGTCAGTGTTTGAGGGTTTCTATCCAACCTCTATATCTAGTTTGATAGACCGTGCATCAAAAATCAAAGGTGATGAGGTTTGTGGTATGATGAGCCTATTATTATCTTAGTTGCTATGGATTGGATTTTCGGTAATGAGAGGATGTTCCAATAAGTGCAGCATATGCCCATATCGTCAGGAAAGCATCTCCTGCTCATCTTCTTCACTTGAACTAAAACATCAATCTCCTTCATATATTTTGATGATGTACTGTTGACGCTGATCTTTGCGGACCGAATGGAGTGCCTAGGTCATCGGTTCTCCTCCTTGGGTTCTTACAAAACAAATCCCTGACCAGATTTTCTCCGATGGGGGATATTCCGATGCCTGAGTTAGTAGAGTTCGGACCACAGAATGGAGAGCTCAAAGAAAGAAAATGAAATAAAATGAGTGGAGAGTCAGGTGTGCATAGTGCAATCTAGTCGTGGACTTGGCTCAGACTTGCATGGAATGGCTTAGCATTGCTTACCTTAGAGGTCCCCTCTTATCGCTTTTTATAGGTATTACTGTAACTAAAAGTAGTTAAGCCTTCTTGATTTTTGTTAGGGAAGTTAGTCAATCTAACTTCCCTTCAACTAATTATAGTTACTATCGGAGATTAGTTATCTTGGATTGATTGAAGCCATAGTTGTCAGACATATATTTGGTTGGTTATAACAACCAAGTCCATTCTTGACGGCTTTATTTTGAAGTAGATCGGCCGTTCTCTTCGGGAGTTAGGCAACAGTTATTTCATTGGCTGTAGATCAGCCATTCACTTCGAAACCATTCTCTTCGGAGTGCATGTCATGGATCGGTCATTTACTTCAGAGCTGTTTGCTTCGGAGTGCACATTATGGGTTGGCCATTCACTTCGGAGTCATTTGCTTCGGAGCATGTATTGTATTAGGGATCAGCTTTTTATAGAAGGTCGATCTCATGTTGTATGTCATTACTAGCTGAAGCGTAGCATCGATCCGTTCTCCCGTCAGAGGTCAGGAGTGTCATCGTGTCAATTCATCTGGTCGACCGATCTGGATAGGATCAATTGAATCTTTCAACCGGTAATTATCTCTTTGAGCCGGTTTATCACAACAGTTGCCCCCCACTCCCAATTTCAAAGCAATTTATTACTTTGAAAAATGGGAGTATTAATATCTAGTCATCTTTTGGTGGAAGAAAAGATAACTAATAATGGCAAATCTTCAATCCAGCTGATCACAATAATCGCTTTCTATTTCAAGCATCATGTCTTGGGTAAGTGTCGAATTTTATTGGTCCTTGGAGAAATGGAACAGGATAGAGAGTCGTGTCGGTCTTTCTCATTATGAGATTTTTGGTGGACTCTTTGTCTTCGGCTAGGATCGAGTGATGTGGCATCATCACATTCATCCAATATCTCGTAGAAACCTCATCTTGGCCATTGATTGTCTTCTCGCGAATCCCGACTGACAGGTTGGTTTTTCTCTAGTCGAATTGGCCAGTGTCCCTTAGAACTTCGTACCCACGATCGACGCTACTCATACATGGCACGATCAGAGGCATTTCTAGTCTTCTGAGGAGATAATCCGAACCATCGTTGTTGCCTATATAAAGGGCATTTGCCCTATGGAATGGACTTCTCCACCTCTGCCAAAATTTTCCTTCTCCTTCAATCGATCTAAACCTCCTCCTTCTCAAGTCTTCCTCTCTTTCCACAAGTAGAGACTTCTTTCTTTTTCTCCCCTTTTTATCATAGTTAGGTCTAAAGAGTTCCTGTTGCCAGTGAGACTCCGATCAGTAGGGAGGGGGGTGATTCCTCTGGTGCCTCAGGTCCTTCTAGGAAGAGTAACACTAAGTCCAAACCAAAATCCATTCCGAGCTCTTTGTCCTTTTCGAAAATAGCTTATCTTAAAGAGTATTACCATATTCCTAAGAGTCTTCCATTGATACTTCCTCAATCCGATGAAAGGGTGAATCGCCCTCCTTCTATCACTATCACGGTGTACGAAGATCACTTAAAGGCTGGTCTTCGATTTTCTTTGCATCCCTTTTTCTCTAAAATTTTTAATTTAACCATGTAGTCCCTGCGTAGCTTACTCCGAATAGCATACAGGCCATCTACGGATTCTTAGTTCTTTGTGATATCTTGAATATAGTGCCTAGGACTTCCTTATTTACATCCCTTTTCATATTGAAAAAATATTTTTATGACCAGGGGTGGTGGGTCATCGGCCCTTATCCTGGTCGGAGATTGATTAAGGGTATGCCCGGCGCCATCCATGGATGGAAACCTTGCTTCTTCATATTCTCTTATCATCCATGGGATTTAACATGGAGTGGAGGGAACCTCAATTGGATGCTCATGCAGGCAAGAGAGTTCTGAGGGCGACCAAACAGACTTCGATGCATTGTCTAGGTCCGAAGTTCCTTTAGTCAAGGAATTGCCAGAGGAGCATAACCTTCATCTTGCACACATCAGCGAGTTCCCATCTTTAGGTATAATTGTTAGTCAGTCTTCGTTCCACTCTGCCTTATGTGTATTTCCATTAGCTAATCTCTGTAGCTTCTTCTGTTTGCAGGTGAGAAGATGAAGCCAGACTTTGGAAAGCTTCATCAGGCCACCCAGAAGAGGCCCATGCCAGCCCCTCAAGAGGGGTCAGAGATTTGGAAGAAGGCTTGGGCCAAAAAGGCCTCGAGAGGTACCCCGACAAGGATGACTTCGGAGGACAATGACGTGCCTCTGTCAGAGCTTCACCCAAAGGGCTCGACTCCATCTCGGACTCCAGGGCATCCGGATCTTGCTCTCGTCGCTGATGTACCCCCAGTACGACCCTCCTCTCAGGATAAAGGTAAAGCTCCTCAAGCCGAAGAGGGGTTGGGAAGGGACACTCCCACTAAAAGGGAGTACGAAGTAGACTTCGCTGTCTTCTTAGATGAGTGGGGTTTGGAGAACCCTGTGCTGGCCAAGAAGCTATTGAAGGCTACGCTCCTCCTAAGAGACTGTGAGGTAATGAAGAACCATCATCTCAAGCAGGTCGGTGAATCAATTTTTCAAAATATGCTGAGAGTAAGTATCTTTCTTCTTATCCCTTCCTTAGTTCTCTTGTGATTAGGATCAATATGACTAACTTTTTCTTTTTGTTGCTTGGTGCAGATTCATGAGGTGACCCTGTTAGAGAAAGGCATAATGAGGTTCACCAGTCTCAGCAACAACCTTCAAAAAGAACTCCAGGCAGCGAAAGTCAAAAAGGAGGTGGTCGAAGAATTGAAAGCAGCCATGGAGGAGAAGCTAAACCAGAGCGTTGCCGACATTCAGGCTCCAAAGGCTGAGTTGAAGAGGACTCGAATGAAGATATTCGAATAAGAGGCAAAGCTCAGGAAAAAGAAGAAGAAGATCCATTCCTTGGAGCATTTGGCCAAGAAGAGTTAGAAGAAGGACGAAAAGGTAGCCAAAGAAATTGAAGCCCTGAAGGAGGAAGCCGCCAAGGCCATCGAAGACTACAAGAAGTCTTTGAAGTTCAAGGATGAGCTGACTGAGTCTGGGGTGGTCAGCTACCAATTAGATTTCAATGATGGAATTATGGAGGTTCTTGGACTTCACCCAAACTTAAACCTCTCAAGCATCCATTTGTATGAAGTCGTAGAAGAACTGGAGCCTCCAATTGAAGCCGAAGAAGTTTGGGATAACTAGAAGAGGTCCCGACCATAGTCGAAGAAGTACTGAGACAACCAGAAGAAGTCCTGGCTGTAGCTAATCCAGAAGCTCCAAGTCTGACCAAAGAGGTTCCTTCTACTGCCGACCTGGATGTCATCTCGATAATGGATGACTAACTCTTTGTAGCTTCTTCTTTTATTTTTGAAGCAAAGCTAAAATGCAAATGTACCTTATGATATGAATGAAAAGTACATTTTCCTTCCAAGTTATGTCACTGTGTAGCTTTTTTCAAAAAGTTTTTTTCTAAGTATTAAGTAGTCGGCCAACTAATAACTCCTATTCTAAGAAAGATTTTTCTAAGTATGAAATCAACAGACTTATAATAATTCTCATTCAGAGAGAAATTTCATCAAGTATGGAGTCATCGAATCCCTTTTAGTAAGGATATCAACTTGATAAATGATTGGTCATTGTGTATCAATCGGTCTTAGAGCATTGATTGGCTCTTATATTGTGATCGGCTTCCATGTGGTGATCGACCTTTAGGAGTAGCGTAGCTATATAGTGCTTCATTAGCCTTTGGGCCTATTTTGGCCTTTAGTAAATTGGTCTGCTAGGTTTTAGTGAGGGATTGCCCCCTTTTCTCTTTTTTTTAGGGAAAATATAGGCTTTTTTAAAGAAGAGAGAAAAAAAAGTATTTGCCAATAATGACAAACCTCGGTTTCTGTTGGCAGTTTTTAATCCACCATTAGTGGGGCATACCATCTTTTCCAGATGTTGCATTTTTATTGGCAGAGAAGTTATTATTCAGATCATAGGGTCATGACAATCAGAGTCACTAAAGCCACGTGCCTTCGAAATCAGATCAGTCATGGTTCATTTATTTCTTTTAATTGCCTTCTCACGAACTGAGGTCATCGCCTCAACTCCAGTCGATTCAAATGTACACACATGGCATGATCAGAGGAATGTTCAAAGGTTGAACAAGAAATTCACGCTGTCGGCGTCTCCTATATAAGAGGCCTTTGTCCTCGAGAGATAAATGTTTTATGCTACTGGCATCTTTGTCTCTCAAGTAGCCTTTTGCCCCAGTTCTCTCCTCATGTAAGTTCTTTCATCCCTTCTTAACTAACAAAGTTTGATTCTCCTTTTCCTTTATGGATGCTAAGATGAAGCCAGATGTTGGAAGTCTCCGACCGGCCATCAAGAAGTGGTAGCCACAGAACCTTTAAGGAGATCACAAAGAAGGGGTATAAAGAGGACCCACACTTCTCCAAAGGTTTCTGTCGAGGACAATATCCCCATATTTGTGGAGTCCACTTCGGATGAGGATAACGTTCCTTCATTAGAACGTTCTTCAAAGAAAGTGTTGGCAGATTTCTCATCAGAGCAACTACACACATCCATTGAGCAGCCGATGACACCGTCCACCCCTGAGCCATCTGGGGAGCCTAGCCAAAAGGATAAGGGTAAGGCTCCTATGATTGAAACAACATCTGAGCCACAAGCCGAACCAGAACCACCAATCAATGAAGAAAAAGGCTTCAGGGGCTTTAATGTATACGCTACTGACGCCAATCTTGATAATCAAAGACTGGCTATGACCCTACTAAAGGCTATTATTCTTCAAAAAGATTGGGAGACAACAAGAAAACATGGGCTGGAGGATATTTTTACCTCCATCTACCCCAAAACACTATAGGTGTGTGTTGAAATTGTCTTCAAGATTTTCTTTCATAGGTTTTTGTCATTGCTACTAACTTTGTCCTTGTTTTTGTTGGCAGTTTATCCATGAAATCTCTCTGATAGAGGAGAGCATCCGTGGATTTATCAACCTCAACAAAGGTCTTTAGGACCAGTTGGTGTCGGCCAAGATAGAGAAAAAAATGGCCAGGGAACTCCGTGCAGCCACGAAATAGAAACTGGACTAGGCCACTACTGTCAAGCTTTCATTGGAGAAAGACTTGAAGGTGGCTCAGGTGAACATGACCAAACTCATGGCCGATCTGAAGAAGAAAAGGAGAAAGCTGCGTTCAACTGAAGCAATAATAAAGAACAACCTCCAAAATTTTGAAGAGGTCGTGGCCCAAAGGGCCAAACTAGAGAAGAAGGTCACCAACCTTGAGCAAAGGGTGGAATTGGCCGAACAAAGGGTAGAGCTGGCCAAGCAAAATGCCCTTCACACCATCAACGAATATAAAAAATCCAAGGCCTTTGACGACGAGATGAACGAAGCAGGAGTGGAGAGTTATAACATTGGCTTTCAAGATTGCTTGAAAAAAGTCAAGAAAATATATCCAGACTTAGATATCTCCACCATTACTGTTGCTGGCATTGATACTGATGAGGAAGACGAAGCAAAAGGACCAGTGGAAGAAGATATGCTAGCTCTGATAACTGAAGAAGTATCGTCCCAGAAGCAATCATTCCTGCTCCAACTTCTGGATCGGTTGATGAAAAATAATCTCGATGTATGCAGTTTTCTTTCTTCTTTATCTGTCCATGCAGATCAACTTTCTTTCATAAGTATGTAAAGAGTTTTTTTAGATGAATGAAACTTTTCTTTTGTTTAATGAGCACCATTTAATGAATGTACTTTGAGATTTTTCTAAGTATAGATTGGTCAGTATAAGAGATGATGAATTAGAGCATTTCTATGAAAAACTTTAGGGTTCCTTACTGACTCTGATTGATCTTATCTTTGGCATAGACTGAAGAGTCTAATCTTGCTGATACGGTAGACAAGTTAGGTTCGTCTGCTTGTGCTTGTTAGCTATATGTAGGTATGGTGGGCTAATTAGGCCCATCTTTGTACTTTGTCGGATTTATCGTTATAGTAGACTGATTAAGCCCATCTCTTGTACTTTTCAATAATGATAAGGTAGGCTAGTCAGGCCCATCTTTGCACTCATCGGATTTACCATTAGGGTAGGCTGATTAGGCTACCCTTGTACATTTCATTGATAATAAGGTAGGCTGGTCTAGCCCGCCTTTGCACTCATCGGATTTATCGTTAGGGTAGGCTAATTAGGCCACCCTTGTACATTTCATTGATAATAAGATAGGCTAGTCAAGCCCATATTTGCACTCATCGAATTTACCATTAGGGTAGGCCGATTAGGCCGTCCTTATATATTTCATTGATAATAAGGTAGGCTGGTCAGGCCCGCCTTCGCACTCATCGGATTTACTGTTAGGGTAGGCCGATTAGGCCACCCTTTGCCTTTTATTGATGATAAGATAGGCTGGTTAGGCCCGTCTTTGATTGAATTCTTCGTTGAGGCCATCCAAAAAAGATTTTTTATTGATAGTACTTTCAAAGGTTTTCTACATTCCAAGATCAAGGTAGTAGGAAACTGTCCAGAGTTTCAAGCCGATAAGCTCCTAGGCGTACGACTTCTCTAATCTGGTAAGGTCCTTCCTAGTTAGGAAAGAGTTTCCCTTGTTTCATTGGCCTGGATACTTCGGACCTTCGTAATACCAGGTCATCGAGTCAGAAAGTTCGTTCCTTTATCCTGGAGTTGTAGTATCTAGCGATCTTTTGCTGATATGTAGCCATCTTCATCTGAGCTTGAAGTCTGGTACTTTGAAGTAGATCTAGATCTGCTCTACGATGCTCCAAATTTTCAGATTCTTTGAAGTGGTCAATCCTTAGGGATTATAAAGTGACTTCCACCGGGAGAACCATTTTGGTGCCATAGGTCAAGTTGAACGGAGATTCTCCGGTAACCGTTCTAAGGGTTGTCCGATATGTCCAAAAAACTGAGTTCAGTTCTTCAGCCCAGAGCCCCTTGGCATCGTTTAGCCTGGTCTGTAGACCATGGAGAATCATCATGTTGGTTACTTCGACTTCTCCATTAAATTGAGGATGATCGATAGAAGAAGTCAGCCTGTAGAGAATGTAATACTGGGCGTAGAAGTCTTTGAACTTAGGGTTATCAAATTACCTTTCGTTGTCGGTGATAATGGCATGAGGGATTCCGAATCAAAAGATAATGGCATTCCTGACAAAGTTTTCAACCTTTCCTTCAGTAATGTGAGCCAAGGGTTCGGCTTCAACCCATTTAATGAAGTAGTCGATGGCTACGATGAGGAACTTCCATTATCCAGAGGCCAGAGGGAACGGACCGAGGATATCCATTCTCTATTGAGCAAAAGACCATGGGGCAATTAGTTGAGTCAGCTAGCTTACAGGGCATCTTGGATGTTAGAATATCTTTGACACCTGTCACATCTTCGGACATAGTCAGCTGCATCCTTCTGGATGGTTAGACAATAATAACCTTGGTGAAATACCTTGTAGGCTAGCGATCTGTCCCCAGATGGTCTCCACATATACCCTCATGCACTTCTCTCAGGGCATAGTCGGCATCCGATGGCCTTAAGCATTTTAATAAGGGTTACGTGAAAGACCTTTTGTATAAAGTTTCATCCAAGATAACATATTAGAAAGCCATCCAATGGATTTGTTTTGCATCGGCCTTGTCTTCAAGTAACACACCCTCGTTCAGAAATTTAAGAATAGGTTCTATCCAACAGGGCTCGTGCTCGATTTGGTGTACCTTCGAAGTCTTTTTTGATATGCTTGGATCTTCCAAGTATTCTATGTAGGTCCAACTGAGGGAATCCGAAGCAGTGGTTGCAAGTCAAGAAAGGACATCGGCTCGAGAGTTTTCAATTCGTAGCACATAAACTATTTCAAAGAATTCCAGTTAAGATAGAAGATCTCGTACCTTTTCCAAGTACCTAACCATAGTAGGGTCTCAAGCTTCAAATTCGCCTTTCACTTGGTTCACCACTAATTGGGAATATGGGAAGACTTTGATATTCTGAATCTCTAATTCTTTGGTGATTCAGAGTCTTGCTAAGAGGGCTTCATATTTTGCTTGGTTGTTTGAAGCTTGAAAGGAAAAGTGAAGGGTGTACTCCATGGTCTGCCCATCGGGGCCAGCCAGTATGAGTCTGGCTCCACATCTAGTAGAGTTGGAGGCTCCATCCACATGAAGCATCCACGTGGATTCTAAGTCTTTTTTGGTAACTTTTTCATCTTCAATCCTCTGTTGACTATTTTCTTGGCCCCACGTACATTCGGCTAGGAAGTCGGCTAGTACCTATACCTTCATTGCCGATCTGGGTTAGAATGCGATGTCAAATTTGCCTAGCTTGATGGCCCATTTGGCTATCCTTCCCAAAGTATCAGGACATCGAAGGATGGCTTTAAAGGATTGATCCGTCAACACTACAATGGTGTAAGATTGAAAGTAGGGTCGCAAGCGCTTTGCTACAATTATCAGTGAATATATGAGTTTCTGTGCTCTTGGATACATCACTTCAACTTCGTGCAACATCTTGCTAGTATAGTAGATCGGCTTCTATAGGTTGTCGGCTCCTTGTCTGACAAGTACTGAGCTGACTGCTTCATCCGAAGCAGAAAGGTACAAGTATAGAGTTTCACCTTCTTGAGGTTTGGAAAGCAGAGGAGGACTTTCCAAATAATTCTTTAATTCTTCGAAGGTAAGTCGGCATTCTTCCGACCACTCGAAACTTTTGGTTTGGCAGAGGGCTTTGAAGAAGGGCAGGCATCTTTCCATGGACCGGGAAATGAATCGGATTAAAGAAGTGATTCTATTAGTCAATTGCTGCACTTCTTTCTTACTAGAGGGATGTTTCATGCTTCAGATAGATAGGATTTTTTCCGGATTAGCCTCTATTCCTTGTTTGGTAATGAGGAATCCTAAGAATTTTCTTGATATCACTCCAAAGGTGCACTTAGCCGGATTTAGCTTCATCCGATGACATCGCAGGGTGTCAAACGATTCTTCTAGATCTTTGATGTGATCAGCATTTTGGAGACTCTTTATAATCATATCGTCGACATATGCTTCCATGTTTCTTCCAAGTGGCTTTTCGAATACCTTGTTGATCAACCTTTGAAAGGTTGCCCTGGCATTTTTCAGTCCAAATGGCATTACTTTATAATAATAGAGTCCCTTCTCCATTATGAATGTTATCTTCTCCTCGTCATCAGGATCCATCCATATCTGGTTGTATATGGAGAAAGCATCCATGAAACTCAATTACTGGTGAGAATAGTGGCATCGACCAATTGGTCTATCTTTGGTAGAAGAAAACTATCTTTTGGGTTAGCCTTATTAAGATCAGTATAGTAAATACAAATTTTTCATTTGCCATTAGCTTTCTTTACCATTATGACATTAGCTAGCCAGTCGGGATAGCATATTTCCTTTATGAATCTAGCATTAAGAAGTTTATTTACCCCTTCATAGATCACCTTCTATCTCTCTGGCACGAAGTTTCTTTTCTTTTGACGAACAGGCTTGTGATCAGGGGTGACTTCCAATTGATGGGTGATGACTTTGACTGGGATTCCAGGCATATCCAAAGTCGATCAGGCGAAGACATCAGCATTACTCCATAGAAAGTGGGTCATCCTTGCCTCCACTTCTTTGTCGAGTAGACTTTCGATCTATATAATTTTTTTCACAAGGTTCTCCACATTCCTCCAGCCGATCTCTTGGGTTCAATTGTTCCAATGTCATGGGGTCGGTTACCTATTTGTCTTATATTATCAGATATTGTCTGGCGACTCTTTGGTCTCCTTTCACTTCTCCGATGCCATTCCTGGTGGGGAACCATACTAGGAGATGGTAGGTCGAAACTATGGCACGGAACTTGTTCAGAGCAGGTCGTCCCAAGATAACATTGTATGCTGATAGTGTTTATACGACCACAAAATTAATGGAAAGTATTTTTTGAAATGGTTCTGTGCCGAGGGTCACTGGTAGCACTACTTCCCCTTCCACTCTGACTTTGTTGCCTCTAAACCCAGTCAAAGGTATAGGAGATCTTTGTGGTTTATTTTTGGACAAATTCATTTTGAGGAAGGCATCGTAGAGTAAGACTTTCGTGGAGCTTCTATTATCTATCAGAATCCTTCTTAAATCATAATTGGCTATCACAGCCAAGATTATAATAGGGTCATCATAAGAAATTTGGATTCCTTGTATGTCATCATCGAAGAAGCATATGGTGTTATTGCTTTTGTATCTTTTGGGAGCATCTTCTTCGGCTCTGCTTCTCCGGTTGGTCCGTCAATGAAGCATGCCTACTCTTCCATCGGTTGGTCTTTGGTTGGATAGTTCGACTTCTTCTATGACCCTCTTAGGGGCAGTAGCTTTAGTTTAGGGTTCCTGAGTGCTGACATACTTTTTCATGTATCCCCTTTTGATCAGATTTTCTTTTGCATCCTTGAGTTGGATGCATTCTTCAGTGTTATGGCCATGGTCCTGATGGAATCAGTAGTATTTGTTTTTGTTTCTTAATACAGGGGTGCATCATGGGATGCAGCCTTTGTAGGTAGCTCTCCTTCTCTATCTCCATTAAGATCTTCTCCCTTGGAAGAGAGAGAGGGGAGTGTATGAGTTGAATCTGTGGTCTAATTGCTTGGGTTTGGGACTGCGTCATTGAGCCGGTGCGTTGTTGCTAGACGGTACGGGTGGAATCGACCCTTTGTTGCTCTTTTTCTTGGAGGCCGACCTCCCTTTAGTTAAACGTTGGCTCGTTGCTTGCTCTTCGATCATTGCATATTTTTGAGCTCTTGTCAGTAGCTCAGCGTAGCTTGTAGGAAACTTCTTATTTAGGAAAAAGGTAAACCTAGACGATCAGAGACCTTTCTTCATAGCAGACATAGCCACATATTTATTAAGATCAGGGATCTTAAGGGTGACGGAGTTGAATCTAGCAACATAATCTTTGAGACTCTCCTCTTCATTCTGTTGTAAGAGAAAGAGGATGTCCGAATTGCGAGAGATCTTTTGACAAGTCCTGAAATACCACACAAATAATTTCTCCAATTCACTAAAAGAATTAATGGTACCTGGATGAACGCTCGAATACCATATTCGAGCTGCTTTTTTCAAAGTGGCTAGGAAGGCAAGGTAGTGCAGGGCATCGAAAGCTCCCTGTATCATTATGTGTGCCTTGAAGCTCTCCAAGTGGTCGAGAGGATCGATGGTTCCGTCATATGATTCCAACTGGGGAATCTTGAAGTGGCTTGGAATAACTTCATTATTCTGGGAGAGAAAGGAGGCTGTGAGTCATAGGCTATGATCTCGTCACTTCTTCGCTGGTCACTAAGTCTCACGATCTGCAATTCTAGCATTTTGAGTTTTTCTTCATAATCAGTGCATATGCCATTTCGCCTGGTGCTTCTTGGCGTAGAACCTCCAAAAGAAGCTGAGGAAGACCTTCTAGTTCTCTTTTTGTGATATCAAGAACTTCGAGGCTCGCAAGATTGCTGCTCCCGAGAGGAACATCGAGTGAATTCTTGATGTTGACCCTTTGTTGCCCAGAAATGGAGCCCAAGAGGGGGGGTGAATTGGGTCTTTTAAAAAATAAAACAGTAATGTGAAGGTCTAGTGGTGTTTGTGAGTAATAAATTCAATGCACAAGATTGAATGCAACGGAAAATAGTAAATAAATAGCAATAACCAAAGAGCAAGAGAGAAAGAGAACAATCACACACAAATACAAGGTTTATAGTGGTTTGGTGCAAACCTAGCACCTACATCCACTCCCCAAGCCATCCTTGGGAATTCCATTATAATCTAAACAAGATTACAGCTGACTTATTTTTCACAAGGCTTATAAGTCAAAATCTAAGTTGGTTTTGTCACCTAGGCTCACCAACAAACCTCAACACTTGTTTTGTCTTCGGGCTCACAAGTTAACCCTAGTTGGTTTTATCCCTTTGGCTCACCAACAAACCACAACAACCTTCTTTCAAGACACCCTTGAAAGCAAGGTCAAATCACAAAATAAAAATAGATATACAACTTTTAAAACTAAGACAAACTCTCTTCAAGAGTAGAATGGAATCTTTGAAGCTCAAGTTGATGCTTTGTCTTGTCTCCTTCTTGAAATATTCTTCAAAACACCTCTTTTGGAATGATGCTAGGATGAGCTTGAAGGCTTTTTCAGGGAATCAAACTATAAAAGGCTTTTGATGTGAGGTTCTTGAAAGAATATAGGCTTTTTGGCTTTGAATGAACTTCAATACACTTCAATGCCTTTAGAATGAGGTTGGTGGAGATTAAATACACCAAGAAACTTTCAAAAAATGGTTTGTGACCGTTGGAGCCTCGGATCTAGCCATTTGGAGCTTGAAAAGCAAGTTCTGCAAGTCAGAAAAATAAATCTGTTAGGGCTGTCAGGCTTCAAGTATCGACACTTGGCTATCAAGTGTCGACACTTGGCTGTCAGGTGTCGACACTTGATTTCTAGGTGTCGACATTTGAACTTTCAAGTGTTGATGCACGGGTGTTGACACTTGACACAAAAACCCTTAGATGGCAAAGTTCTGGATTTTCAAAAATCTCAGGCCTTGAGTCGACACTTGGAAACCTAAGTGTCGACACTATGTGTCGACACTTGAGTTCTGGGTGTCGACACTTGGCGTGCCAAGGATTTTTCTTCGTGCCAAATGCTGAAGTGTCGACACTTGACTTCCCAGGTGTCGACACTTGAGACTGACAAGCTCAGATTCAAGTGCAAATTAGCCCAAAAACACAAATATAAATTTTGAAACTTAAATGGATCGTAAACAAATAATAATTAAACATGTAAATGCCCTTTTTTCATGAAGAGGATGTCCAGATTTACGAAAAATGCTTCGTGCCACGGCATGCCATGATACATAAGTTTTTGAGATTTTGAGGTGCTTTCTTCCTGAAAACTCATAACTTGAAATACACATTAGTATATAATATGCACTCAATGTTTTGTTATTCATCAAAATCACTGGGTGGAGCCAACAATCTCTCCCTTTTTGATGATGACAAAACCTTGAGTAAAATAGCGTTAAGTTTCAAATTTCAACTGTTATAATTCATGAATATGAATGTAAGTCCATATGAGCCATAATTTTCATAGTTAGGAAGAATCAATCTCCCCCTCAATTAGATATTTCTAATCAGAATAAATAATATGTTATTTCAGGGTATCAAAGCATATCATATTTGAAAATTTACACAAACAAAGTGGAACCACAATAATTTATGCATACAATCTATACTATTACTTCCCCTTTTTGTCAATCATTAGAAAGGAGAATAACCTCCCCCTCACAATGAGCATGGAGATAAAAAGATGGTAAGTATCAAATATGACAGGTATCAGAGCCAAAAAGATCCAAAGAGAGTATCAGAGCTGAAGAAAGTAAATTTAACCAATCAATCACAAATAATAAGCACCAAACTGAAATATATAACTGATAAGAGGAGTTTTCAGTACAAAATTTGCTGAGTCATCAACAAAATTGAAACATACAAAGTGTATCAGAGTCATACAATAATCAGAAACATACAAAATAACATGAAACATAAAAGATATACAACAGAAGAGACAAAAGACATAAAAGACATCTATGAGGCTAATCCTCATTAGATGGAATCTCAAGACTAAAAGGAGCACTGATCCTAGATCTAGAGGCTAAGGCCCTAGGAGGTCCCTGGGCTAAAGCCCGACGACTCCTAGTGCAGCCAGAAGGACCTAAAACGGGTACAACCCTAGATGATCTGGTGGAAGGGGGGAGAGAAGATCAGCTGGTGTAACAAAGTCTGGTGTGGAATCAACTAAGTCAGTAGATGAAGGAGCAGCTGGGGTAGCGGGAGGATCGCGACTAACCACCTCAAAACCATTAGCACAGTCATCACTGCTACTGCCACTGTCAATAATCTCTGCAGCTCTGTCCTCACTCATATCTGCCTGATCATCACCATCAACTGTATCAGCATGGTCACTCTGGTGATCATCACCATCATCATCATCATCATCAGAAGATACAACTGCAGGGGCTGCTGGAGGTATAAGGGATCTCAATAAATCCTTAATACGAGTGAAACCCTCCTCCATAGTCCTATGGATCTCAGCATGCTCTGAGGTAGTATGTGCTCGAAGAGTCTCAATCTCGCTACGCAGCTGAGTCAACTCACTCCTGATCTCCATAAACTGCTCTATAGCATGCTCCTCAAAAGATAAACCAGTAGAAGGTGATGGAGGAGCCGAAGTACTGGTGTCGAAGGCTCTGCCTATGTCGATGGAATATCAATGGGAGGAAAACTAGCTGGCCCAGATGGCCCTACCTCTGCCTCTCGAAGCTCATCCTCATCTAGCTCCTGGCCAGACTCTCTGCGCACCCACCGACCTGCGACAAGTCTATACCCCATACGGTGCAATGACCTCTTATCATAGATATCTGTATGCAGTATCTCCTTGGGGATCTCCCCCTCCAACAATACTCCACAAGCTCTAAATATCCTGGTCAGAGCCATACCGTAGGGTAAACAATAATGACGCTAAGTCGCAGCATCGTGCATCTGTACTAACATCAATGATGGAAGGTCGATCTGCCTCCTCTCTGTCAAACTGATCATCACCATCAGCTCTCTTTCAGTAATGAAGTCGAATCTCCCAGTCTTTGGCAGAAGAATACGAGCCGTGATATGGTGTAACAGACGCATCTCCAAGGATAGCTGGTTCGCGGTGACTATAGACACACCACGAATATCCTCTCGCTCGAGGATATACCTGAATGCTGCCTCCTGTCGTCTACTGTAAAAAAACTGATTCCCTTAAGGGGGATCTCCCAGACTCTACTCAGTAGCTCTGCAGAAAGAGAAATATGAACTTCTCTCACGGTGGTAGTCCATAGAAGTCGTCGACAGTCCATAGCACCGTAGAACTCCCTCACTAGATGAGGGTAGTGCCTCTCCTGCATAGTGCAGAAGGGTACTAGACCTGCATCAGTGAGCACCTGTCGTATAAGGAAGTGGTGCCGATCGAAACAATCCAAGTCGACTCTCCTCCCAGAGGCCACTATCTTCCCTGCCATCCTCTCTACAGGGGGGAACTCGGTGTAGCAGAACTGCTAATTTGCCCTGAATCAAATCTAGCCTTCGATCTCCTCTCTACATCCTGACTAGGTCTCTCCCTAACTGCAAGTCTCTTCCGGGGACCCATTACAGCAAGCTGACCAAGAGAGTTTAAGGAAGGTAAGCTAGGGGGTAGATTCAATCAGACTAGGAACAATGGGACTGGTTAAGTTTGAGGAGAAAATCATTTTACAAAATAGTTTTGAAATAAATTTTGGGTTATAAAATACCAAAATAATTTAGAAAAGCCACAAACAATTTGAAAGTGGGGATTTTATAAGCTAGAAAATGTTTTTGGTTGGAAATTTTATAAAAGTACATTTTGTAATGTCAAAATACCAAAATACCTGGGTTTTGGGCTTAGAACATTTAGGGTTTTACCAAAATGGTAAAAAAAAAATTGTGGCAAAAACATCATGATAAACTATGATAAATCACTAGAAATATGTATTAAACACTAGTTTTTAGGTGAATACCCAAATTTTTGGCTAAAAACCAATCAAACAATAATTTTACCCAAATTCGGATGGAATGTGCGTGAGGAACGGCCTAAACCGTGAGAAATCCATAAAAAATGCCGTGTAAATCACCATTCCTTCAAACGGAGTTTTGGAAAAATACTAAAACTCAGGAAAATCCGGTTATAATCCCAAATAAAATTGGCAAAACCTAAATCTAGGTCAAACGGATTGACGGTAACAAAAATGAAGTGAAAATATGAGAAATAAAAAAAAATAAAATAAGAGGGAATACCTGATTTGCGAGGGGTTAAACGGGAAGATGAGGGATTTGGATAGAAGGGGACCACTGTAGCTTGAAATCAATGGGGGAAACGTAAGAACAAAACCCTCGGTCGGTCTATTTAAAAATATATTTTGTTTCGCAAGTGTCGATACTTAATATTCGTCAAGTGTCGACACTTGGTCAGGTGTCAACACTTTACAAAATCCAAGTGTCGACACTTGGCCAAGAAAATCCCAAAAATAAATCAAAAAATTTTCAATAAATCTTAGAAAATATTTAAGATCTTTAGGGACTCAAAACAAGTGTTTTTAAGTGAAATGACTTGGGTAAGATGAAAATTGTGAGAGTTAAAGGAGAATGGGTCAATGACACCTAACTCTCTTCTAATCAGACAGAACCTTTCTTCACTCAATGGTTTGGTAAACACATCTGCTAACTGATCATCAGTACACACAAGTTCAAGAATGGCATTAGAGTTTTGTACATGATCTCTTATGAAATGATGTCTTATTTCAATGTGTTTACTTCTTAAATGTTGTACAGGATTCTTAATTAGATTGATTGCACTAGTATTGTCACATCTTATGGGTGTCTTAGTTAGTTTAATGCCAAAATCTTCTAGTTGTTGTTTGATCCAAAAGATTTGAGCACAACAGCTTCCAGCTGCTATATATTCGGCTTCCGCCATTGATAGAGCAACTGAATTTTGTTTCTTGCTACTCCAAGAGATCAAATTTACTCCAAGAAACTGACAGGTTCCACTAGTACTTTTACGATCAAGTTTACACCCAGCAAAGTCAGCATCAGAATAAGCAATCAATTCAAATGAAGAATCTCTAAAGTACCACAAACCAATTTCAATTGTGCCAGATAAATATCTAAGTATGCGTTTAATAGCCAAAAGATGAGACTCTTTAGGATTAAATTGATATTTAGCACACATACAAATACTAAACATGATATCTGGCCTACTGGCAGTAAGATATAGCAATGAACCGATCATGCCATGATATAATTTTTGGTCAATAGATTTACTTGATTCACCCTTGTCAAGTCTACAAGTAGAGATCATAGGGGTACCTAAAGGCTTGATGTTCTCCATCCCAAACTTCTTAAGTATTTCTTTTGTGTACTTTGCTTGGTTGATGAAGATCCCCTCTTTGGTTTGCTTTATTTGGAGTCCGATGAAGAAATTTAGTTCTCCCATCATGCTCATCTCTAACTCACCCTGCATTAACTTCGTAAATTCTTGACAAAGAGATTCGTTAGTAGCACCAAATATTATATCATCTACATAGATTTGTACTACTAAGAGATCATCAATCTTTTTCTTTAAAAACAAAGTTTTGTCTACATTACCTCTAGCAAAATCATTTTTAAGCAAGAAAGAGCTTAAACGATCATACCAAGCTCTAGGAGCTTGTTTCAAACCATACAAAGCTTTATAAAGTTTGTAAACATGATTTGGAAATTCTGAATTTTCAAAACCAGGAGGTTGTTCAACATAAACCTCCTCTTCAATCAGACCATTTAAAAAGGCACTTTTAACATCCATTTGAAATAATTTAAAATTCATAAAGTAAGCAAAAGCCAATAATAGCCTAATTGCCTTAAGTCTAGCCATAGGAGCAAAGATTTCATCAAAATCTATCCCTTCCTCCTGATTGTATTCTTTGGCAACTAGTCTAGCCTTATTTCTTGTAACAACACCATTTTTATCAAGTTTATTTCGAAAAACCCATTTTGTGCCAATAATTGAAGTATTTGAAGGCCTATCTACTAATGTCCAAACATTGTTTCTTTTGAATTGGTTAAGTTCATCTTGCATAGCATTTATCCAATTACTATCACATTCAGCTTCCTCAATAGTTTTAGGTTCAATTTGATAAACAAAAGCTAAGTAATCATAGATATTTCTAAGGGATGATCGAGTACTTACACCTTTAGATGGATCACCAATAATTAGTTCTTTTGGGTGTCCATGAGCATACCTCCATTCTTTTAGTAGTGGATCAACTGTTGATATATTTTCATCACCTTGTACTTGATCTCCTTTAGTGTTTTGATCATCTTTCTGTTCCTTGGTAGGCTCTTCATTGTTGTTTACACTTTCAGTTTTCTTGGTACCTGTTTCATCAGAAAGCACATCTTCTTTTCTTGAAGATTTCTGGTCAGATTCATCAAATACCACATGTATGGATTCTTCAACAACAAGTGTTCTTCTATTGAAGACCCTGTGTGCCTTACTAGATATGGAGTAGCCTAGAAAGACTCCCTCATCTGATTTGGCATCAAATTTTCTTAAATTATCCTTACCATTGTTTAAAATGAAACAACAGCATCCAAAAAAATGAAAATAACAAATTGAGGGTTTTCTACCCTTCCAAAGTTTATAAGGTGTTTTCTTTAAAATCGGTCGGATCAAAACTCAATTTAAAACATAACATGCAGTATTTATAGCTTCCGCCCAAAAATATCTAGGTAAATTACTTTCACAAAGCATGGTGCGTGCCATTTCTTCAAGAGTTCTATTTTTTCTTTCTATCACCCCATTTTGTTGAGGTATCCTAGGTGCAGAAAAATTATGATGAATGCCATTTTCAATACAAAATTTATCAAAATCAGCATTTTCAAATTCGGTTCCATGATCACTTCTCAAAGATACGATTGAAACACCTTTTTCATTTGAAACTCGTTTATGAAATCTAATAAATTCAGAAAATGTTTCATCTTTATATGCTAAAAATATGATCCATATAAATCATGAGAAATCATCTACAATAACTAGACCGTACTTCTTACATCCCAAACTAGATGTTCTAGTTGGCCCAAAGAGGTCCATGTGAAGCAACTCTAAGGGTTTCGATGTAGAGATTACTCCTTTTGGTTTGAAAGATGATTTGGTTTGTTTTCCAAGCTGACATGCACTACAAATCTTATCTTTTTCAAAACTGAGTTTAGGCAAATCTTTTATCAAATTTCTTTTTCTAAGTTTTGAAATTAAATGCATACTTGCATGTCCTAGTCTGCGATGCCAAAGACAACTAGTTTTAATGATCTTGGCTTCCATTGCCACTAGGCATTGACCATTTTGAATAGGAAGATCATCAAGATCAACCATATAAATATTGCCATGCCTATGACCAATGAACTTGATGCCATTGTCATCTAAACTAGAAACAATGCACAAAGAAGATTCAAAAACAACTTTAAAATCCTTGTCGCAAAACTAACTAATACTAAGCAAGTTATGTTTCAAACCATCAACATATAAAACATTATCAATGTAAGAAGAGGGGGTGATATGGACTTTACCAATACCAATAATTTTGCCCTTTCCATTATCACCAAAGATCACATTGCCACCATTTTGATATTCGAGCGATGAGAACTACTCCACATCTCCTGTCATATGCCTTGAGCAACCGCTATCAAGGTACCACATTCTTTTCTTGTTGGTTGCAAGGCATACCTGCAATAAAGATCAAGTGGAGACTTTAGGTACCCAAGCCATCTTGGATCCTTTTAGGTTAGTGGCATTGGTTCCTTTTGGAACCCAAACTTTTTTAATATTATTCAATCTTTTTTTGTTGCACATATAAGATTTATGCCCTTAGTGCCACATGTATAGCAAGTAATGGATGAAGATGCAGGCACAAAGAAATTTTTAAAAAGTTTTTGTTTCTTATGAGTTCTAAATCCTAAACCTGCTCTATTAAAAACAGCTCTTTAATTGTTCAAAAGAAAATTCAATTTTTCAGAACTATAAGTAAATTTATCTACAAAAGGTTTTAATTTTTTAATTTATTCTTTATATCTTTTATTTTCATCCAAAATTTCTTTGCTTTGTTTTGAAAAATTTTCATTTGAAAGTGAAGAACTTTTCTTTTTCAAAACTTCTTTTTCTTTTTCAAGAGCTAAAATCTTATCATTTAATTTTCTATTTTGAAAAAGAAGGCATTCATTTTCATCTGAAAGCTTATCATTTGTTTTGGCTAAATCCAAATTTTGCTTTTTCAAATCTTTATGTTTTGATTTTAGTTTTTGAAATTCTATGACTAATTCGTCAAAAACTTCATGAAGCTTATCAAATATAAATTCATTTTCTATTTTAGAACATACCTCATCATGATCTGCCATTAGACAAAAGTTTGCCACCTCCTGCTATTCTTCCTCAGAACTAGAGTCCTCACTGTCACTCCAGGTTGCCATCATGGCTTTCTTTCTCAACTTTCTTTTGCTTTTCTTGAGCAAGGGGCAGTCTACCTTGAAATGACCGGGTTTCTTGCATTCAAAACAAGTGGGCTGCTCCTTCACCTTCTCCTTGTCTTTTTCTTTACTTGGCTCACCTTTCAGAGGTTTCTTCTTGAAGTTGAACCTTTCTTCCTCATAAACCTTCTGAACTTTCTCACCATTAGAGCCCTCTCATCTTCTTCATCATCTTCTTCGTAGTCATCGCTTGATTCTTCTCTCGCAGTAGATTTGAAGGCGATTACTTTATTCTTTTTGTCGACTTCTACATTCTTTTGCTTGAAAGAGAGCTCATAGGTCATCAGTGAACCCAACAGTTGTTCAAGTGAAAGAGTGTTGACATCCTTGGCTTCTTCAATAGCTGTTACCTTTGCATCCCAAGAAGCCGGTAGAGACCTGAGAAGTTTGTTCACAAGTTCACCGTTAGAAACAACTTTTTCTAGGCTTCTCATGCCATTCACAATATTTGTAAACCTAGTATACATCTCACTAATAGACTCAGTAGGTTTCATTTTAAACATTTCATACGTATGAATAAGCATATTAACCTTGGTTGTTTTCACTTGGTGTGTACCCTCATGGGTAACCTCAATTGTGTCCCAAATCTTCTTGGCGGAGAGACAATTAGATATTCTATTAAATTTACTTGGGTCAAGAGAGCAAAATAACATATTCATAACCTTAGCATTAAGCTCAATTTGCTTAATGTTATTCTCATCCCAATCATCTTCCATCTTCGAAATGAGAATGCCATTAACCAACATAGTAGGCTGATGATAACCTTTTACAATTGTCCTCCATAAATTATAATCAATAGCTTGAATAAAAATGCGCATGCGTGTTTTCCAATATGTGTAATTTGTGCCATTGAAAAGTGGGGGACGATTTGAAGCTTGACCTTTAACTACACCCATTCCTATTGGGGCTGCCATGATCTTTCACTCAAGATCCTTGGACCTACAAGAGAGTACCGGTGCTCTGATACCACTTGTTACCCATAAATGGAGCCCAAGAGGGGGGACGAATTGGGACTTTTAAAAAATAAAATAGTAATGTGAAGGTCTAGTGGTATTTGTGAGTAATAAATTCAATGCACAAGATTGAATGCAGCGAAAAACAGTAAATAAATAGCAATAACCAAAGAGCAAGAGAGAAAGAGAGCAATCATGCACAAACACAAGGTTTATAGTGGTTCGGTGCAAACCTAGCACCTACATCCACTCCCCAAGCCACCCTTGAAAATTCCACTATAATCCAAACAAGATTACAGCTGACTTGTTTTTCACAAGGCGCACAAGTCAAAACCTAAGTTGGTTTTGTCACCTAGGCTCACCAACAAACTCAACACTTGTTTTATCTTCGGGCTCACAAGTTAACCCTAGTTGGTTTTATCTCTTTGGCTCACCAACAAACCACAACAACCTTCTTTCAAGATGCCCTTGAAAGCAAGGTCAAATCACAAAATAAAAACAGATATACAACTTTTAAAACTAAGACAAACTCTCTTCAAGAGTAGAATGAAATCTTTGAAGCTTAAGTTGATGCTTTGTCTTGTTTCCTTCTTGAAATATTCTTCAAAATACCTCTTTTGGAATGATGCTAGGATGAGCTTGAAGACTTTTTCAGGGAATCAAACTATAAAAGGCTTTTGATGTGAGGTTCTTGAAAGAATATAGGCTTTTTGGCTTTGAATGAACTTCAATACACTTCAATGCCTTTAGAATGAGGTTGGTGGAGATTAAATATACCAAGAAACTTTCAAAAAATGGTTTGTGATCATTGGAGCCTCGGATCTAGCCGTTTGGAGCTTGAAAAGCAAGTTCTGCAAGTCAAAAAAATAGATCCGTTAGGGCTGTCAGGCTTCAAGTGTCGACACTTGGCTGTCAGGTGTCGACACTTGGCTGTCAGGTATCGACACTTGATTTCTAGGTGTCGACACTTGAACTTTCAAGTGTCGACACTTGATGCGCAGGTGTCAACACTTGACACAAAAACCCTCAGATGGCAAAGTTATGGATTTTCAAAAATTTCAGGCCTTGAGTCAACACTTGGAAACCTAAGTATCGACACTAGGTGTCGACACTTGAGTTCTGGTGTCGACACTTGGCGTGCCAAGGATTTTTCTTCGTGCCAAATGCTGAAGTGTCGACACTTGACTTCCCAGGTGTCGACACTTGAGACTGAAAAGCTCAGATTCAAGTACAAATTAGCCCAAAAACACAAATATAAATTTTGAAACTTAAATGGATCGTAAACAAAGAAATAATTAAACATGTAGATGCCCTTTTTTCATGAAGAGGATGTCCAGATTTGCGAAAAATGTTCCATGCCACGCCGTGCCATAATACATAAGTTTTTGAGATTTTGAGATGTTTTCTTTCTGAAAACTCATAACTTGAAATACACATTAGTATACAATATGCACTCAATATTTTGTTATTCATCAAAATCACTGGGTGGAGCCAACACCCTCTTTCCTCTTGGCTTGATGGCTGTGTCTGGAGGTCACTGGTGGACATCATCCCTGGAGTGCACTTTCTTGAAAATTCTGCACCATAGTCATCAATGCATTCACTCGATTCATGAGAGCTTCCAACTATTGTTATCCTATAGTGAATGTAGGAGATGCCATATCGTTCTCTAACGGGGGTTCATTCCTCTGGGACATAGGGCATCCCTTGCTTGCTGAGACATTCTAGGCTCTCCCTTTAACTATCTTGTATTTCTTGAAAGCTCTCCTTTCCTGGTAGGAAACGAATTTCACAACTAAAAATCATCCCCCTACCTGGCATGCCAATCTATTGACGCTGATCTCTGCGGACCGGACGGAGTGCCTAGGTCGCTGGTTCTCCTCCTTGGGTTCCTGCAAAACAAATCCCTAACCAGATTTTTTTCAGTGGGGGACACTCCGATGTCTAAGTCAGTAGAGTTCAAGCCACATAATAGAGAGCTCAAAGAAAGAAAATGAGATGAAATGAGTGGAGAGTCAGGTGGCATAGTGTGAGCTAGTCATGGACCGGGCTGGACTTGCATGGAATGGCTTAGCATTGCTTACCTTGGAGGTCCCCTCTTATCGCTTTTTATAGGTATTGCTGTAACTGAAAGTAGTTAAGCCTTCTTGATTTTTGTTAGAAAAGTTAGTCAATCTAACTTTCCTTCAACTAATTATAGTTACTGTCAAAGGTTAGTTACCTTGGACTGACTGAAGCCGTAGTTGTCAGACATATGATTGGTTGGTTATAACAACCAGGTCCGTTCTTAACGGCTTTATTTTGAAGTAGATCGGTCATCGTCTTCGGAGTTGGTCGACAGTTATTTCATTGGCTATAGATCAGCCATTCACTTCGGAGCCATTCACTTCGAAGTGCATGTCGTGGATAGGTCATTTACTTTGGAGCTGTTTGCTTCAGAGTGCACATTGTAGGTTAGCCATTCACTTCGGAGTCATTTGCTTCGGAGCATATATTATATCGTGGATCAGCTTTTTGCAGAAGGCCGAACTTAAGTTGTATGTCATTACTAGCTGAAGCGTAGCGTCAATCCGTTCTCCTATCAGAGGTCAGGAGTGTTGTCATATCAATCCATCTGGTCGACCGGTCTGGATATGATCAATTGAATCTTTAAACCGGTAATTATCTTTTTGAGTCGGTTTATCACAACAGGTACTATGTTAGTAACTAATAACAACTAGTTGCTCTCCCTAATCTAAGATTGGTGTCTCGGCTGGCCTCTCCCTTAATTAGGAGTGATAAAGGTCAATTTTGATGCATCGGTGACTAAAGACCAGGCAACAGCCAGGTTTGTCTCATAGGATCAAGATGGAAGAATGATAAGGGCAGGAGGCGAAAGACTGGTGCATTCCTTTGCTCCCTTTACTGAGCTATAGGCTACATGGTGGGGGCTCGAACTGCTATCGATCTTCGGCTCCACGAGTTGGTTAATCAAGTAGGTCATGTTTGGTTATTTTTTATTGTTATCTGGAATGTTGGTTTTAATCTCTGTTTATATGCTGTGGTCTCGATCTTCTAATGAAATTATAGAAAGAATGGTTATCAGCGGTGGGGTTGAATGCATATCCTTTCAATCTTTAACTATTATAGAACCGGAAGCTTAACCAGAATGGGCTATTGTTGTACTTCTTTTGCAAGATGTGGGATTAAGAATATCTAGAAACAAACTTCCTATCATAATTTTACAGTTATGCTTTGATTGAAATATGTCCACCTATTTGTTCCTATCGAATACAATCATATATTTATAGAGGGCACAAAAAATTTTGGGGCAGGTTGGGATGATCTGGAAAGAATCCTGTGAACTATTTCAGAGGAGACGGTTTGCTTACGGTATCTCAGGGGTCAGTTATATTGAACCAACCTGTCCTCAGCCCATGTCCCAATTTTTGCACGGTTTGAACTGTCGAGTGGGTGGTTGTCAGCTTACAGGTCACGCTGGGTTCATGCGCATTTTGTTGCGACCGTATACCAAGTGGGCCCCCCCCCATCCCTCGTCCTTTAAAAAAAAAAAAAAAAAAAAAAAAAAAAAAAAAAAAAAAAAAAAAGCTAGCAAGCAACCGTATTGTTCTGATGTGAGTGCAGTCCAAAAGATTAAAAAATAAAATATTTAAAAATAATAATTTTTACTAATTCGATGAATATCCAATCTAATGATTCTAATAAGATGGGTAAAACCTGATTCGTCTAATTTATAAACGGATATGGATTATATAAAAAAATACGACTTGGATTCGGATTGGGTATGGATAGTAGTACATCCCGATCCAAATTCGATTCGTTTATACATAAAAAAACTATGTTTATAAAATATTTAAATAAATTAGATATAGGACGGATATATCCGATCCGACTTGATCCGTTTAAGTTTTAAAAAAATTATATTTTATGAGACCGAGTATATCCAACTCGATCCGATCCAAATATAATTTTTTTATACTCGATTCGGTCCGATCCGAGATAGATATATGAAACGAGTTATGAAATGAAAAATTTTTTAACGACATGACTAAACTCATTGCTATCTCTAAAATTATCCTATATAACTCGTGAAATAACCTCATTCTAATATCAGATCCATTTACCAAAGTGCTCAGCAATAAAAAAAAAATGTAACCCAGTGCTGAGTGGTCTTTATTTTTCTATTATTGCACCCTTTTGATTGGTTATCAATACTCCCACCATCCTATATGACGTACCGAATATTATTGATACTGATGAGATATGCCACAATGCATATAAAGTTAAAATATCTCAATATCTGACGGGTTTGCTGATTGATGCATGCACTGTGTGGACAAAATAGAAACTTTCCAGAAGCAGATTGCTTGAATACTATGCTGGATTTTGGTTGCCTATTCCTTCATGTTTCACAGCCTATTGGCACGCCCTGAAGGGAGAACTGTGGTGCGTGCCTTTTTTAAAAAAAAAAAAAAAAAAAAATTAAAAAGGAGAGAGTGGATAAATCCCATATATAGTTACCTCCAAAGGCTCCAAATCCATCATGTCATATTCGATTCAAGCCACTTAAATTTATGCAGGCTCTTTCCACCAACGATGAGTAAGTCAACGATGAGTACGTCAACCTGATATCACTGAGTACGTCAACCCGACATCACTGAGACACCAACGATGAGTACGTCAACCTGATACCGCTGAGTACGTCAACCCGACACCACTGAGACGCCGGCTAGTAGAATGGGAACAAATGGGAAGATCCTGACCTCCTACTCACGCTAGCTGTCCCAAGCTCCAGGATTTAATCCTGGATTTAATCAAGTCACCGACCGAATCACTACTCAAACTTGGGACCGATTGATAGTGAGGCAAGGCCTCTATCAACCGAGCTACCGTCTCAGCATTTGGTGCATGCCTTTACTTTTTATCATTATTGGCACACCTTAAAGGGAGAACTATGATGCATGCCTTTTTTTTTTTTTATAAACCAAAACGGAGAGAGGGGATAAATCCCGGGTGTAGCTACCCCTGAAGGCTCCAAACCCGCCAAATCATGTTCGATTAGAGCCGCTTAAATTTATGCAAGCTCTTTCCACCATGTTAATGATGAGTATCGAGACATCAGCTAGTAGAACGGGAACAAAGAGGAAGATCCTAACCTTTCACTCATGCCAGGCTCTTTCCACCATGTTAATGATGAGTATTCGAGACACCAGCTAGTAGAACGGGAACAAAGAGGAAGATCCTAACCTCTCACTCATGCCAACGGGAACAAAGAGGAAGATCCTAATCAGCTAGTAGAACGGAAACAAAGAGGAAGATCCTAACCTCTCACTCATGCCAGGCTCTTTCCACCATGTTAATGATGAGTATTCGAGACAAAGAGGAAGATCCTAACCTCTCACTCATGCCAGGCTCTTTCCACCATGTTAATGATGAGTATTCGAGACAAAGAGGAAGATCCTAATCTCTCACTCATGCCAGGCTCTTTCCACCATGTTAATGATGAGTATTCGAGACACCAGCTAGTAGAACGGGAACAAAGAGGAAGATCCTAACCTCTCAAGACACCAGCTAGTAGAACGGGAACAAAGAGGAAGATCCTAACCTCTCACTCATGCCAACGGGAACAAAGAGGAAGATCCTAACCTCTCACTCATGCCAACGGGAACAAAGAGGAAGATCCTAACCTCTCAAGACACCAGCTAGTAGAACGGGAACAAAGAGGAAGATCCTAACCTCTCAAGACACCAGCTAGTAGAACGGGAACAAAGAGGAAGATCCTAACCACTCATGCCAGCTGTCCCAAGCTCCAGAATTTAATCTTGGATAGCTCCAGAATTTAATCTTGGATTTAATTGAGTCCGAATCACTACTCGAACTTGGGACCAATTGGTAGTGAGGCAAGGCCTCTACCAACCGGGCTACTACCTCAGTGATTGGTGCATGCCTTTACTTTTATCATATGCTCCCTAATGATGGTTGACTAGGGCTATAATTTTTTCAATCTTCTGGATGATGTTACACAAATAAAAGTCATTGATGGAAACTAGGTCTCTTTCTACAATGCCATGTTATATATTATAAGTACTGATGGTATTATCTCTCTATTCTAAAAGCATACTTTGCGGTTATCTTTATTTCACTTAGAATATTTTGGCTATATTTGAACTGTTTAAAAATCTGGATCTTCTAGCCTAGAGGCTCATCCGCTCATGAGATCTGTATCCTTTTCTATGACATTATTCTTATGGTCAGGACGAAAGGTAGCGAACTCAATGGAGAAAGTTTAGCTATATAACTGGAAAATAAAAGGTCAGAATACTCGCAAATTCATTAGATCTTCCTCTTATACTTTTATATATATTTCTAAGCTGGAGTTCTGGTACCGGACAACTTCTACTCAATACATCAAGCGTTGTGTTCAGGTTCCCTTGAATAAAATTTTATCTATGTGCAATTTTTTTTGCATCATCTTTTCGGTCAAAACAAATGTCTAAGTTTTCTTGTACTCATGGTTTGGTTGAAGAGTTTATCGGTTGTATTTTGCTGTGTTGCCGATCTCATCGCCGTGGCCTGTAGCTTCAAAGCTGGTACTGGTCTCAGACCGTCTCACCTCGAGGTCTTTGAGCTTCCGGTCCTACAAAACAATGTCATAAACCCTGATCGGGGGTCCCGGCGAGGGAGCTCCGACGGTCAAGTTAGAGAACGGCGAGATGGAACAGAATCCCTAAGATGGGTCCCCGAAGGAGTCCTAGACTTAGAGAAGATCTTAACAAAAGAGGTCTTAGGAAGAGTGGAAATTGGGCCGAACTCCTTCACCGAGCTTACGCTGAAGGACTCCTCTCGAGTCCTTGGATCATACTCTCGGTGCCTTCCTTTTCCCAACCTCTTTTCCCCTTACCTGGCTATCCGCTCTTCCCACCCTTTTATCCCATCACATTGCCTCCAGCTTGCGCCCCTGGGAGGCTCCCTCTCAGCCTTCACTTTTCCTCTCTCTCTCTTTTCCTTTCCCCTTCGGGTCCGGGAACCCGGTGGCCTCCTTGTCTTGCTTACTGAGCCCAGCGAGAAAAAGGGGAGAGGGAGGATACTGGCCAGGCATTGGGCCGAGCGCGGGCGCTCTCCTTCCTAGTGCGGGCGCTCTCCTTCCCGGAGACCTTACTACGCAGGGCCAGCTTCGACCGAGGTGGGCCCCTCCTGGGCGGGCACCTGGCGGAGCGGTAGAGGAGTGCTCGACTTCGGCAGAGGTGGACCCGTATCCGGGCGCCATCTGGAAAAGAGCAGGAGGGCCCGGCTCGAACTCGGCCGAGGTGGAACTGTCTCCGGACGCCACCCGGCGAGGGAGCAAAGGGCCGCCAGCTTCGACCGAGGTGGACCCCTCCTGGGCGGATACCTGGCGGAGCGGCAAGGGAGTGCTCGGCTTCGGCAGAGGTGAACCCGTATCTGGGCACCATCTGGCGAAGGAGCAGGAGGGCCCGACTCGACGTCGGCTGAGATGGAACAGCTCCGGGTGCCACCCGGCGAGGGAGCAAGGGGCCGGGCCGCCAGCTTCGGCCGAGGTGGACCCCTCCTGGGCGGACACCTGGCGGAGCGGCAAAGGAGTGCTCGACTTCGACCAAGGTGGAGCCGTATCCGGGCGCCATCTGGCGAAGGAGCAGGAGGGCCCGGCTCGACCTCGGCCGAGGTGGAACCGTCTCTGGGCGCCATCTGGCGAGGGAGCAAGGGGCCGCCAGCTCGGCCGAGGTGGACCCTTCCTAGGCGGACACCTGGCGGAGCGGCAGAGGAGTGCTCGACTTCGGTCGAGGTGGGCCCGTATCCGGGCACCATCTGGCGAAGGAGCAGGAGGGCCCGGCTCGACCTCGGACGAGGTGGAACCATCTCCAGGCGCCACCCGGCGAGGGAGCAAGGGGCCGCCAACTTCGACCGAGGTGGACCCCTCCTGGGCGGACACCTGGTGGAGCGGTAGAGGAGTACTCAACTTCGGCCGAGGTGGACCCGTATCCGGGCGCCATCTGGCGAAGGAGCAGGAGGGCCCGGCTCGACCTCGGCCAAGGTGGAACCGTCTCTGGGTGCCACCCGGCGAGGGAGCAAGGGGCCACCAGCTTCGACCGAGGTGGACCCCTCCTAGGCAGACACCTGGCGGAGCGGTAGAGGAGTGCTCGACTTCAGCCGATGTGGACCCGTATTCGGGCGCCATCTGGCGAAGGAGCAGGAGGGCCTGGCTCGACCTCGGCCGAGGTGGAACCGTCTCCGGGCGCCACCCGGCGAGGGAGCAATGGACCACCAGCTTCGGCCGAGGTAGACCCCTCTTGGGCGGACACCTGGCAGAGCGGTAGAGGAGTGCTCGACTTCGGCCGAGGTGGACCCGTATTCGGGCGCCATCTGGCGAAGGAGCAGGAGGGCCCGGCTCGACCTCGGCCGAGGTGGAACCGTCTCCGGGCGCCACCCGGCGAGGGAGCAAGGGGCCGCCAGCTTCGGCCAAGGTGGACCCCTCCTGGGCGGACACCTGGCAGAACGGCAGAGGAGTGCTCGACTTTGACCGAGGTGGACCCATATCCGGGCGCCATCTGGCGAAGGAGCAGGAGGGCCCGGCTCAACCTCGACCGAGGTGGACCCGTCTCCGGACGCCACCCGGCGTGGGAGCAAGGGGCCGCCAGCTTCGGCCGAGGTGGACCCCTCCTGGGCGGACACCTGGCGGAGCGGCAGAGGAGTGCTCGACTTCGGCCAAGGTGGACACATATCCGGGCACCATCTGGCAAAGGAGCAGGAGGGCCCAACTCGACCTCGGTCGGGGTGGAACCATCTCCGGGCGCTACCCGGCGTGGGAGTAAGGGGCCGCCAGCTTCGACCGAGGTGGACCCCTCCTGGGCGGGCACCTGGCGGAGCGGCAGAGGAGTGCTCGACTTCGGCAGAGGTGGACCCGTATCCGGGCGCCATCTGGCGAAGGAGCAGGAGGGCCCAGCTCGACCTCGGCCGGGGTGGAACCGTCTTCGGGCGCCACCCGGCATGGGAGCACGGGGCCGCCAGCTTCGGTCGAGGTGGACCCCTCCTGGGCGGACACCTGGCGGAGCGGCAGAGGAGTGCTTGACTTCGGTCGAGGGGAACCCGTATCCGATCTCGCTCGTCGAAAAAATCCAGATGGTTCGGACCACGTTCGGCGAAACCTGAGACATGCCACATCAGCGTAACGGCCATATCATGCTGTTAGGCATCCTTGTTCATTATCTTACTTAGATACAGATTATTGTACATTGTGTTTTGTTTCATAGGTATACCCTTCCATTGTTGCTTGTATCTTTTGTTGTGGAATCCTCTATTGTAGCATCCGTGCTCTAGGGTTCTACTATGCATTTATTTGCCATTTATGACTTTAATACAACTTATATATGCTCCTAATATTACCCAAAAAAGAAAGAAGAAGATAGGCAGGGAATGGGGTGTTTAGTTATTTTAGAGTGGTAATTAAGGGATAGGGCAAGGATTAGAAGAAATTAAGACTCATTTGGTTGATGGGAAGTGGAAGGAAGAAGTATCAATTCTTGGAAAGTGAAGAGCAAGCCTTTTATTTCGTTGGAGTTTTAAGAAGAGAAAAAATGAAAAAAGGTGAGAAGATACTTTCCATATTTCATGAAAAGTGAAAATCCATGAAATAGGTGGGTTTTGATACTTTCCTATGGAGTTTAGCACCTCAATTCGATCCGAAAGAAGTCCAAAACAAGATCCAGACTACCCAGACCCAACTCAGGAAGTAATCAAGCCTAGTAGCAATAGACCAGGCCTTGTCTAAAGTGACCCCGACCTAGACCCATGCATAGGTGAGCATGGGCACGCGGCCTAGAAATGCACAGCACGTGGCCCAAGCAGAGTAGGCACGCGACCTAGGCATGCATAGGCGTGCGGCCCAGGCACGCGCAGGCGCGTGCAGTTCACCGCAATCTACTACGGGTGTGGTCCATCAAAGGGATGTTACACGGTCTACATGATGTTTTCTTGGTCTTTATTGCAGTCTAAATGATGTTTTGCATGATCCGACAATCATGTATAATCTAGGCAAGGATCCGATGGCTTCACATATTTCTCGGGCATGATCTGACTTGATTTGGATCTGATCTATGTAATTTGTGGTACAATGGATGTTGATCAAGCTGCCAAGAAGAGTTCTGGGGTCAAACGGGAGTTGGAGAAAGTACAGGAGTCCTTTTCTGATGTAGTTGGGATCATTGGACTCCTATTGAGACATTTTTCATGCCAAAGGCTATAAAAAGGAAGGGCAGGTGGCTAGGACCAAGGTATAAGGACCCAAAGGGTTTCTAGGAGATATGGCTGTGACAGAAAAAGTCTATAGTGGCTAAAGGGTCTTTTTTAGAAGTGAGAGCTTGTGAGAGGGATTTGGAGTTTCTTGTTAAAAGAAATTATACTTGATTGAGAGTGAAAGTTCCAATATTGTAAGTACTTATTTTTCTCATATTTAAGCTTTGCATGTCCAATTGATTATATCTTTTTTTTTATTTTTTTCTTCTTCTTTCTCTTGTGCTATCAACATCAATATCATGATCTTGAAAATGGAGGTCCGTATTCTACACACAAAAAAAAAATTAAAACAAGTGATATTAGTACAGTTAGTAATACAATAATTAGTATCAAAGCCCTAGTTTGTCCATGTTAATCAAGATTGAAGAAGATTGAGGAGTTAAGCACAATCAAGGTAAAGATCAACCAGTTCGATGGAAAAAGCAATTTTTCCTCCTAACAAACAAGAATAAAAGGCATGCTTATCTAGAAAGGATTGATCGACCCTCTCATATATGAGAAGAAGCCAGTCACCATGGAGGATAAGAGTTGGAAGTGGCTCCAGATGCAGGTGGTGAGTATGTGTTGCCCAGATATGGTGCCCAAGACGGGGGGTGAATTGGGTATTTTAAAAATTAAAGCAATATATGTGCTATCAAGTTCAAAGGTGAAGAGTGATAGTGCTCAAGTAATTGTGCAACGGAAGCAATGAAATAAAACAAAAATTAAAGAGCAAAAGAAGATAAAGAGTAAAGCAATGCAAACACACAAGAAGTATAGTGGTTCGGTGCACCTAGCATCTACATCCACTCCCCAAGCTCCACTTGGGAATTTCCACTATAATCTTTAGATTACAGTCGACTTGTTTTACCAGGCTCACAAGTCAAAACCTTACACACTTGTTTTGGCTTCGGGCTAACAAGCAACCCTAGTTGGTTTTATCAATTGGCTCACCAACAAACCTCACTCACTTGTTTTGGCTTCGGGCTTACAAGCAACCCTAGTTGGTTTTATCAATTGGCTCACCAACAAACCTCACCCTAGTTTCAAATTCCCTTGAAACTAGCCTACCACAAATAGAATATGAATACAATGAATAAAAACAATACAAACTCCTTTTTGAGCAAAAGGTAATTTGATGAAGCTTTTGATGGAAACTCTTCAAGCCTTTCTCTTGGAATCTTGGACCTTGCTAAATGCCAAACTCTTGAAAGTTGGATTCCTCAAAGATGGAAAGCTTTTGGCTAAGGAATCTCTTGGATTTCTCACTCTTTTTTGCTTGAAATTGATTGAAGGCTTTTTACTTTCACTCTAATCCTTTTTACTTTGTCTCCATGTCTTTTTTGAAGTTTGGTGGAGGTTAAATACCTCATTCATGCTGAAACAACTCCACAAGACCGTTAGATTCAAAAATATGGCCGTTTATGGCCGTTAGAAATCAAATCAGAAGTTCAGAAAAACTAGCCGTTATACCATGAGTCGACCTCATGAGTCGACCTCTGGATCAAGTGTCGATCTCATGAGTCGACCTCCAGTTTATCTTAGGCAAAAATCCAGAAAACCATAGTTCTGCCCAGTTTGAATTCTCAGGCTATGAGTCGACCTCTGGTGTCGACCTCATGACAGGTGTTGACCTCAGGTGTCGACCTCTGGACAGGTGTCGACCTCTGGACAGGTGTTGATCTCAGGTGTCGACCTCTGAAGCGTGCCACTGAAATTTTGCCGTGCCGGCCTTGCTGAACTTTTCTTTTCTTCATGAGTCGACCTCTGGTGGTCGACCTTTGAATTTCCATTAATTTAAGGACTTTTTTAATTGAAATACAAGCATTCCTTCATTCAACAAGGATGAGTACTAAGATCTGAGAAATACACTTAAAACACAATTAGTACTCATATATACTTAAACATTTTGTCAATCATCAAAATCAAGACCAGAGTCAACAATCTCCCCCTTTTTGATGATGACAAAATCTTTAAGTATATGAATAGGGTAAGCTTAAAAAGATTAATAAAAAGATAAACATGTAAGCTCAAAACAATAAGCACCAAGCTCCCCCTCAAAATATGATCCAAAAAATCTTAAAAAACATTTTTCAAAATATGCAAAATTTTCAAATTTTCAATATTTCTTCTTACTAATTCTTTCCTTTAGTTAAAAACCCCTTTTTGCACTTTCTTTCATTTCTCAAAAGATTTTTCATGTTTATCCAAACTTCCCCTTTTCATACTTAACAATTTTCTCCCCCTTTTTGACATCATGAAAAAGGGTGAAAGGCAATACAAAGTGAGAATGAAGTTGGAAAGAATAGCAAGTAGGTAATCAAAATCAATGCATGAAATCACATATTTATGATATCAATTGAATATGATATAAATTGAACAAGATAACAAAGAATGTAAGCACATGCAAGAAATGATTTGATGTATGTTATCCATTCGCCTTACTTGTTCATGGGTTAAGGTCACAGCGGCACCCCTACACGTCATAAGAGAGCCCGTTGAATGGGAAGAGAGGGTCTTTAAGCCCTACTTATCTCCTATGACCGGACGGCCATGGTGACTAACCCAATCCGAAGCGGTTACTAGGAATCCTTATAAAAAAAATTTTGATGCCAATAGAATATGATACCATTTGAATGTAACTCCCCCAAAGAATTAGATTTGAAAACAAGAAGGAGTACCAGAGCAATATAAGCAAAGCATGATATCAACAAGATATTCAAAGCATCAAATATGATAACAAATCTTTGGATGCTCCCCCTGAATGTTATTCCTCCTTTAAAAATATGCATTTATTTCAGGAATAAAACATGAAAGCTTATGCATCAAGATTTGAAATTTTTCAAGATATTCATGATTTTCAAAATACAAAGCATTTATATCGCATAAAAATGTTTAGCATTATTTCAAATTCATTTTAAGATGATTTGATATCCATACAAATGCTAGAAGTAATATGATATCAAGTCTAGCTATTAGAGCAAGGGTTTGTCAATAAGCATACCTTCTTCTTAAAAGTAACCCTTAACTACTAGTTCTATACTTGATCCAAATCATTTCTAGATTATGCATAGATGCCAAAAATAAAAACATATAAATCATAGCATTTCACTTGAAATAATTTAGAAACTATATTAATCAAAATCAAGTGAAGATCTAATAATCACAAGTTTGACCATGAGAGCTTGAAATCCATCAACATCAAAATGGTCATGATCACAACAAATGATTATTAGTCTAAGCTTGATTCTAATCAATCAATTAAAATATTTTTCAAATCAATATGTATCTTTAAAAGTATTTTTCATGAAATACATTAATCAAAATCAAGTGAAGGTCTTACAATCATAAATTTAATCATGATAGCATGAAATTCATCAACACCAAAAAGTTCATGATCATAGCCAATGATGATAAGTCCAAACTTGATTCTAATTAACAATTTAAAATAATTTTTCAAAGTAATTGATGCAATAAAAATTAATCTATAATTTTAATTATGGAAGGAGATGTTTAGAATTTACCAATATACATAATCCTTCCTTTTACCATTTAGTCCAAAATATAGCTTGTCCACTTCTTTAAATTATCTTGTACAACCTCTTTTCAAGAACTTCCTTTCTTCATGTTGGGTTGCAAGACATTCCTGCAAAACAAATTAAGTGGACATTTTTGGTACCCAACTTTCTTGGGTCCTTTATGATTAGTAATTATGGTTCCTTTTGGAACCCAAACTTTTCTTAATCTAGAAGGATAAGCATTGAAACCACATTTATAAGTAGAATTGAAAGAAGCAGGAATATTGAAGTTCTTCAAGAGTTTTTGCTTCTTTTCCTCAATCAAAATATTTTTCTCATTAAAAACTTTTTCACATAAATCTTTTGAAATAACATTTTCTTTTTCTAAAAATTCTTTTTCTTTAGAAAAATTATTCTTTTCATTTTTCAAAATATCAATCTTGGCATTTAAATCATCATTTTTATTTGCAAGATTGGTGTTGTCAAGAGGAAAATGAATCTACATGCCTATTTAATTTCTTGTACTCAATTTTTAGCAATCTGTATTCATGCACAAGATTATTAGATGCATCATGTGATTCTTTAAAGGTAAAATCATAATTATTTTTAGCGCATACCTTTTTCTCATTTGCCATGAAACAAAGATGGGCAACTTCATCATCCGTATTTGAATCTTCGCTATCGCTCCAAGTTGCCATCATTGCCTTGAATTTTTTTTGGCCTTGAGAGCTATTATTTTATTTTCTGTATCAGCTTCCACTATCCTTTGCCATAAGTTCAACTCATAGGTCATGAGTGAACCGATAAGCTCCTCCAAAGGTAAGGTTTCTACATCTTTAGCTTTTTGGATCGCCGTCACCTTTGGATCCCATGATTTTGGCAAGGATCTAAGAATTTTGTTCACCAAATCAGCATTAGTATAGATTTTGCCAAGACTTTTTAATTCATTAATAATAGTCATAAATCTTGAAAACATATCAGATATAGATTCATAATGCATTATTTCAAAATTTTCAAAAGAATATATAAGCAAATTAATTTTAGTGTTCTTCACTTGAAGAGTACCCTCATGAGTAACTTCAAGTGTGTCCCATATTTCCTTCGCTGATGTGCATGTAGAAACTCTATTAAATTCATTTAAGTCCAATGCACAATAAAGCAAGTTCATTGCTTTAGCATTGAGTTCAATTTGTTTAATGTCATATTCATTCCAATCCTCTTCGAGCTTTGGAATGGAAATGCCATTAACCAAAATGGAAGGAATATGAGGACCACTAACAATGGTTTTCCAAAGATGATAACTAATAGATTGAATATGGATGCGCATGCGAGTTTTTCAAAATGTGTAATTTATGCCATTGAAAAATGGTGGTCTAACACTAATACCTACAAGGGTTACCATGAACTTTAGCTCAAAATCGTTAGATTTTCAATCAGAGCACCGAGCTCTGATACCACTTGTTGCCCAGATATGATACCCAATTCACCCCCCCTCTTGGGTACCATATCTGGGCAACAGTATGATCCGCTTGTAGCTAATAGATGATGTGGTGATCTATGTACTGAGCGAGACTTTCCCGACAGTACTATGGATGAAGCCGAGAAGTTGTACATGGCAAAGTCTTTATCAATATACTCTTTCTTTGAAAGCAGTTCTATTAACTATGGATGATCAAAGGATTGAGCATGCAAGAGCACTTAAACAACTTTAAGAGGATTTTCACTGATCTTCTCAGTATAGATGAGAATGTGGAAAAGAAACTCAAGGCATTGGTATTATTATCATCACTACTGCACTCCTTCGAGTTCTTAGTGACTACTTTTCTAGTAAGAAAAAGTACCATCAAGATACAGGAGGTCATCTCGATGCTATTCCAAAACGAGGTTCTCAGGTAAGAGAACCAAGCTTTGAGTTCAGACAGGAATTCAGCATTGATGGTCTCTAGAGGAGTTAGTGATAGAGGATCGCGAGATAGATGGTTCAGATTGAAGGATGCAAACAAGATTAAGTATTATCAGTATCATGAGTTAGGACATTGTGACAGAAATTGTCCACAGCTCAAGAATCAGACAAAGGCTACTCAGTAGTGGCCGATGGTAGTGATAGTGAATGCTACTATGGTAATGCACTCATGATATTTGATGAGGTATCTCTTTTCCAGTAGTGGATTTTAATTTTTAGATTCTACATGTCTCCATCATGTATATTGTAGAAATGAGCTATTCGACTCTTTAAAAAGGAGAAAGGGTGCTATCCACTTACCAGACGAATGAAGCTATGTTATCAAAGATGAAGGGATAGTCAGCTTAAAGCTACATGATAGAACATCAAAAAAATTGGATGAGGTTTGATATATACCAAGAATTTGATCTCACTTAAAAAATTGAATTCTAACAGCGACACATGGAGAGCGAGTGATGGAATCCCAAAGGTTATCCATGATAGTAGGGTTGTCTTGCAGGAAAAGAAGCATGGAGGATACTGCCTCTTGATAGGGAATCTAGTGGAAGATGGAGTCCCTGATATAACTAGTAGCGCAGTGTGAGATTGAGCTTTGGGAGCAGGTGGATTGAGCATGAGATGAGAGACTCAAAGGATGACACGCAATGTTACACGATAAAGTTTCTATCATTATAAAAGACTTCTCCGAGCAAATCTCAGGTCAAGATGAGTATAGCACATTATGGAGATGGGATCGAGCAGCCTGGCTCAATTCCTATATTTACATATCTATAAGTAATAGGGTTTGCCCCAAGGCATGGAAGTGAGATTCTTCAAGAGCTTTCAGAGTCAGATGGAGGCCGAACATTTAGTCGATGTTGAGATTATTGGATTTGGCATCTCGATTCAGCCCGAAAGAAACCCAGAACAAGGTCTAGACCACCCAGACCCAACTTGGGAGGAACCAGGCCTGGCCTAGAGTGACGCAGCCCAAACCCATAGGCAGGCATGCATGGGTGCGTGGCCTAGGCATGTGGGGGCACCTCTAGCCCTAGTGCGCTCCTAGTGTGTGGTTCACCACAATCTATCATAGGTGTGGCCCACCAGGGGGATGTTATGTGGTCTACATGATGTTTCTTTAGTCTTTATAATGGTCTATGCGATGTTTTGCATGAACCTACGATCACACACAATCCGGTCGAGGATTCGATGGCTTGACCCATTCTCCAAGGATGATCTGATTTGATTTGGACCTGATTTGTGCAATTTACTGTGCGATGGATACCAATCGGGCGGTCAGGAAGAGTTTTAGGATCAAACAAGAGTTGGAGAAGGTAAATGAATCCTTTTCTGACATGGTTTAGACCGTTGGACACCCGTTAAGATATTCTTCATGCTAGAGGCTATAAAATATGGGATAGGTGGCCATGACCAAAGTGTAAAGATCCAAAGGGCTTCTAGGAGTATGGTTGTGGCAGAGAAAGCCTATAAAGACTAGAAGGTTTCTTTAAGAGGTGAGAGCTTGTGAGAAAAATTTGAATTTTCTTCGTTTAAAAAAACTGTACAAGATTAAGAATGAAAGTTTTAATTTTGTAAGTATTTATTTTTCTTATAGTGAAATCTTACATGCATAATTAATTATCTTTTTTTATTTTTTATTTTTTCTTTTCTTGCAGTATCAATACCGATGTTGTGATCTTGAAAACGGGATCCATATTCCATATGACAGATTTCCAAAATAAGTGATATCAGTATAATTGGTACCACAATACTTCCCATAGTATAAAAAGTGGTGATCTCTTTTTTGAAAAATATTCTTTTAAGATTTGTGGCTAAAATTTTATAAAATATTAATGAATGGTCAAGATAAAATACCACATAGTGATATTATCTTAATATATTAATATATTATAATATAATATTTATATTTATATAGATAATATAATTTTTATAATATTTTAATATTATTTTAATATTCATTATAATTTAATATTTTTATTAATGTTAATATATTATTTATATTCATATATTCATATATTCATATTTATATTAATATTAATATTATTCTAATATAATAAATTATTATAATTTATTATTATACTATATTTATATTATATTTATATTAAGTCATCATAAAAAAATATCGACGAAATATGTCAAATTTTATTCTTACAAAATCACTCCATGAAAAAAAAAAAAAATTCATGAAATTACTTTATGAAAAGAAACTAAATGAGCACTAAAGAACTACTGGTGAGTGGTGCAGTTGGTTGTGAGACTTTTCTCACAACCAGCTGGCAGGGGTTCGAATCTTGGTTTGGATATATTTCGACTAGAAAGTTAGCTGGTGGTAGTAAGCTGACACGACTGGTAGTCAGGTTGACGTACTCACCTTCGGGTGGGAAACGGCTACGAAACTGATAGTCATGTTGATGTACTCACTTTCGGGTAGGGAACGGCTACGAAAAAATTAATATGCACCATGTATCGAACATTCCCTGACGGAGGTTGGGGGAGTGACCACGTCCGAGGTTTAACTCCTTCCCCCCCCCCCCCCCCCCCCCCCCCCCCCCCCCCCCCACACACACACACACACACACACACACCACACACACACACACCTTTTTGTTTATCAAAGAAAAAAAAAGAGCCCTAAAGATTTCTTCTAGACTGGCAGTTGAAATCCCGGCAAAAGTTCTCTAGTTTTTTATTTTATTTTATTTTTTACAGCCAGGTCGATGGAGGGATCGAGTTACGTTAAGCAAAATAGCAACAAACAAAATAATGTTGACCTAAGAGACTATCCGGTTAGAGCGTTCCGTCTCGCGTCGTGCCATCCTCCCCTCAAACTCCCCACCAAACCGTCTCTTCCCTTCCATCCGCTATCCCACTTCCAACACCATCACACCAACCCCCCCACATGCAAACAACGTGCCAGTCAAACTTCACTGCACCTCACCCATTTTATGGCCTGGCCCAGCAGCGGCCACGGCATCATGGGTCGGGCTAATTCGAGTTTAACGGTGACATTAGACATTATTAATTAGATCACTCCCCTCCCCTTCCACGCATGGCAAGAAAACTTTTTCTTCGCAAATATATTATAAGTGAGAGAGATGGAGAGAGAGAGCGAGAGGAAGGTGAGGGATGGGGTAGCTGGCACGGCCCGAGTGGGGTTAGTTGTAACTGCCACTCTTTTGTCTCCAATTTTATAAGTTCACTTCATGGCCACTGGACGACTCAGCTGCATCCAACTTAGAACAATTCCACCGATAGAGAAGAAGAAAGAAATAGTGACAGAAAACATGGCACCTGTAAAGCCATTCCTTCCGACGGCCACCGACGAGAAGACGCTGCGGCAGAGCTTCATTCGGGACGAGGACGAGAGACCGAAGGTAGCCTACAACCAATTCAGCAACGATATCCCGGTGATATCGTTGGCGGGGATCGACGGCGAGAAGAGGAAGGAGATTTGCCAGAAGATCGTGGCGGCGTGCGAGGACTGGGGGATATTTCAGGTGGTGGATCATGGCGTTGATGCAGAGCTGATATCGGGGATGACGAGGCTTTCGAAGGAGTTCTTCGCACTGCCGCCGGAGGAAAAGCTCCGGTTCGACATGTCCGGTGGGAAGAAGGGTGGATTCATAGTGTCCAGCCATCTTCAGGTATCGTGTTCTTAGAAACATTATTGTCGGTGATTGTATAGTTTTGCCAAGTTTTCACTCCAGGATCGGGTGGACAAAAATCAATGGATCGACGTATTAAGCAAGATGATTGTATCCAATTAATTAAGCAGCATACAAGTAGAAATCAACAATACTAATCTAGTTGTCAAAAATTTTCCATTGCTTGAATGTGTGAAGGGGGAAGCAGTGCAAGACTGGAGAGAGATTGTGACATTCTTCTCATACCCGGTCCGGGCTCGGGACTACTCAAGGTGGCCGAACAAGCCGGAGGGGTGGATATCCGTCGCCGAGTCGTATAGCGAGAAGCTGATGGACCTGGCATGCAAGCTTCTTGGAGTGCTGTCCGAGGCCATGGGACTTGACAAGGAGGCATTGACCAAGGCGTGTGTGGACATGGACCAGAAAATGGTGGTCAACTTCTATCCCAAGTGCCCCCAGCCAGACCTCACCCTTGGACTGAAGAGGCACACAGACCCAGGCACCATCACCCTCCTATTCCAGGACCAAGTAGGTGGCCTCCAGGCTACAAGGGATGGGGGTAAGACATGGATCACCGTTGCACCAGTGCAAGGTGCTTTCGTAGTGAACCTTGGGGACCATGGCCATGTAAGTATATATCATAACTTGTTATCATTTTTTAATCATGCTAGCATGCATGAATCAAACTAGTGGAAATGCCTTGAAAATATCAAAAAATTGCTCCAAAAAAATACTCCTTAATTGGTCATATCTTGGATGCTACGTACTCCAGCCTTTCCGGTAATATAGACACTTTGAAGTGAACTAACTAGAAGGTTATCACCAATGGATACATGCATGCATTACCTTGAGTATGTTGTTTGGTAAATGTGCATGTATCCTTAATGGTATTCAATAGTATATATCTGAAAGAAACTAGAGAAGTACATGACTGTTACGCTTTAGTTTCAAGAAAATTACAAACCACGCTACCTCTTTGAATCAGCCTGACAACACTTGAATTTTCTTGCTGATTCTAATTTGATGCTTCTTTGAGACAGTATCTGAGTAATGGACGGTTCAAGAATGCCGACCACCAGGCGGTGGTGAACTCGAACTATGAACGGCTGTCGATCGCGACATTCCAAAATCCAGCACCTGAGGCAATTGTGTACCCACTGGCAATCAGGGAGGGAGAGAAGCCGGTGTTAGATGGGCCCATCACGTTCACCGAGATGTACCGAAGGAAGATGAGCAAGGACCTGGAGCTTGCCAAGCTCAAGAAGATGTCCAAGATGGAGCAGAAGGAGGTGCTGGAGAAGGCAAAGGAGGTTACAGCTAAGCCCATGGCTCTTAATGAAATCCTAGCTTAATAAGTTACATGCAAACATGTTGTCTTTCTCTCTCTCTCTCTCTCTCTCTCTCTCTCTCTCTCTCTCTCTCTCTCTCTCTCTCTCTCTCTCTCTCTCTCTCTCTCTCTCTCTATCCCTCTTTATGTGGCAACTGGCAAGACGAGTGATGCTGGTTGTTTTTAGAGTGTTGCTGTTTGCAGCCCTTTATCATTTGCAATAACATTTCTAGATATAACATTCCAATATATTTCAAAAAGAGTGGAGTTCTCATCTTTGATAATATATAGCTTCCAAGCCATCCCACCCATTGTTTTGGTGCAAGGCTCCACAAATACAAGGAAGAAATTGATTCAGAAGGGTTATCTGGTTTTAACTTTGCCCAACATGCGCTAGCTGCCATTTGCCATCAATCAGAATAGACAGTTTGGTAAGGGAATAAAATCTTATTGGAAAAGAGACAAGAAAATATTGCTGAGGCGATGGCTTTTGCCCCGTTACCAATAAAGCATGGATTCGAGGTGAAATTTTATGGATGGCTCAATTAAATTTAAAAATTATTTTTTAAAGCATGTAATAATTGATATGAATCTCTTTCTTTATTTTCTTGATCTATCAGCCAGTATGTATATCTCTTTTGTTTTCATGTTCTATCAGCCGGCATCTTAGTGATATCAGATTGACGTACTCACTGCAAAAATCTAAATATCTTGAATCGAACATTAATTGACAGGATGGGGACCTAGCTGGTTTAACCCTCTATCCATTTTCTCAATCAAAATAAATAAATAAAAGAGATAAGAAAATAGAAGAAAAATAATTGGGAAGGAAGCTTTTCTTTCAGCCTAGGTTGTATTCTTTTGAGAAATACCGGTTTTACATTTTTAGGCATTTTTCTTGTTTTCTTTATGCTTCCGTGTCAAAGGTTAAGTTAGTTCCCCCCTTCACAGTTGATAACCGTGGGCACTTTTCTAATGTCGGTGATAGGTGTAAAAAATTTTGATCGAATTATCTAAATCGCACTGTCTGATCTAAATCAAACCAAATATAATAATTTGATAGTTTAACTAAGTCGATTCAATTTAATAAAACAAAAAATTAAAATATCAATTTGATTATCGATTTACTGATTAATATAATCTACTAGAATCAAATCGAACCGATTAACAAACATCATTTTATATATTTATATATACAATGATACATCCATATTACACATTTTATATTCATATCTTTTAAAATATTGTATAAGTTTATTACTTTTATTTTGCCTCTCATGACCTTTCCTATTTCAATGACTTCCTGGCTTCTTAGTTCTTTCTCTTTCCCTTTCTCTTTCTCTTTTTAAAAAAATCAAACCAACCTACCCATTTAAATTGAAAAATCATTAAAATACTTAGAAAAGCTGCATAAACAAACCAAACCGATATAAAACCAAATCGAAGAAACCAATTGTATATATTCAATTAAATATTTGGTTTTAGGAACATCTTAAACCAAAATGTCAGTTTGATTTTAAAAAGTTACTTAAAACCAAACCAATTGGACTATTTTCAGCCCTAGTGATTATCACACTATTGAAAAAATCTAAAATTTCTTTCAATAATTAATTTTTAATTTTTAATTATTTAAGTATTAATTTTTAAATAATTTGACTATTGAATTTTTAATTTTTGATCATTGGACTTCTTAGTACATACTCTAATGAGCTAATAAAAGTAAAAACGGTCAGATTTGATGGCTATAAAAAGGTCCTTGATGTGGCCGAATGCTGATGTGGCACCCACATCCGATGTGGCACCCACATCCGATGTGGCTGGTTTCCGACGTGGTACATCCATCCGACGTGGCACCCCACGTGTAACGTGATTGACTGCTGACGTAGCACCCGTGATTCGCACCCGGTCGAGTAGAGCTCCTGGTTGAGTAGAGCTCCTGGTTGAGTAAAGCTCCTGGCTAAGTGGAGCTCCTGGCTGAGTAGAGCTCCTGGCTGACTAGAACCCCTAGCTAAGTAGAGCTCCTAGCCGAGTGAGCTCCTGGCTGACTAGAGCTCCTAGCTGAGTAGAGCTCCTAGCCGAGTGAGCTCCTGGCTGACTAGAGCTCCGAGCTGAGTAGAGCTCCTGACCGAGTAAAGCCCCTAGCCGAGTAGAGCTCTTGGCCGAGTAGAGCTCCTGGCTGACTAGAGTTCCTAGCCGAATAGAGCTCCTGGTTGAGTAGAGTTCCTGGTCGAGTAGAGCTTCTGGCTGGCCTGAACTCTTGTTGCAGGGAGAGTTGGACTTTGCAAGCCAAGGGAGGAAGGAGGATTGAAGGATGCGTCGACCTTACGTAGGCATGTGCGGCTTGGTCTCGACGATGCTGGATGATGACTGAGGAAAGCAGGGTCACTATCTCCACCAAACTTATCATGACATTTCGCTGGGGGGAGCGGTGCATCACCAGTCCTATGCCCCCATAGAGGCGTGCTCTGCCAGGATAGTGAGCCATGCGGCACGCAATCTATCTCCCATACAGGAGGTCCTGTCAAGACTCCGGTCCTTGCAAGATCTGTACCCTTCTCGAGAAGGCAAGCCCTGCAACATGCTGCCTACATCCAATGCAGGGGATCCCTGCCGGGACTCTAGTTTCTATTCCACGAGTCCTGCTAAGCTTGCACCCTCCCTCGGGAGGGTGCGCCATAGCACGCTACCTACACCCGATACCAAGGGCATGCTGGGACTTCAGTATCTGTCCCACGGGGTCCTGCAAAGCCTGCACCCTGCTCAAGGGGTGCGCTGCCAAGAAACTTGGTTCTGCCCACCAACATTCGCTTCTATATATATCGGTAAGAGGGACCTCCGACATAGGTAAGGAAAAAAAGAAAGCAGAGTTGGCAAACAACACTCACGCTAAGAAAGAAATCCATTCTTTTAGAAAAGCCTCTTCACAGTAGTCATCTAGGCGTCTGTGACTAGGGATTTGTTGTCCTTGATTACCAAACTAACTTGACCTTGGAGTATTCCTGTCAGGATCCTCGGCCTGAGCTCTCTTTTTCTCGCAGGACCACCCGACAGCTAGGGACGTCCAGAGGTGAGGCATCCAGCAATTCTCGGAATGATCCATGTGGCCCTGGGACCCACTGAGCTCATAGGCAGGATGCAGTCTTGGCAGTAACAAATTAGCATGCTAGATAGGGGGAGCGGAGGAAGCAGGACGACACCACCAATCATCTAACCAAGAGGCCATCGCCTCGTCACAGTGGTTCAATGGTTGTGACGCGTGTGTAGGAGGTCTTCGCTAGCCGTGTTGGGGACCCGTCCCATCATGGCGACCGACGCAGTTAGGAAGTGGAGCCTTCAACTCCACCACCTACATTGCCAGTAGACCAGCATGTGCAAATTGCTACGCTTATATCAATCCCTGACCATGATGGTGCGTCGCCTACAGCACTAGCATCGATCCATGGTGATGCAGCAGCAATTGGGGAACCCCGCGGCCCCCACACCGTAGCTCCCACAAGCTTCGTTCCTTTCGGCAGGGATCATCTTAGGCACAGGCAGCATCATACCTGTGCTCCTCACATCACTGGCAGAAAAGCCAACATTCTTCAAGCGATGGGCGCTGGGACAATTCAACCATCCGGGAGAATCATTCCCCAGACTCGAACCATGATGGCCCCTCACACCAGTAGCAGTGGCATGATAGGGGGCTAAAGCGTAAGCTCCCTAGGTCTTCGCCTTCCTCCCCACTGACAGCCTCAACCAAGGGATCGATCGATGAGGCCATCCAGTGGCAAGCCGAGGAGTGCTTGGAGGAACACAAGTACAGACTAGCCAATCTTGCCCACCAGTTCACCGACCTCCAGGTCACTTCTCATGGGTCGGCAGGATACGATGCTCATCTCCCTCTCTCCCGCCAGATTTAGGAGGAACCGATCCCTAGTTAATTTCACATGCCCTAATTAGTTCTCTATGATGGGACCACGGATCTCCTGGATCATCTTGAGAGCTTCAAGGCCCTCATACATGTCCAAGGGGCGACCGATGCCCTCCTTTACCCTACCTTTCAAGCTACGCTCTACAAGATGGCTCGAGTATGGTATTCCCGTCTTGAGCCAGGGAGCGTCAACTCCTTCAAGCAGCTAGAGAGAAAGTTTGTGGTACACTTCGATGCTTGTCGCAAGGTACCACAAGAAGCTGACAGTCTTTTTTTGGTCTGCCAACAGGATAATGAGTCCATCAAGGACTACGTGGCCTGTTTCAAGATGGATATCTTAGAAATCTACAACCTGGATGGGCCCGTTGCCATTTTGGCCTTAAAGAGAGGGCTTAGGACCTCTCATTTTACTTACTTCCTTGGCAAAAAGCTCTCCAAGTCTAACTCAGAGCTCTTGCTCCATGCCCAGAAGTACATTCGCATGGAAGAAGCCGACCGCTCTCAGAGAGAGTTTGACGAGAGGCCTCTGAACAGGCTAGCTCATGAGGAGCTGAGCAAGCCCCGAGTCTAGAAGGTTACTCCAACCTCCCAGACTAGGCCAAAGCCGAAGGACATCCCTGACAAGGACAGGAGTATACTCCCCTCCTCATTTCGAGGGCCAAGATCCTAATGGAGATCGAGAGCGAATGCTTCCTACACCACCCTTCCCCGCTGAAGCCGTCCGGTGACTGTGACAAGTCTAGGTCTGTCAAATCCATCGAGACCATGGCCACGATATCAAGGAGTGCCACCACTTGAAGAAAGAGATTGAGGAGCTGATCCGGTAAGGCTACCTCAAAAAATATATCGAAGGAAGGGCTCCATCTGGGGTCCAAGGCCTCGAGGCCTACCACGTTGCCATGGACAACCAGCACATGGAGAAGCTGGTGGGGATGATCTCTTGGGGGGCAGGGTGAGGGCCAAAGAAAATTAGAGGCGAGGAGAGAGCTACTGATGTAACCCCTTTGATGAAAAAAGATCTTGTGGGGGAAGAGAACCTGAACAATAAAGCTATTGTTATAGATATGATAATAGTGAAACATCCTATAAAAAGCATTATTGTTGATAGTGGAAGCTTCTTAGATATCATTTTTTATGATACTTTTGCAAGGATGAATTTGTCTCCCAGCTTACTAAAGCTGGTGCTTACACCTTTAGTTGATTTCACTGGAGACTCTATAGGAGTCGAGAGAGAAATCACACTCCTAGTCACAACCGGATCACCACCCAGACAAAGTGTGGTCTTAATGGCATTCACTATAGTCAAGCTCCCTTTGGCTTATAATGTGAGCCTAAGACAGCCCGGGCTGAACATACTTGATGCGGTCATCTCGACCAGGCAGCTCCTTGTCTGATTTTTGATCCTGTACGGGATTAGAGAAATGAGAGAAGATTGACAGACAGCCTAGTAGTGCTTGCAAACCATCCCCGGAGTCCAAAAAGCTAAGGAGAACCCTGCCATGGACCACTTGGATCGGAGAGAGTAGAAGGCGAGAGGGGGGCCCGTCGAGCATCTGCTATCATTCTTCCTTGGCAAAGATCCCTCGGAGATGGTGCAGGTGGAAGCCCTCCTGGTGGAGGAAGAAAGAGCCCGGATGCTAAGTTTGTTACGGGCGAATGCGGATGTCTTCACTTAGTCTGCATCAAACATGCCAGGGATTCCTCCTGACATAATCATCCATAGTCTAAATATCAATCTCAAGTATCGGCAGGTCTGGCAAAAGAAGAGAAGTTTTGCACCAAAATGGTAGTGGGCAATAAATGAGGAGGTCGAGAAGCTGCTTACTGCGGGCTTCATCAAGGAGGTACATTATCCTCGGTGGCTTGTAAATGTGGTCATGGTTAAGAAGGCCAACGAGAAATGAAAATTTTGTATATACTACACCGATCTCGATCGAGCATATTTAAAGGATAACTTTCTACTACCTAAAATCGACCAACTCATGGATGCGACATCTGGACACAGGCTACTCAGCTTTATGGATGCATTCTCGGGGTACAACCAGATCCGCATGAACCCGGAGGATGAAGAGCACACTGTGTTCATAACGGACATGGAGAATTTTGCTGCAAGGTGATGCAGTCAGCCTAAAGAATATGAGAGCAACTTATCAGCATCTCGTCAGTAGGGTCTTCAAGGACCAGATAGGTCACAATATGCAGGTCTACGTGGATGACATGCTCGTCATGAACGACCGAGAGTCAGACCATATTGTCGACTTGATAGAACCTTTCGACAACCTACACCTCCACCGGATGAAGTTGAATCCGATGAAATGTGCATTTGGTATCACAGCTAGGAAGTTCTCAAGTTTCGTGGTCACCTAACATAGGGTTGAGGTGAATCCCAGGAAGATACAGGCCATTGCATCATAAAGCATTTGACTTCGAAGAAGGAGGTCCAGTGCTTGTCCGACCGCATCACCGCACTCAACCGGTTTATTTCACACTCGACCGAGCACTACCTACTATTCTTCAAGGTACTGTGCAAAATGCATGACTTCACCTAGATGGAGGAGGTATGGAGGCTTTCAAGGGACTGAAGAAGTTCCTTATCTTGCCTTCCTTGCTTTCCAAGATGGAGGTCAGAGGGGAGCTCCTCCTCTACCTGGCCATATCCCTAGGCACAGTCAGCTTGGTGATAGTCCGCACTGACAAGGATGGTATCTAGAAGCCAGTCTACTATACTAGCAAGGTGCTGCACAATGCAAAAAATAGGTACACCTGATTCGAAAAGTTATTTTTGTGTTAATCGTGTCTGCTTAGCATCTCAGGCCCTATTTTCAAGCTCATCCGATTACGATCCTTACTAACCAACCTTTGAGGACCATCCTGAGCCAACCAGATACTTGGGATGCCTAGCTAAATAGGCAATGAAGCTTAGCAAGTTTGACATCTCATATCGCCTGAGACCATCCCAAAAGGCCCGTCTTGGATAACTTTTTGGTGAAATGCACATGGGCGGATGATGACTCGGATGAGGTGCCATCTGAGCCAGAGCAACGCCCACCTGATAAAGGAATGACGTGGATTCTTGACATCGATGGTGCATCAAACTCAGGGAGGAGTGGAGCCGGCCTCATCCTCACCAATCAGGAAGGAGTAGTGGCCGACTACGCTCTACGCTTCCTCTTCCAAGCAATAAATAACCAAGCGGAGTACGAGGCCTCCTGGCGAGGTTGAGGGTATCTCATGAGCTAGGAATCACGAGTCTAAGGGTCTTCACCGACTCGCAACTCGTGGCTGGATAAGTCATAGGCGAGTTTAAGGCTCGGGATCCCCTCATGGTGAAGTATATGGATGACGTGCGCTCTTGTATGAGAGAATAAGACTCCGTTGCATAGGAGAATGAGGCTCCGTTGCATGAGAGAATAAGGCTCCATTGCATGGGAGAATAAGATCTCATTGCATAGGAGAGTGCTTGGAGTTGGATCTAGCTGGAGAATACCATAAGAAGTGACAAGTGTTAGAAAAGACCACGAGGCCACTCCTTTGAGCCTCGAGAGTGGGGGAGAGCTCCCGTGCCCCCCATCCTCGTGTCCCCAGTCTGCCCCCTGGGGGCAAAGGACAAAGGTGGTTACTGATAATTATTAAAATTATGATAATTAACTCAACTTAAAATTAATACTTTTGTATGGTCCACAATCAATTTTAGAAGAATTTAGCATGGATTTTAAAGCAGCATGATTTTTGGAACAGCACTTAACAGTTTATAGCCGGCTCACGATGGACTGACCCACTGGTCTACGAAAGACACACTAGTCCATGGCTGCCATGGCCAGTGGTCCACGGAGCAGGACCGTGGACCATGAAGCTCCGTTTGTGCCCAAACTCGTCAGAGAGATGCCCCTGCTGCCGCCCAAGCTCCCGATGCCTTCATCACTAGTCGGGGAGGTCCCATTTGGCCGAAATCTAGCCAAAAATTGACCAGCTCTTCTCTTTTGCTTCTTCACAACCGTCCCATGCCGCCCAAGCCGCCGGGGCTCCTGTCCACTCCACCATCGGCTGGAGAAGATGCCTGTGCCAGTTCTCGCACCGCCAAGAGCCTTCCATGATCGAAAAATCCATGCCCAGAACCATCACCAGATTGCCTGCATAGTCACGCCACCGGAGAAGCCGGTGGTGTCCGTTCCCTCGCCTTCACGGAAGGATTCCAAAGCCCATCACTACTCTGCCTTCCATTCTTCTCCTGCTGCCAATCCAAACCCATTATGGAGCCGCCGTCCATGCATCCTCCTTGCCTCAAGATCATCGCGGGCTTCTTTTCAGACATTGCCATTCACCACGAAGTCATTAGCTTATTGTCGGGATATCCGAATGGGATAAGGAGATCGGAAGTGTGACGGGATAACTGGATTTTGAGTTTGATTTTTGAAACGGAGATATAATCGCGGAAGGAGAAACGAACTCAAGAAGGATATACAGAGCTGTTATGAGGATCATGCGACGGGTACACGATCGGTGGAGCAGAATCGGGGATCATGCGAGCAAGTGCGAGGATAGAGGCATAGAACGAGATTGTTGGGCATATTAAGATAAGAAATCAGCGGGGTTCCCATGCGGACCGACACGGTGCTTCCCATCTATAAAGCCCTCGACCATTCTCCGCTCCGGGGATTATTCTGACTTCCATTCTGCACCCCATTCTGCTCCGTTCCAACTCTCCATTCCACTCCCATCCACTTGTCCAATCCAATTCCTGTATTCATCATCTACGAAGCTGATGTCCAAGATGGAAGTCTAATCATATTTCTCGGGATTCCACTGTAGTGCTTGGCACAAGAGGTTTAGTTTTATTTTCTAATCTTTTGTACTTACTTTTTATGAAATAAAAAGAGTTTCTTTCCAATATTTTTATGAGTCTTTATTCAATTTATTAGGCATAGTTTATTTTCTTGGGACAAGCTATAATCAATAGATACAGTTTGTGCTCTTGGAATAAATTATCTCTAAAAAGATTTTTATAATTTGTATGTATCCAATTTCTGACTAATCTATATTTCAAGGGAACGGATAGTGATCGAACAAGTACAGGTCATGATCGCTAAGAATAGATTATATCTGGATCGGAATATACAGATCATTTACATAGAAGTGGAGTGCCAGCCCACCTAGCAAGTAACTAGTTGAAATTTCGAGATTCTTATCTATTGCATTTATACTTTTTCATTATCTGTCTTAGTCAGTTAGTTGATTTATACTTTTCTGTTATTAGTAAATATTAGCATTGGTGTTGAAAAGCTTTTTTTCGGAATAACCCAAAGTCCATGCGGATTCGACCCTTACTCCCATTATTCTATTCTTAAGAGTAGTGGATTTAAGGTTTTAAATCGATGCGTAGTGACTCGTACTAGATTTTTGGCACCATTGCTGAGAACTTTTGGCATTATTTTTATAAAAAAATCAAAAAAATCAAATTTCAAATTTCAGAAATTTAAATTTGAATTTCAAAATTTTAAATTTTAAAATTCAGAATTTAAAAATTCAAAAAAAATATTAAAATTAAAAAAAAAATAGTTGGTAATAATTTTCAATCTTGAGTGCCCTGATATAAGGTTGCCTTAGCATAACTAGGAAGTTATATTGAATGGTTATCCTAGGGTATAAAAAGTTTGAGTAAAAAAAATTTGTGCTTTTTGCTTTCCATTTTTAGATTGACTTAGGTAAATTTACTTTTCTGCAAAATTCAAAAAAAATATATTACCCTGACATCTCATAATTTATTAGGATTAGAGACTTAATCACCAAACTTAAAAAAATTAGTTTTAGTTTAATTTTGTTTGTCTATAACTTTAAATTTTGGACATCTTGCTTGTTGCATTTCATTTTTTCATAATCAACTTAAGGGCATAACCCAATTAATTAGATAAGGTATGGAGTTCAATACCCTTCTTTAGCCCACAAATCACCCCCAGCATTCGTATTGACCTAAGACTTTAACTTTAAAATCAATTAGACCTCAACCCTAGGAATTTTGAGCTCAATAGGACAAGAAAATCCCAGAGTTGGACCGGGTTCAGATCATTTAGCTACTTGGTGTCTAAGAAAAGTGGTTCAGGGACAAGAGCCCGAAGGAAGGTGGTTCTTTAATTGGTTTCGTTCGCTTACCTGGCCAATTTTAATTGGTGTCTAAGGCAAGCAACGGGGGGACCCCCACCAACCTTACACTTACTTGGCCAAGTCAGTTAGTTGATCTTGGGCTTGGAGTGCTCAAAGGTAACCTTGGATCAGTTAGAAGCTGTTTAGATATAGGTTAACCCTAGGATAGTGATTTTGATTTTTTCACTTGTTTGAAAAAAAAAAGTTAATTAAAATAATTTCTTTTCTTCTTTCTAGTCTAGGACCCTCTTAGGAGTTTGTCTTTAGACCTTTTCTTTCCTTAGCCCTTCTCTTTTTAAAAAAAATAAAATAAAGTATCCAACCATGTACCAATTTCTTGAGTCTAGGTATGACCAAATTTATCAAGATCAAACTCATATGGCTTATAGACTAGGAGAAATTTTAAATTTTGATGCTTACAACCCAGGTTGGGGGGCTCAATTAGATTTTTCATGACAACTATACCCAGTAGTTATCTCGGTACCCCAAAAACCTTCGTTCGTAGATGCTTCTTATTATGATACGCCCTATTCAGATTGTCAACATTCTTCTACTCCTTATACATGAAAAGGTTTTACAAGCAATAAATTGGATTGAAAAAATTAGTCAGAACCCACCTCTTCCTCAGACTAACCTAGAAGTCAATAGATTTGCCCAATATCAACAACCAATCATGCCTCAGCAGCAATCTATCGATGAGCTTCTCATATATGATTCGACTGAAGCAAAGAAACCAAACTGGTGGTATGAACTACTTCCATCATCATATTACTCACCGATGACTCCCTTTGATGATATGATGGAATTAATTGAGGCTCCCCAGGAACCACAACAAAATAACACTGTAGGGGAAGCCATACCTCCTAGTTATCCTCAGAACTCATTAGATCCCTATATGGCTCAGTGTAAGGTAGATTTTAATGAAGATGAAGATATTATAGAGAGGGATAACCCACTTTTCAAACCCATCCCACCTTTGACGGAACAAGTTGAGCCAACACCTAGCCCCCCAATAGCTCCTTCGTTAGAATCACCACTGGATTTAGAATTGACACCGCTTCCTGTCATACCTACTGACACCCTACCAGTGATCTCTAATCAGAAAGACCTAATAGTTGGTATTCTAAAGATGCATAGACAAGCTATTGGATGGGATGTTTATGAAATGAGGGATAATGATCTTAAAGAGTTTATAGCTGATTTTTCTATATTTAGCATTGGCACTACTTTCGAAGATCGCCTCCAAGATTTATCTTTTATTTTGAAATGATGTATGGAGACAGACCTACAATTAACTTGGACAAAATGCCATCAGGAAGGGATGATCTCAAGATACATCATACCTGAGAATGGGATTAGGGTAGACCTTTCTAGAGATGGAAAAATTTTTAACCTCCCACCCCCACTCTTAGACCAACACATACAATCCCTCCCTAATCTTCAACAAAATTATTATAGAATTTTTCAATCTTGGTCTAATATGCTTACCTCCTATACTTTATGGATCAAGGATAATCATTGTCGAGTACTCTACCAACGTTTCTCTGTCATATTGATAAGGCCTCTTGATTGGTTCTGTCTTCTAAAAATCTTCTTGAGGGATGTACTTAAGTTCAATATCAGTAACACTCCCTCTTAGCGTCTGGCTGAAGATGTTAAACTTAGCGCTCCTGGGAGGTAGCCAGTTCTTAACTTAGTTCATGCTTTTAGCTTTAACCTTTAATTCTTTATTTTTAGAATAAATCAAAAGGAATAATAAAAGAAGATTGCAGGGAATATGGTGATAAAAGGACATCCAATGTTCATACCCTACCAGGTGGTATCTGTTGCCACCCGGATCGTCGTGGCCCGTAGCTGCTGATGGCATCAGGTGGGTCGCGTCCGCCCGTTTGGTAACACCCCCGGTGCCTCGAGACCTACAAGGAAGCAACGTCAGTGACCTGGGCTGGAGATTCCGGTGGGGGCACTCCGACGGTCAAGTCAGTGGTAATCCAGGGAAACAGGTCCTTCTGATCGAGCCCCTCTGGATGAGCTCCGTGCTAGGAGGAGTGAATATAGTGTGAGTGGAAGATGAGGACGAGCTGAGAATGGTGTTGACCGAGGTGGTCTTGCCCTCCTCTCTGGCCTTCTTCCCTTGTGTCGCTCTGGTTCCTCTCTTCAATTGAGAGTATGATATGAATCTCTCTTCTTGAGGTTAGATGCCGATACCTTTTTGCTTAATTTTTTTGTGAGAGTTTCTACCTTGGTTTGCTTCGGGATCTCCCCCTGCTGTCGTGTGTGATGAGGTACCGTGATGTGGACGGGACGTCTCTCCTGTTGTGACAGTCGGGGAAGCCTCCATAGATTTCTGACATTCCTTCCACTTATCCCTCTCCTGGGAGTCTGTCAGGGTCTCGATCGATGGGCCACCAGTCTTGGGATCCGTTCTCTCCGGTAGGGTCTTTTCTCTGGTTGTACGGTAGATCGGCAGAAGGTATGGCGCCTTGATTGCGGCATGGTTGGTGTTGTACAGTCCTCGGGAGCGTCGCCACTGTCCTTGGAGGAGAGGTAGGGCTCCCTTGGTGACTAGCGTATTGGCTTGAACAGGGGGCCGAGCTGGAGAGGCAGGGCCTGTCTGCGGTAGACTCGCCTAGGTGCTACTCGGCAGGACGGAGACGAACCGAGATCGATCGTAGAGGGGCGCCTCGTGGCAGAGGAGGCTGAGCTCGACTCCTAACCACGGGGCCCGACCTCAGACGAGCTCGGTGCCGAGGTGCCACCCAGCCCAGGGGACCTGAGCTCAGAGGGGCACCTCGTGGCGGAGGAGGCTGAGCTCGACTCCTAACCATGGGGCCCGATCTTGAGGGGTCCGCCTTAGGTGGGAACTTGGACTCGGCTCCGGTCTAGGTATTTCGGGCTTGCGGGAACGGACCTGGCGGAGGACGGAGCTTGCTTTCGACGAGCAGAGGTGTTGCTTCAGGGGAGCTCAGCTCGACAAAGGCGCTCATGTTGAAAGCTTGTCATGGCATCTGATGGGGACTCCACGTCCGCTGCCTCATCCACGTCAGCGTTCTGGCCACATCATTTGTCCCCCATGCCCGAGACCCATTGACGCGCGGTGCTTGGGGTGAAGGGCATAATTATGGCACTGACGTGGAAAAGCAAAGAAATCGGGCGCAATAATGGCTAAAATCGACGGCGCCTCGCTCTGCGGTCCTACGAGCTTGTAGGAGGATGCCACGTGGCCATGCAAGAGGGGGGTCGTCGAGGCGGGTGCGGAAGTCGGAGCGACCATGGTCGGATGGGCACCCATTCCCAATGGATGGTTGACACGCGACGGGTGCCTTCTGAGGGGCCGCAAAGGTACGGTTGGGCGTAGGCAGCTTGGGAAGGAGGGGTAAGTTTCTTCGAAGCTTACCCTCATTTGAACTTTGCGTGCCCAACATTCTACAGGAGTATTCTCCCTTCTCTTCCTTCCTTCCGGCCGCCGGTGACTCCCTAGGGTCCTTGCAGGTTAGCCTCCTCTTCTTGTCTCGTAGGAGCCACTTTAGGGTCCCTCTTGTCCTTTTTCTTCTTCCTTCTTGTCTCTTCTCTCCATTGATCACTTTGGTCCGGAGTTCCGTCCTTCTTGCCAAGCCGAGGCCAGATCCTCCCAGCCGAGGACTCCCTCCTCCTCCGATGAGGAGATGGAGGTGGCGAGGTTTGAGTTTAGTAGGTGGCTCACCCAGGACCCGGTGATCATTAGGGAACCCGGGTCTTCCCCTCCTGTTCCTCTAGTCCTTCCTGAGCCTGAGCCTTCTCAGTCGACAGGTCCAGGAGGGATTGCTTCGGCGATCACCGCTGAGGACCTGGTGTCCATCCGGGAAGCTTATGGCATCCCCGAGTCCATCCGGCTCTCCGTTCCTTGTCCTGGAAAGCGGGTTACCTCCAGTGGCCCTCGACAGATCGCCTTCTATGAGGAGACCTTTGCCGGGGGTCTCCGCTTCCCTGTACATCCTTTCTTCCTTTCCTTCTTGGCCAACTACCGGCTTGTTCCTGTCCAGTTGGTCCCCAACGCCATCAGAACGGTATTTTGTTTTATCGTTCTGTGCCACTTCCATGGGATTGTTGCCCGTTTTTTCCTGTTCAAGGCCTTCTTCACCCTGAAATGCCACCCCACCGAGGACGGGTGGTGGTCCCTCTCTTCCCGCTCTCGGGGCATCTGGTTTGCACTCCCCTCTTCCATCAAAGGATGGAAGAGTAGATTCTTCTTTGCCTCCGTATAGGGGATCGACTGGGTTTGGAGCGATCCCGATAGATCTCCGAATAGGAATTTTTCTGTCGAAGCCGCCGACCTCGACCTGTATGACCTGCTCAAGTCAGCTGAGATCCCTCCACTTGAGGTCTTGCTGTCAGAGCAGAACCTTCGTGAGGCCGGGGTCAGCTCGGTACAGGAGTCGGGTGAGTTCGACTTGGCCACTTCCTTATCATTTCTTATTCATTTTCTCTTTTTTCTATTTTTTTTTGCTGCTGCTGTTGGGCTGACCTCATTCCATTTGGTGCAGAAATGAAGTTTTCGATGGACAAGCTGCTCTCATTCTCGGAGGAGCGGGAGCAGACCACCGAGGCCGCCGAGTCTGCATCGAAGAGAGATCGAACTGATGACGGGGCGAGGTCGGTGCAGGCTGGGGCGAACGTGCCGGTGCAGGCGGAGACAAATGCGCCGACACAAGAGCGCAGGCGGAAGAGGGCGGCCGAGCCCATCTCGGAGCCTCTCATAGTGGCGTCCAAGCCCGAGGTGGTTGTCCGTGCGAGGTCAGCCACCGCTGCTGCCAGGTCGGCGCCCTCCACCTCGGAGGTCGCCAGCATGGAGGAGGACGGTGGGGTGCAAGAAGTCAGGCCAGCACCCCAAGTCCTGTCCGATGCGGTGCAGATCTCTCAGTTGGCACCGAGGGAGCCTTCCGCCATCGAAGGAGCTGAGTCGACGGGAACACGGGAGAGGGACTATCGCCGAGTCTCTTTCCGGCTAGGCCTGAACGTGTCCTTGATGAAGGACGCCAGCCTAGCGGAGTGCATGATGGACTTCTCGGTCCAGTCATGCGACAGGCACGAGGGGAGCGGGTGACTCCTCGGTGACGTCATCACGGCGTCGTTCACCCAGCTATATGATGTAAGTAACTTCTTCCCACCTCGATATCTTTTTGCCTTCTTTTGTTGCTAATCCTGGATCTTCTCACTGCAGCAAGGGCGGGAGCTGATCCTCATAAGGGATTACTGCCACAACTGTGCAAAGAGGGACAGAGAGCAAGGAGCCGAGCTCGCGTCCCTCAAAGCTGAAGTAGGCCGCAAGGATGCGGAGGTTCATAAGGCTAGCCAGAAGGTGAAGAGCCTCCAGGCCGAAGCTGCTGAAGTGGCCAGAATAAGGAAGGAGCTCGACAACGAGCTCGAGTCCAAGCGGGCCCGGTTGAAGGAGCTCCGGGCCGATTCGGAGGTGGCCAGAGAGAGCGCCACCTCCGCTGAGAAGGAGGGGTGCCTCGTGGCGGAGGAGGCTGAGCTCGACTCCTAACCACGGGGCCCGATCTCAAGGGGTCCATCTTAGGTAGGAACTCAGACTCGCCTCCGGCCTAGGTGTTCCGGGCTTGTGGGAACGGACCTGGTGGAGGACGGAGCTTGCCTTCGACGAGCAGAGGTGTTGCTTCAGGGGAGCTCAGCTCGGCAAAGGCGCTCATGTTGAACGCTTGTTATGGCATATGATGGAGACTCCACGTCCGCTGCCTCGTCCCACGTCAGCGTTCTGGCCACATCAGTATCCTTCCATGCCATTACATTACTAGTATCCTCTTCCATTGAGGACAATAGAAATCAAGTGGGGGGGGCTAATTAAATTAATCCTTGAGTAAAACTTTAATCAATTTTTGTGTACAAGCTATCTCAAATTAAAAATAATCAAGCTCGCTAAATAAGGAGTGATTAACGGTTTAGACAATTTTAAAGATACTGAGGGATGATTTATCAAGGAAACCTTATAAATGGTAAAGTGTAGACCAGAAAGGTTTTTTTTGAGTAATTCCAAACCCTTCTGCCTATCGATATTGATAAAGAATCTAACTTATAATGGTATAGGTGAAGATATTGAAAAAAAGTTTTTCAAGTTTAATAAAAAAGGTTTTTAGCATTTTTCACTGAGTAACCGGGCCCCTTCGCCTAAGTAAGTGTTATGGTTCGCATCAAAAGGTGGGGATGTAAAGAAATCTTTAGTAGAGACAGTCTTAATGCATAGCTTTTTTTACTCGAGTTAGTAAGCCCGAGGGGTATTTTACACCTAATGCCCTAAAGCCAACTAGTTTGGGAGTCATTGACCTAAAGCTCATTACAAGGGTCATTTAGAAAGCAAGTTGTTAAGACATTGCACTGACTCTATATCATATATTTTAAATAAATTCAAAAAAAAAAGAGAGAGAGAAAGAAAAGAACTAAATAAACGATACTACATCAAAACCAAAGTAAGTTGGAGGATATGGATAGTGAGGTAAAAAGTTGGGAATAGAAGAACTTTTGAAAATATCTTTGGACTTCACTTTACCATTAAAAGGGCTGAATTTGTAATCCACTGAAATACCCCTTCAATGATCTAGTCGGGTGTCCTCTGATATTAGAATTAGTAAGATGATTTTTACTTCATGGACTAGATTAGTACACAAGACTAATTCATTTTCTTTACTCGAGGACGAGCAAAGTTCAAGTTGGGATGTGATAATTATTAAAATTATGATAATTGATCCAACTTTATTTAGTTGAAATAAATATTTTTGTATAGCATTTTGTAGAAATTAACTTCATAAATGTGTAGATCTCGAATTATGGAATCCAACGATACAAACCAGACCCGAATCGGAGTTCATATGAGTCCACAATCAATTTTAGAAGAATTTAGCATGGATTTTAAAGCAGCATGATTTTTGGAACAACACTTAATAGTTTACAGCAGGCTCACGGTGGACCGACCCACTGGTCTATAGAAGACAGGCTGGTCCATGGCTGCCATGGCTAGTGGTCCATGAAGCAAGACCATGGACCATGAAGCTCTGTTTGCATCCAAACTCACCGGAGAGATGACCCTGCTGCCGCCCAAGCTCCCGATGCCTTCATCACCGGTTGGGGAGGTCCCATTTGGCCGGAATCTAGCTAGAAACTGACCACCTCTTCTCTTTTGCTTCTTCACCACCATCCCATGCCGCCCAAGCTGCCAGAACTCCTGCCCACTCCACCGTTGGCCGGAGAAGATGCCTGTGCCAGTTCTTGCACCGCCAAGAGCCTTCCATGATCGGAAAATCCATGCCCAGAACAATCACCGAATTGCCTACACAGTCACACCGCCAGAGAAGCCGGTGGTGTCCGTTTCCTCGCCTCCACGGAAGGATTCCGAAGCCCATCGCTACTCTGCCTTCCATTCTTCTCTTGCTACCAATCCAAACCCATTGTGGAGCCGGCGTCCATGCATCCTCCCTGCCTCAAGATCATCGCGAGCTTCTTTTCAAACATTGCCATTCACCGCGAAGTCTTTAGCTTATTGTCGAGATGTTCGAATGGGATAGGGAGATCGAAAGTGCGACGGGATAACTAGATTTTGAGTTTGATTTTTTAAAAGGAGATATAATCGTGAAAGGAGAAACGAACTCAAGAAGGATATGCGGAGCTGTTACGAGGATCATGCGATGGGTACACGATCAGTGGAGCAGAATCGGGGATCATGCGAGCAAGTGCAAGGATAGAGGCATAGAACGAGATTGTTGGGCATATTAAGATAAGAAATCACCGCGGTTCCCATGTGAGCCCGGCACGATGCTTCCCATCTATAAAGCCCTCGACCATTCTCCGCTCCGGGGATTATTCTGACTTCCATTCTGCACCCCATTCTACTCCGTCCCATTCCGTATCATTCCGCATTCTCCACTCTCCGTTCCACTCCCATCCACTTGTCCAATCCAATTCCCGTATTCATCATCTGTGAAGCTGATGTCCAAGATGGAAAGCTAATCATATTTCTTGGGATTCCACTATAGTGCTTGGCACATGAGATTTAATTTTATTTTCTAATTTTTTGTACTTACTTTCTATGAAATAAAAAGAGTTTCTTTCCAATATTTTTATGAATCATTATTCAATTTATTAGGCATAGTTTATTTTCTTGGAACAAGCTGTAATCGATAGGTACAGTTTATGCTCTTGGAATAAATTATCTCTAAAAAGATTTTTATAATTTGTATGTATCCGATTTCTGACTAATCTATATTTCAGGAGAATGGGCCATGATCGAACAGGTATGGGTCATGATCGCCAAGAATAGATTATATATGGATCGAAACATACAGATCATTTACATAGAAGTGGAGTGCCAGCCCATCTAGCAAGTAACCAGTTGGAATTCCGAGATTCTTATCTATTGCATTTATACTGTCTTAGTCAGTTAGTTGATTTATACTTTTTTGTTATTAGTAAATCTTAGCATTGATGTTGAAAAGTTCTTTTTCGGAATAATCCAAATTTCTTGTGGATTCGACCCTTACTTCCATTATTCTACTATTAAGAGTAGTGGATTTAAGGTTTTAAATCGGTGCGTAGCGACGTGCACCAGCTACCGTTGTCCACCAACTGAGGAGCTTTGATATACCCCCTACTTGGCGTGCCAATCTGTTGCTGCCTGGATCGTCTGGCCTGCAGCTCCGACGCGGCATCAGGCATCGCTCCCCTCGCCTGGATTCCCTTGCGCTTTTCCTGGTCCCTGCAAAAGAAAAGAAACCCTAGCCGGGGATTCCTGTCAAGGCACTCCGACGATCAAGTTAGTAGGACGATCGAGGGGAATAGAAAACTTCTGACACAGAGAGTTTGGAGGACTCTTCACGACCAGAGGGTGATAGGAAAGAAGATGACTCTTAATTAAAAGTGTGGAGTTCGTTATCTTGGCTTATCTTCACTTACCTCCCTCACAGATCTTATGTAGATGAATTATTTTTTTCATTTGAAAAGGTGTGCTTTTCTTGACATAGATCTACGAGACTTTTGTAGACCTGGAGGCTAAGTTAGACATGTAAGGTTTCTGTGTAGCCCACCTTCGTAGGGATGCAGGCGCTGTGCTTCAGGTGCAAGCGACTTGCGGCGTACCACAGGTTAAGGCGACATGCTACATGGCAAAGATGGTGACCTTATGTATCCGTTGCCATCCAGGGCTCCTCCGTACCTGCTCTTTGGGAAGCGTGCATGGCTGCCAAGTGTGCCGGATGCATGCAGGTGGAGCCGAAGCCACGTGGGCTTGCCCGAAACGGCCCCAGCGGTGTCGTTGTGCGCCGGGGTGGGCGAAGCCGGACTGCCCCCCGCGAACTGAGGCGCGCTGCCCCCCAGCGGCCGGACGGGGGTACGCGGAAGCGCGCTACTCCTCTTCGGCCGGACGGTGCAGGCAGAGCCGGATCCATGAGGGCGCGATCAAGACGCCGAGACCGCTGCTTCCATGTGCTGCTCCCAGCGGTTGAGACGGAACTGGGCGCTGGCGGACGCGTGCGACTGAGATGGCACGGAGGCATGTTTGCCGAGGTGCTGGTTCTTGGCGGAGGCGGCCATGGAGCCAGACTGGGGCGGAACGCTGGGCTGCCCCAGGTTCGCCGTCGCGTGGGCTGAGGTGGACGGGGCCGGAGAGCCTCGTCCAGGTCACTGTGGCTGAGGTCAGGAGGAGCTGGAAAACTCCATCCCAGCGCGTGCTGCTCCCCGGTGGTTGGGCCGGACTGGGCGCTGGCGGACGCGTGCGGAGCCGGGCTGGCCGAGGTGAGCCTCCGTGCCGGGGAGGACGCCGGCCTGGAAGTGGACCGTCGTAGGGGGCCGAGGCGGCCATGGAGCCTGCCGGAGGGGGACTCCGAGAGCGCCGTTCCAGACCGGAGCCGGGCTGGTGAGGTGCCGGACCGAGGCGCGGAGCTTCGTCTTGAAGCGTGCTGAGGCGTGCTGGCTGGAGCGGGACTCCAGGCGGGCTGCGCTGGACTGACGCAGGGTGTGCGCCGGGCTGTTACAGGCCATAAAGCTGGACTGCATGCTAGGGAGAGCACCGCACCGAACCCCGCCGAGGTGGGCGGAGCGACGCAGGCCGAGGCGGGACTCCGCGCTGGTGAGGGCCGTGGGGCCGGAGCGGGCCGCTCCTCATTGACACCGGCGCGCGGGCCAAGATGGCTGGAGCCGGACCGCGGCGTGCGGAGGTGTGCTAGCTGGAGCGGGACTCCAGGCTGGGGAAACGTCGCGCCGGACGTGCGCTCCACGGGGCACGTCCGTGGGTTTGGGTGCAGGCGGTGCCCTCGGATGGTTCACCTGGTGCAGGCTGGGCAGTGTAATGCTCGGCTTGGGTGAAGGCCCGGGTCGAGCTTCTTTCAGGGTGGAGGGCGCGGAGCGGTAAAAGGATGTCAGCTGGCGTTGCACTGTATCACCAAAGTTGGGTGAGAGGAACAAGAACGGGCTCCCCGCGGTCAGAGGCTCTGTCTTTTTGCTTGGGATGGGAGGCTCGGGGATGTCACATGAGACCCATGGCCATGCTAACCAAACAGGAACGGTGCCGCGTCAGGACGGAATGGATCCTCGCTACGGTAACAGCTTCTAATATATAAATCTTTATATTGTTATTCAGGATAATATAAAATTTTGCTTTGAATTTGTATATACACTTTTCTGTGTAATATTCAACATTTTTAAGAATAGTACAAATTTCATCATAAAAATCTTACCTTTCTATTAATTACTTATTTTCCTACAATAAAAATTATTTTTCTATTGCAGTTTCTATAAGTACATATTAGAATAGTATTAAGTATTGCTTCATATTCGAATATGTATTTAACATTGCTCTAAATGATCTATGCTCTAGGCAATAAACTATCTTCTTTTTTTTTTTTGGATAAAGAAAATGGATGGGAGATAGGCAATAAACTATCTTTCAAGAAATAATAATCATATCAGCAATATAATAGGCAACTCTTTCTCCTACTTATTTCTATTATTATTTCTTATTAAGGATAAGGAATCTTTTTAACCAATATGATGTTAAGCTTGCTTTTCTCTCTATTTTGTATTTATCATGTGCTAAACTACTGACTTGCTGAAATCTTTAGTTGATATCGGCAAAAGATATCCCATTAAATAATTCTTCATATACTATTTGTTGTCGCCAAGACCGCTGTGGCCCGTAGCTGCTGCCGGTGCCGGAGTGCGCTCCATTCGTTGGCTGGCGGTCCTTTAGTCCTAGACCTGCGAAATAGGGATTAGTGACCCGGGTCGGGATTTCCGGCGGAGGCACTCCGACGATCAAGTTAGTAACGATTCAGGAGAACAGATCCTCCTAGTCGGGCCCTTCTTGATGGACTCTGTGCTAGGAGGAGTAAATGGTGTAGGAATGAAGACGAAAACGTAGCAGGGGGAGAATAACAGCGGGGATATAGGGGTTCCCTGTTCTACCACCTCTCCTTGTTTCCCTCGTTTTCTTTCAGTAGTGGTGGTGGTGGTGCTTTGCCCTCTTGATCGAGCTTGCACTTGTACTGGTATTGTGTTGTTGTTACCTTCTCCCTTTTGGGGGTGTCGATCATTCTTTGTAGTTGAAAAATGGCTATTGGACGCTTGCCTCGGGATTCTCGCTGGGCTGGCAGGCACGTGCGGCAGGATTTCATGCCATGGACGGGACGTCTTTCCTAACATACGGTAGGGGAAGCTTCCATTCATTCAGACATCTTCTCCAATCACCCCATTCCGGGAAGCCTGGCAGAGTCTCGATCCGGGGGTCGCCATCTGATGGGGACATCTCAAGCACGGATCTTGGAGCAAGCATAATTCTTGGAGTGGCACAGATCTTGAAGCATTTTTGGAATAAATTTATTTAGGATTTATCTTTTGTTTAAAATTTGAATTAGGATTTGGTTGGTTAGGATTGATATATGGATAGGCTTATCTTATCCTATCTTATATTTGAATTTGATTTAGGATTTGGTTGGTTATGATTGATATATAGATAGGCTTATCTTATCCTATCTTATATTTGAATTTGATTCGTTCTTATCTTTTTATCTTGTATTCAAATTCAAATGAGGGTTGGAAAATCTATAAATACCACCCTCAGCCTTTTGTAACAGGAGGATGGATGAATAAAATTTCTATTGTTCTGTGTGAAGGATCTGTGTGCTCCTAGGGTATCTGTATGATCCCTTCTCCATCTTCCCAGGGTTTCTGTGTGATCCCTGATTTTGGGCATCTGTGTGAGCCCAGGGCATCTATGTGAGCCCCTTTGCTATGTGCTTGTTCTTCTAGGGCATCTGTGTGAGCCCCTTTGCTATGTGCTTGTTCTTCTTGGGGAATCTATGTGAACCCCAGTATTTTATCTTAACCCTGCACCCTCTTCTTTCCTCCTTTGCAAATCCTAATCCCTGGTGACTTTCATGCTCACCAGCGATCCAGTCCAATCCCTGTCCCGCATCAAATGGTATCAGAGCTAAAGGATTAGGATTTTTCTGTTTCATCACCGGCCCACTATTCTCTTTCTTCCCTGTTTCAAATCTCATCCACGGATCCTTCCCCAACATCGACGTCGGACCACCCTCCCCCCAGCCGGTCACCCACCACCATTCCTCCCTTACAGCCCTCACCCCTGTTTTCTGCTTCGTCTATGCCAAGCTCTCCAAGAACTGCCTGCAGCCCATTTTCAAAGCACAGATTTCAAAGCACACCGATCTCAAAGCCACACCATTTTCAAAGCAAAGTTGATTAAAAAAAAAAAATCATGGTTATGTCAAGCTAAAAGTTTGGAGTTCCCAGAGCTGAAGTCAAGCTGAAGCTGGAGCCTGACCCAAACTCGACAGAGTCGAGTTTTTTTCCCCACCGTAGGAGAATGATGGGGACATCTCAAGCACGGATCTTGGAGCAAGCATAATTCTTGGAGTGGCACAGATCTTGAAGCATTTTTGGAATAAATTTATTTAGGATTTATCTTTTGTTTAAAATTTGAATTAGGATTTGGTTGGTTAGGATTGATATATGGATAGGCTTATCTTATCCTATCTTATATTTGAATTTGATTTAGGATTTGGTTGGTTAGGATTGATATATGGATAGGCTTATCTTATCCTATCTTATATTTGAATTTGATTCGTTCTTATCTTTTTATCTTGTATTCAAATTCAAATGAGGGTTGGAAAATCTATAAATACCACCCTCAGCCTTTTGTAACAGGAGGATGGATGAATAAAATTTCTATTGTTCTGTGTGAAGGATCTGTGTGCTCCTAGGGTATCTGTATGATCCCTTCTCCATCTTCCCAGGGTTTCTGTGTGATCCCTGATTTTGGGCATCTGTGTGAGCCCAGGGCATCTATGTGAGCCCCTTTGCTATGTGCTTGTTCTTCTAGGGCATCTATGTGAGCCCCTTTGCTATGTGCTTGTTCTTCTTGGGGAATCTATGTGAACCCCAGTATTTTATCTTAACCCTGCACCCTCTTCTTTCCTCCTTTGCAAATCCTAATCCCTGGTGACTTTCATGCTCACCAGCGATCCAGTCCAATCCCTGTCCCGCATCACCATCCCAGGGGTTCGTGCTCTCTGACTGGCCCATCCTCCTGAAAGTACGGGCGGATAGGCAGTTATTGCGATATGGAGGCACCGCTCCGTAGTCCTTGGGTGGCTCGTCGGTGTCCTGGGATGGCAGGGCTTGCTTCGACCTAGACGCTCCGAGCTTGTGAGGTTACCTCGGTGGAGGAGGGCAGAGTCCAGGCCCGGTCCGGAGGGCTCATGCTCGGAGAGGCTCCACGTGGTGGAGGAGGGCTAAGCTCGACTCCGTCCACAGGGCTCAACCTCCGAGGGTCTCGCTCCGGAGGGCAAAGTGTAGGCCCGGTCTAGAGGCCTCACGCTCAGAGAGGCTCCACGTGGCCGAGGAGGGCTGAGCTCGACTCCGACCACAGGGCTCAACCTCCGAGGGTCTTGCTCTGGAAGGTAGAGTGCGGGCCCGGTTTAGAGGGCTCGCACTCAGAGAGGCTCCACGTGGCGGAGGAGGGCTGAGCTCGACTCCGACCACAGGGCTCAACCTCCGAGGGTCTCGCTGTGGAGGGCAATGTGTGGGCCCGGTCCGGAGGGAACATGCTCAGAGAGGCTCTACGTGGTGGAGGAGGGCTGAGCTCGACTCCGTCCACAGGGCTCAACCTCCGAGGGTCTCGCTCTGGAGGGCAGAGTGCGAGCCCGGTCCAGAGGGCTCGCGCTCAGAGAGGCTCCACGTGGTGGAGGAGGGCTGAGCTCGACTCCGACCACAGGGCTCAATCTCCGAGGATCTCTCTCTGGAGGGCAGAGTGCATGCCCGGTCCAGAGGGCTCGTGCTCGGAGAGGCTCCATGTGGTGGAGGAGGGCTGAGCTCAAGTCCGACCACAGGGCTCAACCTCCGAGGGTCTCGCTCTGGAGGGCAGAGTGCGGGCCCGGTCCAGAGGGCTCGCACTCGGAGAGGCTCCACGTGGCGGAGGAGGGCTGAGCTCGACTCCGACCACAGGGCTCAACCTCCGAGGGTCTCACTCCGGAGGGCAGAGTGCGGGCCCGGTCCAGAGGGCTCGTGCTCGGAGAGGCTCCACATGGCGGAGAAGGGCTGAGCTCGACTCCGACCACAGGGCTCAACCTTCGAGGGTCTCCCTCTGGAGGGTAGAGTGCGGGCCCGGTCTAGAGGGCTCGCGCTCAGATAGGCTCCACGTGGCGGAGGAGGGCTGGGCTCAACTCCGACCACAGGGCTCAACCTCGAGGGTCTCGCTTTGGAGGGCAGAGTGCGGGCCCAATCCAGAGGGCTCACGCTCGGAAAGGCTCCACATGGTGGAGGAGGGCTGAGCTCGACTCCGACAACAGGGCTCAACCTCCAAGGGTCTCGCTCTAGAGGGCAGAGTGTGGGCCCGGTCCAGAGGGCTCGCACTCGGAGAGGCTCCACGTGGCAGAGGAGGGCTGAGCTCGACTCCGACCACAGGGCTTAACCTCCGAGGGTCTCGCTCTGGAGGGTAGAGTGAGGGCTCGGTCCAATGGGCTCATGCTCGGAGAGGCTCCACGTGGTGGAGGAGGGCTGAGCTCGACTCCGACCACAGGGCTCAACCTCCAAGGGTCTCGCTCTGGAGGGCAGAGTGCAGGCCCGATCCAAAGGGCTCGCACTCGAAGAGGCTCCACGTGGTGGAGGAGGGCTGAGCTCGACTCCGACCACAAGGCTCAACCTCCGAGGGTCTTGCTCTGGAGGGCAGAGTGTGGCTTCGGCCTAGGCGTCTCGAGCTTGCGGGTCTGACCTGGTGGAGGACAGAGCTCGGCTCATTATCTCGAGGGAGCTCAGCTCAGCTCGGTAGAGCGGTCCGGGCTGGAGAGTTGACTTGGCATCTGACGTGGCAGCCTCCTTTGATGTAGTGCCTGTCAGCTTTCCACGTCAACGATCTCGCCACATCATTTGCCCCACACTCCCGAGGCTCATGGGTGTGCGGCACTCGGGCCGAAGGGAGTAATTGTGATGCTGGCATGGAATGGCGGAGATCTGGCGCAATGACGGCCATAATTGCTGCCGCTTCGTAAGATGGTCTTGCGGGCCAGTATGGGGGCGCCACGTAGCCACGTCCGAGGAGCAGTTAATATTGGCACAAAATTTAGAGCAGCCAGGGTGCCCTTTTCATGGATGGGCAGCACGTGGCGTGGATCCGTTGGCGGGGGGGTCATAACGGCATGGATTTGACGGGTCTTTTCGAAGTGGAAAGAAGTTTTTTACCCAAAACTCCTATTCTCTCAAATCCTTCACGCCTGCTGCAGTGCTTGGACCCTTCCTTCTCCGCGATCCGCTTCTGCCCTTTTCACCTTTAAGAAACTAGGTCGGTCCTATTCTTCTTCCTCCTTTCCCTTTAGGATAGGGTTTTTCTTCCGAGTCCAGTCTTTCTTCTCCTTGGGTTCTTTTCGTAGGATGTCTCGTCCCTGTCCTTCTGTGCAAGGGCTAGTGTCTTCCTCCTCCGATGAGGAGTCGGAGGGGGCACGGTTCGAGTTTAGTAGGAGACCGGCCCTTCTAGTCCGCCCCGTGTCCATTAGGGAGCCGGGGGCTGCTTCTTCTCATTCTTCCCGCCTTCTTCCCCCACCCGAACCAGTTTCTGAGTATGTTCGGTCAACAAGTCCGAGTGGGATCGCCTCGACGATTTCCATCACGGAGCTGGGAACCATTCGGGATGTCTATGGCATCCCACACTCTGTCCAGCTTCTAGTCCCTCGCCCCGGGGATAGGGTCACTTCAAGTGGCCCGGGCCGAATTGCCTTCTACGAGGAGACCTTCTCGGGAGGGCTTCGTTTTCCTTTCCACCCCTTCTTCATGTCCGTGCTGAGCAATTACCGCCTGGTCTCTGCTCGTCCCTAATGCCATTAGGACTATCTTTTCTTTCATTGTCCTCTGCCATGTCCACGGGTTTGTCGCCCGGTTCTCCTTGTTCAGGGTATTCTTTATCCTGAAATGCCACCCGACTGAGGACGGGTGGTGGTCCTTGTCCTCCAGCCCAAAGGGCATTAGTTTCGAGCTCCCATCTTCCATCATGGGATGGAAGAGCAAATTCTTCTTCGCAGCGATCAAGGGAGTCGACTGGGCTTGGAGTGATCCAGACCAGTCCTCCAACCGAATCTCCGCAGTCGATGTAGCTGACCAAGATGACTATGAGCAGCCTCGCATCGCCCAGATCCCTTCTCTTGAGGTCCTATTGTCGGAGCAGAACCTCTTTGATGCCAAGGTCGACCCGACGAGGGGGTCGGGTGAGTCCAGCCTAAGTCTTTCTTTCATCCATATATGTTTTCTCTTCTCTTCATTTTGGGCAAACTTTCTTGGCTTCTAACCCGTGGTTAATCTGTCTGCAGGGATGATCTTCTCGGAGAGTGACATGCTGTCGATTACCAAGAAGAGGCCGCCCACCAGGATGGCCGATGAGCCTCCCCCGAGGTGGGCCCGAGTCGAGGGTGTATCAACAGCCACCCCCACCATGCCAGTCGCCTCAAGGAGGAGGGAGGCCAAGGAAGCTCCTGCATCATCCGCGACACCAGGACTGAGTCAGTGGGTGGTTCAAGGAGTCGAAGGGCAGACGAGGCCATAGGCCGAGGTCCCTGCTTTGGGGCCCGAGGTGGTCGCTCGGGCTGGTGTTGCTGTCGCTGCCACGCCCTCCCGCTCCCTGAGTCCGGCGATGATTGAGGTTGAGGGGGGAGAGGCCCGTACTAGAGCTCCTCCTGCAACGAAGGCTCCGGCTGCGACGGTGCCGGATCCCCGACCGATCCCTGGGGGTCCCACCGCTGGGGGGATGGGCGCACCCGCTCCCCAAGAGAGAAGGAGGGATGACGCGAGGCATCGTCCCCCGTTCAAGCTGGGCCGGAGAGCTCCTTGCTTGACAACCGTGCCCTAGCTGCTCGCATGATGGATTTTTCCATCCAACCATGCGATCGGCAAGAGATGGCTGAGCTGCGGCTGGGAGATGTGATTGATAGCATCTTCCCCCAGCTCTACACGGTGAGCAACTTCATCATTTTCTTCTTCTTCTCCCTTTTTTTTTCTTTTTTTTTACCAACCTTTCATATGGCGCAGGTTGGTGTCGAGGCCCTTTTTGTCAAAAGCAGCTGCCAAAACTAGGAGCAAGCTGAACAGCAACAAGCGGCCGAGATCGCGTCGCTGAAGGCTGACATGAAGGGGAGGGCTGACTCCGAAGGGGCGCTTGACCGATGGGTCAAGGACCTCGAGAGGCAACTCATCGACTCTAAGGGGCGAGCGAGAGAGCTTCAGGAGAGCCTCGACCGAGAGCAGGGCCAGTCGAGGAAGAAAGCTGAGGAGCTCGCCGACGCCGAGCGGATGTTAGGCGTGTTCAATGCCGAGGTGACCCGGCAAACAGCGTCGGACTCCTTCTATAAGGTACAGGGCCTCGGAGGAGTTCCTCGCCGAGATCCAACAAACAGCATCATAATCCTTCTATAAGGGCTTATGTACCTATGCTGCCAAGTTGAGGGATTCGTCTCGGTTGAGGGCCATAGCTGCCTAGACTACCTCGGCACTTCGGACCAGGAGGCGGGTGCTGAGGAGGCCGTCACTCCCAAGCCTTCTACACCAGCCGAGGTCGGGGCCGTACCGTCCGAAACCGGAGCCACACAGCCAGAGGTCCCTGCAGACGGAAGCTCCCAGCCCTGTAGCCCAGCTGAAGGGTCAGCCGGAGGGTAGTCCCTTCCTATTTCTTTAGTATTTTGTTTTCTTTCTGTACTCAGTTGGGCCACCCGGCATGTCGGGGGCCTACAGAATGCTTGTAACTAGGATTCAGTTAACAAATTTTGAACTTCCTTGCACCCTGCTTTCTGCTTGGCTCTCCCCTCTTTCTTTTCTCTTTCTTTCACTCCCCTTTCTCTTTCTTCTTCTCTTTTTTTTTTGATGAGTGGGGAGATCAGAGAGGAGGGTTTCACCTCGCCTGGGGTCGAATCACTGGGCTTCAGTGTTGGCAAGTCGGGTACAAGGTTCTGGCAGTTGTGAGCTGCCGGGTTCGGTAGTTCCTCAATCAGGGAGCTGGGCTCCGGTCCAAGGTGCCTGAGAGTTGGTCTCAGGTCTTGGATGCCTTGGTGCTAGGCTCGAGGCCTTCATGTCCAGGGTGCTGGGTCCCGGTCCAGGGATTGCCTGAGGGCCATGCTCAGGTCTTTGACACCTTGGAGCTAGGCTCGAGGCGTTGGTAGGAGCTGCTTGGCTCGAAAATTTCTTGGCCAGAGATCTGAGCTCCAGTCTTGGGTTGGCATCCTGGAGCTGGGCTCGGGGACGTTGATGCTTGAGAGCTGCGTGGCTCTAAAGTTCCTTGGCCAGAGATCTGAGCTCCGGTCTTGGATTGGCATCCTGGAGCTGGGCTCGAGGATGTCAATGCTTGAGAGTTGCGGGGCTCGAGAATCCCTTGGCCAGAGATCTAAGCTCCAATCTTGGGTTGGTGTCCTGGAGCTGGGCTCGGGGACATCGATGCTTGAGAGCGACGTGGCTCGAAAATCCCTTGGCCGGAGATCTGAGCTCCGGTCTTGGGTTGGCATCCTGGAGCTGGGCTCGGGGATGTTGATGCTTGAGAGCTGCGTGGCTCGAAAATTTCTTGGCCGAAGATCTAAGCTTAGGTCTTGGGTTGGCATCCTAGAGCTGGGCTCGGGGACGCCGATGCTTAAGAGCTGCATGGCTCAAAAATTCCTTGGCCGGAGATCTGAGCTTTGGTCTTGGGTTGGCATCCTAGAGCTGGGCTCGGGGATGTTGATGCTTGAGAGCTGCGTGGCTCGAAAATCCCTTGGCCGGAGATCCGAGCTGTGGTCCTAGGTTGGCATCCTAGAGCTGGGCTCGGGGACGTTGATGCTTAAGGAGGTTCTCCTGCAAGACAGATGAACACTTGTGCAAGGAAAAACCATTATCATTGTTATTGCTGGGAAACCTTACATTATTGATAGTATTTCCGCAAGTTGCATGCATTCCACGTTCGAGGGAACTTGACGCCATCAAGATCTTTAAGGTAATAGGCCCCTTGTGAGAAGGCTTCAGCCACTTTATAGGGGCCTTCCCGGTTTGGTGAAAGCTTACCTTACTCCCTGGGCTGAGACACCTCTGCCCGCCGTAGCACCAAGTCTCCGGGCTTGAAAGCTTTCAGCCTGACCCGGGCATTGTAATATCGGGCTACTCGTTGCCGGTAGGCCGCCATTCATAGCCGGGCCTTGTCCCTTGCCTCTTCGAGGAGGTTCAGGTTGAGCAGGAGGTGTGTTGAATTCCGCACCTCGTCATATTGCTGCACCCATAACGTGGGCACACCGAGCTCGGCCGGGATGATCGCTTTGGCATCGAAGACAAGGCTGAAGGGCATCTTGTTGGTCGTCGTCCTGGGCATTGTGTGGTAGGCCCACAGGATGCTCAGGAGTTCTTCTACCCACCTGCCCTTAGCTTGATCCAGCCTGGTCCTGAGTCCTTGGAGGATGGTTCGGTTGGTCAACTCGGCTTCTCCATTTGTTTGAGGGTAAGCCACTGAGGTGAATCGGTGTTGGATGCCGTGCTCGGTGCAAAACCCTTCGAACTCACGATTGTCGAACTGTCGTCCATTATCAGTGATGACACAACGGGGGAGTCTGAAGTGGCAAAAGATTGACTTCCAGAAGAACTGGCGGACATTGGCTTCCGCGATCTGGGCTAGTGGCTCTGCCTCGACCCACTTAGTGAAGTAGTCGATCACCACCAGCAGGAATCTTCGCTACCCTGGTGCTGGAGGAAACGGTCCCAAGATGTCCATTCTCCACTAGGCAAAGGGCCAAGGGGCTGAGAGTTGGGAGATCGGCACCGCCAGTTGACGCTGTATATTCGCGTGGCGTTGGCACCTGTCGCACCTTTTAACGAAGTCGGCGGTGTCATCCCTTATGGTCTCCTAGAAGTAGCCCTAGCGAAGAGCTTTATAAGCCAGCGTTCTCCCTCCCACGTGGTTCCCGTAGAGGCCTTCATGTATCTCTTGGAGTACAAAGGTTGCCTCGGTAGGCCTGAGGCATTTCAGGAGTGGATAGGAGTAGGATCGGTGGTAGAGCTGGCCCTCCATCAAAACGAACCGGGAGGCCTTTTTCTTGACGAGGGCAGCTTCTACGCGGTCTTCGGGCAGGGAGCCGTCTGTGATGTACCGGATGTACTTGTCCATCCAGCTCGGCTCGAGGGTGACTTAATGCACCCCCGCCGAGCTCTCATAGCTGGGACTTTTGAGGTACTCGATGTAGGCGCATCCTAACGATGAGTCCGGCAAGGTCGCAAGCCTAGACAGCGCATCCGTGCATGCATTCTCCCCTCGGGGGATGTGGAAGATGCTGAAGCGTCGGAGGCCTATCGTGCTTACACGGACCTGCTCCAGGTACTTCATCATCGAGGTGTCCCTTGCTTCATATTCTTCGGAGACTTGTCCGGCAATCAGCTGGGAGTCGGTGAAGACTTTTAAGTCTTGCACACCCAACTCGCGGGAGACTCTTAGGCCCGCGAGGAGTGCCTTGTACTCCGCTTGGTTGTTGATCATGGCGAACTTGAAGCGGAGGGTGCATTCTGCCACAACCCCATCGCTGTTAGTGAGGATGTGGCCTACTCCGCTCCCGTCGGAATTGGACGCTCCGTCTACATGGAGGATCCAAGGCTCTTCTCCTGGCCCGAGCTCCGTTATTGTCTACTCTGGCTCCTCGGCAAACCCGGTGCACTCGACCACGAAGTCAACTAGGATTTGGGCCTTCTGTGAAGACCTCGGTCGATACACTATGTCGAATTCGCTGAGCAGCAGGGACCACTTAGCCAATCTTTCGGAAGTCTCGGGTCGACTGAGTATGGTCCTCAGCGGGTGGTCCGTCACGACCACTATTGGGTGTGCTTGGAAGTAGGGCCTAAGGCGCTTAGCAAACATTATTAATGCAAAAATGAGTTTCTCGGAGCGAGTATACCTGATCTCCGCATCACGGAGGATTTTGCTGGTGTAGTATACCGACTTTTGAGATTTGTCCTCATCTGCACGGACGAGAACCGAGATGACAGCTTCCGGTGTAACCGCTAGGTTCAGCAGAAGCTCCTCCCCCTCCTCTGGCCTGGAAAGCAACGGGGTAGAGGCAAGTGAATTCTTCAGCTCGTCGAAGGCTGTTATGCACTCCTCTATCTAGGTGAAGTCATGCATCTTGCACAACGCCTTGAAAAATGGAAGGCAGCGATCGGTCAACCTCGAGATGAATCTTCTGAGGGCGGCGATACGCCCCGTCAGGCACTGGACCTGCTTCTTGGAGGTCAGGTGCTCCATGTCGATGATGGCCTGACCTTTTCCGGGTTCGCTTCGATGCCCCTCTGGGTGACCATGAAGCTGAGGAATTTCCCTGTCGCCATTCTGAAGGCGTACTTTACCGGGTTCAGCTTCATCTGATGTTGCCATAGGTTGTGGAAGGATTCGGCGAGGTCAGCGACGTGGCTCGAGCTCGGACTGTTCATAACGAGCATGTCATCCACGTACACTTGCATGTTGCGACTAATTTGGTCCTTGAAGACCTTACTGACCAGGCGCTGATAGGTGGCTCCTGCATTCTTCAGACCAAAAGGCATCATTCTGTAGCAGTATGTCCCTTGGTCAGTGATGAAGGCGGTGTGCTCCTCATCTTCTGGATGCATACAAATCTGGTTATACCCGGAGAACGCATCTATGAAGGAGAGCAGCCTGTGGCCAGAGGTGGCATCCACCAGCTGGTCGATCTTCGATAGGAAAAAGCTATCCTTCGGGCAAGCTTTATTGAGGTTGGTGTAATCTATGCAAATCCTCCACTTGCCATTGTTCTTCCTTACCATGACCACATTCGCCAGCCAGCTCGGATACTGGACCTCCCGAACGAAACCGGTAGCCAGGAGTTTATCAACTTCCTCCTTGATAGATGCTTGTCTCTTCGAGGCGAAACTTCTCTTCTTCTGCCGAACTGGTTTGTGCTTCGGGTCAACACTCAATTTGTGAGTAATGATGTCAGGAGGGATACCTGGCATGTCCACTGCCGTCTAGGCGAACACATCTGTGTTGCCCCACAGGAACCCTAGTAGTTGGGTCCTCTCCTTCTCGGGTAGCTGGGCTCTGATCTGCACCATCTTCGTGAGATCATCTCCGAGTGGGTAGGAAAGTAGATGCTCGACCGGGCCTCCCTTGGGGTCTTGGTCCCTTTGGTCGAGGTCATCTACACTAGGGTCATCCTCGAGGACCTTGGCCCCAGGGAGGGTTTGGAAGCAATGCTGCACCGGCTGGGGTGCTCCCCTCATTTTCCCGACACCGTAGGGAGTAGGGAACTGTACAAGTAGCCTCTTGGTGGAGACAACGATGTCAAGCAAGTTGAGCCCGGACCGACCCAAGATCACGTTGTAGGCGGAAGGGAGCCTTACAACCGTGAAAGTCATCATGACAGTGCTCTGCCGAGGTGAGGTTCCGGCAGTGACAGGGAGAGTGATTTCTCCTTCTACCCTTACGGAATCACCTGTGAAACCAACAAGGGGTGCATGCACAGGCCTAAGCTGATCGGGGAAAAGATTCATCCTGGAGAAGGCATCATAAAAAAGCACGTATGTGGAGCTTCCACTATCAACCATGATGTGTTTTACAGGATACTTCACGATCGTCATCTCGACGATCATGGCATCATTATTTACATTTTTTCCCCCGTCTTCCCCTTCCCTCATAAAGGGGAGTACATTCTCAGAGTCCCCTACCCCCCGGGTCCTTTTGGACGCACGCGCAGCTCCCCAAGAGATCATGCCCACCGGCTTCTCAATAGGATGGTTGTCAATGGTTGGAGCTGATGGGAGAGCGACGAGCGCTTGGGACTCCACTTGAGGTCTACCCCCCACAAACCTTTTGAGGTAGCCTCTCTTGATGAGTTCCTCAATCTCCCACTAGAGGTTGCGACATTCCTCGGTGTCGTGGCTGTGGTCGTGGTGAAAGCGACAGTACTTTGTCTTGTCACGGTCGGTGGAGGACTTCAAGAGAGGTGGGCATCTCAAGTAATCCTCGCCTTCGATCTCCATGAGGATTTTTGTCCTCGGGGTGAGGAGAGGGGTGTAACCCTCCTCGAGAACGGGAGCCCCTCTCGGTCTTGGCCGATCCCTCCGGGAGCTCGGAGCCTGGGGTGCTGGCTTCTGGGTCCCGGGCATCTCAGTGGGGACTAGCTTCTTCAGTGGCCCTCCATCGAGCTCTCGCCTTGTACGATCCGCCTCCTCGGCGCGGATGTACTTTTGGGCACGGAGAAGAAGCTCGGAGTAAGTTTTGGGGGGCTTCTTGCCAGCGAATAGGTCAGGCGAGAGGTCCTGAGCCCTCGCTTCAGCACCAGCATGGCAACTGGCTCATCAAGATTGTAGATCTCCAATGCGGCGGCCTTGAAGCGGGCCACGTAGTCCTGTAGGGGCTCATAGTCCTGCTACCGGATGGAGAAGAGGCTGTCTGCCTCTCATGGCAACTTCCTACAAGCGTCGAAGTGAGCCACGAATTTCTGCCCTAGCTGGGCGAAAGAGCTAATACTCTCCGGCTCCAAACAGGTGAACCACACCCGGGCTGCTTTCCGGAGAGTAGCGGGAAAAGCGATGCAGAGAAGAGCATTGGTGGCCCCCTGGACCCTCATGAGGGTCCGGTAGCTTTCCAAGTGATCCAGGGGGTCGGTGGTCCCATCGTAAGGATCCACATGCGGCATCCAGAATCGATACGAAATCGGCTCTGCTTGGATCTCTTGGGAGAATGGGGGACGGGCGTCGTAGCCCGCTGGCTCACTAGCGGAGCCCTGCATGTTGGCAAACCGGCGGGAAAACTCCGCCAGCTTGCGTTCATGTTCTTCCAGGTGCTTCTCCACCGTGCGCCTGACGGCTTCATCAGTGGACCTCTCCGTCGAAGGAAACGGAGAAGGTGACATGGGTGCATGGCACCCGTGGTGGGGGGTCTTGCTTCTTCTGCCTCGGTGGGGTCTGGGCACCTCCTGCCCGAGGTTTGGTGAGCGGCTCTCTCTGTCGGCAGAGCTGGCTCGTTGTCTTTTCGCCAGAGCTTGATGGCTATCCCGGTTGTCAGTGGTGGCCGGCGGCTGCAACAGCCTTCCTTGGATGGAGCGCAGGCTATCGCGGGGAGCTGCGGCATGGGCCGCCGGAGTCCCTGGCTGCTGGTGGGTAGCCAAGAACCGGTGCTGGTGCTAAAGCTGGTGCACTACCGTGGCGAGGACTTGCATCTGCTAGGCGAGTGTAGCCAGTTGAGATTCTGGCGGAGGTGGCTGAACCGAAATGGGTGGCTCCACCTCTTGGCGGTGCAGGTTCCCCCGGGAGGGGGAGTCCCCCGCACGACTGGTGGAAGCCTCCCTTGCCCTTGTTGTCACCATCCTCCCGTCAGACTTATCTATAAAGAGGTGGTGGGCTCGAATTGGATCAAAGACCGCTCACAATGTCGCTGCCGGCCGCACCCCTACCTGGCGCGCCAATTTGTTGCCGCCAAGATCGCCGTGGCCCGTAGCTGCTGCCGGTGCCGAAGTGCGCTCCCTTCGCTGGCTGGCAGTCCTCTAGTCCTGGACCTGCGAAACAGGGGTTAGTAACCCGGGCCGGGGTTTCCGGTGGGGGCACTCCGACGATCAAGTCAATGACGATCCAGGGGAACAGATCCTCCTGGCCGGGCCCCTCTTGATGGACTTCGTGCTAGGAGGAGTAAATGGTGTAGGAATGAAGATGAAAACGTAGTAGGGGGAGAATAACGACGGGGATAGAGGGGTTCCCTGTTCTACCGCCTCTCCTTGTTTCCCTCGTTTTCCTTCAGTAGTGGTGGTGGTGGTGCTTTGCCCTCTTGATCGAGTTTGCACTTGTGTTGGTATTGTGTTGTTGTTACCTTCTCCCTTTTGGGAGTGTTGATCGTTCTTTGTAGTTAAAAAATGGCGGTTGGATGCTTGCCTCAAGATTCTCGCTGGGCTGGCAGGCACGTGCGACGGGATTCCGTGCCATGGACGGGATGTCTTTCCAGACATAGGGTAGGGGAAGCTTCCATTCATTCTGACATCTTCTCCGGTCACCCCATTCCAGGAAGCCTGGCAGATCCTCGATCCGGGGGTCATCGCCCTAGGGGTTCGTGCTCTCTGACTGGCCCATCCTCTTGGAAGTACGGGCGGACAGGTAGTTATTGCGATATGGGAGGCGCCGCTCCGTAGTCCTTGGGCGGCTCGTCGGCATCCTGGGATGGCGGGGCTTGCTCCGACCTAGACGCTCTGAGCTTGCGAGGTCACCTCAGTGGAGGAGGGCAGAGTCCGGGCCCAATCCGGAGGGCTCGCGCTCGGAGAGGCTCCACGTGGCGGAGGAGGGCTGACCTCGACTCCGTCCACAGGGCTCAACCTCCGAGGGTCTCGCTTCGGAGGGCAGAGTACGGGCCCAGTCCAGAGGGCTCGCGCTCGGAGAGGCTCCACATGGTGGAGGAGGGCTGAGCTTGACTCCGACCACAGGGCTCAACCTCCGAGGGTCTTGCTCTGGAGGGCAGAGTGCGGGCCCGGTCTAGAGGGCTCGTGCTCGGAGAGGCTCCACGTGACGGAGGAGGGCTTAGCTCGACTCCGTCCACAAGGCTCAACCTCCGAGGGTCTCGCTCCGGAGGGCAGAGTGCGGGCCCGGTCCAGATGGCTCGTGCTCGGAGAGGCTCCACGTGGTGGAGGGCTAAGCTCGACTCCGACCACAGGGCTCAACCTCCAAGGGTCTCGCTCTAGAGGGCAGAGTGCGGGCCCGGTCCAAAGGGCTCGTACTCGGAGAGGCTCCACGTGGTGGAGGAGGATGGAGCTCGACTTTGACCACAGGGCTCAACCTCCGAGGGTCTCGCTCTGGAGGGCAGAGTGCGGGCCCGGTCCAGAGGGCTCGCGCTCGGAGAGGCTCCACGTGGCGGAGGAGGGCTAAGCTCAACTCCGACCACAGGGCTCAACCTTCGAGGGTCTCGCTCTGGAGGGCAGAGTGCGGGCCCGGTCCAGAGGGCTTGTGCTCGGAGAGGCTCCACGTGGCGGAGGATGGCTGAGCTCGACTCCGACCACAAGGCTCAACCTCCGAGGGTCTCGCTCTGAAGGGCAGAGTGCGGGCCCGGTTCAGAGGGCTTACGCTCGAAGAGGCTCCACGTGGTGGAGGAGGGCTGAGCTCGACTTCGATCACAGGGCTCAACCTCCAAGGGTCTCGCTCTGAGGGCAGAGTGCGGGCCCGGTCCAGAGGGCTCATGCCCGGAGAGGCTCCACGTGGCGGAGGATGGCTGAGCTCGACTCTAACCACAGGGCTCAACCTCCGAGGGTCTCATTCTGGAGGGCAGAGTGCGGGCCCGGTCCAGAGGGCTCGCACTCGGAGAGGCTCCACGTGGCGGAGGAGGGCTGAGCTCGACTCCGACCACAGGGCTTAACCTCCAGGGGTCTCGCTCTAGAGGGCAGAGTGCGGGCCCGGTCTAGAGGGCTCGCACTCGGAGAGGCTCCATGTGGCGGAGGAGGGCTGAGCTTCACTCCGACCACAGGGCTCAACCTCCGAGGGTCTCGCTCTGGAGGGCAGAGTGCCGGCCTGGTCTAGAGGGCTCGCGCTCGGAGAGGCTCCACATGGCGGAGGAGGGCTGAGCTCGACTCCGACCACAGGGCTCAACCTCCGAAGGTCTCGCTCTGGAGGGCATAGTACGGCTCCGGCCTAGGCATCCCGAGCTCGCGGGTCCGACCTGGCGGAGGATGGAGCTCGGCTCATTGTCTCGAGGGAGCTCAGCTCAGCTCAGCAGAGTGGTCCAGGCTGGAGAGTTGACTTGGCGTCCGACGCGGCGGCCTCTTTTGACGTGGCACCTGTCAGGTTCCCACATCAGCGGTCTCGCCACATCACTATTGTACCATAGGCCTTTATATGTTTCCATAAATTGTTAGTTATCTATTAAGTTATGCATTTGCATAATAGCATAGATTAACATTTAATACAATACATTAAATGCACATATAATATTATTTTTATATGATAATTATGTATATGTATAACTCTATCTGGTTTTCTATAAGCCTCTTAGTTTGCAACACCTGGAATTGAAGATTTTGGTTTATTTGCTATAACTCAAAACTATCAATGGTATTTGGAATTAACTTTATTAAAAGAGCTTAATTTTAGTGTATTCAAAAAAAATTGTTAGTAAAATATTTTTATATTAGTTTGTCTTGCTAAAGACTTAAAATAGGACTAAGATCTTAAAGACATCGAAAGGGATAGGGATTTATCCATAAAGGTTCTTTCAATAGTAGAAACCCAACCTGATAGGATATCCCTTGAAAGAGATTCAATGTGATAATAATAGGCTAATTGGGCGGTCAAAGGGCACATATGAATTTATCTAATTTAAGAGTCATCAATTAAATCCCCTCCTTATGATATGTTAGTGTTCTTATGTGTGGGTAAGGAAGAACTTTAGCTCTAAATAAGATCCAAGGCAGTATTGAGATATTCATGCATGAACATAGATATGAGATGTGTGCTATCTCTAGTGACTCATGAAAAATCAAAATATAGTACAAGACCACTAATGCACGGACTCGTGATGAAAATCGCTATATTATGTATATAATAATTGAAGTCTAGATCAAATAAAAGTAGTTCAAAACCTAATTCACTCCATTTTCTTTAAATAGAAACTATATATACTAAGTAAGGTTAAGTCTTATAAAGACACTTTACCTACTGCATAGTATAAGCACCCATAAATTTATATTTTCTAATTTATTATGTTCGACAATTTTGAATGTCGAGAAAATTATTAAAAACTTAAAATTCCATCCAATAATTAATTTATAATTTATAATTATTTAATTATTATATTTTTAATGACTTGACCATTGGTTTTTTAATTTCTGGTCATTGGGCTTCTTATTACGGGCCTTAATAAGATAATAAAAGCAAAAACAGTCAAATTTTATAGTTATAAAAAGACCATCTTGGATCCTTGTCTAGTTATTCTAAGCTATCAAAAGCTATTTCTAGTTATTTATAGTTTTTCCTATTATCTATTTTTCTTAATTTTTTTAATTACAAAACTTTGTTCTATCTAGGTATTGAAAGAGTCTTCATCAACCTCTAACATAAGCGTGCTCAAAAGTAAAATAATCTCTGTCGCATCTTGGGATGATGTTTCCGATTATTCCTACATGAAAGATGAAAATACATCTTAGAACAGTGCCTAGCATGCTTCCAGTTTTATTTTTTATTTTTATAATTTTATATATTTCATATATTCTTTTTTATTATAAAATTCTTATTAGTTTTATTTAATCATATCCATAACTTTTAAATTTTATTCTAACACGCACTAAAGATGAACTACTTTATTATAATTGCTGTCATTTAAATAAAGTTCTCTCCATCGATCAGATGCACTGATATCATAACAACATAAATAGAAGCCATATATTTTTAACAGATAAATCATAGAAACAAGTTTTATTGCCGAAAATGTGATCAACTTCTCTTAAAACAAATTCATGAAATAATTCAATGGATCAATCTTTGTTAGTAATTTTTTTTGGTAATAATCTTGTGTACCCAGGGAGAGTAAGAGGAGCATATACTACATGAGCCCATCTTGTTCATCAGAGTAAGATGTATCTAATCCCTTTCTCTTTCTCAGAGGATACGCTCAATCCAAATCCTCACATATTACACCACCAGCAACAAATTTATGAATCCTACCCAACCACCTAAGAAATGACCTTGTCGACAAGTCCAGAGACCTTTCAGTTACCTCACTTAAATGCTTCACATTAGACTGTAGTTATCCAACCAACATCTGCCACCATCTTAGAGTACTCTTCCTTACTTATTATTTCCATGGTAAGCCAGACCCATTGAGTAATCGACCAGCCTTTCAACACCAAAGCCTCTCTGACTCATCTACCCGTAGTTGCTCGAGTTTTTTAGTTGATTTACTTCAGATAAAGCTTGGACTTTGGATCAAGGCTATTAGGATAGCATTTCAGTTGTAATTTGAATTTATGACTTTCTATAAAAAAAGAATGAATTTATATTTTTCTATGAAAAAGGCTTTACATGGAGACGAGAGGGGAGCTTTGGTAGTTGGATTTTATTCTCTTAGAGAAGGGTGGAGTAGTTCCTTTGTTAAAGCTTATATGGCTTGCAATATCACCTCTTTACTCCCCCTTGGTGTATTTCCTGGAGACATCTTAGATATTTTAAGCTTTCAGTGCTTGCTCTCCTTCCTGTTGTACTCTGGGGTCTTTCAAACCCCCATCTTTATTATGTACCTCACTTGTTCAGTTTCATTGTAATGAAGTTTCATTTTCTACCCAAAAAAAAAAAAAAAAAAAAGGCTTACACGACTTGCTATTTGTATTGTTTTCTTCTCTGCTCGCTTGTTTTGGAACCCATTTTTATGTTCCATTACTCTCTTTTATATTTGCATTGATCTGTTCTTGTATTGATCTGTTACAATTTTCAAGTCTTAGTCGCTTTTGTCACCTGAAACATCATTTCACCATGCCAACCTTCCATGGTCACGTTTGTTTTGGATTTGGCTTTAGGCCAAGAGGATCTCAAATCTCATATAAAAAGATTAATTAAACAATATTATTCAAATTTTTTGGTACAGGTATCTAAAATATTCTCAATAAAACAATCAACATGGGATATCATCCTCACCACACTAATTGACGCGATTTAATCAAATATATAATCACAAAACCTATGAACAGTTCGGTGGTATTTGAAGTATCCAGTTTGAAATTGGAGTTTTGATGATTTTAAGAATGACATGGGCTATTATTAAAAAAAAAAAGCTAACCAATTGATATTACATGGATCCTTTATTTCTATATAAATATATAAAATCTTTCTAACATACAATCAATGTGAAGTAAAATATATGTTAGCACAAGTTCTTATGTACTCTTTTATTTAACTTTTGATATCCTCACCCAGCTAAAAGACCGAATCCAATCACAAACCCCATGAACCCAACATCAACCATCCTTAGTCCATGTAAGTTGTGGATCCTACCTCCCGCTACATCATTTCTATTAATCCAAAACTTCAACCAAATAGCTAGTCAGAAATTTGATCCTGCATAAGCATCCAAGATTTATTTCTATAACTAAAATAACACAGACAAAATATGTGCTCGCATTAAACACTCGCATATTAAATAGATCGATGACCTACGTGGATGAACTAGAGAATATCACAACTTCCTACAAGATAATCATAATATTTGTGATTGAAATGGTGAGGATGTTAAGATTTAAGAGTAATTCTTTGTCCACTTTACTTGATTAGACTATTTAAACATAATTAATAAGGCCACATCAATTTTTAATACTATAGGTATTTAATACAACTTAATTTTATATTTCAAAATTCTTAAAACGATAATATCTATTTCTATTTTTTAGTTTTTTTAATGATAAATATATTCTTTCCTCACATAGTTATTATAATCTTTTTTTCAAACATTATGACATCACCTAGCTAAATTATGATATTCTAGAATAGAATTTCTTTATCTTTTTAGAAAGAAAAAGATATAAAAAAAAATTTATCACCAAAAATTTTGCATAGCTTTTTTGTTAAAATTTTTAATGATTGAAATATCCCTTCCCTTATATAGTTTTTGTGACTTTCTAAAAAAAATTGTAACATCCCAAGACTAATTTATAACATCATAAAATAGAATATTTTTAACTTTTCAAAAAGAAGATGGATCATTTTCATCATTAAAAATTTTATTAATTTTTCAATGATAAAAATGCCCTTCTCCTTGTCTAGTTTTTAAATTTTTTTTAAAAAAATTATGACATTCAACGACCAAATTATGATATCTAAGATACAAGGTCTTTCTTTTTTCGGAAAGAAGAGCATTTTCCCCGTATAATAGTTGGCTTTCAAATCATCATTTTCCTGTATGACATAAGAAATGGCTATTGATTTCCCAATTCAGACCAGGGCTTGATCTTTTCGGAATTAAGAAATAGCTTCTAGTAGCCGTACAACAGAATAAAGAAGGCAAAAATTAACCATGGTGTTTGATAATATTTCAGAGCACACGCATTGTAACATGAAGCTCACTGTTATTACAGCAACTAAAGACATAAAATTGCAAGATATTATATCTTTATTCTCTCTCTGTCAGGGGATTTCTGCTCGATCCTCTAACAATATTAGAAGCAAAGGTAATTAAACGGCAGCTTAGTGCACAAGATTCCTGCCATCACACGGTCTGAGTACACAGCCTTATACTGCATATAAAGAGATTATTTTCATGTTTCAAAATGACCCACAGGTCGCAACAAAGCAATCTTACTACCGTGCCAAGGCAATTGAATATGCACATCAAAATCCGATGATATAGAATATTTGAAATAGCAATCAATTATGGTCAAACAATGGCACTGATCCTGCCTTGTTTTTATCTCATAATGACATCTAATATGCCCTGCATCCAAAGTAGGTTGTTTTTGGTGGAAGGGCTCCTTGAAAAAATTAACTGGACTTCTTTCAGTAAAATTATACAAGGGGGACCAAAAAAAAAAGATAATTTACATTCACAATTGTCACTGTAATGTGTTAGTAATACATGATCCCGTGTATCCCAAACAGAAAGACAACTGCAACAACCAAATAACCATCATTAGTATGATACCGTGACCAAAATGCATGGTTACAATACCATAACAGAAAAGCATGACTTGAATGACCATACAATGTAAATAACAGAAAAGGAAGCTAATGCTCTTGGGTTTCATGGTTCAGGAAAGGAAAAGATACAAGAATTGCACTCCTGGCATTCCATGCAGCATCGAGAGATTGGTGCGATGCAAGGAGCTAGTGCGATACACGGTGGGATTGTAGTATAAAGAACCAAATCCTTCATGAAACATGGTTTTTGGCATCAGGGTTGGTCCCTAAGACATTTTTTCTATGTGATAATGAGTTAGGATATCCACTTAGGATGAGACTACTCAACCTTGAATTTGTATATCACAGGGCCTGATTTGCTGCCCCTGACAGAGTATTTTGCATATGGCTTGGACTTTTATGGGGAGTAAATGGTCAGGGTTGAGTTTCTGCTAGGCAATCCATTCAAGATTAGTTAACTGGGAGGAGATAGATAAGTCTACATGGAAACACATCAAATTAAATCAGTTTGGTGTTTTACGCATCAAAGAGAAACGATTTGGAGCTTATACCAAGTCAAAATTCAGTACTGGCCAATAAAAACAAATGATTTGAAAAAAAAATGAGAATTTTTTCCTCGGTAATACTAGAGCGAAATCATGACCACCTAAAGATATGAATTTATATTGTTTTTAATAATTTAGCAGGAGCTTCTAGAACCATACCTGTTGAATTGTGAAACCATAAAAATTCCATAAGTTTCTAATAAACTGAGCGCATTACTTGACGTAAATGATGCCTTCATCTGGGTCATCATTGCCTGAGTCCCCATTTTCTTCAGATTTATTGGATGGTTCAGAAAGTTCTGCATCATGTCTTTCTGCACTCTCCCTCTCATTCTTTAACCTGTCCAAAATTGCAATCACCTGCAGGAGAACACAAACAATTTGTAACTCCACTATGCTGCATGATGTTGGCAGTAATCAGAGTATACAGTCTATCTACAATATATACACAGATTGTAATGAAAAAATGGCATAATAATCTCATTTCCTAAGATATGTTCTAAACATCAGTGCTGCATCATGCATTACCTTGCCACATTACATGCCATATTACCAGTTAGAGTGACATGGCACTAGCATGTGGAGCAATTCTTGCTTCACAAGATAAAAGTGCTTTGGCCCTTTCACATATATCTCAACAGTATATTGCTTCATGCTTTGAAACAGGTGCAACTAAATAATGTCAACAGATATATTTAAGCAGTTCTATATACCATTGAAATTTACATGCAGTGTTAGGGATCTGGATTCTCTGAATTTTGATGCCTTCTTTTCTACAACTAGCATAAAAAATAAAAAAAGTAGCATATCTGATCTCAGTTCTGAATATCAGCAACGAACTGGCCATCTAATATCAGTGCGTTAGTATAGAGAATAATATGAACAAGGGAAAGGGAGGCCCATGGTACATATTTTTTCTCTGACAAAATAAACTTTCATTCAAATCCAGTAGAACACCAAACATCTGCCCATCAATCGTCTTAAAAAGACTTGACCACCTATCCTAAACATACCAGGACATCAAAACAAACGATAATAAAAGATTAAACAGCAACTGTAAGCCCTCCCAGACTAGTGGTTTTTAGCCCATTCAGGACTCCCAAAAAGACAGCCAAGAGGAATGACTGGCGACTTTAGTTCCACAGTATGACTTCAGCCACGACTCTAGAAGACAAAGCAAATAGACACCCTTTGGGTTTAGAGCTGGCAATGGTTGCATCTCATCAGGTCTGTATCCTGTCGATACAAGGTTGCTCATCTTCAATGGTCAACCTGAAGCCAACCCGTATAACAAACGAGTCAAAAAATCTAGAGTTGAACTCCACCCCTTATTGAACAGGTTACACCAACATAGAGACATAGCCTGCTTAATAAACAGGTTACAAAGCAACCTGCAAAGTCAACAAGATCTGACTAGACCAACACACTTACATTGCCAAAAAATGAACAAGATCCTAGAAGATGGGAAAAAAATAAAAATGCCCCATGTGGAGAGATGGGATGACTGCATCTACTATTGGCTCTCACCTCTTCTTCGCTCTTCTCCGCATCCTTAAGGCAAAAACCAGGAATGCTAATGTCCCCAGTCCCCACCTCCAATACATTGTTTCATTTTATTATTCTCCTCATTCTTATGAAGGAGACCAGCAATAATATGTTCCCACCTATGATGCCAAAAAGAACATAAGATATAGGAGGATGTTGTTGGTGGGAGCACCAAGGTGGAGATGGAGGTGGTAGTTTGTTAGAGGTGTAGAAGGAGAGGTGCAGCCAATTAGGCACAGCTAAGGTGGAGTCAGTAGATCTTTTGATACCAAACAGGAAAAAATATTGGGAATGAGGGCAGAATAGCTTTAGGTTTTTGGATTTGAGAACAAGATTACCATTTTGTTTACAGAAAAGACCTTCACACTTCTCATTTTCCACCACTTTTCTACAGGTCACAAATAGGTTTCTAACCATGTCAACCTGGCTGGTTGTTTACCGAATCAACCCAAGTCAGAGATGGACGAAGCTCCTAATCTCAAACCTCATCCATTTATGAAACAGGTTAGCCAGGTTGACCTGTTTACAATTCAAACTCAAGTCTACTGAACAAAAACCTGTTAACATCATGTCAGGTTGGCAGGTTGGGTCAAGAATTAACACCCCTGATTGGAGTGCCTATTTGTGGCTCGTATCAATGTAGAAAAGACTAAAACTAAGTCCCAAAATATGGCCTATCAGGTAATCATATAGTTTTCCCTGACCAGCCACAATTGGCCATAGAAACTCTTTAATGCCCCAGTTTGTATCACGTTGACAGATTTACAACGTTGATCATGCAATAGAATAAAACCTAATGTTAATGGATAGACACCCATTTGAAAGCTTCTTCAAAGATCCAAAAGGCAATTCAAGACTAGGATGCTGCAAAAGGTCGAATTTAACCCACAAAATCCTAACCACTACTCCAAAATACCCCAAAATTCCAAGCCAAACCAACATCAACCACAGTCAAACTGCTCCCAAAACCTAACTATGGCTAGTCCTTCAAGAGTCCAAGTGTTCATATATTACAAATTCTATCAATTTTTATTTGAGTTCCAAGTGTTCATAACTTCATATATTAAATGGATCAATTTGAGAGTAAAAATGATTCTCAATTGACCTATTTGATCAGATAGGACTCCTTGTCATCCAACTAGGCCCAACTTTTTATCATGTGTTCTACCACACACCTAATTTGAACCCACAAAACTTCAGCCAATTCTATGTTTTCTAGCCCAGTGTTTCAGCCCTTAAATTAGGCTACTTGATAAGGTTTTTGACACAGGCCAAATTTGCACGGAGTTTTCTGACTCTCGTAAGTAACCCACTGAATCAGTCACGTCTCATTATCAACCATCAAAAATGCACCTTGAATTAGTTTGTGCTCCTCAAAATCAAATCCAAAAATCTCCATGGGCTACAATCCACGTGATAGCGATGTGCCTGTCATGTGACACTTGGATACACCTAAGCCATCTGATTTTAAGAGGACTTCGGAAGGCCTAATCTCAGCGCTTAAACAATTCTCCTCTATATAAAGCCCCCATCAGAGAAAAATGGATCTTTTTGGTTGGGCTATCTTAGAAACGCTTTAGCTTGGGAACCCTTACTCCCTTCTTCAACCCTCCCCTTAGCTTGAAACCCTAGTTAAATCTCTATTGTCATGACCCCAACCGGTGACCTTCCAACTTAGATCTACCCTTATTGAAGCCATATTTGCCTAGATCAGAACCTTCTCTAAGCCTAAATCTGCCTCTCCATACCCATAAACTCTGGTCCCTTGCAGATGAAAGCAAGGAAGGAGCGTGCAAGGGATCTCAATAAAGAGAGGAAACTAAAAAGCCACCTCTCCACTAAATCACACCCCCCCCCCCCACCTCTTTTTTCAACTCTATGTAGCCTGTCTTCAGATATCTTGTAATTACATTGTGTTACTGCTCCTTGCTTGCTGAATATTAGATTTCATTTGCATATGCTTATCTTGCAAGTAGCTTATTTCCTTATCATTTCACTTTTTGCTTTGCTTTTTCTTAGATGCACCCTGGATATATCCCTTTTAGCACATGCAGTGCAAAACACTGATTACCTTGCCCTAGAGGGATCCGTGGGGCATGCTAAACCTAGATCACAAGCCGTGGAAGCATTCAGATTCAAAGCAAAATCATTTTTGCTCTCAAATCTAGGATGCACAGGTTGTGTGGATGCATAGTCTACTTCATACTTGAGAGTGGTAAATAGAGGCCTAGTCCATCGAGGGTTGCCCTTGCTTTTTCTCCTGTTCCCTTCCAATTTTTTTTTATTCCTTTAGATTAAGTTTTCCTATTTCTGTTCCTAGTAAAACTCAACCAATTTGTTCTCTGATTTATCACTTCAAATTATCAATTTACCAGCAAAAGGATGACAGAGTTAGAAAATGACAGCTCATTATCATAAATAAACAGTTGACAGCCCATACCTCTAGAATATCAAAGATCAAAGAAATCTTTAAGTGCCTCCTAATCACCAAGAAATCATTATTTCAGTAGGAGTCCTACCTACGTTATTCTAAGAAAACATTAATCTAACCTACCATGTATTCTAACTTGAACTACCATGTGAGAGACCCAAAAAGGTCAAAATATATTGCCCCTGCATCATGTGCTTCATTGACGCAAGAAATTTACTTGAGTCCTTAACATTAAATTTAAAGATTCCTTTTCTGATGCTTAACTTATAGGTACTTGATGATAAATACCTAGCATAGGATGAGTTAATGTTCACATGGATACCCAGGTTCCATACCATATCTGATCTCTTTGGATGCAAGCAAGATGAGAGGACATTCTTGAAGGCATCTAAATATTCCCCACAAGCTACAATTCACAATGAACTCACAGCCTTCTTTTTCCTCCAGGACAGAAAACAGCTTTTGGATTTATTCAAAAAGAAAAAAAGAAAAAAAGAAGGAAAAAAAATCATCTCTTTGACTGATGAATTCACCTCTTCCATTTCTTGCACATAGACTATGTATCCTTTAACATAAGGTGCCTCTTCATGAATCACAAAATCCATGATAGATTCATGAGCATGTCGCCAACTTTATTTTTGACCGACCATACTTAATTCTCAGATCTTCATCACTGACAAGCTAATTAACAACATCATTATTAGCTTTGAATTCAACACAGTGCCCAGTTCTTGAATGACAACTAGATCTTTAACTATTGGAAGTACATGTAAAATTTCTTCCATGGTCATTAGATCTTTGATTCTTCCTTGAGATTCATGTTTATGAAAATTCTTTTCAATCTTCTCCAGTTCTTTAATATTGTTTTAAATTCAAGAAAATTGTTTCTGACATCAACTTGAGGCTCAATTAAGCTTCCTTCATGACAAATCCACCATGGTTTTCATACATGACCTTCATATTTTCCATGACTAACCATGAGTCCTATCTGTAGGATTGGTTGTATTTTTTTCCAACCATGTTACTCCATATGCCTTTGACAATGGTGTGGTTGAGATGTGAAATACTAATTTTCAAGGATTCAAAAGACTCATCTGAAATCCATGGTCAGATCTTGTTATCATGGTCTAAAATATAACCACATATAGTCCAAAACCTTGTCAGCATTTGAAAGTTGATGACTGCTAGGTCGATGTAACTAATGGCACTGTATGATTATATACTCTGCATACCCATGAATACAGGCTTGATCTTGTTACAGTATAAAGTAAATGCCCGGTTCCTAATGGGAGAAACTTGCTTTAATGCCAAAATTGATGAACCGTAATCTCAAATTTGATTCTTATATTGAGGCTTGGGTGATCAAATCTGAGATTTCCTAGATTTAGTCTCTCGAAAAAAAAGGTCCCATTTTTCAACTATTACAACCATAGACTGACAAGAAACAAGACAAATAATGGTATAGAAAGTCTCAACACCTTATCAACTTCAATAAAGATGTTGACAGCAGCTCACCATCAATTTAAGTTTTTCAGCATTTCACCAAGATGATTTAAATCTCCAATACAAAAGAAATCCAGCAAACTTAAGTTTCTACGCAATTCAATTTACATGATGAAAATGCCCTTTCAATTGTAATTCAATTCTGTTCCAGACCTTTTACTCAAGCTAAGACCTTTCCATGACTGTATATAAGTTAAGACCTTCCAATGTACAAAGATCCAATACCTATGGATCCTACATAAAAGATGGCAAAATAACACCAGCATGCAACCCTAATGACTTCAAAGCTTTCACAACCTAACCAATATCTGCAATAGGAATCTATGGCACTAATTTCATTTCAATTACTTCTCAAAAATTTGGAATCTCTGAAACTAATTTCATAGTATTTCTCAAAAATGTATCCTCAAGATAGTTTTTATAAGCAATCCTAAAATATAACAAAAGTAATAAGTGTACTTTAAGAATTCTTGATCATTAGAAAAACCCATATTGAGTGGGAATCTGTTTTAATTAGAATTCCTACGGTGAGTAGGAGCCACAGCTTGACTAGGATTGCTACAAGAATACAATATCTAAACAATGGATTCCTGATACAACACCAATTGCCATAACAAAAACCAAAATAAGTTGAAAAAATATTGCTTTCATATTAGAGGTGTATCCACTTAACAAAGGCTGCACCAATCTCTTTGCAAAGGAAGACGATCTACCTAACAAAAAATGATTCACAACTCAAAGATGAAAAGAACTCATAATTAAATTCAATTCAAGATGATTTTATAATTGCCAGCCATCCTCACTTAATGATGTAGAATTTCCATGAACCTACCCATGAACATGTCCACATTCATTATTAACTAAAGAGGAGAGATTTACAGATATGGAAACTAATCATGGAAAAGAATGTTCCCATAATCTGCTACGATTTGATTATATCTCCAACACATGTAGAAAGTAATCATAGCAAAGAATCCCCCTGAAATTCGATAGGAGTTGATAATATCTCTAATTGATTTCAGCTAGGGTTTTTTCCAAATTTCCTTAAAACTGATGATGTCAGCCACGTGTTAGCCTTATATCATCAAATATTTCAGACTTATTTTAGTAATCTACATCAGCCAATTAAATTCTAACTTAGGTCTGAACCAATTGTCAAAACCCTTTGCTCCTTTCGTCAGCCTATGGCAACTTGCAGATCAAGTATGTGTTAGCCGGGTCTATAAAACATGCATCAAGCTATCTCTGACCTATGATGTGTCACAATCAAGCTCCATAAAACTCTGTGCACTTTCTTCTAAATTGATCAAAGCTTGATGTGATGCATAGTTCCACCACATATTTACTTCAAACTCATGTTAATTATACATTCAATTTCAATATATGAGCTGCTCTCCAATTAATTAACACCACAATTCATTAGAATAAACTATATTATCTTAGAGTTGTATTAAAAAAGTTCCTAATTATATAACACTCCACAAGCAGATCTCCAACTCATCATCCTTTTTTAGTTCTATTTTGAGGTGTTCCTTCAATCATAAAAGGTGGTGAAAACAAGTTTTGGGAAATTTCTTTATATTTAACTTCAACTGCATCTTCAACTACAAATATCCTAATATAGTTGGAATCCAAATGAAAGTTTGGTTCTGATAGTTCAATCCAAATTCTTAGTACTCACCCTTTAGTAATGTAACTAACCTACATTACACAACTGAGAATAACATTAAACAAGAGACTTTATCATCGTCAATGACCAGTGTATCTAGAAGAGGTTCGAAAACAGAAGGGTTTAAAGTGATCTCTCATGCCTACTGAGGTTTTATTTTTTGTATCTGAGATTCAGAACTCAAGTCTAATAACTAGTTTGTACAATTATCAAACAACTACATTATAATTCTAACAATTTCCTAGGATTCTCTATCTTAACATCGCGTTAATTATGCATCACACTCTCCTACAATCAAAATCACAGTTCTGTTGTTTCCTAAGCATGATTTGTTTTATGATTTCAACTGATAGCATATATGATCAAGGAGAGTCATGAACAAGGACGGTCATGAATGTGGGCATCATCAAAGAAGAGGGAATAAAAAAGCTTGCTGTTCTGATAAGAACATTGGCAGATTACAGATAGTTTGCTGTAGTCTGCAAATTGGCAGACTTTGGGAGAGGGGTTACGAAATAAGGATCTTCAGTTCATGTCTACGGTAACGTAGGTTAATTGGTTGTCGACATATAAGAAAAGATCAAAATGTTTGAAAGATTTAGAAATGCTTTCTGAGGATATTTATTATTATATCTGATGCAAATCAATATACATATACATACATACATACATACATACATATATATTGTCAACTATATATGAGAACAACATTATATTGTCAACATTGTATAACAGAATATTTGTTGGACCTAATATATTGTCAACTATGAGAACAACATAACATGCGTAGAAACAGAACCAAGGGCCAGTTTGCCCTACATATTTGTCTAAGACAAGAAACATCATGTTATACAAAGTAGAGTATTCTTTTTTTTTTCCTTTTTTTTTTTTTTTTTTTGATATATCCTTGGTTGTTTGCTGCATAATTGCTTGAAGAGCATCAAAATCAACTGACATTTATATACCAACACAAATTTTTATTCCCATTAATATATTGATTAAAGTTCAAATTTGTTGTGCAACCCTGAATTGGAGGATAACTCATTTGATCACAAGGCATAAAGGAAGGCATTCTTCAGGGTCACACAAGTAGACCAGATGTTCATGTTAAGTAGAGGGAACATCAGTCTCGCTAAAGCATCGCATACATGGTCATAACATACAAAAATTAGAAAGTAGGAATATTTATCATCTTAAACTAGCTGTCAAGAAGTTCATTTCTTTTGAAAAACTTATAAGTATGAAGTTAAATCAGTAAGCTTTGTACTTAAGTTCAAAGCACAGTTCTGCTAGACTCAGAATTGGAGTATCTTGAATTTCAAAATGACACCATTTTTTGAAAATAATGCCACCACCCCAGAGATTACCTGCATAAAGAGACTGACCTATCTCCATGATTGCGAATTGTGTACAACAAGATGTAGCTAGATAAAAATCTTTAGTTCAATAACATTAACTGGACAAGAACCATAGGTTCATCAGGAAGCCAGATGACTACAAGCTTCTTACAGAAACAAATGCTTCTAGACAAACAGATTCAGAATATGATGCCAGGAACATAATCCCACTTATGAAAGAATAATAATAAACCCTCATTATGGGCATGCTGTGTTTCAGGTGAGTGCTACGTTAGGCATAGGTAAGATTAAAATAGAGAAAATAACATATCTCCTTCTCTGTGAAAGCAACCATGCAAATCAATGACTAATTTGCTTATTATAATTTATAAATGAAAAAAATGCTTTTGAAAAACAAATGGAGGCTTCATAAATGATAGATAAAGAACGAACTTACCCTGCTCCCTCTCTCTAAAGACTCATCTTCAATGAAACGTATTTCAGGAGTCAGTCGCAACTTCATACGCCTCCCCAATTCACTGCGTACATACTTGGCTTTTGACTTCAGCCCAGCAATTGCTACCTCTCTTCCTCTTTCATCACCAAAGACAGAAACATACACCTTAACCACCTACAAAAGTTGGGAAATAAACAACTGTAAGTTCCTTGCCATTCCACCACCAAAGAAAAAAAAAAAGAACTCCTAAGAAAAAGTTAAGGAATTATGTGCTCATTGAATTACATATAACTGATACTGCCAAATTCTTGGGAGGGAGGATTGAACTATACTGCATAGATGAATGGCAAAAGTTATATATGAAGGAAAATGTACTGCTTTGATCTATAAAATGCCTCTACAGCAACATACTCCTGGTTGGTCCATCTCATATGGGATCCATAATCACACTTATCCTGAGAAATAAAGCCCACAACCTATGTGCTGCATTTCATGGTCTAAGCAAATTTAAGTGGAACCTACCTCTTCTTGATCAATCCAAAGCTATTGCACTATAAAAGGTTTTCTTGTGACAATTTAAAAATCATCAACTATGCAATTAAGTCAAGTATTAAGTTATAGGTTAACAATACAGATGGTCAGACCCATGAAGCAACAGCATAGGTTTAACTAAATAAACAAGCTAATTATTACCCAGCAAGGTAGCCCAAGAGGGAGGTTGAATTGGATTTTATAAAATTATTTGCAATGATTTATGATGAACTAAACAAGTATGTGCTAATTGCAATTAGGTGCTTATGTTTTGCGAAAGTATTTGTGTGCTTCAAAATAATATGCAACGGAATTAATAAAGTAAATGCACAAAGAAAACAATCACACGGTTCGGTGCACTCCAAGGCACCTACATCCACTCCCCAAGTTTTCATTGAAAATTTCACTATAATCACCCTTGATTACAATCGATTAGTTTTCCGGGCTCACTAAACAAAACCCAACTTGTTTTTCCGAGATCACAAGTCAAAACCCCTTGATTTTCCGGGCTAACCAAAAATCCCTTGATTTTCCGGGCTGACCAAAAACCCAACTTGTTTTCACCGGGCTCACAAGTCAAAACCCTTTGGTTTTCCGAGCTAATCAAAAATCTCTTGATTTTCCGAGCTGACCAAAAACCCAACTTGTTTTCACCGGGCTCACAAGTCAAAACCTCTATTGGTTTTGTCACTTAGGCTCACCAACAACCTTCTTGGTTTTTATCACATAGGCTAACCAAAAACCTAGATGGTTTTCACAGGGCTCACCAACAACCTAGATACTAGTTTCAATAAACAATACAAGCACAAGTGTGATAATGAAAATATAAAAACTTTCTTACAAAAAGCAGATATTTCGTTGAGGCACTTGATTGATGTTGTTGAGCTCATCTCCATGTTATTGTTATCTCCATGTTATTGTTGAAGCTTCAAAGGATGCTTGAAAATGAGGACTTAGAAGCTTCTTCTCATTTTTCAATCCTTGGAGGCTCAACTCTCAACATTTTGAATCCTTAAAGTATTTTCAATTGGATCTTCAAAGGATTCTCTCAATCAATCCATTTCTTTTCTTTCCCTTGAGCTTAGTGATGTTTAAATAGCCCTCCAAACCTTGATTGACCGTTTATGACCGTTGAAGGAGAAAATCTAGCCGTTTGAGCCAAGTTGGAAAAGTTTTGCACTTCAGAAAAACTAGCCGTTACAGTCTAAGTGTCGACACTTCATCTTCATGAGTCGATACTTGGTTTCCATGAGTCGACACTTGTTCAAAAAGTCTTCTGAAGCTTTCTGGAATGCACTGGTGAGTCGACACTTCATATGATGAGTTGACGCCTTGAGTCGACACTTCAGTCCATGAGTCGACACTTGACCAAACTCCTGAAATCTGCTCGTTCTGTCTTCTGTTCGGTCTCAGGCCTTGAGTCGACACTTCACTATTCACGAGTCAACATTTTGAGTCGATACTTGGATTTCATGAGTCGACACTTGACTGAACCAGTGCTAAAACTTCTCTAAATTCAAATCTTGAGTACCTATAACTGATTAACACACTTAACATACAATTAGTACTCAAATATACTTAAGTATTTTGTCATAATCAAAACCAGAGTCAACACAAATTGCTCCAAAGCAATGATTGCCAAACCGACCCGAACTAGATAATTTGACCCGTATTGAATCAAACCAATGCCAAGTCAGAACGGTTTAGCGGATCAAATCATGTCAGTTATAAAACCCCTACTCCACTCCAGGTTTGGTTCTGGCTCAATTATAGAATGCCCCCCCCCCCTCCCGACCACTTCAATGGTCCAAAGGCCCCCTACCATCCATTCAAGGTTTTCCAAAGTGTCGAATGCTGCTCCCAACTACTTGTGATAGTCCGAGGGTCCCCTATCATCTGTTCAAGGGCTTCAAAAGCACCGAACACTAGTCGTTTCCTCTTAGCCACTATAGTAAGTTCCTCTCTCTCTATGCTAAGGTTATAAGGTTATGGTTAGAATTGAGCCCTTGACCCTCCCCTTTCCTTCCTCTATATCTCTTCCTCTCTCCTTCTCTCTCTCCCCCTCCCTCTTCTTGTTCTTAATATGCCCCAAAATAATACGATGCAGGCCCATACCATACCATATCGATCACCAACTAATACAACCTTAAAATACCAGTTCATGAACCTTGATCCAAAGAATTGGTAAAAACTACAAATAGTTACTGCAGATGGAGCATGATTATCAATAAAATAATGAAAGTATGCCTATTGCAATGGCTCAAAGCAGGTCATAGGCTAAACATAAATCCAACTCAATTAATTACAGGCAAGAATGCCTAACAGGTACCAAATTGATGTTAGACTTGCAAAACTCATACCTAGTCAAGGTCAGCTAGAGTCAATAGTTTGATTGGGTCAAGTCATTAATTATCCCCCATAAGAAGAGGCATATGGTTATCTGAACTCTCATTATTAGAGAAGAAATAAAGTGTCCAAGTACATTGTATCTAGACTTCACCATATTTAGTATGAGTCTAGGTTCATTGTATTTTGTAACCTATAAAAAACCCTTAAAAGAAAATGATATTGAACCTTTTTCTTTTCTTTATTCTCAACTTGGTATCGGAGCCTAACCCTAGCCGCCACCTCCCTATGCCCAAGAGGACTCCCATCCGCCTGGGAGTCTCTCTCTTCTAGCAAGATCTCCACGCCCCAAAAGTTACATGCCTAGGAAGACATGCATGGGGATTGCTTCAAGAGAAAGTCAACGGGACATGCCCTCCTAATCCCTACAAAACTGCCACTGCTGTTCTTCTTGGGCTGCGATCATCCATGCAAGAAAAGAGGGACTCCTTGCCGATCATAAAAAAAGAAAGGGGGGGCGGGGAGGGGGCTTTTCTTGCTGATTAGCGATGAACTATTCCTCTCCCTCATGCTGTTGCCACTGCTGTTCCCTTCTTGCCAATCAGCAATGAAGTCCAACTTTCTTCTCCTTGCTGCTACTGTTCTCTCCTTGTGATCACAGGCTGAATAACTGTGATGTTCCCTCCTGCTGCTACAGCTGCTGTTCTTCTCCCTATTCTCTGTTCGGCGATAAATATCATGCACCCAGGATCAATGAATATCATTGTATCACCTCTCTATCATTGCCAGATCTAGTAGACTCCACATCAACCTTTCTTCTAGAGATCTATTGATGCTGCCAACTATTTTCTTTCTTGTAAGAGTCATCGGAGATTCTCTTTTTTTTTAAGCATTACTTTCCTCTACATCCTCTAGATTCTCTTTATGGCTTCTTCCTCAAATGACCTGAGAACCATCCCTCTTGGTACTGGTGTCAAGTTTAATGGTGCCAATTATCTTCTTTAGTCTCAAGCATTCCGCTACATGGTAGGATCTCATAGAAAGCTCCATCATCTTGACAAAGAATCTATTGATAGTGCTGATTTAGTGAAATTCTACAAATATCAAAAGGCTGATTATGCTATTTTCACTTGGATGTTAAACAGCCTAGAGCCTCATATTACAAATACTTTGATGAAACTGTCCACCGCGAAAGATATATGGGATTTTTTGAAGATGACATATTTTCAAGAAAAGAATGTCTCAACGATTTACTCTCTCTACTCAGACATTTTTCTTTGCAACAAGGGAATCTCTCAATCTAGGAATGCTATAGCATCCTTCAGGAAAAGAGGACTGAGCTTGCCCAATATCATCCCTTTACTGCTGATATTTTTGTTCTTCAATAGCAGCGTGAGGAATTCTATGTAGCAAAGTTTCTTTCCGGGCTTAATCCCTCTCTCTCTCATGTTCGGGCTCAACTCATGGCTGATGATAGCATTCCCACCTTGACCAATGCTATGAGCCGAGTTTCCATGTTGTCAAGTTGCAGCCTACATCTTCTCCATCAATGGAGAACACTGCTCTTGCTATTGGTACTCATAGCGATTGAGGAAGTCATGGAGGACATGGACGTGGACGTACTCTTTCCCACCATGTCCACATTGTGAATCCTCAAATCATCTTGCTGAACGTTGTTGGCAAAAATTTGGAAAGCCTCCTACCTCTCGCCTTGCTAGGGCTACACCTTCTAAAGCTCCATTTGATGTTGGTGCCTCTCTTGTCGCTGATGACTTGGTTCTGATTTCATAGGTTGACTACGAGCGATTTCTCCAGTTTTCCTCCATATCCTCAGCTCCATCACCTGTCTCCTACTTTTGGGATGGCTACTGCGATCATTCCTGATATGTCCTGGTTATTAAATTCAAGTGCTTCTTTTCATGTCGGAGATAACGGAGATCTTTTTTCTACATACACTCAATTATCGCATATGCTATCCATTACTATTGTGGATGGCACTTCAATTCCTATTCTTGAACGTGGTACTATGAGAATTTCTCCTACTTTCATTCTTACAAATATCTTATTTTCTCCTAAATATCATTTAAATTGGTTATCTATTAGATGCCTTGTTAAATCGTTAAATTGCTCAACTACGTTTTATCCTTCTCATTGTCTCTTTCACGATCTCAACACGAGGAAGATGATCAGTGATGGTTTTAAGGTGGATGGAGTTTACCTTCTTGCTAGCTATTCATCTCCTACTTGTGCGATGTTGTCATCTTCCATTTACCTTATCAATGGCATTGTTGTCTTGAACATCCATCTTTAAAAGTCCTGAAGAATCTTGGTCTTCTCTCCAAGTTTTCGACTAATTTTGAATGTGAAGCTTGCTAGTTAGGAAAGCATCATAGAGTATCTTTTCCTTCTTCTATTAGTAAGAGTTGTTCTTCTCCCTTTATGTTAATCTATTCGGATATCTAGGATCCGAGTCCTGTCATGACTCAATTAGGCCTTTAGATATTGTCATTTTTATCGATGATCATACTAGGATGACCTGGTTGTATCTTCTCAAGTGTAGGTCAGATGTCTTTTCTATATTTTAAAACTTTTATTATGAAATAAAAACTCAGTTATCTACATCTATTAAGGTTCTTCGTACTGAAAATGCCTCTGAATACATGCAATTTAGTTTTTTGGAATTTTATGCTTCTCATGGTATAATCCATCAAATCTTATGTCCTTATAACTCTCAGCGCATGGAGTAGCTGAAAGAAAATATAAACATCTTTTAGATGTAGCACGGACCCTTATGTTTCATATGCAGGTACTTAAACTAGGGTGATGCTGTTCTTACAGCATGTTATCTTATAAATAGGACTTCATCAAGTATATTAGATGGAAAATTTTCATTTTCCATTCTCTCGCCCTCTACAGATCCTTTCTAACTCACCCCATGAGTGTTTGGATGCCTGTGTTTCGTTCATCTCTTTGGACCTGGCAAAGGCAAGTTGTCTTCTCAATTTATTTATTGTATCTTCTAGGATATTCTCGTACTCAAAAAGGATACCACTATTATGATCTATTTTTAGACGATACTTTATCTCTGATGATGTCTCATTCTTTGAGACCACTTCATTCTTTTCCATTACTTTTGAGTCGTCTAGTGTTCCTCTACCACCCATTGCTCCTTCTCCTAGTACTCTCATCAAGGATCAGTGAACCGGTAACGGAACCTATGCCGGACCCTGTACCGGATCCATGAAACTAAAAAAATCCCTTCCCTCCCTCATGGTTACATTATTTGGCCTGAACTAGACCCGAACCAGGCATGAACCGGACAAAATGCACCGATATGGTTCTGTACCATAGCGAGCCAGTGCAGTATGGGATTTTTTGAACTATCCAGGATTTCGAACCATTTTTATGACCAACCGTATCGGTTCTTGGCCAGCATGGTTCGGTACATCCGAAATCGACGGTTCGGTATGTCCCGAATCGGGCAATTTGGGATGGTTCCAAAAACCTTGACTCTCATAGCTCCACTAAAACTTTATTATGAAAAAAATCTCATTTTACATCTATTATCTCGTCTGAATTCCTCTAATCATCAATTTGTTTTTTGGAATTTTATGCTTCTCATGATATCCACATCTTTTCCTTTAACTCTCAGCAGCATGAGTAATCTAAAGAAAATATAAAGATCTTTTGATGTGCACGGACCCTTAGTTTCATATGCAGGACCTAAACTAGGGTATGTGGAGCTTAAGCTGTTTGTTGCTAAAGGATACATCAAATATATTGTGAAAATTTTTTCCATTCTCTCCCTCTCCGATCCTTTCTAATCACCCCATGATGTTTGGATGCTGAGTTTATTCATCTCTTTGGAGGCAAAGGAAGTTCTTCTCAATTTATTCATTGTATCTTCTAGGATATTCTCGTACTCAAAAAGGATACCACTATTATGAATCTATTTTTAGACGATACTTTATCTCTGATGATGTCTCATTCTTTGAGACCACTTCATTCTTTTCCATTACTTTTGAGTCGTAGTGTTCCTCTACCACCCATTGCTCCTTCTCCTAGTACTCTCATCAAGGATCAGTGAACCGGTAACGGAACCTATGCCGGACCCTGTACCGGATCCCATGAAACTAAAAAAATCCCTTCCCTCCCTCATGGTTACATTATTTGGCCTGAACTAGACCCGAACCAGGCATGAACCGGACAAAATGCACCGATATGGTTCTGTACCATAGCGAGCCAGTGCAGTATGGGATTTTTTGAACTATCCAGGATTTCGAACCATTTTTATGACCAAACTGTATCGGTTCTTGGCCAGCATGGTTCGGTACATCCGAAATCGGAACGGTTCGGTATGTCCCGAATCGGGCAATTTGGGATGGTTCCAAAAACCTTGACTCTCATAGCTCCACCATTCAATACCTCTATTCCTCCACCTTTGCAGGTCTACGGTCAACGCAAGAAAAGATCTACTCCATTTTTACCATCACCGACTATGTCATCTTCATCTGACATTCCTGCTAACCATCTCTCAGAGTCAAATTTGTCCATTGCATTATGAAAGGATAAACAATCTTGTACTTTGCATCCAATATCTATCTCCTTAACTTTTGATTATCTTCTACCATCTTTTCAATCTTTTGTTAGATCTCTATCCTCCATGTCGGTTCCCAGGACCTATCAAGAGGCTTAATCTAATCCCTAGATGGAGACAGGCCATGGATGAAGAGATGGCTGCTCTTGTCAATCGTGGCACTTGGAAGTTAATTATACCACCATCTAGTATTCATTCTGTTGCATGTCAGTGAGCCTTTACAGTCAAGTACTAATATGATGGTACTGTGGAGCGCTTTAAGACTCGTCTTGTTGCTAAAGGATACATCCAAATATATGGTGTTGACTATTTTGAGACTTTTTCTCCAATTGCTCATCTCAACTCAGTCCGAATTCTCTTCTCCATTGCAATTAATCAAGACTAGAAAAGGCATCCGATAGATATAAATAATGTCTTTTATATGGAGATTTGTCTGAGGTGTTATATAGAGCACCTCTATGCTCTGGCGGGGGAAAAAAGTTTACAAGGTAAGGAAAGCTATCTATGGCCTCAAGCAAAGATCAAGGGCCTGATTTGACAAGTTTGCTAGTTGGCAAAATTGGATTTCATTGCAAAAAGTCTGATCACTCAATTTTTGTAAAGCAAACGTCCTTGAGATTGGTTGTTCTTACTGTGTATGTAGATGATATTTTTCTGATAGATAGTAATTATGATGGGTAGTTCGAGTCAAAGAACACTTAGAAAATCATTTTGTCACCAAAAATTTGGAACCGACCTAAGTATTTCCTATAAATTAAAGTGGCATATGGATCACAAGGATTGTTTCTCTTTCAAAAAAAATATACCATTGATTTATTGATGGAGATAGGCTAACTTGGTGTAAACCAAGTTCTACTCCTATTGATTCTCAATTACCATCAAAGATTGATGATTCTGGACATGATTTTGAGAATGTCACTCGGTACTGTAGAATGGTTGGGAAGCTTATCCATCTAACAGTCACAAGACCTGACATTTCTTACGTAGTGGCGGTAGTTAGTAGTCAGTATATGCAAAAGTCTAAGGTATGTCATTGGATGTTGTGTTGAAAATCCTTCATTACATTAAAAGAGCCCCAGGGAAAGGCCTTTGTTTAAAAAAAAAATGGACATTTATAAATGGAAGCCTATTATAATGCTGACTATGCAGGCTTAGTGAGTGCCAGGAGATCCACATCAAGTTTTTGCATTTTTGTTGGAGAAAATCTTGTCACATGGAAAAGCAAAAAACAAATTGTGATGGCCCGTTCAAGTGCTGAGGCTAAGTATAGAGCGATAGCTCACATAGCTTGTGAGATGATGTTGATAAATTCTTTGTTGAGAGAACTTGATATATATTGTTCTAAGCCTATGGTGATGTATTATGATAATCAATCTGCTACATACATTGCAAACAATCCTATCTTTCATGACAGACAAAATACATTAAGGTCAACTGTCACTTCGGTCAAGATGCTATTCTGTCAGGGAAGATTGTTACTTCCTATACAATATCAAAGGATCAGTTGGCTGATATCCTTACCAAGGCTCTTGGTCTTACTCATTTTTCTTCTTTATGTACCAATCTAGGAATGTTTGATATATATGCTCCAGCTTGAGAAGAAGTGTTAAAGAAGAAATAAAGTGTCAAAGTACATTGTATCTAGACTTCACCATATTTAGTATGTGTCTAGGTTCATTGTATTTGTAACCTATAAAAGTCCCTTAAGAAAAAATAATATTGAACCTTTTTCTTTTCTATTCTCAACTCTCATAAGAAGCTACCATATTGAAAAAGGTAGCACATGACATGGTTAAACAATCAAGAAACCCCTACTGCCTCACCTCTCATTGTTTAATATTTCATATGCCAAAAATTATGCAATACAATAAAATACTATTCAAATTTGTTAGTGTTGGTCAGTGTTTCATGCACAAATGATGTTGAGAATCACAGCACATCAACTGTATGACTAGCAATCCTAATCCCCACCCCTTGTTTAAATCTCTAAGATTTTTTAGGTACTTCTGGCTTTTGCATAGCACAGCCTATGGGTGATATAGTTGAGAAAAGGAACAAAGGAGGACCGACTTTGGATCTTAGCACCCAAGAAGTCTATCTGTACAAACGATGATATCTGCTTTACAATTTCATCACTAAATCCGTCTGGAATTTTTCTGGTGATTATGATACTTTAGTATCATAAGTATTAATACTCTTCATAGCATATATGTATATAATATAAATAAGCTAACATTTATCAAACCAATTAAGTTTAGTCTAGGCATATAACAAAACAAAAAAGTTTAATTTCTATGGCAATTGTACTATTCACAATAAAAAAATTAATCCTATTTTTCTATTGTAAAAGTTAATGGATAGGGAAAAAAATAGTATTCTAATAAGAACCCAATATACAAAAAACTCCGGGCAACCCTAGCCTATTGAGTGCTCTACCTCGAGCCATTGACATCATACGCTCTAAGGAAATATATTTTGCTGAAAACCACCTATATTCGATCTTGGTTGGCCTTTCACCGCTAGCCACAAGTCATCCCCATATTTTGCCAATGATATAAAGAAAGCACATAGAGAAGATCGCACATATACATGGATACTAAATGTCATGTCCTATATAGAGTACCCTATCCATATTTATAATAATAAGGGGAGGTTTCAAACCAGAGTAATTGAATATTCAGTCAGGTGATCTTTCAGCTCTAACATTAGATAATGTTAAATTTAAATATAAACCCAAAAAATATTAGAAAGAAGAGCTAGTAGAAAAGAATAACAAAAAGGTTAAAGCAGGTACAGAAGAAGGGGAAGCAAGACTTTTCAACTTGATTCTATGGGAAAAAACGTTGAAAGTTATGCTTCAAATTTCAATGATTTAATATTCAATCGAGCAACTCCACGCTCTTCAAACCCGTGTTATTGTACAAAGTTTACATGAAAGTAAGGAGGCATAGGACCATGGAATGCCAAATTGTCCTAAACCAGTAGTTTGGGACGTGTCAAACCATATTGGCCCCTACCTGTACAATTTGGACATTCGATTCGTAATGTCGACGAAAATGGACTGAGGGAGTAGAGTCAGCAATAAGATTGCCAACGTCACCATAGATGTCTAAAAAAAAAATAAGCGAAACAGGGGCAAGTCATCCCTATTCGACCCACAGATGCCGTGGGATAGGGTTTTATCATCCGGGAAACTTAGCAAACCTTTAGCGACCTCCCCGCCGCCTCCCCTTGATCTGTTCTTCTCCGTCCCCCTCTCTCTGTTTTTTCTTTCGCAAAAGAGGGCGGAGCCCTGAAGGCTTCAACAGCCCTCTAGTGGCCATTGTCGGTGCCTCTACCGGCCTCCCTTTCCTTTCCTTTCTCTCCCTCCCTCCTCCCCTCTCTCTCTCTTTTTCTCTCCAATTCTCTCTCTCCCTGCATTTGTTTCTATGTCGGTTTAGGCCGATATGGTTTGGTACATAAGCATATTGACCCGTACCACTAGCTGACCAGCATGGGATCCAATTCTGAGTCAGTAAACCTTGCATCGCACTAATAAACTAGTGGTCATTTAAGCCACCAAGGGCCTATTTGGATATTTTCACATGAATCGGAATTGTTGGCCTATCTAGCTTCTATTTTCTAAGAACCTATCCAAACCCGGCCTAGATCATAACCTTTGGGCTGCAAGAAGAAAAAAAACCTCCGTAGGTCTTTATTTTTTTTCTCACAAGATTTGGGCTGGATGGAGTTTGGCTGATATAAGGCCATGCTTAAATGGACAGCCCAATCCACAAATCCTACAGGATTTGTACCCCAATCCTATAAGAACATCAAAACAAGCCCTAAAATTTGCCTAAAAAACTGTAAAAGCCTTTTCTTTGATAAGTTAGCCAAAAGGATTCATTGATAAATTACACAAAATGCAGTATATTATTCTAATAAAGTGAATGGTTCCTCGTTAGAAGATTTGCAAAAAAAACAAAAGTGGGATTATGTAGCTCTAAATGCCATTTACCACCGATATGTCTTCTGTGCATCTAATTCTATTGAGTTTTTAGACTTTTAGGGTTGGTAAAGTCACAATAGAACCCAACTTTTCATGTAGCATATGAAAAATTGGACTTAGCTTGAACTTTCTACCACTTGAACCTCCACAGCTTACAGTTTCTTCTTCCCTGGTAATTGTAGGCAAATGATTGCCTCCTTGAATTGAAGCTTGGTGGCTACTACATTGACAACCCTCCTCGGAGTTCTCTTTGGCTACATACCAACTCAACGGCAATGTTGATTTCAACCTCGATTCCTAGAGACTATATGTCAAGGAACCTGATCCTTGTTATGAGCATTCTCTGTATCAGCCAATGCTGCATCATGTATACCTTCCATCTCATCCTGATCTGCCATAGCAGCTGCTTCATGCATTATGATGTTGCCCCGGCAATACCACACTATATTGCAGTAATCTCTTCATAGACAAAGCTATTAAAAGGATGTACAGAGCCCTCAACTATATAAAGATCAGGCCTTAATGGCTGAGTGAGAAGTGGACCATTCTGGCTCTTGCATCTCTACACCTCACTGCCACCCGGGATGACAGATCCACATCAAATGTTCTACCAATAAAAGCAGACAAAACTAAGGATTTTATGTAATATTTAAGAGGAAGCTTACGAAAGTGTCAGCTGAAAACTCGTTCCAGACAAACTGAAGTAATTTTCCCAGCAGATAAGAGACAGGCATCTTCCTTCCACGAGACATGGACCTCTGTTAAAACCTGCATCACATCTCTTCGTTGCTGAAATTAACATATAAAACTTCTGCCATATCACAATAAAGATCAAGCACCATTCCAAAACACTACAATGTCCTTCATGCCCCCAAGAAAGCTTCCAAAAGAGAATGAACACTTCCCCCATTATTTTATCCAAAAATATCTAGTTCTATAAACATAGGAGGACTTGCCTACCTACTTCCTGATTGCACCCCCCCTCTCCCTCTTATGGAAGGCTAAATCTTTTGGCCTTGCACAGCATCATCGGCCCAATCCAACCAACTGGATCAAATTCCTCATAGCTATCTTCGCCAATTTGGTTCCCCGTACATCGTACACAAAGTCATATTCAAGCAGTTAGCAAGCTGGCCACAGCAAATCAATAAAATTTGACTATACCTATCAAATTTTATTAAAAACAAAATATGCTAATGGACCTCAGAGGATTTAATAGGTAGGATGTGAAAGTTGGGCAACCCAATGAAGTTCGCTTATTTTAGTATAACAGCAGTTAGGCCAGAAAATTTGTGATTTGGAGAGCCGTAGTTGAGTAACCTACCAAAATCAATTTTTTCTACAAGAAATAATAAAAAATAGGATGTTGGAGTTCGCCGATCCAATAAAGTTCAGATTTTTCCAACAAAATGTGATCAAATGGATGGAAAGGAGGATCTTGGAAGTACCTGGAGGTCGCCGGAGACCTCAACGTCACTGATGGTAGTAAGGGAGGAAAGGTAGCGGTCGGCACCGAGGGAGGCCTCCGGGAGAACGGCGTACTGAAGGTTCTTGTCCCTCAGAAGCATCTCCGAGAGCTCCCTCCTGATCTGCTTCGCCACCATCTTCACCCTCCGCTGGTTAGCCATGCACCGGACCGTCCCTCTTCCTCTTCTGATCGTTATCGCCATGGAATTGGGATTTGTCCAGCCGTGGCAGGGGAGGAGGAGATGGCGATGGGAGGAGGCGGAGAGAGGGGAGGACAGGAAGAGGGGAGGCGATGGAGAAGGCCGAGAGAGAAGCATGCCGTTCGTCCTTCGGGATCTGACCGAGGGGATATGATTGGAACGGAGGGAAAAGAGAGCAGGAGATTTTATTGAGATTTTGAGGGAGATTCAGGCGGCCCGCTTTCGGTTCGGAGCCGACCAAACCTTTCAACGACCAGGCCCGATTGGGCCGTTTGACGCTTCGCTCAAAGCCCCGGCCCGGCCGGATCTACTCGCATACTTCCATCCAAAAAGTAGCTTAGGGATATTAACAAGATCGTGAAAGCTAGTGCACCCAATCATTTGATTATCTATTGAATCTGGTATTTAAGACTAGAGGTTCAGAGGTAAACATCCTATAAACAGACTCGTAGTTTTTAATTAGAACCCTACGAGAACAAGGGAAGCCTCCCATGACCCCATCTCTTACTTGGCTAGTGGACTGGATAATTACTGAATTAGTTGTAAATTGAGCTGACCCATTCTATTTAAGCTTTAGGTCTAGGAAACCTTAGTTCGATTTTTGTGTGATTGCATAGCATGGCTATTAGATTAGGAACCCTTTCCATTAGCCCAAACCCAATACAGTTTGACCATGGAGCTTAACCTTGAAATCTTACTGAGGACTGCCACTGAATAATGTGCCCAATTGAACAATAAGCTAGACCATGTGGAAGAGCAAATTGGGGCCCTTGAAGAGACCCGTAAGACCCGTATTAAACATGGTACACCTAGACCAACTCCCCTTGGATCCAGAACCCATCGACCTGAACTCACCAAGATTAGTAACCCTTATCAAAAGTTTAGATCTAGCCAAGTCCATCCGAGTCGACCCATTTCTTAACAGAGCCGACCCAACCCTAACCTGAACCGACCCACCCCTGTTACCCGAGATACTAGTCAATTTCCCCTTAGTCAACCCACTCCGACTATCCCATTGATTCATAAAAATGACATTAAAAAGAAATATCTAAGGCAGACTCAGAATTAGTTAACCCTGACCATACCCAGATTGAAGTCATATTGGAAGTACAAGTGGAAAAAGAGATCCATGAGGAACCTAACCCTACTGTTGAGACTTTACCTAAGGAAACACTAGAAGAGACTCAAATCATAGAGCCTAGTCCTAAAATTCAAGAACCAGAGGAGATTATGGAAGACATGGTTTTTCTAATCCAGCATCCTCGGGAAGAGTTCACCCCATTAGTCCCAATTAAGTATCTCTTTCCTGAAATTGTTGACTCATCCTTCCATAAGGCTGACCTTTAATACCTGTTGACGTAACTCAATGTCCAAACCTTAAGGACATCCTCATTGATCCAGAACCATCTCAGGATTCCACTTCATACTTCCTACCCTATCATCAAGTTCCCAATGCCTCTAGATCTACTCGATTACATTTTATTGAGGTTATCAGGTTGCATCAATTCTTTGAGCCAGTTAGATTTGCCACCGACTCTAAGAAGACCTTTTGGCACCTTCTAGGAACCAAGCACAAATTTTCTGCATCCTACCACCCACAAGCCAATGACCAGACTAGAATTGCGAACCAAAGTCTTGGAAATTTGTTAAAATGTCTGGTAGTCAAAAGAGTTTCTGCATTTGCCGAGTCATATGTACAACATATTAAAGAATTATATAAGGAAATAAATGAAAAAATCAAAGAGAGCAATGAATCATATAAATATATGGCTGATTCAAGAAAAAGACTCAAAGAATTTGATGAAGGAGACTTCATCATGATCAGGCTTCGACCAGAATGGTTCCCACTTGGAAACATGAAGAAGTTACATGCCCGTAATGCTGGGCCATATAAAATAATTAAGAAAATTGGACCTAATGCTTATGTGCTTGAGTTACCACCTGAGCTGGGTATGAGTTTTACTTTCAACGTTTCAGACCTTGCAGAGTATAAGGAGCCAACGTTGATACCTAGTGGGCCTTTTGGGCCTGATCCCATCCTTGAGAGCGAGCCAACCCATGAGTGTCCACCACCAAACTACCAGAACGAAGAGACAGGATTGAGCGGATCTTTGATGACAAGATTATCACTACTCGGAGCAAAGACTATCAATGATATCTGGTTTATTGGCAAGGACGACCCAAGACTGAAGATTCTTGGATCACTAGAGAGGATTTGCAAAGGATCAATCCTGACTTGCTAGAATACTATCAAAGCAGAGTTGACCCATACTCGATAAGATCGAGTTCCTCCTATCCAAGAAGAATTAGTATGGAACCGGGGCTAAAAGGAAACGACAGGTCAATCCCACATCCATGTGGATCACCTGTGAATAAAGCCCTAAGCCCCAAGCCCCAAGATCACTTATAAATTTTCTTATATTAGCCTAGTAAGATTTATCCCTAAACACCAACTTTAATTGTGTTTTGTATATACAAGCCTAATTAGGTTTGGTATGATTCAATTATGGATTAGTTATGTCCTTTGATCAAATTGGGTTCAATTTGATCGAGTTGGGTTTAGAGTTAACCCCTTTAATTATTCGGTTGATTGAGTCCTGTAATTAGTTATTTCAATTAAATCCTGTAATATAAAAGGGGACCAACTCAAGACACAATGTACCAACCCAATTCAAGACATGTGCTAACTAATTTTTGGCGCCACACCATCACATGCCACATCATCAAGTCTTGGACGCCCAAGCCACATCACCAAGCCTTGTCACCCATCCTCTTGGTTGGCCCCATGAAGAGACCTATTTGGGATGCCCATCAAGAAGCCATTGCAAAGGAGTTTCTTGTTTCAAGAATCCAAGTCAATCAAGTTCCAAGAAATCAAGAAAATCAAAAACTCAAGAGTCCCACAAGAATTCATGAATTTTCTTATCCAAATTGAAGAGTCCTCTAACATGCAAGAGCCCTTATCATCCAGACTCCAAAGTCCACGTTTCATGGCCAATCAAGAACCAATCTTAGCTGCCCATCACCCATCCATCAAGATCGTCCAAAAGGAATGGAGTTATCACTTGTTGTCACCCAACCCATGAAGATTATCCATTGATGTTGCCAACTATGGATGAAGTCCAAGAAGAACTCAAAGCCAAGAGTCCAAGATGCCAAGAGAGGATCAAGAAGACTTTGATGCCCAAGGGAAGCCAATTCATAGAGTTTCTTGCCCATACAATTTTTGTATATGGTCTATAAATACCACCATCAAACCCCTTGTATTAATTCAAGTTTTATGAAATAAATTGAGAGTTTCTCTTCAATCCTTTGCTATGAAGCATCGACCTCCGTGAGAGAGAGGGTGTGAGACCCAAAACTTCAATGCCCTAGGGCATTGACGCTCCGTGAGGGAGTGGTTATCCAAAACCCTAATCTCCACTTTCAACCTTCTTTTTTTTTTCTTCCTTCAATCTTCTTCTTTCCAACATGCCATCTAACTTGAGTTTTTGTGAGTGATTGCAGGTGATCAAGACATGAAGTAAAGGTGATCTTTGCTTTGGAACCAATCTCATTGCAGATCGAAGCCCGAAGAATGATAATCTTAAGGTTCTGCCGCGAATCCTAGAGTGCTGAATCATATCCACTTCAAGAGCACTGTGAATCTTTGTTGGTGAAGTAAACCTTTCTCAACTCTTTAGTTCTGATTCTTGAAAATAGGAACCCTAGTTTATGTGATTTCTTAATCACCAAGTCCTATTTCTTAGTATATTTTGATTGATGTACATTGCAGGTAGCATAACTAGTTGACTAGTCCAGTTCAGATAATTACTTTAAGTAATTTTATGAAATTTCCAGAATTAAATCACTGCATAATTACTGTTAATTGAACATTAAATCAGTAGATTAATTTTGTATATCTCGTCCCATATCACTATGGTATTAAATAATGACTGAACAGATCTCATAAGATCCTTGAAAATAGGATGCTCAACAATACGAAATGGAAGCTCAACATAAATGATAAACTTTGCAAGTATTTTTCTTATTCTTCTTGATTAAATTTAAAAGACTTCATCGGTTCTTTGAACTTGCTATTATGAACATCAGATTAACTAGATTTTTTTGATATTTTTTACAAACATTTTTAAGATTGTGTTTTAGATGATTTGTTCCTCCTTTTGCACTGCCACTTAAAATCTTTTTATAATGTTTGCAAGTAGCTATTGGTTTATCAGCTTTTCTTTCCTCAGTAAAATGATCCCATGTCCAAGACTTTTTTTAGAACCTTTATCACCATCAATTTCATAATTATCCTCATTTTTGTCATCCTCATTCCTTATAGATTCAATGGTCTCATTTTCATCCATTTTAAATTGAGATTCTACACAAATAAGAGAATATAGTACATTAAAAAGATAAACTAAAACAAAAGAGGACAAAAAATAATATAGTTACTTCCAAAATAAACAAAACAAGAAATATAAAATGATAAACATATGCAGGATAGTTTGAAGAATAATTAACACACAAATGCTCTGGAAATATTAAGTAGCAAGAAGAATAGAATGATCAATCAAGCAGAAACTCAGATACACCTTTTAGGACATGTGAGTACTCGAATGCAATAATGTCATCATTCTTAATATAACTTCTTGTTTTCATTTTAAACATACATGGATTATCATAGGCATGGAGACTATGCATATCAAGTAGATGCTTGGAAATACTTGGTGAAGTAGTGGGATGCGCATATTAGCATGAGAGTAAAACTTTTCTCGATCAAATAGCTGGAATGAAAGTTATTTGTTTCCATTTTCATTGTAGAGTCTAATTCACTCCAAGCAAGCATGTTGTTCATGCCAATCACTCTTGATGAGATCATGTGTCAATTGTGTGTATATATATATATAGATCTCTAAAATTTTACATCATTCCAAAATTACATGCCTTCTTTGGGTTTTTAATTTTTATTTCAATCCCTTTTTTTCTTGAAAAGATGGAGGTTTGGGAGATTTTTATGGATTCTCTTGTTTCTTTTTTGAAGAGAGAATTGTGATACTGTTAATAGACTTCACACTTTTTCTTTTAAATATAAAATTTCAGCTTACATAGCTCTCAATAACCTCTCAGTCTTTGAGTATTTATATACTTTTTAGCATTTTTTTTTAAACTATTAAGATGAATAATTAGGAGGAAAAGAGAAAAACAAAAAAAATAATACAGAGTAAATACCAACTGCTAAATTCTTTTTAATGGTATGTGCAAATGGCCATGGGGCATGGGCTATATACAAAAGGAAAAGTTTCTTTTGGAAGCAAGAGAAAAAAAGGTATGAACTGTCACAATTGGAATTGGAGGGTCCTAACGAGCCCTCTCATGACCCCTTGGATGGAAGCTTCTCTTTCTCTCTCGCCTCACCTAGGGTTTTCGTTTCCCTCACCACGGTCCTCTCCTCGCTCTCGCCCTCAGAAACCACACTCCATTCATCCTCTCAAACCCATCCACTAAGTCAGAGATCCTAGAGAGAACGGAATCCAACCATCTACTTAGCCACTAATATTACCGACATCTACTTGCCCATTCCCTCTATTTCCTTTAAGTATTACCAATATCTATTGGAAGGAAAAAGATTCAAAGAAATGAAAAGCCACAGGAAAACCAAAAAAAATGCAAAACCCTAGAGGTGATCACCTTGGAGAAGAAATAGAGTTTTTACCTTGAAGTCGGAGTCTCAGAGATGATGATTGAAATGGCAGAAGCCAGTAGGCCAGCCACAGTCTATGGAGGGAATGAAGGGAATGGAGATGGTATGATGCAAAACCCTAGAGATGAGGACTGTAGTCTACCGTCTATGGAGGGAAGTAGGGAACAGAGAACCACTGAACCAAAGGGAAAAAAACAAAATGGGTTTTATAAAATATATTACAGTGGTTGTTTTGGGTTGGGCCGGGACTTTTTTTGGGGCCTGGTTCAGGCCGGATCTTTTCGGGCTAGTTTTGGGCCAAGCAAGTTTGGGCTGGGCCCGGGAAAAAACAAAATGGGTTTTATAAAATATATTGCAGTGGTTGTTTTAGGTTGGGCCGGGAGTTTTTTTAGGGCCTGGTTCAGGCCAGATCTTTCAGGCTAGTTTTGGGCCAAGTTTGGGCCGGGCCGGGCCTGGCTAAAGACAATCCTGAGCCCAGCCCAAAAATTTAATGGATTTTATTATGAGGCCCAAGCCCGGCCTAATTTGCTTCAGGCCTAGCCCGAAGCCCAGCCCGATGTTGGGCTAGCCAGAGCCCACTTCCAGCCTTATTTATAATATGAAATTAAGGTTAATAGATCTGAAATTAATAATTTAAGTTCTTAACCAAAATCATAAAATATAAGGGATTGGGCATGGGTTAAATCGATTAGGTCATGCAATTGGATTTCATCTAGTCTTCATTAGGTCCAACCAAATCGATTGAAATCTTGATCAAACTAAATCAATAGTTGATTAGGATTAAGTCAAGAGTGCTTAGGATCATGTCAATGACCTGAGCTGGTCGATACAATTGACATCAATCGATTGACCTAAAGACTTGATTTGTTTCAGTGGTTAAGCCTAAATCAATTAAGTTGACCAATTCGAAATTGATAAACCAATTAGTGTTTAAGACAAATGTCATGCCCCGACCCAAGGCCCGAGCCAGGTGTACGATAGATAGCCACATATCTTTTTAATCCCATTGAATATGCAAGGCCAACTTTTCAATTTTCAAATCATTCAAAATACCAAGAATAATAAAATAATAATAAATCTAACTTTTGACCTCTAAACATAATGAATAAATTAAATTCATCAAAAATTCATCCAATTCCTAAGCGCCTCACAGCATGATCCCAAGCTCCGTCTACTTTGTTGTATTTGATAAAGGAAGAAAAAATATAATGAGCTACATGAGCCCAATATGTTATTATAATCTCTAATTCATAAAATATGAAACTGAACGATTATCCATATAACATAATCCAATGGAATATGTTAGTTATAAATTTTTCAATATACGCATTTGATAATAATAAGTTTTCAAAAATAACCAAAGATGGCCATCCACTCACTCCCACTCTCCTAGTCAGTCTATCTGACTATGGGCACGATTGGCCCGTGACAAGCCCTGAAAGAAACTAGATCTTAACTACATATATCGTCTATCGATTATGTACCAGTAATTATTCCACTAAAAGCCTGAAAGGGTACTAGCTCTGATATCACATAAAAAAACATGCATCATCAGCATGTACCAGCGATCACCCCGCTTGGCCAGGCCTATAAAAAAATAGCTCCTGACTATCACTACAAAAAAACTGAGCTACACCCACATGAAAAATACGTAGATAAAAGCTTAAAAAATGTGGATATATGTCTACACCCATGTTGCTACACATGTTTGGTTAAACATGGGTATGTCCGGCATGGCTATAACTTATATCCATGTTTTTTTTTGTGTGTAGACGTGCTTTACCCACGTAATATCTAACGTAGGTAAGATTATATACATGGTTATAAATCTAGTCTATACCCTCCTTTATAAAACATGGATAATTAAATACATATAAATTAGAAACATGGATAATTAAATACATACGAATTAGAAATGTGGATAATTAAATATATATGAATTAGAATTCGTTGGAATTAACAAAGCATATGTATAAATGAACCTGTACTATCAATAATAAAATGTATGTATATAATTATATATAGTCATGCTCAATCCAATTTCAAAATATGGATCACTTGTGATAACAAATAAAAATAGAAAGACATAAAATAACTATAAACAAGATAATTTTTATCATTATATTAAATATAGTTTAACATACATAGTGATAGTCTCACAAAAATATTGTCTGAACAACTTTCTTAATTTCATCAAAATCCAAAGAACAACAAACAAAACATAATACTGATTTCAAAAGAAAGTAAATACTAGAACTCAAAACATATCATAAAATAAGTTCCAACTATTTTGCTATACCATAAAGAGAAAAAAGATAAAGTAAACTTCATAAAATCTCCATATCTTTCTTGACACCTTCCATTATATCACCTGAATCTGCAAAAAAAAGGAATCATATAAATATACATCATTTTAGAGATAGTATAAATCATTATTAAACCAATAATGTACACAGATACATATATAATCTTTCCACCAAATAATGTGAGTGCCCACAGCATGTTTCATTAAAGATTGACTTTTGTCCTTTACAAGCAATGGAGCATTGGACTCAATTGCATAAGAAATAGAAACCTTACAAAACACATCTCCCAAACTTTTGTCCATTAATATCTTGTCTTTATCATCAGAAATAAATATTCCTTTGCCTACTTCTTTCTGCAAGATATCCAATAAAATTACTTCTTCATCCTGCAAGTACTGATTTCATATAATATAATGAATAAGTCCTGATGATTCACCACTTAATAATAATGAACCATTATATTAAAATCTATAAATTTATTAAAATAAATTTTACTTGCAATTTTAGATGATTCAAGAATGGGTAATATGTTCACTTGAGATGAGTTTAGTTCAACTTTTTCACCATTCTAGAAATAATAGAGAGTTAGCCAACTTTCTTAAAAAATATTAAATTACAAATATTGCATAAAATAATGATATCATAGATACCTCTAGATTATGTTTGCTACTAATAGATGATATTTTATCTATTTTTGATGAATGATCATCAACTTTTTTTATGTTGACAATATCTTATTAATAAATAAGTATAATAACATGTTAAATTCATCAATCAAATAGCAAGTAGAATGAATGGTCATCGGGTTTTTCCATGATATTTTTATATTTCCAAAAAAATCAGAATAATTCTGAAAATAAAGATTAAGTTATCCAATCTCATTCATATAGAAATAAAAAAAAAATTATACATTTAACTAAAGTACTCACTGAAACTGTTAAACCATAAATATTTGCTACTTGGACTTGAAGAGTTTCAACTTGACCTGCCAAGTCATTAACGATTTTATGCAAACTATCATTTTTCTTTTTCAAGACTTCATTTGTTGCTTTAAAGCCCCACAATGAACTGGGAGTTGGTCCTATCCCTAAGCAATAGATCATGTTTGGTCTTTCTTTACCAAATTGTTTAGAAAATACTTCATCATCTTCTGCATCTTTCAACATTTCTTTTTGGTTCCAGTAAACAAGTATATATTAATTATAAGAAATAAATATTATAATAAAAAATAAGATAGACTTATAGTTTAATTAATTAATAAAAGATACTTACAACTAGTCCAGCAGTAGCATCATTTACAGGTTTACCATTCTTTCTAGTACGAGTGTTCACCCACATGCAGGGACGGCTTAATTTTTTCTTGTCCTTTTGAAATGAGTATACAAAATAAGAAAAAAATAGTTGAACATAACATATATATTTCTCAAAGCAAGTATTTAAAAAAATTTGGATAGGTTTCACATATAGGTGATTGATTTGCGCGAAGCTCCTTGTTCCTGCATAATGGAGATACTTGTACTTCTTCTTGTAGTCAATGTTGATATCTGTCCTTTTCTATCATTATTCCATAAATACCAAAATTTAAAATTGACATTAACTATTATAAAAAATTGATCTCAACCAATGAAAAATGATAATTTCTATATACCTGCCATTGTAAAGTAGACCAACTATCTATAACTTCCTTCCATTGAGCCTCTAGGACATTCTTTGGTATTTCATCTTGTTTTTTCATATTCTTATTACAATTTCTTATCAAGTACTTTTTTCTTAAATGATACTTCATTCCTCTCCATTTTCCTGCCAAAGTCTTCATTGCAAAATTATAATGCTCATCTCCTATATCATACTTTTTCTGAAATAAAAAATATTATTAATACATCATAAAAATAGTGCCAAATCATAGATGGAATAGAAATCAATATCACCTTCGTGTATTCCCAAAGTTCAAGTTTAGTGATCTTAGATATCTTTTGCCAATCATTCACACTAACTGGCAGCTACTTATAAAATTTTGTTAGACTAGTCAAAAAGCTCATAAATGATTTCCCACCATCTCCAGTTGGCTGTCCATACTCATTCCATTCTACATGAATCATCTTATCAGAATCCATCGTATGCATATATTTCATTTGTGTCTCACCATAATATTTTTTAGGAAGTGGCTCTTCAGGTTGGGATATCTCTTCCTCTTTTAAGGCTACACCTGTATCATCTTCATGTACAATGCTTTGTTCGTCAATGACTTGCCTAGTTGCACTCCTTTTTGTACGTCCAACAGAATCTAAACCAGTCAAAAAGGAATCCAACTCCATCATTGTAAACCAGTGATCATTAAGCTGAATAAATAAAAATCAATAAATAATTTTGGAATGCATATAAAAATTTGGCAAGAAGTTAAGAGGATTAGAATATACAAAAAGAAGGAATCTTGTTTAGAGAGATAGTTGTGGGAGCATCCTGCATAAAACGATGGATATAATATGAAACAAAGTATGCACAATCATTTCCATTTGGTTGCATTGGTACCTGTCATTATTGAAATATAAATAAAAAGATTAATGACTATTATGCTCTATGTTTTATGTAAATAAATTATTTTGCTTAAAAAATATAACATAACTATCTTTGGGACTTTCAGCGGCATATTCCATATTGCTCTTGCATCTTTTGACTTCTTTTCATAGTCATATATGTCAAAAACTAGGCTGCAAATAGACATATACAAATAGTCTAAATATATTAATATGTATCGACTATGAAAACCAAAATTAAAAATATAAATCATATTTATTTGATTACCGTCTTATTTTAGCTCATATCTATCACAACTATTATTTGGAAGAAAATCCAATAGTAACATGTAGGGTGGACTGGTTGAAGTAAAGCTCTTACCAAAGTTACAAAAAATTACGACAAGCCAATGATCCCTAATGTTAAAAAAATAAAGTACACATCCTCCCATACAATTTTTGATAAATTAAAATAACTAAACCTAATAACCCACCAAATGCAAATAGGAAGGATAAGATATTTCTTTTCAAAGACTTCTTTGTTATTTATCTACTTTGAAACTTTCTTTTTTGATGGCTTATTCACATATAAGCTAAACAATAAACAATCAAAACAATGAAACCATGATTGTCTCTCTGAACTTAGCTTGCTCCATATATACCTAGAAATAATAAAAATAAGCATGTAAAAAAAAAAAAAATGTTTAAAGACTATTGAAAACTAAGCATGCATCCATCCTTGATATATTAAATGTAAGAACATCAAGAACTAAAATCATACTCATCCCATATAAGTAAGAAAGCAACTAGTTGTCAACCTCCTTCGTCTTGAATTATTTACTGGTTCAAGTAACATTCCCTCATTTGATTGTTTATCTTCAGCACCACTATTTTGTATCTCTTCACGGTCAACCACTTTATGATCATTTTCCATTGTTGGTTTAAAATCATGTACTTCATGATAAGTAGACCTTATTCTCGGTCTATCTCGAGCCCTTACAATTACCAGATTTTTCTTTCTAAATTTATAAAAAAAATTAAAATAGTCATCTCTTTTGTTTATATAATAAATATCAGATTAAAGTAAGAACTAGATCACTTACATAGACTTTCAGTTGGGGTAACAAATATATTTGTAACAACACCTATAATTAAAAGGAATGATATTAGTACAGTAAAATCAAGCAATAAATAAAAACAGTGTTTATATATACATCAAAATATATAAGAAATATAAAAATAAATAACAAATATCATTCAACATAACCAAACAACCTTTCCAATATAGTTAACAAAAAAAAGTACGAACACCCTTCAATATATAGTTAAGAAAATAATAACTAATACCATTCAACATAATCAAACAAGTCTTCCATACATAGTTAACAAATATTCAAAAAAATGCATTATTCATATATGAATATATATGCATGATAACTACGTTACAATCTCAATTCCTTGAATATCATCTCTTTCCCATGTTACATTCTCATCATCTACATCGATCTCATTATCATAATTGCTAGCATAGAGATTTATTTGTTGCTCAATTTTCAAGCCTTCATCAGCATCATTGAAGTCCTTGTTCATATCAAAGTAATCCTTGGCTTTGTCTTTCTAACTACATGCCATCCACTTTCTTTTGAATCTTTTACATACCATACTTGCTCCACTTGATTAGCTATTACAAAAGGCTCTGAAGTACGCAATTTATAATTAAAATTTATCAGTGTCAAGTCCCCGTCTTGTTTGACACCTCGATTAATATCCACCCATTCACATTTAAAGAGCAAAAATTTCATCTCACCATAATAATTTAACTCTATAATCTCATCCAAGACTCCATAATAGGTCATATTAGTATGTATTGAATTATTATCTCTTGTACTAGAGAAGCTTGATATTTTAGCTGACATCACAATGCCACTATTTTGAGTTTTCCTTCCTTGCTCAGTGCTTCTTATATGAAATCTAAATCCATTAATTAAACATCCATTGTATTTGTTGACTATATTAACTGGATGTTTTGTTAGACAATGAATAATAGCTGGTAGATCTTCTTTTCCTTGATCTTGTAACCCTTGAACCTATAAAAAAGATATTATATTATTCAATTAGTAATCATACATCTTTTTTCATAAGGTAAAAAATAAGAAAATAATGATACATTACATACATGTCTATGAAACCATTGTGAAAACTTGCTCATATAAATAGTTTTAATATCCTTTTTTGATGAACGAGGTCGTTCTCTTTGGATCAACTCGAAGTACATCCTTAACATAGAAAACAATATTGTGTAAGTTTTGTAGTAACAACTACAAATTTCATAATATAATGAAATAAAAAAAATACTTTTTACTTACAATGCATATGACCGAACCTCCTCTTGATTGAATAATATATATCGATGAGCTTGACCCAACTTCATATTATCCATCTTATAAGAACTCCCAGCACTTAAAGGTCGGCCTATGTTAATGCACATCTATCCCAAGGTATCAACTTCGATACAATCATCATTTCTTCTACGTCTATTTAGCAATGTCTCAACATCATTATCTAAAAATCTTGATGTAAAGGCCACTATTTTCGTAGCCAAATAACTATTTGTAATTGAACCATCTGGTTGTGTTTTATTATGCACATATGATTTCAATTTCGTCAATAACCTATCATCATGATCACTAAATTTCACTAGTCTATAATACATAAAAAATTAAAAATACAATAAACTAAAAATATATCAAATTCAAAACATACCTTTTAATTGGATACATCCATCAATAATTAACTAGACCAGCAAGTCTAGCTTCATATGGCAAATAAACAAGCAAGTGAACCATTACATCAAAGAAACTAGGAGGAAATAATATCTCCATATGATATAAGAGAACTAAAATCCTTTGATCAAGTAAATAAAAATCATTTGCTGAAGAAGTCTTTGAGCACAATTGCAAGAAAAACTTGCTCAATTCAGTGACTACCAACTTAACTTCTTTGCTTTTTATAGACCATATTGCTATTGGAAGTAGTTGTTGCATAATTACAAGACAGTCATGACTTTTTAGCTCCCATATCTTTCCATGAACTGGGTCAACATGCCTAGAGATGTTAGCTGCATACCCATCGGGAACTTTCACATCTTTAAGAACTTGGCACATGCTTTCCTTCTCCTTTTTACTTAATGTAAAGCGAGTTGATGGCAACAAGATCTTTTTCGAACCTACAAATTTGGGATGAAGAGATGGTCGTATATTTAATTCGACTAATTCTTGTCGAGCTTTCAAGCCATCCTTACTTTTACCATCAATTTCTAATAATATTCTAATCAAACTGTCATAGACATTCTTCTCGATATGCATTACATCAAGGTTATGCAGAATAGGTAATAACTTTCAATATGGCAAATCAAAAAAGATACTCTTCTTTTTCCATGCCAGGTATTTATTTTTTTCAACATTATCAGGCTCTTCTATAGTATTTCACTTCTTTGATTTCTTTTGCTTTGGTGCTCTCTTCAAATTCTTGCTTGACTTCCTTTTTTGTTTTTTTAAAATTTTTAGAAGTTTCTGAGATAAAAGTAAGACCCTCTAGTTGCTGGAACACATCACTCCCAAAAGGCAAAGTAGGTGCATCTCTCATATCTTCTTCCTTATTAAAAAATCTTGACTTCATTCGTCAAAATTTATGGTCCTTGTCCAACCACCGTCTATGACTAGCATAATAATGTTTCCTACATGAATGTAACCAATCAGAATATGTATCTTTATTACATTGTAGACAGGCCAATCGTCCTTTCATGCTCCAACCTGACAAGTATTAGTATGCAAGAAAATCATTTATGGTCCATAATAATGCAGCACGTATGTTGAACCTCTCGCCTCTCGAAGCATCATATGTATCAACCCCATTTCACAAAATATTTAATTCATAAATGAGAGGTTATAGGTAAACATCAATGTTGTTACCAAGTCCATGTGGACCTGGTATAAGTAAGGATAGGAATATATTAGGCCATTTCATACACTCCCATGGTAGCAAAATATAAGATAGTAAAATAACCGGCCAAATGCTATAGCCTACACTCATATTACCAAAAAAATTAAATCCATCACTTGCCAAGCCAAGACGAACATTTTGAGAGTCAAATCCAAAATCATTAATGACATCAAGAGATTTCCAACAAGATGAATTAGCTGGATGTCTCAAGATACCATCTACTTTTCACTCTTCTTTATGCCACCTCATTTTTGTGGCCAACTCAGAACACAGGTACATTCTCTGAAGTCTTGGAATTAATGAAAAGTAACGAAGGATCTTTTTGGACTTTCTTTTCCCTTTATGGCCATAACAACTTTCTTTTTCAATCCATCTATCCTCTCCACATTTTGGACAACTTGTATGATCTTTATTCTCCTCCCCCTAATATAAAATGAAATCATTCGGACATGCATCTATCTTTTCATTACTATAACCTAAGGCAGCAACAATCTTTTTAACTTCATTATAAGAATTTGGATGTACATTACCATCTGGAAGAAGGGGTTTATACAACTGCATCATCAAATCAAAAGCCTTTTAGGACATTCCAGTCATGCACTTAATGTTGAATAGACGGAGAACAAAAGAAAACTTCTTGAAACTCTTACAACCTTCAAATAATGGTTTTTGTGTATCTTCAAACAACTTCTTTGATCCATTTAAAAACTCATCTCCATCTCCTAGACCAGTATCACCATATTCAAATTCCTTGTCATCATCAGCTGCAGCTTTAAGTGCATATAGTATCATTTTATGTATGCCATCATCCTTAGTACAATCTCCACTTGTACTATTTATATTAGAAGAAATACTATGAGCTGAAATACCAAAATGCAATTCCCAAAGTCTATTATCTCTAATAACTCCATTAAAAGCTAAATGTACTCTAATTGTATCTTTGTCATGGATCATACCACAAATACACCATAGACAAGGATACTTAAATGTATCTCTTCCCAATCTCCAACATGCATACTTGATAAATCCATCAACTCCCTTCAAGTACTCTACTGTTCCTCTAAAAAGAAAAATATTGAGAAAAATGAGAATCTAAGTATTATATATATACAAATTCTAGCCTTAGAAATCAATCTTCGATACCTTGGTAGATTTAACCAGCTCCAATCTATGTCCACATATATATATATATATGTATCTAAAATAAATATAAAAAAATAAAAATAAATAAAGGATACTGAGATAATTTTTTTTTGAAAGGCTAACATACAATGATCAATAATAATAAGCGAGCATACCTTGAGCTATGCTCCTCCGCTTGGCGGTAACAAAACAAGGAAAACGAAGGTCTCGAATTTGTATTTAAAGCCTCCTGATGGAGATGGACTCGGGCGAGTAGCCGAACAACCTCACCTAGTAGATAATTTGAACCATCACAATGATTGCCACATCATAGTCGTTCATCCAATTGATCATCAAATTGCAAAGCAAATGTACGATAGGTAAGAGGCATCTCTCAATTGATTTTGAATTATTTGCCCAATACTCAACTCATTGTAACCATTATTTATCGGTAGCATTCCTATAACAATAGTGACTTTATTAAACAAGACATGCTCCACTTGCCTGAACTTTATTCTTCTACTGAAGAATCCTTCAGGAAAGTTCAAATGCCCTAATATGCTACATGGCATCCTGTTCATTATAGCTCTTTGCAGAAACTGGTAAGAGTCAAGTATGTGATGGTGCAGAAAATAATAAAAGAGATAATATAAATGCACATATGGAAGATTACAATATCATGTACATATAGATTAGAATTAACATTCCCATTCCATATAAATGACAAATACACCACAACCATTAAACTGCTATGCCATGTAAAATTAAATAACCTAGAATTCTCTGTCTTCATAATACTTGCATCCAACTTTACAATCCATGTTACGACATGCTAACTCAAAATTTATTTTCTTCTCGTATAAAAATAAATGCTTAAGGAGTTCAAGCCAGATCAATAAAATGCATGAAAATATTCCGTGTTGTATTAATACATGAAAGAAAACAAAGAAACAAAATATTGGTAGATGTTTATTTTTTCTTCTTTGGTAATTTAGATATGGATCGATGCTAGTCGAATCATGTGGGATGATAAATGTTAGATTTTTTAAAGAGGGCTTCAGATCTAACACATAGTGCCTCCTGATCAGATCAAAAAGCATAATTCTCCAGCTGGTTCTGGTTTATTTTCGATTACTTATGTTCTTTTTTTTTTTTGATATATGCAAGCAAAACTTGATTAAAATTTCGAATGCATAAATATAATTACTATATTTTATTATAATTTTTTTAAAAAAATATTTTGCTGGACATCCAATTTCTACCACCAAGGTTAAGGGCTTGTTAGATGAGTTAAGGCAGCCATAAACCATGTATATTTAGCCATTGTTTCTCTAAGGGCAGAACCCCAAATTTTCTACAAAAAAAAAAAAAAAATCAAAGGGCCACAAAGTTAACGATCAAATCGGGTGAAGAAATGCAAATCGGGTGAAGAAACAGAGAGCCATTTCATCCACCTATGCCTTGCCTCAATCGGAACCTCCTCAAAGACTCGAACCATTGCCTCGTTCGGAACCTCACAGGCGTATGCCTCGCCGAGCCTCACCGCACCTCGCCGAGCCTCGCCGTACACCTCACCTCACCTCGCTGCACCTCGACGTGCCTCGCCACGCCTCGCCTAGCCTCGCTGATGGGGACATTGAGCAGATCCCAGCCAGTCCAGTCCAGATCTCGGTGCCAGCCCAGCATGAATCCTAAAGACATCAATCAGCATGGATCTTGAAGATTTCAGTCAACACGAATCTTGATGTAATTTATGGGTGTATGAGGGATTTGGGATAGCTTCGAATTGGAGATCAGTTTTTATTTCTGTTTAGAGTTATCGGAATCCCTTAGTAGTTCCGATTATTTTGAGTATGTTTTAGGATTTATTTTTATCTTTATCGATTGTTTGATTACTTTATTTAATATATTTTTGTCATCGAATAAAAGCTAGCGAAGAAAATATTTGAGAAAAATTAGGGTGTGTCCCGACTCCTCCCCCCTCTTCTTCTCTTCTTTCGGTAGTCTCTGTCCCTATTCTTCTTATTCTTTCCCCCTATTCTCTTCTTATTCCCTTGCTTATTCCTCTCTTTATTCCTCTGGTCTTCTTCCTCCTCTACTCTATTCTATTCCTTCCCCACTTCGTCTTTTTCTTTCCCGAACTAACCAATTGAAAGCATCCCTCCCTTGTACCTCCCATGCTCATCGTCACCAACATCCCAGTCGCCAAACTTCTTCCGCCTATGAGTAAAGATCACCACCGATCGGAGCCATCCCATCCTTCTTTCCGATCGACGCCACCTCTACCTTCAACGTCACCAGCAAATCCACTATCTCCCTCCTGTCCGGAAGGTCCTCGCCGTCGGCCTCCCCACGCGCCTCCATTGTTGCCGGCCGAAGCTCCCTCCCCAGATCCAATACCTATGCCCGGAATCGATTGCGCCTGAGCCACCCACTGTCTTCAATCCCTCAGATCGTGCCCATCGATGGAGTCGCTACAGTCGAAGCCCCTCCCGTGAAGCCTCCTGCCGGAACTCCTTCTTGTTGCCGTCGCCAGCCACCTCCGCCGTGACCACCGCCATCCATTCCGCCGTCGCCACCCAAAGCCAACACCAGGCAAATTCATCCGCAAGCCCTCTGGTTTTTGGTGTTGATCCATGGAGAAGAAGGCTCTGCACGAACGTGAAAGCAATTCACGTCCCTGCTACCGACTTCTGAACTACACAGATCCCAAAGCAGTTCCGAAGATCTATGAAGCATAATTTCCAGAATAGATTAAAACTACCACATAGATCTCAGAGCATTGGGTTTATTGGTTTTTGTTTATGTGTTTGATTTGGATTGACAGTATTATTTTTTTCTGGTGATTCAGGTCCGACGGCTTCTGATCCATCTCGCTCGTAAATCACTGGTCCAGATTTTGATTATCTCTAGACGATCTCACTTTTCCAGAATTCATGATATTCCGTGTTTCGGGTGAGACCACTTTGATAACTTGATCTAATCAATTGCTGGATTATCTTTTATTTAATTAGATCTAATTTTATTGAAATTGGACAACCCTAACCTAGTGGTCGTTCCCTAACGATCAACGGTCTAATATCTTGAATATTTTGACTGTGCATGCCGATAGGGTCAATTCCTAGATTGGATTTTGATTTGACTAGGATTATTTCTTAGTTTAAATTCTTAATTGTATTGATTATCTGCTAGTTTTTATCTTTAATTACTTCATTAATTGTTTCACTGATCTCATTAAGGTCCTTAGGTCTAGGATTTATTGGTCCGTCCCGCACCACTGGCCATGCCTCGTCGTGCTCTGTAACAAAGCTAATGAAAGACATAGACGTGCCTCGCCTCGCCGTGCTCTGTTATGAAGGGGAAAGACCTAGACCCCGTGTAGCGATGGATGTCCGATGTACTGCACAGAGAAATGCAAACAAGATGGGCATGAAACCGGGGAAGTTGTTGAAACCGAGGAAGTTATGGTAACCGATCAAGCTTATCGAGTCTGGGTCCGAATCCGATCGAACTTAATCTGAAATAACTCTGCAATTTGAACCCTGCATCATGCTTGATTTGTTTACGATTATACCAAACTCAATTTAAATTTAATTTTAAACCGATGCACAAACAAGTCTAATTGATCGGTTGAATAATTGTAGTTTTGAATCATGCTCAATTCAAATTTGAATCAAAAATTGAACTATAACATGTTAACTTGACTCAAGCTCAAAATAAATTTAAACTAATCCAAAAAAACCAAATCTTTAGTTTAATAATACATTATTTGTATAATAGTATAAATATATCAAAGTTTTTATTGACTTGGGCTTCACCAGTTGAAATTAATTTAGAGCATGTTTTGGTAATTCAAGCTTGATTTATATCGAACTTCCAAGCTTGATTTTACAAGCTATTCATTTATTTGCTCAAATCTTCCCTGAAGTATTTGTACATTACTATTTTTATTATTATTATTAAAAGTAGTCAGCAGAGCTTCCAGGTAATTCTAGATATTTTATTTTTGTTATTATTATCTATCTATTTTGATAACATGTTCTCTAGCTTCCTACCAATAAGAGGTGATCATGGATTGGACTTGGACATAGAAAATACCAAAATTTAGATAAGCCCACCCTAAATCCAACTAAAAGTAAGGCTGCAAATGGATCGGGTTGACCCATGATCCGATCCGATCCATTTAGACCCAATCTAACCCATTTTTATGGACCCATGGATCCAGGTTGAGTCCTAAAATTAGACCTGTTCCATTTTTTGGGTTGGGTCTGAGTTTACTGAATTTGGACCCGACCCGACCTGACCTGATTCGAACATACTAATAATGTTAAAATTATATCTATTTGGACCTTTAAATTATAAGTTAAAACTTGTATGAAACTTATTTTCAAAATAGAGATAGAGTTATAATTAATTTTATATCTTAAATTATTTTGAAAATAATATTATTTGTTATCTATTTTATGGTTAATAATAATTAGCTATTTAATAATTAAAATATAGTTGTCTATATTTTATTCAAATTATATTTATATCCAAACTTTTTAGAATAGAACGAAATTATTTATGAACCCGATCCAACTCGAATGACTCGTTGTTAAAAATATGGACATATTGAATTCTTTTATTATGCTAAGTTAGTGGGAGTGACTTTGTAAGTATAGTATAATTATATTTTTAATATTTAAAATATAAAATATAAAATATAAAATATATATTATAATAAATTATAAAATATGTCATATTATATTACATGTTATTACATTATATTATATTATATTATTTAAATATATATTATATTATATTTTTAGTCGGGTCTCGGGTCTAGATATTAAATATCAAGATCCGTTCCATTTATGTTAAAGTTAATCGGATCCGAGTTTGGAATAGCTTTAGACCTGTGATCAGTATTAATTTTTTTGGACACTCTTTTCTTGGCATACCAACGTTTTTCCATTATATTTGATTTACTCATGTTTAATAGTTGAAATGTAAGGTACAAATTGATTATAGCATTTTCATATTTGCCAAACGTGGATATATATAATATTTTTTTTAGAATTTGAACTTTTACTTATATATATATAATTTACGTGTCTAAAAAGCGTGGGTGTATATGACTTTTTTTGTAGTGTATACCATGGATCGATCATGTGCCAGTGATCAACCCATTGGAAGTTGAAAAGGATACTAGATCCTAACTCATGTAATTATAGTCAGACTAGAGAGCACTACACTAACAAACAACACATTTTTCAATGTAAAATAATACAATCATTTTCAAAATAAATACATGTTTAATTTAATATTTTGCCCAATCATGTCCATGCATAGCATATATAAAGTATCCATTTGAATAACATAACAATAATTAAATATTTAAATCAAATCAAACATAGTAAAATACATTAGGGATAGAGATAACTTACTAAAAAATTGATTCCACTAGGCATATGTGACTCAAACCCTAGATCTGGCACTTCTCTATTGATTAAAAATGATGAAGGCTCTAACAAAATAAGTTATATAAATAATTAACCCTTAATCCAAGAAAAGAAGATAAAGGAAGAGATTTTCGATCTGATCTAGATCTAGGCTCGATCTAAATATCTGTATGGATAAGGTCGATGGAGATCGAGTTAATTAGCAAAGAAATGGTCTAAATACTCTATGATTAACATCCAATAAAAAAATTAGTTTCACAAGATTTAGGTCTTCCTTTTCAAATATTTATTTATTTATTTTGCTCTTTTTTCTCTCTCCTCTTTCTCTCTCTCCTCTCTCTCCTTTTCTCTCTTCTTTCACTCTCCTCTTCTCTCTATTCTCTCTCCTCTTCTCTCTTCTCTCTCCTCTTTCTCTCTCTCCTTTTTTTTCTCTTTTTTCTTTCCTTTCTTTTCTTTTCCCTCTTTCTTTCTCTCTTTCTTCTTCCCAGAACTGACCCTAGGGGTTTCATTCATGGCTTACAGGGATGGGGATGGTGGAATCGAGGATGGGGGTTTCGGCAACGGTGCAGCCATATGAGGGTGACGCCGCCTATAACAACCACGATCGATGGTGGCTTAGACAAGCATGGGGAACCAAGAGAAAAGGAAAAAAAGAGTGTTGCCCCATTGCTTGGTAGCAGCTCCCATGGCCAAAATAAAATAGGGGAGGGAGGGAGACCTACTGGCTAGGCATCGATGGCAAGGATGTGGTCGGCAGCGATAAAGGCTGAAAGGCTTTCAAAATTCATAAATCAAGGAGGCAAAGAAGGGGAGGTTTTTGGATATCAATGGCTTCACCAGGGCTGCTCTGCTACCACCGAAGCTAGAAAAGATGGAGGAGGTAAGCGGAGGGCTCGATTCTTGCTCGATTAGAAGTGATGAAGGGGGTTTTAAAGAGAGGTTTTGGTAAAAATAATCTTTGGTTTACCGTGGATTGGTCCGGCCATTCGAGAGTCCCAACCACCCCCGACGGTCCTCCAGCAGTCTCCCACCTTTCCACGGCAGCTACTTTGATCAACTTGGCAAGCATCGCACTCGATCAAGTAGGGGTTTCATCCCTTATTTTGGTATATATATTTTTGGGTTGAAGTCGGCTAGGACTGCTGACTTCAACCCAGAAAGGGCCCATTAGCCTAAGTTCTCACATTCTTTCCTTCTTAAATAAATTTCATCCTTAAAATTAAAAAAAAATCTAAATCTTCCAAAATTCAAAAATGCTTGATCCAAAACTCAAATGTACCGTTCTGTTTAAATTCGGTAATTTATCAAACAGAATACATAATTTCATCACTCCATAGCCATCACACTATCCAATCACTTAGATTAATTACAATACTTATACATATTTTTAATATCAAAGTACAACTTCTTCCTGAGATTATTTCATAATTTGATATCTCTATATCGACTCTAAAAAAATTTGCCCCTTAGGTAATATACAATTTGAGATATACTTTTTTCCTCAATCAGAATCAGATAACTAGATATAAATTAGTTATCTAAAGTATTCTATCACACTTTAGATTTAAGGTATACTAAATAAGATTGGCTCTAATTAAGTGATAAAAAGTCTATGATTATAATCATCACTTGATATGATTGCACGTTCATTCAAGATCAACTTGGGACTAATTAGATGCCAAGATAAATTAAAATTAATTATATTTAGAAGTGCTTGACATTGATTTGGCACAAACATCATAATAAAGTTTTAGTCCTTCAAAAATTAATGAACCTTGACACAAATCACTAACTCAAATTTTTGATTTTAAAATTATTTTTATGCAAACATCTAGTAACATGATTCAAAGACTTATTAGAGACTCATCCAAGGTATAGGCTCTTACAATTTTACTACAAAATTAATTCTATCAATAAGAAATCTATTTCTATTTGTAATGTTGCAGACATATACATATTTCTAACTTATTTATCATAATCATGTAAATATGTTAGAATATTAAAAATAAAGAGATCCATTTACTTTAAGGGTCCATTCAAAACATCAAGTAGAAGAATCTATTATAATAATATTTCATCCCTTTAATTATCCTTTTTCTATTTTATCTTTTTCTATAAAAGAACTAAACTCTTCCAATCATATCCATAATTTGCTATATAATAATTTTTAACATTTTCAAACTTATATTACCTTCTATAATTATATTAAGATTAGATTCCTGGAGTAATTCAGATGCTTAAAATAACATAATATAATTCAAATTATGCATACATACATCAATTATCTAGCCTCAATAATATTCCTCTAGAAAAATTAAGTTTGGGAGGTTTAACCTAATATTTTATTTATGCAAGCCTTCTATACTTAGCAAAACCCTTGGGACTACAACATATACCCACCAAAGAAAATTAAATTAGCTTTTAGCATTGATATTTATTTTAGGATATTCAATCAAAATCCTAATTCTATCCCACTCTCAATAACTAATTAAATAAACTCTGATACCATTAAATCTGTCACCCCTGGCTCGAAGCCCGAGCCAGGCATACAATAGATGGCCACATATCCTTCTAATCCCATTCAATATACAAGGCCAACCTTCCAATTTTCAAATCATTCAAAATACCAAGTGTTGCCGCTCTCGTCGCCGCGCCCGCGCCTCAGATCCGTGGATCCTCCCTGACCGCCTGGCGAGGGAGCCTCCCTGGCTGCGACGAACCTGCAAGAAGGGGTTAGAAGACCCTGGCCGGGGATCCCGGCGAGGGAGCTCCGACGGTCAAGTCAGTAGACGACGAGAAGGAACAGATTCTCCAAGACGGACCCCTTAAGGGGTTCCAGGCCTAGAGAATTTACTAGTAAGAAAGGTGCTCTGGGGACCAGAAATTCGGCCGGACCTCCTTGCCGGGCTCACGCCAAGCGATCCCCTCTCGAGACCTCGGATCTCACTCTCGGAGCGAGGCTTTTTTGCCGTTGCTTCTTCCTTGTCCCTAGGCTTATCCGCTTACCTTATCGTCCCCAGCTTCCTTCCTTTTATCTCCTCCCGTCGTTCGCCTGTCTTCTCCCCTCCCCCGTCCCTTTCTCTTTCCCCTTTTCGGTGAGGAGGGCCAGGCGCCTTTCCGACCTCGTCCACCGAGCCCAACAGGGAAAAGGCAAAGATAGAAAGGGGGGGGGGGGGGGGGGGGGGCGGCGCTGGTAAGGCGGCCGGTCAGACCTCGGGCCCAGTGAGAGCGCTCTCTTTCCCAAGTGTGGGCGCCATCCGTCTATGGGGCCTGTTTTGTCAGAATTGCGCCTCTCGGCTGCAGGACCTATCGGGCCGATGCAAATGATGTTTCGCGTGCTGCCGCCATCCGTACGGGGCACCATCTGTGATGCGTACGGCCCGAGGGATGACCTCGGGACCTGCGCCTCCTTCCCTGGGACCTTCTCCATACGGGCGGCCTGACCTCGGCCGAGACGGACCCGTATCCGGGGGCCACCTGTCGGAGGAGCGAAGGATCGGCCAACCTCGGCCTAGGTGGACCCCTCCTGGGTGGACACCTGGCGAGGTGGTAGGAGGCCGCCTGGCTTCGGCCGAGGTGGGCCCGTCTCCAGGGCCCACCTGGCGAAGGAGCGAAGGATCGGCCGACCTCGGCCTAGGTGGACCCCTCCTGGGTGGACACCTGGCGAGGTGGCAGGAGGTCGCCTGGCTTCGACCGAGGTGGGCCCGTCTTCAGGGGCCACCTGGCGAAGGAGCGAAGGATCGGTCGACCTCAGCCTAGGTGGACCCCTCCTGGGTGGACACCTGGCGAGGTGGCAGGAGGTCGCCTGGCTTCGGCCGAGGTGGGCCCATCTCCAGGGGCCACTTGGCGAAGGAGCGAAGGATCGGCCGACCTCAGCCTAGGTGGACCCCTCCTGGGTGGACACCTGGCGAAGTGGCAGGAGGTCTCCTGGCTTCGGCCGAGGTGGGCCCGTCTCCGGGGGCCACCTGGCGAAAGAGCGAGGGATCGGCCGACCTCAGCCTAGGTGGACCCCTCCTGGGTGGACACCTGGCGAGGTGGCAGGAGGTCGCCTGGCTTCAACCGAGGTAGGCCCATCTCCGGGGGCCACCTGGTGAAGGAGCGAGGGATTGGCCGACCTCGGCCTAGGCGGACCCCTCCTGGGTGGGCGCCAGGCGAGGTGGTAGAGGAGCCCCGAACCGAGCTCGACTTCGGCGAGAGCAGTTTGTCTTAGGAAGTCGTCTGGCGGAGTAGCCTTGCCGAGCTCGGCCTTGGCAATGTGGCGCTGACTCGGCCGGAGAAACCTCCATGTGGCTCGATTATATTTGGCAGTATCTGAGCCCGACCACGTCATCGTTACGGTCATAACAGTTGCCCCCTAGCCTGCCATTCCGTTGGGGCGTCGTAGAACGGAACGTCGGGATTAAATGCAGATATGACGTGGGGAGGCGAAGATCTTGCATCATAATTGCCACGATCCTTGTCGCCGCGGCTCGATGCGCCTGAAACCCTATAGGAAGCCACCATGCATCGCCCACTTGCCCGCAATAAATGCGTCGCTTCGAGGCAGAGGCCGTTACCCTGCTAACGAGGCATCGGTGTTGGGCGTGCGTCCACGTGGCGATCGCTCAGTGGCTCGGGGCGGAATGACGGGTACGACCGCTGTCGACTGAGTTTGAAAAGGAGGGGACTTTCCAGAATGAGGCATTTTCCCTTGCTCCGTGGGCGGTTCACTGCAGGCTAACTTCCGTTGCCCTACGTTCGCTTGGCGTATTTTCGGTGAGTGCCTCCATCCTTCTCTAGTTCCCCTCTCTCTTTTCCTCTCTGAATCCTTGTCCTCCTCTTTGCCATGGCGCGTCATCGCTATGTCTCTTCCAATCCGGACGAGGCCGGTCCATCCCGGCCCAGGACTCCATCTTCTTCCTCCTCAGAGGAGGAAACGATCCCGGAGGAGATCCGCCAGCGTCCGCAACCCGGGGGTGTCACCATCGGCATCCCTAGGGGGGTCCGGTCTCCTCCGGTTGCTCCCGCTGCGCCTCTTCTTTCTCTTCCTGCTCCATCTCTTCTTCCCGCCGGTCCCTCCGGTCATGCTTCCACCATGACCGAAGGCGATCTTTCTTTGCTCCGGGAGGCCTACGGTATCCCGGGATCAATTCGTCTATTTGTTCCGCGGCCCGGGGAGCGCGTCACCATGAGTGGCCCCGGCCGCATAGCCTTCTACGAAGACTTCTTCCTTGGGGGTCTTCAATTTCCTCTGCACCCCTTCTTCCTCTCTTTTCTCAGCCATTTCCGGCTTGTTCCGGCCCAGTTGGCTCCCAATGCCATCCGGGTCATCTTCTCCTTCATAGTCTTCTGTCACTTTCACGGGTTCGTTGCCCGTTTCTCCCTCTTCAGGGCCATGTTTACCCTGAAGAAGTACTCCACCGATGACGGGTGGTGGTATATTTCGCCCCGGCCCAGGTGTCTCCGGTTCGACCTCCCTTCTTCTATCAAGGGCTAGAAGAGCCGGTTTTTCTTCGCCTCGGTCGAAGATGTCGACTTGGCCTGCAGTGAACCAGACCGGTCTCCGAATCGGAACTCCCAGGTTGAGTCGGTGGACCAGGAGGCCTACTCCCTACTCCTGAGTGACGTGGTCCCGGCGCTCGAGGTTCTGCTTTCAGAGCAGAATCTTTTCGAGGCCGGGATCAGTCCCATCCGTGAGTCGGGTGAGATTCGGTCCTCCTTTGACTTCTGCACTCTTTTTCTTCATTACCGAGTCGGCTGACCTTCTATTCTTTTGCATTGCAGGTATGAAGTTCTCACTGGAGAGCCTTCTGAAGGGCGCGGCCCAGAGAGACATCCCGGAGGTAGATGAGCCCGCGGCCAAGAGGGCTCGTACTGAGACGGGCCGGGAGATTGCGCCGGCGACCGCGCCCAGCCCAGTGGCCACTGCTCCCCCGCCCAGGTTGCCTCGGGGCGGGGCCGTTGATGCCTCGGCTGCTAGACCTGGTGGCGCTGCCGTCGAGGGGGCTCCACCGCCCGAGGCTCTATCCAGCACCGGTCCCATCGTCGCCGCGGCTCCGACGGTGCAGCCCGTGGCCTCTGCCGGCCCGTCGATTACGACCCCGGCTGAAGGGACAGTCGCCGCCGGAGCCGACCTGACAGCTCCGCCATCGATGATCACCCACCGGTGTTCAGTCATCCGCGACAAGGGGCTCACGGAGAAGGTCATGGAGTACACCTCCACAGCTCAGGACCGCCGAGCTCGGGGCGGTCGGGACTATGCAGACGCCTTGCTCGGGATCCTCCCGCAGCTCTTCACGGTAAGCCCGAGCTCATTCTTCTCTGTCTTTCATGATTTTAGTGGCCTTTTCTCCTAACCCGGTTGCCCTATTTGTGCAGATTGGAAATGACGTTCTCCTACTGAGGAACTTCCTCGTAGGGAACGCAAAGAGGGACGCCGAGAAGGAGAAGAAGCTCGGCAAGCTCGCAGCCAACGTCAAGGACCTCATGGAAAAGGAGGTCGAGCTACGAGCCAGCAACCAAGCCCTCCAGACCGACCTGGCGCGTTCCGAGGGGTGGAACAAGGAGCTAGAGGCTTCTTTGTCGGAGGAGAAGCTCTCCCACCAGCGTCGCACGGAGGAGGACGCGGCGGAGAGGGCTCGTCTTCAGGCCCACTCCCAGTGGCTGGAGCGCCAGCTGGAGGAGGCTCGGCGAGACGCGAACGCGGCGAAGGACCGGAGTGCGTACATCAACGGACTCGTGGAGGCCGCGAAGCGGGAGGCACAGGAGGCCATCCCGAAGTTTCGGGCTTCCGACGAGTACATGTCGGAGGTCCGGGAGGCCACCGTGGACTCCTTCCTGAAGGGGTTCTGGATGTGCCGGGAGAAAGTAGGGGCCTTCTTCCCCGAGCTCGACCTCAGCGGGGTGGTGCTCGGAGGTAGGAGGCAAGGAGCCGAGAGCAGAGCCTCCGGTGCGGCCGACGCCACTCCTACAGCCCCGTCGACCAGCAAAGCCATGGCTCCGGAGCAGCCTCAAGAACCGGTCGCCGCAGAAGGCGAGGATGCAGAGCTCGCGACCCCGGCGGAGGGCTCCGACCCTGCACCAAACTGAGCCACCGTCTTCTCGCCCTTCTCCATTGTCGCAGTTGTATTTCTTTTTCTTCTTCTTCTTTTTTTTGGGGACTCCCGGCCTGTCGGGATTCCCGACTTGCACTATTGCTCAGATTAATGAAGACACTGTTTAACCAAGCCTCGAGTTCATCTTCTTCTCCACTCCCCCATCTCCCTTTTTCTCTTTTTTTTTTTTTTTTTTTTTTGAGATGTTGATGTGGAGTGCTGAAACGATCGTAGGCCTGGTCCCTTCCGTTGCTCAAATCGAAGGTTGGGACATCCCGGACCGCATGGCGTCAGAGTAGGCCTTGAGCAGGTCCGTCTTTGGGATCGCCTTCATACTCGCGTGGGCGACATGGTTTCTGCCCCGCCTTCCAGGCCGAAGCCCGGGACCTCCGGACTGAACTCCGGGCCGCAGGCTTTCTCAAGCCTTGCACGGCTTGCCGAGCTGCTCTCCGGGCTTGCATGGGCGAACTGAGTTCTGCGCCACCTTCCAGGCCGAAGCCCAGGATCTCCGGATTGAACCCCGGGGCCGCAGGCTTTCTCAATCCTTGTGCGGCTTGCCGAGCTGCTCTCCGGGCTTGCATGGGTGAACTGGGTTCTGCGCCACCTTCCAGGCCGAAGCCCAGGATCTCCAAACTGAACCCCGAGGCCGCAGGCTTCCTCAAGCCTTGCGCGGCTTGCCGAGCTGCTCTCCGGGCTTGCATGGGCGAACTGGGTTCTGCGCCACCTTCCAGGTCGAAGCCCAGGATCTCCGGACTGAACCCCGGGGCCGCAGGCTTCCTCAAGCCTTGCGCGGCTTGCCGAGCTATTCTCCGGGCTTGCGTGGGCGAACTGGGTTCTGCGCCACCTTCCAGGCCGAAGCCCAGGATCTCCGGACTAAACCCCGGGGCCGCAGGCTTCCTCAAGCCTTGCGCGGCTTGCCGAGCTATTCTCCGGGCTTGCGTGGGCGAACTGGGTTCTGCGCCACCTTCCAGGCCGAAGCCCAGGATCTCCGGACTAAACCCCGGGGCCGCAGGCTTCCTCAAGCCTTGCGCAGCTTGCCGAGCTGTTCTCCGGGCTTGCGTGGGCGAATTGGATTCTGCGCCACCTTCCAGGCCGAAGCCCAGGATCTCCCGATTCCTTCGGTCGTCGGCCATGATCGGTCATGCCGAGCCCAGGGCCATGCGCCGGTTTTCCTTCAAAGTGAGAAGAGAGCGTTTGAGGCGAGGAGACTTTATTACGGGAGTAGGGAACCTTACATCACTGATAATACATTCTTAGGTTCGAGGCATTCCACGTCCGGAGGAACCTGGCACCTCCCAACTCCTCCAGGTAGTATGCGCCGTGAGGGAGGGCTTCTGCCACCCGGTATGGGCCCTCCCAGTTGGACGAGAGCTTGCCGCATTCCCGTGGCTGGGAAGCTTCAGCGCGCCGGAGGACCAAATCTCCGGGACGAAAAACCTTCGGCCGCACTCGGGAGTTGTAATACCTGGCCACACGCTACCTATACGCCGCCATTCGAACTCGGGCCTTGTCCCTCATTTCCTCGAGAAGGTCAAGGTTGAGCATCATCCTGGCTGGGTTTTCTGTCTCGTCATATTGCTCCACACGCAACGTGGGTAGGCTGAGTTCGATCGGGATGACCGCCTCGGCTCCGAAGATGAGGTTGAACGGGGTCTCGTCGGTAGCCGTCCTCGGGGTGGTGTGGTATGCCCAGAGGACGCTGGGGAGCTCGTCGGCCCACCTGCCCTTGGCCTGGTCCAGCCGCGTGCGGAGGCCCTCAAGAATGGTCCTGTTCGTGACTTCGGCCTCCCTATTGGTCTGAGGATGCGCCACCGAGGTGAAGCGATGCCTGATGCCGAGGTCGCTGCAGAACTCTTCGAACTCCCGGCAGTCGAACTGGCGCCCGTTGTCAGTAACCACGGTGTGAGGGAGGCCGAAGCGGCAAATGATCGACTTCCAAAAGAACTTGGCGACGTTTGCCTCGGTGATCCTCGCTAAGGGTTCGACCTCAACCCACTTCGTGAAGTAGTCGATGGCCACTATCAAGAACTTTCGCTGTCCAGACGCCGGCGGGAATGGGCCCAGGAGGTCCATCCCCCACTGGACGAACGGCCAGGGAGCTGAGAGCTGGGAGATTGGGTTGGAGGGCTGCCGTTGCACCGTGGCGTGACGCTGGCACCGGTCGCACTTCTTCACGAAGTCAGCGGCGTCTTCCTTCATTGTCTCCCAGAAGTAGCCCTGACGGAGGGCCTTGTACGCCAATGCCCTGCCCCCCACGTAGTTCCCGCAGACGCCTTCGTGAATCTCCTGGAGCACAAGCTTGGCTTCCGTGGGTCCTACGCACTTGAGGAGGGGGTAGGAGTAGGATCTTCGATACAACTGTCCGTCCATCAGGACGAACCGCACGGCTTTCTTTCTGATAAGGCGAGCCGCCTCGCGGTCCTCCGGCAGGGTGCCACTGGTGATGTATTCAGCATACTTGTCCATCCAGCTGGGTTCATGGCTGACCTGATGGACCTCCGCCGGTGCCTCGAGGCTTGGGATCTCAAGGCGCTCCACGTGAGCGCGGCCTAGCATCGAGTCCGGCAGGGTCGCCAGCCGAGAGAGAGTGTCCGCGCTGGCGTTCTCCCTGCGGGGGATGTGGAAGATGTTGAAGCGCCGGAATCTGGATGCGCCCACCTTGACGAGCTCCATGTATTTTGCCATTTGGGGGTCATGTGCGGCATACTCCCCGGAGACCTGTCCCGCCACGAGCTAGGAATCAGTGAAAGCTTTGAGGTTGGTTACGCCCAGCTCGCGGGAGACTCTCAGTCCGGCAAGAAGTGCTTCGTACTCCGCCTGGTTATTTGTCATGGGGAATTGGAAATGGAGTGCGCATTCGACGACGACCCCGTCGCTGTTGGCAAGGATGAGCCCAGCCCTACTCCCGCTGGAGTTTGAGGCTCCGTCCACATGGAGGATCCAAACGTCCTCGCCGGGCTCACCGGGGCCTGTCTCCAGCGGCTGGCCCGAGGGGCCCTCCTCGGGCTCCTTGCCCAAGCCCGCACACTCGACCAGGAAGTCGGCCAGCACCTGCGCCTTCATGGCCAACTTTGGCCTGTACGTGATATCGAACTCGCTGAGCTTCAGTGCCCACTTTGCCAATCGTCCCGAAGTGTCGGGTCGGCTGAGCACCGCTTTCAGCGGTTGATCCGTCAGGACCGTGATGGGGTGTGCTTGGAAATAAGGCCCGAGATGCTGGGCAGACACTATTAGCACAAAAACGAGTTTCTCGGGCCGAGAATACCTGAGCTCCGCATCGCGGAGAAGCTTGCTGGTATAGTACACCGGCCGCTGGACTCCTTGGCCATCGGCCCGAACCAGGACCGAGCTGACGACTTCCGGGGTGACCGCCAGGTAGAGGATGAGTTCCTCCCCGTCCTCGGGCATGGACAGCAATGGTGGGGATGCAAGCATCTTCTTCAGCTCCTCGAAGGCCTTCTGGCATTCCTTGGTCCAAGCGAAGTCGTTCATCTTTCTCAGCACCTTGAAGAAGGGACGGCAGCGATCTGCCGACCTGGAGATAAAGCGGCTGAGGGCCGCAACTCGGCCGGTGAGTTGCTGCACTTGCTTCTTGGAGGCAGGCTGCTCCATGTCCAGGATGGCCTGGACCTTCTTCGGGTTGGCCTCAATTCCTCTTTGGGTCACCATAAATCCTAGAAATTTCCTGGCAGAGACGCCAAAGGCGCACTTCGCCGGGTTCAGCTTCATCTGATGACGTCGGAGGTTGCCGAACGTCTCCGCCAAATTAGCTACACGGTCCGGGCGGCAACTTGGGTCCACGTTTAGCCTGTGCGTGATGACCTCGGGCGGGATGCCCGGCATGTCGGCTGCTGACCAGGCGAACACGTCAGCGTTCGCACGGAGGAACTCCAGCAGGCGGGTCCGTTCTTCTTCAGGGAGCTGGGCCCCGACTTGCACCGTCTTCAGCGGATCCGAACCGAGGGGAAAAGTCAGCAAGCGCTCTACGGGCCCTCCCCTGGGTTCCTTCTCTCTTAGGTCGAGGTCGTCGATATCGGGGGCGAGCTCCACACCCCGGGCGCTCGGGACTGTCTGGAGGCAGAGCGGGACTGGCTGGGTCGTCCCCTTCATCTCCCCGAGCTCGGAAGGCATGGGGAACTGTACCAACAACCTTCTCGTGGAGATCGTGGCATCCAGTTGGTTGAGCCCGGGATGCCCGAGAATGGCGTTGTAAGGCGAAGGGAGTCTGATGACGGTAAATGTTATTAGGACGGTCGTCTGCCGGGGTGGGGATCTGGCGGTGACCGGGAGAGTGATCTCCCCTTCGACCCCCACGGAGTCCCCTGTAAAACCTACCAGGGGGGTGTGCATCGGTCTCAGCTGATCGTGGGACAAGTTCATCCGAGAGAAAGCATCGTAAAAAGTATGTCAGCCGAGCTTCCACTATCCACCATGATTCGATGTACAGGATGCTTCGCGATGGTCATCTCGACCACCACGGCATCATTGTTTACATTATCATTACCCTTCCCCTCCTCGGGAGGGATTACATTCTCCGGGTTCCCGACTTCCCGGGCTCTCTTCGCCGCTCGACCGACCCCGCGTGAGATCATGCCCACGGGCTTCTTCGTTGGGCGGTTATCGATTGCAGGGACGGGCGGTAAGGTCGCGAGCGGCTGCCCCTCCGAGGGGGCCTCGTTCCTGACGAACTTCCTGAGGTAGCCCCTCCTAATCAGCTCCTCGATCTCCCGCTTCAGGTTGCGACACTCCTCCGTGTCGTGACCGTGCTCGCGGTGGAACTGGCAGTACTTCGATTTGTCCCGAGTGGCTCTCGGATTCTGAGGAGGAGGTCGACGGAGGTAGCGCTCGCCCTCAATTTCCATGAGGATCTTGGTCCGAGGTGCGAGGAGAGGGGTGAACCTCCGCTCGGGAGTGGCCTCGCCCCTCGACCTTGGATTCGGGTGAGGGTCGGCAGATGGCCCGGGCTTCCGATCCCCCGGGGTATCTCTCGGGGGCGGCCTCTTCAGAGTCTTCCCGTCCAACTCTCGATGGGTGCGGTCGGCCTCCTCCGCTCGGATGTACTTGTGGGCGCGAAGGAGGAGCTCGGAGTACGTCCTAGGTGGCTTTTTGTCCAGGGAGTAGGTCAGGCGGGACGTCTTGAGCCCGCGCTTCAAAGCCAACATGGCGACGGGCTTGTCCAGGCTGTAGATTTCCAGGGCTGCGGTCTTGAACCGGGTGATGTAGTCCCGGAGCAGCTCCTGATCCTGCTGGCGGATGGAGAAGAGGCTGTCCACCTCTCTCGGCACCTTTCGACAAGCGTCGAAGTGCACCACGAACTTTCCTTCCAGCTGATGGAAGGAGCAAATGGATTCGGGCCCGAGGCAGGTGAACCAGCTCGAGCGGCCTTCCGGAGGGTGGCCGGGAAGGCGATGCACAGAAGAGCGTCGGTGGCCCCCTGGACCCTCATGAGAGCTTTGTAGCTCTCCAGATGGTCCAGAGGGTCGGTGGTCCCGTCGTAGGGATCCACCTGCGGCATGCGGAACCGTTTTGGGATTGGCTCCACCTGGATTTCTTCAGAGAAAGGGGGAAGAGAGTCGTAGCCTGCCGGGTCCGCCGACGAGTTCTGTAGGTCGGCGAATCAGCGGGCGAACTCTGCTAGCTTGCGCTCATGCTCCTCCAGGCGCCTCTCGACCTGGCGCCTGATGGCTTCGTCGGTGGAGTCTTCCACCGAGGCTGCGGGTGAAGGGGGCGCCGATCGGTCTCGGTGCGAAGTCAGGCCTCGGCGTCGCTTGCTGCGATGCGCCGTTTCGGCCTCATCGGCCGGGGATCGGCTCTCGTGATCCTCCGAACCGGAGTAGTTTCTTTTTGCGGGAGCTTGGTGGCTCCCACGGGGGTTGGAGATGGCCCTCGGATGGGATGGCCTGCCCTGAATGGAGCGCAGGCTCCCACGCTGCCCCGCGGCTCGGGCTGCGGGGGTCCCTGGCTGCGACTACGTAGCCAGGGACCGCTGCTGATGCTGAAGCTGCCGGACCGCCGAGGTCAAGGTCTGCAGCTGTTGGATGATGGCCGCAAGGGGTCCGTCCGTTGAGGTAGGCTGTGGTGGAAGAGGAGGGGGAGCTGGAAGCTCCCTCTCCGGGCTGTGGGCCCCTGGAGGGGAGTGAACCTCCCCCACACGGCTGGTGGACGCCTCGCGGCCACGAGTGACCACCATTGTCAGAGAGCGCGACACCTGCAGAAAGCTGGCTCCCGCTAGGGTTTGGTGTCCTGCCCCCCCTACCTAGTGCGCCAATCTGTTGCCGCTCTCGTCGCCGCACCCGCGCCTCGGATACGTGGATCCTCCCTGACCGCCTAGCGAGGGAGCCTCCCTGGCTGCGGCGAACCTGCAAGAAGGGGTTAGAAGATCCTGGCCGGGGATCCCGGCGAGGGAGCTCCGACGGTCAAGTCAGTAGACGATGAGAAGGAACAAATTCTCCAAGACGGACCCCCTAAGGGGTTCCAGACCTAGAGAATTTACTAGTAAGAAAGGTGCTCTGGGGACCAGAAATTCGGCCAGACCTCCTTGCCGGGCTCACGCCAAGCGATCTCCTCTCGAGACCTCGGATCTCACTCTCGGAGCGAGGCTTTTTTGCCGTTGCTTCTTCCTTGTCCCCAGGCTTATCCGCTTACCTTGTCGTCCCCAGCTTCCTTCCTTTTATCTCCTCCCGTCGTTCGCCTGTCTTCTCCTCCTGAGAGGCTCCCCTCCCCCATCCCTTTCTCTTTCCCCTTTTCGGTGAGGAGGGCCAGGCGGCTTTCCGACCTCGTCCGCCGAGCCCAACAGGGAAAAGGCAAAGACAGAAAGGGGGGGGGGGGGGCGGTGCTGGTAAGGCGGCCGGTCAGACCTCGGGCCCAGTGAGAGCGCTCTTTTTTCCAAGTGTGGGCGCCATCCGTCTATGGGGCCTATTTTGTCAGAATCGCGCCTCTCGGCTGCGGGACCTGTCGGGCCGATGCAAATGGTATTTCGCGTGCCGCCGCCATCCGTACGGGGTGCCGTCTATGATGCGTACGGCCCGAGGGATGACCTCGGGGCCTGCGCCTCCTTCCCTGGGACCTTCTCCGTACGGGCGGCCTGACCTCGGCCGAGGCGGACCCGTATCCGGGGGCCACCTGTCGGAGGAGCGAAGGATCGACCGACCTCGGCCTAGGTGGACCCCTCCTGGGTGGACACCTGGCGAGGTGGTAGGAGGCCGCCTGGCTTCGGCCGAGGTGGGCCCGTCTCCATGGCCCACCTGGCGAAGGAGCGAAGGATCGGCCGACCTCAGCCTAGGTGGACCCCTCCTGGGTGGACACCTGGCGAGGTGGCAGGAGGTCGCCTGGCTTCGGCCGAGGTGGGCCCGTCTTGGCGAAGGAGCGAAGGATCGACCGACCTTAGCCTAGGTGGACCCCTCCTAGGTGGATACCTGGCGAGGTGGCAGGAGGTCGCCTGGCTTCGGCCGAGGTGGGCCCGTCTCCAGGGGCCACCTGGCGAAGGAGCGAAGGATCGGCCGACCTCAGCCTAGGTGGACCCCTCTTGGGTAGACACCTGGCGAGGTGGCAGGAGGTCGCCTGGCTTCGACCGAGGTGGGCCCGTCTCCGGGGGCCATCTGGCGAAGGAGCGAGGGATCGGCCGACCTCAGCCTAGGTGGACCCCTCCTGGGTGGACACCTGGCGAGGTGGCAGGAGGTCGCCTGGCTTCGGCCGAGGTGGGCCCGTCTCCGGGGGCCACCTGGCGAAGAAGCGAGGGATCGGCCGACCTCGGCCTAGGCGGACCCCTCCTGGGTGGGCGCCAGGCGAGGTGGTAGAGGAGCCCCGAACCGAGCTCGACTTCGGCGAGAGCAGTTTGTCTTAGGAAGTCGTCTGGCGGAGTAGCCTTGCCGAGCTCGGCCTTGGCAATGTGGCGCTGACTCGGCCGGAGAAATCTCCACGTGGCTCGATCATATTTGACGGTATCTGAGCCCGACCACGTCATCGTTACGGTCGTAACACCAAGAATAATAAAACATAAATCCAATTTTTTGACCACTAAACATAATGAATAAATCAAATTCATCAAAAATTCATCTAATCTCTAAGCTCCTCATAATATAATCCCAAGCCCCGTCTACTCCATACCATCTGAAAAAGGAAAAAAAGATTTGATGATCTACACGAGCCCAACATGTTATCATAATATCTAGTTTATAAAATATGAAATTGAATGATTATCCATATAACATAACCAATGAAATGTGTCGGATTATAAATTTTCCAATATACACATTTAATAATAATAAGTTTCCAAAAACAACCAAGGATGGCCATCCACTCCTACTCCCGCTCTCCTAGTCCCTCTGATTATGATCATGATCGACTAGTGACTAGTCCTAAAAGAGACTAGATCCTGACTATATATACCATCCATGATCATGTACCAGTGATCACTCTATTGGAGGCCTGAAAGGATACTAGCTCTGATATCATATGAAAAAATATGCATCATCGACATATATTAGCGATCACCCCGCCTAGCTTGATTCAGAAAGAAACTAGCTCCTGACTACACATATCATCCATCGATCATGTACTGGTGATCAGCCCACTGGAGATCCAAAAGAAGAATAGATCTTAACTCATATGATCATAGTCGGACTAAAAAGTACTACAACTAACAAATAATATATTTTTTGATACAAAATAATATAATTATTTTTAAAATAAATATATATTTAATTCAACATTTTATCCAATCATGTATATGCATAGCATATATAAAGTACTCATTTGAATAACATAACAATAATTAAATCTTTAAATCAAATCAAGTATGGTAAAATATATTAGGGGTAGAGATAACTTATTAAAAAATTAATTCTACCAAGGATACATGATTCAAACCCTAAATCTGGCACTCTTCTACTGATTAAAAGCGATGAAGACTTTGACAAAATAAGTTATTTAAATAATTAATCCTTAATTTAAGAAAAGAAGATAAGGAAAGAGATTTTCGATCTCGTCCAGATCTAGATTCGATCTAGATATCCATTTTGATCCGATCGATGAGAATCTAGTTAATTGGCAAAGAAATAGTTTAAATACCCTATAATTAATGCCCAATCAAAGAATTAATTTCATAAAATTTAGATCTTTCTTTTTAAATATTTATTTATTTATTTTGCTCTTTCTTTTCTCTCTATCCTCTTTTTCTCTCTACTCTTTCTCTCTCTCCTCTTCTCTCTCTCCTTTTTTTCTCTCCTCTATATCCTCTTCTCTCTCTTCTCTCCCCTCTTTCTCTCTTCTCTCTCTCTCTCCCCTTTTTCCCTCCTATTCTCTCTTCTCTCTCTCCTCTTTCTCTCTATTCTCTCTCTCCTCTTCTCTTTTCTTTTTCTCTCCTCTTTCTCTCTCTTCTTTTTTCTTTCCTTTCTTTTGTTTTCCTTCTCTCTTTCTTTCTTCTTCCTAAAACCAACCCCAGGGGTTTCGTTTGTGGCTTACAGGAGAGTGATGGGGATGGCAAAACCGCGGATGGGGGTTCCGATGATGGCACGGCCAAGTGAGGGTGGCGTGGCCTACAGTGGCCACGATCGGTGGTGGCTTGGACGAGCACGAGGAATCGAGAGAAAAGGAAAAAAAGGGTGTTGCCCCATTGCTTGGTGGCAATTCTCATGGCTATAATAAATCAGGGGACGGAGGGAGACTTACTGGTGAGGCATCAATGATAGGGATGTGGCCGATGGTGTTGAGTTTCCGGCAGTGGTAGAGGTCGAAAGGCCTTCAAAACTCATTGATAAAGGAGGCAGAGAAGGGGAGGTTTTTGGATAGCAATGGCTTTACCATGGCAGCTCCGCCACTACCAAAGCTGGGGAAGAAGGACGAGGTAGGCAAAGGGCTCGATTCTTGCTCGATTAGAGAAGATGAAGGGGGTTTTAAAGAGAGGTTTCAGTGAAAATAATCTTTAGCTTACCATGGATAGGTATGACTGTTTGAGAGTCCTGCCCACCCTCAATGGTCCTCCGGCCATCTCCCACCTTTTCATGGTAGCTACTCTGATCAACCTGGTAAGCATCGCGCTTGATCAAGTAGGGTTTTCATCACCAATTTTGGTATTTCTTTTTTTTGGGGGGGGTTGAAGTCAGCTGGGACTGCCGACTTCAGCCCAGAAAGGGCCAATTGGCCTAAGTTCTCACGGTGAAATTCAATCATGGTTTTTAATTAGGACCAACTCTTACCTAGCCAACTTTGGTTGATGTCTAAGGAAAGAAATTATAGGTGAAACCCTTCCATCGATCTTACTTACCTAGTCAATTTGGTCGATTATGTTTTGAATAAGGTTACTTATTGATTTCAATTCACTTATGCCATCTTGATTATTTACCCATGAGATAGGCTGACTAATTAAAATGTGACCTAAACTAGGTCACTTAGATATATAATATGTAGATCTAAACTAGTCAGACATGAGATATGCTGACTCAATCTAAGGGTATCAAATATTAGATGTGCTGATCCAAACCAGGTTAATTAGACATGAGATGTGCTGAACAAAATTAGGTTAGACAAATATGAGATGTGCTAACCTAAACCTTAATTCATATTTGATATGATCCTTTAGCTTAGTGTTGGATTGAGTGCATCACCATGACCATCTGATCATAAGAACAAGCAGGGTTTAAAGGTCCTCTTTTTCTATTCGATAGGGTTCTCTTATAACGTGTAGGGGTGTTGCTGTGATTTGACTCATAAAGAAGAATCATGAAAAGATTTTTAAATTGACTGATCTAAATTAGATTAGTCAGAAGGTTAGTCAGACATGAGACTGTGCTGACTAATTAATTAGAGACCTAAACTCAAACCTCCTCGTATATATTAAGTCATAGGTCTTATATCGTCATAGAGCCATGGGTGTCTCTCGGATGTTGATTATTCTTGGTTGGATATAGTGGTTCAGTTGCATCGGGGGGGCGTAACCACTCTATTAGCATGAGATGTTGCGGGGTGAAAATAGGATTAGGCCCAATAACTAGGCATGGTAAGAGATCCAATGATGGCTTCATTTTGCATGACTAGTGGGTCTGACTTAACTAGGAAGTATAGGCAATAACTGTCTGGTGAGCTCACATGACTTAGAGATTGAGTTACTGTAACATGCTTAAGAAGCATTAGACAAGAGTTGTCCACTCATTAGTTTACATGTTACGAATAACTTTTAGGTGAAGTGCATGAAATCAGTGGGACCACAGTACCCACAGGAACCCTAGTTGTGTAGGGGTTTTCGTATCTCGAGAAGTATAAGAGATTCATGAAAATAGCGAGGGTTTAATTTATTTCTTAAAGTCCCTGGAATAAATTAAGAATAAATACAATCATCTAACTAAAATCTTTACTCTTTGTGAATAAAGGTTAGCTTCCAACCCTCTTAATTCCTAGATCAATTATTAACCTAAACTTATTATAATGACCGGCTCAATTTAAAAATTAATTAGACAGGCTGAGTACAGTAAAAAACTAGGATTGTCCTATGTTACCAAACTATCCAAGCTGATCTAAGTGCAATTGATCCATAATCATTGTTTGACAATGATTAAGGATTAGGAGTTTGAGAAGCTCAAGCATATTAGTGCATCAAGGATTGCTAATAGATTTGATCCAACCGTCTTTGTCTAATTCATATGAATAATTTATTGTAAACTACCATTTGAATAAGATTGAGGCAATTAGATCAATAAATTAGTTACTATCATAGGACCCTTAAAAAGTTCAAGGGGCATGCTTCTTGATGCGGAGCAGACCTTCTCTTCCAAAAGGGAGTCTAGTTGGAAGAAGCAGCCTATTAAGAAGCAAGAGATCGGTTCTTCCATACAGATGGCCATTAATAATGGAAAGTTGTTTTCACTTCAAAGGTCAATAACCATAGGCATTGTCCCATGTACCTAATCCTTGAAAAATAAATAGGGCACATCTTTGGAAGGTATGTCAGCTGCTTAAAGAAACTTTTATCTTGAATAGAAATTTGATTTTTGTTTAGTATGAAATCACCGATCCATTTATTTTTGAAATAAATTAGGTTCAGATGATTTTTTAAATATCACTCTCTACTTGTATATGATGCATCTGCTAAGCAATTAGTGGGTGCTAAGGGATCTGAGAGATCCTATGAGATGATATCAACTTAAAGTATATAGGTGGCACCTCAGTTTTGATCATGTTGAAAAGAAAGGACAAACAATTTGGAAACCATGGACAACTATGGACCTTTTGGCTAATTGACTATTAAGTCATTTCCAATTTGTGAATCCAATCTTCAAGACCATTGACTGAGTTACCTTTTGTAAGACAAAGGATGTAGTAAGGTCTATTGATATGCTTGCTTGGGTATACATTAATGTGTATGGCATATTCGACGTGCAGACTAGGGAAAACTCCTCAAAGTTCTTTGATTATATCAAGGAAGTAAATACCTTTGAAAAGAGTTTTATAATCATCTCAGGTTATTCAACATAGTCTCATAATGGACTCCACTTTTATCTCAAGCTCAATGAGGTGTTTGAGCAAAAAAATTGAACTCTATTGGATATGGTTCAATCCATTATGAGAATCACTAATTTATCTTTAAGGATTTGATTACATAATTCAGCTAATCTATTTAATTGGATTCACACCAAATCTTTTTTATCACACTTATGAGATATCGGTAGATAGTAAGAGATTAGGTTATTGATGGCTTGTATCCTAAAGAGTTGTTAGGATACTACTTTCCAGTGGCTCACAAGTCATTATGACCCAATATCTAGAGTAATGGTTAAATGGTTTAGCCAGACTTATGTAGGGAAAGAATAATTAAACTCAAAGATAATCTCAAAAGAGCAAAAAGCCACAGAACCTATAGAACATATTTGAGCAGAGCCAGTACAATAGTTCTTTTTCCATCTCATAAGTCTAGTAGGATTTTTCATCTCCAAAAGGTACAGAGATATGCTCATAAAGGACTTAAAAGAAGTGTTCCATGTGGGAGAAAGGGAATATAGAGATGATCCCAGAAACTTACAACAAGATGATGTAAGACATCGATTCTAAAAAATGGTTGAATACCTTGAAGTTAGACTTCATGAACTACAACCTAGTATGGGTCTTAATAGATCCATCAAAAGGTACAATATCTAATGGATGCAATGAATCTACAAAAGAAAATTAGGAGATCTATAAGGCAAGGCTTAAGTGAAAGGTTATGGTCATCATTAACTATGTATACCTTTTCACCTTGATATGCTGAAATCTATACTAATTTCTATTAAGTTAACCACGATAAGATCAAGTAGATGGACAATAATGAGATCATAAGATCTTAGCTATAAAGAGTCTATGTAAATAAATTAAAGCAAATAGCTTGGAATTGAAATTCTCATTTTTAAGACATGATTAAATCATTTGATTTTACCAAGAATGAAAAGAGGGACTACGTGTTTATAAAAAGTCAGTGGGAGCATGTAATTCTATCATTGTATGTAGATAATATTCTCTATAGGCAATGAGAATCCTATGCTGACCTAGGTTAAGTTATGACTGTCTAAGTAATTCTCTAATAAAGACCTTTAAAAAGCATCCTATATTTAGAATGTAGCTCTATGAGATAGACCGAGAAGGATACTATACCTATCATAGAAGTTGCATATTAAGGAAGTGTTGAGGATGTTGAGTCTAGAAAATCCAATAGAGGATTTGACTCCTTAAGAATGGAATTAATCTCTAAATGTATCCTAAACATATTTGAAGAGATTTTGATATGAGCTAGATCATTTTGAGCTTTGCACATAGAGAAACTCATATGAACCATGCTATATACATAATATAATTTTTGTTGTGAATGTCATGAGCAAATATCAGTTAAATCTAGCCTAAGAGTCTGGATAACTGCAAAACATTTTTTAAGACTTAAGAAGTACTAAAGATATGTTTTATATCTTTAGAGTAGGAGAATTGAGGGAATAAGGAAACATATGATGTGTTCTTTATAATGGTGGTTTAGAACCAATCATTATAGGTTTAACTAGAGAGGTTGACTAAATCATTATCTCTAAGGGTGCAAGGATATATTCTAGTAAACAGGTTGTTGCAAATGAGTGAGATGTCATGAGATGACATAACACTATCAAAGCAACAATAATACCATAGCTTTAGTTAAGGAACCAAAGTCTTACCAAAAATTCGAAAATATAAAACGATGATTCATGACTAAGTAAGCTTTGGCCGGCTACAACTAAAATATATACTTGATTGGCTTTAGTGTAAATGAGAGATTGTTAGATGTGTATCCTAGAAGCCAATCAGGCTAATACATATTTCAATTCTAGGACATAAAATTATATTTAATATTTTAATTTAGATAATTTTTTCATACATGTTCAATATATATCCATATATCATCCAAGAAATTAATGGACAGTGATATATTCTTAAGAGTTGATAATTTGAAACATATGTCATCATAGATTAATTCCTAAGTACTTTCGATCATATGATATTATAGGGATAATGATTGATCCGGTTTGATCGGTGCATAGATCACTTTTCTTTTAAGATAGATGAATCTTGAGTCTATAGTATGGAGATACTGGAGTGAGAGTATAGGTGGTTATTAGAGAATGATTGTATCGAGCATGACCATCATGAGAAGTCACATGCATGTCTACTGGCTCGTTAGTGGCTTTCTCGATGTTGTAGTTGTATGAATAGTTCTTATACCTGTAGTACTTTAGTACTTATAATAGAATTGTTGTAGTTTAATAACACAAAATATTGGTCCTAACCATTTGGACCCTTACGATGTTCGTTGGCTGTAATAGATTTACTGTAGGAGTTGGGAGAATACTGATAGGGGATCTACTGACCTTAGGAGTTAAGGTGCAATCCTATATAATTTAAGAAACTAAGTCCAAAAATCTATGACCATGCTAGGTGAATGATGGAAAAGAGTTTTCATAAGTTTTACATTAGACTTAAGCTAATTAAATATGTATATGATAGATTCTTAGGATTTGGCGAGCTTCCATGACCTGCATCTAGTCGAAACTCTTGATAGAAGAACTTAGATTACATGATAACTATACTTAGGAGTTCTTTCTTCTATTCTATTGGATTGTCACTACATGTGCTAGGCATCACTAGTGGATTATGAGAATCTCCTAGGATCATTTTGGATCAATGATCCTTGAAAAGGTAAACTGGAATTATTCCAGTCCATCGAAGGAGTTCAATGATACTATAATGAAGATAATGGTATATCTCACTACTAGACAGAATGGAATCTAAGAGGTCATATATAATAGGAGCTTGACCTGATCAAATAGTTTGATCAAAATATGTAAGAATTATATATTTAGAAAGTCTAAATTTGTAAGGGTTATAAATTTAGAACCTACTAATTTTGGCACTTGTTAATTTTAGCAAGGAGAACTTTATTGCAAGAGTTATAATTTAATTAGATGATTTGATCATTTAATTATGATTAAACTCGATATAAATTGAATTGGATTCAATTTGATTAAGTTTGGATGATCTCCTAGTCCAATTAGATTTTGGACTAACCTAATTACAAGTTTTGCTTACTAATTTGGTTTGACTTAATTGGTTACCTAATCCTAGATAAATTAAATCTGATTTGATTCAGTTAGGCTTAATCTATTCTAATTAGGTTTAGTATTTATAATTTGATTAGGAATCAATTCCTAATTAGTTATGGATTTAAACCTAAATCTAATAAGATTACTATATAGGTTAGTTAGAATCCTAAAAGGGTTAGGATAAGGAGTTAATTAGTTGAACTAATTCCTAACTAATTTTCTCTTTCCCTCCCCATGTTTTTCTTTCTTATTAGCATCTAATAAAGAAGAGACCATGCCTCTCCTTCATGTTAAAATGGTTTTAGCATGGAGAAACAAGGTGAGATGCACAAAAGAAAATTCATGGAATTTTGTGGGGGCGCTTTAAAGAGTTTGAGTGCAATGGGTTTCTTCCCTACCTTCCTATCCTTATCTAGATTAGATCTTTGAATTTAATTCAAAAAACTTTTGTCCTAATTCTAGACGGAAAAGAACTCTAAAGAGAAATCAATTATGATGTGGTGTGAAAAACATAAAGGAGATGGGGCGCAAAACACATAAGTGCATGCGTGAGTTTTCTTGAACTTTTCAATGTGAGATTAGCTTCTCACTTCTTCCACCCATCTTGTTTCTTAGTCCTCCACCATGCAAAATATGAAGAGAAAAAATTTTAATCGCACCTTATCCTATTTTCTCCTCTCCTTTCTCTTGTTTGAAGGGTTCATGTGAGAGAAATTAAATTCTCCCTTAATCTCTTAAGCAGAGAAGATCTTCTTTCAAGATCTCTAGCATAGAAAAAAATGGAAGAAAGATTTGATCCAACGGTCGAAACGAGGCTTGCAAGGTGTTAGAACTCTGGAGGCCTCAAGGTTTCGATCAGGCTATCTTTTTGTAGATACCAGCAGAAACCGGGCACGTGCATGCGTGGTTCCAATAAAACCCTGGCCACCCATCAGATCCGATCCGATGAAGACAGAGTAGCACAACTAGTAAGTAGATTTGATCTTCTTGATACTTTTAACTTTATTTGCAGATCTACATGTTCAAAAATGAATCTTACTATGTATGCTTAGATTAGATTTTTATTTCCACTGCAATTAATTTTAATTAAATATTTTTGAAAAACCTGCATGCAACCCAGGAATTGTATGATGGTTCCTTCATACTCTTCCTCCATTGTATTGAAACAGGGGCTCTTCCTTGTTGTCCAAGATGAAAGAAATGCCTTCAAACCTTCAAACAGGCACTGGGCTAGTACCAACCTAAACTTATTGGCCTCGCAACGCTACTTCTAATGATGCTCAATTTTTAGACAGTGATTATAAAACCATTCATGAATTTCACATGAAATATAGAAACAAATTATTACAAGGTCCAAATTCTGTGTTTGCATATTATGAAATTAGAACCAATATAGAGCTACCATATATATCAAGCATTGAATTTAAATAAGTGTGCAAATGAACTAGGTCAAACCAAGTCATGATTGACTCGAACCTGACTTGGTGCTTGATCAAGTCTTGCTATTGGACCCGAACCCAGCCCAATAAAAAATCGGGTCGAATCGAGTTAGGTCAATGATCAAATTTCTTGACCCAACGGGTCATTGGGGTCGGGTCGGGTCTATGTATAATGCAACCACAATCCATAAAATGCGGGTTTGGTTCAGGTCTGGTTCAGGTCGGGTAGATCAAATCCTAAAAATAACAAGTGGCCATCTTTCATCGATATGCATGGGCTTCGCCATATGTATTGTCACAAGCTTTTTCATCTTTCCTACATGGGCCGGTGATAAGCTCCTTGATTCATTGGCATCCAAGTTTGATAAGCTTGCATGCTTGATAAAGAGGTTTATCACCAAACTCTAACTTGTTAATCAAGCTCAGAAAAAGTATAATCACATTATGGTATAATCACATTATGAAGTATGGTTATTTCATTAATATGACATACAAAAACTTAGTGCAAAACAAACTACAGTAATCAATACCTTATTGTTTGAGAATTAGTACTAATATTTTAAAAATATATTTTTTGTCATTTAGTTTGTGATTTTTTAATTCAAATCATAGAGAAAGAGAATATAAACATTTAATTCAAATCAAAGAGAGAAAATGGTTGGGGAAAAATTATACTAGAATGCCTTCAAGAGATCGAAAGGGGACATGTGGAGAAATCTAAAATCCTCGAAGAGAGAAGAAATTGGAAGAGAATTTCACGAGCATAGAGGAATCCACCAAGAATGGTAAAGAGCTTTTGATCGAAGCAAGAAGGAATTTGGTCTTGCTCTAGTGCTATTATTAAGAGTTTGGGAGGCGACGAGTGGGGAGATGATAGCAGGGTGATGGGCCAATGAAGGAAATAGAGGAGGATGAATAGAGCGACAAACGAGGTGCTAGCAAAGTGAGGACACGGCTAGAAGGATGGAGGAGAAAAGGGGAGATGGAGAAGAAATCAACTAAGACATTAGAATTAGGATTTCGCCATTTTGGAGAAGGGCATACCTTGAGATGATGCACTAACCATGCCAAAGTCGCCTCCTCACCGACTTCCAAAGTTGTCACCGTTCATCAGCCATTTGTAGGGGTGAAGGGAAATTGATCGGGATGAAGAAATCAAGAAAGAGCCCGAGAGAGATGGAGAGAATGATTTGGGATGGAGAAGAGTCAAGAAGAAGAATCTGGGAGATTTTGATCGGGTCAGGAATGGTTTGGCCCAAATCATTTAGGTGAGTCACTAATACTAATGCTGATCACTATACTAGGTTCGAGTCCTATATTTAGGTTTGAGTTAGATTGAGTCATATATCTTAAGATCCAAATTAATCTGAAAGTCTTCGTGGATAGGATAGGTCAGGTCTAAATTCAGTAAACCCAGACCCAATCCAAAAAATAGAATGGTTTCAATTTTTTAACCTAACTTAGCTTAACGGGCCTTTTAAATGGGCTCGGATCGGATCTAACTAGGTCAAGTCAGGTCACAAGTCAACCCGGTTCATTTACAACCTTACATTTAAATTTGATATCAAAATCCTTTATAGTTTGTATTAAGAATACATAGTATAAATCTGTATCCCACTATACTCGACTATAATTTAATTGGACTAATAATAGTAATCTATTATTAAATTAATATTTTAAAACTTATAAAAAAATAAAGGAAGAGATTTGTCTGAAGGCATGTAGTACACTGTCTTAAACCAATTTCTGACCCTCGTATGGGATTAGACTCAAGAACTCTATCTATGATACAACTGGATACATCTCCTGTGGGTACGACTGTAGCGAGGATGACAAAGCTTCAACCCAGTAATTTGATGAAAAGGAACTAAGAAAACTTAAGAGAGAAAATTTTAAAATAGAATAAGAGTCAATTATTTTTTGAATATCTCAACCCCTACCAAGATCCTATTATATATAGGCTCACTAAGCCATTTCACCAGTCCAATGGTAAAATAAAATTAAACGGGTAATTATATGGCTAATAGGCAAAAAACCAATTAATCTAGTGATTAATCTCTCAATGAACAAAAAACAATTAATATCCCAATGGACAAAACATTAATCCAGGAAATTAACATTAAAACAATGGCTAATTCTCAATTAAATAAGAAAAATGGTCAAAAATTAAAACAAGGAAATATGATGAAGTCGTGGGCCGCATGTGCACGTGTGGTGTATAGCCCAAAACTTCAAAATATATGACAAGGTCCAAGAGAATAGTTTTCAATATAAATTATTTTTTTTTTTTTTTTTCCTATCCAATGTAGGAGTAAAGGACAAGTTTAAAAGAAGTTTTGGTTGATGGAGGGAATTTTGGATTTTTACATTCCCTCCAAAATACCAATAATCTCTCTCAAAACTCAAAATTCATAAAATAATCAAAATTTTAAAAAAAAAAAAACATTTTTTATCATGTTTATATATTGTTCAATAGGTGAAATATGTTTTATAACTTAATTTCATTTAGTATCAATAGTATCAGCCTGAAGGAAGTTGCGTGCACCAGGTTTTGAACTATGTTCCTTTAACTCAAATTTCTACTATTGCACATATAATATAGAAGCTGATATCACAGATTTGCATATTAATGATCGTGTGCAAGTATTTTAATTATTTCATGAAAATTTCTAAAGCTTGTATATGTTTTTAGCTATGACCATATATAGATACTCTTATATAGATGAGTCCCTCTAAGGATATATATAGTGTTATATCTCGATAAATACCTTTCAACTTTTATTCAGAGATAAACTCTTTCTAACTACTATATATGAGCACCAATCATCATAGTGATAAGATGGAGTCTATGACTCCTATGTCAAATAAACCATATATTCCCCCTGACCAACTAATTAATTATTATTATTATATTGAACCTCATTAAAGAGATCTTATATTATAGAGATTAGGTTCTCATTGTAGGAAGGTTCTTTATAGGATAAGCCCAATCCCCCTCAACGATTCTGGGATCTTAGTCTTATTTAAATCTTTTATGAGGCAATCAGTAAGATTAAAATAAGTAACAATATGATTTAATAAAATTATTTAAAGGTTTTTTTTTTACTAACTTTTATCTTAATTTAATATGTATGCTTATTTTAGTGTTCATCCTTTTACAAAAGTTTATTACAGCTCTTGAATCACAATATTTAGATGTAAAGGAATAGAAAAATATATTAAAGGAATCTCAAATAATTTTTTTTTTAGCCATTTAGCTTTAGAATAGGTAGAATCAAGGATAACAAGTTTTGCTTCTATAGTACTTCTAATTAAAATAGTTTGTTTAAAAATTTGCCAGAAAAAAACCATTATCACCAAGGAGAAAGACATAGCCAAAAGTAGATTTGATATCTAGTCTGTAAAAAATCTAATTTGAGTCACTATAACCCTTAAGTATATTTGGATACCCTACAAAATCTAAGAAAAAAATCAATAATACCCTTAAGATATCAAAATATTCTCTTTAAGACAGTCTAATAAACTATACTAGAATTACTAATGTATCCATGGAGCCTAGAAATTGCATAAGCAATATCATGTCTAGTTCGATTAGAAAGATACATTAAAGAATCAATGATCTCAGTATACTTCTATTGATTTATGAATTTTTCTATGTTCTTCAAAAGATCGATGTATAGATCATATGGAGCAATAATTGAGGAATAATCAGAATATCTAAATTTATCAATAATTTTTTATAGATAGTGAGATTAAGATAAATATAGTGAGTAAAAGGTATATGTGTGAGCTTCATACCAAAAATTAAATTATCTTCATCTTAGTATTTCATGTCAAAGTGACGGGATAACACATTCTCGGTATCTTTGATTAAATCAAGATAGGGAGAAAGAATCAAAATATTATCAATATAGAGGTAAAGAAGAATTAATCATCAACTTATTTTTGATAAAGATAATTATATGATTTATTAATATGAAATTCAATAATGGAAAAGATCACTTGATCAAACTTTTTATGCCATTTCTTAGGAGCTTGTTTCAACCCATATAGAAATCTAACAAGCCTATTTACTTTGTTCTCCTAGCCTGGTATAGAAAAACTCTCAAGTTATTGTATGTAGCTCTCTTCTTCAAGATCTCAATGCAAAAAAGTAATATTAACATCCATTTGATGAACATTGAGCTTATGAATGAAAGCTAAAGCTAGGACTTAGATAATAATAATACGAGCTATAGGTGAATAGGTATCGAAAAAAGCTATACCAGCTTTTTGTCTAAAATCTTTAGCAATAAGCCTTGCTTTAAATTTTTTTACTTTTCTATCAGCCCTCAACTTTTTTTTGAAAATCTGCTTGCAACATAATAATTTATTTTCAAGAGAAAAAACAGTGAGAATCCAAGTATTATTTCCAATAACGAATTCAATTTCGCTATTTATTGCCTCCTTCCAAAATAGAGCATCAGAAGAATTCATGGCTTTTTGGTAAGGAGAATGTGTATCTTCTACTAAGAAGGTAAAGAAGTTTTTATCAAAGTTCTTTTCGAGCATAAATCTAATACCCCTTCTAAACTTGGGTTCAAGAGTTAATTCTATTGAAGTAAGAATAGATGATGATGGTAAATTAGAAGAAGATGGATAATCAATGGTTGACCTATAAATTAGATTTTTAAAAGGAAAGATATTTTCAAAAAATGTTGCATCTCTAAATTCAATGACGACATTGCTTGCAGGGATTTTAGAGTTAATAATAAGGAACCTACGGCGTTACTATCAAGGGAATAGCCCATAAAAACTACATCTACGATTTTAGATCATATTTTAATTTTTTTAGGTTTAGAAATTCTAACTTTAGCCAAGCACACCTAAATTTGGAAATAACTAAGCCTACGTAGATATCCTTTCCAAAGGTTATAAGAGTTTTTTCTATATCTTTAAAAGGAACTCTATTAAAGATATAAATAGTAGATAGAAGAGCCTTTTTTTCAAAGATTTTTTGGAACACCATAATTTATGATTATAGTACTTACCATATTCAATAAAGTTTGGTTCTTCTGTTTAGCCACATTATTTGATTGAGGTAGATGGGAGCAATGACTTTATAAATTATCTTATTTTTTATATAATATGTTCATTCTTTTGAATTATACTCACCTCGGATTTTAATCATTTTTTAAAGTTGTTTTTTAGCTTCTACTTTATAAACATTAAATTTGTTAAGGATTTTATCCTTAGTCTTCAAAAAATAGGTATAGCACAACTTAGAAAATTCATCAATAAAGGATCATAAAATAATAACTACTTCCATTAGTTGGTATTCTATTGAAATCATTGACATCACTATAGATGAGTTCAAAAATTTGAGTATTTCTAAAAGCTACGGGCTTTAAGTTTTTCTAGATTATTTTGATTGAGCATAAACTTCATAATTAGAATTATGTTCAATGTTAAATTTTGGAATTAAATTAAGACCAAACTTTTTCTTAATTGATTTAAGATTAACATAACCTAATCTTCTACGCCACAATTCTCGAGACTTAGAATTTAACATAAGAAATGTAGAAGAATTAACTAAACTTTTATTAAAATTAGGAGGAACTACATTCAATTTGAATTGTCCCTTAGATACATAGAATTTACCAATAAATATATTTTCTCTATAAATTATAACTTTATTGGACTCTAAAACAACCTTAAATTCTAATTGTTAAATAGTAAACCACTTAACAAATTCTTTCGAATAGTGAGCACATGCTGTATATTACAAAGGGTCAACATCTTTTCAGAAGTAAACTTCAAGTTAGCAATTTCTCTTCCTAATTTATTGACCATTGTCCCATCATCCATGATCACACTTCCTTCATTTGATATGTTAAAAACCAAGACCAATCGATACACACATGGATGTTGGTTCTGGTATTTAACCAACATTCTAAATATAAATAGGTTAAATTAACAAAAAGAGTAAAGAAAACTAATCTAAAAGAAGATGATTCTCCTTTGACTTTGTTAATCTAAGATTTAGGATGGCATTGGTTCTTCATATTCTTCTTTTTATAAACATAATTCTATTTTTTTCTAAAGAAATAATGAGATGCGAGATGATTATCTCATCTATAAACAAATCAGAATCTCTCAACATCTTGTTCCTTAGATTTTTGGACTTTGTTGTTAGGCTTATGCTTTTGGTTTTGGTACCTAGGATTATCATTTCTTTTAAAATTCGGGCATTTGGGTTTTAAATTTGGATTTTGACTTTTAAAATTTTGATCCTTAGGATTTGATCTTGTATTTTGAGATTTAGTAAAATTGACCTTAGTCTTAAATTGGTTTTTCTGAGTTTTTTTAAGTTTTTTTAAGCCTAAATTGATCTTCTATTATACTGAATTGAATAATAGAGCTAAGAGAGAGGATTGGGATCTTTTAAGTTCATGAGTAAACTGAGACCAAGAAGATAAAAGTTTGTCAATCAAACTTGATGCTTGATTTTTCATCACATGTAGATCCCCTTCTATGGATCTTTTGGACTAGATTTGGAATTGATAAATTTGATCGTTTATGGATATGATGTCCATCATTTTGAATTTATTGAAGTACGAGACGGTGAACCTCATAGTCCCCTTGTTATCTTGGATAAATGTTTCTTCTAAGGCATACCAGAGTTCTTTAGATATTTTGTATTTCTCATATGTTTCATATAACTAATTTGATAGGAAACTTAGTATTCTAAACCTACAATAATAATCTATTTCTTCTAGAGATTTAGAGCTTGACTCGATGTCTGAGAAAGTGGATTTAAAAAGAAGAAATTTTCTAGAACAGATTTCAAACCAAAAAAATTAACCTTGCTTCTTATTGTTCTTGTCCTCTAAGAAATCATTTTTCATTGAATTGATCAAGTTTGAGGTTAAATGATTCCTTTGAACCCATGGAAAGGTAATGAAAGAAGAAACTAAGGAACATGATTAACCGAGATGAAAGTTGCATAAAGAACATATTAAATCTTTTTAGTAATTTCATGACTTGTAGATTTATTTATAACTTTCAACTTAATCTTGTTGATTTGATTTTTTTTATTTAAAGAGTTTAATTCAAAAAAGATAATGTATTACTCTATTGATATCAAATAGAAAATTAAAATTCAATAGGCCAATATGCAAAAATAAATAAATAAATAAATATCACAAAAATAAATTGTATACAAACTAATTAAACATGCAATTATTATTGAAATATGATATCATAGTTTTATATATTGTTAGTACTTGATTTGTTACCGAAAAGGGTCTTGTCTTAAAATATTAAGAATACATAGTATAAATCCATATCCTACTATAGTTGATTACGATTCAATTGGACTAATAATAGTAATCTATTATTAAATTAATATTTTAAAATTTATATAAAAAGAGAAAAAAATTATTCAAAGGTGTGTAGCGAGGCAATTTCCAATTCTCCTACAGAATTAGGTATGAAAAATTCCATCCTAAGGTACAACTAGGTACCTTTCTTAAAGGTACAATTATAAAAAGGATAACAGAACTTCAATCCAACAGCTTGATAAAAAAGAGATTAAGAAAACTTAAAAGAAAATTTCGAAGAGTATAAAAGAGAGCTTGAGGAGAGAGTTAAGGAGAAAAGACTTGGGAGAATAAGAGATAATTATTTTCTAAATATCTCAATCCCTACCAAGAGCCCACTATATATAGGTCGGATAACTAGTTGTTTTGCTAATCCAACGGTAACATGGAATTAAATGGGTAATTACGTGGCTAATGAGCAAAAAACCAATTAATTTGGTGATAATCTCTTAATGGGCGGAAACTGATTAATATCCCAATAGATAAAATATTAATCCAAGTGATTAACATTAAACAACGACAATTCTTAATGTACGCAAGCACGTGGTATATGGTCCAAAATTTCAAAATATTTGATAAACTTCGAGAGAAGAGTTTTTAATATAAATTATTTTTTAATTTTTTTTCTATCTAATGTGGAACTAAAGACTAGTTTAAAAAATGTTTTAGTTAATGAAAGGGAATCCACTGCCAAGGCGGTAGCTCGGTTCGTGGAGATTTAGCTTTCCTTTCATCGACCATGGATTCAAGATATGACCACGTGGATGACTCAATTAAATTTATTTTTTTTTTTAATTTTAATTAATAAAAAAATATAAAAAAATTAAAATTTTCTCGAGAACACCAACAATTTATTGCTCGTAAAACTTTTTCAGTGTCCATGTAATGACCATCGAACTTGTGAGGATATGCCGCACAAAACATAGAAAGAAAATTACATCGGTGTCCAAATTCTGCATTTACATATGGTGACCCCTAAACTAATCTAGGTCATTGTATTAAGAGTAGCATATAGGATTTGATAATTAGACCATTAGGAGTTTTTATATCTAATAATAATTTTCATTTAATAGCAAGGTCCAAAATTTGTGTTTGTTTATTATGATCTCAAAACTAATATCAAGTTATTATATCATGCTTGGCTAAGTGAACTTAGCCAACATACAGCATATATCTTGCTGCTTATAGTATTTTTCAGCACCCTACAGTGGCCATTAGGGAAGGCAACAAAACCCAAACCCATAGATACCCGACCTGGTCCGACCCGATTGGACTGGAAAGTCAACGTTTTGACTGGATTTGGATCAGATTTGGATAAAACCCGAATGCTTAACTTTGGATTTGGATCGGGACCGGGTAAATATACACTCGACCCGAACCCGACCCAAATTATTTTAATATTTATATCTATATAATTAATATATATTATATTAAATATATTATATTAATTATTATTTGTTAGTTACTAAATTTTAAAATACTTAAATCCTTTACTCTAACATTATTTTTCATAAATAAGGGAATTGTAAATTGTAATTTGTAATCGATAATTCCCGATTAATCTCCAGCTCTTTTCTTCCTCTTCGATGGCTCTTCCTTCTCTCGGATCGATGTTGAACTAAAAATATAGTTAAATTTTATTTGTTTAATATATGTATGATTTATAAAATGATAGATGATTTTAAAGCTGACAAAAATAAAAAAAATATTTAATATGACTCAATTGGGTTCGGGCTGGGTAAACTCGAATTACCCGATACCTGATTGAAATGGGTTTGGATAAAAAAACCCAGTCCCGACAGTGTTTGGGTTGGATTTGGGTAGTTTATTAAGTATTCGGATTTGGATTTGGATAGTTATGTACGCGGCTCGAATCCAGCCCATTGCCATCCCTAGTGGCCATCGAGCCATTCAGGGGCCACTAAATAAAGCATAGAAAAAAACCACTTAAAAGAAAACCCTTTATATCAATAAATATATAATGGAATGCGAGGAATTTTATCGAACCCTCTAGTTGGAGATAATTTGGCTAAGTATGTTCAAATTCTTCTAGTTTTGCATCCGAATCTACCTTTCTTTTATGGTTGCAGGTTCGTATTTATAGAAAATGTGACCAAAATTTTTAAAAATTAAAAATATTTGAAAAAACATCTCCTATTAAAAATAAAAGTAATATAAATAGTATTTGATCGGATCTAATTTCGTATCCAAATTTATCCGGATAGATATTCGAACATCTGATTAATATTGTTAAAAAAATATGGATATGAATATAGATATACAACTATTCATGTTGCCACCAAGATCACCATGGCCTGTAGCTGCTGTCGGCATCGAAGCGTACCTCCTTCGCTATCTTGCCATCCGGTGGTCCTGGACCTACAAAACAGGGGTTAGTGACCCGGGCCGGGGTTCCGGCGGGGGCACTCCGACGATCAAGTCAGTGACAAAACAGGGGAACAGATCCTCCTGGTCGAGCCCCTCTTGATGAACTCCACACGAGGAGGAGTGTGTGGTGTGAGAGTGGGATGCAAGCATGTCGGGGGAAGAGTGGCCTGGCTAGAGAGAGTCTCTGTGTGGCCCTTCCGCTCGCTCTTGCTCAAGGATGCTGGTGGTGCCCTGCTTTTTTTTTTTTGGTTGAGCTTGCACTTGTGTTCAAGTGGTATGGCTTATGTCTTGCATGTATTGTGGTTGTTACCTCCAAGTTTTGTAGATTAGGTTACCGTTGGGCATTCATCTTGGGATCTCCACCGGGCTGTCAGGCATGTGCGGCGGTGTCTCGAGGAGCCTTTCTCGATTCATGATAAGGAAAGCTATCATGTGCTCTGACATTTTCCTTGGTCGCCTCATTCCAGGAAACCTGGCAATACCTCGATCGGTGGGCCGCCGTCCCTGGGATTCGAATCTCCTAGTTGACTTCCTCTCTCGGGTGGTCCAGGCGGTTGGTGAGGAGCATGGTGCCTCGATCAGTGGGTTTCTCCCCTTTCTGGTGTAACCGGTGGCTGTAGGCGATCAGTACAGTCTGGCAGGTGTCCCAGTGTGGTCCTCGGGCAGCTCGTCGGTGTCCTGGGATGGCGGTGCCCACATCTGAGCTGGGGCTGAGCTGGAATGGCAGGGCTCGCTCTGACCTAGACGTCCCGAGCTTGCGGGATCGCCTCGGTGGAGGAGGGCAGAGTGCGGGCCCGGTCCAGAGGGCTCGGCCTCGGAGAGGCTCCACGTGGCGGAGGAGGGCTGAGCTCGACTCCGACCACGGGGCTAGATCTCCAAGGATCTCACTCTGGTGGGCAAAGTGCGAGCCCGGTCCAGAGGGCTCGGCCTTAGAGAGGCTCCACATGGTAGAGGAGGGCTGAGCTCAACTCCGACCACGGGGCTCGATCTCCAAGAGTCTCGCTCTGGAGGGCAGAGTGCAGCTCCGGCCTAGGCATCCCAAGCTCGCGGGACCGACCTGGTGGAGGATGGAGCTCGGCTCGTTGTCTCGAGGGAGCTCAGCTCGGCGAAGGAGTCTTGGCAGGAGAATTGACGTGGCATCCGACATGGCGGCTTCCTTTGACGTGGCGCCTGTCAGCTCCCCCATGTCAGCAATCCTGCCACATCATTTGCCCCCCACTCCCGAGGCTCGTTAGTACGCGGCGCTCGGGCCAAAGGGGGTAATTGTGATGCTGAAGTGGAAAGGCGGAGATCTGGCGCAATGATGGCCATGATTGCTGGCGCTTCATGAGACGGTCTTGCGGGCCATTGCGGGGGTGCCACGTGGCCATGTCCGAGGAGCAGTTAATGTTGGTGCAGAATTTAGAGTGGCCGGGATGCCATTTTCGTCGATGGGCAACACGTGGTGTGGATCCGTTGGCGGAGGGGTCATATCGGTATGGATCCATCGGGTCATTTTGAAATGAAAAGAGGGCTTTACCCGAAATATCCATTCTTTTGAATTCTCCGCACCTGCTGCTGTGTTCGAGCTTTCTTCTTCCTTTCAGTAGCCTCAGATCTTCTAAGGAACCATGTTAGTCCCCTCTTTCTTCCCCCTTCGCTAGAGTAGGGTCCTTCCTCTGGGTCTAGGGCCTCCTTCGAGTCGAGTCCGCTCTTTCGTCCTCCACCTCTAGTCCTTCACTTCTCTCATTCTTGAGGATGTCCTGCTTTGGCCCGGGCATCCACCCCTCCACTGATCAAGGCGAGGCCGGTCCCTCCGAGAGGAGGCCGACATCTTCTTCTTCCTCCAGTGAGGAGGAGGATGCGACTCGCTTCGAGTTCAGTAGGAGGCATTCTCCCGGTATGGTGCTCATCAGGGATCTAGGGTCTGGTCCTTCTCTCCCTCCTCCTTCTGTACCTGTTTCTGAGTCTGTCCGGTCCACAGGTCCTGGCAGGGTCGCCTCGACGATCACCGCCGAGGAACTGGGGACCATTCGGGATGTCTATGGCATCCCATATTTTGTTCGACTTCTGATCCCTCGTCCGGGAGAACGGGTCACTTCCAGTGGCCCGGGCCGCATTGCTTTTTACGAGGAGACATTTTCAGGGGGTCTCCGCTTTTCCTTCCATCCTTTCTTTATGTCCATCTTGGATAACTATCATTTGGTCCCTGCCCAGTTAGTGCCAAACGCCATTAGGATCATCTTCTCCTTCATTGTGCTCTGCCACCTCCACGGGTTTGTTGCCCGGTTCTCTTTGTTCAAGGCTTTCTTTGCCCTGAAGCACCACCCGACCGAGGATGGGTGGTGGTCCTTGTCTTCCTGTCCGGAGGGCATTATATTCAAGCTTCCCTCTTCCATCAAGGGATGGAAGAGCAAATTTTTTTTCGCCGCAGTTGAGGGGGTTGACTGGGTCTGGAGCGATCCGGACCAGTCCCCCAACCGAAATTTTGTGTTCGATGCGGCTGACTGGGATGACTACGAGCAGCTTCGCACCGCCCATATTCCTTCTCTCGAGGTCCTGTTATCAGAGCAAAACCTCTCCGACGCCGGGGTCGACCCAACGAATGGGTTGGGTGAGTTCGACCTGAACTTTTCTTTTTCTTCCTTGCATTTCTTACATTGCTTCCTACGGGCTCTGACCGTTGTGTGACTTGCATGCATGGATGATTTTCACAGAGAGTGACCTGCTGGTGATCACCCGGAAGAGGCAGCTGACCATACTGGTCGAGGAGCCTCTGACAAGGCGGGTCCGGGGCGAGAACGCGCCTGCGACTACTCCTGCCGTAGTGGCCATTCCGAGCCCTGCTACTCCGGTCGGTCAGAGTTCAGGGGCGACCCAAGCTACCCCTGCGCCAATGGAGAGGGTGGTGTCTGCGATGCCGGGGCTGGTCTAGCAGGAGGCCTAAAAGATCCCAGAGCGGCTCGGTCGTCAGGGGCGGCCCCCGTGGTGCGGGCACCAGCCTCAGAAGATGACTTCAGGGCTCCATCTGGATCTCTGATTGACCTTGCCTGAAGAATTAGGGTTTTTTGGTTTTGTAATAAGGGTTGACTTAGTCAACTCAACTTTAGTCTTGAGTCTGTATTTCCCTGCAATTTAAATTTTGTTGAGTCATGTTGACTCAGTACAAGTCCTAGTAGTGGTCTAGGTCTTATCCAGGTTGGTGTCACCTGGTAGGACCGCGGGGTTGTCGTTAAAACACCGTGGCTGTCAGTTTAAAATCCGACTTCTTAAAATATTTAAAAATACGTAGCAAGAGGAGTCGGGTCGAATCCATAGAGAAGGCAGTGTTTAGGATTTGAAATTTTTGATCTTTGTAAAAAAATATTTGAAGTCGAAAAAATATAAAAATTAAAATTGCAGGAAAACTTGGCACTAGGATTTATTATTTAGATCCTAGCATCTATTTGCAGATAAGACGAAAGACAGGAATTAAAAAAGAAATATTGCATTGATTTTAATTTAAGGTCTAAATACAATGCAAAAAAAAAACTAAATTAACAAAACAAGTAACAAAGATAAGAACAGATCGGCGCAGCCTCGTCGGGAAGATAACTCCTTCCTTCGTACTCCGTGGAGCAAACTAGGGTTGGTCTGCGTCTTCTTCTTCGGATCTTGATCTCAGAGAGAGAGAAGGCTGGAAGATGGTGTAGGGACACGCTCTCCTTTGAGAAACCTCACTCCTAAAAGCCAACCCGTAACCCAAGCAATGCCCTTTACCCTGTACCTTGTCTTTTCTCCGGGATCCCTCTGTCTTGTGCATTGGGGTTCATTTTATAATTGACCGGAGAGGGGAGCTCGTTGCACACTAGCGATGTGGGACAAAAAAAATACCGTGACCGCCATTGCTACTCCGTTGATTACGCCGTGGAGCTCGTGGAGAACGCCCAGCGTCCGTGCCCGTGGAGAATGCCCAGATTATGCCGTGACGACCGCTTGGCAACGCCCGTGGAGAAGCTCGGCTCGCGGACTGCTCGTGCCCGTGGATTGCGTGTGGAGAACATGGAGAAGCTTGGCCGTGCACGTGGAGCCACCGTGGAGAACGCCCGTGGACGTGCGCGGCCGTGGAGAACGCCCGTGGACGTGCGCGGCCGTGGAGAATGCCCGTGGGCTGCGCCACCGTGCGCGTGGAGGAGCTCGGCCTGTGCGTGGAGGAGCTCGACAATGCATGGGCTGCGCGAGGAGGAGGTGGGCTGCGCGTGGAGGAGCTCGGCCTGCGCGTGGAGGAGGTGGGCTACGCGAGGAGGACGTGGGCTGCGCGAGGAGGAGCTCGGCAACGCCACCGCCGGAGCTTCTCCTCCGGTCATGGACACGTGAAGAACGTGGGCTGCCTCCTCTCGTTTGCCGCTGAAAAACACCGCCACCGATCGTCAAACCACCGCCGGAGCTTCTCCTCCGGCCAGGGACACCGCCGGCGTGCTTCCCGGCGAATTTCGGCGCCTCGGAGGGCTGTGGCCCATGGCCTATTCCGTGGACCGGCAGCCATGGCTGCCGGTGAACCAAACTGCAAATAAAAAAAACATGGACCGGCTGCTCCAAAATCGTGCAGCATCAAAATGTGTGCAAAAATCTTAGAAAATTCATAACTTCTTCATTTCAAACCTGATTTAAGTACCGTTTGCGTCGTTGGATTCCATAAATCAAGCTCTACCTATTGGCAGGTTTTAAACTTATTAATTTTACCGATTCCATGATCATTAATTATAATTATTGAATATTTTATTAATCATTTAAATGGGTGTGTGGTGCTTTGACTTGAAATATATTTTTCATGAACGTACTCTAATTTCACATTTTTTAAAGATATTTTTTAAAATAATTAGTTTTGCAAGAAAGTCCAAATTAATTATGAAATTAGGTTATTAAAAGAATGTTAGCACCAATAATTAACTAAAATACTTAAAATAATCATGTAAATCCATGATTTATCACACCCCCCAACTTAAATATTGCTAGTCCCTTAGCAATGCAAAAAGTATAACTATGTGTCACAAAGATCATCCTTTACAAAAATAGATCAAGGTTTGAAAGTAAAAAGATCTAGCAAGTATCACTAACTAAGTATTGAGTTTCAGAAATAAATTTTGCAGTCAGCATAATTAGAAACTTTCTTAGAGTTCATCTAAAGATCTACAGCACTTGTGTTTGTGATGACTAACTTAACATTTTGGTACTAGTTTGCAAGAACAAATGTATCTTTGATTAACACTTACTTTGGTTAATTTTCTATACATCCCTAAATTAAGCTTATGAACTGAGTTAGCTTTCACACTACCTGATTTTTTTTTCTTTTTTTTTTTTTTTGTGCTGAGCATCCTGGCTTTCCCTTCACCATTTGACGCGAACCTCCACACTTGACTTAGGTGCAGAGACCCGGTTACTAAGTTTAGGGCGATCCACATATACTCTATGTTTTGCACTTTTATTTCAGGTAGGTAGCTCTTTCCTCAATTCAAAAAAAAAAAAATTTAAATTGAGATATATATCAATTACCAGTTTTCAGTGATAATTAAGTCCTCAATTGTCCTTACAACTAATACTTACTTTGTCTTGTCAGCGTGCATGTACAATGGAAGTGCTAATAGCCTTTAGGTGATCTAAGTAGGCTCTAAAAGTCTGACACGCTAGTCTACTTCTTGACTCGCTACAGTCATTAGCAACACTCTCTAACTCTTATTACTTTTCCTAGTCTATCGTGCTCCAGATTTATTTTTAACACATGAAAACTTTTACTCTTTTTTTTTAATTAATTTTTTTATTCATTATTTTTATTATTATTTTTTTATTATTTATTATTATTATTATTATTATTATTATTTATTTATTTTTTAATTAAAAAAAATATTTGTCCCGACCCCCCAACTTAAATACCATTGTCCCTAATGGTATAAAAAGAACTAAAAATGTAAAGGGATACCTGAGAAGAGGAGCTCATGAACAATGTAGAGGCTGCAATTTTTTTTTTTTTTTTTTTGAAAAAAAAAATTGAGTACATATTGGGTTGCCTTCCAACAAGCGCTAAGTTTAATGTCTTCAGCCAGACATAATGCAGCTCAGTTTAGTGTGGGTCAGTTAATGTTACTTGGTCAATGGTTCGATTTGTTGATATTCCTTCAATATATGGTTTTAAACGTTGACCATTTACCTTAAAGAAGTTTCCTGACCTAGGATCATAAATTTTGACTGCACCATGGGGGAAAACTTGGTTAACAATGTAAGGTCCATCCCATCTAGATCTCAATTTTCCAGGAAATAATCGAAGCCTTGAATTAAATAACCAGACTTGTTGATTTGGCTCAAAGATTTTCCTAGAAATAAATTGATCATGAAAGGCTTTCATTTTCTCTTTATAAATACGTGAATTTTCATAAGCCTCTCGCCTCAGTTCATCTAGTTCACTCAGTTGCAACATCCGGTTAGAACCAGCTTGCTTTAAATCAAAATTTAATTGCTTAATCGCCCAATATGCTCTATGTTCAAGTTCTACCGGAAGATGACATGCTTTTCCAAAGATCAGCCTATAGGGAGACATTCCAATGGGATTCTTGTAAGCTGTCCGATAGGCCCATAATGCATCATCTAATCGATCTGACCAGTTTCTACGATCGGGCCTAATAGTCTTTTGCAAAATGTTCTTGATCTCCCTATTGGATACTTCCACTTGGCCACTTGTTTGCGGGTGATAAGGTGTAGCTACTTTATGTGTGACCCCATATTTTTGCAAAAGCATTTGAAATTAGTAGTTTGTGAAATGGGCACCTCCGTCGCTAATGATGGCACGAGGAAATCCGAACCTAGAGAAGATATTCTTTTGAACAAACTTTATGACTACCTTATGATCATTGGTTCGTGTAGCCATTGCCTCAATCCATTTAGAAACATAATCGACAGCCACCAAAATATATTTAAAACCATTAGAGGGTGGAAAGGATCCCATAAAATCAATTCCCCAAACATCAAAGATTTCAACTACCAAGATGGGATTTAAAGGCATCATGTCTTTTCTTGAAATATTTCCTAAGGCTTGACACTTAAGACATTCTTTGCCAAAAGTATAGGCATCCTTAAATAATGTCGGCCAGTAAAATCCACTTTGCAAAACTTTAGCCGCAGTTTTTCGACCAGAAAAATGTCCTCCGCAAGCAAGGGTGTGGCAAAAATTCAAAATACTCAGATGTTCAGATTCAGGAACACACCTACGGATGATTTGATCAGCACAGATTCGAAAGAGTTCAGGATCTTCCCAAAAGTAATATTTAATTTGAGCAAAGAATCGATCCTTTTCATTCTTGGACTAGCCATCAGGGATTTGTCCAACCACTAAGTAGTTAACAATATCAGCAAACCAAGGGGCCTTTACATGTAAAACTGCTAAGAGCTGTTCATCCGGAAAAGATTCTTCAATTGATGCGGTTCACACTCTTCAACTAAAATCCTAGATAGATGGTCTGCTACAACATTCTTAGATCCTTTCTTGTCTCGAATTTCAATATCAAACTCTTGTAGCAGTAAGATCCATCTAATCAATCGTGGTTTAGCATCTTTCTTTGAGAGCAGGTATCTCAAAGCCGAGTGATCCGAATAAACCACAATCTTGGAACCTAAAAGATATGATCTAAACTTTTCCAGGGCAAACACCACAGCTAGCAACTCCTTTTCAGTAGTGGTATAATTTTTTGGGCATCATTCAAAGTTCTACTAGCATAATAAATCACTATGGGACATTTGTTTACCCTTTGGCCCAAGACAGCTCCTATGGCAAAGTCTGAAGCATCACACATGATTTCAAAAGGTAGTGACCAATCTGGGGGTTGGATGATTGGGGCTTGGGTCACAGGTTCTTTTAGAAACTCAAAAGCCTTAAGACAATCTTCATCAAAGTTGAAAGGAATGTCCTTGGCGAGCAGATTACACAAAGGACGGGAAATTTTGGAAAAGTCTTTGATGAAGCGACGATAGAATCCTACATGGCCGAGAAAAGATCGAATTTGTTCGATAGAGATGGGTGGAGGAAGTTTAGAGATCAATTCAACCTTTGCTTTATCTACCTCGATCCCTCTCTTAGATACAATATGTCCTAAAATAATCCCTTCTCGAACCATGAAATGGCTCTTCTCCCAGCTCAGAACTAAATTAGCCTCAATACATCATTTTAATATTTTCTTCAAATTATTGAGGCAACTCTCAAAAGATTCTCCAAAGACTGAAAAATCATCCATAAAAATTTCTAAGAAGTCTCCTACCATGTCCAAGAAAATTGATATCATGCACCTTTGAAAGGTTGCAGGTGCATTACACAAACCGAAAGGCATTCTACGGAAAGCAAAGGTTCCAAAGGGACATGTGAAGGTGGTCTTTTCCTGGTCTCCTGGATAGATTGCTACCTGGTTGTATCCTGAGTATCCGTCTAAGAAGCAAAAGTATTGCTGGCCAGCTAATCTTTCTAGGATCTGATCAATAAATGGTAAGGGAAAGTGGTCTTTGCGGGTAGCTGCATTAAGTTTTCTATAATCTATACATACACGCCACCCAGTAGAAAGTCGTGTTGGCACTAAATCCCCATGGTCAGTACGGACAACCGTGAGTCCAGATTTCTTTGGAACGACTTGAGTAGGACTCACCCAGTGGCTATCAGAAATAGGATAAATAATACCAGCATCTAACCATTTAATCACTTCCTTCTTGACCACTTCTTGCATGTTTGGGTTGAGCCGTCTTTGCATTTCTCTAGTAGGCTTGGCACTATCCTCAGTATAGATATGGTGCATACAAATTGATGGACTAATGCCTTTTAAATCAGCAATGGCCCAACCTATGGCCTCCCTATGTGTTTTCAGAACATCTATCAATTGGTTTTCCTGCTCAAAGGTTAGGTCAGAAGCAATGATCACAGGCAGGGTTTTGTCAGGTCCTAAAAACACATACTTAAGTGATTCAGGCAAAGTTTTTAGTTCAAGTTGTGGTGGGACCTGAATCGAAGGGTGCAAAGGCTCAGTTCCTAGGTCAGGTAAGGATTCAGTTTGCATTGACCAAGGTGGTGAAGGTTGAGGTGAATCAAGTAGGGCATTTACCTCTTGGACTTGGGTTTCAGCAATAGGCTCGTCATCTTCCATCAAATTGGAGGAAAATTCAGACTCAACAATCTCATCTACTAAACTAATCACAGAACAATTTTCCTCCTCTCGAGAAAACTTTGAGGCATTAAAAATATTGATTCTCACCTTTTGATCCCCAAAAGAAATGTCCATAGCTCCCGTTTTACAATTGATATTGGCATTGGCAGTGGCTAGGAATGGACGACCTAAGATTATGGGATTCTGATTTAGCTCTTGGGATGGTTCCATGTCTTGTATGAGGAAGTCTACTGGGGAATTACATTAGTTCACTCTAACTAAGACATCCTCAATCAAACCACGTGGTGTCTTGACAGATCTATCGGCTAGTTGAAGAATGACTGACGTGGGTTTTAGTTCACCTATCCCAAATTTTTCATAGACCGAGGTTGGAAGAAGGTTCACACTAGCTCCTAGGTCTAACAGGGCTCGGTCAAAGGTAATGCCTCCTATAACACAAGAAATCAAAGGAGCACCGGGGTCTTTCATTTTCTGAGGTAATTGATTCAACAAAACTGCACTTACATCCTCAAACAAAATGATTCTCTTTATGGTTCGTGGCTCACGCTTTTGGGTGCAGAGTTCTTTGAGAAATTTAGCGTAAGCTGGAACGTGCTGAATTGCATCGAGGAGGGATAAATTAATATGAACTTGCTTGAATAATTCCATTAGCTCCTCGTTGCGTGCTCTTGCTTTTTACGGGAAGAGCCAGCTTCTAGGGCTGAAGGGAACGGGACTCTAGGTTTATAAGTCTCAAGTAATTCATCTGCTCTCTTCTTCCCTTTCTCATTTAAATCGAAACCAGTATCAGTACTAGTCTCGGGCTCAGGCTCTTCTACATGGTTAGTCTCAGTACTAACATCATCTTCTAACTTCTCATTCTTGCTAGCATCAGTACTAGCCTCTCTCTCCTGGTTTTGATATGGGTCCCTAAGAATCCTACCACTTCTAAGCTCAGAAATTGCTCTGGCATTCTCAAATTGAGGCTTCTTAGGTGGAACATTAGGCTGAAGAATGAGTGGGTTGTTTCTAGGATTCGGTATTGGTTGACTCGGTAGTTGACCTGGTTCTCTCCTCATAGTAGATTCAGCTAACTATCCTATTTGAACTTCTAACCTGGCGATAGATTGTTGTTGGGTCATGATTAATTGTTGAAGTTGATCAAACCTATCGTCGGCCAGATTGGTCTGTTGAGGAGGTTGATATGCTGACTGATGATGATATGGTGGCTGTGATGCAGAACAAATAAAGGGATGCGATGCGGAAGTAAATTAAGATTAACTAATTTTTTTGTTGTTTTTATATGTTTGTAGAAGTTGGCTTCAAATCAAAGAAAAGTTAACCTAACATTGAAAGATACTAATATGATAATTGAAAGCACAATTTTAAGAAAACTAAATTATCAGAGTAGTTCAGAAGCAACGGATCGCTGGGGGTTGAGAAACTCCCAGACCTAGGGTTTCGCTCCGAACTTTCAACAGAACAGAAATAAAGAGAAGAGATGGTTTACCTAACCAGACAATGATCTTCACAGATTTTGGTGGAAGAACTCTCCCGAGCAGATTGTTGGATCCTCGGATTCAGATATCTTCGCAATGGATCCTCCAATACTGGCCCTTTGGCGGGTTGGCTTCTCCTGAACTCAAGATCTGTAAGAGAAGAAAAACAATTGATGAAATCAGAGAGTCAAGGAAAAAATTTACCAGGTTGATGAACTTGAAGATTGAAATTGCTGAAAACTCGATTCTCCTGGAAGCTGATGTGATTTTCCTTGGAACTTGCTCTGGATCTGAAGTAGCCGGACTGGATCTGGATGAAGGTGGATGGCCTGGACTTGTAGAGAGAGAGAGGCCGTGGGAGATGGAAGGAGCTAGGGTTCGATGGATTGAAAATAATGAAGGGCGGCTAGGGTTTTGGATTTTTAAGTGGCTAACCTAGGGTTTTGGATAAAGATGGAGATCTCTCACCTCCTCAAGGCTCCAATGGAACCCGGATTACCCCCTCACGGAGCTCAACACTTAGAATAGTGCGGAAGAAGAGAAACCTAGGTTACTCAACACAAGAGAATAGCAAAATAATTTTTTTCTTCATTCATAGATTGTTTTCAACTTACAAGAGGGATGTAATTTATAATGCTTTACAAGGGAGAAGGGTTTCATATTTTCCCATGTGGGACTAAAGGAGGGGAACTCCAAATTAGGGCAAATCCCTTACATATGGTTGGCCAAAATACCAAAAATTAGGATTTGGGTTATAAATGGCAGATAGATGGCGCCACCTTGCTTGATTTTTTTCAAGAAAATTTTCTTCCTTCCCTGGATGAACTCTTTTGGACTCCTTCTTTTCTTCCTCCCTAAGTCAAGGCTCATCCCATCTTTGTTTTAGGTGTTTTTGGCAGGTAATGGGCGCCCCTTGATATTCTCTTCCAAGAAAAACTTCTTCCCTTCTTTGCTTGGAATCACTTGGGAAAGTCTTGGCCGCCCCCTTGATTTGTGCTCTTCTCTTTATCTGGTGCATGAAAGAAGGAGGTTGCCATCTGTGGAGTGGGGACCAAAGGCTGCTGGATGTGGATATGGCGCCCCCTGGACTGGGAGTGTGGCTGGGAGTGTGGTGTCCACTTGCCAGGTCTTGGGAGAAAATGTAACATCCCCGGTTGAAACCCTAGTCCACTACTGAGTCAACATGACTCAACAAAATAAAAATGCAGGTAATGTAGACTCAAGCTAAATTGAGTTGATCTAGTCAACTCTTATTACAAACCAAAAACCCTAATTCTTCGGGCAAGGTTAATCAGAGATCCAGATGGAGCTCTGAAGTCTTCTTCTGAGTCTGGTGCTCGTACCAATTCTCCCGGGATGGGAGGAACTCGACCCTGTCGAGTAAGGCTCAAGTTGGCTCTGGTATCTCTCCAAGAGGTCTGGGTCCAATTCTTGTAATTCTTCTCGGGAGATCCAAGAGTCATCAGAATCTGGCCTTCCTTGCCAGCGGACCAGGTACCTTTGGTATCCTCGATTACGAGTAGAGATAACCTGATCATCCAGGATCTTTTCAATCTGCTCTTTCCTCACAGGCCAATTTGTTGGTGGACACACAGGGTCAGGCTCACTCTCAAGAGCAGGATTAGGTTCAAAAGCCTCACTGGGAATCGCAGCTGGCTCCCTATACTCTACTAGGTCTATAATGTTGAAAGTGGAGCTAATGCCTAGTTCTGGAGGCAACTCGAGCACATAGGCATTGAATCCTACTCTCTTTACCACTCTAAATGGTCCAGCTCCCCTAGCATGTAACTTTCTAACGGTTCCAGGAGGAAACCGTTCAGGCCTTAACCTAATCATCACATAGTCTCCCTCAACAAAAGATTTGACTCGCCTTTGAGTATCAGCCAACTTCTTATAAGTTTCATTACTTAAATTTATTTGGCATGAATTTCTTTATGCAAGTCTTTTACATGCTGTGCAAAATTCTCAGCAGACTCGGAGACTCGAGTGTGGACAGGTAAAGGGACTAGGTCAAGAGGTGTGTGAGGTTTGTACCCATGTACAATTTCAAATGGACTTTTACCCGTAGACCTATTGACCGAGTCATTGTACGCAAATTCTGCCCTTGGTAGGTATAAATCCCAATTTCTGGTATTTTCACCAACAAGACATCTCAGCAGATTTCCTAGGCTACGGTTCACTACTTCAGTTTGGCCATCAGTTTGGGGATGATAGGCAGTTGAAAACTTAAGTTTTGTCCCTAACTTATGCCAAAGGGTCTTCCAAAAGTAACTGGTGAACCGGACATCCCTATCTGAAACGATTGTCTTAGGTAGGCCATGGAGTCTAACTATCTCATTGAAGAAAAGTGTGGCTACCTTAGACGCATCAAAGGTTTGGGAACAAGGCAAGAAGTGGGCCATTTTAGAGAATCGGTCGACTACGACACAGATAGAATCATGTCTCCTCTGGGTCTTAGGTAAACCTAACACAAAATCCATACTCACATCTTGCCAAGGACGATCTGGGATAGGGAGTGGGGTATAAAGGCCAGTGTTTTGTTTTCGCTGTTTGGCAACAGCGCAGGTTCGACATCTAGCTACAATATTAGCTACATCCCTTTTCAAGCTAGGCCAGAAAAAGTGGTCTTCAATAGCTAGAATGGTCTTGTCTTTTCCAAAATGGCTGGCTAAACCTCCAGCATGGATTTCCCAAATCAAAAATTCCCTAAGAGAAGTTCTAGGGATGCAAAGCCTATTTTTGAAGAACAAAAAACCATCTACAAGGGTATAATCCTGGTGATTACTAGATGGTCCTTAAACTAGATCCTGATACACAGTTGTGAAATCCGGACAAGACTCATATTCCTCTTTGATTTGCTCAAACCCTATGATCACAGTTCTAACAGAAGTTAATAACAGAGATCGGCGACTAAGGGCATCAGCTACCTTATTCTCAACTCCAGCCTTATGTTTCAGGACAAAAGTATAGGACTGGATATATTCTACCCACTTAGCATGCCTAGGGTTAAGCTTCTTTTGGGAGTTCAGAAATCTAAGAGCCTCATGGTCCGAAAATAGTACAAATTCCTGCGGTAGCAAATAATGTCTCCAGTAACGCAAAGCTTGCACCACCGCATAAAATTCCTTATCATAGGTAGAATACCTAAGCTTAGCATCATTAAGTTTTTCACTAAAGAATGCTATGGGATGATTCTCTTGGCTTAGGACTCCACCTATTCCTACACCTGAAGCATCACAGGCAACCTCAAATACTTTAGAAAAATCGGGTAATCTCAGAATGGGTGCCTGGGTCATTTTATCTTTAAGATCTAGGAAGGCTTTATGGGCTGACTTAGTCCAATGAAATTCTCCCTTCCTAATACAATCAGTGATAGGAGCAGCTAAAGTACTAAACCCCTTGATGAATCGCCTATAGAAGGTAGCCAAGCCGTGGAAACTTCTAACTTCATGCACATTGGTTGGCTCTGGCCAGTCTACTATGGACCTAATCTTCTCTGGATCGGCCGCCACGCCGTCAGGGGTTACTACAAAACCAAGAAAGATAACTCTACTAGTCATGAATTCACACTTCTTAAGATTACCGTAGAGTCTATCATTCCTCAAAACTTGGCAGACTGCTCTAAGGTGGCCTAGGTGATCTGCTGGGGTCTTACTATAGATTAGGATGTCATCAAAATAGACCACCACAAATTTTCCTATGAAAGCTCTAAGTACCTGGGTCATAATTCTCATGAAAGTACTAGGGGCATTGGACAACCCAAAAGGCATAACAACCCATTCATAAAGACCATCCTTAGTTTTGAAAGCAGTTTTCCATTCATCCCCGGGTCTAATCCTAACCTGATGATAGCCGCTTCTGAGATCAATCTTAGAAAAAACCATTGCACCAGCCATCATATCAAGCATGTCATCTAGTCTAGGGATGGGAAACCTATATTTGATTGTAATTTTATTGATAGCACGACTGTCAACACACATCCTCCACGTGCCATCTTTCTTTGGGGTCAGTAAGGCTGGGACTGCACAAGGGCTAAGACTTTCTCTAATAAACCCCTTCCTCAATAATTCTCCAACCTGCTTTTGCAGTTCTTCATGCTCAGATGGATTCATCCTGTAATGGGGCAAGTTGGGCAAAGTCGCTCCTGGGATTAGATCTATGGCATGCTGGATATTCCTAAGAGGTGGAAGGTGGTCTGGCAAATCCTCGGGAAAGACATCCTCAAATTCTTTTAACACAGGTTTAACTTCTTGAGGAGGCTCTGAGGGTTCCGAAGTTCTAAGTTCCTTAGCAGTCAACATCCAGATGGGTGAACCACTATGAATTTCTTGTTCTAGATCCTTAGCACTGATTAGGTTCACTCCAGTTTTCATCTCCTTAACCTTACCGGCTCCTTTAGTTACCTTGTCCTTAGGGGGAACTGAATGGATCGTAATCTTCTTCCCATTGAAACTAAAGACACAGGTATTGGATTTTCCTAAGAGGGTGGCATCATGATCATACAACCAAGGTCTTCCGAGAATTATACTGCTCACCCCCATGGGTAAGACATCGCACCAAATCTTTTTGTGATAAGATTGCATTTGGATTTGGACTTGACATCTAGACTGGATGGGTATGGAGGTAGAATCTACCCAAGAAACCTTATAGGGGTTGGGATGGGGAACTGGGATTAAACCTAACATCTTGACAGTGCTAGTAGAGATGGCATTTACACAGCTCCCACTATCTATGATGATCTTACATACCTTATCCCCTAATTTAAGAAAAGTCTGTAGGATGTTAGTCCTACGCCAATCCTCTTGAACTAGATTCTGGGATAGGATGCATCTTACAACTCCTAATTGGTCATATTCATTGGGTTCCTCCTCTCCTTCATACTCCTCAACCAAATTCATTCCGGCCTCATAAACTTCTTCTTCAAATTCCTCACTGGGCTCGGAATTATCATTCTCTCCCTCTTCTATGTAAAGGGATCTCCGTGGGCACTGGCTAGCAACATGACCTACCTTATGACACTTGAAACAGGCTATGGCAGTACACTGACTGGAAATGTGACCTGGTTTCTGACACTTAAAACAGGTGATATTTGAACTAGGGGTTCTCTGGGTGTCAGGTGCCTTACCTTTGTCCATGGGCCTAGGGGTAGAAGTACCCTGAAAAGGTTTACTAGGGATAACTTGGCTAGGTCCATTCCTTGGGATTGGGGCACTAACCCTAGAAGGTATAGGTCCTCTCTGAAATTTCTTAGTGTTCAGTGCAATCTGGTAGGCTTGGTCTAGATCAGTAACCTCTCTCAGAAATAGTTCTCTCTTGATATCTTCCCTCAGTCCAGCCCTAAATCTAGACAAAGTGACTTCGTGGGCTTCACTCACATCACATCTCATTAGGTATTCATCAAAAGTAGCTATGTAGTCTGAGACAGATCGGTTTCCTTGTTTCAGGTTTTGCCATTGGTCTAACAGGTTTTGCTGGTATGAAATGGGTAGGTATTTATCTCTCAGTTTTTCTTTCATACCCTGCCAAGTGGTTATGGGCTCAACATTCCGTCTCCTAGTGGTTAGCTCAATGTTCCCCCAGTATAACCTAGCTTGACGCACTAATTTCATCTTGGCAAACTTGTATTTCCTCTCCTCAGACATAGCATACCACTCAAAGTATTGGTCCATCTCACCCTCCCAATCAGAATACACCTTAGGGTTCAGACTACCATCAAAAGTGGGTGCATCTAATTTGATGTTCCTGATGAACCTATCATCTCTATCTTCAGGCTCTGGGTCAGGCCTCCTATGATTAGGTTCAGGATCTCTATATAAAGGCCTTCTAGGCTCCTGATGTGGGTGAGGTTGAGGCACATTAAAATCAGGGTCAGGAGTCCAATTCCGATGTCTAGGTTCTTCAAGTACTTGGACTCGGTCCCTAAGTTGGGTAAGATCCTCATGAATTTATGCGCTAAATTGGGCCATAGTGTTTGTCATATCCTGATTCATTTTAGCCATACTTTCAGTAAGAGTTCTGATCATGGCCTCTAAATCAGGTTGGGTTTGACCAGGTTGATATGGCACTCCGTTTCTGGTAGACATGATGATTCAAGCAAGCACACAAAATGAGACTAGACTAAATCGACTACTGGATCACTAGACCTAGAGTCCAAACTAGATGCCCAATCAGAGTGGCAAGCTAGCCTGTAGTAACTCAAGACTCAGCCAGGCAGGTGTAAGGGGAGTGTTAGGTCCCTGATTGCCAATCCTAGACACCAATCAGTGATTGGCCAGGTAGGCGGACCAGCACACAAGTCCTTCGGGAATGGATCCCTGAACCACCGTTCTAGACACTGAGTGCTAAGTACACACAGAATAACTCGGCAAACTGACTCAACACTAGCCTAGACCCGACCAACTGGTGTCCCTAGCCCACTAGGGCAAATTAGGTCTAACTGATTTTAAATTAGGTCTAGGTTCGAATGATTGGATGGTGGTTTTGGGCTAAGGAGAGGTAATCAACTCCTCCCCTTATCTTAGATGCTCAATTGCCCTTAAGTAAATTATGAGATGATCACTCCAAAAAGAATTGAATTGCAGAATACAAAAAATAGAGTTGTTGTATTTTAATGCTCAGAAATTTTACTGAAACCAATAAATCACAGAAAAATTATGAAAAATAGGTTCAATTATACTGGTTTCAACGAAGTAAAAATCATGTAATTCGGAGTTTTATAAAGGGATAAATAATTCAGACAACAGGGCAATTACGGGCTGCAACTAGATTGTCTTCCCCGTTTATAATCCCTGCTACGAAGTTATAACCCAATGGATCCCCTACACGCCCTAGGAACACCCCGTGAAATGGGAGGAGGAGGCTTGCGCCTCGCTTAGTTCCTAGGACCGGACGTCCTGGGGAGTCTACTTCGAGAAGACAAAATAAAAAGAGAAAACAATCAAAACAAGCAAGCAAGCAAATCAGAAACCCTAGACTGGGCTCTGATACCAAAAATGATGCAGAACAAATAAAGGGATGCGATGCGGAAGTAAATTAAGATTAACTTTTTTTTTTTTTGTTGTTTTTATATGTTTGTAGAAGTTGGCTTCAAATCAAAGAAAAGTTAACCTAACATTGAAAGATACTAATATGATAATTGAAAGCACAATTTTAAGGAAACTAAATTATCAGAGTAGTTCAGAAGCAACGGATCGCTGGGGGTTGAGAAACTCCCAGACCTAGGGTTTCGCTCCGAACTTTCAACAGAACAGAAATAAAGAGAAGAGATGGTTTATCTAACCAGACAATGATCTTCACAGATTTTGGTGGAAGAACTCTCCCGAGCAGATTGTTGGATCCTCGGATTCAGATATCTTCGTAATGGATCCTCCAATACTGGTCCTTTGGCAGGTTGGCTTCTCATGAACTCAAGATCTGGAAGAGAAGAAAAATAATTGATGGAATCAGAGAGTCAAGGGAAAGATTTACCAGGTTGATGAACTTGAAGATTGAAATTGCTAAAAACTGGATTCTCCTGGATGTTGATGTGATTTTCCTTGGAACTTGCTATGGATCTGAAGTAGCCGAACTGGATCTGGATGAAGGTGGACGGCCTGGACTTGTAGAGAGAGAGAGGCCGTGGGAGATGGATGGAGCTAGGGTTTGATGGATTGAAAATAATGAAGGGCGGCTAGGGTTTTGGAATTTCAAGTGGCTAACCTAGGGTTTTGGATAAAGATGGAGATCTCTCACCTCCTCAAGGCTCCAATGGAACCCGGATTATCCCCTCACGGAGCTCAACACTTAGAATAGTGCGGAAGAAGAGAAACCTAGGTTACTCAACACAAGAGAATAGCAAAATAATTTTTTTTCTTCATTCATAGATTGTTTTCAACTTACAAGAGGGATGTAATTTATAATGCTTTACAAGGAAGAAGGGTTTCATATTTTCCCATGTGGGACTAAAGGAGGGGATCTCCAAATTAGGGCAAATCCCTTACATATGGTTGGCCAAAATACCAAAAATTAGGATTTGGGTTATAAATGGCAGGTAGATGGCGCCACCTTGCTTGATTTTTTTCAAGAAAATTTTCTTCCTTCCCTGGATGAACTCTTTTGGACTCCTCCTTTTCTTCCTCCCTAAGTCAAGGCTCTTCCCATCTTTGTTTTAGGTGTTTTTGGCAGGTAATGGGCGCCCCTTGATATTCTCTTCCAAGAAAAACTTCTTCCCTTCTTTGCTTGGAATCACTTGGGAAAGTCTTGGCCGCCCCCTTGATTTGTGCTCTTCTCTTTATCTGGTGCATGAAAGAAGGAGGTTGCCATCTGTGGAGTGGGGACCAAAGGCTGCTGGATGTGGATATGGCGCCCCCTGGACTAGGAGTGTGGCTGGGAGTGTGGTGTCCACTTGCCAGGTCTTGGGAGAAAATGTAACATCCCCGGTTGAAACCCTAGTCCACTACTGAGTCAACATGACTCAACAAAATAAAAATGCAGGTAATGTAGACTCAAGCTAAATTGAGTTGATCTAGTCAACTCTTATTACAAACCAAAAACCCTAATTCTTCGGGCAAGGTTAATCAGAGATCCAGATGGAGCTATGAAGTCTTCTTCTGAGTCTGGTGCCCGCACCAGGCTGATATGGTGGCTGAGCAGGCTGACTAGGCTGACCTCTATTACAGGCATAGTTTTGGTATGGGGGCCTATTTTGAAAGTTCCGTGCAGGAGGAGTTTGGGTCTGAACCTGAGTCTGTTGTGGTTTCCAAGAAAAATTAGGATGGTTTCTCCAACCCGGGTTATAAGTATTTAAAAATGGGTCATTACCCGGCTTGGAGCAACCTTGAGCAGCTTGGACTTGTTCTTGGATGAAAGGTGGTAACTGTGCAACCGTAGGACATTCATTCATGTGATGGGCTGGGCTAGCACAGATAGAACAAATCTCCTGATGATTAGAGGGTGATGGGTATTGTGATGGGTGTGATGGGTATTGTGCAGGAGATTGAGATTGTTGACCGACTTGGTCCAACTTTTGAGAAAGGAGGTCGACTGTATCTAATCTTTGGGATATTAGGTTCAAGTCGACATTGGAGTTTGAATGTGTAATTTCATAAATCCCTGCCCGCTTTTGGTGAGGAATCGATCTTTCATATGAAGTCAAAGAAGCATGGTTGATCGAATTTTCACTTAGGGTTTCAAATAAGGTATAGGCCTCATCCTCACTTCTACTCATGAATGCACCTCCACAAGATGCATCCACCATCTGTCTATACTGGTCTCCTAATCCCTCATAAAAAGCTTGGACAATTTGCCACTTAGACAGACCATGATGTGGGCATTTTCTAAGGAGTTCCTTAAGTCCCTCCCATGATTCATGAATTTGTTCACCAGGAAGCTGAGCAAATCCAGTGATGGCTCACCTCATGGTGTTGGTTCGACCTATAGGATAGAATTTCTTAAGGAACTCGTGCTGCATTTCAGCCTAAGTTCGAATTGGTTTTCCTATTGTGCCAAGCCAGTACTTGGCCTTATCCTTAAGTGAGAAGGAGAACAAGGTTAGCCTAAGGGCATCATCAGTAAAATCTTGGATCTTCACCGTAGAACAGATTTCTAGAAACTCATCTAGATGCTTATAAGGATCTTCGTTGGTATTCCCATAAAAGGAAGGGAGCATCTGGATTGTGGCAGACTTGATCTCATAATGTCTAGCAGGTATTTCAGGTAAATGGATACAAGTCGATGGGTTGTAGGTGGAAGGAATAAAGTATTCCTTCATCTGTCTAGGTGGTTCTTCTGGGTTTCCAGCCATTTGAATTTTTGGTGTACTATGGATCAGCCGTTCAATTTCAGGGTTGAAGTCAACTAGGTCTGGAAATAGAGATCTTCTACCATGCATGAAACAGTGCAACCCAAAAATGTGAGAAAATTTTTTTTATTTTATATATATATATATTTTTTTTTTTTGTTATTTTCAAACACTTATCAAACAGATTTCTATCCTAGGCTCCCTAATTCTAGACAGCTCCTAACTTCCAAGACCGCCTTGGAGCCCTCCAAGTCAAAGATCAATTAGCTAACTAGCCAGGTAAGGGTAAGGTCGGTGGAGTTTCCCTCTTTGCTTGCCTTAGACACCAATTGAAAATTGGCCAGGTAAGTGGATCCAACCACCTTCCTTCGGGACGTAATCCCTGAACCCCTTTCCTAGACACCAGTCACCCAACTAATCTTGACTCGGTCCAACTCTTCCGGGTGCCCTGTCCTATTGAGCTCGAGTTCCTTAGGGCTGACGTCTAGTTAATTTTATTTAGAAGGCTTAGGTATGCAAAATGAGGGGTGATGGTTTGTGGGCTAAGGAAGGGTATTGAACTCCCCACCTTATCTTGTTTATGGATTAGTGCCCTTAAGATGATTATGAGATTATGAAATGCAGTAAGATGTCCAAAATAAAAGTTATAAACACACAAAATTGAATTAAAGCTATATATATTTTTTTAATTTTGTGATTAAGTTTCTAATCCTAATAAAGTATGAAATGTCTAGGCAATTTTTTTGGATTTTGCAGAAAAGATAAATTTACCTAAATGAATCTAAAAATGAAAAACAAAAAAAAAATTTTGTTTGAAATTTGAAATTTGAAATTTTTTTTTTGGAAATAAGAAAAGAAACTAAAAAGAAAAATAATTAATATGTAAAAGAGGAAAGAAAGTTTACTGATTGGGAGACTTTCTTCCTCTTCCGCTTTTCTCCTCCTTTTTTTAAATTTTTTTTTATCTGCAAGAAAAAGAAAAGTTAGGACGGTATAAAAAAAAAAATCAAAAAGATCAAAAACTATTATTTTAATGCCCTCCCCGGCAACGGCGCCAAAAACTTGGTAGGACCGCGGGGTTGTCGTTAAAACACCGTGGCTATCAGTTTAAAATCCGACTTCTTAAAATATTTAAAAATATGTAGCAAGAGGAGTCGGGTCGAATCCACAGAGAAGGCAGTGTTTAGGATTTGAAATTTTTGATCTTTGTAAAAAAATATTTGAAGTCGAAAAAATATAAAAATTAAAATTGCAGGAAAACTTGGCACTAGGATCTATTATTTAGATCCTAGCATCTATTTGCAGATAAGACGAAAGACAGGAATTAAAAAAAGAAATATTGCATTGATTTTAATTTAAGGTCTAAATACAATGCAAAAAAAAACTAAATTAACAAAACAAGTAACAAAGATAAGAACAGATCGGCGCAGCCTCGTCGGGAAGATAACTCCTTCCTTCGTACTCCGTGGAGCGAACTGGGCTTGGTCTGCATCTTCTTCTTCGGATCTTGATCTCAGAGAGAGAGAAGGCTGGAAGATGGTGTAGGGACACGCTCTCCTTTGAGAAACCTCACTCCCAAAAGCCAACCCGTAACCCAAGCAATGCCCTTTACCCTGTACCTTGTCTTTTCTCCGGGATCCCTCTGTCTTGTGCATTGGGGTTCATTTTATAATTGACCGGAGAGGGGAGCTCGTTGCACACTAGCGATGTGGGACAAAAAAAATATCGTGACCGCCATTGCTGCTCCGTTGATTACACTGCGAAGCTTGTGGAGAACGCCCAGCGTCCGTGCCCATGGAGAATGCCCAGATTATGCCGTGATGACCGCTTGGCAACGCCCATGGAGAAGCTCGGCTCGCGGACTGCTTGTGCCCGTGGACTGCGTGTGGAGAACATGGAGAAGCTTGGCCGTGCACGTGGAGCCACCGTGGAGAACGCCCGTGGACGTGCGCGGCCGTGGAGAATGCCCGTGGACGTGCGCGGCCATGGAGAATGCCCGTGGGCTGCGCCACCGTGCGCGTGGAGGAGCTCGGCCTGTGCATGGAGGAGCTCGACAACGCGTGGGCTGCGCGTGGAGGAGCTCGGCCTGCGCGTGGAGGAGGTGGGCTGCGCGAGGAAGATGTGGGCTGCGCGAGGAGGAGCTCGGCAATGCCACTGCCGGAGCTTCTCCTCCGATCATAGACACGTGAAGAACGTGGGCTGCCTCCTCTCGTTTGCCGCCGAAAAACACCGCCACCGATCGTCAAACCACCGCCGGAGCTTCTCCTCCGGCCAGGGACACCGCCGGCGTGCTTCCCGGCAAATTTCGGCGCCTCTGGAGGGCTGTGGTCCATGGCCTATTCCGTGGACCGGCAGCCATGGCTGCCGGTGAACCAAACTGCAAATAAAAAAAAACATGGACCGGTTGCTCCAAAAATCGTGCAGCATCAAAATATGTGAAAAAATCTTAGAAAATTCATAACTTCTTCATTTCAAACCTGATTTAAGTACCGTTTATGTCGTTGGATTCCATAAATCAAGCTCTACCTATTGGCAGGTTTTAAACTTATTAATTTTACCGATTCCATGATCATTAATTATAATTATTGAATATTTTATTAATCATTTAAATGGGTGTGTGGTGCTTTGACTTGAAATATATTTTTCATAAACGTACTCTAATTTTACATTTTTCAAAGATATTTTTTAAAATAATTAGTTTTGCAAGAAAGTCCAAATTAATTATGAAATTAGGTTATTAAAAGAATGTTAGCACCAATAATTAACTAAAATACTTAAAATAATCATGTAAATCCATGATTTATCACCACCTTTTTTCAAGTCAAGGTCCAGGGTGCCACATTTTCTCCCAGGCTCAAGTAAGTGGGCACCACACGCCAGAGTCCGGGGGGCGCCACATCTCCATCCCAGTGTCTTGGTCCCCACACCCAAGGGAGCAAGAATTTTTCTTGAAGCCAAAATCAAGGAGGCGCCCATATATACCTTAAAAGGCCAAGCAAAAGGAGGAAAGAGGCATTTCTTGGGGAGCACTTCAAGGGGGTGCCCAATCCATGCCTAAAAAGACCAAAGCAAAGTTGGGAAGAGCCATGACTTGGGGAGAAAGAAAAGGAGGTGTCCAAAAGAGTTGAGCCATGAAAGGAAGAAATTTTTCTTGAAGAGCAAGGCTAGGAGGCGCCACCTACTTACCATTTGGAGCCATCAATCAACACTTATGGAAGCTCTTGGCCGGCCATATGAGAAGGAATTGATTCTACAAACCTAATTTGAGGATCCATCCTATTAGTCCCACATGGGAAGATGTAAAATCCTGACCACTTGTAAAGACCTATAAAATAAACCCTTCTTGTAAGTTTGGAAAACAATTGATGAATGAATTCAAATTACTGTGTGAGCAACTTTATGTTTCTCTCTTCCGCACTTGCATCCAGGTGTTGAGCTCCGTGAGGGAGTAAATCCGGCTTCCCCAGGAACCTTGAGGAGGTGTGAGATCTCCAACCCCAAAACCCTAGGTTAGCCACTTCACTTCCAAACCCTAGCCGCCCATCATCCTCTTCATTCCACCAAACCCTAGCCTACCCCCATCTCTCATGACCCCTCTCTCCAAGTAGTGGCCGACCACCAGCATCCAGGTCCAGTTCGGCTACTTCGAATACGGAGAAAATCCCAGAGGAAGTCAGATCAGCATCCAGGAGAATCAGGATTTCAGCAACATCAACTTTCAAGTTCTTCTATCTGGTAAATCCTTCCTTGAGTATCTGGTTCCATAACTTGTTCTTCTTCTTTCCCAGATCCTGAGTTCAGGAGAAGCCAACTCTGCCAAAGGACCAGTATTGGAGGATCCATTGCGAAGATACCCGAATCCGAGGATCCAACAATCTGCTCAAGAGAGTCCTTCCACTAAACTCTGTGAAGATCACTGTCTGGTTCATAACCCTTCTCTTCTCTTTACTTCTGTCATGTTGAAAGTTCAGAGCGAAACCCTAGGTCTGGGAGTTTCTCAACCCCCAGCGATCCTTTACTTCTGAACTACTCTGATAATCTAGTTTCTCTAAATTGTGCTTTCAATTATTATATAGTTTCTTTCAATTCAGTTTAACTTTCCTTTGAGTCAAAGCCAACTTCTGAAATATATATATAAAAAAAAAGAATTAGTCTTAATTTTCTTCCGCATCGCATCATCTCTTTTTGTTCTACATCACCCCGCTACGGAGCGCGAGGTAGTAGCCCGGGCAAGGGTCGCAGCTGCTGCCGCTGCGTCTTCCCGTCCTCCGACTCCGCCTGTGATCGAGGTCAGGGACGAGGAGGTTCAAGCCACGACTGAGGCACCGCCTGTACCGGTATCAGCTCCTCAGCCTGCATCCAGGGGCCCTGCGGCTAGTGGGTCAAGACCGCCTACTCCAGGAGAGAATAGGAAAGAGGAGGTGCGACGTCGTCTCCCCTTCAAGATGGGGCCGAGGAGCTCTGTCCTCCTGAGCCCCACACTGGCTGAGCGCATGATGGGTTTTTTAATCCAGACATGCGACTGGAAGGAGATGGCCGGACTGAGGCTGAACGATGTCCTCAGCGCCATCTTCCCCCAGCTTTACTCGATGAGTTATCCCTTTCTTCTCTTTTTTTTTTGGGTTGACCTTTTTTCATGGTGCAGATCGGTGCCGAGGCCCTCTTCATTAGGGACTGTTGTCAGAACTGGAAGTGTGTCAAGCGGCAGCAGGCGACCGAGATTGAGTCTCTGAGGACCGATCTGAAGGAGAAGGCTGGGGCGAATGGGGCGCTCGAGCAGAAGGTCAAGGACCTGGAGGAGTAGCTAGCCGATGCCGAGGGGCGAGCGAGGAAACTTCTGGAGGTCCATGACCTGGAGCGGAGTCGCTCAAGGAAGGCTGTCGACGATCTCTCCTCCGTCGAGAAGAAGCTGAAGTGGTATAGTGCCGAGGCTGATCGGCACAAGGAGGCCTCTCGAACTGTCCAGGTGGAGCTGGCGGCAGGGAAAGAGAGGTTGGCCGTGGCTGAGAAGGCGGCGGAGATGGCGGCCAAGTCGACGGAGGCTGCCAGGTTGGAGGCCGCCGAGGCAAGGAAGAGGGCCACCGAGGCCAAAAAGGATGCTGAGGAGGCCGTTGCCAAGTTCAAGGCCTCGGAGGAGTTCATCACCGAGATTCATCAGACATCGTCAGACACCTTCTATAAAGGCTTCATGTTCTTGTGCGGTCGAATCGAGGCATTTGTTCCCAGCGAGAACTGCGATTGCCTCATGTACCCCTCATCCTTGGACATGGAGCTTGATGAGGAGGTCATCGTCGAGGAAGCTGTGGCCTCCGAGCCTCTGATGCCAGATGAGGTCGAGCCATGCAAGGCCGGAGCCGTTCAGCCGAAGGTCCCTGAAGGCGGGACCTCTCAGCCTCAAGACTCAGCAGGGGGGTCGGCCAGTGTAGAGTAGTCCTTTCTCTTTTATTTTATACTTTGTTTTCTTTCTGTACTTGGTTGGGATCACCTGGCATGTCGGAGGCCCATAAAATGTTTGTAACTAGCTCTTAAATAAAATTTGGACTTTCTTGCAACCCATCCTTTGCTTGGTTCTTCCCTCTTTTTCTCTTTCTTTCCCTCCCCTCCCTCTCTTTCTTTATTCTTTCTCTTTTTCTTCTTTTCTTTCTTTTCTTCTTTTCTTTTTTTTAGATGACTGGGGAGATCAGAGAAGAAGGTCTCACCTTGCCTAGAACTTAATTACCAGGCTTTGGTGTCGGCAAGTCGGGTGCAAGGTTCTGGCAGTTGTGAGCAGCTGGGCTCGGTGGTTCCTTGGCCGGAGAGCTAGGCCCCGATCCAAGATGTTTAAGGGCTGGTCTCAGGTCTTTGATGCCTTGGAGCTAGGCTCGAGGCCTTCCTGGCTGGAGCACTGGGCCCCAGTCCAGGGATTGCCTGAGAGCTGGGCTTAGATCTTTGGCACCTTGGAGCTAGGCTCGAGGCATTGATAGGAGTTGCTTGGCTCGAAGAACCTTTGGCAGGAGAGTTGGGTTCCGGTCATAAGTCTTGGAGCTAGGCTCGGAGATGTTGATGATTGAGAGCGGCTTGGCTCGAAGGTCCCTTGGCTGGAGATCTGAGCTCCGATCTTGGGTTGGCGTCTCGGAGCTGGGCTCGGAGACGTTGATGATTGAGAGTAGCTTGTCTCGAAGGTCCCTTTGCCGGAGATCTGAGCTCCAGTCTTGGGTTGGCATCTCGGAGCTGGGCTCGGAGATGTTGATGATTGAGAGCAGCTTGGCTCGAAGGTCCCTTGGTCAGAGATCTGAGCTCCGATCTTGGGTTGGCATCTCGGAGCTAGGCTCAGAGACGTTGATGACTGAGAGCAGCTTGGCTCGAAGGTCCCTTGGCTGGAGATCTGAGCTCCGGTCTTGGGTTGGCATCTTGGAGCTGGGCTCGGAGATGTTGATGACTGAGAGCAACTTGGCTCGAAGGCCTCTTGGCTTGAGATCTGAGCTCCGATCTTGGGTTGGCATCTCAGAGCTGGGCTCGGAGACGTTGATGACTGAGAGCAGCTTGGCTCGAAGGTCCCTTAGCTGGAGATCCGAGCTCCAGTCTTGGGTTGGCATCTCGGAGTTGGGCTCGGAGACGTTGATGATTGAGAGTAGCTTGGCTCGAAGGTCCTTGGCTAGAGATTTGAGCTCCGATCTTGGGTTGGCATCTCGGAGCTGGGCTCGGAGACGTTGATGATTGAGAGCAGCTTGGCTCGAAGGTCCCTTGACTAGAGATCTGAGCTCCGGTCTTAGGTCAGCGTCTCAGGGCTGGGCTTGGAGACATTGATGATTGAGAGCAGCTTGGCTCGAAGGTCCCTTGGTTGGAGATCTGAGCTCTGATATTGGGTTGGCATCTTGGAGCTGGGCTCAGAGACGTTGATGTTTGAGAGCAGCTTGGCTTGAAGGTCCCTTGGCCGGAGATCTGAGCTCCGGTCTTGGGTTGCCTGAGAGTTGGGCTCAGGTCTTGGCACCTCGGAGTTGGACTCGAAGGTGTTGATGATGTTTTCCTGCAAGATAGATAGATACTTGCACAAGGAAAAACCATTATCATTATTATTGATGGTAAACCTTACATTATTGATAGTATCTCCGCAAGTTGCAGGCATTCCACGTTCGAGGGAACCTGACGCCGTCGAGATCTTCGAGATAGTAGGCTCCTTGTGAAAGGGCCTCAGCCACCTTGTAGGGGCCTTCCCAATTCGGTGAGAGCTTGCCGCACTCCCGGGGTTGAGATGCCTCTGCCCAACGTAGCACCAAGTCTCCGAGTTTGAAAGCTTTTGGCCTGACCCGGGCATTGTGATACCAGGATACCCGTTGCCGGTATGTCGTCATTCGTAGCCGTGCTTTATCCCTTGCTTCTTCGAGGAGATCCAGGTTGAGCAGGAGGTGTGCTGAGTTCTGTGTCTCGTCATACTGTTGCACTCGTAGCGTGGGCATGCCGAGCTCGACCGGGATGATCGCCTCGACACCAAAAGCAAGGTTGAAGGGCGTCTCGGTGGTTGCCATTCTGGGCATTGTGTGGTAGGCCCACAGAACACTTGGGAGTTCTTCCGCCCACCTATCCTTAGCTTGGTCCAGCCTGGTCCTGAGTCCTTGGAGGATGGTCCGATTGGTCACCTCGGCTTCCCCATTTATTTGAGGGTGAGCTACCGAGGTGAACCGATGTTGGATGCCGTGCTCGGTGCATAACCTTTTGAACTCCCGGTTGTCAAACTGTCGCCCGTTGTCAGTGATGATACAACGGGGGAGTCCGAAGCGACAAATAATTGACTTCCAAAAGAACTGGCAGACGTTGGCTTCCGCGATCCGGGCCAGCGGCTCTGCTTCTACCCACTTTGTGAAGTAGTCAATCACCACCAGCAAAAATCTTCGTTGTCCTAGTGCAGGAGAAAACGGCCCCAAGATGTCCATCCCCCACTGGACAAAAGGCCAAGGGGCTGAGAGCTGGGAGATCGGCATCGCTGGCTGGTGCTGTATGTTCGCATGGCATTTGCACTTGTCGCACCTTTTAACGAAGTCGGCGGCGTCCTCCCTCATGGTCTCCCAGAAGTATCCCTGGCGAAGGGCTTTATAAGCTAGTGTTCTCCCTCCCACATGGTTCCCGCAGAGGCCTTCGAGTATCTCTTGGAGCATAAAGGTTGCCTCGACGGGCCTGAGGCACCTCAGGAGTGGATAGGAGAAGGATCAACGGTAAAGCTGGATCTCCATCAGAATGATCCTGGAGGCTTTCTTCTTGACGAGGGCTGCTTCTACCCGGTCCTCGGGTAAGGAACCATTGGTGATGTACTTGTCCATCCAGCTTGGCTCGGGGGTGACTTAATGCACCTCCTCTAAGCTTTCATAGCTGGGACCTTCGAGGTACTCAATGTAGGCGCATCCCAGTGATGAATCCGGCAGGGTCGCGAGCCTGGATAGTGCATCGCACACGCACTCTCCCCACGAGGGATGTGGAAGATGCTGAAGCACCGGAAGCCTGCCGTGCTCGAGCAGACCCGCTCTAGGTACTTCATCATCTGGGCATCCCTGGCTTCATACTCTCCGGAGACTTGTCCGGCAACCAGTTAGGAGTCGGTGAAGACTTTTAAATTCTGCATACCCAGCTTGCGGGAGACTCTTAGACCTACGAGGAGTGCCTCGTACTCTGCCTGGTTATTTGTTGCGGCAAATTTGAAACGAAGGGCGCATTCCATCACAACCCCATCGCCATTGGTTAGGATAAGGCCTGCTCGTCTTCCACCAGAATTGGATGCTCCGTTCACATGGAGGATCCAAGGTTCCTCTCCTGGTCCAAGCTCCGCTATTATCTGCTCCGGCTCCTTGGTGAACCCGGTGCACTCGACCACGAAGTCAGCTAGGACTTGGGCCTTCTGTGAGGGCCTCGGTCAATACACTATGTCAAACTCGCTGAGCAGCAGGGACCACTTGGCCAATCTCCCAGAAGTTTCGGGTCGGCTGAGTATGGTCCTCAGCAGCTAGTCCACCACAACCATTATTGGGTGTGCTTGGAAATAGGGCCTGAGACGCTTAGCAGACATTATTAGTGCAAAAATGAGTTTCCCGGAGCGAGTATACTTGATCTCCGCATCGTGGAAGATTTTGCTGGTGTAGTATACCGGCTTCTGAGATTTGTCCTCGTCTGCGCGGACAAGCACCGAGCTGACGGCTCCTGGTCTAACCGCCAGACAGAGCAGGAGCTCCTCCCCCTCCTCCGGCCTGGAGAGCAACGGGGGAGAGGCGAGGAATTTCTTCAGCTCCTCGAAGGATGTTCTGCAATCCTCCATCCAGGTGAAGTCGTGCATCTTGTGCAGCGCCTTGAAGAATGGAAGGCAACGGTCGGTCGACCTCAAGATGAATCTGCTGAGGGTAGCGACACGTCCCGTCAGGCGCTGGACCTGCTTCTTGGAGGTCGGGTGCTCCATGTCGATGATTGCCTGAACCTTTTTCGGGTTCACTTCGATGCCTCTCTGGGATACCATGAAACCGAGGAACTTCCTCGTCGCCATCCCGAAAGCGTACTTCTTCGGATTCAGCTTCATCTAATGTTGCCGCAAGTTGTGGAAGGATTCGACGAGGTCAGCAATGTGGCTCGAGCTTGGCTTGCTCATGATGAGCATGTCATCCACATATACTTGCATGTTCCGGCCAATTTGGTTCTTGAAGACCTTATTGACCAGACGTTGGTATGTAGCTCCTGCATTCTTCAGACCAAAAGGCATCATCCTGTAGCAGTACGTCCCCTGATCGGTGATGAAGGTAGTGTGCTCATCCTCCTCTGGGTGCATACGGATCTGGTTGTACCCAGAGAATGCATCCATGAAGGAGAGCAGCCTATGGGCAGAGGTGGCATCCACCAGCTGGTCGATCTTCGGCAGAGGGAAGCTGTCCTTCAGGCAAGCTTTATTGAGGTCGGTATAGTCTACGCAGATCCTCCACTTGCCGTTGTTCTTCCTTACCATGACTACATTCACTAGCCAGCTCGGATACTGGACTTCTCGAATGAAACCGGCAGCTAGAAGTTTGTCAACTTCCTCCTTGATAGCTGCTTGCCTCTCCGGGACAAAGCTTCTCTTTTTCTGTCGAACTGGCCTGTGCTTTGGGTCAAAACTTAATTTGTGAGCAATGATGTCAGGAGGAATACCTGGCATGTCTGCTGCTGTCCAGGCAAACACATCCGCGCTCGCCCATAGAAACTCCAGTAGTTGGGCCCTCTCATCCTCGGGTAGCTGAGCTCCAATTTGCACCATCTTTGTGGGATCATCTCCGAGTGGATAAGAGAGTAGACGTTCGACTGGGCCTCCCCTGGGGTCTTGGGCCCTTTGGTCGAGATCGTCTACCTTGGGGTTGTCCTTGGGGACCTTGGCCCCAGGGAGGGTTTGGAAGCAATGCTGCACCGGCTGGAGCACTCCCCTCATTTCCCTGACACCGTAGGGAGTAGGAAACTGTACAAGTAGCCTCTTAATGGAGACAACGGCATCGAGCAAGCTGAGCCCAGGTCGACCCAAGATCACGTTGTAGGCAGAAGGAAGCCTGACAACCGTGAAAGTCATCATAACGGTGCTCTGCCGAGGTGGGGTCCCGACGGTGACCGGGAGAGTGATCTCTCCCTCTACCCTTACGGAATCACCCGTGAAACCGACAAGGGGTGCATGCACAGGTTTGAGTTGATCGGGAGAGAGGTTCATCCTGGAGAAGGCATCGTAAAAAAGTACATCTGTGGAGCTTCCACTATCAACCATGATGCATTGTACAGGGTGCCTCGTGATCGCCATCTCGATGACCATGGTATCATTATTTACATTTTTCCTCCCGTCTTTCCCTTCCCTCGTAAAGGGGAGTACATTCTCAGGATCCCCTATCCCTCGGGCCCTTTTGGGTTCGCACGCAGCTTCCCAGGAGATCATGCCCACCGGCTTCTCGGTAGGGTGGTTGTCGATAGCTGGAGACAGCGGGAGAGCGACGAGCGCCTAGGATTCCACCTGAGGTCTGCCCCCCACGAATCTTTTGAGGTAGCCCCTCTTGATGAGTTCTTTGATTTCCCACTTGAGGTTGCGGCATTCCTCGGTGTCGTGACTGTGGCATGGTGAAAGCGATAGTACTTTGTTTTATCATAGCCGGCGGAGGACTTCATTGGAGGCGGGCGTCTCAGGTAATCCTCGCCTTCGATTTTCATAAGGATTTTTGTCCTCGGGGCGAGGAGAGGGGTGTAACACTCCTCGGAATGGGAGCTCCTTTTGGTCTTGGCCGGTCCCTCCAGGAGTTCGGAGCCTGGGGTGCTGGCTTCCGGGTTCCGGGTGTCTTGGTGAGGGTCGGCTTCTTCAGTGGCTTCCCATCGAGCTCCCGCATCGTACGATCCGCCTCCTCGACGTGGATGTACTTTTGGGCTCGGAGAAGGAGCTCGGAATACATCTTGGAGGGCTTCTTGTCCAGCGAGTTGGTCAGGCGGGAGGTCCTGAGCCCTCGCTTCAATGCCAGCATGGCAACTAGCTCATCAAGATTGTAAATCTCCAATGCGATGGCCTTGAAGCGGGCCACGTAGTCCTACAGGGGCTCGCGATCCTGTTGTCGGATGGAGAAGAGGTTGTCTGCCTCTCGTGGAAACTTCTGATAGGCATCAAAGTGGGCCATGAACTTCTGCCCTAGCTGGGCGAAAGAGTTGATGCTCTCGGGCTCTAAACGGGTGAACCACATCTGAGCTACCTTCTAGAGAGTGGCAGGAAAGGCAACGCAAAGGAGAGCGTCAGTGGCTGATGGGGAACAGGATCAGGGTAGGATCATCAGTGAGCTGAGAAGTTGTTGAAGATTAGGGTATCCATTTTTTTTTTTTTTGATTTTTTTCAATGGTGGTGGCGAAGGAAAAATAGGGATGGAGGGTAGGAAAATTGGATCTCTAAGACTTAGTACTTATATTCACAGAGAGATATCTCATCTTTAGGGCATCTCACCCATCCCACTACATGTAGCCTAGGGCATCCCACCCATCTTACTACATGTGGAGCCTAGGACATCCCACCCAAATCGCTACCTGGGGCCATGAAGGAAAATCCTTAAGACCTAGAGGGGACTCGACGGGGAAAAGGGGATAACTAGGGTCTCTGATCCTTCGACGCTCGAAAGCGAAGGACTAGGGTCTCTCACCCCTCGATGCCCGAAGGCAAAGGACTAGGGTCTCTCACCCCTCAACGCCCGAAGGCAAAGGATAGACGAGCCTCTCACCCTCCCCATAAGGGGCGAACGAAAAGAAAACACTCTTTTCTAAAAAAACTCTTTATTGACCAAACTTTTTTTTTTTACAAAGAACTGAGGGTGGTATTTATAGATTTTCTAACCCTCATTTGAATTTAAATACAGGATAAAAAGATAGGGATAACTCAAATTCAAATACAAGATAGGATAAGATAAGCCTATCCATATCTCAATCATAACCAACCAAATCCTAATTTAAAATTCAAACAAAAGATAAATCCCAAACTAATTTATTAAAATCTGTGCTACTCTGGGATCGATGCTACTATGGGATCAGTGCTGCTCCGGAATCGGTGCTGCTATGGGATCAGTGCTGCTTCGGGATTAGTGCTGCTCTGAGATCCCCATCATTTTTCTGAGGTGAGGAGAACTCGACACCGTCGAGTCAGAATCAGGGGGACATTGGTGAAACTAAATCCAATTAATTAAAGGGGCACTGCTCTAAGATCTGTTCGACTCTGAGAATCGTACAGTACTAAAAATCAACAACTATGAAATCCATACAGCTTTGAGGATGGTGCACGTTGAAGTCAGCAATAGGGAGAGCAACTGCTTTGACGAATGTGCAGTGCATTCATGTTCGTGCCAATGCTTCCTGGGCTTTCAATCCATGGAACAGAGGATGTCTTCAGAGGAGAGAAGTCAGGCGAGCTTCATCGCCGGTCCATATTTCGATAGAGGGAAGCCTTTCCGGTGGCGAGAGAAGAACACGAACATGTTTGGTGGGCTGGATAGGCGAACTGGCTGCGTGGGCGGTAGCGGATCCGATCGATGCCGTGAGGGGAGGAGAGGACCAAAAATTGATGATAGGTCACCAAAAGCAGGGGCCGCCACGGGGTAGCCTCAATTTGCTCCTCGGCCCGGTGTAGGAGATGCCGCAACGCTTCAAAGATGATCCGGACATGACGGACAACGTCTTAGAGGTAGATCTTGTCGGCGTCGGTGACGATGGAAACAACGTAGTGGAGGAGGAGCTTGTAGACGAGCTGGACGTGGGGCTAGGCAGGATCGAGGTAGGGGTCCTCCTCCTCCGGGTCAGCGCTCTCAGAATCGGTATTCTCATGGGACGCTGGCGGGAGGTAGCGGAAGATGTTGACGCTGACGGTGTGGACGAGCTCTCCTTGGACGGACTCGGAGATTCGGCCGGAGCCAGATTGGATGAAGTCGATGAGCTCGAGGAGGATCTGGCGCTTGGCCTCCTTCTTGCGGGTGGATTTGAGGGTGTCAGAGAAGTCGAAGACCATAGCATAGATCTGGAGCTTCCATAGGAAAAGGGCTTGGCGCTCAGGGACGGGGACATCGCAGAAGAGGGGGAGAGCCTAAATCTGCGCCGCCGTGGCTGCACTGGAGGAAGCTTGGGGGTGGGATTTAGGTGCAGCGCCAGTGATGGAGGAGACGATAAAGACGGTGAAGAGGAAGGCATCGCAGTTAGCGTTGCAAAAGAAGTCGGCAGCAAAGGAATGGTCGTCCATGTAGGTGAAGCTGTGCTTGGTGCTGCCAACGACTTTCGACCGATGCAAATGTCTGGGCTCTTGGTGGCATCCTCTTGCCCTTGTTTCTTTTCTTCCTTACCTTCGGAATCTAGTTTCATTATCTCAGAAGCTTTAATGGCCACGCGACGAGGCCGAGGCAGGGGACTCCCATGTTGCTCTTTGGGTTCATCTGGAATGGGTGCTCTCCGAGCCAACGTTCTCCGGGATGTTCGAGGCAGGCATGGGGACCTCACCTCTGCTTTCACGGGGGACTGAAACTGTGATACTTCTTTGATTTCTTCAATACCTTCAACGGTTTAGAGAGCTTGGAGGGCATCGGCCATGGCGACATTGGTCATGTTGGATGGTATCCGGTTCTTCTTGCAAAGCATCTGCAGATCTCTCCAGGATAGGCTGTGGAAATCCATCTCTTGGCTTGCATAAAGAAAGCTTAATTACCTTCAAAGTAATGAATATAATGATAAGAGAGATGCGGTGGATGTCAGTGTCTTGAAGATCTGGTGGAGGCGCCAATCCTAGGAACTTCGGTCGCAGAGGAAGACGGTGGCTGTGGGCAACGGAGCAAGAACAGGGAAGAAAGAGAATGATGGAACCGGTAGGGAGAATCTAAGATCGTGAAAGAAATGTACCCTAACATGATCTATGGCTCTGATACCAATTTGATGGGGAACAGGATCAGGGTAGGATCGTCGGCGAGCTGAGAAGTTGTCGAAGATTAGGGTATCAAAGGCTTATCTTATCCTATCTTGTATTTGAATTTGAGTTATCCCTATCTTTTTATCCTGTATTCAAATTCAAACAAAAGATAAATCCTAAACTAATTTTGTTGACCCCTGGAATGATTTTGATGATCACAAAACATTAAAGCATGTATTTGATACTAACTCTTTACAAATGTTTAAGAAGTTTTTGCAGGAATGAATTACCTTTGTTTTAAAATGGTATTCAAATTCACTTAAGGAAATTTAATTGAGTTTGTAAATGCCCTTAGTTCTGAATGTTGTAATCATGAAAAATATGCTTAAAAGTGTAAATAAATTGATAAAGCATGTAAAGTAGCTTCTAGTTGTTTTAATGATGAAGTTTTTGGAAAGCTTGAAGCAAGTTTTTAAAGTCTTGTGAGAACCGACTCAAGGCGGCACGGCACGGAGGTAAAATTCAGAGTTTCAGAACTAAGAGCCGACTCCCAGCTCAAGAGCCGACTCTTACAGAAGTATAGTTTTTGGAGTTCTGAGACCTAGAGCCGACTCCTAGATCAAGAGTAGACTCCAGGTATGCATGTTTGTCAAGTATAAAAGCATGAAGCCAAGAGCCGACTCCTAGTTTAAGAGCCGGCTCCTACAGAACTTTGATTTTGGCATTCCTGAGATTTCGAGCCGACTCCTGGAGCTCAAGCCGGCTCGTAGAGCCGTTGTCTGTACTTCAACGACTAGCTACAAAATTTGAAAATTGAGTACCAAATCACCTCCAATGACCATTTCACGATTCCCAAGGCCCTACAACAGCCATATCACTTGAAAAACTATAAAAGGGATCATTTTTTGAGGGATTAAGAAATTAATGAAGTTTATTGCTGAATATTCTTGAGAAAAAGAAGAGCTTCCAAGTTATTCCTTCACCTACCTCAAAGAGCATTCAAGTGAGATTCAAAGCTTCACCAACTCCACTCCATCATTGAATCCACTCATTGAAGAAGGGAAGAAGCAGCTTTGAAGAGCATTGAAGCGTATTTAAAGCTTGACTTCGTTTTGATCTTCATCGGCAACATCAAAACAACTTTGGTTTGTTGTAGTTGCTTATTTTTCATTCTTTATCTTGGTTTGCTCTCTTAGAACAGCAAGAGGCTGTATCTAGAGAGAGAGTTGAAGGTTTTAGGTAAACCTTGTAAAATCTAAGTTTGGGTTCTTGGTTTTCCCAGTTTAAAACCAAGTGTTTGGATTTTCTTTGGTGATCCCTTGTAAAACCAAAGAGAGTTTGGGTTTCTTTGGTGATCCCGGTAAAACCAAAGTGTATAGGTTTGGATTATGAGCCTTGTAAAATAATCTGATTGTATTCCGGTTGGGGGATATAGTGGAAATCCCAAGTGGTCCTTGGGTAGTGGATGTAGGAGTCGGTTGCTCCGAACCACTTTACTTCTTGGTGTTTGTGATTGTGATTACATTGCTTGATTGCTTTAATTTGTTTACTTCCGCTTTGCATACTTCACTTTTACACTAAAAGAATTTCAAAGCGCACACACTTGCAAAATGTTTTTAATCCCAATTCACCCCCCTCTTGGGAAGCCACCTGGACAACAAGTGGTATCAGAGCAAAGTCTCTGAAAGATACTTAGAGTAAAGACATATGGCACATCCCATGAGCACTTCATTGGCTGAAGGTCAATCCACAAATAGACCACCACTTTTCACTGGAATTAATTACACTTATTGGAAGGCAAGAATGAAGATATACATTCAAGCCATAGATTTTCATCTTTGAAAAATTATCATGAAAGGGCCTCACACACCTACAATTAAAGTTAATGATGTAGAGGTTCCCAAGCCAGAAGAGGACTGGAATGAAAATGATATGAAACTGGCTGAGTTAAATGCCAAAGCGATGAATCTATTATATTGTGCTTTGGACCCAAATGAGTTTAACAGAATTTCAACCTGCAATTCTGCTAAAGAAATTTGGGATAAATTGGAAATCACATACGAAGGCACTTCTTAAGTTAAGACATCTAAAATCAATTTGCTTGTACATAATTATGAGTTGTTTAAGATGGATCCTAGCGAGACTATATCTGCTATGTATACTCATTTTATTGATATTATAAATGGTCTCAAGAGTCTAGGTAGAACTTACTCTAATGTTGACCTTGTCCAAAAAGTCTTAAGATCTTTGCCATATAAGTAGGAAGCCAAAGTGACAGCAATTCAAGAAGCAAAAGATCTGAATACACTGCCACTAGATGAGCTGTTTGGTTCTTTAATTACTCATGAACTGGCTATGCAACAAAGAACTGAAGAAGATACAAAAAAGAAGAAAGCCATTGCATTTAAAGCAACTGAGGAAGATAAGAATAAAGAATCTGATTCATCAGATGATGATGATCTTGGAAGTGATGAAATTGCCCTAGTTATGAGGAAATTTAAAAGGTTTATGGGCAGAAGAAAAATAAATAGATGGAGAAAGCATTACAGAAAAGGTGACTTTGGAAAGGAAAAAGAAAGAGACAAAGAAAAAGATAAAAAGAAAGACAAAGATCAAATACCTATCTGCTATGGATGTAAGAAACCAGGACACATCCATCCTAATTGCCCTAAAAGAAAGAAGAAGATATTTCCTAGAAAGAAGAAGAAAGCAATGCTAGCTGTTTGGAGTGACAGTGATGACACCACATCTATTGAAGAGGACGAAGAGATAACAAAAATAGCACAAATCTGTCTTATGGGTTTGGAGGATGAGGTAAGTACTTCTGAACCTAATTTAGAATTCACTTATGATAAATTGCATAATGCTTTTTGCGAATTATTGATAGAATACAAAAAGGCTGGTTTGAAATTAAGAGATTTAAAAAATAAATGTGATATATTTGAAAATGATAAAAATGAATCTTGTGAAAGAAACAAAATCTTACAAAGAGAACTAAATTTGGTTTGTGAAAGACTTAAGATTGTTCAAATTGAAAAAGAAGAACTTCTTGATAAAAATAAGGATTTGAAAAATAAAAATGATGATCTAAAGAAAGAAGTTCAAAAATTGAAACCTTTAGTTGAAAAGTTAACCCTAAGTTCTAACAAACTTGAGTTAAAATTGAAAAATCAAAAAGAAACAAATAATAGATTTAGAATTGATTATAAAGGCTCTATTTCAAATACTTTTTCTACTTCTACTTCATATGCTCCTAAATTCATTGGTTCTAAACATGTTAGACCTAAACTTGCATCATCTCGTAGTTATTATTCAAATTCAAGAATTGTATGCTTTGCATGTAATAATGTTGGTTATAAAGCTTTTGAATGTCATTTGAAACACAATGACAAAAGAAAAATTAAAAAAGTTTGGGTTCCAAAAGGAACCATTTCCACTAACTTGCAAGGATCCAAGAGAGCTTGGGTACCTAAATCTATTAAATGATTATTTTGCAGAGATGTCTTGCAGCCACAAGCACAAAGAAAAGATGGTATTTGGATAGCGGCTGTTCAAGACACATGATGGGTGATGCTGATCAATTCTTCACCCTAGAACAGAAGGATGGTGGAATGGTAATATTTGGGGACAATAGAAAAGGAAGGATAATCGGAATTGGTAACATCAAAATTACTCCTACATTTATTGAAAATGTATTATTTGTAGAAAAATTAAAACATAATCTTTTGAGTATTAGTCAGCTATGTGACATTGGTTATAATATATTTTTCAAGTCATCAATGTGTATAGTAGTTGATCCACTTGACTCTAGTACTAAGTTCATTGGACACAGACTTGGTAATATTTATGTGATAGATCTTAATGATCTAGCTATATCAAGTAATACAAGTCTTGTAGCAATGAATGACAAGAGCAAGGAATCAAGTTTACTATGGCATAGGCGACTTGGTCATTCTAGTATAGACACAATAGCTAAATTGATTGCAAAAGATTTAGTTAATGGTTTGCCTAAGTTTAAAGTTAATTTTGATTATGTTTGTGATGCTTGTCAGTTAGGAAAACAAGTGAGAGGGAGTTTTAAATCTAAAAATGTAGTTTCAACTTCTAGACCTTTAGAACTACTTCACATGGACCTATTTGGACCTACTAGGACTACTAGCCTAGGTGGTATGAAATATGGACTTGTGATTGTAGATGACTTTTCTAGATACACATGGATTTTATTTATTGCGTACAAAGATGATACTTTTTATGTATTCAAAAAGTTTTACAAAAGAGTTACAAATTTGAAAAACTTATCTGTTATTTCATTTCGTAGTGATCATGACACCGAATTTGAAAACCAATATTTTGATCGTTTTTGCACAAAGCATGGTATTGATCATAACTTTTCTACACCTAGAACACCACAGCAAAATGGTGTTGTAGAAAGAAAGAATTGTACTTTGGAAGAGATATCCAGAACAATGCTTTGTGAAGAAAATCTTCCAAAATACTTTTGGACAGAAGCTGTTAATACCGCATGCTATATTTTAAATAGAGTTTTAATTAGACCTATTATCAAAAAAATCCCCTATGAGCTTTGGAACAATAGAAAATCAAATATCAAATATTGTCATGTTTTCGGATGTAAATGTTTTATTCTCAACAATGGAAAAAATAATCTTGGCAAATTTGATGCAAAATTCGATGAGGCTATTTTTCTTGGTTACTCTTTAAATAGTAAAGCCTATCGAGTTTTTAATAAAAGAACTTTAATTGTTGAAGAATCTATATATATTGTTTTCAATGAATCTGACATTACATCTTCAAGAAAGGAAGATTCTGCTGATGATGATGCAGGTACACTAGAGCATAGAATGAAAGACCTGAATCTTAAAGACAAACAATCAAGTGAACCACAAGAAGAAGAGGTGAGTAAAAAGCATGATGATATACCTAAAGAATGGAGGTATGTACATTCACACCCTAAAGAATTAATTATAGGAGATCCATCTCAAGGTGTTAAAACTATATCTGCACATAGAGATGCACATGATTTAATTGCTTTTGTTTCTCATGTAGAACCTCATAATATAGAAGAAGCTGAAACTGATTCTAATTGGATGTTAGCAATGCATGATGAATTAAACCAATTTAGGAAAAATAATGTTCGGACCTTAGTTGAAAGACCCAATGATCATTCTGTTATAGACACTAAATGGGTTTACAGAAATAAATTAGATGAAAATGGAAATGTAATTAGAAATAAGGCTAGATTGGTTGTACAAGGATATAATCAAGAAGAAGGATTAGATTTTAATGAAACTTATGCACCAGTAGCTAGATTAGAAGCTATTAGACTGCTACTAGCTTATGCATGTTTCATGAATTTCAAGTTATTTCAAATAGATATAAATAGTGCATTTTTGAATGGTTTTTTATATGAAGAAGTTTTTGTTGAGCAACCTCCCGGTTTTATCGATCATATTTTTCCAAATCATGTTTTTAAATTAAATAAAGCTTTATATGGTCTCAAACAGGCACCTAGAGTGTGGTATGATAGACAGAGCAAATATTTAATTACAAATAAATTTGTTAGAGGTAGTGTTGACACAACACTGTTTATTCAAAGAAAGCAAAATGATATTTTGGTTGTTCAAATTTATGTTGATGACATTATCTTTGGATCTACTGATGAATCTTTGTATCAAGACTTTGCTAAGCTAATGCATGGAGAATTCGAAATGAGCTTGATGGACGAATTAAGTTACTTTCTTGGACTTCAAATTAAACAAACTAAAGAAGGTATTCTGATCAACTAAGCCAAGTACATCAAAGAAATAATCAAGAAATTTGGCATGGAATCAAGCAAGAAAATTGGAACACCAATGAGTCCTGCATGTAGACTTGACAAAGATGAGAATGGCACAAATGTTGATCAAAAGCTGTACCGAGGTATGATCGGATCATTACTTTATTTAACAGCAAGTAGACCTGAATATTATTTAGTGTTTGTATGTGTACACAATTTCAATCCAATCCTAAAGAATCACACATCACTGCTGTCACGAGAATTATTAAATACTTGAAAGGCACTTGTAATGTAGGACTGTGGTATTCTAAGCACACATCACTGAAACTAATTAGTTATTCTGATGCTGATTATGGAAGATGTAAAATAGATAGATAGAGCACAAGTGGCACCTGTCAATTTCTATGTGTTAACTTGATCTCTTGATATTGTCGCAAACAAAACTCTGTAGCTTTATCTACTACTGAGACAGAATATGTAGCTGCTGGGAGCTGTTATGCTCAAGTGCTATGGATCAAGCAACAACTAGAAGATTATGGTGTTGTCCAATCTAAAATTCCTATCAAATGTGACAATACTAGTGCTATTAACTTATCGAAAAATCTAATTGAGCACTCACGAACTAAGCACATTGAAATTCGACATCATTTTATTCGTGATCATGTTTTGAATAATATTATTGAATTTGAATTTATACCTACTGAAGACCAATTAGCGGACATTTTCACTAAACCTTTGAGTCAAAATAGATTTGAGAAAATTAGAGGAGAATTAGGGTTATGTGACCCATTTTGAATTAATTTGACCTAAATTTTGAAAATTAAGGAAAAATTATCTAGAAATTTCAAAATTCTCTTTAGAGCATATGGCAGCCTAATTTGGACTCTAGGAATCCTAGGAAATTGATTTTGACCCTTTTTGAATTTTAGAATAGATTTTAGCTCGAGCCGACTCGAACTCTTAGTATTCTGGCAAGCCGACTCGCAGGACGGACCAAGACTTTTTAAATAGGGTTTCAAACTTTTCCTTTTCACCACTTTTTCCAATTTCAACCGTTCCTCTCTAGCCGACTCTTCTCTTCTCACCCAAAAACCTCTCCAAAATCCTTTCTACCTTCTAGAATCCTTAATCCTTGGAGAATGGGGCCTCGCAAGGCGGTGGCAAAGAAGGCAACACGGGTTGTTCAGATTGCAGTAGAAGAAAGAAGGAGCAAGAGGCATTTAGACACTGCATTTCCGCAAGAAGAGCAGCAACCAGAGCAAGAAGAAGTTGTTCCAGCACCTCGGCAGATCATTCCTATGGGAAATCATCAAGTAACACCCGGTAGGTGCATTGACTTCAATTTTATTGAGCAAGAACAGTTAAACATTGGAATGTGGCTTGAAGGATAGGGGTGGAAAGAGCTTTGTTAGTTAAATGTTCCAACCTACCCAAATTTGGTTAAACAGTTATTTGAAAATATGTCCCTAGGAGCTTTTCACATTGAAGGAACAGTTAAAGGGAAACTAATTGAGATAAATGAGCAAAAGTTGTCAAATTTGTTGAATATTCCTAAAGAAGGGGACTGTTATTTGGTAATGAAGGAAAGGGTGAAGACTCTCAGACTTATTTTAGGAAGATCCAATGTAAAATGAGTCATTCATGTGCGTGCAAATCAGCTCTCATTGAAAATGAGACTGTTGCACAACATTATTAGTCGGATTTTCCTACCCAGGACAGGCAGATTTGACTAGGTTAGTGAGCGAGATCTTGTTTTCATGAGGCGACTGATTAAGGGGGTGCCCCTCAACCTTCCATTCATCATGATTTCACATATGAGAGAGGCTGTGCAGAGGGCACGAGCCTGTTTACCCTATGGGATGGTTTTCACCTTGTTGTTCCAGGAAGCAGACATAGACCTTACTGGGAAGGATTGTCGGTTGTTGCTGCACACTGACAAGTATACAGTGAAATCCCTGACTAGGATGGGATTTGTCAAGGTTGAAGGGAACTGGATCAGAAAGACCTCAGGAGTACCTGTAGCACACTCTGAGGACTCGGATGATGACATTCAGGCTACACAGGGTCTTGGTGAGCAGGCTGAGGGACATATAGATGAGGCTGGACCTTTCGAGCCAGCTCCTGCTACACCACATTCACCTATCAGGACTCCTACTGCTGCTAGAGTTGATACTGATGATGGACTCCACAGAGTTTTGGAGGAGATTTCTAGTCTCAGGACTGATACTGACTGAAAGATCACTTCTCTACAGTCTGAGATGCAGCAGGGCTTTCATGACATCATGGTTATATTGAGGCAGTTATCAGTAGCCAGCCAGCATGGACCTTCTACTGGCACTTCTACTGGCACAGCTACCGGCACAGCGACTGGCACACATGCTGAGCAGAGACAGGAGGCACACTATACCGAGGCACCATATCATGACACACCTACTGTTGGTGAGCCTCAGGATCCTATGGAGGCAGCTAGATCTATTGATATTGGAGTGCCTCCGGCCACTCAGTTACTTTCTTCCACCAGCACTTTGGCCCTATCTCTTGATCCACCTATTGCCAGACCTACACCCATCTTCATCTCATCTGAATCTAAAACCAAACCTAAACCTAAATCTAAGGCTACTAGGACTTCCACACCCACTAGGACTAGGATTAGGGATATCCGCCCTAGGTTTCCCAAATTCAAGCCTAGTCCAAGTATTTTAGAGGTCGGTTCCTCCTCTGATGAGGAAGAATCTGACAATGGTCCTAGCACCTCTTTCTGATGTTTAGATTTTATCTTATGAGACTTTTTGTTTTGTATTTTGGTTATGTGATACTATTTTGTTGTGCCGTGGAACGTTTGTAAAGTATCACATACACTATGTATTGACTCACTTTATATATCTATATTTCACTTGTCTTGATACATTCTTATATACATACATGGTTATGATTGAATCAATATTTCTCATTTGTTATGAATATATGTTGTGAATGTCTCTCTATTTCTCATCTACCTTTTGTTGATGACAAAAAGGGGGAGAATGGAGACTATGTATGTTTGGGCATGAAAATTACTATTGATTTCTGAAAGAAAATTGATGTTGATTTCATGAAAATTGCTATTAATTTCTGAATATTGCTGAAAATTGCTATTGATTTCATGAAAATTATTCAAAAATTGGTTACAAAAGTTATATGGATAATTGAATGTTATGAAATTTTGATAAAATGAATGTTTGATTCATAGAAAGTTGATGAAACTTAAGTTGACTTCAAAAGGCTGAAAATTTTATAAGTTTCGATACATTTTATATAGTTAATACCTTTGATACATCATGTATCGATACATTATGTTGTAATATATATGAAAGTTCATGTTTTGATACACTTGATACATAATACTTGGCATTCTGTTATGAACATTTGATACATTTTGACACTTTGTATTGATACACTGATACCTAACCTACATGATACGTATAGACTTGAAAATACTGCAATTGTAAAGTGATCTCATTTTTTTGATCATGCCCAGCGTTTTGTCATCATCAAAAAGGGGAAGATTGTTGATCCCTGGAATGATTTTGATGATCACAAAATATTGGAGCATATATTTGATACTAACTCTTTACAAATATTTAAGAAGTTTTTGTAGGAATGAATTACCTTTGTTTTAAAATGGTATTCAAATTCACTTAAGGAAATTCAATTGAGTTTGTAAATGCCCTTAGTTATGAATGTTGTAATCATGAAAAATAGGCTTAAAAGTGTAAATAAATTGATAAAGCATGTAAAGTAGCTTCTAGTTGTTTCAATGATGAAGTTTTTGGGAAGCTTGAAGCAAATTTTTAAAGTCTTGTGAGAGCCGACTCAAGGCGGCACGGCACGGAGGTAAAATTCAGAGTTTCAGAACTAAGAGCCGACTCCCAGCTCAAGAGCTGACTTTTACAGAAGTATAGTTTTTGGAGTTCTGAGACCTAGAGCCGACTCCCAGATCAAGAGCAGACTCCAGGTATGCATGTTTATCAAGTATAAAAGCATGAAGCCAAGAGCCGACTCCCAGTTTAAGAGCCGACTCCTACATAACTTTGATTTTGGCATTCCTGAGATTTCGAGCCGACTCCTGGAGCTCGAGCCGGCTCGTAGAGCCGTTGTCTGCACTTCAACGACTAGCTACAGAATTTGAAAATTGAGTACCAAATCACCTCCAAAGGCCATTTCACGATTTCGAAGGCCCTACAACGGCCATATCACTTGAAAAACTATAAAGGGGATCATTTTTTGAGGGATTAAGAAATTAATGAAGATTTATTGCTGAATATTCTTGAGAAAAAGAAGAGCTTTCAAGTTATTCCTTCACCTACCTCAAAGAGCATTCAAGTGAGATTCAAAGCTTCACCAACTCCACTCCATCATTGAATCCACTCATTGAAGAAGGAAAGAAGCAGCTTTGAAGAGCATTGAAACGTATTTAAAGCTTGACTTTGTTTTGATCTTCATCGGCAACATCAAAACAACTTTGGTTTGTTGTAGTTGCTTATTTTTCATTCTTTATCTTAGTTTGCTCTCTTAGAACAGCAAGGGGTTGTATATAGAGAGAGAGTTGAAGGTTTTAGATAAACCTTGTAAACCTAAGTTTGGGTTCTTAGTTTTCCCGATTTAAAACCAAGTGTTTGGGTTTTCTTTGGTGATCCCTTGTAAAACCAAAGGGAGTTTGGATTTCTTTGGTGATCCCAGTAAAATCAAAGTGTATAGGTTTGGATTGTGAGCCTTGTAAAACAATCCGACTGTATTCCGGTTGGGGGATATAGTAGAAATCCCAAGTGATCCTTGGGTAGTGGATGTAGGAGCCGGTTGCTCTGAACCACTTTACTTCTTGGTGTTTGTGATTGTGATTACATTGCTTGATTGCTTTAATTTGTTTACTTCCGCTTTGCATACTTCACTTCTATACTAAAAGAATTTCAAAGCGCACATACTTGCAAAAAGTTTTTAATCCCAATTCACCCCCCTCTTAGGAAGCCACCTGGGCAACAAATTTATTAAAATCTGTGCTACTCTGGGATCGATGCTACTATGGGATCAGTGCTGCTCTGGAATCGGTGCTGCTATGGGATCAGTGCTGCTCTGAAATCCCCATCAGTGACCCCCTAGACCCTCATGAGGGTCCGGTAGCTTTCCAAGTGGTCCAGGGGGTCGGTGGTCCCATCATAGGATTCACCTGTAGCATCCAAAACCAGTGCGGGATCGGCTCCGCTTGAATTTCTTGGAAAAAAGGGGGATGGGCATCGTAGCCCGTTGGCTCGCTAGCTGAGTCCTGCATGCTGGCAAACCTACGGGAAAACTCCTCCAGCTTGCGTTCATGCTCCTCCAGGCGCTTCTCCGCCATGCACCTGACGACTTCATCAGTAGACCCCTCCGCTGAGGGAGACGGAGAACGTGACATGAGTGCACGGTATCTGTGATAGGGAGTCTTGCTCTTTTTGCCTCGGTGGGGTCTTGCTCTTTTCTCCCTGTCGGCAGAGCCAGCTCATTGCCTTTTTGCCGGAGTTTGATGGCTAACCCGGTTATCAGTAGTGGCCCGCGGCTGCGAAGGCCTTCCTTGGAAGGAATGCAGGTTGTCGCGGGGGGCCGCGGCATGGGTCGCGGGTGTCCCCGGCTGTTGGTGGGTAGCCAGGGACCGATGTTGCTGCTGAAGCTGGTGCACTGCCATGGCGAGGACTTGATCTGCTGGGCGAGCACGGCCAGCTGGGATTCTGGCGGAGGTGGTTGAACCGGAACGGGTGGCTCCACCTCTTGGTGGTGCGGGTTTCCCCGGGACGGGGAGTCCCCCGCACGGCTGGTGGAAACCTCCCTTGCCTGTGTTGTCACCATCCTTCCGTCGGACTGCTTGTAGAAGAGGTGGAGGGCTTGAACTGAATCAAAGAATGCTTACTGCCCCCCTACCTGGCGTGCCAATCTGTTGCCGCCAAGATCGTCATGGTCTGTAGCTGCTGTCGGCGTCGGAGCGAACCTCCTTCGCTGTCTCGCCGTCCGGTGGTCCTGGACCTGCAAAACAGGGGTTAGTGACCCGGGCCGGGGTTTCCGACGGGGGCATTCCGACGATCAAGTCAGTGACGACCCAGGGGAACAGATCCTCCTGATCGAGCCTCTCTTGATGGATTCCACACGAGAAGGAGTGTGTGGTGTGAGAGTGGGATGCAAGCGTGTCGGGGGAATAGTGGCCTGGCTAGAGAGAGTCTCTGTGTGGCCCTTCCGCCTGCTTTTGCTCGAGGATGCTGGTGGTGCCCTGCTCTTTTTTTTTTGGTTGAGCTTGCACTTGTGTTCACTGTATGGCTCAGTCTTGCCTGTATTGTGGTTATTACCTCCAAGTTTTGTAGAATAGGTTACCGTTGGGCGTTCATCTTGGGATCTCCACCCGACTGTCAGGCGCGTGCAGTAGTGTCCCGAGGAGCCTTTCCCGATCCGTGATAAGGGAAGCTATCATGTGCTCTGACATTCTCTTGGTCGTCTCATTTCGGGAAACCTGGCAGTACCTCGATCGGTGGGCCGCTGTCCTTGGGATTCGAATCTCCTGGTTGACTTCTTCTCTCGGGTGGTCCAGGCGGTTGGTGAGGAGCGTGGCGCCTCGATTAGTGGGTTTCTCTTCTTTTTGGTGTAACCAGCGGCTGCAGGTGGTTAGTACGGTCTGGCAGGTGTCCCAGTGTGGTTCTCAGGCGGCTCGCCGGTGTCCTGGGATGGCGGTGCCCACGTCTGAGCTGGGGCTGAGCTGGAATGGTAGGGCTCGCTCCGACTTAGACGTCCCGAGCTTGCAGGATCGCCTCGATGGAAGAGGGCAGAGTACGGCTCCGGCCTAGACGTCCCGAGCTCGTGGGACCGACCTGGCGGAGGACGGAGCTCGGCTCGTTGTCTCGAGAGAGCTCAGCTCGGTGGAGGAGTTTGGGCAGGAGAATTGACGTGGCGTCCGACATGGCGCCTGTCAGCTCACCCATGTCAGCGATCCCGCCACATCAATTCGATTCGAATCCGAATATTCGATTCTATATATAATTTTATTTAATTTTATAAAATATTCATTAATTTTAAAAAATATATAAATTAATAAATATATTATTAATTTTATTTATTTTTTATTTAATAATTATATTTCATGTTATGGTCAAATTGATCGGGTTTTATTGTTGGTATTTATTTTTTAATAACATTGGGGTGACTTTCCTTGGCCGCGTGATCTCGACGTTGCTGAGGTGTCCGGATCTAACGACGTGGACTTAGTCTATTACACCGCACGATCTCTCCGCGTGCGTTTGGCTCCGTACAAAAAAAAAAGAGTAAAATTTGGCGAAGGGAACAAGTCCCGGTTCGACCCAATTACATGGACGCGGAGTATCATCCGCGCCTCGAATTTATTCGGCTGCGACGGGGTCTCCGGTCTTGTGCTCGGGGAAGAAAAATCCCGAAAGGGACCGAGACGGGAACGGTTTCAGGGAGCAAGGCATCGGGATTCTTCGTGACGCTTGGAGGGTCCGGTGGATCCAGCGTTGTCGGTGAGGAAAAAAATTGTCCCTTTTTCCCCTTGGAAATCTTATTCGAATTAGGGCTTCTATCTGGATCTGTTCGAATTTCTTATCGTTCGTTGGTAGGTTGTTTTCTTGCTTCTTGTGATAAACGTTTGCTTGTGGTCGTTTAAGTCTCCATATATTACAGGTGAATCAGTGCAGATCCGTCCATGGAATTTAGAAAAAGGGGAAGAGATTATGATTCCTATAAATTGTTTCCTTGGTGTGTCTGAAATCTTGTAGTGCATTCTTATGATGAGAAACTGGTGCTTATTTGATCGGTTAGTGGTTTTGGGTGTGGCTTATATGTGGTAAAACCTAGATTGATTCGTTTGAGTAGCAGAGCCTGCGATTAGTATATTCTGTTTAGTGATTTTTTTATTGCTGAAAGGAAGTGAACTTTGCATTGGATGCCGGATTCTGATGAACAAGACGAAAGAAGTTACGTTTAGGGCTTGTGAAAAGTTATTTGGCTTAGGATGCACCCTCACTCCCGATGGTGAGCTAGGGTATGGGCAGTCCGTTCAAAGATGGAACACAATTCAAGTGACATTCAAGGGATGCTAGAAAAGATTTTCATCTCTAATGGTGGGGTAGGGACATCAGCAGTCTGCTTAAAGATGCAGCAAAATTCTAATTTTGCTGGATTTTTTCTTGCTTTATTTGTAGTTGTAAGACTTTTGTATGTGACCTATACCCTTTTCTCTGAAAAAAGCAATATTAGAAGGGTGGACAAGCTGTTTCTGTCAGATTAGACTAGGTGCTCTGCATTAAGAGGATTTCTCAAATTCTTGTCTACATCTATTTTAATCAATATGGTACAAATTTAAGCATCTGATTCCATTTCTGCATCCATTCTGATACAATATGGGATCCATGACTTTTGATAACAAACCCAGTTTTGCTTCTGCGGATGATACCATAACATGGGGTAGTATTCTTGTTTGGACTGCCAGAGTCACAATACTTGGACACAGGCAAGCTGCTAGGCAGCGCTGCAATTTTCTTGTGCAATAACAATGCATCCGAATGGTCTAATAGCATTTAAAACCCTGTACGTAGGTTTCTTCCATCCGTGTTTTCAGAACTCTTATGTTTTGAGAAGTCTGAATGGAATTCCTGTGAATAGAAAGAGAAGCACCATGAGATCGAAGATATCTGGAACTGGCATCAGGTTTTAAACTTGCACAAATGAGATGATTATATACCATTTCAAAATCTACAACCCCTTTGTGGTTTTGCCTGTCTACTTGATCTGTGGATTTGACAAACTGGACAAGAGATAAATTATTGATGAAGTTGAAGACAGGAGAATATCACAATAGAAAACATGTCATTTGGCAATTAACAACTGAAGCCCACTGAATGACTATGAACAGTCCAACATACTGTATGAGCCAGACTTCTCATACTGAGAGACCAATCAGTGGTTCTTATGCCTGCCTGTTTTTGATTTCTACTACTATTCCTAACTGGAACTTGGATATACAAAGCGTGCACTTTTCTTATCTATTAAATTACTACAACTGCATGTTTTCACCATTTCATGGATGATGATTTATAGACCAACCTGTTTTGCACTTAGTATGATTACCTGCTTTCTGTTGATTGAAAGGTTAGATGGATTACCTGCTGGATCTTGTGAAGCTCGAGTAACAAATGCAAATCCTGGAATATTAACATTGGAGAAGCGAGGCTTTAATGTGACAGGTGCTACACCTCTATGAGTTTCTGTACAAGGAAGCTGGTGGGAAGGCACTAGAACACCTCCATTGTTCCATATACAATAAAAAATATTTAGGTACTAAAGGTTTTGAGAGTAAGGCACAATTTAACAGTGAAAATCCATGGAGGTAGCTCAGTGGAAACTGAGCAAGGAGTCGATGTCCTTTATATAGGGACATCAAACTGAGTTATTTTTCTTTAACAGCTTCAACGGCTAATTTGAATTGAATTAATGCTTACTAATATTCCAAAGACATGCCGTTCAAGAAGCCTTCAAGTTTGTAATCAAGGGTCAACTTATCAAAATCTTGCTTATCTTGTATGGGTTATACAAATTCACCTCAAGTACTCTAGACATATAACACAATCATCTGGAATTACTCAGTAGGCATCAAGAAACTCATAGTACACTTGAAGCACATCAATAGGAGCATAAAGGAATCGGGACAGTAGCCAAGTATTCGTTAATATTGATTGCAAAACAAGAGGGAACATACATATGATAGGTTTCTGCAGAAATCTAAATAATGCATGACATTTGCAATTGAAACTTTGGATCATTGCATATTGTTGTGAATAAAATGCACCCAAAGCAACAAATATGATACCTGCAACCAATCCAAAAGAAAGGCTTGTTATTAGTTTTGTTCCCTCTGAAAGGGCTTAATATTAAAGAAAACCTATGCTCACCTGAGAAATATGACAAGGACTTACAAAAAGTGAGTGTTGGATTTGAATTGAAATCACATAAGTGCACAGATATGTGCAGAAAGGGGATACACATCCAGTCTCAAATTCATGTCGACACCTTGACTTTGATTTTTTTTTTTTTTTTGCTAAGATTTTGAGTGGTGGATAAGGATATCTAAGTAGGTAACTAAAATCGATGCATGTTTTGATTTGGCATGCAAAAAGCCTTGGGGTCCTATTTAACATTTGATTTGGCACACAGAAAGTCTTTATTCCATATCCGCATCATTGTTAGAACTCATTAACTTTTATAAAAATGTAAATTTAGAGTATTCTTTTAGACAATGAAATCTAAATTATAAAAACATATCATTTTGGTGCATTCATTTTTTTTTTTTTTAAACTTCATTTATAAAAATCTGAATTTGAAAGATGATTGTTAGGTTTATGGAGTTCCAATAGTAGAACGTGAAAATAAAATACTACTTAAAATGTTCTGAAACAAAGATTTCTATCAATTGATTTCTACATTCAGATAGTCATTTCCTGGACTTCAAGTTTAGTGGAAACCTTATTCAAAAAGTGTCATCTTGATACTTATAATGTTAAAGTTTATAATGTTAAAGTTTCATTAAAATGAAGCTCAAATTGCATTTTTTAAAAGTTATGTTTATTAGTTCATAAACATTTCTTTTGTTTTTATTAGTCTTAGCTAGCATGTAGATAAAATATATCTTAATTGGAGGTTCACTCCTCAGAATAGGGGTGATTAACAATAGATTCTTCAGTTTATTGGTAAGTCTTGACCTATTTAAACAATAAAACCCTATTCTATGGGTAAATTTAAAGAGATCATATCCCAAATTATTATGTATCATGTGCCTATCATGAGGTCATACCAAGGGACAGATTCGTGATCCACAGTGTGCACGGTTAGTATAAGGTAATTAACAGAACATAATGATTATAAGAATTTTTACTGTTAACAATAGGACAAATATGTCTGGTTATTAGTTGATTGTTTATTAACTTACTGTATGATCTTTTATGGGTTTAAGAAGGCAAAACTCTCAAGTCTTTGCATGAGTGTGGTTTAAGATATTGGGTGGCTGATGGTGCAGAGCTTAAGTGCTATGCCAGGAAATTAGATTATATATTATAATGCATGCCTATCATAAATTTGAATATTATTGTATAAGTCATTTAGTTTGGTAATTCATTTCTGTCTACTTCATGTGGATTGAAGTACTATTTTGTATAAGAGATTAGGTTAATAAATGGATCTTATATTGCGGGGAATTCAGTCTAGTTTTGTCTAAGAAGTTAGCTTAGTTTTGGATCCATTCTTTAATAATATTTGGTTGCTTTGGGTGTTGATCTAGACACTTTGCATATCGGTGAAGTCGATCTTTATTATCTATAGCTGTTGATACTCAGCAAGTAGCAATATCATTGCCCTTGGTTATTCTTTTTCTTCATTAACTTGTGCTCATCAGCCTACATGCATTGGTAAGATAGTTTGTCTCCCTCCCTTCCTCCTTCCCTCTCTCATAGTCTAGAAGAGAATCACATATCTGTTTATAACTTGTGCTCTCTCTCTCTCTCTCTCTCTCTCTCTCATAGTCTAGAAGAGAATCACTTATCGAAATCGTCTTCAATGATAATCCGATCAAGGTGTAAGATCCTCCGGGCATAAGCAATATCCACCCACCCTCCCCGGAGCTTCGCCATGGGAATCGTCGGATCAGTGAGGTAGTAGCCCCCGACCATGAGAAAGCCAAGTCCAAGAAACATGAGACAACCTTGCTGTAGGTTAGCCATAGAGCAAAAGAAATATGATGGAGTTCCATTTATAATAATAGCAAAGAATGGACTGCCAATGCATGCCATGATCCTATCGATCCAATGAAGGTGAAGCTGAAATATGTTAGGACCCTCTTTAGAAAGAAAGCTCTAGCTCATACGGTTATAAGCATGCTCCATATCCAGCTGGATTGTCATGAGACTATGGCTAATGGAAGCACGACGAAAATCATGTATAAATTTTTGAACAGTGAGGACATTATCAGAGATACCACGCCCATCAACAAAAGTCCCCTATTCAGGACAAATAAGACAAGAAGCTTAATCTTGGTGACCATAAGCTTTGCACAAATCTTGTACAAGATTTGTACATAGACTAATTGGTCTAAAACGACCCGGCTCGAAAGCATCCTACCGCTTTGGTATTAGAGTGATGAAGGTCCTGTTCACTTCGACATCTAGCCATAGACAAAGAAGTCCTATACAACAACCATCACCTCAAACTAAATAATGGACCAGCATTGTCTAAAGAAAAAAGAGAAGCCATTCGTAGAGACAGGCTGAAGGAGCACCTGATTCTCCTGCTCAGACCACTGCACTAGGATAGGGAGGCATGAACAAGTTGGTCTCCCCAATGACATCATCCACCTAGATCTGAAGAAGTGCACAGTCTCTTGCCTGATCCCATCCTCTATAGAAACCCACTGCCCCTTGGAGTTCTGCAGTGCCCGAATATGGTTTCTGTGCCTGCGAACAATTATAGCTTGGTGGAAGAACCCTACCATCATCAAAGCTTCCCCACTTGGCCGCTTCAAGCCGCCCACCCTTAGCACCCTTAGGCTTCTGAGGACTAAAAAAGAAAAAAAAGGAAAAACAGTAGCGGACAGGTTTTTTCGAGTATCCGAGTAGGAACAATTTTGCCGGTCTTCTTCATATGAAGTCATTCGTATGAACCCTACCCTCCATTTACTCCCCCGTATTTTAGTAGGTGCCAGTCTTCATCTGGCTGCATTGCATCAGTATGGATCAAATAATCCATTGGGTGTGCATTCAAAGATGGATCAAATTGCTTCTTACCCTTATTTTTATGTAAAGGATCTAGTAGGTTGGGTAGCTTCTATTATCTTTTCTTCCACTTGGATTTTTTATGCTCCTAATGTTTTGGGACATCCCGACAATTATATACCTGCTAATCCAATGCCCACCCCTGTCCACCACCATCACCTCATGATCTTCGAGGGGAAGGAGAGGATGTTAGAGTTGTCTGGTGAATATGAGACCAAAACAGAGGCATCAAATCTTGCATCCAATTTCTCTCTCAGAAAAAAAAAAAATCTTGCATCAAAACAAACTGTGGAGAGAACTGACCTGTGACTTTGGATAAATCTGTTTGGGCGGCAGCATGCTAGAGAACAATAGTGCTTGGGATCGATCCAACGATGGGGAAGGAGATGGCTGCTTGTCGTAGTGGTTTAGGTGGTGGCATGGTGGAGAATGGGAGTAAGAGAAAGAAGAAGAATGAGAGGGCGATGGGTTTCAGGGCAGATTCATGCTCATCATTGATTCGCAGTGGGTTTCAAGGAATGAGAGAGTGAAGGGTTTCTGTGAGAGCGAGCAGAGGAATGAGAGCGATGGCTGTTGCAACCAGATCCGAATAAAATACCATAAATACCCCAATGTTTTGGACCGTCACGATGTTCTTTACCTTTTAATAAAATAATATTTGGAAGCATCATGGGGAAGCCCAAGTGAATATTATAATATATTATGTAGGTTTGAGCCTATCCTGGCTAAGGCCAGAAAATTACCAACTCTGCCTGGTATTTGAAACCCTACTTAGTTTGCCATCTGGTCCTTTGCAGACTCTCTTGCAGTGTGGGGACCAAGTGAGGGAAAGAAGGTGAGGATGGGCACCAGAAAACGGAAGAAGTCCAATGATGGTGAAGTGGAAGTGGCACCAATGGTGGTGGAGAGGAGAGGTGGAGGAGGTGAAGGAGTGAAGGAGAAGAAGCAAAGGACACTCCCGTCGATGATAAAGAACAAGGAGAAGAGGAGCACCGTCCATGCGAAGCTCAAGCGTGAGAAGAGGATCGAGAAGCGGAAGAAGGCCAAGGCCCAAGAGGCCGCCCTTCAGAGAGCTTTTGAGCTTGGTGATGAGGTATCAAATAATCTCTTCCACCCTCCCTCACTTTGTGTGTTTTTGTTGTTATGGCTTTTTTCTAAGCTCTTGTTTTCCTAAAATTCATTTTTTTTCCTTTTTTCTGTTGTTGAAATTTAGCCTCCACCGAAGAATGTTCCACGGACGATTGAGAACACAAGGGAGCCTGATGAGACTGTTTGTAAACTGGATGAGGAGGTGAGTGATCTATCTGTTTCTTTACATATTTTTATCTCTTTAGGTTCTTTTATATTAATTTTGTGAAATTTAAGTTACGCTACTTTTGTCATTGTGAAGAAACTAGGCTGGAAGTTAAGAGTGCTTTGTGATTTTTGGCACTGATTGGATTGGGAATTTGCATTGGTGGCCTGAATGATTTTTCTTCTTCTCGTTCTCAAAACCATGTGGGAATTGTACTTAAGGTACAAGATTGATGCAAAGAAAATATGTGATAACCATGGGGTGTTCTGTTTCATGCAAGCTATTGCAATACATGGCATTTTACCATTGCATGTTATAGAAAGATTTTTGCCCCCCTCGTCTGATAATGAGATGATGTTTCATAATTATGAAGGACACTATATAATTTATAACATTATATGCCAATATTTAGGATCATATAAAATACTGGGTTAGATGAAGTAAAACTCTATGGCACAAGACTAGTTTTATGATTTGTAATGAAGTCTGGAAAGTGTGCTCACTGTGGAATGGAATATATAGTTGTATTTGGAACATAAACACCTTCAGGTTATTAGTGTAATCGAGCGAGTGCATATTTCCCTGATAAGAGTAGGTTGGAATTACTGTGAATATTGGAAGTTTGCCAGCAGATGAATATAGCTCTTTCTAGGTGCTTTTGGAGTCAAGTGGAATAGATATGCTAAATTTGGCGGTTTCATTGTAATACACAATGGTGCACCACTGGATTGCTTATGTGAATGCGATATTGAAAGCATTCACCTGAACTTAAAATGGTGTTATTTATCATATTATTTGGCAGGAATACTAATGGATTTCAAATCATCTGTTGTCATGATAATGTTAGATATGGTTTTCATATGAAAGTTGGTTGCAAAAACACAAGTGCTTCTTCCAAAAAGATAGGCTAGTATCACTCTGATGGCAGTGTTATACATGAAGATGAAAGCATATTTTTTGAAAAGGACTTGAAAATGCTTGGGAGCAGTATCATCATGGTTCATTATTTTGTTTGGAATATTTTAGGATACCGACTAGAGTAGATTTTAAGGATTTTCCAGGCATATGTAAGGTTGGCAGTTGGCACTGTCAAATCAAATACTGTTTGATGCAAAGAATGTTTAAAATTTAGTCAGTCCTGAGTATGAGAATAGAATTTATGTAGTAGTTGTGTGACTTGTATTAACACTCGATTCTTGATACTTGTATTTTCTTCTTGCATAGTGGATATGTTATATGTTTGTGATTAGCTCCTAGTGTTTATTGTTCTGAATCAAAGATGTCTTTGCGTTAAGTGCAGCTGTTTGCAGGAAATGATGCTGATGAATTTAGTGAAGTTCTGAAGCGGGATGTAACTCCGAAGATATTGATCACTACATGTCGTTTCAACTCTACAGTATGTCTTACTTAATCTTTCCTTTTATATTCATTTCTGCATGCTATATGACACTTGTCTACTTATTCCACTACTTTCATGGGATGTTTGTCAGCATAAATATTCTTGAATATTGATTTGCAAGAAAAAATTGAACTTCTTATTTCACACTTTTTATGTCTATAGAGAGGTCCTGCATTTATCGAGGAGCTTTTGTCAGTGATTCCAAATGCCCACTACTACAAAAGGGGAACCTATGAACTGAAAAAGGTAGTTATCTGAAAGTGACATGGTCTTTATTAGCTTATGATTGTATTCTTGTGGTCTTCATGGAGATGATATCTCTCTTTCTGCAGATCATAGAATATGCAAATAACAGGGGCTTCACTTCTATCATTGTTGTGCATACTAATCGCAGGGAACCAGGTTTGCATTCACCCATAAACTCCAAGAAACTGGCATTCTTTAGCTACTGATGTCTTTAACCATTTTTAAATGAATATTTTGTAGATGCCTTGCTGATTATCAACTTACCGGGTGGACCTACTGCACATTTCAAACTATCAAATCTTGTCCTGCGCAAAGACATAAAGGTATCTTTACAACTTGGGCTGCATTTTTTTCTTCCTTTTACATAAAAATCATCCACCTTTGATCAAGTGAAGTTTTCTTTAATATTTTTTATATATTCTTATATTTCATTAAGTAGAATAATTGTCTTAGTTGTGCATGGATTGTTTTTCCTCCTGGCATTTTCTTTGTTTGTCATTTAGCAGTTATTACCCCTGAGGGCCATATTATGTTGCATCTTGCCTTGGTCTTGTATTTAGTAATCATAACTCTATTAGAGAAATGGACCACCTTGGATATCACCTAACTTGGTTCAAAAGTTATATAGGGTGTTTCAAGCAGGCAATTGATCAATATACATTTAAAAAATTAACTCTAATCAACTTGGATGCTTAGTTCAAATGCTACAGAGGAAATTTCTTTTCTCAAAGAGGCAACTAAATATTAATATGTGTGAACCAAATCACCATCATATCCATACGAGAAATTTCAAATGAAACTGGTAAAGATGGTAGCCAGTTGGCAAATTCGCTAGTATAATGTGAAGTCTCAGTGGGCATCTTTCCCCTTAATCATGACTTCATACATCCTCCATTGCTCCATCCTTGCCATCTGTTAGAGATAATGTCTGAAAGCTGATTTAATTCTGCGCTTGCACTGCTAACTTTGGAAAGCTGCTTCTTCCAATGAACACCACTTACCATTTTTCTTAGTGTGTTTTAGGGACACATTTGTTTATTTATATGTCTGCTTTACATGTTGCCTTTAATTCCCATTTCCCTCCTTTCCAGTCAGTTATAGTCATTTATTAAGTATTTTTTCCTGTTTTACCATCACTAAAATTTGCTACCAGAGCTGTCCATGAAATACTCCTCCATCTTTAATCACATCTAAATATTTCTTCCATCTCAATCAGTTATATGTGTCGAATGTGGTGAGTAATGTTTCATTGATTAGTGGGATCCTAACTTTCCATAAATTTAGCTATCGAATTAGACATGTGCATTTCATATATTTAGTAGCATTCATTGATTTGTGGGATTTTATGGTTGTTCATTATGCTAATTGGTCAGGGTCACAGCTCTCCATCAAATATTTCTATTTTCTTGGTTGGTTGATGAATCAAAGCTGTTTCTTGGATTTTTGTTCCTCTTTAGTCAGTATATGTAATCATTCATGACATAGCTATCCTCTAGAAAAACCATGGGTGTAGCATGTGTAAACTATAAAGTTAAGTTGATGGGATCATAGCTATCCTCTTGTTTAGCTGATTGGATCATGGCCTTTCTCTTGTTTAGCTGGTGGGATTATAGTTCCTCACTCCCTCTATAAAAATCACATGAATGTCACATGCCAAGCAGTTTTAAATTTATGTTAAGGGTGTAGTGTATAGCTTTGATGGGAACAACAGAATGGCAGGATTGCTGTCATGTCTCAGTTAAGTCAATATATAAATGTTATTCGTCATTATGATTCCATTTAATAGCAGTAAGTTTTGAACTTTGTCATGCATAAAATCCAATATAAACATTGTCTGAGTTGCTTTACTAATGTATTATCAGTCGTTGTCATTGTTTTTTGGCCAACAGTTGTGCATGTGTTCTCTTAAGACAGTTGAAAACTTTTTACACTTTGCCCAACTGATCTGCTGATGTATGTGGCTGAGTGTCACTACCTTCCCACATTGTCAACTGGGCAACCAATTATTATAACCTTGGGGCCATACTGTAATGCCTTATTTCCTTCAAGTCACAGGATGTAGGAAGTCTGATGCAAAATGATGATTGCAATGTATATACAGTAGGCAAGTTCTTTTACCTTTGAAAGACATAAAAGTAAGATTGCTTACTTTTTATGTCGAGCATACTTTTGTGAACATTGATATTTCTTTCACTTCTGTGGGTCTGTTCTTTGTTACACAGTTTTATTTTAAGATTTGAGTGCTTGGATATAAACGGTTAAAGAGAAGTTCCTGCTTGGTTCTCCCTTTTGGTTCAACCGTTCAACAAACAAGGACCTCTTTGAAGTTTTGTCCACCATGTGCTTGCAATATTACCTGTCATAGCAATTAATTGATATAAGGATTCTTGAATATTTTTGAGGGGGTCATGTCTTGTGTGAAAAATTGTTTGCCACAGCTTGATTTGAATATGGTAGGAATACCAGGAATTCATATAGGCTGCAATTGTTCAATCGGATATTCTGAACATCCACAAGGAATGTTGATCCACATATCCTATGGACCACTTAGAGTTTTTACTTTTCTTCAAGATTGGAATGGATATGCTTTGAAGAATTTATTTATCATAAAGAATCAGAGCATCTCAATTACAAAGCAGAGTCTTGTGTTGCATTAAGGGACTGAATTCCTTAAATATAGGCTCTGAAATAAAGGTGTGCAGTAGTATTTATAGAGGTAAGTGGATATTTGCAGTATGAGAAATTATTACTTCTATGCCTCTTGAAGTATCTGTATTATATATAAATTCCTTAAATTTTAGTTGTATATGCCTTTATTTTTTTTGTTTTTAAATTTTTTTGCTTCATTTTGTATGATTCATATTTTCTGTATAGTTATGAATAAACTAGTAGTTCAGTTAAATTTTGCAGATCTCCAATAATATCATAGTCTGCTATAACATATTTGATTTTAAAATCAGGATTCTGAGTTGCAAAGCTATGTTTTTGACCAGATGATTTAGTATATTGCCATACTTACATGTTTTAATTTTCGGTCTATTCAATCTTCAACATTTGGTTATTAGTTACCCTGCATATTGCAATCTCTGTGATATGCTGAATCCTGTGCTTTTCAGCAATCCTGTTTTTGGTTTTCATTCTTGTTCTTTTGCTCCTTGACTACGGACATTATTGCAGTATGCTAGGATGGTTAATTACAGTTACTGAATATTGTGATTACACTGAGCATTTTATGTCTATAATTGACTTGTGTGCTGAATTATTTAATTTCTTTTGTGCACATTTCAGTGGGCATTTTATGTCCATTATTGACTAGTTTACTGAATTGTTAAATTTCTTTTGCACATATTTCACTGAAGATTTAATGACTATGGTTGACTTGTGGACTGAATTATTAAATTTCTTTTGTGCATATTTCATGATCGAATTTAGTAATTTTTTTTCCAAGTTTATAAAGTTCAAATATTTCCATATTTTGGGTGCTGCTGTTTTATAATTCATTGAAATATTGACAATGTATGATCTTACATGCAAGAAGACAATATCTATTTCTTTTTCAACTCTCCTTTTCTGTTTTTCTCCCAAAATTAACAGAATCATGGAAGACCTACAAGCCACGAACCAGAGTTAGTATTGAACAACTTCACCACACGCCTTGGTCATCGTATTGGAAGGTGATTAATATTTTTCAATAAATTTTAGAGATGCCAAATGATACATTACCCTTTTAATTTATTTCTTTTCTCCTTTTTAGTTTTCTCTTTTACTTTTTTTTTGCCTTAATATATTATATATCTGTACTTTGCTAATAGTTTTCCTGTTGGATGTTTCTCTGTTCATTAGAATGATACAATCTCTTTTCCCTCAAGATCCTAACTTCCGTGGCCGTCGAGTTGTAACCTTCCACAATCAGCGAGACTTCATATTCTTTCGCCATCATAGGTATTTCTACATGTATCACTATTTTATCAGTCATATATTTTGATATGGTTAACTATTGAGATGGTGATATTATAATTTGAATGCCCAAAATGGCCCTCTGTTGGGTATCTTGTCTCTTTTCTGTGATACTACATATAGATGTATTAGAGATCAGAAGCTTTTCCTCCCTCTAGAATTTACTGATAGCTTCGATTGACCATGGAAACTAGGTATATATTTGAAACAAAAGAAAAGAAAGTTGACCCAAAGGATAAAGCAGCTAAGGTTGCAAAGGAAAAGAATGCACCACAGCAAAAAGTGATTGCGCACCTTCAGGTATTGATTTATCTGAAACCATTAATCATTTGACTGTATTTCCTGCTATTGTAATTGCATCACTTGGATCGCATGTCAAGATATATATAATCTCTCTTCCTTTCCCTGTGTTCTCCCAATTACAGCAAATGTTCTCAGCTTGATTTTTAGTCTAGTCTGTGTTCTCTGTTAATCCAACAAAGCTGCCACTGAATATTCCCACACTTTCGTTGGAGTGCATCTGAAAAGATCCAAAACGTGCTTTGCCTTCAGCCTATCCTCACGGCCTTAAGAAAGACTAGCACATTTACCAGATTTACCATAAGTGTTCCCTTCTAGTAGAGACACGTATGCGCACAGCACGGTCATGCATGAACTCATGCAAATGATTAATTGACTTGATATGGACACATTGTAGTTGGTTGACTCAAATTGCTGGACCTTCTTGGAGTAAAACTGTAGAAGGATCTCAGCTCATGGGCAGCAAGCACTCTTTTCTTAATGCCCTTTCATCTTTGCGATCTGTTGTGCAACACCATGTCAGAAAGTTTATCCATGGCATGCAACTTAAGATGTTTGTTGTGGTTTTTAATATTTTAAATATTTGGCTACGAATCCATTGTAGTAGTCCTTGATCTTACTTTGTTTCCAACATGCAGGAGTGTGGCCCTCGCTTCACGCTGAAATTAATTACTCTGCAGCATGGAACATTTGATACAAAAGGTGGAGAGTATGAATGGGTCCATAAGGTATTTTTATTGTAATTCCATTTTATTAGTCTCTTCTGCCATTAGTAATGTGCAGCTGTTTGTGCTTGTTTTCCTCATCTTATTTTGCTTCTTGTGTTATTTTAGCCGGAGATGGATACAAGCCGCAGGAGATTTTTCTTATAATCCAGAGAATCATCTACTGCAGAGTCACTTAATTTTGGGGGTGAAGTTTTTGGCCACGGTTGTAGCAGCTGATGCATGTATCCTACTCCATCCGCTGGTGACTGACAAACATAGCCCTTTAGCTTCTCGAGCAATTTTTTTCCTCATTTGTTATCTGAGCTTTTGTATGTTTTGACTGTTTCAGAGTAATGTAACAACATTTACTGATATATTGGAAGTCCTCAGGTTATTCATGACTTTTCATCATCCAATTGATACAAAAATAATTGTTTAGTAAATAGCTATTTGATCATGCACCATCTTTATGATTTGCTCATGACTTTTATAAAGAACAAAGGAAAAAATAAACCTACCATAAGGAATCAATGCATCTTTATGGATGCACATCCAGACCTAAATGCCTTGTTGAGACCATTGTCATCACCATTGTCTACAGTGACATGTATGGACTGCGTTGTTGTCCAACATCTTCTTTCCTTCTTTTCGTTCGCACGCTAAAATCTTTCACCCCTTCCGGGGGATCTAAAGCTATTGCACCCAAGTTTCTCAAACCGGGGTACGGAACCAGATTCAGGTTGGTAAGAATTCACAAAAAATCGAACCAAGTGGGACGGTCAAATGTGAAACCAATCCGAGCCATTTAATTCATTACATGTATCGAACCAGTGTGGGACTAGATGGGTAAGAATGAAGGATTTGGGACGTGGTAGGAATCAAACCAAATTGATTTGACTTAGTTTAGATCGGTTTCGAACTAATGATTGACACCTCACACAAGATTCTTGGTACAAAACATTGTTAACATAAACAACTGATGGCTTGCAACATTGAAGTATCTATTGAGGAAGTTGTATATTTGACGTATAATAATATATAAATGAATGAGAACTCGAGATACAGAGATGCCTTCGTCATGACTTGCTGGTTTGCCCTATAAAAAAGGGACAAGCTGGGTTAATGCACTGGCAATTGATACGTATACCAAACAACTCAATTCGAGAAAATCCGAAAACAAAATCAACCTGATAAGCTCTCTCGTGCTATTGTGCTGATTTGACCAAGTAGACAGATTAGACTATGTTTCCTTGTGCAAACTATCTGATATCAATACATCCTCGTCACCATTGCATTATAGAGAAGTTGGCTCAGAACAACAGACATCAATATCTAGTCATAAAGAAGGATAACTAAACTGGTTTTCATCTCCAGTGGCAAATGACTAAGCTGACCTTTGCATCGAAGAAAAGGTGGCTCAGAACCACAGACATCAATACCTAGCCATAGAGAAGGATGCATAGACAGATTAGACTGTGTTTCCTTGCGCAGACTATGTGATATCAATTTGCCCTCATCCCCGTTTCTGCAAGTTGCAATGGTTGCCATCTGGCCTTTTGGATAGAACCTTGGATATCTGAAAATGGTCGAGCATACGTGGACTCTAGCTTGACTCGCTACATCACCTGCCATATCACCTACATGGACTCTAGCTAGACTCTAGCTTGACTCGCAATATCACCTGCCAACTCGGTACAAAAAGTAGATTCCTCGAATCGTGTAATGTAGTCTTTAGAAATCATGCTGGATGAAACCTTGCATATCATTTTTCCATAAGAGATCGGGTAATCTAGTACCACAACTCTTTGACACCGGTCACTCCTTCAAAGGGCATGTGCTCTACGAAAGCATGCCTGTTGTGAAGATGAGCTCGATGCCATCTCCAGCCATTCCAAGCTACTTTTCTAGGGGCATGCGCTTTGCAAAGACGTATTAAGCACCACTCTCTTCACTGCAGAACTTTTCTTAGGTGATAGTTACTGTCACGCCCCGAATCCAGCTTCGGGATCGGCTACGCGACCGACCACACAATCCTAGGTATTTTCCTAAAGATCATGCCAGGCCTATCCTTCAATTCAATATCCAAACAGTGATAAAGAATAAATTTCACTAATTATTTATTATTCCTAAAATTTTCCATCAAGGTTAACAGATAGGTAAAATTCAACTATAATTTAAGAAAAAATCATAAATTGGATTAACACCTAAATCCTAGTTCCTTACTGGCTGGTCCTAAAGCCCGATTGATCTTCTGAATATGTAACAAAGATATAGAAAATAGGAGATGACCTATACAGGCTCAGTAAGTTATCATCACCTCTAATATATGTTAAATATGATAACAATAAATTGCAACATATACAAATCAAATATCATAGAACAACCAGCTCACGATAAAATAAAATGCAACATCACATTATATGCACATTCAATTACAAACAACATGACTATGGATGGCCAACCATTTACTTTACTTTTCCAGTTTCTCTAACTATGATCACGATCGGCCCGTAGCTAGTCCTGAAAGAGAATAGAATTCTGACTACACATACCGAAACCGGTCATGTGCCAGTGATCGCCCCACTGGAGGCTCGGAAGGAAACTAACTCTAATATCATATGAGAAAACATACATCCTCAGTATATGCCAGCAACTGCCATGCATGGCTAAAAATAAAAGGCGACTAGCTCCTGACTACACATACCGTACATCAGTCATGTGCCAGTGATCGTCTCATTGGAGGCTCCGAAGGAGACTAACTCCTCGTGTGATCATAGTTGGACTAGAGAGCATCCACACCAATACAATATATGCAACCCAATGTAACCCAATGCAGATCAAATTATGCCACATACATTTAACATTGCACAACAATCATAACATATTTAGCATGTAATACTAGAGGTCAAGATAACTTACCTAAAATTGATTCTATCAGAAACACACGACTCAACTCTAAATCCTCGATACTTCCATACTGATGAAGGCTCTGATAAAATAAGTTAAATAATTAATTCTAAATCTAAATAAGATAAAAGATTTTTCGGTCTAGTTTGAGACTAGGCTCGATCTAGATATCTATTTAGGTCCGGATGATGCAAATCAGATTAATCAATAGAAACAGTCTAAATACCCAAACTAATTTTATAAAATTTATTTATTTATTTATTCTTTTTCTTCTCTCTCTTCTTCCTCTTTCATTTTCACTCTTCTCTTCCTCTCTCTCATTTTCTCTCTCCTCTTTCTCTTTCTTCTTTTTTTCTTTTCCTCTTTTCTTTTTTTTTTTTTTTTTTCTTCTTTTCCTGTTTCTTCTCCTCTTTAACTCGGCCCGATGGATCTTCCCCCTTTCTGACAACTAGGCGATAGTGAAGGAGTTTTCTCCCAGCGATGCTCGACGAAGGATGGCCATACAGAAAGGAGATCGGGCAGGTTGTTGCCAGCAGCAGTTCATCCACCAACCAGAACCAAAAAGAAGGAAAAGAACCCCTTTGCTACCCCCTAATCAGAACTATTAGAAGAAAGAGGAGGAGACTCACCGGTGACGTCAAGGAGGCGGCCGACCACCGGTGGAAGCTTAATCCATATTCATTTAGAGCCGACGAGGAACGAGATTTAAAAAAGGGGTTTGGGGAGAACAACCTCCTTTCTCGACGGATTAATCCAACCGTTCGAGAGTCCCGTCCACTCCGAATGGTGCTCCAGCCAACTCCCTTCCCTCCATGGCTACTCCTCCGAGTTCTCCGGTGAGCATAGAGGTGGGATAAACAAGGGCTCCATCCCCTGTTTTTTTTTTTTTTTTTTTTTTGAGCTCCGAACTGAAGTCGGCAAGGGCTGCCGACTTCAGCCCAAAGTTGCCCATTTACAAGCTGGGCTTCACATTCTCCCCTCCTACAAAAAAAATTCAGCCTCAAAATTTAAAAAAAAAAATCTAAGTCTTCCGAAATTCAAATATACGTAATCCAATACTCACATGTACCATTATATCCAAATTCAGTAATCCCAATAAGAGCCTCCATTCTTTCATCATAAGATACTTTAAATTAATCCTAATATCTTTAGTCCACCATGCTTCTGCTGCACACTCTAATATAAAATTTTAAATTCTCTAATTTCATTAGATAAATTTCTTACTAAGATATCACTTTACATTATAACCTAAACAAAATCCAACCTTTAAATAAAACAAGATCAAAATTATTAAATTTTTTTGTCCTTACTTGACCTCGAGCATATCACATCAAATTTAAACCTTGATCCATCCTCTACGTTTAAAGCCTTTGTATAAGCTTATACCATCCATTCAATACATCAATAATTCTAGTTCAAATCTAAATTATTTATGCTTCCCTTGACAATTCAGTTAAATAATCTAGATCAACTTTTTTTTTGAAAGTTAACTTTAACTCTAACAAAATAAATGACTTTAAATCAATACTCTTATGATTGGAATCAATTATATCATAACTCATAAATTGATCTTACCATGATTCTTAGCATCAATTAACAAAACATCTAACATATTATCCTTCAAAATCCATATAGGTCTTCCAATACCCATTTCTTCGCTCTATGCAACATTAGTAACAAGGTAATTTAATTTTTCTCATAGATCTTAAATTTGACTTAGAGTTTAACATATCCAATAATCTTCAGCAAATATATGCAAGATCAAATAATTAAACTCTTTTATAACCTACATCCTAAATATCTTACAATAGTCCTAAAATTTATAATCCAGTAATTAACAATAAAATTCATATGCTATTATAATCTTCATCCATATCAAGTTTATGTTTCCAAAATCATTCAATTAATAATTGATCATACATATTCAGCATAACCCATTAACATAACACACTATATTTTCAGGCCAACACTTCTAAAGCTTAGTTAAATTCATTTATCAAAGGCAAAGACATATCTTATTCAGTTCCTCAATATCCATAATATACTTATTTATCATGATCAAATAGTATAATGTATTCAACTCTTTATACTCATCCAAGATCAATCTCATGACAAAAATCATGTTCCTCTTTTGCACTAATCATATGACATATCTTATACACAATACCTAGGGATTAGAAATCCAACTTAGAATCCATCCTTGCAACTTTTATCATATCCTAACTGCTCATAATACTAGGTTCAAATACCTCTTAAGTCATAGTCCATAATGATTACAACCTAAATGTTAATATCACTCAAATCATATCCTAATTACTTATGTCACCATTCCAAGTGATCATAATCTAAGCTTCGATATCATTCCGTCATGCCTTAATAATTATCATATTAATTTCTAATCACATGTATCACAGTCTTCAATTTTATCAACACTAGATTTTCAAAATAAATCAAATCCATAGTATAACTCAAAATATACCTCAATAAATCTATTATCTAACTTTGATGATATTCTTCCAAAAATTAAACTAGGAGAGTTTAATCTAACATTTTATTCATGTAAGCCTCTTATACTTAGCAAAACCCTTGAAACTATAACATACACCTATCAAAGAAAATTAAATAAAATTTTAGTATCGATAATTCTTCCAGAATATTCCATCAAAATTCTAATTCTACCCCACTCTCACTACTAAAACATCTTGATCTTAAACATTTACTCTGATACCACTCTGTCACATCCCGAATCTGGTACCGGGATCGACTACATGACCGGTCGCATAATCTTAGGTATCATCCTAGAGATCATGCTAGGCCTATCATCCAATTCAATATCCAAGCAGTGATAAAGAACAAATTTCACTAATTATTTATTATTTCTAAAATTCTTCATCAAGGTTAATAGGTAGGTAAAATTCAACTATATTTTAAGAAAAAATCATAAATTATATTAGTATCTAAATCCTAGTTCCTCACTGGTTGGTCTCAAAGTCCGATTGATCTTTCGAATCTGTAACAAAGATATAGAAAATAAGGGATGAACTATACAGGCTTAGTAAGTTATCATCACCTCAAATATATGTATAAATATGATAACAATAAATTACAACATACATAAATCATACATTATAGAACAACCAGCTCATGACAAAATAAAATGCAACATCACATTATATGTGCATTCAATTACAAACGACACGACTATGGATGACCAACAATTTACTTTACTTCCCTAGTCCCTTTGACTATGGCCACGATCATCCCGTGGCTAGTCTCGAAAGAGAATAGAATCCTAACTACATATACCGAAATCAGTCATGTGCCAATGATCGTCCCATTGGAGGCCTAGAAGGAAACTAACTCTGATATCATACAAGAAAACATGCATCCTCAGCATGTGCCAGCAACTGTCATGCATGACTAAAAATAAAAGGCACCTAGCTCCTGAGTACACATACCGTACATCGTCCTGTACCAGTGATCGCCCCACTGGAGGCCCGGAAGGAGACTAGCTCCTCTGTAATCATTGTCGGACTAGAAAGCATCCACACCAATACAATGTATGCAACCCAATGTAATCCAATGCAGATCAAATTATGCCACACACATTTAATATTGCATACCAATCATAATATATTTAGCATGTAATACTAGAGATCAAGATAACTTACCTGAAATGGATTTTATTAGGAATACGTGACTCAACTATAGATCCTCGATACTCCCATACTGATGAAGGCTTTGATAAAATAAGTTAAATAATAAATTCTAAATCTAAATAAGATAAAAGATTTTTTAGTCTGGTTTGAGACTAGGCACGATCTAGATATCTATTTATGTCCGAGTGATGAAAATCAGATTTATCAATAGAAACAGTCTAAATATCCAAACTAATTTTATAAAACTTATTTATTTATTATTCTTTTTCTTCTCACTCCTCTTCCTTTTTCATTTTTTCTCTCTCTTCTTTCTCTCTCATTTTTCTCTCTCCTCTTTTTTTCTCTTTTCTTTTTTTTTCCTTTTTTTCTTCTTTTCCTGGTTCTTCTACTCTTCGGCTTGGCCCGATGGATCTCCCCCCTTCTGACAACTAGGCGACAGGGAAGGAGTTTTGCCCTGGCGGCGCTCGATGAAGCATGGCCGAATAAAAAGGAGATCGGGCAGGGTGCTGCCAGCGATAGTTCTCCACCAACTCAAACCAAAAGGAAGGGAAAGAATCCCATTGCCACCTTTTAATCAGAATTATTAGAAGCTAGAGGAGAAGGAGACTCATCGGCGATGTCAAGGAAGCGGCTGATCACCGATGGAAGCTTGATCCGGAACCATTTAGAGCCGACGAGGAATGAGATTTAAAGAAGGGATTTGGGGAGAACAACCTCCTTTCTTGATGCATTAATCCAACCGTCCGAGAGTCCCGCCCACTCCGGACGGTCCTCTGATCGACTCCCTTCCCTCCATGGCTACTCCTCCGAGTTCTCCGGCGAGCTTAGAGGTGGGATAAACAGGGTCTTCGTCCCTTATTTCTCTCTTCTTTTTTTTTCTGAGCTCCGAACTAAAGTCAGCAAGGGCTGTCGACTTTAGCCCAAAGCAGCCCAATTACAAGCTGGGCTTCACATTCTCCCCTCCTATAAAAAAAATTATTCTCAAAATTTAAAAAAAAAATTAAGTCTTCCGAAACTCAAATATACGTAATCCAACACTCACATGTACCATTCTATCCAAATTCAGTAATCCCAATAAGAGCCTCCATTCTTCCATCATAAGATACTTTAAATTAATCATAATATCTTTAGTCACCATGCTTTTGCTGCGCACTCTGATATAAATTTTCAAATTCTCTAATTTCGTTAGATAAATTTCTAACAAAGATACCACTTTACATTATAACCTAAACAAAATTCAGCTTTTAAATAAAACAAGATCAAAATTATTAAATATCCTTATCCTTACTAGGCCTGGAGTATATCACATCAAATTTAAACCTTGATCCATCCTCTACGTTTAAAGCCTTTGTATAAACTTATACCATCCATTTAATACATCAATAATTCTAGTTCAAATCCAAACTATTTATGCTTTCCTTGACAATTCAGTTAAATAATCTAGATCAACTTTTTTTTTGAAAGTTAACTTTAACTTTAATAAAAAAAATGACTTTAAATCAATACTCTTATGAATGTAATCAATCATATCATTGCTCATAGATCGATTTTATTATGATTCTTAGCATCAATTAACAAACCATCTAAAATATTATCCTTCAAAATCCATATAGATCTTCCAATACCCATTTCTTTGCTTTATGCAACATCAGTAGCAAGGTAATTTAAATCTTGTCATAAATCTTAAATTTGACTTAAAGTTTAACATATCCAATAATCTCTAACAAATATATGGAAGATCAAATGTTGCCTAGCGAAGCAACCTAGAGGGGGAGTGAATTGGGTTTTTAAACTTGTTACAAGAATGTGCCAATTCAAGAACAATATACATGCTAGTGTGATTTCAAGTGTATATGTGGTTGATAATAAAATGCAGCAAAAATAATAAAGTAAATGCAAGAAGAGTAAAAGTAATCAAATGCAAAAAGAGTAAAAGTAATCACAAATATAAAATATTTTATAGTGGTTCGGTGCACTTCAAAACACCTATGTCCACTCTCCAAGGTCCACTTGGGTATTTCACTGTAATCCAACTTGATTACAATTGATTAGCTTTCCCGGGCTCACTAATCGAAATCCTTCTTGGTTTTTATAAAGCTAACCAAAAACCTAGTTGATTTTTCATAAGGCTCACCAACAACCTAGTTGGTTTTTATAAGGCTCACCAACAATCTAATTAATTTTTACAAGGCTCACCAACAACCTAGATTGGTTTTTACAAGGCTCACCAACAACCAAACTACTAGTTCCAATCCACTTGAAACTAGGAACAACAATAAATTCAAGTTCAAAGTAAAGATACAATAAGCTTTCAAATTAAAAGCTAATATCTCTTTGAAGCTCTTGATTGCTACTGAGAAAGCTTGTCTCTAAGTTGTTGAAGCCTTAATCAATACTTGAGAGTTGAACTTGAATGCTTCTTAAATGCTCTTAAATGCTTGAAGGCTCAACTTTACTTAAAAGTAATGAATACTCAATGAACTCTTGATGGATAATCAATGAATTCTTATTATTATTATTTTTTTGAGTTTGGTCTACTTTAAATATATTTTCAAGCCTTAAATGACCGTTTATGATTGTTGAAGAGAAGAAAATAGCCGTTAGACACAAAAAGGATCAATTCTGTGCTTCAAAAAAACTAGTCATTACTATTTATCTAGACCTGTAAGTGTCGACACTTCAGGTCATGAGTCGATAAATGAGTCGATACTTGAGTCAATACTAGATCAAAAATATTTTCTGAAGCTCTCTGGAATGCACTAGTACATCGACACTTCTTTTGGAGAGTCGATACTTGAGTCAATACTTTATCTTCATGAGTCGACACTTGAGCAAATACTTGAATTCAGCATGTTCTGTATCATTTATGGTCTTAGACCTTGAGTCGATACTTGAGTCGACATATGAGTCGACACTTGATCTTCATAAGTTGACACTTCATGCATGCTGGCTGAAACTCTCCTGAAACTCTGTCGAAACTTCTCCAAATTCAAAAATTTAGTCCTTCAAGGTCATTCTTATGTGCCAAGATCCATTTAACTTGAAATTCCATCAATATAAGTGACTTTTTCAACAAGATGACAAGCATTTGAACTTGAAATTCCATCAATATAAGTGACTTCTTCAACAAGATGACAAGCATTTGAACTTTCAACATATTACAACCTTGATGAGTACCTTGTTCTGATAAACACACTTTTAATACATAGTTAGGACTCAAATATACTTAAGTATTTTATTATTTATCAAAATCAAGACAGGAGTCAACAATCTCTCCTATTTTGATGATGACAAAACCTTTAAGTATATACATATAGTCAGCTCAAAAGATTTACAATAAGTATGGAGTAGTTGACTATAAGTATTAGAGCTATTGATAATAAGTATCAGAGTCTAAGTTGTAATGTTTATCAAGAGCAAAAACTCATCTACAATATATCAGAGCTATATATATAAGAAATAATTTAATTCATATAGTTTCAATGTATCAGAGCTATAGCTATAATATATCAGAGCAATAATTAAAATGTATCAGAGCTAATTGTATATATGAGATGTTCAAGAGGTGTATCAGAACTAAACTAGATTTGAAGAATAAGCATTTGAGCAAAGACAGGTTTTAATCATGAAGAGTATCAGAGTGAAAACTTTAAGAGTATCAAATCATGAAAAAAAAATGTCAAAGCATATCAGAGAAATTAATATATCATAAAGGTAGAGAATATCAGAGCAAAAATATTAGAGCATGAAAAGTATTAGAGTATGAAAACAAAGAATATCAGAGCATATAAAAATAAGAATAAGGAATATTAGAGTATAAAAATAAAAATAAGGAGTATCAGATTATAAAGCTGAAAAGTATCAGAGCAGAGAACAAAAGCTCCACCTCAATATATGATATGAAAATATTTTTCAAAACTTAAAATATTTTTTAAAAATATTTCAAAAGGTTTAGAGATTTTAAAATTTTCAAAATTTCTTTCTTTAGTACTTTTCTCTCTCTCCCTTTCTTATTGCTTTCTTCTTCTCTCCCTCTTTTTGTTTCTTAAACCATTCATTCTTCCTTTTTTTTGTTTATCATTCTCCTCCTTTTTGCCATTACTCTTCCTTTTGCCATTCATTAATTCTTCCCCTTTTTGTCATCATGAAAAATGTGAGAAAATAGAACAAAGTAGAGATAAAATATTGTAGTATAGTAAGAGTGTAAAAGTACATAGATAAATACTAAAAATGACATTATATAAAAAATTTCAAATATTTGATACATAAGATTCAAAATTTGATACAAAATTTGATACCATTGATTCATAGTTTGATACAAACAACATATAACTAATACAAAACTGATACAACTGATACACTTACATACTGATATGTTGACCAATCCTACATGGTGCTTTCCTCATCAGAGGAAGATCCAATCTCTAAGATGATCGTCCCGTAATCCTAGAGAGACGGGGTTGCGACCATATCGACTGAAGATCAGAAAGTCTGGTATGAACAGCTCTAGGAATATCACCACATCCGCGACTTCGGCTTCTAGCACCTGCTCTCCCTCTAGCTGGTGCTGAAGAAGAGGTAATGTCAGGAGCGAAGTTAGGAACTGGTGCAGGGTTAGGATCAGTATCAATATCAGAAACAGATGGAGTGATATCAAACAATGGACCAGATGATAGAATGTGGAAACCAGGAGTATAAAATTCTAGTTCTCTGGTCAAAGAAGAAGTGTGTAAGGAAGTGGAAGGAATCACTGGTATCCTATCGGAGAAAGTAGGGAGTACTGTGATCGAAGGAGTAGGTAAATCAGTAAAAGTATCAGGTGGATCAGTATAAAGAACAAGAGTGGAAACTAAAAAGTCTAATGGATTAGGAATAATGGGTGTGCTAGGAAGAATAGGAGTTTGGACAGAAGAATTGGGTGGATCAGGAGCAGTCTCTGAGGTCCTCTCTTGTCAGCTGTGGGCACTACATACTGATCAGTAACAGTATTTGGCTCAGGATCTGTCATATAGTCTGCAATATCGAAGTCTGCGGATGAATCACCCTAGCCATCTCCTGTCTCAGTGTCTGGAGCTGGAGCTGAAGGTGCTGGTGGAGCAGGCGAAGAATTCGACGATGGAGGTGAAGGTGCCATGGTAGAAGATAATCTCTTTAATATAGTTACAATAGCAGAGAATCCTTCTCTCATCTCCTGAATGCCTGCTCTCATCTCCACATGCATCCGATCCACTTGCTGTCAAATGATCATCATCTCGGTCTCTAGACAAGTGATCCTCTCATCTGCAGAATCTCCAGGAGGTGGCACCTCAGCATGTGCCGATACTGATGGCTTGGGCTGTGTCTCATGTATATATTCGTAGGTGGCTCAGATGGCTCGACCTCATCTCTATGTATCTGCTCCTCCTCCTCAGCTGCGTCCTCCTCCTCATCAGTGTCAGATGTCTGCCCTAAGATCCTGCACCTCCACTGACCTCTATGTCTCTAATAACCCATCCTGTGCAGAGACCTCTCATCGTATATATTCGTATGAAGCAGCTATTTGTAAGGCTCTCCATCTAGGTCTACCCATAAGCTTTAAACAATATAGTGAGACCCATCCCATAAGGTAGACATAATCTCCTGCTGGTCATTGCCTCCGTGGCTCCATCATCTGATGGATCATGAGCACCAGTAGGTAGATAAGAGTCCTTCGTATCAGGGAAACCATAACAAGTAACTCCCTCTCAGTGATGAAGTCGAAATGCCCTATCTTCGGTAGAAAAACTCGGGCAACTATATGGTGTAGAAGCCTCATCTCTAGAGAAAGTCATGAAGCTACAATACTGGCTCCCTCTCCAATATCCTCTCTCTCAAATATACATCTGTATCCATAGATCCTATCAACCAGGGAGTCCGCTACAGTACCTCTCATCGAGATCTCCCATGCCCTGCTCAGTATCTCTGCTGTCAGCGGTATGGTAGTCCCTTTGACCTCTGCCATCTAACCGTTAGCTCCTCTTGCTAGGGTACCATAAAACCCTCGCATCAAAGTTGGGTAGAATCTCTCCCTGAGTGAACAGAAGTGAGCAAACCCTGCATCTCTTAGCCAGTCACCTATCCGAAAGTGCTGTTGGTCCACAAACTCAAAATCCACCCTCCGCCTTTCGACAATGGCCTTGGAGGCCATCCGGTCTGCTCTAGGGACTGGTGGTCAGACAGGAATCTCCCGTTGAGCTGCTGCCTCCACTGCCTGATCCTCATGATGGGCCTTCGTGCGGTGCTCCGCACCTTGAGAGGAAGGTCGAGGCCTCCTAACTAACTACTTTCTGGGACCCATCTTCCAGGAAATAAGGAATACAAACAATGCAAGGAGAAACAACCAAAGGATTCATGATAAAATCGTGATGAACAGTGAAAAATGAGGGAAAGAACATGCTCAAACTAAAAATCGGAAGGTTAGAACAGTGAATGAGTCAAACAAAGTTTAGGAAATAGTGGAAGAAGTGTCGACTCACAGGAAATAGAAGGAAAAAATAGAAAGAACCGATCGATTTTCCTATTTAATCACCAGTTCCCGCCGGTTAAGTATCGACTCATGGGATAAGTCCAAGTGTCGACACTTGGAGGTGAGTGTCGACACTTGGAGGTGTCAACACTTCAAAGTGTCAACACTTCAGGAAAAAATCAGGAAAATAAGAAAAATCATAAAAAATCAAGGCAATTGATTTTAATAGCCAATAGATGATTGAATATGATTTTCAAGGACATTAAGATTAAGATATTCTCAAAGAAAATTTGAAAGGTCATGAAGAGTGATCTATATTTAATCAAAAGAATTAATGATCCCTAATTCTTTTCTAATCATACTAAACCTATATTCATTGAGTGGCTTGGTTGGTATATCAACTAATTGAATTCAATACAAACAAATTCAAGTATAACATCATTGTTTTGAACATGATCTCTAATAAATTGATATCTAATTTCTATGTGCTTACTTCTTGAATGTTGAATAGAATTTTTAGTTAAATTTATTGCACTTGTGTTATCACATCTAATAGGTGTCTTAGTTAATTTAATACCAAAGTTCTCGAGTTGTTTAATTCACAAGATTTGAGCACAACAACTTCCAGCTGTCATATATTCAGCTTCAGCTATAGTTAGTGCAACTGGATTTTGTTTCTTGCTAAACTATGAGATTAAATTAACTCCAAGAAATTGACAAGTTCTAGATATACTTTTTCTATCTAACTTATAACTAGCAAAATCAATATCAGAATATGCAATTAAATCTATAGCTGAAATCTTAAAGTACCACAATCTAATATCAACAGTGCCAGATAAATATCTAAGTATATGTTTAACAACCAATAAATGTGATTCCTCAGGCTTAGACTAATATTTTGCACACATGCATACACTAAACATAATATCTGGTCTATTAGCAGTTAAGTACAATAAGGATCCAAAGATGTCTCTATAAGATTTTTTATCAACTTTCTTACCAGATTCATCTTTGTCAAGCTTACATGAAGGGCTCATAGGTATACCAATAGGTTTAGTTTTCTCCATCCCAAACTTTTTAGAATCTTCTTTGTATATTTAGCTTGGTTGATGAAGATCCCTTCACTTGATTGTTTAATCTAGAGTCCAAGGAAGTAGCTTAGCTCTTCCATCATGCTCATCTCGAACTCTCCTTGCATATGCTTAGTAAATTCTTAACAAAGAGACTCATTAGGGGCACCAAAGACAATATCATCGACATAAATCTGTACTACTAAAAGATCATCAATTTTTTTCTTTAAGAACAGAGTAGTATCAACATGATCCCTAGTAAAACCATTTTCAATTAAAAATTTACTTAGTCTTTTATACTATGCATGGGAGGCCTGTTTTAAACTATAAAGTACTTTGTGCAATTTGAAAACATGGTCAGGATATGCATGATTTTTAAAATCATGTGACTGTTCAACATAGACTTCTTCAATAATATAACCATTCAAAAATATACTTTTAATATCCATTTGAAATAATTTGAAATCCATAAAACATGCAAATGCTAGAAGTAATCTAATAGCTTCAAGTCTAGTAACTGGAGCAAAAGTTTCATCAAAATCAATTTCTTCTTCTTGATTGTAATCCTTAGCTACCAATCTAGCCTTGTTTCTAGTTACTATACCATTTTTATCTAATTTATTCTTAAATATCTATTTTGTGCCAATTATAGAAGTATTAGATGGTTTTTCTATTAGAGTCCAAACCTTATTTCTTTCAAATTGATTTAATTCCTCTTGCATAGAAATCATTCAATTTGGGTCTTTTTCAGCTTCTTCTATATTCTTAGGTTCAATTTAAAAAATAAAAGTAATATAATCATATTCATTTCTAATAGAAGATCTAGTTCTTATCCCTTTTGATGGATCTTCTAAGATTAATTCCTTAGGATGTTCATGAGCATACCTCCATTCTTTGGATAGACTTTTGTTCTTTGGTGAAGATTTTATAGCTTCTTCTTCATTCTCCTTGTTATGATCTTCTTTATTTTCTTTGAAAGGGGGATCATCCAAAGTTAGCTTCTTAAGTCCTTCAATACCTGCACAATCATCAAAAATATCCTTTTTTCTAGCGGACTTGTTAGTGACTCTTCAAACACAACATACATGGACTTTTCTACTATAAGTATTCTTTTATTAAAAACTCTGAATGCCTTGCTAGATGTAAAGTATCATAAGAAGATATCTTCATCTGACTTTGCATCAAATTTATCTAAATTATATTTTTTATTATTTAAAATAAATTATCGACAGCCAATTACATGAAAATATTTTAAAGTAAGCTTTTTTCTTTTCAAAGCTCATATGGTGTTTTCTTTAAAATTGGTCTGATTAGAACACTGTTTAAAATATAACATGCGGTATTAATAGCTTTGGCCCGAAAATATCTAGGAAGATTATATTCGCAAAGCATTGTGCATGCCATTTCTTTTAAAGTCCTATTTTTTCTTTCTACCATCCCATTTTGTTGAGGTGTCCTAGGTGCAGAAAAGTTGTGTTCAATTTCTTTTTCATTACAAAAATCTTCAAAATTTTAAATTTTTAAATTCAGTACCATGATCACTTCGAATACAAACAACAAAAGTATCTTTTTCATTTGAAACCTTTCGTTAAAACTTTGTAAAAGCCATGAAAGATTCATCTTTATATGCTAAAAATAAAATCCAAGTAAATCGAGAAAAATCATCAACTATCACTAATCCATATCTCTTGCTTCCTAGGCTTGTGGTTCTAATTGGTCCAAAGAGATCCATATGAAGTAGTTCTAATGGTCTAGAAGTTGAAATAATTCATTTTGATTTGAAAGAGATTTTTGTTTGTTTTCCAACTTGACAAACATCACAAATTTTATCTTTCTAAAATCTAAATTTTGGTTAATCTCTAACTAAATCCTTTTTGCATAATTTGAAAAAGTAGATGCATGCTTGCATGACCTAATCTACGATGCCAAAGCCAGGTAGTCTCATTAATTATGACATTCATTGCAACTAGGCATTCACCATCATATAAAGATAAATTATCAAGATCAATAAGGTAGATGTTGCCATGCCTATTTCCAATGAATTTCACTCCATTATCATCAGTACTAGAAATCATGCAAAGGGATGATTCAAAAATTACTTTAAAATCTTTATCACAAAATTGACTAATACTAAGTAAATTATGCTTTAGTTCTTCAACTAATAATAAATTATCAATAAAAATAGAAGGGGAGATGTACACTTTATCGATACCAATGATTTTTTCTTTATCATTGTCTCCAAAAGTTACACTCCCTCCATTCAAATCTTCAAGAGAAGTGAATTGCTTCACATCTCCCATCATGTGTCCTGAGCAACCATTGTCAAGTTACTACAATCTCCTTTTCTCTTTGATTGCAAGACACACATGCAAAACAGATCAAATTTTTGCTTTAGGTATCCAAGCCATCTTGGGTCCTTTAGGATTAGTAGGAATGGTTCCTTTTGGAACCCAAACTTTTCTAGAATTCTTTAATTTTCTTATATTGCATTGATAAGCCTTATGCCCAAATTTTCTACAATTAAAGCAAGTAACATTAGATGATGCTGGAACAAAGAAATTCTTGAAAAAATTTTATTTTTTTTTTTGCTTGTAACTGAGTCCAGCTTTATCAAAAATAGCTCTTTGATTATTCAACAATAAATTCAACTTTTTAGAACTAAATGTAAACTTTTTAACAAAAGATTTTACTTTATCGAGCTCATTTTTAAACTTTTTATTTTCTACCTCAAGGTATTTGTTTTTTTTTTAAAGCTCATTATTTGAAACAAAAGTCTTGGATCTTTTTAAAACTTCTATTTTTTTTGATAAAGCATTCTTTTATTTTTTCAAAATATCAATCTTGATTTTTAAATCATTGTTTTCATTAACAAGATTGGTATTTTTAACAGAAGAGTAATCAACATGCTTTTTCAACTTCTTGTGCTTAATTTTTAATAATTTATACTCATGCATAAGTTCATCAAATGCATCTCTAAGTTTTTCAAATATAAATTCAAATTCAAGTTCAGATTGTACCTCATCTTCTTGTGCCATGAGGCAAAGATTGGCAATTTCTTATTATTCTTCTTCTGAACTGGAGTTTTCACTATCGCTCCACGTAGCTATCATTGCCTTCTTTTTGAACTTCTTTTTAAACTTCTTTAGGAGAGGACAATCAATCTTGTAGTGTCCAGACTTCTTGCACTCGATGCAAATTGGTTGATCCTTCTCCTTCTCTTTTTCTTTTTCTTTGCTAGGCTGTGGCTTCTTTTTGTAAGGAAACTTTTTCTTCCTCATGAATCTTCTAAATTTTCTTGCTACTAGTGCCTCTTCATCTTCATTTTCACTTTCTTCTAATTCTTCACTTGAAGACTCATTTGGTATAGTAGATTTGAAGGCGATGGTCTTCTTCTTTCTATCTGTATCCACTGCTTTTTGTTTCAAGTTCAACTCATAAGTCATGAGTGAACCAACAAGTTGTTCTAAGGGAAGTGTCTCAACATCTTTTGCTTCTTGAATTGCCGTGACCTTCAAATCTCATGAGGTTGGCAAAGACCTGAGGATTTTATTTACAAGATCAGCGTTAGACATAACTTTTCCAAGACTTCTCATACTATTTACAATATTCGTAAATCTAGTATACATATCAATAATAGATTCATTAAGCTCCATTCTAAACATTTCATATACATGAATGAGCATATTCACTTTAGTGTTCTTCACTTGTTGGGTTCCCTCATGAGTAACCTCAAGTATGTCCTAAAATTTCTTTGCCGATGCATATATGGATATCCTATTGAATTCACTAGGATCCAATGCATAATAAAGCAAATTCATCACTTTGGCATTAAGCTCTGATTGCTTAATATCGTTTTCATCCCAATCCTCTTCTAGTTTTGGAATGGAAATGCCATTAACCATCGTTGAAGGAACATGAGGACCTTTTACAACAACTTTCCAAAGATTGTAATCTATTGAATGCATATAAATTCTCATGCGGGTTTTTCAATATGTGTAATTAGTGCCATTAAAAAAGGGTGGTTTATTTGAGACTTGACCCTCAATAACACTAGAACCTATAGGTGCTGTCATAGATCTTTAATTCAAGGCAGTTAGACCTATAAGCTGAGTACAAGGCTCTGATACCACTTGTTGCCCAGCGAAGCAACCCAAGAGGGGGGGTGAATTGGATTTTTAAACTTGTTGCAAGAATGTTCTAATTCAATAACAATGATAGTGTGATTTCAAGTGTATGTGTGGTTGATAGTAAAATGTAGCAGAAAAAATGAAGTAAATGCAAGAAGAGTAAAAGCAATTACAAATATATAATATTTTATAGTTGTTCGGTGCATATCAAAGCACCTACGTCCACTTTCCAAGATCCACTTGGATATTTCACTATAATCCAACTTGATTACAGTTGATTAGTTTTCCTAGGCTCACTAATCAAAACCCTTCTTTATTTTCACAAGGCTAACCAAAAACCTAGTTGGTTTTTCACAAGGCTCACCAACAACCTAGTTGGTTTTCACAAGGTCACCAACAACCTAATTGGTTTTCACAAGGCTCACCAACAACCTAGGTTGATTTTTACAAGGCTCACCAACAACCAAACCACTAGTTTCAATCCACTTGAAACTAAGAACAATAATAAATTCAAGTTCAAAGTAAAGATACAATAAGCTTTCAAATTAAAAGTAAATATCTCTTTGAAGCTCTTGATTGCAGTTAAGAAAGTTTGTCTCCAAGTTGTTGAAGCCATAATCAATGCTTAAGAGTTGGACTTGACTGCTTCTTGAATGCTTGAAGACTCAACTTCACTCAAAAGTAATGAATACTCAATGAACTTCTAATGGTTAATCAATGAATTCTCATTATTTTTTTTTTTGAGTTTGGTTCACTTTAAATATTTTTCCAAGACTTAAATGACTATTTATGACCATTGTTGAGGAGAAAATAGCTGTTAGACATAAAAAGATCCAATTTTTGCACTTCAAAAAAACTAGCCATTACATTCATCTAGACCTGTAGGTGTCGACACTTCAGGTCATGAGTTGACATTTGAGTCGATACTAGGTCAAAAATATTTTCTGAAGCTCTCTAGAATGCACTGGTGCGTTGACACTTTTTCTGGTGAGTCGACACTTCATTTTTATGAATCGATACTTGAGCAAACACTTGAATTCAACATATTTTGTATCATTTTTGGTCTCGACCGCACAATCCTAGGTATCATCTTAGAGATCATGCCAGGCCTATCCTTCAATTCAATATCCAAGCAGTGGTAAAGAACAAATTTCACCAATTATTTATTATTCCTAAAATTTTCCATCAAGGTTAATAGGTAGGTAAAATTCAACTATAATTTAAGAAAAAATCATAAATTAGATTAACACCTAGATCCTAGTTCCTTACTAGCTGGTCTTAAAGCCCGATTGATCTTCCGAATCTATAACAAAGATATAGAAAATAGAGGGTGAGCTATACAGGCTCAGTAAGTTATCATTACCTCTAATATATGCATATATATAACAACAATAAATTGCAACATACACAAATCATACATCATAGAACAACCAGCTCATGATAAAATAAAATACAACGCCACATTATATGCACATTCAATTACAAATGACACGACTATGGATGGCCAAATATTTACTTTACTCTTCTAGTCCCTCTGACTATGGCCATGATCGACCCATGGCTAGCCTCGAAAGAGAATAGAATCCTAACTACACATACCAAAATCGGTCATGTGCCAGTGATTGCTCCACTGGAGGCCCAGAAAAAATTAACTCTAATATCATACAAGAAAATAAGCATCCTCAACATGTGCCAGCAACTGCTATGCATGGCTAAAAATAAAAGATAACTAGCTTTTGACTACATATACCGTACATTGGTCATGTGCCAGTGATCGTCCCAATGGAGGCCCGGAAGGAGACTAGCTCCTCGTGTGATCATAATCGGACAAGAAAGCATCAACACCAACATAATGTATGCAACCCAATGTAACCCAATGCAGATCAAATTATGCCACACACATTTAACATTGCTTAACAATCATAACATATTTAGCATGTAATACTAGAGGTCAAGATAACTTACCTGAAACTGATTATATCAGGAACACGCAACTTAACTCTAGATCCTCGATACTCCCATACTGATGAAGTTTCTGATAAGATAAGTTAAATAATTAATCCTAAATCTAAATAAGATAAAAGATTTTTCAGTCTGGTCTAAAACTAGGCTTGATCTAGATATCTATTTAGATCCGAATGATGAAAATCAGATTAATCAATAGAAACAGTCTAAATACCCAAACTAATTTTATAAAATTTATTTATTTATTCTTTTTCTTCTCTCTCCTCTTCCTCTTTCTTTTTCTCTCTCTTCTTTGTCTCTTTTCTTTATCTTTCTCTCTCTCCTTTTCTCTCTCCTCTTTCTCTCTCCTTTTTTTTTTCTTTTCCTCTTTTCTTTTTTTTCTTTTCCTTTTTTTCTTCTTTTCCTGTTTCTTCTCCTCTTCAGCTCGGCCCGATGGGTCTCCCCCCTTCCGACAACTAGGCGACAGGGAAGGAGTTTTCTCCCGGTGGCGCTCGACGAAGCACGACTGGATAGAAAGGAGATCGGGTAGGGTGCTGCCAGCGGCAGTTCATCCACCAACCGAAATCAAAAAGAAGGGAAAGAACCCCCTTGCTACCCCCTAATCAAAATTATTAGAAGCTGAGGAGAAGGAGACTCACCAGTGATGTCAAGTAGGTGGCCGACCATTGGTTGAAGCTCGATCCAGATCCATTTAGAGCTGACGAGGAACAAGAATTAAAGAAGGGGTTTGGGGAGAACAACCTCTTTTCTCGACGGATTAATCCAACCGTCCGAGAGTCCCGCCCACTCCAGATGATCCTCCGGCCGACTCCCTTCCCTCCATGGCTACTCCTCCGAGTTCTCCGGCAAGCTTAGAGGTGGGATAAATAGGGGCTCTGTCCCCTATTTTTCTCTTCCTTTTTTTTTCCTGAGCTTCAAACTGAAGTCGGCTAGGATTATCGACTTCAGTCCAAAGCAGCCCAATTACAAGCTAGGCTTCACATTTTCTTCTCCTATAAAAAAATTTCAATCTTGAAATTTTAAAAAAAATCTAAGACTTATGAAACTCAAAAATACATAATCCAATACTCACATATACCATTCTATCCAAATTCAGTAACCCCAATAAGTGCCTCCATTCTTTCATCATAAGATACTTTAAATTAATCCTAATATCTTTAGTCCACCATACTTTCGTTGTGTACTCTGATGTAATTTTTCAAATTCCATAATTTCATTAGATAAATTTCTAACAAAGATACCACTTTACAATATAACCTAAACAAAATCCAACCTTTAAATAAAATAAGATCAAAATTATTAAATTTTTTTGTCCTTACTAGGCCTCGAGCATATCACATCAAATTTAAGCCTTGATCCATCCTCTACGTTTAAAGCCTTTATATAAACTTATACCATCTATTCAATACATCAATAATTCTAGTTCAAATCTAAACTATTTATGCTTTCCTTGAAAATTCAGTTAAATAATCTAGATCAACTTTTTTTTTTGAAAGTTAACTTTAACATATCAGTAGCAAGGTAATTTAAATCTTCTCATAGATCTTAAATTTGACTTAGAGCATAACATACCCAATAATCTCCAGCAAATATATGGAAGATCAAATACTTAAACTCTTTCATAACCTATTGTTGCCGATCCCGCCGCCGCGCCTATGGCTTCGGAGCCGCCGATCCGACCAGACCGACTCGCCCCTGGGGTCCCCTGGCTTGATCAAACCTGCAAGGCAAGGTCAGAAACCCTGGTCGGGGATTCCGGCGAGGGAGCTCCGACGATCAAGTTAGTAGACGGCAAGAGGGAACAGATTCTCCGAGACGGACCCCTGAAGGAGTCCCAGACTCAGAGAACGTGCTAGCAAAAAAAGGTGCCAGAAAGAATAGAAACCCGGCTGGGTTCCTTTGCCGAGCTCGCGCCAAAGGGCCCCCTCTCGGGACCTTGGATCTTGCTCTTGGAGCTGAGTCTCCAGCCTTTCCCAGCCTTCGTTTCTTACTTGCTTACATTGTCGTCTATTCTCTCCTTCCTTTTATCCCCTCCTGTTGCCGCCTCGTTTTTTGCTCTTGGGAGGCTCCTTTGTTGCTTTCATCTCCTCCCCTCCATCCCTTTCTTTTTCCCCTTCTGGATCGGAGAGCCGGGCAGCTTTCCGGCCTCGTTTGCTAAGCTTAGCGAGGAAAGAGTAGGGGAGGGGGGCGCCGGTCAGACCACCGACCAGACCTCGGGCCGAGCGTGAGCGCTCTCCTTCCCAGGCACCGACACTGTCTATTATTAGGTCCTGTTTTATCAGGGCCTCGCTTCTCGACTGCGAAACCTGTCGGGCCGATGTAAGTGATGTTTTGCGTGTCGCCGCCGACCGTACGGGGTGCCTTTCTCGGAGTGCGGTGCGCACAGCTCGAGGGGCAACCTCGGAGCTCGCGCTTCCATTCCTCGGGACCTTCTCTGTACGGGCTTGCCCGCGTCGGTCGAGGTGGATCCCTCCTGGGTGGACACCTGGCGAGCGGCAGAAGGTTGCTTGGCTTCGGCCGAGGTGGTCCCGTCTCCGGGTGCCACCTGGCGAAGGAGCGAAGGAGCCCGGCTCGACCTCGGCCGAAGTGGAACCATCTCAGGGTGCCACATGGCGAGGAAACGGGGAGGTCGCCGGCTTCGACCGAGGTGGACCCCTCCTGGGTGGACACCTGGCGGAGCGGCAGAAGGTCGCTCGACTTCGGTCGAGGTGGTCCCGTCTCCGGGCGCCACCTGGCGAAGGAGCCCTGCTCGACCTCGATCGCGGTGGACCCCTCCTGGGTGGACACCTGGCGGAGCGGCAGAAGGTTGCTTGGCTTCGGTCGAGGTGGACCCCTCCTGGGTGGACACCTGGCGGAGCGGCAGAAGGTCGCTCGACTTCGACCGAGGTGGTCCCGTCTCTGGGCGCCACCTGGCGAAGGAGCGAAGGAGCCCTGCTCGACCTTGGCCGAGGTGGGACCGTCTCAGGGTGCCACCTGGCGAGGGAGCCATCGGCTTCGGCTGAGGTGGACCCCTCCTGGGTGGACACCTGGCGGAGCGGCAAAAGGTCGCTCGACTTCGGCCGAGGTGGTCCCGTCTCCGGGCGCCACCTGGCGAAGGAGCGAAGGAGCCCGACTCGACCTCGACCGAGGTGGGACCGTCTCAAGGTGCATCCTGGCGAGGGAGCAGGGGAGCCACCGGCTTCGGCCGAGGTGGACCCCTCCTGGGTGGACACCAGGCGGAACGGCAGAAGGGCCCGGGCCAAACTCGACCTCGGCCGGGGCGTAGCCGCATCTGACTCAGCTGAAAAAACTCCACGTGGCTCGAGTCATGCCAAACAAAATCTGAGACATGCCACATCATCGTTACGGCCGTAACACCTATGATATGGCAACATCGCTGACATGGAGTATGCGTCAGATCCAGCTGGCCGCCAGGTGGCACCGTGTGGTGTCATCTCCAAGCTCTCCCGCCAAGTGGCTTGCCCAGCGGTAGAGCCGACCTCGGGGCCGAGCTCAGCACCTCTACCACTTCGCCAGGTGTTGATCCGGGCGGGATCCACCTCAGCCAGAGTGGCCCTGCCTCTGCTCCTTCACCAGGTGGCGCCTTGAGATGGGCCCATCTCGTCGAAGTCAAGCCGGGCTCTCCTCGCTCCCTCGCCAGGTGGGACCCCCAGATGGGTCCACCTTGATCGAGGTCTAGTTGGCCTCTACCACACCGCCAGGTGTCGATCCGGGCGGGATCCACCTGGGCTGGAGTGGCCCTGCCTCTACTCCTTTGCTAGGTGGCACCCTTAGATGTGTCCACCTCGACGAAGTCAAGCCAGGCTCTCCCCGCTCCCTCGCCAGGTGGCACCCCCAGATGGGTCCTCCTTGGTTGAGGCGAGCTGGCCTCTGCCACTCCGCCAGGTGTCGATCCAGGCAGAATCCATCTCGGCTGGAGTGGCCCTGCCTCTGCCCTTCGCCAGGTGGCACCCCCAGATGAGTCCACTTCATCGAAGTCAAGCCAGGCTCTCCCTGCTCCCTCGCCAGGTGGCACCCCCAGATGGGCCCGCCTCGGTCGAGGTCGAGCTGACCTCTACCGCTCCGCCAGGTGTCGATCCAAGCGAGATCCACCTTGGCTGGTGTGGCCCTGCCTCTTCTCCTTCACCAGGTGGCGCCCCCAAATGGGTCCACCTCACCGAAGTCGAGCCAGGCTCTCCCTGCTCCCTCATCAGGTGGCACCCCCAGATGGGTCCACCTCGACCGAGGTCAAGCTTGCCTCTGCCACTCTGCCAGGTGTCGATCCAGGCGGGATCCACCTCGACTGGAGTGGCCCTGCCTCTGCTCCTTCACCATGTGGCACCCCCAAATGGGTCCACCTCGCCAAAGTCGAGCCAGGCTCTTCCTGCTCCCTCGCCAGGTGGCACCCCTAGATGTGTCCATCTCGATCGAGGTCGAGCTGGCCTCTGCCACTCCGCCAGGTGTCAATCCAGGCGGGATCCACCTCGGCTGGAGGGGCCTTGCTTCTGCTCCTTTGCCAGGTGGCGCCCCCAGATGGGTCCACCTCACTGAAGTCGAGCCAGGCTCTCCTCGCTCCCTCGCCAGGTGGCACCCCCAAATGGGTCCACATCGATCGAGGTCGAGCTGGCCTCTGCCACTCCGCCAGGTGTCGATCCAGGCAGGATCCATCTCGGTCAGAGTAGCCCTGCCTCAGCTCCTTCGCCAGGTGGCGCCCCCAGATGGGTCCACCCCATCGAAGTCAAGCCAGGCTCTCCCCGCTCCCTCGTCAGGTGGCACCCCAAGATGGGTACCTCGATCGAGGTCGAGCTGGCCTCTACCACTCCGCCAAGTGTCAATCTAGGCATGATCCACCTCGACCGGAGTGGCCCTACCTCAGCTCCTTCACCAGGTGGCGCCCCCAGATGAGTCCACATCGTCTAAGTTGAGCCAGGCTCTCCCGCTCCCTCACTAGGTGGCACCCCCAGATGGGTCCACCTTGGCCGAGGTCGAGCTGGCCTCTACCACTCCGTCAGGTGTCGATCCAGGCAGGATCCACCTCGGCCGGAGTGGCCCTGCCTCTGCTCCTTCGCCAGGTGGTGCCCCCAGATGGGTCCACCTCGCCAAAGTCGAGCCGGGCTCTCCCCGCTCCCTTGCTAGGTGGTATCCCCAAATGGGTCCACCTCGACCGAGGTCGAGCTGGCCTCTGCCACTCCGCCAGGTGTCGATCTAGGTGGGATCCACCTCGCCCGGAGTGGCCAAGCCTCTGCTCCTCCACTAGGTGGTGCCCCGAGATGGGTCCACCTTACCGAAGTCGAGCCAGGCTCTCCCTGCTCCCTTGCCAGGTGGCACCCCGGATGGATCCACCTCGGTCAAGGTCGAGCTGGCCCTTGCCACTCCACCAAGTGTCGATCCAGGTGGGATCCACCTCGACCGGAGTGGTCCTACCTTTGCCACTTCACCAAGTGTCAACCCAGGCGTGATCCACCTCGATCGAAGTCAGCCCTTTCTGCAAAAGATGGAAGGACCGGGGGTGCGAGCCCCGAGGAAGCTGCTGAAGATGGCGCGTACAGGCGGCGCACCCGGTATGGTGTCCCAGGCCTGCAATGGTGCATAGAACCTCGTTGGCACCAGTTTGGAAAGGGAATCCTACTAGCGGCACCGAACCCAGCATTCGGTAGCTCGACATTCTAAAAAGGGAGGGCCACGGTCAACGCCTCAGGCCCGAGGGCGGTTTCGCTAGGATCGGTGTCCCGCCATGTTCCCCCTCTTGTGACTGCATGGCTGACGAGACTGGTTCACCACTTAACTCCCGACCGCAAGGGAGACGAGCGGGGAATGGTCGCTGGCCTCCAGAGCCCCCCGGGGGGATCGAGGCCCGGACAGAGGCATGGATGGGTGACCTAAAAAGGAAGATCAGGGGCAAGAGGGAAGGTAAGCTATCGGGAGGGCAAGCGACCCTGCAAGAAGAAAAGGCAATCCTAAGCCGCAGGCTCCAGAGGAACTCGCAGGACCGAGTCCAATGAGCTCGGTTGCAGGAACCAGAGCACCCTTCCCTCTCGTTCTCATTCTTCTCCTCATCTAAGATTCCTCTAAGAATGGGACCCAGCAGGTTTCCGTCTTAGTGGATCTGTTCCACTTTACCGCTTTCTAACTTGATCATCGGAGTACCCCCATCGGGATCCCTGGCCCGGGTCTCTAACCTCATTTTTGCAGGTCCGAGAGCATCGATATTCTACAGCTCTTAGGGGACCCCAGTCCGGTGACAACTCACAGTTGCAGGCCACAGCGGTAAGGTCGGCAATAGATTGGAGTGCCAAGTAGGGGGACGAGGCCCCTAGATGAGTAAACCCCCCTCAAGCTCGAGAGAAGCTTGATTCCAAGCATGGTGGTGACACGCAGACGTGAAGCCCCCACCAGCCAGGCGGGGGAAGTTCCCTCTCCCCTGGGCCCCCGTAGCCCGAAAAGGGAACTCCCCGCTCCTGTTCCACCTCCTCAACTGCCCTCGATGGATGGTCAGTATGCTGCCATTGTCCAACAATTGCAGACACTGACCACGGCCTGAGGCAGCGCACATCAGCAATGCTCCCTGGTGACCTAGCCTCAGCCAGGGACCCCTGCAGCCCAAGCCATGGGCCCCCGCGAAAGCCTATGCTCTATCCAAGGCAAGCCATCCCACCCACGAGCATCGACCATTCCTCGCAGGAGTAACCAGACCCCCGCGAAGAGGAACCACTCTGGATCGGCGGACAACAATGATGCTGCTAAGCGCAGCAAGCATCACCGGGGAAAGGCCCCTCGCTGCGATCCGTCAGCACCTTTTTCTCCAGCAGCCTCAGTGGAAGGTTCCACTGATGAGGCCATCAGGCGTCTAGCTGAAAGATGCTTGGAAGAGCAAAAGCGCAAGTTGTCGAAGCTCTCCCGCCAGTTTGCCAATATGCAGGGCTCCCCCAGCGAGCTAGTAAGCTACAATGCCCGACCCCCCTTCTCCCGGGAAATCCAAGAGGAACCGATTCTGAGTCGGTTCCGTATGCCTCAGGTGGATCACTACGATGGGACCATCGATCTCCTAGACTATCTAGAGAGCTATAAGGCTCTTATGAGAGTCCAGGAGGCAACAGATGCCCTTCTTTGCATTGCCTTCCCGGCCACCCTCTAGAAGGCTGCTCGAGTTTGGTTCACCCACCTCGAGCCTATTCTATCGACTCCTTCTAGAAATTGGAAGGAAAGTTTGTGGCACACTTCGATGCTTGTCGAAAGGGTCCAAGAGAGGTGGATAGTCTCTTTTTCATCCGCCAACAAGACCAGGAGCTCCTGCGAGATAATGTAACTCACTTCAAGACTGCCATCCTAGAGATCTACAGCTTGGACGAGCCCGTCGCCATGCTGGCATTGAAGCGAGGGCTTAAAACCTCCCGTCTGACGTGTTCGTTAGACAAAAAACTGCCCAAGACATACTTCGAGCTTCTCCTCCGCACCCACAAGTACATCGGGCAGAGGAGGCTGACCGTACTAGGAGAGAACTAGACGGGAAGCCTTCGAAGAAGCTAGCCTCGAAGGATGTTTAGGGGACTCGCAGGCCCGGGCCACCCGCGAACTTCCGAGCGGGACCGAAGCCCAAGAATGGTCCCACTCCAGAGCGGACCTTTACTCCCCTCCTTGCTCCCAGAACCAAGATCCTCATGGAGATCAAAGGCGAGGGTTACCTCTGCCGACCTCCTCCTCAAAATCCAAAGAACTGTCCCGACATGATGAAGTACTGTCAGTTCCATCGCGACCACGATCACGACACAAAAGAGTATCGTAATCTGAAATGGGAGATTGAGGACCTAATCAAGAGGGGTTATCTCAAGAAGTTCATGGGAAGGGGAGCCCCAGCGGAGGACCAGCCACTCGTAGCCCTTCCCGCCATCCCGGCAGTCGACAACTGCCCCACGGAGAAGCATGTGGGCATGATTTCTTAGGAAATAGAGCGAGCATCAAAGAGAGCCCGGGTGGGAGAAAATCTGAAAAATGTACTCCCCTTTGAAAAGGAAAAGGGAGGTGAAAATGAAAATAAAAATATAAATAATGATGTAGTGGTGGTCGAAATGACCATCGCTAAATATCCTGTACATCGGATTATGGTTGATAGTGGGAGCTCCATCGACGTACTTTTCTACGATGCTTTCTTCCAGATGAATCTATCTCATGATTGATTAAGGCCGGTGCACACCCCTCTCGTGGGTTTCACCGGAGATTCTGTGGGAGTCAAGAAGAGATCACTCTCCCTGTTACCGCCGGGACTACGTCCCGGCAGAGCATGGTTTTGATGACCTTCACTGTTGTCCGACTCCCATCACCATACAACGCCATTTTGGGCCGCCCAGGGCTCAACCAGCTTGATACAGTCATCTCCACCAAAAGATTGTCGGTGTAGTTTCCCACTATTTTTGGGGTGGGAGAGATGAGGGGGGTAGTTCAGCCTGTTCAGCATTGCTTGCAAGCCATCCTGGGTGCCCGGAGTGCTGAGCTCGAATCTGATGTTGACGACCTCGACCAGAGAGCACAGGATCCCAGGGATGGCCCGGTAGGGCATTTGTTGATGTATCCCCTTGGCTTAGACCCGTAGAAAATGATGCAGATAGGAGCCCAACTTCTAGAAGATGAGCAGGTTCGCTTACTAGACTTCCTCCGGGAGAACGTGGATGTGTTCGCCTGGTCTGCAGCGGACATGCCAAGTATTCCCCCGGAGGTCATCATCCGCCAGTTGAAGATCAATCCGAAATACTTCCTAGTTAGGCAGAAGAAGAGGAGCTTTGTTGCAGAAAGGCAGAAGGCAATCAACGAAGAGGTGGAAAAGCTTCTCAACACTGGTTTTGTAGGAGGTACACTATCCCAGTTAGCTAGCGAACATGGCGATGGTGAAAAAGAACAACGGCAAGTGGAGGATCTGCATGGACTACACCAACCTCAATCGAGCCTGTCCAAAAGATAGCTTCCCCCTCCCAAAGATCGATCAGCTTGTGGACACCACGTCAGGCCACCGCCTCCTATCCTTTATGGATGCCTTCTCCGGGTACAATTAGATCAGGATGCACCCGAAAGATGAGGAGCACACTACCTTCATCATGGATCGCGGGACCTATTGCTACAAGATGATGCCCTTTGGCCTGAAAAATGCTGGTGCCACATATCAGCGATTGGTCAACAAGGTCTTTAGGGGCCAAATTGGCCTCAACATGCAGGTGTACGTGGATGACATGCTGGTGATGAGTAAGCCGACCTCAGACCATGTTGATGATCTGGGGGAGACCTTCTACAACCTCCATCTCCACCAAATGAAGCTGAACCCGGTGAAGTGCACCTTCGGTGTGGCGGTGGGGAAGTTCCTCGGCTTCATGGTGTCTCAAAGAGGGATTGAAGCCAACCCGGAGAAGGTTCAGGTGATCCTTGACATGGAGCTGCCCACCTCCAAGAAGCAAATCCAACGGCTCACCGGCCGGGTGGTGGCCCTGAGTCATTTTATCTCACGATCCGCTGATCGTTGCCAGCCCTTCTTCAAGGTACTGAGGAAGATGCATGACTTCTCTTGGATGAAGGAGTGCCAAGAGGCGTTCAAGGAGCTGAAGAAGACCCTGGCGTCACCACCACTACTCTCCCGACCAGAGGAGGGAGAGGAGCTCCTCCTGTATCTGGCGGTCACTCTGGAGGTCGTCAGCTCGGTCTTAGTCCGGACAGTTGACAAAGGGATCCAGAGACCTGTGTACTATACAAGCAAGATCCTCTGCGATGCGGAGCTCAGGTACTCTTGATCCGAAAAGTTGATTTTTGCACTAATAAAATCTGCCCAGCACCTCAGGTCTTATTTCCAAGCACACCCCATCGCAGTCCTGATGGATCAGCCGTTGAAGGCCGTGCTCAGCCGACCTAACACATCTGGTCACCTGGCGAAGTGGGCGTTGAAGCTCAGCGAGTTCGACATCGTCTATCGACCGCGGTTAGCTATGAAGGCGCATGTACTGGCTGACTTTCTGGTTGAGTGTGCAGGCCTGGGTGAGGGGTCTTAAGAGAGCCCCAGAGTCAATAACCAGGGCCTGAACCAGAGGAGGACATATGGGTCCTGCATGTGGATGGAGCCTCTAATTTCGGCAGAAGCGGGGCCGGGCTCATCCTCGCCAACAATGAGGGAGTCGTAGCTGAATGTGCGCTTCGCCTCCAGTTTGCCGTCACCAATAACCAGGCGGAGTATGATGCGCTCCTCGCAGGACTGAGAGTTTCCTGCGAGCTCGGTGTGACCAGCCTGAGGGTCTTCACCGACTCCCAGCTGGTCGCCAGGCAGGTTTCGGGCGAGTATGAGGCGCGAGATGCTCAGATGTTGAAGTATCTGGAATTGGTGCATACGAGCTCAGCGGGCTTCAAGCGCTTCAGCGTCTCCCACATCCCGCACGGTGAAAACACTCGTGCCGATGCCCTCACTCGCCTAGCAACCCTACCGGACTCATCGTTGGGTCATGCCCATATCGAGCATCTCCAAGCCCCGAGCTATGAAGTCCCCAGAGAGATCCAGCAAGTCACCCCGGAGCTCAGCTGGATGGACAAGTACATCAAGTACATCACCAACGGCACCTTGCCTGAGGATCGGATAGAGGCTGGTCTCATTAAGAGGAAGGCCGCGCGCTTCGTGCTGATGGACGGGCTACTCTACCGGAGGTCATTTTCCTACCCGCTCCTCAAGTGTTTAAGGCCCACGGAGGCTACACTCGTGCTCCAGGAAATTCATGAGGGCCTCTACGGGAACCATGTGGGGGGCAGGACTCTGGCATACAAAGCCCTCTGCCAAGGATACTACTGGGAGACGATGAAGGAAGATGTAGCCAACTTTGTTAAGAGGTGTGATCGCTGCCAATGTTATGCCATCATGCAACGCCAGCCGGCTGCGCCGCTCTCCCAACTCTCTGCCCCCTAGCCTTTTGCCTAGTATGGCATGGACCTCCTCGGTTTCTTTCCTCCCATGTTTGGGCAACATAAGTTTTTGATTGTCGCCATTGACTACTTCACAAAGTGGGTCGAGGCGGAGCCATTGGACTGGATTACGGAGGCTAATGTTAGTAAGTTCCTTTGAAAGTCGATCGTGTGTTGCTTTGGACTTCCCCACACCATTATCGCTGACAACGGACGTCAGTTTGACTATCAGGAATTCGAGGAGTTCTGCAACGACCTCGGAATTCATCATCGCTTCACCTCGGTGGCGCATCCACAGACCAACGAGGAAGCCGAAGTAACCAACCAGACCATCCTGCAAGGACTCCGGTCCAGGTTGGACCAAGCTAAAGGGAGATGGGCTGAAGAACTTTCCACCATCCTGTGGGCATACCATACAACCCCAAGGATGGCCACAGACGAAACTCCCTTCAACCTTGTCTTTGGATCGGAGGTAGTAATCCCAGTGGAGCTTAGCCTACCGACACTGCGCGTGGAACAGTATGATGAAGCTGAGAATCCCGTGCGGATGCTACTCAACCTGGATCTCCTCGAGAAAACGAGGGATAAGGCACGAGTTCGGATGGTGGCCTACCGGCAACGGGTGGCTAGGTACTACAACTCCAAGGTAAGGCTGAAAGCCTTTCGCCCGGGGGATCTAGTGTTGTGTCACGTCGAGGCTTCCCAACCTCGGGAATGCGGGAAGCTCTCTTCGAACTGGGAAGGTCTCTATCAGGTGGTCGAAGCACTCCCTCATGGTGCTTATTATCTTACCGAGCTCGACAGGGATCGATTTCCATGGACTTGGAATGCCGCAAACCTAAGGATGTATTACCAATAATGTAAGATTCCCTGAATATTAATGATGAAATTCTTTCTTTGCGCAATGTTTGTTTGTCTCATAGGACCAACGCCGCCAAGCCTGAAGCCCGGCGAACGAAGGCGAGGCAAAGATCCTGCAAAGTGGTCTGCAAGAAGCGCAAGGCCCTGAGTTCAGTCTGGAGCATCGAGTGGAGCCCAGTTCCAGGCCCCAGAGTTCAGTTCGGAAGGTGGCGCGGAACTCAGTTCCCCCACAAAATCCCAGAGTTCAGTTCAGAAAGCCGAACGAAACCCAGTTTTGACATGAGGCACCGGAGTTTAGTCCAGAAGGTGGCACGGAACTCAGTTTTCCCATGGAATCCTGGAGTTCAGTCCGGAAAGTCGAACAGAACCCAGTTCCAACATGAGGCACCGGAGTTCAGTTTGGAAGGTGGCACGGAGTCTAGGTGATCCCGGAGTTCAATCCAAAAGATGCTCCGATGACCTAAGTCCTGGAGCCATAAGATCTCGGAGTTCAATTCGGAAGATGCTCCGGCGACCTAAGTCCCGAAGCCATAAGTTCCCGGAGTTCAATCTGGAGGAGGTCCCGGTGACTTAAGTCATGGCGCCGAAGACCTTCAAGGTGCGAGCCCACCAGGAGTTCCTCCCCGAAGCATGAAGGCCCCCTGGACTTTGTTCCAAACCGAGGGCCCAAGTCAAGTTGCGAATTGGAGTTATAGGTCTTGGACTCCCATGGAAGACGGTGGCAGGCAACACTACAACAACACTAGCAGGCAGCAAAAAGAAATTTCAATGAAACGATGATGGAAAATAGACTTTCATTTTTAATGAGAGTTTTTCTTATAGGAAGAAGGGCCCCGACAGACCAGGAGACCCAAAGAAAAAAACAAGACAATAGTAAGCAAAAAGAAAAACCCTATGCTAAGGTACAAGGTGGAAAATCCATAATCATTCAGCTGCTGCCACTCCCTCCTCCAGCTGGGAGGCCTCCGTGCCGTCGGCCGCATCCTCAAAAGGCTGCCCAGGAGCCTCCTCGCCATTGGCCCCCGGTGCTGCTCCTCCTCCCTGAGGTTGCCCCCTGCGCTCGCCAAGGGCGATCCCGGTCAGGTCGAGCTCGGGAAACTAGGTGGCCACCTGTCCCCGGCAGACCTCGAAGCCCTTCAAGAAGGAGTCCACGACAACTTCGTGCATCTCCTTCTCAAACTCTCTGGAGGCCCAGAAATTCAGCACGGCCTCCTGCGTCTCCTTCCACGAGGTCGCCAATAGACCGTTGACATAGGTGGTCTTCTCGTTGGCCGCCGCCAACTCTTTGAGGACCTCCTCCACCTGGCGCACCAATGACCGAGACTGTCCCCTAAGGCGGGTGATCTCGGCCACGTCGTCTTTAGCTCGGTGCTAGCTCAAGATCCTCTCCTCGAAGAGAGAGGACTCTAGTTCCCTGACCCGACCATCGGAATGGGCCAGGTCCTCCCGGAGGGTCTCATTCCTCCCCCGTAGCTCCTGGCCCTTGTCCATAAGATCCTTCACATCAGCCGCCAACTTGCTCAGCTTCCACTCCTTTTCAGCCTCTTTCTTCGCTGAGGCAGAGAGAAAATCCCGAAGTAGCAGCACTTCGGTCCCAATCTGCATTAGAGGAAGAATTGAGGGTTCAAGAAGACTCAACTGGAACATTAAATGGAAGGGCTAGATGCTTACTGTGAAGAGCAGGGGAAGGGTCCCGAGCAGGGCATCCATGTAGTCCCGACCGCCCCTTAGGCAGCGATCCCGGGGCCATGCTGCAAACTCCATCATCTTCTTCGTGAGGCCTTGGTTGCGGATGATGGAGGAGCCCCCATGGAGGGCGGGCAGTGCCAACTAAGGATCTGGAGGGGACTGAGCTGGAGTCCCTCCGCTGGACGAAGCTGCGATCGACGGCGCCGCCCTCGGTACGGCCGTCGCCACCACCGGCAAGGCGACTGGTGCAGCAGTAGCAAGGGGAGGTGCCGATCGCCCCACCTCCCTGGCCTCGTCGAGCTCGATGATGTCCGCGGTGGGTGTCTGCCACTAAGGTGGCCTAGGAGCCAGACCCATCGCCCTGGGCCTAGTAGAATCCGGAGTAGGCCTGGGCCCCTAGCCCATCTCCATTCGGTCCCTCTTCCGGGGAGCCTCCTAGGCCCCTTCGGGGGCATTCCTCTTTTGGGCCCCTTCCATCAGGATTTCGATGGAGAACTTCATCCCTGGAGAAAGGAGAGGCCAGAGTGTCAGATGGTCCAGTAAAAAAAAAAAAAGGGAAGAGTGGAAGCCCACCGATCGTCCGTATTGGACTGACCCCTGGCTCAAACAAGTTCTGCTCTGAGAGCAGAACATCAAGAGAAGGGACTACATCACCTAGTAGCTGGGAGTAGACCTCCTGATCCACCGGCTCGACCAGGGAATTCTGGTTCTGCAAGTCAGAAAAATAGATCCGTTAGAGCTGTCAGGCTTCAAGTGTTGACACTTGGCTGTCAGGTGTCGACACTTGATGCACAGGTATCGACACTTGACACAAAAATCCTCAAATGACAAAGTTCTGTATTTTCAAAATTCTAATGCATTGAGTCAACACTTGGAAATCTAAGTATCGACACTTAGTGTCGACACTGAGTTCTAGGTGTCAACACTTGGCGTGCCAAGGATTTTTGTTCGTGCCAAATGCTGAAGTGTCGACACTTGACTTTCCAGGTGTCGACACTTGAGATTGAAAAGCTCAGATTCAAGTGTAAATTACCCCAAAAACATAAATATAAATTTTGAAACTTAAATGAATCATAAACACATAATAATTAAACATGTAGATGCCCTTTTTCCATGAAGGGGATGTCCAGATTTGCGAGAAATGCTCCGTGCCATGACGTGCCATGAAACATAAGTTTTTGAGATTTTGAGGTGCTTTCTTCCTGAAAACTCATAACTTGAAATACACATTAGTATACAATATGCACTCAATGTTTTGTTATTCATTAAAATAACTGGGTGGAGCCAACAATCTTCCCCTTTTTGATGATGACAAAACCTTGAGTAAAATAGCATTATGTTTAAAACTTCAACTGTTATAATTCATGAATATGAATGTTAGTACACATGAGGCATAATCTTCATAGTTTAGAAGAATCAATCTCCCCCTTAATTAGATATTTCTAATTAAAACAAATTTCAAAGGTTCTCACAAGGTGGAACCACAATAATTTATGCATCTATACAATCAATACTATTTCTTCCCCTTTTTGTCAATCATTAGAAAGGGGAATAACCTCCCCCTCATAATGAGCATGGAGACAAAAAGATGGTAGAGAATCAAATATGATAGGTATCAGAACCAAAAAGATCCAAAGAGAATCAGAGCTGAAGAAGGTAAATTTAACCACTCAAACACAAATAATAAGCACTAAACTGAAATATATAATAGATAAGAGAAGTTTTCAGTACAAAAATTTGATGAGTCATCAACAAGAACTGAAATATACAGAAATCATCAGAGTCATACAATAGTCAGAATCATACAAATATGAACTATAAAAGACATACAATAGACATCTGTGAGGCTAATCCTCATCAGATGGAATCTTAAGACTAAATGGGACATTGATCCTAGATCTAGTGGCTAAGGCCCTAGGAGGTACTAAAGCTCGACGACTCCTAGTACGGCCAGAAGGACCAAAAACGGGTACAACCCTAGATGATCTAGTGGAAGGGGGGAGAGAAGATCAGCTGGTGTAACAAAGTCCGGTGTGGAATCAACCAAGTCAGAAGGAGCAGCTGGGGTAGTGGGAGGATCGTAACTAACCACCTCAAAACCATCTGCACTGCCATCACTGTCACTACCACTGCCCATAATCTCTGTAGCTCTGTCCTCATCCATATCTGCCTGATCACTACCCTCAACTGTATCAGCATGGTCGCTCTGGTGATCATCACCATCATCATCATCATCATCATCATCATCCGAAGAAACAACTGCAGGGGCTGTAGGAGGTATAAGGGATCTCAATAGATCCTCAATACGAGTGAAGCCCTCCTCCATAGACCTATGGATCTCAGCATGCTCCGAGATAGTATGTGCTCGAAGAGTCTCAACTTCGCTGCGTAGCTGAGTCAACTCATCCCTGATCTCAGTAAACTGCTCTCTAGCGTTCTCCTCAAAGGATAATCCAGTAGTAGGTGGCGGAGGAGCTGAAGTACTAGGAGTCGAATGCTCTGCCTGTGTCGATGGAATATCAACGGGAGGAAAAACTGCTGGCTTAGATGGTCCTGCCTCTGCCTCTCGAGGCTCGCCCTCCTCATCTGGCTCCTGGCTAGACTCTCTGCATACCCATCGACCTGCGACTAGTCTATACCTCATATGGTGCAAAGACCTCTCATCATATACATCTGTGTGTAGTATCTCCTTGGGGATCCCCCCTCTAGTGATACTCCACATGCTCTAAATAACCTGGTCAGTGCCATGCCGTAGAGTAAACAATGACGGCACTGAGTCGCGGCATCATGCATCTGAACTAACATCAAAGATGGAAGGTCGATCTGCCTCCTCTCTATCAAACTTGTCATCACCATCAACTCTCTCTCAGTGATGAAGTCGAACCTCCTAGTCTTCAGCAGAAGTATACGTGCCGTGATGTGATGCAATATGCGCATCTCCAGACATAACTGGTTCGCGGTGACTATAGATATACCATGAACATCCTCTCGCTCGAGGATATACCTAAAAGCAGCCTCTCTGTCATCCACCGCAAAAACACTGATTCCCCTATAGGGGATCTCCCATACTCTGCTCAGTAGCTCTACAGAAGGTGAAATCTGAACACCTCTTACTGTCGTAGTCCATAGAAGTCGTCGACAGTCCATCGCACCATAAAACTCCCTCACTAGATGAGGATAGTACCTCTCCTGCATAGTACAGAATGGTACTAAACCTGCATCAGTGAGCACCTGTCGTAAGCTGAAATAGTGCCTATCAAAACACTCCAGGTCGACTCTCCTCCCAGAGGCTACTAACTTCCCTGCCATCCTCTCTGCAGGGGGGAACTCGGTGTGGCAGAACTACTAGCCTATACAGAATCAAATCTGGCCTTCGATCTCCTCTCTATACCACGACTAGGTCTCTCCCTAACTGCAAGTCTCTTCCTGGGACCCATTACAGCAAGCTGAATAGGAAAGAAGGAAGATAGGTTCAATCAGACTTAGAACTATAGGACTGGCTACAAGCTGAGGTAAGGAGAAGTTTATTTCTTAAGAGGTGTTAAGACAGGCTTTGAAAACTAGGATTAAAACAATTTTGGGTTGTAAAATACCCCTTTAAAAAATTTTAGGAAATCTACCAACAGTTTGAAGGTGGGAATTTTTCAAACTATACTTTGATTAAATGACATTACCCCGTATAAATAAATATAGAAAATGTTTTTGGTTGTTAAAACATATTTGAATTTTTGTAAAATACATTTTGTAAGGCCAAAATACCAAAACACATGGAATTTGGGTTTAAATCAATTAGGGTTTTAGCAAAGTGGTGAAAATGTCGCAAAAACAATATGAATAATCTTTCCAAAACAATGATAAAACAATAAATGAATTTAGAACACTAGATTTTAGATGAAAATCCTAATTTTTTTGCCCAAAATCAATCAAACAGTGTTTTTCTGAAAAATGGATGGAATGAGCATGAAAACGGCCAAAAAACCATGGGAAATCCAAGAAAAATGCCATTAAACCGCTATTTCCTTAAATGGAGTTTTAGAAATCCATTAAAACTTATGAAAATCTGGTTAAAATCCTCAAGAATAGTCCGGAAAGCCCTATTCTAGTTTACACGATTTGACGGTAACAAAAGAAAAATGAAAATATGAGAAATAAAATGGAAGTAAAATGAAATTAAAAGAGGGAATACCTGATTTGTGATGGGGTAAAGGGGAAAAGGGAGGATCTGGATAGAGGGGGACCACTGTTGCTTGAAATCGATGGGTGGAAAATAAGGATAAAACCCTCGGTCGGCCTTTAAAAAAATAGATTGTGTTTCGCAAGTGTCGACACTTAGTATTTGTCAAGTGTCGACACTTGGTCAGGTGTCGACACTTGACAAAATCCAAGTGTCGACACTTGGCCAAGAAAAAAATTTTAAAAAAAAATCATAAAATTTTCAAAAAATCTAGGAAAATATTTAACAATTTTTGGGGCTTAAAGCAAGTGGTTTTGAGTGAAAAAACTTAGGTATAATTAATACTATGAGAGTTCTAGGAGAATGGATCAATGACACCTAACTCTCTTCTAATCAGACAGAACCTATCCTCACTCAAAGGTTTGGTAAACACATCTGCTAACTGATCATCAGTACATACAAAATCAAGAATAACATTAGAGTTTTGTACATGATCTCTTATGAAATGATATCTTATTTCAATGTGTTTACTTCTTGAATGTTGCACAGGATTCTTAGATAGATTGATTGCACTAATATTGTCACATCTTATGGGTGTCTTAGTTAGTTTAATGCTAAAATCTTCGAGTTGTTATTTGATCCAAAGGATTTGAGCGCAACAGCTTCCAGCTGCTATATATTCAGCTTTCGCCGTTGATAAAGCAACTGAATTCTGTTTCTTGCTACTCCAAGAGATCAAATTTACTCCAAGAAACTGACAGGTTCCACTAATACTTTTACAATCAAGTTTACACCGAGCAAAGTTAGCATCAGAATAAGCAATCAATTCAAATGAAGAATCTCTAGAGTACCATAAACCAATTTCAATTAAGCCAGATAGATATCTAAGTATGCGTTTAACAACAAAAAGATGAGACTCTTTAGGATTAGACTGATATCTAGCACACACACAGACGCTAAACATGATATCTGGCCTACTGGCAGTAAGATATAACAATGAACCGATCATGCCACAATATAATTTTTGGTTAATAGATTTACCTGATTCATCCTTGTCAAGTCTACAAGTAGAGCTCATAGGGGTACCTAAAGGCTTAGTGTTCTCCATCCCAAACTTCTTGAGTATTTCTTTTGTGTATTTTGCTTGGTTGATGAAGATCCCCTCTTTGGTTTGCTTTATTTGGAGTTTGAGAAAAAAATTAGTTCTCCCATCATGCTCATCTCGAACTCACCCTGCATTAACTTTGCAAAATCTTGACAAAGAGATTCATTAGTAGCACCAAATATTATATCATCTATATAGATTTGTACTACTAAGAGATCATCAATCTTTTTCATTAAAAACAAAGTTTTGTCTACATTACCTCTAGTAAAATCATTTTTGAGCAAGAAAGAGCTTAAACGATCATACCAAGCTCTAGGAGCTTGTTTCAATCCATACAAAGCTTTATGAAGTTTTTAAACATGATTTGAAAATTCAGAATTTTCAAAACCGGGGGGTTGTTCAACGTAAACCTCCTCTTCAATTAGACCATTTAAAAATGCACTTTTAACATCCATTTGATACCATTGAAAATTCATATAGCAAGCAAAAGCTAACAATAGTCTAATTGCCTCAAGTCTAGCTACAGAAGCAAAGGTTTCATCAAAATCTATCCCTTCCTCCTGATTGTATCCTTTGGCAACTAGTCTAGCCTTATTTCTAGTAACTACTCCATTTTCATCAAGTTTATTTCGAAAAACCCACTTTGTACCAAAAATTGAAATGTTTGAAGGCCTATCTACTAATGTCCAAACATTGTTCCTTTTGAATTGGTTAAGTTCATCTTGCATAGCATTTATCCAATTATTATCACATTCACCTTCCTCAATAGTTTTAGGTTCAATTTGAGAAACAAAAGCTAAGTAATCACAGATATTTCTAAGGGATGATCGAGTACTTACACCTTTAGATGGATCACCGATAATTAGTTCTTTTGGATGTCCATGAGCATACCTCCATTCTTTTGGTAATGGATCAACTGTTGTTGTGTTTTCATCACCTTGTGCTTGATCTCCTTCAGTGTTTTGATCATCGTTCTGTTCCTTGGTAAGCCCTTCATTGTTGTTTATACTTTCAGTTTTCTTGCTACCTGTTTCATCAGAGAGTACATCTTCTTTTCTTGAAGATTTTTGGTTAGATTCATCAAATACCACATATATGGATTCTTCAACAACCAGTGTTCTTCTGTTGAAGACCCTGTATGCCTTACTAGATGTGGAGTAGCCTAGAAAGACTCCCTCATCTGATTTGGCATCAAATTTACTTAAATTATCCTTACCATTGTTTAAGATGAAACAACGGCATCCAAAAATATGAAAATAACGAATTGAGGGTTTTCTATCCTTCCAAAGCTCATAAGGTGTTTTCTTTAGAATCGGTCGAATTAAAACTCGATTTAAAACATAGCATGCAATATTTATGGCTTCCACCCAAAAATATCTAGGTAAGTCATTTTCACAAAGCATTGTGCATGCTATTTCTTCAAGAGTTCTATTTTTTCTTTCTACTACCCCATTTTGTTGAGATGTCTTAGGTGCAAAAAAATTATGATGAATGCCATTTTCAATACAAAATTTATCAAAATCAGCATTTTCAAATTCGGTTCCATGATCACTTCTCTAGGATACGACTGAAACACCTTTTTAATTTGAAACTCGTTTATGAAATCTAATGAATTCAGAAAAAGTTTCATCTTTATGTGCTAAAAACATGACCCATGTAAATCGTGAGAAATCATCTACAATAACTAGACCGTACTTCTTACCTCCCAAACTAGATGTTCTAGTTGGCCCAAAGAGGTCCATGTGAAGCAACTCCAAGGGTCTAGATGTAGAGATTACTCATTTTGGTTTGAAAGATGATTTGGTTTGTTTTCCAAGTTGACATGCACTGCAGATCTTGTCTTTTTCAAAATTGAGTTTAGGCAAATCCTTTATCAAGTTCTTTTTGCTAAGTTTTGAAATTAAATGCATGCTTGCATGTCCTAGTCTACGTGCCAAAGCCAACTAGTTTCATCGATTTTGGCTTCCATTGCCACTAGGCATTGACCATTTTGAATAGGGAGATCATCAAGATCAACCATATAAATATTGCCATGCCTATGACCAATGAACTTGATGCCATTGTCATCTAAACTAGAAACAATGCACAAGAAAGATTCAAAAACAACTTTAAAATTCCTGTTGCAAAACTGGCTAATGCTAAGCAAGTTATGTTTCAAACCATCAACATACAAGACATTATCAATATAAGAAGAAGGGGTGATATGGACTTTACTAATACCGATAATTTTGCCTTTTCCATTATCACCAAAAGTTACATTACCACCATTTTGATATTCGAGCGATGAGAGCTGCTCCACATCTTCTATCATATGCCTTGAGCAACCGCTATCAAGGTACCACATTCTTCTCTTATTAGTTGCAAGGCATACCTGTAATAAAGATCAAGTGGAGACTTTATGTATCCAAGCCATCTTGGGTCCTTTTAGGTTAGTGGCATTGGTTCCTTTCGGAACCCAAACTTTCTTAATATTACTTAATCTTCTTTTGTTGCACATATAAGATTTATGTCCTTTCGTACCACAAGTATAGCAAGTAATGGATGAAGATGCAGGTACAAAGAAATTTTTAAAAAGTTTTTGTTTCTTATGAGTTCTGAATCCTAAACCTACTTTATCAAAAACTGCTCTTTGGTTATTCAAAAGCAAATTCAATTTTTCAGAACTATAAGTAAATCTTTCTACAAAAGATTTTAATTTTTCAATTTCTTCTTTATATCTTTTGTTTTCATCCAAAATTTTTTTGCTTTGTTTTGACAAATTTTCATTTGAAAGTGAAGAACTTTTCTTTTTCAAGACTTCTTTTTCTTTTTCAAGTGCTACAATCTTATCATTTAATTTTCTATTTTGAAGAAGAAGGCATTCATTTTCACCTGAAAGCTTGTCATTTGTTTTGGCTAAATCCAAATTTTATTTCTTTAAATCTTTATGTTTTGATTTTAGTTTTTGAAATTCTATGACTAATTCGTCAAAAACTTCATGAAGCTCATCAAAAGTAAATTCATTTTCTGTTTCGGAACATACCTTATCTTGATCAGCCATCAGACAAAAGTTTGCCACCTCCTGCTGTTCTTCCTCAAAACTGGAGTCCTCACTTTCACTCCAGGTTGTCATCATGGCTTTCTTTCTCAGCTTTCTTCTGCTTTTCTTAAGCAAGGGGCAGTCTACCTTGAAATGGACGGGTTTTTTGCATTCAAAACAAGTAGGCTGCTCCTTCTCCTTTTCTTTGTCCTTCTCTTTACTTGGCTCACCTTTCAGAGGTTTCTTTTTGAAGTTGAACCTTTTCTTCCTCATGAACCTTCTAAATTTTCTCACCACTAGAGCTGTCTCATCTTCTTCATCATCTTCTTCGGAGTCATCGCTTGATTCTTCTCTCGCAGTAGATTTGAAAATGATTACTTTCTTCTTTTTGTCAACTTCCACATTCTTTTGTTTGAGGGAGAGCTCATAGGTCATCAGTGAGCCCAACAGTTGTTCAAGTGGAAGAGTGTTAACATCCTTGGATTCTTCAATAGCTGTTACTTTTGCATCCCAAGAAGCTGGTAGAGACCTGAGAAGTTTGTTCACAAGTTCACCGTTAGAAATAATTTTTCCTAGGCTTCTCATGCCATTCACAATATTTGTGAACCTAGTATACATCTCACTAATAGACTCAGTAGGTTCCATTTTAAACATTTCATACGTATGAATAAGCATGTTAACATTGGTAGTTTTCACTTAGTATGTACCCTCATGGGTAATCTCAAGTGTATCCCAAATCTTCTTGGTAGAGAGACAATTAGATATTCTATTAAATTCACTTGGGTCAAGAGAGCAAAATAATAGATTCATAGCCTTAGCATTGAGCTCGATTTGCTTAATGTCATTCTCATCCCAATCATCTTCCATCTTTGGAGTAAGAATGCCATTAACCAACATCGTAGGCTGATGAGGATGTTTTACAATTGTCCTCCACAAATTATAGTCAAGAGCTTGAATAAAAATGCGCATGCGTGTCTTCCAGTATGTGTAATTTGTGCCATTGAAAAGTGGGGGACGATTTGAAACTTGACCTTCAACTATACCCATTCCTATTGGGGCTGCCATGATCTTTTACTCAAGATCCTTGGACCTACAAGAGAGTACCGGTGCTCTGATACCACTTGTTACCCAGAAATGGAGCCCAAGAGGGGGGGGGGTGAATTGGATCTTTTAAAAAATTTAAAATAATAATGTGAAGGACTAGTGGTGCTTGTGAATAATGATAAATTCAATGCAAGAGATTGAAAACAGCGGAAAACAATAAGTGAGTAGCGCTAATCAAAGAGCAAGAGAGGAAGAGGGCAATCACACACAAATACAAGGTTTATAGTGGTTCGGTGCAAACCTAGCACCTACATCCACTCCCCAAGCCACCCTTGGAAATTTTACTATAATCGAAACAAGATTACAGCTGACTTGTTTTTCACAAAGCTCACAAGTCAAAACCTAAGTTGGTTTTGTCACCTAGGCTTACCAACAAACTTTAACACTTGTTTTATCTTTGGACTCACAAGTTAACCCTAGTTGGTTTTATCCCTTTGACTCACCAACAAACCACAACAACCTTCTTTCAAGACACCCTTGAAAGAAAGGTCAAATCACAATATAAAAATAGATATATAATTTTAAAACTAAAACAAACTCTCTTTAAGAGTATAATAGAATCTTTGAAGCTCAAGTTGATTCTTTGTCTTGACTCTTCCTTGGAATATCCTTCAAAGTGCCTCTTTTGGAATGATGTAAGGATGAGCTTATAGGCTTTTTCAAGGAATCAAACTATAAAAAGCTTTTGATGTGAAGTACTTGAGAGAATATGGGCTTTTTGGCTTTTGAATAGACTTGAATACACTTCAATGCACTTCCTTCTTTTTTGAATGAGGTTGGTGGAGGTTAAATACACCATGAACCTTCCAAAAAATAGTTTGTGACCGTTGGAATCTCAGATATAGCCGTTTGGAGCTTGAAAAGCAAGTTCTACAAGTCAAAAAAATAGATCCGTTAGAGCTGTCAGGCTTCAAGTGTCGACACCTGACACTTGGCTATCAGGTGTCGACACTTGGCTGTCAGGTGTTGACACTTGATCTCTAGGTGTCGACACTTGAACTTTCAAGTATCGACACTTGATGCACAGGTGTCGACACTTGACACAAAAATCCTCAAATGACAAAGTTCTATATTTTCAAAATTCTCAGACCTTGAGTCGACACTTGAAAACCTAAGTGTCGACACTTGGTGTCGACACTGAGTTTTTGGTGTCGACACTTGGCGTACCAAGGATTTTTGTTCATGCCAAATGCTGAAGTGTCGACACTTGACTTTCCAGGTGTCGACACTTGAGACTGAAAAGCTCAGATTCAAGTGTAAATTATCCCAAAAACATAAATATAAATTTTGAAACTTAAATGAATCATAAACACATAATAATTAAACATGTAGATGCCCTTTTTTCATGAAGAGGATGTCCAGATTTGCGAGAAATACTCCATGCCATGACGTTCCATGAAACATAAGTTTTTGAGATTTTGAGGTGATTTCTTCTTGAAAACTCATAACTTGAAATACACATTAGTATACAATATGCACTCAATATTTTGTTATTCATCAAAATCACAGGGTGGAGCCAACAACCTTGCCTTTGCTCCTTCGTCAAGTGGCACCCCTAGATGGGTCCACCTCGATCAAGGTCAAGTTGGCCTCTGCCACTCCGCCAGGTGTCGATCCAAGCAGGATCCACCTCAGCTAGAGTAGCCTTGCCTCTGCTCCTTCGCCAGGTGGCGCTCCCAGATGGGTCCACTTCGCCAAAGTCGAGCCAAGCTCTTCCCGCTCCCTCGCCAGGTGGCACCCCTAGATGGGTCCACCTCGGTCGAGGTTGAGCTGGCCTCTGTCACTCCGCTAGGTGTCGATCCAGGCGGGATCCACCTCAGCTGGAGTGGCCCTGTCTCTGCTCCTTCGCCAGGTGGCACCCCCAAATGGGTCCACCTTGTCGAAGTCGAGCCAAGCTCTCCCTGCTGCCTTGCCAGGTGGCACCCCCAGATGGGTCCACCTCGGTCGAGGTCGAGCTGGCCTCTGCCACTCCGCTAGGTGTCAATCCAAGTGGGATCCACCTCGGCTAGAGTGGCCTTGCCTCTGCTCCTTCACTAGGTGGCGCTCCCAGATGGGTCCACCTCGCCGAAGTCGAGCCAGGCTCTCCCCGCTCCCTCGCCAGGTGTCACCCCTAGATGGGTCCACCTCGGTCGAGGTCGAGCTGGCCTCTGCCACTCCACCAGGTGTCGATCCAGGCAGGATCCACCTCGATTGGAGTGGCCCTGCCTCTGCTCCTTCGCCAGGTGGCGCCCCCAGATGAGTCCACCTCGCCGAAGAAGAGCCAAGCTCTCCCCGCTCCCTCACCATGTGGCACCCTCAGATGGGTCCACCTCGGTCGAGGTCGAGCTAGCCTCTGCCACTCCGCCAGGTATCGATCCAGGCAAGATCCACCTCGGCTGGAGTGGCCCTGCCTCAGCTCCTTCGCTAGGTGGTGCCCCCAGATGGGTCCACCTTGTCGAAGTCAAGCCAGGCTCTCCCCGCTCCCTCACCAGGTGGCACCCCCAGATGGGTCCACCTCGGTCGAGGTCGAGCTGGCCTCTGCCACTCCGCTAGGTGTCGATCAAGGTGGGATCCACCACGACCGTAGTGGCCCTGCCTCAGCTCCTTCGCTAAGTGGCGCCCTCGGATAGGTCCACCTCGCCGAAGTTGAGCCAGGCTCTCCCCGCTCTCTCGCCAGGTGGCACCCCTAGATTGGTCCATCTCGACCGAGGCTAAGCTGGCCTCTGCCACTCCACCAGGTGTCGATCCAGATGGGATCCACCTCGGCTGGAGTGGCCCTGCCTCTGCTTCTTCGCCAGGTGGTGCCCCCAGATGTGTTGACCCCTGAAATGATTTTGATGATCACAAAACATTGGAGCATGTATTTGATACTAACTCCTTCAAATTGTTTAAGAAGTTTTGCAGGAAATTGGTTACCTTTAGTTTAAAATAGTTTTCAAACTGATTTGAGGGTAATGCAATTTTGTATAAAGTTTTATGAACTTGAACTTGTAAAAGCCCTAGTTTTATTAATTTTGTAATCTTGTAAAATGGGCTAAAAATTATAAAAATTTAAGGGTATGTAGATTAGCTTCTATTTGATTCAATGTTGAAGACTTTTGGAGAAGCTTGAAGCATTTTTTTGAAGATTTACAAGAGCTAACTCTTGGATCAAGAGCTGACTCGTGGTGGCATGGCATGGAGGAAGTTTCAGTGTTTCAGCATCAAGAGCCGACTCCTATCCCAAGAGCCGACTCGTCCAGAGTTATGTATTTTGAAGATCTGAGAACTTGAGCCGACTCTGTCCTGAAGAGCCGACTCTAAGTATTCATGGTTTTGACTTGACTGAAGGCAAAAGTCGACTCCAGCCAGAATAGCCGACTCTTACAGAGTTTCATTTGGGCTGTCTGAGACTTTGAGCCGACTCGTGGATCTCGAACCGACTCGGAGAGCGATTTTCTGCACTCCAACGGCTAGTTGTTGAAGTTGAAATTTGAACTCCAATTCGTCTCCAGCAGCTATTTCACGAATCCCTAAGCCCTACAACGGCCATATCTCTTGGAAAACTATAAAAGGGATTGTTTTTGAAGGATTAAGAAGGTTAGAGCTTTATTGTGGAATTATCTTGAGATATTGAAGAGCCTTCAAGTCATTCACCTACCTACCAAAAACAGCTTTCAAGTTGGATTCAAAGCTTCACCAACTCTACTCCATCATTGAATCCACTCATTGAAGAAGGGAAGAAGCAGCTTGAAGAGCACTAAAGAGCATTCAAGGCTTGACTTCATCTTGATCTACATCGGCAACACTTAAACAAACTGGGTTTGTTGTAGTTGCTTGTTTATCATTTCTTTATCTTAGTTTTCTCTCTAAGAATAGCAAGAGGCTGTGTCTTAAGAGAGGGTTGAAGGATTTTAGGTGAACCTTATAAAACCTAAGTTGGATTTCTTGGTAATCCCGGTATAAAATCAAGTGTTTGGGTTTTCTTTGGTGATCCCGTTTAAAATCAAAGGGAGTGAGGGTTTCTTTGGTGATCCCAGTAAAATCAAAGTGTATAGGTTTGGATTGTAAGCCTGGTAAAACAATCCAACTGTATTCGGGTCGGGGGATGTAGTGGAAATCCCAAGTGGTGCTTGGGTAGTGGACGTAGGAGCCGGTTGCTCCGAACCACTCTAAATCTCATTGTATTTGTGATTGTGTTCTTATTGCTTTATTGTTTTTACTTAATTACTTCTGCATTGCATATTGTATCACAACACCAAAAAAATTTGAAAGTGCACATTATTGTGAAAAGTTTTTAATCCCAATTCACCCCCCCGGGAAGCCACCTGGGCAACAAGATGGGTCCACCTCGCTGAAGTCGAGCCGAGCTCTCCCCGCTCCCTCGCCAGGTGGCACCCCCAGATGGGTCCACCTCGGTCGAGGTCGAGCTGGCCTCTGCCACTCCGCCAGGTGTCGATCCAGGCGCGATCCACCTCGGTCGGAGTGGCCCTGCATCTGCTCCTTCGCCAGGTGGCCCCCCCAGATGGGTCCACCTCATCGAAGTCGAGCCAGGCTCTCCCTGCTCCCTCGCCAAGTGGTACCCTCGGATGGGTCCACCTCGACCGAGGTCGAGCTGGCCCCTGCCACTCCGCCAGGTATCGATCCAGATGAGATCCACCTCGGCCGGAGTGATCTTGCCTCTACCACTTCGTCAGGTGTCAACCCAGGCATGATCCACCTCGGTCGAAGTCGGTCCTTTCTGTAAAAGACGGAAGGACCGGGGGTGCGAGCCCCGAAAAAGCTACTGAAGATGGCGCGCACATGTGGCACACGCAGTATGGTGTCCCTAGGCCTGCAATGGTGCTCGGAACCTCGTTGGCACCAGTTTGGAAAGGGAATCCTGCCCGAGGCACGGAACCTAGCATCCGATAGCCCGACGTTCAAAAAAGGGAGGGCCACGGTCAATGCCTTAGGCCCGAGGGCACCTTCTCTAGGATTGGTATCCCTCCAAGTTCTCCCTCTGGTGACTGCATGGCTGATAAGATCGGTTCACCACTTAACTCCCGACCGTAAGGGGGATGAGGGGGGAACGGTCGCTGGCCTCCAGAGCCCTCCGGGGGGATCGAGGCACGGACAGAGGCATGGATAGGTGACCTAAAAAGGAAGATCATGGGCAAGAGGAAAGGTAAGCAATAGAGAGGGCAAGCGACCCCGCAAGAAGAAGAGGTAATCCTAAGCCGGAGGCTCCAGAGGAACTCGCAGGACCTAGTCCAACGAGCTCGGTTGCAGGAACTAGAGTGCCCTTCCCTCTCGTTCTCATTCTTCTCCTCATCTAAGATTCCTCTAAGAACGGAGACCCAGCAGGTTTCCGTCTTAGTGGATCTGTTCCACTTTACCGCTTTCTAACTTGATCGTCAGAGTGCCCCCGCCGGGATCCCCGGTCCGGGTCTCTAACCTTATTTTTATAGGTCCGGGAGCATCGGGATTCCACAGCTCAGGGGATCCCAGTTCGGTGCCAACTCACAGCTGCAGGCCATATCGGTAAGGTCGGCAACAACTTACATCCCAAACATCTTGCAATAGTCCTAAAATTTATAATCCAGTAATTAACAAGAAAATTCATATGCTATCATGATCTTCATCCATATCAAGTTTAGGTTTCCAAAATTATTTAATTAATAATTAATCATACATATTCAGCATAATCCATTAACATAACACACTATATTTTCAGGCCAACACTTCTAAAGCTTGGTCAAATTTATTTATCAAAGGCAAAGACACATCATATTCAGTTCTTTAATATCCATAATATACTTATTTATCATGATCAAATAGTATAATTTATTCAACTTTTTATACTCATCCAAGATCAATCTCATGACAAAAATCATGTTCCTCTTTTGTACTAATCATATGCCAAATCTTATGCACAATATCTAAGGATTAGAAATCCAACTTCGAATCCATTCTTGCAACTTTTATTATATCCTAACTGCTCATAACACTAAGTTCAAATACCTCTTATGTCACAGTCCATAATGATTATAATCTAAATGTTAATATCACTCAAATCATATCCTAATAACTTATGTCACCATCCCAAGTGATCATAATCCAAGCTTCAATATCATTCTCTTATGCCTTAATAATCATCATATTAATTTCTAATGACCTGTATCACAGTCTTCAATTTTATCAACATTAGTTTCCAAAATAAATCAAATCCATAGTATAACTCAAAATATACCTCTATATATCCATTGTCCAGCCTCAATGATATTCTTCCAAAAATTAAGCTAGAAAAGTTTAATCTAAAATTTATTCGTGCAACCTCCTATACTTAGCAAAATCCTTGGAACTATAACATACACCTATCAAAGAAAATTAAATAAACTTTTAGTATCGATAATTCTTCAGAATATTCCATCAAAATCCTAATTCTATCCCACTCTCACTAACTAAATCATCTTGATCTTAAACCTTTACTCCGATACCACTCTATCACGCCCCGAATCCAGTACTTGGATCGGCTACGTGACCGGCCGCACAATCCTAGGTATCATCCTAGAGATCATGCCAGACCTATCCTTCAATTCAATATCCAACCAGTGATAAATAACAAATTTTATTAATTATTTATTATTTCTAAAACTTTCCATCAAGGTTAACAGGTAAGTAAAATTCAACTATAATTTAAGAAAAAATCATAAATTAGATTAACACCTAAATCCTAGTTCCTCACTGGCTGGTCCCAAAGCTCGATTGATCTTCCGAATCTGTAACAAAGATATAGAAAATAGAAGACGAGCTATACAGGCTCAGTAAGTTATCATTACCTCTAATATATACATAAATATGATGACAATAAATTGCAACATACATAAATCATACATCACAAAACAACCAGCTCACGACAAAATAAAATACCACATCACATTATATGCACATTCAATTATAAATGACACGACTGTGGATAGCTAACCATTTACTTTACTCTCGTAATCCCTCTAACTATGGCCACGATTGGCCCGTGGTTAGCCCCAAAAGAGAATAGAATCCTGACTATACATACCAAAATCGATCATGTGCCAGTGATCATCCCATTGGAGGCCTGGAAGGAAACTAACTCTGATATCACATGAGAAAACATGTATCCTCATCATGTGCCAGCAACTGCCATGCATGGCTAAAAATAAAAGGCAACTAGCTCCTGACTACACATACCGTACATTAGTCATGTGCCAGTGATCGCTCCACTAAAGGCCCGAAAGGAGACTAGCTTCTCGTGTGAACATAATCGGATTAGAGAGCATCCACACCAACATAATGTATGCAACTCAATGCAGATCAAATTATGCTATACACATTTAATATTGCATAATAATCATAACATATTTAGCATGTAATATAGAGGCCAAGATAACTTACCTGAAACTGATTCTATCAGGAACACGCGACTCAACTCTAGATCCTCGATACTCCCATACTGATGAAGGCTCTGATAAAATAAGTTAAATAATTAATCCTAAATCTAAATAAGATAAAAAAAATTTTGATCTGGTTTGAGACCAGGCTCGATCTAGATATCTATTTAGGTCTGGGTGATGAAAATCATATTAATCAATAGAAACATTCTAAATATCCAAACTAATTTTATAAAATTTATTTATTTATTATTTTTTCTTCTCTCTCCTCTTCCTCTTTCATGTTCTCTCTTTTATTTTTCTCTCTTATTTTTTCTTGTTGCCCAGAGAGCAGCCCAAGAGGGGGGTGAATTGGGTCTCTAAAAAAAATTTAAAGCTAAACTTGATAGAACAAGTAGCAAACTTCACAAGACAAGATATGCAATTCAATTCAATAAGATACTAAAATTTAAAGTGCAATGCTTTAATGTAAAAGTGCAGCAAAAATTTAAAGCAATAAGTGATAAAGTAAAGAGCAAGGAGGGAGAGAACAAGCTATCACAAACACAATAATCTATAGTGGTACGGTGCCAACAATGCACCTACATCCACTCTCCAAGATTCCCTTGGGAATTTACTATAATCCAATAATTACAGCTGATTAGTTTTCCAGGCTTACTAATCAAAACCCGACTTATTTTTACAAGGCTCACAAGTCACAACCTCATTTGGTTTTACGGGCTAACCAAGAACCTAATTGGTTTTCACAAGGCTAACCAAAAACCTTCCTTGGTTTTCCGGGCTAACCAAGAACCTTAGTGATTTTGCGGGCTAACCACCAACCTAATTGGTTTTCTAATAGGCTAACCAATAACCTTTACAAGATATAAGATGTGGAAATAAAGAACCAATGTAAGCTTTCAATAAAAAGTAAATAAGTCGATGTAGCTCGAAGTAGTGTTGCTTTGCTGTTGTTGAAGCCTTTTGAATGCCCAAGATTGAATGATCTTCAATGCACTTGGTAGCTTTGAATGCTTGGAAGGCTTCCTTCTTGCTTGAGAGTGGTTGAGCTTTGAATGAAAGGGAGTTAAGGCTCTTCTCTCTTCTTTTCTCTTTAAACTCTTTAAGGATATTCAATACAATGAATAGTTATTGTCTTGATTTGATTTGAAGCCTTTATATACCTTTCCAAGTCCCCAAAATCGAAATCTAGCTGTTATACTTGAAAAACTAGCCGTTGGAGGGCATTTGGGAGAGTTCTGCGCTTGAAAAAACTAGTCGTTACTGTTGTCAGAACTCCATGTGTCGACACATCAAGTCGACACATGTTCTTCTTGAGTCGATACAAGTTCAAAATGTTCCATTTAGATTCTCTGAAAAAAATCAGCTGAGTCGACATATTTTCAGTGGAGTCGACACATCGAGTCGACACATTTGGTCCGTGAGTCGATACATCGAGTCGACACATTTGGTCCGTGTGTCGATACATCAACTGTTCCTTCAACTTCTGTAAGTTCTGTGGCTTGAAATTCTCAGGCGATGTGTTGATCCATGTATTGACACTTTGAGTCGACACATAAGGTCCATGTGTCGACACATCATCTGTGCCATTTAAAATTTCGCTGCGTGCTGGTCTGAGTCGACACACCATCTTCATGTATCGACACATCAAGTCATGTGTCGACACCTTGAGTCGACACATCAATAAAAAAAGTACATAATTTGCTGAACTTGTGCTGGAACAAGTTTTCATTTGCCTTAGTCATCCATTCATCCAACTCTTTGAGTGTCCAAGACTAGTTTTGTGCAATCATTCCATTCAAACTAGGTTCTTCAACACAATTAGGCTTCTTCAAAACTTTGTGAGCATCCTTTAAATGAAAACACACTTAAAGCAGATTATTAGTCCTCAATTTATACTTAACTATTTTGTTTATCATCAAATTCAATTAGTGGAGTCAACATCTCTCCTTCTTTTTCTCTCTTCTTTTCTCTCTCCTCTTTATCTCTCCTCTTTATCTCTCCGCTTTCTTTCTCCTCTTTTTTTTCTTTTCTTTTTTTTTCTTCTTTTCATGGTTCTTCTCCTCTTCGGCTTAGCCCGATGGAACTCCCCCCTTCCGACAACTAGACGACAGGGAAGGAGTTTTTCCCTGGCAATGCTCAACGAAGCATTGCCAGACGAAAAGGAGATCGGGCAGGGTGCCACCAGCGGTAGTTCATCCACCAACCAAAACCAAAAAGAAGGGAAAGAACCCCCTTGCTAGCCCCTAATCAGACTATTAGAAGCTAGAGGAGAAGGAGACTCACTGACGATGTTAAGGAGGAGGCTGACTACCGGTAGAAGCTAGATCCGGATCCATTTAGAGCCGATGAGGATCAAGATTTAAAGAAGGGGTTTGGAGAGAACAACCTCCTTTCTTGATGGATTAATCCAACTGTCCGAGAGTCCCTCTCGCTCTGGACAGTCCTCCAGCCGACTCCCTTCCCTCCATGGCTACTCCTCTGAGATCTCCGGTGAGCTTTGAGGTGAGATAAAAAGGGCCTTCGTACCCTGTTTCTCTCTTCTTCTTCTTCTTTTTTTTGAGCTCCAAACTGAGGTTAGCAAGGGCTGCCGACTTTAGCCCAAAGCGACCCAATTATAAGTTAGGCTTCATAGTTATTCTATAAACCCACCTATAAAAACTGTTCCTCAGGACCTTCCAGGTAAATTTTTTCGGAGGCCAGAAACTTTTTTTAAGTTCCTAGTATATCTGGAATAAGCCTTTTGAGAGTCTCAAAAATTCTCTCAAAGCCTCCCAAAGTCTTGGTTGAAGCTTGGATAATGGTCAAACCAATGAGAACATAAACGATGTGAAGAAGGAAAGTGAAGCCGAGACGAGCCTTGAAGGGAATGCACCGAGCTTCCTCCGTACTCTTACAAGCTTCGTTGAACCTTCCTGAAGCCTTGCCTTTTCACAACAAGCCTCGCCTACTTCACCTAAGCTTCGCCCGCACTCTTGCAATCTCTGCCTACACTCTACTATATCCACCTATCACTTCTATTGCTTGGCTGCATTCTGCTCTATTCATATATCGCGATCCCACACCACTCCATCTACTTAAAAGTTACGGGCACTTCTTTTCTGATTGCTTTCATGAAAAACTAACTTAAATATCGGAGGATCCATCACCAAAGAATCCCTCATCATGGCTGGACTTGCATATCTTCATTATTTTACAGGTTCTGTAGCGCCCATGCATTTCGAAGGGGATCCAAGAACCACGTGCCACAGCAGCCATATCCAGTTCAATCAGTAAGTCTTCATTGAAGTCACAATAGAATCCATTATATGTACATAATTTAAAAGCTTACACCACACAAAATGCAACAAAAATCAAAAATAAGTAGAGATGATATAGCTTAATTATTTAACCTGTTTTAACTTAATTAAATTTATTATAGGTGAGGTTGAACATTTTTTTTAAATGGTTAGACTCGAATTTAAATTTTTGATCCCTATAATACGCAAGTCAAATTTGAGTTGATCAATATTTTATCTATCCTGTACCTAAACCAACCTCGTTGCAATCCCTAAAAGCAAGTATAAATCTACTTCAGGTCCATTGGATACAAAATAAGGCTTCAACTGCAAGTTGCTTTATCGTTAAGTCTATTTAAGGTACGTGACTTGACAAGCTCTGACCAGTAAGTCATGAAACTATCAACTACGTGTTGAACCAGGCAAATCCCTCGTAAAGGCCAACCCATCGTCGCTAGCGCAGTTGACGAACGCTTTACTCTTCATCCCTAATTACGATTCAAGATTTGAATTTATGAATTATTGAATTAAATTCAAAAATTTTTTCTGAAATACATGATTAGACATGAAAAGGAATGCTCCACTCTGATATTTTAGTGATGTCAGCCTGATATACTCATCTTCGAATGAAAAGAATATATGGACTAAATTACAGTCCGAATTGAATATGGGCCGACGGGTTGGGAGCCCAATGAAAGCAGCTACAGCAGGATTTACTTCCCTTCCCTTTTATCTATCCAAAAAAAAAAAAAAAAAAAAAAAAAAAAAAAAAAGGCCAACCCATCATTATCGCCTCATGCATGGGATGAAATGGTTGTTGGTTAGCCGTCCTATTATATCTCATTTATAAATAATTGTATAAGAATCCTGGATTTAAAAAATTCACACTTATTCCAATAAAAACTAAAAGTAAGCATAAAACTATAATAGAAAATTTAGAAAAGAATATGGTAGGTAACCTGCAAGATCATCTAGGTAAGGCATCCGATAATGTTGTTAAACCATGTAATAAACACTACAAAAAAACAGTAGAATTCCCGACACATTTTAGACTTTTCCCGACACTTTAAAATATTGTTAAAAACAGTCCCGACGCTTCAAAAAGTATTGCTAAGTTAAAAGTGGAAAAGATTTTTTCCGATGCTTTTTAAAGCGTTGTCGTTGATCAGGATTTTTCCGATACTTTTTAAAGTGTCGTTGTTGATCAGAGTTTTCCCGACGCTTTTAAGCATCGAGAATAATATTATTCTCGATGCTTTTAAGTATCGGAAATAAAGTTATTCTCGATACTATTTAAAAGTATCAGGAATAACCTTATCCGAGGGTTATTCCAGAAGCTTAAAAGTATTAAGAATAATTTTATTCCAGATACTTTTAAATAGTACGGGAATAAGTTTGGAATAAAGTTATTTCCAATACTTTAAAATATCAAAATTTAAATTTTTTTTTAAAAAAATAAATTAATTATTTTTAAATTTAAATATATGTTATTCACAAAGCAAGTACTATTTCTTGTTTCAGAATGTTCCTACTATTTATTCAAATAAAGAAAGTACATTGAATAAGATTTCAAAAATTGAAGACACCAGTCTATCAAGTTGATAAAAATCCTGGCAATTTATTGAAAGCTTAAATTTGAATCAAGATTAGTTATGGTTACAGCATTTGGCAGGCAATGAGTTGTACTTACTGGCATCCGCATTAGAGGACCGGGAAGAATGCTTTTTCTTCGAGGCAAGCTATGTCCAGCAGTCAACATGAAATCTCCTACGAACCTAGCATACCCAAAAAAGTTTTTGCTTCCACGGATTTATTTGCCTCCCATAATTATTTTAAAATTATGTTGTTCAACCTACAACCTATATATAATCATTTTAAAATAATCATTTTAAAGCTTCACTGATGGCAAAGAAAGAACAAATAGGAGAGTAGAAAGTCCAATATAGAAAGCCCTCAAATCTAACAAGCATGGAAAAAACCCCAAAATACAAAGGTGTAATCCCAAAAACCCTAGGATAGGCGAATGGTATCCATACACAAACACCTTGAAAATTCGGGATTAAAACCCCCATGGACCAAGAGCCCAAACAAAGAGGTCCTTTTAGCAGTCTTAAGAGAATAATAAACAGAGAGCCCAAACAAAATAATAAACATACCATAATAAACAATGTAGACAAAGCCGGTCTTAAGAGAAAGCAAATAAAATTGCTTCTTTTCCTTGTAGTGATTAATTAAGGTTGGTAGTTCTACTTGTCTCATCAAACCAAACAGTTTCCACCCTTCAATTAGCCTTCATTATCATAACAAAATGTTCCAGCCTCTATGCAAGTTCTTTGGATTTTTAGTGTTGAAATAGTTTGAACTGCAGATGGAAGTTAGATGAGACTTAATGATCTTTTGTATCGTTTTGCTTCAGTTTTGGATCTCATCAAGCATGCATTCGCATTATGGGATGATTGTTTCATGTCCAAGTCTAAACTTATTTCTCTAGTCCTTCTTACATTCAACCTTTGGAATAACTTTTAACAGTCAACATCATTTTAAAACTGTAAGCCTTGTCTTTTTTGTCTTTCAATTCTTAAGCCTTCTAGCTAATGTAACCATAACCGAAATGTTACTCTTATGGATCGAATCGAACAGCAGCCAATGGTACAGCGAAGACAGACGAACATTAGAGTAACCTTTTGGGTATCTACCTGGAATTTCTTTCCATAGCAATTAAGCAACCATATCCAGTTATCCATAAGAGCACGGAATTAATTATGAGATATTCTACAACAGAAGGATACCAAAGTTTGGTCATATGAAGCTGCGAAGAGCATTATGTTAATAATCGGATTTTGCAATCTTTTCACATTTATCCACATCTGCATGCTTATCAACATTGAATGAATTTTCTTATTTATCTGGGAAATTATCAGTAAAGTTTTTCATTATCCCACTATAGATTAAACAAATACAGAAATCCATCAAGTCATTCAAAATGACGCAAATAACAAAAGCCACAGAAAAAGCAGTGTAGACCGGCAGGAATGGGTGGAGGATCACAAATGAGCATTCAAAAACAGTGCTTCAATTTTCTCCGTCCTAAATCTCTTCAGCTCAAATCAAAATCCAAACATACAAATACCAATAATATTATCCGTTAGAATGCTTCAAATACAAATAATGCAACTCTCAACTAAGGGTGGTCAGCGACACTGATATTAAATTGATGTTCTCTTTGTAATATGTAATCTAAATATTGAAAATTATATAGTGCCGCTACATCATAGTAATGACCCATATGGTAATAACAGTTAACATCACTTAATATACCAACATATTAATATCACCATGTAATTGATACGAAGAAAGAGTGAAATCCAAGAGTTCGTTGCTGCACTTTAGGTTCAACCTTTTGAAATGGGCTGCAGGTGTCAACCAAAAATTTGTGAGAATAATATCAAAACATCATACCATATAAAACAAGAAGATTTCATTTATTGAGGATTATAAAAGTCATTATTTAGAGATATGATGTCAAAATGGGATAAAGAAGCTGAATGAAAAGAAATGACCTGAAGCTTACCTATTATTTGGAACATATTAAATGCCGCTAATAGAGCCATCACTGCAGGAGAAGCAAACATAGTAGGAGCTTCAGATAAGTAAGATGTTCTTTTAACTTACCAAAGATGAAATTTCACATTTGCTTCCATGGCAAAAACAATCATTTCAAGCATTTAATTCGGAGTTGTGCCATTGCAGATGTATACAATGCTTATAAAGATTGAGTCATCACATCAAATAAAAAAAAAAATTGAGTGAACTACTGTCATCACAGCATATAAAGATCGAGTGAACTACTGTGACAACAAGGTTAGGGAATTAGGATGGATAAATGTATCCATGCTTACCCTGTCGAGAGCTTCTTCAACTTCTGATTCCACTTCTCCGCGCTTCACTGGTTCTACAAATGCTTCTTTCTTTGATCTTTCAACTTCCAATTGAACTTCTTTGAGCGGATCAAGAAAGACTTCAGGCTCCTGTTTGTAGGCATTTAAAATGTTGTACATCATGATCAATCTTTCCCCTTTCTTTATTAGTGCTTCTAAGCATGCGATGTTTCTGAAGCTCTGATAGAGGATAAGGCCAGTGAAACAATAGCTGCTAGTGTCATGAACAATTCCGAAGCAATTCTCATGAATTCTTAAAACAATTCTTTGAGTCTGAGATGAAGACAATAAATGATCATCAAAGTAGATCCAAAATAGCAGAAGTTGACAATTAAGAAGGAAATTGACTGGAGATCCATGAAGCACATAACGTATCATAACCAAAATTCCAAAGGTAAGCTTTATGAAGTATAGAAGCTTTATGAACAAAATTCCAAAGGTAATCTAGTAGCAGCATGTGTAAAGTATAGAAGAAAGGCACTGTAAGATGACACCCCTGAAGCAAAGTAACATAAGGTTTCAATGAGAGTAAGGTCCTGACAGAGAAGCTTCATTGAAATATATTGAAAGTATACAGCTGATGCATAGAAATATAACCAGATATTGAATTTTAAGAGTAGCATTATAGGAAGTAGCAGCTTGGTTTGTTCCTGGTACATAGCTCTGCAAAATGACATTCCTGGAGCAAACAGGATTGATGGATATGATCTATAAATTGTGTAATAGAGATATGCAGAATGACATTCCTGAACCAAAGAAGCATAAGCATCCAAAGTATCATGAGAGTAGTATAATAGTGTCCATTAAGTTGAGGAAACATCCAGCCAATAAGATGAAGAATTTCCAGCATAATACCGTCCTTTCCTGAAAAGGAGTAGAATAAGAAACTTTGTATTCCTGAAAGGGAAGAAGAAGAAGTAACTTGGATATATAACTAATTGATAAAGTAGAGAACTCATGCTTGAAGAAACAGAGACAATACACCTGCAGTGACCTGAGACAAATCTCCTGGAATAACTTGAGAATGAAGCATTTTCATAGAGTATGATTTTAAATAGTTGATAGGAGCATGTAATGGCACAATCTTGGCATAATTCATCATTCCATTCATAGCACAAAGGAGGAACATACCTAGACTAATATAGATGCTTAGTGTTGTGATGAAATAAGGCATGCATGAAAACCCGGATGTCCATAAAAACTTGAGAATACCCATAGCAAAAGGTTTGAAAAATATAAGGAGCGGAAGTACTGAACTCAGAACCGTAAGGAACGGAAGTACTAAACTTGGAATTGAAGCAAGGATTATGATTGATAGAATTCCAATTCCCATAATGTGTATGCTCCATCTCATTATTGTTCAGCAAAAAAATCTTGCTCTGTCTTTTGAACCGGAACTTCGGAGACCGGGTGAAATCTGGTGCTTGATTATAAAATAGAGAACCCATGCTTGTAGAAACAAAGACAACACTTATGTAATAACTTGAACAAAGCTCCTAGAATAACTTGAGAATAAAGCTTTTTCATAAAGTATGTTGCTAATTAGTTCATAAGAGCATGTATTGACATAATCTTGGCACAATTCGACATTCCAAGCATAGCAAGTAGAAGAAAAAAAAAAGATAGATATAGATACTTAGTGTTTTGATAAAAATTCATAATTAGTAATGTGTGCTTGCCAGAATAATAGGAAATAAAGATACAATGACATCCAATTTCCAATGAATCTGTAGAAATAAGGCATGCATGAAGGTTTCGGATGTCCATCAAAGTTAGAGAATAGAGATAGCAAAAGGTCAGAAAAACATAATTAGCTAAGGTACTAAACTCAGAATCATAAGAAGTAGAAATAGTGAACTCAGAATCGAAAAACAAGGATTATCATTGGTAGAATTCTATTTCTCGTCATGTATATGCTTCATCTCAACATTGTTAAGCAAAAGAGATACAAATAACATAACCCAAACATGATCCTCTTGATTAAAATTTAATGTTTCAATAAATTATTTAATAGAAATATTTAAAAAGTCATTATTGATCATAGCAAAACTATATATGGTATTTAAATGAAAGACTTGCAATGATGAACAAATCTTAAAGCATAACAATTTGGTCATGTCACTAAGAGAAATAAGAAATCATTTTTAAAACCTAAACCTGACCTATTTAATAAACATGTTACCCAACCCAACCCATTTAACCCATTTATTAAATAAGTAACATGCTAACTTACTTAACCCGACCTATTTAACCTGTTTAATGAACAAATAACTTAATAATATAACCCGAACTGACCCAACCCATTTAACATATTTACTATATAAATAAACTGTTAACCCAAATCAAAAAATTAAAATAATAAATAAAGAAACAGAACGAGGAGGCTCAGATCTACTATTTAATCTGTAATTAAATCAAAACGACTACAATCGGTTGCCTACATAAGAAGGCCATCCAAGATTGCTGCCATTAGAAACAATTGAATCAACAAAACATACATCCCAAAATCATCATAGCCTCCATATACAAACCTAAACCATTTTCAAAATAGGTTAAAAAACTTCTTTACCCTCTAAGCAGTCAAGCACATGATATGATAAAGATAACAAAACAGGTAGATCTACATGACAAAAAACTACCGACAACAACAAGATCATGAATCATAGATCATGAGCGGCAATGGAAATCGATACAAATATTACATTTTGGAAGGCCTCCATATTATGAAGCAACAACAAATTTAACTTGAAACCGTAGTCGTTAACTTGATATCTAAATGAATTCTTCACCTCCCAATTATAATATCACCTCATACTTCCAGTTAGCCAGATTTTAAAAAGTTTTAAGGATACACTATGTATATATGAGACTTAAAGTTAATTAGAACCTCCATCTACTAGATTTCTAGGTAGAGAGGGATGATCTTGGGAGGACAAGCATTCACTTGACAAAAACTACACTCAAAGATTTTATACAATCACCCATGGTTATGAAGGTATTGTGTGGAAGTTGGACCTCCACATGAGTTTATAATACAACTACTTACAGACATTGAAAACAACTCAAGGTTATGTGCATGCTGCAAAAGAATGTATGGGCTATGTCAATATCTCTACATGGTTGAAGTGAACTTTTATATGTGTTTCATGCATTGTAATTCTCTGATATGAATTTTGGTAAGGAAGCTATCGACATCCATTTAAGCAGACTTATAGTGTGTGACATCTCAAACAAGGTCTTAAATATTGTACCTAGCTATGCCTATGTCTCCAAACAGTCAATTTCAGTCTCAAACAGGGGTAAAAGACAGTCATATGAATCTATGTTATAAGAACATGACAAACCAGTGAAATGCTGCTGTTGCCGCTCTCGTCGCCGCGCCCGTGCCACGGATCAGCCGATCCTTCCTGACCGCCTGGCGAGGGAGCCTCCCTTCCCTGTGGAGAACCTGCAACAAAGGGGTTAGAAGACCCTGGCCGGGGATCCCGGCGAGGGGGCTCCGACGGTCAAGTCAGTAGACGATGAGAAGGAACAGACTCTCCCACCCGGGCCCTCGAGAGGGTCCCAGATTTAGAGAGTTAATTGGTGAAGGAAACGCTCTGGGGACCGGAATCTCGGCTGGGCCTCCTTGCCGAGCTCGCACCCAGTCCTCCCCTCTCGGGATCTCTGGTTTCTCTCTCGACGCAAGGCCTTGTGCCGGTGCTTCCTCCTTGTCCCCAGGCTAATTGGCTTACCTTGTAGTCCCCAGATTCTTCCCTCTTTATCTCCCTTCGTCGTGCGCTTGTCCTTTTCCTCCTCGGAAACTCCCCTCCCCTGTTTTCCTTCCTTTTCCCTTTTTGGTGAAGGAGGCCAGGCGGCTTTCCGACCTCGTCCGCCGGGCCCAGCAGGGAAAAGGAAAAGACAGGAGAGAAAAAGAGGGAGGGCGGCGCTGGCAGAGCGGCCGGTCGTCAGGCCTCGGGCTCTGTGAGAGCGCTCCCTTCCCCGAGCATGGGCGTCATCCGTTTATGGGGCCTGTTCTGTCAGGATCGGGTCTCTCGGCTGCGGGACCTGTCGGGCCGATGCAAGTGACGTTCCGCGTGCCGCCGCCCTCCATACGGGGCACCGTCTGGGGTCTGTACGGCCCGAGGGATGGCCTCGGGACCCATCTCTCTCCCCGGGGGCCCCTCCGTACGGGCGGTCTGACCTCGACTGAGCTGGACCCGTCTCCGGGTGCCAACTGGCGAGAGGCAAGGGATCGGCCGACCTCGGCTCAGGTGGACCCCTCCTGGGTGGACACCTGGCGAGGTGGCAGGAGGTCGCCTGGCTTCAGCCGAGGTGGGCCCGTCTCCGGGTGGCCACCTGGCGAAAGGCGAAGGATCAGCCGACCTCGGCCCAGGTGGACCCCTCCTGGGTGGACACCTGGCGAGGCGGCAGGGGGTCGCATGGCTTCGGCCGAGGTGGGCCCGTCTCCGGGTGGCCACCTGGCGAAAGGCGAAGGATCGGCCGACCTCGGCTCAGGTGGACTCCTCCTGGGTGGACACCTGGCGAAAGGCGAAGGATCGGCCGACCTCGGCTCAGGTGGACCCCTCCTGGGTGGACACCTGGCGAGGCGGCAGGGGGCCGCCCGACCTCGGCCGACCTCACTCGGGCGGACCCCTCCGGGCCCGGGCGCCAATGAGGTGGTAGAGGAACTCCGGGCCGAGCTTGACCTCGGTGAGGGCGGTTTGCTTCAGACAGTTGTCGGGTGGTGCGGTCTTGCCGATTCTAGCTTTGTGGACGCGACGCAAACTCCGTCGGGGAAACTTACACGTGGCTTGCTCTCATTCGGCGATACCTGAGCCTGTCCACGTCACTGTCACGGCTGTAACAGTTGCCCCCCAGCCCGCCGTTCCGTCGGGACATCATAGAACGGAACGTCAGGATTAAATGCGGACATGACGTGGGGAGGCGGAGATCTTGCATCATAATTGCCACGATCCTCGCTCGTCGTGGCTCGATGCGGCTGAAGACCTATGGGGAGCCGCCACGCGTCGTCCACTTGCCCGTAATCAATGCGTCGCTTCGAGGCAGAGGCCGTTACTCTGCTAACGAGGCGTTGGTGTCGGGCGTGCGCCCACGTGGCGACCATCCAGTGGTCGGAGGCGGAATGATGGGTACGGCTGCTGTCGGCTAAGTTTGAAAGGGAGGGGACTTTCCAGAACGAGGCCTTTTCCCTTGCTTCGTGGGCGGTTTGCTGCAGGCTAACAACTTCTGCTGCTCGCGCTCGTTTGTGCATTTTCGGTGAGTGCCTCCTTCTCCTTCTTTGGCCCCCCTCCTTCCTTCGCATTTCCTATCCGATTTCTTTGTCCTTTCCTTTTCCATGGCGCGCCGTCGCCATGTCTCTTCCAATCCGGACGAGGCCGGTCCATCCCGGCCGAGGACTCCATCTTCTTCCTCCTCGGACGAGGAGGTAATCCCAGAGGAGGTCCGCCAGCGTTTGCAACCCGGGGGTGTCACTATTGGCATCCCCAGGGGGATCCGGTCCCCTCCGGTTGCGCCTGCCGTGCCCCTCCGCTCTCTTCCTGCCTTGCCTTCTCTTCCTGCTCCGCCATCTCTTCCCGCCGGTCCCTCCGGTCATGCTTCTACCATGACCGAAGGCGACCTTTCTCTGCTCCGGGATGCCTATGGCATCCCGGGGTCTGTTCGTCTGTTTGTCCCGCGGTCCGGGGAGTGCGTCACCATGAGTGGCCCCGGCCGCATTGCTTTCTACGAAGACTTCCTCCTTGGGGGTCTTCGTTTTCCTCTACACCCTTTCTTTCTTTCCTTCCTCAGCCACTTCCGGCTTGTCTCGGCTCAGCTGGCTCCCAATGCCATCCGGGTCATCTTCTCCTTCATTGTTTTCTGCCATTTTCACGGGTTCGTTGCCCGTTTCTCTTTCTTCAGGGCCCTGTTCACCCTGAAGAAGTGCTCCACCGATGACGGTTGGTGGTACATTTCGCCCCGGCCTAGGTGTCTTCGGTTCGACCTCCCTTCCTCGGTCAAGGGATGGAAGAGCCAGTTTTTCTTCACCTCGATCGACGACGTCGACTGGGCCTGGAGTGAGCCGGACCGGTCGCCGAACCGGAACTCCCGGGTCGAGCCTGCGGACCAGGAGTCCTACACCCAGCTCCTGAGTGACGTGGTCCCGGCGCTCGAGGTTCTGCTCTCTGAGCAGAATCTTATCGAGGCCGGCATCAGTCCCATCCGTGAGACTGGTGAGATTCGGCCCCGTATTAATTTCTGGCCCCCCCCTCTTTCTTCAAGATCGAGCCGTCTGACCTTCTGTCTTTTTCATTTTGCAGGGATGAAGTTTTCTTTGGAGAACCTCCTGGAGGGGGCGGCCCAGCGGGACGTCGTGGAGGTGGACGAGCCCGCAGCGAAGAGGGCTCGTACGGAGTCGAGCCGGGAGGTCGTGGCGGCGACCGTGCCCGGCCCAGCTGCTGCCATTTCCCCGCCCAGGCCACCTCAGGGCGGGGTTCCTGGTACTTCGGCCGCGCGACCTGGCGGCGCCGCAGAGAGAGCTCCAGCGCCCGTCGCTCTGCCCATCGCCGGGCCCGTCCTTGCTGCCAGCCCGACGGCACCGCCTGTGGCGATCGCCGACCCGTCGGTTGCGGCTTCGGCTGAGGGGGCAGCCGCCGCAGGGGCCGGCCCGAAGGGTCCGGCTCCGGTGATCTCCCACCGGGACTCGGTCATCCTCGACCGGGGGCTGGCGGAGAAGATGATGGAGTACGCCTCCACCGCCCGGGACCGCCGAGCTCGGGGAGGCCGGGACTATGCGGACGCACTGCTCGGCATCCTTCCGCAGCTTTTCACGGTAAGTCCGAGCTTCCTCTTCTTTTCTTGTTTCAACCTCGAGGCTTATCTACCTCTGCTCTGACAGGTGTTGCTTTTGTATTGCAGATCGGGAACGACGTCCTCTTACTGAGGAATTACCTCGCAGGGAACGCCAAGAGGGACTCCGATCGGGAGCTGAAGCTCGGCAAGCTCGCGGCCGACGTGAAGGATCTGATGGAGAAGGGGGCCGAGCTGCGGGCCGAGAAGCAAGCCCTCCGATCCGACCTGGCGCGTTCCGAGAAGCGGAACAAGGAGCTGGAGGCCTCCTTGTCGGAGGAGCGGGCCTCCAACCAGCGCCGAACCGAGGAGGAGGCGGCGGAGAAGGCCCGCCTGCAGGCCCACTCCAACTGGGTGGAGCGCCAGCTGGAGGAGGCCCGACGAGAGGTGGCCGCGGCGAAGGAGCGGAGCGCCTACGTCAACGGGCTCCTGGAGGCGGCCAAGCGGGAAGCGCAAGAAGCCGTCCCCAAGTTCCGAGCCTCCGACGAGTTCACGTCGGAGGTCCGGGAGGCCACCGTGGACTCCTTCCTGAAGGGGTTCCGGATGTGCCGGGAGAAGGTGGGGGCCTTCTTCCCCCACCTGGACCTGAGCGGGGTCGTCGTCGGCGGCCGGAAGCCAGGGGGCAAGAGCAGGGTTCCCGGCGTGGCCAGAGCGACACCTGCGGCGCCGTCGACCAGCGATGCCACGGCCCCGGAACAGCCCCAGGAGCCGGCAACTGTAGAAGTTGAAGAAGCAGCGCCCGCGCCTCCGGCAGATGGCTCCGAACCCGCGCCCCAGTGACCCGGCACTGTCTTTTTGCTTTATTCCTATAGCTTTTGTTGTTGTTGTTTATTTTTTTTTGGGGAGTCCCGCCCTGTCGGGGCTCCCGACTTGTAGCAACTACTTATATTAATGAAGATCTGACCTTTATCGAAAACTTGGTTGTCGTTTCGTCTTACTTCTTCTTTTCTTCCTGAGATGTCGGTCTGGAACACCTGAAGTAACTGCAGGCCTGGTCCTTCAATGCTCAAATCGAAGGATGGGGCCCGCTGAGTCACGTCGCAGCGAGGCAAACCTTGAGCAGGTCCGATTTTGGGTTGCCTTCATGCTTGGGCGAACAACACGGTTTCTGCACCGTCTTCCAGGCCGAAACCCGGGATCTCCGGACTAAGCTTAGCGCCGCAGGCTTTCTCAAGCCTCGCGCGGCTTGCTAAGCTGTGCTCCGGACTTGCGTGGGCGAACTGGGTTCGGCGCCACCTTCCAGGCCGAAGCCCAGGATCTTCTGGACTGAGCTCGATGCCGCAGGCTTTCTCAAGCCTTGCGCGGCTTGCTGAGCTGTGCTCCGGGCTTGCATGGGCGAACTGGGTTCGGCGCCACCTTCCAGGTCGAAGCCCAGGATCTTCCGGACTGAGCTCAATGCCGCAGGCTTTCTCAAACCTTGCGCGGCTTGCTGAGCTGTGCTCCGGGCTTGCGTGGGCGAACTGAGTTCGGCGCCACCTTCCATGTCGAAGCCCAGGATCTTCCGGACTGAGCTCAATGCCGCAGGCTTTCTCAAACCTTGCGCGGCTTGCTGAGCTGTGCTCCGGGCTTGCGTGGGCGAACTGGGTTCGGCGCCACCTTCCAGGCCGAAGCCCAGGATCTTCCGGACTGAGCTCAATGCCGCAGGCTTTCTCAAACCTTGCGCGGCTTGCTGAGCTGTGCTCCGGGCTTGCGTGGGCGAACTGGGTTCGGCGCCACCTTCCAGGCCGAAGCCCAGGATCTTCCGGACTGAGCTCAATGCCGCAGGCCTTCTTTGAAGTTTGGAGGGAGTGTTTGAAGTGGGGAAGCTTTGTTACAGAAACTGGGAGCCTTACATCACTGGTAGTACATTCTCAGGTTCGAGGAGTTCCATGTCCGGGGGAACCTGGCGCCTCCCAATTCTTCCAAGTAATACGCTCCATGAGGGAGGGCTTCCGCCACCCGATATGGGCCTTCCCAGTTGGGTGAAAGCTTGCCGCATTCCCGTGGCTGGGAGGCTTCCGCGCGTCGGAGGACCAAGTCCCCGGGACGAAAAACCTTCGGCCGCACTCGGGAGTTGTAATATCTGGCTACACGTTGCCGGTATGCTGCCATTCGGATTCGGGCCTTGTCCCTCGTTTCCTCGAGAAGGTCTAGGTTGAGTATCATCCTGGCCGGGTTCTCTGTCTCGTCGTATTGCTCCACGCGCAGTGTGGGTAGGCCGAGCTCGATCGGGATGACTGCCTCAGTTCCGAAGACGAGGTTGAATGGAGTTTCGTCGGTAGCCGTCCTTGGGGTGGTGTGGTATGCCCAAAGGATGCTGGGAAGCTCGTCGGCCCACCTGCCCTTGGCTTGGTCTAGCCGCGTGCGGAGGCCCTGAAGAATGGTCCTGTTCGTGACTTCGGCTTCCCCGTTGGTCTGAGGGTGCGCCACCGAGGTGAAGCGATGCTTGATGCCGAGGTCGCTGCAGAAATCTTCGAACTCCCGACAGTCGAACTGGCGTCCGTTGTCGGTGACCACGGTGTGGGGGAGGCCGAAGCGACAGACGATGGACTTCCAGAAGAACTTGGCGACATTTGCTTCGGTGATTCTCGCCAAGGGCTCGGCCTCGACCCACTTCGTGAAGTAGTCGATAGCCACTATCAAGAACTTCCGTTGACCGGACGCCGGCGGGAATGGGCCCAGGAGGTCCATCCCCCACTGGGCGAACGGCCAGGGGGCTGAGAGCTGAGAGATTGGGTTGGAGGGTTGCCGCTGCACCGTGGCGTGCCGCTGCACCGTGGCGTGACGCTGGCACCGGTCGCACTTCTTCACGAAGTCGGCGGCGTCTTCCTTCATTGTCTCCCAGAAGTAGCCTTGACGGAGGGCCTTGTATGCCAATGCCCTGCCCCCCACGTGGTTCCCGCAGATGCCTTCGTGAATCTCCTGGAGCACAAGCTTGGCTTCTGTGGGTCCGATGCACTTAAGGAGGGGGTAAGAGTAGGATCTTCGATACAGCTGCCCGTCCATCAGGACGAACCGCACGGCCTTCTTCCTGATGAGGCGAGCCGCCTCTCGGTCCTCCGGCAGGGTGCCGCTAGTGATGTACGCAACGTACTTGTCCATCCAGCCGGGCTCCTGGCTGACCTGATGGACCTCCACCGGTGCTTCGAGGCTTGGGACCTCAAGTCGCTCCACATGAGCGCGTCCCAGCATCGTGTCCGGCAGGGTCGCCAGCCGAGAGAGGGCATCCGCGCGGGCGTTCTCCCCGCGGGGGATATGGAAGATGTTGAAGCGCCGGAACTTGGACGCGCCCGCTTTGACGAGCTCCAAATACTTCGCCATCTGGGGGTCGTGCGCGACGTACTCCCCGGACACCTGCCCCGCCACGAGCTGGGAGTCGATGAAAGCTCTGAGGTTGGTCACGCCCAGCTCGCGGGAGACTCTCAGTCCGGCAAGAAGTGCCTCGTACTCCGCCTGGTTGTTTGTTGCGGGGAACTGGAAGCGGAGTGCGCACTCGGCGACGACCCCGTCGCCGTTGGCAAGGATGAGCCCAGCTTCGCTTCCGCCGGAGTTTGAGGCTCCGTCTACATGGAGGATCCAGGCGTCCTCTCCGGGCTCGTCGGTGCCAACCTCCATCGACCGGGCCGGGGGGCCCTCCTCGGGCTCCTTGCGCAAGCCTGCTCACTCGACCAAGAAATCGGCCAGCACCTGCGCATTCATGGCCGACCTTGGCCGGTATGTAATGTCGAACTCGCTGAGTTTCAGTACCCACTTGGCCAATCGTTCCGAGGTATCGGGTCGGCTGAGCACCGCTTTCAGCGGTTGGTCCGTCAAGACGGCGATGGGGTGCGCTTGGAAATAGGGCCTGAGACGCTGGGCAGACACTATTAGCGCAAAAACGAGTTTCTCGGGCCGGGAATACCTGAGCTCCGCGTCCCGGAGAAGTTTGCTGGTATAGTACACCGGCCGCTGGAACCCGTGATCGTCGGTTCGGACCAAGACAGAGCTGACGGCCTCCGGGGTAACCGCCAAGTAGAGGGTTAGCTCCTCTCCCTCCTCGGGCCTGGACAGGAAAGGTGGCGACGCGAGCGTCTTCTTCAGCTCCTCGAAGGCCTGCTAGCACTCCTCGGTCCAAGCAAAGCCATTCATCTTCCTCAGCATCTTGAAGAAGGGACGGCAGCGGTCCGCCGACCTGGAAATAAAATGGCTAAGGGCCGCAACTCGGCCGGTTAGTTGTTGCACCTGCTTCTTGGAGGTAGGCTGCTCCATGTCCAGGATGGCCTGGACCTTCTCCGGGTTGGCCTCGATTCCTCTTTGGGTCACCATAAACCCTAGGAACTTCCCGGCGGAGACGCCGAAGGCGCACTTCGCCGGGTTCAGCTTCATCTGATGGCGCCGGAGGTTGCCGAATGTTTCCGTCAGGTCGGCCATGTGATCCGAATCGAGTTTGCTCATTACCAGCATGTCGTCCACGTACACCTGCATGTTGCGGCCTATCTGGTCTTTGAAGACTTTATTGACCAGACGTTGGTACGTCGCCCCCGCGTTCTTGAGGCCGAAGGGCATCATCCTATAGCAGAAAGTCCGGCGGTCAGTTATGAAGGCAGTGCGCTCTTCGTCCTCCGGGTTCATCCGGATCTAGTTGTATCCGGAGAAGGCGTCCATGAATGACAGGAGGCGATGCCCCGAGGTGGTGTCGACCAGCTGGTCGATCTTCGGCAGAGGGAAGCTATCCTTCGGGCAGGCTCGGTTGAGGTCGGTGTAGTCCACACAGATCCTCCACTTACCACTACTCTTCTTTACCATGACCACGTTTGCTAGCCAGCTGGGGTATTGGACTTCTCGGACAAAACCGGCGGCGAGGAGCTTTTCTACCTCCTCGTTGATCGCCTTCTGCCTCTCCATGGCGAAGCTTCTCTTCTTCTGGCGGACCGGGCGGCAACTTGGGTCCACGTTCAGGCTGTGCATGATGATCTCGGGCGGGATGCCCGGCATGTCGGCCGCTGACCAGGCGAACACGTCAGCGTTGGCACGGAGGAACTCCAGCAGGCGGGTTCGCTCTTCCTCGGGGAGCTGGGCCCCGACTTGCACCGTCTTCACGGGGTCCGAACCGAGGGGAAAAGTTAGCAGGCGCTCTACGGGCCCTCCCCTGGGTTCCTTCTCTCTCAGATCGATATCTTCGATATCATGGGCGAGCTCTGCGCTCCTGGTGCCAGGGACTGCCTGGAGGCAGAGAGGGACCGGTTGGATCGTCCCCCTCATTTCTTCGAGCCCGGAAGGTGTGGGGAACTGCACTAACAGCCTCCTCGTGGAGATGGTGGCGTCCAGCTGGTTGAGCCCGGGGTGCCCGAGAATGGCATTGTAAAGCGAAGGGAGCTTGACGACAGTGAATGTTATCATGACGGTCGCCTGTCGGGGCGGGGATCCGGCGGTGACTGGGAGAGTGATCTCTCCTTCGACCCCCACGGAGTCTCCTGTAAAACCTACCAGTGGGATGTGTACTGGTTTCAGCCGATCGGGAGATAAGTTCATTCGAGAGAAAGCATCGTAAAAAAGTACGTCGGCCGAGCTTCCACTATCCACCATGATTCGATGTACAGGATGCTTCGCGATGGTCATCTCGGCCACCACGGCATCGTTGTTTACATTGTCATTAATTTCCCCTCCCTTGGGAGGGATTACATTCTCCGGAACTTCCCGGGCTCTCTTCATTGCTCGGCCGGACCCGCGCGAGATCATGCCCACGGGCTTCTCCGTTGGGCGGTTGTCGATCGCGGGGACAGGCGGTAAGGCCGCGAGCGGCTGCCCTTCAGAGGGGGCCTCGTTCTTGACGAACTTCCTGAGGTAACCCCTGCTGATCAGCTCCTCGATTTCCCACTTCAGATGGCGACACTCCTCCGTGTCATGTCCGTGCTCGCGGTGGAACTGGCAGTACTTCGATTTGTCTCGGGTGGCTCTCGGGTTCTGAGGAGGAGGTCGGCGGAGGTAGCGCTCGCCCTCGATTTCCATGAGGATCTTCGTTCGAGGTGCGAGGAGAGGGGTGTACCTCCGCTCTGGAGTGGCTTCGCCTCTCGGCTTTGGATTTGGGCGGAGGTCGGCGGACGGCCCGGGCCTCCGAGCTCCCGGGACGTCCCTCGGGAGCGGCTTCTTTGGAGTCTTCCCGTCCAGCTCTCGACGGGTGCGGTCAGCCTCCTCCGCTCGGATGTACTTGTGGGCGCGGAGGAGGAGCTCGGAATACGTCCTGGGCGGCTTCTTGTCCAGGGAATAGGTCAGGCGGGACGTCTTGAGTCCGCGCTTCAAGGCCAGCATGGCGACGGGCTCGTCCAAGCTGTAGATCTCCAGTGCTGCAGTCTTAAACCAGGTGATGTAATCCCGGAGCAGCTCCTGGTCCTGCTGGCGGACGGAAAAGAGGCTGTCCACCTCTCTTGGCACCTTTCGACAGGCGTCGAAGTGCGCCACGAACTTTCCTTCCAACTGCTGGAAGGAGCAAATGGATCCGGGCTCGAGACGGGTGAACCAGACTCGAGCGGCCTTCCGAAGGGTCGCCGGGAAGGCGATGCACAGGAGGGCATCTGTGGCGCCCTGGACCCTCATGAGAGCTCTATAGCTCTCCAAATGGTCCAGGGGGTTGGTGGTCCCGTCGTAGGGGTCCACCTGCGACATGCGGAACCGTTTCGGGATCGGTTCTGCCTGGATTTCTTCAGAGAAAGGGGGGCGGGAGTCGTAGCCCGCCGGGTCAGCCGACGAGTTCTGCAGGTCGGCGAACCGTCGGGCGAACTCCGCCAACTTGCGCTCGTGCTCTTCTAGGCGCCTCTCGGCCTGGCGCCTGATGGCTTCGTCGGTGGAATCTTCCACCGAGACTGCGGGTGAAGGGGGCGCCGATCGGTCTCGGCACGAGGTCTGGCCTCGACGCCGCTTGCTGCGATGCGTCGTTTCGGCCCCATCGGCCGGGGATCGACTCTCGTGATCCTCCGAACCGGAATAGTTTCTCTTCGCGGGAGCTTGGTGGCTCCCCCGAGGGTTGGAGATAGCCCGCAGATGGGACGGCCTGCCTTGGATTGAGCGCAGGCTCCCACGCTGCCCCGCGGCTCGGGCAGCGGGAGTCCCTGGCTATGGCTGAGTGGCCAGGGACCGTTGCTGATGCTGAAGCTGTCGGACCGCTGAGGTCAAGGTCTGCAGCTGCTGGACGATGGCCGCAAGGGATCCGTCCACCGGGGCAGGCTGCTGCGAAAGAGGAGGAGGAGCCGGAAGCTCCCGTTCGGGGGTGTGGCCCCCTGGAGGGGAGTGGGCTTCTCCCACACGGCTGGTGGACGCCTCGCGACCACGAGTGACCACCATTGCTGGAGAGCGTGACACCTGCAGAAAGCTGGTTCCCACTAGGGGTTAGTATCCTGCCCCCCTACCTGGTGCGCCAATCTGTTGCCGCTCTCGTCGCCGCGCCCGTGCCACGGATCAGCCGATCCTTCCTGACCGCCTGGCGAGGGAGCCTCCCTTCCCTGCGGAGAACCTGCAACAAAGAGGTTAGAAGACCCTGGCCGGGGATCCCGGCGAGGGGGCTCCGACGGTCAAGTCAGTAGACGACGAGAAGGAACAGACTCTCCCACCCGGGCCCTCGAGAGGGTCCCAGATTTAGAGAGTTAATTGGTGAAGGAAACGCTCTGGGGACCGGAATCTCGGCTGGGCCTCCTTGCCGAGCTCGCACCCAGTCCTCCCCTCTCGGGATCTCTGGTTTCTCTCTCGACGCAAGGCCTTGTGCCGGTGCTTCCTCCTTGTCCCCAGGCTAATTGGCTTACCTTGTAGTCCCCAGATTCTTCCCTCTTTATCTCCCTCCGTCGTGCACTTGTCCTTTTCCTCCTCGGAAACTCCCCTCCCCTGTTTTCCTTCCTTTTCCCTTTTTGGTGAAGGAGGCCAGGCAGCTTTCCGACCTCGTCCGCCGGGCCCAGCAGGGAAAAGGAAAAGACAGGAGAGAAAAAGAGGGAGGGCGGCGCTGGCAGAGCGGCCGGTCGTCAGGCCTCGGGCTCTGTGAGAGCGCTCCCTTCCCCGAGCGTGGGCGTCATCCGTTTATGGGGCCTGTTCTGTCAGGATCGGGTCTCTCGGCTGCGGGACCTGTCGGGCCGATGCAAGTGACGTTCCGCGTGCCGCCGCCCTCCGTACGGGGCACCGTCTGGGGTCTGTACGGCCCGAGGGATGGCCTCGGGACCCGTCTCTCTCCCCGGGGGCCCCTCCGTACGGGCGGTCTGACCTCGGCTGAGCTGGACCCGTCTCCGGGTGCCAACTGGCGAGAGGCAAGGGATCGGCCGACCTCGGCTCAGGTGGACCCCTCCTGGGTGGACACCTGGCGAGGTGGCAGGAGGTCGCCTGGCTTCGGCCGAGGTGGGCCCGTCTCCGGGTGGCCACCTGGCGAAAGGCGAAGGATCAACCGACCTCGGCCCAGGTGGACCCCTCCTGGGTGGACACCTGGCGAGGCGGCAGGGGGTCGCCTGGCTTCGGCCGAGGTGGGCCCGTCTCCGGGTGGCCACCTGGCGAAAGGCGAAGGATCGGCCGACCTCGGCTCAGGTGGACTCCTCCTGGGTGGACACCTGGCGAAAGGCGAAGGATCGGCCGACCTCGGCTCAGGTGGACCCCTCCTGGGTGGACACCTGGTGAGGCGGCAGGGGGCCGCCCGACCTCGGCCGACCTCACTCGGGCGGACCCCTCCGGGCCCGGGCGCCAATGAGGTGGTAGAGGAACTCCGGGCCGAGCTTGACCTCAGCGAGGGCGGTTTGCTTCAGACAGTTGTCGGGTGGTGCGGTCTTGCCGATTCTAGCTTTGTGGACGCGACGCAAACTCCGTCGGGAAAACTTACACGTGGCTTGCTCTCATTCGGCGATACCTGAGCCTGTCCACGTCACTGTCACGGCTGTAACAGTTGCCATTAGATAACTGAGACATCAATCATATGGCTTTGCTTTAAAAACAACTAATTCAGTAATGTTTGAGCTATACATTTACCATAACAAGGAGCCATTGGTTAGGCAATGGCAAACATCTGTGTACATGTTATCATTTAAATATATTTAGAGAGGTAGGGGAGGTTAGGAACTAGCAAGAAGATATGCTAAACTAGACTGGCATGGTTCTAGAATCTACGATACATTTTGATGTATTAGCACGATGAAGAACAAATGAATATGCTGAAAAACAAATCAACCCTTGTAGATGGCCTAACCTTAGAGGTAAATGGAATCACCTCAATCATCAATCCCTTTTCATATGCCTAGCCGCAATCATCAATCTCTTCCCTGCAAAGAGAGAGAGAGCAGCAGAAGAGGGGAAAGGCAAGTTAAGACGGCTCCATACCTTTCCTCCTCCCCGAATTCCCCCGCTGCTACTGTTTCTCTCACCATTCTCTCCCTCCACCCTGATCCCTCTCCTGCTGTGACCACGTACAAATCTCCCTCCTCCTCCTCCTCTGCTGCGGTCACTGTTGTATCCAAATCGAGGGCCAACACCTAGACCCATGATTCGATCGACAAAATATACGGGAAGCAGATCCACGACCCGAAGAAAGCGATGACAGCGGCCATGGCGGCGGTTGCGGAGGAGGTGACGATGACGTTCCGTATGGCGGTGAACTGCTGGCACCGGGTGGGGCCACGGGTGGATCCGTCGTACTTCAGGAACACGATCCAGAACATCCTGACAACGGTGGCAGCGAGCGAGCTAAGGTGGGCAGCGGGTCTGCTGCATCGGAGTGTGGCAGCGCATGGGGATGAGACAGTGCGGTGCATGGTGGCGGAGTGGGAGGCGGCTCCGCGGTGTTTCCTGCTGTGGAACCCAGACGGGGCCGGGATGACGATGGGGAGCTCCCACCGATTCCCTATGTACGAGGGGAACGACTTCGGGTGGGGGCTGCCCCTGGCGGAAGAGGAGGAGGAGGAGTGAGGGATCGGAGGAGGAGGAGGAGGAGGAGTGACGATCGGAGGAGGGAGAGGAGGAGGGAGGGATTTAGGGCTCAGGATTAGAAGAGGAGGAGGAGTGACGGATCAGACGAGGAGGAGGAGGAGGTTGCGACAATCTATGGCTTGGGTTTGGGGAGAAGGGAAACCGCGATGGTAAAAGGGTTGGGGGTTACGGGAGATTGCCGATGCGAGAACCATCATTAAAAAATGTCATTTGCCAACGCGCAAAAAAAGCGTCGGGAGGTTGGCGGGGCGTCACGACGCTTCTCCCTAGCGTTGGGAAAAAAAGTGTCCCCTTCTCCCTTCTTTCCTCTAGTGAAGGCAGCACCAATCCGAAGAAGGGCTGCCAAGATTCAGGACCATGATAATGATATTGGCTACAAATATAAAAATCATTATTATTGAATAAAAATGATAAACTAAAATTACAAGGAAAAATTCAAAGTACCATGATAATCATCTGCCTCCACAATCAAAGTCGAGACTCTTAAACCATGATCATCCCATAACACAAAAAAGAAAGGGTAAATTAGAAAAACTTTTTTTTTTTACAGAAGAAAAAAAATAAAAGATAAAATTTAAAATAATTAAAAAATAGAAGTAGTCCCAACTCCTTACAAACCACATCGATAACAAAGTAGGTACAAGATTAAATAATAATATAAATAAAAAGAGAGAAAAAAGTGAAGGGGTAATTACTGTAGGGTTTTGCATGGTGCTTCCAAGCCTTGGATAGACTTAAAAGGCCATGGCAGGGATGCTGGAGGCAATCCCTGGAGCTTGGAGGCATGTCCCAAGCTATCCTGAAGGTATTCTAGGAGTTTCTGGGGTTGTCCCCAGGGCTCTGAGTTAATTTGGATCACGACATGTTGGGCCAGGGGTTTGATCCAAAAGGATTAGTATTTTCATATGGACTTAGAGGGGGAGTTTTTTAAGAGATTGTAATATAACCCAATTAGGTTATGGGATTTGGTCCAGATTTGTTAAGTTGATTAAGAGGTTAGCCAGTTGGTTGGTTGTAACCAATTAGGAAGCCCAACCACCTGAAGAGTCCTAATCAGGTTTGGACCAAGAAGACCAAGAAGATCAAGAATTCCTAGCCCAACAATGTGAGGATTGTAACCACCTAAAAAGTGGTTGATGCCCAAGACAAGAGACCGCAAGCCCCATCTATTTAAGAGAAGGGGGTGTGCGTGCGTGGACTCACGATGAATAGAGAGAAACCGTGATAGAGAGGGGTGTGAGCCCCTTAGGGCGTGAGAGCCCATGGGGCATGAGAGGGCTTGGATAGTTCCCAGAGAGAAAGGAAGATGCACATTGAGGTATTGTCCGTGCATGGCTGTACGTGGGTTCTTATAGCAGCGAGGCCTGCAAGAGAGAAGACATGCGGGATGGCAAGAAGCTTCTAGGATTTCAGAAGGGATGCCGTGTGGGTCTTGTATCTTGTAACAAAGTTCTTCTCCAAAGGATTAATGAATATAATTTCTTTTTTTCTCCATCTCTTCTCTTATCTATCTGTGAATATTGAATCCAATAATAGGTTATTGGGCTATATCTTTCCACGTTGCCTTCGTCGCGTATAGGTGCTGGTCCGAATCTCCAACAAGTAGGATCAATGCCTGGAATCTCAACAATTGCCAACCACAAGCATAATTTAGATAGAGCATCTATTTTATCATCTATATAACAATTTAGCTAAAATATGCCAAAGAGAGATATCTCTTTTAACATTTCATCTCATGTGAGAGAATATAATTATTTTTAAATTACAAGAATACTCCATCAACTTTAATCTGATTTTACTTACATCCTTCCTTGATTTTAAAAATATCAAATTAGCATTTCAAAATTTCAAGATGTTTCCAAGTAGTTATGCTGCTCACTTACTAACAAATGGTATCGGCTTTTCTTTTCAATAGATGAGAATAGCCATTTCTCACATAAGAAGGTTCATCGGCAAGGAAAAGATGGAGATGGAAGGAGATGTTGTGGAAGCGAAGGGCAGAGATAGAAGCCATTGTGAAGAGGGAAAGCTCAAGGGTGAGCTTAGAAGAGGAGAATAAGAGAAGGAGGTGAGGAGGAAGGAAGGAGGAAGAGGAGGGAGAAAAGATGTTGGTGACAGAGGAGAGGGAGAGCAACTAGAGAGAAGAGAATGGAAAAGAGATGGGAACAAGAATAATTTGATCATTTTATAAAATAATAGTATCATGTGATATTATTTTATTAACAGAGATAAACACTAGCACTATTTTTAAGGCTGGAACTGGGCCGGGTTGGCTCGACGAGCTTCGGCCGGTCCAAATTTGGGTCGGGCTTCAAGCCTTATAACAAAACCCGTTCAATTTTCAGACCGGACTCGGGCTCCCCTTTGGTCCGGCCCGGTCTAGCCCGAACCAGCTCGAAATCAAATATATTTAAATGCTAAAACGCTCTCCGCCTCTCCGTCTCATGATCCTCTCCGTCTCCGGTGTCTCCACTCTCGGTCACCCCGTCGCCATCTTTGGCTTCATGAGACCCCATTGCCACCCCAGGTTCCATGCGACCCCATCGCCACCCTTGAGCTCCAATCTACCTCCCTTAGCCCCAGCACACCGGCCCAACGCCCCCCCTGCCCGCGCAACCTCGCAGCCCCTGGCTTCGATCTCTCTCCCCAGCCCCGGCACATGCACTCGATGCCCCCTCCCCTCCCCCTGGCAAGACCTCGTATCCCTTCCCAACCCCGATCTCCCTTCTCGGCCTCGGTGTATGCACCCGACACCCCCTCCGCCCCCACGTGACCCTGCAGCCTCCTCTCGATTTTGATCTCCCTCCCGGGCCCCAGCGCCCACACTCGATGCGGAATGCCCCTTTCCGATTTCGATCTGCTTCTTCCGGCTCCAGCGACAGTACCCGATGCCCTGTCAGCATTTTTTTTTTTTTGGTGGGGGTCTCAATGGTAATTGTTCGGGCCAGCCCATTGAGCTCGGACCGGGCTCGGGCTTGAGCTCGGGTCGGGCTCAAGCCTGATATTTTTAAAAAATCTCAGGCCTAAGCATAGCCCTAAGCTCGAAATTTTTTTTGAGCTGGGCTCAGGTAGGGGTGTGGTCAGGCTCGGCCCGGCCCAATTCCGGCCCTAACCATTTTGGAACACCTTGAAAATTTAAAGGACTAGTATTATACTTTTTAAAATCGAAAGGTATAAGTGAAATTGAGTTAAGGTGGAGGAGGCAAGTCCATAATTTATCCTAAAATTATTGCCCTCTCCTGGAATGGAAATTTGGTAGGATAATTACGAAATACGGACTATATTTGACCTTTATACCATGATCTAGATATACCCTTGTCATAATAGACTTATAAATCCATTTTGCAATGGCTCTGCTATCAATATAAGATATAACTTTCCTAAATACTTAAAACGAGTTTATTCGGTTATACTGCTTTCCTTGTCCCAAAAGACTAAGAATGGCCATACAAAATTCCCCTCACAAGAAGAGAAAATGATTAATTTAACTAATTAATCATGAAGCAAGCACTTTATTCTCAATCAAAGCCAAGCATGCCATGTTTACTTTGAATGAAAGCAACGGGACTAGAAGACGGGAGATGGTCCAGGTTGTACAGGGAACGGAGTCAGAGCTAGGAATTGTTCATTGGGTTTGGACGGGGGATCTCAGCGCTTCAACCACCTTTCTAGCAATCCATGGCTTCAAATCGCCGAGAGACGCGAGAAATTATTAGTTTGACTAGATCTATCAGCTCGGTAGTGTTTCAATCCAACTCCGAAATCATGCACATATACACCGATGAAAAAGAAACCAGAGAAAAACGAAGCACTACATTGGACTGATCTACTACTAAATTGGTAGATCTGGGCTAACCAATAATTTCATTATTAGGAATAAATTTATTGTAAACCTCATTTCATTAGGAATTCAATCATGAATCAGATAATCTAACAGTAGTAATAATAAATTATAATATCTGTTGCGGCGACTTCTCCTAGACTGGGTCCGGTCAGCTGTGCTGGAGTTCTCCCTGCCCGATAGACCTGCAACAAAGTCCTCGAGACACCGGTGATGTTCCGACGGGGGACCCTCCGAAGCCTAAGTTAGCAGGAGCTTGAAGGCAACAGAATGGAGGAATCAAGGAGATAGCGTAAGGAGATGGAAAAGAGTCCTTAGCTTAAAACGGGGTCCCCTGGGCACCTTACATGGGCGCGGAACAGTCCAAAATCTATTATGGAGGAGTCCAAAAAAGACCGATCTGCCCCTAGGAGAATCTGGAGAGTGGCCACGTGGCGTCTGAATAGGGCAGCATCGTGGGAGTGGTGGAGCAATACCGCTGATGTGGCAAGAGTTCATTACAACAAAAGAGGTTTCTGGACTTTTCCAGACCCTGAAATGGCCCAATTGAACGCCGACCGGGTGGGCCTATCGATCCTCTGAAAGAGAGTGTCCGAAGGGGAGCAGTAAGCCGGACCTCAGCAGGAGCGGGCCATCGGACCTCCATTCCAGTGGGTCGGATCTCCGAAGGAGAGCAGTGGGCCGGATCTTAGCAGGAGCAGGTCGTCGGACCTCTACTCCAGTAGGTCGAACGTCCGAAGGAGAGCAGTGGGTCGGACCTCAGCAGGAGCGGGCCGTCGGACCTCCATTCCAGTGGGTCGAACTTTCGAAGGAAAGCAGTGGGCCGTTGGAGCTTTTGAAGAGCAGCCCGGCCGGACCGCAAAGAGGGGCCAGTTCAGTCCGACAGCGAGCCGTTAGGGTATAACAGTTGTCCTCCTTGCCCTTGGCCTTCAAGCGAGCCTGCAGGCTAGAAGGACGAGGGCATTACTTGGTAATTAATGTGCCAGTCCTCAAGATGATGGCGAATCTAATTTGGCGTGCTGCGACCAGCCACCTTCTGCTCCGGTTTTTGTTCTTGGACAGGTTTCAATATTGGATTAGTAGCGGCTGGAGGGACAGTCATTGCTGGTATGGTGCATGATGAGGAGCGCCAGTCTAGAAATGCACGTCCGCTGAGTTCCCGACGTGACGCGGGCCACGTGGCCTCATCCGAGTTGTCGACATGGTGTTTGAAGCGATCCATCCACCGTTGCTTTGACGGTCACGCGGATTGCGACCGGATACCATCCGGTGTGTCCCATCGGATTCTCGCTAAACCCGAGAGACATGCCATTTGCCGTCGGGTCGCGGCACGTGGGGGGGCGTTGGAAAACTGCCCCCTGGCACCTATAAAAGGGAGGAACCAGGGTTCAAAGGGAGCTTTCCACCATACCCAGGCTCGAAGAGAAAGCTTCCTCCTTCCACTGCTCTAGCTCCTTTAGGAAGTCGAAAGTCCAGGTTAGTCACGTATCCGTCTTCCTCCTTTTCTGCAACTCCATTAGGATGGCTGCTGGGAGTCAAAGTTCGGCTCGTGGGAATAGGGAACCCGGTCTGTATGATATCCCTTCAACCATGACCCGGGAGAGGGTAAAGGGTCTTAGGGTTGTATATAGCATCCCATCAACCTTACATTTGACCATCCCTAGCCGCGAGGGTAGGGTGAACGGCCACCTAAATTTAGGAGCCCTTCCCTTGTATGAGGACCACCTGAAAGCCGGCCTCCGATTTTCAATCCATAATTTCTTTGTCCAAGTTTTTAACCTGTTTAGGATAACACCTTCCCAGCTGATCCTGAGCAGCATTCGGGTGCACTGCGATTTTGTGGTCCTTTATCGGGAGGCCGATATTGAGCCGAGGCCAACCTTATTTTTGAATTTTTTCCTTTTAAAGCAGGACTTCTGGAGTCAGGAGTGGTGGATGTTTAGTCCCCGCCCTAACCGGAAGATACTAAGGGGACTTCAGTCGGCCATCCACGGATGGAAGTCCCGATTCTTCTTTATAGATAGTCTAGAGCCGTGGGGCTTTGAGGCGGCGTGGAGGGAGCCGAGGCCAAATGCCTTGAATGGGAGAAAGGTGTCGAGGGCCGATGAGGCTGACTTCCACAAGCTGAACGACGAGGACCCGAAGTTTGTTGACTTCATGCTCCATGAAGGGAGTCTCTATCAGGCTAGAATCAACCAGCACCAAATGCTGGGTAGGACGGAGGCTGTTGAGAGGGACCTAACCTTCCTTCTTTTATCGGTTTTGTTGTTATGACTGATTCGGGTCTTGTTTGCTGGCAGGTTGCAAAATGAAGCTGGATTGGGCGACTCTTTCAGCATGGTCGGCATAGAGGAGGGACATTCGCATTTTTGAGTCGGCTCCTCGAGAGCCGAAGAGGCAGAGGGTGGCAGAGCCGGTGCCCGAGAGGCCGAAGAAGCGACGGATGGAGGAGCCATCAGCCACAGTAGTGTCAGTGGAGTCGGAAGATGACATGCCGTTGGCAGATCGCCGAAGGGCGATGGCATCAGAGCGGTCTTCTTTGGTTGGGCAGTCAGCCACCCGAGCAGAGGAGGAATGTCCGGCGCCGATAAGAGTAGAGGCAACTCCATCCTCTCCGCCACTAGATCTGACGGAGGAGGCTTCTTTGACGGTTTGGGGGGACCAAGCGGCTGAAGGGCCGACGGCCCCCCAGGGGAGGACCAACGACATCGACGGAGATGAGGAGCACCGGAGGCAGCGCACCATCCACGATGCCGAAGGGGTCAGAGAATAGCTCAAGATGGCTGTTACCGGTGTCGATGACCAGTCGATGAATGAGGCTGTCTGGAGTACCCTTCACCACTTGTTGGAGGTGAGTTTCAAGCGTAAGCCTTCAATTATTGCTTTACTGCTTATAATTTTCTAACTGTGTATCTGTCGACAGCTCATCTGGGACTTGCTGCTAGTGGATGACGGCCTGGGCGAGTTGCTTCATCTGAAGGAGCACCTAACCAAAAGGGCAGAGGCGGCAAGAGACACTGCATGGGTGGCGCTGACAGCCTCCAGGGCAGAGCTGACCAGTCTTCAGGCCGTCAAGGTAGAAGTGTCCACCCTGCGGGCCGAGTTGGAGGCCCAAAGGAAGCAAATCGAAGACTCGCTGGCCCGAGGGGCCGACAGGGAGGCAAAGCTGAAAGACAAGAGGCGGAAGGTCAAAGCCCTGACCCACCGGCTATCAGAAGAGGAGGGGCGCCTGGCCGAAGCCGAAGCGTGCTCGAGGGGCCACTAGGCGGTGGCGGAACGATACAAGGGTCTACTGAAAATGACACAGGAATTGCTGAAGACGGCCACTGAACAGGCTGTTGCAGAATACAAGACCTCCGAAGACTTCGTGGAGGAGATGAACGAAGCCGGGACAGTCGGCTTCAGCTAAGAATAAGAGGAGTGTCTGGGGAAGGTTGGCGCCGCCTTCCCAGACCTCGATCTCTCCTTCCTTCAGCCGTCGAAGCCGGTGGAAGAGGAGAATGTGGAGGCGATGGATCCGACTGCCGCTGTGGTCGAGGCCCCAGTCAAGGCCGTTGAAGAGGGGGCTAGATCAGACACCCAAATCGAAGCTGATGCAGGGATAGCGGCTACTTCCGTCAGAGCTTCAGAAGGCGTCGAGGAAATCGAAGTCGACGTCCCGCCTGTACTTTCTGAGGGTTAGACCTAGATGTTTGTAAAGGACTGACCTTCTATTTTGTAAAGAACCTTTTAATCTAATAGAAAATCTTCTTCTTTATAATGCCTGTTTCGCATGTTTGTGTTGCCGACTGACAAGACTTGCCGAAGTAATCTCTTCTGAAAAATTTTCTAAGTGTTCTCCCGTCGGCTAATCTGAGCAGACGGCCGGACCTCCGAAGTAGATGTTGAATTATTAGCTCAGGCCGGACCAAGCTACTTTAGGATTTTTACCCCAAGTGTTATCCGTCGGCTCATCCGAAGTCGAAGGTGGTTGAGGTTGCCGTCGGATTGCGACCCAAGCCAGACCAATTCGCTTAGGATTTTCTTCCCAAGTATTGGTTCGTCGGCTAATCCAAACTCAAAGAGAGTGCAGGTGGGCGAAGGACTATAGCTTAGGCCAAACCAATTCACTTAGAATTTTTTCCAAGTATTGATCCGTCGGCTGGTCCGAACCCAAAGAGAGTGCAGGTGGGCGAAGGATTGTAACTCAGGCCGAACCAATTCACTTATAATTTTTTCCAAGTATTGGTCCATCAGCTCGTCCAAACCCGAGGATGTTGTCGGCTGGAGCCGGACTTTTGGAAGTGGGCTGCCCTAGAGCCTTTGCTAATCGGAGCCAGACTTTCGAAAGTGGGTTGCCCTAGAGCCTTTGCCGACCGAAGCCGGACTTTCGAAAGTGGGCTGTCCTAGAGCCTTTGTCGACCAGAGCCGGACTTTTGGAAGTAAGCTGCCTTAGAGCCTTTGCCGACCAAAGCCAGACTTTCGGAAGTAAGCTACCTTAGAGCATTTGCCGGCCGGAGCTAGACTTTTGGAAGTAGGCTGCCCTAGAGCCTTTGCCAGCCAGAGCCGGACTTTCAGAAGTGGGCTGCCCTAGAGCCTTTTTCAGCCGAGCCGGACTTTCGGAAGTGGGCTGCCCTAGAGCCTTTGCCGGCCGGAACCGGACTTTTGGAAGTGGGCTGCCCTAGAGTCTTTGCTGGTCGGAGCTGGACTTTTGGAAGTGCTTCATGAAGAGTTGTGGACTTTATTGATAATACTTGCGAATGTTGTCTACATTCCACGGGCGTGCTATCTGCCGTCCGTCCAAATGCTCGAGTTGGTAGGTTCCGGCCCGGATCAGTTCAAAGACCCGATAAGGTCCTTCCCAATTTGAGAAAAGTTTTCCTTGCTCGGTCGGTCTTGAAATCTCCATCCTACGCAAGACTAGATCTCCGACTCGGAAAACTCGTGGCTTGACATGTGAGTTATAATATTTTGCCATCTTCTGACGGGAGGTCGCCATCTTCAAACTCGTTCGGAGTCTAGTTTCTTCAAGGAGGTCCAGGTCAGCTCTTCGCTGCTCAGAGTTAGCTGGTTTAGCACAGTGGTCAATCCATAGAGATTGCAGAGAGATCTCAATGGGAATGACGGCTTCACTTCCGTAAGTAAGGTTAAATGGAGTCTTCCTGGTCACCGTTCGGGCGGTAGTCCGATATGCCCATAGCACAGAGTGAAGCTCCTCCGTCCAAAGCCCTTTGGCTTCATTAAGACTGGTCTTCAGCCCGTGCAAGATCGTCCGATTGGTGACCTCAGCTTCTTCATTGGACTGAGGGTGACCGACCGAAGTAAGCCGATGGGAGATGCGATATTGCTGACAGAAATCCCGAAACTTAGAGTTGTCGAACTGTCTTCCATTATCAGTAATGATTGTCTGTGGAATGCCGAACAGGAAGATAATGCTATTCCGGATGAAGTTCTCCACCTTGGCCTCTGTGATTTATGCCAGCGATTCAGCCTCTACCCATTTGATGAAGTAGTCAATGGCTATAAGTAGAAACTTTCGTTACCCGGACACCGGGGGAAAGGGTCCCAAGATATCCATCCCCCATTGTGCGAACGGCCATGGTGCAATAATCGGAGTCAGCTGGCTGGCAGGTCTCCTTTGGATAATGGAGTATCTCTGACACATGTCGCACCTTCGGACGAAGTCCGACGCGTCTTTCTGGATGGTAGGCTAATAGTACCCCTATCGGATGATCTTGTAGGTCAGGGATCTTCCTCCAATGTGGTCGCCGCAGATCCCTTCATGGACTTCTCTGAGTGCATAATCTGTATCGGTCGGCCCCAAACACTTTAGCAGCGGTTGTGAAAATGACTGCTTGTACAGGATGCCATCAAGGACGACGTACTTGGAGGCCATCAGGTACACTCACTTGGCCTCAGTCGAATCTTCCGGAAGAGTCCTTTTGACCAGGAAAGCAATAATTGGATCCATCCAAGAAGCTTCTTGTTCCACTTGGTGGGTTTCCGTCGGCTCTTCCGTAACACTCGGGTGCTGCAGATGCTCGACGAAGGTTCGTTCGGAGGTACTGGTGGCGGCCGTAGCCAACCATGATAGAGCGTCCGCTCGAGAGTTCTGCAGCCGGGATATATGGAGGATTTCGAAGAATTTGAGCCGAGAGATGAAGTTTTGTATCTTGTTTAAGTATTTGGCTAGGGTCGGGTCCCTTGCTTCAAATTCACCCTTCACTTGATTGACCACCAGTTGGAAGTCGGAGAAGGCTCTCACCCAACTGATGCCTAGTTCGTTGGCGATTTGTAACCATGCGAGGAGGGCTTCGTTCTTCGCCTATTTATTTGACACCTAAAATGAAAAATGCAATGCATACTCCAGGCTTTCTCCATCAGGGTCGGCTAAGATCAGGCTGGCCCTACAGCCTGCAAGGTTGGACGCTCCGTCCACATGGAGGGTCCAGGCTGGTTTGGCTTCATAGATGGCGTCAGCTTCAGGTGCTTCGGTTGTTTGAGGGGATGCCTCTTGCTTCCATGTTCACTCTATAATGAAGTCAGAGATTACCTAGGCCTTTAAGGCGGATCATGATTGAAAAGAGATGTCGAACTCGCCAAGTTTGACGGCCCACTTGGCAAGCCGACCGGATGTGTCCGGACTTCGAATGATTGCTCTAAGAGGTTGGTCAGTCATCACCACAATCGGATGCGCCTGGAAGTACGGCCGAAGCCGCTTGGCAGATATAATCAAAGAATAAACCAGCTTCTGCATCTTGGGATACCTTGTTTTATCATCGTGGAGGACTTCACTGATATAAAAGATAGGCTTTTGCTGACCGTCCTCTCCGACTCGCACCAGAACGGCACCGACTGCCTCGTTCGAAGTCGACAGGTAGAGATACAAAGGCTCCCTCTCCAACGGTTTGGCCAGCAATGGGGGGTTCTTCAGGTATTCTTTCAGGGCTTCGAAAGCTTATCGACATTCGTCAGTCCAAATGAAACCCTCTGACCGATGCAGGGTCTTGAAGAATGGCAGGGACTTTTTAGCCGAACGAAAGATGAAACGACTGAGGGAGGCAATTCGGCCTATGAGCTCTTACACCTGCTTCTTGTTGGTCGGATGTGCCATCTCAATGACGGCCTTTATCTTGTTGGGGTTCACTTCAATTCCTCTCCGTGTGACCAAAAAGCCAAGGAACTTGCCAGAAGTTATTCTGAAAGTACACTTCACGGGATTAAGCTTCATCCGAAGATGTCTGAGTGTGTCAAAGGATTCCCGCAAGTCTTTGATATGTCGGCTTTATGAAGGCTCTTTACTATCATATCATCCACATAAGCCTCCATATTTCTGCCTAGCTGCCCTTCGAACACTCGGTTGATCAGTCTTTGGAAGGTGGCACCAGCATTCTTCAAGTCGAAGGGCATCATCTTGTAATAGTACAGGCATTTATCGGTGACAAAGGCAATCTTTTGTTCATCCTCCGAGTGCATCCTGACTTAGTTATAGCCAGAGAAGGCATCCGTAAAGCTAAGAAGCTGGTGGCCGGCCGTAGTATCCACCAGCTGATCAATCTTTGGTAGGGAAAACTGTCCTTCGGACAAGCTTTGTTGAGGTCGGTGTAATCTACACAGATCCTCTACTTTCTGTTAGCCTTTTTCATCATGACAACATTCGCTAGCCACTCAGGGTAGTGAGCTTTCCTGATGAAGCCAGCATCGGAGAGCTTCTTTACTTCTTTGTCGATGGCTCTCTGCCTTTCAACGGCGAAGTTTCTCTTCTTTTGCCGGACGGGCCTGTAGGTCGAATCCACCTTGAGCTGGTGAGTGATGACATTCGACGGTATGCCTGGCATGTCTGATGCCGACCAAGCAAAGACATTGGCGTTGCTTCTAAGGAAGCCGATCAGCTCCGACTTGAGGTCTTCACTGAGGGAACTTCCGATCTGAAAAACTTTGGTGGGGTCATCCTCTCGGAGGGAGACAAACAAGATTTTTTTCATCTGGCTGACCACGACCGTCGGCGTCAACCCTTGGGTCGAGCTGCTCCAGAGTAGGATGGCCTTATGATTGCTGGTTCAGAATAGTTAAACACTGTATGGCCATCCGACGGTCTCCCCTCATAACTCCGACCCCATTCCTGGTTGGAAACTTCACCAACAGGTGATAAGTGGACACGATGGCTCGGAACTTATTGAGGGCCGGTCGGCCCAAAATGGCATTATAAGCTGAGGTCATCCAGAAGACCACAAAGTTGATGGAGAGAGTTTTCTGGAAAGGCTCTGTCCTGATCGTCACGAAAAAAATTACCTCCCCTTCGACTCCGACAGAATTACCTCCGAAGCCTGTCAGCGGCACGGGGGATTCTTGCAGCATGGACCTAAATAGGTTCATTCTCACAAAAGCATCGTACAATAATACCTCCGTGGAGCTTCCATTATCAATAAGTATCCTTCTTACATCGTAGTTGGCAACAATTGCCGACACGACTACAGGATCATTTTCAAAAACATGGGACTCCAGATCTTCGTCGAAGAAGGTGATTGCATTGGAGCCCCTAGGCCTCTTGACAATGTCTGGACCATCTCCATAGCTCCATTCGGACCGTCAATGCAGCATGCCAATGTCCCCGCCTGTCGACCGTTGGTTGGGAAGCTCCGCCTCCTCCGGAGGGTTTCTAGCATTTGAGGCCTCGGCCCGATCCTGATGGGTTCGGACATATTTACGCAGGTACCCCCTCCGGATGAGGTCTTCAATGATATCCTTCAGCTGCAGGCATTCTTCAGTGCTGTGCCCATGGTCCTTGTGGAACCGACAGGATTTATCTTTGTTTTTGTATGCAGCGGGGCCCCTCATCGGTTGAGGCCTTTGAAGGAAGGTCTCATTTTCGATCTCCAGGAGGATTTTCTCCCTAGGAAGGGAGAGGGGCGCGTAGGTCTCGAACCTCTTGGAGAAGTCCTTCGGCTTCGGACTTCGGTGCTGGGCTGACCGGTTGCTATCATTCGGAGGTCGGACTTCGGAAGCCTTGTCGCTCCGCTTCCTGGGGGCCGGCTTTCCTTCTGCCTGGCGTCGGCTGGCTGGTTGTTCTTCTACCAGGGCGTACTTCTGCACCCTAGAAAGGAGCTCACTGTAGCTTGTCGGAAATCTCTTGTCTAAGAAGAAAGTAAGCCTGGACGAGCGAAGCCCTCTCTTAAAGGCCGACATAGCTATCGCTTCATTCAGATCCGGGACCTCCATGGTCGTTGAGTTGAAATGGGCCATGTAATCCCGGAGGGTCTCCCCCTCCTTTTGCAGTACGAGGAAGAGACAGCCGGTGTTCCTTGGAGTCCGACTGCATGTTCTGAAATGGGAGAGAAAAAGATTTTCGAGCTGAGAGAAAGAGTAGATCGTACCTGGTCGGATGGCGTTGAACCACATCCGAGCGATCTTCTTCAGGGTTGCTGGGAATGCGATACAGTGAAGGACATCGGAGGTGCCCTGTACCATCATGTGGGCCTTGTAGGTGCCCAGATGGTCCAACAGATCGGTGGTGCTGTCATAAGGGTCCACCTGAGGGATTTTGAAGTGGCGGCGAATCGTCTCTGCCAGGATCTCATTGGAGAATGGGGGACGGGAATCGTATACCTGCCCCCTTTCGGCCTTCTGTTGATTAGCAATTTCTGCAATGCGCTCCATCATGCACAAAATCTTGCTGGTATAATCTCTCGGGAGTTCGGCGGTAGGCCGAACTCCAGCAAGGATGGATTCGACGAAGGACGACGAAGCAGATCTTGCCCTCTTGCCGTCGGCGCGAGCGACCAAGGATCTTTGGTTCTCCACGGTGGCGCGAGAATGATGCTGAGGGACCTCCGGCTGCCGGCTTCCCTCAGCGGCAGTTGGAGGATTAATGCAGGAAGCAGCTGGCGGTTGCTGTCAGTTGTCAGCCGTCTCCTGTAAATGCTGAACCACGGTGGTGAGCATTTCGATCCAGATCATTAACATCTGGAACTGCTGCAGTCACAGAGTAATGGTAGGCTCAGCGACAGCGACGGTGGCATCATTTTCCCTGGGAGGTCCCTCGGACCTGGATGGGGAAAGACCTCTTCTGGCAGTGGCGTTTGGAGCTCTTCCCTTAGCCATTGCTTGGCTGGGCAGATGGATTCCTCCTTTTAGAGAAGGGTTAAGCGCCCTTCCTCTAGTACCAATCTGTTGCGGTGACTTCTCCTGGACCGCGTCCGGTCGGCTGTGCTGGAGTTCTCCTCGCCCGGTAGACCTGCAACAAAGTTTCCAAGATGCCGATGGTGTTCCAGTGGAAGACCCTCCGATGCCTAAGTTAGCAGGAGCTTGAAGGCAACAGAATGGAGGAATCAAGGAGATAACGTAAGGAGAGGGAAGAGAGTCCTTAGCTTAAAACGGGGTCCCCTGGGCACCTTATATGGACGCGGAACAGTCCAAAATCCGTTAGGGAGGAGTCCAAAAAAGACCGATCTGCCCCTAGGAGAATCTGAAGAGTGACCACGTGGCGTCCGGATAGGGTAGCATCATGGGAGTGGTGGAGCAGTATCGCTGATGTGGCAAGAGTTTGTTACAACAGAAGATGTTTCTAGACTTCTCCAGACCCTGAAGTGGCCTAGTTGGACGCCGACCGGGTGGGCCTATCGATCCTCCAGAAGAGAGTGTCCGAAGGGGAGCAGTGAGCCGGACCTCAGCAGGAGGGGGCCGTCGGACCTCCATTCCAGTGGGTCGGATCTCCGAAGGAGAGCAATGGGCTGGACCTCAGTAGGAGCGGGCCGTCGGACCTCTACTCCAGTGGGTCGAACTTCCGAAGGAGAGCAGTGGGCCGGACCTCAGCAGGAGCGGGCCGTCGTTCCTCCATTCCAGTGGGTCGAACTTCCGAAGGAGAGCAGTGGGCCGTTGGAGCTTTAGAAGAGCGGCCCGGCCGGTCCGCAAAGAGGGGCCGGTTCAATCCGACAGCGAGCCATTAGGGAATAACAATATCAATTTGCAAAACCTACAAAAGGGAAAAGTAGTTAATCGGAGACGTGCAGAGCACTGTTCTAAAATGATTCCTGGCCTTCGTGCAGGTTCAATCTCGAAAACTCCATTCCAAGATATAACCGAATACCCCTCTTGCAGGCACGACCGTGGAGATGATGCAGAGCTTCACCCAGTAGCAGAAACAAAAAAAAAAAAAAATAGTATCAAAAGAATTACAAAAATGTTGAATAATAAGGAAAGATTAGAATTTCTTGGAAGAGAGGATTTTGGAGAGAAGAAGTAGATAAGGACACAAAATATTTTTTTTCTTCTTCTTACCCTTCTCCCCCTCTAACAGTTTTTTTAGAGGTCCAAAATACTAGCTATTTGGATTGGCCCAACAACTAGTAGCTTAATTAGATAAGTTAAGGGCTAATTAAAAATAAGTATCCGGTAGCTAATTAAAATTGGTAATCGGCTAATTAATCGTTAATCAATGGCTAATCGATTAATATGATGGATAAACGGCTAATTGAATTAATGATTAAACGTTAAGCAAGATTAATGATTAATTAAAATCAAGTTAAATGATAAAATAAATATACCATGTCAGAGCACGAAGAAGGCTAAAATAATACAATATCTAAGAAAAAGAAGGTTAATATAAACTATCATAGGTTTTTCCCTTTTTCATGTGGGATAATAATTAGAGGAAAGATGTTGGGAGAATGATTTGAAGAAAATTTTGAGTTTCCTCCAAATTTTAATATTTATCTTATCAACCCGCTCGCTCCTTCCCCCTCTCTCTCTCTCTCATTTAAATAATAAAAAGAAAACCCCAATTGGTTAAGTCCAACACAAAAGTATCCGAAGCAATTTTTGATGGATGATTGAATAATTATAACATAAAAAAATTAACTACATCTACCATTATATTTAATTATTTATTGATGACTGATGCATGGATGATGGAGGATTGAACTACATGCAAGCTTTTAGGGAGAAAGCCGGATAGAACGTTGTAGTTGGATGTAACTATGAATTAAAATTATAAGTATATTTATCATATCTTAACTCCATCATCCTTTAAGCACTCTTATCCTAGTTCAGTCGATCAAATTTTAAAATTTGAAAGATACGGGAGAAGTTAAAGGTCCCATGGAGATTTTTATCCATAACTTTCATTAATCATTATATGTTTTCTGAACCCTCAAAAAAAAAAAAAAAAAAAGGACGAGGTTGGGTGGGGGATCGGGGCCTCTGTAGTTATGCTCCTTCGAACGGAGCCCACCACAAAATAAAATATAAAAATCAAAAAAGATAAATTATAAAAAACCATCAAAAAATCAAAAAATCTTTTGAAATTATCACCAAGCCACGGACCATTTCCTTTCCCACCTATATAATTCCCACCCTCCCACCACTCTCCTCCCTCCCTCTCTTCCCAAAAAATCCCAGAGAAAGAAAGGAAGAGAGAGAGAGGATGGGAAATGGAGTGGGGATGGTGAAATGCAGCAAGATCAGGCATATTGTGAGGCTCCGGCAGATGCTGCGGCGGTGGCGCCTCCGGGCGGCGTCGGCGTTGCGGGGGGCGCCGGCGGACGCGCCGGCGGACGTGCCGGCGGGGCACGTGGCGGTGTGCGTGGGGAGCAGCTCGCGGCGGTTCGTGGTACGGGCGGCGCACCTCAACCACCCCGTCTTCCGGCAGCTACTCCGGCAAGCCGAGGAGGAGTACGGCTTCTCCTCCCGCCCTGGCCCCCTCGCCCTGCCCTGCGACGAGTCCTTCTTCGAACACATTCTCCGCCACCTCTCCTCTTCCTCCTCATCGTCCTCCCGTTTCGTTAGCCTCGAGGACTTCCGGAAGACCTCGCCGGCGTCCTCCTCTTCCTTGCGCTGCTGCTGCTGCTGCCACGCTGGCCACCGCAGTGCCGGGTGGCACTCCGCCGATTCCGTCCCTCTTCTCCTAGCCGAGAAACCCGTCTGGTGACTCTTTGAGGCATTACATCGAATAGTTGGGTTCTTGCGGTATTTTTTTTTTTTTTTTTTTTTTCCCGCCCTCTAGCTAGGTGGGCGGACCGGTGGCTGCGCTGGTCCCATTTTTTTTTTTTTAGTTTTTGATTTTTTGGGTTAACATTTGGAACTCCCGAGGAGGTGAAGAGAGATGACAAAGAAGCGGTGGAGGCGGCGTCATCCCTCGTCGAATCGGAGGAGAAATTGATTAGAGAAGGATGGAGAGGGAAAAGAACGTGGTTGCTCCATAAAATAATAATAATAATAATAATAATAATAATAATAATAACAAGAACGTGGTTGTTCTTCCAAATCTCAATGTAAATAATAATATGATTATCTCTAATTAATGGTTATTAAAATCGCTGGTGGCATCTTAATTATAGTGTTATTTGCTTGTTTAAAATTTAAGCTTCTCTGTTTTTTTGTGTCGGATTTTGGATCCGGATTCGAATATGTATAAAGCTGAAGGAACGTGAAGCTGTTCAGGATTCGGTCACATGGTTGTCTTTACGTGTCCTCCACTCCCTCCCATAAAAAGGTAAAAGTTACGAGTCCTCCACTTCCTCCCATGGAAAGGTGCAAAAAACCGTTAACTCTTTTCTTTATCATTATTTAAATATTTTTTTTTATTTTTAGATAAAATAAATAAATTAAATCACAAAAGTATATATATATATATATATATATATATATATATAAGAATTATCCTACAATGTAGGAAGACATGTCATCTAAGACGATATCTAATAATATAATATTTTATTGTTATTATTTTATTTTTATATATTTAATTAATTCTGGCACTAGCACATGGGTTTCAATTTTTTTATATTGAGTTTGTAATTTAAGCTCCCTTGGTATAATGTTAAAGCTGTAATATTTTCGTGTCAGGTAATCTAATTGGATAGGATCTTACCTTATGGTAGTTAGGAAAAGATTATCATGATTGATTTAGTTAAATTTACAATTAAATTTCAAAATCCTAGTAGGATGGGTGGGAGATTAGAATTTTATTTTATTTTTTTATTTTATTATTTTTTTTGGCATCAGGATAGGATCTACGGAAATAGCTGGATTTATCCATATCCTTTTGACTTATAAAAAATAATTTTTTTTAAAAAAGGTAACATCTTGCATAAGACAAACCGTTTTTTAGGGAGTTTTTTAATGAAAAATACGGAATCAATGTTAAAACATTAATTAAATTGGCCTATGACTTGCAATCAATGAGCTTATTTTCTAATAATAACATTAGCATAAGGTATTGCATCTCGTTTAAAATATATATATATATATATATATTATTGCTAAGACGGTAGTTTGGTTGATAAGAATTTAAATCCCTCACCACTTGATAGGGACTTAAATTCCTCATCAACCCGATCACGGATTCGAGGCATGATCTCTGCATGTGACTCGATTAAATCCAGGATGAGTTCTGGAGCACGTGACCGAGACGAGAGAAAGCTTCGAGGCATGATCCCTGCAGGTGACTCGATTAAATCCAGGATGAGCTCTGGAGCACGTGATCGGGACTAGAGAAAGCGCACTACTCCATCGGCTTAGTAGAATCAGGTTGATGTATTCATCTATGGTGAGGAGGGCAAGTGAAAAATGTGGCCATCTGCCTAGCGGAATCTCGATTAAATCCAGGATAAGCTCTGGAGCACGTGATCGGGACGAGAGAAAGCGCACTACTCCATCGGCTTAGCGGAATCAGACTGATGTATTTATCTATGGTGAGGAGGGCAAGTGAAAAATGTGGCCATCCGCTTAGCGGAATCAGGTTGACGTATTCATCTATAGTGGAAAGGGCAAGCGAAAAATGTGTTGGAAATTGTAGTATTTCAACAATATAAAAGGTTTCCTTTTCCCTCCAAAACAAATTCCTTTTCCCTCCTCTTGAATTGGTACAAATGAAACATCTTTAGTCCCACATCGGATAATTTGTTTTCCATACTCCTCTTTATATAGAATGTCATTCCTTTGAGTTGTTGAGTGATTCTAAGAGACTCTCTCGCATGCGCGAGCCGAGTCAAAATCAGTGCAATCTGATTCAGCCCGATTTCGGAACCCTTTAACCGGGCGCGTCGCACACGCGATCATCACGCGCAGGGGGGGTGCAAATCGCGTATGCACGGAACGATTGTTGTTTTTGGATGCCGTGATACGTCGTCTCTCTTTTGCACCGTTGATTCCGTATCATTGTTTGATACGTCGTCACGTCGTCTCTTTCTTTACCCCGTTGATTGATACGCCGTATCATTGTTTTGATACGTCTCTTTCTTTCTTTTTGCACCGTTGATTGATACGGTGGCATTGGGACTGTATACGACGTTCCAATACGTCGCGTCCGCATCCCTTTATATTTTATAAAGACTTCCGAAGACGCGGTGGAGAACATATACATTCCTCTTCCTTCTTCTCTCTCGGATCTCTCTCGGTTGTTCATCGGGCTTCTACATTGGTGTGTGCACATCGGATTGAAGCCTTCTTGCTGTTGAATCCTGGAGGGTAGCCGTGTTGGGATCTTCTGCACCGAGACATTGTCTCAAAGAGGCACGGATCTGCTCTTAAGGACAGTGCTGTGATCGTCTGCACACCTCAGCAACGTATCTGTCCAAGTTCCCCACATCAAATTTCTAAATCGGGTACCATCTAATCCAAATTTTTCCTACAAAATGTGGCCTGTATCGAACATAATCTAGTGGGGAGGGGCCCAATGAAAAATGGCTATAATGGGATTTATCCCTCCTTTCCTTTTGTTTATCAAAAAAAAAAAAAAAATTCCTGATATGATGGGACCACGACCTTGATGGATGGATTATCTTGTCACTATAGCAATCAATTTATGTAATCAAGTTACCACAGTAACACATGCACCTATTACTGTACCCAGCCAAAAATAGCAATATTGGACCAAGGCTAAAACTGTGCCTATCCATAGACTAACATGCTCATCCCTTCCCGGATTGGATCCTTTGTGCTGCAACTACTGCACCACAAAGCCATGTACCATCGAAGATGGCCGCCGGCCACATCTCTATATGGCTTTTCTCCATCATCATGTACTAATAGTACTTCATCATATTTTATAAATGAATGAGAGCCATCCATTTCAATATAGATAATGGGACGGCCATCAGTGATTGTATGGATCTCTATGCTACAAAAAAAAAAAAAAAAAAAAAAAAAAAAACACCGTAAAGATCCAAATTCTCCCTGGCAGGTGCAAGGGCATGTGCATAATGTATGTGTGTGTATGTGTATATATATATATTGTATGTATGTATGTATGTATATGAAGTTTTAGTACGTTGCATGCATCGGGAGGAGAGTATCTAACCCATGGAGATATCATCCATAAGGAAAAGTATCCATGTAAACATGATCCAGCTCATCGATAAATCATAGCTTCTCATGTGAAAATTTTCTATATATATCAAGAATGAGTCTTGCAACACATTATTAAGCGCAAGCCATAGCTTGTTCAAGAAATGGTGAAGTTCAGCTAGAGGGTGATATAGGGTTGCAAATGAATCGAGTTTGATTGAGGATGTAAGGCTACAAATGAGTCGAGTTGGCCAAGGATCTAATCCAACCCGATCTAATTTAATCTTATCATATCCATGATAAAGGATCCATGGAATTCGGTTGATATCTAAAATTGGATTCATTCTATTTTTTGAATCAAGTTTGGGTTTATTAAATTCAAACCCGATTCAAACTTAAAATTGGATCCAAATCCCTTCTTTATTTGAAGAATAGAGACTCGACTCGACCCATCAATATTGATTATAATTTTGTTCGGATAATTTGATGTGCGAGTTATTGTACAAGTAAATCAATGCAATTTCCAATGGTAAGGTCTTTTTTTTCCTTTCAAAATCCAAAAACCTTAGCCCATAAGCCCATCTTGAATATTAACAATTCAGCCAAATCCACCGAGATCTAAATTAAGCTTGAGACAATATATTGCTCTTTGGGAATAGAAATTGATTTCAAACAGTCTTAAAAATTGTGTGACATAATTTTAAAAACATAATATCAAATGCCTTTATTGTTAATTCAAACATTCGAGTGAATATATCTGTGTATGCTGTAGGTTGGATTTATGAACTGCATCTGGATCCGAATCGAGCCTAAATTTTTTGGATTGACACCAGGTTATAATAGACCCAACCTGATCTAAATAATTCATTAGGATAAAATTTTTGTTTATGGATCCGTTCCGATATAATTTTTTGTTAGATTGGATCTAAATCCAATATTAAGATCCGATCAAGGGATCGGATCGGGTTATATATTTTTTTTATCCAGCCTAACCATTTGTATCGTTGGGGTGATGGCACAAACTGCTACTGCCATTGAGTGGGTCATATTTGGTGCTCCTTTCTGGGTGTCCAAGGGATTTTTGTAGCTTATATAATGATATGGCATTGTAAAAACCAATCCAATTCTTAATATGGAACCTAGTAATTGCAATGCACTTTACAATAGAAATGAAAAGTTGCGTGTGTAAATAATGGCCCCACCCTAGGCAAAATTTTGCTAGAGGAGTGGAGATTTATGATGAAGACTAGTGGATTTTGCATGTTGATGTAGCATTGACCTAGCTCATGTTACCTAAATTGAAGCCCCATGTTTATAGGCCAATTAGGGTTCAACACATTATATCTTGTTTTTAATAAGATCACTGGGTAGCATTATCTTTAATTTATTGTTAGAAAAAAAAAAAAAAGCTTATGTGCATGCAAAACATTATTGATAACATATAATGAATGGATGGCTTGTGTTGGGATATTCTGGTTCAGCTAAAAATCGAATTCCGGTTCGACTGGTCGAAGTCCCTTCTCTCCGGACTACGGACTTCGGACCAAGCAAGGGACAAGCCAACTGCAGGCAACCCAAGGCTACACGCCTGATTACAACATCCGAAGGCCAGTCCTTCGGATAATGTCTTCGGCCTTGACCGAAGACCGAACTCCTCATCAACTTCCGAAGGCACGAACTTCAGTCCCCGCCGTAGACACGATCTCTGGTCAAGGGAAAATACCAAGTCTTCGGCCTACGCAAAGGAAAATCCGAAGCTTGGACCACAATCTGTTCCAGAAAGGCAACTGTAACCAACGGTTACAATCGACACTCATCATGCCATGATCATGGCATGCAACTCCCGCTGTCACGCCTCCGATCTGGCCGGAACCGCTCAATAACAACCCACGATCGCCAATCATGGGAGAGATTGGCTCCCCATGATCATCGGAAAAAGAGCGGGCCGCAGGACGGAGGCCTTCTTTTAAATAAGGGTAAGAAGGATTGCGGGAGAGGTACGCTAACACTGACGCTGCTATACACAGTTTCTAAGAGCTCTTCCTCTCACACTCTCCACACCTTCCTCATTCTGTTGCTGGGATCCGCCACTGACTTAGGCATCGGAGTATCCCCCGCCGGAACAACTCCGGCAAGGGATCTGTTTTGCAGGTGAACCAGGGAGCGGTCCTGTGATGCAACGGCTCCGACCGGCCGATCCAGGGACTCCACGCCAACAGATTGGCGCGCCAGGTTGGGGGGCATTAACATTCTTTAAGCTCCCTCCCGGACAAGGGGAAGAAAAAAATTTTTGATGGCAAGAGGAAAAGCTCAAGTCGCTTCTACAAGCTGGAGTCATGCTCCGTCCCAGGGGGTGCACCCCCGGAGGAGAACAATGTTCTATCTCCCACAGTTGTTGTGGGACTGCAGCAGTTTGAGGCTCTTGTGAACCAGGTCACCAACTTTGCAACCATGGTTCAAGATTTTCATAACAGAGCCTTTCCGGTGGGAAACCCATCGGCCACCTCTAGACACAGCTCTCGATCCTGAAAAAGGAGAGCTCCGTGGGAGGATTCTATGCATCCCTCCCCCCATTCTCGGCCCTCTCCCAAAGGCCGAACTTCGAGACTGTTTAGATCCGCCGATTCCCCGTAGAAAGGGGAAAGGCCCAGGCAAACCTCCTCCTCCTCCTCTAAAGACTCCACTTCAGTGGAGAGAGCACCGAAGCAGACTCCCAATTATGACGGAAGGTTCAGAGCCATCGAGTCAGAGATGGAGAAGGCGCGAGAGCAAAGAATGCGGGATCTTAAGGATCCCGATGACTTAATTGTGGGTGACCTACGCCCACCCTACACCGACCGTATCATGATCGAGGTCATTTCTCGGCACTTCATGGTTTCCCAGATAGAACCCTATGACGGCACCTCCGACCCCCTCGATCATTTGGACAGCTTCAAGGCCTATATGATGATCCAAGGAGCTTCGGACGCGATGTACTATTTGGCATTCCTGGCTACCTTGAAGAAGTCCGCTCGGATGTGGTACTCGAGCTTGCGCCCGGGTACCATCGATTCCTTTTCCGAGTTAGAAAAATTGTTTGCCTTGCATTTCAAGACCTGCCGCAAGACTCCTTGGAATACGGACACACTATTCCTCCTTCACCAGCATGAAGGAGAAAGCCTGAGAGATTACATCTCCAGGTTTAATGTGGCCACGCTTGAGATCCCCGATCTCAACGAGCACGCGGCCATGTCAGCACTGAAGAAGGGGCTTCGTACCTCCAGACTTACTTTCTTCCTGGATAAGAAGTTCCCTAAAAGCTACGCTGAGCTCCTGTCAAGGGCTCAGAAATACACCGATGCTGAAGAGCAGTCGACGAATCAACGATTGATTGAAGGGAAACCCCCTTCAAAAAAGAAGAATAACAGGGGACAAGGTCCCCAAACTTCCAACAATAATAGCGATAGATACACAGACCGCCGAAGAAGTCCTCCCAAGCCCAGAGCGCTGGGAGGAAGATTCGACTCATACACCCCCCTCAACCTCCCTCGAGAGAAGATCCTCATGGAGATAGAAAAAGAAAACTATCTCCAACGGCCCCATCCCATGAAGGCCTCCTCTTCCATAAGGAACAGGAACAAATTATGCCGATTCCACCGGGACCACGGCCACAACACAGAAGAGTGCATCCAGCTGAAGGATGCAATCGAGGATCTCATCAAAAGAGGGTACCTGGGATGGTACATCAGTGGCTAGGGACCCCGGTCGGAAGCAACTGTTCCCAAGCCACCTCCCGAAGAGGCCGAATTGCCAAATCAAAGGCCCACCAATGGAGGTGTAGGGATGATACACCGGCCCACCAACTAGAGAAGGGATGAGGACGATGCTCCAAAGCGACTTAAAGATAACAACTACATCCTCTTCTCCGACGATGATCTTGCGGGAGTTCGACTCCTCCATGACTATCCTCTTGTAATTTCGGTCGTAGTGGCCAATTATGATGTACAACGGAACCTTGTTGATAATGGAAGTTTGACTGATGTCTTGATGTACATGCATTCTCTAAAATGTGTTTGCCTAGACATCAACTACAAAGATCCCCTATACCGCTCTCTGGTTTTGGGGGCAACCAAGTTTTTGCCGAGAGAGAAATAGTGCTGCCTGTAACCCTTGACACCAAACCGCGATAAAAGACACTGCCGATCAACTTCACGGTAGTTCGGATCCCCTCAGCATATAATATTATACTGGGACAGCCTGCCTTGAACAAGTTCCGGACCATGATCTCCTCTCATTACCTCTTGGTACTCTTTCCCACCAGGAATGGTGTTAGAGAGGTTAGAGGGAACCAGAGGACGGCACGGTAATGTCTGATGATTGAAGACAGGCATTTCAAGGATTCGACTACTCTGGATCAGCTGGATCCGAGGGATGCAACCACAAATCTTGGTGAGCCCATGGAGAGGACCATCTCGGTACCTTTGAAAGAGGAAGATCCCTCCAGAGTTATGCAGATCAGAAGCGCACTTGATGAGGAAACCAGAACGGAGTTGATCCGTTTCCTTAGGAACAATGCCGATGTCTTCGCCTGGTCGGCTTTGGATATGCCCGGGATTCCTGCCGAAGTAATTATCCATCGGCTGGAAGTGGCCCCTGGGTACAAGCCGGTGAGGCAGAAGAAGAGAAGCTTCGCCCCCGAAAGGCAGCAAGCTGTAGACGAAGAGGTTGGCAAGCTCCTCAAAGCAGGGTTCATCAGAGAGGCCCGCTACCCCGAGTGGTTGGCCAATATGGTGATGGTGAAGAAAGCTAGTGGCAAGTAGAGGATCTGCATTGACTATACAGACCTCAACAAGGCTTGCCCAAAAGATAGCTTCCCTCTCCCAAAGATTGATCAACTGGTCGACGCGACCGCCGGCCACTAGTTGCTGAGTTTCATGGACGCCTTCTCTGGCTACAATCAAATTAGAATGGATCCACAAGATGAGGAGAAGACGGCATTCATCACTGACAAGGGTCTCTACTGCTACAAGATGATGCCGTTCGGCCTCAAGAACGCCGGAGCAACATTTCAAAGACTCATCAATAAGGTGTTCGAAAAGCAACTTGAAAGAAATATGGAGGCCTATATTGACGACATGATCGTCAAGAGCCTCCACCGGAGAGATCACATCCATGACTTGGAGGAATCATTCAGCACTCTCCGGTGCTACCATATGAGGTTAAACCCGGTAAAGTGTGCCTTTGGGGTCACTTCGGTCAAATTCCTAGGCTTCCTTGTCACCAAACAAGGGATTGAGGCAAACCCTGAGAAGATTCAAGCCTTGAAAGATATGAGACATCCCTCCTGCAAAAAGGAAGTCCAGCAGTTGATAGGGAGGATTGCCTCCCTAAGTAGATTTATTCTCAGTCAGCCGAGAAATGTCTTCCGTTCTTCAAGGTACTCCGGCAATCAAAGGGCTTCGAATGGTCTAAAGACTGTCGTGCTGCCTTTAAGGAACTGAAGAAGTATCTGGAGACCCCCCCCCATTGCTCTCCAAACCACAAGAAGGCGAGGTCCTCTACTTGTACCTCTCTGCTTCAGATGAAGCAGTAAGTTCAGTTCTTGTCCGGAAAGAGGAAGACGAGTCTCACAAGCCCATCTACTATACCAGCAAGGTCCTGCATGACGCAGAAACGTGATATGCAAGGATGCAGAAGCTGATCTACTCCTTAGTGATTGCGGCAAAGCGACTACGACCATAATTTCAGGCCCATGCCATCGTGGTGCTAACTGATCAACCTCTCAAGGCCGTTCTCCGATCTTCGGATACTTCTGGAAGGATAGCCAAGTAGATTGTGAAGCTAAGTAAATTTGACATCAGCTTCTAGCCTTAAGCGGCTATGAAGGCCCAGGTGCTCTCCGATTTTTTGGTTGAATGCACCTAGAAGTCCGAAGACGAAGCCTCTTCGATAGAAGAAGCCCCGAAGGAGACGAAGTCCATTTGGGTACTTCATGTGGATGGAGCTTCCAATGCTACTGGATGCGGGGCTGGACTCATGTTGGCCGAACCTGACGGCCATACCATAGAGCATGCACTCCGCTTCTCCTTCCACGCCTCCAATAATCAGGCCGAATATGAAGCCCTACTCGCCGGACTTCGGATCACCAAAGATCTGGGAGTTCGGCAACTTCGAGCCTTCTCAGATTCTCAACTGGTTATGAATCAAGTCAACGGGGAATACGCAGCCAAAGATCCAACCATGGTGCAATACTTGGAGAAGGTACAGGCTTTATCTTCCCAACTAGAATATTTTGAGATCATCCATGTTCCCCGATCAGAGAACTTCCGGGAAGATGCACTGTCTCGACTGGCAACTACAGCACCGGAGTCCCTCGAGCACACCTTTATTGAACATCTTGAAACTCCAAGCATAGCCGAAGAGGCTGCAGAGGTGTGCTAGATCAACACTGAGCCAAGTTGGATGGATCCCATCATCAGATTCCTGAATGAGGGAGAACTACCGGAAAATAAGGCAGAGGCCAAAAAGATCTGCTGGATGGCATCTCAGTACGTCATCTTAGATGGAACCCTCTACAAGAGATCATTCTTCCAACCACTGCTAAAATGCTTTGGACCCACCGATGCAGATTATACTTTGAGAGAGGTCCACGAGGGCATATGCGGTGATCACTTGGGAGGCAGATCTCTGGCATACAAGATCATTCGACAGGGGTATTACTGGCCCTCCATCCAGAAGGACTCAGCTGATTTCATGCGGAAGTGCGACCAATGCCAGAGGTATGCCAATGTACAGAGACAACCTGCGAGTCATCTGACTCAATTGGCAGCCCCGTGGCCTTTTGCCTAGTGGGGGATGGACATTCTTGGCCCATTCCCACCAGCATCAGGGCAACAGAAGTTTCTCCTAGTGGCCATCGACTATTTCACGAAGTGGGTGAAAGCTGAACCATTGGCCCAGATCATAGAAGGCAAGGTGGGAAATTTTGTAAAAAATTCCATCATATTCAGGTTCGGCATCCCACATGTCGTCATCACGGACAACGGGAGACAATTCGACAATCCGAAGTTCAAGGACTTTGTGCTCGGTACCATATCCAATATTGGCTGACATCCGTTGCTCATCCACAGTCTAATGCAGATGCCAAAGTCACCAACCGGACCATCCTCCATGGTCTGAAAAACAGGTTGAACGCCGCCAAAGGACTTTGGGCCGAATAGCTGACCTCCATTCTTTGGGCATACCGAACTACCCCAAGAACGGCCACCAACGAATCTCTGTTCAACCTGGCATACGGTACCAAAGCCGTACTACCCGTTGAAGTCTCCCTACAATCCCTGAGGATTGACAACTATGAAGAGTGTGAGAATTCCAATCGCAGAAGGATTGATCTGGATTTGCTATCAAGCACCAGGCTATAGGCCCAGATAAGGATGGCGGCATACCAGCAGAAGGTTGCCAAGTACTACAACTCAAGGGTGAAGGAGCAAACTTTCCACACGAGGGACATGGTATTGCGATGAGCAGAAGTGTCCAGGCCAACGGAACAGGATAAACTTTCCCCCAACTGGGAAATCAGGTCGAAGAAGTCATTCGACCAGGTACATACCGACTCATGACCCTAGAGGGAAAAGCCCTATCCCGGCCATGGAATGTACAAAACCTTCGCAAATATTATCAATGAAAGAGTTCCTGAAATTCCTGTGTAAAACTTCTCAACCCTAATCAACTCAGAATGGCTAGTTGCATCGACTGAATGACAACAGCCCGAGTGACCTAATCTGAAAAATCAGTCAACTGTGCAAAGGAGAGTCTGATCCACTCACCTTATCGGTATGCACGACGAGCGCAATGGATGGTCTAACCAGGCTACCAAAAAGATCAAAGGTGCAGGGATGGTTCTCGTAACCTGCCCTACGTTGAATCCGAACACGCGCCGAGGCGGGCCTGAACAGCCTACCTTAATCATGACAGAAAGTGCACAGGGACGGTGTAAACACCTTACCCTACGAAAAATCCGAACATGTGCCTAAAACGACCACTATCATCCTTTCTATCAACAACAGACATTTTCAGAGCAGTCCAATTGACCTCACTTCTTTCCTATAGACCGAAAGTGGTTTACGGAGCCTACATTACAGACAAATCATGATGCAACACATCGCAAAGAATATACGGGAAGAGGTAACAGAAAAGATTTTTCATTCCTTTCAAGTTTTTACAAAAAAAAAGGAAGAGAAGAAAGGAAAAAACTCTCCTAAAGAGAGGACAAAAAAAAAGAAACTCTCCTAAGGAGAGATGCAAAAAAAAAAAAAAGGCAGCAGCAGGAGGATGATGTGGAAAATTTTCAATAACTCCTCGCCGGGTTTTTCCCGTACCTGCAGGGAGAGATCTGATGGGACAACGAAGGGCCCCCGGGGTTCCCGTCCAAACCTGAATCTGACCCCTCATCGGAGTCGAAATCAAATTCATGGTCGAGGAAGGGAACGGAGGGCTTAATGTTGTCCAGGCCCTTCAAGTTATAAAACTTGGAGGCCTTCCTCCGACATTCCCGGAACCCTGGTGGAAGGAATCCAGAGCAACCCCGGTGAGCTCATCCTTGAAGGCGGCAGAAGCCCTGAAGTTCGTGACGGCATCCGTCGCCTCCCTCCTCGCTTCCTCCGCCATCGTGGTCGCCACCGTGACCTGGGCCCAAGCTTCCCTCAACCGAGCCTCCAACAGGCATACCTTCTTCTCAAGATGGTCCACGAGAGGCTCTTCTTCATCATCCCCCGGCCCAAGAGACTTCGGACTTCGCTTCCTTTTAGGATCGATGGCCCTTCTCTTTGTCGCACGGCGGAGCTGAGAAGTGCTGAACATCATTGTTATTAATGAAGGAGCCTACAGAAACGATGGCCTTCGACAGCGGAAGGCAGGGTCCTATTTATAAAAGCCCTACACCCATGACCGATTGCGGGGAGGCGTGCCCCACGTCCTTCCCAGCCGCATCAGAAAGTTCCACGTGTCCGGGCGATGCTTTGAGAACCAGAAAAGTCGCTCGGAGCTGTCCCCAGGACAACAACCGCCATCGCTTCGAATCTGGAGAAATTATCATCGTGCGATGGCATCATTAATGGTTCCTTTTTGGAAAAAGGAGACCCGATGACTCGCAAGGTGCAAGAAATAGCGACTGTACAAATATCGACGTGCCACGTGGACAACAATGATCACAATCAAATCTCCCTAATCACTGATTGGCGGGGAAATGACTTTTGTCCGCCCCAACGGATGAACTTAACATCCGAAGGAAGGTGACATTCTTCGGCAACGGAGTTCTGGTCCATTCCAGGGTTCGTCCTCACCGATTGAATGGCCTTCGGCCACGATTGCTCAACCAAACAAGAAAGAGAATGGTAAAACCGGTTCTTATCGACTGAACGGCCTTCGGACGCTACTGTTCGATTAGGCAAAAGAAGAAATGGTAGAACCGTTTCGAGCTACACATGAAGTACAACATGGCGTATACAAAGGAAGGAAAATACATTCCAAAATCTAGAAAAGCTGTCATACAAAGTTCATTGATGATACAGAAAAGAAAGAGGGAAAATACATCCAGAGCAACCCAAGTCACTCAACATCAGCAGGAGAAGGCTCCACACCACAGGACTGGAGCATCTTATCAACTTGCTCTGAGAGGACCTCGTCAATCTGGGCCGGGATCGGAGAACCTTCAGCTTGGACTCCTCCAGCCTGAGTTTCCTCCTGAACCAAGGTCAGAGTTGGGGTCACCTCCGGATTTTCAACTGGGGTAGCAGCCTCCTCCTCCGGACATGGCACCTCTTCGGCCTCTACCACGGCTTCGGCCCCCTCCACTTCCTCTTCTTCTCCAGCTATATCGAAGGGTGGAATGCTGGAAAGGTCGAGGTGAGGGAAGGCCTCCTTCACCTTGGAGAGCCCATCGTTGAAGCCGTGCTGGTAGCCATGCAAAGTTACTTCATTGATCTCTGCCTGGAACTACGGAGATGTCTTGAAATTTGCCACAGCATCGTCTACCTGCTTCTTTGAAGACACAGACTCCCTCTTAGCAGCTTTGAACTCCAGGATCGCCTCTTCGGCCCTCCCGGAAGCCTCCTCCGCCGCCTTGGTTAGGCTCTTTATCTTCTCCTGATCTTCCCTGGCAGCCTGCTCCAGGGACTCAACTTGCTTCCTACTTCTCCTCCACCCTGCCTCTTGCCCCGTCATTGTTACATGAGCACTTCTCAGTTCGCCCTTCAGTTCGCAAACTTCATCATTCATCCAGGCAAGACGGTCCTCCATGGCCTGCTTCAGCTCCTCGGCTACTTCCTTGGCAGCCCTGGCAGTCTGAAGCTCCTCCTTAAGGTCATGGATGAGGCTGTCTACGCTCCCCAGGCCCTCCTCCATGAAGGTGAGGTCATAGACCAACTACAACAAAAGAGAAAGATCATGAATCGAACAATTCTCAAGACAAAGAGAAGTGGCAGGATCATACCTGTTGCAGAGCGGAGAAAGCAGAATCGAACACCCTGGGAAGGCTCCAGTTCTGAAGAACAGCCACGTCATGGGGCAGGAGCGTACCCTTCAGCGCCCGCCTGGCCATGGCCAGGACCAGCAGTACCCCCGTAAGCAAAAGCTTCGAGGAGTTCGTCGAACGGACTCCAGCTGAGGAGGCCCTGTAAACGAATTCTCTTTCGACTTGCCGCGCTTCACACCTATCGGTGGCAGGGGACAAAACGGTGGCACATCTGCTCCCTGGGGTGAGCTCCCCGTTGTGTGAACCGGGGAGACGATCGCCGGTGGAGTTTCGACTGGATGGGGTCTTGATGGAGCTCCTTCCGTGGCTGCTACGTATTTCCCTGAGATCCCCCGGAAAGACGAAGTGCTTTGGTTCCCCTCGGGACCATCCCTCCGGGCCTTCTTTCGAACCGCAGACCTGGTAAGAGGGGCCTGCACCACCCTTCTCCGAAGTCTGACGGAGCCAGCTCAAGCCGGGCTTCATCCCACCACCTGCAAGCAAAGGGTTTCACTTCAATTGATTGGACTACAATAAATCCAAGAAAGAGGAGCAAAAATTCCTATTGCTATACCTAATATGGGGAATCTGCTGATTCCCGCCCAGTGGAGATTTCTCTCCAACATTTCCCGAATGGGGGCAACTCGGAGTTGACCAGGAGGTCATAGTCTGACTGATCGGTCGTCAAGACCTTCTTCCCGTCATTGGCGGTCAGGCGAGGCTTCTTCCACACAGTATCGAAGCCCCATGGATTAAGAGACAACACAAACACAAAAATGGGTTTCCACCCGTGGATGGCACTGGGTATATCCTTGACAACCCTACGGCCTGATCTAGGGCCAATCACCCAACATCAGTTGCTGTGCATTCATGGTCGAATGCACAGCAAGGACCACTTGGCCAGTCTCCTGGAGGTCTCGGGATGGCTAAGTATGGTCCTCAGAAGCTGATCCATCATAACCATAATAGGGTATGCTTGGAAGTAGGGCCTAAGATGCTTAGCAGACATTATTAGTACAAAAATGAGTTTCTCGGATCGAGTATACCTGATGAGCAGTGGAGGAGTAGCCAGGGACTCCTTTAACTCTTCGAGGACCGTTCTACACTCCTTCATCCAGGTGAAGTCATGCATCTTGCACATCGCCTTGAAGAAAGGGAGGCAGCGATCTGCCGACCTCGAGATGAACTGGCTCAGCGCTATAATCTGCCTCGTCAAGCACTGGACCAGCTTCTTGGATGTCGGGTGCTCCATGCCGATGACTGCCTGGATCTTCTCCAGGTTGGCGTTAATGCCCCTCTGTGTGACCATGAAGCCAAGAAACTTTCTCGCTGCTACTCCGAAGGCGCACTTCGCCAGGTTTAGCTTCATCTGGTGCCTTTGAAGGTTGTGGAAGGCTTTGGTGAGGTCGGCAATGTGGTCCGAGCTTGGCCTGCTCATGACGAGCATGTCATCTACATACACCTGCATGTTCCAGTCAATTTGGTCTTTGAAGACCCTATTGACCAAGCGCTGGTATGTGGCCCAGCATTCTTCAGGCCAAAGGGCATCATCCTGTAACAGTATGTCCCTTGGTCGGTGTGCTCCTCGTCCTCGGGGTGCATCCGGATCTGATTGTATCCAGAGAATGCATTCATAAATGAATGCAGCCTATGCCCCGAGGTGGCATCCACCAGCTGGTCAATCTTCGACAGGAAAAAGCAATCCTTCAGGCATTCCTTGTTGAGGTCGGTATAGTCTACACAGATCCTCCATTTGCCATTGTTCTTCTTCACCATCACCATATTCGTCAGCCAGCTCGGGTATTGCACCTCTTGAATGAAACCGGCGGCGAGGAGTTTGTCTACCTCCTCATTGATGGCTGCCTGCCTCTCTAGGGCGAAGCTCCTCTTCTTCTGCTGAACTGGCCTGCTCTTCGAGTCAATGCTTAGCTTGTGAGTGATGATGTCAGAGGAAATACCTGGCATGTCGGCCGCCATCCAGGCAAACACATCTGCGTTCACCCGGAGGAACCCCAATAAGTGGGCCCTCTCCTCCTCCTGCAGTTGGGCCCCGATCTGCACTGTCTTCTCCTTGTCGGTCTCAAGTGGAAAAGACAGCAGGCTCTCGGCCGGGCCGCCTCTAGTGTCTCTCATCCTTTGGTCGATCTCATCCACCCTAGGGTCTTTTTCGGGGACCCTGGTGCCCGGGAGTGTTTGGAAGCAATGTTGGACTGGCTGGGGTGCTCCCCTCATCTCTCCGACGTCGTAAGGGGTTGGGAATTGCACAAGTAGTCTCCTGGTGGAGACGACTACATCGAGCAAATTAAGTCCAGATCGATCGAGGATCATATTGTAGGCGGAGGGAAGTCTAACTACCATGAAGGTTACCATGACAGTACTCTGCCGGGGTGGGGTCCCTGCAGTGACTGGAAGAGTAATTTCTCCCTCAACTCTTACAGAGTTCCCTGTGAAGCCGACAAGGGGCGTATGCACGGGCCTAAGCCGTACAGGAGATAAATTCATTCTGGAGAAAGCATCATAAAAAAGCATGTCCGTGGAGCTTCCACTATCAACCATGATGCATTTTATAAGATACTTCACGATCGTCATCTCGATGACCTTCTAAACTGAACTAATCTCTCTTTCTGTGGAGGAAAAGTAGTTAATCAGATTTAGCATAATGAAGGGATAAAACAAGAGTTACCTAAGGACTAAACAATGTGATGATATTATTTCTTATGCAGAACACATCAGATTTATTCACCTATTCTGACCGGGAAGAACATGCCATTCTACAAGGTGAAAATTCATATACATTTGATTAAAATCTGGCATACATTTAACTTGGGCAAAAATGAAAATTCCTACACAAAGTTCTATTTTATGACAAATTATGAGTGCACAATTATCTATTTAAACCTTCATCATAACAGCTATGATGCATCATAAGTGCATGGCTGGCAAAACATCCTACTCATTTGCATCTTAAGCAGAGTGGGAGTATAGCACATAATGCCCATTAAACAACGAGCTGATAAGTTATCTGATAATTCTTTAACCACTGATGTGCAAATTTTCCTAGTAATAGCTTACTCGACCAATAATTCTCTAACCTAAGAACTGATCCATAATTATTAATGATAATGGTTATACAAACATACATGTGATTTTCTATGCATGAGTCCACACCACAAGTCTAATGCACATTCATGTCCCCATGGTTACGTCCCGAAGCATGCATATCTCATAGTCTAAATCACATTTAACTAATTCACTGTGGTATGTAAAGGGCTCGATAAATTCTTTAAAAAGTCTTTGATTAATTTCTATATGCGGAAATTACCTGGTTATGGGAAGGGGGAGGGGGGCTGGTGCTGTCGCCGCCGGAAGGAGAGGGAGTTGCTGGTGTTGTTGTCGGAGGAAGGGACAATTTTTGTTCGTCGGAGCTTCTCGTCAGAAACGGGGATTGGAAAACAAATTTACCTGGCCGTGGGAAGGGGGGAGAGGGGTTGGTGCTGTCGCCGCAGGAAGGAGAGGGGGTTGCCACTGCAGGAAAGGGCGATTTTTGTTCGTCAGAGCATCTTGTCGGAAACGGAGAAAAGGGGGAGATACGGGATTTTAAACAATGAAAGGGGAAAAGGGTTTTCAATTAGGGCATTTTAGTCTTGAAAAAACTTAAAACAAAATATGGACCGGAAGTTATGATTTGGGTCAACAGGAAGTAAAACTTTTATTCCGGTCAAAGGATGGACCGGATGTCAATTTCCCCTAATAAATAAGGATTGAACAGGAAAAATAAATCCCCTATTCCACGTGAAACCCCTTCTCCACTGCTGTTCTTTCTCCCTCTCTCTCTCTCTATTTATCCTGCACCCTCCCTCTCTCCCACCGTGGTCTATCTCTCGCTCCCTCTCTCTCTCTTGCCCTCTCTCACTATCTCTCCCGCACCCTCTGTTTCTTTTTTTTCATTCTCTCTCCCGCACTCTCTTTCTCTCCATTCTCCTCTCCCCCTCAAGAACTTGGTAAGAATCCTTTTCTTTTTATTAATCTTATTTTTTTTAGTAATTTAGGAAGGGAAGAAATTAGGACTTTGGTTCCTTGTCCAAGGGTTTTATGTCTCATTTTTTCCATAGTGGCCAGAAGCCATGCTACAGGTGGTAACGGCACAAGGCTATGCTATGGATGGTGGCCAACAAAGAAGAAACCCTGAGTGTCGAAGGATTGGAAAAAATGAAGAAGGAAAGAAGAGATCGATTCTCCCTCTCTTCTCTTTCCTTCTTCTAGCACTTTATGCTATTTCCCTACATGGTGGCCAAGTGGTCCCAGCCGACTTCGTTGTCGAATGCACGGGGCTCGTCGAGGAGCCAGAGCAGACAATGACGGATTGACAAGCAAAGCTCGGACCAAGAGAGGATCCCTGGATCCTCCATGTGGATGGCACGTCCAATTCTAGCAGAAGCAGAGCGGGCCTCATCCTCACCAACAGTGATGGGGTGGTGGCAGAGTGTGCCCTCCGTTTCAAGTTCGCCGCTACCAACAACCAGGCGGAGTATGAGGCACTCCTCGCAAGCCTGAAAGTTTCTCGCGAGCTGGGCATGGAAAGCTTAAAAGTTTTTACTGACTCCCAACTGGTTGCCGGGCAAGTCTTCGGGGAATATGAGGCCAGAGATCCCCAGATGGTGAAATACCTGGAACGAGTCCGCTCGAGCATTACAGGCTTCTGACACTTTAGCATTTTCCACATCCCTCGATGGGAGAACGCACGTGCGGATGCACTGTCAAGGCTCGCGACTCTGCCGGACTCATCACTGGGATGTGCCTGCATAGAGTACCTCGAGCATCCAAGCTACGAAGCCCCAGAGAAGGTGTAGCAAGTCACCCCGGAGCCGAGCTGAATGGATAGGTATGTCAGGTACATCACTGATGGCACCTTGCCAGAGGACCGCACGGAGACCGGTCTCATCAAGAAGAAGGCCTCCCGGTTCATCTTAATGGAAGGCCAGCTCTACTGCCGATCTCATTCCTACCCGTTCCTGAAGTGCCTCAGGCCCGCAGAGGTGGCCTTCATACTCCAGGAGATACACGAAGGCCTTTGTGGGAATCATGTGGGGGGAAGAACAATGGCGTGCAAAGCCCTTCGCCAGGGGTACTTCTGGGAGACCATGAGAGAAGATGCCGCCAACTTCGTCAAGAGGTGCAACAAGTGCCAACGCCATGCCCATATACAGCGCCAACCGACAGCACTGATCTCCCAGCTCTCCTCCCCTTGGCCTTTTGCTCAGTGGAGAATGGACATCCTTGGACCATTTTCCCCTGCATCGGGATAGCGAAGGTTCCTGCTGGTGGCGATTGACTACTTCACCAAGTGGGTTGAAGCAGAGCCGCTAGCTCGGATCACTAAAGCCAATGTCCGCCAATTCTTCTGGAAGTTGGTTATCTGCCGCTTCGGGCTCCCCCGCTGCATCATCACCGACAACGGGCGGCAACTCGACAACCGAGAGTCGAAGGGTTTTGTGCTGAGCATAGCATCCAGCACCGCTTTACCTCGGTAGCGCACCCTCAAACAAATGGGGAGGCTGAGGTGACAAATCGGACCATCCTCCAAGGACTCATAACCCGGCTGGATCAAGCCAAAGGCAGGTGGGCGGAAGAACTCCCGAGTGTCCTTTTGGCCTATTACATGACACCCAGGACGGCAACCAATGAGATGCCGTTCAACCTTGTCTTCGGCATCGAGCCAGTCATCCCAGTTGAGCTCGGCATACCCACGTTTCGAGTACAGCAGTACGACGAAGCGCAGAACTCGACACACCTTCTGTTCAACTTAGATCTCCTCGAAGAAACAAAGGATCGAGCCTGACTGCGAATGGTGGCCTATCAGCAATGAGTGGCCCAGTACTACAACGTGTGGGTTAGGCCAAAATTCTTCAGACCTGGAGACCTGGTGCTGCGCCGAGCTGAAGCATCTCAACCCCGGGAGTGCGGCAAGCTCTCACCGAACTGAGAAGGCCCTTACAAAGTTGCTGAGGCCCTCTCTCACGGGGCCTACTATCTCGAGGACTTGGACGGTGCCAAGTTTCCTCGAATGTGGAATGCCTGCAACTTGAGAAGATACTATCAATAGTGTAAGATTTTCTTCCATTAATAATAAAGATTCCCCTTTTTGCGCAAACGATTATCTACCTTGCAAGAATGTTACAGCCCGGAGCCGAGCTCTCCAGCCACCAAGTCTTCGAGCCCAGCTCCTAGACATCCAAGCCCGGAGTCAAGCTCTCCGACCACCAAGTCTTCGAGCCCAGCTCCAAGACATCCAAGCCCGGAGTCCAGCTCTTCGGCCACCAAGTCTTCGAGCCCAGCTCCAAGACATCCAAGCTCGAAGCCAAGCTCTCCGGCCACCAAGTCTTCGAGCCCAGCTCCAAGACATCCAAGCCTGGAGCCAAGCTCTCCGGCCACCAAGTCTTCGAACCCAGCTCTAAGATATCCAAGACCGGAGTCCAGCTCTCCGACCACTAGGTCTTCGAGCCCAGCTCCAAGACATCCAAACTCGGAGCCAAGCTCTCCGGCCACCAAGTCTTCGAGCCCGGCTCCAAGACATCAAAGCCCGAAGTCTAGCTCTCCAGCCACTAGGTCTTCCAGCCCAGCTCCAGGACATCCAAGCCCGGAGCCAAGCTCTTCAACCGCCAAGTCTTGGACCCCAGCTCCAAGACATCCAAGCCCGGAGCCAAGCTCTCCGGCCACCAAGTCTTCGAGCCCAGCTCTAAGATGTCAAAGCCCGGAACCAATTTATCTGGCCACTAGGACCCAGAGCCCAGCACTGAGACCTCAAAGCCTAGAGCCAAGCTCTCCAGCCACCAAGTCTTCAAGCCCAGCTCCAAGATGTCAAAGCCCGAAACCAAGTTATCCGGCCACTAGGTCCCAGAGCCTAGCATCGAGACCTCAAAGCCCGGAGCCTAGCTCTCCAGCCACCAAGTCTTCAAGCCCAGCTCCAAGACATCAAAGCCCGGAGCCAAGTTGTCCAGCCACTAGGTCCCAGAGCCCAGCACCGAGACCTCGAAGCCCAGAGCCAAGCTCTCCGGTCACCAAGTCTTTGAGCCCAGCTCCAAGATGTCAAAGCCCGGAACCAAGTTGTCCGGCCACTAGGTCCCAAAGTCCAGCACCGAGACCTCAAAGCCCGGAGCCTAGCTCTCCGGCGACCAAGTCTTCGAGCCCAGCTCCAAGATATCAAAGCCCGGAATCAAGTTGTCCGGCTACTAGGTCCCAGAGCCCAGCACCGAGACCTCAAAGCCCAGAGCTCAGACCTCTAGCCACAAAGCCTTCGAGCCCAGCTCCAAGACAACAAAGATCCGGAGCTCAGACCTCCAGCCACTAAGCCTTCAAGCCCAGCTCCAAGACAACAAAGATCCGGAGCTCAGACCTCTGGCCACTAAGCTTTCAAGCCCAGCACCAAGATAACAGAGATCCGGAGCTCAGACCTCCGGCCACTAGGCCTTCGGCCTAGCTCCAAGACAACAGAGATCCGGAGCTCAGACCTCCGACCACTAAGCCTTCGAGCCCAGCTCCAAGACAACAGAGATCCGGAGCTCATACCTCCGGCCACTAAGCCTTCGAGCCTAGCTCCAAGACCTCACAGATCTGGAGCTCAGATCTCCGGCCACTAAATCTCTGAGCCCGGCCCCGAGGCGCTGAAGCCCATGGATCAGTTCTACAACACTGGAGTCCGAGATACTTAGCAATAAGGCCAAAGCCTTCCCTCTCACTCAGTTACATAAGAAAAAAAAAAGAGATAAGAGAGAGAAGGAGAAGGGGCCGAGGCCAGGAGTGCACATGTCAAGACAATTGAAGAAAAGAATTGTTTTCATTAGAGAGTAAATATTCATTTACAACTGTCCTCAGGCCCCCAACATGCCGGGCGACCCGAGCCAATGCTAAGAAACAGAAGGAAGCTAAAGTCCTAGTCTACCTTAGCAGCCGCTTCAGCAGGGCCTTGCGGCGATGGAACCTCGGTCTCGGCAGTTCCAGGCACCTCAGTCCTGGCCTCGGCCCCGGCAGTTCCAGGCATCTCAGCTCTGGCCCCGGTGGCCACCACCGGCTAAAGAAGATCAGAGGTGACCTCCGCCTGCTCGATTCCATACCCGGAGCCCGAGGGAACCTGAGTCGACTCCGACCCTCGTCAAGGATGAATCCCTCGATTCGGTCATGCAGGTACATGAAGCCCTTAAAGAAGGAGTCCGACGCCGTCTAATAAAATTCGGCGACGAACTCCTTCGAGGCCTTGTACCTGTCCATAGCCCCTTCCACCTCCTTCCTCGCTTCGGCGGCTTGTGCCTTTGCTGCCTTCGCCGATTTGGTCGCCTTTGCTGCCTCCATCTCGACCGCAGCCAGCTTCTTTTTCACCACGGCCAGCTCAGCATGGAGGGACTGGGCGATTCCTCTCTACCAAACTGCTTCAGTATTGAACGAGGTCAGCCTCTTCTCCGCATCCGCCAGCTCCTCGGCCTTGCCTTCTGAGCGAGCCCGCTCCCACTCGAGCTCCTTCGAGCACCTTTCAGTGCTAGCAAACCCGCGTTGGAGCTCCTCGTTCTCCAGGCTGAGCTTTCGGGAGGTTTCAGTCTTCTCCCTCAGCTCGGCCTTCAGTTCCTCAACCTCGGCTGCACGTCGCTGGTCGTTCCTCAACCAATTCCGGCAGTAATCCCGGATGAGGAGCATCTCGGCCCCGACCTGTAACCAGTAGGCTGTCAAAAAAAAAAAGAAAAGAGAAAAGAAAGGGAGAAGGAGGTCCCGGGAGCTCAAAGTCACTTACCGTGAAAAGAAAGGGGAAGACGCTACTGATCGCATCCCCCAGTACCTTCCCGGCCATCTCACGCCGGTCGCATTCTTGGATGGAGAAATCCATCATGCGCTCGGCCAGCTTCGGGTCCCGAAGTAAAGACAAGTCAAGTCTCATTCTGAATGGGACCCGACGAGGATCCCTCCTGCTCACTCCTGTGGTGGAGTCACCCTCACCACCGCCAGCGGAAGCCACAGGGGCAGGACGAGAGCTCGTGCTCCCACCATCGATGATCCCAGCACCGGGTCCACTTCTTCTTGCGCCTCCCCTTCGACGACGACGAGTTCGGGAGATGGAGGCGGCACAAAGGAAGCGGCTGCTGCAGCGGCCCTAGCCCGAATGACCACCTTAGGCTCTAGAGCAGGGGCCGATTCTCGCCTCCTTGCCTGCTCCAGAGCAGGGGCCGACTCTCGCCTCCTCGCCTACTCCGCCACCGGCCTGGTCGACCTCCGCTCGGGATCAGGCGCGGCAACCGCCTTTCCCCTCTCTTGCACGGGAGCGGCCTCGGGCTCACGCCTCCTCGGCTCGGTCCGCTCGGCAGGGGCAGTAGCCGGTGTGCCCTCGCCATGAGGCCTCTTCGGGGAGGGTTCCTCCACCAGTCCCGCCGGAGGCCTCTTCTGGGTAATGGAGAGCAGGTCGGCTATGGAGAACCTCATGCTTGCACATGGAAAATGAGGAATGCGTCATCTCTGGTTTAGAAGAAACAAGTTAAAAGAAACAGAAAAAGACTCAAGCTGAACTCACCCAACTCCCCCGTTGGGCTGACCCCAGCCTCGGCAAGGTTCTGCTCTGATAGCAGAACCTCTAAAGAAGGAATCTGAGCAGTCCGGAGCTGCTCGTCAACATCCTTATCAGCCTCGTCGACTACAGAGTTCCTATTCGGGGATCGATCTGGATCGCTCCACACCCAGTCGATCCCCTCGATGGTGGCGAAGAAGAACTTGCTCTTCCATCCTTTGATGGAAGAGGGGAGCTCGAACCTGATCCCCCTCGGATGAGAAGAGAGGGACCACCACCCATCTTTGGTGGGGTGGCACTTCAGAGTAAAGAAAGCTCTGAAAAGAGAAAAACGGGCGACGACCCTGTGGAAGTGACAAAGTACAATGAAACAAAAAATAGTTCTTATGGCATTGGGGACAAGCTAAGCAGGAACCAGGCGGTAGTTGCTCAGCACGAACAAAAAGAATGGATGGAAAAGAAAATGGAGCCCTCCCAAGAAGGTCTCCTCATAAAAAATAATTCGGCCTGGGCTATTAGAAGTAGCCCGGTCCCCCGGTCGGGGGATCAAAGCCGGACATAATACGTGATGCCATACACATCCCGGATGGCCCCCAGTTCCTCAGCAGTGATCGTCGAGGCGATCCTGCCGAGACCTGTTGACCGGACAGACTCAGGAACGGGTTCAGGCTCGAGAGGAGGATGAGAAGGACCAGAAGGATTGAGGCCGGGCTCCCTGATGACAATACCATCAGGGCGACGCCTCCCCCTAAGCTTGAAGCGCATCCCATCTCCCTCCTCGTCAGAATAAGAAGATGATGGTGGCCTTGGCCTAGAAGACCCGGCTTCACCCTGGTTGGTAGAAGGATGGAAGTTGGGCCCGAAACGGGACATGATGGGGAAAGATCAAAGGACGAAGAAGTGGGACGGACAAAGACCACAAGAAGAAAAAGGAACCTCTACCCAACCTAACGAAGAAGGAAGGACAGACCTGCCGGGAGCTTTGGATGGACAATGACTTCCGGAAGGACGAAAGTGGGAGCTTCGAAGCAATGGCGGGCACGAAAGGTTTGAAAGATGATGTATTTTGGAAAAGATAACTTTTCCTTTCGAAATGACCGGTACCCAACCGTACCGTTACAAGCCTCCGCCATCGGATCTGTGCCACGCGTCATGCATCGGCAGCACTGGCATTTGATTTCAACCATGGCTACTCTGGATTCTGTGCCCGCAATAACTGCTCCTCAGACTTGGCCACGTGGCTTCTCCGAATAGGCTGAAGAAACTGCTTCTCGAGACGTCGTCGATCGCGATCATCATTGCATCGAATCCCCGCCTTTCCACGTCAGCAAGCGCATTTACTCCCTTCGACCCGAGTGCCCCACATCGACGGGACTTGGGAGTGGGGGGCAAATGATGTGGCTGGAAGCTGACGTGCTGATGTGTGATCTCTATCAAATGCCATATCAAAAAATCTGCCACGGTGGACACCCCATCTCGGGCTCCTTTGGCTGGGCCGAGCTCACCCAGCCCGGCAAGGCGGCCCGTCAAAGCCGAGATCCATCCTCAATCAGGTCGGCACTCGCGAGCCCGGGGTGCCTAGGCCGGAGCCAAGCGACCTCCTTTGGCCGGGCCGAGTTCACCCAGCCCGGCGAGGCAGCCGATCAAAGCTGAGCTCCATCCTCCGCCAGGTCGGCACCTGCGAGCCCGGGGCGCTTAGGCCGAAGCAAAGTGACCTCCTTTGGCCGAGCCGAGCTCCTTCGGATCAAGGAGGCGGCCTGCCGAAGTCGAGCACAGCCCTCCTCCGCCAGGTCAACACCCGCAAGCTCGGGGCACCTAGACCGGAGCCGCGTGACCCCCTTCGCCAGATCGAGCTCCTCCGAGGCTGAGATCCCTATGCCGGAGTCGAGCTTAGCCCTCCTCTACCGGGTCGAGCCTCTCCAAGGCCGAGCCCTCCGAGCAGAAGTCGAGCCCCAGCATCGCCAGTCTTGACCCCTCCGGGATCGAGGCCCTTGAGCTGGAGTCGAGCTTAGGCCTCCTCTGCCAGGTCGAGCTGCGGGGTCAGAACCGAGTCCCAGCTCTCCAGTTCAGCAACCAGCTCGGGCAGCATGCCTCCCAGCAAAGGGCGGAGCCACCTCCCCGAGGCACTGGCAGGCAACCCGAAGTCGGCAAGGAAGCACCTGTCACGTTATAAAACCCCGCGGCCACCACTTACACCAGAAGGGCAAAAAGCTCCCTGATCAAAGTACCACACTTTCCACCAACCACCTGAACCGCTCGGAAGAGGAAGTCAACCAGGAGATTCGAATCCTGGGGGCAGCAGCCCCCCAATCAAGATGCTGCCAGGCTTCCCGAAATGAGGCGACCGGACGGAACGTCAGAACATGCGACAGTTCCCCTTATCACGAATCGAGAAAGACGTCCCATCCATGGTGCAGAACATCACTGCACGCGCCTGACAACCTGGGGAGATCCTAAGGTAGATGCCCAACGGTCACCTGGGCTTATAAGAAGGTTCGATACCCCCAAAAGGGGGGAGGTATGCAAACATAAGCACGACCCCTAAAACTCAGGCAAGTCAAGGGAAAAGGGCCACAGGGAGGATCCCTCTAGCTTGGCCACCACTCTCCCTACATACTTACACCCCATTCTCACACCATTCACTCCTCCTAGCATGGAGTCCAACAAGAGGGTCTCGACCAGGGGATCTATTTTCTTGGGTCGTCACTGACTTGACTATCGGAGTGCCCCCACCGGAATCCCCGACCCGGGTCACTAACCTCATTTTTGCAGGTTCCCATGAGCAGGACATCCCAAGACCATGGAAGGGGAAGTCCGACCTCAATAGCAGCTACAGACTACGACGATCTTGGCAGCAACAGTTACCATTAGGAGTCTTAGGTAAACTTATTACAAAATCCATAGTAACATGCTACCATTTTCACTAAGGAATGGGTCAAGGCTGCAATGATCCCTTGGGTCTTTGATATTCAACTTTCACTTGTTGGCATGTCAAACATTGAGCAACATATTGTGCAATTTCTCTTTTTATATTCTTCCACCAAAAGATGTCTTTCAAATGCCTGTATATTTTAGTGCCACCGGGATGTACTTAATAGCTAGTATTGTGAGCTTCTTCTAAAATTTTCTTTTTCCATTCCAAAATATTAGGAACACATAATCTATTTCTAAATCTCAAAAATCCATCTTCATGAATTCTGGAGTCAGGTTGACTATTAGATTCTACTTTTTCTTTATTTTTTTGTAATTCTGAGTCATGTCCCTAAGCAACTTTAATTCTTCAAGTCAAATTAGGTTGTATTGTAAAATGTGCCAATTGTACCCCATGCTCATGTATCTATACTTCAATATCAAGTTTTACTAAATTATTTAAAATATATTTCTAAATATTAATCAATGCTAGTAGACTATTGGAGAATTTCCTGTTCAAAGCATCAACCACTACATTAGCCTTTCCTTGATGATAATAGATAGATAGATCATAATCTTTCAATAGTTCTAACCATCTTCTCTGTCTCATGTTTAATTCTTTTTGAGTGAAAATATATTTCAAGCTTTTATGATCGGTGAATATTTCACAATACTCTCCATATAGATAATGCCTCCAGATTTTTAGTGCAAATACTATTGCTGCTAGTTCTAGATCATGTGTAGGATAATTTTGTTCATAAGGTTTCAATTATCTAGATGCATATACTACAACCTTATCATGCTGTATTAATACACATCCCAGACCTTTCTTAGAAGCTTCACTATATATTGTAAAACCTCCATTCCCAAAAGGTATAATAAGAATAAGAGCTGATATTAATCTTCCTTTCAATTCTTTAAAATGTCTTTCACATTCTTCAGACCACTCAAATTTGACTTCTTTTCGAGTCAAATGGGTTAAACGTGCAACAATTTTAGAGAAACTTTCTACAAATCTTCTATAATATCTTGCCAAATCCAGAAAACTATGGATCTTAGATATATTGGTCGGCCTACTCCAGCTCATAATAGCTTCTATCTTTTTGAGCTCTACAGAATTTCATCTTTAGATATCACATGCCACAGAAATGCCACACTACCCAACCATAATTCACATTTACTTAATTTAGCAAATAGTTTTTTTTCTCTCGGAATTTGAAGAACACTTGTCAAATGCTTTTCATGCTCTTCATTACTCTCAGAGTATACTAAAATATCGTCAATAAACACTACTACAAATTGATCAAGAAAAAGGCTTAAACATCTTATTTATCAAATCTATAAATGCAATTGGAGCATTGGTTAACCTGAATGGCATTACTAGAAATTCATAATATTCATACTAAGTTTAGAAAGTAGTTTTGGGCACATCCTTAGCTTTAATTTTCAATTGATGTAACCCGATATGAGATCAATCTACTTGAGCTCCTTGTAACTGATCAAACAACTCATCAATTCTAGGTAGCGGATATTTATTTTTGATAGTTATCTTATTCAGCTCACTGTAATCAATACAAAATCGTAAGCTTACATCCTTTTTCTTTACAAATAAGATTGGAACACCCCATGGTGACACACTAAGTCTAATAAAACCTTTATCTAGTAGCTCTTGAAGTTGCTCTTTCAACTCTTTCAATTCAATAGGAGCCGTATGATATGGGGCTTTCAAAATTGGTCCTATTCCGAGCACCAAATCAATAGAAAATTTAATTTCTCTATCTAGCGGCAAACCAGGTAATTCTTAAAGAAAAATATCTGGAAATTCACAGGCAATAGAAATATCTTCTAATTTCAACTTCTCTTGTTGAACATCTGAAATAGTGGCTAAATACTCTTCATAGCCTTTCTGTAGCATTTTCTTGGCTTTCAAGACTGATATTATACATGGAGAGATGACTCTTATACTTCCATAAAATTGAATTATACCTGACTAGGGATATGAAAATCCACTATCTTCTTGTGACAATCAACTGAGGCATGATAGGTAGCTAACCAATCCATTCCCAATAATATCAAAATCTCTCATTTCTGGTATTATCAAGTCTGCCACTAACTCTCTATCTTATATTTTAATCATACAAGATTTGCAAATATAATTGGTGGCTAACACATTTCTAATTAGAGTTTCAACACACAATGCAATTTCTAGAGGTTCATACATCAACTTATGTTTTCTAACAAATATATAAGATATAAAGAAATGTGTGGCACCAGGATCAAATAAAGCATAGGCATAAGTATCAAGCACTAGAATGGTATCTGCCACAACAATATTAAAGGCCTAGGCATCTTGTTGGGTAATAGCATAGACTCGCCCCTGGGTTTTTGATCTTTGACTTTCTCTTCTATTTTGTCCTGCTTGTGACTACTTGAGTTGGCTGGGATACAGAAGGTGCTGAAATGGTCCAGTTCTTGGTTAGCATTGGACAAGTTACAATTTTATGATCTTTTTGGCCACATTTGAAACACCACCAGTAATCCAAGTGCAATTCTTGTCTAAATGATCCCTCCCACAATGTGAACAATGATCAAGACTTCCTTGTGATTGCCTGATTCCACTTTGTTGGATTGGCCTTTTTGATTGCCATGCAGAACTTTGCCCATGTTGTGTCATCACTAGCCTAGTCCTTTTCCTTTGACCTTTTTCTCTATGTTCTTGTTTAATTTCTTTTTCTATTGTTAAAGTTGTATCTACCACTTTTCCATAAGTAGTTAACTTGAAAGGTGTCACAGCTTTTCTGATCTCTGCCCTTAAGCCTTTTTGAAACTTGTGGACTCGGGTTATTTCCTTCTCTACCAACTTAGGGGCAAATTTGGCAAGTTCATTAAATTTAGCTTCATATTGGGCTATTGTCATATTTTTCTGCTTCAAGAAAATAAATTCCTATTCCTTTTGAACTCTCATACTAGAAGGGAAATACTTATCATAAAATGCTTTAAAGAACTTTTCCTAATTGAAGGGCTCTGTTATAGAGGCATGTTTGGTTTGTACCATTCTCCACCAATAAGAGGCCTCTCCTTGAAACAAATAAGAGGCATAATCTATTTTATCTTCTTCTAGACATTTTGCAATTGTACGAGCTTTTTTCATTTCTTCTAGCCAAATCTTAGCCTCCAAAGTTTTAACCATACCTTTGAAAGCTTGTGGTGCTACCTTCTTGAATTCTGCTATATCATCTCGTTGTGTAGACTAAGATCCAGTGTTAGATGATTAAGATTCTATTTGTTGCTGGAATTGTTGTTGAAACCATCTTTGTTATTCATGGAATTTTAGTTGTTGTTATTGCATCATTCCTACTACAGTCTCCATAATTTGAAGCAGTGCAGGATGCTATTGCTGCTCAATCTGCAGGATGCTATTCCTTGATAGAAATTCTAGTACCCTCTTACTAGTTATTAGCATCCATCTGCTGATTTGAAGATTTACCAATATGGGAATCATCATTGGTGTTGGCCATTTTCCTAACCTAATAGGGTGTCACTTGCAATCTATATTAAAACATAATAACATTCAATACTAGATTACAACTAACTAAAATTAACAACTACTAATCAAAATAAATAGAAAAATTTGTAAGCAAACAATAACTACTCCACCTACACTTCATGTATGTCACATTCCTAATACAATCCCTAAATCTATGCTCTAATACCACTTTAACTGTCACACTTCCATCCCTAGATTCAATATCGAGGACATGAGCAATCGCCGCATATTTATAAGGAACTATTCCTATAAACATGCAAGGCATTCAACCTGTCAAGTACAACATAATAATTGGAGATAATATACTTGAATAATAGGCAGTGGTATATATTAGAATAACTATCTACCAAAATAAGTTTTGAGAGTCACACACACTATTACACTTTATACACATGGTCTCTTTCATAATATACATCTAAAGCTTTCAACATGCAAATTAGTTTGCATATCTTCCGAATCCACTATTTAATATACATGATAGTTAAATAGATACACCAATACCAAAATGGCCTCATCTCTACTTCCCCTTATAAGCTCCAGTATTTGCATATTCCTTCAATTTTGGATTAAAAAATAGATATGAAGATTATGAGCTTAATAACTCAGTAAGTAATGGATTACTTTATAAAATTATAACAACATAATAGATAAATCAACTCAAATCAAATTGTACAAACATGATATATACCTAAAAGTAATGATTATGAGATTTACTTTGACAATAATTATATACAGGAATAGTATTGCTCATGTCTTTAAACTCATCAATACAATAACTGATACATTATAATAGAATATAATAAATATTTGATATATAACATACTTTTATTCAAATACTTAGTCTTGAACATTAAGTTACTAATCATCTCAGCTCTACAGCTCTGACTACGACCATATACATCCCCTGTGGCATAGGTCATGAGGCCATATATAATCCCTATGGTAAAGGGCCCTTTACTCGAAATAGTGATCATGCGGCCGTACTTGACTTCTGTGGCTTAGATCACACGGCTACATTTAACTCTATGGAGTACGTTATGCGATCATATATATCCCCTATTGCTTGAGTCACACAGTCATATTTAACTTATGTGGCATAGGTCATATAATCACATTCGATTCCATATATAGTCAAGCTGAGAGAATTAATACATACTGTTATAGTAGTAAAAAAATCCATTCGGCCCTGACACAGCATCCTCCTTAGTGGCTGACGTGGCCACGTGCTTCACGAGTATCTCCAAGTCTCCCATTAAAAGAGACAGTGGGTCCGCTTGTTCTAAGAGAAGATCGGCCCCTATGACGGTCAGGTTGGCAATTTGGCCAGCCCACCTCGGCCAGCCCACTTCGGTCATGCACGAAGTATAGCTTCTTGGCTGCTCAATCCGTGCCCCGATCCGGCATGGAGTCCTACCTCACCTAGCACGTCAGCATGGCAGGGGTGGAAAGGTCCCTCGAACGGCGTCTTAGCCAACTCCGTGCCCTCTGCACCGAATTACCCCGGTCCAGCTCCGCCCGTATGGGGTCTGGCTCCAGTTCTGAGGTGGAGCTCTCCGGTTCCTGTGCACCTCGGCCCCGCTCATGCCCAGTCTGGCACCAGGGTCACGCCCGCGGCACAACCACGCCCAGGCACCTCGACTCCGCCTCTATCAGTGGTGCACCCCAGCTCGAGTCCAGCATACCTGCAGCATAGCCGTCCCCAGGCATCTCGACTCTGCCTTTGTCCATGGTGCACCCCAGCTCCAGTCCGGCATGCCTGCAGCACGACCGCGCCCAGGCACCTCGACTCTACCTCTGTCAGCGGCGCACCCCAGCTCTAGTCCGGCACGCCCGTGCCCAGTCCGGCATGCCTCTACCCAGTCTGGCATGCCTCCACCGAGTCTGGCATGACCCCGTGCTAGTTTGGCCAAGCCCATAGAGTTATGGCATGGGTCAGTCCAGCTCTATCCACCATGCCCGCGCCCACTCTAGCTCCGTCCGACGCGACTCCACCCAGTATAGCAACGCCCATCATGGCATTCTTCTCTGGCTCCGTCCGCTTCATCTTCGACTCCGCCCAGTCCAGCAATGCCCAGCACAGCATTCTTCTCTAGCTCCATCCGCTTCAGATCTGGCTCCGCCCAGTCCAACAATGCCCTGCACGGTGTTCTTCTCTGGCTCCGTCTGCTTTAGCTTCGGCTCCGCCTAGTCCGGCAATGCCCGGTGTGGCATTCTCCCCCACGAAGAGTCTGACCCTAAGATAGCTCCACCTGCAATCTGGCTCCTCCCATCTCAGGGCAAACCCATAGTCCAGCAGGCCGCTCTCATCCAGCTCCAGCATGCTCCAACGGAAGGCTCGCCTCAATCTCCGCACGCGTAGGAAGCAGTGCGGGTCCACCCCAGTCCGGTGTGGAGTCTTGCCCTGGCTCGCACATCGCCGTAGCAGGAGAAGGGTGGCACCTCAGCCAACCTTGTCCGCGCCCACCGTCAACCTGGGGCCCCGCTACAGTCCAGTTCTGCCTGGCATCCGCTAGGGGCAGCCCAGCACCCTTCTCCAGTGGGGTTTTGCATGCCCTGATCCACGTGCATAGGGGACTTTGCATGCCGTGCCTCGATCCACATGCATGGGGACTGCATGCCATGCCTCGATCTGCAAGCATGAAGATTCTGCATGCCTCGTCTCGGTCCGTGTGCACAGAGAGCCTCCACCTACCTCGTCTCAATCCGCATGCCATGATCCATCTGACTCCATCCCAGGTATGCTTTTCAAAGTACAGGTACGAGAAATCCTGGATGGCCATCCCGACACGTAAAATCACTATCCCTGCCAGACTTACTACAAGTATTGTAGCGCATCGCTTGCAAGGAGAGCTATATTAAAGCCCCCATGTCACAGTTTACACCAATCAGGAAGGAGTGCCCCACCCAAGGCACTATGCTCCTTCACCAACCTCCTGAACCACCCAAAAGAAGAAGAAAATTCACCAACCTATCCTAGCCTCCCAAGTCTGCAAAAGCCTCACAGGCCTATGCCAAGAAGAACGCGCCTCCCTGAAATGACAAGAGTCGCTCGTCTACATAAGACCAGGATAAGAAGGTAAGGGGAGGTAAGAGACGACAAACTCTTTTGAATCCTGCATTATCTTTTATTCTTATCACCCTCTGGGAGCAGAGAGTCCCCCAAGCTCTCTGCCTCAAAGGTCTTCTATTTTCCTCGATCGTCCCACTGACTTGATCGTCGGAGTGTCTTCGCCGGAATCCCTGGCCTAGGTCTCTCCTGTTTTGCAGGTCCGCCCGATGGAGAGAGCCGATTTACGAGGCCGAAGATTGAGTGCCCAATGGGAGGGACCCAATATACCAGAGCTACGGGCCACGATGATCCAGGCGGCAACAGATTGGCATGCAAGATAGGGGTGGATCGAAGCTCCTTAACTGGTGGATACAGTAGCCACCTTTGTCCTCTACCCTGGGACGTAGACTGGGGGCACGAGGATGGGGGCGCAGGAGCTCCCCCCTCTCGAGGCCCTAGTGAGTGGTCTCAATAAAAGGTTCCAAGCCTGAAGGGGCATCGTTGTCCCTGCCTAGATCAGATGGGGAATGTCCAAACCCGCGTCAATGCCATGGGTGGCTGGCCGCGCGGGTTCAAAAGAAAAAAAAAAGAGGGAGAAGAAAAAAGGAAGAAGAAGAGAAGAAAAAAAAAAACACACAAGAAGAGAAGGAAAAAGGGTCTAACCGTAGTATTCATGCTTGTGGTCTTTTCAAACGCCCATCACTTCTCAGGAGTCCTATGCTCCCATGCAACGGAGCCTCAAGCTTCCATGCAATGGAGCTCGATTCTCCCATGCAACAGAGCCCTCTCCCATGCAACGGAGCCTCAAACTCCAATGCAACAGGGCCTTATGCTTTCATGCAACGGAGCCCTCTCCCCTGCAATGGAGCCTCAAGCTCCCATGCAACGGAGCCTCATCTCTCCCGTGCAACAGAGCCTCAAGCTCCCATGCAACAGGGCCTTATGCTCCCATGCTACGGAGTCTCACACTCCCATATTACAGGGTCTCACCTCTCCCATGCAACAGAGTTTCACCTCTCCCACGCAATGGAGTTCTCTCCTCCCATGCAACGGAGCCCTGCTCTCCCATGCAACGGAGCTCAGACTCTCCCATGCAACGGAGTCCTATTCTTTCTTAAGGTAACTCCTTTCTCCGCTATCTTTGCAGCATAAAAAACTGTGTTTCAGTTCTGCAGGAAAAGCTCCTATATCATCATCGATGGCAGGTATTATAGCTCTGTGCCCACTGCTGAACTCATAGTCCGGAGATGTCCGCAGGAGACTCCAAGAAGTCCCGCCATCTATCGCGAAACTCATAGTTCAGCAGCCCGGCAATCAAAGACCGGAAACTCCAGAAGCCCATCATCTAAAACCCAGACTCCAGTCCGGCAACAAAGACCGGAAACTCCAGAAGCCCAGCACCTAAAGCCCGGACCCCAGTTCGGCAACAAAGACTAGAAACTCTTCAAGCCCATCACCGGAAACTCCTGAAGCCTGGGAACCAAAGACTGGAAACTCTTTAAGCCCGGCATCGAAAACTCCTGAAGCCCGGGAATCAAAGATCAGAAACTCCAAAAGCCCAACACGTAAAGCCTGGACTCCGATCCGGCAACTAAAGACCGGAAACCTCGACACCAGAAGCTCATGAAGCTCAAAAACTTAAGACCGGAAATCCCGGCACCGAAAACTCTCGAAGCCCGAGAACTCAAGACCGAAAACCCTGGCACCTCAAGACCAGAGACCCCAGTGCCTCAAGACAGAAAATGCCAGAAGTCCCACACCAAAGCCAGGAAGCTTCCGAAGCTCCTTAATCAAGCCGAGCTGAAGTCAAGCTTCTTCTCAAGTCGAGCTAAAGTCAAGCTCCTTAATAAAGCCAAGCTGAAGTCAACCTTTTTGGTGAAGCCGAGCTGAAGTCAAGCTCCTTAATCAAGCCGAGCTAAAATCAAGCTCCTTAATAAAGCCAAAACCTGAAGTCAGGCTCCTTAATGAAGCTCTACATTCAAGCCGAGCTGAGGCCTAGCTCCTCACTAGGGCCTAGCTCCTCACTGAAGTCAAGCTTCTCACTAAGACTAAGCTCCCTGCTGAGGTCAAACTCCCATTTGAAATGAAGAGTACTAACTCCCCACCATGGCTGGGGAAGGCAATGATGAGGTACGATTTCCAAAAGGTGGAAGAAGGGAAGGCCCCATCACCTCATGCACACCATGCAAAGACTATGAGTGGGAATTCATCCTCCACTCCATGCAAACCTGATGCAAACAGTGATCTAGTCACTCCATGCAACGCAGGCATTGGATGCTACAAAGCTCACAAATGCATGCAATATACTGCTCCCCTCCTAAGGGCTTCCGCAACACCATTGTCACCAACCTTATTAAACATTCTCGGCTGCTGGAATGCACAAGGCCAACCACCGTGGAAGCTTGTGATGGCTGCACCTCCACCAACTGGAGTTTGCGATGGCTGCTCATGCGCTGGCGGACTCCTGCTCCTTGAGTTCCTCCACCAGGATGGCTTCCCCGAGGTCGAGCATCTGGCCAAAGTCAAACTCCTGCTCCTTGAGTTCCTCCGCCAGGATGGCTCCCCCAAGGTCGAGCATCTGGCTGGAGTCAAACTCCTGCTCCTTGAGTTCTTCTGCTAGGATGGGTCCCCCGAGGTTGAGCATCTGGCCAGAATCGAACTCCTGCTCCTTGAGTTCGTCTGCCAGGATGGCTCCCCCAAGGTCGAGCATCTAGCCAGAGTCGAACTCTTGCTTTTTGAGTTCCTCTACTAGGATTGCTCCTCCGAGGTTGAGCATCTGGCCGGAGTCAAACTCCTACTCCTTGAGCTCCTCCACCAAGATGGCTTCCCCGAGGTCAAGCATATGGCCGGAGTCAAACTCTCTCTCTCTCCTTGAGTTCTTCAGCCAGGATGGCTCCCATCTTCTAGCAACTTCAATGCCTTCATCAAAGGTTCCGAGGGATACTTTGAGTTCGGCCATGTCAACTATGTGCCCGGTCATGTATATGTGCATTCAAGTTGTGCACCTCACCAACCTCTTCCTTCTCGGCACTACCTTCTATCCGGTCAAAGAGGAGTCAGACTGAAGTACTAGCACCATCACAATGCAACTAACCTTCGGTCAAAGTACCTACACGCAAGTAAGTTTTAGAAACACCACCTTCTACTTTGTTTTGCAAGCCACTCCCTGTTCATAAAGAGGACAGCCATACTCGATGCCTTCATCTAGGCCTTCAAAGACCAACGGCTAACCTTCGGCAAGTTTAGTTCCATCTAGCGACTGACTTCTTGCAACCAGTACAAAGCCCGCTACAGCGCAGAGTCGAATGGATAATGGTACTCCTTTTATCCAAAATGTTGACATTTTGGACTCAGGGAGTGGGGGCATCTATTACAGTAGTCAAAAAATCCATTCGGCCCTGACACAGCATCCTCCTTGGTGGCTGACATGGCCACGTGCTTCACGGGTATCTCCAAGTCCCCCATTAAAAGAAGATGATGGGTCTGCTTGTTCTAAGAGAAGATCGGCCCCTATGACGGTTAGGTTGGCAATTTGGCCAGCCCACCTCGGCCAGCCCACTTCAACAATGCATGAAGTACAGCTTCTTGGCTGCTCAGTCCGTGCCCCGATCTGGTATGGAGTCCTACCTCACCTCGCGCGTCAGCATGGCAGGGGTGGAAAGGTCCCTTGAACGGCATCTCAGCCGGCTCCGTGCCCTCTACGCTGCATTACCCCAGTCCGGCTCCACCTGCATGGGGTCTGGCTCCAGTTCCAAGGTGGAGCTCTCCAGTTCTAGCACACCTTGGCCCCTCTCGCACCCAGTCCGGCACCAGGGTCATGCCCGCGCACCCCAGCTCGAGTCCGGTATGCCTGCAGCACGGTCGCACCCAGGCACCTCGACTCTGCCTCTGTCCGCGGTGCACCCCAGCTTGAGTCTGGCACGCCTGCGGCACGACCGCGCCTAGGCACCTCGACTCCGCCTCCATCAGTGGCGCACCCCAGCTCCAGTCCGACATGCCCGCACCCAGTCCGGCATGCCTCTGCCCAGTCCAGCATGCCTCCACTGAGTCTGGCACGACCCCACGCCAGTCTAGCCAAGCACGTAGAGTTGTGGCACGGGTCAGTTCGGCTTTGTCCACTGTGCTAGTGCCCACTCCAACTCCGTCCGGCGCGATTCCACCCAGTCCAGCAATGCCCGGTGCGGCATTCTTCTCTGGCTCCATTCGCTTCAGCTTCGCCCAGTCTGGCAACACCCAGTGCAGCGTCCTTCTCTGGCTTCATCTGCTTCAGATCCGGCTCCGTCCGCTTCAACTTTGGCTCCGCCCAGTCCGGCAATGCCTGGCACGGCGTTCTCCCCCGCGAAGAGTCCTGCCCCAAGATGGCTCCGCCTGCGGTCTGGCTCCTCCCATCTTAGAGCAGCCCCACGGTCCAGCAGGCCGCTCTCATCCGGCTCCAGCATGCTCCAACGGATGGCCCGCCTCGATCTTCGCATGCACAGGAAGCAACGCGGCTCCACCCCAGTCCGGCGTGGAGTCTTGCCCTGGCTCACACGTCGCCGTAGTAGGAGAAGGGCGGCACCTCAGCCAGCCTTGTGCGTGCCCGCCATCAACCTAAGGCCCCGCTCCAGTCCAGTTCCGCCCGGCATCCACTAGGGGCAGCCCAGTGCCCGCTCCAGTGGGGTTCCACATGCCTTGATCCGCACGCGTGGGGGACTCTGCAAGCCGCGCCTCGATTTACGCACGTAGGGACTCTGCATGTCATGCCTCGATCTGCATGCAAGAAGACTATGCATGCCTTGCCTCGATTCGTGTGCACAGAGAGCCTCCGCCTGCCTCGTCTCGATCCGCATGCCACGATCCGTCTAACTCCGTCCCAAGTATGCTTTTCAAAGTATAGGTACGAGGAAGCCTGGATGGCCGCCCCAACATGTAAAATCACCGTCCCTGCCAGACTTGTTACAAGTCCTGTAGCGCGCCGCCTGCAAGGAGGGCTATATTAAAGTCCCCAAGTCACAATTTACACCAATCAAGAAGGATTGCCTCATCCAAGGCACTATGCTCCTTCACCAACCTTTTGAACCACCCAGAAGAAGAAGATTCACGAACCTATCCTAGCCTCCCGGCTTGCAGAAGCCTCATAGGCATATGCCAAGAAGAACGCGCCTCCCTGAAACAACGAGAGTCGCTCGTCTACATAAGACCAGGATAAGAAGGTAAGGGGGTGTAAGAGACGACAGACTCTCTTGAATCCTGCATTATCTTCCATTCTTATCACCCTCTGGAAGTGGAGAGTCCCCCAAGCTCTCCGCTTCAGAGGTCTTCTGTTCTCCTCGATCGTCCCACTGACTTGATCGTCGGAGTGTTTTCGCCAGAATTTCTGGCCCAAGTTTCTCCTGTTTTGTAGGTCCACCCGATGGAGAGAGCCGATTCACGAGGCCGGAGGCCGAGCGCCCGGCAGGAGAGACCCGATGTACCAGAGCTACGGGCCATAATGATCCAGGCAGCAACACATACAAAAATACACATACACGAATCCAAATTACTTTTTATTTATAAAACCTTATTAAACTATATAATTCAGTATTTAATAACCAAAAATCAGCATGCTTAATTCATAAAGAAGGTTTAACCAAGAAATTACTCAATAAAATTATTAATATCGAACTAATCGTACAATTCCAAAAATTATTTATAATTTATATTAAAGAATATAATATCCAATTACATGTTTTGAAACTTTATCATTATAAAGTATGTTACTTATCTTAAAGATGCTGTAATCAATTAATTTGATCACCTTACTAGGATTTCTCGGGACTTGATAATCCAAAATCATAAATGTATCACATCTAAGTCATATTAATATTTTAAACTAATTCATAATTTTTTTTCTAAAAATCTTAAATCATGTGATCCCAAATATTCCTATCATAGGGAAATAGCACAAAGTACTGAAGGAAGGAAGGAGAAAAGGAAAAACAATCTTTTTTTTTTTTTTTTCTTCATTTTTTTCCAATGCTCCCACACCCAAGGTTTCTTCCCTGCAGGCTACCATTCATAGCATGGCCTTGTGCCATTACCATCCATAGCATGGCCTCCAGCCACCATAGAAAAGATGAAACATAAAATCTTTGGACAATTAATGAATCAAAGTCCTAAGTTCTTTCCTTTCTAAATATTAAAAAAATAAGCTTAATAAAAAGAAAGAATTCTTATCATATATATATATATATATGAGCCTCAAACATTTCTTTTCTAATTTTTGGGATTGTATTCGTTCTCGTTTTATATAAAATATTCATCTTATCAAAAAAAGCATCCATTTTATAAAAAAAAAAAAAAAATCAAAAGGCATGTGGATGATGCACTATTATAAATATGTTGGGTAGTCTTATTCTAAAAATGGTAATCAGATCGAACCAAAGAAATATCAGTCGCATTGGATGCGATATGGGTATAAAATTTATTAATACAAAATTGATCTATTTATTAAACAAATCTAAAAAATCAAGTGGAAATTTACTCATTTTATTAAATAGATAACTCAATTTATAATGGATTGGATCAAGTTAAACGGGCTGAGCATTGCCCCTCCTGGCTTATTTAGAGCTTGCCTCGTCCATAATCCAAAGCTATTCGGAGTCGAACAAAGGAACCATGCCCTATCTAGGTTAGATTATGTCCGTTCGATCTTTAATCCAGGCCAAAGATATAAATTATCACATAATGCTGGATTGATCAAGTGATGTTTTTAACATTATTAATTTAAAAATATATATATAAATAAAAAATGTTTCAGATTATAGTTGCATATGGGCCTGGTTTGATCGGCTTCGGGCTTGATCAAGCTTAACTTGAAATAAATTTTTAAGTTGGATATTGATGATCAAACTTAGTTCAGGTATAATATAATTAAGCTTGAACTAATTTCAATCAACTCGATATCCTTGTGCATGTTTTAAATCAAAATCAAATCATCCTCTATTATTTAGACAAGTCTACATGCATATTTACTTTTGCAGTTGAATTGGTTTATCCTATAATCTTGGTGGGTGCCAAATGAGCATAGATGGCAAAGTTGCAAAAGTGTAGCACTAAAAATATCAGTTGTTTGATTACAATATTTCAATTTGAAGCAACATTTGGAAAAGAGGGACCAAAAAAATTACATATCACAATCTAATAAACTTAATAATAACAGCTCAATTTAGAAGCAACTAGATCAATTTATATTATGATGAATGTATAATTAAGTCAACTCTAATTAAACTGAGTATTGAAACTCCAGGCAAGCTCAAATCAAACATGTTAGCCATATTTTGTCAGGTCAAGTGAGTTAATTGTTAGTCAAATTTGGAAAATAATAAAAAAATATATAGTTCTACCAATAGAAAAACAATTCTTCAAAACTAGATCACGGCATTGACAGCCTCATTCTTTAGAAATAGAACGCTCGTAACTAGAGCTAATTGTGAATCCCCAGCCCCGTGTAATGTTTACGATGGACTAAATAAACTCTTGATAATGTGCTATATTGGAATGTTCAATTATAAAAGACTCTGAAATCTCCCCCGACTTCATTTAGTTACATTGCTCCTCCTTAAAATTAATAATAATAATAATAATAATAATAATAATAATAATAATAAAATATGAAATCTCAGCCAATCCTGCATAACATGAAATAGAGGAACCATACAAATATCAAAAAAAAAAAAAATTGAAGCATATGAGTGGTAAAACATATGATTTGTTTGTGCTTTGGAGGAATGGGACCATGAAAGTAAATTATAAGGAAAGGCATGAGCCAATGCTTTCTTCTTTTTTTTTTTTTTTTTTTTGGGGGGGGGGGGGGGGGGGGGGGGGGGAAAAAATAAAAATAATAAAAATAAAAAGATAAAGCAAAAGTCATCAAGTTTGCCCGTCCATGAGTTGATTGCTCCTCCTATTTTTATCTCAAAAGGCTAGTATGGTTCGAGAAATGATCCTGCAGGTGACTTGACCAAATTTCAGATTAAATCTGGAGCACGTGACTGGGAGGCTGAGCGGCCGAAACTCCAGTACCGTAGTGGGACTAGGCTGACGTACTCGTTCAGTTATGCGGGAAGGATATACAGAATTTGCAGCCCAAATCGAACATGGTCTAGTGAACTGGGAGCTGTTACGAGGAGCTACGCTAGGGTAAAACCCCTCCCTACCTTATATATATATATATTATATAAAAAACTTGCATTTTTTTAAAAAAAAAAAAAAGCTTTGTACTGCGTCTATATTGTAAACCAAGCACTCGTGTACTTGAATGATCTGGAAAATAATGTCCAAAAAGTATGGATGTAATCGTGCCACTACGGCTTATAATGGTAATGGTATGGAAAGGTCAGGCTACTAGGATGAAAAAGAGAGGCACGCCATTTTTTTTTTCTTTTTTACAATGAGTTCTTTTTTTCCTTTTATTTTTAATGCTCTTTTTTTATTTTAGAACTATTCTTTCGATATTTCTTTTTTCATGTTAAATTAATTTCTTATTTCATTCTGATCTTTATATTTGAATTGTTTTCACTAGACGTTGCAGCACAACACAAGTGTTATTTGATAAAATAACTGTTAGCAACTTAGGATTTGAACGGATACTGTAATTTCCTTTTAAAAAATTATAAAATTATGAGTACTTTGGGTACCCACTAATGGATGGGATCGATCCTCAAGGCAAAATCACTGACACTATGGAATCTACGCACTGCAGAATTGAAATGATGACCAGATACTACTTGGAGAGTATTCCAACAGACAATATATTCATTTTGAGTGTGATGATGAGGAAGATTCCTGGACCTAAAGCATTTGTTTCCGGGAGTTGGGTTCCATCAGCGGTGATCTTCTTGTTGAGAGTAGCAGCAGGTGTCCTCCCATTGAAACAAAAGAGAGGGCAAGCTATGGGGCCACCTTGGCCTTTCATATTGCCTTAAGGGCCATTAAATAAAAATATTTAGGGAGTGTAAAGGACAATGTACACTATAGGGATGAATAACAAAGAAAATGTAATTATCGTTAAGACGGTAGTCCGATTAGTAGAGGCTTGCTTTACTACCAGCAGGTCGGCGGTTCAAGGCATATCCCACGGATGACTCGATTAAATCCAGGATTTTCCTGAAACCCTCGATAGTTGGCGAGTGAGAGGTCAGGATCTCTCCCTTTATCCCCAATCTACTGGCCGGCGTCTTAGTGGTATCAGGTTGACCTACTTACCATTAGGTTTGTCCCCAATTTACTGGCCGGCATCTTAATGGTATTGACCTACTTACCATTAGGTTTGTTCCCAATCTACTGGCCGGCATCTTAGTGGTGTCAGGTTGACATACTCACCATTAGGTGGGGAGAGGCTGCGCGAATCTGAGTGCCTCGTATCGAACATTACCTAGCGAGATGGGAGCCTGCGGGGATAGCTAAACCAGGATTTATCCCCCCTATCCCTTTCGGTTTATCAAAAAAAAGAAAAAAGAAAGAAAGAAAATGTAATGGCACATGGAGAAAGATTCAGTGTCATTTTTAGGGTTAAGTGGCAGTTGTTACTTGGTACTTGGTACTAGATGATATGAGTAGTGTTGCCGAATCAATCGTAATGGCCTGTAGCTACGATGTGGTGCTGAACGATAGCCCCTTCACTCCGGAATCCTGTGGCTCCCGGTCCTGCAAAAAAAGGTTAAAGACCCAAGTCGGGGCTCTCCCTTTATCCAATCTACTGGCGGCGTCGTAGTGGTATCAGGGACCGACTTACATTAGGTTGTCCCCAAACTGGCCGGTAATGGTAGGACCTAGGACCATTAGGTTTGTTCCCAATGGCCGGCATCTAGTGGTGTCAGGTTGACTATCACCATTAGGGGGAGAGAGGCTGCGCGAATCTGAGTGCCGTATCGAACATTACCTAGCGAGGGGAGCCTGCGGGGATAGCTAAACCAGGATTTATCCCCCCTATCCTTTCGGTTATCAAAAAAAGAAAAAAGAAAGAAAGAAAATGTAATGGCCATGGAGAAAGATTCAGTGTCATTTTTAGGGTTAAGTGGCAGTTGTTACTTGGTACTTGGTACTAGATGATATGTAGTGTTGCCGAATCGTAATGGCCGTAGCTGCGATGTGGTGCTGAACGATAGCCCCTTCACTCCGGAATCCTGTGGCTCGGTCCTGCAAAACAAGGTTAAAGACCCAAGTGGGATCCGCAAGGGCACTCCGACGATCAGTCAACAGACGGTAAAGAGGAACAGATCCTCAAGGCGGATCCGCTTTGGGCTCCACGCTTAGAGGAGAGTTTTCAACGAAGAATTGAGGAGAGGAGGTTTAGAGAAGAGCGATGCTCAGGTTGTGGCAGTTCTGTCCGTTGGGACCCTCTCCGGGAGTTTCTCGGGAAGTCTTTGTGCCTTTTCCTCGCCTATTCTCTTCTCTCGGACTGGTCCTTGCATTTTCTGGTGGAGTTTGCTCTCTCTCTCTCTCAACTTTCCTATTCGGTCCCCTTTCAGATCACCAGTCCTCCTTCTACCTCGATTCTCGTCCTCGAATTGGCTCAGGGGTCAACGGAGCTTGTTGGAAGCGCTCCCGAGTTCATTACCCCTCATAGTAGAGATTTAAGTCGTGAGCCTTGTTTTCCCATTGGGTTATCACAGCTGGGAAAACTTAGCAGGGCCTTGATCCGGGGGCGGCGGCCTTAGGGTTTGAAGCCCTAGTGCGGCCTTCTCTTTCCGGACGGTTCAGGTGGTCAACTGCAGGATCTGACACCTTGATCGGGATGCCCTTCCCCAAGTGGTGCAAACGAGGCTAGGAGCACCCTTCTAGCTTTAGGGCGCCGTACTGGGCACGCCGGGGGAAAACTTAGCAGGGCCTCGATCCGGGGGCGACCGCCTTCGACTTTGAAGCCCCTAATGCGGCCTTCTCTTTCCAGGCGGTTCAGGTGGTCGACTACAGCATCTGACACCTCGATCGGGATCCCCTTTCCCAACTGGTGCAAACGAGGTTAGGCGCACCCTTCTAGCTTTGGGGTGCCGTACTGGGCCCGCCGGCTTTGGTGGTAGTCTTGGTCCTTGCACCCTCGTTCTTCCCAACGCTTTCAAGGAGAAAGCTTCGCTTCGGCCGAGGTGGGCTCGAAGCTTGAAAAGCCACCTGGTGATGGAGCAGAGAGGGCTCCACTTCGGCCGAAGTGGGCTCGACCCTTGGGGAGCCACCTGGCGAAGGAGTGGAGAGGGCTCCACTTTGGCCGAGGTGGGCTCGATCCTTAGGGAGCCACCTGGAGAAGGAGCGGAGAGGGCTCTACTTCGATCGAGGTGGGCTCGTCCCTTGGGGAGCCACCTAGCGAAGGAGCAGAAAGGGCTCCACTTCGACCGAGGTGGGCTCGTCCTTGGGGAGCCACCTGGCGAAGGTGCGGAGAGGGCTCCACTTTGGCCGAGGTGGGCTCGATCATTGGGGAACCACCTAGCGAAGAAGCAGAGAGGGCTCCACTTCGATCGAGGTCAGCTCGACCCTTGGGGAGCCACCTGGCGAAGGAACGGAAAGAGCTCCACTTCGGTCGAGGTGGGCTCGACCCTTGGGGAGCCACCTGGCGAAGGAGCGGAGAGGGCTCCACTTCGGTCGAGGTCGGCTCGACCTTGGGGAGCCACCTGGCGAAGGAACGGAGAGAGCTCCACTTTGGTCGAGGTGGGCTCGACCCTTGGGGAGCCACCTGGCAAAGGAGCGGAGAGGGCTCCACTTCGGCGAGGTGGGCTTGTCCCTTGGGGAGCCACCTGGCGAAAGAGCGGAGAGGGCTTCACTTCGGCGAGATGGGCTCGACCCTTGGGGAGCCACCTGGTGAAGGAGTGGAGAGGGCTCCATTTCGGCCGAGGTGGGCTTGACCCTTGAGAGGCCACCTGGCGAAGGAGCAGAGATGCCGAACTCGACCCCGGCCGAGGCGGGCAGAATGCTTGGGTGCCACCTGGCAAGGGCACTCGGCAAGAAGTTCGTGCAACGCCCGCTCGCCCTTTATTGCCAATTGGGTCTGAGGTGTACTCCACGTCAGCGGTCTTGCCACATCAAGTAGTAACTAATGGTTTCATAATGCTGATATAATGATAAATAATGCAACTGATGGTCTAGTTCAATCTTGGATTGGATTTTTGTTTTTTTAAAATAAGATGGTAGTCGATGTAGCATATATCATAATAAAAAAATAAAAAATAATGGCAAAATGGTAACATTAATTTAGTGAGTCGCTGTTAACTGAACTAAAAATTACTTTTTTGCTAAGATAGAGATCTAAATTGTTAAAAAAAAAATTACTTTATCCTAATATGTAAAAAAAATGGCTGCTATTTCATTGGATCATAGCTACATAATAGAAAATGATTTGAAAGTCCATGATGAGCATATATATGTGTGTGTTGCCGCCTAGATCGCCATGGCCGGTAGCTCTTACATGGCCTAGGTGAGTGGGCTCCGTGCCAGCGTCACCGGGCTCGTTGGTCGGAGACGATCAAGGGGAACATAGTCGTAGTTGGGATGAAAGGGACTTGATACTGTAGTGGCCTCCTGTGGGCCTCTCAAGTGAGGAGTAATCTTCCTCCTTATTGTCCCTCCGCGGGCGATACCTGCAAAACAGGGGAGACCTGCGCCGGGGATTCCGGCAAAGGCACTTACGATCAAGTCAGCGGGACGATCGAAGAAAATAAGGGACCTTGAGACAGAGAGCTTGGGGGGACTCTCTGCTACCAGAGGGTGATGGATAATGCCAGAATGAAGAGAGTGTGTTATCTCTTACCCCTCTTACCTCTTCCCGCTGCTCTTATGTAGACGAGCGGCTCTTGGTGTTCAGAGGGGCACGTTCTTCTTGGTATAGGCCTGTGAAGTTTCTGCAGACCTGGGAGGCTTAGGTAGGTTGGTCAGCTTTCCCCTTCTTGATGGTTCAGGAGGTTGGTGGAGGAGCACAGCGCCTCGGATGCGGTGCTATTCACTAGTTAGTGTAAACGGTAGCTTAGGAAACTTAAATACGTACCTTTCTTTGCAGGCGGCGTGTCAGGCGGCGCGTCCAGGACCCACGTGGAGGGGGATCCATGGAAAGAGCGCGGGCCCATGCGGATGGGCCCCTCGGGAAACATGCTGGGCCCACGTGAGTGAGACCGAACTGTGTGGTGCTCCCAGCGACCGAGCTGGGCTGTGACGCCAAGTGCCAGGCTAGCGGGACGCCGCTTCAAGTTGCCATGCGGGCACGCGGACCGAGAGAAGGCCGCGGGGGCCTTCATGCATGCTGATCGATCGACGGCGAGTGCGAGGCCCCATGCACGTAGGCGCGGACCCATGCGTGCGAGTGCGGTGAGGTCGCGACGACCGGAGCCGGGGGAGCCGGGCCGCAGGAGCCGGATCGCTGGGGCGTGGCGCGAGCGCACCGTGAGCGTGCCGAGCTTGGCAGAACCAAGGAGAAGCCGGAGGCGTCGGGTGCATGGGCGCGCACAGGGGCGCCGGAGCTGCGAGCTCGGGGACGCCAGGGCACTGTGCCGGGCTCAGAGGTGCTGAGCGTGCCGCCGCCGAGCTGGAGGCGTCGGGCATGCCGCTGCCGGGGCGGCGGGGGGGGACCGCGCCGCGCCGGGCGTGGAGGCCTCGCACGGGCGAGCTGGGCACCGAACGGAAGCCTGCCGAGGTGGGCAAAGCCGGAGAAGAGCTGGGGGCCGACCTTCACGCCGGGGGCGAGGTCAGGGCGGAGCTGGACAGGAGCCGGGTGTGCCGCAGGAGAGGCGGAGCCGGCCGAGCATCTGGCACGGAGGCCAGGTGCCCCGGCACGGGCGGAGCCGGACCGGCACGGGGTCGCAACGGGCTGATCGCCACGTGCCGGACGGGGTGCGCCGCAGGCAGGGGCGGAGCCGGAGTCGATCGGGCGTGCCGCGGGTGTGGAGCAGGCACGGACATGGCTGGGGCTGCCGCGGGCCTGCCAGCTGGGCTGGAGCCGGAGCTGGGGGGAGGCGGAGGCTTCTCATGGGCGAGCCGAAGCCGCTGCGGCGCGCGGGTGCGGCCGGACTTGGCGCAGCGGAGGCAAAGCATGGACATGCCGAGCTGGGGGCCGAACCAAGAGGTGCCGGGGCGTGCCACCGCCGGGTCCGGAGGCACGATCCTGTCGCGCCGGAGAAGCCGGAGGCACCGAGCGCGCTAGGGCATGCCGTGCCGGGCTCGGACAAGCCGGGGGACACGTCACGGGCTCGGAGGCGCCAGGGGGGGGGACCGCGCCACACCGGTCACGGCGGCGTCGGGCAGCACTCGGGCGATGCAGGGCCGGAGCTGAAGCCCGGGGCGATGCAGAGCCGGGCTGGTGCGAGCTTACGCCCCCCTTGCATGCGGACCGAGGTCGGTGAAGAGCCAGGCTAGTACGGGCTCGCGCCCTCCTCGCACGTAGACCGAGGCACGGGGAGGGTGCCTGGGACGTGCCTGCGGGCGTGTGTTAAGGTTGGAGCTGGACCCTATGCGAGCGGAGGGCGCCGCGCGGGAGCGGATCATGAGGGCAGAAGGATTCCGTTCGGGCATGCCGAACTGGACCAGCACGGGTTGAGGTGCCGAGGTGAACTGGACTGCCACTAGGCTGGACTTCGCGCATGGCCGAGGTGAGGCCGAGGTGGAAAAGGACGTTGCCAGGTGAAGCCGAGGTGAGGCCGAGGTGGAAAAAGATGTTGCCGAGGTGAAGCCGAGGTGGGGCCGAGGTGGAGAAGTACCTAGCCGAGGTGCCGAGGTTCACCGTCGAGCTGGGGCTGAGCCGCCACGTGGCCGAAGTGGGGCCAAGGTGGAGATGCACGTGGCCGTGCCAGCTCCCAAGGAGGACGTGCGTCAGGACCGAATGGATCTTGTTACTACTGTAACAATATGGTCAGCCGAAAAATAGTGAGACCATCCTTGTTAGGTCAAAGTTTTCAAAAAATATTTGAAAAATGGCATTCCAATAAAGTAGTTGTACCATCCTATGCAAGATTGATGAATATTCATCATCATCATTAAGTATGTAGATGCACAGTTTTTCAAATAATTATTTGAGTATAAGATTATTTGAGTAAAGAAATAGAGTTTACTTTGAGGGAAATTTAAGTTATGTTGTTGATGACTCGGGCTTTAGTGCAAATAAGGAGAATAAAATACGGTTTAAAAGTCAATAGAATTCATCAATCTACTATTTCAATTGATTCTTAGATGTTGTAGAATTAGCACAGCCTCTTCCAAGTTGCAACACAAGCATCCAAGTTATCAAAATGACATCATATCTAACTCTACTCCTTCATTGACCGCTCTCTCTTTTTCTCACTTTGCCTACTTCTTTATCAACCATACTCTTTTATTGGCATGATCCACCACTCAGCTAATGGATCAGTCTAATCACGAAGCAACATGAACAAAGCAAGAGAAAAGGAAAAAATGTAGGAAACACGTGAGCTTATGAATTTGTGCTTGTTACTTAACCATTGGACCAATCTATCAGCTCAGTAGTGAATCTGGTCTAACTAAAAATTACATGACATGAAGAGACTGGTGGGGTTGGGAGCTTAGGCTTAGGACAAATGTTGGGACTAATATGGTGCTCCAAGTTTTCAGTGGAGTCACACAAGTCTAGAAGCTGGTTTATTAGTTTTCAAGGATCTGAGTCATGTTGGATCAGGATTTTGATCCAAGATAGAGAGAACTAGTGAGACATGGGTGTACATGAGCTCGGGTTTGAGTTTTCTCAAATAACTCGGAGGGGGGGAGTTTTTTAGAGCTAGGTTGGTTGTGACCTAGGGTTAGGTTGTTTTGTATATAAAGAACGACGGGAACGTCGGGAAATAAGATGCGATACCTTTTCTCCTCCAAAATCCTAGCCTATCTTCTTCGGGTTATCTCTCGTATGTGCAGTCCCATGGGGGCTCGCCTTCGTGATGGGAGTGGATGGGACGCCCCATCTCTTCCCTGGTGATGTGTTCCCTTTCCTCCATGGCTGCATCAAGGAGGATCCCGGGCATTTCGTGGGGCGGTCCTGCTCCAACAATTGGTATCAGAGCCGATCTTGATGCAATGGCGTGAAGCAAGCGGGGAAGAGGACTCACGATGGTGGTGCAGATCTCTAGTTCTGAGATCTGGAGGTGAGGGCTCGCTACCCTCCCTGGAAACGGAGAGAGGATCTGAGCGATGCATGGTCGTAGCGCATGGTACACAGAGCAGCGCGCGGGTGCGGCGCAGGGCGACGGGGGGCGTCGCAGCGGACTCGCCGGGCGCGACATAGCGAGGAGACGGCGGCACAGGGCATCACGGGATGGTGCAAGGCACGAAGCAGCGCGCAGGCGCGGAGCTGGGTGATGCTCGATCGCAGGGCATCCCAATGGCACGGGCTCGCTCGATCGCGGGAGCAGCGCCGGGCGCAGGCACGATGTCGGGCACGAGCACGATGCCGGTCTCGGGCGCTGTGCAGGGTGATGGTTCACCGGTCGCGGCCAAGGCACTGGGCTCGGGCTCGATCAGAGTCATCGCGGACCCAATCGGAGCAGATCTCGTGCGGCCGTGGGAGGTTGCCGGAGTCTAGGTACGATGGCCGGAGGCAAAGGCAGTGGCCGGGAGAGGCTACGGTCCATGGTTCTCTACCGTGGACCGATAGCCATGGCAGCTATAGACCCAAATGGCGTGCATGAACTGTTGGGCTGGTTCACGATGGACCGGTAAACTAAAACTTTATGCTCTAAAATTCGTGCTGATGGATTTTTGGCGATTTTGGGCTCAATTGAACTCTAATTTGGGCCACGTTTGTGCCGTTGGACTCCATTTTTTGAGCTCTTCATGTTGAGCTAGGATGGATCCTGTGACAAATTCAAATCTTGGGTGTTGCATATGTGGAGATCGTGGTGCAACAGTCGTGTATGCGGGTAGCACGTGCAGGATGGTTCCATCTTCGGCACTCCTTGATGGACAGAGATTCGTGGTATCGGGAGCAGTGCAGAGGTCTGTTGGTGGAGCGGATCTCATCGAAGATTATGGGTCCGGTGGTGCAAGAGTTCACGATGGTGGTGCAGAGCTACGGGTCCTATACTGAGGAGTAATGGCAGGTCGGGTGATCTGTGGTTTAGCACAGGTGGAGCAATACATACCATGAATCTTTCAGAGAATGAGTGGTAGCTCCATCGATAGTGGACCAAGTTCTTGGTCACTGTGGAGGAGAGCGATAGGTAGTACTCCAGCTACTTTGATCGTGATGGAGCTGGACATGGGTGGTATCCCACGTGGTTGGAGATGGATCTCAAGAGATGGATATCTCAAGAAGATCGGAATACATCAGTAGAGGTGGTACCAGAGGTAGCTCAGGAAGACAAGGGACAGTCTCAGGGAGCGCCGGAGGTATCAGGCAGTCAGGAGTGTCCCGGTATGGTGACTTTTGCCTAGGGACGGAGACTGGAGCTGATGGAGATGGCAACTCAGGGAGACCGAGGGGATAGGTCTTAGGGAGCGCCAGGGACATCATGCAACTGGAAGACAGGCTGGGACATGATGGAGCAGCTGCTGGAGATGTTTTCTGGGTCAGTCGCTGAGTTAGAGGAGTTGGGATGAGCTCCTGGATTTCGGAGGTTCCTGTGATGATGCAGAGTATCCGAAATGGTCTCGAAGGGGTCCGCGGTGATATGGAGGGTCTGAGGAGGCAGCGATTGGGTATGAGGTTTAGGTGCAGGCTCAGCAGGGCAGCGTTGAGTTGCTAGCCTCGAGGTTTACTTCTGCGGCATCAGATAGACTTTTGTTTCAGGTGGAGCACTGGTTGGAGGTGTCTTCATGACAGGAGAAATAGCTTTGGCACGAGTTCAGAGCGGGAGGTGCAGGGATACTGGCCAGATCCTAGCACAAGCACCAAGGGTACACTTATCCAGGTGGAGCAGAGTGTGCAGTGATTGGCATGGCTCTGTGGAGACAGTGTCAAGTAGAGCTCTAGGTGCAATGAGTACCGGTTCAGGATCGTTGCAGGTCTTTCCAGGAAGTCCAAGGTGAATAATGCAGCTGCTTAGCAGAAGGGAGCCTACAACACAGATCTCAAGTTGGTGCTATGGAGCAGGTACAGGTGGTCCCAATGAACTTGTACTGATCTTCGGCTATGGAGGCGGTCATCCCAAAGGTCTCCAAGGGAGCTCCGAAGTTGAAGAGGTCTGACATTGGTATTAGGTTTGCACAGCTATCTGGGTGTACTGCGGAAGCATGGATTGGTGTTGCAGTCATGGGGACAGAGCAGGGAGACATCAGTTCGAGGTCAGGAGTGTGGTGGAGCACGAGTCTCAGGAGCTGTGGAGCACGGGTCGATGTTCTAGCTAGGGAGGCGAGGTGGCTTCGATGGGAAGATGTCCTCTCTGGAGATAGCAGGAAGGGTACAGATGGTCACGCGGAGTTGGTCAAGACTTATAGCACCAAGGTGAAGATTATTGGGACTAATGTGGTACTCCAAGTCTTGAATGGAGTCACACAGGTCTGGAAGCTGGTTTATAAGTTTTCAGGAATTTGAATCATGTTGGGTCAGGATTTTGATTTAGGGTAGAGAGAACTAGTGAGACATGGGTGTACATGGGCTCGGATTTGAGTTTTCTCAAGTGACTCAGAGGGGGAGAGTTTTCAAGGGCTAGGTCGGTTGTGACCTATGGTTTGGTCTGTTTTGTATATAAAGAACGACGGGAATGTCGGAAAATAAGATACGATTCCTTTTCTCCTCTAAAATCCTAGCCTATCTTCTTCTAGTTTTCTCTCGTGTGTGCAGTCTCATGGGGCCTCGTCTCTGTGATGGGAGCGGATGGCGCGCCCCATCTCTTTTCTGATGATGTGTTCCTTTTCGTCATGGCAGTATCAAGAAGGATCCTGGATATTTCATGGAGTAGTCTTGCTCCAACAACAAAGACATGATGGACCTTGCTCTATTTGGTGGCTTTGTTGACCTTCCAAAGGATGGGGATGGCCCTCACTTTTTCATGTACATGTGTAGATCCATTTGCAAGTTGAGACTTCCCATCCTTTTGTGGATGGTCTTGGAAGTTTGTATCCGAGGGAGTCCAAATTTGTGGGTGGTGTTTTAAATTTGCTAACAAAAGTTTTCTTCGATGCAGATTGGGTTTCTTTACGGTTGCTTACAATCATAACTAATCAAAATGTACTGTGTACCGTGTGAAACATTAAATATTATCCTCATGCATAAAATATTATCTTTATTGTAATGATAAAAAGATGTGCAACGATAGTATTCCGGTCTCGCTAGTGAGACTAAATTGCTGCTGGCCGTTTTTTTTTTCTTTTTTCTATTTGATAGATGATATTCTGGATGACAAGTTTGTCTAACATGCTCATGTTATTTTCTTTTTTCTTTTGTTCTTTCAGATGCTTAGACTCCATGCCCTGTGTTGGATGGGCCAGCTCACACCCTCTTAGTTCGTCCGGATGGGAGGTCTGGGCCTACGGATATGTGGGTGTCACTAGTAAGGTGAGGCTGATGCCATGTCAACGTTCCTTGGATGGTGCTATAGTGCTCGTCCCAGGCGAGAGCCGGCTCGGTGATAGTATACTGAGTTGGTGCTGCAGTGCTCAGTGGGGAGGTCGACTCGTGCGCCCGGGGTTACTGCACTGCCTACTTAAGAAAGATAAACCACCACTTCTTAATAGGGAGCTTCCTTTTGGATAGTTGGTTGGGGCATCGATCCTACAGTTGGTATCAGAGCCGAGGTTACGGGTTCGAGTCCCCACACAGGCGAAATTCTCGAGGGGTTTTTCGCTGGGGGGATTGTTAGGTCAGGGCGCCAATCCCCTGGGGAACAGCGCCTTCCCTTTCAGGACATCGACGGGCCTCCCGAGGGCCACAAAGCAATGCCTACCATGCCACAATAATTGCCCGCTACTGCCACTTACGCCAGAAGAGAAGGGAGAGAAGTCCCTGGACCAGGATGCCATGCCGCCCGTACCACCAGAAAGGGAGGCCAGTCGAAGGGCACGAATCCCGGGGGCGGCAGCCCTTTGATCGAGGCCCTGCCAGGAATGGTGCAGCCAGAATATCAGAGAGCATAGAAGCTTTTCCTATCGCATGTTAGAAGACACGTCCCATCCACCGCGCGAATGATCACCTCAACTACAAAGAACGATCGACACCCCCGAAGGGGGAGGTAACATGAGAAAATAACACAACACCAGTGCGAGCTCAACCAGAAGGGCGAGGCACCACCACCACCATCAAAAAAGAAACAAAAAGACAGGCAAAGGAGAGGCGGTTAAGGAGAGGGGGAGCACCGAACCACTATAAACCTTTGTATTTGTGTGATTGTTCTATTTCTTTATTTCCACTGCATTTATTTGAAATACACAAGCACTTGAATTGCATTAGCACATACTTGCTTTAGTTCATAGATATTTTAAATAGTACAAAAGTTTTATAAAACCCAATCCACTCCCCCTTAGGTTGCCTACCTGAGCCTACAATTGGTATCAGAGCAGGTGCTCTGTTTGAAAATCTAACGATTTTGAACTAAAGTTCATGGCAACTCTTGTAGGTATTAGTGTTAGACCACCATTTTTCAATGGCATAAATTACTCATTTTGGAAAACTCGCATGCGCATCCATATTCAATCTATTAGTTATCATCTTTGGAAAATCATTGTTAGTGGTCCTCATATTCCTTCCATTTTGGTTAATGGCATTTCCATTCCAAAGCTCGAAGAGGATTGGAATGAATATGACATTAAACAAACTGAAATCAATGCTAAAGCAATGAACTTGCTTTATTGTGCATTGGACTTAAATGAATTTAATAGAATTTCTACATGCACATCAGCGAAGGAAATATTGGACACACTTGAAGTTGCTCATGAGGGTACTCTTCAAGTGAAGAATACTAAAATTAATTTGCTTGTACATTCTTTTAAAATTTTTGAAATGATGCATTATGAATCTATTTCTGATATGTATACTAGATTTATGACTATTATTAATGAATTGAAAAGTCTTGGCAAAATCTATACTAATGCTGATTTGGTGAACAAAATTCTTAGATCCTTGCCAAAATCATGGGATCCAAATGTGACGACGATCCAATAAGCTAAAGATGTAGAAACCTTACCTTTGGAGGAGCTTATCGGTTCACTCATGACCTATGAGTTGAACTTATGGCAAAGGATAGTGGAAGCTGATGTAGATAAGAAGATAATAGCCCTCAAGGCCAAAAAGAAATTCAAGGCAATGATGGCAACTTGGAGCGATAGCGAAGATTCAAGTACGGATGATGAAGTTGCCCATCTTTGCTTCATAGCAAATGAGAAAAAGGTATGTGCTGAAAATGATTATAATTTTATCTTTGATGAATTACATGATGCATCTAATAATCTTGTGCATGAATATAAATTGCTAAAAATTGAGCACAAGAAATTAAAAAGGTATGTAAACTCCTTTTCTCTTGAGAACATCAATCTTACCAATAAAAATGATGATTTAAATGCCAAGATTGATATTTTAAAAATAATTTTTCTAAAAAAAAATGATTTTTGAAAAAAGAAAATATTGTTTTGAAAATTTATGTGATAAAGTTTTGAATAAAAAAAATATTTTGGTTAAGGAAAAGAAGCAAAAACTTTTGAAGAATTTCTCTATTCCTGCTTCTTTCAATTTATCTTATAAATATGGTTTTAATGCTTATCCTTCTAGATTAATAAAAGTTTGGGTTTCAAAAGGAACCATAATTACTAATCATAAAGGATCCAAGAAAGTTTGGGTACCAAAAATGTCCACTTAGTTTGTTTTGCAGGAATGTCTTGCAGCCCAACTTGAAGAAAGGAAGTTTTGATAAATGATTGTACAAGACAATTTGAAGATGTGGACAAGCTACATTTTGGACTAAATGATAAAAGGAAGGATTATTTACATTGGTAAATTCTAAACATCTCCTTCCATAATTAAAGATGTAGTTAAATTTTTTGTTATAATTATTGCATCAATTACTTTAAAAAATTATTTTAAATGATTAATTAGAATCAAGTTTAGACTTATAATCATTGGTTATGATCATGAACTTCTTGATGTTGATGAATTTCATGCTATCATGATTAAACTTATGATTATTAGATCTTCACTTGATTTTGATTAATATAGTTTCTAAATTATTTCAAGTAAAATGCTATGATTTATATGTTTTATTTTTGGCATCTATGCATAATCTAGAAATGATTTGGATCAAGTATAGAACTAGTAGTTAAGGATTACTTTTAAGAAGAAGGTATGCATATTGATAAACCCTTGCTCTAGTAGTTAAACTTGATATCATATTACTTCTAGCATTTATATGGATATCAAATCATTTTAAATGAATTTGAAATCATACTGAAAGTTTTTAAGTGATATAAATGCTTTGCATTTTAAAAATCATGAATATCTTGAAAATTTTAAATCCTTAATTTCAGACTTAGAATTTATGTTCATATCTTAAAATTGTTTGAAATTATATTGCATGTGCTTTCATGTTCTTATTCTCAAATGAATGCATATTTTTAAGGGAGAATAACATTCAGGGGGAGCATCCAAAGATTTGTTATCATATTTGATGCTTTGAATATCTTGCTTGATATCATGTTGTACTTATATTGCCCTTATACTCCTCGTTTTCAAATCTAATTTTTTAGGAGAGTTACATTCAAATTGTATCATGTTCAATTTGTATCATAATTATTTGATTTCATGCATTGATTTTGATGACCTACTTGCTATTCTTTCCGACTTCATTCCCACTTTGTATTGCCTTTCACCCTTTTTCATGATATCAAAAAGGGGGAGAAAAATGTTAAGTATGAAAGGGAAAGATAGGATAAATATGAAAAATCATATGAGAAATGAAAGAAAGTGCAAAAGGGAAAGAAGAATGCAAAATGTTTTTATCTAAAGGAAAGAATTAGTAAGAAGAAAAAATTTTAAAAATTTAAAAATTTTGTATATTTTGAAAAATATTTTTGAAGATTTTTTTTGGATCATATTTTGAGGGGGAGCTTGGTGCTTATTGATTTTGAGCTTTCATGTTTATACTATTGTTAATCTTTTTAAGTTTACCCTATTCTTATACTTAAAGATTTTGTCATCATCAAAAAGGGAGAGATTGTTGACTCTGGTCTTGATTTTGATGATTGACAAAATATTTAAGTATATATGAGTACTAATTATATTTTAAGTATGTTTTTCAGATCTTAGTACTCAACCATGTTGAATAAAGAATTGCTTGAATTTTAATTGAAAAAGTCTTTAAATTAATGGAAAATTAAGTATATGGACTTTGGAATTAATATGGAAGAACTTGAAGAGGTTAAAATTTCAATTTGAAGAAGTATCAGTAAAGTTTCAGCATGGCACAAGCAAGTGTCGACACCTGAAAATGAAATGTCGATACCTAAGGATCAAGTATCGACACTTGAAAAGTGAAGTGTCAACTCAAGGCCTGAGACAAATAGAAAACTTCAGAAAGCACTTTTAGTCAAGTATCGACACCTAGAGCTGAAGTGTCGACACTTAGAAGTGAAGTGTCGATACCTGGAGAATGGAGTGTCGACACTTGAAACTGAAGTGTCGATACCTGGAGATGAAGTGTCGACACTTGAACAGTAACGACTAGTTTTCTGGGCTGCAGAACTTCTCTAACTTGGCTTCAACGGCTATATTTTCATTCCTAACGGCTATAAACGGTCATTTAAGTGTTGGGAGGCTATATAAACATCAAGAATTAAATGGGGAAGTAATCCTTTGGTGAGTTTCTTGAATATTCTTAAAGGATTCAATAGTTGAGTGATTAAAAGCCTTCAAGCTTCCAAGTTTCAAAGAGAGCATTCAAAGTCTACATCTACAAGCATCAATCAAAGGCTTCATCAACTTGAAGACAAGATCTTCATCAACAATCAAGGGCTTCAAAGAGATATTTGCTTTATTTTAGAAAGCTTTTATTGTATTCATTTATACTTGCACTTATATTGTTTTACTTAAGATTTTGGTGAGCCTTGAAAAATCAAAGAGGTTTTTGGTAAGCCTTTGAAAACCAAAGTGGTTGTTGGTGAGCCTTGAAACCAACTAGGGTTTTACTTGTGAGCCCGAAGCCAAAACAAGTTGTTTAGGTTCTTGGTTATCCCGTAAAACCAAGGGTGGTTGTTGGTGAGCCTTGAAACCAACTAGGGTTTGACTTGTGAGCCCGAAGACAAAACAAGTTGTAAAGGTTGTTGGTAAGCCTAAGTTATAAAACCAAACTTAGTGAAATTCCCAAGGGTGGCTTGGGAAGTGGACGTAGGTGCTTGGTTGGCACCGAACCACTATAAACCTTTGTATTTGTGTGATTGTTCTATTTCTTTATTTCCACTGCATTTATTTGAAATACACAAGCACTTGAATTGCATTAGCACATACTTGCTTTAATTCATAGATATTTTAAATAGTACAAAAGTTTTATAAAACCCAATTCACCGCTCCCTCTTGGGTTGCCTACCTGAGCCTACAAAGGTGCTCCACATGGTGGAGGAGGATCGAGCTCGACTCCGAACCACGATACCCGGCTTCGGGGGGTCCGATCTGGAAGGTCGCTCGGCTCCGACCTAGGTGCCCCCGGCCTCGCGGGGGGGCCAACCTGGCGGAGGACGATGCTCGACCTTGGCGGGCGAATCCGGCACTCTAAGGGAGCTCAGCCCGGCGAGGGAGCTCGGGAGGAAGCATCCACCGTGGCAGCATACGTGGACACAGTATCCGACGGGTGTCCCACGTCAGCGCTCTTGCCACATCAATACCTATTGATGCTGATCCCTGCAGATCGGACAGAGTGCATGGATTGCTAGTTCACCTTCTTGGATTCCTGCAAAACAAACCTCTGACCGGATCTTCTCCAGTGGAGGACACTCCGATGCTTAAGTCAGTAAAGTTCAGACCACGGAATGGAGAGCTCAAAGAAAGAAAGTGAGATGAAATGAGTGGAGAGTCAGATGTACATAATATGAGCTAGTAATAGCCGGCTCAGACTTGCATGGAATGGCTTACCTTGGAGGTCCCCTCTTACTGCTTTTTATAGGTATTGCTATAACTGAAAGTAGTTAAGCCTTCTTGATTTCTGTTAGGGAAGTTAATTAATATAACTTCCCTCCAACTCATTGTAGCTACTGTCAGAGGTTAGTTATCTCAGTCTTACTGAAGCCGTGGCTATCATATAATTGGTTGGTTATAACAACAAAGTCCATTCTTGATGGCTTTAGTTTGAAGTAGATCGGCCATTCTCTTCGGAATTGGCCGACAGTTATTTCCTTAGCTATAGATCAACCATTCACTTTGGAGTCTTACTCTTCGGAGTGGGCCAACTGTAGATCAGCTATTCACGTCGAAGCTGTGTGGATCGGCCATTTACTTCGAAGCTGTTTGCTTCGGAGTATACATTATGAGTTGGCCATTTACTTCTGAGCTATTTGCTTCGGAGCGTGTATTGTATCATGGATTGGCTTTTTGTTGAAGGCCATTCTCAAGTTGTATGTCATTGCTAGCTGGAGCATAACATCGATCCATTCTCCAGTCAAAGGTCGGGAGTGTCATCATGTCAATCCGTCTAATCGACCGATCCAAATAGGATCAATTGAATCCTTGGACCGAAAATTATCTTTTTGAACCAGCTTATCACAACAGTTGCCCCCCACTCCCTATTCCAATGTAATTTATTGCTTTGAAGGACGGGAGTATTAATTTTTTATCATTTTTCGGAGGGAAAAGAGAGCTAATAATGGCAAATCTCTGGTCCAGCTAGCCATGATAATTGCTTCCTGTATTGAGTCGTCGTGTCTAGGACGGGTGTCGAATTCTTGTTGGTCCTTGAAGAAATGGCACAGGCTGAAGAGTCGTGTCACCTCTTCTCATTATGGTATTTCGATCCACTCTGTCTTTGGCTCGGATGGGGGATGTGGCATCATCCTGTCCATCCAGCATCATTCGAGGATTCCATCTTGGCCGTCAGTTGCATTCTCGCATATCGTGACTAACAGGTTGGTTTTCCTTCCATCAAATTAGTCGATGTCCCTTAGGACTTCATACCCATGATCGGCACCTCCCATACGTGACGCGATCGGAGGCGTTTCTAGTCTTCCGAGGAGACCATCTGAACCATCGTCGTTACATATATAAAGGGTATTTGCCTCAAAAGATGAACTCCTTTGTTTCTTTTAAAATCTTTCTTCTCTCTTAATCGCTCCAGACTTTCTTTTCCTTCTCAGTTTTTCTTCTCCTTTTTCAGGTAGAAACTTTTTCCTTTCCTTTCTCCCTCTTTTTCTTTCATGGTTAGGTATTTGAAAGTCCCGACTGCCAGTAGGATTCTGGTCAGCAGGGGAGGAAATGGTTCCTCCAGTGCTGAGGTCTATCTAGAGGAGGTAATGTCGAGTCCAAACCAAAGTTTGTTGTAAGTTCAATGTCCTTTTCTAAACTGGATCCTTTAAGGAACGTTACCATATTCCCATAGTTCTTCCACTAACGCTTCCTCAACCCAATGAAAGGGTACATCATGCCCCTTCTAATGCCATCGCAGTGTACAAAGACCACCTAAAGGCCGGTCTTTGGTTTCCCTTGCATTTGTTCTTCATAAAAAATTTTAATCTATACCATGTAGTTCCAGCACAACTGACTTCGAACAACATTCAGAATATTTATGGCTTTCTAGTTCTTTGTAACATTCTAAACATAGAGCCTAGGACTTCCTTGTTTACATCTTTCTTCATACTGAAGAAAGATTTTCATGGCCAGGGGTGGTGGGTCATCGGCCCTCGTCCTGGTTGAAAGCTGATTAAGGGGTTGCCATCCGTCATTCACGGATGGAAACCTGACTTATTCTTCATACACTCCTTGTATGCTTGGGGTTTTAACACGGAGTGAAGAGAACCCCGATTGGATGCCAATGTTGGTAAAAAGGTTTTAAGGGCTAACTAGGCGGACTTCGATATAATGTCAGGGTCCAAAATTCCTTTAGTCAGAGAACTATTGAGCGAGCATAATCTGCACCTCGCTTGGATCAGCGAGTTTGCATCTTTAGGTATAATTGTTAGTCTTTGTCCCACTCTACCTTTTGTGTATTTTCATTAGTTGATCTCTATAGCTTCCTCTGTTTGCAGGTGGGAAGATGAAGCCGGATTTCAAAAAGCTTCGCCAGGCCACCAAAAAGAGGCCCATGTCGATCCCTCAGGAAGGGTCGGAGATTCGAAAGAAGGCTCAAGCTGAAGAGGCCTCAAGAAGTACTCCGACAAGGATGGCATCAAATGATGATGACGTGCCATTGACAAAGCTCCACTCAAGAGGCTCTACTCCAGTTCGGACTCCAGGGCATCCGGATCCTACTCCTATCATCGATGAACCAACGGGCCGACTCTTTGGTCTCCTTTCACTTCTCCGATGCCATTCCTGGTGGGGAACCACACTAGGAAATGGTAGGTCGAAACTATGGCACGGAATTTGTTCAAAGCAGGTCGTTCAAAGATAACATTGTATGCTGATGGTGTTTGTACGACCACAAAATTAATGGAAAGTGTTTTTTGAAGTGATTTTGTGCCGAGGGTCACTGGTACACTACTTCCCGTTCTACTCCAACTTGGTTGCCCTTGAATCCCATCAAAGATGCAGGAGATCTTTATAATTTATTTTTGCACAAATTCATTCTGAAGAAGGCATCGTAAAGTAAGACTTCTGTGGAGCTTCCATTATCTACCAGAATCCTTTCTACATCATAATTGGCTATAATAGCCGAGATTACAACAGGATCATCATGAGAAGTTTAGATTTCTTGTAGGTTATCGTCCGAGAAGCATATGGTGTTATTGCTATTGTATCTGTTGGGAGCATCTTCTTCGGCTCCGATTCTCTAGTTGGTCCAACGATGAAGCATGCCTACCCTTCTATCGGTCGATCTTTGGTTGGGTAGTTCGGCTTCTTCCATGACCCTCTTAGGGATAGTAGCTTCAATTTAGGGTTCCTGGGTGCTGACATACTTTTCTAGGTATTCCTTTTTGATCAGATCTTCTATCGCATCCTTGAGTTGGATGCATCTTCAGTGTTGTGGCCATGGTCCCTGTGGAATCGGCAGTATTTATTTTTGTTCCTTAATATAGGGGGTGCCTTCATGGGATGCGGCCTTTGTAGATAGCTTTCCACTATTTCTATTAGGATCTTCTCCCTTGAGAGAGAGAGAGGAGTGTATGAGTCGAATCTGCTGTCCAGTTACTTGGGTTTGGGACTGCATCGTTGAGCCGGCGCATCATTGCTAAAGGGTACAGGTGGAATCGACCCTTTGTTGCTCTTTTTCTTAGAGGTTGACCTCCCTTCAGTTAAACATCGGTTCGCTGCTTGCCCTTCAACCATTGCATATTTTTAAGCTCTTGCCAGTAGCTCGACGTAGCTCGTAGGAAATTTCTTGTCCAGAAAAAAGGTAAACCTGGATGATTGGAGACCTTTTTTCATAGCAGACAGCCACATATTTATTGAGATCAGGGATCTCAAGGGTGGCGAAGTTGAATCTGACGATGTAATCTTTGAGGCTCTCTCCTTCATTCTTTCGAAGGAGGAAGAGGCTATCTGAATTACGGGCTATTTTTTGGCAGGTCCTATAATATGATACAAATAATTCTGCATGGAATGGTTTATCTTGGAAATTTTTTTTATTATTTTTTATAGATGTTGCTGTATCTAAAAGTAAGATAAGCATTTTTTTTTTTTTTAATTACTGTTAGAAATGTTAATTAATATAACATCCGGGTTTGGTGGAGAACTCTCTGTGTCACCGCAAAATTTTAATTCCCGTGAAGGCTCCATTAATTTTTTTGCTGGTCCTTTTCCAGGTAGAATCCGTTCGGTCCTTTCCTAAAACATGGATGCGAAAAAGAACGAGTACAATTATATCGCTGCATTTTAAAGTCACGGATGATGAAGCGTGGTGGGCCGTACTTTGTACTGGACTGTACCTTTTTTTTTGGGATTTGGAGAGAGAAAGAACCCATTATCTTGTGATTATTGGGCGGTAAAATCTAGGATGCATTTGGTTCACCAAAATTTAAATTGAAAATAGAATTAGTTGTATCCCATGATATATTTAATTTACGATCGGAGCTAAAATTAAAATTAGAATGAGCTTTGAATATTAAAAAAATAAAAAATTACATTTTAGAAAGTTAGAATATTTTTATTCTCTTATAAAATTATAATGAAATTAAAACTTTCTCTGTTTAAATAATTAGAATAAAAATCATTCATTTTTATTTTTATTTTAGAGCCCAGCTTCCTTTAACCAAACATGGCCCTACTATATTATCTTTTATTCTATTAATTCAATTACATGCCATGCGCCGTTGCAATGTCTGGCTTCAGCTTGGCTATAAAAGTAAGCATGAAGATATAAATAAGTAGATGAGATGTTTTTGCTAAGGAAATGTATGTAGCTTATTAAGAAGCATCTATGATAAATTTTTGCATTTAACTTCCTCAACCAACTTTACTTTTTCTTTCCCTGTCAAGTTTAAAAAGGTCATTCTTCATCCATAACGTGTTATTACAATTTAAGGCAATATCAACTTCAGCAAAGATTTTAAATCTTTTATTATTTATTTATTTATTTATTATTAGATAGGCCGAATCCTTTCGGTTTATCTTTCAATTATGCCCGATTGAACATGGATAGAAACAAGTCATTGGTTAGGTCTGATGTCTAAAGGTCAAAAATGCACAATACAATAAAATCATGAAACTAGGTTATAATATGTGTTTTAGGGTTTTCAAGATCCTATTGGATTGGTACATCATTATATGTTCAAATATTATGACTCGGATGTTGGCTAAAATATTAAAACTAAAGCATAGAAGAACATGGACACCTTTCTCCCTAGAGTTGGAAGTTGGCCGGGCCAAACCGGGCCACATCCCTATCCAGCTTGATTCAAAAAAAATTTCGGATTTCAAGCCAAGCTTAGGCCCGGGATTTTTTCAAAATATCAGATCCGAACCTAACCCGAGCCCGATTGAATCGGCTCGAATAAAAAAATCCAAATCACAAAAAAAATCATCTAGCCAGAGATGGGGGGCGTGAGGGTGCCAGAACCAAGGGAGTGAGATCTGAGCTAGGGATGGGGGCCGCAAGGTCGCACGGAGGGCAGGGGGTATCGGGTGGCCCGGCGGTGTCGGGGGAGGGAGATCGGAGCCCAATGGAGGGCGTGGGGTCACACGGGGGTCGGGGCCGTCGAGTGCGGTCGCCGGGATCGGAGAAGGGAAATCGAAGCCGGAGAGGGACCGCGGGATCGCATGGGGGGCAAAAGCGTTAGGTGCGAGCATCGGGGCCGGAAAAGGAAGATCAAAGCCGAAGGAGAGAGATCGGAACCGAGAGGGGCCATGGGGTCGTACAGGGGACAGGGGTGTCGGGTGCGAGCACTGATCGAAGGAAGATCGGAGCCGGGGGGCAGCATTGACGTCGAGTGGCAAGGGCGCTGTTGTGATGGACTTGGAAACGAGAGAGAGAATGAAGAAGAAACGGAAGACGGGAAGAAAAAAAGTTGGAACTAGATTCCGGTCGGGCTTAGTCTGGACCAGTTTCGGGCCAATCCAGGCCGAGTCAAAGGGATGCCCAAGCTCGGCTCGAAAATTGAATGGGCTCTAATATAAGGCCTGAAGCCCAACCCGATTTATTTGAAACCCGACATGAAACCCAACCCAATTTCGGGCTGGCCCGAGCTCCGGCCTTATTTCTCCCCTTACATGCCTTTCTATCCAAGATCACTTGTGCAGCTAATATGCAAGAATCCTCGCCGAATCAATTAAATAACGGTATCCCGATGCCCAAGCTCGGCTCGAAAATTGAATGGACTCTAATATAAGACCCGAAGCCCAACCTGATTTATTTGAAATCCGATCCGAAACCCGACCCAATTTCGGGCCGGCCCGGGCTCCGGCCTTATTTCTCCCCTTGCATGGGATCACTTGTGCAGCTAATATGCAAGAATCCTCGCCGAATCAATTAAATAACGGTATCCACGAGCTTGATCGGACATCAGCTAAAGCGCAAGGACAATGCGGACACATGCTGCATGGTGTAGGTGCCTCCGGATCATCCTCGATATATTATGGCATCTTAAAAACTCTTTTGCACCCTGTTCTCTTACAATTGATTCGACATCGAAACAAATTGTCAACAAAAGTCAATGTCATGGATTGAGCATGGCAGTGCCAGCTTCAAGGTGTAGTAGCCACAACCAAGCGAGAAGTGGCTCTCCCCTCCATTCGAACCCCCGGGCACTCGACTTGATAGCAGATGAATGCAATTCAACATTAGTTTGATTCTAGAATTCAGAAATCGTAAACCCTTCTTCGATGTGAACGAGATAGAACGACAATGAAATGCAGTGCAGGGAGTGCAAGGAAGTGTTGGAAGAGAATCACCGGTGGTTTGCAATATGATCAAAAGAGACCAATTTCTGTGGAGGTGATCCCTTACCCTGTTTTGCACATGTAGGCCATGTTACTCTTGCCCCATGATCCCTTGCAAGGACAACAGATATGGTGGCCCCGATAAGATCACGGCAGGACAAACCCCCTTTCCCTTGGCAAAACAAGCACCACCTCAGATTGAAACCTACCTGCCTGCTTCCTTCCCTCAAATGCTCTAAATACTATAGGAAGCCTGCTCATGAGAGCATGTTAGTAGATAGCTACTTTATAGAGGTGACCACTTAGCTTGGAAGCTTGCAATTCAAAGCCACAGGGGATCGATTGGACTCGTAAGCATTGTCCTCTACCGATCAAGACTGGATGGTAGATTGAAATATGATTCAAGTGGAAGGAAAGAACAAACTGAGGAGACGGTGATTCAGCATGCATGTGAAATAAAATTGGAAGATGCTCCCATGAAAAACTGGGTGAAGGCATCATGTTGAAAGCTCAGGACTGCTACCTTACCATGTTTTTTTTGATAGAACTGCATGGGCTGTCCATTGCACAATGAGTCCAGCAAACAACCTGCACCGTGTGTATACACGGTGTATCATGCGATGGATGGCCAAGCGGTGCACTGCAGAGGATCTGTGCTCTTTTTATAATAGATGACAAGAACCACCAACAGCAATAACATGAGTTGCACAGGTAATGGATTGAAGTATGGAAGAGAAGCGATAACATGGTACAAGGTTTCAAAAACTCTCTAAACGAATATCAGAATTTGACTCGACAAGATCTTACATTACTCTTCTGGTGCAAATAATAGATTTGGTGAACAAAGTTTCCCAAAAAAGACTAACCTTTCAGAACCATGAAGCTTCTTTCTCCATGGAAGTTTGATTTTGTGCTACCCGGACAAATATTAAGTTGATGTTTGCACTTGTAGTTGATGATGTTCCCATCCAGTTCTCACTATTCACTGATGCAAGCACCAAAGTCAATGCGATCAACTTGTAGTTCTAACTATTCGCCAGTTCACATCCTTAATCTGAGGTGTATGGATTTGCAGTTCCGAGTCTAAGGACATAAATTTATCAAACATGTGAAAGAAAACTCCATTAAAAGCCATCAAAGATGTGTGGCAGCTTTTTCTTTTTCTTTTGTGATGCATTTAGGATGTAGAGGCACCAAGCCTGCACAAGTGATTGCTTTCTACAGACCTGTTTCATGAAAGTAAAATTTTTCCCTTTTATCGGCCATATTTATCAGTACTCATTTACAGATTTAACTCTTATAAAAGCCCAGAACGAGGTCTTCATCTCGGCCAAGGATCTGGTTTGTACATTAACAGGCATCTCCTCATACAGTATATATAAAATCTCGGCCCTATTATCTCATCAGCCGATATGAAGTAATAAAATCCAAGATATCAATAGATATTTTTCAATTATTTTTTATTTTCTTAAAAAGCTTTTCAACCAATAAATTCTAAATCAATTAATCTCGCAACTACCATATTGGCTGAGATTTTGGCTTCTCAGTCCAAAAATATTGGCTTGACATCTTGGAAAATCCAAATTTCTCGACTTAACATATTGACCAAGATAAAGTGAGATCTCAATTCATCTCGATCTCAGCCATTCACCAAGATGACAAACATATCAAATTTTAAAAACCTGGACACAGAAAAAAATATATATTATAAAGCCAAAAATTCATCTAGGTATTTTGTAAACAATGATATATGGACAAAGTTCATCCTCAAATTTGGTCTACTTGATTGTTCCAAGGCTGTAATCTGAATGATAAATAAAGCAATATGAAGACGAAAAATCTTTAATCTGCCAACCATATCACTGTTGTTGGAATACATTTCCCTGTAGTTTATCATCGCATTCCAAGTACACTCTTTTCGCAAAAGGACAAAACGTTGCAAGCATACTTATAACAGGCAGATAATGGTGACTAGATGATTATTTGCTTTCCTCATATTAGATATACCAAATGATTAGTTTATTTGTAGAAAGCAACCAGTTGTGAAACATAGGTGCTCCTTTCGTTACATTCATAAAAGAAGAAAACAAAGAAAAAGTGTTTCGCTCATATATTGTAAAAGAAGACAGGCATGCTTGTGAACCATCACCACCACACCCACCCTTCCCCCCTCCCACAAAACCACCAAACAACAACCTTCACCCCCGCATTCTCCCTTTATCATCAAACCGATTGCTCCTATCTGAAAAAGGAACAAAACAAGAATAATACGATCATAGGGATTAAATTTATTTAGTACGTTGTTGCTGCCATAATTCATTTTCATTTCTTGCCTTTTTCTGTCTCCAAAGGTATTTGATGAAAGGTGAAAGGAAGACCTGATAAGACTTACTGACCAGAAGCAGCTTTCGACTGGCCATCAATCATGCTCAACTGTCTCCGGAGCTTAACTATGTGGGCCTGCACCTGTGACACATAATAATTGGCTAAAGTAATTCCATTTTCAAGGATTGAAATTAATTCAGGATCTTGTACTTCCAAAAACCCAATTCATCATATCAATATCTACAAGAACTCTTCCATCTTAATTCTTACATTTGCAATAATATGGCATATGCAATGTTTGTATTAAGAATATACAAGAGACACTTCATGTACTTCCTGAAAATACATGTATATGTACATGCATGTGCATGTGTATATATATATAAAACATGTCATAGAGTTCTTCTAATTGGACTTCCCCTGTTAAAACATGAAAAGGAAGCATGGATGTCAACGATCACTTGTTGGACTTATCTTGGAAGCATGGATTGTTGGACTTCCCTTCCTAGGAATGAGTACATAAGGGACCCCAGAGGTCTCAGCAGAAAACATGGACAACTCATGGACACAGATGTGATCAAACGTATAAAAAGAAAAGCAGGTAGTTAAGTAGGATTGAATGAATCCCAGACAGAATCACGGGACAGCAAGATAAGCAAGGGTTGAGAAGATGCAGCAAAGATGCTTCCCTCCATGATATTTCTGCCTTTGTTATGGACTACACATGAGGAGTTCAATTACCTTAGGAAAAGGTGGGCCCGGTAACTTTAGTTAGTTGCATAGAATTCAATGACCTGAAAACCCTGATTAGATTTAACAGGAGCTCTCCTAAAAAGAGCTTGTAAACATGTCAATGACACTACAGAAGACTGATGACCAAAACCAGAAATATACATTGTGCTCATGCCAGTTGACATATTGAGCATGGTGAAAGATCTCCTATACAGGCATTTTAGACATTCGGTTAGAAATGAGAAAGAGACTAATAGATCTTGTTTCCCCTGCTTGCCACATCTTGAAAGTCTACAAAGAGCTTCAGGAGTCCCAGAATGTAGTGCAGAATCAAGGAGAAAGAGTCTGGCTATGACTCAAAAAAGCAGAAAGAAATTAATAAAAGAGAATTCTAACTACAAAGGAATTCCATCCACCAATTTTCCCTTTTAGATACCAGAGATAAGTGCCAGAGAGTAAGAACAATGAAATTCTCAGAAAATTCATTAATGTAAAAAAGGTAGAATGAAATTCCCAGTTACAAAATACCTGCTGCTTTAGCATGCATAAGCAGCAAAAAAATGATGAAGCAAGAATCCTAATAATGCACCAGTGGTCTTTGCTACAATTATATTAAGGGTGAGGAATGGCTTACAGGTTGAATTTTTTGGATGTAAAAGGATCCACAATACCAAGACTGTTGACCTATACCGCTACACCACACACTGCCCTCCACAACAAAAAGGAAAAAAAAGAAAAACAAAACAACCCAACGCCTCACAAGTGACCTACAACTAAGTTTACCATACTTCAACAGGTCTCTTTCACTTTATCCTACCACATTTTGCTTCACCGCTCATTTACCCTCTATCACCAAGACTGCCCTCTTTGTCAATTCCACTTTTAACAACCCCCCCCCCCCCCTCTCTCTCTCTTTCATGCACACACACACACACATTCCTCACGACCATTAACAAAGAATTTAGGCACACTTACATTAGGTGCAAATATAAAAATTAGGAAAATTTATTTTTATTTGGATTCTAGAATTTTAATTTTATGTGGACTTTAGGTTTACTTTATTAGGATTTTGATATATCTATAAAAATCCATTACTATGTTAATTGAGAAAATGACTTGCATTATTTAAGAATACAAAATATTGAGATATCCCCTCTCTGCCTCTCTACCCTCCTCCTCCTCCTCCTCTTCTTCTTCTTCTTCTCTCTCTCTCTCTATCTCTCTCTCTCTTCTATCCTGCATCACCACCATGTTAGTGTAACTGTTCACTAGAAGCTAAGTTCCCCACAATGATCAAACCAATAAACAATAAATAGTGTAGTACAAGTTAAAATGTTTACAAAAATATTTTACTATCATTATGTCCATCCTAGGGCCCATACCGATCAGCCGATGGCACGGTTCAGTATGCCCTCATGTTCCGTGCCAAGCCCGAACTGACACGGCAAAGAGAGCAGGGGAGAGGGAGAACCCAAGAGGGAAAGAGAGAGGAGGGAGGGAAGGAAGGAGCTAGAGAGGCAGGGAGGCTAGAGGGCCATAGAAGCCCCCGAATGGCCAGATTTGCCTCCATCCTTTGCTGGATCAAATAAGGACGAGTGAAGTCAGCATTGCTGACTTCATTGCAAATCGGCAAAAACAAAAAATCACTATTGAAATAGAGCCACCGGCGAAGGGCAGGAAGGCAAATCCAACCATCCAAGGGCCTTTGGAGCCCTTCAACTGCCACCATCGGCCACCTCGCCCTCTCCAGCTCCTTCCTTCCCTCCCTCCTCCCTCTCTCTCTCTCTCTCTCTCTCTCTATTATCCTCTCTCAAGAGGGTAGAGCTCTGGAGACCTCGACGAGTCCTTGACAAATTTCCTGGCCATTCCTTCTTCCCTCCCCCCTCTCTCTATTTTCCTCTTTCCTTCTTCCTCCCCCCATCCTTGCCGATGTTTCATTTCGAATGCCGGAACTGTCCTAATCGGCCACTTGTACAATTTAGCATGCCCCAAACCAATTCAACGAACCTTGGTCATGACAAGTGAAGCTTGATATGTATCGATACATAAACTATTGTTTTGGATGAAGTTAAATTTTAGGATATACCAAGCAAGAATTGTCCATGCAAAGTACAAAAACTTGCATGACAAAATACCAGGGCACCCAACAATTCACATGCTTTGCTCCAAGCATTTTACAAAACCCACTACACTATTATTTGTATCAAAAAAAAGAAAAGAAAGAAGGATAGAAATGATACAAAAACAAAAACCCACTATTACAGCTTGCTTGATCTATTGCAACTCTCATATTTACCTTGCAGCTATGATATACCAAATTAGGTGCGGTCATCTTTGGTATTGCACTAAATTTTATAAGCCTACAACTTTGCACCAATAAAGTATGCCCCAGGTCCAAGATATTGCCATAACCAATGCATCCAACATATGGTGTGACAGCAAATAAAACACTTTTTCAGATCACTGATTGGAGTTTGCACTCCAGATAAACAAACAAAAAAAGACTAGAAAAAATATCCCAGTATTTAGGAACTAATCCCAAATTCAAGCCTCAGTTGCCACTTGAAGATAGGTCATGACTTAATCTGGTATGTTCTTATCCCTCTTCACAGATGTCAGATCAGAGGATTGCTCTTTAAGCCCATGGTCTACTGGCTTGATGATCGCATTTTATCAGCCTAAAAAGCTATCTTTTTTCCCCTTCTTTTAGCGAATCTACCTTGTTCACAACCCTATTCTTTCCCAATCTCTCTTCTGCAGAAGGGATAGATAAGGCAGTTGGATGAGGGGGGTGCCACATGGTGACACATGGCCCCCACATGTCACCCATGGGTCCAACTTTGACCTATCATCTCTTAATCACCTCAATTGGATGAGATGGGCAAGGTAGATTAGCTGGGTCAAACCAGTCCAAGCAAATCTAGATTAGATCAAAGTTGTCATGGATTGGACTTTGTCTGGAGCTTGGTTGTATTTAGGTCTGAGTCCACAATAACAGCCTACACCAAGATCTCAGGAACAAGTCAGCTCAATAACAGAGAAATTCTGAAAATTAGTTTTACTTGGTCCATTAGCAAATGCCTGTGATTAATTATATTCGTGAACCATGTAAATATATTCATTACTTTAAATCAATTTAACAGGAAGTTGATGGAAGAATATCTGCATCTGCTAAGAGTTTTCTGACAACCATATTATCTTGACTTAGTATAAAGTTAGCATCATGCAACTTGTTTTCTTTGGAATTCTGACCAAGGATTTCATGTTACATATGACATATTTCCAATAACCAGAATCAACATGGCTTAACCATTCTGTTTATGTCTGGACTCAAATCCTGTTTAGGACTGGTTCGTTTGATCACAGGAAGGTGCTTTTAAAACCTCCAATGCAGCATAGAAAACTGAGATAAGAAACAATCAATCTAATTCCATTTGTCCACAGCTCTATTCCTAATTGAAATGCAGTATCCAATTTCTAGAGAACATAAACAAATAATTTTGTTTTATTTCATTATATAAGTTTTATAAACTTGGTTTTCATCTAAATACAACAGCCAACAAAAACAAATAATTTTGTTTTATTTCATTATATAAGTTTTATAAACTAGGTTTTCATCTAAATACAACAGCCTCTTCCAGCATGCTTGGCTCTCAATTAGTTAGGCTCATAGATAAGTGACATTACTTAAATCTTACCGATCATGATTTTAGAGTTTCTAATTCTCTGGTGCAAAGACATTTCACAGTTGGATGCATGTCATCTAAATATTGTTTTCCTATATGAATATTTCGTATGCAAAGTCAAAAGAAAAATAGGTTCAGTCTGACCTGTTGACGAGCTGCCGCAAGTTTCAATAGCTCATCTGCCTCAGAGAAATTCATGAACCACTGACTTAGATGATGATCCTTGGTGTCACCTCTTTTCTTTTCATTCATATGTTCAATAAGACCTATAGAAATTAAGAAGGCAGTTTATTCCTCTAGAATTTGGAAGCATAAAACACAAGATGGAAAAAAAGAACAAAATTATACCCAGGGGTGACAAGTTTAGACCAGTGGGTAGCCTTGGAACAATTGCAGCTGGATGATTTTGGACACGGAGAAAGAATACCTCAGTAGGCTCAGAAAAAACTATCTCATCATATGTTTCCACAACAACAGGCTTTTTTGTTGACTGGGGTCCATTATCATCTTCAGGATACAACTTTAGCTGGTGATATCTGTAAAATTATGAGGACAAGTTGCATGTGAGCACGAAAAGAAGAAAAATGACAATGCCAATCAAAATTGATGATCTTAGCCAGGAATTTACAGGTCCAGCTGCTTGTCACAGACATCATTGTGAAAAAAAAGGGTAATGGCTATTTCAAATTCTCCCCATCCAGATTCTGACAATTCAAAAGGTGCTGCCTCTACAACCCTTGTTGGATTGTTGAAACTAGGATGCAGTTGAAAGACAGCACGCTTAATTATCACACTTAAATCCTCATTTGTCGCACTGCGAACATAAACAGTCCATTTGTGGGAATTGAACCTAAATGATAAAAGTACAAGATGTCAACCTCCAAACTATTATTTGACTTAAGATGACATAGCACATCACACATCATATTGTAAAGTTTCTTAGTGAGAACCTAAACAAGAGTTAGGAAACCACAAGGCTTACTCGCTCGCTTTTTTGCCAAGCCAGAATGATATAGTTCCATATACAATTGGAAAGCTGATCTCCACATCCTTGAGTCTTCTGGTCTGATCATACAGACAACAAAATCTTATCATAAAGACCATGACAAATTGAATATCAAGATGACAAATGAAGGGCACGCACTAGAGGATGCATCATTGTTCTTTCACAATCAAATAATACAAAAGGTTAAACGTTCTTTCTTGAGCATGTTAATAGGAAATTAAATCTCTAAAATTAAACTCTCTTTACAAAATATCTCTGTCCTATTTTGGTTTGCATTTTTCATTCTACTCACCAGCTCTTTCCTAACCAATGATTCTAACACCTCATCATGAACAATCAAAACATCTAAATACAGAAAATCTAAAAAAAAACTGAAACACTAGAAGAACAAATAGCTTGAAATAGAAAGGCTGACACAAGATTTTAGGAACTGATGAGGTCACCTGTATCCCAGCTAGTGCTGGTTCATGAAAACAAAATATTGGAATAACTGTAGCTATTGTGAATCACCCTTGTTGTCTTGCTGACTAGGGGCTCTTCCCCTTGATAACCTTGTCAAGAGCACAAGGATTGGCATCCTCTATCACTTAAAATTATTACCAGAGTTCAAATGGTGTATTTGACATGGGCCACAAGGTGATGTGCATCAGATGTTGCTTTAGGGAATGTTTCAGGGCATGCACATTAAATAGCAAAGATCAAGTGGCTATGTCCCTTACACCTTGCCTTCAGAGTTTTTGTAAAAGCACATCCCCACCCCCCCAACACACACACACACACACACACAAAAGAAGCTTGAAAATAGGAATAATAAGAAAAAGAATGCTATTGTTCACTTCAAAAAACTTTCCTACAGCTGCAGACAAAGAAAAACAAATGACATGCTTTGGAAAAGGTTTGGTTTTGTTTTCATTTTGCAAGGCATCTAGATGAATCAGGGTATTGCATATATGGGAATCTAAATAAATCAGGGCATTGCATGTAGCTAATATGAAGAGAAGGTAACATCCCAAACAACTGCAAAGAAAGATTATAAGTACAGGCTTGACCTAAAGGGCTATTCTTTGGAGGGTAAATAACTTACCTGTGAATCTCTTTTTTCTTGGATAAGTGTTTACCAAGCAACATTTAGACAAGAAAATAATTTCTCCATGTTCTTTTATGCATTAGAAAATGGTTCCAAAATCTATTACCCATATTCTTTTGCATTACAATTTTTCCAGGTAAGTTGCTTAGATCTATCCATATTTTCCATAATACCCTTTACTATATAAATATATCTATTATATAAATTATATTATATATAATTTAATATATCATGCTAATATAATATAATATAAATAATATATTTTATTTTACTATAATATTATATATTATATTATATATCATATGATATATTATATAATAATGATAAATTATTTTTGAAAAATAGATTAATTATAATAATATAATAATATATTATACTACTATATTATATTATTAGAATAATACAATATATTATAATATTATAATAATGTGGTCAGGAACGGACCTAGCATTTTTATTCACTAGGGACAAATTGATAAAAGATATTAGGACAAATTTTTATTAAAAAATATATATATAGCATAATCAAAATTAATTACAAATTTTATTACAATTGCTCTCAACAAAATTTCATATTTTGAAAGTATTGTAAAATTCTTTTATTGTTGATACTACTAAATATATCTTTTACAATATATGTAACTAAGCAATCATTCATCCAAGATTCTTCCATCTGATTATGTAATTAATTCTTCACAATTTTCATAGTAAAAAATGCTCTTTTTTTTTATAAACAAAAGGAGGAGGAAAATCCCCGCTGTAGCTGCCCCCACTGGGCCCCCACTGTAGCAAAAAATGCTCTTTTCATAGCAAGAAATGCTCTTTCAACTAATGTAGTAGCAACTTGCAATATCCAAGCTAACTTCAAGAGCAAATACACCAATGGATACATAATATTTCTGTCTCAACTAGCTTTTGTAAAAAATCACCAATACCTTTCATCTTTGTGAATTCTTTGCTAAATCACATATCAACAATGAAAGTCTCTGGTTGATTTTTAAGAATAAAAAGATCCACTGCCTAAAAGTCTAATGGACAAAATTGAGCAAGCCGAACAAGACTTTGGTACATCAATTAAAGTGATAGGGAACACTAGAAGCAACTCAACAAAGGAGTTAACCCATGCATCCGAATAAGGCTTTGTTGTAGGCATGCATGATGCAGCCCTTCATATCAATCCTTATTATGGGAATTGGGAAGACGTTCTCCCAAGAGCTAGTCTCAAACATTTTGCGACCATCCTCGCCATGGCCATGGGCCCTAGTGCCCAACCATCATCTATAATGTGCCATCAAGAACTTGATAAGATATTCCTTTAGCATTATCCATATGATTTTACAGGATACTAACATGGCAGGTGTCAAGAAATGTATCGAAAATAATTAAGGAATATACAAAAAAATTACTGTACTTACAAAAATTAAATCAGAGATATATGCACATACCAAAAAATTTAGCAAACAAATAATATCTGCTTGAAGCCTTATAGCCATTTCTACACACAATCCCTTTGTTCATAGTCTACTATTTTTCCCCTCAATTTTGTTATTTCTAATGTTGTACGGTTTTCTCACAATGTTCAAGAAGGTTTTGTATGACTTTTTAGTTCTCGCTACCTCTCTTTCCTCTTTCTCAGATGCATTTTTTACAACTTTTTTAACATTGTGTCTTTATCGGGCTCTTTAAGAATGTGAAAAACTTTGTTATTTATTTCTATTTTAAGTTATGTCCTCTTTATGTACTTAAAAGACATGTTGCTATTAAATATTTTAACTTTAAATTAATTTGTCTATACATGGCAATGTATTACTTAATTTTGATAGTTAGTAGGGACAATATAAAAAATATATAATTTTATATCTATAATACAAAAAAAATAAAGATGTCTGTGGGGGCAGCTGCCTCCACTGCCCCCCTTACATCCATCACTGAATTTAGTATATTATCATAAAATATATTATATTAGTATAATAATATATATTAATGTATTAAATATTATATATAATATATATATATTATATATATATATATATATATATTATTATTATATTATTATTATAAGAATATTATTATTATATTGTTAAGGATATATTGGGAACAAAATACAATGCTTACTTTCCTGGCTCATGGAAAAATGACTTACCCACCTCCTAGGTAGATAAGACTTTCCTTCCTTTTAGTGGGTAAATATTGTCCATGAAAAAATAATTTACCCATTTAGAGAAGTATAAGAATATGAGTAAGTTAGTCAATGAAAAGTTGACCAACCTTTATATGATATTTATCCATCAAAGAACAGATTCAAAGCATATGCCACAAAGAAGGAGACAGAAAGGCATGCTGGGATGTCTTCCTTCAATAGCCGGTCCTTCCAATTATCCTCAATTTTGGAAAATTATAGGAAAAAGAGAAATGCATGATCCCTTTTTTTCCTGGCATTATTATTTGTCTCATTAACTCGAGATAAAAAGCAGTTGCTTCATCACTTTATCTACTTTTATACCATTGCCATTAAGGGAACATCTAGGTGCCCTACTATTTGTTGCCTCAAGATCAGGCAAACAACCATCAGGACATCAAGGTTAGCTTTTAGGCTGTTGCTTAAGCACCTCAAAGTTCCCCATGGTGTTTGAGTAGCTGCTCTAAATGTGGCCTGCTACTTACAGGCATCCTGGTAATATGTGTGTGTGTGTTACTTGATGCTAACTTATCCTTCTTTTACGCTCTTAGCACTGTCCACAGTAATAAACCGTAAATAAAGAAACATAAGGATTGCAGAAATAGAAGCTGAGAGTGTATAAAACTATAGACATATAAAAACAATCTTCTTTGGTAACCACACATTTCTGATACTCTTACGAATAATGTTTTAGAATGCATAGTAGAATACGTATATAGCGTGAGTCCATTTGTCTAAACAGTACCTAGTTTACGAGAATCGTCCATCACATGATCCTTTCATATTGAATTTTGGATGTCCCTACTATCCATCTGATTATGATTATAAACTTATCCATGCAAAGGAGACAATTATTTCCTTCTAAACATCAAGAAAACCAACAAAGTCCTCCATAGGTTTATAAATCCCAATTACAATATGAACATGTATAAGCCCTATTTCTTCATCGATAATGAAGCTAACCTGTACCATGCATAGACTCAGATTAATAGAAAAAGAATTTGGGACAAACATTCATTTCCGTCTCCAGAAACATTTAGATCAATCTATAGTTATTAATTTTGTTGCTTCCTATTGTTAAACAGCAATCATTTTCAAGTCTCTACTCATATAATGTTAGAAAAAGGTTAAGGGCCTGTTTGGTCCTGTTTTACTCTTGTTTCTTTTTTATTTTTAAACAGAAATACGGAATCAATGTAGAAAATATGTTTGGTTACCCTATTTCTATTTCTTTTTTTTTTTAACAACTTCAGTTATTTCTAGAATAAGTGAAAGCAAAAATTTTTCACTTTCGCTTTTTTTATAAAAAAAAAAAAGAGTAGGTTTTCACCCTTCTCCTCCCAACCCCTCTTTTTCCACCCAATCTCATCCTCAGCCTCATCAACCCCGCCCATCCACACTAGCTCCTCAGGCCTCACCGGCCACCTCTCTGCTCGATGCCAAGCTATCCCTCATCTCTTGCCGTGTCACCGGCCCCATCCCCACTTTCTTTATCTTTGCCACTCCCTCAACGGCCTCGTAGCTCAGCATTAACCTCCCCCTCATCCTCAACCATGTCACGGTCCCATCCCCCTCCCTCTCCCTCGTTACCAACCACATTGCTGGCCCTTGTTGTAAACAAAATAAAAAAGAGCAAATCAAACTTGTTTTCTGTTGTCAAAAATCTTTAAAAAAAAAAAAAATTGTTTCCAAATTTCTTTTAAAAAGAAAAGTGACAGCCATGCCAAACGCAGCCTAAATCTCCAAAGAAGAATAAAAGTCAAAAAGAGAATCTCGAGGAATGTAGAAAGAAGAAATCAACTTATGGATGGAGAAAGTAAGAAATGCAGCCTAGACATCCATGATCCATGAAAATTATTAAAAAAGAGATTCATTTTTTTGTTAAATCAAAATAAGTATCGACCAGGAAGTTGGCATTGCTAAATTATTAGTAGCCAAACATTTCTAAATATGGTGTCACACCTATTAAAACTTCTATCTATCACTATGATTATAACAGCAGTTCTCATTATTATCTTCATTAGCATTATTGTCCTTATTAATATCATAAAATGATCAGCTTAAATTGCATGAAACCATTTTGAACTTCTAAATCAATGCACCATGTACTCTTTACTATTTAAAAGCAAAAAAAAAAAGAAACCTCAGATGTAGATTCCTTATCATGTCTTAATTATATAATCACACCATATATTGATGCTGTGTAAACGATCTCACTTTCTTTGTTTAAAATTATTTTTCATTTTTTTGTGTTTCACAGTTTAAGTCATGTCTACTTCAACAGCTGCTCCAAATTCAAGCTAATTAAGTTATACTAAATATGGAATGGCTAGATATATCTACTAGTTTGTGAGTGGAAAGGTGGCTTTATTTCCCAAATTTTTAATTCCCATAATAAACCTAATTAGATTTCTTCCTTAGATGCCTAAATCATGCCAAACTTCTATAAAAAGGGATCCTAACATTGCTAGACTCTGAGAAGGAGACCAGACCAAAAACTATAGCAAAACTTAAACTTATTTAGAGCGAGGATGTAATATATCAAATAAATCTTAAGCAATGTCATGAGGAAGTCTTCCATATTAAAATATTTTTAAAATTCTTCCTATATCTAAATTTAGTTTTAGTCATGTACATGCATTATAACTAGTCTAAATAAAATAGATCATATATCAAATAAATCTTAAGCAATGTCATGAGGAAGTCTTCCATATTAAAATATTTTTAAAATTCTTCCTATATCTAAATTTAGTTTTAGTCATGTACATGCATTATAACTAGTCTAAATAAAATAGATCATATATATTTTTTCAGTCACCGCTTTGTTTTCTCTTCTATTCAAATTGTTTGTACAAGACTTGCAATAAAAAAGTATTATAGGTGACTTCATATCACATGCATACAAGGAATGTCATCAACTATGGTAGACCATAAATCAAAAAAAGGAGTTAGGAGTGGATAAGCTGATCAATAAAGAATGCCTTGGTCATAGTTGTGTGTGATGGAGGTAATTAGGATATAGTACAAAGAAAAAGGTGAGAGTCAATTTTCCAGCCGCAACATGTGGTTAAGATCAAGGTTTGCTGTACCGATTAGTAGCAGTGCAAATCGACCATATTGTATCATAATGGTACCGAACTGGTATATGATATGGGGGTATGTTGATGCTCGGTGCACCAAACTGTGTACCATATTGGGCATACCAAAATTGTAATAGCATGGTACCAGAATGGGGTCCAAAACCAAGATGGCAGATCTTGGTTAAGATATTCAAGCTAGAAAAATGAAAACCCTTCCATGCAACTCAAGAAGTTTCTTCTAACTTTTTTGGCCTTTTCTAATGCCTAATCCCCCTATCCAACTTCTTCATCTTTTATTCATGTTGCCTCTTCACATCTTCCCGTTCACAAAGGAGATGTCCCATAGACAAGTTAATTGGTCATCCATGAAGGCCCTTCGGGTCCAAAAAAATTCATACGAGCTTAAATCAAAAAAAAAAAAACAAAAAACAAAAATTCACATGCAGACTTAAATTAAAAGGCCATTACATGGATGGTGGTGACATGCAGATCAGTATCAAGATAGAGATTGATACCATCAATGTCTCATGAACTAAAAAATGCAGGTTAGTTTTAACGATATAGAAAGCTCAAAGAATCGATCTCCAAAGCAAACTCATTCGTAAATTAACTTCCTATCCAGCTAATAATACAACTTCCGTAGAAACATATGGTCGTGCCATTTTAGGCGAGCATCAACATCAAATCATCAGCGTTGAACTTCCTAAATTTTTTATCAATTTCTCTCGAATTTCTTCATTGCTTAAAAGATTCGACTTGATCCTTTATTGAGAATTTAGACTACAAAGTATTATTATAAAATGATGATAATAACAACAAAAAAATGCGGTATCTCATGATTATTTTTTGGGTATTTGTCACTGAAAGATTTAGGTTTCGAACAGAAATAAAAGGGAAGGGGAAGAGTAGAGGCCTTCTTGTCCGCGGCGTCATCGGAAACCCTGGCGGCCTTGGCGCGCTGAGACTTCTGGCCGGGGTTCCCGTCGGGCTGCTGCTCGCCGACGTGCTTCTTCGGCGATGTGTGCGGCATCGAGGTAAAGAACGGGAGAAGAGGATCGAATCCAAATAAAATATCCGGAGCAGGCAGCTGTAATTTATTCACTTCGGGTTGGTCGCGTTCAAAACCGGAAATCGTGAACCCAGCTTGAACCGTGACCTTCGAACCGCTGCTTTTTTTTTTTTCTCAGGGTGACCTGGAAGTGGGCTAGCTAGGCCAGGCCCTATCGAGCCTGGTCCAAAAAAATATTGGGTTTCAGATCGAATTTAAGTCCGAAATTTTTTAAAATATCATGCTCGAGTCCGGTCCGATCCCGATCCGAAATGGGTGTGCCCTTGCCGCAAGCACCATGATGTCCGGGTTGCTCTCATGGTTGAGCAGGCCCACAAGGACCGGCACAAAAGAGTCCACTGAGAACGACCCCGGTGAGTCCTCGGTCCCGATCGACAGCATTTCACAGAGTTGGGTCAGCGCCTCCACCTGACGAGCTTCCTCGCCATCAGATTCAGCCAATGAAAGGATCGTCTTGAGTCGCCCGCTCTAGTGCGAGGAAGAAGAGCGCGCTGCGCCGGGGGGTGGTGGTTCTTACCAGAGATGCTGGGGCGGCGGCCCCCCAAATCACTGGCGGAGGAGTCCATGGGGGAAGGGGCGACGGCGGCGGTGGACGCACGGTTCTGGGCGCGGCGGGAGCGAGTGGAGGCGGCCGGAGGGAAGACGAGGAGTGGTGGAGGCGGAGGTGGGGGCTGCTGCTGCCATTTGGTGGGGGGGGGGGGGGGGGGGTGGTGCGGTGCGCGGGGGTGGGGTGGTGGGGTGGGGCAGAGGGGGCTGCTGCCGCCATGGCTTGGGGGGGGGGGGGGGGGGCGGGGGAGGGACGGGTTCCGTCGCCACAGGGGGGCGGAGGGGGCCGCAGCTGCCATCACAGCAGGGGGAAGGGGGGGAGAGCGCTGCCGTCGCCGCCCCAGGGGGGAGAGAACGCCGCTGCCGCCGGCCCCCCCTGGGGTTTACCTCTATTACTCGATGAAAAAGGGTTTTTAAAAATTTAAACGAGAAAGGTGGGATCTGAACGAGGAAACGAGGAACCGAACCAGAGAGAAGCGATGGATTTTATAAAAATATTGGTCCCTTTATCGGGCCATTTCGGGCCGGGCCAAAAGAAGCCTGAGCCCGGTTCGAAAATATAATAAATTTTAATTTTAGATCTAAACTAAACCTGGCCTGATTTTTCGGGCCAAATCCAAAATCCAGTCCGATATTAGGCCGGCCCGAAGCCCAACGGGTCAGCTTGAGCCCACTTCTAGCCTTACCTGATAGTGAAAAGAAAACCTGCATTACTTGGATTGAAGCTGTAAGTAGAAAGGATTGTCAAAAGAGAAACTCTATCGCCATTATTGATTGGATTCAAAATAATATAAAGTAGTTGAAGATTCATCACTTCTTTGTAATATTTGGAGATTCATCTGAGATAGTTTTGTTACAGTATTTGTTCGTCATATTTTATGAAAGGTGAATAACATGGTCGATTGGATTACTTCTTTCATTATTCATTATACTGGAAAATTATACTTGACATTGAGATTCACCTATAAAGTTTATAGAAGTTTTTGTATTCTGATCTTATGGATTGCACTCATATCAAAATTATATAATCGTCTACCTATACAAAAAACAAAGAGAAAGGAACTTGCGGCCGAGCTGTTGATAGAATTGGTCTAATAGGCAAAGAACTTTAGTAGCATGAACCTTAACTGTACCAATATTGGTATGGAGAATCCACATGATGATGGTGGTGAGGAGCACTCAAGCACATCCAGTATTGACTATGAATCGTAACATATCCTTGATCTAAGTTTAGGGAACATCATCTAATTCAGGCAAGTAGGGATAAATTTTAACCCCAACTTTGGCATGTTTGGAGAAAATCTCAGGTGAAGTAATAAATTTAAATATTACCATAAATCTACATGATGTTAAGGTTTTTTTGAAAGTATTTTAAAATTTATTATGCAAATATATCATGAACGCTTATTTAAACCTTACTAAGTATGACTAGAATTTTACTCGTGGTTACACTTTCATATAACAATTACATGATATATTTGACCTTTTTTTTCCCCTAGAAAAAGCAAAATAGGCCGGAAAGACTGCCCACTCAATTCTATCACCACTAGGTACATGGTGACAATAACAGAGGCTCCATGCCAACCCAGATATATCATGTTTGAAGTCATTTTTTATAGAGTCCAACTAATTAATTATAGAATTATAGAGTCTAAGCAAGGGCTTTGATTTTTTTTTTTTTTATATATCTTCCAATATATATATCACCTAAGAAACTTGGCAGAAGGTAACAAATGCCATAGCCTCTCTAAATGCACCCTCTTCTAAGCTATGACTTTCAGAGGCAGGTAAAACTGAGTTGTTTTTTGGTTAAAAAAAAAAAAAGCCAAAGTGATGATTTATGCCCATCCAAGGAATTTTCCCTTTTTTTTTTCAAGTTAATTGCATGCATTTCATGTACAAAATACTAATTCAGTTTAAAAGAATGTAAGCATCTGTTCAAAGTCGGAGCAACTACAAGGCTAACCCGAGTAAACAATTTTCTTGCTGCCAAATATTTTTATATTAAAGAGAAAGTGACATAGGGTGTCAAAAAATATAAAAACTTGGTCAAGGTCTCCCTATGATTGACATACTCACTTTTAGATAAGAAAAAACTGAAAATCTAAGCATCTTGTATAGAATATTACCTGGCGGTGGAGTCCATGATAATTGGTGTGAGTGAGAAGCCAGGATCTTCCTTTTTATCCTCGACATCTTAATGATGTATGATTGACCTACTCACCTTTAGATAAAAAAAGATTATGAAAATCTAAGTATCTAGTATCGAATATTACCGAAAAAGACTGCAAAAATCTAAGTATCTTGTATCAAATATTACCTGACGGATGGGAGCCTGCGAGATAGCTACACCAGGATTTATCTCCCATCCCTTTTCATTACCAAAAAAAAAAAAAACAAAGCATCATTTACACACTAAGAGTTAAATATTTTTCTAATTTTGAATATCTCTATCATTCAAATGTTGGCACTTGTACAGTGATTTATACCAGTTCAACAAGTTGGCATAATATGCTTAAAAACTTAACAACTTCCGAATAACCGCCACTTAAATAATCAAATAAAAATCCAAATAATTCAATAATTAGTAATTGCATAACTAAAAAAATTGGGATAAAAAATTATCTTATATCACAAATTTTAACCTAGAAGGGTGGTACTTTTGAGCTTTTGATTACTTGAACCTCTTTTTTTTTTAATGGTATGTCCCCCACCCCTTCCATAAAAAGATTAAAAAAAAAAAAAACAACTACCATGGCAGATATGCATGCACAAGCAAACATACACAATAAACCTAAAACATGTGTCGATGTAGCGTTATATGTTGATGCATGAAAAATTTGCTAATATATATTTGACATCTCGCATGTGTATGTGTCATATAATTTGTTATTATGTTATACATCGCATTATTGGTTTATACATATTAATTTCCAAGCCTGACCTAATGAGCCTCTCATATTAAATTTTGGTGTATGACCCATTTCTACTAATGAGTAGGTTTAATTGTTGGATTATTGAGATATAACTTAGAACCCTGCTTGCATTAATTGCTCCACAATCTACTATTGAAGGATATAGAGTCTTGTTATATACGCCCGGTCGGACCCGAGATTAAGTCAAACAAGGCATTCGACCGGTTGAGGCGGATTGAAGCCCCCGCCGGTCGGCTCCCTCGGAGGCCCGGATGCATCCCCACTGAGGGCCACGAGCTGATCGGCCATTGGACTATTGTTCCAGGGAAGCCGACCTTAGGGAAGCCGACCACCTAAGGGCCAAGCAACCAAGAGGCCGACCAACTTGATCCACGTTCGGGAGAATGCCTGAGAGTTCCAGAAAATTCCCTCTAGCTGGTATCGGAATTCTGTTGCAATGGATTCTTCGACATGGCCACGACCCTGTGCCACCTGGCCATCTCTTTTGATCCTCCCAAGGGCAGATCCGGAACTTCATCTCTACCCTCTAACGAATTTTGGCAGTATCTCATGCCCATAAAAGGTGCTCAGGGGACCTCCACGGGGGTAAGAGGCTCTTTCTCTTCCACTCTGCGCTTTTTTTTGACTCTCTCCATTCTGTTGCTCCAAACCCCTCGCTAACTTAAGCATCGGAGTGTCCCCCGCTAGAGCATCTCCGGTGCCGAGGGGACCTTTTGCAGGTTGGCTGGCCGAGGAGTTTTCCCGCGCAGCAGGCAGAGCTCGGTCCAGGGGTGAGCACAGCAATAGATTTGCGCTAGAAGGAGGGCGCCCGAACCTCCGTTCCTCTCCCTGTTCTAAAAGGAGAGATCGACTGAAGAAAGTTACAGATGATGAGAGGAAGAACACGGAGCGTCTCCGCTAGAGGGAGGCACTCCCCCCACAGGCCTGAAGTACTCCGCGAGGAGGACGCCACGGTCGCCGCTGCCGAGCCCACCGTCACTCTAGGGCTGCAGCAATTCCAAATGCTGGTGAATCGCATCGAAACACTTATCTCAGTGGTCCAGTATTTTCAAGAAGCGGCTGAAGACCGGTGGCAGCCGCCCGCGGCGTCCTGCATCAACCACCACCCAGCTCCCAGGGGGAGCCAGCAACCTGAGGAGCCGCCCCCTCTTTCCCATGCTGCACCGGAGCCCCGGAGATCTTTGGGGGCTCACGCTAGCGAGAAGAGGGCAAAGTCGGCTTCCCCATCTTTCGCCGACTCCTCTCCCCTCGATGGTCGGCGCCCTGCTGAAGACCCGCATGACTACGGTAGTAAAATCATGCGCATGGAAGAGCGCATGGCGGAGATTATCGAACGACAGAAGGCCGAAGGGGGGCAGGCCTATGACACCTGCCCGCCTTTTTCTGCCGAGATCTTGGGGGAGTCCATTCCTCGACATTTCAAGATTCCCCAGGTGGACCCCTATGATGGCACCACCGACCCACTGGATCATCTGGGCACCTACAAAGCCCATATGATGGTACAGGACACTTCCGACGCCCTTCACTATATCGCCTTTCCAGCCACCCTGAAAAAGGCCGCCCGGATGTGGTTCACGGCCCTCCGATCAGGTACGATCCGATCTTTTTCCCAGCTTGAGACTCTTTTTCTATCACATTTCAGGACATGCAGTCAAGCCCCAAAGAACACCGACTGCCTCTTCCTCATACTCCAGAAGGAGGGGGAGACTCTTCGGGACTACATGGCCCGCTTCAACTCAACGGCCATGGAAGTCCCAGATTTGAACGAGGCGGTAGCAATGTCTGCCTTCAAGAGAGGCCTCCGGTCGTCCAGGCTTACATTCTTCCTGGACAAAAAGTTTTCAAAGGACTACACCGAGCTGTTGGCCAGGGCCCACAAATATGCCCTGGCAGAGGAGCAATCTGCAAGCCGCCGCCAAGCGGAGGGGAGATTAGCCACTAAGAAGTGGAGCGACAAGGCTCCTGCAGTCCGACCTCCTAGAGACGACAGCCGACCTACTCGGCGTCGAAGCCTTAAGCCGAGAGACCTCTTTAAGAAGTTTGAGACCTATGCGCCCCTCTCCCTTTCAAGGAAGAAAATCCTCATGGAAATCGAGAACGAGGCTTACTTCCAAAGGCCTCGACAAATAAGGGGCCCCCTGCTGTCAGAAACAAGAGCAAGTATTGTCGGTTCCACAGAGACCACGGACACAACACCGAGGAGTGCATCCAACTAAAGGATGCTATTGAAGACTTAATCAGGCGGGGGTGCTTAAGCAAGTACGTCCATCCCCGCCGGGATCGGGCTGAAGCTTCTACTGTCAGAAACCCACCTGAAGAGGCTGAACTCCCCAATCAACGTCCGACGGGAGGAGATGTTGGCATGTTGCACCGAGAGTCTGACCAAGGCTATGGATGGGGCCAAGATTTTGTGAAGAGGCCCAAGGGCTCTGGCATAATCAGTTTTTCTGATGAAGATTTGTTGGAACCACATCTCCCAGGGGATGACCCTGTTGTTGTGTCGGCAATCATTGCCAGTTATGATGTAAAATGTGTCCTTATTGACAATGGAAGCTGTGTGGAGGTTTTGCTGTATGATGCCTTTATTCGAATGAATTTGCCTATGTTAAGGCTGCGGGACTCTTTGATGCCACTCACTGGCTTTGGGGGAAACTCCGTTAGGGTAGAAGGAGAAATTATCTTACCCGTAACCCTGGGGACAGAACCTCGCCAACGAACTTTCCCCGTCAACTTTGTGGTCGACCGTACAACCTCGGCGTACAATGCCATCTTGGGCCGACCAGCTCTCAACAAGTTCCGCGCCATCGTATCCACTTACCACTTACTGGCAAAGTTTCCAACTCGCAATGGGGTTGGGGAACTGAGGGGAGACCGTAGGATGGCCAGACAATGTCTAGCCACACATGATAAGCAGCTGAATGAGCGCCCCATGCTGGAACAACGGATCCCAGGGATAGAGCTGAAGACTGTGGTCAGCCCATCGAAAAGGTTGTGTTCATTCCACTGAGAGAAGATGATCCCACTAAGGTACTCCAAATTGGGAATACACTAAGTGAAGAAGCCCGACAGGATCTGATAGGGTTCTTAAGAAGCAATGCTGATGTCTTTGCCTAGTCAGCCTCAGACATGCCAGGCATCCCGTTGGACGTTATTACTCACCAACTAAATGTGGATCCAACATACAGACCTATCTGACAGAGGAAAAGAAGTTTCGCTGTTGAAAGGCAGAAGGCCATCGAGGAAGAAGTGAAAAAACTCCTTGACGTCGGGTTTGTCAGGGAATCCCACTATCCAGAATGGGTTGCTAATGTTGTTATGGTAAAGAAGGCCAGTGAGAAGTGGAGGATCTGCGTGGACTACACGGACCTCAATAAGGCTTGTCCAAAGGACAGCTTTTTCCTACCAAAAATTGACCAGCTGGTGGATGCCACAGCTGGTCACCAGCTATTGAGCTTCATGGATACGTTCTCGGGGTACAACCAGATCAGGATGCATCCCGAAGACAAAGAGAAGATGGCCTTCATCACGGATAGAGGGTTGTATTGTTACAGGATGATGCCTTTCGACCTAAAGAATGCGGGTGCTACCTTCCAACGGCTGATCAATCGAGTCTTCGGAGCGTAACTTGGAAGAAATATGGAAGCTTACATTGACAACATGATTGTTAAGAGCCTCCGAAGGGCCGACCATATCAAAGACTTGCAGGAATCCTTTGACACGCTTAGACGTCATCGGATGAAGTTAAACCCTGCAAAGTGCATCTTTGGGGTGACCTCTGGGAAATTCCTCGATTTCCTGATCACCCAAAGGGGGATTGAAGTTAACCTTGAGAAGATCAAGGCCATCGTGGACATGGCACATCCGACCAGCAAGAAGCAGGTGCAAGAACTTACGGGCCGTATTGCCTCTCTCAGTCGCTTCATCTCCCGGTCGGCAGAGAAGTCCTTACCCTTCTTCAAAACCCTTTGCACCGGTCAGATCATTTTCGGTGGACCGACGAGTGCCGGTCAGCTTTCGAAGCCTTGAAGGATTACTTGAAGAACCCTCCACTGTTGGCCAAGCCCATGGAATGGGAGGTGTTGTACCTATATCTGGCGGCCTTTGACGAAGCCGTCAGCGCCGTTCTGGTGCGGATGGGGGAAGACAGCCAACAAAAACCTGTCTATTACATCAGTAAAGTCCTCCACGATGCCGAGACAAGGTACCCTAAAGTCCAAAAGCTGGTTTATTCGTTGGTTATGGTGGCAAAGCGCCTCCGGCCCTATTTCCAGGCTCACCCGATTATCGTGCTGACTGATCAACCCCTCAAGGCGATCCTCCGAGTCCTGACACCTCTGGACGACTCGTTAAGTGGGCCGTCAGGCTGGGCGAGTTTGACATCTCCTTCCAATCCCGATCGGCCTTAAAGGCCCAGGTAATTGCTGATTTTATTGCAGAGTGCACCTGGGGGCCGGAAGCCGTCCCTCCAGTTGCTGAAGTACCTGGGACCGATCCAGCAAGAGGGTCCGAGCCCACTTGGACTCTCCATGTAGATGGAGTCTCCAACCTCGCCGGATGCGGGGCGGGCTTGATCTTAGCCGACCCTGACGGACAGTGTCTGAAGTACGCCCTACACTTTGCATTTCAAGCCTCCAACAACCAGGCGGAGTACGAAGCTTTACTTGCAGGGCTGAAGATAGCTGGTGAGTTGGCATCAGCCAAATCCGAGCCTTCTCTGATTCCCAGTTGGTAGTCAATCAAGTGAACGGCGAGTTTGAAGCGAGGGACCCTACCCTGGCTAAGTACTAAAACAGGGTGCGAGGCTTTACATCTTTGCTCAAGTTTTTCGAGATTCTCCACATCCCTCGGCTGCAGAACTCCCGGGCGGATGCTCTATCACGGCTAGCTACGGCCGTGGTCGGCACCTCTGATAGGACCTTTGTGGAACATCTACAGCATCCAAGCATCGCGAAAGAGACGACCGATGTCCATCAAGTTGGGCAAGAGGCATCGTGGATGGACCCAATTCGTACTTACTTGGACCAAGGCGCCCTTCCGAACGACCCGGTTGAAGCCAGGCGCGTATGCTCGACGGCCTCCAAATACGTCGTTCTCGACGGAACTCTCTACAAGCAGTCGTTCTCACAACCATTGTTGAAGTACTTGGGGCCGACCGATGCGGACTACGCACTCAGGGAGGTCCATGAAGGCATTTGCGGCGATCACCTTGGAGGAAGATCCCTGGCCTACAAAATTATCCGACAGCGATATTACTGGCCCACAATTCAGAAGGATGCGTCAGACTTCGTGCAGAAGTGTGACGCATGTCAAAGGTACTCGGGGGTCCAGAAGAGGCCGGCCAGTCAGCTGACCCCACTTGTAACGCCGTGGCCATTTGCCCAGTGGGACATGGACATCCTGGGACCCTTTCCCCCAGCGTCTGGCCAGCGAGAATTCCTCCTCGTGGCCATTGATTACTTCACCAAGTGGGCGGAGGCAGAAGCGGTGGCGCAGATAACGGAAGTCAAGGTGGAGAACTTCGTCCGAAATTGCATTATCTTCAGATTCGGTATCCCACAGATGATTATCACAGATAATGAGAGGCAATTCGACAACTCGAGGTTTCGAGATTTTTGCCAGCAGTACCACATTTCTCATCGGCTCACCTTGGTCGGCCACCCGCAATCTAACGGAGAAGCTGAGGTCACCAACCAGACGATCTTGCATGGGTTGAAGACTCGGCTGAATGAAGCTAAAGGACTTTGGACAGAAGAACTTTATTCCATATTGTGGGCATATCGGACCACCGCTCGGATGGCAACCGGAGAAACACCATTCAACTTGACTTATGGGAGTGAGGCGGTCATCCCCGTAGAAATCTCTTTGCAATCTCTGCGGGTTGACCACCTCATCGAGCCGACCAACTCGGAGCAACGAAGAGTCGATATGGATTTGCTGGAGGAGACCAAGCTACGAGCAAGCATGAAGATGGCAGCTTACCGACAAAAGATGGCTCGATATTATAATTCGAGGGTTAAGGCACGAACTTTCCAGGTTGGTGACTTGGTCTTGCGGAGGACGGAGATTTCAAGACCGACCGAGCAAGAAAAGCTTTCTCCTAATTGGGAGGGCCCCTATCGAGTCAGTGAAGTAATCAGGCCCGGGACCTACCGGCATGAGCAGTTGGATAGACAGCAAATATCATGACCATGGAATGTAGACAATCTTCGCAAGTATTATCAATAAAGTCTACAGTTTCCTCCATGCCCATTCCGAAAGTCCGACTCCGGTCGGTAGAGGCCCTAGGGCGGCCCATTCCGAAAGTCCGACTCCGGTCGGCAGAGGCCCTAGGGTGGTCCATTCCGAAAGTCTGACTCCGGTCGGTAAAGGCCCCAGGGTGGCCTATTTCGAAAGTCCGACTCCGGTTGACAGAGGCCCTAGGGCGGCCCATTCCGAAAGTCCGACTCCAGTCGACAGAGGCCCTAGGGCGGCCCATTCCGAAAGTCCGACTCCGGTCGGCAGAGGCCCTAGGGCGGCCCATTCCGAAAGTCCGACTCCGATCGGTAGAGGCCCTAGGGCGGCCCATTTCGAAAGTCCAACTCCGATCGGCAGAGGCTCTAGGGCGTCCCATTCCGAAAGTCCAACTCCGATCAATAGAGGCCCTAGGGCGGCCCATTCCAAAAGTTCGACTCCGGTCGATAGGTCCTAGGATGGCCCATTCCGAAAGTCTGACTTCGATCAGCAGAGGCCCTAGGGTGGCCCATTCCAAAAGTTCGACTCCGGTCGGTAGAGGTCCTAGGATGGCCCATTCCGAAAGTCTGACTTCGATCAGCAGAGGCCCTAGGGCGGCCCATTCTGAAAGTCCGACTCCGATCGGCAGAGGCCCTAGGACGGCCCATTCCGAAAGTCCGACCAAGGACGGCAATCGCCGTGCATGGCCCATGTGGGATCACGCGATGAACAGATGGCAAACCTGACTCACCTGACGAAGCAAACCAGGAGCGAATCTCCTGGTTCATGAATCCGAACTAAACAAGTTGCCAACCTTCCTGCTTCGGACTTCGAAAAGCCGACCGAAATCACTTGAAAAAATTTCAGAAAAAAAGTAAGTGACCCACGGCACAGAAAAGCCAACTAGAAATACTTGGAGAAATTTCAGAGGAAAAGTAAGTGACCCGCGGCACAGAAAAGCCGATCGAAATCACTTAAAAAAAATTTTTGAAGAAAAGGGGAGTAACTTACAGCACAGAGAAGCCGACTAACAAGACTTAGAAAAATTTGGAGAGAGCATCAAACCCAACACATTTGTACATAAAACAAAGGTAAGACTTTTCATTACATTCAAAAATGGGCACTTACAAAAGGTGGGTCGGACCTTTACAAACCCCTTAGGTCGAATCCAAAGAAGGCGCATCGGGGGCCTCAACTTCGGCCCCGTCCGCTACAACCAGAGGGACAGCTAGGACTGCAGCAGTAGAAGACTCGACCGGGACGCCCGCTATCTCTACTTCGGCCCTGGCCTCCTCCGCCTCCCCTTCGCCTTGGGGCTCTCCCTCTTCTGCAGGCCCTTTCAGCTCTACACCGACAGGTCCAGCTCTAGGAAAAGGAGGGCCACCTTCTTCATGCAGTTGTCGTAGCCCTCCCGGTAGAAGTCCGATGCTGCTTCTTCGACCTCCTCGTTGAAGGCGGAGGAGTCTGGTAGGGGATGCAAAGTGAAGATGGAACTATGCAACTCTAAAGGAGATTAGCGAAGATTAATTGGAAAGTTCTATCGACATATGAAGAGTTCAGCATAATTTATCAAAGATAAGTTAATGAAGCAAACTTGAATGATCATGCATAACCCTAATTACCGAGACTTCGAAATAATAAAGAAATAGGACAATTAAAACCACCAGTCATGCTAGTCAGATTAATGTCTCAGACCTAATTAATACTGACTTACCTGGCATTGATTTTCCAATAAGAATAAGATCACTCTTGAGGGGATCTTCCAGATGACCAGGCCATGCTACAGGTTGGAGACTCTTCTTATTTTCTGGATTGGTGTCAAGAGATCCTTCCTCTTGAAGTCGGAATTCTAGAGAACCCTGCAACAAAGAAATCCCTAAGATGAAAGAACTTAACAAAACATGAAATGGAGAAAGGGAAGAGAGGTGGATGAAGCATTGATGGGGATCATTCTTGGCGCCATGATGGAGTGCTTGAGATGGAACAGGTTGGTCTCCTTGTGTTGATCCTCTTGATTCACCATTGCATGTTGAAGGCTCGCTTGAGATTGGAGAGGAAGAAAGGAGTCCTTGGGCGTTGGAGATGGAAGAAGGGAGGAACTAGAGTGGGCGTGGAAGAGGAGAAAGACTAAACCACATAGACACAAAGACAATCACATAGAAAGAATAATCCAAGCCAAAAAATTTATTCATCCATTCTCCTATTACAAAAGGCTGAGGGTGGTATTTATAGATTTTCCAACCCTCATTTGAATTTGAATACAAGATAAAAAGATAAGAACGAATCAAATTCAAATATAAGATAGGATAAGATAAGCCTATCCATATATCAATCCCAACCAACCAAATCCTAATTCAAATTTTAAACAAAAGATAAATCCTAAATAAATTTATTCCAAAAATGCTTCAAGATCTGTGCCACTCCAAGAATTATGCTTGCTCCAAGATCCGTGCTTAAGATGTCCCCATCAGAGTCCTTGTATGTTGCTACTGCATCCTGAACCTGTCTCGCGGCTTGCTCCCTGACCTCCTCAAGCTGGGCCGCCAGCTGCACCACCATGGCCTTTTCGGCCTGGGCTCTCTTGTCGGCCTCTGAAAATCGGCCCTCCTCCTCTTGCAACCTACGTGTGAGGGAGGCCACTTTTGCCTTTCTCTTCTTCAGTCTAGCCTCCCAGTTGGCCAGTCGGCCCTCTGCCTCCTTCAGGGCCTTCTTCGATGATTCGGCCTCTGCTTGAGTGGTCGACTACTTCTCCTCCGCCGATTTCAGGGACGCCTCCAAGGCGGCCTGGGTGGCCTCCATAGCAGTTTGGGTGGCCTCCATAGCAGTTTGGGTGGCCTCCAACTCTTGCACCCTTTTCAAAGGTTTTGGCTGAGTGGATTACTCGGCCTATACCATCATCCATCAAAGAAATGTCGTGGAGGAGCTGCGGACACGAGACTAAGTTAGAGCCAAAAGAAGAAGGAAAGGAGGGCAAGGAATCGAACAAGTTGCAAAGGGTTAAGTAAAGTGCCTTATCCTAATGAGATTGCGGTAGGACCCCACCGCCACATCACTTAGGTTTCTCTGAATCGACCGCTCCCAGTCGAAGTCGGTCATCGCCCCCCTGAGCAGGCTTCGTGCTCTCCGGAGGTGCTCCAGAGCGTTCCAATGCTGGAACCCCTCCGGGCGAACTTCATCATCAGACTCCTCTTCGGCCCCCTCCTCGTCGGCCTCTTCTACAGCCACTCCTTTCCCTTTGCCCCCTGAAGGCCCTGCTGTATCTGGACCAACAGGCTCAGAGGCTGGCACAGTCGTTGTACCAGGTAGGTTCGACCGCTCCTGTTCCTGTGGGACGGCCGACTCCCCGGTGACGGATGGAGCCCCGGGCGTCCCGGACGCCTTCGTGGCCAGTACCTCCGTGTGTAGGGTGTCATCCTGGTCGGACTCCACTTCCACAACCGGTGCGGGCGATCTCTCCTCCCGCTTCTTCTTTTGTCTCTCGGCTGTCTGCGTTGGAGCCGACTCTAGGGCGGACCTTTTTTGCACCGCCCGCTGAACAACCTTAGATTTATCTATCTTCCTCATCCCTCTTCCTATTGCAAAGAAAGTCAAGGTTAGTCAAAGACAAAAATAGCGACGGAGATAAAGGGGCGAACTGTGAGAAAGGAGATCAGCCCTTGCTTAAGAATCTCTAGGAGCTAATTCCTGCCTGGTGAAGGCGATCTTTGCCCAGCAGCTCAAATGCCGCGGTCGGACCAGCTCCATTGAGTTCATTGTAACTGGCTTGGTCGGCCATCAGGATCGACCTCCCCTCTTGGAGTCTCACCCACGGCTCCCTCCACAAGGGCTCGAACCCCCAAGGCTGAAACTACTCCAAGGAAAAACTGGGCCTTCCACCCGTGGATGGCCGATGGAAGACACTTTAGGATTTTTCGGCCGGGACGAGGACTGAACATCCACCATTCCCGGCTCCTAAAGTCCTTTTTCAAGAAAAAAAAGTTGTCGAAGAGGGGTAACCCAAATTCGAGTCTAGCCCTATGACACAATACCATGAAGCAGCAGATGATCCGAATGCTATTCGGAGTCAGTTGTGCCAGAGTTACCCTATAATGCCGAAAGACCTCTACAAAGAAGGGATGCAGCTGGAACCTCAGGCCGGCCTTGAGGTGAGACTCGTACATCGATAAAGTTCCCGGTCCTAATGGGTTGTTCACTCTACCCTCTCGGCCCGGCAATGTTAGGCGCAAAGTGGTGGGGATCCCATAAACTACTCTAAGGTTCCCGACCTGCTCTCGGGTCATGGACGATGGGATCTCGCTCGGCCCTGGCTGCCTAGGTCGCTGGACGAGGCCCCTACTAGCGGTCGCCATTAATAATGAAGAAGAAGAAAGACTTAGGAGCTAACCTAAAGACGACCCTCTAAGAACCAGGTCTCGCGGGGGAAGAAGAAGGAGCTCTCTCGCAGAGTATAGATACAGCCAGCAAACCTTCCCGGGGCATGCCGCCCCTCCTTTTATAGTTCTCCGGGGGGCATCGCTTCGTTCTTGGCGGGCATTTCAACTGCCCCATCAAGAGATGCGTCCGTCCATGTTTCCCGAAATTGAGGCAATGGGTTGATGGCAGGCGGCGATCCATGTGCAAGCCGAACCAACGGTAAAGAAGCCATCTGGAAGTTGAAGCCGACCGCCCGGATGTAGCCACCTGGCGCGGCGCGTCTCCTCGTTTTCACCAGCACCCCTGCACGCCTGACATTCGTAATGACATCCTTCCGCCATTAATTACGACCCTCGGCCCCCCAATGAGGGGCCAACATCTGTCCAAGAGGCTTATCGTGGGAAGATTTGAAGCGACCCGTCGCAACGATTCCGGATCAGGCCCGTACGAGCATGATCTGCACCGAGAATTATGCTGCTGCACTTTGAGGTCACGTGCCTCCTCAAAGCTCAACAGCAAGGGGGCAACTGTTATATATGCCCGGTCATACCCGAGATTGAGCTGGACAAGGCATTCGGCCGGTTGAGGCGGATTGAAGCCCCCGCCGGTCGGCTCCCTCGGAGGCCCGGATGCATCCCCACTGAGGGCCCACGAGCCGATCGGCCATTGGACTATTGTTCAGGGAAGCAGACCTTAGGGAAGCCGACCACCTAAGGGCCGAGCAACCAAGAGGCCGACCAACTTGATCCATGTTCGGGAGAATGCCTGAGAGTTTCAGAAGATTCCCTCCAGCTGGTGTCGGAATTCTGTTGCAACGGATTCTTCGATGTGGCCACGACCCTGTGCCACCTGGCCATCTCTTTTGATCCTCCCAGGGGCAGATCCGGAACTTCATCTCTACCCTCTAACGAATTTTGGCAGTATCTCATGCCCATAAAAGGTGCTCAGGGGACCTCCACGGGGGTAAGAGGCTCTTTCTCTTCCACTCTGCGCTTTTCTTTGACTCTCTCCATTATGTTGCTCCAAACCTCTCGCTAACTTAAGCATTGGAGTGTCCCCCGCCGGAGCATCTCCGGCGCCCAGGGGACCTTTTGCAGGTTGGCCAGCCGAGGAGTTTTCCCGCCCAGCAGGCAGAGCTCGGTCCAGGGTGAGCGTAGTAACAAGTCTTATGGTAATAATTTTTTTATAACAATAGATGTAAACTCTTGAAAGCATTTGGTGGCAGAAAAATTTGGAAGGAAAAATGAAAGTTATCCGATTAAATTTGGAAGAATATTTTTTTTCTATAGATTAGAGAGTTTTGGATGGATGGATAAGTTGGGAGGTTATTCCGTTGATGGTGATTGGTTGGGTGGATACTTGGAGGAGTAAGTTCTCTTTTTTTTCTCTTTGTATAAAATTTGCCATTAAATTAGTTGTGAAAAGTGGCTAAGGAAGCATAGGGTTGTTAAAATACCAACACACTTGCTACCTCCTTGACCTTGGCATGCACCAGGTTATATTTAAGAAATTTTGAGATGAAGAATAGATCCAGGATAAATATAATTTGGACAATATTAACATTAACATGGTGCAGGATAAATATAATTTGGACAATATATATTAAAAATTCTTATTTAATTACATACGCAACTGATGGCTTGCGACAATAGAGCATCCATCAAGAAAGTTGAACATTTGGCATATTATGATATGCTAGTGTGTGACCCGTGCTATGTAGTAAGTTTTCATTTATACAAATAACATTGTTAAAAAAATACATCAGTCTTTGCCATCCAAAGTTTCTACACTAAAATTAAATAAAAAATTAAAAAATAACCATAAATTAGTAGAGCTACAAAATAACAAATAATAATATTAAAATATTTTTGTTATTGTATAAGCTTTAATAAATCTTTAGTAATATGGAAGTTTTAGAAATAATTATGTCATCTTAATTTTGTTTTTTTTTAGGGTGGCATGATCAACGATTTCCTACATACATATAGTAATAATTTTAATAAATGTATGAGAAATGTATGCTATAGAGTTTTTAATTAAAAATATTATCGAATTATGTTAGAATATTTTTCTAAAAGACTACTTTCATGGAACAAATCATGTTCAATTTATTTTTTGAGGATCGGAAAAAATTGGTTCTTCCATTAATTATGATGGATATATTAATGAAGAGCCTGCCTCTAAATTTTCAGATCTAGAGTTGTCTTCTTTAAAAATTTGGTAATGTTAAAGTTTAAACTATTATCATATTGATTTTCAAATTAATCATTGCTGATGATCCTTTTAATAATAACTGGAAGCACAAATCTATAATTTTCTGGATCTGTTGCAAGATTGAGAACGGAATACCAATTAATTGCCGAGCTATTTTTTCAAATATCATGAAGTTTGTTGTACCAGTATTATCCTCAATAATGGAATTCAATTTATACCCAACATCATCGTAGAATGATCAAATTTATTTAAGGAAAGAATTTACTAAGTTTGAAATTGCAAGAAAAAAATTATTTTGTAAATATTTTAATCATATCAAGGTGCTAGAAATTGTTCATTTTTGTTGTACTGATTGCACCAAAAGTTATCACCATAGATTTTAACAACGGCTCTCCAACTATTGCATGACTTATACCCCAACCGATAAGTTATGTCTATATCTTTTAATTTTTCTTTATATATAAATTTTATATCCTAAAATGGAATTGAATTTAGTTTTTTATATATTATATAATATTTGATAATGAAACTTTGAAATATACCTTACATTCAAGTGGATTTGACTGCAACAATTCTTGTAATTTTTTTTATTGGTGATTGCCTCATGTCGTGGATCAACTATTATCTATTGTTGTTGTTTGGCATACGCAATTAAAATGATTAGAGTATTTAACAAGTATATTTATTTTATATATAATAAAATTATAAAAAAAGGAATTCGTAGTTATCAAGTATATAATGATAAATTTTCTTGAGCTAATCTTTTGCCGATAACCATTGATTTCTGATATGCCAATGTCTATGTAAAATTTCAAGGCAAAACATATGATAAGTATATTTTTTCTATACTTAAAAGTGATCATGGTTAATCTAGGTATAAAGATTCTAGTTTTAATTTTAAAAATTTGTAAGAGAATGGTAAATACCTTTGAAAGTTCTAATAGTTATGCCAATAAAAACGATAACCACATGATTTTCCTCTTATTTTTAGTATTTTTTCTAGCTCCATTTCTTCAGCAAATTTTACCCATAAAGTAATTGAAACTGTGTATGTTCTATGAAACATAGAATCTATTTTTGCATGTATATTATTATCATATAATCTTTAAATTAAAAGGTATGTAAATAAATAATGGTATTGTATAATGTTAAGAAAAAAAATAATAGAAATTACTCTGAATCTTAAATTTTCAAGTTCCTTTTATGCACCATTTTTTATCTAATAGATATTTGCTCAAGAGAATCCAAAGAAATGATATGACCAAGGATATCTATAAAATAGATAGTTAATCATAATAAATATATATAATTATATCAAAATTTATATTTTAGTAGATTTTCAGTATATTATATTTAATGGACATACCTACGAAATAAAGATTATTATAATTTCTAGCCAATACATCTTCGAAATGCATGAAGTTAATTTTTTGTAAAGGTACGGAGCCATCGTCACCAATGATTTGTTGTGTAGTTGTCCATCAATTAATATAGATGAAGTATTGATGAATAGAAGCTTTAAAACTTTTTTGTTAGGAGCACTGATGAATTTTCAAAGAAGTATATATTTCCTTGGTTAATATAGTTTTAAACTACATTACATCCTCTTTATGTATAGATGCTTGTATTGTAGTTCCCTATAAAAATTTAATAAAAAAATGAACATAAATGTATAGAAGAGTTATAAAGGAAAATATTGGTGAAAAATTACCATAATGATATTTTTAATACCACATCATCAATTAATATACAGGTGATGCTTAGTAGATGGTTGTTGTTGCTGCTTGGATCGCTGTGGCTTGTAGCTCTGACATGTCGTAGAAGCATCGGGCTCCGGTTGGATACTTAGTCCTCTTTTTCGGTCAGCTCCTTGGTCAGGTTGTCCTGCAAAAAAGAGAAGATCCAGGCCTGAGATTCTGGCGGGATACTCTGATGATCAAGTCAGTTGGGATGATCAAGGAGAACTGAGCCTCTGTAATGGAGAGCTTGAGACCTCTCCATGTAGAGGATGAAAGATGAGATCTAAGAATGGAAAGACAAGGTGAAGTGGAGATTAAAGAGCAAGGAGGTTTTTTTTGCTGGTTCCTTGCATGTTTTCTCTCTTTATCTTACCAGTTGATTTTCTTCTCGACGGAGGTCCCTTCTTTCATTTTTATATGGGAAAAATGGCCTAGACCAGGTCTGAGGCTTCATTGGGATGTCACTTTCCCGGTACCCCACTTTGGTGGGGTTTTCCTCTATCGATAGTTTCCTTCCGTTGGACCAATCCTTGAAAGGAGGTCTTTCCATTAGGGTGTTTACCAGTAGGATTCAGGTCATGTCCTCTGGTGGAGCAGTTTCTCATGGAAGGCACGGGCGCCGTGCCACTAAGCCCCGTGCCATGGTGGAGCATTTCTATTCCAGGAGAGACTTTCGGTATGCTGCAGGGTCTGGAGTCTTAATAGGATACTCTTCTTGGAGAAGACATAGGTGGCGTGCCATGGGAACTGGAGCCCCAGCTGCACGGCGATGGGCGCAAGCCGCGTGCTACAGGGCCTAGAACTTGATGGAATGCGCGTCGCACAGAGGGTGAAGGTGGCACGTTGTAGTGCCTGGAACCCTTGACAGGGCATGTACCACCTCTTGGGGGTTGCAGGTAGCTGGAAACTTCCATGCCATGGTCTAAACTTCTCCTGATCCTCTCTTTTTCACTCTTGGCGGGAACTTCGATCCGGGCAGAAGGGGGAGCTCTTTCTTGAGAGCTCAACCTCGGAAGGCGGGAGTGCGACCCCAGCTTGGGGCTCCACTCTAAAAGGTAGGAGCACACTCCAGTCACGAGGGCGGCTCGACCCTAGCAGGAGCAGAGAGCTCTATCTTGGGAGCTCAACCCCAGAAGGCAGGAGCGCGACCTTGGCTGGGGGCTCCACTTCGAAAGGTGGGAGCATGCTCCAAGCATGAGGATGGCTCGACCCCGGCAGGAGGGGGGAGCTCTATCTCGGGAGCTCGACCCCGGAAGGGAGGAGTGCGACCCTGGCTAGGGGCTCCACTCTGGAAGGCGGGAGCACGCTCCAGGCACGAGGATGGCTTGACCCTGGCAGGAGGGGGAGCTTTATCTCGGGAGCTCAACCCGGAAGGTGGGAGCACGACCCTGGCTGGGGGCTCCACTCTAGAAGGTGGGAGCACACTCCAAGCATGAGGGTGGCTCGACCCCGGAAGAAGGGGGGAGCTCTATCTCAAGAGCTCGACCCCAGAAGGCGAGAGCACGACTGGTGCGGACACAAGGGCCAGAAGAAATCGACACGTCGAACCCACATCCCTGTGGATCACCTTGATCAAGCCCTAAGCCTAAGCTCCAGATCACTTGTAAATATTTATCTTAAATTATGTTATTTTAGCTTAGTTGGGTTTAGCCCTAAATCTCAATTTTAATTGGATCACAAATTATGTTATAATGGTCCAGTATTATTTAGCCCTTTTTATCAACTTTAATTGGATTTTGTATTTACAAGCCTAATTAAGTATGGTATGGTTCAATTATGAATTGGTTATGCCTTTTGATCAATTTGACCAAGTTGGGCCTTTAGTTATTTAGTTGGTTGAGTCTTGTAATTATTAGTTGAGTCCTGTAATACAAAAGGGGATCCAAGTCAAGACCCATATGATTCCATGTGCCAACCCAACACATCATGTGCCAACCTAACCAATTCTTAGCACCACCAACAACACATGCCAACTCTTCATGTGCCATATCAAGTCAAGGATGCCCATGCCACATCATCAGTCTACATCACTTGCCACATCATCCGGGACATCGTCACATGATACATCACTTATGTTTGGACATCACTTGCCACATCATCTTGAACATCATCACATGCCATGTCACTTACCCTTGGTCGGCCACATGAAGATGTTGAGTTGTCGACACTTGTTTTTAAGAGAAGTAAAAGAGGAGTCCAACCATATTGGCGCCATTCCATCCTCATTTTGTCACCAAATCCAAATAAGAAGTTGGCCAAGAATCCATCTCAAAGGGGCGTCCGTCAAGGAGAAGTTCAAGGGAATTTCTTATCTCAAGAGGCCAAGGTTATCAAGTTTTAAGAATGAAAAATTTCAAAAACTCAAGAATCCCACAAGAATTCTTGAGTTTTTCTTATCCGAATTGAAGAGTCCACTATCATGCAAGAACCCTTATCATCAAGACTCTAGAGTCCACCTCTCATGGCCATTCAAGAAACAATCTTGGCCACTCATCATCACACATCATCCATCCACATTTTGGTGCCCAAATGAATGAAAATCTCATGTTGTCGCCCACTTTGACGAAACTAATCTCAAGTTGTCGCCCAAGCTGGTTGAAGCCCAAGGAGAGCTCAAAGATAGGAGTCCAAGACATCCAAGAAGAAATTCCAAGAAGTTGTTGCCCAAGAAAAACCAACGCAAGACTTTGTAACCCACACTTCTCATGTTGGTGGTCTATAAATACTACCATCAACCCTTTTTATAATATAGAATTATTATTCATCAAATAAAGAAGAGATTCTGCCATTCCTTTGCTATGCAAGCATTACAGGGTGTGAGGCCCTATTCCTTTGTTCTTTAAAGCATTGTGGGGTGTGAGGCCCTAGTTATCCTATTTATCCCACCATCAGAAATCCTAGCCGCCTTCCAGCTTGTTCCTCCCCTTTCCTTTTTTTCATTAAAATTTCTTTTCCTTTCCACTCCTTGCTAAGTTTGAAACTGATTGCAGGTGATCAAGATCGGACATGGTAGTGGTTCTTACCTTGGAACCAGTAGAGCTAAAGATCGGAGCTCAAAAATCGAAATCTGAAAGTCCTGCCGTAAGATCCTTGAGAGTCTAGTCAAATCCTCAACAAGAGCAAAAAAAATATCTTCATTGATAAAATCAAAACCATTCCTAACTCTTAATTTCTGATCCTTGAAAGTTCTAAATCCTAGTTTACGGTGGTTTCTTAATCACCATATCCTTATTTTCTAATTAGATTTGTTAGATCTGCTTTAACTAGTCTTACTTTATTCGATGCTTTGAGTCTTTAATTCTAAAAAAATCCAGAAAATTAATTATTATTAATTTCAGTTAATTAGATTAAAATAGGTAATTTAGTTTTTGCATATTGTTCCACATCATCTTTGGTATCAAAGTGAAGGTTAAACTAGGGTTTAATCGCTCTTGTGCTGAAATTTCTGCATACCTAGTTAGGCTAAATTAAACTGCATAAAAACCATCTTAAAAAATATTTAAAAATTAGTAATTAATTTGTTGTTAATCATTTATTAATCTACTGCTAATCTCAGAAAAAAATCAGAAAAAAAATTTTATTGCATAGTTTTTCTGGTGGAATGAAATCACGCCTCCTAAACGGGTATACGCAAGTATACTATCACGACCCATGGAAGTAATGAGCTACGACCAGATGTGATATCCTGAGATCAAGAATCTAAAAATTAATTAGATCTAAAATTTAATAATTAAAAAAATATTATTTTTTACTATTTTTAATTATTTTTGTTGCATTGCATATTAGGGTTTCATATCGTATAATTGCATCATACTTAACCTAATCTTAAGGGCACTTGACTATCTCAGATCAGGACAGGATTTCATCACCTGTCCTGGGCCCATAACAACCACCTTTTGCATCGAACCTAATCCTAATTAAAATTAACTAGAAACCTAAAGCATCTTAAGGACACTGACAAGTCGGGTTCCAAGTATTGTGTGAAAACTAGTGCACCCAATCCTTTGATTATCTCTTGAATCAGTGTCTAAGGCTAGAGGTCCAGAGGAAAATGCCTTAAGCGATCTCGTGGTTTTTAATTAGGACCCTGCGAGAGCAAGGGGATCCTCCCACACCCCACCTCTTACCTGACCAGTGGACAGGATAATTGCTGAATTGGTTGTAAATTGAGCTGACCCATTTTACTTGAGCTCTAGGTCTAGGAAACCCTAGCTCTAGTTCTGTGTGATTGCATTGCATGGCAACTGGGTCAGGTACACCCTATCAGCATACTCAAATCCAACCCAATCCTATCATGGATCCTAATATTGAGACTTTGTTAAGATCCTTAACGAAGTTAGGCAACTCAGTACTATGTTTAACCCAGTAGAAAAGAGACTAGGTAACCTTGAAGAATCCCATGCGACTCGTTCAGATCCTGAAACACCTAGACCCACTCTCCCAGGTCAAAGCTCTGAGACACCTAGACCCATTTCCCCAATTCCAAGAGCCCAACTCACTCCCTCAGATCCAAGAGGTCAATATAGAGAACCTACTTCCCAAGGTCCAAGAGCCCAACATAGGAAAATTAATCCTGACCCAATTTCTAGGCGCCAAACCCCTGATGTGAATGACCAGGAAGAAAGGATCCTTAGGAACATTAGACTCGATGCACCCACATTTGAGGAAAGTTTAGATCCTAAGGTTTATACAGATTGAGAGAGTGACATGGACCAGTACTTTGAATGGTACAAAATCTCGGAGGAGAATAATTTAAATTTGCTAAGCTTAGGCTAGTCCAACAAGCTAGATTATACTGGAAAAATGTGGAGCGACTGAATCGATAAAGAAATGATTTACCTATAGACACATGGCGAGCAATGAAGGTAAAGCTTAGGGAGAAATACCTACAATTCTCATATAAACAAAAATTATTGGATCAATGGCAAAAGTTGATTCAAGAAAATAAATCTGTAGCTGACTATATAGCCAAATTTGAAGAGTTGTTATGAGGTATAGTGTAGTCGAATCAGAAGCTGTTACCTTATCGAGGTTTAGAGCTAGCTTACATGAGGATATCCAGAGAGAATTATTTTTGAGAAAAGTTAATGACTTAGAACAAGCCTACCAGACTGCTAGGGATTGTGAATGATTTCAAAGAAAACCCATTACCCGTCAATCTGAGCCTAATAGGATTAATGCCCCTGGAAGTAGACCTAGCGTGAACCGATTTCTAAATAGCCGACCTAATCCTACCTCCCAACCAGATCGTAGGGAAGACAAAGGAAAGGCACCTGCAGTACAAAAAGATAGGAACCAGAATACACTATGTTTTAGATGTTGAAAAATAGGCCATTTTACTGCTGAATGCCCAGTAAGGACCTTACATATAGGAGAGTGTGAAGAAAAGAATTTAGAAAATGTTGAAGAATTTGAAGAAAAAATCTATGAAGCTGAGGAAGATTTGGTAGAAGAATATGAAAGAGATGAAGAGCCTATAGAGTCATCCGATCAACTAGGTGTAGTTAGGTATATTCTTGCTTAGACCAAGAAGAATGAGGACTGGCGTATAACGAATATCTTACAGACCTTCATTAAGCTAGGAGACAAAGTGTGCAAGATTATTATAGATAGTGGAAGTTATGTGAATGCCATATCTATCAATGCTGTTAAGAGCTTAGGCTTACCCACAGTACCACATCCTAGCCCATATAAGGTATCCTGGATTGATGAGACACTATTCCCATTAGGTTATAATGTCAGGTCCCAGTCCAAATTCAATCCTACCAAGAGAAAGTATGGTATGATATGATTCCAATGAAGGTTAGTAGCATTATATTAGACAGACCATGGTTATATGATCATGATGCAACCCTATTTGGCCGTACTAACTCATGTTCCTTTATACAACATGAGAAGAGGATTGTCATTAACTTGACCCCACCTAAAGACAATATCAAAAGAGGGTCTAGTCACTTGAGAGAAAAAGAACCAAGATTGAATCTAATTAATGCTAAAGAATTAGAACACGAGATCACTGGAGGATCAACAGTCTGTATTCTGACCACTAAGAAAATAGATAGAACAGACCTAGAATTAGTTGACCCTGATCGTACCCTAACTAAAGCTATACTGGAAGGATCATTAGAAAAAAAAGAACCATGAGGAACCTAACCCTACTACTGAGACTTCATCTGAGGAAATACTAGAAGAGACTCAAATCATAGAGCCTAGCCCTGAAATTTCAGAACCCGAAGTAATTAGTGAGGACTTGATCTTTTCAATCCAGCACCCTTAGGTTGAATTCATCCCTTTAGTCCCGATTGAAGATCTTTTTCCAGAAATCACTGACTCATCCTTCCATAAGGTTGACCTTTTATTACCTGTTGACGTAACTCGATGTCCAAACCTTACGATCAACCCCATTAACCCAGGACTATTCCATGAGCCATTTTCTTATTTCCTACCCCACCAGTTTAGCTTCGAATCCACTTTTTATTTCCTACCTTGGCCTGAAGTTTCCACTCTTTCTAGAGCCACCCGATTGTATTTTGTTGAAATCAGTAGGTTGCATAAGTTCTTTAAGCACATTCAATTTCCATCCTATTTTTGAAAACCACTATGGCATCTTAGGAACTCATGCCAAATTTTTATCGACATGTCATTCATTAACCAAGGGTGGTTCTAAGAAAAGACTCACAGAATTCAATGAAGGAGACTTTGTCATGGTCAGGCTACGACCTGAACGGTTCCCACCTAGAATCATGAAGAAGTTACATACCCGTAGTAGTGGACCATACAAAGTAACTAGAAAAATTGGATCTAATGCCTACGTGCTTGAGTTACCACCTGAACTAGGTATTAGTCTACTTTCAACGTTTCATACCTTATAGAGTATAGGGAGCTAATGTTAATACCTAGTGAGTCTTTTGGGCATGATCCCATCCTTGAGAGTGAGCCAACTCATGTGTGTCCACCTGCTATACTACCAGCCCAGAGAGACAAGATCAAGCGGATCTTGGATGATAAGATTATTGCTACTCAGAGCAAAGACTATCGCGATATTTGGTTCGTTGGCAAGGATGACCCGAGACTGACGATTCTTGAATCACTAGAGAGGACTTGCAAAGAATTGACTCAGACTTACTAGAACACTATTATAGCAAAGTTGACCCATACTCGACAGGATCGAGTTCCTCCCATCCGGGGAGAATAGGTGCAGACACCGGGGCCAGAAGAAATCGACAGGTCGAACCCACATCCCTATGGATCACCTGTGAAAAAAGTCCTAAGCCCAAGCCCCAAATCACTTATAAATATTTATCTTAAATTATGTTATTTTATCTTAGTTGGGTTTAGTCCTAAATCCCAATTTCAATTGATCGTAAATTATGTTATAATGGTTCAGTGTTATTTAGCTATTTTTACCAACTTTAATTGGATTTTATATTTGCAAGCCTAATTAAGTATGGTATGGTTCAATTATGAATTGGTTATCCCTTTTGATCAATTTGATCAAGTTGGGCCTTTAGTTATTTAGTTGGTTGAGTCTTGTAATTGTTAGTTGAGTCCTGTAATACAAAAGGGGACCCAAGTCAAGATCCATGTGACTCCATGTGCCAACCCAACACATCATGTGCCAACCTAACCAATTCTTGGTGCCACCAACAACACATGCAAACTCTTCATGTGCCACATCATCAAGTCAAGGATGCCCATGCCACATCATCAGTCTATATCACTTGCCACATCATCCGGGACATCATCACATGACATGTCACTTATGTTTGAACATCACTTGCCATATTATCTTGGACATCATCACATGCCATGTCACTTACCCTTGGTCGACTACATGAAGATGTTGAGTTGTCGACACTTGTTTTTAAGAGAAGTAAAAGAGAAGGAGTCCAACCATATTGGCACCATTCCATCCTCATTTTGTCACCAAATCCAAACAAGAAGTCAGCCAAGAACCATCTCAAAGGGACGCCCATCAAGGAGAAGTTCAAGGGAATTTCTTATCTCAAGAGGCCAAGGTTATCAAGTTTTAAGAATGAAAGATTTCAAAAACTCAAGAATGCCACAAGAACTCTTGAGTTTTTCTTATCCAAATTGAAGAGTCCACTATCATGCAGGAACCCTTATCATCAAGACTCTAGAGTCCACCTCTCATTGCCATTCAAGAAACAATATTGGCCACTCATCATCACACATCGTCCATTCACATTTCGGCGCCCAAATGAATGAAAATCTCATGTTGTCGCCCACTTTAGGAAACTAATCTCAAGTTGTCGCCCAAGCTAGTTAAAGCCTAAGGAGAGCTCAAAGATAGGAGTCCAAGATATCCAAGAAGAAATTCCAAGGAGTTGTTGCTCAAGAAAAACCAATGCAAGACTTTGTAACCCACACTTTTCATGTTGGTGGTCTATAAATACCACCATCAACCCCTTTTATAATATAGAATTATTATTCATCAAATAAAGAAGAGATTTTGCCATTCCTTTGCTGTGTCAAGCATTGCGGGGTGTGAGGCCCTATTCTTTTGTTCTTCAAAGCATCGCGGGTGTGAGACCCTAGTTATCCTATTTATCCCACCATCAAAAAATCCTAGCCTCCTTCCAGCTTCTTCCTCCCTTTCCTTTTTTCCATTAAAATCTTTTTTCCTTTCCACGCCTTCTTACTAAGTTTGAAACTGATTGCAGGTGATCGAGATTAGATGTGACAGTGGTTCTTGCCTTGGAACTAGTAGAGCTAAAGATTGGAGCCCAAAAATCAAAATCTGGAAGTCTTAATCGCAAGATCTTTGAGAGTCCAGTCAGATCCTCAACAAGAGCGAAAAAAAATCTTCATTGATAAAATCAAAACCATTCCTAACTCTTAATTTTTGATCCTTGAAAGTTTTAAATCCTAGTTTACGATGGTTTTTTAATCACCAGATCCTTATTTTCTAATTAGATTTGTTAGATCTGCTTTGCGGGTGATAACTAGTTAACTAGTCTTACTTTATTCGATGCTTTGAGTCTTTAATTCTGAAAAAATCTAGAAAATTAATTATTGTTATGGTTAATTAGATTTAAAATTGGTAATTTAGTTTTTGCATATTATCCCGCATCAACAACCCTGGCTGGGGGCTCCACTCCGGAAGGCGGGAGCATGCTCCAGGCACAAGGGTGGCTCAACCCCGGATCTTCATTTGGTCACCACATCCAGGTGGCACTTTCTACCAACATGGCCATTAGCTGAGTTCGGCATAGGTTCCACATCAGTAATAGTGCCACATCAGGTGCCCCCCACTCTCGAGCTCAGAGTACATCACGGTGCTTGGGACGAAGGGAGTAATGATGATGCTGATGTGGAAGGGAGCTTATCCTACACCATTAATGCCTCAAGCACCGGCATCCCGGAGTTCGTGCTTTCATACCACTGAGGGGACGCCGCGTCATCCTAACCAGAAGGGCCATAATTGCTGTACCGGGCCCGAAGCAATTACCTCTGAATCGAAGCATGGCTTCCAGCAGATCTTGACACATGGCAAGCTCTCGTTGGCCGGGGAGAAGGGAGACGCACGTCTTCGATTAGTACGATGCGATGGGGGCCGCCAGGCTTTTTGAAAAGCACCCTTTGGGTTATTTTTTAATAACTTTTGAGCAAGGAGGGCGAGGTTTCCGCAGAGTCTTTCTTCTTCCCCAATCTCGTCTCCTTGGTCCAGGGTTCAGAGTCCTTAGCAGGTCAGCCCTCTCCTTCTCCCTTTTTCTTCTTTCTTTTCCTTCTTTCCTCTCCTTCAGCCTGTGCTGAAAGAATCTTCTATAGAGCCTTTAGGTTTCAGTCCTCACATGAATGAAGTTCATGATGGAACAGCTCCTCAGATGTCGAGAAAAAGGATCACCTCCATGGGGCCCAGAGAGGAGCCCACGAAGAAGGCCCAGGAAAAGCCAGAAAGGAGGCCCAGCAGAGGACCCTCCACTGGGCCAGCCGAAAGAGGTCTCACTGCAGCACTAACCGCACCTGGGTCGGCAGTCCAGCCTTCTTCCTACAGGTCCAGGAGTGGGACTGTACTTATGGAGGGGGTCACGCTAGCAGCCATGGTGGCCCCTTCATGAACCGAAGCTGCACCTCAATCGAAGGTGGTGGAGGTGGCGAAAGACACCGCCATAGAGAGATCAGCCCCACCGCCAATAAGTGGGGCCGTCGAAGTCTAGCCCGCGACCACTGTGCCTCCACCAACTACCACACCAGGGCTCGCAAAACCATCCATGACATCGAGGTCAGGGATGAGGAAAACATCACTCTACCTACCTCCAGATGCAGTGCTAACGAGGGACGGGAAGTTGGCTAAGCAAGTAATAAACGCCATCATCCAGCCACAAGATCGCCAAGAGAAAGGCGGCCGGCAGCTGGTGGACGTTCTCACTAGGGTGTTCCCCTAACTTCTATCGGTAAGCCATCTCCTTGGTTACTTTATTCTTCTCTCCTACCCATGTAGATGTTGGCTGACTTTCTTCGTGTGACTGTTGCAGGTGGTCACCGATAACCAGCTCATCCAGGATTCATGCCTGGGGCTAATAAAGCGGACTATCACCTTCATAAGGAGAGGGATGTCGCCAAGGCCAAAGCCCAAACTCAATTTGCCCGAGTCCAAGAGCTGGAGGGTCAGGTGAAGGCCCTCCAGACTGAGCTAGCCAGCTCGCAAGTGATGGCGGCAGAGCAAGAGAAGAAATCTGCCGAGCTCGACGGGGTCCTGAAGGCGAAGAAGGCGAAGACCTTCTGCTAGGCAAAGAGGGAGGCCTGCACAGCAGTGGAGGTGGCACGCCTAGAGGGAAGGGCTCAAACCCTCCAAGTGTGGCTCGACGAGGAGACGGCCCGGGCCACATGACAATGGAGAAGGCCACGGCAGCGGTGGCACTGATAGAGGTGACAAAGAAGGAGGTCGTCGAAGCCGTCCCCAAGTTCAAGGCGTTCGAAGTCTTCGCAAACAAGGTCACCGAGGTAGTCCTGGACTCCTACTAGAAGGGGTTCAATGACTTTCAAAGGAAAGCTTGTCGACTCCTTAAGCTAAAGGGGCTGGACAACATCTATCCCGACTTGCCTTCCATTGCTAGGGTGTCAGGGTCGCATGCCCCCATGATCGAAATGGAGCCAAAGCCAAGGACTGGAGTGGAGGCCGAGGCCAAATCTGCCACCACCCAGGACACCTCGTGGACCGAGGCCGTTCCAGCACCCGATGAGGCAACCTATCGACCGGGGAAGGAGCCAGCAACCTCAGAGTAGCTAGGATTTTCCTTTTTTCTTTTCTTCTTTGTACTTAAGTTTTTTGAAGGACTTCCCAGCCTGTCAGGAGTCCTAACAATTGTAAAGAAAAACTTTCATAAATAAATAAATAAAAATTTCTCCAATTGTGATGTCCCTTTAACTTCTCTTTCTCCCCCTTTTTTTACATACTTTGAAGCATTTCTTGGCAAACAGGGATCTCTCAGGCTATGAAGGGCTAGTTTCTGCATCGAGAAATAAGCTTTACTCAATTGATGAATCTTTGTCTTGTTCTTTTTCTTTTTGCTTTTCCTCCCCTTTGCATGATAGGAAGATAGACTTCTTGACTTCCCAGGTCCCGGGCATCAATGGCATAGTCTGAGATCCTATGATCAATCGCAGGGAGTGTGGGAATTCACCTGCTCCCATCGTCGGTCTTGAGGTCATGTAGATGCAAGTGCAGGGCTTCCGGAGTTTTCCTGGCTTGCACCTCCGAAGGGGAAGAATGGGATGAATGATAAGTGTGGGGCTTCATAAGTTTCCCGACTTTAAGTGCGGGACTTCGTAAGTTTCCCAGCTTTGAGTGCGAGGCTTCGTAAGTTTCATGGCTTTAAGTGCAGGGCTTCATAAGTTTCCTAACTTTGAGTGCGAGGCTTCGTAAGTTTCTCGATTTTGAGTGCGAAGCTTCGTAAGTTTACCGGCTTTGAGTGCAGGGCTTCGTAAGTTTTTTGGCTTTGAGTGTGGGGCTTCATAAGTTTCCCGGCTTTGAGTACGGGACTTTTTAAGTTTCTCAACTTTGAGTGCGGGGCTTCTAAGTTTCTCAGCTTTGGATGCCGGGCTTGGAGTTGGGTGGAGGAGTTCCTGCATATGTGGAAGGCAATGTTGGACTAAAAAAAAACTTTAATAATTAAGGGAAAGCCCTACATTATTGGTAGTATATCCTCAAATTGCTAGCATTCCATGTCCGAGGGTACCAGTTGCCATCAAGCATTACGAGATAGTAGGCTCCGTTCAGTAGAGCCTCAATCACCTTATAGGGACCTTTCCAGTTTAGGGATAGTTTGTTGCATTCTCCTGGTTAAGACACTTCTACTCGCTTGAGAATCAGGTCACCTGGAAAGAACATCTTGGGCCTGACATGGGTATTGTAGTAGCGTGCCACCCGTTGTCGATATACTTCCATCTAGAGTTGAGCTTTGTCCCACATCTTGTCCAGAAGGTCCAGGTTGAGAAGAAGGTGGGCCAGATTCTCAGCTTCGTTGTACTGCTCTACCTGCAATGGGGGCAAACCCACCTCCACTGGAATCACAGCCTCTAAACTAAAAACGAGGTTGAAGGGCATCAAACCTATTGCCATCTGAGACATGGTGTGGTAGGCCCACTGTACACTAGGGAGCTCCTCGGCCCATCGACCCTTAGCCTCGTCCAGTCTTGTGTAGTGCCCTTGCAGGATGGTTCAATTGGTCACCTCAGCCTCCCCATTGATCTAAGGGTGAGCCACCGAAGTGAAGCAGTGGTGGATGTGAGGTCAGCACAAAATTCTTCAAAAGCCTAATTGTCAAACTGCTACCCATTGTCAGTGATGGTCGAGTATGGGAGTTCAAAATAGCAGATGACTGACTTCTAGAAGAAGGATCTGGCCTTGGCCACGATGATCCGTGCTAGGGGTTCAACCTCGACCCACTCGATAAAATAGTCGATGGCCACAATCAAATACTTCTGTTGACCGGATGCAAGAGGAAAAGGGCCCAGGATGTCCATTCCCCATTGGACAAATGACCATGGAGCTAATAGCTAGGAGAGTGGGGCAGCCGGCTGATGTTGGATGTGGGTGTGACATTGACAGCGATCACATTTTCTCATAAAATCAATGGTATCTTCTCGCATGGTCTCCTAAAAGTATCCTTATCAGAGTGCCTTGTAAGCTAGGGTCCTGCCCCCCACATGATTCTCGCAGATACCTTCATGTATTTCTTGAATCACGTAGGCATCTTCTGAGGGCTTCAAGCACTTCAGTAGGGGGTAGGAATAAGATCTCCAATAAAGATTCCCATCCATCAGCACGAACCATGCGGCCTTCTTCTTGAGGAGGCCAGCTTTTTTGCAATCCTCGGGCAGAGTGCTAGTGGTAATGTATTTGATGTAGGGGTCCATCCAACTTGCCTCAGAGGTGACTTGCTGGACCTCTATCGTGGACTCATAGCTGGGGTTCTCGAGATATTCGAGAAGGTATGCCCCAATAATGAATCTGGAAGGGTCTCAAGCCTAGGGAGGATATCAACTCGCGCATTCTCCACACGTGGGATATGAAAAGTGTTGAAATGCTGGAGGTTTGCTATGTATGAGTATACCTTATCCAAATACTTCACCATCATGGGATCTCAAGCTTCATACTCACCGAAGACCTGGCCCACCACGAGCTTTGAATCCGTGAAGACCTTCAGGCACTTTCTGCCCAGCTCGTGGGACACCTTCAATCCTGTGAGGAGCGCCTTGTATTCAGCTTGATTATTAGTTTCCTTGAAGGTTTGGTTCTAAAGAAAACAAGAGGAGAGGAGAGGATTACCCTAAAAGATGAAGGAGAGGGTTGGAAATCCACTGTTTAGAGGTTTAGGAGCATGGAGGGGGACCACACGAAGGAGAAAAGGAAGGAAATGGAGAAAAAGAGGCTTGCGGACGTGTTTTAAAAAGGATGATTTCCGTTCAAGTGTCGACCTCTAAAAATTCTCAGGGGTCAACCTCAAGTGTCGACCTCTAAAAATCTTAGGGGTCGACCTCAAGTGTCGACCTCCGAAAACTTAAGTGTCGACCTCCAAAAATAAATTAGCCAAAATAAAATTCGGTAAAATTTGAAAAATTGATAAAATTTAGAAAATTAAGCTTTAAACAAATTTGAGAATTTTTAAATCATTTTTGAGGAATTTTGATGAAAAATGAAGAGTTTCAAGCAAAAGGATCAATGACTCCCAGTTCTCTTCTGATCATACAAAATCTATCTTCATTCAATGGTTTTGTGAATATATCAGCCAATTGATAATTAGTACAAATAAATTCTAACAACACATTAGAGTTTTAAACGTGATCTCTTATGAAGTGATGTCTTATTTCAATATGTTTGCTTCTTGAATGTTGTACAGGATTTTTCGTTAAATTGATTGCACTAGTATTATCACATCTTATGGGTGTCTTAGTTAGTTTGATGCCAAAGTCGTCGAGTTGTTGTTTGATCCATAGAATCTGAGCACAACAGCTTCCAGCTGCTATATATTCGGCTTCCGCCGTAGATAGAGCAACCGAATTCTGTTTCTTGCTGCTCCATGAAATCAAATTAACTCCTAAAAATTGACAAGTTCCACTAGTACTTTTACGATCAAGTTTACACCCAGCAAAATCAGCATCAGAATATGCAATTAATTCATATGATGACTCTCTAGAGTACCAAAGACCAATTTTAATTGACCCAGATAAGTATCTAAATATACGTTTTACAGCTAAGAGATGTGATTCTTTAGGAGCAGACTGAAAACGTGCACACATACAAACACTAAACATTATATTCGGTCTACTGGCAGTTAGATATAGCAATGAACCAATCATGCCTCTATATAATTTTTGGTCTACTGATTTACCATATTCATCTTTGTCTAATTTACATGAAGAGCTCATAGGGGTACCTATTGGTTTGGTAGTCTCCATCCCAAACTTTTTCAATATTTTCCTTGTGTACTTGGCTTGGTTGATGGAGATCCCCTCTTTGGTTTGCTTAATTTGGAGTCCGAGGAAGAAGTTGAGTTCTCCCATCATGCTCATCTCGAACTCACTCTGCATTAACTTTGCAAATTCTTGACAAAGACATTCATTAGTAGCACCAAAAATAATATCATCTACATAGATTTGTATTACTAAGAGATCATCATTTTTCTTTTCAAAAACAATGTATTATCTACATTACCTCTAGAAAAATCATTCTTCATCAAAAAGAACTTAATCTATCATACCAAGCTCTAGGAGCTTGCTTTAAATTCATGATTTTCAAAACCAGGAGTTCAACATAAACTTCCTCTTCAATAAATCCATTTAAAAAAGCACTCTTAACATCCATTTGAAATAACTTGAAATCCATAAAACAAGCAAAAGCAAGTAAAAGTATAATTGCTTCTAGCCTAGCAACAGGAGCAAAGGTATCATCAAAGTCGATCCCTTCTTCCTGGTTGTAGCCTTTAGCAACAAGTCTAACTTTGTTTATAGTTACAATACCATGTTCATCAAGTTTATTTCTAAAAACCCATTTTGTGCCAATTACAGAAACATTAAGGGGTCTTTCAGTTAAAGTCCAAACGTTATTTCTTTTAAATTGATTTAGTTCATCTTGCATAGCATTAATCCAGTTACAATCTTTTTCAGCTTCTTCAATTGACTTAGGCTCTATCTGAGATACAAAAGCTAAATAATCACAAACATTTCTAATAGAAGAGCGTGTACTTACTCCCTTTGACGGATCACCAATTATTAGCTCTTTGGAGTGTCCGTGTGCATACCTCCACTCTTTAGGTAAAGGTTTTGGTGAAGTTGCATTGATCTCTTGAGTTTGATCTTCATTTTCTTGATCATCATCTCCTTTGGGCTCATCTTCATTGATTGTCAATTGTTCAAGCTTCTTTGTACCTGTTTCATCATCAATAGAATCTTCTTTTCTAGAAGATATTTCGTTAGATTCATCAAACACTACATGAATTGATTCTTCAACCAGAAGAGTTCTTCTGTTGAAGACCCTGTATGCCTTGCTAGAAGTAGAGTATCCTAAGAAGATACCCTCATCTGACTTGGCATCAAATTTACTGATATTGTCTTTGCCATTGTTTAATATGAAACAGCGGCAGCCAAATACACAAAAATACTTAAGATTCGGTTTTCGATTTTTCCAAAGCCCATATGGTGTTTTCTTCTAAATAGGTCGAATTAAAACACGATTTAAAATGTAACAGGAAGTATTAATGGCTTCTACCCAAAATATCTAGGTAAATCATTTTCGCAAAGCATTGTGCGTGCCATTTCTTTAAGTATCCTGTTCTTTCTTTCTACCACCCCATTTTGTTAAAGTGTCCTAGGTGCAGAAAAATTATGACTAATGCCATTTTCAATACAAAAAGCTTCAAAATCATGATTGTCAAATTCAGTTCCATGATCACTACGCAAAAAAACAATAGTGAGATCTTTTTCGTTTGAAACCCTTTTATGAAATTTAACAAAAGCTGAAAACGTTTCATCTTTATGAGCTAAAAACATTACCCAAGTAAATCGTGAGTAATCATCTACAATTACTAGCCCATATTTTTTACCTCCCAAACTAGTTGTTCTGGTTGGTCCAAAGAGGTCCATATGCAATAATTCAAGGGGTCTAGTAGTAGATACTACTCCTTTAGGTTTGAAAGTAGATTTAGTTTGTTTTCCAAATTGACATGCAGCACAAATCTTATCTTTTTCAAATGCGAGTTTTGGCAATTTTTTTACAAGATTCTTTTTGCTTAATTTTGAAATCAACTGCATACTAGCATGCCCTAGCCTACGATGCCAAAGCCAACTAGTTTCACTTGCCTTGGCTTCCCTGGCCACTAGGCATTGACCACTTTCCATGGCTAGATCATCAAGATCAACCATGTAAATGTTTCCATGCCTATAACCAGTGAACTTGATGCCATCGACATCAAGACTAGATACCATGCACAAAGATGATTCAAAAATAACTTTAAAACCCTTGTCACAAAATGACTAATGCTGAAAAGATTATGCTTCAAGCCATCAACAAATAATACATTATCTACATAAGCATTAAGGGTGATATGGATTTTACCAATTCCGACGATTTTGCCTTTTCCATTATCACCAAAAGTAACGTTTCCACCATCAATAGCTGCTAGTGATGAGAATTGCTTCACATCCCCAGTCATGTGCCTTGAGCAACCACTATCCAGATACCACATTCTTCTTTTATTTTTGGTTGCAAGGCACACCTGCAAAAATTAATCAAGTTGAAACTTTAGGTACTCAAGTCATCTTGGGTCCTTTAGGGTTAGTCAAATTGGTTCCTTTTGAAACCCAAATCTTTCCAAAGGTATTTAATTTTCTTCTATTACAAATATATGATTTATGTCCTAACTTACCACATGCATAGCAGGTAATATTAGAAGATGCAGGTATGAAAAAGTTTTTGTAAAGTTTTTGCTGATTGTGTGGCTTAAATCCAAGTCCAGCTTTGTTAAACACTGCATGTTGACTATTTAAAAGCATACTTAATTTTTTTGAACTAAAAGTAAACTTTTCTACAAAAGGTTTTACTTTTTCTAACTCTTCTTTGTAATTCTTGTTTTGAAGCAATAGTTCTTTGTTTTGTTTTTCAATTTTCTCATTAGTTTTAAGACTTCTATTATTTTTCAAAGAATCATTTTTTTTTAAAAGATTATCCTTATCATTTTTCAAGGTCTTTACATGTTCAGTTAATTTCTTGTTTTCTTGAATTAAATCTTCAATTTCAGTTGAAAACTTTTCTGAATTTTGGTAAGCTAAAGATTTAGCTTTCTTAATTTCTTATTTTTCAGTTTTAATTTTTCATATTCCATAACTAAATCATCAAAAGCATCATGCAATTCATTGAAAGTAAATTCAATTTCAGGTTCAGAATTTACCTCATTATCTTCATTGGCCATGAAACACAAGTTGGCGACTACCTGCTGCTCTTCATCACTGCTGGAGTCCTCACTCTCACTCCAGGTAGCCATCATGGCTTTCTTTCTCAACATCCTTCGACTATTTTTAAGCAAAGGGCAATCTGTTTTATAATGACCAGGCTTCTTGCACTCAAAGCAGATGGGTGGATCCCTTTCTTTTTCTTTCTCTTTATCTTTATTGTGATCACCTTTTTGTGGCTTTTTCTTGTAGAAGCCCTTCTTCTTTCTCATGAATCTTTTGAATTTTTTTGTAATGAGGGCTGTCTTATCATCATCAGCTTCTTCTTCTGATTCATCTCTTGACTCTTCCTTTGTAGTGGGCTTGAAGGCTATGGCTTTCTTTTTCTTGTCATTGTCCACTGTCTTCTGCTTTAGTGAAAGCTCGTAAGTCATCAGTGATCCAAGAAGCTGCTCAAGAGGTAGAGTATTGACATCCTTGACTTCTTCTATGGCTGTTACTTTCGCATCCCATGAAGCCGGAAGAGACCTAAGAAGTTTGTTAACCAGTTCACCAGTAGATATAATTTTTCCCAAACTCCTCATACCATTTACTATATTGGTAAATCTAGTATACATTTCACTTATACTTTCAGTTGGTTCCATCCTGAACATCTCATACGTATGAATGAGCATGTTCACCTTTGTGGTCTTCACTTGGTGTGTACCCTCATGGATAACCTCAAGTGTATCCCAAATTTCTTTGGCGGAAATACAATTTGATATTCTGTTAAATTCACTAGGGTCAAGTGCACATAATAGCAAATTCATCGCCTTAGCATTTAACTCAGCTTGTTTGATGTCATTGTCATCCCATTCTTCTTCAGATTTTGGGATGATAATGCCATTAACCAAGTGAGTGGGCTGATGAGGCCCTTTAGTAATTACTCTCCATATATGATAATCTACAGCTTGTAAATAAATACGCATACGAGTTTTCCAGTATGTATAGTTTGTGCCATAAAGAAAGGAGGGCGATTTGATGCTTGTCCTTCAACTACACCCATTCCAATTATGGCGGCCATGATCTTTCACTCAAGATCGTTGGACCTACAAGAGAGTACCGGTGCTCTGATACCACTTGTTGCCCAGAAATGGTGCCCAAGAGGGGGGGTGAATTGGGTATTTTAAAAATTAAAGCAATATATGTGCTATCAAGTTCAAAAGTGAAGAGTGATAGTACTCAAGTAATTGTGCAACGGAAGCAATGAAAGATAGCAACAATTAAAGAGCAAAAGAAGAGTAAAGCAATGCAAACACACAAGAAGTATAGTGGTTCGGTGCACCTAGCACCTACATCCACTCCCCAAGCTCCACTTGGGAATTTCCACTATAATCTTTTCTAGATTACAGCCGACTTGTTTTACAAGGCTCACAAGTCAAAACCTTACACACTTGTTTTGGCTTCGGGCTTACAAGCAACCCTAGTTGGTTTTATCAATTGGCTCACCAACAAACCTCACTCACTTGTTTTGGCTTCGGGCTTACAAGCAACCCTAGTTGGTTTTATCAATTGGCTCACCAACAAACCTCACACTAGTTTCAAATTCCCTTGAAACTAGTCTAAGACAAAAAGAATATGAATACAATGAGTAAATCAAGACAAACTCCTTTTGAGCAAAAAGTAATTCGATGTAGCTCTTGATGGAGACTCTTCAAGCCTTTCTCTTGGAATCTTGGACCTCACTAAATGCCAAACTCTTGAAAGTTGGATTCCTCAAAGATGGAAAGCTTTTGGCTAAGGAATCTCTTGGTTTTCTCACTCTTTTTGGCTTGGAATTGATTGAAGGCTTTGTACTTTCACTCTATTCCTTTTCACTTTGTCTCCTTGTCTTTTTTTGAAGTTAGGTGGAGGTTAAATACCTCATTCAAGCTGAAACAACTCCACAAGACCGTTAGAATCAAAAATATGGCCGTTTATGGCCGTTAGAAATCAAATCAAAAGTTCAGAAAAACTAGCCGTTATGCCATGAGTCGACCTCTGGATCAAGTGTCGACCTCATGAGTCGACCTCCAGTTTATCTTAGGCAAAAATCCAGAAAACCATAGTTCTGCCCAGTTTGAATTCTCAGGCGATGAGTCGACCTCTGGACAGGTGTCGACCTCTGGTGGTCGACCTCTGGAGCGTGCCACTGAGATTTTGCCGTGCCGGCCTTGCTGAACTTTTCTTTTCTTCATGAGTCGACCTCTGGTGGTCGACCTTTGGCAAGGTGTCGACCTCTGGTGGTCAACCTCCGATCTGAAATTTTCTGAAACTCTAGAGAGGTGCGTGCCATGCTTGAGTTTCTCTAAGCCTTTGTTTCTTTTGTCAATTACTTCTTAACAAGAAGGTCCAATATGAGAAATTTGATCTTGTTCAAGGTAGAAGAGCTCTTTCCCAAATCAGGCAAGCTTCATTTCATCATTGTACTCTTGATACTCTTTTTGAATAACCTAAGTCCTGAAACTTTATCTTGAGATGAAACATTAGTCCAAACATATACTCAACCTTTTGTTAATCATCAAAATTAAGGAGCCAAAGCCAACACCTGAATCTTGACAAATTGGTCAGACAGGTCAGCTAGCTTGCGCTCTTGCTCTTCGAGGCACCTTTCTGCTTGACGGCGGATGGCCTCATCTGTGGACCCTTCGATGAAGGCCGTCAAGGGTGAAGGGGGTACGAAGTGGAGGAACACACGCTTGAGTTCCCGACCATGCCGGTGCCATCGGTGCGAGTGCGCATCATGGTTCTAGGTCGAGGAGTAGCTCTCCCGGTCGGTCGGGCCATCCTGCTACTTCTTCCCGATGGTCTAATGGTCTTCCCGTGGGTAGGAGGCCGCATATAACGGCCCCTCTTGGAAGGACCGTAGGCTGGTACAAGGGTCGACGGTGTGGGCCACTGGCATCCCTAGCTACTGTTGGGTTACCAGGGACCGATGTCGCTGATGGAGCTGGCACACCACCATGGTCAAAGCATGGACCTGCTGGGCGAGTGTGGCGATCTGGGAATCCACCGAAGGTGGTGGCGGTAGAGTAGGGAGCTCCCCCTTAAGGCTCTGCAGGTCACCACGATGAGGGGGGCCCCCTGCAGGGCTGTGGAAGCCTCTTGTGTGCGTGTTGTCACCATGAAGCCGTAAATGTCCATGAGTGTCCTTCTTGTAGTGGGGGACTTACTACCAAGCCTCCCATAGTCGATGGCATTTCTGCCCCCTACCTATGCGCCAATCTATTACCGCTTGGATCATCATGGCTTGTAGCTCTAACATGTTGCGGACATGTTAGGCTCCCGTTGGGTGCTTGGTCCTCTTTTCTGGTCAACTCCTTAATCTTAAGACCTCTCCGCATAGAGGAGGAAAGATGAGATCTAAGGAATGGAAAGACAAGGTGAAGTGGAGATTAGAGAGAAGGGAGATTCTCTTGGCTAGTTCCTTACCCGTTTGCTCTCTATGTCTTACAAGTTGCCTCTCTTCTCGTCAAAGGTCCCTTCTTTCATTTTTATATGGGAAAAATGGCCCAGACCATGTCTGGGGCTTCATTGGGATGTCACTTTCCCGGTACCCCTCTTTGTTAGGGTTTTCCTCTATTGACAATTTCCTTTTGTCGGACCGATCCTCGAAAGGAGGTCTTTTCATTGGGGTGTTCGCCGACGGGTTCAGGTCTTATCATCTTGGTGGAGCAGTTTTTCATGGGTGGCGCCAGCACCGTGCCACTGAGCCCCATGCCATGGTGGAGCATTTCGATTCCAGGAGGGACTGTCGATATGCTGCAGGGTCTAGAGCCTTAACATGATACTCCTCTTGGAGAAGACATAGGTGGCATGCCGTGGAAACTGGAGCCTCGGCTGTACAGAGGTGGGTGCAGGCGGTGTGCCACAGGGCCTGGAACTTGGTAGAACGTGCATCGCACAGAGGGTGCAGGTGGTGCATTGCAGTGCCTGGAACCCTTGGCAGGGCATGTACCACCTCTTGGGGGTTGCAGGTAGCTAAGAACTTCCATGCCATGGTCTGAACTTCTCCTGATCCTCTTTTTTTCACTCCTGGTGAGAACTTCGATCCCGACAAGAGGGGGAACTCAATCTCGGGAGCTCAACCTTGGAAGGCGGGAGCGCAACCCCGGCTGGGGGCTCCACTCCGAAAGATGGGAGCACCTCCAGTCATGAGGGTCGCTCAACCCCAGCAGGATGGGGGAGCTCTATCTCAGGAGCTCAACCCCGGAGGCGGGAGCACGCTCCAGGCACAATGGCGACTCAACCCCGACAAGAAAGGGGAGCTCTATCTCAGGAGCTTGACCCCGAAAGGCGAGAGTTCAACCCTGGCCAGAGGCTCCACTCCGGAAGGCAGGAGCACGCTCCAGGCATGAGGGCGGTTCGACCCTAGAAGGAGGGGGAGCTCTATCTCTGGAGCTTGACCCTGGAAGGTGGGAGCATGACCCTGGCTGGGGGCTCCACTCCAGAAGGCGGGAGCACACTCCAGGCACAAGGGTGGCTCGACCCCAAATCTTCATTTGGTCACCACATCCAAGTGGCACTTTCCACCAACGTGGCCGCCAGCTGAGTCCGGCATAGGTTCCACGTCAGTGATAGTGCCACATCAGTTGTCAATATTTGAATTTCCTGAATCCCAAAGCCATGCAACCCAAACTTTGATTCTCTAGTTTTGCTTCTCCAATGATAATTGTGATAATAAAGTATAGTCTATGTTTGCTCCTAACCTATCTAAGATCAAAAAAAAAATTGGGATGTAAAGATTTTGAAAATCAAAAAAATTGTAAGATATTATTCAATTTACCTATCAGTAGTATAATAAAAAAAGTATACCTGAGGGCAAATTATCAAAAACTTCACGATATACAATATTTTTAGTATAATTTTTTGGTACTGTGTTTTTATTTTTTATTAATATTTTTATCTCTTTTTGAGATGTGATGCAGAAAAGTGTTACATAAAGTTGATCATGACTAAAAACTAGAGTGGATAAGTATAATCTGATTTTTCTCAAAGTTTGGCCTTCATTTTTGTTAATTATCATGGCATTGCAAATCCTCACTAGAAATTGCCTTCTTTTACATAATAATACGAGGGATGTAAATTTTAGTACCAATATGACTACCCTTAATAAATTTTACTTCTATAACTCTTAAAGTTAAATTTGTTATAATCAACTTGCTACCACTGCAATGTCCTACACTTTGATTTATGTTTTGTAATAACATCACTGGAGCACCTATTTTTAAAATTTAAACAATGATTATGAACTCTATTAAACTTCAAAGAATTCAAGAATTTAGTAGGATAAAAAATACTTGCTATTTCATCATCCACTAATGTTTTACATACTGTATCATAACTTAAATATACTTTTTCTTCAGCATCCAATGAAGATAAAGCCATGCATATTTGTCTTATCAACAATTTTATTCGAAGGTGTGATTATAGCTCTTTCTTTTAAATATCCTAGATCATTATAATTTGCTAAAAAGTTAGTGTAAATAGCTGAAGCAATATTTTAAACATGATCATTCTATGTTTTTATGAGCAAAGCATTTGCAATTTTTATCCAATATGGTTTGTCTTCATTTTCCTATAAGTTGATGGCTAAAAATCTTCCATCTCCAACATTTAAAAGCCATTTGCCAAAATTGATCAATGATGTTCTAAATTCTTCATCCATATTAGTATTCAACAATCGTATATTTTTTTAGAAATAATACTTTGCAATATGTCCATAAATATAATTTGCTAATTGATGTATTAACTATTTCTAATTTATTTCCTCCAACAACTACTAAAATAATTTGCCGAAAATCTCTACCAAGAAGTACAACCTTTCTATTAAATATTTTTTCATTTGTAGATACATTTTGTTTGTGTAAAATATCTTTTAAACTTTTAATGAGTGCTTCAAAGTAGTTTCTATGATTAATAGGAGCCTCATCCCAAACTATTAAACTTGTAGATTTAATTAACTTTACAAGTTATGTACCCTTTTTTTAATTTCACATATCAAAGAATCATCAATTTGAAGTAGAATTTTAAATCTTGAATGTGCAATTCATCCACCAGGTAACAAAAGTAATGTAATTCCTGAGGAAACAATAGTTAAAATAATTCTCCACTTGGAATCTATCCTTGCAATTATCGTTTGCTATAAATATATTTTGCCAGTTCCTTCATGACCATATACAAAAAAATAATCCACCTTTATTTTGCTTAACAATGTTTAAGATTGTTTCATAAATAATATTTTGTTCTTCATTTAGATTTCCTAATAATCTCTGACATTCAACTTCTAGTTCATGGACATCATAATCGAGCTCTTCACTCAATAATCTATTGTTTTACCCTTCCATCATGATATTATTAGATGCTGGAAGTTTGTAATCACAAAGTGAATAATATTTTTTGTTGAATACTTTCTCTAATTCAAACCAAACATGATTCTTCAATTGTAATTTAGAAATACATAATTTTGATAATTGCAATATATTGTTGAATCTACATACGACATCATCTACAAAATTTTTCAAGTGTATTTTCAATAACATATTTGGATTAGTAAATTCACAATAAACTATAAGAGTAACGAAAGCTGTCTCAATTATGATGCTGTTGCCCAGTGAAAAGTTTTTCCAATGCATCATTCCATTCTTTATCATTACCTAATAAATCAAGAGCATTACATGCTAATTGAAAAGTCGAATGCCATTGACAGTTTTAGTTTTTTTCATAATTTTTGGATCCTTTAACAATACTTAAAAGCATTTGTAAATAATATAGTTCACTTAAACTTGGATGAACATATATAATTCAACCAATCCGACTTTTCCTTTTTCTTTTGCTCTACATTTTGTCTTTTAAGTTCCATACCTATTTAGTTAGGAATTCCATATATCTCAAATTCTTTGCATCATCAAATATTTAATTTGTTACTATCTATTTGGTTAACATTATTTTATTAATATCTTTTCTTACTAAAATGCATGGTAAACTTTGGTTTTTATGATAAACAAACGTATTCATATATGGAAGATGTATAACTAATCATTCAACTATTAGTTCCCTAAAGTGAACATCAAATTGAAATATCCACCATACTACTTCATATGCTAATATATATCAGCAATCAAAGTACATTCTAATGTCATCACTTGTTTATATCATTTTTCTCCAGTTTGATTAACTACCACCTTTTCTGTAATGACAGCTCTTCCTCTATCAACACCTTTATTTATAATATTTAAAAAGATATTTAAATATTTTTTTATTTATTATACAATTCAATATTTATACGTGCTCGATAACGTATAATTAGATCCAGATTATATAGAACAGCAAATCCATTATCAAAGATAACTCTATTTTTAATACCATGTTGGCTATCATCTTTCCTCCTATATATGACAAATCCATTTTCATCGATTGATGTTCTACTACAACTTTTTTTTGAAAAACATTTCGAACATTGTCCTTTGACCATGCATGATGATTTTTGGTTTTCATATCCACATGGACTATTCATCATAAACTTAAGAACACTTTATATCCAATTGGTTCCATATCTTTATCAAGTAGTTCTACACTTATTATAGAATCTATGTCTATAATTATCGGATACTTATATTCTAAATTTAGCCAAAGCAATATATATACCTGAGGCAAACCATATTTTTGAAATTCTATTGTATATAGAACTGCAAAAGTTGTAATAACAAATAACGTCAAAATATAAACTCAAATATATCGATAACCATATTAGATTCATTCATCAAGAAATGTTAATTTATCTTTAATAACTTTTCTGAAATGATGTCTTTTTAGTAAGATCCGACAACAATTCTTTGACTTTCATTTTAAAAACTCTACTTATAATATCAAGTCCGTCTTCAGCTCTTTGAATTGAAATTAACCTCAAAGCTACTTTGATTTTAGGCCATTGAGCATTGCAGGTAGATATGATGAATAAATATGGATATCCATGCTATTTACAAATACTGCTAGTATCTTGATAATTACGATCATATGTCTTGGACTACCAGTAAAACTTGATAGCAGAATAATTTACTTTCCGATTGCATCAGTATCTCCCTGTACAACTACATATTTTATACCTTTATAAATTTTAGAATGAAGTTTTTTTCTAATTTCTTCTAATATAATCTAGTTTTTCCTCTTCAATACATACAAAAATATCAACCAAATATTGTTAGAATAATTTGCACCTTTTATTGATTTTTTTCCTTTATTTGCTCTTTGTTATATTTTATAAGCATAAAATTCTCTCGTTGTAACATATTGTCTAGCTACATTATGCTTCCTTCCAAGCTCTCTATATTTAATATCAATCTTAAAACCATGCTCACCATATGGAAATAAAATTGGATATAGCATAGCCATGAAACTTGGATACAAATCACTATTACATTTTAAACATTATATTTTATGTTCAACAATAATATCACACTATCGATCTCCCTGCCCCAAGCTGCCAATCATTAATCTAGCAATTTTTGATATTAAAGGAGTATTATATTATAAACTATCTCTATGACATTTTATAATAATCTTAATCGGACAAGTAGGAAATCATATTCCCTAAAACGGTCTCTAACCATTTTAAAAGCTTTGATAATTTGACTTTCATTATCAAACATCCCGATCAACCATTCTATAATTCCTTCATCTATTTCAGAATAACCATCATCTGGAATAATCACTCATATATATATAACTGTGCAAATTTTGATTTTTCTCCAATCAACAAGTAATAGTGATTCCATTCTATGATGATTCTGGAAATAAATTTGAAAAATGTAAGATCTAAGTGTTTTGTTGATTTCATTAAAAATTTTTGTTCTAATTGATATAAATGCAAATATTAAGTTACATACTCTGATATTTTATCAAAATTTTGTTGCCATCTGTCATCCATTATTTATCAGTAAAAGATCAAAAAAACTTGGAGTTTCTTTCAACTTTGAAAGTTAGCTCTACCTTCATGACAACATAAGCTAAATATGAGCCTTGATATATTTTTGGATTTCTATATATGTTCTGTATACCAAAATATAGCTCCATAAAAATCAGAGGAATATTCTGGTAGATCCATTCTAAAGGCTCAATAAATTTCCATACATTAAAAAAATCAAAGTTTTATTCCAATTATTCATTTTTTAAAAAAAATTAAAAACTTACTTCGATATTCAGAAGTAGATGTATTTAGATTTTGTTGGCATTCTAGCTGACTTTCCAATTACGATGATATATTTGTTGTAGAATTATATACCTCTTGTTAATCAATATTTTCGGAAGTCTCATATTGAATAGTATGTACATTTCTTTTACTGTATACAATATAATGACAATATATTTGGACCATTTCCTTGAATCTTCCATGATGCTTTGAATTATCATTTACTTTTGTCAATCATTGATATCTTTGTTCTCTAAGAATTTATATTTTTTTGCATTATTTTCTCTATATATACTTGTACAATCTATTCTATACATTACATTATAAACGTGTCATACATTTTATTCGAGGAGTGTAAAATAATTTTTAGCGTGAGAGTTATAGTATCATAAAAATTAAGCATTATTTGCAATGTTATCATAACAACATGAATAATAATAGATATGATATAAATGGCATAATAGATAACATTTGATAGATGAAAAACAATATAGATGTATTTATATTACAAGTGCACATTACACTATTAAAGGATCTATTACAATAAAAACTTTTTTGATACAAAATATTAGCGATGAATATATTAAACTCTCCTTAGGATAGGCACTCTAATTTCTCTTTTGGATACATCTAGGTGGGGTTTTTGATAGACATAAACCACCTAACATAATATGATGTCAATGATAATAAAACTTAGGGGATAAAGAGAGAGTAGATGATCGAGTTATATTCCGTTTCATATATTCATTAACAAAACTCTTTACTAACTAAGAATAGCTTTTTTCTAGTGTTGATGACCCTAAGATTAATCTAGAAGATGTTGTTAAAGCGCAGGTAAAGTTGCTTTTAATGCTAAGAATTTTCTTTTTTATGCATAATATGTCCCGCAAATATAATTTTTCGAACCTTTTCATTAACTATCTTGATGTAGTCAACTGTGTCAATATTACATTCCATCTCATATTCTTTCATTCTCTTGGCATGCATGTTCAATGCATTTCACTCCTTATAACTACGGAAATCTTTTTTAGAATTGCCATTTTTCTATAATAAATAAAAAATTAGATAAATGTCATATACATTCTAAATTATTAAAATACAAAAATATCTACATCTAAAATATAAAGTGCTATTACACATTTTTTTTACAAAGTTAACATCCATTTATTTATTTATTTATTTATTTCATAGTCCAAAATATAACCTACCAATTAATGATGATTTCCAAAGAAAAAAAGAAAAAAATTATTTACTTCATAAAAATATTATAAACTTCAATATATTATTTAGAAACTAGCAATTTCAAATTTCACTACAAGAAAAAGGCATATTAGCAATGGTAATTAACAATGGCAAATTTATCGTCGTTAATATGGATTTTTAGCTATAAAAAATAATGATAGGAAAATAAGCCATCGCTAATGCACTTAGCATTGACACATTTACTATTAGCGATGGTAAAGCCATTGCTAATAATTTTAAATTTTTAAATTTTAATTTTTTGTTTGAAAAATTTATTATTGATGGATTAAGAATTATTAGCGATGGTGATTACCATCTCTAATATTTTTTTAAAAAATTATTTTTTATTTAAAAAACTTATTAGTGATAGTTGAGTTGTTATTAGTAATAGCCACTAGCCATCGCTAATAACTTCTCTTTTTTCAATTATTTACCGACTACTTTTAGCAATGACTATGTTTGTCGTTAATAAAAGTAATCTATAACCCCCGATGTGTGATTTGCCAAATCTTTTTCCAAAATTGCCATTCTCATCTCCCAATCGCCCGTTCCCTCCACCCTGCATCGTGCTCTCCTCGCTCAAATTTGGCCTCCTCATAGCTGTTATTCTTCCCTATGGCCCTACACCACTATTCCGCATCCGTCCTTTCTCCTTGCGGCCTTGTGCCACTATTTCCATGGCCATTCTTCCTCCCATGGCTATTTTTCCTCCCACGGTCATTCACCCTCCCCGTGGCCCTATTAGGAAACTTAGACTATTTTATGCATGCATTTCAATTTTTTTAAATATAATTACAGCAAAAATTGTAGGATTAAACTATTTAATTTAGTCATGTATTAGAATATTTTTATAAATAGCCTACACAGGATCATGACATGATAATATATATATAAAGACAAGCTAAAATATAAAATAAATACATACTTGATGATGTAGATTCTATCTACAGCTAATGAGATAATAGACATTATTATGTCCTACAAAATTATTTTTTTTAATATATTATCATAAGCTTTCCACAAATATGTAAATATCATCGATATTTTCTACTTTCCTTATATATGTTTATTAATTTTTTCTTCTATATCTTTTCATCAATTGCCTAAGGATTGCATAGAACTTTTAAGGATAGATCCAAATTCTTTATCTAAACTTATCATTATTTGCTTAATATTTGTTCAATTTTTATTTTCACATTCTGATCAAGTGATTCATAAGCTTAATTCTTGGATAATTAGAACAATTTTGTATATGACCTTTGTTCTTAAATGTAGGCATTACCAGAATTAGTTATTATTATTGTATAGTGATTTTATTATTAGCTTACTATTAATGGCCATAGCGTTAATGTTAACGAGTTTTTGATTGTTAAGGTGCCATTACTCCCATATAATGGTGGGTCATTTGATTTTTAATGACTTTCACTACAATACTTCGGAAGGATAGAAACACTTATTTTCTTGAAAAAAATTGACCGTCCGATTCAAAAAGAGCAATAATAGTCATGGGAGCATAGGAGCTAGATTTGACACTAGAGATTACGGCCTCTACCCTGGCAAAAGAAAAGGTCCGTCAGCTCGGAAAGAAATTCAGCTTCGTGGTGAAGATCTAACTGGAGATTCCTGGTGAAGATGAACAGACCACCAACGGGATAGCACTAAACGTGGGGCTTGTGATCTCCATGCTCATGGCAATGGCAGATTTGCTGCAGTGGTACTAGCTATGCCAGCGGGGTCCAGGCATCGGTGGTGAAGTCATCGAGGTGGTTGACTAGGGCTGCTGCGAAGGCCAAGGTGGTGGTTGTCAAGGTGAAGCAGGAAGTGGTGCCTATGGTAGACGATGGTGAGGGTGGAGAGGTGAGGCCCTCTGCTACCCAAGAGAATGTCCCCTACCCTAGCAAGGTTCACCTATGAGGGATAGAGAGGTGCCTTAGGCTTTTGGAGGACTCTGTTCCTCCAGAGATCAAAGAGGAGGCACAGGGAAGGCCCATGAGCGAGGGCCTGTAGTAATTCATCTTGGTTGCCATATTGATAAGTTCTTCTCCCAAGGGTTCTTCCTATCATAGGCTTCCCTCTAAGGAAAGACTTTACCTATCATGTCTTCTGAATGCAATGCTTCTTAGAGACTTGGGGACTGTGACAGTATGTAGATCGCCTCCTCAGCGAGGCAGAGCAGTCATGGAGGCTCGTTAAGATGGTGGACGGGGAACACAACAAGGTGGTGCAAGAGCTGAGCCTAGCCAATGAGCGACAGGTGACCGAGAACACGAGGATGGATATAGTGAAGGCCTCTCGGCTGCCAAGTCTGTCTACCTTGACAAGAGCATGGATGAATGTGCAAAACTACATTGCTTGTTGGCAGAGGTGTGATGCTAGAGGGAGAAAGATGTTGTCAAAGCTTAGATGACCCTTGGTGAAGTAGAGGCGAGGACTGGCAAGGCTGAGGCAAAGGCCATCGAGGCTAAGATAGAGGTCACCAAGGTAGAGAAGGTGCTCGGTGGGATAGAAACAAGGGTCGCCAAGGCAGAGTCAAAGGTTGCTGGGGCTAAGGTGAAGGCCACCAATGCTAAGGCAAAGGCTCAGGCGGCAAAAGAGGTGCTCGGCAAGGCCAAGGTCAAGTCTCGACTGTGAAGGAGGAGGCATGGGTAGCAAGAGCACAAGCCTCCTAAGTAGTAGCTGAGGTAGTCGAGGCCTTCAAATAAGGAGAAAAGTATCACTAAATGGTGCTAGGTTCTTGCAGGGGTGGGTCGCTAAGTAGTTTTCTAAGGTGGACATCAAGGAGCTGATAGTAGAGTCACCTTCGCATAGTAGCAGAGACTCTGACGAGGAAGGCTCGGAAGAGGATGAAGATCTAGCTAGCCTCCCATGACCAACACATGTCTTCCTCCTTTCTTTTTCTTTTTGTTTTTGTTTTTTTCTTGTAATGGCCATCGAGGCTTGTACAAAATATTTTGAGAATCAATGAAATAGAACTTTTTTTATTGAATTCTGATTTCATTAGACTCACTCTTCTCTTATCCTTGCTAGCATACTATCTAGGCTCACTATTATGTTGTTTAGGCAATAGAGTTCACATTGGATGAAATAATCAAGCATCACTCCAAGAAGAGGTCTTGGAAAAGGAAGAGGGATGGCGACAAGGCCAAGGTAGAGAAGGAGGGTACTACTGAAGGATTTCATGCTGCAAGCATGCTGAAAATAAGGATTTTTAAAATCCTAGCAAAAGTAATTTCAAAATGATTTCATAAAAGCATGCAAAATTATTTAAAAATAATACCTAAAGACCTATCTAACATGCTGATTAACAAGTCATTGCATGATATCAGTTATAAAAATAAAATAAAAATATTCTTCTTGATTCAGGTTGGATCGTTGGATGTCCGGGGTTGTAGTCAGGCAGCACAAGTACTAGTATCTACATGGAGATGATACTGATCGACTTTCCAAGGATCCCAAAGTGTTATCCCCTTATAGGCATGTCATCTAGCTTGAATCTGGAATCCTTTCGTGTTGACTCTGGTTTTGATTATGACAAAATACTTAAGTATATTTGAGTACTAATTATGCGTTGAGTGTGTAAATCAGTTACAGGTACTCGAGAATTGAATTTGAATAAATTTGGTACTGCTGCAGCCAAGTGTCGACTCAATGTGTCGACTCAAAGTATCGACTCAAAGTTGTGTCGACTCAAAGTGTCGACTCAAAGTTGTGTCGACTCAAAATATTGACTCAAGGCCTGAGACCAAACAGAAGACAGAACAAGGTAATTTCAGAGTTCGGTCAAGTGTCGACTCACGGACTCGAAGTGTCGACTCACCAGATGAAGTGTCGACTCATCAGTGTAGAGTAGAAGACTTCAGAAGATATTTTTGGTCAAGTGTGGACTCACTGATTCCAAGTGTCAACCCTAAGTGTCGACACATAACCTGAAGTGTCGACACTTGAATGGACGACAGCTCTGCAACAGCTAGTTTTCTGAAGAATAGAACTTCCCCAACTTGGCTCTAACGGTTAGTTTTCCTTTCTAACGGCTACAAACGGTCATTTAAGTATTAGGAGGTTATTTAAACACTTGGGAAAGCAGTTCTAAAAGAGAGGGAAAAGGATCCATGGTTTGAAAGATAAATCCTTTGGTTTTCAAGTAAAAATATGTGAGGGATATTTTAAGAATCCATTTGTTGAGATGTTAAGCCTCCAAGGATTCAAAGAGGAGAGGGAGCTTCCAAAAGCAATATCTTCAAGCATCCATTGAAGATTCTACAACATGGAGACAAGCTCAACATCAACATCAATATGCCTCAACGAAATATTTGCTTTGTAAGAAAGCTTTTTATTTCCATTCTTACTTTATTGTATCTAGGTTGATGGTGAGCCTTGAAAAAATCATCAAGGTTGTTGGTAAGCCTATGTGATAAAAACCAACTAGAATTTTGACTTGTGAGCCCGAAAACAAAATAAGTTGGGTTGATGGCTAGCCCAGAAAATCATCTAGGCACCGAACCACTATGAATTGTTTTGTATTTGTTATTGTTTTATTCTTGCATTTTCTTCTTAATTTTCATTGCACATTATCTTGATCTTACAAACACATGTTTTGAATTGGCACATTATTTAAAGTATTGTCGAAAAAATTTTAAAGTCCAATTCACCCCCGCTCTTGGGTTGCATCATCTTCACTGGGCTACATTTCATGACAATCTCGAAGGAACAAGGCTGCAGACCTTGCAGCCTTCATACAAACCTTTCACGTAAACAAACAGGACTTTTCTTCAAACACCATGGAAGGAAGAATGTTTTCTTCTCCCCTTCTCCTCTCTCTTAAGTCTCTTCTCTACGAGGGTTTTAGCATGGAACTAATTAAAAAAGGGGTAGGAAGGGCAATGGAAAGAAGTGTGACTAGATTGAGAAATCTTAAAAACTTACGCACGCACACTAATTCCCTTCTTATTTTTTTGCACACAACCATCAGCCATCTCAATGCCAAATTAGATAAACACTCCTTTCTTATGTCAAGCAAAATTCAAATAAAAGAACAAGTGGGCGATAATGGGAGTAGGCATGAAAAGAAACTTGGCAAGGAATTATATGTGCCGACTATCCTTTCTCGGAAAGACTTGTCACACAAAATACAATCCATCTCACACCATAAGATAACCTTCTATTTTAAGGCTCTATCAGATAAGATCTAATATTTATCTGAAAGGAATTCAAATAAACAAGGGTTCTTATCCATCTAAATGAAAGACTCCAAAATAAGAGGGACAAGATATGAAGTTGGCGACAAGGAAATATTCATGCCCACAAAGAAAAATCATAAATCAACGTACATCCCATAATTCCACATCAAGAAAAGATTGAGTTGCCCAATCCTATTAGATCTAAGTGTCCAATTTAATCATATTCTAATTCGGATCAAATTGAATCGACTTCGAGTCCAATTCGAATCAAATTCGAAAAGGCTATCAAACATATTCATAATAGGATTTGAAATTCTAGTCCAATTAGGATTTTTAAACCTAATTAGGTCAAGCCTAATTAAATTAAGTCAAATTATAACTTTTGTAATTAAGTCCCTGGTACCAAAATTAGCAAGTGCCAAAATTGACATGTGCCAAAATTAGCAGGTAACAAAAATAGTAGGTACCAAAATTAGTAGTTATTAAATTTATAACCTTTACAAAATTAGTAGTTACTAAATTTGATCCAAGTCTTGATTAGGTCAAACTCCTATTATATGTGACCCCTCAGGTTTCATTACGTTTGGTAGTGAGACATACTATGATCTTTATTATAGTATCATCAAAATCCTTTTCGAGGGACTATAACTATTTCAGCTCAACCCTAAAATGGATTGTTGATTCGAAAATGATCCAAGTGAGTTTCCATAATCCACCAATGACACCTAGCAGTATATGAGGCAACTCAGTAGAATGGAAAGATAAAACCCTAGGTGCAATTCCCGTGTGATCAAGTTTCTATATCAAAAGTCCTGATAGGATGCAGGTCATGGATTCTCGTTAAATCCTAACATCTGTCATATGTATAATTTAATCGGCTCGAGCCCAATCATGATTCCAATGGAATCCCCTTTCTATTATCACATTGATGTGGCCATGGACTCAAGAACTCAGTCTCTTAGGTCATATAGGACTATTCCTCTTCTACCAAGATCGATAGATCCCCTATAGGTATATTCCTAATCCTTATAATAAACCTATTGCTGTCAACGTATACTATAAGGCCCCATATGGCTAGGGACTATGTTTATGTCAAATTACAACAACCTCTCTATGAGTGATTTAGGCACCACAAGTCAAGGAACTACTCGCATAACTATAACATCGAGAAGTCACTAATGAGTAAGTAGATATCTAGTAACTTTTCATTCTTTGTCATGCTTAGTACTATTGTTTTCTAAGAACTACTTACACTCTTGCTCCAGTATCCCCACACTATAGACTCGAGACTCGTCTATCCAAAAAAAAGTGGTTCGTGCACTAGTCTTGATGGATTGATCACCATTTTCATGATGATCCAACAATCGAGAGTATTTAGAAGTTGACCTATAATGACACATGTCTCAAATTCTCAACTCTTAAGAATATGTGTTATTATCCATTAACTCCTTAAACGATATATGAACACAACATATATGGTTAAAAAAATCTTAATTTGAATTATTAAATATAAAATTATATTATAAATTAAAAATTAAAAATTGTATCTACTAGATTGCTTCTAGGGTACACATCTAATAGCTGCAATAGTTAAGATAGCACAAGCTTCCTTGAATGGCATCATCGAAGAGGTCTAAGGTGTTCTCGCTGCTGGATTTGAGATGGACATTCCACCCCAAGAGATAGAAGAGGCTCCACCTGCCTCGATGGATGTTGAGGTGGTAGAGATGGCTCCAGTGGTTACCCCACATGCACTCCCCATTATGGCAAAGGAGGTACAAGTGGTAGAGCTTCCATGGCTTGCACCACCGGCAAAGCTAGCTATCATCAAGGTGGCCAAAGAAGAGGAGCCTATCATGGCGAGTTTGCCAATGATCGAGGCTATGGCTAAAGTTCTCTAGGTCATTGCCATGTCATTGATGGGCAAGGTGGCAAGAGAGGCTATAGGAGAGGCAGTAGAAGAGATGATAAGCAAGGCACCATTGGTGCCTGCAAAGCAATTATGACTCCTATAGTGACATCGCCTGAGGTGGGTTACCTAGCAAGACTGTTGCCTGTGACATCCATGGGTAGTAGTAGTTGGCTTCACGGCTCTCCACCACCTGCTAGCCCGATACCTGACCCACTATTCAGGAGACTAATTGACTGTCTTACCTAGTACTTGCAAGTAGGGTCGCACCTATCATTATTGCAAGTTTCTTCCTTTGATCCAGCTAACCACTTCTCCTTCTTGGTAAGTGGTGGAGACTAGTGCCAAGCGACTCTGGGAAGAGGTCAAGAGTGAAAGCAAGGAGCTCATTAATGCCAAGCACTCATTGAAGATCGTAGAGGATGGGCACGCTAATGTAGAGCATGATTCATCCACATTCAAGGAGAATCGGTAGATGGTCGAGCATCAGTTCGATCGATGCACAAACAAGAATGAGGATCTAATCTTAAAGCTAAATGCTGCCCACTAGAGGATTGCCAGACTCTTAGACTGTGCCAAAATGAGGTCGGCCATGGGCGAAGCTTCAATAGTGATGGCTAGGATCTCCTAGGGGGTGCAGATGGAAGATCCTGGGGTTGCGGATGCTCAGTCTGTGGAGCTCCAGGGCTGCAACTTCAAGTTGAGGCTCTGGCAGGTGGCGACATGGCAACCTAGGTGGAGGGCACCGATGGAGAGGGCATGGATCCATAGCAAGGGGGCCCCACTTTGCTAGTGGAGGGTATGCCTCATGGACAAGATGCATTATCTGATGCCACCAGCGAAGTAGTAGTAGGAGAGGTACCTCACGAGGAGGGTGCATTGTTCAGCACTGCTAGTGAGGTGCTTAAGGAAGAGGGCGAGGTGGTTCCCTGCTCAATAGGCAAGGCTACAAGCAATGAAGAAGGCTCACGAAAGACACGATGGTCCACCGAGCCATCTGAAGGCCCACGATGAGAGTTTGCTCTCTTGCGGAGGAGGTTGATCGATACAAAGGAAGCAGCTATGTCCGAGCAGGCTATGATAGGTTGTGATGTTATTGTTAAGATACCATGATTATTAATTTAAATATCTAACTTCTAATTAATTAAAATTTTATAGATAATAGTGAGTTAGGTCGAATCCATGAAGATGGCAGTGCTTTATATGATTTAAAATATTTGATTTTTAAAAAAAAAATGGAGAGGGGATTGAAGTTGAAAAATAAAAACTAAAAGTATAAAAAAAGAAAATAAACTTGAGTATGTTCAATTAACTAATCAGATCTTAGCATCCATTTGTGATAAAAATAAAGAACAATAATTTAAAGAGCATAAATATTGCATTAATTAAAAATAAAATCTAAGTACGAGGAATAACAACAAAATAAATTAATAAAAGTAGTAACAAAGATTTGAAAGTCAATTGGCGTAGCCTCGCTAAGAAGTTTATTGATGTCACTTCGCCTTCCTTTTTTGTACTCTGTAGGGCGAACTGGGGTTCCTCTTCTTCCTCTTTGGATCTTGATATGAAGACTGGTATAGACATAAAGATGGCATAGGAGATAAAGTTAAGAAATTTCACTCTTATAGGCCAACTTTCAATCCAAAGCTATGCCTTCTATTCTATACCAACCCTTTTCTCATAGATGGCTTTCTCTTGTAATATTAGGGTCCTTTAAATAAAGATTGGTGAAGGTTGAATCAGTGTAGAACTAGGGGTTAGATTCCTAGTAGAACTCTTAGAATTATTTTATGATTTTTGGTAGTTGAAATCATATCAAAATCATGCAAATCAAGCTTCATCAGGTTAGAGTCAAGTCAGCCATTGGATCAAGTCACTGGATGGATATGGGCCCTTGATTGCTGTAGATTGGGCTGAAATCTTGCTTTGCAATCCTTCTCATGCAGCAAGCTTTCCTTTCCTAAATGACCCTCTCGAGTGCTTCTGAGAGGGATGGCCAAGATATGGATAGGTTTCCAGGGCACTTCGATCCATGGGAGCCATACCATCCCAATATCCTTTGATACGGAGGTGACAAGCCTTCTTCTTGATATCAAACTTCCTTTTATATCCAAAAGTCTTCTTCTTGTACTTAGAGTTTTTTTTTATATTTATTATAACTTGGCCATTGAGCTAAATCCCTTGTGCTTGAAAGCTATCAATAAAAAAAAAGAATTAGTTCCTCTTTCATTCTTTCTTCTCATACATGCTTGATGTGGTAAAAAAAAATTCAAAGACACATTTTGATAAAATTATGACATATTGTATTCAAATTATAACATCTTGTGATAAAATTATGATATCTTATAGTTAAAATATTTTCCAAAAATATATTTTGATAAAATTATGATATCCTGTGATAAAATTATGATATTATATAGTAAAAATACTCTTAAAAAATAACTCTATAAAATTATGATATCTTATATTCAATTATAACATCCTGTAGTAAAATTATAATATCTTGTAATCAAAATAATTTTTGAAGATATATTTTAATAAAATTATGATATCTTGACCAAAATTATGATATCTTTTGGTAAAATTATGACATCCTGTATTAAAAATACTTCTCAAAGATACATTTTGATAAAATTTTGATATTATGTATTCAAAATATGATATTCTCTGATAAAGTTATGACATCATATAGTCAAAATACTTTTTAAAGATATGTTTTGATAAAATTATGATATTCTGTATTCAAATTATAATATCCCGTGATAAAATTATAATATCCTATAATAGAAATACTTTTTAAAGATACACTTCAATAAAATTATGACATCATATATTCAAAATGTAGTATTCTATGATAAAATTATGATATCCTACGGTCAAAATACTTTTCGAAATCAAATTTTGATAAAATTATGATATTTTTACTCAAATTATGACATCCTATGATAAATTATGATATCGTGTAATAAAAATACTTTTTCAAAATATATTTTGATAAAATTATGATATCATGTATTTATGACATCTTGTATTAAAAAACTTTTCAAAAATATATTTTGATAAAATTATGATATCTTGACATTCTAAGATAAATTATGATATTATGTGATAAAAATGCTTTTCGAAGATAATTTGATAAAATTATGATATAATGTATTCAAATTATGATAATTTGATAAAATTATGATATCCATATATACATTTTGACATCCTTTATTCACTTTCATACAATGATCAAATAAAAAATTAAAAAAATATATGTTTCAAATGTAGAAAGTGTTTTTCTCAGGAAACTTCTAATTTTCTCAATGGCAGCATTCACTTTCCATGCAAGCCTCTCCTTTAAGATTATTGCTTCAAGCTCTTTCCAATATTGAAGGATATCATCTTCTATGAAGTCCCACTAATTTGGCATGTCCTTGCAAGCAAAAAAATCTGTGTACTTTAGGTAGCATAAGCTACAATCTAGAAAACCAGTAGTTAGGAATGACAGTCATCATCTTTCTCTATATGTTATTTCACCACTTCTATATTTTCATAGTAAATATGGAACATAGCTCCAAAATCATCCTTCTCCTGCTCCTTTTTCTTTCTTCCTCTACTTTTTCCATCTTCTTCTCATCTTCATTCTTCCTCTTTTCCTCTTTTTTCATCTTTTGCTCTTCTTCCTCCTCCTCCTCCTTCCCTTGTTCCTCTTCATCATCTTCATCTTCATTATTTGCCATCGCATCATCATCCACTTCCTCCTTCCCTTCCTCCTCAACTCTCTTCCTTTTCCCTATATATAGGAGATTTTTTTTCATTGCTCTCTTTTTTGAGCAAGGATCTCGGCAGCTTTCCTTGAATGAGAAGCTTTTTTTCTAATCGCCTCCTTTTTAGTCATTACTTGTGCACATATTGCATAACAAAAGTGGATGGGCAAAACTAGCTTTGCTTTATCCGGACTAAGAAGCCACTACTCCTATGGGGTGGGTCAAATAGCATTTTCAACCTGGTACCAAAAAAGGAGAGAAAATCAATGACTTATTATATATAATATCTTATAAAAATATATAATATCCTATAAGACACTATGACATCAAAGTAAATGATATGATATCATAATATGAGTAAACAAAAGACATGACATCCTGTGAAAGTAACTTCCTAAAAGATGATATGCAATATGTTCTGTACCAAAATATGGCATCCTACAAAACTCATATGACTTCCAATAATATCATGATTGTTAGTTTACCTTGCGGGATTGGATCTTGTCAAACTTGTTATCGTGGGTCCTCTTGGGCCAGTTACACCATAACAACAACCTAGGTAATTTTGTAGGATCAATTGGGACCCTAATGTTGGTGTACTCAAGGAACCATGCCTGCACATAAATATTTTCTCAAATCAAACTATAAAAGAATACAAAAATATTAAATAGGATGAATTATATATGTGTATTATCATTACCAAGAGGCCTGCTGAACAGCCAAAGAGGGTGGGCTGCCTCCTATTCTTGTCTGGCCTCTTTGCTTGGCATGGCTCCTCGGGTCTCAAGCAAGATGCAATATTTGGGAGCACTTCAATTTTGAGGTTCTTGATGGCAACATCCCATGCAAAAGCTCCCACTTGAGACAAGTCATCCAAAAAGGAGATCAAATATCTTGGACATATTTGGTTTGACTTTGGAGCCTAAAACATGGTAAGCATATAAGCTATCCAAAGCCTGATTGTGTCCTCAATATCCACCTTTCTCTTCAAGGACTTTAGTTGACCAATCAATCTATCAAGGCCTTTATGCTGTAAATCCAAGCTAGTTCCAAATCTTTCAAACAACCTCCTCTTCTTCTTGGGGCCTATGGTGGCCGAGATCTTCATCTCATGACATGGAAGACCTAAAATAAGTGCCACCTCCTCAGCAATAAATCTTAACATTTTTTCAGCAAAAATAAACTAATCACCTCCAGTATAGCATTTTATGATATTAGAGAGGAGTGCCCCATTGACTACAAATAGTTCCATGTCAACGAAGGCACAAAATGAGGTCTTTCGAATGAGATCTATATAAGCAGGAGAAAATCCTATTTTCTAGACATTTTTTATGTATGCCACTAGCTTGCTTGAGTTCTTAAAAATTGAGGGGCCCCGACTCTCAAAACATAGGGGATCCTTGGACACTTCACTAGAACAAATAATTGGATGATCAATAACAGGAAGTCATATTAATCAATAGGATGTCATAAATAATAACAAGACATCATAACAATAAACAGGATATCATAGAACAATAACAAGAACTTATAATAACTAACAAAATGCTATAGAATATTATAATTATTTTCGGGAAGTCATATATTACTATAGGATATTATAATTTTTTTTTCAAAAAGTCATAATTTGACTACATAATATCATAATTTTCTTCAAAAAGTTATAGAACAAAGAAAGAAGATTATTATAACTTCTTGATGCCTTATATGATTTCCTGTTGAATTCTATGATACTCATATAATGGTATGACATCATGTTGCTTGGTATGACAATATGTGGCCTCCTATGACTTCCTATTGAGGAAATATGATTTTTTATTGTAATATTATGACATCCTATTGGATAATTATGATATCCCTTTCTTTAAATAATCAAGGGAGATTATAGGTACTTTATGGAAGACCTAAAAGTGAACAATTATTGAAATCTTACAAGAAGTCATGGAACATTACAAGGAGTTAAAAAATCCTTATTGGATGACCTAAAACATTATAATGAGTTGTCATATATCACTATTTCAAATTTTATAGAAAAATAATGTTCCTTTACCTTCTTCTCTTTCTTTTATTTCTCCTCTTCTAGAGGTTGAAGTGAGGTCATCATCCTCTCTCATGTAGATAATGACTACCATGCGCTCTTCATTCATTTGTCCTTCTTCGTTGCCTTGTCCTCGATACCTTTTAAATGGTTATTTATTAGGCTCTATTGTTGAGCAAATGTAGATTCTACAAATGGGAGCTCCAGTAACAAATGGAACGATGTGAGTTAGGGATTTCACCATGATCTTGGCCTATTGCTTGAGAGGGGAGTCTCCACCGGGGGCTCGCCACCAACTGCTGAGAGGCATCGATCATCGAAAGAAAGAAAACAAAGACGAGGCAGAGAGCAAACATATTCTAGCTAGAGGGGAGAGAAGATGAAGAAAGATGAAATGTGTTTTTCTCTTCATATCTCTTTTTCTCATTAAGCAATGGGGGCAAAAGCAATATTTTCATTCTTTAAAAAGGCCGGGAGTGAAGGTGGTTCCATAACTGATGCCACTGTTAATCGACTGGCCTAATTCGATGAAGAGGTAACGCTCCATCTTAGTTTTTCTCCACTGCCCCTGGTTTGCAAAGAATTTTGCAAAAGCTCTCCGGACCCTATAGCACAGGTCTCAAATTATAAAGGGAAACTCTTTATCCACCATTGCTAGTGGACAAAAGATGCATTGCTTTACCATATTAGGCCACATGTTATAAGTAATAATATAGATGCATCGATTTCCAACACCATATACATTTAATATAGTTCAACTATTTTTTTTCAATTTTTTTCTTGATGAAAGTATCATTTTACTATATTATGATATTGATGCGGAATGCAAACTCGATGTAACCTGGGTTATTATTTGGGAAAGGAAAAACACCTAAGTAAACTAGAACCGTGGGAGGGCTAAGAAGCCTCCCGGGACTAGGGCGACTCAAACTAAAACCCTAAAACAACTGATCTCTTTTGTTTTCAATTTTCTTGGTAGAGGTGGCGAAGGAAGGATGGAGATGGGAGTCTGGGAACTGGAACTCCTGGCCCTGGGACTCACTCAAACGGGGAGACGCCGAACCCATAATGCACACATCAGGGCTCTCACACCTCTCGACGCTAGGGTAACTTTCAAAGGACATGAGGGGATAAGAAGATGGGATAGGGGATAACTAGGGCACTCTCATCGAATCCATAATGCACATAGCAAGGCTCTCAGAGATGCCCCGAGGGATCAAACCAATAATGCACATAGCAGGGTTCTCACACCTCCCATCGAACCCATAATGCACATAGCAGGGAACGAAGGCAAAATGGGCCTCAGCCTAGAACCAGAACCAGTGGCTAAAAATTTCTTCTGATAATCTCTCTAAAACAAGAGAGGAGGTCTTTATATGGAAAAACCAAAATCCTCAGTTTCTTAGCCTCCAAGAAAACTAAAAAAAAAAAATAAATTACATCAAAATTCGTACTACATCAAAAGTGGTGCTGATCTGCTCTGAGAAGCATGTCGGCTTGATGATCTACGTTGAAAAGCGTGCTGCTCTGAAAACTGGACAGCTCTGAAATCCATGCAAACTCAAACTCACGGCCATGGAGGATTGATCCCCCAACCGAGCACCGACGGAAGGCCGGCGATCAGAAAGCAAGCGGCGGACGGGGCCAGCGGACGGCGAGCGACGGACGGCTGGCGGTGGGCTATAGGCGAGGAGGCACAGGGGGGCACGGCATGCCCTGTGCATGCCGTTTGGCCTTCCCATGGCGTGGGAACTCCTGGGCACCGGCGAGGCCTTCGACGGTCGGGCCTTGGCTGGCGGACGGTGGGGCGGCGGGACGGCAGCAGGCGGGCGGTGACGGCGGCATCAGGCAGCGGGCGGCGGCGTCACACGGACGAACGCGTCCATCCATCTTCCCATGGGCCGTGGGGCCCTGGGCACCGGCGAGGGCCCCACCGGCGGCCAGAAGTGCCGGCAGCGACGGCGGTAGCGGTGCAGGGGGGCACGGCTGCACGTGGGCGGACGGACGCCTCCCGCATCCATTCATCTTCCAACGGGCGTGGGCGGCGGCGGGCGGCTTTTCCCGTGAGGGAGGGGCCTGCGAGCACCGGCGGCGGGTCGGCGGGGCCGGTCGGGGGTCGGGCAGCCCGGATCTGGGGGGCGGCGGGGTGGCAGCTAGGGTTTGGGAGATTTTTTAAAACTCACGGGAGAAGATGGAATAACGTAGGAATAAAGCAAGAATAAGATCGGGATAAAGATGGAATAGCAGGAATAAGTAGAATAACGGGAATAGGAAAAAAAAATTCGAGAAAATAAGAAAAATAGAAAAAGAACCTGGACCTGCCCTGGATCCCCATTAGATATCCTGTTGGTTATTATTACTTTTTGTTATTTTCTATAATATATAATTATTTTTTATGACTTTTTGTATCTGTATTATGACATCCCCTTAATTATTATAACTTCTTATTATTCATTATAACATCTAATGGTTGTTAATCAATAGAACGTTATAAGGAATAAAGCCATAATAACTAACAAGATGTCATAATACAGATACATGAAATTATAAAAAATAATTGAATATCATAAAAAATAATAGAAAGTCATAATAATGAACGTAATTGGATATCATAAAAAATAATAGGAAGTCATAATAACCAACATTATGTTATAATATAGATACAGGAAGTCATAAAAAGTAATTAAATATTATAAGAAATAATAGAAAATCATAATAACTAATAGAATATTATAATATAGATATAGAAAATCACAAAAAATAATTAAATATCATAAGAAATAATAGAAAGTTATAATAACCAATAGAATATCATAATACAGAGAAATAACATTTTCACTAGAAAAATTTGAAAAAAAAAAAAAAAACTAAGCTGTATTAATGCATGTGGTATTGGAAATCGATACAATCTTATTATTAATTATGGTATGAGGTCCAATCCAGTGAAGTAGTGCTGCTTTTCTCTATCGGAGATGGTGGACAAAGAATTTCTAAACTATGAAACTATATAGCTTTATGAGGTGCTGGCCAACACTTCACAAATCACAAATAAGAATCCATCAGGGGTGCCACAACTTGGACTAAAAACTTATTTTGTACAATTTCCTTTATCTATGCTAAATATAGCTCATATCCATCTAGAAATAATCATTCAAAACCAACTAGTCCCTTCACTCATTTGTGGGCATCATTTTGAAGTATTGCTAAGCATGGCAGCATATATTGGTGATAGAGGATAGCAACAAAAGGTAGAAATTTTCAAGTGCACATGAGTAAGCTTGTTGGAGGTATGGTACCTATATGTATATAGAGAGAGAAGGACTTGATTATATTTGAAAGGATTTGAAACCAAATCTAGTCAAGTCCCCGCTATCTGATTTGCACAGATCCCCATCAAAAAAATAAAAAATTAATGATATATTAATAATATATAATAAATAAAATATAAATAAATAAAAATACTCTGGAATAAATACAAACTTTTTCATTTGCAATAATGATGTATTAATAGTTCTAGTGGTTGTTAGAATTATTAATGATGGAATAGTTCATTTTTTTAGAATAAATACAAATACTCCAAAATAAATATAAACATTTTTAGAATAAATATAAAATATGTTTAGAATACATAGAAATACTTTCAAATAAATACAAATCCAAATAGATGGAAGTATTTCTGATTATTCTGAAGAATTTGGATTTATTCTAAAAAGGTTTATGTTTATTCTGGAATGTTTGTATTTATTTTGAAGTGTTTTTATTTATTTTTATTTGTGTCATTCTATACCATTAACTTTTTACTTTTTCTATGCGGAAATCTATGCAAATCAGATGGTAAGGGACTTAACTAGATTTTGCTCCAAATATTTTCGAATATAGCCAATTCCATCTATATATACAATGTTAAAAATGTATAATAAATAAAGTTTGGGAACCAAAAGAATAAAAATGTGTTTGGGGCTGGCCATGTGAATATATTGATCTGAGAATATATTTTTTTCCCTCTAGTAAGTTTACAAGATTATTTTTAAGGTACAATAAATCTAGTTTTACTTGATCCATTTATCACAAGTACAACCATACAATCATATGAAAGGGTTAATCCAAGTAACTCTCTTTTAGTTGCCTAAATAAGAGATCAAGAAAGACTTAGGTTGCATTTGGTGCATTGCCAGGCAATCTTGGAAGGTAACGTGAATTGCCTTCAAGATAGATTGCCATCAATTAAATTACCAGTAATATTGATTACTGTATTTGGTATACATAGATAATATTGTAATAAAATTATTATAATTTTTAATTAATATACTACAACGAAAAGTATAATTCTCGATCGATTTTTCTCGATGCTAGGGGATAGCATCGTGAAGCTCCACCACCTACCGATGCTTTTGAAAAGTGTCGTCCAAAGCCAGAGTTTAATAACGCTTATAAGCATCGAGAAATTCCTCCACTTCTTCCCACCTCTGAGCCCTAATTTTTCATTCGATCGATCCATTGCCAAACCCATTTCTCCTCCGTTTCCTCCTCCCTCCCTATTCCTTCATCTCCTTCATCTCCGGCACATTGCCTTTGGATCCCTTCATCGTCGCCGAACCGCTAGGATAGATCGAGCACCTTCATCTCCTTCATCTCTGGTGCGTTACCCGAGCCGACCACCACCTCCTCCCTACCGGCCCATCAACCAAAGCCCCTCCCTCCCACCCGCTACCCCGCCAACCTAGATCCCTTGCCTTGCTCCTCCGGTCGGGACCTACATCATCCAAGTCCCCAAGCAGCAAATATCCTAAAGGTTTTTTTTTCTCATTCGATTTATTTTTTTTGCTATTTTGGTTACATTCGACTGTAGATTTGGGAGGATGGAGGGTTCGTCATCGATTCCAAGATGATAGACTGTGGAGAGAGAGGAAATAGGCGAGGGTTCATCATGGATTCCGGGATGAGGAGGGCTTTTGATTCTTGGATCTGAGAGTGGTCATGGCTCTTAAAATCTAGATCTAAATCTTGGTCTCTAAACAGTGTTAATAATATCATGGTTTATTTGGCTGGACGAGCTTTTATTCAAGGGAGGGGAAGATTATTCAATTAATGGATAAGACTGAGAGTTGATGACCTATTATTTTTCCCCAACTATGGTTTTAGCTCTTTCTCAGTAGACCATCGCATCTAAGATTGATATTCTGTTCATCATACCATTTTACTTTTATATTTTAGTTCTTACAAATGACAAGAAATTTGATTTTTTTTTTTTTTTTAAAAAAAGGGAGATCCTAACTAGCATAGCAGATTGAGTGTTAGTCATGTAAAGAAATATATTTTTTAGTAAAATAAGTTAAATACATTTAATTTGGTTTGTCATTTTTGCATTCTTAAGTCAGGTAGCATTTACAAGGAAATTCTGCTAGTTTTTATTTTTATTAAGTAATAAATCTTCGTTGTCAAAAGTTTAATATTTCAAAAATAGAAAGGTTTCATTAATACATAGTTTATTTCAATTTTGTTTATAGATGGTCCATGAAAAACATGAATTATGTTCTTCTACTGACATAGAGAGAGATAAATAAAGTTCTCTGGGTAGGTATGATAAGACACATAATGAGGCAAGAGGATCCAAAATATCAGAAAGTTGAAAAATCTACTTAGAAATGAGAATAGTGGATTAATGTAGGCCAAATGGGCTTAGAATTTGATGAGTGGCCTAAGGGCTCGGTGAAAGAACTAGATTACAATACTTATTATACCTAGAGAAAATTTGCTATATATGCATGTTAAAAAAGCCACAATTAACATATTTTGCCTATTTAGAAAGATAATACCGAGGAACTCAATGTAAGTTTGGCTCTGCGCATCCTTCAAGATGGGCAACGGACATAATTTCAAATTTTGAGTGGACTCTTGCTTACCTCAGATTTTTATATTAATTTTCTAGGGAGACAATACTTAACCTATTTAACCCATTTATCTTGATTCGATTCATTATAAATTGAACTAGGTTACATATTTAATAAAATAATTAGATCCAAATCTAGATTTTTAACTTGCTTAATAAAAAGGTCAAATGCACCATGCGCATAAATATCATGTTTTGCCCCGAGTGGGTGGCACCTCCTTAATGTTACTCCTTAGAAGTTTTGTACACCCTCTGTTTCCTAATCTTTCAATTTAGGTTTTTTTTGGCTAAAATTTTGGTGTTATTCAAGAATCTGTTTGCTATCATAGATTAGTTTATTTGGATGTCAGAAAGTAATTATAGTTCTCTTATAGCTGGTGTTTATTACTTACTAAATTTTGTGAGATGTCAGTGATGTTCTGCATCTTTTGAAATGTGATAAGGAGCTTGGGTTGAGCATGAGATAGAGTTTAGCAAGAATGGCCTGAAGCATTGTGTAAATGGCTAATTCAGCAAAAGCCTATGATGCCAACTCATAGTCTAAAAATGAAGTAGAACGAGGAGATAAAGGATAGAGGATTTCAGAGGATATCTTTTGAAAAAGGCATAGTAAGCATACTTGTTTTAACATATTGAGGGTTGATTGGTTGAGTTAATAAATTCTCATTGGATGATAGTGGCTTGGATTCAATCTTATTTTTGCCCGGACTCCAATCAGACTTTCTTCCATCCCAAGCCTTATGTATATCAAAAATTACCTGGACCCATTAATGTTGACTCAATAACTCCATATTTAACTTTATTATACTAGTTTTTGTAGGACACACCAATCATGCTAGGATTACATGGCAGGAGGAACTTTCAAATGAATGAAACTGTCACCGATAGCATTACTCATGATTACATTTGAACAGGTATTATCTAAGAGAGTGTCTAAACTCTAAATTGCCTTCATTTAGATGAGAAAGGTTCATATGCTATACATTTATATTGGCAGCATGATCTATGATTCATGATCTTGTTGTTGTTGGTAGTTTTTTCGTCATGTATATCTATCGGTATTGTTGTCTTTTTCTTATCAGGTGATTGACTGCTTGGAGGGTAAATAAGCTTTCTAACCTATTTTGAAATTGGTTTAAGGTTTGTATATGGAGGCTATGATCATTTTGGGATGTATATTTTGCTGATTCAACTATTTTTAATGACAGTAATCTTAGATGGCCTTCTTTTGTAGGCAACCGATTATAGTCGTTTTGATTTAGTTGCAGATTAAATAGTAGATTTGAGCCCCCTCATTCTTTTTTTTATTTATTATTCTAATTTTTTGGGTTGGGTTGACAATTTATTTATATAGTAAACAGGTGAAATGGGTCGGGTCGGGTTGTATTATTAGATTATTTGTTCATTAAACATGTTTATGTTCATTGGTGCATCATCAGCTTTAGAGTTTATATAAGTTAGTTGCCTAGTTAATACTTAATCCTTATTCACTCTGGGCCCACTTAGTTCAAGCTAAATATCATTTCCATGGATTTTGTTTAATAATTAAAAGCCGTGACATTGGTCTATGATTTAGGGGAGGATTTGCATGGTTGTTCCCCATGCTCATTTCTAATTCCAGTGGTTAACAAGTTCAGGAAATGATATTAATTTCTACATGGATCCTTGGATATCTACCATTTCTCTTTTAACATCACCTACCAACATCAATATGGATTCTCAATGGTTCTTAATATGTAGGTCAACAATCTTATTACTACTTCTCAAACATGGAATTCTGAAACTTTGCCTAGACTCTTCTCAACTAATATGATGACTTTGATATGTGCTATTCCTATTGCATAAGACCTCTGGTCTGATTAGTTTATTTGGGGAAGCTCTAAATGACTTCTTGTTTCTCTTAGTGACATGACCAAATTGGGATTCCATCACCAGCTACAATAGCTACATTCACATTTCAACTAGATTTGGAAGCTGTGTACTTCACCTAGGGTTTAAATTTTATAATGGCAATTTTTGTGGTACTCGTCACCTTATAAAGCATTTCTAACTCACTATGGTCTTCTTTTACCATTAGCACAAGATTGTAATCTATGTCCTAGGATACTTGAATCTGTGTGTCAAAAGCTATAAGGTTCACATACAGATTATTATCCATTTGAGGAAGGGTGCAAACACTAGATTATACCTTAGCATATATTATTTTAGATATGTTTAGGCTATTAAACTAGAGTCCTTGCAACATTTACTCAAAACCAACCTTTTCAACTTGTATTTGGTTAAATATAATTATACTTAATAAATTGACTCACCTATCTTCCACCAATGATGTTGATTGGCATGTATTTATCTAGATTAATAAACTTGCACAGCATTATATACATGTTTCAAGAATATTAAGGCTCCTTGGTATACACCTGCATCTTACTCAACATATTATGCTTTAAGATTTGTTCATTATTGCAAATCATTCATTTCAATACCATGTATAGTTTTGATATGATTAATTATAACTTTTTAAATATTTTTTATAAAACTTATATTGCATAGAAACATAGACCCATCAATTGATTAATATACATATTCTATAGCATCCGTACATTATTTTTATTTTTATACGAGTGGTCAATTGATTATCCAGTTTGGATAGTTTGAAAATTACAAATAATTTTATAGATACTTACAGTAATCAAGCAGTATGGATAGAGTTTTAGATATATTTTGAATAGTATTTTTCTTTAATTCTCTTCATACATCTTCAATCGTGTGGGGAGAACTAAAAGAAAATGCTGCCAAAATTTTTCTGAAGCTCTTATTGCATATCGTTTGATTACTGTAAATTATCTATATAATTAATATAATTCTTGTATGAGATAGGACATATCTTTACCTATTAGTTGATGATAGAATGTATTTATTAGTTAATCTATATTATTTTTCACATAGTTTTAAAAAAATTACTTGGTGCATTATTATTGACTGATTTTTTTTTATATTTAAATAACTTTAAAGTTGGATTATTTTATCCTAAAATGGATAAAAGCTTGATCGAGAAATATCAAAGAATATTTAGATGGAGTTTGTGATTTTATTAAATTCGGTATGGACAAAAGTAGTTTGAATGAAAAGATTTTATATCTATGCTGACGATGTGTTAACAGTTCCTATCTAGATCCACAAACAGTTGAAGACCATTTGATATGGAATGATTTTGCAAGAGATTGTACTAGTGGATTTTTTATGAAGAACTTATGTTGCCAGAATCAAGTAATCAACCCTCGTCTGATCCTGGATCCAGTAATATGCAAGAGAATCCTGTAGAAGATGATATATAACGGGTTTGATCACATATACTTTTCGACATGGTATTCAAAACTTTGGAGGTTCAACTGATACACATAAAATAACTAGAATATGTGAAGGTTTTACATTCATTGAACAAACATATATCGAGGAGCATATGCAATCATCAACTTTTGAGTCAGCTCAGTATCATAATTTAATGAAAGAAGTAGATGAACAATTATATCCTGACTGTTTGAAATTTTCTAAGATCTCTTTTCTTATATATTTATTCCATATAAAATATATGAATGGATGGTCAGGAAAGAGTTTTACCATGCTTCTCGGGTTATCAAAGGATGCATTTCCAGAAGGCAATGATTTACCCTCCTCTTATTATAAAGTAAAGAAAGTTGTCAATAATCTGGATTTTGGATATCAAAAGATTCATAATTGTCCGAAAGACTCCATGTTATATCATGATAAAAATGTTGATCGAGAGTCATGCAATGTATGCAGATCTTTACGATAGACAACTCACGAAGAAGACGAGGATGATGTAGTAAATGGAACAGATACACTATGTCGTACAAAAAAATCGGTGAAGGTATTGCATTCATTACTTTTCTCTTATTTCTTGATTGAGGAGGCTATATTCATCTTTGAAAATAGCATCATTGATGAAATAGCATCATAAAGGGCATACGAATGATGGAATGTTAAGACATCCAGCAGATAGTTTAGCATGGAAAGCATTTAGTGCTAAGCATTCTGATTTTGCCTCTGATATTCATAATGTTCGGTTGGGTTTAGCTTCAGATGGCTTCAATCCTTTTTGAACTCTAAATTCTACATATAGCACTTGACCAGTTATTCTAATACCATACAATTTACCATCATAGTTGCACATGAAACAATCATCACTTATCTTGTCAATAGTTATTCCAGGTGATAAGGGTCCAGAAAATGATATTGATATTTTTCTATAGCCTTTAATAGAGGAATTGAAATAGTTATGGTAAGATGTCGATGCAATTGATGCTTTCAATGGTGAAACATTTAAACTACATGCAACTTTATTATGGACTATTAATGATTTTTTAGTCTATGCCAATTTATCTAGCTGGAGTACAGAGGGATGGGTTGCATGCCCTTATTGTGTAGATTCGACACATTCAATTTGGTTAAAACATGAAAAAAAAATTTGTTATATGGGACATCATCTATGGTTAGAACCAAATTATTCATTTCATTTTCAGCAAGATTTATTTGATGGTACCATAGAAATGGGATGTGCACTTATTCTACCTTCTGAAACTAATATTCGTAGATAAATGGATTCCATCAATTACATATATGGTAAATTCTCAAAATCTTCTAAAAAAAGAGGAAGGGATGATCAAGAATGATTGGCAGAAGAAGTGACTACTAGTACTATGGATGCACGGGTATTTGAAGATTCTAATAATTTTTTTGAAAATAAAAATGAGGAAGATGTACAGATAGCATCTACAAATCAGCCCAGCAAACATTTATGGAAGAAAAGAAGTGTCTTCTTTGACTTACCTTATTAAAAACATAATCTTATTCGACATAATCTTGATATCATGCACATAAAAAAGGATATATGTGATAATCTGCTTGGAACATTGTTGAATCTTGATGGAAAGACCAAAGATAACATGAAGGCCCAAATGGATTTACAAGAATTGGGTATCCGACATGCGCTTCATCCTAAAATACTTGCTAATGATAGAATTTATTTGTCTCCTGTATCTTATACCATATTGATGATATGCATCAACAATTTCAAGGTGCATATATCTTAAAGACCGAAAAATTTCTAATCTCAAAAGTTATGGTAGTCGCATATTGATGCAAGATATCTTTCCAATAGCTTCGAGATCATCAGTACCTAAATAAGTTCTTACAGTTATAATTCGGTTATCATCATTCTTTAAGATATAATGTTCAAAGATTATTGATCCTGGAGAGCTTGATCAGTAGGAGTCAGAAATTGCGGTTATACTTTATCAGATGGAGAAAATTTTTCTACCTGGATTTTTTACTATTATAGTATATCTACTCATTCACTTAGCTTCGAAAGTCAAGCTTGGTGGATCGGTATACTATAGATGGAAGTGTCCTATTGAGAGGTATTATTATCAATTTTTAATCTCTATATAATTTTCAATAAAAATAGTATCATGATGATGTGTAAATAATTTTTTAAATATTGTAGGTATCTTGTGTGATTGAAAATTATGTATGAAACAGAGCCTATCCAGAGAGTTCGATTATGGAAGGATATATTACTAAAGAGTGTTTGACATTTTGTTCAAGATATCTTCAAGGTGTAGAGATTGTATTTAACATAACTCAATGGCATAGTGATTTAGTAGATAATGCAGAGTTGTATAAGTTTTCTACTACTGAAAAAGTAATGAAAAAATATGAAAGTATTGTATTGGATCAAAAATCAATTGCACGAGCATATCATTATGTATTACTTCATAGTAAAATAATATATGACTATTGAAGGTTAGCATATTTAACATATTTGAAGTTTAAATATCATATCTTATTTTTTAAACTATATTAATAAATGTAAATTTTATGTAACAAATTTTTAATGTCTCAACGACAAGCTAATCATAGCACTCGACCTAATCCAAGGATTGAGCAGTGATGGTTAGTCGAGTTATTTCCTATATGGCTTTCAAAATAGGTTTGATATATATTTAAAAAATATATAGATAGATTTATCATCGAATAACTTGTTAATATTTTTTATTATTTTTTAGGTATCAACAATAATGGAGAGAAATTGTTCAGATGAGTTAATAGCTTTGGCTTGAGGACCAAATAAAGTTGTCATCAGATATAATGGTTTCATAATCAATGATTTTAAATTTCATACTAAAGATCGCGAGAAATTTAGAAAAAATATAGAATCACGGTGTTATGGTGGGAGCTAATGGAAAGATTTATTATGGTACACTTAAAGATATGTTGGATCGATGCCCCTAACCATTCTTACAAAAGAAACGTCCCTATTATAAGAGACATGTTATCTTTCTTAAACTGGCACAGCAACCCCGGGGCACTCGAGCCGACCTTCCGTCGACCCCCGCAAGGGCAACCCAGAGTACTAAACCTCAAGTCGGCCCGCTAGAGACGAGCACCGTAGCACCAACCAAGGGGCGTGAGCTGGACTCAGCTCACCAAGCTGGTGGCCATGTTGCGTGGACCCAGACCTCTACGAGGAGTGAGCTGGCACCAAGTCAACAATCCCCCCCCAGCGAAACGACCGATTTTTTCTCCTGCGGAGACTCGAACCCGAGACCTCGGCTCAAATACCAATTGTTGGATCGATGCCCCTGACCATTCTTACAAAAGAAAGTTCCTATTATAAGAGGCAGGTTTATCTTTCTTAAACTGGCACAGCAACCCCGGGGCACTCGAGCCAACCCTCCGCCGACTCCCGTAAGAGCAACCCAGAGTACTAAACCTCGAGTCGGCTCACTGGAGACGAGCACCGCAGCACCAACCAAGGGACGTGAGCTAGACCCGGCTCACCAAGCTGGCGGCCACGTTGTGTAGACCCAGACCTCTACGAGGCGTGAGCTAGCACCAGGTCAACAAGATATATACGAGTTGGAATACTATAAAATCTTTAAAGTCATATTATTTAGATGTGATTGAGTAGATATAAATTCATCAAGGTATTTGAAAAAAGATGCAAATAGATTTTCAACCTTGTAAATTTTACAAGTTTGATATATAGTGGTGTCTTATTGAATGATGATCCATTTGTTTTTTCTTCTCAAGCTCATCAAGTATTTTTTGTACAAGATGCAAAAGATAAAGACCGGGCTACTGTTATTAAAATAAAACCTTGAGACTTATATAATATGAGAAAACAGCTGGAAGATGATGATACTTATATGCATTCCATACTATTCAATTTTGTACCAGTTGATGATGTACATACTATAGTACATTGGTTAGGACAGAATTTGAAGAAAATGCTAATGCTTGATTCTTATTGATATTAAATTTTGTAATGTATACAATTTGTAGTAATTATTATGTTAAATTAATATTTATCTTCACTAATTCTGACTCTGATGTAAATGATAGGTGACACTATGCCGTGCTTGCGACGATTTCTTGGTGTGCAGTTCCAGCACTCACAAATAGAGGTCGACACTTCTTCTTTAGCACAGTAGGCTGAAGTCAGTACTTTAGCATAAGATGTTCATGCCAGTCCTTCGTCAGTATCAGACATTGCATATAGTCCTTCGGCATACCGGTCTACTGCAGGCCCATCATCCTCGGGGCATCATGATCCTCCCGTCGATCTAACAGATGATGAGCTACACATTCAGGATAATTTATTCCAGTATCCTTGGTTAGATAAAATTTCATTACATTTTTTATTATGCTTACTTTTATCTATTTATATGTAGATGGATCTGGGCGGGTTACACATAGGCGCGGGCTCACAGTAATACGGGATGTGTGGCAAATGCGCGATAGTAAGAAGATAGTAATCGAGTGCAATGAGCTAGGGCAGCCAATTAAAAAAGCCGCCAGCTTATTGAGTTCTTTGTTAGGGACAGTTGTGCGAAGGCATCAGCTTTGTCCACTAAGTTATGCAAAGTGGAATAACATGCTTCTGATGTATAAAGTATAGATTCTATGAGTTGTACAGGTAAAGAATTGGTATTAAATTATTTGTTATCTTACATAGTAAAATATTATGTTATGTTTTATATTTTTATTAATTATTTTCTTTTACAGTCCAAGTTTGTACTCTCTCCATCCTCTCATGATTTTGTACTGAAGTCTCTCAACAGGAAATGGAAAGAATATAAAGCACAGTTAAAGATGAAGTACAAGTTGCCGGGTATGACAGAGGAGCAGGTAGTTAGTACTTGTCCTCCTGAAGTACCCCATCATCAATGGATGGAGTTGGTTCATTATTAGTTTTTCGAAAGGGGACAGGTATCTTCTGATTTCTTTGAAGCAAGTTTATTAAAATATTTAGTTTATATTATACATTATACATATATATATATATACATTACTTTCTGGATATAAGAAGTTATCTTTTTGATTTTGTAGACATATTCTGATATTGGTAGAGCTGCACGAGCATCTCTATTTATTTTTCATACATTGGGATCCAAGAGTTATGCACGAGTCAGACAGGAGTTCATAAGTTTCTTAAACTATATGCTTATATTTTCAATATTAAAGTATTTATATATTTTAATAAAACTGATTTATATATCATAAAAAAATGTATCACGATATATATGTATCACGGACGATGTATCGCGATACATATACATATCATGATACTTAAATAATTTATAAATTTATTTGAATTATTTACTTAAAATTATAATTTTTCTTATAGATGGATCAGCATGAGAGGGAACCCAGTCAGGTGGAGTTTTACCGGATGACACATACTCATCATGATGATACTTTTGTCGGAGATAAGTCGAGGGATATATGTGTAACTTTTTATTACAATTTATTTCATGCAACTATTTAAATTTGATTTTGTTAGTCTTTAAGATCTAACTAATTTTTTTAAATTAATACAGGAAAGAGCTACAGCTCTTATTACCGAGCATGTCAATAATTCTATAGCATCTACGCATAGTAGTCGCATCGAGGCCAAGATGTTTACAGAGTTAATGGGGACGGAGCACTACGGTCGAGTGAGGGGCTATGGAGTTGGAGTCACCCCCACTCAATTATCTGCGGTCAGTAGACATACACGTGAGGCTGCAGAGACTACTCAGGATGCATGTGTTCGCAGACTCGAGGAGGAGATAGAGGAGATATGACAGAGCGTGCCGCCAATAGAGCAGCGATGGAGAGCATGAGAGAGCACATTGAGTGACTTACATCTATCATACAGATGTATGTTCTACGTCAGGTATATATATATGGTATTAAATATATATTTTTATATTAAACCAATAATTTATGTAATATATTGTCATGGTTTCATAAATTAAATATTTTAAATATTTTTTATATAGGCTTATGAAGTATCAGATCCTCACGGACAGGAAGACAATCTACCTCCTACAAATCATTGACCTTGACTTTTTATTATTTTATATTTTGTATTTTAATATATTATTTAATTTTGTTAAATAGACATATGTGTAAGAAATTTTATTATATATGATCATAATGAATTTTATATTTGGATTTATATTTGGATGTGTGAAGAATGCATGTAATGAGATTGAAATATTTATTATTACTGCATTATATAGGTAAAAAAATGTTATACATATTTTTAAATTTTAAAATAACTATTTTATTTTAAAAAAAAAAAATGAAATTCTCGATGCTTTAAAGCATCGGGAATAACCTTATCTCGAAGTTATTCTTGATACTTTAAAATATCAGAAATAATCCTATTCCTGACGCTTTTTAAAAGCATCGAGAATAACTTTATTCCATAATTATTTTCGATGCTTTAAAATATCGAGAATAAAGTTGTTCCCGATACTTTTTGAAAGGCATTGAGAATAGGGTTATTCTCGATGCCTTAAAGCATTGAGAATAACCTTATCTCGGAGTTATAAAAAAATATCATGAATAACTTTATTCTCGATACTTTAAAGTATCTGAAATAACCTTATTTCTGATGCTTTTAAAAAGCATCGGGAACAACTTTATTCCTGATGCTTTAAAGCATCGGAAATAGGATTATTCTCGATGCTTTAAAATCTCGGAAAAAATACCGATGCTTTTAAAAAGCATCGAAAAAAAAATAATTTCCACTCATGTATTCCTGATGCTTTTTAAAGCATCGAGGAGATTTTTAGCAGCATCAAAAAAGGTCTATTTTAGCATCGAGAATAATCCTATTTTTTGTAGTGATATATTTAATACGATAATCAGATTATTGATAATATAAAATCTAATTTTCAAAATATTCCTAGATCAATTTCCAAGAATTATATATCTATGAACTTATATCCAATAAGCAATATAAGATCAGATATATATAATTATATATAAAATAATTTAAGAGAAAAAGTCTAAATTGGTAGGGGCAGTGGTCATTGGGTGGCAGAGGAGCCACGGGCGATGGCGGAGGTTGCAGTCGACGGGCAGTGGAAGAGCCATGGACAGTTATGGGAGGTGTCATCAAGTTTTGTATAATTTTTTTGAGAAATAATTTTATCCAAAATTTTTATTATATTGTCAAATATCTGATAATCTGGATAGCCATCTCTTTTTGATGCTATTCAGATTGCCTTATAAAAGGCAATATAGATTGCCAAAGTAATTTGGATTGCCATAAAAAAAATATACCAAATATAATAATCTAGTAGACTTATGGCAATCTAGATAGATTGCCAGCTAGCTACCAAACACAACCTTGGAAAAAATGAGGACAAAGAAAGAAGGGTAGAAGTGATTAATACTATTTGTGTAACCCCTCACTTATCCTCAAAATAAAAATAAATAACAAATAAATAAATATAATTTAATACTTTGGTTGGGCATAAAATCTTTGCACCGTGTTGCATTGGAAACACAAATCCAAATAATATCTTAGTCTCTATAAGTCAATACCACTCTATTGAAGCTTTAAATTAGAAAGGGCACCATTCAGACATGATAGCATTAGGTTTGGCAAGGCATATGGTGAGCATAATTCAGCAGGTGCAGCTAGAAGCGAGAGGTTCGCCGATCTTAATCTTCCAGTCATGTCCTTTGATAAATCAATTAGTTATTAGAAATGCTAACTAGCACCAATCTAACCTGGTAATTGACCCATCCCCACCACCTAAATTGTAGCTCAGGTGGACCGGGCTATTATCCCATGATCCACACCTCCCAGGTTCGAGGCATGATACTATAATTAATTCAAATAAATTTTAAATTAATTCATGGGGCCTGAACATGGATGTGTGGGATTAGTTAGGAACTTTCTAGATCCGAATGATTCTTTTGATGCCCGGGTGGGGTCGAGATGGCTTACTCACCGCTTGGTGGAGAAGAACAAAACTATTTTTATTGTCATCCTACATCGAATATTTCTCAATAAAGTGAGATGAGATCACAGCCAGAGAGAATAGCTACGCCCGCACATTCCTTTTTGATTGCACTGACTTATCAAAAAAAAAGACCCATCCCCCTGTTGGCAATACCTTAATCCCCGTTTTTTTTGCACCAATCACCAACTGCCACCGGCACAAAATAGAGCAAGAATAGTTTGGTGATCAGTAACATGATATTATTTTTTAACATTGAAGCTACACTCATTTAGGTGGCAGGTCTTTTTAGCTTGCTCTCAAAGCCTTGCCTTCAGTAAGCTGCAAGTCCTAAAAGTGAGTTGAGTCTAAAACGCCCTCACTTAACAATCATCTAATTAGAGAGAGAGGGAGAGTTGTTTGTATTTATTCTAAATCAATAACATCTTGCATATATATATATATATATATATATATATATATATATATATATATATATATATATATATATATACAGTAACTTGACATTTAATTGCTCTAATTCATAGTTAAGATGATGATAAGGATAATACATGAGAGTCCATCAAGTGGCAGTAATTATTTATCTACGATGCCCTATCCACGGTACGAGATGATGAAGATGATCTACCATATGGACACCCATTATTTTGGATAAGATCTTGACTAACATTCTTCTTGCACCCCCAAGAAGGAAAAAAGGAAGGAAAAAAAAAAAAAAACTATCTTTTCTATGATTTTATTGTATGCACAGTAGATAGATGATGATAATTATTATATATTGTGACCTAAGTTTTAGCTCATTGGTCACAACAACCCTTCGCTTAGGTGTAAGGTTTGTATATTAAACATATTGTTTGTGAAACATTCCAAGATTCATCCGATCAAAAAATGCTAGTTAGGCACTTGTATGATGTGGAATTTCTCTTCCTGCCTCAAAAAATAAAAGAAAATAAAAGAGAAAATTACCATGCTTGTTGGAAGACAAGTGGAGGGGTGTAACCAAAACAATGATGAGGTGCGTAGCTAGCAAGGTGCAAAGGTGCGGATTATATTCAAACTTACTCAAGTCTAGTGGCATTTGGCGCCTATAGGGAGGCTACTTTATACATTTTAGAGAACGCTTTTTAACTTTGATGCAAAATTTCCGTTCCCCCTGCGCTGCTTTTGAGCAAAAAACTCCGGTCCAGCAAAAGCATGCCATCACTTCAAGAAAGCTTACAATGCTTCTGTTTCTTGTCATTCCCCCATAAATCCCACCCCTCGCAGTGACACATCCCTGTCCCCAAAGTGCCCTTTGGATGTTGCACCCCCTGCCCATGAATCTCAAACCTTTCAAAAGCCAGGATGGTAACTTAAAATAATAATAATAATAATAATAATAATAATAATAATATAATAATAATAATAATAATAATAATAATAATAAAAATAATAATAATAATAAATAATAATAATAATAATAATAAGATGTTTTATAGCACATAGATCTCATGCAGTTTCTGTAGGTGACCTATGAGATGTTGATTACGAGAGTCTAGATAATTTAGAAGCCTTTTAGAAAAAAAATCTTGGGATTTGATCCGATCAAAAATGGAGCTTGGTGCGATGGCAAGGCCGCTTCCGATGTCATCTCTTTGTATAGAAATAATGTATCCAACTCTTGTCTTCCTTGTAGTGGGAGCCTTGTGCATCGGACTAATTTAGTAAAACAAGCTGATGGCATCAAGAGCTTACAATGTTTTCTTTCATTAAGATACTATGGTAGCTTTTCTCTGTTTCATTCTAATAAAATTAATCGCAAAAATGTTAGCTGGTCACCATCTTTCTATGAAAAAATCAAAGTTAATTTCGATGTTGCTGTCTTAGCTGACAAAGCTACCGTTGATTATGTCATAAGAAATGATCATGAGAACTTCATCCTGACAGCGGGTAAAGCTATATCGTTATGCTCTATTAGTTATATTGAGATCATGGTTGCTTGGATTGGCCTCTTTACTGCTATCAAGGTTTAACATTTTACTGATGTGTATCTCGAAAGTGATTTTTCTTATGCTATATTCATTATTTTTACTCTTCTTGTTCCAATTAATCACCAAAATCCTTTATTGCTTGATATGGAGTTATGGATTCAGTAATGTGATCATTTTTCTATTAAATATATTTATAAGGAGGTGAATAAAGTTGCTGATTTTGTTACCAAATGCATCCATAATGCGGATTATACTTGGGGGAAGATCATATTTCATTTGACACGAGCTTTTTTTTGCAAGTTGATTAAAGGCATTTTCAAAATAGGCGATGATAATTTCTGACTCCTCATTCTCTTAGCTTGTATTGATTCTTATTTGGACTACTCTCAGGATGCATATTTCGATCTATATCTCTTTCTTGCTCAGCCTTTTGATGTCTAAAGGGATATGCTTTTTAACAAGTTGCCCATGGGGTTTGTTGATGACCTCACCTCTTTTTGGGATCGTGATAAATATATGGGATGGTTCTATCTTCTTACTATGATTTTCTTTTTATTCTGGATATATAGTTCTCAGGAAGTGATTTCCAGGATAGATGGTTAGTTAATTAGTTTATACTGTGGCTATCTCTTTCTTTCCATGGCTTCTCTTTAATGGCTTTCTCTGTATTCTGCTTGGTTTCAATCATTTTTTATTCATTTTATGATACCTCCGGCTGGTGATTTTATTTAATCTAGAGTATATTTTCTAGTTCTATTAGGAATACTTTGTATTTACTATTTTTATCCTATAAGTTTTTGTTTGGGTAATGTAGTATTTAAATTGTACGTTTTTTTTAGTGATGTTGGCTTGGGTGAAGTGTTCTAGTGATGCGTACGGTGACTTTGCTTCATGTACTTCTCTTAGTGATGAATATTTCATTTACTTTGCTTACCCAAAAAAAAAAAAAAAAAAAAAAAAAAAAAAAGGGGACTAGTTTATTAAATTTAGTTGAAATAAAAAAATGAAACACTGGTATTTTTTATTCCAAACAAGTTTTTCGTAGAAGGTTTTTTTTTTTTTTTTGGTTTAGGTAAAAGCATAGAAGTTCTTTTAACAAACATTATATAACTTACCAAAAAACAAACATCATATAAAAGCAACTGATAACCAGAATTTCAACCAGTTGATTTGATATTACATGCATATTGAGAACATATTGCCGAAAAAAAAAAAATTGATCTATTATATCCAGGTCGTGCTCCTATATTCACACAAAACCAAAAATTATGGAAGATATGACTTGTATCATTATTCCAAGAGCATAGATCACGTTGTCCTCGAGATATCTAATAAGGCATCGATCTTCTCTCTTCTCAGCCTTCTCCTTTAATGTGGATAATCGATAAAAAATATTTACTGCTGTAATAAGTCTTGGAGAAAAGGATCAGGATATCTTTATATTTATATCTATATATGTCTCTTTCGTTATAAAACTAAAATTCTAATTAAAATTCGATTTTAATTTAATTTGATTAGGAAATTAAGTTTGATCAAAAATATATTTTTTAATCAATTTGACTCTTTATAATTGATTCGGTACATATAGTTGACTTAAGAGATTAACCATGATTAAGTGATAATTATATCACACTAAGAGTCAAATCTAATAACTATAACAGGACTAAAGTTTTGAACTGTTTTCAGTCAACTTAGTTAGTTTTCCCCTCCAAAAAGAGTACAGATTTTAATATAAAGATAAAATTGTGACAAGTTTGTATGATTGGTACATAAGACAATGTCAATAAATGCATTACACATGCCTCTGAGATGCTACGTTTGAGAAACAAAGCTGTTGCTTGTACGTCTAAAACATATAGAAAATTAGTTTCTTACATTTTGGATATTTTACAGTAACAAGAAAGTGATGGAAAACAGGCAACTGTATTACACTTTATAATAATGTAGTTTTACAAAAGCTAAGAAACTTATGACATATATTTTTACCTGGATTTTGGGGCAAGACTTTTAAAATGTCAATCTAAATAAGTTTTATCTCTTACACTTCAACAAAGTGAAATTGGAATATTTTAGTTTTACCATGGTTTGATATAATGTAGGATCGATAAAAAGAGTTAAATTACATCACTGTTAACTCTATCGAGAGACAAGAGGATGTTGTTTAGGTATGATGCATGGCAAAATAACTCTCCCAACATTAGAGGTCCATGGACTTTGATGATAGTGGATGGTGGGCCTTGATGCATTGACCAATGATGCATGAGTCATAGGAATGGCAACACATTTATGGGTATAGAGGATTTATGCATAAAGGCCATCATTCTATATATACAAGGCCATCATTTAGGCAACTATGTGTGTGCATCTTTATTTGTACTTGAATGTGGTATAAATAATAATCCATCAAACTAACAATGAAATATGGATGTTTAAATATAATCAAATAAAAATACATGAGAGGAGACATGGATATTAAGATGAAAACGGGGAATTAGTTTGAATAGATGTTCATTAAATGAACAGGAAAAAATATTTAGAGTAGAGAAGAATGAGGTTTATGTTATTCGGGTTTTTGGATTACGCCAGATTGGGTTCGGGATTGGGTTGGATTGAGTATATTTTTGTTGATCCAAAGTAGACTTGAATGATATATGGGTCGGGTCTAGTTGAAAAATATAACATCTAAACCTGACCTAAAATTTAAATGAGGTCTAGTTTTTAAACCTGGCATAACCAAAGGTCTTCTAACATGGATCGAGTTGGGATCTGGTTGGGTCATGGGTCGATCAAACCCTTTTGTAACCCTAGCTAGCACTAGCCCATTGATTTTGGCGATGGAACATGGTGAGCTTCGATGCACTACCAATGATGCACCAACCAATGTTTTAGTCTTGACTTTGACCCGTTTGTCCCTAATGATGCTCTTTTATCTTAGTAGCATGATTATAATTTGAATCAGGGATGTACTTAGTTGTAGGTCAACATAAGAATTAAACCAATATGTCTTCACGAGATAGGTTTGGTTCAAGCATTAGCAAAAATTAGTTTGCTTTTCATTTCGAACAATTTAATTAGATCGACTCGATCAAGCCCAAAATGAAATATTTTGATTTTGAAATTTAATTTAATGTACATGATCATGGTTGATTAAGTTATGGAGTAACAACTCATACCAACTTTTATCTATTGAATAGTGTAATGCTTTCTTGTTATTGAAACATGCCATGTTAAAAATTTAGAGTCATTTTTTGGACTTTGTTGTTGTATAATATTGTTGAATAATTATTAGTCACTTTATGTTGTTTATATCCAATTTTTGGTAAGGTTTCTTGAATGAAATCAATTAATGATTATGCTAAAATTAATTTTCTATAGTTTTAGATAAATCAAAACTCAAAATAATCTTTATTTGGTTGGTTTGCTTTGATTTTGGCATTAATTGAATTATTTTCGATAACAAAATAAAAAATTAATCAATGTTAGATCAGTTATCATGAATCTATCCAAATCATATGTACCCCTTACATAAATGAAACTATTATAATAGTATCCTTTTCCTCATCAACTTACTTCTTTTACAAGAAATTTTTTGCCAATGATTAAGACATATATAACTTTATTTAAGCCCATTTACCTACCAATAATTCTCAAATTCATCTCGTATCTATATCCGGTTAAAACTCACCTTCCGTATAAACATCAGCCTTCTTCAAGTAAAAAAGAGAAGAATGATTAATATCATCAATTCCATGCAATCAAGAAAAATTAAATAATCTAACTATAATGAAAATAAAAAAATCTAAAACAACAATCAAATATTTTACAAAATTAAAAAAATTCTAGCATTAGTATAATTTAATTTCAAACAAGATTACAAGCAACATACTTAGATGGCAATCTCCAATTATTGGTACAATTCTTGAAAACATTAGCTATAATTTTTAAAACATTGTATGTGAAAATTGTTCATCAATTTAACACTTCTATATTTTTATAAAGTAATACATACAAAAAAAAAAACCTTATTCTGATAATTTCCTGTAATCAAAGCCAAACAAAAAAAAAAGGAAAAAAAAAAAAAAAAAAAAAAAAAAAAAAGGAAAAAAAAGGAGGAGGAGGAGGAGGATTCCATTTGAATCGTTTTCCCTCTGGAGCGAGGGGTAGGAAAAAGCATGCTAAAAAGGGCTGGGTAAAAATGTGGCGACCTAGGATGGGAAAAACCAGCGGGCCCACTGCGACGGCAACCGGCTCTCTCCCCACAAAAACTCTCCTAAGGACCGGCTGATGATGCTCTACGCTGGTCCCTTCCCTCCTCTTCTCTCTCTAAACTCCGTTCCCCCCCCCCCCCCCCCTCTCTCTCTTTCTCGTGCCTTCGAAGCCCCCCCCCTCCCTCCTATCGCTCTCCCTTCGTCTCGTGCACTCCAATTTCTTGGAGAGTGGGAGAGGGGCGGTAATGGCGTCGGGGAGCTACAGGAATGGGGGGCCAAAGCTCTCGGCCAAGCTCGATCGGCAGCACTCCGCAGTCTACTCCACCCCCAAGGCATCCGCCAAGTCCCGGCCGCCCGCCACCCCTTCAGCCGCCTCTGGCCTCCGCCGCAGCGGCGCCGGGAACCTCGCCTCCACCCCTGCCAGCAACAAAGGCGACGCTGGAGGTTTGCTTCCCCTTCTTTACTTCCCCCTCCCCCTTCTTAAATGTGTCTCTTTTAAGCGAGATCTGGGGATGGATGGTGCCTGGATGGGCTCTTTTGCTTTTATTTGGTGCTTCTGTGACCTGTTTGTTAAACATGATTATGTTTGATCCGTGGTTTTTTCTTTTTCTAGGATCCGTGAATTAGGAATTAGGTTAAGGGTTGGGAAGCTGGGCTCGTTGTTGAGCTTCTTTAAATTTCCTGATGCTCTGTTTTTTGAAAAAAATTCTTCGGGTAGAATGCTGTTGATGTGGATATTCAAATTATGGAGTGCTCTGCGTCCTGTTTCTAAATTTTGGAAGAATTTGCTGGAAAAGATTATTTTTTCCAGATTTATGAAATTTTCATTCCATAATAATATTGCATGCAACACTCAAACGGTGGTCGTTGGTTGTTGTTTTGAAGTTCTTTCCTGTTAGATCACAAATCTGCTAACGTCTTTAAAATGTAATACGAACTTGTCATAAGAAAGAAAAACTATGCACAGGGAAATGCGACGTGTTTCATATAAAATTTGTAAATGGAAGTGTATCTCATGCAGCAAGCCCATTGAACATTGAGTTCTGGTTGTTTGAATTTTTGAAAGCTAGGATTGTAGTTGATTCGGGAATTATTATGTCGGGGAAGCATGGTTTCCTGATAAATTGGAATCATGAATGGCAGGTTTTGATTCAATTAAATGAACAGAAGATAGGGTTGCAATATGAGTAGAAATCAGAGAAAAGTGAATCTCCAACAATTATGACGAGATGGTATTAGGAAAAATAAAGTCCTAGCACCCTCATCAGAACCTCAAGTGGTTGGACATTCGAGCATCTTTTGAATTCGCTAGCAGCCAGTCTTTTCACTTCTAGTTGGATTTCCAGTCATTTCACGTTGTTGCAAGCCCACATTGCTAGCTTTGTCATCCCACAGTCTATATCACTAATGCTACTATTCCCAAGTTTTCACTTATTTCATTCTGGCTCTATTTTTTGCACTGCACCTAAAAATTCAGGAGCTAAATCATAATTTTATAAGGTTGTCTGCATGACAGATGCTGCCTTTGCGGTTATTGAGCACAATCTTCATAATATTGATACCATTGTCATCTCAAATCAATGCTCAACTCATGGATTTGCCTTGTCATAAGCACCAACATCCACTTTTGTTCCTCAAACAACAAAGGTTTCTCTTGGAATTGTGGTGCTGTAGTTACGGAAATGTGCTTAGGGAGTAAAATTGTGTGGTGAAGCTAAAGGAGGGAGAAATATATAAGAGTTGCTATAACCTAGTCATCACTAGAGTTCTTACTTACTTGAAGCAAGGCTTTCTAAATGTTGAAGTCATTCTTGAACCACTAAGGCTAAACAACAAATTACATCGGTAATTTCTTAGCCCCAAGCTCTGTCTACCATATGTTTGCTCAAAATTTTCAACCTAAGCACAACCCAAATTGTTGTATTTTAGGGCTAAAGTTATTTTGTTATTGGCTAAATTGGTTATTTCTTTTAGCTTCTTGTAGAAATAGGAAATACCGATGTTTTATCAATGTTTGATGTTCATGCAATGAGTCTCCCAACTCTTTTTTTCTTCAGGTAATCATGAGATTGTTTCAAGCTCATTATTTATGAAGCGATATTCTTTGTTTGCAACTACAGAAAGTTATTTCACTGAAATATAGTAAACTTATTAATTAACAAAGATTTGTGAAGTCATGTTCTAACAAGAAACTCTAGCAATGTGTTGCTAGATCCAAGATACAAACACAGAATAGCGTGAAAATGCAAGTTGAGCAATTAAAGTTACTGTGGTTGTTCTCATGGATTGGCAATTAGTTTATCAAAATCTGTCAATTTTGATAAATTAAATTTGACTGGAAAGTAACATATCGGGGTTGTTCTCATGAATCCAACACTTAAATCCCCAAAACCAAGCTCAAAATACCCAAATCCACTAAAAATTAGCAAGTTTTGAGATAGAAATCAGACCCCCAGAGAACAATCTCAGCAAAAATCTATAGAAAATGAGAGATAAGGATGATAATAGAGAATCCCCATGTGACCGCATTTGCAGCTAGTCAAATTCATCAAATTTGGTTAGTTTCCACCTAAACTGTCAAAACTCATCAACTTTGACCTAAACTGGCGAAAACCAAAAGCTGCGTGCTGGTTTTGGCTTGCTCCCAGCTGAGTTGATCCTTTTCAGCTGAAATGAATGTACTCAGGTTGAAAGTTTACACTATGGATAATAAAAAGTTATCCTTCTGCATTGGACCATTGATTAGACACTGAGATATTCTATAGCATATATATTTTCAATGGTTTAATCACTGCAGTAAGTTTAAGCAGTCTTGACAGTATGTATAATACAACTATGATATGCCCCTGTAGTAATTATATGGTATGCTGGAGTTGGCACAAGCACAACACTTGTACCATGTGTCTGCATTGGGACATATCGAGCCCTTATACTACACTGGGCTCGTATCGTATGGCTTGTACATTTGTACCACCTGGTAAAAGTTGGTACTTAAAATGCTGATTCTAATTGCTAAGCATGCAATGGAATAGCAACTAATGAAGGTAGGTAGGATGATTATAATCCTAGATTTCCATAGATTAGTTAAACTGCAGTTTTAATTTGAAATATATTTATGCACTAGTACAGGGTAGCTAAAATTTTCATATTCTAGCAATATTTGAAGAAAATTGTATACCTTCACATGATACTTGCCAGTAATTTCACAAACATCTGTTCTTTCCTATCCTGTGTGTGGAGTATTGACGTGTTACAAAAGACCTTGCTAGTGTATATGTGGCATATGCACCATACACTACACTTTATTCCTTATTCTTGCACTTTACGACTCCACCATGGTTCTATTAGATCCAATGTCTTCCTTGCATTTGATGCTCATGGTCTCTGAATTACCTCTTTTGCTACTTTGTATGATTGCTACATGTGAATAAAATTATGTAGTGACCCTTCTGGTGACTATTTCCATTTAAATCCTTTTCATATACAAGGTCTCTGAATCTTATATGAACTTTTGAATGTGAAATCCATATTATTCTTCCTTAATCTATTAGCTTGTGTAAATCCCTGGTTAAGTTCTTTGGCTCGACAAAATTTTGTAAATCAACTGGGGAGTAATAGCATGAAAATAGATTCTATTTCTAAGGAATATGATATTTGCATTATCATGTTTGCTTGCAATTTATTATCTTTTTTTTCTCTATTTATTTTGTGTTCTCCACTGAGTTATTTTATAATCATGTTAACTTCTTTTTTGGTTAAAATTTTTACAAAGAAGCTATTGACTCTTTACTAAACTTCATAGTCTATGGATTGCAAGTGTAGTTTGTGATGTGAAACTTCTAAATTTGGATTGGCAACTGTTCCATAGACTGCGTAGCTATTTTTACTCTTCACCAATTGCACTGAGTCAATAACAACATGTTTACATACCATGGTTAATATTCTTGTCACTGAAGTTTCTGATATCTAGGCTTCATATGCTGCTAAAGGATATTTGTTTGGGTGAGTTCTTGTCTGCTATCTAATTCATATGACAGTAAAAATGTTTGGTATATAAATAAATCACTATGGTGGATTATGTCCCATCTACTAGGTCTAATACTCATTCCTGTGCTCTCTAACATGTTGCTGACTTAAGCTATGGTAGTTATTGATGGGGACATCAGCATTGGAAAGAGAATTCAAGCTTCAACTAAGCTCCTTATGGAATAAGCCAAGAGGATAAGGGCCATTTGGATGGGAGTTGACTCAACATTGAAGCTCAGAAGGATTAATCAAGGAGGATATCTAAAGGGATTAAGCCCAACGTGTCAATGAAGGAAGCCTATTTTTTCATGAGCCAACTCAAGAAGAAAATGCATCAACCTCATGAGTCGACTTAAGCTCTTTGAGTCGACTCAACCTGTTCTTGAGCTGACCTACTGGTCAAGCAAAATCTTTTCTTATGCCACTTGTAAGCCCTCCTCTGAAGCCACTTGGAAGCATTCTTTGAAGGCCATTTGGAAGCCTTCATGAAGCCAACATAACCCCTCCTTGGGTGCCACATGGAGGCCACTTCATCAAGACTATTTTGGGGGTCACATGGAAGGAATAAACTACCTACAACTTTTCCCCAACAAATCTCTAACTAACTTGACATGTGGAATGCCACTTGGTCCTCCACTTCATCAGCCACCAAGACCACTACATCAGCAAGAAAGCCACATGGATGATACTTAGGTGCCACATGAGATTAGTTGTAACAAATTCTAGAAGAAAATATTGTTGGAACCACTTTTAGTTGGATCTACCTAATCTATTAATTAGTATAACTAATCAAGAGATTAGTTGGGGATTAGTTTGGCCGAAATTATGGTTTGCTTGGCCTATAAATAGGGTCCAAGACCCTCTTGTAAAGCATCTTATGTTGAGTAATGAAAGAATTTTCTTCTTGTTTAAAGTTCTCTTGAGTTCTCTTGTGTGGAGAGGGTGAGATGCCTTCTTTTGCTTGAGGTGTGAAGCCTCATTTTGAGAAGGGTGGGATGCCCTTGTGTGAGAAGAGGGTGGGATGCCCTTGATTTCGCTTTGAAGAGGGTGGGATGCCCTTGATCCGGTTCCAAGTTCAAGTCTATCAAGCTCCACGCCAAGCTTTCTTCTTCTATTCCTTTCTTTCCCTTCCTCATTTTCTCCTTTTGATTTCATTTCCATGCCTCATGATGGGTTCTTTGCAGATTCTCTCAGGGATCTCGGGTTGAAGATGAAGGTTTCCAAGCCATGAACCATCTATAAGGGGAGTCCATAAGGTCAGGGAGTGTAGATCTTATTATCCAAGCCTATTTCCTTGAGTGTTGAGTGAACCATTCCACCAAATAATTTTAGCCATCATTGTTGGTAGGAGAACCATTCCTAAGCTCTTTGGATCTGATCATTTGAAGGTTAACTTGTCCTAGTAATGATGATTTCCTTGCCATGAAGATCCTATTCTTGGTTTGAACTAGATCTACATTGTGGGTGTCGTAACTTAGATCAACTAGTCTCTTTTATGAAAATTCTTTCTTGGATTAATTTAGCTCGTTTGTGTGTGGATTTATTGCTCAATTTAGCTTATTAATCATCTTGCTTGAATCTCCACCCATCATGAATGCATGATCTCTTCCCGTCCCGCATCAATTTTTGGTATCAGAGCTTATGGTTTACTAGGTCAAGTTGCTGAAATTTTGTTCCTTTGTATGTTGTTAGTCTTTAAGTCCAAAATTCAAAGCCAAAATTCAAGATTTAAATTTCAAAATTTGGGATCTAAAATCTTAACTCTGAGATTTGAAAGTTCCAATTTAAATTTCAAATTTTTGAGATTTTTAAATTTGAATTTTGAATTTTGAATCTAGTCAATTGGAGGTTTGCTAGTTGCTGAAATTTTCCTATACTTCAAGAACAAATTTCCAACTCATAATTCAAAATTTTAAAATTCAAAATTTGAAATATGAAGTCTAAACTTTGAAATCTAATTATTATAACTTAAAATTTGAATTTTTGAGAATTTAAAATTGAATTTCGAATTTTTGGTTAGAAGGTTGTTAGTTGGAAAGAATTTTAAGTAATGGAAGAATTTTCTTCTTGCTAAAAGTTCTCTTGAGTTCTCTTGTGTGGAGAGGTGAGATGCCTTCATTTGCTTGAGGTGTGAAGCCTCATTTTGAGAAGGGTGGGATGCCCTTGTGTGAAAGAGGGTGGGATGCCCTTGATTTCGTTTTGAAGAGGGTGGGATGCCCTTGATCCGGTTCCAAGTTCAAGTCTATCAAGCTCAACGCCAAGCTTTATTCTTCTATTCCTTTCTTTTCCTTCCTCATTTTCTCCTTTTGATTTCATTTCCACGCCTCATGATGGGTTCTTTGCAGGTTCTCTCAGGGATCTCGGGTTGAAGATGAAGGTTTTCAAGCCATGAACCATCTATAAGGGGAGTCCATAAGGTTAGGGAGTGTAGATCTTATTATCCAAGCCTATTTCCTAGAGTGTTGAGTGAACCATTCTATCAAATAATTTTAGCCATCATTGTTGGTAGGAGAACCATTCCTAAGCTCTTTGGATCTGATCATTTGAAGGTTAACTTGTCCTAGTAATGATGATTTCCTTGCCATGAAGATCCTATTCTTGGTTTGAACTAGATCTACATTGCGGGTGTTGTAACTTAGATCAACTAGTCTCTTTTATGAAAATTCTTTCCTTGGATTAATTTAGCTCGTTTGTGTGTGGATTTATTGCTCAATTTAGCTTATTAATCATCTTGCTTGAATCTCCATCCATCATGAATGCATGATCTCTTCCCGTCCTGCATCAATTTTTGGTATCAGAGCTTATGGTTTACTGGGTCAAGTTGCTGAAATTTTGTTCCTTTGTATGTTGTTAGTCTTTAAGTCCAAAATTCAAAGCCAAAATTCAAGATTAAATTTCAAAATTTGGGATCTAAAATCTTAACTCTGAGATTTGAAAGTTCCAATTTAAATTTCAAATTTTTGAGATTTTTAAATTTGAATTTTGAATTTTGAATCCAGCCAATTGGAGGTTTGCTAGTTGCTGAAATTTTCCTATACTTCAAGAACAAATTTCCAACTCATAATTCAAAATTTTAAAATTCAAAATTTGAAATATGAAGTCTAAACTTTGAAATCTAATTATTACAACTTAAAATTTGAATTTTTGAGAATTTAAAATTTGAATTTCGAATTTTTGGTTAGAAGGTTGTTAGTTGGAGGTTTCTTATAACCACTTTAGGTTACATCCCTCCAAAACGAATTTCCAACCATAAATTCAAAATTTAAAAATTTTAAATTTGAAATATGAGATCTCCACCTCAAAAAATTTGAATTTTAAAAATTTTTGGATTTGAATTTCGAATTTTGAATGTTTTATGGTTAAAGGTTTGTTAGTTGGAAGCTTCTTGCAACAAACTTTAGTTACAAGCCTTCATAAACAGATTTCTTTACCAAGATTTGAAAATTAAATTTCAAAATTTGAAATTTGAAATTTGGACTTTGAAATATGATAAATCCAATTTAAAATTCTAATTTTTGAAATTTTAAAATTTTAATTTCGAATTTATAAAACTAGTTAGTTGGAAGTTTGTTAGTGGCTGAAATTTTTTTTACAACAACTTTTACTTCCAAGAACGAATTTTCTAACTAAAATTTCGAAATTTAAAATTTAAAATTTGAGTTTAAAAATCTAGATTTCCAGATCTGCAATTTTCAATTTAAATTTAAATTTTGAAATTTGGACTTTGAATCATTTGATTGTGCTAACTAGTTGGTGAATTGTTTGTGCATCAATTTCTAAATCCATTTAAGGGCATTCAATATAACATAAGGGAAGGAGATCATTACCTTTCCTTGATCCAAAACAATCACCCACATTTACATTGACCTAAGCCATAATTAAAATTTAGTCGAAACCTAAAATTAGGGACATTTAAGAGTCAAGTTCAAGTGCAAGATGAGGCAAAGTATTATTTGAGTTTGTATTTACTCCTCGAAATTGGTGTCTAAGGCTATAAGTCTAACGGCAAATGCCTTAAGCGGACTTGCGGTTTTTAATTAGGACTTCGCGAAAGCGAGGGGAGCCTCCCGCAACCCCACATCTTACCTGGCCAATGGAAAGGGTAACTGCATTATTAACTAGTACCTAGTCAAGTCCTGTTACATTGAACTTCTAGGTCTAGGAGCTCTAGAAGTTAGGTTTATACTGCATGTCAGAGGCTCTATACCAATGTCCTACACTCAGTCTGGTTTATCCACGGAACCCAATTTTGAATTTTTTATGAGGACCATGACTAAAAAGTTTGATACCCTAACTAAACAATTAGGACAAATGAACAAAGAGTTAGGGCAAGTGGATAATCAAATCGAGAACCTCGAAGAAAATCGGTTAACCCTTACTAAACCTAAATCACCTAGTCCACCTTCCCTTGGTCTAAGAGCCCATTATCATGATCTCACCCCTAAATACAATCTTAGACGCCCCTACCAAGATTTTTATGATTCGTAGGTAAGATCCTTTAGGAACAGTCAACCCTATGCACCCATTTTTGATGAAAATTTAGATCCTGAAGTGTACATCGATTGGGAGAAAAGAATGGACCGATACTTTGAGTGGGATGCAATGTTGGAAAAAAGGAAGTGCCAATTTGCCAAACTTAGGTTAGTCCGACATGCAAAGCTATATTGGGAAGATGTTGAGCGCCAATGTTATTATAGTTGACATAAAATAATATTTGGAGAGATATGAAGAGTAAGCTTAGAGAAAAGTACCTAGGTAGATATTATGAGTAAAGACTTTTAGACCAATGGTACAGATTGAGACAAGATGATAAAACCGTGTCTGAATATTTTTCGATTTTAATGAGTTTGTCGGGAGATGTAGCACAGCCGAATATGAGGCAATGGTTATATCTAGATTTCGAGTTGGCCTATGAAAGGACATCCAGTGGGAATTATTTTAATCGGAAATTCGTGACCTAGAAGAAGCCTACCAAATTACTAGGAAATTGAGACATATCAGAGGGAACTCTTGATCACTCGACCTAAGTCCAACAGGGGTAATACATCTGGACATAGCCTAGATTTAGTCAGATTTCTTCAAACAAGCCAACTCCTATTATCCCAGTAATTTGTAAGGAAGAAATCCTTGAACCCATTGGAGAGCCAAAAGTAAAAATATATGAATCCAAACTAAGTTTAATAGATGAATATGAAGAAGATGAAGAAGATATTAAACTCATTAAAGAATTAGAGGAAAAATCTCCTGAACCTATTAAAGAATTTAAAGATGAAGCGGAATCAAAATTTTGTCCAAATAGAGAGCTAGAAAGAGAAGGTCCTAAACCTGTTGAAGAACTTAAGGAAGAAGTCTATGAAACTGGGTCTAACTTAGTGGATGAATATGAACATGAACAATTGCTTGGAATAGTTACCCAGCCTAATGAAATTAAAAATGGGAATAATCAACTTGAAGAAAATGAAGTCCAGGGACAAAATCATGAAGAGCAACCCGAGGAGATAATAGAGTTCATAAAAGAAGAGGATCCATAATTAATGTTAATCAATGTTAAGGGTTCAAAATAAGAGATTATTGAGAATCACCAATTGGGGTAATGACCACTAAGGAAATCCAGGAACCAATCCGAAGGGATCAACCCCAAGAAGTTGTAAAATTTGCAAAGGACTTTTAATATGTACCTCCCAATCATTTTTCCTATCCCATTTCACCATTCTGGGACATCCACCATACCATCGACTTGGTCCCAGTGATATTCAATAGTTAATTTTTTAAGACTCTATGGCATATGTTAGGAACTAAATTAAGATTTACTGCCACCTACCTGAAGCTATGTGCAAGAGTCTTAGATGCCTTTTAAGGGAAATATTGGAAATTAGGAACTTTTGTTTCCTAGCCAACAATAAAGTTCAGTCATTAGATAATAAAGTCCATTTGAGCTTGTCTTTTGTTTTGGTATCATTTGAGTTTGTTTTGTTATTTGGTATCATTTGAGCTTGTCATCCATGCATAAGTGTCCAAGTCTACGAGAATCATGCATAGCATGATTAGTAAGAAAATTTAAGCAATAAAACTAACAAGCATATGGCTAAATTTTATAGGAGAGTCAAAGAACTTTTATGAAAAAGACTATATGAAAAAGTCGCATACCCATGGTGTAGGTCCTTTTCAAAATACTAAAGAAATTTGGACCTAATACTCATGTGCTTGAATTACCATTTGACTTTGGTATTAGTTCCACTTTCAAAGTTTCAGACCCAGTAAAGTAAAGGAACCAACAATGATACTTAGTGAACCTTTTGGACTTGATCCAAATTTTGAGAGTGAACCAACCCTTGAGCGTCCACCAGCCACACTACCAAAAATGGTAAGATAGGATTGAGAGAATTTGGATAATAAGACTGTCACTATCCAAAACAAGGACTATCCATACTATTTGGTTCATTAGCAAGGTTGACCTGAATCAGAACACTCGTGGATCACTAGAGAGGATCTACAAAATAATAAATTAGACCTACTAGAACCTCACCAAAGTCAAGTTGACCCTTACTCGACAGGGTCGAGTTTTTTTTCCATCCAGGGAGAATTGATGGGGACATCAGCATTGGAAAGAGAATTCAAGCTTCAACCAAGTTCCTTATGGAATAAGCCAAGAGGACAAGGGCCATTTGGATGGGAGTTGACTTAACATTGAAGTCCAGAAGGATTAATCAAGGAGGACATCTAAAGGGATTAAGCCCAATGTGTCAATGAAGGAAGCCTATTTTTCCATGAGCCGACTCAAGAAGAAAAGGCATCAACCTCATGAGTCGACTCAAGCTCTTTGAGTCGACTCAACCTGTTCTTGAGCCGACCTACTGGTCAAGCAAAATCTTTTCTTATGCCACTTGTAAGCTCTCCTCTGAAGCCACTTGGAAGCACTCTTTGAAGGCCATTTGGAAGCCTTCATGAAGCCAACACAACCTCTCCTTGGGCACCACATGGAGGCCACTTCATCAAGATTATTTTGGGGGTCACATGGAAGGAATAAACTACCTACAACTTTTCCCCAACAAATCTCCAACTAACTTGACATGTGGGATGTCACTTGGTCCTCGACTTCATCAGCCATCAAGATCACTACATCAGAAGGAAAGCTACATGGATGACACTTAAGCGCCACATGAGATTAGTTGTAACAAATTCTAGAAGAAAATGTTGTTGGAACCACTTTTAGTTGGATCTACCTAATGTATTAATTAGTATAACTAATCAAGAGATTAGTTGGGAATTCGTTTGGCCGAAATTATGGTTTGCTTGGCCTATAAATAGGGCCCCAAGCTCCTCTTGTAAAGCATCTTATGTTGAGTAATGAAAGGATTTTCTTTTTGCTAAAAGTTTTCTCGAGTTCTCTTGTGTGGAGAGGGTGAGATGTCTTCTTTTGCTTGAGGTGTGAAGCCTCATTTTGAGAATGGTAGGATGCCCTTGTGTGAGAAGAGGGTGGGATGCCCTTGATTTCGTTTTGAAGAGGGTGGGATGCCCTTGATTCGGTTCCAAGCTCAAGTCCATCAAGCTCCACGCCAAGCTTTCTTCTTCTCTTTCTTTCTTTCCCTTCCTTATTTCCTTCTTTTGATTTCATTTCCATGCCTCATGATAGGTTCTTTGCAGGTTCTCTCAGGGATCTCGGGTTGAAGATGAAGGTTTCTAAGCCATGAACCATCTACAAGGTGAGTCTACAAGGTTAGGGAATGTAGATCTTATGATCCAAGCCTCTTTCCTAGAGTGTTGAGTGAACCATTCCACCAAATAATTTTAGCCATCATTGTTGGTAGGAGAATCATTCCTAAGCTTTTTGGATCTGATCATTTGAAGGTTAACTTGTCCTAGTAACGATGGTTTCCTTGCCATGAAGATCCTATTCTTGGTTTGAACTAGATCTACATTGCGGGTATTGTAACTTAGATCAACTAGTCTCTTTCACGAAAATTCTTTTCTTAGATTAATTTAGCTCATTTGTGTATGGATTTATTGCTCAATTTAGCTTATTAATTATCTTATTTGAATTTCCATCTATCATGAATGCATGATCTCTTCCCGTCCCGCATTAGTTGTGTAACAAAGCACACCGATGGAGCACAACATGGCAACTATATGTCCTCAGTTTGTTGCATGAGCTGTTTTTGCTTTTCATAAATGTGGGATATGCCTTGCATGGTATTGATTACCCATTATAATTTTCTGTAGCCTGTTGACAATTCTGTCACAATGAATGAGCTAACTTATTTACAGGGTTGATTTTGGCATGAGCTCTTAATTTGTCTCATGATCCTTGGTAAACAAATCGATTGATTCAAAACATCTTGAGTTTATGCAGCTGTAATCATATTGTTATATCTTTCACTGCAGACATTTTTAATTCTGGATTTCTTATTGACATTGAATTATTTGTTTTTAACATCCTGTGCAGTTCCTGGAAGAGTTCGAGTGGCTGTTAGACTTAGGCCTCGAAATGCAGAGGAGTTGGTGGCAGATGCTGATTTTGCAGATTGTGTTGAATTGCTACCAGAGGTTTGACCTCTTCCTTTATTTTATTTCACCTGCCCATATTAAAGGCTAGTTGATAATCTCTTTTTCCTTTTTTCTTGAGAAAAAGATTGGACAAAACCCAATCTGATTCTTAAGATAATAAATGGAAGTACAAGCAATGCTAGTTGATTCTTTCAATTTACTGTGGCTACTTTTGTATGGAATCTTGGTGGTGGATTTTTGCAATTTATTTTGTGTTTACCATCCTGCAGCTTAAAAGGTTAAAGCTCCGCAAAAACAATTGGGATTCAGAGACGTATGAGTTTGATGAGGTGCTTACAGAATTTGCCTCACAAAAACGTGTTTATGAAGTTGTTGCTAAACCAGTTGTTGAGGTACATGTGATTAAAATACCTCGTGCTTGATTTTTGTTGTTTTGGCTTTATGATTGCTTAAGCTGAATCATGTTATTCTAGTAGAAGCTTTATGGATGTGAATTATGGTGGGTTCATTTTCTGATTCTACGTTGACCAAGGAGGAGCTTTCTGCTTTTTTTTTTTTTTTTAGCTTCAAACTTTCTGCACACATGCTTGTTTCATTTATTTAACATTTAAATTTCTTATTGTAAGAAATAAACTTATTTCTGATGTCTGTGTAAGTACCTTCATGAACCCCAGGAAACCTCCTTTTAACATCATGCCTATATGAAGCTGACATATTTTTTAACTGCAACTTCTCACAGGCAAAGCCAAATCCCTCCTCCCATGGCAATAGGATATCTTAATCAGTGCCATTGTCTTCATCAAATTTTCTCTGTTAAACTGTCTCCCAAAATCTAAGGATTTTATGGATAAACATATCTGGATTTGTCTCATGGAAACAATTAACTGTGACTATAGCTTCTTGATATTGTTTCCTAGGGTTTGATGGGACTTACAAATTTAAGAAACCACATCCGGTGGTGTTATTATTTCTTCTCATCCCTTTTAGAGTGTTAGGCTTATGAGAACATCTCTAATTTTATCAATCTCATCTCAAACCACTGTGGCTCATTCAAGCACTACACCGTTTATGTCATTCTCTCCCTTAAATTATTACATCAAACTTCCTATTTTGAATAGTCACTTGTCGAGCCTTCCGGAAGTCTCTTGTTTTGTAGACTTGCAAAAAGACATGCAAATGAGACTAATCATATATTCCTTTGTTTTTTTGCTTGCTGTCTTGAAATGGACAATGCAACTATGTAACTCTCTTAATGCAATAGAGCTGAGAGTCGAAGACCACTTGATTTGCATGAAACATAGTTTTCAAAATTCCTTTTCTCAAAGGCAAAATGACTACTAACAAGTTCTTTGTTGGAAACCAAGATCTGTCCGTGGAGAATGACAAATCGCATGTCAAATTGCTTGTCATATCTCCTGCTCATCATAGGTCTGATTAATTCTTTTGTGTTCAATTTCAATATTTCTATGTTCAGGGCTCCTACATCAAGCTCCTTTATCTTGCTTGGTTGTATGATTTTGGTCCATGTTAGATTGATGTTGCTTCCCTCACAAGTTAGTTTCCCTGTCATTATTTTCCTAGTGATTTTTGTTTGTTGCAGCTTGTGATGAAGCCTTGTTTCTTTGTGTAGAGTGTTCTGGAGGGATATAATGGTACTGTTATGGCTTATGGACAAACTGGCACTGGGAAGACTTTCACTCTTGGAAGGCTTGGAGAGGAAGACAATGCTGCACGGGGAATTATGGTCCGTGCAATGGAGGATATTCTTGCAGATACATCTCCAGATACAGATTCCATATCTGTATCCTACTTGCAGGTTCTCAGGCCATTATAACAATATACCATCATCTAACACTTGCTCTACTTTTCTTGAGAAACTAACTTTTTTGTATTATAATATCACTGAGAATTTCATTCCTGTTTCCTAAGACTGCTAATGTTAACTGCATTAAGAGATTTTTTTTGTGGCTGCAAGCTAATGCTTGCTCTCTTTATGGATTTGTCCAGCTATATATGGAAACCATTCAGGACCTTCTTGTTCCTGGAAATGATAACATTGCCATTGTAGAAGATCCAAAGACAGGAGATGTTTCACTACCTGGGGCAACCATTGTAGAGATAAGAGATCAGAGGAGCTTTGTAGAACTCCTAAGACTAGGGGAAGCTCACCGCTTTGCTGCAAACACAAGGTTGAATACAGAATCATCTCGAAGCCATGCTATTCTTATGGTAAGTTATCAATTTTTTGTTTACAGTCTCCTATTTTTGATCGTTGTAGTGAATTTGGATCCTCTTTGTTCGAGTGGAATAATTGTATATCTTGCTTTCTTTTGGTTCAGGTACATGTTAAGAGGTCAATTAAGGGAAGGCATGATGCTGAACCAGGTTTACCTAGAGAGAATGGCAAGGCCTCCCCCCTTCCATCCTCTCTTAGGCCACCCATTGTTAGGAAAAGCAAGCTTGTTGTTGTTGATCTTGCAGGATCAGAGCGAATAGATAAATCAGGTATATAAGATATGCTCTGCACATTAAAGTCATTAATGGATAATCTTTTTTTGCTGTTTTCAAGTATTCCTCTTTCTGTTCACAGATATTCGGATATCATATGTCTAACTATATTTGCATGTAAATGAAATAAGGTGGCCAAGGCTGGGTTTGCAATATACATTAAGATGTACGGGCTTGACCTATATCTGAACTGGCCTGTTATCAGGTCTTTGTCATTTATATTATCAGTGGGTCAGTCATGACGATTCACATGCAAATCACCTAAACTGCTAGGTTACTTCCTCAACCTTTGGAACTCTACTTGAACCACATGACCAAATTTTATTCTCCTCATCCATGGTTCGGCTACTGAACAAAAATTACTGATTATCATTTATTGTGCTAGGAACAAATTCTAGGTTGTGATTTGAAAAAAACATGCAAGCAGGGTTTGCTGAACCGATACCGGAGGCGGAGGGCATGCTGGCATGCGAATAGTTGGCATGGAACGGGCTGTGCCATGCCGTTCTTGGGCATACTGACACTAGGAGAGTAGGAGAGGGAGGGGAAGAGGGAGAGAAGGATAATGGAATAGAGAAAGAGAGGGAGAGTGGGAGACGGAGGGAGGGGGAGCATTGGAAACCCTAACCCTATGCCGAGTGCTTGTGCATGCATGAGAGAGAGAGAGAGAGAGAGAGAGAGAGAGAGAGAGAGAGAGAGAGAGAGAGACCATCACGAGCAGGTGCAGAGGGAGCAGGGGGAGCATTGGCACGGTGTTAACAAGCAGGGAAGGGGAGCATTGGGGCGATGTTTATGAGTGGGGGGCTAGGGACACTAGGGCAATTTCATGAGTGAGGCGGGAGGGGTTGGTGTTCTCCAATATTGCACTGTCTCAAATTGTGCCTGATGGGAATCTAAAATCTAGCACCTGGTGGGGAGGGGGAATGCAGTCATGCCTAGTGGATGGTTCCCAACCAATCTGGTTCAGTCCGCCATGAACCAGCTAGTTCGGCATGGTTTAGCAAACCTTGCATGCAAATACTATTTATTGCTAGCTTTGCCATATTGCATGCATGGTTTGATCCAATGCTTGATGAGGATTTTTCCCATCCCTGACATGCTTATATGGTTGGTAGTAATTGTTGATTCATTCTTGAGAAACAATGGAAAATTCATGTTGTTGAAGCCACAGTCCTTATGCTTCCTTTTTGTTCTACATAAGACAGTTCGATAGTTTACCTTGTACTTGCCTCATCACTGAAATGTTATAATATCATTGGCTTACCTTTAATGTTTCTCCTCAAGAATTGGTTTAGTAGGTACTGGCACATTGCAACCTTGAAGCAGGATCTGGTTTTTGAAAATCAGCAGTCTTGCTACGGTTGCTTCCAACTCTTATTTCTTTGCTATCATTCATATATTCAACAATTTGAACTTACCAATTATTATTTGTTTCTTCCTTAATGCATATTTTTTTGAGGAAATTCCTTATTGCATTAAAGTTGTTGCTTTTGGTATGTTATTATCCTCCATCCAAGTTGTTAAAACCTCATACATGTATTTGTCTTTTTGCAAAAACATTCCATGATTGCCAGTAAAAGAAAATTTAATCTATTGTTTTTCCTTTTCATATCCATTTGTTATCGAAATTTTGGTTATTATTATTTTTGTATTTGTTCCATTATCTGCTTTTCTACAATTTTACAGATTTTAACTATAATGCATAGTTATATAATGTGTAGATAATCACAAATTAACTGACATTACACTAAGGTACAATATTATTTCTAGGCTCCTTCCATAGGTTGTGATGGAATCGAGATCAGCAAGCCACTCACCATCATAAAGAATTTTGCAATTTGCCCACTAATTTATATATATAGAGATTGAATGGTGAGAGGACTTAAAAGAAGTGGTAGTCAGCTTTTGTATGCTTTCTCTACATGGGAAGGACCATATTGCTGGCAATATATGTTACTACTTACTCCATTTATCAAACTAGAGGGGCCAGTCAAGTGCTTAACACCTAAGTCATGGTGAAGATGCTAAAGCCAGTCTTGGTTTTATGAGGCATCAGACATTGGGGGAGGGCTAATGCTAGAGCTTTGGCATTCTGCTAACTACTTTTCTAGAAGATGAGGCTATCTTCTAGGAAGGTGTTGAAGCTAGTGCTGGGACGAATATAATTAATATCCACTGGGGCTGTCTTGAGTGAGGGTTTGTCAAAGAAGAAGAGTCAGTGAAGGTCCCTTGATGAAATCAGGAAGGGCATATAATATCTATATTCTGCAAAGCAAGGAGCATTGACAGATGACGTAGAATCTTTTGTAGAGAAATGCCAAATAGACAAGGCTATGTGATACTATTTGTGGGACGAACCTTCATATTAAACTCCCTCGATGTATCGATTGTGTGTATGTAGTAGTTAAACCTGACTAGGAAAAAACTTTAACTATGACAACTTATCCTTGAGAAGAAAATGCAGCCCCAAGATCTTTTTAGTAGCAAGATGGGCTAGAATCCTTCATCTGAAATTGATGCTGAAGATGGAATAAAAACACAATCACCAGATATGATATTACCATAGACATGGAGTATGAGAATTGCATTGATGTTGAAAAATATAATGTCAAGAGAGCATGGCCATGATAACTCCGTCCAAGCTTTGTATGATTGCTAGCATAACCACATATAGTTCTATGGAGGCTTCAGTCATTGTGGTGGTTCAAAAATGGAGGTAGAGAGGCTGCATTTAGACCTTCCAAAGTGTTCATTAGGAGAGGTGCTATTTATTTTCATCTTACACTAGCTACCATGGTTCACCGTACTGAACCATACTGGTAGGGAGCTGATACTTTGTATGGGCTCGTACCAAGTGCCAATACTACGAACTGACCTATATTGGCATTGTACCATCTTGGTACTGGTACGGGTACTGAAATTGATATTGCAAACCATGCTAACCACAAACAAGAGAAATAATATTCATTGCATAGTGTTGTTTTACCTTATCTTTGGTATATTGTTAATTATTATTCTTTGCCTTTAACAAGGATTCAGGTCTCTGCGGGACGTCTTGTGGGACACCGGGACAGGATACCATCCCATGTGTTGGGATAGGATGTCCTGCCAGCATCCTAGCATCCCAATCGGGACATCTTGGGACATCCCTTGTCCCGAGTGTTGGGACAAGACGGGACGGCCCGTTCCATGAAAAAACTGGGACAGCCATGTCCCAGGGGATTTAAAACCTTGGTCTTTAATGCACTTTCTTGTAACTATAATATAACATTCATGGACTGCTGTGCTGCCCTAAACTTCCTAGTTCGGGGTACACCATATCTTGCTGGGTTGGAACTGGTATAAAAATAGTATTGAGGTAGATACAGGCCTTGTACCAACTTGTGCTGAGGTGCATTGAGACATATTGAGGCATACCAGGGTGTGTGCTAATCTGTACCGCTTGGTTTCAGGTGGTGCCTTGATCAAAGTAAGAAAAATGGCCGAAGAGCTGTCTTAGTACAGGGTGCGTACCGTACCATACTGATCTATATCCTATTGAATTGGTAACATTCCGTTACAATATCCAGTACCAAGATTACGGACCTTGATAACATTGAAATTATTCGACATTTTCGAATTATTACCTTAGCCAATGTCACATCCTTTGTCATGACATGAAGTGAATCAAGATAATTTCATGAATCATTGTTCGTATCTTTGACTTCTAATCTGAAGTGAACTTATCCTTTTAAGTTTCTTTCATCTACCTACTTACTTTTCTGTAGCTATCCATGGACCTTCATAGAATACTTGCTGACTACATGCATTTATTTATGGTTTATTAGAACTTTTCTCCCTTCTGATAGATATGCTATAATCTTTCACTAATGGTCATCCAGTCATTTTGTCTATGGCGCTTGCTGCAATTATATATCAAATATGCCTATTTGTTCTTATCCTTTTAATTTTATGGCACACCTGTTGTATTGGAGATACTGAAGTCTTAAAGCATATTCATTTCCACTGTATGAACATATTTAACTTATCAACTAGTTATGCCGGTGCTTCTAGAAACAATGCTGGTTAGCTGTTCCTTTCTAAATTGCCATGGATATTCTCAATCATATTTTGGGTTGTACATTTTTTAATTTTTGAAAGTTGTTATTGTTGTCAGGAAGTGAGGGACATTCGCTGGAAGAAGCAAAATCAATTAATCTGTCACTGAGTGCCTTAGGAAAATGCATTAATTCACTTGCTGAAAATAGTCCACATGTTCCCTTTCGTGATTCAAAGCTCACAAGATTGCTTAGAGATTCATTTGGAGGTGAGATATTGAAGCATTTTGAGGCTATGTTGGTCAAAGCTTCTAAAGCTTAGATGGTTGCTTGTTTTCACAGCTTATGTGCATATTATTGTTGGTAACCTATATTTATATACAGTTTTACACCATTTATATCCTTATTCAAATAACAAGCCAAATGCAAAGATTTACAACATAGATGATTTTTCAAAACCTAAGCAAGAAAACTTGGTGCTCTTTTGTCACCAAAAAATATGATGACCTTACTGTCCTATATTGCTGAGAATGCATTTTTGTGTACCCTAGACATAGACTTAACATTTGCATCTTCCATCCACAACTCTGATTTTCTATTGAATGCTTCTCCCATTTCTTGAAGTTATACTCTGGTATAGTTTCTTATTGTAATATATCATCTACTTATAGAATTACTTACCTGCTCATATATAGATGAAAGCTAAAATTTGTAGCCTCCTCAGTTTGATCCTTATGGACATGCTGAAGCTTTTTGGCTGCATGCGTATATATGCACATCATCCCTACATATGCCTGTACACCTGTATGTGGAAACATCGGTACATACTTATGTACAATGTATATGCATAAATGCATACATCTACAAACATTTATAAATAAATAGATCTGTGCATGCGCCCCCCCCCCCCCCCCCCCCCCCTCCCCCACACATATATATACATACATACATAAACGTACATCTGTATATTTGACCATGTGTATGTGCATGTGGGTGTCTATGAAAGGTTGAAAAAACACCTGTACATACCTACTATCCAGGGACTGGTATAGGGACCCTGGAATGTGCTGGGTTTTGTGAACTGGGCCTGTATTGCATTGTATCAAGGTGCACTGACCTTGTACCACTCAGTATATTTATTTCCTTTTTTGTTTTTTTGCTCATTTAGACTCGGGCATACTGAGGCGCACCTCCCTCATATCAAGGATCACACCATAATAGCTAGCTATTGATATGGTGCTGATCTTTGTGATTTGAATCCTTGATATGTATGTATATATGCACGTACAAACACAAAATGATATGCATGCATGTATTGCAATACCTTTATTTTTGTTGTGTTTATTTATTCTTTCATTTTTTTGAAAAATCTGTGCAAAGAGAGTATCGTTTACAATAAGCATTTGAGCAAATTAAAACGGCACCGACGCCCCTCTATGTTTAGTCTGACAAATAGGGTCAGAGTTCTTTGCAAAGTTATATTTGTTTCAGAGCATGTTCTCCACTCAAGTTCATAATATCAGAGACTAGAACTGCTGTATAGGAAGGGATCATGACTTATTTTGGCTTTATGGTTCTAATTTCAAGCTATGATTACAATGTTCTTACTTTGTTGGATGGATTGTATACAGTTGGTTTTGTACTTTATGAGGGCTTCAAAAGGTGGAAGAACTCATTCAAAAACTTGATTTGAAGGAACTTATGGTTTTTGTGTTCCAAATTGGATCCAGTGAAAAAATTGAGCATATGCTTGAGGACATAATGTCAATAATATTACTAACCTGAAAATATAGTTGGAAAAAGGATTGCTATATGCAGCATTCAGTCAGCATTAAAATTTCTCATGCTATATGCCTGGCGTGGCAGGCAACTTTGTCAAGGAAACTCATAATGGAGAAAAGAGATACATTCTATTTTTGCCTAAATTCTGCAATAAGTTTGTCTTGTATTATTTGGAGACTTCAGGTTTTGGGAGTTCTAAAAGGTCTGACATGTTAGTCCATGACACTTCAAAAATGGAGTTCTTAGGTCATCTTGAAGTGTCAAAATTTGGCATTATTACATAGGGTCTCCTGTCAAAAAAATGCTTTATTGCTTGTGATCTAATCAACACTAAATAAACAGTACAAAGACATCAAAGAGGCATTAATAGTTTTTATACTGCACCAATCAATTGTTTATAACACTGTGTCTGCATCTGCAGTTGGAGGCAGTCTTCATGGCAAGTTCTTTTTCCCAATACTTGATTGAGAGATACTTACAAAGCATTCTGAAATTAGATTAATGCTTATTTTGATAAATAAAGCTGACAATATGTAAAATTTAAAATAACTCCAAGGTAGTTGTTTTCACAATTGTAAAAATTTAACAGGCACTGCAAGAACTTCACTGGTTGTGACAATTGGTCCATCTCCACGCCATCGAGGAGAGACTGCAAGTACTATAATGTTTGGACAAAGAGTATGGTTCTTATATTGCACTGTCATTGCTTTGTTGTTAAGTTCTTTTTAACTTCTATTATTCCCATGCCTGTGGTTGAAATTTTTATGTTTAATTATATGCTAAATCATCTATTTTATACCATATATTTGTCAAGATGAAAATTAATGAGAACTTGATAATGTTTTAAACTTTTGTAATGTGATGCTTATTCTATGTTACAGTGAAGAAGTTTCAGTTTAGATCATTTTTTTACATCGTTTCTATTTATTCCCGTCTGTTATCATTTTTTTAGGAAATTCATTGCTAAAATAAATTAGAGTTTGTAGAATATGGTTTTTGTGCTACATTTTTGGAACTGATCGTCAATACTTGATATATTCCTGTTATCCCTAGAGCACTTTTTTTTTTTAATTTTTTGGTAAAAAAAAGGGGTAGGGGGGTTTTACCCCGGTGTAGCTCCCCATTATGGCCCCCAGCCCGCTAGGCCTTTGTTTGATGCAGGCCGCAATTTTACGCAGGCCTTCCTCACCAACCGGTGAGTACGTCAGCCTAGCCTCACTACAGCGCCGGAGTATCAGCCGCTCCGCCCTCCAGTCACGTGCATCCGGAAAATTCCGGAATTTAATCGAGTCACCTGAGGGATAATGCCTCGAACTCTAGAGCACATATTCACATCCATCCTTGTTGCTTAGACTGAGAGTTGGGTTGATGAAATGGCTGTCTATTCTATTATATAACTCAAACTCTCTTGTTTGTATGTGCTGCTTCATCTTTGTTTTGAGACCCTTAGTTTCAATTTTTCTCACCATAGGCTCTTGTATAAATTTTGCCTTTAAATAATAATTAATAAAAGATTCCTCATGTTTGACAATGGTAGAAGGGGTTTTGCATGCAATCCGTGACTCAATGTGAAAAATGTAAAATTTACCCCCATTATTATTTTTGTAGCCATTTTCAAATATTTTTAAATTGTAGTTTCACTTGCCTTTATGCTATACCATATTTGCATACCTCATTCTGAAACTAACAATAACAATTAGGAATGTAGGAATCATATAGTACAAAATGGTGCCAGCCATGAATAATCTAGGAGTGACGTAAGAAAGAAACTGCAAGAAACAAAACTAGCTTATAAGAGCTCTACTTGATGTGGTATGTTTCTCGTGGTTGTTTGTAAGTTTGGTCCTGTAACAAATAAAAAGCATTGAGAGCAATATTTTAAATCCCGTGGGACAGGGCTGTCCCGATTTTTTCCTGGAACGGGACGCGTCGGCATCCCGCCCCGTCCCGACACTCGGGACAGGAGATGTCCCAAGGTGTCTTGATTGGGACACTCGGATGCTAGCGGGATGTCATGTCCCGACACATGGGATAATATCCCATCCCGGTGTCCCATGGGATGTCCCGCCGGGACTTGAATCCTTGATTGAGAGAAGGGTTGGGACACTTAAGGATTGAAGAGTGCAATTTATTCACAAAACTTAAAATGTGCAATTTAATATAATGGTGAGAGGCATCAAGAAACACTGTTACTCCTGTATCCAAGTTACTATACATGCATTATCATGTCATAGCACATCCAGCACTGTAATTTAAGATGAAGAGGAGTTAAATTAGTTCATTGAGGGTCAAACAACCTTATCAAGAAGCTAACATGGACGGGTCCACCAACTGGCATTTAAGACATTCCCTGCTGGCATTAGCATATACAAGTTTTTGACAATATAGTTTCACATGGTTGAGCAATATTACCTTCTTTAGGGGTAAATGGCTACTTAAATCCATGTTCCATGAATGATTTCCTTCCCATCAAGAGGTTATTAAAACTTGAAACAGTTACTATTCATGTAAACTGACAAAACAGAAAATAAGTAGGAAATTACCAAATGTAAAAAATCTCAACCTGCAAAAGTGGGAGAACACACTCTTAGGAAAAAAAAGGAAAAAAAGAGATAAAGATAATACAAACTTTATTCGATCAAATGCATAGCCAAGGTTAATAGTATAGATGAAACCATAACCAGACTAAAGCTGTGGGGCCTAGTACAATTTTTTAATCAATTTTTAATGAACATGATCTTCTCTATGAGTTCTGAATACTGGAAAATCTTGTTTTGACTATCTTCGTATTTCTTCTGCAATTGAACATCAGTTACTTATGAAATATTTTCTTGTGAATATTGTCCCCGATAGGCAATGAAGGTGGAGAACATGGTGAAATTAAAGGAGGAATTTGATTACAAAAGCTTATGCAGGAGGCTTGATATTGAGATAGACAAGTTAATTGCAGCAAATGAAAGGCAGCTGAAAGATTTTGAAGATGAGGTTGAGAGAATAAGAGCAGATTCGCACAGTCGTATTGCTGAGGCTGAAAGAAACTATATGAATTCTCTAGAGGTTTGGCTTTGATTTTATTTCTATGTTGAGAAGCAAAGTCTTTCATATGACAATGATTTTTAATTATTTAAGTTCAAAAAAGAAGTTAATTTTGAAGTAATTTTTTGTTCAAATTTCAAATTATTTTGTCTGGTAAACACAATCTATTATTTTGACTTGCTGTGCGGTATATTTTATTAACTTGCCCTTCTGCTGAGGAGGCAATGAACATAGTATATTCTTGCTAGCTGAGTTTTGTTGCTTTCTACAAACTTCGCACCAACATATCTACTTTTTTTTTAATAGAAATTTTTAGTCACTGTATATTTTAATTGTAATTGTGGAGTCTAGAGGTTGTAGACCCTGTATTTTCTTTGTTAATCAATTTTTTTTGATTTTCTACTTGGTTGGCTCCTCCCTGTTGTATAATCATCTAACACCTCCCCTCATGCTGGCCATTCCTTCCCTTTGTTTCTTTCTCACATGGGTGAGTCTTCCACTCAGGTTGTTGGCCACTCATTGGGGCCATTAATGGATGTTTTTGCCCTTACAAGTAGACATATGATACAAGTTGATGGCGGAAGAATAGGATACAAAATTGCAATTTTCTACATAAGTGTTACTTGCTGCTTTCAAGTCTCTTCTTGTAGAGTTTTAATCCTAGTCCTAACATTATACTCAATGCAATTCTTCTTTATGATTAAAGGAAGCACTTTTCTTACACAATTATTTTTTTGTTTGAAACATAATAGCTACTCTAACTCAAAATCCTAATGCCTTTAGGTCTGCTTCAACCTGATCCATAGCTAAAGTGAGAGTCTTAATCCTAGACAAGATCGGATAAACTGGTATTGATGGTAGACAACTAAAATGGAGAAAGAAACGCAAAACTCCTTTAGCTTAGAAAATAATCATTAGTGAGAAGAAAAAAAGGTTCACCATGGAGCAAGGTTTACAATCTTGGTCCATACCAAAGTAGGGGGCATATTGGTTGGGTAATGAGACTCGCATATAGAGTGTCACACTAAGGTATATACTATACCAACACTTGGTATAGGGTGTATCGGTTGGGCACCAGTACAGTGTCCAATATTGAGTCTGCAAACTTTGCTACGAAGTCTCATAATGAACGATGCCTACGTCACTTTACTGCACTCTACTAATGATATAGGACTATCTTAGCCAAGGCTAGATGAATTGGTACCACCACCTATATCGTTTGGCGATCGGTTCAGTACAGTATTGGTTCGGTATCATACCGATACTCAGTATGGCTAGGCATGCCAATTTTTTTTGGTTTCTTGTTTTTTCTTTTTTTAAGACATCTAATCAAATTTTAAGGATTTCTTGAATGATTTTCAATCCAAATTGATGTTTGTTGATGTATTTTGATGTTTATATCACTCCAATACATCCTTAATCACATATGATGTGGATTTGAATATGACATAACGTTATGTTAGAGGGGGACAACATTACATGGATTATATATTATTGAACCATAAAATGCTCAAATTAATTAAAAATATAAAAAATAACTAATCAATACATATCGAGATTTAGAATCTCGTCAAGTGTCAATGTCGTTTATAAATATCAGGATCGTTTATATAATTAGGAATATTAGCTTATCCCTCCGACTAAGCAATACCATAGTCCTCTGCGCTATCTTATAAGACATAAGGTAGGCGTGTTGGATTATTACTTGTCTTAGATGTCTCGCTGAAGCTTTGACTCTGAGAGATGTCCTTGGAGTGATAGTACGACTTTGAAGGGATCCATTCGAATATGTTGGAAGCAAAATCTGATCTGTAAGATGCTTTAGACTGCATAGGATAGTGCAACTAGAAAACGATGCCTCGGACACAGCATAACCATATCCGTATGGATAATAAGTTGTATGTAGATTTGGATAAGAGGATCTAGAATACGAGGATGAACTTGATACGTCCATTGATTTTGTTCCATGTACAAGGTCATCTGCAGCTGCATAGTATCCTAAATGATTTTGCGGAGCCTGTTGTTTGTATGCAATCATATCCTCATGGGATCTATCAATTTGTGCATCGTGGTCCCTATCATGTATGCCATGCGTAAACTGGGACTCATCAGTAAATCGAAGTCCACCTTGCAGTTGCATCTCATAAACAGTGGTTCTTGTCCTCGCTTCCTTGTTCACCATATCTATAACCATTAAAAGAACTACTAGCATCGCTTTGTTTGGTCTTTGAATCTGAGTGAACTGATTGGTCTACCCTCTCCATTGAGTCTGCAATTGCCTTTCTTTTTCTTTTGTCTCTATGCTGAGCAACTGCCTACCCTCTCATGGTGCCTTGCTCTGGCTGCCTAGATTGTAAGGATGGATGGTATGGCTGATTAGTCGGAATATCGCATGGAATGTTGCTGCTTTTCCATTGCTTAGTATCCACCTCAACCTCGCTAGCTACGAAATTGGTTGGTCACAGGGGTGATTCTAGATCATCAAGCTCTGGCTTTTATTGCTGGCCCACAAGTTATTTGACTATCGGATCTTCATCATCATCAACAAAGTCATTTGTAGTTGGATCTGAGTTCTTCAGTTAAATTTCCTCCTTAATGCATTTGAGCCTCAATATCAAATTATAGTGAACATATATAAGGTTGTTGAGGCATTTCTATATCAGATGGTTTCTTTGCTTGCCGTAGATAAGGGCGAAGGATGATCAATTTGCTCTCGTAGCCATTCAATGAGATCGTTTGGAAGAGGATCTTGATGGCAAGTCCCTTTAGATTTCTTGCCACGCGATCAAAATGAATCCACCATTTAGCTGCCAAAGCATTGAGATTCAACAAAATTTTTAAAAAAAGCGATGGTATTATATTAAATTTATTAGTAGATACATAATGTCAAACAAGAGTTGTCATTGATGTCTAATCTACTTGGTTTATAGTTTTTTGCTTGCGATTACTATATTGGATCCAATTGTGTTGGTGTCCTTTCTAAACATTTTCGGCTGTAAAAGATAATATTTGTTATAATGTAGGGTTTTTGGAACTATCCTGAACTGCCTGGTTCGGTGCGTACCGAACCATACCGGCCAAGAATCGATACGGTTCGGCCATGAAAAACAGTTTGGAATCTCGGATCTTCCAAAATTCTCCATATCGGACCGGTATGGTATGGTAAGTTTTGACCAGCTCAGTTCGGTTCGGGCTCGGTTCAGCCCGGTTCAGATCTAATTTGGATTTGGTTCGGGTCAAACAATATAGCTATGGAAGAGGGGATTTTTTTAGTTTCATAGGGCCCGGTATGGTACGATACCATATGGTACCATATTAGCTAGTGATCGGTGCAGGTCCCGGTACCAGCTTTTGGATCCTTTTTATAATGTGTTATCTTTTTTTTTAGAATCGTGCAAGTCACAATTCGACTCGTCCAATTTGAGTCAATTCAGCCTGTGGCCGAGTCGAAGTGTAGGGGGAATTGGAACTTAAAAAGAATCGCACCTGTATCATCGACTCGTAGGATGAATCGTTGCCATCGCCAAATTGTTTAAGTTCGCCGATTCAGAAAAGGTAGGTTTCCGGTCAAATATCTTCGTTGATTTGGGAAGCCAAAACATTGAAATCCTTCAAAATCCCTTGAAAATCTTTTTATTGAATAAAATTGAAGGTATTTAAACACTTATCGACTTCTTTTCTCCTATTCTCTCTCTTATTCTTCGATTTCTCTCTACTGGTGCGACCATTGCTTCTCCGAGCTTCAATAGCTAGCGGAGGAGGCCTGTGCTCTCTCTGTCTCTCTTCCCTATTTGTCTTCCCCAAGAGGATGCTTCGAAGCCCCTTAGCCCTCTTTGAGCTTCGCTATCTTCCCTAAGAGGCCCGTTCGAAGCCATCGTCGTTGCTGTCTTTCCAAGGAGGCACGCTTGAAGCCCCTGTTTGAAGGCCCTATTTGCCATCATTCCCAAAAAGCCGTCCGAAGCTTTTGTTCGAAGCCGTGTTCGCTGTTTTCAACTGAGAGAGATGCATGGGTGGGGGTGGGAGGGTTTTAAGAGACACCGGGCAAGGTCTTTTCCTCTCTCCAAATTGTTTCCTGTTCTCCATTCAAGTAAGAGACAGTGGGCTGTGGTCCATTGATTTTAAGAGTCCAGAGCTTTAACAGTTAACATGTAACATTTAATCTTTTAGATGCTTAAATAATTCCTTAATTAATTAATTAATTTATTATTTCTATAATAGTTTTTATTTTTTTAATTCCAATTTTTTTGTTTTTAACATCACTTTTTTTATTGAATCATTCCATCTAAAAGAAAAGCTAAGATTGTGGATCCAACTTGGGATCATTGCAAAAAAATTGATGATGGTAAATGAGTGATGGAAATTGATTACATCTTGTATGCAACTATTGCAACTATTATAAAAAGAGTTTTTGGGGAGGAGTTAGTTGAATGAAAAATTATCTTGCGGGTATTCATAATAATGTTTCTCCTTGTGCTCTCAAGTTCTTGAAGAAATTCAAATTTTTTAAAAAAGAACTTGTTAGGGGAGAAAGAAATTGAGAAAAAATTTGGTGATGATGTTGAGTGTTTTGAAGTAGAAGAGTTAAATGCAAAAATAAAGAAGGCCACTATGAAGTCATTTGTAATTAAACGAAGGGAAAATGTATATAAGTAACAGACAATGAATGAAATGGTTAAAGAAAGGGAACCGGTGGTTAGGGATATTTGTAGATTTTTATATGGACATGCATTGTCCTTCAATTTAGTTAAAAACCTTTATTTGCTTAAATGGTGGAAATCTATTGGTGAGTATGGAAGAGGATTGAAACTCCCTTCGTATCATGAAGCTAGAGTTACTTAAAGAAAGGTTGAATGTGTTAATGAAGGTTTGGTGAAATATAAAGTTGAGTTGAAGAAATAGGATGTTCAATTATGTCTGATGGTTGGACTGATGGAAAGAATTGATCTATCACCAATTTTCTTGTGAATAGTCCAAGTAGGATGTGTTTCTTAAATCATTGGATACCTCTGATGTTAGTAAAGATTTAAATTAAGGATCGCCGAGCCGTGCTGTACCGGCCAGTTCGGGGCATACCGAACCGGATCAGTAGCCGGCCTGCACGGTTCAGCCATATAAAATAGGTCCCGTATTTACCAAATAAAAAAAATTTAAAGAACCGGCCTGAACCGCTCTTGAACCGGTCGGAACCGCGACGAACCGTCGGTTCAACCGGTTTGTGATCGATTCAGTCCAGTTCGTACCGATTTTTTTTTGCTTTTCCTGTTTGGCACTGTACTGTACAGGGGATGTTTTAATAAGGAAAGAGAGGCAGAGATCTCAGAGAGTTCTCTTTTGCACATGTAGTTTCAACGAAGGAGAAAATTCATTTTTTTTCCATTTCAAGATAATCAGATGTCCAGAAATTGAAGAGGAAGGTAGATTTAAGGTATGTAGAGCTTCCTTTTCCCTTCTTTCCCTTTTTTTTTGAAATTCGTGAAAATTAAAAAATTAAGAAATGCTATCAAATTTTTTTTGTTGGACATGATTTTAGAGTATGTGGTAGATCTAGGATAGATCTACACAATGATACTAAGATCTTGATTTTTTGTTAAGTATATAATTTTTAAATTAAAAATTAATTTTGAATTAAAATAATAATAATAAAATAATTAATAAAAATTATAATTATATATTATTATTATGGGGTTCGTAAGCTACTCTCATTATAAATTTCGTATCGATTTATCCAAGTTTTGATACGTCTCATAAATAGTACTTTAGGTCTTAAATTGAAGAAAAAGTATCCTTTAATACATTTTGAAGGTCTTAAAAAATATATATAGCATTTACGATTGGATCCTACATGAATTTAAGATCAAGATTTTTTTATAATATTTTTATTTTTCATATTTTTTAAATTCAAAAATTTTTAAAAAATATTTATTTAAATAATTTTTTTTTAAAAAAATAGGTTAACAAAGTATTAGTTAATATATATAATTGTTGATCTTATGTGTAATTTAAATATTTAGGTATAGATCCATCGAAGAGAAAGAAGGATCCGGAACGTAACATTAGTTGGTTGCATGGAGAAATGCTTCGGATCGGCATCACTGGAGGTGTAAATGTTGCAATATAGAATTCAAAGGTGAGGATAACAAGGTTGAAGCAGCACTTGGCTGGCGGCTATTCTAATATATTTGCATGTCGATAGTGTTCACAAGAGCTTTGTTAGTTGATGAAAAAGCATTTTGCTAATTTCAAAACTAGAAAGAAAAAATATTAAAGAAGGCAGAGGTGGATCGTAGAGCCATAGAACCACCTTCTTATTATTCAAGGGAGTCAGATGGAGCGTCTGTTCTTTCTGATGAGGAGATATAGATGGAGGTTGCCATTCATGCAACCTTTTATGAGCAGAGATATGTAGAGGAGACGACTAGGCATAGACAACGATTTGGGCCATTAGCTTTTGAGTTGGGATTGGGATTCGGCTTTACTAATGTTGCATAAGAGTCTGAGACAGTTTAGGACCTCAGTCAGAGTGACCGTCAGGAAAGGCACCAGCCATATTGCATCCATGTTGGAAGCATTTGGCAGTAGAAGTCCTCCAGGGACATTCTAGCAGGAGTTACTATCCATGATATCGATCCACATGTCCTTCCTAGCAGAGATTTTAAGCAACAGATGATTGACACTATGCTGAAAAAGGATAAAAAGATGGATGTATGACAGGTCATCAGATCCTGGTTTTATTTCTGTCATATTCCAGCATACGCAGCAGACAATCCATATTATCGCTTTGCTATTTCATCTATACAGGTTGCTGGTGCAGGTATAGATTCTCCAGAATCAAGAAATATTTATGGTCAGCTTTTAGATAGTAATAAGGAGTTAGAAAATTGGATTGCCTCATATTAGAGCAAGTGATCCGTATATGGGCTGACAGTGATGTGTGATGGTTGGACTGGTCCTATTAGATGGAGCATCATCAATTCTTGACTTATTATGATAATTTTTTTCAGAAGTCTATTGATGCTTCAAATTAGGTGCACGATAGCAGTTATATCCTCAGATTTATGGAGGTGATTGATCATGTAGGAGAGTTTAATGTCGTGCAGGTTATCACAGATAATGGACCACAATATAGGACCGCGGGACAGATCTTGATGCAGCGGTGACCGCATATTTTCTGGATCCCTTGTGCTGCACATTGTATAGACCTCATATTGATAAATATTAAAAAAAATTGCAGGGTGCAGAAGATAGTTGAGCTAGCATAGATGATCACCATATTCATATATAACCATACATGGATCTTATCATTGATGAGAAGCTTTACAGGAGGTAAAATATTGAGACCATGGGTTATATGGTTTGCTACTAATTATATAGCACTTGATAGTCTTTTTGGCAAGAAAGTAGATACGTGTCAGATATTTATCAGTCAGGAGTGGCAGCAGAGTAGATATGCCAGGGCAAATACTGTGAGGAGCAATATCGAGAATTTAGTGACGAGATAGATATTCTAGTAGTGGGCTGAGAGGATAGTGGAGGTTATCAAATCTCTATATGAGGTATTTCGGGCCATGGAATTTAAGAGGTATACTTAGATGGGCTTCCTGTATTACATGATGCAAAGAGCAAAGAAAAAGATCCAAGAGGCAGATCTATCATATGCTACTGAGTATTTCCAGATCATTGATGGACGGTGGAGTTATCAAATGAGTTCGGATTTGTATCTAGCATGTACGTAGTAATTTATGAGGTCCCTAAAAATTTAAATTAAATTAGATTTGTATAAGTATGCTTGACTAATTTTTAAAATATATGTGCAGCTTACTATCTGAATCTGAGATTCTAATACTCCATACCGGACATTGTCATGGATTAAGAGCTTATGTCTGCCCTACGCAATGTTATTTATAAGATGGAGCTCGATCTAGATATCGCTGCTATGTGCCTAGAAGAAGTTAGGTTGAAATTGTTGAGTGATTTTTATTAGCATTAATTTTAACAAGTAGCACATGATAACAAAACTATTTTTCTGTAAACGAAATTTTTTAGGAAGGACACATTTTTTTGGATGCACTATAGCAATCAGAAGTAAATCAAAGATGAATCATGGTAGGTATTACTAAGCACAGTCTAATATTAGATTCCTATTTATTTTTTTTATTTTGCTAAATCTAAAATTTTAAATGATTTAATGTCTTTTGCAGCTGAATGATGGATGCATTTTGGTGGATCTGCAAAAAATCTGAAAGTTTTTGCAGTCAAGATCCTCTCCTAGACAGTGTCATCCAGTGCATGTGAGCGTAAATAGTCTATATTTGTCCTTTTCCACTCCAAGTAGAGGAATCGTTTGAAACAGAATTGCCTCAACGATCTTGTTTATGTATACTATAATTTAAAGTTGAGGCTAAAGTGCATTTAGGAGGAAGTTAAGTTGAAATACTCCGATCCCACTGCAAGTATATATGTTGATGTGGATGAAGATTCAATGATTGGATGGGTCTTGAGTCAGCAGTAGGAGCCAGAGCTTGATGAGCCAGGATCGTCTCTTCGACTAGCCAGTTTTGTAGCTAGCGAGGCTGGGATGGATGCTGGATAATGGACAATAAGCAATATTCCTACAGGACTCCAGTAGATATAGCACATCGTCCCTCCCCGTCATTTATTCGGCCCGAAGACAGAGAAAAAAGAAAGGCAGTTGTACCTCCATCGAAACACTCAGTTCATTTATATTTAGATACCAGAGAGAGGTGCTAGTGCTTCTTTAGATAGTGGAGGATTTAGTGATCAGGGAGGGGCTAGTGGACAGGAGTCACAATCGTCTATTCATATTCGATTCACTGGGGAGTCGCGGTTTAGCCATGCGATACAGGATACATATCTTGGAGCACTAGCTGGTAGATCCCGTGGTGATATGATTCCATATAGGCGATGGGCTCCGCAAGGTCGTTTGGGACACGATGCAGCTGCAGCTCTTGCACATGAAATAGGATCTATAGATATATCAAGATCATCCTCATATTCAGGATCCTCTTACCCGCAGCTACCGGCAGCTTGTGATCTATATGGTCCATATGGTGCTTCTGAGACATCATCTTCCAGTGGTTATTATTCCATGCAGCTCGAAGCATCTTATGGATTTAATTTGGTTGCTAGCATATTTGGATGGATCTCTGCACAGCCATATCATCAGTCTCTGGATATCTCTTAGAGTCGGGACCTCAACGAGGGATTTGCGATGAGTTATGATCTATCATGCATATCTCTTGGGATGACCTTATAGGAGTATCGTGCTGCTTGGCTAGAGGGATTTACTGATTTTCCTACACAGTATATAAATGATTCCTATATTTATGGACATCGATACTCTACCCGATTCTAGACATTGATATGTAATTATATTTATATATTATCTTTCACTTGCATTAATTGCTGATAATCTTATTTTAATTATCATTTTATATTTTATTTTAATTAGAATTAATGTATTAGCATTTTTTAAATCTTAAATCCTAAATCTTGAATCCTAAACTCTAAATTCTAAATTCTAAAGGCCTAAACACTAAATCCTAAGGCCCTAAACCCTAAAAAAAATCTAAAATCCATTAACAAAAAAAATGGTAATGCCGGTTCATATCGGCATGTCCACCATACTGTGTATCAATACGGTAAGGTATCGGTGCTGTATCGTACCGGCCCAATACTGGTATGGGTCTCGATACCGGTACCGAGAACTTTGATTTAAATAAATTATTTGAATCGCTTGACAACTTAGTAGAGGAGATTGGAGAGGACAATGTAGTTCTAGTAGTGACGGATAGTGCCTTTGCTTATGTTGGTGCAGGTAGACTCTTAGAAGAAAAGAGAGAGCATTTTTTTTGGTCTCCATGTGTAGCACATTATTTAAAATTAATACTTAGTGACATTGGAAACATTTCAATTTTTTTTAATATACTTGGCAAGGCAAGGCAAATTACAGTTTATATTTACTGTCATACTTGAGTTCTTAGTTTGTTTAGAAAATATTTTAAGAACAAGAAATTGATAAGACCAATGGTTATTAGATTTGCTACATCATATCTCACTTTAAGAAGCATATTAGATAGAAAGATTGCTTTAAGGGCTATGTTTGTTTCAGAAGAATGGGTAAGAAGCACTTATGCTAGTAAATTTGAAGCAAAAAAAGTTCAAGAAATTGTATTGAGTGATAATAGATTTTGGAAAGCTATAAAATATTGTTTGAAGTGTATCCTTCCTTTGGTAAAAGTGTTGAGATTTATTGATGGAGATGTAAAACCGACTATGGGTTATATTTATGAAGCAATGGATAGAGTAAAGGAACAAATTGGCAAAAATTTCTATAATATGAACAAGAGATATGATAAGGTTTGGGAGATAATTGACACTTGTTGGGATTTTCAGCTCCATAGACCACTCCATATGGCGGCATATTATCCTAATCCCAGGTAAGTCACACTTAATTTTTAATTTTTATTATTTTATTAATAATTTTTACAAAAAAAATAAATTATCTTTTGATATCCTTAATCATTAGGTTTCAATACGATCCTAATTTTAATGCCGATGCTGAAGGAAAAATTAGATTGTTTAAGATAATTAAGAGGATGTATTTAGATGTTGAGACAAGAGTCATCATTGATTCATAATTTCATAAATTTAGGAAAGCCGAGGGCTTATTTGGGATGGACATGGCGATATCGACAAGAAATATAAAATAACCGGGTAATTAACCTTTAAATTTTATGAATTTATTTTTAATTGTATAATTTTTATTTCTAACTCCATGAAATTTAATTTATGTTAATTTATTTGTCTAGCTTTATGGTGGGAGAGTTTTGGAGAATAGTGCAAAGAACTTCAAAGGCTAGCAATTCGAGTACTAAGTCTTATTTGTAGTACCATCGGGTGTGAAAGGAATTGGAGTACATTTGATCATATTCATTCCAAAAAAAGGAATCGTTTGGAGCAACAATGGTTGAATGCTTTAGTGTTTATCAAGTATAATATTCAACTGGAGATGAGACAACAAAAAAGACGAGAGGGGAGAGACATATGATCCGATATTCTTATCAGATATGGAATTAGATGATGAGTGGATAATCGAACAAGAAGAGCCATGTTTGCGGGATGATGTGTCTTGGTTAAATGTAAATGAATGTTATAATGTTGATGAGGCACCTAATAACAGGAAAAGGAAATGAGGTATGCAAATTTTTTTCTAATTTTTTTATTTTTAAGATATTTGCATTATTTTCTTAACCTATATCTCTTGCCATGGAGGCAAACGTCTTTCCATTTAGATGATGTGATTATCAAATTCATTATATTTTAATCATTTTTTATAATGTAAATTTTGTTATTATTTTATTTTTTATTATTTTATAAATAAATTGAATTTGTTAATGAATCTTACAAGTCGAGTCGCGATTTAAGTCATGGGCGATTCACGAGTCGAATTTAGATATGATAACTATGAGTGTTACTGATTGAAGATATAGCTAATTTAACAAAAATCACTTAACCTAGCTTCTAGGCATATAGCTGTGGCTTTTGGATCGGGTTCCATTTTGTATATCATATTTCATAAGATGATCAAAAGCTCCTCATCCTTGGTTATCCCAACTATGGAGTACTAGAACATTGGGTTCAGATAGTAAACTACAGATGAATCTCAGAATTGGTTAAGCTTATTTGTACAATTACAAGAGCAATCAAATTTTTAGAGCATGCTTGATTTGCTGCTTACTTGCTAGATGCGAGTCTTTACCCATCTGATAGTCCCACCATCGTTTAATGATACGGATGTAGTCATGTACACTTTTTGGATCTGCCATCATGATTTGATTCTTTGCCCTCTCTAGCATGTGTTGCAAAATGCCCATTTGAGGATATCTTTTGCCATCTATGATCCGAAGCATCTCATATAAAGATGATAGCTTGTACTATCTTCTTGACCCGTTATTAGAATATTTGTCTTGTTACTAAGTTCTTCACATTGTTCGTTTTAGTGCATGTCTCGGCATATTTACCCTCCTGCCACTTAAGATTGACAAATATTTGATGTAGCTATACTTTCTTGTCAACAAGGCTATTAAGTTCTTAATAATTAGTAACAAACCATGTGACACTTGGTCTCAATATCTCTTCTCCTTTATACCTCTACATCAATGATAGGACCAATGCGTGATTGTAGATGAATATGATAATACTCTGTGCTAAGTCTACTATTTTCTGCATCCTACTAAGCTTTTCAATATCCATCAACATAAGATTAATACAATATACAGTATATGGGATCCAGAAAATATTTGGTCGCCACTCCATTAGGATCTTCCTTGCTATCTTATATTGTAGCCCATTGTCTGTGATAATCTACACACATTCTATTCTCCTACTTGATTGATCACCTCCATCAATCTAGGGATGCATATGGCACCATATACATGATTTGAAGCATCAATGGATTTCTAAAAAAAATGTTTTTCCATCACATGTCAAAATGTTGATTATGCTTCATCTAGTAGGACTAGTCCAATCATTATACATCATCATCAGTCCATACATAAGCCACTTATTTTGATATGATGCAATTCATTTTTGTAAACTCATTATTGTGAAGAAGCTCACCATAGAAATCCTTTAATCCTGGAGGATCTACACTTGGACTGACAATTTGTGTGGATGCAATGGTAAAGCAATAATATATGCTGCTTGCCATATGCACCGAGATGTGGCTAAAGTAAAATCATGATCTAATAGCTTGCCACATATCCTTGTTGTCCTTCAGCATATTGTCAACTTTTTGTTGCTTGGAATCCCTACTGGGAAGGTGTGTGGGTCCAAGTTGTGGATAGTGTCACCTGATGGAATCTTTTAGAGGATTTCTTGCTGCCAAAAGCTTTCAACATAGATGCAATATGGCTCGTACTTTTACTAATGGCCTTTCTAATTGAGTAGGACCTCCAAAACTTTGACTTTGTTGTAGTGCTTGTAGAGTCCGACTCTAAGTCATAAGCTAACAGTCTAAAACATGCTCTATGCGTAGCCACCTCCTTTAGCGAGATCACTGATCATTCAAGCTTGCTTGAACGGTAGCTTGGATCCATGCCTCATCATCTGGAGAGGATGCTTCCTTTAACTTTCTAGAGTGATAGGAAGGTATCTCTATGGCTCGACAGTCCACTTTCATTTTTTTCTTCAAATCTTCTCCTTCGCTGCTTTGAAATCCACAAAGTGCTTCATCAATCGAAGGATCTCTTGTGGATACTTTCAGTACATAGCTATATCGGGAGAACCACTAGTCAAGTACTACTTTAACCTAGTTACCTCTCATCTCTTGAACTCCGTGTTGCACTAGTTGCATTTCTAATGGTGCTGATCCAGGAGTATTTGCACGCGGTCCCAACAAATATCACACTTTGGATCTTTCTTTCTTGTTGGATTCATTTCTAAAGATTGAATAAGCACATCAGTTTAGTAATTATGTAAAAATAGTAAAATTTTGTTTCCTATTTTTTATATTTTCTAAATTAATTTTATAATTTTTCTAAATTTTTAAATTTAAAAAAATATTATGAAATTTAAAAATTATGAGAAATTAATGTGATCTTAGATTAATATAAAATCCTATCATGGATGCTATATAATTTTTTCTAAGACAGTGGATATGCATGACATGCTACTTATTTTTTAATTTCATTCAAATTTAGGCATAAGCCACTCTATGCATGATGCTTCAAAACTTTGGTAAATGAATACCAAATTTACATTAAAAGTAGTTTGCAAGCTCCTGAACAATAATTTAATTTTATAGTTAATTTTTAAAATCTTTAAAATAATTTTTATTCAAAAAATATATTTTAATTAAAAAAATATATATACTTAATAAAAATTAATGATTTTAGTGTCATTGTGTAGATCATAAGCCACCATATGCATAATGCTTCAAAACTTTGGTAAATGAATACCAAATTTACATTAAAAGTAGTTTGCAAGCTCCTGAACAATAATTTAATTTTATAGTTAATTTTTAAAATCTTTAAAATAATTTTTATTCAAAAAATATATTTTAATTTAAAAAATTATATATACTTAATAAAAATTAATGATTTTAGTGTCATTGTGCAGATCATCCATGGATCTACAACATATAAAAAAATCATGATAAAATAAAAAATTTTGGCATGATCTTCCCTTGTTTTTTCATTTTCTATGCCTTATAAAGTTTTCCAAAAAAAAAAGAGAGGGGTAGGGGAGAAATAGAGGTGTGAGAGAAGTAAGTGTATCTCCAATCGGTGATTTCTCCTTGTTTCGTAGTTATTTTTTTTACCGAGAAGAAGGGGGAGAAACATTAAATTCTTAAGAGGAGAAGAGAAGTCTTGGAGACTTCTCCCATTTCCCATGTTTTAAGTGTCCAAACCAACTTGTTCGGCTTGCTACCATGCCGAACCGTCCGGTTTGGGGAGGTTCAAGCTGGTTCGGTTCCTAAGCTGAAAACCAGGCCGAACTGACCCGATTTAGCATTGGGACAGCTCGGTACGCGCTGAACTAGATGGTTCAGTCTGGTTTGGCTAACCATGATCTTAGCTCAACTTGTAACTATAAAAGTAACCCACTTTCTAGTCAATATAAAACTTGCTAAGAAGTCCTAAGATTTGTAAGCAGAAATCCTAATGCTGTATATAAAAAACAAATTACCTTAACCAACTTGTATGAAAAATTTAATATTAGTAAAATTTTTGTTTGATGGATGCTGCCTGATATTTTCTAACAGCAATCTTGGGAACAAGATTAAATCATGATGGTTTAGTTATGAGGTCCAGAGTTGAGAAACTGGACCTGTGTTACTGTAGAAAAGGAAAACTGAAATGATTTTATAATGAAGTGCATTGATCTTTGACTTTTAATCAAGCTGTTTTGTATTTTTCTTTGTTAGTGCTTTTAAATTGTAAGCTTAATCTTTTGTCTTTAAAGTATTTATGTACATGATGCCTCATTTGATAATCCAATGCAACCCTTTGATCTTTAGCAATTTCATTTCCCATTCTCCTTTTGATTACCAGGTTTAGCCTTGTAATTTTTATTGTCTAGTAATTTTTTCTCTTCATTCATTTGAATGTAGAATGAGAGACTGAAGTATCAGACAGACTACTTGGAATCAATAAAGAAACTTGAGGTGAAGTGGAGAATGAATCAGCAAACCAGCAATAATGATAAAACTAGAGTTGACCATGAACAATGTTTGGAAAAAACATGTAACATTGAGGTTTGCCTTAACTTATTTATCACTACATTATGTAACAACTTTGATGAGCATATTTTGTATTACAGACCTGGTTATGCATGTTTTACTTATTTTACATGCACATCTGTGATGCTGAGAGAAAAAATAATTTATTAAAATATTTTAGCAGGGTTATCTGTAATCATCATTAAAAATTGTGGGTAAAAGCAGTAAGTTTACATAGCTGGACTATATCAACGGCCAACCTACCCACCCACCCCACACAACAAAAGGGGGAAAGCTCATGTTGTTTATTCATTTGATAACCTGACAGTAGTCATAGCCACAACCGATTCCTGTGGTTATTTGTATTACATGCTTGATGGTATAGCTTCATGTACTTATCACATAAAATTGTAGTGATATTTTCAACCTTGCAATTTTCAGAGTACGATGAATAATTTATTGCATTATCTGTAGGAAAAGTTACAACTTTAGCATTTGGTATGCCATGGCACTCTAAAATAGCTTCTTGATAAGTTTATTTGCTTAATTTTCCTTTCCTTTCTTTTCTTTTTTATTAGTTTCTGGTAAATTGCTGATTGTTTGCATATGTAATATATTCTAGTTAATTTTCTCATACAATAAACCAAACTTGCCCCTTTCTGCCTGAAGGTACAAATCAGTTCCTTGACTGTCTGCATACTATAAATGCCTTTGAATACACTGTCCTGACAGTATGGTTTGATAAATATTTATTTGATTATCTCATATGGTTATAAATGTTGTAAGGTTAGTTTAGCATTCAAAAATATCCTCTCAGGTTATCATATTTATTCTATGCATGAATGATACAGTAATTACTGGGTGTTAGGGCTTGAAGCTAAAGTACTCTATGGGTTTAAATTTACAAATCTAATTTGTTTGCATCCTAAGTGGTGGACATCTTATTTTCATAACACAAACTCCCATGGTGGATGACCGTCTCCATATCTCCACTCTCCTATTTACCACATTTCCACCTGGTTGGCCACACCCATGTTTAGAAAATTTCCCTAGTGTTTAGTTCTCTCATTGAGGGAGAAACAAAAGCAGTACACAATCCAAAAGTGGGCTTATATATACCATGTTACATAAATAATGAAGACAAATCTTGTTTAAACAGGATTGCAGCCATGCACGCTTCTCTCCCATGCATCAGGCATGCTGAGAACTTATTTGCTTGGACCCAAAGGACTCATTTGGTTCACAGGAGGTGGAGGGGGGAAACGACACTTCCTGGAAAGTAGGGAGAAGACTTCTTATTTTGTTGGAGTTTTAAAAGGAGAGAGAATGGAAAAAGCTCTTTCCATGGGAAGATACTTCCCATATTTCCTGAAAAGTAGAAATCTAAGGGGAAGGTGGGTTTTGGCATTTTCCATGACATGGAAAGTGGTGGCCCTTTTTTCTTTCCAAAAATATCATTTTAAGATCAATGGCTAAAATTTTGTAAAATATCAATGGATGGTTAAGATGAAATACTAAATAGTGATATTATCTAATATATTAATAATAATATAATATTTATATTAATATAAATATTATAATATTTGTAATATATTAATATTATTTTAATATTTATAGTAATATAATATTTTTATAAATATTAATATAGTATTTATATTAATATAATATAATATTTCATATTGTATTTATATCTATAATAAATTTATTATATTAAAATATTAATATTATATTAAAATATTAATATTATATTAATACATATACACTAGTATTATATTAATATAATAAATTATTATAATTTAATATTATATTATAATATATAAATATTATATTTATATTAACATAAATATAATATTATTATTTATACAAAGTTTGGGAGCAAAAAATGATATGATCTTGTATTTATTAAAGGTATAATAGATATTTTATATAGTTTTCTTTGGAAAGTGGATACTCAATCAAACATAAGTCATCATGAAAAAGTCTTTTTTTCATGGTCAACCAAACATGCCAAAATCCTATTCCTAGGAAGTTACTTTCCAGGAAATTATTTTCTGGGTAGAAATGTTCTTCCTGCAAACCAAACGAGTCCTAAATTCATGGTTGATCAACTTGAGTTACTAACTGATTCTCGGTGTACTGAAGTTTGATGGAATAGTTGATATACCTAAACTTGGTTGGGCATCTTTCTGCAGTGGATGTTGTTAGTGAGTTTCTACATGCTCCGAGAAAGCCTTGCTTAGATCTAGTAATTTGAATTCTTAGTTACTTATGAGGTGCTCTAGGATGAGACATTCTGTAGAAAAGCACTTCTCTGTTGCAATTGGAAGGATCCTTTGACATCAGTTAAGTTCTCTGGTGGATGAGTGATCCACTGCAGGCCTGCAATACTTTGTTGCTGGAAACAGAAAAATAAGAAACAAGACACTGCTACTAGGTCTTTGATACATTGAGGATCAGGTTATGAGATATAACAATGTGAACTAACATGGATAAAGACTGCTAAAAGAATTTTATGTATAAAGGTCTAGTTAGGGTTTCAAATCTCGACTGTACTGCAGTGTTTTGACCCCATAATACATACTGTATCAACCTGTGTTGACATGGAGGTATCATCCACTTCGGACCATAAGTAGATATGGAGGGTGTACCAAATCTCATACCATATCAGTGTGTGAATGCTGTGGAGGCATAGCATGAGACTTCAGACCTTGATAGGACCATTTAATAATAATGTAATCAACCTGCAATACAGTTGGTAATCCCACTCATCATGAAAGAACTATACGTATTTAAGTGTATTGCCATTTACTCATCAAAACTTTGCAAATGAACTCTACATATTTACTAGAAGAATTGGGTTCCTAATGTGTTCACCTTGTCTCTTAGAAAACACAATTTTATAGGATGTTGTTACAGCCTCGCTGTCATGATAGATATTCTCTGACTTGATAGTGACATTTGAGGGTTATCTGATCATATTTTGTTAATCTTTGGGTGTTTTATTCGGGAAATATGTGAGTAATTTCATGTTGTTGGGCCTTAAGTATTAGTTCCGGGTCTAAATATAGCCAAAAGAAAGGTTTTAAGTTTCATTCAAAATGGATCGGTTTTGGCTGAAACCAAACCAGAACTTACTGAAATTTTTGGTTTTGGTCAGTTTCGGCCGACACTACCATTTAAAATTTATTTGCTTAACAATGACCAATACTATTCAATCACACATTTATCTAAGATTTTAATAATCAACTTTTTTTGGTTTAAGCTCTGTTGTTATAATGGATAAGCTGCATTTTGAAACAATGAAATAAAATGGTTGCTATCTTTATGTTTTTTTTTTTTTTTGCTTACATGGGTTCAAATTAATTAGAATGAAACATGCTTATATGGTTCATTCTTCTTCTTCTTCTTTTGTTCAGATGGGTTATGGAATAGAATGAAATATTTTTAGATGGGTAGTTCATTGCGTATATTGGTTATTCAAATGAACAAAAACTTAATATGCTTAGATGGATTGTCTTTCCTAGTTGTTAAAATACATAGAATGAGATATGCTTAGATGATGGATCTTTTGTTAATTAGATGAGTTTAAATTGAAAATAAAATGAAATATATAAAGTTGGGATTTTCTGCTCAGACTAGTTATTAGAATAAAGTAAAATGAAATATTTATTGAGATAAGTTTAATATAATACAAAAACAAGGGCAGAGAAAAGTGTAGGTCCATTAAAACAATTAGGGAAAAGTGTAGGAAAATAAAATACATTTATAGTGAGGGGAAAGCATAGTATAATGCAATAAGTTTCACTATAGTTTAATTTGAGCTTAAAACTAGCCTTACTATACAAACTATGATCCTAATAACTTAAAACATAATAAAATAATGTGAAATAACTTATCTTGTTTTTTAAATTATTTTTCCTTTTCCCCCTCTTTTTGGGTAGTTTTCTGACTTTTTTGATTAAAATTCTGAAACTTGGAGAGAAACCAGTGAAGCCACCAAGATTGCCGAAACTGAAAATCTACTCAGAGTGCTGAAATTGGGTTTTAAAACCTTCGCCCAAAAAGTCACTATAGCACCATGCAGCCAGCTGCATCCTGGGGTTTTGATGACTAGGAATGCCCTACGCTGATTTGTAAGGAAAGAGGGGCAGATGAAATGGGTATTCAATCTCTATATACCTGCCTCTCTTTTTACTATTTTCTCTTCTTTAGCTATCTTTGTAAATCTTGCATCCATAATTCCATTCTCTTTTACTTTTTGTTCCATATGAAGTGTCTACTTCTGCAGCTCTCATTGCTTAAGTACACAGCAATAAGCCAAGAACTTTGCCTTTAAAGCTGCTTTATATGTGATTTCAGATAAGGCTTCAAATATCAAGTCCATTATTTATATATAAGCTGGTATAATTGAGTGAAGTAATATGATTGAGATGACATATATACTTAATTGTTTGATCATGTGTTGGAGGTAGTTGACTCTCTGTCTCAATGTAGAAACATGACAAATTAGAAATAGATTATTTGATGTGGGACAATCAAAGAGATGAATTTTTAATAACCAGGTTGATTTAACAAGGTGAAGGTACTTCGATTTTTGTAACTGATAGGGCTTTAAATGATACATTGCGAAACTGCTTGCTTGTAATAACAGAAATTATGTTCAAAGTGGACTACAGAATATGGAGAGTCAAAAATTTTTAACAGGAGCTAGGTATGCTGGATCAATCGTCAGAATACAGAAATTACAGTTTGGCAAGATTAAGTTTGTTTTCTAGTGAAAAAAAGAGTCATTTACATTTGTTGAAACTAATTTTAACGGCACTGATTTAGCTTAGATTGAATTGGCAGTGCAAGAAACATAGTCAAGTTTGTAAATGAAAAATAAGGAAACTAGAGTGAGAGATAGTGTGGTAAATTGGATGATTCTTCAAACTTAGATGTTAGAACAAGGGGAGAAGAGAAAGTTTAAGGCTTGTAATTATCACCAGTGGATTTCATAATAATTCAAAGACAGAAGTTTAAACAATGGGGGAAGGTAAGTTTAAGGCTTCTAAATTACCACCACTGAGAAGTTTGCCTTATTCTTTTCCACATGCAGAACCTCCTATTCCTACACCATTTACAACGACAGTTAAAAAATATATCACAATCATCAGATGTTACCAAATATTCCTTGTTCACCATCATTTTCAAATTGCAACTTCTTTTAGAAGCCACATTCTACTTGGCACTTCTCTCTTCTTGGGGAACTCTTTGAGTATGATCCACCATGAACTTGAAGGGCAGAATAAGTATGGGTTCACGTTTCAATTGTGTACTGATGTCCTGACTCCCAATTTCTTGTGTTCTTTAATTAATGTTATTAGATTGTTGCTCTCCATAGCGCATGACAGCATGGCATTTCACAAGCTGTGCCCTAATGATGTTTATCTTTTCTTTTGTATAGCATATCCCGTATGACAAGAGCACCATTATATGCTAATACGTGGTCCATTCAAGTCTTATTTCTCTATTGATTGAGTAGCACAGTATTTTTTTCCAGATTTTTATTCCATGATCCATTTTATTTATCCTTATATTACTATTTATTTTCATATATTTCTGAGGAAGAATTAAAAAATAAATGAAATAACTTATTTACCAAGAAATAAGAATAGAGTCAGTCTCTAAGCTTTTGGTTTAAAAATTAGGGGACTGTAGGGTGAGTTCTCTGTGCATTTGTTCTGTTTAAAATTTTGTTTTATAATGCAAGTAATGAATCCAGAGTAGAAATCCTGTTACAGATGAGTATATGTCTAACATGTGTTAATGGCTATTGTCTGCCCTTGACTTTGGTTGCAGCTTTTTTTTTCTTTGTGAAACGTTAGATATGGTATTTATTTCATAAGAAAAAAAAAAGAAAACAAAGAAAAGAACATGCTCACATATTTACCATAATGTACAACCTATATTGCCTAGAACACTTTACTTGGCTGAGGACTAATGTTGGATACGATGCAACCTCTACGTGGGTAAAGTTTATTATATTCTTGTTAAGACAATCCTAGGATCGACACACTAAATCTCAATGAATTCAATGCACATCTATATTCTTTGTTATTTCTGATCCACTTGATTGGTGAACATATTTAAGAAGCATGGTGCATATATGAAAATTATGACTTATGAGGTTCACAATTATGAGGCACAGATGGCCTTAGCATGTGCTTGTATGGATGGACTAACTGCCTCTTCTGGGCTTGTTTTGTGATTAATTATATCATTCTTTTGACATAACAAATAAACGCACTATGTCAGTGTTCATGTTGGGCACAACATAACTATATTATCATTCAAGTTATATCAGCATGTTAGCCAAAGTTTACTCTTTGGTTTGCTTCATTGTCATTTATCTCTTAAAAAAGAGGGGAACAAACTTTATCCCTAGCAAAGGAATCAAATCCAAGACTTACATATATGCAGTTATAAACTTATAATATACTCACTTAATCCATAGGCAGTGAATTCATATTACAAAAAGCTAAACATATGATGTTTGATTTTGTTAAGTATTAATACTGATTTAGACAGCTGATTAATTTCTGTGGAAGTTGTAGGGATTAACTGCATCAAACTTGGAGGAAATTGCTGGGGTTGAACAGTTACTCCAGAATGAAAAGCTCCTACGAGAATCTACTGAAGGGGTTAATGACCTTAAGAGCCAAGTGCTGCACTGGAAAAATTTAGAAGTATGGTTGTTCCCCTGTAATTTATTGTGTTAGCTATCATTGAGTCACATTTAAATTCGATTATTTTGATAGCATTCATTGTGCAATTTCCTGTTTGTCAGGTAGCTGCAAGTGCTGAGATTGTAAAGCTGCGCAAGATGCTTGACAATGAAGCTAATCAGAAGCAGAAGCTTGAAGAAGAAATAAGAATACTGAAGGGTCAGCTGTTGCAGTTGAGTGTTGAAGCTGATAAGGTATGAACTGAGGGTTGAGCAAGCATGCATGTGCCGTGTATAGGGTGCAAAAATTAATTTTTCAGGCTGTACAACTAAGTGATTGCATGGGCACTGTCCATCATAATTTCATCTAGATTCTATGATGCATTGAGGCCATTTCAGCTTCTTAGCTGATGCTATATCATATTACACATACCATTTAGGAAAACTAGATCTGCCCTTACAATACCCAAAGAATGGCAGGAAAGTAACATGCATTATAGAATCTAGATGAAATTATAACACACACCAGTTTGGTTCGACATATTATTTTCTGGCCATTCTCTGGTCCGACCAAACACTTAGTTGCTCATAAAAAGGCATTATAAGTCAATTCATGCCAAATTGCTTTATGTAGCTGGCATAATTAGCAATTATAAACTTCTACAGTCTTATGATTATGATTATAATTTCATTTGTCTGCTCTGTGGATATCTTATCATTTTGGCCGTAGTTTTTTAATGCTTTAATTTTCCTGTATCAGACAAGGAGGAGTCTTGAAAGCGGTGGGTCTGGGAAAATCTTAACAGGATTAGATTCCCTTATGTCTCAGGCTAGGCATCCACAGCTTAGAGACTCAGGAAATGGACCTAAGGCATCAATTGCTAAACTCTTTGAACAAGGTACTTCAATAAACCAATATTGTCAAGTAAAGTTTAGTATGCTATTTTTATGAGTTATGCTTAAATGGACACTTAAAATATGGCAGTGGGGTTGCAAAAAATATTGTCGTTGCTTGAATCAGAAGATGCTGATGTTCGTATTCATGCAGTAAAAGTGGTAGCGAACCTAGCAGCTGAAGGTGACTTAAGATCCAATAGATCAACATTGACTCTGAAATTTCTTTCATTATTTGTTTAGTTTTACCCTATATTATGTTTTCTTTTATAATCCATGTTTTAGTGGTCACATTACCATGATGCAACATGTCAAATTTGTAGAGAGGTTTTTAACTGTTTATATTTCTCACAACTAAGTTTTAGATCAGGGGAATGGTAATCTAAGGATATATTTGTACTAACTTATGTCTTTTTTAAAAAATCATCTGTATAAAACTGAGAAGCATGAACTGCTACTTTATGGAGGGTGGGCCTTAGTGCAATGGTAACGTTGCTTCGTTTTGACTTAAGATTTCATGTGTTCAAAACACGGAAGCAGCCTTTTGCACATGGGGTCTGCATTTATCTGACCCTCACCAGAGCTTGTAGTGGCAGGAGCCTTGTGCAGCAGGATGCTCTTTTTTACTAAATGCTCCTTTATAACTTAGGATGTGCCCATACATGACCCCAAACAGTTATTTTATTTATGGACTTGTCATGTGCTTTGTTTTCAACTTTAATGTTTTGGAAATGTTGGAAAGAAAAATGAAGACGCTGAGAGTTAAATGTTACAATATCAGAAATCTGCTAGAAATGTTCAAGGTTGTATGAATTGTGTATAACTTCAATTTTAGTAAATATAACGTACAATATAATGCTTTTGTAAGGCATTAAAGAGGCACTAAATTGCAAAAAAATGGAAATATAATCCAATCAACCACTTGTAGGTGTATGACTACCGTACTCTATATCAGTATGTTGAATAAGTTGATGGGATTTTGACGAATTAGTCCTTTTTTGTCCCAATCCCTGGTCAGTCACTTTTCTTATAAAATGACAGGCAAGACCTTTTTTTTTTTTGACTGACTCTGTGAATGTCCTTATGTTAAATAAGAATAATGTTTTATTTGTTTTTCCAATATGATAGTAGAATTGGTGGCTTTAGGCTCTCTAGCCTTCATGCTAGGTGCTTAGAATTTAAAGTATACACTCTAATCTCACAACATGCGATAAGTACATAAATCATCTTTATCTGTTTCTGAACATTGACCAAATGATGGATACTCAAAAAGATCCTTTTATCTGCAAAACAACATGCAAAAGTATGGAAAATTTGAAGACCTGTATCAATCTTCTAGAATCATCAATTTGCATCATCATCAGTTTTCTTTAATTCTTTACTGTGAAAGACTGCATTGCATTAGCATGCAGCTCTAGTGTATCCAAAATAATGCTTAATTTATTGTTTCATTAAGTGATTAATCAAGGTTGTAAAGACCTCTGGAATGGGATGGTATGAGCAGTATCATACTGTTTTGGCAGAAAATCGGCACCAGTACACAGTGTCGGTACAGGATGCAATCCTGTACCATGTGTTGGTACCTGGTACCATACCGCTCTAGAAGTAAACCTATATCCAGTCCATACTGTATTCGAAACCTTGTAATTAATATTTCAATAGGTACCAACTCATCCTGGTTACGTCTGTTAAGTGGTGATTTATAGGTTCCTTTTCTGCATTACATACTTTTGGATTTCTTAAATCGGTAGAGCCAGCCATAGATTCATTTAAAACCATTGATAATGTCTCGGCTGTGCAAATTTGTGTAGTGGGTACTAGCCGTTTCCATTCCTTCTACATCTTTAAAAGTGGCAAATTAAATATGCCATGCTCATGAATTGAAGTCTATGATTTAAATGCATTGGGAAGGAAAAAATAGTTCAGACAAGGCTTGATTGTTATGGTTATGGTAATTTATTGCACATCGAGTACTTAGATATTTATCAGAGTTGGCAGATAGGCTTTAAAAGCTTGAATAAATAATGCATGGTTGCCCTCAACGGTGACTGTTAGTTAGAAGGATCTGCCAAAAGCCGCCTAAATGTGCCACTTATATAAATGTGTCATATTTCTTGTATGCATGCTTTTGCATTTTTCCTTGTTCTCTAAGAATTCCCATAGCATATTGTTTTTTGTTTTTTCATCTGTCCAGTATATCATTTTTTGCTTCTTTTCAGTTTACATGATAGAGGATCGTATTTATATTACTCTGTCAGAGCCATCAATTCATTTATACCTTTTCCTCTTATGAGTAATGTTGAATGTTATGTCATATTCAGAAGCAAACCAGGAGAAAATTGTAGAAGCTGGTGGTCTTACATCATTACTGATGCTCTTGAGAAGCTCAGAGGATGAAACTATACGTAGAGTAGCAGCTGGAGCAATTGCCAATCTTGCCATGAATGGTAAGCATGCTTGGTTAAATGGTGTTATTTATTACTCTTCATGATGGACCTTGTTTTATGGTGTTGGCACAATGCTAATTGCTAAGTCAAATATTCTACTTGGTCATTTTTGGTTCCCTGTTAATCTATTCTTTTGTCCTCCCACCTTTGCAGAAACCAATCAAGAGCTTATTATGGCTCAAAGTGGCATTAGTTTGTTATCAATGACTGCAGCTGATGCCGAGGACCCCCAGACTCTTAGAATGGTTGCAGGGGCTGTAGCAAATTTATGTGGCAATGGTAAATCTTCTAATATTCGTTGTTATTGTTGTCAGATTGCTGATGCTGTCCTTTAATCTATTGCATTTAGCTTTGAAAGAGAAGTTTTGGATATCATGTAAAAAAATAATTTACAAGTTCTGCAACAAAAAAGATAATCTCTCTAGTTCTTAGAAGTAACAAAGCGTTTTACTAGAATAAAAGAGTGAAGTTGAAGAATCTTCCAGAGTACATTATTAGACAGGAGAGCTAATAACTTGTATTAAAAACAGACACAGATACAGTAGACTACTTTTTTGACTTTTGTTTGGAACTTTGGTGAAGGTTTCTAACTGCTGCATCATGTATTCTTGTCATTTCTTTGGTTGTCTCAAGTCATTTGCTTTATTTCTTGAAGATCTGTACTCTGTGGATTTTCAAATAAAAAAGACATTTCTTAGTAAGGTATTTCAATATCTTGTTATTTATGTTTTACCACTTGTGTAAGTATTTGGAACTATTGCTAAGGGCACTCAGAAGAGATATATGAATGGCTGTTTTAGAAGTTAACCAATTATATTGCAAATTTGATGGCTTTTTAAAAATAACCAAAATTAATATGGGCTGCAGAGAGTATCTGGATGACATTTGTTTGAAATTGTCTATCATGAATGTCCTATATATATACATATATGTGTTTGTGTGCGTGTTTCTGCATACATACATGCATACATGTATGTATGTATGTCTGTATTTAAATGTGTATGTGTATATATATATATACATGTTGAAGGAGAAAGAAAACCAAAAGAGCTCATCAAATTAGGGCTAAAACAATCCTTAAATAGACTTTACAGAAATAAGTTGTTCTAGTGAACAACGAAAGTTAAGCTACAACTTTACTCTAATTCCAAGTTCTAACACTCCCCCTCAAGCTGAAGCATATATATATCAACTAAATCCAGCTTAGAATATATGGTAGAAAATTGAGTAGAGTTGAGAGCTTTGATAAAGATGTCTGCGAGTTGATCTGTTGAACTCGTGAAGGATGTGTTAATCTTACCATTCCATATAGCTTCTCGAATAACATAGTTGTCCATCTCTATATGCTTAGTCCGCTGGTGAAAGACTATTACTAGCATATAAATCGCTGCTTGATTGTTGCAGTGCATATCCATAGGCTTTGTATAGACAAATTCCAAATTCTCCGTAAAGAACTTAAGCTACATCATCTCGCAGGTAGTATGGACCATTCTTTGTACTCAACCTCTACACTAGATCTGGCCACCATATTTTGCTTCTTCATGTGACTAAGTTTCCTCCAATATAAGTATAATAGCCAGAGATTGAGTGTCGATCATCCATGAACCCTACATAATTGGCATCAGAGTAGACCTCGATGTCAAGATGTCCATATTTTTGGAAAAGTAGTTTTTTTTCATGGAAAGCCTTTTATATAATGGAGAATTCTGATGGCTGCTTCCTAATGTTCTCTTTGGCTTGTGCATGTACTGGCTAACCGGTCCAATTGTAAAAGAAATATCCTGTCATGTAGTGGTGAGGTATATTAGTTTTCTAACTAGTCGACGGTATTGAGTTGAATCCGGAAAATCCTCATCATTTTCAGAGAGGTTGTGACCGGTAACCATGGGAGTGCTGACAAGCTTACAGTCAAGAAGTCTAGTCTCTGCTAGCAAGTCAAGTGCATACTTCGTTGAGAAAGATTAACTCTATCAAAACAGTAAATAATCTCAAGGCCTAAGTACCTTGGCCTACCAAGATCTTTGATAACAAAATAAGATTGAATATGCAGTTTAACTTCAGCGATGCCCTTTATATCATCACTAGTGAGGAGGATATCATCTATATGAAGTACAAGTACAACAATTTCCCGTGAATTCTTTCGGACAAAGATCAAGTGAACAAGCTGAGTATTTGAGCCTTACACTAGCAACAACCTCTGTGAATTTGTCAAACCAAACACGAGAGCTCTGTTTTAACCCATATATAGCTTTCTTGAGTTTGCATAGCCAATTCTCTCCTTGAGCAACATATCCAGGTGGTTGCTCTATATAGACATTCTCAAGAAGATTACTGTAAAGAAATGCATTTTTGACATCCATCTGAATACTAGGCTAATCTTGGTTAACAATAATAGAGAATACAATTCGAACAGTATTCATTCGAGCCACAGGAGAAAAGATCTCATAATAATCAATCTCGTAAGTCTGAGTAAACTCCTTAGCAACCAGACAAGCCTTGTACCAGTTGGTAGACCTATGTGGTAGGTGTTTGATCGTAAACATCCATTTGCACTCAATAGACTGAACACCCATAGGAGGGGGCATAAGCTTCTAAGTACCATGGCTATTAAGAGCATTCATCTCTTCATTCATAGCGGCTTTCCAAGTTGGATTGGACAGTTCCTCTAAATAAATCCTGAAAATAGATACTAAGGATATAGACAAGGCAAAATGATGGAAATAGGGACTGAAATGGTCCAGGAAGATATAATTAGCAATAGAGTGCTTGGTACATGTATGTTTATGCTTGCGTAGAGCAATAGGAAGATCAAGATTAGATATCTTCGGGTCTAGACTCGGAACCAAAGAAGGTAGACTGGGGTGAATGAGTTGTGGATTTTTGGCGGCATTGATAAACTTGCAAAACAGGAGCTGTTGGCAATATTTCCTGAGGCTACTCAGGATCCGAGGAAGGAATACCTTGTAGTGACGGAGCCAATGTAGGTAGAGGAGGTCCTGACAAGGGTACCAATGGAGTTTCGGAAGGAGAAAATAATGAGATAGATTTAGAAAGTAATATTAGTAGAAACAAAGTGACGCCGGGTTAAAGAATCATAACACTTATATTCCTTTTATGTGGGGGAGTAATATAAGAAAATACACTTAACAGACTGAGAAGATAGTTTGTCAACTTCAGGATCAAGCAAGTGAACAAAGCAGACACAACCAAACAATTGAGGATTTAAAGAAAACAGAGACTTGTCTGGGTAAAGACAAGAGAACGGTGTTTGACCGTCAAGAACCGAAGATGAAAGCCAATTAATGAGATAGTAAGCAATAAGAATAGTATCCCCCAATATTATTTTGGCACATGCATCTGAAATATCAGGATGTGAGTCATATTCATGATGGTATGATTTTTATGTTCAGCAACCCCATTCTGCTAAGTATATATATACAGGAGGTCTGATGAATGATACTATTAGAAGGACAACTTTGTAAATAAGGAGCTTGCAAATTCTAATGCATTATTAGTGCAAAGAGTCTTAATGAATACAGGAAATTGAATTTTTGTTTTTATATAGAATTCTTTGAGTACACTGAAGATATCATATTGACTCCAAATAAGATAAATCCAAGTGACCCAAGAGTAATTATCAATGAAGGTAACAAAGTAGTGAAACTCAAAATGAGACGACACAGGACTGGGATCCTAGATGTCCGAGTGAATAAGCTCAAAAGGAGTATTACATTGATGATTGATACTAGAGAGAAAAGACATACAATAGTGCTTGCCAAACTCACAAGCACATAGCAAAGAGGACAAAGTAGAGGGAATAGATACAAATTGACTCAATGACAAGATACCAGAATGGTCGAGTCTGCAATGCAATAGAGATCTGAATCCTGAGTAGCAGGAGAAGCAGCAATAGTGGTAGACGACCCCTTAACTCATGCTAATTATCTCGGCGGCTAAGGTTTTGGAGGGTGGTGGATGGAAAGAAAAAAAAGGAGAGGGGAAGGAGATTCCTTGGTTTTCTTTTTATCTATGCTATGATCAGGGCTTCTCGTCCTTGTATATTGCCACAGTTATCCTTGGATCTATATGGCATTATTTTTGAAAGTTTAGAAGTCCATTTCCTTGGGCACCACAATCAAGTTGAATGGTACTAATTATGTTCTCTAGGTTCAGGCCTTTTATTTTTTGTTGGTTCTCAACATAAGTTGTGATGGCTCCTCTTCATCCAAGTATTCTGATGGCGAGACAGCAACTAAAACTATGGATAAGTAATAGGACGATGACTATGCAGTTATCATTTAGCTTTTGAATAGTTGTGAACCCTCTATAAGTGTCAATATTAAGTTTCTCTCTATGGCGAAAGATATGTGGGCCCATAGTTCATGAGTCCTAGGATCGGAACATGGCTCTGATACCATGTTGAAGGAGAGAACCAAAAAAGCTCATCAAATTAGAGCTAAAACAATTCTTAAATAGACTTTACTGGAATAAGTTATTCCAGTGGAACAACATAAGTTAAGCTATTACTCTACTCTGATTCTAACAATACATATGTACATATATGTATATTTATATATAATTTTGGGATATTAGGGTACAATGTTGCAGTGTTGTCACTACTGAAGTGGTAATGCACTAATGCTGTCTATGTCTAGATTCAAGTGATAAATGAAGTCTTATGTTTTTTTTAGAAATGGGAATGATGACAAAATTTGTTAAACTCATGAAGGGTTATTGGTTATGTTGATGGATGGTAAGATGAAAAAGTATGACTAAATTGTATTCTTAATAAAGATACAAGAAGCACAGGTTGGTTGCGGTTTTCAGCTGTTGTGAATGGTTCAGCATGGAGGTGAGAAATGTCTAAAGAAGCATGAAAAGTTGTATGTAAAAATTTGAAGTCTTGCATAGGTATGGAATTTGTACAATTCTTTGTATAAACAAATGACAAAAAAGAGACTTTCATTTGGCTCTTTGGCTATTTGTGCCTTTTAGATGGATACAGCTCCACATGTGAAAGTTATCAATGCACCCCTCTCTTTTGGACTGTTTGCAAACAAAGATTTCACTAACCACCACCTAGCAATATAGGTTTTATACTAGGTCCCTTTCTTGGGCCCATCGTAATTTTGAGTTGTGCTTTGTAGCCTGCCCCATGTTCCTTGCTAAAAGTCTTGGATGATGAACAAATTACAAAGAGGGGTTCAAAATACCGAAACAAATTAGATGTGAAAAGCAAAGAATATTGAACCGGTACCGGATCCCGTACCGGTACGTTACCATACCGGGTCCCATATCAGATCCATGAAATTAAGGAAAATCAGTATTCCTTTATTGTTTGACCTGAATCAGATCTGAACCGGACCCAAATTGGGCCGAACCGGACTGAACCATGTAAAATGCACCGCTATTGTACCGGTATAGGGTTTTTTGAACGGTTTGGGTCATGGACCATTTTTCATGGTTGAACTGTACCGACTCTTGGTCAGTACGGTACGGTATATCTCGAACCGAGCGGTTTGGGATGGTACTGAGAACCTTGGTGAAAAGGCTTGTTAACCATGGCTTTCGGGATCATCTAGTTTCTAGACACTTCCAATGATGCATCTATTTTACAAGTTCATGAAGATAGAAGTTATGTCAATGGAGGGTAATGTGATCATGTTTAATCTAAATGGCATGACATTTGTGATGAACTTTGAAGAAGGCTTGCTCAAGAGCTGACCAAAAGGAATATTCAAATTGTCTTATAGGGTAGAATAAAGACTAAAATCTTAGCGAGCAAGGATGGAGTTGTAAATGAATGTTTGATAATAATCTTTTGCATTGGATCTAATCCTTGGTTTGTAGAAATAAATGGAAAAGAATTTTTCATGGTCCTAGGGTCTTCATTTATTGACATCAACATGGCATGATATTGATACCATGATTCATAAAAAAATTAGAAAAAATAACAATAAATTAAAAGAAAACATGACCTAATATCCAAGAAATTCAACTCAACTCAACTCAACTAAGTCTTAATCTCAAACTTGTTGTGGATGGCTACATGAATCCTTTTCCTATATTCCACTCGGTTTAGGGCCATATTTTTTGAAGCGATGTTAGTTATCCAATCCTTACTATTTCGTCCCATATGATTTTTAGCCTATCTCTTCCTTCTCTTCTTTCCTTCCATATATACCAAAGCACTCCTTTATTTCATCTCTTTGTCTTCATTGTACATGTCCAAACAATCTAAGTCATCCCTTTCTCAATTTGCACTACCTCTATCTTTTTACAAATGATTTCATTATTTATTCTATCTTTTCTTGTATTGCCATACATTAATATTGTTATCTTGATCATACTCAGCATGTGCACATGTTATTTTCTAACTGCACAACATTCTATACTATAAAGCATGGTTGGTTGTTTGGCTGTCTAATAAATTTTTTTCTTTAACTTGGTAGGTATCCTACAATCATGTAATAACCTAGTTGCAATTCTCAATTTTATCTAACATGTTTTAAAGCAATGGATTACATTGTCTTTAATTTCCTCTTCCTTATGAATAAATGACCCTAAATACTGTTGTGGTACCACCTGCTTTAATATCACTTGTAGGAGAATCCCTCAGATTGTGGAATACGAATCCTTGACCAAGATTGCACCTCCGTCGGTGAAGTTGATACCGTGAGAGGAAAGAGAGAAGGCATACAAGATTTTTTTGATAAGAAAAAAAGGAGTGAGGGGGGAGACTAGCATAGCTACCCCCTCTGGACTAAATCATAAGGGCCCCTACTTCGCTGGAAAATATTCGATACAGGACGATAACAAAGATGGCTCAACCTTTCCCACCAAGAGTGAGTACGTCACCCCAGTCCTAATCAAAGCACCAGGAGGACCATTAAGGTCTAGAAATTTTTTAGTCAATCCTACAACACAATTTAATCGGGCATGCAAAACTTTTCTATGAGAAAAAAATCACTTACAAGAGAACTCACTCTCAACTCTGTAGAATAATCTCTCAACAAGAATCCCCTTAATCGCTTACAGAGCTCTCAACTCTCAAAGGAGACTTTCTAGCTCTTACAGGCTTTTACCTGACTCTCTAGGCTTTCTCTGGCACTATCACACAAGGTCTTCTGGTCGTCTACCCTTTTTATATAGGCCAGAAACATAGTTCAGGACATAATAGGACTTCTAAAGCCCTAAGAACCGCGTCCGTTGTATTCAGAATGCATGAAACATCCGAACTGTCATAAAACCAGTCCCAAACTATCCCAAAAAATAGTTGAACTGGCCCTTGAACTGCGCATGAACTATGCCTCTCGCATAAACCGGTGCATGAACTGCACCCATCGCCGCGCGCCATGTGTGCACCCGCTAGTGTGGACCAACATGCGCCGCATGAAATGCGTGGGAAAGGCGGGTAGACCACGCGGTGTGCAATGCACGTGGGCTGCATGTTGGTGCGCTTGGGCCGCGCACTTGATTTGCTTCTAGGCCTATACTGGATCTTCTCTTAGATTTTTTAGTGCACGAGCTTTGCATTTTGGATCGAATCGAGGCATTTTCTCAACAATTACAAAAATAATCTTGCTTAGAAATTTTATCTTTCTCAATTTTCACTATACATTCATCTCTATTTCTTGTTTTTACTAAAACTGTATTCCATGTATTCCATCTTGGTCCTACCTAGCCTAGAATCCTTGGATTCTAATGCACTTATCTGTAATTCTAATTATGATTAACTTGACTTTAGTTTTATTCACTAAGAGATGAATATTGTCTTGAATATGTCTGGTAAGCTCATTTATAACTAGCGCCTTAGAGAAGATCCTTGGAATAAAATTATTGTGATTGAAAATTCATTAGTATTGCCACTAGTTCTCACAATAGTAATCATTCCACTGTACATATTGGTAATTGCACTAACAAATCTAAGGTAAACTCGACTAATATATCTAAGGTAAACTCCTTTCTTTTTTAACTCTCACCATTAGACTTTTCTAGAGACTCTATCATATACTTTTTCTAGATTAATAAAAGCTATAGGAAGATCTACTCTCTTTTCTCTATACTTCTCTATTAATCTCCAAAGGAGAAAATTAGCTTCCATAGGTGACCCTCTTGGCATAAAACTAAATTGATTCTCTGATACTTTCATGTTGTACCTCAATCTGTGTTCAATCACATCCTCTTAGATTCTCTGAACTGATATGGCTCATGAGTTCAGTATCACGGTAGTTAGAACAGCCTTGAATATAACCATTCTTATAAATTGGTGCTATAATGCTCTTCATCAGGCATCTTCTTGGTTTTTCATAAATTAAAATACAACATCATCTAACTAGAACATTTCAATGCATAAATACTTTCAGAAAAGTAGATAATGCCCGCTAACTGTTAGTCCCCTGTAGGTGTCTACGGGTCTTTTAGATGTCCAGATCATGTTCATTGTTGGGCTAGTTGATCTGATGCCTTCCTGGATATTGCCACCACCCTTCTGTCTGATAATGTGGCTGATCTTGCCCTAGATAGTTGCCTTGATTGCCATTTTATATTGTCCTGGCCATCCTTGCATGGGGAAATGGACTGCTGCAACATACTGTGACCATAGAACATACCTACCATAATGAAGGTAGGTCTGTGGAAGATCATACTCCTCGGAATATGATGTTTGAGGGTAGGTTATGCATGCAGGTCATGTATTAGAGTATGACCATAAAACCTTTTATGTTGGAGTTTATGATGATGATAGCAAAAAGTTTAAAGGAAAGAAATGAAGAGACAAGAGGTGCAAGTGGGAAAGAAGATTGAAAGACTATGGAAGTGGAGTTCCATGGTTTGTGTAGTCTGATTGTGTGCGTTCCCCTTTTCACTTATCCTGTCAGGGTGAATGACTCTATAATTGGCAACTTAATACCCCTTCGTGGCAGTCCACCTGTTGTCCTATTTAATTTGTTTTGAGCTCGGTGGTGGCCCCAAACATGTGCAGGCCCATAAACAACAAAACACTTGGGAATGAACCTGACAAAACATATAAAATGCTCAAGTTGAACCAAGGCATAATGAGTAAAATATTGTATAGCTGAAACAGAATATATACGGATTGTAAATATATAAAGAAAATAATATAGCTGTTACATTTCAAATCTAGAAAGATTTAAGGCATACCATTGATGTATTCTCATTTGATGGCTTGTCTAACATGATCATGATAAGAACTACATCTGGTTTTAAAAGGAATCCATCTTGGATTCTGCCTGTCAACCATCTCTTTTACACTTCTGGTGCTAAAATCCTTGCAGAAGATGTCTTGGACAACTTGAAATTTATCAAAGATGAGCATAGGTAGATCAAAAGTGGGCATGTCTGAAGACCTATGATATCACTATGGTTGTTGTCATGATATAATATTTCCTATATGAAGGCAGCAAAGTAGATTTGCAAAAATCTCCAGGTCACGATCATTTAGATTAGTTATAATCCAAAATGCTGGTCAGATTATCTTGCCTGAGCAGTTACATTTGACGTTCTGGTGCACTAGGCTCATCTAGAATTAGGTTAGTTGGGCTATGCATCCTCGTAGGGGCTCTTTTCTATGGCATGAATCATTTTGGTACTGTTGGCTGCTAATAATGAGTACATTGAGCTTGAAATATGTGTGTCGTTTTATTCTACATGGCTTGATGATGCAACCTTATATGAGAAAGAAAATTATCTTTTACAAGTTGTGGGCAGTATCACAGCCATTCTTTATATTGATTTGAGCAGACAAGCTACAAACAAGGCTAAGAAGTGAAGGTGGCATTAAAGCATTGCTAGGGATGGTTAGATGTGGTCACCCTGATGTCCTTGCTCAAGTTGCACGTGGCATTGCAAACTTTGCAAAGTGTGAGTCTAGAGCTTCTACACAAGGTAAAGGCCTCCCTTTTGACTGCTGAACTTACCATTTATTTGTGTTTCTTGATGTTATTTTTCATGTTGATTTTCTGTTAAGGAGTTAATGTCAGGCAGCCTGTATTCCTGTCATATTAGCATTTAGTCATTCATATAAAGCACTAGTTTTTGGAAACTGACAAGTTATCTCTTACAGGTTTTGGCGTTCTATAACTTGATTATTCATATAAAATCTTTACTTATGAAGTTGCTTATTTTTTTTCCTTTCTATTCCAATGAACAGTATTATCTGTTTTGTGAGATCTATCAACATGTCTCATTTAATTGTGATCCCAATGAATAATTGTAAACATGGAGGTACAATAAAATGTATCTCTCTTGATGTATGGATCAAGAACGTTGTCACAATGTGGGGTGAAAAATTGGAGAAAAGTTAAGAGCAACGGCTGGGAAAGTGTAGTCCTTAGGAAAGGACAAGTGGCCATGCCATTTAGAAAAAAATGCTCAAAAATATTTTATATGTAATGTGTAACAGAATTTGTTCTGAATTGTTTATTGAGAATTTATAATAAATCGCTAAAGGAAATTTCCATACTTTAACAGTTTCCTACACCACCCTCCTCTTCTCATCAAAAAAACAATTCTTTGCAACTTAGTTACTCTCTCCTTGGTTGAAGCTGAAAGGAAAGCTCCATGAAATCATTATCAACATTGATGCTCGCTTCCATTCGAGTGAGGAAGTGGGGAATTGTGCATAGCTTTAGAGGATTCTGACCAGTATGGTTGTCATGAACCATTTTTGTCAAAAGCCTACAATGCTGCCTTTCTCTCAGTGGTTTTGATACTCCGAGAGGACTCTTGATGACATTTTTTATGGTACAAGCCTTTCATGGAGTCACTGAAATCAATTATCTATCTCATGATCTATTTTAGCTTCCCATACTACCCAATAGGAGATGTACCATACCATACCAGTCTTGTATTGGTATGTTATCTTGTACCTTACCGATTTTTGATAAGTTGTCTCTTACCATACTGAACCATGTACTGACATTGTAATAGGATGGTATCGATACAGGGTCTAATACCAAGACGGTGAATCTTGATGTATCTTTATCCATTGTAATAGATCAAGTTTTGAGAATTTTGAGTACCTAAATTAGTTCAATTGAATGCTAAATGATATATCATTGTACTCAGTACCCTTAAAAATGGAGGGTCCTACTCGTTGAAGCTAGAAATGTGGCACTTAGCTTAGCATTTTGGGAATATCCTCTTAAAAGAACGTTAGAGCAAGTTTATGAGACTTTTATTTCAGTGTCATGCGTTTTTCTTCCTTTTTCATTAATCTAATATTACATGAAGTGCAACTTGATGCATGATTAAATTGTCAAATTACATAGAGAGATGGGACGGGGTGGTTATACAAATACACACATACATATATACATGCACATACCTGCACAAGCACACATATGATTATGATAGACATAGGCTATGTTGAAAGGACTTTACACCAACTTCCAAATTCCATGATTGAAGTTGTAAAATCAAAATCTACACCATTCGATGTGATCAACAATGTCAAAAGTGCCTTTAAACAAAAAATTATTCTTTTAGAGATCAACAAGGTCCAGAGTGTGTCAAATCATCCCAAATTAATAGTTATAGTGGCAAACTACAGTGTGTTGATTCTTCGACTACTTGATGCATAGGCAAGAAGTCACAAAAATGTATGTTTTTTTTGTTTATGAGTATTTTAGATCTTGTAGATCACATTCAATAGATTTTCATTTTGTAACTCCAATCATCAAATTTGGCGGCCATTGTAAAGTTCTACCTCTACAACCTGTATTATAAGGGCACCCATATAATGATATGATTATAATACAACCTCTATCAATGCAAAATCAGTGGTAGCCCTTTCAAAATGAAAATTCATTTGCTATGTTCATGATCTGCAATGCCTCAATTTCTTAAAAACCAAAAAAATTATGTTTTTCTGGAGGTCTTATATCTGTATATCAAGTTGATATTAATTGGCAGCTATGATTGTGTAGTGCCATGTTTTGGTTTAATTTATAGCTTTGACGCAACCAAGTAAATTGAATTTGGATGTCCGTGTTCTAAAATCTGTAGATCAGATAAGTGGTTTGGATGCTGGAATTGTATGGTGTATAATGTAGTTTAGCTCATTATTTGTATTGAATCCATCCATTTTTGTCCACTTGGTGCATGAAAAGAGACATTCAAAACACATGATTTTTGGTTCCTAGGTGTAGGCTCAGGTAGGCAACCCAAGAGGGGGGGTGAATTGGACTTTTAAAACTTTTTGCGATTTGAACAATATGTGCCAATTCAAAATATGTGTTTGTGAAATCAAGATAATAAAGTACAGCGGAAATAAAGAAATAAAAGCACAAGAACAATCACACAAACATAAAGGTTTATAGTGGTTCGGTGCACTCCAAGGCACCTACATCCACTCCCCAAGATCCCCTTGGGAATTCTACTATAATCTCACGATTACAGTCAACTTGTTTTCCGGGCTCACAAGTCAAAACCCTTGGTTTTCATGGGCTAACCAAAAACCTTGATGGTTTTGCGGGCTCACCAACAACCTACCTTGGTTTTGCGGACTAACCAAGAACCTAGTTGGTTTTACGGGCTAACCAACAACCCAACTTGTTTTGTCTTCGGGCTCACAAGTCAAAACCCTAGTTGGTTTTTACCACATAGGCTCACCAACAACCTTTGATGGTTTTCACTAGGCTCACCACCAACCTAGATACAAGAAATGAAGAATGAAAATAAAAAGCTTTCTTACAAAGTAAATTTTTCGTTGAAGCATGTTGATTGTTGATGTTGAGCCTGTCTCCATGTTGTAGAAGCTTCAATGGATGCTTGATGTTGCTCTTGGAAGCTTCCTCTCCTCTTTGAATTCTTGGTGGCTCAACACTCAACAAATTGGATCCTCAAAATATCCTTCACATATTTTCACTTGGAAATCAAAGGATTTATCTTTCAAACCATGGATCCTCTTCCCCCTTCTTTTCCCTTGCTTCTCCAAGTGTTTAAATAGCCTTCCAAACCTTATTTGACCGTTTATGATCGTTGGAGGACGAATTATAGCCGTTGGAGCCAAGTTGGAGAAGTTCTGCAGCCCAGAAAACTAGCCGTTACTGTTCAAGTGTCGACACTTCACCTTCAGGTGTCGATACTTCACCTCCAGGTGTCGACACTTCATTCTCCAGGTGTTGACACTTCATTCTCCAGGTGTCGACACTTTAGCTCCAGGTGTCGACACTTGACTGTAAGTGCTATCCGAAGTTTTCTGTTTATCTCAGGCCTTGAGTCGACACTTCACTCTTCAAGTGTCGACACTTGCTTCCCAGGTGTCGACACTTGCTTCCCAGGTATCGACACTTCATCTGTGTCAGGCTGAATTTTCTTCAAATTTCATTTCTTTGAGTACCTATAACTGATTTATACACTTAACGCACAATTAGTACTCAAATATACTTAAGTGTTTTGTCATAATCAAAACTAGAGTCAACAATCTCCCCTTTTTTGATGATGACAAAACCTTTAAGTATATAAACAAGGTAAGCTCAAAAATAAATATAACATGCTCCAAAAGATAAATAATAAGAATAGAGCAATGAAGCAATGAAAAACAATGAGCTCCCCATCAAAATATGATCCAAAAATAATTTTTCAAAAGCTCCCCCTCAACATATGATTTCTAAATTATTTTTCAAAGTTTTTCAAAATATTTGAACTTTCAAATTTTCAAATTTGGGCTACCATGATTTTTAGCTCAAAATTGTTAGATTTTCAATCAGAACACCGAGCTCTGATACCAATTGTAGGCTCAGGTAGGCAACCCAAGAGGGAGGGTGAATTGGACTTTTAAAACTTTTTGTGATTCGAACAATATGTGCCAATTCAAAATATGTGTTTGTGAAATCAAGATAATAAAGTACAGCGGAAATAAAGAAATAAAAGCACAAGAAGAACAATCACACAAACATAAAGGTTTATAGTGGTTCGGTGCACTCCAAGGCACCTACATCCACTCCCCAAGATCCCCTTGGAAATTATACTATAATCTCACGATTATAGTCAACTTGTTTTCCGGGCTCACAAGTCAAAACCCTTGGTTTTCACGGGCTAACCAAAAATCCCTTGGTTTTCCAGGCTAACCAAAAACCTTGATGGTTTTGCGGGCTCACTAACAACCTACCTTGGTTTTGCGGGCTAACCAAGAACCTAGTTGGTTTTACGGGCTAACCAACAACCCAACTTGTTTTGTCTTCGAGCTCACAAGTCAAAATCCTAGTTGGTTTTTACCACATAGGCTCATCAACAACCTTTGATGGTTTTCACTAGGCTCACCACCAACCTAGATACAAGAAATGAAAGAATGAAAAAAAAAGCTTTCTTACAAAGCAAATTTTTCGTTGAAGCACATTGATTGTTGATGTTGAGCTTGTCTTCATGTTATAGAAGCTTTAATGGATGCTTGATCATGTTACTCTTGGAAGCTCCCTCTCCTCTTTGAATTTTTGGTGGCTCAACACTCAACAAATTGGATCCTCAAAATATCCTTCACATATTTTCACTTGGAAATCAAAGGATTTATCTTTCAAACCATGGATCCTCTTCCCTCTTCTTCTCCCTTGCTTCTCCAAGTGTTTAAATAGCCCTCCAAACCTTATTTGACCGTTTATGATCGTTGGAGGACGAATTATAACCGTTGGAGCCAAGTTGGAGAAGTTTTGCAGCCCAGAAAACTAGCCGTTACTGTTCAAGTGTCGACACTTGACCTCCAGGTGTCGACACATCATTCTCCAGGTGTCGACACTTCACTTCCAAGTGTCGACACTTTAGCTCCAGGTGTCGACACTTTAGCTCCAGGTGTCGACACTTGACTGTAAGTGCTATCTGAAGTTTTCTATTTGTCTCAGGCCTTGAGTCGACACGTCACTCTTCAAGTGTCGATACTTGATCCTCATGTGTCGACACTTGTTTCCCAGGTGTCGACACTTCATCTGTGCCAGGCTGAATTTTCTTCAAATTTCACTTCTTTGAGTACCTATAACTGATTTATATACTTAACGCACAATTAGTACTCAAATATACTTAAGTGTTTTGTCATAATCAAAACCAGAGTCAACACTAGGCAATTTGTCATTGTGCATCATAGTCACTGGAACGGATTTTCCTTTTGAAAGGGCTATCTGTATCTTTCATTGATATTATTTACAGCCAAATACAATCGACAGTATTGTAGTTTTCCTGTATGTGTATGTTTTTGATCATGTAAATGTTTATGCATTTGTACATAGAATACACTTGCTTTGACTCTTTCAAAGGCAAAGTGTTCTACTTGGTAATACTTACATCAAAAGAAGAAGAAAAGGTGTGAGATACTTTCAGGGCATCTGAAAGCTAGGCATGGGTGCCAGGTCATGGTAACATTGTCCTTCACTACGTGAACTGGATTGACCTCACGTAGAATGTAACTTTAGTCTTGGTAAGAGATGAAACCAAGGTGGGGAGAGATGTTGGATCTACTTGGTCCATCTTATCTTTTAACCACCCTTAACCATCCCGGTAGTTTATAATTTCATCCTTCATCTTGTATGAGCAAATGCTCTACCTCTTTCATGCCAAAACAAACAACATCTTGCCCTCCTAAAACCAGTAAATTTATGTATGACACCTCCAGCATTTGTTAGTTAATAAAATTCCACCCTATAAACTATTTTGTAACCGTATGGTTCCTTGGACCCGTTTGAAATAAACAAATTTTCTTTTGGGTGTCACCAATAGAAGGTTTTTGACACCCTAGGTACTTGATTTTGTTTGGGTTAAGAATCCTAACTGTTGTCTCCTGGAACAGCTCATTTGGTGCAATTTTCACCATTTATTTTCTTTCAATAATTTTCTCTGCATGTTCACCAGAAAGGAGCGAGTCTTTCCACTTTCTCTTTTGCTCTACTGGGGCCTTTAAATATTTTCTTCCCTATTTCCACCATTCCTTTCTGGAGTCGCAAGTCTTTTTCAACTTTGTGGGGAATTGCAGGGCTCAAAATAGTTGCCTCAACAAGACATCTGCCCTCTATTTATTCTTTTGAAACCTTATTAGAATGTGACTGGTTGGGCATCAACCTCTTGTCACTCTTGATTCATATGAGAATACCCTGTTCTGTGTTTTCTTTGGTTGAGGAGCACACAGCCAGAGCTGCTGTCTGCAACACTTGCTTCTGCATGTACACAGGTTGTTAAAAGTTGCTTTCCTCATTAATTGTTGAGAACGATTTAGAAAACTGATACATCTTTCAGGTTTTCCATGGTATCCATAAAGAGATGAAGAGTATTAATGCAGTGGCAAATTTGCAAGTATTCATTGGGTTCTTTAATCCTTTCGTCTTTTGTACTTAATAAATACAAAATTTATGTTTGCATCAAGCAAGTTTTCTATGAGGATGTCATTCTTATGGGATATTTTTTCCTTGAGTATATTAATACCATGAAAGCTTGAGTCTAGAAACAATCTCAATGCAAGAGAATTGCTTATGAGTGTTAATATGTAAATTATCACTACAGGAAATAAGGTAGGAAAGTCTCTTTTGATAGAAGATGGAGCACTTCCTTGGATTGTAAAAAGTGCCAACAATGAAGCTGCACCCATTAGAAGACACATAGAGCTTGCATTATGCCACTTGGCACAACATGGTAAGCTAGCTTTTATCTCCTGACCCAACAGCTGGAAAAAACTTGTGCTTGTGACCTGATATTTTTGAGTCATGATTGCAGAAGTAAATGCAAATGATATGATTAGTGAGGGAGCCTTGTGGGAAATGGTTCGCATTTCACGGGATTGTTCACGAGAAGACATTAGGACACTGGCACACCGAACTCTGACTTCCAGCCCTACTTTCCAATCAGAGTTGAGAAGATTATGCATAGAATGTTGAGATATGTTGATGTTGGGCCTTGTGCATGAATATGAACTGAGAAGCGGCAGATTATTTTTTTGTTGCACCTTCTGCAAGTAATCGGGGGTAGAAAGTATCAAGGAGGTTTGGCTTGGCACCATCTAAGCAATGAAGTGGATTCAAATCAAGTTCCAATGTTGAACTTGTGATAATCAAGAATATTCGTTTCCAAGAAGGCAGCGTCCTTTTTGTGACCCCTCCCTGAATTAGTCGGGGTGGTCAAGAATTACTGTCAGCAATTCTTTTTGTTCATACTGAGTTCGTGTACCAGCCAAACCCTTCATGCCTACCCTTCTAGCTATTATACAAGTGTGTATATGTTAAAAAATGTAGAGAAGGTGTTTGTAACTTGCATTAAGTGTAACAAACTGGCTGGAGGTTTCAGCCTATTGAAATATCCAGCCATATTTGTAACATACATGTTAACATTATGGTGATCCCATAAAAAAATTATCAAGGTTTGCAGGTTTTTTGAGATTTTTCTTGACTTGTACGTTTGTGTATATTTATTATCTTGGACAAACCCTATATCAAACTTGTCAACCACAGGCAGATGAGAAAAGAATGTCCTATATCGAGACTTTACCTGGTGCTGCTTGCTATTGTCAGAGGGTTTTTCATGATTGGTTACAAGTTCAATAGCATCTGAGATGCCCTTTCATGACTTAGATAATCAAGGACAAGTCAATCCTACTCATACTTGCTTGAGTTCTCATTAGTCACCATTATAGAGGCTGTTATTTATTTAAACACAATTTTTTTTTTTATTGTTTTTGGGTCAGCAATTTCTTTCCATACAAGTTGGCAATCTAACCTGGATTATATGTACATTTTTTGATGGTGCATCATTTCCTCGGTTATCGAATGATGGATTGGAAATGTTTTGATATGTGCTTCCTCAATCAATACCGTGTATTGGAGGGCTCGCTTGAAAAGGTTGTTGTTTGGTGCTGGATCCTCCAACCTCGTCCATATCGGCGACACCACTACCCGTTAGAAAAGGTGATCTTTACTTCATATAAATTTCTTTTCGAGTAACAAACTTTGGGCTGATTGATATATTTCCCATGTCGAGCTCTGTGCAGGAGAATTTTTTTAAAAATAATATTATTTTAATATTTATTTATTAAAATAAGGTAGATGTGAATATATTTATCAAAATAGGTGCGTTTTTGGAATACATGGCAACCAGATTACATGGGAGGGGGGCGTGAATCCATGCGGAAAAGTTGCAGCTTCGACTTGCGGTTTCTTAGAGAAATCATTTGAAATCGATAAACGATTTCTCTAAAAAATCGTGGGATGAGCCCATGGTTTCATTACAGATAACTTTCATACTAGGGTTTGTTTGTTTCATTCTCCCGAACACCTCTAGGGTTTGTTTGTTTCATTCTCCCGAACACCTCTAGCCTCTCTGCTCGTTCCTGGCCCTCCTGCCTCCCTCCGGCCCTACCTGTTGAGCTCCAGGTACTTTTCACCTCCCTCCAGCTCCACCCGTCTCTCTCCAAAACAACAGAGTTTTTTGAACCCCCACCAAGCATTTTCCACCCCTCCCTTGCTTGCCCCATCTATTGTGCTTTTTGGCTACCCTGGATCGATATAGAGGTGTCTTGGACCTCCCACCGATCGTTTCCCTCTCCCCGAGTACCACTGAGCATTTCCTGTCCCCTGGGGTCCTACTTCTCTCTAGCAATTTCTAGCTCTTCAGGCTTCTCGAGCAATCTCATATCAGGTAGTTCTCTTGGAGCATGTTCTTGTTTGTTGATTTTTTATTTTTTTTACTATTGAAAATTATATCATGTTGAACCATGTTGCCTTGATCTTTCATTATTTTATTTTCTTTTGAGTTGCATGTATTGATCTAAATTATGAATTTTTTTATTGAATGAAGCATTGGATTATTAATTGAACATTTAGTTAATTTATAAATAAAATTAATAATATGGTACAAATATTAAATAAATATGATACAAATATTTATGGTTTATAATTAATTAATTAATTATAAATAAATATATTATGGTATAAAAATGATTCATTAATTTCTAAATAAAATTATTATGGTATACAATGAATTAATTAATTTATAAATAAAAATATTAAATAAAAATATTAATAGTATAATAATAATATTGCATAAATAAAATATATTATATAAATAAAATATGGTATAATTTGTTTGGTATAAATAAAATATGGTATAAATACTAAATAATTATAATGTACAAATATTTATAGTATACAAATAATTAATTAATTCATAAATAAGAATATTATGACATACTTGTACATAAAATAATTTATAAATAAAAATATTAAATATTAACATTTATAGTAGAATATATTGTATATGTCATATCATGACATGTAATACAAAATAGAATAATGTAATTTAATTTCAGTTATAATTAATTAATTATATAATATATAAAATAATAATTATTCTAGAATGTGTCTAGGATTTAAAAAATGATACCTAATTAATTTATTATTGGGTATGTTTTTATCGTTGGTCAATGTAACTGGTTGGACGACTTTAATATCGTCTATGAATATATTTCAAGTAGAAAAACTAGTGGAAAAAAATTATTGGAGGAAAAATTAATATTAAAAAAACTAGTTTTTGATGTAATTATAATATAGAATACAAGTTATAAAAAAAATAAGGAAGTTAGCTTTTATGATAGCCATAAATAATTCTTTGATAAAATTTATGGGATACCAAAGTGCAGGTTTATGGGCATCACCCTTCTCAACAAAAGAGTGGAACTTTTAGAGATATTTAGCTAACATATTTATAGTTTTGTTGCTCTATTTCTTTATATAGATATGTAGCATGCATGTTTATAGTTTTTAATACATAAAAATTATTGTTATTGGTGTATTTGTGTTTTAAAATTACTTGTTAGGTTAAGTATTTAATTTGGTGTTTATATTTATAAAATTTACATTGCATGGAACTATAGACCTGTCAATTGATTAATGTGTATATTCTACAGTATCTGTATATTTATATATTTTGTATGGGTTTGAGAATTATATATATTGCTCAATTGATTATCTAGTTTGGATAGTTTAGGAATTGTAATTAGTTATATAGGTCAATTTACAGTAAACAAACGATATGAAATATGGGCCGAAAGAAATTTCGAATAGCATTTTTTTTAATTCTCTGCACACATAATTATTTGTGTAGGAAGACTAAGGAAAAATGCCATAGAAATTTCTTTCGGTCCCTATCGTATATCGTTTGGTTACTGTAACTAACATGTAGAATTCATGTAATTCTTGAATGGGATAGGATCTATTTTTACCTATTAGTTGATTATAGGATCTATTTATCATATAAGTCATTTTAAACTCCATACATTAGTATCAAATTTAAAATATGATGTAACTTATATTTATCTATTTAATTAGATAATTACTTTTCTATTTTAAGTGTCACATTATTTAATGTTTTTAGTCATTGCATTAATATTAACTTTATAAATTTTTTAAAAGAATGTCTAAATTTATTTTATTTATTAAATATATAGTGCAAAATGAAAAAAATAATTATGATCTTATGTTATATTAATGGTTCTATCATTAATGGAGTATGTGGTATTTAGTACAATCGGGGATCAGGAAAGATAATTAGAATTATTTATGGCATGACATTTGAAGAGTTAGAGAACAAAATATGTAGAGTCTTCTATATAGACAGAATAAGAAATAAAATATTAATTATATATAGATATCCACAAGTTGTACAGTCAACATTTGTAAAGTATGAACATGTTCTACTTAGTGATAATAAGGATATGGAGTTTCAACTATCATTTCACATCCATGTCTATCGGATGCGGAGTTGTACATAGATGTGTAAATCGTTGAAGTTCCTCAACTTATTTATGAACAGGATAATTATGAAATAGTTGTTCAAAACATAGCAACAACTCATGTCAATGAACATATTATTTCATATTGTAGTCCAAAACTCATGGATAATGTTCCGGGAAATACTAGTTCAAGATATATAAAAGATCTATTACGTACAGTGGACAGTGATGTGTCAGAGAGTATTATTAGACAATCATCACTATACACAGCTGTTGATAATATGATTTACGTAGATAATCAACTTTTTCATGAAGATAATGTAGAAAGTAAAGATAATGTGGGAGATGAAGCTCAAGAAGCAGGTACATTATAGCCCGTAGAAAATCCATATAATACTGCTGTTCCAAATTATGCTATATTTGAAGCTTCTTCCTAAACATTCTTCAAGTTGATTGGGTAGCTGCTAATGTGTCAATGTATTTTTCATTGTAAAAATAATCTGTTATATAACAAAGAGGTGAAGAGTTATGTAAAATACTTCATTTTACAGATAAGTTAGAATTGTAAACTACAATAAAGCAGTATTCTATTGAAAGATATCATGAATTCAAGGTTATTAAGTTGAAGCCAAATCTATGGCTTGTAAAATATAAGAATAGGGAGTTGGAATGTCAATAGATGTTGAGAGCTATTAAATAACATGATTATTTTAAGATCCCACGATATATTGGTCCCCATACATGTATATTTGCTATGATGTTTCAGGATCATTATGGGTTAGACTCTATCTTAATTGCTAATGAAATACATGATCTAGTAAAAGAAATTCCTATAATCGTCATTGTTGGACTTTGTGCAGTCATAAAGAACCAATATAATTATATGCCCACTTATAAAAAAATTATGGGATGCCAAGCAAAAAGAAATAGCCATGCTGCTCGGGGATTGGGATAAATTATATGAATTATTGTCCAAGTGGTAGCATGTTGTCAAGAAATTTAATCCCAGCTCTTGGATGATATTCATCAGCAGTCCTACTGGTCATCCAGCTTGTGCTCAATTTGATCATATTTTCTAGACTTTTGCATCATCGATTGAAAGGTTTAAGTATTGTTGATCGGTGATTAGTATTGATGATACTTTCTTATATAAAAAGTATAAAGAGAAGTTGATGATTGCAACTATTATTGATGGAAATAGTCAAATATTTTCATTTGCATTTGTTATCATGGATGAAGAGTTTGCTGATACTTGAGATTGATTCTTAGCTTGCATGAGAAATTTTATTATCTTATATCATAATATTTACCTAATTTCAGATCGGCATGCTGGTATATTGGCTGCAGTGCAAAATGAGCATCTGGATTGGCAGCCACCAAATACTTATAATATTTATTGCTTATGTCATGTGGCAAGTAATTTCAATTCAAGATTTTATGATCCAAAATTATGCGATATGGTCAAAAAAGCTGGAATGCAAACATAACTTAAAAAATTTTAGAAATATATGAGAAACATTGAAAATTTAATCCATAAACTATTCAATGACTAAATGATATCCCTTTAGAGAAATGGACATACACACATGATGGTGGTTGATGGTATGGAATAATGATAACAAATATATCGAAGTGTTTTAATGGTGTTCTAAAAAATGCTTGATTTTTGCCAATAACTATATTAGTGTAGTTGATATTCTTTCAACTTGTATCATACTTTAAAGGTCGACGTACCCAAGTAATTGATACAATTGATAGAAATGAAAGATTTACTCCTTTTATTATAAGATATGTAATTGCCAAGCAAGCCAAAGCTACATCGCATACTATTATAAGATACAATAGAGCTAGTGGCATATTTAAAGTCCAACCGGCGAGCATGGTCCTAACATGAACAAAAGCAATAATACACAGGTGACTATTATGGTAACTATTTATTTAATAACTATTCCATAGTATATAGTTTATATGTTAATTAATATTATGTTAAATTATAGATTGTGCGAATCTTGGAGCGCACATGTACATGCCAGAAATGATAGTGCTATCATTTATCTTGCTCTCACATCATGGCTGCATATGCACATGTATAATTTATTTTTATAGATATGTTGATTGATGCTATACTTTAAATGATTGTCATCAAACTTATGTACCTCAATTTTAACCAATCCTATACCAAGAATATTGGTCATAATTAAGTCGTGATAGTATTATTACACCGGATAAATCAAGGTTGCGACAGAAGGGTAGACTACGTTCCTCTAGAATTAGGAATGATATGGATATGCGAGAAACTGGCAACAAATGTAGGTGTACAGTCTATAAAAAGAAAGGGCATGATAGACGATTTTGTTTAAGAGCTATACATGCATATTAGTTATGTTATAGAGCCAATGTATCACAAGTATTTTTAGATATATCAGTTTACTCTCTATTTTACATGTCATTTATTTTTGGAGTATAACATCAACTCAACTGATATGTTTTTATTTTTTACATTTTATTAATACACCAGGATAGGTGGTTGTTGTAGCTTCGGGAATGTTTTCCTATATTATTAGTTTACGTCATGGCTATCTTTTATGTTTGGATGAGTACAATTCTATTTCATGAATTCTGATGGTTTCTTATTTTTATTTTGATTGTAATTTTATTTCCATATATATAGGATTTGTTTGTTAATAGTATTTTGTTATTATTTTGATTGTACGTGCTTTGATTATTATGGTAATAATTTTTTTTTCTTTTTATAGTAGAATTCGTGGTTCCTTAATGGATTTAGTATAACCGATTGTATATTACAGTTATAGTTTTTAGTCCATCAGATTGCTCCATGTTATACGACCAGGATAGCCATCGATCATGTTTAACATAGGATGGTCAGGAGACTATTTTATTATAGTATCGACGTAGAGAGCTAGTTATGCACAAGTTGATATCGCTCGATAGGCGCATAGTGCCTTACTCGTAGTAGGCAGGATTCTACGACATTGCTTATGTAAGATATATATGGTTAGATTGGCATTTGATTATGGCACTCGTGGAGCGTTGGCATCTAAATATATACATTTTATTTATCGTATGGAGAGTGCACCATCATCCTTCAGGATATCGCCATTCAGTTAGGTTTATTAGTTGATGGTCTACCGGTGATAGGTACTACACGAGTAGATTAGGATCTAAGTTTGCCATTATTTATTAGGAGTTATTTCACCATAGGATAGAATCCAGGGATCATGATTGAGCATGGTCTGGTTAGCGGATCAGTTCCCTGAGTTAGCCCTTGATGCTAACGAGATAGCAATATAGCGCTATGCTAGAGCATGTATTTTGCAGCTTATGAGTGGGTGTTTGTTCATGGATAAGTCAGGAAGCCTAATGCATCTCATGTTTCTATCCCTATTAGAGGATATCGAGACTGCTGGACATTATAGTTAGAGTAGTGTAGGCCTTGATGGGTTATATAGAGAGATGCGAATAGCGAACAGGAAAGATGCTTATGATATAGCCGGACCTCTGTTACCATTATAGTTGTGGGCATGAGATAGATTTTTGATCCTGGCACCCCATAAATTAGCTCACCAGGTTGTAGATCCTATGGTGGAATTAGATAATGGTAGAGCTGGTTTGTCACAGGATCTGTTAGGGATGAGGTGAGTATTAAATAATATCACAATTTATGACTAATGATATTTACTGAGTTATGTAATTTATTTAATCTGTTTCATATACAGATAGAGAGATGATTTTTCAGTCACGGAGGTACCAACACATATCTCTTCGTATCGATATTTACTCGATCACTTGAGATTGGAGTAGGTAAGAACTAATAATTTATTTTTTAGAAGATAATATTCTTTATATATTTTGTTTAATACTTATATTTCACATTCTTTATAAACATGTGATATGGCAACCATATATTCCTGACATTCTTGTGCAGCTACCAGATTACTGTCTGCATGGTCAAGATATATGGTATAGCCGAGTGCTACTTATATTTTCATATCGTAAAATGACACTTCGCTAATAGAGTATTGCAGTAGTTTGGGATCCGATAGATCATACTAGATTGGCGTGATACAGATACTGCACCGCACTGTATCGATCTCAAAGGATGAGTCGATCAGGACTGGTCCATCACTCATCAACAGCATATTCAGTTTTAGAAGAGCCATCGAGATTATATTATAGACGGTGCTCTTGTTGATGGTATTATGGATTATCATGTTCCATATCTACGTGGTATCGTGGCATCAATCGACGATTCATTAATCATGATGGTGCAATGTATGATTACTTGGTAAGAATTTAAATTTTTTATATTTATCACTATTTAGAGATATTATTTTATTTTGTATAATTGATTACATGCTTATAAATTTCAGAGCGGTGGCATCACGATGATACATCATCTTGCTCAACTAGGTTCTATATCCACGACCTCATAGTCCATCCAGGAGATATGTCATTTCATCCTTCATGTTGTCGGCAAGCATATATGTATCCGATTAGGAGCATTTGCTCAGGACATTGATAGAAAAGACGAGACTCCTTTGCCTTTCCTGCATGCATCATCTTCGGGAGCACCATCTCTAACTCAGCACCGTCGAGGTATTCGATGATGCAATACTTCTCCATATCCGATACTAGAGTTTACTTCGTACATATCTACTAGTTATCTTCATAAGGACATGAGACGGCTCATATCTAATGAGAATGCTGTTACGTATTTTGACTATACTAGCATGCTGGACTACATCATGCATCAGGAATACTCAGGATATGAAGGAGAGTATATAGACGAGGGATCAACATAGGAGATAGCTACATAGGAGGCATTCATTGATGTAGAGCATCTGATAGAGCATTAGGGATCAAATGAAATGGAACCAATGCCTCGTTGGAAGCAACCTGTACGCAGGAGATGGCCATCTTGTGGGATTTAGGATCTTTATTTTTGATTTATTTATGTATTACATTTATGTAATTTTATTATAAACTTTTATATTTGCTACTATTAACTTAAATTAGAAATAATTTCAAATTTCCTTCCTCTAATTCTTTGCTCATTTAATATATTAAATCTCTTTAGCAATTAATTTTAATTTCATGAATGTGATGAAATTTTTTTAATTATATATATTTTAGGAAAGGAGTAAAAAAAGATAGTTGAAATCTCAGATAAATTATACTCTTAAAATTAATTATAATTAATTATAATATAAGTAATCTACAAAAAAACTAATATATTATAATATAATTATATTATAAATTATAATAAATTTTTTATATTAATAATTGAATATCAAGGATCGAGTGAAGTAAACATCTAACACCATTTACATACATAACAATAAAAAAAAAAAAAAATATTAATTATTTTAAATACTTTTTACTTATTTATAATTAAATAAAATATTATATAAATAAAAATATTTATAAATAAAAGGGGCCAAAGAGGATGGGTGAATCACATGTTCATGCCATTGAAGCAGAAAAAAAGTGGGATGGAAATCACATTAAATACTTTCAAGATAAAATTTCATGAACAACAAAAACAAATTTTTAATATATTAAGATAATATAATATAATGTAATATATTAATACATTTATGATATTAATTAATATGAAATAATTATTATAATAAATTTATTGTAACATATGATGTTATTATAACATATCTATATTTAAAAATATATTATATTATATATGCTATGATATAATATATTAATATATTTATTAATAATGTAATTAATTAATATATTTACTATATTTTTTACATAAAATAATTATTGTACAATATTTTTTCTAATATTCATGTTATTATAAAATATCATGCCGTTAAAATATTTTTTAAACTTTTATAAATTTTTTAATTTTTTTAATTATTAATTTTTTAATTTTTAATTAAAAACTCACATGCTTAACCTACAAGAGAGCTCGCTGGTCGAGCCTTTTTATTTGTTATTTTATATTTTTTATTTTAATTTTTATTTTAAATGAACCTGTAAGCTGGTCTTGTGTATTCGCTTTGAAATCATAGGATAAACCTGCAATTTCAAAATGGACTCACAGGTTAGCGAGCTTACTATATCTTCTCTAGCCCTGCCATGTGTCCTATTGCTCCTCCACATTAAACCTATCAATGTGGGCTAGCCTGGCTCGACCTTAATCCACATGGGCTGACATTATATGGGCTGGGCTGGGCTAGGCCCACTTGTACAAATGGATCATGAAAACCTAGCCCGGCCCAGCCCTATATGGGCCGTGGGCTAGGATTGGACCAGCCCACTTGCACTTCCCTCTCCTCAAACCACCCCTCCCTCCAACCAAAAGTCTTTTGTCTCTTTTCGATCATGGAGATTGACGAGCCTAAGCAGGCGATGGGATCCATCACAAAGATGATGGAACCACTGAGGATCCAGTGGCTAGACAAGTCAATGGTAAACCGGATTGCAGTATGGGAGGTGATCTAGCGACCTACGTCGGCTATGAAGGAGCTAGTAGAATAGTGAGAATAGCATTGATGTTGGGGCCACCATCTCCGTTGTCATCAAGGATGGCAGGCGGTGGCCTTAAGCTCATCCAGGTCTTAGACAATGGATGCGGTGGCAGAGGAGGAAGAGGATCTAGCCTGGCGAGCCTGCCCAGTAGGCCAGCACCCCCACTGATAGCCTGACCCCTGTCTCTAACTGTCTAGCACTCTGTTGAGAGAAAATAGAAAAAAGAAGATTGAGGACTGACCATCCAATGCCGTGTTCGTTGCCGCCGGATTGTCGTACGCCGCTGCTACTTCTCTCCTTCGCCCCCTTGTCATTGCTGGCACCGGATATTTTTTTTTCTTTACCAGATTGCCAAAGCTCCCCTAAGCCTAAGGTGAATCACTGAATCAGAACAGGAAAGTAGGATCATTGAAAAAATAAACAGGTAAGGGTTTTAATATTTAATTTTTTTAAAAAAATATATTTTTTTGGTCCATGGGTTGACTCGGCCCTAACCCTGTTAAGTTCATGGGCTACACGGGCCGGGCCAAAAAGTTTGGTTACATAAATGGACCAAATTTTTTCATCCCAGCCAGGCCCATTTATAGGGCCAAATGGGTGGCCCATGGACTTTAGCCCATTTTGACAGCCCTACTCCACGTGGCCAAAAATAGGATGGATTAGTAAATATAATTTGGATAGGGATAGATTTGTAATTAAATATTAAAATAAAAATATATTTAAAAAAATGAGATTACTTAAAATATACGACCTACAAACTTATTCAATTTTTTTTATTTTTTATATATATTAAATATTTTATAAAATTTTTGTATTAGAAAAATGAAGTTGCAATTCCCCTCATATTTTTTTTAAAAATAATTAATTTTTTATTATATTTAAATATATTACTGTTAAAACTAAAAAGGAATGAAATTGCAAGTCCATCCTGCAATTTAATGATGTGGCATCCATCTCAACCAAAACACCTATTTTGATAAATATATTTCAAACCACCCTATTTTAATAAATATTTATTAAAAAAATATTATTTTCTAAAAAAAAACTCCAGTATGGGAAGGAGACATATGAGAGGTCGCTTCAACCTCAAATACTCAGAGCCTCGATTTCGTGACCTTGGCTTGGTCTCTGTTAAGGGGCCTGGGCTTCGACCCGGGTATTGTGGGGTGGGTATGTTGTATTGATTACTTTACAGATGAAACCATCATCTAATTCCAAATATCTCATGTTTATTCATCGAGAAATTTATTCGATTGTGGAAACGTACCTTGATTCATGATTTCAAAATGGTGCAGGTTATTGTCTTCCAATCCAATACATATTCCTTAATTCTTCTCTGAAGATAGGATTTTAGAAAAGAGGAAGAGAGAAAGAAACTCGTTCGGAGATCTATCTTTCAATATTATGTATAGATTGGGGACCATAACCAAATGAATAACCGACGTTCAATTATTTTAGTATAATTCTAGTTTTGCCTATCATAAAATCTAAAAATTATACAAATTGGTATCTACACATATAATAACCCATATATTATATTAATACCTCAAAAACCTTTATATTAATTATATCACTTTAATTTAGGCTTTATCTTAAGATAGCATTAAACAACACATTTAATTACATATGTAGGCCCATTCAAAGAAATTATTATTTTATTTCCAACAATCTCCCACTTGGGCCACATATGTTTATTTATAAAATGTGTTAACCTTGATGAGCTCAACCTTTGCTATCATATATCAGGATATTCCTTAACAATCTAGTCCATTGACCATACCAATATAGAACCAAAGTGATCTTTGTCACAGATGTAACGTGACTAGACTTATCAATGATCACGTATATCGATATAACCAAATGACAGAGATCAAGTATGGATGTGCAGTGATGCGGCAACATCCACTGACGTGGAGCCTGTGGATGGCCACGATGATAAGAGACCCGCCACCTGGATAAGGCAGCCTGACAAAGAACCGAAGCGGGCCCCCCTTGCCGAGGTCAGCTTCCAACCGAGGCCGGGCTCATTGGACGAGCCCCCCATATGAGGTCAGCTCCCGGCCAGGGTCGAGCCCATCCCTCCGAGGCGAGCCCCCTGTCGAGGTCAGCTCCCAACCGAGGCCGGGCTCATTGGGCGAGCCCCCCGTCTGAGGTCAGCTCCTGGCCAAGGTTGAGTCCATCCCTCCAAGGTGAGACCCCTACCGAGGTCAGCTCCCAGCCAAGGCCGCGCACATTGGACGAGCCCCCCGTCTGAGGTCAGCTCCCGGCCAGGGTCGAGCCCACTCCTCCGAGGCGAGCCCCCTCGCCGAGGTCAGCTCCCAGCCAAGGCCAGGCTTATTGGATGAGCCCCCCATCTGAGATCAGGTCCTGGTTAGCATCGAGACCATCCCTCCGAGGCGAGCCCCCTGCCGAGGTTAGCTCCTAGCCGAGGCCGGGCTCATTCGGTGAGCCCCCCATCGGAGGTCAGCTCCCGACCGGGGTCGAGCCCTTCCCTCCAAGAGTCAGACCCCGAAATGGGGCCTCGCTCCCCGTCTAGTAGGAGTTGGAGTTCCCGCCAAAGGCATAAGGAGGGAGGAAACAGAAGCTCAAAATTATGACTAGGGAGAGCCTGGTCACCCACAACCCCCGAGAGGTGGTGCATGCCCTGCCATGAACGCAGGTCCTGTGACGCACCTTGCGCACGACCTGCATGATTTGAGCATCATTAGGCTCCCATCCTTATAGTGTGCCGCCACGTCGACGATCGCACGACTAGGAGACTGCGACTTCCACGATAGGATGCCTGAACCTTTTGAAGAAGGATATCCCACTTGGGTCCTAGGTCCTGTGGCACTCTGACGGTTCCCCCTAAGATGGTAATATCCCGTCGTGGCTCGAGGCTAAGCAGAAAACTAGCCCGACAGGGAGGCAACAGTAAATAACAGAAAGCCCTCTCCAAAAAGGAGGATCTGGAAACCGACAAAAGCCATTCATCTATACAAGACCCGTAAGGGAAGGTAAGTGAAGGTAAGTAACAGACACGCTTTATGTTCTCGATTATCTTCTTTCATAGAATTTTTATTACCATCTCGACATAGAGAGTCCCCAAGCTCTCTGTCATAGAGGTTCTGTTCCCCTCGATTGTCTCACTGACTTGATCGTTGGAGTATCCTCACCAGAATCCTTGACCTAGGTCTCCTCTGTCGTGCAGGACCTTCGAATGAGTGAGCCGATCGCAAAGCAGAAGGACAATCACCCAGCTGGAATCCGACACATCAGAGCTACAGGCCATGACGATCTTGGCGGTAATAGATTGGCATGCTAGGTAGGGGGATAGAGTAGGAGTCATTGTTCCCCCTATAACAAGAAAGATCTCGTGGACATCCATAGCCCGATGGTGACCACGCGAGCCCGTGAAGCCTCCACTAGTCGAGCGGCGGATCCCTCTCGCCATGGTGACCAATGCCCGAAGAAGGAGCTCCCGCTTTGCTATAGCTACCTTCAGCGAACCCCCAATTCACCGCACTCGCCCACCAGGTCCAAGTCCTGGCTACGATGGGGCATCAGCTCCATCAGAAGCATCAGTCCCTAGAAACTTAGCAGCAGCCAGGCACTCCGGTGGTTTGTGCCGTCGATCCCCGCACTAGTCTACAGTCTTTCCGGGAGGGGCCGCTACATGCAGCATCCCACCCTCAGGAGGTCCACCAGGCGAGCAAAATGTGGCCGTAGTGTGCTTCGACCGACCGGGGGAACTGCTCCTCGGTCTCGGACCACTATGCACCCTCGCATCAGCGGTATCGACATGGCCAGGAACTCAAGCGAGAGTTCCTCCACTCCAATCCTGCCTCACCCCTGACATTCTCCACCAAGGGGTCGACTGATTAGGCCATCCATCGTCGAGTGAAGAAGCACCTCGAGGAGCATGAGCACAAACTGGCAGATCTGGCCTACCGGTTCATGAAAGTTCATGACTTTCCTAGTGAGCCCATGGGCTAGGGGTGCCCGTCCTCCCTTCTCCCAGAGAATCCAAGAGGAACCGATCCCCAGTCAGTTCTGTATGCCACAGGTTGCCCTTACGATGGGACAATCGACCTGCTAGACCACTAGAAAGCTACAAGGCTCTCATGAGGGTCCAGGGGGCTACTGATTCCCTCCTTTGCATCGCCTTCCTGGCCACCCTACGAAAGGCCGCTCAAGTTTGGTTCTCCAGACTCGAACTTGAGAGTATTGACTCCTTCCCTCAGCTAGAGAAGAAGTTCGTGTCACACTTCGATGCTTGCAGGAAAGTGCCATGCGAGGCTAGCAGCTTCTTCTCGATCCGACAGCAGGACCGAGAACTTTTCCGGAACTACGTGTCATAGTTCAAGATCATCACCCTGGAGATCTACAACCTCGATGAGTCGGTCACTGTGCTGGCCCTGAAGAGAGGGTTGCGTACCTCCTGCTTTACTCTCTTGAAAGGAAGCCCCATAAGACTTACTCGGAGCTCCTCCTCCGGGCATAGAAGTACATCCGCACCGAGGAGGCGGATCATACCAGGAGGGAGCTGGATGGGAGGCCCCCGAAGAGACAGGCCATCGAAAAGACATCCATCCTCCCATCATGGAAGACAGTGCAGGTCCAGTGACCGGGGCCAAGGCCCAGGGCTGACCTCGCCAAGAAAGAGAAGTTCATTATTCTCCTCGCTACTAGAGTGAAGATTCTGATGGAGATCGAGGACGAGCATTTCCTGTAGCGACCTCCACCACTGAGGCCATCCACCGGACGGGACAGGTCCCACTACTGCCATTTCCACCGGGACCACGGCCATGACACCGAGGAATGCCACCATTTGTAAAGAAAAATTGAAGAGCTGATCAAGCATGGCTACCTCGGTAAGTATGTGGAGGGAGGAGCACCTCCCGTGGCCTAGAATGAAGGGCCCCGGCCTCTCTCCATCGATAACCATCCCATCAAGAAGCCAATGGGGATGATATCCTACGGGGCAGGAAAAATCTCGAAGAGAGCCAGGGGGAGGGAGGAGAGTGATGATGTACTCCCCTGTATGAGAGGAGGGTCAGCTAGGGTGGACAACCCAAATAATGATGCTGTCATCGTAGAAATGATGATAGCCAAACATCTTGTAAACAGAATTATGGTAGACAGTGAAAGCTTCTTGGACATCCTTTATTATGATGCTTTTGCAAGGATGAATTTGTCCACTGACCAAATAAGACTGGTATTTATGCCTTTAATGGGCTTCACTGGAGACTCAATTGGAGCTGAAGGAGAGATTGCACTCCCAATAACTGCTGGGACACCATCCCGACAGAGCACTATGCTGGAAACCTTTATCGTTGTAAGGCTCTCCTCACCCTACAATGCCATTCTGGGATGCCCAAGACTCAATCTGCTCGATGCCTAAGACCCCAGCCCTACCATTGACTAGCCTAATCCGGCGGTGCCAGAGCCGAAGGGCAGACCAGTTGAACCCCTCTATCTTTTTTCTTGGGGGAGGATCCCTCGAAGATGATACAGGTTGGGGCTTTAATGCCCGAAGAAGAGAGATCCCGTCTGCTCGGCTTCTTACGGGCCAACACAGACATTTTTGCTTGGACTGCCACCGACATGCCCGGTATCCCATTGGAAGTGATTACTTATAGGCTGAACGTCGACCCTAATCATCACCCAGTTTGGTAGAAGAAAAGGAGTTTTGCCCCAAAATAGCAAAAAACTATCAACGAAGAGGTCGAAAAACTCCTCACGACGGGTTTCATCTGAGAGGTACAGTATCCTGACTGGCTTGCTAACATGGTGATGGTCAGGAAAGTCTCTGAAAAGTGGAGAATTTGTGTAGACTACACCGATCTCAACAAGGCATACCTAAAAAATAGCTTCCCCCTCTCCAAGATCGACCAGCTGGTAGACACGACCTCGAGCCACAAATACCTTAGCTTCATGGATGCATTCTCCGGATATAATCAAATCCATATGTATCCAGAAGACGAGGAGCGCACAGCATTTGTGATCGACCGAGACACGTATTGTTACAAGATGATGCCCTTTGGTCTAAAAAATATAGGGGCCACTTACCAGTGCCTGGTCAGCATGGTCTTCAAGGACTAGATTGATTGCAACATGCAAGTGTATATAGATGACATGCTTGTCATGGTGGCATAGAGAAGGACCATATCGCCGACCTGGTAGAGGCTTTTGATAACCTCCATCACTATCAAATGAAGCTGAATCCTGCCAAGTGCACCATCGACATCACGACATGAAAGTTCTTGGGGTTCATGGTGACCCAGAGGGGGATAGAGGCCAACCCCGAGAAGATTCGAGAGATCACGAATATGGGCATCTTGCCTCCAAGAAAGAAGTCTAGCATATGACTGGGCGCATCATGACTTTAAGCCGCTTCATCTCACGCTCTGTCGAGGTTGCCAGCCATTCTTTAAGATGCTCCGGAAGATGAATTACTTTACTTGGATAGAAGAGTGCCAAGAGGTGTTCGTGGGACTGAAGACGCTCCTCGCCTCCCCGCCACTATTATCCAGGTCGGAGCTCGGAGAAGAGCTCCTCCTGTACCTGGCGATCTCATCGGAGGCGATCAGCTCAGCACTGGTCTGTGCTGACAGGGATGGCTCTTAATGGCCAGTCTACTATACTAGCAAGCTACTTCGTGATGCCAAAACCAGGTGCACCCGATCTGAGAAAATTATTTTTGTACTAATAATGTCTATACAGCATCTTAGGCCCTATTTCCAAGTGCATCCCATCACCGTCCTTATCGATTTATCGATCAGCCCTTGAGGGCTATTCTGAGCTGTCTTGACACTTCCGAGTGCTTGGCTAAGTGGGCGTTGAAGCTCAGTAATTTCGACATCACTTATCATCCATGGCAGGCATAGAAGGCCTAGGTCCTGGCCAATATCTTGGTGGATTGTACCTGGGTCGAGGAAAGTTCAGAGGAGGCGAACCAGCAGGCTGAGCTCGGGTAGGACCCGACCTCGACGGAGGAGACATGGATACTCCACGTGGACGGTGCGTCTAATGCGGGAGGGAGCGGAGATGGCCTCATCCTTGCCAATCCTAATGGGGTCGTTGCGGAATGCGTACTGCATTTCTTCTTCAAGGCGACCAACAACCAGGCTGAATATGAGGTGCTTCTTACGGGGCTAAAGGTATCCCACGAGCTGGGCATCAAGAGGCTAAAGGTCTTCACAGATTTACAGATAGTAGTAGGCCAAGTCTCTGACGAATAAGAAGCACGAGACCCCATGATGGTAAAGTACTTGGATAGGGTGCGCTCTCATACGTTCACCCTCCAGTACTTTCACATCTTCCATATCCCGCGAGCAGAGAACGCCCGGGCTGATATCCTCTCCTTGCTGACCACCCTGTTGGAGTCCTCCCTGGGGTGCACTTTCGTTGAATATCTTGAGGCCCCCAGTTACGAGACTATGGCTGAGGTCCAGCAAGTCACCAACGAAGCCAGCTGGATGGACCCTTACATCAAGTATATCACCACTGGTACCCTGCTGGAGGACCGAAAGGAGGTCCGCCTGCTCAAGAAGAAGGCCATGCATTATGTGATTATAGACAGGCATTTTTACTGGAGGTCCTACTCTTACCCCCTACTGAAGTGCCTGAAGCCCTCAGAAGCCGCTTATGTGCTCCAAGAGATACATGAAGGTGTTTTCGGCAACCACGGTGGGGGCGCGGGGGGGGGGGGGGGTAGGACCTTGGCCTATAAGGTAATCCGGCAAAGATACTTCTGGGAAACCATTCGAGAAGATGCTACCAACTTTGTGAAGAAGTGCGACAAGTGTCAACATCACGCCCACATCCAGTGGCAGCCGGCGACCCCTATGTCCCAGTTATCATCTCCGTGGCTGTTTGCCCAGTGGGGAATCGACATCTTAGATCCCTTTCCTGCAGCATCTGGCCAATGAAAGTTCTTGATCGTGGCCATCAACTACTTCACCAAGTGGGTCGAGGCCGAACCTTTGGCCTGGATAACGGAGGTGAAGGTCCAGTCCTTCTTCTGGAAGTCCATAATATGTAAATTCGGCCTCCCACACATGATCATCACTGACAACGGAAAGCAGTTTGACAACTGGGCCTTTAAAAAATTCTGTTTTGATCTCGGCATCCACCATCACTTCACCTTGGTAGCTCATCCTTAGACAAATGGGGAGGCTGAAGTGACTAATTGGACCATTTTGCAAGGGCTCCGTATGAGGTTGGACGAAGTCAAGGGTCGATGGGTAGACGAATTTCCTAGTGTGCTATGGGCCTACCACACCACACCCCGCACGACCACCGACGAGACGCCCTCCAACCTCGTCTTCGGAACGGAAGTAGTGATCCCAATAGAACTTGGCCTGCCCATGCTCTGAATAGAGCAATATAATCCAACTCATCTCCTTCTCAATCTAGACCTGCTGGATGAGACAAGAGATAAAGCCCAACTCCGGATGGTGGCCTACCGGTAGCGAGTCACATACTACTATAACTCCCGCATGCTGCCCAAGGTGTTTTGTCCAGGTGACCTCGTTCTCAGGCAGGTAGAAGCATCCTGACCGGGGGAGTGCGGGAAACTCTCTCCGAACTGTGAGGGTCCTTATAAGGTAATCGAGGCCTTGCCGGGTGGGGCCTACTACCTCGCTGGGCTCGATGGTGTCCGCTTCTTGCAAATCTGGAATGCAAGCAACTTAAGAATGTACCACCAATAATGTAAGGATCTTCCATAATAAATTCAAGTTCTTTTTTGGTGCAACCTTGTTTTCCACCTATGCAGGAACTCATCCGTCCGACTCTGAGTTCGGCGGGCTAAGCCCGAAAACTTACGAAGCCTAGAAACTGACAAAGCCCGGCACTCTAAGCCTAGAAACTCACGAAGCCCGGCACTCTAAGCCTGGAAACTCACGAAGCCCGGCACTCTAAGTCTGAAAACTCACGAAGCCTGGAACTCTAAGCCCGGAAACTCATGAAGCTCGACACTGAGAAACAAGCAATCCTGTCACCTTGCTCACAGTCTGGAGATGTCAAATGGGAACTCCAAGCAAGTCCCACCATCTATCGCTCGACTCACAGTCTGGCGAGGCAAGAAGACTTGGAAGTCTTGCATCTGAAGATTAAAAGCAAAGGAACGAGGGGCCCCCAGGAACCTTTGCATTCACCCAAAAAAAAAGAAAGAATGAAGGAGGCCGCGGTTGAGAAGCCCCTGCACCATCGGTGGGATTCTGGTAGCGGTGCCCCCATCAGAATAACTCAGTGGAAATGGTGGAAATGAAGATAGAGATGGACGGAGATCTAGAAACCCTAACAAGGATACTCTTCCAGCATAGGCCAAAGGAGAAGAAAGAAGAAGCGAAAGAAGGAAGGAAGCCTAACCTACCGGAACTTCATGACTTCACCCAAGAAAAGGGGGAAAGGTAGCTCTGAAGAAGAAACCTTGTCTTTTTGCCGCTTGAAGAGCCTTTGAAAAACAAAAGGATGGGTCTTTTTCAAGTAGCCTAGAGCCATGTCACCTTGCACTTATCGAAGGTTTGCACCATATCTTGCACCGAGCCAGTCGAGAAGTGCCACGTGTTGGAGAGACGCTTCGAATCAGGGGCACCCCCTCGGGACCGGTGCAGTGATAATGATCACTTTCAAAGAAAAGAGACATGGAATCACCCAGATAGTATGGGCATACGATATCCGGGGTGCCGGTGCATACGACATTGATGTCGGAAGAGGCACGCCCCCTCCACACCAGTGTAATCATTACTCCCTTCACCCCGAGTGGTCAATTCATTCTTTAGGCTCGGGAGTGGGGGGCATCTGATGTGGCAACATCCATTGACGTGGAGCCCGCGGATGGCCATGGTGATAAGAGACCCACCACCTAGACAAGGTAGCCTGACGAAGAATCGAAGAGGGCCCCTTTTGCCGTGGTCAGCTCCCAGTTGAGATCGGGCTCATTGGACGAGCTCCCCATCCGAGGTCAGCTCCTGGTCGGGGTCAAGCCCATCCCTCCGAGGCGAGCCCCTTGTCGAGGTCAGCTTCCAGCCGAGGCTGGGCTCATTGGGCGAGCTCCTTGTTTGAGATCAGCTCCTGACCAGGGTTGATCCCATCCCTCCAAGATGAGCCCCCTGCCAAGATCAGCTCCCAATCGAGGTCGGGCTCATTAGGCGAGCCCCCCGTCTGAGGTCAGCTCTCAGCAGGGTCGAGCCCACCCCTCCGAGACAAGCCCCCTACCGAGGTCAGCTCCCAACCGAGGTCAGGCTCATTGGACAAGCCCCCCATCTGAGGTCAGCTCCCAGCCAGGGTCGAGCCCATCCCTCCGAGATGAGCCCCCTACTGAGGTCAGCTCCCAGTCGAGGTCGGGCTCATTGGACGAGCCCCCCGTCTGAGGTTAGCTCCTAGCTAGGGTCGAGCCCATCCCTCCAAGAGTCAAGACCCCGAAATGGGGCCTTGCTCCATTCCAGTAGGAGTTGGAGTTCCCACCAAAGGCATAAGGAGGGAGGAAACTGAAGTTCAAAATTGTGACAAGGGAGAGCCTGGTCATCCCCAGCTCCCGAGAGGTGGTGCATGCCCTGCCATGAACACAGGTCCTGCGACGTACCTTACGCATGACCTGCACAATCTGAGTGCCATCAAGCTCCCAGCCTTGTAGTGTGCTGCCACGTTGATGACCGCACGACTGGGAGACTACGACTTCCACGACAGGATGCCTGAACCTTCCTAAGAAGGATATCCCACTCGGGCCCTAGGTCCTGTGGCACTCCGACGGTTCCCCCTAAGATGGCAATATCTCGTCATGCCTCGAGGTTCAGTGGAAAACTGGCTCGACAGGGAGGTGATAGCAAATAACAGAAAGCCCTCTCCAAAAATGAGGACTTGGAAACTAACAAAAGCCATTCATCTATATAAGACCCGCAAGTGAAGTTAAGTAATAGACACGCTTTCTGTTCTCAATTATCTTCTTTCATAGAATTCTTATTACCCTCTCGACATAGAGAGTCCTCCAAGCTCTCTATCATAGAGATTCTGTTTCTCTCGATCATCTTACTGACTTGATCGTCAGAGTGTCATCGCCAAAATCCTCGGCCCAGGTCTTCTCTGTCCTACAGGACCTTCAGATGAGTGAGTCGACCATAAAGAAGAAGGACGAGCACCCAGCTAGAACCCGACACGTTAGAGCTACAGGCCACGACGATCTTGGCTGCAACATGTAGTATGAAAATTACATGCAAAGTGATATACACATGCCTATTTCTAACTGGTCCAACCTTATACCTTAATGAGATTAATACCATACCAAAATCAAAGTGTAAGTAACCTGAATTCTAAATATTTCTATAGAAACCATATACAAACTCATAATGTCTTTATATAAAGAAAAATAGCATTCAAATACAAACTCCTACTAAAACTGAATATCATCAAGTAACTGAATACCCATATGAGCTGTGTGCTCATGAAAGACTGGATGGAAGCCCTTTTGTAAGTGGATCCGTAATCATGGAGTTTGTACCAATATGCTCTATAGATACCTGACCACTCTGAGCTCTTTCCTTAACAACAAGAAACTTAATTTCTATATGCTTTGACTTTGAAGAGCTTCTACTGTTGTTGGAATATAAGACTGCAGATTTATTATCACAAAATAATTTCAGTGGTCTTCTATGCCTTCCATAATTCGTAGTCCAGTGACAAAGTCTCGTAGCCATATTCCATGATTGGAAACCTCATAACATGATATAAATTTTGTTGCCATAGTGGAAGAAGCTATGAGTGACTGTTTTGCACTCCTCCAAGAAATGGCTCCTCCGGGTAAGCAAATGATATAGCCAGAAGTGGATCAACGACTATCTTGACATCCAGCGAAATCCAGCAAAATTTGAATCCGAATAACCAATCATCTCAAGTTGGTCTGACCTTCTATATGTGAGCGTGTAATCTTTTGTTCTCTACAAATACTGCATAACCCGTTTGACTACTTTCCAATGATCCATTCCAGGGTTATTCAAATATCTGCCTAACATTGCAAAAATGTATGCTATATCTAGACGAGTACAAACTTGAGCATATATTAAACTTCCAACAGCTAATGCATATGGGATTTTTTCCATTTTCTTAATCTCAAGACTATTCTTAGGACACTGACTTAAATTGAATTTATCTTCTTTAGCCACTGGGGTGTCTCCTGGTTTATAATCCTGCATGCCAAATCTTTTAAGCACCTTTTTGATATAGCTCTTTTGTGATAATCCAAGAATACCCCGAGAGCAATCCCGGTATATCTATATACCCAACACAAAAGAGGCATCACCAAGATCCTTCATCTTAAATTTCTTTGACAGAAATCTCTTGTTTCATGTAATAAGCCTATATCATTGGTGGCAAGCAGTATATTGTCAACATACAATACCAAGAAAATACACTTATTCCCATTGAACTTATGGTATACACAATCATCTACAGCGTTCATCTCGAAATCGAATGAGACTATCGCTTGATGAAATATGTGATACCATTGACGAGAAGCTTGCTTAAGCCCATAAATAGATTTCTTTAATTTGCAAACCATCTTTTTTGGGTCACCCGATATAAAGTTTTCGAGTTGCACCATATAGATTGTTTCATCAATGTCACCATTTAGAAATGCCATCTTAACATCCATATGATATAGTTCAAGATCAAAATGTGCTACAAGTGCTATAATTATCCTAAAAGAGTCTTTCATTGAAATTGGAGAGAAAGTCTCTTTATAATTAATGCCTTTCTTTTGGATAAAGCCTTTAGCGACAAGACAAGCCTTATATCGCTCTACATCACCTTTAGAATCCCTCTTGGTTTTAAATATCTATTTACAACCAATGGGCTTCGCACCTTCAGCTAATGGAACGAGATCCCAAACATTACTGTCTTTCATGGACTTGATTTCATCATTCATGGCATCCATCCACTTTTGAGAGTTTGAACTATGTATGGCTTGACGGATATTGATCAGATCATCTTCCATCAATCCAACACTGTCTTCATGTTCTTGGAGAAATACTATGTAATCATCCAGAATAGCACTTTCCTCTCTCTAATGGATCTTCTTAATGACACAGGTTCCTGAGGTTCTTGTTCTTAAGGTTGTTGAGTTTGTATCTCAAGGGACTAAATGACTATGTCTAGTTGTTCTTGATTTGCAACTTGATCAATGTCAGGGATAGAAGAAGCCTGAACATTATCAAAAGCAATTATGGGAATAGGAACCAATTCCTTTTGAACAAGAGGAATATGATCAAATTCATCCTCAAAGATAAAGTCTGTAACCTTATTTCTCCCCACAAACTCAACATCCTCAAAGAATGTTGCAATTATCATCTCAAAAATAACCTTAGTAGTGGGATCATAAAATTTGTTGCCCCTTGACCTTTCAGAGTAACCAACAAAGTAGCTACTCACTATCTTGGAGTCCAATTTCTTTTCATTTGGCTTATAAAGCCTTGCCTCTGCTAGACAACCCCAAGTATGTAAATGCTTTAGACTAGGCCTTTTGCCACTCCAAAGCTCATATGGCATTTTGGTTGCTGCTTTTATTGGTACTCTGTTGAGAATGTAAGCTGCAGTCTTGAGTGCTTCACCTCAGAGGGATTCAGGTAAGGTAGAATGACAAATCATACTCCTCACCATATCCTTAAGCGTCTGGTTTCATCTCTTAGCTACACCATTCATGCTAGGTGAACCTAGCATGGTATATTAAGGGACTATCCTGCATTCCTCTAGGAATTTAGCAAAAGGTCCTGGATGTTGTTCACCTGATTTATCATATTTGTCATAGTACTCATCACCACGATCAGATCTGACACCCTTAATTCTTTTGTTGAGTTACTTCAGCCTTATATGACTTGAACACGTCCAAAGTTTGTGACTTATCATTTATGAGATATAGGTAGCCATACTGAGAGTAATCGTCTATAAATGATACAAAATATTGTTGACCATTCCATGAAGTTATATGAAATGGTCCATAAATGTTCATATGTATCAATTCTAAGACATCCGTAGCTCTATTAGCACCTAATCCACTTTTGTTTGTCTATTTCCCTTTAATACAATTAGCACATATTTCAAAATTTGTAAAATCAAGGGAATGAAGAATTCCATCTGACACAAGCTTTTCAATTCTTTTTCTTGAAATATGTCCTAATTGCTTATGCCATAACATAGCGGAATTCTCATTGGCCAATTTACGCTTTATGCCACGAGAACTAACATGCAAGGTTTCATCATAAGAAGCAACTGTATCAAGTAAACATAGGTTATCTAGAAATGATAAAGAATCAGTAACAATAATATTTGAATTTAAAGAAAGACTAAATTGACTATTTTCTAAGGAACAAGAGTATCCAGATTTGTCCAAAACATAAATAGAGACCAAATTCCATCTAAATGACGATATAACAAAAGTGTCTTTCAAATCCAAATAACAACCAGAACTTAATAACAACCTAAAATGCCCTATTGCTTCAACTTCTATCAATTTGTCATTGATGTGGCAGGATCGCTGACGTTGGACCCATGTCAGATTCCATTAAGCGACATGACGGACGAAGCTGCTATGTGGGATGCCTCTGACCGGACTCCTTCACCCGACCGCACTCTCTTCGGGTCAAGACGTCGAGGCCGAAGTCGAGCTCCGCCCTCCTTTGCTCGGCCGCGCTCCCTTCGGGTCGAGATACCGAGATCGAAGTCGAGCTCCACCCTCCTTCGCCCGGCCGCGCACCCTTCGGGTCGAGATACCGAGATCGAAGTCGAGCTCCACCCTCCTTCGCCCGGCCGCGCTCCCTTCGGGTCGAGATGTCGAGGCCGAAGTCGAGCTCTGCCCTCCTTCACCCGGCCACGCTCCCTTCGGATCGAGACGTCGAGGTTAAAGTTGAGCTCCACCCTCCTTCGCCTGGCCGCGCTCCCTTCGAGTCGAGACACCGAGGCTGAAGTCGAGCTCAGCCCTCCTTCGCCCGGCCGCGCTCCCTTCGGGTCGAGACGCCGCGGTCAAAGTCGAGCTCTGCCTCTCTTGATTGGCCCCGTCTCATGCAAAGAGATCTGCTATTGAAGGAAGTCACCACCCTCCCGGGATGGCGGCTCGATGTCTGAGGACTGCGAAAAGACTCCTGCCAGCCCGCGATGATGGTTCCAGCCGTTACTTACACTAAAATGGGAGGAGGCCCCCGATCGAGGCTTTACGCTCCTCACTAACCGTCTGCGCCCCCCAAAAGAAGAAGTCAACTAGCAGATCCAGATACAGGAGGTGGTGGCTCGCTGATCGAGGTCTTGCCATGTTTCCAGAAGTAGATCGACCAAAAGGAATGTCAGCGCACGTGGTACCACCCCCTTTCACAGATGGGGAAAGGCATCCTACACACGGCACCAGGCGACGCTGCACGCGCCAGCAAACGATGCAAGGATCCCAAGGCAAGTACATGGCAGTCCCTCAGCGGCTTAAAAGAACTTTCCATGGTTCCAAAAAGGAGGTAAGTAAAACAAGAAAAAATCATAGTTGAGTAGAGGCAAGGAAGGCCAGGGCACATAAGAGAACAAAAAACCAGCCTGAGAATTTCAGGCTATCGGAGACCTGTGGGAAAGGTCTTGACGGACACAGCCATCTCAGCTCCTTAGCGGCACCCCTCCTGCTTCGCACTCAACTCCTTTACATTCTTCCAATGCATTATATCTCCTCCTAGCATGGAGTCCACTCTCGGGGCTCGACCAGGAGGATATATTTCCCTGGATCGTTACTGACTTGATCGTCGAAGTGCCCCTATCGGAATCCTCGGCCTGGGTTACCGACATTGTTTTGCAGGTCCGGGCGATCGAGTAGGATCCCGATGGACAATTACGCGTTCCGACCTCGACTTCAGCTACAGGCCACGATGATCTTTGCGATATAGATTGGCATGCCAGGAAGGGGGCAGGACGCATTCTGATCCAACCCAGTCCCCTTGAAAGGAGCTTATTGGGAAGATGGTGACGACGCGAGCAAGAAAAGTCTCCACCAGCTGTGTAGGGGATCCCCCTTCTCGTGGGACCCGCATAGTCTAGAAGGGGAGCTCCCTGCTCTAGCTCAACTACCTCCGATGGACACTCAGCTGGTCGCACTCGTCTAGCAGATATAGATTCTCACTGCAGCAGTGTGCCAGCTTCAGCACCAGCACCGATCCTTGGCTACCCACCAGTAGCCAGGAACCCCCGCGGCCCATACTGCAGCACCACGTAATAGCCTACATTCCTTCCAAGGAAGGCCTTCGCAGTCACGGGCCACCACTGACCACCGGGGTAGTCACCGCACCCTGGCGAAGAGGCAACGAGTCGGATCTACCGATCGAGAGAGCCGGTCCCCGACCCTCGAGCGGGTAACAGCTAGAGCCTGCCGAGGTCGAAAAGGCAAGATCCCCCATCATGGACACCATCTCATGTCACCTTCTCCGGCTCCTTCGGCCTCTGTGGAAGGTTCTACTGACAAGGCCATCAGGCGCATGGCAGAGAAGCGCCTGGAGGAGCAGGAGCGCAAGCTGGTGGATCTATCCCACTAGTTTGCAAATATGCAGGGCTCCACCGATGAGCCAGCGAGCTACGACTCCCATCCCCCTTTCTCCCGAGAAGTCCAAGAGGAGCCGGTTCCAAGCCGATTCTGCATGCCATAGGTGGATCCCTACGACGGGACCATCGACCCCCTGGATCATCTTGAGAGCTACAAGGCTCTCATGAGAGTCCAGGGCATGATCGATGCTCTCCTTTGCGTCACCTTTCCTGCTACTCTCCGGAAAGCAGCCCGGGTGTGGTTCACCCGCCTAGAGCCGGAGAGCATCAGTTGCTTCGTTCAACTGGAGTGAAAGTTCATGGCTCACTTCGATGCTTGCCGGAAGGTGCCATGAGAGGCGGACAGCCTCTTCTCCATCAGGCAGCAGGACCATGAGCTCCTACAAGATTACGTGGCCTGCTTCAAGGTTGCCGCACTGGAGATCTACAATCTTGATGAGCCAGTTGCCATGCTGGCACTGAAGAGAGGGCTCAGGACTTCCCGCCTGACCTACTCCCTCGACAAGAAGCCCCCCAAGACTTACTCCGATCTCCTCCTCTGAGTCCAGAAGTACATCTACATCGAGGAGGTGGATCACACGAGGAGGGAGCTGGACTAGAGGTCTCTAAAGAAGCCAGCTCTCGAGGAGACCTCCGGGATGCGGAAGCCCATACCAGCCACACTGAGCTTCCGCCAGAGGCCGAAGCCAAGAAGAGACCCCATCCCGGAAGAGAGTTTCACTCCTCTTCTTGCCCCGAGGGCAAAGATCCTTATGGAGATTGAGGGTGAGCGCTATCTGAGGTGCTCGCCTCTACTGAAGCCATCCACCGGTCACGACAGGATGAAGTACTACCAATTTCATCGTGACCATGGCCATGATACTGAGAAATGCCGGCACCTCAAGAAGGAGATTGAAGAACTCATAAAGAAGGGATACCTCGGAAGGTTCGTGGGGGGCAGACCCCTGATGGAGCCTCAGGCGCTTGCCGCTCTCTCTCCAGTCCCTGCAATCGACAACCGCCCTACCGAGAAGCCGGTGGGGATGATATGCTTGGGAGTCGAGCGCACTTCCAAGAAGGCCCAAGGTGGGGAAAATTTTGAGAATGTGCTTCCCTTTGCGAGGGAAGGAGGGGTTGAAAATAAAAATATAAACAATGATGCCATGGTCATCGAGATGATTATCGCGAAGCATCCTATAAAATGCATCATGGTTGATAGTGGAAGCTCCACCGATGTGCTTTTTTATGATGCTTTCTCCAGGATGAACCTTTCCTCTACTCAGCTCAGACCTGTGCACATGCCCCTTGTTGGTTTCATGGGTGACTCTATAGGAGTCGAGGGAGAGATCACTCTTCCCGTTACTGCTGGGATGCCACCTCAGCAGAGTACCGTAATGATAACTTTCACAGTTGTAAGGCTTCCCTATACCTATAACGTGATCCTCAGCTGACTCGGGCTCAACCTGCTCGACGTGATCATTTCCACAAAGCGACTGTTGGTGTAGTTTCCAACTCCCTATGGTGTCGGGGAGATGAGGGGGGCACCTCAACCAATTCAACATTGCCTCCAAACCATCCCCGGGGCCAAGGCTGCCAAGGATGACCCCAGTGCAGACGATCTCGACCAAAGGGCGCAGGACCTCAGAGGTGGCCCGATCGAGCGCCTGTTGTCGTATCCTCTCAGAATTGACCCGGCGAAGACAGTGCAAATTGGGACACAGCTGCAAGATGATAAGCAAGCCCACCTGCTGGAGTTTCTCCGGGTGAACGTCAATGTGTTTGCCTGGATGGCTGCCGACATGCCCGAAATTTCACCGGAAATCATTACTCACAAGCTGAGCATCGATCCAAAGTATCGTCCTGTGCGGCAGAAGAAAAGGAGTTTTGTACCGGAGAGACAGAGGGCGATCAACGAGGAGGTGGATAAACTCCTCGCGACCGACTTCATTTGGAAAGTGCAATACCCGAGCTGGCTAGCAAATGTAGTTATGGTGAAGAAGAATAACAGGAAGTGGAGGATCTGTGTGGACTACACCGACCTCAACTGGGCCTGTCTGAAGGATAGCTTCCCTCTGTCGAAGATTGACCAATTAGTGGATGCCACCTCGGGGCACCGCCTGCTCTCCTTTATGGATGCATTCTCCGGATACAACCAGATCCAGATGCACCCTGAGGACGAGGAGCACATCGCTTTCATCACCGACCGAGGGATGTACTGCTACCGGATGATACCGTTCGGTCTTAAGAATGCTGGCGCCACCTACCAGCGACTGGTCAATCGGGTTTTTAAGGACCAGATTGGTAGAAACATGCAAGTCTATGTGGACGACATGCTCGTTATGAGCCAGCCGAGATCAGACCATGTTGCCAACCTCGCGGAGGCCTTCCACAACCTTCAAGAGCATAAGATGAAGCTGAACCCAGCAAAGTGTGCTTTCGATATAGCAGCAGGGAAGTTCCTTGGCTTCATGGTGATCCAAAGAGGAATTGAGGCAAACCCGAAGAAGGTCCGGGCGATCATCAACATAGAGCACCCGACCTCGAAGAAGCAGTTGCAATGCCTGACGGGCCGGATCACCGCACTGAGCCGGTTCATCTCGAGGTCGACAGATCGATGCCTTCCCTTCTTCAAGGTGCTGCATAAGATGAACGACTTCACCTGGACGGAGGAATGCAAGGCAGCCTTCGAGGAGCTTAAAGACTTCCTGGCATCACCACCACTGCTCTCCAGATCGAAGATGAGAGAGGAGCTCTTGCTGTACCTGACGGTCACCCCTGGAGCCGTCAGTTCGGTCCTCGTCTGCATGGATCAAGACGGGTCCCAAAAGTCAGTGTACCATGCCAGTAAGATCCTCTGAGATGCTGAGATCAGGTACACCCGATCTGAAAAACTTATTTTTGCTCTTATCATGTCTGCTCAACATCTCAGACCGTATTTCCAAGCATATCCAATCGCGGTCTTGATGGACCAGCCCCTGAGGGCTGTGCTCAGTCATCCCGACACATCTGGATGTTTGGCCAAGTGGGCACTAAAGCTCTGCGAGCTCGACATCGCATACCGACCGAGGTCATCTCAGAAGACCCAGGTGCTGGCCAACTTCCTGGTTGAGTGCGCAGGACTCGTCAAAAAGCAAGAGCAGACTGTGTTGAAGCACCAAGTGGAGCCCGGAGCCCAGCTCTCCGATGCCAAAGCCCGGATCCCATGACCTCCGGCACTCAAGCCTGGAGCCCAGCTCTCCGGCACCAAAGCCTGGATCCCACGACCTCCGACACTCAAGCCCGAAGCCCAGCTCTCTAGCACCAAAGCTCGGATTCCACGACCTCCGGCACTTAAGACCGAAGCCCAGTTCTCCGGTGCCAAAGCCCGGATCCCACGACCTCCGGCACTCAAGCCCGGAGCCCAGCTCTCCGGTGCCAAAGCTCGGATCCCATGACCTTCGGCACTCAAGCCCGGAGCCCAGCTCTCCGGTGCCAAAGTCTGGATCCCACGACCTCTAGCACCCAAGCTTGGAGCCCAGCTCTTCGGTGCCGAAGCCCGGATCCCACAACCTCCGGCATTCAAGCCTGGAGCCCAGCTCTTCAGCACCAAAGCTCGGATCCCACGACCTCCGACACTAAAGCCCAGGGTGCAGCTCTCCGGCACCAATGCCCGAAGTCTAGCTCTCCAGCATGCCTGGAGCTGATCCTGGTGAGACCGAATGGATCTTATCAAACAAAGCATTCAAAGGCATTCATCCACTTCACGAACAAAGTGGAGATAACTCAGCAAGTTGAAGGACTTCTCTCTGACTTCATCACATGTTCGAGCTTGACAAAGTTCAACAAAAAAAAAAAGAGAGAAGAGAAAAGAAGAAAAGAGAACATAGATCTGAATGGTCGAAAGAAAGTTCTATTGATGCTTGCTGAAGTTCTTACAAGTATCTCCGGGCCCCGATAGGCTGGGCAGCCCAGAACAGAAAGGAAAATAAGGAAGAAAACTACAAGGACCCTACCCTACTCGGCCGTCCCCTTCCCGTGACGGCGTTCGGTGGCGGCATCTTCTAGAGCCTTCGATGGCGGGACCCCTTCTCTGGCGGCCTCCAATGGTGGGGCTGGCTCGGCGGTAGTTGGCTCCTCCATCATGCCCGGGAGTCTCAGTCTACCTAATTGCTCATCTGAGATGAGACCCTCCACCTGGGATCGACAGTACAAAAATCCCTTATGGAAGGAGTCTGTCGCAGCCTCCCAGAACTCGGCCTCGAACTTGCTGGAGGCCTTGTAGTCAGCCACCGCCTCTACGGCCCTCTTCCTTATGATCCCGGCCTGGTAGATCGCATCGGCTGCCTTCTTCTCCGCAGCTTCAGTCGAGCTGACCACCATGATGGTCTTTTCTTCCGCCTCTGTGGCTCTCTTCTCGATGGTGATGGCCCGACCCTTTGCCGCCTCCAGTTCTACCAGGAGGGACTGGGTCCGTCCCCTCTCTGTGGCGACCTTGGCATCAAGCTCTTTAAGCCTGGCATCCTTGGCTTTGAGCTCGTCTGACTTGCCCCTAGATCGACTTCTCTCCTGGTCCAGGGAATCCTCGAGCTCCTTGATCTACCTTTCGGCCCTGGCGATCTTGCCGCGGAGCTTCTTGATCTTCTAGAGGCTTCCCAGGCATCGCTAGTCCTCCGCTTTACTTCCTCCTTCATGGACTCCAGCTCTGTCCCCTGCAGCTTGTCCCTCTTTGCCCAGGATTGGCAATAGTCCCTAATAAAAAGGAGCTCGGTGCCAAGCTGCACCAGGAAAAATATCAGTCTCAAAGGTAAGCTGAGAAGAGCAAAGCATAGCAAAATGAGAAAACACTAACCGAGTAGAGCTGGGAGAAAGTGCTGCCGATGGCATCACCGAGGAGCTTTCCCGCCTTCTCCCGCTGGTCGCATGATTGGACAGTAAAGTCCATCATACGTTCGGTGAGCTTCTGGTCCCGAACAAGGGAGATGTTCGGTGCTAGCTTGAAAGGAACCCTGCAGTAGTCCCGCTCCTTCCTGCATGATGTCGATGCAGGATCATCTGACCCTCCTTTCGAGGGAGTGTCTGGGGCACGCTGGGAGCTCGGTGCCACCTCGGGCTATGCCACTGCTACCGGCTCGGCCCCCCTTTGTTCTTCCTCCTCCTCGACCTCGATGACCTTCGGAGGAGGAGACATCACCGCTACGGCAGCTGCGGTAGACCTAGCTTAGACTACCACCTCGGGCTCCTGGGCCGGGGGTGGATCGATTCGCCTCGGCACCTCAAGCCTGAGTGCGGCAATCCTGCTCGACTTGGGAGCAGGCTCTGCCACCCTCCTGTCCGGCATAGGGACGAATGCTACCTCTCTCCTGCTCGGCTCGGTGGGTGCTGCGGGAGTAGCCCTTGTGTCACCTCCTACGCGAGCCCTCTTCGAAGGAGACTCGCCAGCCTCCTCCGGCGCACCCCTCTTTCGGGAGAATGAGAGGAGATCATCCAAGGAGAACTTCATGCCTGCATAAAGAAAGATGTTAATTTCGAACCCAGAGAAGTTGAAAAGGAGACATAAGGAGATAGTGCTCGAGCTGAACTCACCAAACTGTTGAATTGGGCTGACCCCAGCCTCGAACAGATTCTGCTTCGACAACAGAACCTCGAGGGATGAGACCTGGTCGGCATGAAGCTGGTCGTAGATCTCCCGATCAGCTGATTCGATCATGGAGTTTCGGTTTGGGGTCCGATCCGGGTCACTCCAAGCCCAGTCAACCCCCTCTATCGAAGCAAAAAAGTACTTGCTCTTCCATCCTTTGATGAAAGAGGGGAGCTCAAACTTCAGGCCTTTCGACCGAGAAGAGATGGACCACCACCCCTCCTCGGAAGGATGGCGTTTCAGGATGAAAAAGATCCTGAACAAGAAAAAATGGACAACAATCTTGTGAAAATGGCAGAGGACTACAAAGTAGAAGATTGTCCTTATGGCATTAGGGACAAGCTGAGTGGAGACAAGGCGATAGTGGCTCAAAATAGAAAGAAAGAAGGGGTGGAAAGGAAATCGGGGGCTCCCTGCGAGTGTCTCCTCGTAGAGGGCAATCCGACATGGGCCACTAAAAGTAACCCGCTCTTCGGGTCGAGGAACCGAAAGCCGGATGGAGTATGGGATGCCATAGGTCTCCCTGATGGTCGCCAGTTCCTTGGCGGAGATCGTCGAAGCGACCCCACCAAGACCTATCGACCGAGCAGGTTCGGGGGCGGGTTCGGGTGGAGGAGGAGGTGGAAGACTGGATGAAGGCTCCCTAATCACTATGCCTCGGGGTGTGGGCCTCCTACTAAACTCAAAGCATGCCACTTCTTCCTCCTCATCGGAGGAAGAAGGCGACCTCAGCTAGGAAGGCTCGGCCTCGCCTTGATTGGTCGTGGGACAAAAACTCGGATCCAAGCAGGACATGGTGAAGAAGAAGATGAAGGGGAATAAAGAAAAATAAGTAGAAAGCAAGAGCGGACGAGGTCCGGGGAGGCCTGATCCCTAGAAGGGAACTCTACCTAGCTGAAAGGAGGAGAAGGGGTCGAACTTGGAGATAAGAGCATCCGGAGAAGAAGGGTGCTGGTATGATGGCAGGCACGCGAAGTTTGAAAGAAGAAATATTTTGGAAAAGACTGCCTTTCTTTTCGAAGTGACCAGATGCCTAACCGTACTGTTGCTACTGCGCCCCCACCGTCGGATCTGTGCCACGTGTCAGCAATCGGTGAAGGAAGTGCCTCATCTCAGTTGCGGCCGCTCTGAGTCCCACGCCAGCAATAAGTACTCCTCGGACGTGGCCACGTGTCTCTTTCGCATTGGCTTCAAAAATTGCCTCACGAAGCACCGCCGATCGTGACCATTATTGCATCAGATTCTTGCCTTTCCACGTCAGCGCTGCATTAACTATCTTCACCTCGAGCACCACGCGCCAATGGGACTCGAGTGTGGGAGGCAAATGATGTGGTAAGATCGCTGACATGAGATCCATGTCAGATTCCATTGAGCGACATGGCGGATGAAGCTGCCACGTGGGATGCCTCTGACCGGACTCCTTCACCTGGCCGCGCTCCCTTCGGGTCGAGATGCCAAGGCCGAATTCGAGCTTCGCCCTCCTTCGCCCGGCCGTGCTCCCTTCGGGTCGAGATGCCGAGGTCGAAGTCGAGCTCCGCCCTCCTTCGCCGGCTGCACTCCCTTCGGGTCGAGATGCCAAGGCTGAAGTCGAGCTCTGCCCTCTTTTGCCCGGCTGTGCTCTCTTTGGGTCGAGATGCCGAGGCTGAAGTTGAGCTCCGCCTTCCTTCGCCCGGCCGTGCTCCCTTTGGATCGAGACGCCAAGGCCGAAGTCGAGCTCTGCCCTCCTTCGCCCGGCCACGCTCCCTTCGGGTCAAGACACCAAGGCCGAAGTCGAGCTCCGCCCTCCTTCGCCCGGCCACGCTCCCTTTGGGTCAAGACACTGCGGTCGAAGTCGAGCTCCGCCTCTCTAGATCGGCCCCACCTCGCGCAAAGAGATCTGCTACTAAAGGAAGTCGCCACCCTCCCGGGATAGTAGCTCGACGTTCAAGGACTGCGGAAGATGCCTGCCGGCTCGCGATGATGGTTCTAGCCGTTACTTACACTAAAATGGGAGGAGGCCCCCGATCAAGGCTCTACGCTTCTTACCAACCGTTTATGCCCCCCAAAAGAGAAAGTCAACCAGCAGATCCGGATTCAGGAGGTGGCGACCCGTTGATCGAGGCCCTGCCATGTTTCTAGAAGTAGAGCGACTAGAAGGAATGTCAGCACACGCGGTACTGCCCCCTTTCACAAATGGGGAAAGGCATCCCGCACACAGCACCAGGCGACACCACACGCGCCAGCAAGTGATGCGAGGATCCCAAGGCAAGTACCTGGCAGTCCCCCAGTGGCTTAAAAGAACTTTCCATGGTTCCAAAAAGGAGGTAAGTAAAACAAGAAAAAATCATAGTTGAGCGGAGGCAAGGAAGGCTAGGGCACACAGGAGAACAAAAAACTAGCCTGAGAATTCTAGTCTACCGGAGACCTGTGGGAAAGGTCTTGATGGACACAGCCATCTCAGCTCCTTAGCCGGCACTCCTCCTGCTCTGCACTCAACTTCTTTACATTTTTCCAGTGCATTATACTCTCCTCCTAGCATGGAGTTCACTATCGGGGCTCGACCAGGAGGATCTGTTCCCCTGGATCGTTACTGACTTGATCGTCGGAGTGCCTCCGCCAGAATCCCTGGCTCGGGTTACTGACACTGTTTTGTAGGTCCGGGCGATTGAGTAGGATCCCGAGGGACAACAGTGCGTTCTGACCTTGACCTCAGCTATAGGCCACGACGATCTTGGTGGCAACAACCATCATCCACATAGATGAATTTTTCAGTATCAATTGGCTTTCGGTAGCTAAGGCAACCCTGCATAGACATACTTATATGAGTAGTGGCACCTGAATCAATCCACCAAGTGTTTCTTGGCATTGAAGCTAAATTAGCCTCAGAGCAAACCAAATTGAGAAGCATACCTTTTTTGTCACGCTAAGCATGATACTTGGTGCAGACCTTCTTCATGTGTCCAGGTCTACCACAAAAGTAACAACCATTATCATCTTTATCATCCTTATTCTTATTCTTATGTTGTTTTTTTGTGTTGGATCATTAGCAGCTTCATTGCTCTTCTTTCTTTTCTATTTTTTATTCATAGAGGTGCCAGCCAAGTGAATACTTTCAGTCTTCTCTTGCTTCAGTCTTTCTTCTTCTTGCACACAATGAGAAATCAACTCATTAAGATTCCATTTCTCTTTCTAGCAATTGTAACTGATCTCGAATTAGCTGAATTGTGCAAGGAGAGAAATCAAAACAAGATGCACTATTAGATCCTCAGAAATGTCCAGCTCTAGTGTCTTCAATTTTGAAGCCAGATGAGACATCTACATGATGTACTCCCTTATGTTTCCATTTGCTTTGTATCTCATTGAAATCAAGCGCGCCAAAAGCATTCTTGTTTCAGCCTTATCAATGGCCTCTAGGAAACCCTTGGCTGTAGTAACCTTTTTAGGTATAGTGCCTTTGAATACTTCTGGAATACCTCTCTTAATGATCATTAGACTCATTCGGTTAGAACGATCCCATCTTTCAAGTTCCTTTTTATCCTCTGAGGAACTATAATCTATAATAGTGGGACATTCAACTCTTATGGCTAGGTCCAGATCTAGGCAACCGAGAATGATGGACACATTCTCTTTCCAGTCCTTAAAATTAGCCCCATTCAGCATAAGAATGGAATTAACATTTGCAGATATTGAGGAAGCTAATGCTGTAACTGAACAAAGAACAAAATCACATATTCACACAAGAATCCATATAAAAACAATCAATAAAATTCAAACAATGGTGAATCCCATCATAAGAAACCATAACAACATTAATATTTAGTCTTTGGACAAAAATATTAATTTGTAAGTGTTCTCGATGTAGTGATCAAATATTAACAATAAATTATATCAAATAATAAACTAATCTTTGGATCCACTTATTATTCAGATGCCAAAAAATAACCAAATAATTGTTACATATTTATCACCATAAATATTAATTTAATTCGACCAAATATCAACCTTCCTTTGGACTGATTAATATTTGCATGAATTAAATTCACACAACCATCTGAATATCACAAATTAATTAACATCTACAAAAGAGCTACTTTGGTAGCTTATTGGTTCAATCAATTAATTTGATAATATTAATAATCCAAAAGGAAACTGAAAACATGGCTTAATCGTTCAAAAGAAAAAGTCTTCCTCTTGATTCATGATTATACAGACACGGATTCAACCGGAAAAACAATCAATATAAGTCCATAAAAAAAAAAAACTTCTACAAGGGAAACCAATATATATGCAACAAAAATATTTCTCGATGATTCAATATGAAATGGCTCTGATACCACTTGTTGAATTGATTACTTTACAGATGAAAACCATTATCTAATCCCAAATATCTCATGTTAATTCATCAAGAAATTTATTCGATTGCGGAAACATACCTTGATTCATGGTTTCAAAATGGTGTAGGTTATTGTCTTCCAATCCAATACGTATTCTTTAATTCTTCTCTGAAGATGGGATTTCAGAAAAGAGGAAGAGAGAAAGAAACTCGTTCGAAGATCTATCTTTTAATATTACGTATAGATTGGGGACCATAACCGAATGAATAACCGACGTTTGGTTATTCTAGTATAATTCTAGTTTTGCCCATCATAAAATCTGGAAATTATATAAATTGGTATCTACATATATAATAACTAGAGGCGAGCATTGGGCCGTGCTAGGCCAGGCCCAGCCCAGGCCCACCGGGCCACAGGCTAAACGAGCCGTGCCTAGCATGGCCCGCTTAACCTGAAGGCCAGGCCTGGCACAGCCCTAGGCCCGGGGGTGGGGGGATCTGCCAGGCACGGCCCGCTGGCCCGTCATCCCGGTTATTTTTTTAAAAAAAAATGGGCCGGGCCTGGCACGGCCCGTTTGGCTCATAACAGCTAAAAAACAGGTATTTTTTGATTTTTTACTATTTTAACCCTCCCAATTATCATAAAATGGGTATATTTATTTTTAATTCTTAATTTTTTATAATTGTATATTTAATTTTTACAATCAACTCAGATCGGACTAACAAATGAGGAATATTGATTTGAAAAGGGGACTATTATTTTCTTCGAGCAACTTCGTTATTGAGATCCTGTAAAGCACACGATAGCTGCAATAATTTTATTTACATGATGCATACATATTACGAAGACGGTGAAAATGCCAGTTGATGTGGCGAGCCACTGATATGGTGCCCATGTTGGATCTAGCTAAGTGATGAGGTGGCGAAGAACGCCCCTTGTTCCAGCTGAGGTCGAGCTCCTGACTAAGGTTGAGCTAAGTGATCGAGGTCGAGCTCCTAATTGAAGTCGAGCTTCCATCTGAGATCGAGCTCCTAGCTGAGGTTAACCTCCCGTCCAAAGTCGAGCTCCCATTCAAAGTCGAGCTCCTAGCTGAGGTCGAGCTCCCAGCTGAGGTTGAGCTCCCGTCCGGGGTCGAGCTCGTAGCTAAGGTCGAGCTGCTGTTCGAACCCAGTCCCCGTAGGTAAGAGGATAGCAGGAAACGAGATACGGTCTGATGATGATGATATAAACATTACTGATGATTAGTAAGATTTTGATCATTTATTTTTAATTCTTAATTTTTTATAATTATACATTTTTATTTTTTTAATTGTTAAAGTGAATTATCTCTATTTTTTTTCTCCTTTCTTATTATATTCTGGAGGTTAGGCCTAGTCCCCTTCCTTTTATGTACTATTTTGATTTAAATTAATAAACTGGTAGAGGTCTATGCCAAACCCCCCATCATTATGGTAGCTTTATATTAATAAATTCTTAGTTCCCATCATTTTTTAATGTATTAAAAAATATTTTTTATAAATAAAAATTTTATTTTCATTTATTTTAAGGGGACCGGGCCGTGCCTGGCCTTGCCCAGGCCCTTGGGGGCCATGCCGTGCCTGGCCCGGTCCAGGCTCTAATGGGCCGTGCCGTGCTGACCCGCGGGCCGTGCCGTACCTGGCCCGTCGGGCCGTGCCAGCCTAGGCCCTTATGGGCCATGCCGGGCTTGGCTCACGGGCCAGAAAATCTAAACCCGGCCCGGCCCCTTATTATCGGTCGTGCCTGGCACGGCCCATTACTGTAGCAAGCGCGCCGTGCCAGGCACGGCCAGCTTCGTGCCAGGTCATGCCGGCCCATGGGCGGCCCGGCCTAGTGCCCATCCTAATAATAATCCATATATTGTATTAATACCCAAAAACTTTATATTAATTATACGTCCTAGTGTCCATCTCTAATAATAACCCATACATTGTATTAATACCCAAAAACCTTTATATTAATAATATCATTTTAATTTAGATTTTATCTTAAGATAGCATTAAATAACACATTTAATTATATATATAGGCCCATTTTAAAAAAAATATTATTTTATTTCCAACAGGGTATGATTAAAATCTCCATTTTTGGGCGAGCGGGGCTTACAGCCCTCTCCACCTGTCCAGAAGGAAAGATGTTGGATAGTATTTGCACGATATGCATAATGTATGGATGGTTATTACCTGCCAAAAAGTTAAGGCGCATGTTCGTTTCGTCGGCAACGAATACTACTCACTTCATATAATCCATATTTGGAGAATCTCTAAGCATGTTCTCTTTCATGCTAACATTTTTTTTTTTTTCCACTATTCTCCAATCCCATCGTTCTTCTACAATTCTTGTGGGATACATTGTAGGGTCCCCATCAGACAAAATCTGGTGATCTTTCATATTGTTTTTCTCTTGCTTTCATTTCATATCAGACTCTTGGCAGACCTCTTCGCCTGTGCACTACCATAATCGACCATTCGCCATTCATCAACTCATCCCACCTCTTTAGATTTAATAATAATAATAAAAAAAAAACATAAAAAAACTCGTTCTGAGTTTTTTTTTTTTTTTTAATTTTTTTTATTTATATAAACGATCCATATAACGAGGATTGCCCTTTTAAATATAACTACCTACTATTTACCTTCTCGAGAATGCTTGTACTGTCATTGGCAACCATAATTGGATTATCGCTAAGGACATTGTCTGGTTATCAAAATTCAAAATTTTTTAATTTTATTAACCAGCATCATGTTGATCTATTCATATCTAGATAAAAAGAATTATAATAATTTAAATATTTTGAATCGAATATTATGGGATGGAGCCTGCGGGTAACTGCATCGAAATTTATCCACCCATCGCTTTTATTTAAAAAAAAAAAAAAATACCATGACAGTTTACGTTTTTTTATGCGCGATGGCAGTTGTACCGGTGGTGTTCTCCCTCTTCTGCCCTCTCTTCCGAGTTCTCACGTGTGGAAGTAAATCCCATCAGTCCGGTCACGTGGGCGCTTGATGATGTCCAGTCCAACGTGCGGCGGTCACAGCACGTCATGGACCCGGTAGCGTAAACCGGCGAAGGTATGGGGCGCGGGCCCACTCCTCGTAAGCCGGGTACCAGCTCCTCCGCTCTGCCCTTTGGGATTCCTGGAACTCGCCCGTGGCCCGTGCGAAGAGAGGAAGGAGGAGAGAGAGAGAGAGAGGGAGGGAGGCAGGAGAGGGGCACGGGCCGTTGGGCGTGCGGGTGTCAGCGCACCGTACGCGTTGCCCACTGGGGCATCTCGAAGCGTGTGGTGGTGACATCCGATCCCGGTCAAAATTTTGGTCAGAGATGTGACGACTCGGTCCTGGTGCTCTCTTCTCATTCCTTCCCCCCCTTCCCAGTTCCAACCTCTCTGCCTGCTCCTGCTAAACCACTCGATTCCTTTGGATTCTGCCCATCTCAGGCTACATTACTCATGATTAAATGGTTCCTTCCATCTCACTCCATGGCCATGGGATTACTAAGCTTATCATGACATCCTGTGTTACCTATCCTTTTCTTGGGACTTGTTTTCGATTGTAGTCATTGCGCAGGTGCATGTTGATGGGTCATGGGAACTACACTCACTGGCAATTTACCAGGAATTGGAGGAAACAACAATCTAAATTGTATCTTTATGTAAGGATTGATCGATTTTAATTTTGATTGCATGAAATTTGAAATCATTGCTGCCAAGATTTGACCCGATTAAGATGGTCTGAAGGACGGTGATCAATCTGCTCAACTCGTGGTAATGAAAGATCGATGGGCACCAATTTCTCTTGGTCCTTGGAGGATCGTGGATTTGCATACACAACAAATAAGAAAAAAAACTTGCCAAATTGGCTTCGATCAGGATCCAATGCCTAAGTTAGATCGGGCTTTGAAAGGACAATAATAAAAAAAAAATATGATAGCGATTAGAGTAGTATAAAATGTTACTTTATTCCCGTTGGTGATTGGTTTTGGTCGGCTTTTATCTTGATTTTTTTATCTTGGCTTTTTTGGATTGGCCTTAGGATTGATTTTCAGGAGTTTGGCCTTTTGGAGCTTGACTTTCGAGAGATCAACTTTGAGAGGTTAACTTTCGGTGCTTAGCTTCTGGAGAGATTAGCCTTTATAGTTCAGTCTTTGGGAGGGTTGGTCTTAAAAATCAGCCTTAGGATATCGGTTTTAGAAGATCAGCTTTAAAAGATTAGCCTTTAGAAGGTCGGCTTTAGGACATTGGCTTTTAAGAGATTGGTTTAGAGAGTTGGCCTTGGAAGATTGATGTTGACTGTCTTGTCTGGCCTAATTTTCTGTTATGATCCTTTCTTGTTAAACCATTCCTTGTTGAACCATTTCTTGTTGAGGTTATGACCAAAATAGGTCATCACCTTCCTTTGAAGGAGGATATGAATCATGTATAAAATGGCTATGACTCCCATCTTATTATGTATGAAAAATTAATAAAAATCTCAATTCTTTTCTTCTCAGATTCAACTTGGTATCAGAGCCACCGATCTATTCCCTCTTATTCTCACATATTCCAATCTTATCCCTAACTTATTCCCATATCATTCCCATCCTATTCCCCTCTTCTTCCCTAAGAGTCGCCTCCCGTCGCATCAACAATGCCCGCTGTCCACTGCCATCGTCTTCTCTGGCTCCTCCAATGAACCCGGCGCCCACGTTGCCCGACGCCACCCACGACCAGCGCCGCCCAAATCCGTTGCCCTCGCCCAGCGTCGCCCTACGCCCAGCGCCCATGCCGCCGACCTGTGCCCGGCTCCCATGCCGCCGCCCTGCAACCAAAGCCCACGCCGTCCACGCCCGGCGCCCACGCCCGGTGCCCCTGTTGCTGCGCCCTCTGACGAGCCCAAGCCCGTGACGAGCTTGCACCGCACCTCGTGACAAGGACGAGGACAAGGCCGAGACTGAGCCTTGTGCCCTGCACCATGCATCGTGAGACTGCATCTTGTCCCTTGCACCCTGCACTGCCTCTCTGATTCTCCATGGCCGAAGATAGAAGGCCACAGGCATTTTCCATGGCTTGTTTTTTAGGTACACCTCCTGTTGAACATATTTAGAAGCCTTATTTTTTTTCTAGACCTACTTTGAGCAATTTTGAGCACCTATTTTCTGTGGTGATCTATACCCGGCTCTCGGACAGTGATGGATAATCCATCTCTTCAGATTTCTTCGATCCTGTTAGATGGATCTCTCACTTATCTTATGTGGTCTCGAAATGTGTGGTTGTATATTAAAGCTCATGGATTTGAGGGATTTCTCACCGGGACTACTGAAAAGCCGTAATTAGGAAATAATGCATTATCAAAATGGAAATCAGAGAACTCGCTTGTGATGGTTTGGCTTCTTAACTATATGGTACCTTCAGTTGCTCAAGGTATGTCATTCCTTGACACTGCCTGAGAAATTTGGGAGGCTGCTGCTCGAACTTATTCTCAACAGGGCAACACTGCTCAAGCTTTTGAGATCAAATGCCGGGTACGTACACTACGACAGGGTGAACTCTCTATTACTGCCTATATGGCCGACTCCAGCGGATGTGGTTTGAGTTGGACTTTTATCGTCCCTTCAAGGCATGTTGCTCGCAAGATGCCCTTGAGTTCAAGAAATACACTGATGAAGAATGAATCTTTAATTTTCTTGCTGGACTCAATGATGACTTTGACCCAATCAGAGTTCAAATTTTGGATCGAAGTACAGATCTGCCCTCTCTTGAATAGGTCTTCTGCCTTGTTTTGAGTGAGGAAACTCATCGCTGGGTGATGATTGCTCCTACCGATACAGTCCGATCTGCACTGGTAGTTCAGTCTCCGTGAAATTCTCGTGGTAGCCGAGATATGCGAGTATTCTCATATTATCACAAAACAGGACATGTACGTGATGCCTGTTGGCAGCTGCATGGTCATCCCTCCGGACGTGGTCGGGGTGGCCGTCGAGGAGGAGGACGTTCTGATGGATCTACTGGTCATACTTAGGCACATCTTTCTGAGCACCTAGAAGGGGATGCCTCATCTGCCAAGGCCTTGCCTCCTGCTTCCTTATCTACCAATACTAGTCGCTCACTCTCTACTGATGAAATGCTCCACCACATTATGGACCGGCTCAATATTTCTTCTAGCAGTGCTCCATCTTCTGCTAACGGTTTGCCAAGCAGTTCTTCTAGTTCTCCTCTTTTCATTTTTCATTCTCATTTTATTCAATCCCATATCTCTCGTATCAAGTCTAGTACAATAAATATTGCTAACTTTGACTTTTCCTTTGATACCTCTAAGACATGGATTATTGATTTTGGTGCCGCTATGCATATGACGGGTAATTCTGATATTTCTCAATCTTATTCATTATGTTCGGACAAAGTACGTATAGCTGATAGCTCTTTCCGGCCCGTGTCTGGGAAAGGTTCCATCAACTGTACACCAACCATACAACTCTCTACGGCTTTACATGTCCCTAGTTTTCCTACTAATCTTCTCTCCATCCATTTAATTAACAATGATCTAAATTGTACAGTCACATTTTTTCCTACTTATTATGTTTTTTAGAAGCTGATAACAGAGAAGACGATTGGATATGGTAAAATGCACAACGGGCTCTACTACTTGGATAAGGAGAACTAAAGACTCATTCTCAGTAAGCTGGTATGGTTGCTTCATCATCTGATAATGGTTGCTTCATCATCTAATAATGCCTTGCAGGACCTTCAGTTACAACACTGTAGGCTCAGCCATATCTCCTTTTCTATGTTATCACGCTCATTTTCCAGTTTATATCATTTGTGTGATAAAGAACAGCTAATTTGTGATGCATGTGAGTATGCTAAGCACACGCGCACTACTTATCCGACTTCAGGAACTCGTAGCAAGAAGCTTTTTGAAATTGTTCATTTTGATGTGTGGGGACCCTGTCGTCCTATTTCTATTTCTGGGCATCGTTATTTTGTTACTTTTATTGATTGTTACAGTAGAGTAACCTGGGTATATCTTCTGCGGTCTAAAGATGAAGTGATCCATTGCTTTAAAGAATTTCATAAATATGTGGATACCCAATTCGGTGCTAAGATTAAAATACTGAGATCTGATAATGGCACCGAATATATGCATAAGGAGTTTCATGAATACCTCACTACTCATGGCATTGTCCACTAGACTACTTGTGTTGATACCTCTGCCTAGAACGATATTGCTGAACGTAAGAATCGACACCTTTTAGAAGTTGCTCGATTCTTATTATTTGTTATGCGGGTTCCAAAAATTTTATGGAGTGAAGCAGTTCTCACTGCAGCTTATCTGATCAACTGCATGCCTCTTCGCACTCTAGAGTACCAGGCACCACTTGCATATCTTCAAGGGGAGTCTTCTTTTATTATGCTCCCAAGTCTTCGGATGTACATGTTTTGTCCGGGACCATCGTCCTACTGTTGGCAAGCTTGATCCTAAATCTCTGAAATGTATCTTTGTGGACTATTCTGCTACAAAAAAGGGCTATAAGTGATATCACCCTTTTAAGAAGCGATTCTTTGTCAGTATGGATGTGACCTTTCGAGAGGCTGAACCTTATTATGATGCTGTTCCAATACCTCAGCCTTCCTGCTTTTCTTTCCTTAGCCCAATAGTTTATTTGCTCCCCCAGTATCCCTTCTAGAGCTACTGGTCGAGAAAGGGAGATTACAGTGTCTGAGGAGAAAAAGCAAATCGAGGAGCAAGAATGCACTGGTGAGCAGTCAGACAATGACTCTAATCGATAAGGAGAGTTTGCATCTGAGCCCATTGTGCATTCTATTACTATCCAATAGTCTTCTTCTAACTCAGCTCCAGCATCTCTATTTGACAATGGTAATATTTTCTCTGACCCTACTTTGAATCTGCCTATTGCTCACAGAAAAGCTTCTCGTCCTCATATTATTCCTTCTCGATATCGTTATGATATTGTTAATTTTATTTTCTCTGAGTCTATTTTACCTACATATAGGTCATTTATTGCATCTTTAGAATATACCTTTATACCATCACACTGGAAGGATGCTATGACAGATCCTAAGTGGAAAGGAGCAATGCTTGAAGAAATACAAACCTTGAAAAAAAATCAGACTTGGGAACTGGTTCCCTTACCTGCTGGAAAACATGTAGTAGGTTGCAAATGGGTTTATATTGTGAAGCAGACCCCTGAAGGTAAAGTTGATCACTATAAAGCATGCCTTGTTGCCAAAGGTTATGCACAAACATACGGCATTGACTACGAAGAGACCTTCGCCCCTGTAGCAAAGATCAACACCATTCGGATCCTCATATCTTGTGCAGCAAATCTTAACTGGAGTTTATTCCAACTAGCTATAAAAAATGCCTTCTTACATGGTGATCTTTAAGAGGAGGTGTATATAGAAATTCCCCCGGGATTTACTAGTACAGAAACTACTGGCAAGGTCTGCCGTCTGCGCCGATCACTCTATGGATTAAAGCAGTCATCCAGGGCATGGTTTGATCGCTTTTGTCGTGCCATGTTCGAAATAGGTTACCACCAAAGTAATGCTAATCATACCATGTTCTTCTGTCATAATAAAGACAAGGTTGCTATCCTAATTATCTATGTAGATGATATCATCCTTACTGGAGATGATCTCCATAGCTGGCTCGTTTGAAGACTCAATTGGCACAATCTTTCGAAGTCAAGGATTTGAAAAATTTACGATACTTTCTTGGAATCGAAGTGGCCAGGTCATCCCATGGCATATTTCTTTCACAGCAGAAATACGTCTTGGATTTATTGGCTAAGATAGGAATGTTGGGATGTCGACCTACTACTACCCCTATTGAGCAGAATCATTGTCTTAATGTTGACGGTGGTAAGCCAGTAGATCGTGAGCGATATCAGTATCTTGTTGGCAGATTGATCTATCTCTTCCATACAAGACCTGATATAGCCTTTGCTGTCAGTGTTGTAAGTCAGTACATGCATGATCCCCGTGAGCGCCATCAGGAAGCTATGTATAGGATCCTTGGATATCTTAAGAGCTGCCTAGGGCGAAGTTTTCTTTTCTCTCATTATGAACATCTTAAAGTTGAAGCCTATTCAGATGCTGACTAGGTAGATTCTATAGATGATCGGCGATCCACTTTGGGCTATTGTACTTTTGTTGGTGGAAATCTTGTGACTTGGCGCAGTAAGAAACAAGATGTTGTCACTCGATCAAGTGCAGAAGCTGAATACCGAGCTATGGCACAAGGCATTTGCAAGATTTTATGGTTGAAAATGTTGCTTGTTGAATTACACTTCCAATCTTCTCCCCTCACTCTGTTTTGTGACAACCGTGCGGCCATTAATATTACAAATAATCCTGTTTAACATGACAGAACTAAGAACATGGAGATTGACCGCCATTTCATCAAGAAGAAACTTGATCAGAAAGTTATACATCTATCATTTATTAAATTAATAGAACAATTGGCAAACATATTGACAAAGGATCTTGGTAGTTCTATATTTTCTTCAATTTGTATCAAGATGAAGCTTTATGATATCTTTGCCTCATCTTGAGGGGGAGTGTTGACTGCCTTGCTTGGCCTAATTTTCTGTTATGATCCTTCATTGTTAAGCCATTCCTTGTTGAACCATTTCTTGTTGAGGTTATGACCAAAATAGGTCATCACCTTCCTTTGAAGGAGGATATGAATCCTATATAAAATGGAAATGACCCCTGTTGCCGCCTAGATCGCCGTGGCCGGTAGCTCTTACGTGGCCTAGGTGAGTGGGCTCCGTGCCAGCGTCACCGGGCTCGTTGGTCGGAGACGATCAAGGGGAACATAGTCGTAGTTGGGATGAAAGGGGCTTGGTACTGTAGTGGCCCTCCTGTGGGCCTCTCCGGTGAGGAGTAATCTTCCTCCTTATTGTCCCTCCGTTGGGCGATACCTGTAAAATAGGGGAGACCTGCACCGGGGATTCCGGCAAAGATACTCCGACGATCAAGTCAGCAGGACGATCGAAGGAAATAAGGGACCTCTGAGACGGAGAGCTTGGGGGACTCTCCGCTGCCAGAGGGTGATAGACAATGTAAGAATGAAGAGAGTGTGTTGTCTCTTATCCCTCTTACCTCTTCCCGCTGCTCTTATGTAGACGAGCGGCTCTTGGTGTTCAGAGAGGCACGTTCTTCTTGGTATAGGCCTGTGAAGCTTCTGCAGGCCTGGGAGGCTTAGGTAGGTTGGTCAACTTCCTCCTTCTTGATGGTTCAGGAGGTTGGTGGAGGAGCACAGCGCCTTGGATGTGGCACTCCTTCCTGATTAGCGTAAGCTGTGATGGGGGCTTTTAATATAGCCCTCCTTCGTAGACGGCGGACTCAGTTTGGCGGAGATGGTGACATGTCGGGCTGCTAGCTAGCCTTCCTCCGTACCTATATTTTGAAAAGCATACCTGGAATGGAATAAAATAAACCGTGGCACATGCTTCGAGATGAGGCAGGCGAGGCACTTCGTGCGCATGGTTCGAGGTGTCCCGTCGTGAGGCTAGGCCGCATGGCTTCTCCATGCATGGCGAGGTCTGCAAGGCTAGGCCGCGTAGCCTCTCCATGCACACGGGTCGAGGTGCGCAGGGTAGTCGCGCGGATCGAGGCACGGCATGCAGGGTCTCCCCCATGCACGGGTTCTGGTCATCGAAGCAGGCGGAAATGAGATGCAGTACCGCGGGCAGAGTCGGACTAGGCACGGGCGGAGCCGGGGCATGCCGTACTGGTGCGGGGGCGCACCGGGCGGAGCCGGAGTCGACCGGGTGTTCTGGACTGGGCGCGGAGGTGAGCCGGGCACCGGAGCGGGCGGAGCCGGAGTGCCGACCTTGGCGGCGGACCCGGGAGTTGGAGCGGACCGGCATGGGGGTCCTGCCGGACTGGGCCGAATCGGACGGAAGACCGCCGAACTGGCGGGGGCCGAAGCCGAGGTGCTGCATGGAGCGGGGGCGTTCCCAGGCGTAGAGGCGAGGTGGTGCGATCCCCTGCAGGCGACCGAGCGCGGGCGCTGGCGGAGCCGGAGTGGACCGACGCGGGGGCAGGTGGCACCGAGGTGCACCGGCGCTGGGGCGTGCCCTGGCGCGGTTGCGGAGCTGCGGGCGTGCGAGGGTGCGGCCAGGCCAAGCTGGGAGCCAAGCCGGCATGACCGGACCGGGGCACCGATCGCCGGACTCGAGCGGGGCAGGACCGGAGCTGCGAGCGAAGGCGGTGCCATGGTGGGTTTCCCACGGGCGGAGGCGGAGCTGGGTGCACCGAACTCGGACGGTCGCAAGCATGGGCGGAGCCGGGCTGGCACGGGGCAGCCGCGGGCTTGCCCGGCTGAGCCGGTGCCGGAGCTGGCAGGGGTTAGCTGGGGCCGACCGTCGCACCGTTGGCGAGGTCGTGAGGAGCCGGAGGTGCCACAGCCCGGAGGCAAGCCTCCCGCGGGTGAACTTGGTGCCGGCTCGGGCGTAAGCCTCCCGCGAGCTCCCACAGGCAGACCGGGCGCCAGCCTGGGCGGAGCCTTGCCGGGCGTTGCCGAGGTCGGCCGAACGCCGGAGGAGCTGGGGTGGCTGGAGCCGGACGCGTGCATGCCGGGCGAAGCCTTGCAGGGCGCTGCCGAGGTCGGACGAACGCCGGAGGAGCTGGGGTGCCTGGAGTCGGACGCGGGCATGTCGGGCAGAGCCTTGCGGGGCGCTGCCGAGGTCGGCCGAACGCCGGAGGAGCTGGGGTGGCTGGAGCCAGACGCGGGCATGCCGGGCGGAGCCTTGCAGGGCGCTGCTGAGGTCGGCCGAACACCGGAGGAGCTGGGGTGGCTGGAGTCGGACGCGGGCATGCTGGGCAGAGCCTTGCAGGGCGCTGCCGAGGTCGACCGAACGCCGGAGGAGCTGGGGTGGCTGGAGCCGGACGCGGGCATGCCGGGCGGAGCCTTGCGGGGTGCTGCCGAGGTCGGCCGAACGCCGGAGGAGCTGGGGTGGCTGGAGCCGGACACGGGCATGCCGAGCGGAGCCTTGCAGGGCGCTGCCGAGGTCGGCCGAACGCCGGAGGAGCTGGGGTGGCTGGAGCCGGATGCGGGCATGCCGAGCGGAGCCTTGCGGGGCGCTGATCCGGGCACGGCTTCTTCTTGATGATGCTTGGACCTGGCGGAGTGAAGCCGGGTCAATCCAGAGAGCTTCGTAGGTTGAAGTTGGCTACCTTTCATGCCTGACTGGGCTCTAGGCCAGGCTGCCGAGCTGAACTGAACTACAGAAGCTGGACTTCTCATGGCCGAAGTGAGGCCGAGGTACTGGTTCACCGTCGAGGTGGGGCCGAGCCGAGCTGGGCTGAACTGCCACATGGCTGAAGTGGGGCCGAGCCGAGCTGGACTGAACCGCCACATGGCCGAAGTTGGGCCGACCTGAGCTGGGCTGAACCGCCACATGGCCGAAGCGGGGTCGAGCCGAGCTGGGCTGAACCGCCACATGGCCGAAGCTGGGCCGAGCCGAGTTGGCTGAACCACCACATGGTCGAAGTGGGGCCGAGCCGAGCTGGGCTGAACCGCCACATGGCCGAAGCGGGGCCGAGCCGAGCTTGGTTGAACCCTTACATGGCCGAAGCGGGGCCGTGGTGAGGCCGAGGTGGAGAGGTGCCTGACCGAGGTGGAGAAGTACGTGGCCGCGCCAGCCTCCAAGGAGGACGCGTGTCAGGGCCGAATGGATCTCGTTTACTACTGTAACAGATGCCCCCACTCCCTGAGTCCAAAACGTCTTCATTTTGGATAAGGGGAGTATTATCACCCATTCGGCTCTGCACCTTAGCGGGCTCTATACCGACTGCAAGAAGTTAGTCGCTAAATAAAACTGAACTTACCAGAGGTTAGCTGTTGGTCTTTGAAGGCCTAGGTGAAGGCATCGAGTCTGGCTGTCCTTTTCACGAACAGGGAACGTCCTGCAACACAACTTAAAAGGTGTTGTTTTCGAAACTTACTTGCATGTAGATGTTTTTACCTTGAGTTAAGTGTTTCATGACGATGCCAGTTCTTCTTTGACCAGGTAGAAGGTGGTTCCATGGAGGCATAGGTTGGTGAGGTGTATAGCTTGGGTGCTCACATATACGACCGGACATATAGTTGATGTGGCCGAGAACCTTTGATGAAGGTATTGAAGTCGCCAAGAGATATGAGCCATCCCGGATGAGGAAGCCTAAGGAGCTGGAGAGAGAAATCGACTCCGGTCAGATGCTCGACCTTGGGGGAGCAACGCTCGACCACGGGGAAGATGTCTTGGCAAGAAACTCAAGGGAGCAGGAGTTCGACTCAGGCCAGATGCTCGACCTCGAGGGAGCAACACTCGACCACGGGGGAGCCACCCTGGCGGAGGAACTCAAGGGAGCAGGAGTTCGACTCAGGCCAGATGCTCGACCTCGAGGGAGCAACGCTCGACCACGGGGGAGCCACCTTGGCGGAGGAACTCAAGGGAGCAGGAGTTTGACTCAGGCCAGATGCTCGACCTCGAGGGAGCAACGCTCGACCACGGGGGAGCCACCCTGGCGGAGGAACTTAAGGGAGCAGGAGTTCGACTCAGGCCAGATGCTCGACCTCGAGGGAGCAACGCTCGACCATGGGGGAGCCACCCTGGCGGAGGAACTCAAGGGAGCAGGAGTTCGACTCAGGCTAGATGCTCGACCTCGAGGGAGCAATGCTCAACCTCGGGGGAGCCACCCTGGCGGAGGAACTCAAGGGAGAACACGCGGACTGAAGTCCGAGCCTTCATGCTGGAACTGGGTTCCGAGGCATCTTCTAGACTGAAGTCCGGGATCACGTGGGGGAATCGGGTTCCGCGCCACCTTCCAGACTGAAGTCTAGGATCACGTGGGGGAATCGGGTTCCGCGCCACCTTCCAGACTGAAGTCCAGGATCACGTGGGGGAATTGGGTTCCGCGCCACCTTCCAGACTGAAGTCCAGGATCACGTGGGAGAATCGGGTTCCGCGCCACCTTCCAGACTGAAGTCCAGGATCACGTGGGGGAACTGGGTTCCGTGCCACCTTCCACACTGAAGTCCAGGATCACGTAGGGGAATCGGGTTCCGCGCCACCTTCCAGACTGAAGTCCAGGATCACGTGGGGGAACTGGGTTCTGCGCCACCTTCCAGACCGAAGTCCGGGACTTCACTTCGGAACCAGGTTCCATGCGAACTTCCGGACTGAACCCCGGGGCCGCAGGCTAGAGTTGAGCCTTGCACGACCTACCAAGCTGTTCTCCAGGATTTTCTACCGGAATTGGGTTCCGTTATGCCGGAACTGGGATCCGGGCTTCCTTCGTCAGTCTCGGAGTCGGACAGATGAGCTCCTGTAATGATGAAGAGCAAAGTTGCACCAAAGATGAACTTTAATTTTTGAGGAGAGATTCTTACATCCTCCGTGAGGTGGCAGAGCTGTTTGGCATGCTAGGAGGCGAGCCACAAATGGTTGGACCTTCAGAGCTGCCTATGAACATCTCCGGACTATGGTCAGGAGGTAGATGCGGGGTTCAATGAAGAGCTTGGCTTCAGCTCGGCTGAATCAAGAGGCATGACTCCAGCTTGGCTCTATTTGATTTCAGCTTGGCTGAGTTGAGGAGCTTGACTTCAGCTCTTAACTTCGCCGAACTTGGAGTCGGACGGGTGAGTTCCTGTATTGGTGAAGAACAAAGTTGCACCAGAGAGAAACTTTAATTATTGAGGAGGGATTCTTACATCCTTCGTGAGGTGGCAGAGCTGTTTGGCATGCTAGGAGGCGAGCCACAAATGGTTGGACCTTCAGAGCTACCTATGGACATCTTCGGACTATGGTCAGGAGGTAGATGCGGGGTTCAATGAAGAGCTTGGCTTCAGCTCGGCTGAATCAAGAGGCATGACTCCAGCTCGGCTCTATTTGATTTCAGCTTGGCTGAGCTGAGGAGCTTGACTTCAGCTCTTAACTTCGCCGAACTTGGAGTCGGACGGGTGAGTTCCTGTATTGGTGAAGAACAAAGTTGCACCAGAGAGGAACTTTAATTATTGAGGAGGGATTCTTACATCCTTCGTGAGGTGGCAGAGCTGTTTGGCATGCTAGGAGGCGAGCCACAAATGGTTGGGCCTCCGAAGCTTCCCATGGTGGTTGGCCTTGCACATCCCTATGGCCGAGGACGTTTAATAATGTTGGTGACGATCATGCTTTTATTAATTTTGTACCACCTGATGCCCATGTCGCATGGAGGAACAGGACCACCCTTTGCATCATGTTCGCATGGTGTGGAGGGCAAAGTCCTACTCCAAAGTTTCGCATGATGTGCGTGAAGTGACTGAGCCTTCACTGCTTCTTCATTTCGGGAATCGTGCTTCGTTCGTTGCCTTCCCCAACCATAGTAGGGGTTAGTTTTCTTCATCTTCAATGGGAGGTTGACCTTAGTAGGGAGCTTGATTGACTCTTAGCTTGAACGCTGAGCTTTGGCAGCTTCTTGGCTTTGGCACGGGACCTCTGGTGTTTCCCGTCTCGAGGTGTTGGAGAGCTCTCGAGTGCTTTTCCTGTAGAACCGTGACACGATTTTTCATTGTGTAAATGTAGCGGAGAAGGAGTTACCTGTTGAGCTCCAGTCATATGAATGGATAAAGATATGTTCCTTCCTTGAGCTGGTTGAGATCAAATTTGTCGGCCGCCCTCTTAGGAGAGAATGAGGCTCCTTTGCACGGAAGAATAGAACTCGGTTGCATGGGAGGAAGCTTCCGTTGCATGGGAGGAAGCTTCATGGGAGAACGAGGCTTTGTGAGAGAGCCCGTTGCATGGGAGCATGGTACCCCTTTGCGTGGGAGCTTGAGGCTCCGTTGATGACATCATAGGAGGCCTTCCTTGGAAAGGGATATGACTCCTCTGCATGGGAGAACAAGGCTCCATTGCATGGAGGAGGAGGAGCTCCGTGGCATGGGAGCAAGCTTCGTTGCACAAGGGAGATGAAACCCCTATTGCATGGGGGAAGTTTCGTTGAATGGGAGCAAGCCCCGTTGCATGGGAGCGTACTCCGTTGCATGGGCTTCTTTCTTCTTCACGATGGCCAGGTCCTTCCTCCCTCTCTTCTCTTTTTTTTTTTTCTTTTTTTTTTTAGTGGGGCTCTTGGATGCTGGCACCGCCGAGAGGTGGCTCCATCCTTGGCTTGATGCCAGATGCCCCGTCAAGGATGGCGATGCACCTTCACAGCTCAAGATTTTTGGTTGAGGCCGCTCCTTGGAGCCTCGAGAGAGAGGGAGAAGTTTTAGTGCCCCCATCCCCGTGCCCCCGGTCTGCCCCCCAGGGACTAAGGACAAAGGTGGAAACCATCATCCCACCTTATTAAGGAGCATGGATCTGCACCCCTACATGGAGCGCCAATCCGTTGCCGCCTAGATCGCCGTGGCCGGTAGCTCTTACATGGCCTGGGTGAGTGGGCTCCATGCCAGCGTCACCGGGCTCGTTGGTCGGAGACGATCAAGGAGAACATAGTCGTAGTTGGGATGAAAGGGGCTTGGTACTGTAGTGGCCCTCCTGTGGGCCTCTCCAGTGAGGAGTAATCTTCCTCCTTATTATCCCTCCGTTGGGTGATACCTGCAAAACAGGGGAGACCTGCACCGGGAATTCCGGCAAAGACACTCCGACGATCAAGTTAGCGGGACGATCGAAGAAAATAAGGGACCTCTGAGACGGAGAGCTTGGGGGACTCTCCGCTGCCAGAGGGTGATAGACAATGTAAGAATGAAGAGAGTGTGTTGTCTCTTACCCCTCTTACCTCTTCCCGCTGCTCTTATGTAGACGAGCGGCTCTTGGTGTTCAGAGAGGCACGTTCTTCTTGGTATAGGCCTGTGAAGCTTGTGTAGACCCAGGAGGCTTAGGTAGGTTGGTCAACTTCCTCCTTCTTGATGGTTCAGGAGGTTGGTGGAGGAGCACAGCGCCTTGGATGTGGCACTCCTTCCTGATTGGCGTAAGCTGTGATGGGGGCTTTTAATATAGCCCTCCTTCGTAGACGGCGGACTCAGTTTGGCAGAGATGGTGACGTGTCGAGCTACCATCTAGCCTTCCTCCGTACCTATATTTTGAAAAGCATACCTGGAATGGAATCGAATAAACCGTGGCACATGCTTCGAGATGAGGCAGGCGAGGCTCTTCGTGCGCATGGTTCGAGGTGTCCCGTCGCGAGGCTAGGCCGCATGGCATCTCTATGCATGGCGAGGTCTGCAAGGCTAGGCCGCGTAGCCTCTCCATGCACACGGGTCGAGGTGCGCGGGGTAGTCGCGCGGATCGAGGCACGGCATGCAGGGTCTCCCTCATGCACGCGGTTCTGGTCATCGGAGCAGGCGGAAATGAGATGCAGTCTCGCGGGCAGAGTCGGACTAGGCGTGGGCGGAGCCGGGGCATGCCGTATTGGTGCGGGGGTGCACCGGGCGGAGCCGGGGTCGACCGGGTGTTCTGGACTGGGCGCGGAGGTGAGCCGGGCACCGGAGCGGGCGGAGCCGGAGTGCCGACCTTGGCAGTGGACCCGAGAGTCGGAGCGGACCGGCACGGGCGTCCTGCCGGACTGGGCCGGATCGGACGGAAGACCGCCGAACTGGCAGGGGCCGAAGCTAAGGTGCTGCATGGAGCAGGGGCATTCCCAGGCGTAGAGGCGAGGTGGTGCGATAACCTGCGGTCGACCGGACGCGGGAGCTGGCAGAGCCGGAGTGGACCGATGCGGGGGCAGGTGGCACCGAGGTGCACCGGCGCTGGGGCATGCCCTGGCACGGTTGCGGAGCTGCGGGCGCGCGAGGGTGCGGCCAGGCCAAGCTGGGAGCCGAACCGCCATGACCGGACCGGGGCACCGATCGTCGGACTCGAGTAGGGCAAGACCGGATCTGCGAGCGGAGGCGGTGCCAAGGTGGGTTTCCCACGGGCGGAGGTGGAGCTGGGTGCACCGAACTGGGACGGTCGCAACCATGGGCGGAGCCGGGCTGGCACGGGGCAGCCGCGGGCTTGCCCGGCTAAGCCGGTGCCGGAGCTGGCGGGGGTGAGCTGGGGCAGATCGTCGCACCATTGGCGAGGTCGGGAGGAGCCGGAGGCGCCAGAGCCTGGAGGCAAGCCTCCCGCGGGCGAACTTGGCACCGGCTCGGGTGGAAGCCTCCCGCGAGCTCCCACGGGCGGATCGGGTGCCAGCCTGGGCGGAGCCTTGCCCGGTGCTGCCGAGGTCGGCCGAACGCCGGAGGAGCTGGGGTGGCTGGAGCCGGACGCGGGCCTGCCGGGCGGAGCCTTGCAGGGTGCTGCCAAGGTCGGCCGAACGCCGGAGGAGCTCGGGCGGAAGCCGGACGCGGGCATGCTGGGCGGAGCCTTGCGGGGCACTGCCGAGGTCGGCCGAATGCCGGAGGAGCTGGGGTGGCTGGAGCCGGACGCAAGCATGCCGGGCGGAGCCTTGCAGGGCGCTGCCGAGGTCGGACGAACGCCGGAGGAGCTGGGGTGCCTGGAGCCGGACGCGGGCATGTCGGGCAGAGCCTTGCGGGGCGCTGCCGAGGTCGGCCGAACGCCGGAGGAGCTGGGGTGGCTGGAGCCGGACGCGGGCATGCCGGGCGGAGCCTTGCGGGGCGCTGTCGAGGTCGGCCGAACGCCGGAGGAGCTGGGGTGGCTGGAGCCGGACGCGGGCATGCCGGGCGGAGCCTTGCGGGGCGCTGCCGAGGTCGGCCGAACGCCGGAGGAGCTGGGGTGGCTGGAGCCGGACGCGGGCATGCCGGGCGGAGCCTTGCGGGGCGCTGCCGAGGTCGGCCGAACGCTGGAGGAGCTGGGGTGGCTGGAGCCGGACGCGGGCATGCCGGGCGGAGCCTTGCAGGGCGCTGCCGAGGTCGGCCGAACGCCGGAGGAGCTGGGATGGCTGGAGCCAGGCGCGGGCATGCCGGGCGGAGCCTTGCGGGGCGCTGATCCGGGCACGGCTTCTTCCTGATGATGCTTGGACCGGGTGGAGTGAAGCCGGGCCGATCCGGAGAGCTTCTTAGGCCGAAGTTGGCTACCTTTCATGCCTGGCTGGGCTCCGGGCCTGGCTGCCGAGCTGAACTGAACTACCGAAGCTGGACTTCTCATGGCCGAAGTGAGGCCGAGGTACTGATTCCCCGCCGAGGTTGGGCCGAGCCGAGCTGGGCTGAACTGCCACATGGCCGAAGTGGGGCCGAGCCGAGCTGGGCTGAACCGCCACATGGCCGAAGCGGGGCCGAGCTGAGCTGGGCTGAACCGCCACATTGCCGAAGCGGGGCCGAGCCGAGCTGGGCTGAACCGCCACATTGCCGAAGCGGGGCTGAGCCGAGCTGGGCTGAACCGCCACATGGCCGAAGCAGGGCCGTGGTGACGCCGAGGTAGAGAGGTGCCTGACCGAGGTGGAGAAGTACGTGGCTACGCCAGCGTCCAAGTAGGACGCGTGTCAGGGCCGAATGGATCTCGTTTACTACTATAACAACCCCTATCTTATTATGTATGAAAAATTAATAAAAATCTCAATTATTTTCTTCTATGATCCAACTATTGACCTTTGAGAGATTGGCTTCTGAGAGGTCAACTTTGAAAGATCATCCTTGGAAGATTGACTTTTGGAAGATCGGCTTCAAGAGATTAGCCTTTGAGAGATAAGCTTTCAGGAGATCAATCTTTGAAAGATAAGCCTTGGGAGGTCAGTCTTTAGGAGATTGGCTTTCAGGAGATTGACCTCGGAAGATCGGCTATTAGGAGATTGGCCTTTAGGGAGATGGGCCTCGAGAGATTAGCCTTTGAAAGGGTCAGCTTTCAGGAGATTAGCCTTTGAAAGGGTCAGCTTTCAGGAGATTAGCCTTTGGAAGATAGGCCTTGGAAGATCAACTTTTGGGAGGTTGGCTTTTAGGAGATCAATCTTTGGGAGATAGATATTAGAAGATTAGTTTTTGGAAGGTTAGCTTTTGGGAGATCAATTTTTTAGAGATCGGCCTTGAGGATTAGCCTTTGAAAGATCAATCTTGGAAGATCAGCCTTTAGAAGATTGGTCTTTGAGAGGTCAGCTTTCGGAGCTTAGATTTTGATAGGCTTGGTAGCAAGATTAATCTTTGGAAGGTCAGATTTCAGGAGATCAACCTTTGGAAGGCTGGTTTCGGAAGATCAACCTTTAAAGATCGATCTTAGGAGATTAGTCTTTGGGAGATCGGTCTTTTTTTTGGCAATTAGCCTTTGGGGGGGTCTGCTTTTGGTGCTTGGGTTTTGAGAGGTTGGATATGAGCTTGGTAGCTTGGCCTATGATATTATTTTGATCTTGATATTTCATGAACATGCTGACCTACGAGAAAGGAGATGATGGCCGGATGAGAGCTTGACAGCCTCTTATCATGAGATCACTATGAAAGTTTTTCTCATTTAGAGCTTGTTCAGTAGGATTTCCTCGACCTTGTTTATATAAAAGAGGGAAAAATTGAGAAACTGCTATAACCTCATTCCTTGTCTGTACTTAAATCTATTCAGATTTCTTTTTCGTTTGAAGCGCCAGCAAGAGTTTGATTTTTGAATTCATTTTTTTTTTTAAATTACTTGCCATATGTCCATTGATGATTACTGTCATATTAGAGATCACTAATGAAAATCTTAATCCTCAACCATTAATTCAAAAGGAAAAAAAAAGTACACGGTCAAATGCACCACCAGAGAATACGTACAATATTCTAATTAAGCAACCAATCAAAGTTTTTATACATCAACACAAATATACAACCCAATTTCAAGCGTTTTTGAGGCCTAGTTCTTTTTAGGCATGGATGGAGATTAATTTAAACCTAAGATCTAAATACAATCCCAACTCAATGAACTTCGAGTCTAGTTTGATTGAGTGCATATTTTAGTGTCTTACTCGAAGCATATGCTTACTTGTTGCAAAGGATCTTCGACAAAGTCAGGTAATTGTATAGCTCCGAATGTCAACAAAAATTTGTTTTCGTAACAGCCAAGACTCGAATCTCAGTCTCCTAAGTTAGAGCCAAGAGTCCAAACAAGCTCCTAATTAATGTCATGAGTTTCCCACCAAAATATACTTTCTATATATATTGATCTCTATCACACAAACCGAGATAAATGAAGCTCCAACCAGGTGCAATGCATGATGGATTCAAATTTGCTGGTTGGTGCATGCATGATGAGGTTGATAATATCTTCATAGTTCCATATAATTTGCTGGTTGGTGCATGCACGAGGAGGTTGATATATAATATTCTTCATAGTTCCATGCAAAATCAACCGTGCATCGATCCCGTATATCCAAATCCACCGTACCTGGTGATCAATCTACCTGTGGGTACTCAAATCAACAGTAGGTCCAAAATGAACCTGAACTCAACAATATAACAAAATATCTCAATATTATGCTCCACGGTCCACAAGCACCACCAATTATAGCCTATGGAAGACGAGCATCGGTGCTGATGACTCCCGGGTTTCTAAGTATATCAGCTCATCTGAACGTCTCGTTCTCTGGGCGAGCCACGTAATGAGGTCAGTTGCTCGAATCCAGGTGGGCACGGCAGGGTTGTCCGACAAGTCCAGTTAAGAGGTAGCGTCATCAGGCCTCGGACGTGGTGACAGTCTTTGTCCATGCATGCATGCAGCGTGGCACGTAGTTCCAGCACCTTGGCCTTGGGCACCGAACCGCGCCTTCACCGGCTGCCGAAGTTGGCGGCCTTAATTTACGTTCCACATGATGTCTCCAAGGCCTGGACAAATCCTCAGAATCTGCACCGTTTTCAACCCGGAGTTTATGAACTTTTTGCTCTGAATGCATGTGCTTTTGATTCCTTTGGCCATGGAGATCCAATCCATGGTCCGACAAACTTTGAGCCTTTGGATTTCTGAGAGCTTGGCTTGCACCCCATGCATGAAGGGGAGAGAGGATTACTTTGGGAGAAGTGCTTCTAATCAGATGAGGATCCGACTAATCGTCTCAGATGGTTGGATTTAATAATCAAGTTTGGTCTTATCCACATCTTAATTGTGGATTAGAAGATAACATAATTGCTCTCTCTCTCTCTCTCTCAAAGAGTGAGAGAGAGAGAGAGAGAGAGAGAGAGAGAGAGAGAGAGAGAGAGAGAGAGAGAGAGAGAGAGAGAGAGAGAGAGAGAGAGAGGTTTTATTTCCCATGATCAATTGAAGAAGGAAAGCAACTTGTAGACTAATTGCAAATGGTTCTCGTTAATTTAGTTAGCTGCTATTTAACTTGTAACCAGCCTTACATAGAAATACATTTAACCTTTGGTATCCATCTCCAGATTAGCTAATCATGGGTTAGAATTATTCGTTGTTCATTGCTTCTCACTTAATGCTCCTGCGGCAAATGCTAGGATGGAGAAAATTAAATATGCTGTTTCGTTGAAAGATGGTAGTCGATCAGCTAAGGACTTTTTAACTTCGTTGACAAGAAGATGAGGTAAAAAGAAAATGCAAGGTAAAAATGTTGTAGAAGGGTAATACAGGAAAGGGATTGGACGGCGAAGGGAACTCGATCTCTCATGGTAATCTTTATTTCACTTTCTCTGGAACAAAGTTAATTGGATTAGCCTGCTTTTTTATACATTGAATGATTATAAATAACATGTCATAGCTAGTCTAATATATCTGTATTAAAACGAAGACTTTGTCTATGAGGTGGCAGAGCCTCAATATGCCATGTCTATAGTTCTTTCATATTTTTTTAAAATGAAAACTCTTTGATATTTAATAATAATATTTATGGTATATATGCTTTGGAAAATACTTAAAAAAGGAAAACATATGTTTGACCCTTATGGTATGCATCTATCATATTTGATCTTTATGATATGCATCTACATTTGGCATTTGGCTTTTTTCATTTTTTTTTTTTTTAAAAAAACTTTTACAATCAATGAAAAGGTTTAAGGATAACCAATCGAGGGGATATTTGGCCAATTAAATATATTTAAATAGGTGAGAATGATCATATTAGCCGGAGAGATAGGAGTTTCTTTCTCTCCCTGATCTTAATTAATCAATCATCATCCTTTATTCTCTGGAGACATTCAAGCAGTGATAGAGGGGAAGACAAGGATGTACATCCGCAGCGTCACTCTCTACAATTATGGTACCATGCCTATATTGCCTTTGATGTCTTTTACAGGTCCAACTCTTATCCTTTTCTTCTTAATCTTTTATTATTATTCTTTTTTCTTTGCATTACTTTGATTGCATTCCATTCAGATTTCTTGAAATTGATTAGTAAAAAATGGTTAGTTGCAAATAATATTATTTTTTAAAATAATTATATAATTAATAAAATAATATTTTAAATATGATATATTTTTAAATAAAAAATAAATTTTATGTGTGGGTAATATATTAAGAATTATTCCTCTTTTTTGGAAATTATTCTAAAACCTATTTGAAAGCAAATCCCAAAAATAAACATGTGATATCATTGAGAATAACCAAACAATAAGCAGAAGCGTACCTGAAGCCATATTTGAAAGCTTGGATTTGAAGGTCTACTCCTGTGTCGCACGGCTAGCCCTCCAGATTCACACGGGTTTCCTAAAAAGCCTTTTCTTACTTCTCTAGGGTTTTCTTCTCTGATGATGAGATATCGGGGAGAAAGGAATAACACCGTGTAATCTGGGAACCATAACCACTTTTATATGACAACAGCATTATTATGATTTCTATTTTTGCCCATCATAAAAATAGAAATTATTCTTAAGTCTTTACACATTAAAAGGCCCGTACCCTATTAGATACATCAAGGCCCCAAATAGTTCAAAACATAATTGATCACTTTTAAGTGGGCCAAACCTTAAAGACAGCCTACAAACCATTATTATTTACATATAAGCCCAATGTTGGATTAAGGATCCAACAATCTCCCACTTGGGCTATATGTATAACCTTATAACATGCTTTGCGAAAATAACCGAATGAGCTCGACTTTACTTTGCTATCCTTATTAAAATATATCTATAACCAATCCGATCCATCAACCACACCAATATAGAATCAAAGCGATCTTTGTTACAATTATAGTAACTCAACCCATCAATGGTCACGTATATCAATGCAATTGAATGATATGGATTATGATGTGGATGTGTAGCATGGAAATTTCATGCAATGTGACCTTAACATGCCTATTTCCAACTGGTCCATCCTTAAATCTCAGTGAAATCAAACCAAACAAAAACAGAGTGTAAATAAGCTGAAACTTTATTTCTGCAGAAAACTGAAATAACTGAAATAACTGAAAAATGTTTGTATTACAAGAACATCTAAAATATACAAACTCCTACTAAAACTGAATATCCTCTGCTGACATGACACCCATATGAATAGTATGCTCATGAAATATCTTGGGTGGCACTCTTTTAGTAAGCGGATCCGCAACCATGAAGTTTGTACCTATGTGCTCAATAGACAACTTTCTACTCTGAACTCTTTTTTAACAACCAGGAACTTGATATCTATATGCTTTGATTTCGTTGAGCTCCTGTTGTTATTAGAATATAAAACTGCTGACTTATTGTCACAAAATAACTTGAGTGGCATTTCAACCTCGTCCACTATAGTAGCCCCGTGACAAGATTCCGAAGCCATATTCTATGATTGGATGCCTTATAGCATGCTATGAACTCTACTGCCATGGTAGAAGAGGCTATAAGCGACTGTTTAGCACTCTTCCAGGAGATAGCACCTCCGGCAAGCAGGTAGATATAGCCCGATGTAGATTTCATATTATCTTGGCATCCAGCAAAATCGGAGTCAGTATAACCAATGATCTTAAGCTGATTTGATCGCCGATACATGAGCATGTAGTCTTTTGTTCTCTGTAAGTACCGTAAGACCCGTTTAGCTGCTTTCCAATGCTCAACTCCTGGATTGCTCAAATATCTGCCTAACATCCCAGTGACGTTTACAATATCCGGACGCGTACAAACTTGAGCATACATTAGACTCCATACTACTGATGCATAGGAAATCTTCTGCATTTCCTCTTTCTCCAAGTTATTCTTAGGGCACTGATATAGACCAAACTTGTCTCCCTTAGCCACAGGGGTGTCTCCTGGTTTGCAATTTTGCATGCCATACCTTTTTAGAACCTTCTCGATATAGCTCTTTTGTGATAATCCTAGAATACCCCGAGAACGATCCCGGTGTATCTATATGCCTAATACGAAAGAGGTGTCACCAAAATCTTTCATCTCAAAATTTTTAGCTAGAAATCTCTTGCTTTCGTGCATTAAGCCTATATCGCAGCTGGCAAGCAATATATCATCGACATATAAAACCAGAAAAATATATTTACTTCCACGAAACTTATGGTATATACAATCATTAACCAAATTCATCTCAAAACCGAACGAGATGATCACCTGATGAAATTTGAAATACCATTGTCGAGATGCCTGTTTGAGTCCATAGATGGATTTCTTAAGTTTGCAAACCATGTTTTTTGGATCTCCCAACACAAAGTTTTCTGGTTGCACCATATAAATTGTCTCATCAATATCACCATTGAGAAATGCTGTCTTCACATCCATCTGGTGTAACTCAAGATTGAAATGCATCACCAATGCCATTATAATCCTGAAAGAGTCTTTCGAAGAAACCGGAGAGAATGTCTCTTTATAATCAATGCATTCTTTCTGTGTAAAGCTCTTTGCGACAAGATGAGCCTTGTACCTCTCCACATTGCCTTTCGAATCCCTTTTAGTTTTAAATATCCATTTACAACCAACGTGTTTCGCACCTTCTGGCAATGAGATAAGATCCCATACGTCATTGTCCTTCATGGACTTTATCTCATCATTCATGGCATCAATCCACTTTTGAGAGTCAGAACTTTTCATGACTTGACAAAAGTTGATTGGATCATCTTCCATCACTCCAATGTCTACCTCATGTTCTTGGAGAAATACAATGTAATCATCTGGCACTGCACTTCTCCTCTCTCTAGTGGATCTTCTTAATGGTATAGGTTCTTGAGATACTAGAGTTTGTTCTTCTGGAATAATTTCTTGAATGGGAGGTTCTCCGACATTGTCTTGATTTGTTGTGTCTTGAACAATGTCAGAAATAAAATCCTGATCAATGCCAATGACACCAGTGGGAATATTAACATATTCCTCTTCAAAGACAAAGTCCTTAGCTATATCTCCCCCACAAACTCAACATCCTCAAAGAACCATGCATTTCCCGACTCGAAAATTGACTTAGTTATGGGATCATAAAACTTATACCCTCTGGATCTTTCAGAGTATTCAATAAAATAACAACTCACCGTCTTTGAGTCTAGTTTTTTTTCATTAGGCCTATAAGGCCTTGCCTCAGTTGGACATCCCCAAACATGTAAGTGATTTATACTGAGTTTCGGTAGTTGCTTTAGTTGGAACTCTGTTAAGGACATATGCTGCAGTTTTAAGTGCTTCTCCCCAGAGTGAGTTAGGTAAGGTAGAATAACTAATCATACGTCTTACCATGTCTTTAAGCATTCTGTTTCGTCTTTCAGCAACACCATTCATGGTGGGTGAACCCGGCATAGTGTACTGTGGAACGATACTGCATTCCTCTAGAAATTTAGCAAAAGGTCCTGGACGTTGTTCACCTGAACCATCATATCTGCCATAGTATTCATCACCACGGTCAGATCTGATGCTTTTAATCCTTTTGTTCAGTTGGTTCTCAACTTCAACCTTATAATTTTTGAACATATTCAGTGACTGTGACTTTTCATGAATGAGATATATGTAGCCATATCTGGAAAAATCATCTATGAATGTTATAAAGTATTGTTGACCATTCCAAGCAACCGTAGGGAATGGCCCACAAATATCTGTATGTATAAGTTCTAAGACATTCGAAGTCCTGTTGGCTTCAAATCTTCTTTGATTGGTTTGTTTACCCTTTATGCAGTTAACACAAACATCAAAATCTACAAAATCTAAGGGATTCAAGATTCTGTCTGATACAAGTTTCTCCATTCTCCTTCTGGAGATGTGACATAATCTCTTGTGCCATAACAAAGCCAAAATCTCAATGGTTAATTTTTTCTTTATACCTCATGTACTTAATTGCAAGGATTCATTAAATGAAGCAATTGAATCAATTAAATAAAGATTATCGTAGCCTGATAAAAAATCGGAACCAACCACTTTTGAATCATGAAGCAAACTAATTTTTCCATTTCCAAATGAACAAAAATAATCTAATTTGCCCAAAGCAGAAATATAAATCAAATTCCGACTAAATGGCGGTACAATAAAAATTTCATCAAGATCCAAATAAAATCCGGTCTTTAACAATAATCTAAATTTTCCTATTGCCTCAACTTGAACCGCCTGACCATCGTCCACATAGATGTATCTTTCAGCATCACTTGGCTTTCGGCAACTCAGGCAACCCTGCATAGACACACTGATGTGAGTTGTTGCACCAGAATCTATCCACCACGTGTGTCTAGGTACTGAAATTATGTTAACCTCAAAACAAACCAAAATAAGAAGCATACCTTTCTTAGCACGCCAGGCGTGATAATTAGTGCACTGCTTCTTCTGATACCCTTCAGCCCCACAAAAGAAACAACCCTTACCGTCTGAGTCAGCAGTTTTCTTTTATTATTTCTTAGGAGGTACTGTATCTGCAGCTCCTTTATCCTTCTTCCTTTTCTTTCCCTTGCCCTTTTTCCTAGAGGTTGAGGCTAGGTGAGCACTTTCTGCCTTTTCTTGCTTAAACCTTTCCTCTTCCTGAACACAGTGAAAGATGAGCTCATTCAAAGACCAAATCTCTTTTTGATAGTTATAGCTCACCTTAAACTGGTTGAACTGGATCGGAAGAGATATCAAAACCAAATGCACTAGCAAGTCCTTAGAGAGTTCAAGCTTAAGTGCTTTCAATCTAGAAGCAAGATAAGACATCTCCATAATAAACTCCCTGATGTTGCCTTTACCCATATACCTCATTGAAATTAGGTTTGTCAAGAGTGTACCAATTTCAGCCTTTTCACTTTTGACAAATCTCTTTTCAATTTTGGCAAGGAAATCTTTAGCTGTAGTAACTATTTCAGATATTGTGCCTCTGAATGCTTGGGGAATCAACTATTTTATAATCATCATGCACATGCGATTTGATCTCTCCCACATCTCAATCTCTCTCTTTTCATCAAAGGTACTCTTATCCGTAAGAGGTGTAGGAGCATTTTTCCTTATCGCAAGGTCGAGATCTATAAATCCAAGAACTATTAAAAGGTTCTCTTGCCATGACTTGAAGTTAGACCCATTCAACATAGGAATTGAATTGATGTTGGCAGTTATATTAGCAGGATTTATATCTCAACAGAGAAAAAAAAAAAAAAGAAGCTTACATTAGCATCACAACAAAAATAAATTCAAATAAAGGCAAATCCCATCTCAAGATATCGGGCACTCTATTAATAGTTTATCTTTGGATAAATATTAATTTGTAAGTGATATCTTGGTGTAGTAATCAAACACTGATAATAGAAACATGTCAAACAATAAACCTTCCTTTGGACCAATTTACTATTTATATGCAAAACCAAATAATCATCACGCATTTATTACCACAAGTACACATGTAATTTTATTAAATATTTACCATCCTTTGAGCTGACAAATATTCACAAATTACATATATACATCCATTTATATTTTAAAACAAATTAATTTCCACAAGAGAGATCACTTTGGCAACATGTTGCTTCAATTAATTTATCTCAAAATATATAAAATACCAATATTTGAATTTAAAATTGTACCCAAAATAAATAATATTAAAATTAATCCCAAGGGTTACTTTCTTAATCGCAGTAGGCGGTCGCCTGCTGTATTTCCTTCCATTGAACATTGCTGCCATAGCCAAGCAGGCCACGACATCCCTGTGGTGCGGCCAAGCAGGCCACGCCTATCCTTTCCGATGCCGGCAATGGTGAAAAAATACAGATACCCAAAATAAAATACGAAAACAAAATCTTAAACCGAAAATATAATTTTATTCTCAATGATTCAACTTGAATAGGCTATGATACCACTTGTTAGGAATTATTCCCCTTTTCTGGGAATTATTCTGAAGCCTATTTAAAAGCAAATCCCAAAAATAAACATATGATATCAGTGAGAATAACCAAACAATAAGCAGAAGCGTACCTGAAGCCATATTTAAAAGCCTGGATTTGAAGGTCTATTCCTGTGTCGCACGGCTAGCCTTCCAGATTCATACGGGTTTTCTAAAGAGCCTTTTCTTACTTCTCTAAGATTTTCTTCTCCGATGATAGGATATCGGGGAGAAAGGAATAACACTGTGTAATCTGGGGACCATAACCGCTTTTATATGACAACAGCATTATTATGATTTCTATTTTTGCCCATAATAAAAATAGAAATTATCCTTAAGTCTCTACACATTAAAAGGCCCACATCCTATTAGATATATTAAGGCCCCAAATAGTTCAAAACATAATTGATCACTTTTAAATGGACCAAACCTTAAATGACAGCTCACAAAGCATTATTATTTACATATAAATTCAATATTAAATTAAGGATCCAACATAATATGCAAGCTAAACTAATTATGACCGCATCGATAGAACTAGCATTCAAACACAACCTAACCATTTATATCGAGTCCTGTGTATGGTTAATTAAGCTAGTCTCCTGCACACACTTAACTTATACTTCTTTCCCTACACTATTATATTTAATTTGCATGTCATTATGTTGGTACGTACAACTGGTGCAACCATCGAAACAGTGCCCAGTTTATGACAAATGTTTTTCATTTTCAGAAAATTAACATGGCTATATTAGGCACAGCATTCAAACATGAGCTTATGAAAGACATAATATAGAGACTATATTCAAATTTGGTGTCAAAGAAAGGAATCACTCAGATGGTTTTCTTGTTCTAAAATGTCATTAATTCATGTGCAGCGAACTAGAAAGAGACCAGATGATTATAATGGGAAGGAGGACTTGCTAGTCCTTATAATGGCAAGGAGACCATGTTATGTGAATTGTTTGGTAGCAGCAAACAGACAAATTCTTGATTAAAGTTATATATATATACATATACATACATGTATACATATATGTACATATACATATATGTACATATATATATGTTGCCGATTTCGTCGCCATGCCGTGGCCTCGAAACCGTCAGTCCGACTAGACCGTCCTGACCCTGGGGCCTCCTGGTTGGACCGAACCTGCAAGGCAAGGTCAGAAGATCCTGGCCGGGAATTCCGGCGAGGGAGCTCCGACGATCAAGTTAGTAGACGGCGAGAGGGAACAGATTTTCTGGGACGGGCCCCCGAAGGAGTCCCAGACTCAGAGAATGTACTAACAAGAAAGATGCCAGAGAGACTAGAAACCCGGCTGGATTCCTTTACCGAGCTCACGCCAAGCGATCCCCTTTCGGAACCTTGGATCTTGCTCTCAGAGCGGAGCTTCCAGCCTCTGTTTCTTACTTGTCTCACCTACCTGGTCGTCTCTTCTCTCCTTCCTTTTATCTCCTCCCGTTACCTGCCCGTTTCTTGCTCCTGGGAGGCTCCCTTGTCGCTCTCATCTCCTTCCCCCCGCCCCTTTCTCTTTCTCCTTCCGGTTCAGCGGGCCGGGCGGCTTTACGGCCTCGTTTGCCAAGCCCAGTGGGGAAAGAGCAAGGGAGGGGGGCACTGGTCAGGCCGCCGACCAGTCCTCAGGCCGGGCATGAGCGTTCTCCCTCCCAGGCGTCGGCGCTGCCCGTTACCAGGTCCTGCTTCGTCAGAGCCTTGCCTCTCGACTGCGGAACCTGTCGGGACGATGTAAGTGATGTTTCGCGTGCCGCCGCCATTAATACGGGGCGCCTTTCTCGAGGTGCGGCGCGCATGGCTTGAGGGACAACCTCGGAGCTTGCGCCTCCGTTCTTCGGGACCTTCTCTGTACGAGCTGGCCGACCTCGGCCGAGGTGGACCCCTCCTAGGTGGACACTCGGTGGGGTGGCAGAAGGATGCTCGGCTTCGGTCGAGATGGTCCCGTCTTCGGGCGCCACCCGATGAAGGAGCGAAGGGGCCCGGCACCACCTCGGCTGAGGTGGTCCCGTCTCTGGGCGCCACCTGGCGAGGGAGCGGGGGAGCGGCCGACCTTGGCCGAGGTGGACCCCTCCTGGGTGGACACCTGGCGGGGTGGCAGAAAGACGCTCGGCTTCGACCGAGGTGGTCCCGTCTTCGGGCACCACCCGGCAAAGGAGCGAAGGGGCCCGGCTCGACCTCGGCTGAGGTGGTCCCGTCTCCGGGTGCCACCTGGCGAGGGAGCGGGGGAGCGGCCGACCTTGGCCGAGGTGGACCCCTCCTTGGTGGACACCTGGCGGGGCGGCAGAAAGATGCTCGGCTTCGGCCGAGGTGGTCTCGTCTTCGGGCACCACCCGTCGAAGGAGCGAAGGGGCCTGGCTCGACCTCGGCTGAGGTGGTCCCGTCTCCGGGCGCCACTTGGCGAGGGAGCAGGGGAGCGGCCGACCTTGGCCGAGGTGGATCCCTCCTGGGTGGACACCTGGCGGGGCGGCAGAAAGACGCTCGGCTTCGGCCGAGGTGGTCCCGTCTTCGGGTGCCACCCGGCGAAGGAGTGAAGGGGCCCGGCTCGACCTCGTTTGAGGTGGTCCCGTCTCCGGGCGCCACCTGGCGAGGGAGCGGGGGAGCGGCCGACCTTGGCCGAGGTGGACCCCTCCTGGGTGGACACCTGGCGGAGCGGCAAGAGGGTCCGGGCTGAGCTCGACTTCGGCCAGGGCGGAGTCGCAACTGACTTGGCCGAAGAAAAACTCCACGTGGCTCGAATCATGCCCAACAAAATCTGAGACACGCCATGTCACCGTTACGGCCGTAACAGTTGCCCCTCAACCCAACGTTCCGTTTGGGCATCGTGGAACGGAACGTTGGGATTAAATGCGGAGATGACGTGGGGAGGCGAAGATCTTGCATCATAATTGCCACGATCCTCGTCGCCGTTTCTCGGTGCGCCCAAAGCCCTATAGGAGGCTGCCACGCGTCGCCTGTTCGCCCACAATTAATGCGTCGCTTCGAAGCAGAGGCCATTTTCCTGCTAACGAGGCGTCGGTGTCGGGCGTGCATCCACGCGGCGATCATCCGATGGCCCGGAGCGGATTGACGGGTACGGCTGCTGTCGATTGAGTTTGAAAAGGAGGGGACTTTCCGAAATGATACCTTTTTCCTTGCTCCGTGGGCTGTTTGCTGCAGGCTATCTCCCTCTGCCCCGCGTTGCACAGCGCATTTTCGGTGAGTGCCCTCAATCTCTTCTTCGCCCTTCTCTTCTCCTCTAGTGAATTTTTCTCACCTTCTTCCTTGTCATGGCGCGTCGTCGCCATGTTTCTTCTAACCCGGACGAGGCCGATCCATCCCGACCGAGGACTCCATCTTCTTCCTTCTCGGAGGGGGAAGTGATCCCGGAGGAGACCCGCAGGCGACTGCAACCTGGGGGTATCACCATTGGCATCCCCAGGGGTGTCAGGTCCCCTCCCGTCGTGCCTGCTCTTCCCATTTTTTCTCTTCCTCCTCCGTCCCTTCCTTCTGTCGATCCCTCCGGTCATACTTCTACGATGATCGAAGGTGATCTTTCCTTACTCCGGGAGGTCTATGGCATCCCGGGGTCAATCCGTCTCCTTGTTCCGCGGCCCGGGGATCGCGTCACCATGAGTGGCCCCGGCCGCATAGCCTTCTACGAGGACTTCCTTCTTGGGGGTCTTCGGTTCCCTCTGCATCCCTTATTTCTTTCCTTCCTCAGCCACTTCCATTTAGTCCCGGCCCAGTTAGCTCCCAATGCCATCCGGGTCATCTTTTCTTTCATCGTTTTTTGTCACTTCCACGGGTTTGTTGCCCATTTCTCCCTCTTCAGGGCTCTGTTTACCCTGAAGAGGTACTCCACTGATGACGACTGGTGGTACATCTCGTCCCGGCCTAGGTGTCTCCGGTTCGACCTCCCTTCTTCCATCAAGGGTTGGAAGAACCGGTTCTTTTTTGCTTCGATCGAGATTGTTGACTGGGCCTAGAGTGAACCGGATCGGTCCCCGAACCGGAACTCCCAAGTCGAGTCGGCGGACCAAGAGGCCTATTCTCAGCTTCTGAGCGACGAGGTCCCAGCACTCGAGGTTCTGCTCTCGGAGTAGAACTTGTTCGTGGCTGGGATCAGTCCCATCCGCGAGCCGGGTGAGACTCGGTCCCCTTCTTACCCTTGCACTCTTCTTCTTTTAGCCAAGCTGACTGACTCTTTTTGTGTTTGCAGGCATGAAGTTTTCGTTGGAGAACCTCCTGGAGGGCGCGGCCCAGAGGGACGTCATCGAGGTGGACGAGCCCACGGCAAAGAGAGTTCGCACCGAAGTGAGCCAGGAGGTCGCGCCGGCGCCCGTACCTAGCCCGGTGGCTGCTGCACCCCCGCCCAGGCCGCCTCGGGCTGGGGCCACTGATGCTCCAGCCGTCAGACCTGGTGGTGCTTCGGGCGAGGGAGGTCCACCATCAGCAGTTCCGCCCCGCGCCGGCCCCTTCATTGCCGCAGAGCCGACGACTTCACCCGCGACCTCAGCCGCTCCATCGACGACGGTTCCTCCTGGGGGGTCAGTCACCGTCGTAGCCGACCTGACGGCCCCGTCGCCGGTGATCACCAACCGATGCTCCGTGATCTGCGATAAGGGGCTCGCGGAGAAAGTAATGGAGTACGCCTCCACCTCCCGGGACCGCCGATCTCGGAGCGGCCGGGACTATGCCAACGCTTTGCTCGGGATCCTCCCGCGGCTTTTCACGGTGAGTCCGAACTCAGAGCTTTCTTTTCTTTATCACTCCGGTTGACCTGTCTACTAACCTATTCTTCTTGCCGTGCAGATTGGGAACGACGTGCTCCTGCTGAGGAACTTCCTCGCAGGGTACGCGAAGAAGGATGCCGAGAAAGAAGAGAAGCTCGGCAAGCTCGCAACCGATGTCAAAGACCTCATGGAGAAGGGGGTCGAGCTGCGAGCGAACAACCAGGCCCTCCAGGTGGACCTGGCATGCGCCGAGGAGCGCGTCAAGGACCTGGAGTCCTCTCTGTCCGAGGAGAGGACCTCCCACCAGCGTCGCGCGGAGGAGGACGCGGCTGAGAGGGCTGGCCTCTAGGCCCATTCTTAGTGGCTGGAGTGCCAGCTAGAGGAGGCCAGGCGGGAGGCGAATACGGAGAAGGAGCGGAGCGCCTACGTCAACGGGCTCCTGGAAGCTGCAAAGCGTGAGGAACAGGAAGCCGTCCTGAGGTTCCGGGCCTCCGACAAGTACGTCTCGGAGGTCCGGGAGGCCGCTGTGGACTCCTTCCTCAAGGGGTTCCAAGTGTGCCGAGAGAAGGTGGGGTCCTTCTACCCCGAGCTCGACCTCAGTGGGGTAGCGCTCGGGGGCAGGAGACAGGGACCCGCCAGCGGGACTTCCGGTGCGGTAGGCGATGCAACAGCGGCCCCAGTGGGTGAGGCGGCCGTAGCTCCGGAGTGGCCCTTCGAGCCAGCAGCCACTGATGGCGAGGACGTGGAGCGCGTGACTCAGACTGAGGACCCTACTACCACGCCGAACTGAGCCGTAGATATGTCCCTTTTGTTGTCTTTTCTTCTTTCTTTTTTTGGGGACTCCCAGCCTATCGGGACTCCCTTGTTGTAATCCTCTTCTTGGATTAATGAAGATCTAGTTTGGCCAAGTCTCGACCTTGCCTTCCTCTTTCAATTTTTCTTCTTTCTCTTTTTTTTTTTTTTTTTTTTTTTTTTTTTTTTTTTTTTGGGATGTTGGTGTGGAGTGCCGAGACTAGGGTGGACCTGCTCTGGGCTGAGTCCGCGGGTGGGCCTAGTCCCATCCAACGTTTAGATCAAAGTTCAGAGAATTCTGGATTGGGTGGCCGTAGAGTAGGCCTTGCACGGGCCATGCTTTGGGCTTGCCTTCGTGATCGCGTGGGCGAACTAGGTTCTGCCCCGCCTTCCAGACCGAAGTCCGGGACTTCCGGACTGAACCCCGGGGTCACAGGCTTTGTTCAAGCCTTGCGCGGCTTGCCGAGCTGTTCTCCGTGCTCGCGTGGGCGAACTGGGTTCTGCCCCACCTTCCAGACCGAAGTCCAGGATTTCTGGACTGAACCCCGGGGCCGCAGGCTTTGTTCAAGCCTTGCGCGGCTTGCCGAGCTGTTCTCCGTGCTCGCATGGGCGAACTGGGTTCTGCCCCGCCTTCCAGACCGAAGTCCGGGACTTCCGGACTGAACCCCGGGGCCGCAGGCTTTGTTCAAGCCTTGCGCCGCTTGCCGAGCTGTTCTCCGTAGTTGTGTGGGCGAACTGGGTTCTGCCCCGCCTTCCAGACTGAAGTCCGGGACTTCTGGACTGAACCCCGGGGCCGCAGGCTTTGTTCAAGCCTTGCGCAGCTTGCCGAGCTGTTCTCCGTGGCCGCGTGGGCGAACTGGGTTCTGCCCCGCCTTCCAGACCGAAGTCCGGGACTTCCGGACTGAACCCTGGGGCCGCAGGCTTTGTTCAAGCCTTGCGCGGCTTACCGAGCTGTTCTCCATGGCCGCGTGGGTGAATTGGGTTCTGCCCCGCCTTTTAGACCGAAGTCCGAAACTTCTCGCTTTCTCGGGTCTTCGGCCACAGTCGTGTTTGCTGAACTCAGAGCTATGCTCCCGTTTCCCTACGAGGTGAGAAAGAATGTTTGAAGCAAAGAAACTTTATTGCAGGAGTTGGGGAACCTTACATTACTGATAATACATCTTTAGATTCGAGGCGTTCCACGTCCGGGGGAACCTGGGCCCTCCCAATTCCTCCAAGTAGTAGGCCCCGTGAGGGAGGGCTTCCACTACCCTGTACGGGCCTTCCCAGTTCGGTGAGAGCTTCCTGCACTCTTGTGGCTGAGAAGCTTCAGCACGCTGGAGCACCAGATCTCCGGGACGAAAGGACTTCGGCCACACCCGGGAGTTGTAATACCTAGCCACTCGCTGCCTGTATGCCACCATCCGAACTCCGGCCTTGTCCTTCGTCTCTTTAAGAAGGTCAAGGTTGAGCATCATTCTGGCGGGGTTCTCCGTCTCGTCATATTGCTCCACACGCAGTGTGGGTAGGCTGAGCTCAATCGGGATAACCGCTTCGGCTCCGAAGACGAGGTTGAATGGGGTTTCGTCGGTCGCCGTCCTCGGGATGGTGTGGTACGCCCAAAGGACACTGGGGAGCTCCTCCGCCCACTTGCCCTTGGCCTGGTCCAGCCGCATGCGGAGGCCCTGCAAAATAGTCCTGTTCGTGACCTCGGCTTCTCCATTGGTCTGAGGGTGCACCACCGAGGTGAAGCGATGCTGGATGCCGAGGTCGCCGCAGAACTCTTCAAACTCCCGGCAGTCGAACTAGCGCCCGTTATCAGTGATCACGGTCTGGGGGAGGCCGAAGTGGCAAATGATCGACTTCCAGAAGAACTTGGCGATGTTTGCTTCGGTGATCCGCGCCAAGGGTTTGGCCTCGACCCACTTCGTGAAGTAGTCGATGGCCATGATCAAGAATTTCCGTTGTCCAAATGCCGGTGGGAATGGGCCTAGAAGGTCCATTCCCCATTGGGCGAATGGCCACGGAGCTGAGAGCTGGGAGATTGGATTGGAGGGCTGCCGTTGCACCACGGCGTGCCGCTGGCATCGATCACACCTCTTCACGAAATCGGCGGCGTCCTCCTTCATCGTTTCCCAAAAATAGCCCTGACGGAGGGCCTTGTAGGCTAACGCTCTGCCCCCCACGTGGTTCCCATAGATGCCCTCGTGAATCTCCTGGAGCACGAGTCCGGCTTTAGCGGGTCCCAGGCATTTAAGGAGGGGGTAGGAGTAGGATCTTCGATATAGTTGCCCATCCATCAGGACGAACCGCGCGGCCTTCTTTCTGATGAGGCGGGCCGCTGCACGGTCCTCTGGCAGGGTACCGCTGGTTATGTATTCGGCGTACTTGTCCATCCAGCTGGGCTCACAGCTGACTTGATGGACCTCCACTGGGATCTCGTAGCTTGGGGCCTTGAGGCGCTCTACATGAGCGCGGCCCAGCATTGAGTCCGGTAGGGTCGCCAGTCGGGAAAGAGTGTCCGCACGGGCGTTTTCCCCGTGGGGGATGTGGAAGATGTTGAAGCACCGGAAACCGGCCGTGCCCGCTTTGACAAGCTCCAAATACTTCGCCATTTGAGGGTCGTGCACGGCATATTCTCCGGAGACCTGTCCCGCCACGAGCTGGGAGTCAGTGAAGGCTTTGAGGTTAGCCACGCCCAGCTCGCGAGAGACCCTCAGCCCAGCGAGGAGCGCCTCGTACTCCGCCTGATTGTTTGTCGCGACGAACTGGAAACGGAGCGTGCATTCGGCGACGACCCCACCACTGTTGGCGAGAATAAGTCCGGCTCCGCTCCCGCCATAGTTCGAGGCTCCATCTACGTGGAGGATCCAAGCATCCTCTTCGGGCTCCTCGGGGCCCATTTTCAGCTACTGGTGCGGGGGATCCTCCGCGGGCTCCTTGCCTAAGCCCGCGCACTCGACCAGGAAGTCTGCCAGCACCTGCACTTTCATGGCCGACCTCGGCCTGTACGCGATGTCGAACTCGCTGAGCTTCAGTGCCCACTTCGCCAATCGCCCCGATGTGTCGGGTCGGCTGAGCACCGCTTTCAGCGGCTGATCCGTCAGGACGGCGATGGGATGCGCTTGGAAATAGGGCCTGAGAAGCTGAGCAGACACTATTAACGCAAAAATGAGCTTCTTGGGCCGAGAATACCTGAGCTCCGCATCGCGGAGAAGTTTGCTGGTATAGTACACCGGCCGCTGGACTCCTTGGTCATCGGTTCGAACCAGGATTGAACTGACGGCCTCCGGGATGACCGCCAGGTAGAGGATGAGCTCCTCTCCCTCCTCGGGCCGGGAAAGCAGTGAGGGCGATGCGAGCATCTTCTTCAGCTCTTCAAATGCCTCCTGGCACTCCTCGGTCCAGGCGAAGTCGTTCATCTTCCTCAGCACCTTGAAGAAGGTTCGGCAGCGGTCGGCCGACTTGGAGATGAACCGGCTCAGGGCTGCTACCCTGCCGGTGAGCTGCTGCACTTGCTTCTTGGAGGCGGGCTGCTCCATGTCCAGGATGGCCTGGACCTTCTCCGGATTGGCTTCAATCCCTCTCTGGATTACCATGAACCCCAGGAATTTCCCGGCGGAGACGCTGAAAGCGCACTTCGCCGGGTTCAGCTTCATCTGATGACGTTGGAGGTTGTCGAAGGTCTCCGCCAGGTCGGCCACGTGATCCAAGTGGGGCTTGCTCATCACCAGCATATCGTCCACGTACACCTACATGTTGCGGCCGATCTGGTCTTTGAAGACTCTATTGACCAGATGCTGGTACGTGGCCCCGACGTTCTTGAGGCCAAACAGCATCATCCTGTAACAGAAAGTTCCGCGGTCGGTGATGAAGGCGGTGTGCTCTTCATCCTCCGGGTTCATTCGGATTTGGTTGTAGCCGAAGAAGGCGTCCATGAAGGACAGGAGGCGATGCCCCGAGGTGGTGTCAACCAGCTGGTCAATCTTTGGAAGAGGGAAGCTGTCCTTCGGGCAAGCTCTGTTGAGGTCGGTGTAGTCTACACAGATCCTCCAATTACCACTGCTCTTCCTTACCATGACCACATTCGCCAGCCAGCTGGGATACTGGACTTCTCGCACGAAGTCGGCAGCGAGGAGTTTCTCCACCTCCTCATTGATGGCCCTCTGCCTCTCCACAGCGAAGCTCCTCTTCTTCTAGCGGACCGGGCGACAGCTCGGGTCCACGTTCAGCCTGTGCGTAATGACCTCAGGGGGAATGCCCGGCATGTCGACCGCTGACCAGGCGAACATGTCCATGTTCGTGCGGAGGAACTCCAACAGGCGGGTTCGTTCTTCTTCCGGGAGCTGCGCTCCGACCTGCACCGTCTTCAGCGGGTCCGGACCGAGGGGATAAGTCAACAGGCGCTCTACGGGTCCTCCCCTGGGTTGTTTCTACCTTAGGTCGAGGTCGTCGACGTCGGGGCCGAGCTCAGCGCTCCGGGCACCCAGGACCGTCTGGAGACAATGCGGGACTGGTTGGGTCGTCCCCCTCATCACCCCGAGTCCGGAAGTCGTGGGGAATTGCACCAACAACCTCTTCTTGGAAATCATGGCGTCCAGTTGGTTGAGCCCGGGATGCCCGAGAATCGCGTTGTAAGGCGAAGGGAGCTTGACGACGGTAAACGTCATCAGGACGGTCGTCTACCGAGATGGGAATCCGGCAGTGACTGGGAGAGTGATCTCCCCTTCGACCCCCACCGAGCCCCCAGTAAAGCCTACTAGGGGGGTGTGCACCGGCCTCAGCTGATCATGGGACAAATTCATTCGAGAGAAAGCATCGTAAAAAAGCACGTCAGCAGAGCTTCCACTATCTACCATAATTCGGTGTACAGGATGCTTTGCGATCGTCATCTCGACCACCACGGCATCATTGTTTACATTCTCATTTTCATTCCCCTTCTCAGAAGGCGGTACATTCTCCGGGTTCCCGACCTCCCGGGCTCTCTTTGCCGCCCGCCCGACCCCAAGTGAGATCATGCCCACCGGCTTCTTCGTCGGGCGGTTATCGATTACAGGAACTGGGGGTAAGGCCGCGAGCGGCTGTCCCTCCGCCGGGACCTCGTTCCTGACGAACTTCCTGAGGTAGCCCCTCTTGATCAGCTCCTCGATCTCCCGCTTCAGGTTGCGACACTCCTCTGTGTCGTGGCCGTGCTCGTGGTGGAACTGGCAGTACTTTGATTTGTCCCGGGTACCTCTTGGGTTCTGAGGAGGAGGTCAGCGGAGGTAGTGCTTGCCCTCAATTTCCATGAGGATTTTTGTTCGTGGGGCGAGGAGAGGGGTGAACCTCCACTCCGGAGTGGCCTCGCCCTTTAACCTCGGATTCGGGCGAGGGTCGGCAGACGGTCCGGGCCTCCGAGCTCCTGGAACGTCCCTCGGGGGTGGCTTCTTCAAACTCTTCCCGTCCAGCTCTCGGCGGGTGCGGTCGGCCTCCTCCGCTTGGATGTACTTATGGGCGCGGAGGAGGAGCTCGGAGTACGTCCTAGGGGACTTTTTGTCCAGGGAATAGGTCAGGCGGGACGTCTTGAACCCGCGCTTCAAAGCCAGCATAGCAACAGGCTCGTCTAGACTGTAGATCTCCAGGGCTGCGGTCTTGAACCGGGTGATGTAGTCCCGGAGCAGCTCCTGGTCCTGCTGGCGGATGGAGAAGAGGCTATCCACCTCTCTCGGCACCTTCCGACAAGCGTCGAAGTGCACCACAAACTTTCCTTCTAACTGATGGAAGGAGCAAATAGATCCGGGCTCGAGGCGGGTGAACCAGACTCGAGCGGCCTTCCGGAGGGTAGCGGGGAAGGCGATGCATAAAAGGGCGTCAGTGGCCCCCTGGACCCTCATGAGAGCCTTGTAGCTCTCCAGATGGTCCAGTGGGTCGGTGGTCCCGTCGTAGGGATCCACCTGTGGCAAGTGGAACCGGCTCGGAATCGGCTCTGCCTAGATTTTTTCAGAGAAGGGGGGACAGGAGTCGTAGCCCACCGTGTCCGCCGACGAGTTCTGCAGGTCGGCGAATCGGCGGGCGAACTCCGCCAACTTGCGCTCGTGCTCCTGCAAGCGCCTCTCGGCCTGGCGCCTGATGGCCTCGTCGGTGGAATCTTCCACCGAGGCCGCTGGTGAAGGGGGCGCCGATCGGTCTTGGCGCAGGGTCATGCCTCAGCATCGCTTGCTGCGATACGCCATTTCGGCTTCATCGACCGGGGATCGACTCTCGTGATCCGCTGAACCAGAGTAGTTTCTTTTCGCAGGAGTTTGATGGCTCCCGCGGGGGTTGGAGACTGCCCGCGGTTGGGATGGCCTGCGTTGAATGGAGCGCAGGCTCCCACGCGGCCCGCGGCCCGAGCCGCGGGGGTCCCTGGCTGCGGCTGCGTGGCCAGGGAGTGCTGCTGGTCTTGTAGCTGCCGGACCATCGAGGTCAAGGTCTGCAGCTGTTGGATGACGGCCGCGAGAGGTCCGTCCGCCGAGGTCGGCTGTGGTGGAAGAGGAGGGGAAAGCTGGGAGCTCCCTCTCCGGGCTGTGGGCCCCTTGGGGGGAGGGGACCTCTCCTACACGGCTGGTGGACGCCTCGCATCCATGAGTGACCACCATTGCCTGAGCACGCTTTGTCTGCAGAAAGCTAGCTCTTCCTAGGGGTGTTGTCCTGCCCCCCTACCAGGTGCGCCAATCTGTTGCCGATCTCGACGTCGCGCCCGTGGCCTCGGAACCATCGGTCCGACTAGACCGTCCTGACCCTGGGGCCTCCTGGCTGGATCGAACCTGCAAGACAAGGTCAGAAGACCCTGGCCAGGGATTCCGGCGAGGGAGCTCCGACGATCAAGTTAGTAGACGGTGAGAGGAAATAGATTCTCTGGGATAGGCCCCCGAAGGAGTCCCAGACTCAGAGAATGTACTAACAAGAAAGATGCCAGAGAGACCAGAAACCCGGTTGGATTCCTTTGCCGAGCTCACGCCAAGCGATCCCCTTTCGGAACCTTGGATCTTGCTCTCAGAGCGGAGCTTCCAGCCTCTGTTTCTTACTTGTCTCACCTACCTGGTCGTCTCTTCTCTCCTTCCTTTTATCTCCTCCCATTACCTGCCCGTTTCTTGCTCCTGGGAGGCTCCCTTGTCGCTCTCATCTCCTTCCCCCCGCCCCTTTCTCTTTCTCCTTCCGGTTCAGCGGGCCGGGCGACTTTACGGCCTCGTTTGCCGAGCCCAGTGGGGAAAGAGCAAGGGAGTGGGGCACTGGTCAGGCCACCGACCAGTCCTCGGGCCGGGCATGAGCGTTCTCCCTCCCAAGCGTCGGCGCTGTCCGTTACCGGGTCCTGCTTCGTCAAAGCCTCGTCTCTCGACTGCGAAACCTGTCGGGATGACGTAAGTGATGTTTCGTGTGTCGCCGCCATTCGTACGGGGCACCTTTCTCGAGGTGCGGTGCGCATGGCTCGAGGGACAACCTCGGAGCTCGCGCCTACGTTCTTCGGGACCTTCTCTGTACGAGCTGGCCGACCTCGGCCGAGGTGGACCCCTCCTAGGTGGACACCCGGTGGGGTGGCAGAAGGACGCTCGGCTTCGGTCGAGGTGGTCCCGTCTTCGGGCGCCACCCGGCGAAGGAGCGAAGGGGCCCGGCACCACCTCGGCTGAGGTGGTCCCGTCTCTGGGCGCCACCTGGCGAGGGAGCGGGGGAGCGGCTGACCTTGGCCGAGGTGGACCCCTCCTGGGTGGACACCTGGCGGGGTGGCAGAAAGACGCTCGGCTTCGGCCGAGGTGGTCCCTTCTTCGGGCGCCACCCGACGAAGGAGCGAAGGGGCCTGGCTCGACCTCGACTGAGGTGGTCCCGTCTCCGGGCGCCACCTGACGAGGGAGCGGCCGACCTTGGCCGAGGTGGACCCCTCCTGGGTGGACACCTGGCGGGGCGGCAGAAAGACGCTCGGCTTCGGCCGAGGTGGTCCCGTCTTCGGGCGCCACCCGGCGAAGGAGCGAAGGGGCCCAGCTCGACCTCGGCTGAGGTGGTCCCGTCTTCGGGCACCATACTCAGAAGAAGACTTTAGGGCTCCATCTGGATCTTTGATTGACCTTGCCCGAAGAATTAGGGTTTTCTAGTTTGTAATAAGGGTTGACTTGATCAACTCAATTGTAGCTTGAGTCTGTACTTCCCTGCAATTTAATTTTGTTGAGTCATGTTGACTCAGTAGTGGTCTAGGACTTTTCCAGGGTGTCACATTTTCTCCCAAGGCCAAGCAAGTGGGCGCCACACTCCCAGCCACACGCCTGAGTCCAGGGGGCGCCACATCTCCATCCAGTATGCTCTGGTCCCCACACCACAAGATAGCAGGTCCCTTCTCTCATGCGCCACTTGAGGAGAAAATAATCTGGGATCCACAATTCAAGGGGGCGGCCCAAAACATTCCATAAGAGCCAAGCTATGTAAAGAAAGAAGCTTTTCTTGGGGAGCACTTCAAGGGGGCGCCCAATCCATGCCAAAAACACCCAAAGCAAAGATGGGAAGAACCGTGACTTAGGGAGAAAGAAAAGGAGGTGTCCAAAAGAGTTGAGCCATGGAAGGAAAGAAATTTTCTCTTGAAGAACAAGGCTAGGAGGTGCCACCTACTTACCTTTTGAAGCCACCAATCAATATTTTTGGAACCTCTTGGCCGGCCATATGTGTGGGAATTGATTCTACAAACCTAATTTGAAGATCCACCCCATTAGTCCCACATGGAAAGATGTAGAACCCTGCTCTCTTGTAAAGTCCTATAAATTAAACCCCTCTTGTAAATTTTAAAGTCATCTGATGAATGAATCCAATTTATGTGTGAGCAAACTTTGTGTTTCTCTCTTCTGCACTTGCATCCAGGTGTTGAGCTCCGTGAGGGAGTAAATCCGGGTTCCCAGGAATCTTGAGGAGGTGTGAGATCTCCAACCCCAAAACCCTAGGTTAGCCACTTCACTTCCAAACCCTAGCCGCCCATCATCCTCTTCAATCCACCAAACCCTAGCCTACCCCACCTCTCACGGCCACTCTCTCCAAGTCAAGGCCAACCACCAGCATCCAGGTCCAGTCCGGATACTTCAGATTCAGAGCAATTCCCAGAGGAAGTCAGATCAGCCTCCAGGAGAATCCGGATTTCAGCAACATCAGCTTTCAAGTTCTTCAATCCGGTAAATCCTTCCTTGAGTATCTGGTTCCATAAATTGTTCTTCTTCTTTCCCAGATCTTGAGTTCAGGAGAAGCCAACTCTGCCAAAGGATCAGTATTGGAGGATCCATTACGAAGATACCTGAATCCGGGGATCCAACAATCTGCTCAAGAGAGTCCTTCCACTAAACTCCGTGAAGATCATTGCCTGGTCTGTAACCCTTCTCTTCTCTTTACTTCTGTCCTGTTGAAAGTTCAGAGCGAAACCCTAGGTCTGGGAGTTTCTCAACCCCAGCGATCCTTTACTTCTGAACTACTCTGATAACCTAGTTTCTTTTAAATTGTGCTTTCAGTTATTACCTAGTTTCTTTCAATTTAGTTTAACTTTCCTTTGAGTCAAAGCCGACTTCTGAAAATATAAACAAAAAAAAAAGAATTAGTCTCAATTTACTTCCGCATCGCCTCATCTTTTTTGTTCTGCATCATTTTGGTATCAGAGCCCTGTCTAGGATTTCTCAACCCCCATTCGATGAGCATGGGCACGGCAAAAGATCCGCGAATGCGCGAAGTCCCATCTCACAAAAATCCGGAGTTCAGTCCGGAATGCCTCACGGAATGAAGTTCCAACATGCGGCCCCGGAGTTCAGTCCGAAAGAGGTCCCGAAGACTTAGGTCCCGGTCCTACAAAATTTCAGAGAACAGCTCGATAGGTTGCGCAAGGCTCAACTCTAGCCTGCGGCCCCAGGGTTCAGTCCGGAAGTTTGCATGGATCCTGGTTCCAAAGCGAAGTCCCGGATCTCGGTCTGGAAGGTGGAGCAGAACCTAGTTCGCCCAAGAAATCCTGGAGTTCAGCCTGGAACGCACCACGGGACTCAATCCCGATGGTGGCGCCGGGGTTCAGTTCGGAATAACAAAAAAAAAAGGGGGAATGATTTGATGGAAGAAGATCTTCATTTTTATCAAAAAGTTTCTTACAAAAAAAAAGGGGGCCCCGACAGGCTGGGTGACCCAAAGAAGAAAATAAACAAGTTCATATAAAAGCAGAGTGAAAATAAATGGAGCCGCAGGGCTACTTTGCTACAGCCGCATCCTCCTCCGGCTGGGTGGCACCCTTTCCACCGGTGGCATCGCCAGAAGGCTGTTCGGGGATCACCACCTCAGCAGCCACCGTAGTTGCAGCTCCCTCGGTGGGCTCCTCCCTCCAGCCGCCCAAGACAACTCCGTTGAGGTCGAGCTCGGGGAAGAAGGAACTCACCTTCTCTCGGCACACCTCGAAGCCCTTCAATAAAGAGTCAACGACCGCCTCGTGCAGCTCGGCCATAAACTCCTCAGACGCCCGGAACTTCGGCATGGCCTCCTGCGCCTCCCTCTTGGATGCCTCCAGCAGCCCGTTGACATGGAGTTCTTCTCCTTGGCTGTGCTAAGCTCCTTGAGAACCTCCTCAACCCGGTGCTCCAGTGACCGGGATTGAGCCCTGAGGCGTGCCACCTCCGCTGCGTCGCCCTCAGCACGGTGATGGTTCGAGATCCTCTCCTCAGACAGAGAGGTCTCGAGCTCCCTTACGCGCCCCTCGACGTGACCCAGGTCCGCTCGAAGGACCTGGTTGTTCTCCCGTAGCTTGACCCCCTTTTTCATGAGGTCCTTCATGTTAGCTGCGAGTTTGCCGAGCCTCTTCTCCTTCTCGGCATCCTTCTTGGCGTAGCTGGAGAGGAAGTTCCTAAGCAGCAGTACGTCAGTCCTGATCTGTATCAGAGAGAGGACAGGATGTTAGAGAAATCCAGCTGGAACATTAAAAGAGGAGAGCTCGGGACTTAGCGTGAAAAGCAGAGGGAGGATCCCTAGCAGCGCATCGGTGTAGCCTCGACCGCCCCTCAAACGGCAATCCCGAAGCATGCTCGCGAACTCCATCAACCTCTCAGTGAGCCCTTGATCGTGGATTACGGAGGAGCTGGCGTCGAGTCCCGGGGGTGGAGGGCGAGCATCAGCAGCAGGCTGGGTGGCCATCCCTCTGCTGGGTGGTACGGTCGCCGGTGGAGTTGCTGTCACCTTGGTGGCCACCGTGGAGATGATGGGCATGGTGGCTGGAGCTGGCATCGCCCAAGGGGGTTCTGGTCTCCTCTATCCCCCGACCCTGTCGAGCTTGACGATAGGGACATCGGGCGCACGAGACTGAGGCGGACCCGTCGCCCAGGGGCCAGTAGTAGCAGGAGTGGGCGCTGGCCCCTGGCTCGCCTCAGTACGAGCCCTCTTTGCGGGAGCCTCCTGGGTCCCCTCAGCAGCGTCTCTCTTCCGGGCGCCCTCCATCAAGCTTTCGATGGAGAACTTTATACCAGAAGGAAAGAACGGTTAGGCCAGTTTGAAAGGAAGGAAGTGCAAAGCGAAAAGCAAGGGTAAAAGAAGAAGATCCTGGGCCTCACCCAACTCCCGGATGGGACTGATTCCTGCCTCGAATAAATTCTGCTCCGAGAGCAGAACATCGAGAGCTGGGACCACGTCACCCAGCATCTGCGTGTAGACCTCTTGGTCTGCCGGCTCAACCTGGAAGTTCTGGTTTGGGGACCGGTCCGGCTCACTCCAGGCCCAGTCGACATCCTCAACCGAGATAAAGAAAAAGTGGTTCTTCCAATCCTTGATCGATTAGGGGAGGTCAAACCTAAGACACCTGGGCCGGGGTGAAATATACCACCAGCCATCGTCGGTAGAATAGCGTTTCAGGATGAAGAGGGCCCTGAAAAGTGAGAAACGAGCAACAAACCCGTAAAAGTGACAGAAGACGATGAAAGTGAAGATGACCCGGATGGCATTGGGAGCTAACTGGGCCGGGACAAGGCGGAAGTGACTGAGAAAGGAAAGAAATAAGGGATAAAGGGGGAAACGAAGACCCCCAACAAGGAAGTCTTCATAGAAGGCGACCCTCCCAGGGTCACTCGAGGTTACTCGGTCCCTGGGTCCTGGGAGTGAAAGATGTATTGAATCCGGGACCCCATAGGTATCTCGAATTCAAGAAAGGTCGTCTCCGGTCATCATCGAGGTATAACCGGATGGACCAGAAGAAGAGACCTTCACCACCGGAGGAGGAAGAGAAGAAATGGGACGTGCGGAAACTATAGGGGGAGACCTAGGACCCCTAGCGATGCCTATGGTCACAGCCCCTGGCCGGAGCTACCTTCGGACCTCAACCAGAATCTCTTCCCCCTCTGAGGAGGAAGACGATGGAGTCCTTAGCCGGGAAGGACTGGCCTCGTCCGGATTTGAAGAAACATGATGGCGACGCGCCATCGAGGGAGAAGAAGCAAGAAGAAGATGGGTTCAGAGTAGCACAAGAGTTGGGAGGTGGAAGAAGAAGGGAAAAGGTTGCAGGCACTCACCGGGATGTTTTGAACCAAAGGATGGGCAACCCCTGGGAGATGAAGAGAGATCGCTGCAACTACCGGCAAGGTGTGAGAAAGCCGAGAGACCTCATTTTCGAAAAGTTCCCCTTCTTTTCAAACTCAATAAACAGCAGCCGTACGCCTCTTTCCGTCCCGAGCCATCAGATGACTGCCACATGGAGGCATGCCCAACATCGACGCTTCGGTCCAATGGAAACTGCCTCGGTTTCAAAATGGTGTATTAATGGCCCGTCGGATGCATACACGTGGCAGCCTCCCACAGGGTCTCGGGTGCAGCAGAAGCGGCGGCAGCGATCATGGAAATTATGGCACAGGATTTTTGCCTTTTCCACGTCATCTCCGCATTAACTCCCCACACCCCAAGCCGCGACACTTTGATGGGACCTAGGGATGGGGGGCAATTGATATGGCTACATCGCTTACGTGGAACGTGTGTTAGTTCCAGCTGGATACCGTCGATGCCACGTTGATTTTTCTTTTAAAATTCTCCACTCGGGGAGTGGCGCTCCTGCTCCTTCGCCAGGTGGCAACCCAAGATAGGTCCACCTCGGTTGAAGTTGAGCCGTTCTCTGCCACTTCGCTAGGTGTCCACTCAGGAGGGGTCCACCTTGGCCGAAGCTGGCGGCCCACTGCTCCCTCGCCAGGTGGCACCCCAAGATGGGTCCATCTCTGCCGAGGTCGAGCCAAGCTCTCATGCTCCTTCACCAGGTGGCACCCCAAGACGGGTCCACCTCGGCCAAAGTCGAGCTTTCCTCTGCCACTTCGACAGGTGCCCACCTCGACTGAAGCTGGTGGCCCCTGCTCCCTCGCTAGGTGGCACCCCAAGACTGATGGGGCACGGGATAGGGATAGGATCGTCGGCGAGCTAAGAAGTCACCGAAGATTAGGGTATCCTATTTTTTTTTCTATTTTCTGATTTCTTTATGGTGGTGACGAAGGAAAAAATAGGGATGGAGGATAACGAGGATGGACTACCACGAACCCTGAAACCCACTCTCACAGAGAGACTTCACACCTCTAGGGCATTATACCTACCACCCACCTCACTACATGCAGTCTAGGGTATCTCACCTACCACCCATCTCACTACACGCGGAGCCCAGGGTATTTCACTTGCCACCCAGGTCACTCCTGGAGCCATGAGGGGGATTTCAAAGAATGTGGAGGAAAACGAAGATGGGGGATAACTAGGGCATCACGCCCCTACGATGTCTTGAAGGACAAAGACAACATCAACACCCGCAGGTGAAGACATAATGGGCCATAGCCCTGAACAACAACTGCCAAACCAACTGACAAACCAAATCCCAAAAATTCAATTTCTTCTCCCTTTTTACAATAGGAATGAGGGGTTATTTATAAGCTCCATAACCCTCATTTGAATTTGAATACAGGATAGGGATAACTCAAATTTAAATACAAGATAGGATAAGATAAGCCTATCCATATCTCAATCATAACCAACAAAATCCTAATTTAAATTTCAAATAAAAGATAAATCCTAAATTTATTTTTCAAATTTATTTGCTGCTCCGAAATTTGTGCTGCTCCGAGATTCGTGCAGGATGATGTCCCATCATTCTCCTGAGGTGGGGAGAACTCGACTCCGTCGGCGACAACTTCTGGATCGGCTGCAGGCGACGGAGACGGTCTTCACGAGCGATGGTAGCAGGGAGTGTCAACATAGAAAAGAGTTGGGAAGAAGAAACGTACCCTAATCCGTCTAGGCTCTGATACCAAGTTGATGGGGCACGGGATAGGGATAGGATCGTCGGCGAGCTAAGAAGTCACCGAAGATTAGGGTATCCTATTTTTTTTTCTATTTTCTGATTTCTTTATGGTGGTGACGAAGGAAAAAATAGGGATGGAGGATAACGAGGATGGACTACCACGAACCCTGAAACCCACTCTCACAGAGAGACTTCACACCTCTAGGGCATTATACCTACCACCCACCTCACTACATGCAGTCTAGGGTATCTCACCTACCACCCATCTCACTACACGCGGAGCCCAGGGTATTTCACTTGCCACCCAGGTCACTCCTGGAGCCATGAGGGGGATTTCAAAGAATGTGGAGGAAAACGAAGATGGGGGATAACTAGGGCATCACGCCCCTACGATGTCTTGAAGGACAAAGACAACATCAACACCCGCAGGTGAAGACATAATGGGCCATAGCCCTGAACAACAACTGCCAAACCAACTGACAAACCAAATCCCAAAAATTCAATTTCTTCTCCCTTTTTACAATAGGAATGAGGGGTTATTTATAAGCTCCATAACCCTCATTTGAATTTGAATACAGGATAGGGATAACTCAAATTTAAATACAAGATAGGATAAGATAAGCCTATCCATATCTCAATCATAACCAACAAAATCCTAATTTAAATTTCAAATAAAAGATAAATCCTAAATTTATTTTTCAAATTTATTTGCTGCTCCGAAATTTGTGCTGCTCCGAGATTCGTGCAGGATGATGTCCCCATCAAAGACGGGTCCACCTCTGTCGAGGTCAAGCCGGGCTCTCCTGCTCCTTCACCAGGTGGCACCCCAAGATGGGTCCACCTCGACCGAAGTCGAGCCTTCCTCTGCCATTTCGTCAGGTGTCCATCCAGGAGGGGTCCACCTCGGCCGAAGCTGGTGGCCCCTGCTCCCTCACCAGGTGGCACCCCAAGATGGGTCCACCCCTACCGAGGTTGAGCCGGGCTCTCCTGCTCCTTCGCCAGGTGGCATCCCAAGATGGGTCCACCTCGACCGAGGTCGAGCCATTCTCTGCCACTTCGCCAGGTGTCCACCCATGAGGGGTCCACCTCGGCCGAAGCTGGCGGCCCCCTGCTCCCTCGCCAAGTGGCACCCCAAGATGGGTCCACCTCTGCCGAGGTCGAGCTGGGCGCTCCTACTCCTTCGCCAGGTGGCACCCCAAGACAGGTCCACCTCGGCCGAAGTCGAGCCTTCCTCTGCCACTTCGCCAGGTGTCGACCTAGGTGGGGTCCACCTCGATCGAAGCTGGCGGCCCCCTGCTCCCTCGCAAGGTGGCATCCCAAGACGGGTCCACCTCTGTCGAGGTGGAGCCGGGCTCTCCTGCTCCTTTGCCAGGTGGCACCCCAAGACGGGTCCACCTCGGTCGAAGTCGAGCCGTTCTCTGTCACTTTGCCAGGTGTCCACCAAGGAGGGTTCCACCTCGGTCGAAGTTGGCGGTTCCCTGCTCCCTCGCCAGGTGGCACCCCAAGACGGGTCCACCTCTACCGAGGTCGAGCCGGGCTCTCCTGCTCCTTCGTTAGGTGGAACCCCAAGACGGGTCCACCTCGATCGAAGTTGAGCCTTCCTCTGCCACTTCGCCAGGTGTCCACCCAGGAGGGGTCCACCTCGGTCGAAGCTGGTGGCCCCCTGCTCCCTCGCCAGGTGGCACCCCAAGATGGGTCCACCTCTGCCGAGGTCGAGCCGGGCTCTCCTGCTCCTTCGCCAGGTGGCACCCCAAGAGGGGTCCACCTCGGTCGAAGCTGGCGGCCTCATGCTCTCTTGCCTGGTGGCACCCCAAGATGGGTCCACCTCTACCGAGTTCGAGCCGGGCTCTCCCGCTCCTTCGCCAGGTGGCACCCCAAGACGGGTCCACCTCGATCGAAGTCGAGCCTTCCTCTCCCACTTCGTCAGGTATCCACCCAGGAGGGGTCCACCTCGATCGAAGCTGGTGGCCCCCTGCTCCCTCGTCAAGTGGCATCCCAAGACGGGTCCACCTCTGCCAAGGTAGAGCCGGGCTTTCCTGCTCCTTCGCCAGGTGGCACCCCAAGATGGGTCCACCTCGATCGAAGTCGAGCCGTTCTCTGCCACTTCGCCAGGTGTCCACCCAGGAGGGGTCCACCTCGGCCGAAGCTGGCGATTCCCTGCTCCCTCACCAGGTGGCACCCCAAGATGGGTCCACCACTACCGAGGTCGAGCCGGGCTCTCCTGCTCGTTCGCTAGGTGGCACCCTAAGATGGGTCCACCTCGGCCAAAGTCGAGCCTTCCTCTGCCACTTCGCCAGGTGTCCACCCAGGAGGGGTCCACCTTGGCCGAAGCTGGCGGCCCCCTGCTCCCTCGCCAGGTGGCACCCCAAGATGGGTCCACCTCTGCCGAGGTCGAGCCGAGCTCTCCTGCTCCTTCTCCAGGTGGCACCCCAAAACGGGTCCACCTCGACTGAAGTCGAGCCTTCCTCTGCACTTTGCTAGGTGTCCACCCAGGAGGGGTCCACCTCTGCCAAAGTTGGCAACCCCTGCTCCCTCGTCAGGTGGTGCCCCAAGATGGGTCCACCTTTGCCGAGGTCAAGCCGGGCACTCTTGCTCCTTCGCCAGGTGGCACCCCAAGACGGGTCCACCTCGATCGAAGTCGAGCCTTCCTTTGCCACTTCGCCAGGTGTCCACCCAGGAGGGGTCCACCTCGGTCAAAGCTGGTAGCCCCTGCTCCCTCGCCAGGTGGCGCCCCAAGATGGGTCCACCTCCACCGAGGTTGAGCCGGGTGCTCTTGCTTCTTCGCCAGGTGGCACCCCAATATGGGTCCACCTCGATCGAAGTCGAGCCTTCCTCTGCCACTTCGCTAGATGTCCACCCAGGAGGGGTCCACCTCGGCCTAAGCTGGCAGACCCTGCTCCCTTGCCAGGTGGCGCCCCAAGACTGGTCCACCTCTGCCGAGGTCGAGCCAGGCGCTCCTGCTCTACCACCAGGTAGCACCCCCTGATGGATCCACCTCGGCCGAAGTCAACCTTACTCTACAAAGCCTCGGGGAGGCTTAGGCATGGGCCACGAGGTCTCCACTAGAATCGGCGTGCACCGCGTCCTGTACAGGGTGCTTGTATGGCCCGCAACGGTGCGCGGAACCTTGTTTACATCAGTTAAGCAGGGCCCCGCTATCGAGGAATTAAATCCTTGTGGTCAGGGGCCTGGAACACAGGAAATCCACCGTCTACGCCCCGAAAGGAGGGCTCCCACGCTTGACTCGAGGTCTCACCAGATTCCCCCTTTCATGACAACACAGCGGATGAGGCGTGCCCGCCACTTAACTCGCGGACTCGAAGGAGAGGGGGGGAAGGATCCAGAGACCTCCGCGAGCCTCCAGGTAGGAGGCGGAGGCTGAAGGTGATCCGGTGGTATAAAAGGGACGGTGAAAGTGAACGGAAAGGTAAGCCAGAGAGAGGGAAGAATACCGGAGAATGATCCTGGGAGCCCGGAAGTCCTCAGGTGCAAGTTCGGTAGACCCAGCATAGGAAGCTGGGCGTCAACCCCTCTCTTCCTCACATTTCTTTCAACAAAACTTCCTTTAAGCTAGAGAATCCATCGGAAACCCGCCTTAGTGGACATGTTCCATCTCGCCGCTCTCTAACTTGACCGTCGAAGTGCCTCCACCGAAATCCCGACTCGGGTCTCTGACCTTGTTTTGTAGGACTGAAGACTTGGGGATCTTGAGGTGAGAGAGTCCAAGAACCGGCGCCAGCTCATAAGCTACATGCCATCGCGGTAAGATCGGCAACAGATTGGCGCACCAGGTAGCGAGGCGGAATAGCAACCCCTGTGCAAGCAAGCTCTCCGTGAACAAAAAAGTACCTCGACCATGGTGGTGACGCGTGGGCATGACTCCTCCACCAGTCGAGCGGGAGAGGTTCCCTCTCCTCCGGGCTTGCGTAGCCCGGAGAGGGAACTTCCCGCTCCACCTCTTCCCCCTCAGCTATCCTCGGTGGATGGTCCTTTTTCCGCCATCGTCCAGCAGCTGCAAACACTGACTACAGCCATGCGGCAGCTGCAACACTAGCAGCGCTCCTTGGCCACTCAACCCAAGCCAGGGACCCCCGCAGCCCAAGCCGCGTGCCCCAACGGAAGCCTGCGCTCCATCCATGGCAGGCCTTCCCATCCGCGGGCAGTAACCAACCCCTGCGGGAGCCATCAAACTCCCGCGAAAAGAAACCACACCTATTTGGTGGATCACGAGAGTCGATCCCCGGCCGATGATGCTGAAGCAGTGTGGCGCAGCAGGCACCATCAGGGCAAGGCCCCGTGCCGTGATCGATCAGCACCTCCTTCTCCAGTGGCCTCGGTGGAAGGTTCCACAAATGAGGCCATCAGGCGTCTTGCCGAGAGGCGTCTGGAGGAGCACGAGCGCAAGTTGGCAGAGTTCTCCCGCCATTTTGCCAAAATGCAAAGCTCCCCAACCGAGCCAGTTGACTATAACGCCCAACCACCATTCTCCCAGGAAATCCAAGAGGAACCGATCCTGAATCGGTTCCACATGCCCCAGGTGGATCCCTACGATGGGACGACCGACCCCTTGGACCACCTAGTGAGCTATAAGGCTCTCATGAGGGTCTAGGTAGCGACAGATGCTCTTCTATGCATTGCCTTCCCGGCCAACCTCCGGAATGCCGCTCGAGTTTGGTTCACCCGCCTCGAGCCAGAATCTATCAGTTCTTTCCATCAACTAGAAGGAAAATTTGTGGCACACTTCGACGCCTGCCGGAAGGTGCCAAGGGAGGTGGATAGCCTCTTCTCCATCCGCCAACAAGACCAAGAGCCGCTCCATCAACTAGAAGGAAAATTTGTGGCACACTTCGACGCCTGCCAGAAGGTGCCAAGGGAGGTGGATAGCATCTTCTCCATTCGCCAACAAGACCAAGAGCCGCTGCGGGACTACGTTACCCGCTTCAAGATCGCGACCTTGGAGATTTATAGTTTAGACGAGCCCGTCGCCATGCTGGTGTTGAAACGAGGGCTTAAGACCTCCCGCCTGACGTATTTCCTGGACAAAAAGCCCCCCAAGACGTACTCCGAGCTCCTCCTCCACGTCCACAAGTACATCCACGCTGAGGAGGCCGACCGTACCAAGCGAGAGCTGGACGGGAAGCCTTCGAAGAAGCCTGCTCCAAGGGATGTCCCTGGGACCCGGAGGCCCGGACTGCCTGCAGACTTTCGTCCGGCTCCGAAGCCGAAGAATGGTGCTACCCCGGAGCAAACCTTCACCCCTCTCCTCGCTCCTAGAACGAAGATCCTCATGGAGATTGAGGGTGAACTCTACCTCCGCCGACCTCCTCCTCAGAACCCAAGGAACAGCCGCGACAAGATGAAGTATTGCCAGTTTCATCGCGATCACGGCCACGACACGGAGGAGTGCCGTAATCTAAAATGGAAAATCGAGGAACTGATCAAGAGGGGCTAGCTCAGGAAGTTCATGAGGAGTGAGGCCTCGGCAGAGGACCAGCCACTCGCGGCCCTTGCGCCCGTCCCTGCGGTTGACAACCATCCTACGGAGAAGCCGGTGGGCATGATCTCTTGGGGGATAGAGCGTATGTCAAAGAGAGCCCGGGAGACGGGAGACCTGGAGAATGTACCTTCTTTTGAAAAGGGGAATAAAAGTGAAAATATAAACAATGATGCAGTGGTGGTCGAGATGACCATCGCTAAGCATCCTGTACATCGTATTATGGTGGATAGTGGGAGCTCTACTGACGTACTTTTTTATGATGCTTTCTCCCGGATGAATTTGTCTCATGATCGGCTAATGCCGGTGCACACCCCTCTTGTGGGCTTCACCGGAGATTCTGTGGGGATCGAAGGGGAGATTACTCTCCCTGTTACCGCCTGATCCCCACCCTGACAGAGCACGATCATGATGACCTTTACCGCCGTTCGACTCCCATCACCTTACAATGCTATCCTGGGCCATCCAGGGCTCAACCAACTGGACGCGATCATTTCCTCCAAAAGGTTGCTGGGGCAGTTCCCTACCACCTCTGGGATGGGAGTGATGAGAGGGATGGCTCAGCCCGTCCCGTATTGCTTGCAGACGGTCCCGGGGGCCCGGGGTGCCGAGCTCAGGTCTGACGTCGATGACCTCAATCTAAGAGCGCAAGACCCCAGGGGAGGCCCCGTAGAGTGCTTATCGACATACCCCCTCGGCTCGGACCCTCAAAAAATGGTGCAGTTAGGTGCCCAGCTCCTGGATGATGAGCGGGCTCGCTTGCTAGATTTCCTTCGGATGAACGCTGATGTGTTCATCTGGTTTGCTGTAGACATGCCAGGTATCCCCTCAGAGGTTATCACCCACCAACTGAAGATTGATCCAAGGTGCCGCCCCGTCCGTCAGAAGAAGAGAAGTTTTACCGCAGAAAGACAGAAAGCCATCAATGAGGAAGTGGAAAAGCTTCTCGCCGCTAGCTTTGTACGAGAAGTACAGTATCCTAGTTGGCTGGCGAACGTGGTAATGGTGAAGAAGAGCAACGGCAAGTGGAGGATCTGTGTGGACTACACCGACCTCAATCGAGCTTGCCCGAAGGACATATTCTCCTTTCCTAAGATCGACCAGCTCGTGGATTCTACCTCAGGGCATCGCCTCCTCTCTTTTATGGACGCTTTCTCCGGGTACAACCAGATCCGAATGCACCTGGAGGACGAGGAACACACCACCTTCGTTATCGATCAAGGGACCTACTGCTATAAGATGATGCCGTTCGGCCTCAAGAATGCAAGTGCCATGTACCAACGTTTGGTCAACGAGGTCTTCAAAGACCAAATTGTTCGCAACATGCAGGTGTACATGGATGACATGCTGGTGATGAGCAAGCCGACTTCGGACCACATCGACGACCTGGCAGAGACCTTCAATAACCTCCGCCTTCACGAAATGAAGTTGAACCCAGCAAAGTGCGCTTTCGGTGTATTAGCAGGGAAGTTCCTGGGCTTCATGGTGACCCAAAGAGGGATAGAGGCCAACCCAGAGAAGGTTCAGGCTATCCTAGACATGGAGTAGCCCACCTCCAAGAAGTAAGTGCAGCGACTCACCGACCGGATAGCTGCCCTGAGTCGATTTATCTCAAGGTCCGCTGACCGCTGCCAGCCCTTCTTCCAGGCACTGAGGAAGATGCATGACTTCGCTTGGATGAAGGAGTGCCAGGAGGCTTTTGAAGAGCTGAAGAGGATATTGGCGTCGCCGCCATTTCTTTCCCGGCCAGAAGAGGGAGAGGAGCTCCTCCTGTACCTGGTGGTCACACCGGAGGCTATCAGCTCGATCCTGGATCGGATGGATGACAAAAGGATACAGAAGTCGGTGTATTACATGAGCAAACTCCTCCACAATGCGGAGCTCATATATTCTCAGTCTGAGAAACTGATTTTTGCAGTAATCATGTCTGCCCAGCATCTCAGGCCTTATTTCCAAGTGCACCCCATTGCAGTCCTGACGGATCAACCACTAAAAGTGGTGCTCAGCCGACCTGACATGTCTGGATGCCTGGCGAAGTGGGTGCTCAAGCTCAGCGAGTTCGACATCACCTACCGATCGAGGTTGGCCATGAAGGCATAGGTACTCACTGATTTCTTGGTTGGGTGTGTAGGCCTGGGCGAGGGACCGGAAGAGAGCCCCAAGACCGACAGCCAGAGCCTGGACCGGAGGAAGATGTCTGGATCCTTCATGTGGACGGAGCCTCGAACTCCGACGGGAGTGGAGCTAGACTCATCCTCGCCAACGATGAAGGGGTTGTCGCCGAGTGTGCACTCCGCTTCCAGTTCGTCGCCACCAATAACCAGGCGGAGTATGAAGCACTCCTTGCGGGGCTAAGACTTTCCCGTGAGCTAGGCATGGCCTGCCTCAGGGTCTTCACTGACTCGCAGTTGGTGGCCGGGCAGGTCTTTGGGGAGTACGAGGTGTGGGACCCCCAAATGGCGTGGTACCTGGAGCTCGTACGAATGAGCGCTGCAGGTTTTAGGCGCTTCAACATCTCCCACATTTCGCATAGGGAGAACACTCGTGCAGATGCCCTCTCCTGCCTGGCAACCCTGCCGGACTCATCGCTAGGCCGCGCCTACATCGAGCATCTTAAAGTCCTGAGCTTTGAGACACCCATGGAGGTCTAGCAGGTCAACCTAGAGCCCAACTAGATGGATAAATACATCGAGTACATCACTAACGGTACCTTGCCGGAGGATCGTGTAGCAGCCGGACTCATTAAGAAGAAAGTCGCATAGTTCGTGTTGATGGACGAGCTACTGTATCGGAGGTCCTACTCCTACCCGCTCCTCAAGTGTCTGAGACCCACCGAAACTGCACTCGTGCTCCAGGAGATCCATGAGGACATCTGCGGGAACCATGTGGGGGGCAGAACACTAGCGTATAAGGCCCTCCATCAAGGCTATTTCTGGGAGACGATGAGAGAAGACGCAGCTAACTTTGTGAAAAGGTGTGACCAATGTCAGCGGCACGCTGTGGTGCAACGTCAACCTGTCGCTCCACTCTCCTAGCTCTCTGTCCTGTGGTCGTTCGCTCAATGGGGCATGGGTCTCCTCGGACCTTTTCCCCCGGCGTCCGGGCAACGGAAGTTCCTGATTATGGCTATCGACTATTTCACGAAGTGGGTCGAGGTCGAGCCCTTGGCCCGAATCACCAAGGCAAATGTCATCAAGTTTCTCTGGAAGTCGATTATCTGCCGCTTCGACTTCCCCACACCATCATCACCGACAACGGACGCCAGTTTGACTGTCGGGAGTTCGAGGAGTTTTGTGACGACCTCAAAATCCATCATTGTTTCACCTCGGTGGCACATCCTCAAACAAATGGAGAAGCCGAGGTAACAAATAGAACCATCTTGCAAGGCCTTCGAACAAGATTAGACCAGGCCAAGGGGAGGTGGGCAGAAGAGCTTCCAAGCATCCTTTGGGCATACCATACTATCCCAAGGATGGCCATGGACAAGACCCCCTTCAACCTCGTCTTCGACGCGGAAGTGATTATTCCAGTAGAGCTCAGCCTGCCGACCTTGCACGCGGAGCAGTACGACGAGGCGGAGAACCCGACGCGGCTGCTATTGAACCTGGACCTCCTTGAAGAAATGAGGGACAGGGCCCGAGTTTGGATGGCGGCTTATCGGCAACGAGTGGCCAGATACTACAACTCCAGGATACGACCAAAGTCCTTTCGCTAGGGAGATTTAGTGCTGCACCGCGGGAGTACGGTAAGCTCTCCCCAAATTGGGAAGGCCCTTATAGAGTGGCGGAGGCACTTCCCCACGAGGCATATTACCTGGAGGAGCTAGGCGGATCCCGGTTCCCGTGAACTTGGAATGCCTCAAACTTGATGATGTATTACCAATAGTGTAAGACTCCTTATTCTTCAACAATAAAATCTTTTTCATAAAATACCTATTCTCGTCTCGTAGGGCAATCGCCATCTAGTTCTAGGTTCGGCGAGCATGGGCATGGCGAAAGATCCGCGAAGGCGCAAAGTCTCCTTCCATAAAAATCCCGGAGTTCAGTCTGGAATGTCGCACAGAATTAAATTCTGACATGCGGCCCCGGAGTTCAGTCTAGAGGAGGTCCCAGAGACCTAGGTCTCGGTCCTACTAATCCCAGAGATCAGCTTGGTAGGTCGCGCAAGGCACAACTCTAGCCTGCATCCCCGGGGTTCAGTCCGGAAGTTCGCGCGGAATCTAGTTCCAAAGCAAAGTCCCAGACCTCGGTCTGGAAGGTGGAGCAGAACCCAGTTTGCTCACAAAATCCCGGAGTTCAGTCCAGAAGATACAAAAAAAAAAAGAGAAGTAAGAAGAAGAAAAAGTGAAGTGATGGAAAAGGATCTTCATTTATGTTAGACGTTTTCTTACAAAAGAGGGCCCCGACAGGCCGGGTGACCCAAAGAAGCAAGAAATAAATTCATACAAAAACAAAGCAGAAGTGAAAATCATAGGACTACTTTGCTGCAACCGCATCCTCTTCCGGCTGGGGGGCACCCTCATCGCCGGCGGCATCGTCAGAAGGCCGTTCGGGGCCACCGCCTCGGTGCCCTCTGTGGTTGAAGCTCCCTCAATGGGCTCCTCCCTTCGGCCGCCTAGGACGACTCCACTGAGATCAAGCTCGGGAAAGAAGGAACCCACCTTTTCCTGGCACACCTCGAAGCCCTTCAGGAAAGAGTCGACAGCTGCCTCATGCAGCTCTGCCCTAAACTCCTTGGACGTCCGGAACCTCGGCACGGCCTCCTGTGCCTCCCTCTTGGACGCCTCCAGTAGCCCATTGACATCGGAGTTCTTCTCCTTGGCTGTGCTAAGCTCCTTGAGGACCTCCTCGACCCGGCGCTCCAGTGACCGGGATTGAGCCCTGAGGCATGATACCTCTGCCGCGTCGTCCTCAGCACAGCATTGGTTCGAGATCCTCTCCTCAGAAAGAGAGGTCTTGAGCTTCCTCACGCAGCCCTCGGCGTGACACATGTCCGCTCGAAGGGCCTGGTTGTTCTCCCGTAGCTCGACCCCCTTCTCCATGAGTTCCTTCACGTCAGCTGCAAGCTTGCCGAGCCTTTTCTCCTTCTCGGCATCTTTCTTTGCGTAGCCAGAGAGGAAGTTCCTTAGCAGCAGTACGTCGGTCTCGATATGCATCTGAGAGAGGACGGGATGTTAAAAAGATCGAACTGGAACATTAAAAGAGGAGAGCTCAGAACTTACCATGAAAAGCAATGGGAAGATCCCAAGCAGTGCATTGGCGTAATCCCGGCCGCCCCTCAGACGGTGGTCCCGGGGCATGCTCGCGAACTCCATCATCTTCTCCGCGAGCCCTTGATCATGGATGACGGAGGAGCTGGCATTGAGTCCCGAAGGTGGAGGGATGGCATCGGCAGCAGGCTGGGCGGCTGTCCCTCCACTGGGCGATGCGGCCGCCGGTGGGGCTGCTGTCATCATGGTTGCAATCGCGAAGATGATCGGCATAGCGATCAGAGCAGGCATCGCCCGGGGGGGTTCCGGCCTCTTCTCTCCCCCGACCTTGTCGAGCTTGATGACAGGCGCATCGGGCACGTGAGACCGGGGCGGCCTAGGAGCAGGACCCGTCGCCCCGGGGCCAGTAGGAGCAGGGGTGGGCACGGGCCCCTGACTTGCCTCAGTGCGGGCCCTCTTTGGTGGAGCCTCCTGGGTCCCTTCAGCGGCATCCCTCTTCCGGGTGCCCTCCATCAAGCTTTCGACGGAGAACTTCATACCTGGAGGAAGGAAACGGTTAGGCCAGTTTGAAAGGAAAGAAGCGGAAAGCAGAAAGCGAAGGGGAAAGAAGGAGATCCGGGGTCTCACCTAAGTCCCGGATGGGGTTGATTCCTACCTTGAATCAATATACATATATATATATATATATATGTGGATTTAGGGCCTCTTGGTTAATAATGTTGCTTGCTAGACTTTTAAAGTACATGAAATATAGTTATGCCCAATAGACTAAATGTCTCCTGGAATTTTGAGCTTTTTCATAAAGTTAGAACTGCTTTCTGAGTGGTCAAGTGCACCAACATCCTCAACAGGATGACTGAGAAGATAGGAAGTAATTGAGGGCATGGGCACACCATCCTCCTCTGGGAGATAGCCAGTGTGATGAAGAGCATACCCGGCAATATCGATAAGGAGGGTGAGGTGGAAGCAAGGCCATGAGTAGCATTTGGTAAAGCAGCTTACTATTGGAAGGAGAAAGCTCACGGGTGGGCGAAGGCTAGTCGAAGAGTTAAGAAGCCATCCCAATTCATCCTCGTGCTGTTCCCAGCATCCACAACCTCTAGTGAGAGATCCTAATCTACCTTTCTAGTGAAGCAGTGTGGTCGACGTGGAGCATGAGCCCTTCAGCTCGCTTTAAGTTTACTGACCGACTGTAGTTGTAGTGATGTAGCTTGATAGTTGACCATTAAGTTCACCAATTGACTGCAATGATGGTGGTCTAGCAATGATGCCAGATGCCCATAGCATCTTCCTCTTAGAGAGAATCCTTCTTTCGAGAAGAGTGGTCGAGTGACTTTGGTACCTCCACTAAAGGTTAACCAAAATAATTTTTAGGAAGTCTTAGGTAGCATGTTACTAGGGGAGAGATGGCAAAGGCCCGAAGCCCCCTTAATCGTCCTTTTATAGTAAGCCTAGCAGGGAGCTCGCCGCCCATGTGCCTAATCAAAACCTGGAAATGTCGACATCTCGAAAATCAAGTGTCACCTAGAAAGGGCGACGGGCAATGATAGTTCTCCCATCACCTCCTCATGAATTATGTCCAGAAGGTCCTTCTTGATTGGAGCATAGCCGGTCAAAGCTCCTCGAAAATCAACTGTTGTACCAAGTGGCACTTCTTGATAAAGAAAGACTTCTAGAGGATGAGAAAATCAAGGTGCTTTTTAGGCTATTAGCACCCATTGGCTTTACTTAAATTGGTCATAGCCCCAAGGCCAACATAGTGTCCATTGGCTCCAAATGATTAAGTAGTGCTCGGTCAGAGCTCTCAGATGATTAGTACCCAATTGATCCCAAGTAACTGAGTAGCGCTCAATCAGAGCCCTCAGGTGATTAGTACCCATTGGCTCCAATTCACCTTAGATCAGTCAAAGCTTCAAGGATAACACAATACCCATTGGCTCCAAGTGATCGAGTATCGCTCATTCAGAGCGATCAAGTGATCAACATCCATTAGCTTCAAGTGACCGAGTAGCACTCGGTCAAAATCCTCAAGCAATCAGTGCCTATTAGCTTCAAGTAACAAGGTAGTGCTTGGTTAGAGCCCTCACGTGATCAGCACCTATTGGTTCCAAGTAATCGAGTAGCACTTGTTCGAGTCCTTAAGCGATCAGCATCCATTGGCTCCAATTGACCTTAGATTGATTAGAGCCTCAAGGTCAACACAGCATCCATTAGCTCCAAGTGATCGAGTAGCACTCGGTCAAAGCCCTTAGGTAATCAGCATTTATTGTCTCTAATTGATCTTAGATTGTCAAAGCCCCAAGGCCAACATAGCATCTATTAGCTCCAAGTGACCAAGTAGCACTTGGACAAAGCCCTCAAGCAATAAATGCCTATTGGCTCTAGGTGATTGAGTAGCGCTTGGTCAGAGCCCTCAGGTGATCAGCACCATTAGCTCCAATTGACCTTTGCTTGGTTAGAGCCCAAGGCCAACACAGTGTCTATTGGCTCCAAGTGATATAGTAGCATTCGGTTAGAACCCTCAGGTGATCAACACCCATTGGCTCCAATAACCTTAGATCGATCAAAGTTCCAAGGCCAACATAGTGCCCATTGATTCCAAGTGACCGAGTAGCACTCTACTAGAGCCCTTAGGTGATTGATATCTATTAGCTCCAAGTAACCAAGTAGCACTCAGTTAGAGCCCTCAGGCGATCAACATCCATTAGCTCCAAGGCTAACACAACACTTATTGGTTTCAAATAACTGAATAGCACTCAGTCAGAGCCCTTAGGCAATCAATGTGCATTGGCTCCAAGTAACCAAGTAGCATTTGGTTAGAGTCCTCAGGTGATCATTGTCCATAGATTCTAAGTGACTGAGTAATACTCAGTCAGAGCTCTCAGGTGATCAGTGCCCATAGTTCTAATTGACCTTAGATTGGTCAAAGTCCTCGAGTGATTGATTGCCAAGTTCAAACCAACTCTCAATCGAAGCAAGTCCTAGAACATCGAAAGGCCATAATACTACTAATTGGGTACTTATATGATAAATCCCTATACCTATTCTTTTTGTGATACTACTAATTGGGTACTTGATACTGGGTGTCCTTACCACATTTGCAATAAATTGTAGGACTTCGAATTAGTAGGAGGTTCAAGGATGGGGAAAGGTTTTTGAACATTGGAGATGGAAGTCGAGTTCCAGTTCTGGCATTAGGAGATTTCTCTCTTATTTTTGAATCTTGTAAAATCATTTTACATGACTGCCATTATTGTCCTGCATTTCTTGTAAACATTATCTCTGTATGCCTGTTGGCCAAAGAATGTTTTGAACTTTTAATAAAGATAAATGTTTGTAACATTACTTTGAATAGTTCAGTAGTAATGAATGGAAATTTGGTAAATGGAATTTATTTGCTATCACGGCCTGTGAGTGTAATGTACACAACAAGCAAATGCCCTAGAACGGAAAATATCAGCGATGCTTATTGTTGCCGTCCTCGTCGCCGCGCCCGTGCAGAGGATCAGCCGATCCTCCCTGACCGCCTGGCAAAGGAGCCTGCCTTCCTGCGAGAAGCCTGCAACAAAGGGGTTAGAGGACCCTGGCCGGGGATTCCGGCGAGGGGGCTCCGACGGTCAAGTCAGTAGACGACGTGGAGGAACAGACTCTCCCTCCCAGGCCCCCTGGAGGGTCTCAGGTTCGGAGAGTTAACTGGTGAAGGGAAAGCGCCGGGGACCGGAATCTCGGCTGGGCCTGCCCGCCGAGCTCGCGTCAAGTATTCCCTTCTCGGGATCTCTGGTTTTCTTCCTCCCAGCGAGGCCTTATGCCGGTCTTTCCTTCTTGTCCCCAGGCTCGTTGGCTTACCTTGCAGTCTTTGGATCCTTCCCTCTTTATCTCCCTCCGTCGTGCGCTTGTCCTTTTCTCCCTCGAAAACTCCTCCTCCCTGTCTTCCTTTCTTTTCCCTTTTTGGTGAAGGAGGCCAGGCGGCTTTCCGACCTCGTCCGCCGGGCCCAGCAGGAAAAAGGCAAGGACAGAAGAGAAAAAGAGGGAAGGCGGCGCTGGCAGAGCGGCAAGTCGTCAGGCCTCGGGCTTCGTGAGGGTGCTCTTTTCCCCGGGCGTGGGCGCTATCCGTTTACGGGCCCTGTTCCGTCAGGATCGGGTCTCTCGACCGCGGGACCTGCCGGGCCAATGTAAGTGACGTTCCGCATGCCGCCGCCCTCCGTACGGGACGCCGTCTGGGGTCGGTACAGCCCGAGGGATGGCCTCGGGACCCGTCGCTTTCCCCGGGGGCCTCTCCGTACGAGCAGTCTGGCCTCGGCTGAGTTGGACCTATCTCCGGGGGCCAATTGGCGAGAGGCGAGGGATCGGCCGACCTCGGCTTAGGTGGACCCCTCCTGGGTGGACACCTGGCGAGGCGGCAGAGGGTCGCCTGGCTTCGGCCGAGGTGGGCCCGTCTCCGGGTGGCCACCTGGCGCAAGGCGAAGGGTCGGCCGACCTCGCACTAGGTGGACCCCTCCTGGGTGGACACCTGGCGAGACGGCAGGAGGCCGCCTGGCTTCGGCCGAGGTGGACCCGTCTCCGGGTGGCCACCTGGCGCAAGGCGAGGGGTCGGCCGACCTCGGCTTAGGTGGACCCCTCCTGGGTGGACACCTGGCGAGGCGGCAGAGGGTCGCCTGGCTTCGGCCGAGGTGGGCCCGTCTCTGGGTGGCCACCTGGCGCAAGGCGAAGGGTCGGCCGACCTCGCACTAGGTGGACCCGTCTCCGGGTGGCCACCTGGCGCAAGGCGAGGGGTCGGCCGACCTCGGCCGACCTCACTTGGGTCGTCTCCTTCGCGCGCGGGCGCAGATGAGTCGGTGGAGGAACCCCGCGCCGAGCTCGACCTCGGCCTGGGCGGTCTGCTCTCGGATAATCGTCGGGCGGCGCGATCTTGCCGACCCCAGCTTTAAGGGCGTGGCGCTGATTCTGGCAGGAAAACTCACACGTGGCTCGTTCGCATTCGGCGATACCTGAGCCTGGCCACGTCACTGTCACGGATGTAACAGTTGCCCCCCAGCCCGCCGTTCCGTCGGGGCATCGTAGAACGGAACGTCGGGATTAATTGCAGACATGACGTGGGGAGGCGAAGATCTTGCTTCATAATTGGCACGATCTTCACTCGTCATGGCTCGATGCGGCTGGAGACCAATGGGGAGTCGCCACGCGTCGTCCACTTGCCCGCAATCAATGCGTCGCTTCGGGGCAGAGGCCGTTACTCTGCTAACGAGGCGTCGGTGTCGGGCGTGTGCCTACGTGGCGACCATCCAGTGGCCTGAGACGGAATGATGGGTACGGCTGCTGCCGGCTGAGTCTGAAAGGGAGGGGACTTTCCAGAACGAGGCCTTTTCCCTTGCTTCGTGGGCGGTTTGCTGCAGGCTAACAACTTCTGCTGCTTGCGCCCGCCTGTGCATTTTTGGGTAAGCGTCTTCCTCTTCTCTAGCCCTCCTCCTTCTCCTTCGATCATTCAATCCTTTTCTTCTTTTCTTCTCCATGGCGCGCCGTCGCCATGTTTCTTCTAATCCGGACGAGGCCGGTCCATCCCGGCCGAGGACTCCATCTTCTCCCTCCTCGGATGAGGAGGTAATCCCAGAGGAGGTCCGCCGGCGTTTGCAACCCGGGGTGTCACCATTGGCATCCCCAGGGGGATCCGGTCCCCCCCGGTTGCACCTGCCGTGCCCCTCCGTTCACTTCCTGCTCTTGCTGCTCTCCCGGCTCCGCTGTTTCTTCCCGCCGGTCCCTCCGGTCATGCCTCCACCATGACCGAAGGTGATCTTTCTCTGCTCCGGGATGCTTATGGCATCCCGGGATCTGTCCATCTATTTGCTCCGCGGTCCGGGGAGCGTGTCACCATGAGTGGCCCCGGCCGTATTGCCTTCTACGAAGACTTCCTCCTCGGGGGTCTTCGTTTCCCTCTTCATCCTTTCTTCCTTTCCTTCCTCAGCCATTTCCGGCTCGTCCCGGCCCAGCTGGCTCCTAATGCCATCCGGGTCATCTTCTCCTTCATCGTCTTCTGTCACTTCCATGGGTTCGTTGCCCGTTTCTCGCTCTTCAGGTCCCTGTTCACCCTGAAGAAATGCTCCACCGATGACGGCTGGTGGTATATTTCACCCCGGCCCAGGTGTCTCCGGTTCGACCTCCCTTCTTCGGTTAAGGGATGGAAGAACCGGTTTTTCTTTGCCTCGATCGGCGACGTCGACTGGGCCTGGAGCGAACCGGACCGGTCGCCGAACCGGAGTTCTCGGGTCGAGTCCGCGGACCAGGAGGCTTACTCCCAGCTCCTGAGTGACGTGGTCCCGCCGCTCGAGGTTCTGCTTTCTGAGCAGAATCTTTTTGAGGCCGGCATCAGTCCCATCCGGGAGACCGGTGAGATTCGGCTCCGCATTAAATTCTGCCCTTCCCCCCTCTCTCTTTTTAAGATTGAACTAACCTTTTGATTTCTCCACTTTGCAGGGATGAAGTTTTCATTGGAGAACTTGCTGGAAGGGGCTGCTCAGAGGGAGGTCGTTGACGTGGACGAGCCCGTGGCGAAGAGGGCTCGCACGGAGATGAGCCGGGAGGTCGCAGCGGCGACCGCGCCCGGCCTAGCCGCCGCAGTTTCTCCGCCCAGACCTCCTCAGGGCGGCGCCCTTGGCACCTCGGCTCCATGACCTGGCGGTGCAGCCGAGAGAGCTCCGGCGCCCGCCGCTCTGCCCACCGCCGGGCCCATTCCAGCCAGCAGTCCGACGGCACCGCCAGTGGCGACCACCGGTCCGTCGGCTGCGGCTCCAGCAGAAGGGGCGGCCGTCGCAGGGAACGGCCCGAAGGGCCCAGCGCCGGTAATCTCGCACCGGGACTCGGTCATCCTCGACCGAGGGCTGGCGGAGAGGGTGATGGAGTATGTTTCCACCGCCCGGGACCGCCGAGCTCGGGGCAGCCGGGACTACGCGGATGCGCTGCTCGGCATCCTGCCCCAGCTCTTCTCGGTAAGTCTGTTCTTCAGCTTCAGCTCTTCTTCTTTCTTTCAATCCGAGGCCTCCTGCCTCGGTACTGACATGTTGCTTTTGTCCTTGCAGATCGGGAACGACGTCCTCCTACTGAGGAACTACCTTGTAGGGAACGCCAAGCGAGACTCCGAGCAGGAGCAGAAGCTCGGAAAGCTCGCTGCCGACGTGAAGGATTTGATGGACAAGGGGGCCGAACTGCGAGCTGAGAAACAGGCCCTCCAGTCCGACCTGGGACGTTCCGAGGAGCGGAACAAGGAATTGGAGGCCTCCTTGGCGGAGGAGCGGACCTCCAACCAGTGCCGCACTGAGGAGGACGCGGCGGAGAAAGCCCGCCTGCAGGCCCACTCATTGTTCCTGGAGCGTCAGCTGGACGAGGCCCGGCGGGAGGCGGCCATGGCGAAGGACCGGAGCTCGTACATCAACGGGCTCCTGGAGGCGGCGAAGCGGGAAGCGCTGGAGGCCGTCCCCAAATTCCGGGCTTCCGACGAGTTTACGTCGGAAGTCCGGGAGGCCGCCGTGGACTCCTTCCTGAAGGGGTTCCGGATGTGCCGGGAAAAGGTGGGGGCCTTCTTCCCCCAACTGGACCTGAGTGCGGTCGTCGTCGGCGGCAGGAAGCCGGGGAGCGAGGGCAGGGCCTCCGGCACGACCCAGGCGACACTTCAGGCGGCACCTGCAGTAGCTCCGACCGACGACGCCGCGGCCCAGACACAGCCCCAGGAGCCGGTCGTCGTGGAGGTCGAAGAGGTGGCGTCCGCACCTCCGACGGACGGCGCCGACCCTGCGCCCCAGTGACTGTTGACTTGTACTTTTGCTTTCTGTGTCTTTCTCTTTTTTTTTTTTTTGGGGAGTTCCGGCCTGTCGGAGCTCCCTGTTTGTACTGAACACTTTGTAATGAAGACTCCTTTTTTTATAAAAATTTGTCTATCAACTTTGGCCCTTTTTCTTCTTCTTTGTTTGTTTGTTCCTGAGATGTCGGTCTGGGATACCTGAGACAACTGCGGGCCTGGTTCTTCCATACTAAACCGAAGGACGGGGTCTGCAAAACCGTGTTGCGGCAAAGCAAGAATCCTGAGCAGGTCCGACTTTGGGCTGCCTTCATGCTTGCGCGGACAACACAGTTCCTGCACCATCTTCCGGGCCGAAACCTGGGATCCTCCGGACTGAGCTCGATGCCGCAGGCTTTCTCAAACCTTGCGCGGCTTGCTGAGCTGTGCTCCGGGCTTGCGTGGGCGAAGCGGATCCGGCGCCACCTTCCAGGCCGAAGCCCAGGATCTTCCGGACTGAGCTCGATGCCGCAGGCTTTCTCAAACCTTGCGCGGCTTGCTGAGCTGTGCTCCGGGCTTGCGTGGGCGAACTTGGTTCGGCGCCACCTTCCAGGCCGAAGCCCAGGATCCTCCGGACTGAGCTCGATGCTGCAGGCTTTCTCAAACCTTGCGTGGCTTGCTGAGCTGTGCTCCGGGCTTGCGCGGGCGAAACGGATTCGGCGCCGCCTTCCAGGCCGAAGCCCAGGATCTTCCGGACTGAGCTCGATGCCGTAGGCTTTCTCAAACCTTGCGCGGCTTGCTGAGCTGTGCTCCGGGCTTGCGTGGGCGAACTGGGTTCGGCGCCACCTTCCAGGCCGAAGCCCAGGATCCTCCGGACTGAGCTCGATGACGCAGGCTTTCTCAAACCTTGCGCGGCTTGCCGAGCTGTGCTCCGGGCTTGCGTGGGCGAACTGGGTTCGACGCCACCTTCCAGGCCGAAGCCCAGGATCTTCCGGACTGAGCTCGATGCCGCAGGCTTTATCAAACCTTGCGCGGCTTGCTGAGCTGTGCTCCGGGCTTTTTGTTGAAGTCAGAGAAGAACGTTTGAAGCGAAGAAGCTTTGTTAGAGAAACTGGGAGCCTTACATTACTGGTAGTACATTCTCAGGTTCGAGGGGTTCCATGTCCGGGGGAACCTGGCACCTCCCAACTCTTCCAAGTAACATGCCCCGTGAGGGAGGGCTTCTGCTACCCGATAAGGGCCTTCCCAGTTGGGTGAAAGCTTGCCGCACTCTCGTGGCTGGGAGGCTTCTGCACGCCGGAGGACCAAGTCCCCGGGACGAAAAACCTTCGGCCGTACTCGGGAGTTGTAATATCTGGCTACACGTTGTTGGTATGCCGCCATTCAAATTCGGGCCTTGTCCCTTGTTTCTTCGAGGAGGTCCAGGTTGAGCATCATCCTGGCCGGGTTTTCTGTCTCGTCGTATTGTTCCACGCGCAGCGTGGGTATGCTGAGCTCGATCGGGATGATTGCCTCGGCCCCGAAGACGAGGTTGAATGGGGTTTCGTCGGTAGCCGTCCTTGGAGTGGTGTGGTATGCCCAAAGAACGCTGGGAAGCTCGTCGGCCCACCTGCCCTTGGCTTGGTCTAGCCGCGTGCGGAGGCCCTGAAGAATGGTCCTGTTCGTGACCTCAGCCTCCCCGTTGGTCTGGGGGTGCGCCACCGAGGTGAAGCGATGTTTGATGCCGAGGTCGTTGCAGAAATCCTCGAACTCTCGACAGTCGAACTGGCGTCCGTTGTCGGTGACCACGGTGTGGGGAAGGCCGAAGCGGCAGACGATGGACTTCCAGAAGAATTTGGCGACGTTTGCTTCGGTGATTCTTGCCAAGGGTTCGGCTTCGACCCACTTTGTGAAGTAGTCGATGGCCACTATCAGGAACTTTCGCTGGCCGGATGCCGGCGGGAATGGGCCCAGAAGGTCCATTCCCCACTGGGCGAATGGCCAGGGGGCTGAGAGCTGAGAGATCGGGTTGGAGGGTTGCCGCTGTACCGTGGCGTGGCGCTGGCACCGGTCGCATTTCTTCACGAAGTCGGCGGCGTCCTCCTTCATCGTCTCCCAGAAGTAGCCTTGACGAAGGGCCTTGTATGCCAATGCCCTGCCCCCCACGTGGTTCCCACAGATGCCTTCGTGAATCTCCTGGAGCACAAGCTTGGCTTCTGTGGGTCCAATGCACTTGAGGAGGGGATAAGAGTAGGATCTTCGATACAGCTGCCCGTCCATCAGGACAAACCGCGCGGCCTTCTTTCTGATGAGGCGAGCCGCGTCTCGGTCTTCCGGCAGAATGCCACTGGTGATGTACGCGGCGTACTTGTCCATCCAGCCGAGCTCCTGGCTGACCTGATGGACCCCCGCCAGTGCTTCGAGGCTTGGGACTTCGAGTCGCTCCACATGAGCGCGTCCCAGCATTGTGTCCGGCAGAGTCGCCAATCGAGAGAGAGCATCCGCGCGGGCGTTCTCCCTGCGGGGGATATGGAAGATGTTGAAGCGCCGGAACTTGGACGCGCCCGCCTTGACGAGCTCCAAATACTTCGCCATCTGGGGGTCGTGAGCGACGTACTCCCCGGACACCTGCCCCGCCACGAGCTGGGAGTCAGTGAAAGCTCTGAGGTTAGTCACGCCCAGCTCACGGGAGACCCTGAGTCCGGCGAGAAGCGCCTCATACTCCGCTTGGTTGTTTGTCGCGGGGAACTGGAAACGGAGCGCACATTCGGCGACGACTCCGTCGCCGTTGGCAAGGATGAGCCCAGCTCCGCTCCCTCCGGAGTTTGAGGCTCCGTCCACATGGAGGATCCAAGCGTCCTCTCCGGGCTCGTTGGTGCCGACCTCCGTCGGCTGGGCCGAAGAGTCCTCCTCGGGCTCCTTGCCCAGACCTGCGCATTCGACCAAGAAGTCGGCCAGCACCTGTGCCTTCATTGCCGACCTCGGCCGATATGTAATGTCGAACTCGCTGAGTTTCAGTGCCCATTTGGCCAATCGCCCCGAGGTGTCGGGTCGGCTGAGCACCGCTTTCAGCGGTTGATCCGTCAAGACGGCGATGGGATGCGCTTGGAAATAGGGCCTGAGACGCTGGGCAGACACTATTAGCGCAAAAACGAGTTTCTCGGGCCGGGAATACCTGAGCTCCGCATCCCGGAGGAGTTTGCTGGTATAGTACACCGGTCGCTGGATCCCGTGGTCGTCGGTTCGGACCAAGACAGAGCTGACGGCCTCCGAGGTAACGGCCAAGTAGAGGGTAAGCTCCTCCCCTTCCTTGGGCCTGGACAGCAGAGGTGGTGATGCGAGCGTCTTCTTCAACTCCTCGAAGGCCTGCTGGCATTCCTCGGTCCAGGCGAAACCATTCATCTTCCTCAGCACCTTGAAGAAGGGACGGCAGCGGTCCGCCGACCTGGAAATAAAATGGCTAAGGGCCGCAACCCGACCGGTCAGCTGCTGCACTTGTTTCTTGGAGGCTGGCTGCTCCATGTCCAGGATAGCCTGGACCTTCTCCGGGTTGGCCTCGATTCCTCTCTGGGTCACCATGAACCCTAGGAACTTCCCGGCGGAGACCCCGAAGGCGCACTTCGCCGGATTCAGCTTCATCTGGTGGCGCCGGAGGTTGCCGAACGTCTCTGCCAGGTCGGCTACGTGGTCCGAGTCGAGTTTGCTCATTACCAGCATGTCGTCCACGTACACCTGCATGTTGCGGCCTATCTGGTCTTTGAAGACTTTATTGACCAGACGTTGGTACGTCGCCCCCGCGTTCTTGAGGCCGAAGGGCATCATCCTGTAACAGAAAGTCCCGCGGTCAGTTATGAAGGCGGTACGCTCTTCGTCCCCCGGATTCATCCGGATCTGGTTGTATCCGGAGAAAGCGTCCATGAATGACAGGAGACGGTGTCCCGAGGTGGTGTCGACCAGCTGGTCGATCTTTGGCAGAGGGAAGCTGTCCTTCGGGCAAGCTCGATTGAGGTCGGTGTAGTCCACGCAGATCCTCCACTTACCGCTGCTCTTCCTTACCATGACCACATTTGCTAACCAGCTGGGGTATTGGACTTCTCGGACGAAACCGGCGGCGAGAAGTTTCTCTACCTCCTCGTCGATCGCCTTCTGCCTCTCCATGGCAAAGCTTCTCTTCTTCTGGCGGACCGGGCGGCTGCCTGGGTCCACGTTCAGGCTATGCATGATAATCTCGGGCGGAATACCCGGCATGTCGACCGCCGACCAGGCGAACACATCGGCGTTGGCACGGAGGAACTCCAGCAGGCGGGTTCGTTCCTCTTCGGGGAGCTGGGCCCCGACTTGCACCATCTTCAGGGGGTCTGAACCAAGGGGAAAGGAGAGCAGGCGCTCTACGGGCCCTCCCCTGGGTTCCTTTTCTCTTAGGTCGAGGTCCTCGACCTCGCGGGCGAGCTCTGCGCCCTTGATGCCCGGGATTGTCTGCAGGCAGAGCGGGACTGGCTGGACCGTCCCCTTCATTTCCCCGAACCCGAAAGGCGTGGGGAACTGCACCAGCAGTCTCCTTGTGGAGATAGTGGCGTCTAGTCGGTTGAGCCCGGGACGCCCAAGGATGGCGTTGTAAGGCGAAGGGAGCTTGACGACAGTGAAAGTCACCATGATGGTCGCCTGCCGAGGTGGGGATCCGGCGGTAACTGGGAGAGTGATTTCCCCTTCGACTCCGACGGAGTCCCCTGTAAAACCTACCAGTGGGGTGTGCACTGGCTTTAGCTGGTCGAGAGACAAATTCATCCGAGAGAAAGCATCATAAAAAAGTACATCGACCGAGCTTCCACTATCCACCATGATTCGATGTACAGGGTGTTTCGCGATGGTCTTCTCGACCACCACGGCATCATCGTTTACATTGCCGCTAAATTCCCCTCCTTTGGGAGGGATTACATTCTCCGGGGTTTCCCGGGCTCTCTTTTCTGCTCGGCCAGATCCGCGTGAGATCATGCCCACGGGCCTCTCTGTTGGCCGGTTGTCGATCGCAGGGACAGGTGGCAAGGCCGCGAGCGGCTGCTTTTCGGAGGGAGCCTCGTTCTTGACGAACTTCCGGAGGTATCCCCTCCCGATCAGCTCCTCGATCTCCCGCTTCAGGTGGCGGCACTCCTCCGTGTCATGCCCGTGCTCGCGGTGGAATTGGCAGTACTTTGATTTGTCTCGGGCTGCCCTCGGGTTCTGAGGTGGAGGTCGGCGGAGATAACGCTCGCCCTCGATTTCCATAAGGATTTTGGCTCGAGGTGCGAGGAGAGGGGTGTACCTCCGCTCGGGGGCAGACTCGGCCCTCGGCCTTGGGTTCGGGCGAGGGTCGGCTGGTGGCCCGGGCCTCCGAGCTCCCGGGGCATCCCTCGGGGTCGACTTCTTCAAAATCTTCCCGTCCAGCTCTCGACGGGTGCGGTCGGCCTCCTCCGCTCGGATGTACTTGTGGGCGCGGAGGAGGAGCTCGGAATACGTCCTGGGCGGCTTCTTGTCCAGGGAATAGGTCAGGCGGGACGTCTTGAGCCCGCGCTTTAGAGCCAGCATAGCGACGGGCTCGTCCAAGCTGTAGATCTCCAGGGCCGCGGTCTTAAACCGGGCGATGTAGTCACGGAGCAGCTCCTGGTCCTGCTGGCGGACGGAGAAGAGGCTGTCCACCTCCCTTGGCACCTTTCGACAAGCATCGAAATGCGCCACAAACTTTCCTTCCAGCTGCTGGAAGGAGCGAATGGATCCGGGCTCGAGACGGGCGAACCAGACTCGGGCGGCCTTCCGAAGGGTTGCAGGGAAGGCGATGCACAGAAGGGCGTCGGTGGCACCCTGGACCCTCATGAGGGCTTTATAACCCTCCAGGTGGTCCAGGGGGTCGGTGGTCCCGTCGTAGGGGTCCACCTGCGGCATGCGGAACCGTTTCGGGATCGGTTCCGCCTGGATCTCTTCGGAGAAAGGGGGGCGGGAGTCGTAGCCCGCCGGGTCGGCTGACGAGTTCTGCAGGTCGGCGAATCGTCGGGCGAACTCCGCCAACTTGCGCTCGTGTTCCTCTAGGCGCCTTTCGGCCTGGCGCCTGATGGCTTCGTCGGTGGAGCCTTCCACCGAGACTGCAGGTGAGGGAGGCGCCGATTGGTCTCGGCGCGGGGTCCGGACCCGGCGTCGCTTGCTGCGATGCGCCGTTTCGGCCCCATCGGCCGGGGATCGACTCTCGTGATCCTCCGAGCCGGAATAGTCTTTCTTCGGGGGAGCTTGGCGGTTCTCTCGGGGGTTGGAGATGGCTTGCGGACGGGACAGCCTGCCCTGGATTGAGCGCAGGCTCCCACGCTGTCCCGCGGCCCGGGCCGCGGGGGTCCCTGGCTGCGGCTGAGTGGCCAGGGACCGTTGCTGATGCTGGAGCTGTCGGACCGCTGAGGTCAAGGTCTGCAGCTGCTGGACGATGGCCGCAAGGGATCCGTCCGCCGGGATAGGCTGCTGCAGAAGAGGAGGGGGAGCGGGAAGCTCCCGTTCGGGGGTGTGGCCCCCTGGCGGGGAGTGGGCTTCTCCCACTCGGCTGGTGGACGCCTCGCGACCACGAGTGACCACCATTGCTAGGGAGCGTGATACCTGCAAAAAGCTAGTTCCCACTGGGGGTTAGTGCCCTGCCCCCCTACCTGGTGCGCCAATCTGTTGCCGTCCTCGTCGCCGCGCCCGTGCAGAGGATCAGCCGATCCTCCCTGACCGCCTGGCAAAGGAGCCTCCCTTCCTGCGAGAAGCCTGCAACAAAGGGGTTAGAGGACCCTGGCCGGGGATTCCGGCGAGGGGGCTCCGACGGTCAAGTCAGTAGACGACGTGGAGGAACAGACTATCCCTCCCAGGCCCCCTGGAGGGTCTCAGGTTCGGAGAGTTAACTGGTGAAGGGAAAGCGCCGGGGACCAGAATCTCGGCTGGGCCTGCCCGCCGAGCTCGCGTCCAGTATTCCCTTCTCGGGATCTCTGGTTTTCTTCCTCCCAGCGAGGCCTTATGCCGGTCTTTCCTTCTTGTCCCCAGGCTCGTTGGCTTACCTTGCAGTCTTTGGATCCTTCCCTCTTTATCTCCCTCCGTCGTGCGCTTGTCCTTTTCTCCCTCGAAAACTCCTCCTCCCTGTCTTCCTTTCTTTTTCCTTTTTGGTGAAGGAGGCCAGGCGGCTTTCCGACCTCGTCCGCCGGGCCCAGCAGGAAAAAGGCAAGGACAGAAGAGAAAAAGAGGGAAGGCGGCGCTGGCAGAGCGGCAAGTCGTCAGGCCTCGGGCTTCGTGAGGGTGCTCTTTTCCCCGGGCGTGGGCGCTATCCGTTTACGGGCCCTATTCCGTCAGGATCGGGTCTCTCGACCGCGGGACCTGCCGGGCCAATGTAAGTGACGTTCCGCGTGCCGCCGCCCTCCGTACGGGACGCCGTCTGGGGTCGGTACGGCCCGAGGGATGGCCTCGGGACCCGTCGCTTTCCCCGGGGGCCTCTCCGTACGAGCAGTCTGGCCTCGGCTGAGTTGGACCTATCTCCGGGGGCCAATTGGCGAGAGGCGAGGGATCGGCCGACCTCGGCTTAGGTGGACCCCTCCTGGGTGGACACCTGGCGAGGCGGCAGAGGGTCGCCTGGCTTCGGCCGAGGTGGGCCCGTCTCCGGGTGGCCACCTGGCGCAAGGCGAAGGGTCGGCCGACCTCGCACTAGGTGGACCCCTCCTGGGTGGACACCTGGCGAGACGGCAGGAGACCGCCTGGCTTCGGCCGAGGTGGACCCGTCTCCGGGTGGCCACCTGGCGCAAGGCGAGGGGTCGGCCGACCTCGGCTTAGGTGGACCCCTCCTGGGTGGACACCTGGCGAGGCGGCAGAGGGTCGCCTGGCTTCGGCCGAGGTGGGCCCGTCTCCGGGTGGCCACCTGGCGCAAGGCGAAGGGTCGGCCGACCTCGCACTAGGTGGACCCGTCTCCGGGTGGCCACCTGGCGCAAGGCGAGGGGTCGGCCGACCTCGGCCGACCTCACTTGGGTCGTCTCCTTCGCGCGCGGGCGCAGATGAGTCGGTGGAGGAACCCCGCGCCGAGCTCGACCTCGGCCTGGGCGGTCTGCTCTCGGATAATCGTCGGGCGGCGCGATCTTGCCGACCCCAGTTTTAAGGGCGTGGCGCTGATTCTGGCAGGAAAACTCACACGTGGCTCGTTCGCATTCGGCGATACCTGAGCCTGGCCACGTCACTGTCACGGATGTAACACTTATCTTTAGCAATGTAGGCTAGGTCATATAAATAAGAACAGGATAAACAGGTTAAGACAAGAAGGTCTCTTAGAGGTAAATGATTTTGAATCATTACCTACCTGTGAATCTTGTTTACTTGGAAAAATGACCAAGTTATCTTTTTCTGGAAAAGATGAAAGAGCCAAAGAAATTCTAAGTCTAGTACATATAGATGTATGTGGACTTATGAATGTCAGTGCTAGAGGTGAGTATAATTATTTCATTACTTTTACAGATGACCTATCTAGATTTGGTTATGTCTATCTTATGAGATATAAGTCTGAGTCATTTGAAATGTTCAAACGATATTGTAATGAAGTTGAAAAGCAAACTGGAAAGAGTATAAACACTCTTCAATTTGATCGAGGAAGCGAATATTTTTCAAGTGAGTTTTTAACTTATCTTCGAGAGAATGAGATTCTCTCTCAATGGACACCTCCGGGGACACCCCAATTGAATGGTGTGTTTGAAAGGAGGAATAGGACTTTGTTGGACATGGTCCGGCCCATGATGGGCTTTGCCACTCTGTCTATCTCTTTCTGGGGTTATGCCCTGGAGTCTGCCTGTTATCTTCTTAATAGGTCTCCTAGCAAGTCTATGGACAGGACTCCATATGAAATATGGTCTGAACGGAAATCGGTGCTCTCACACCTTAGGATCTGGGGGTGTCCAACCTATTTTAAGCATTTGCAGACTAATAAACTAGGACCTAGGTCTGACCAATACCTATTCGTTGGATATCCGAAATAGTTTAAAGGGTATTTCTTTTACCTGCCTGATGAACAAAAGCTATTTATTGGTCTTAGGGCTATCTTTTTGGAAAAAAGTTCCGTACTGAAGGAATTGTAGCCACTAAGATTGAACTTAGTGAAGTTCAATAGGTATAAGAACCAACACATTTAGGAGACACCTCAGAATCGAATTTGACTAATTCAAATCCAGATCCCATTGAGCATCCATTAAGAAAATTTAGTAGAGTACTGCGTCAATCGGACAGATACTACAGTTTCTTGGTCCAGGACAGAGATCTCATTGAACTTGATGAAATCAATGAGGATCCGATCACCTATATGGATGCTCTACAAAGGTTTGACTCTGATAAATGGCTAGAAGCCATGAAATTTGAAATGGAGTCCATGGAGATCAATAATGTGTGGACATTAGTTGATCCACCTGAAGGGATAAAACTCATTAGGTATAGATAGATTTTCAAAAGGAAACGGGGTGCAGATGGAAGGGTGAAGACCTATAAAGCTGTCTGGTTGCCAAGGGATATCGTCAATGTCATGGTATTGACTATGATGAGATATTTTTCTCTGTGGCAATGCTCAAATCCATTCGATTATGCTTGCTTTAGCTACACACTTTGATTATGAAATCTGGTAAATGGATGTCCGAACAGCCTTCCTAAATGGTGAGCTGAAAGAGGAGGTGCATTTGATACAACCTAAAGTGTTCACATCCACAGATGAGTCAAAGGTTTGCAAGCTCCAAAGATCTATCTATGGATTGAAGCAAGCATCTCGGAGTTGGAACATATGATTTGATAAGTGTATCAAGTTGTACGGCTTTGTTAAGAATGGAGAAGAACCTTACATTTATAAGTGGACTAATGGTTCTGCGGTTGTATTCCTTGTATTGTATGTGGATGACATTCTCCTAATCGGGAATGACATTCCAGCATTACAAGAAATAAAGGTTTAGCTTTCATCTCAATTCTCTATGAAAGACTTGCATGAAGCCTCATTCATACTGGGTATGAAGATCTATAGAGATAGATCTAAGAGGCTTCTGGGATTGTCCCAATCAACGTACATTGGTACCGTGCTGAAACGGTTCAGCTTGGAAAATTCCAAGAAAGGCTATCTTTTGATAGGCCATGGAATTACTTTCTCCAAAAAGGATTATGCATCAACTCCTGAGAAGAGAGAGCGTATGAATAGAGTCCCATATGCTTCGACAGTGGGATCTATAATGTATGCAATGACATGTACTAGACCAGACATGGCATGCTCACTAGGAGTAGTGAGCAGATACCAATTTGACCCAGGTGAAGTGCATTGGAAGGTGGTAAAAACCATCGTAAAGTATTTGAGAAATACTAATGATCAATGGCTTATCTATGGAGAGCCTGACTTAAAACTTATCGGTTATACCGATTCAAGTTTTTAGTCAGATAGAGATGATAGCAAAAGTTTGTCAAACTTTGTATTTACCCTAAATGGAGGTGCTATATGCTGGAAAAGTTCCAAGCAACATATAGTGGCGGACTCGATTTGCGAAGCAGAATACATGGTAGCATGAGATGCAGCGAAAAAAGCTATGGCTATGAAAGTTCCTAGGCGAGATGGGAGTGGCACCTTCCCTGGATGGCCCTGTTCCAGTATTTTGTGACAGCACTGGAGCCACAGCTCAAGCCAAAGAGTCAAAGTCCCATCAATGCACCAAGCACATTCTGCACTGCTACCACCTCGTGCTAGAGATTGTGTGGCACGAGGGGACATCGACCTTCAAAAGATCGATGGAAAGGAAAATCTGGACGACCCCTTCACTAAAGCAGTCAGAATTCAAGAGTTTAAAGATTGTAATTGAAAATAGAAATGCGATTCTGTACTGATTGGCTTTAGTCTAAGTGGGAGTTGTTGAAAATTATGTCCCAAAGCTAATCGTCTAGGCTGTAGATGGTTGTGCTATTTGTATATTGGATATGAATTTTGATATAAATAAAAGTTATCTTTTGCCAGTTCATCACAGGTGCATTTTCCTTAATATGAACTCTTATGTGATGATATCCTTTGAGTTACCTTGTATGCGATGCAGAGATGATGCATCGTGTAGTTCATAAATTTGTTCACGACCAAAGAATATGCTATTTTGAGATGATGGTGTATCGGGAGTAGGTCGTTAATGTCATATCTGTTGGTTGTCCTCTTAACCAAATAGCATTGAGATACTGGTATGACATCAGGTATTGTATTTGATACTTCACTGAATGTGACTCTCATGCGAGATTCTCTTGCTACCGAAGAGGAGTCTTGCATTAGAATGTGGACATGAATATTTTCTCTGACTTGAGATCACTATGGTATCTTGCAAGCAACTCACTGTGCTTAGGTGCCGGACTACCCGGATTTCTAATCCAATGATGGAAGGTTGCTGGGTACAGTCAAGTACTTGTGTAGCGGTAGTAGGATCGAGGTAGGATTGACCTCTCCAAATGAGTTGGATTGAATGCTCAATATGCCCAATTAAGAAAGACCTTGGCCAGGGCATTCCTTCTAAGGAGTTGCAGGGATTCTTTGAGACATATTCAGATGGACTGATTAGGGTTGGGTAGTTTAACCCTATATCATCCGGAGCATTAGGAGGTTCAAGGAATAAGTTCAATGCTATTCCATATTCGACAGGTTCATGTTGCTTTGCAACCTTCAACCTATCCGGACGTCTGGTGTCATTGCTAGATGGCGACTTTGACGGATACTGGAAATATTTTCATGCTACCGGTTTAGTGTTTGAACCTATGGGATCATACACCGAGGGTTTCTTCTTGCTTTGTTGGCATGCGAATGATTGGAAATCATTTCGGACTCATTTGATAAAGTGTTGTCAAACTTCTGTTCGAGTAGACTCTCTTTGAACGAGTTGACTCAAGTCGAGTTGACTTGAATGGTTAAGTCGACTCGATTGACGGGCTCCAGCAAAAACTGAAACTGCTTCATCTGCAATCGTTGTTGAAATTAATAAGAGGAGTTTCTGCTTTTTATGTTGGACGGTTATTGAATTCCAAAGGTCCCAGGAATTCCAAGAGACTCAAAACTCCACATTAATATCTCATTAGTCCTCTTAATGGTTTTGGGGGCTATTTTTTTCTGCTGGGTAGATTGTTCATTCATGTTTGATCAGATTTCCTGTTCTACATGTTCTGAGGTCGAGTCTCTCCCCATTCCTTGGGTCAGAGATCCTCTATGACCTCTGAGAGATTGTGAGATTGGATCTCCAGGATAGAGTGAGTTTTGGATGGGATCTCTGAGTGTATACCTTCTATTAAAGGTTTGGGATAGAGAAAACTGGAAGATTCCTTGTTCTGTTCCAGCACTATAGCAGCAATCGGCACTTCAAGGAGTTGAAGGTGTCCCACTCATTTTCAAGGAGTTGAAGAAGGAGTCCACCCAACGAAGCTTCTGTAGGGGCTAGAACCTCGAGGGAAGGAGAAAAAATTGTGCTACACGGTGTGAACCACCTGTAGAGGTGGTACACGAGTGCTGCTTACAGAGCTAGACTTTTTTCATAGGTCAGTGTCATCCCTGGGATTGCGATTGAGAAAGGAGCATTTCTGCAACTTCTGGTTTTTCCCGATGAATGTCACCAAGGTATGTGCTTATTTTATATATGACATAATTGTCTTTGCTACATCATTATGTGATTTCTAGAATTGTTCTGTTTTTTGTGTTAATTATATTAACATCTTGTAAAATGGTTTTATCACTTTTCACTGCTGCGTGTCTTTAAAAAAGTTTTAAAATGCATGTGTCACCCCTAGAAATAGTTCCTTACACCTGGGGTGTTCAAAGAATTCAAAATGATATCGGTAGCATGGAGGAGCAACAGGAGGTCAAATAGGGCAACATCGGATACCTGAATTCTATTTCTATTTTATCTTTTGCAGGAGCACCAGGAGGATTCGATATTCTAGTGGAGCACCATCTATAGGTGCCTCCATATATGGAGGGAGGTTTAGCATAGGTGTTGCCCAATGAGGTAGCAACCTAAGAGGGGGGTGAATTAGGTTTTATAAAATTATTTACAATGATTTATGATGAACTAAACAAGTATGTGCTAATTATAATTAAGTGCTTGTATTTTCCAGTGTTTGTGTACTTCAAAATAATACATAGCGAAATTAATAAAGTAAATGTACAAAGAAAACAATCACTCAAACATAACAAATTTATAGTGATTCGGTGCGCTCCAAGGTACCTACATCCACTCCCCAAGTTTTCCTTAGAAATTCTACTATAATCAACCAAGATTATAGCCGATTAGTTTTCTAGGCTCACAAATCAAATCCAACTTATTTTTATCGGGCTCACAAGTCAAAACCCTTGTAGGTTTTTTAACTTAGGCTAACCAACAACCTCTTGGTTTTCATGGCTAACCAAAAATCTTGTTAGTTTTGCGGACTCACCAACAACCTATGTTAGTTTTAAGGGATCACCAACAATCTATGTTGGTTTTACACAAAGGCTAACCAACAACCTCTTTGGTTTTCAAAGGCTCACCAAAAACCTTGATACAATAATATAAGAATGAAAGTAAAGAATACAACAAAACTTTTTAATAAAAGCAAATATCTCTTTGAATGTTGGTGAAGATCTTGTTTTCAAGTTGTTGAAACCTTTGATTGCAGCTTGATAATGTAAACTTGGATGCACCTCTTATCTTTGGAAGCTTGAAGGCTTGAACCACTCAACTCTTGAATTCTTGAAGGATATTCAATAATCTCATCAAAGGATTGCTTCCCCATTTGATTTATGTAGTTTATATACCTCTCCAATCCTCAAATAACCGTTGATAACCATTGGAGAAGAAAATATAGCCATTAGATACAATCTGGAAAAGTTCAGTGCTTCAGAAAAACTAGCTGTTATAGCAAGTGTCGTCACTTGACCTTCATGAGTCGATACCTCGAGTCGTCACTTGGAATAGTGAGTCGATACTTGACCAAAAATATCTTCTAAAGTCTTCTACTTTGCACTGGTGAGCCGATACTTCATCTGGTGAGTTGACACTTCAGTCCGTGAGTATACACTTGATCAAAATTCTAAAACCAGCTCGTTCTATTTTCTGTTTGGTCTCAAGCCTTGAGTCGACTCTTAACTGTTCATGAGTCGATACTTGGCAGACCATGAGTCCATACTTCAGCATGTCGGTTGAAATTTTCTCTGCATATCAGCCCAGGCCTTCTGTGTCGACACTTTCAAGTGTTGACACTTGACCTGACCAGTGCCGAAACTTGTCCAAATTAAAATTATGATCCCTTCAAGATCTTCTTCATAAATTCTAAAGTCCATATACTTAATTTTTTATTAATTTAAGGACTTTCTTCAACTGAAAATATATATTTTTTCATTTAACATGGATAAGTACTAAGATCTGATAACACACTTAAAAATATAATTAGTACTCATATATACTTAAGTGTTTTGTCAATCATCAAAATCAAGACTAGAGTCAACATCTTCCCCTTTTTGACGATGATAAAATCTTTAAGTATATGAACAGGGTAAGCTTAAAAAGATTAACAATAAGATAAACATGTAAGCTCAAAATCAATGAGTATCAAGCTCCCCCTCAAAATATGATTTCAAAAATATTTTCAAAAATCATTCAAAAATTTTTAAACATTCTTCCCCTTGCTAATTCTTCCCTTAAGATTAAAACATTTTACTTTCTTCTCCCCCTTTTATATTTTTTTCTCATTTTTCATATAATTTTTCATGTTTATCAAATCTTTTCTCTTTTCATACTTAACATTTTTCTCCCTCTTTTTGTCATCATGAAAAAGGATGAAAGGCAATACAAAATGGGAATGAAGGTAGAAAGAATAGAAAGTAGATCATCAAAATCAATACATGATACTAATTAAATATGATACCAATTGAACATGATACCATAAAAATGATATGCACATGCAAAACATAAATCAATTTTCTTCCTTTTAAAAATAAATCTTGATATCATTGAATGTGACTCCCCTAAAAAAAAATAGATTTGAAGGCAAGGAGGAGTATCAGAGCAATATAAGTAAAGCATGATATCAAGAAAATATTCAAAGCATCATATGTATATAATGACAACAAATCTTTGAATGCTCTCCCTAAATGTTATTCTCCCTTAAAAAAATACATTAATTGAGGAATAAAATATGAAAGCACAACCATCATAATTTCAGATAATTTGAGATATGAATATAAATACTAAATCTGAAATCAAAGATTTAAATTTTCAAGATATACAAGATTTTCAAAATACAAGAGGTTAACATTTAAAGATTTAATTTAATTTGATTTCAAATTCATTTGAAATGATTTGATATCCATACAAATACTAGAAATAATATGATATCAAGTCTAGCTATTGAATTAGGGATTTATCAATGTGCATACCTTTTTCTTAAATGTAACATTTAACGGCCAGTTCTATACATATTCCAAATCATTTCTAGTCTAAGCATGGATACAAAATAGAATACATTTCATGAAAACCATATGATTTGAAATGATTTTGATTATCCATACAAATATTAGAAGTAATCTAGTACCAAGTTTAGTTACTGGAGCAAGGATTTATCAATATGCATACCTTCTTCTTAAATGTAATCCTTAACTACTAGTTATAGTCTTGATCCAAATCATTTCTAACTGAAGCATAGAAGCCAAAAATGTATACATTTCATTACAACATTTTACTTGAAATAGTTTAAAACTATATTAATCAAAATCAAATGAAAGTCTAATAATCATAAGTTTAATCATGAGAGCATAAAATCCATCAACATCAAAAAGTTCATGATCACAACAAATGACTATTAGTCTAAACTTGATTCTAATTAATCAATTGAAATAATTTTCAAAGTAATTGATGCAATATTTATAACAAATATTCAACTACATTTTCAATTATGAAAGGAAATGTTTAGAATTTATCAATATCTATAGTCCTTCCTTTATCATTTAGTCTAAAATATAGTAGGTCCACTTTTTTAAATTATCTTGTACAGCCATTTTTCAAAAACTTCTTTTCTTCTTGATCGATTATAAGATATCCCTACAAAATAAATTAAGTGGACAATTTTAGTATCCAAATTTTCTTGGATCCTTTAGGGTTAGTGAATAGGGTTCCTTTTAGAATTCAAAATTTTCTTAATCTATAAGAATATGCATTAAGTCCAAATTTTTTATATTTAAAATATGCAATATTGGAAGAAGTAGTAACAAAGAAATTTTTATTTTTTAACTCAAGATTTTTATTTTCTTTAAAAGCTCATCATTAGTTACAAAAATCTTGGATCTTCTTAGAATCTTTATTTTATTTAATAAAATATTTTTTTCATTGAAGAACTTATTGCATAACTCTTTCAAATCAAAATTTTTTTTCCTAAATTTTTTTTTATAGAAAGATTATTCTTATCAATTTCTAAAACATCAATCTTTGCATTTAAATCATGATTTTTATTGGCAAGATTGGTATTCTTAAGAGAAAAAGAATTTACATGTCTTTTTAATTTCTTGTACTCATTTTTTAATACTTTGTATTCATGCATAAGATCATTAAATACATAATGTAGCTTATCAAAGGTGAAATCATATTCATTTTCAGAACATACCTCTTCCTCATTTGCCATGAAGCAAATATTAGCAATTTCTTATTCTTCATCCGAACTAGAATCTTCGCTATCTCTCCAAGTTGCCATTATTACCTTGAATTTCTTTTTGACCTTGAGGGCTATTATCTTCTTCTTCTCTTGATCAGCAACCACTTCTTTGTGCCATAAATTTAACTCATGGGTCATGAGTGAACCAATAAGCTCCTCCAGAGGTAGGGTATCTAGATTTTTTGCTTCTTGGATCGCTGTTATTTTTGAATCCCATGATATTGGCAAAGATCTAAGAATTTTATTAACCAAATCATCATTAGTATAGACTTTGCCAAGAATTTTTAATTCATTAATAATAGTTATAAATCTAGTATACATATCATATATAGATTCATAATGCAGCATTTTAAACATTTCCAAAGAATGAATAAGCATATTAATTTTAGTACTTTTCACTTGAAGAGTACCCTCATGAGTAATTTCAAGTATGTCCCATATCTTTTTCGCTGATGTGCATGTGAAGATCCTATTGAATTCATTAGAGTTCAATGCATAATAAAGTAAGTTCATTGTTTTAGCATTAATTTCATATTGCTTAATGTTATATTCATTACAATCCTCTTCGAGCTTTGGAATGGAAATGCCATTAGCCAAATGGAAGGAATATAAGGATCATTAACTATAACTTTTTAAAGATAATAATTAATAGATTGAATATAGATGCGCATGCGAGTTTTCCAAAAAGTATAATTAGTGTCATTAAAAAGTTGTAGTCTATTAGTTGTATGTCCTATAGCAAAACAAGGACCTTCTAGGGCTATCATGATCTTTTAACTTAAAATCGTTAGATTCTTTGCAAAGCACCAAGTTCATATATCAACGATTTTAGGTTCCAGGCTCTGATACCAATTGTTGCCCAGTGGTGAAGCAACCCAAGAGGGGGGGTGAATTGGGTTTTATAAAACTATTTATAATGATTTATGATGAACTAAACAAGTATGTGCTAATTACAATTAAGTGCTTATGTTTTGCCAAAGTGTTTGTATGCTTCAAAATAATATGCAGTAAAATTAATAAAGTAAATGCACAAAAAAAATAATCACATAAACATAACAAATTTATAGTATTCAGTGCACTCCAAGGCACCTACATCTACTCCCCAAATTTTTCTTGGAAATTCTACTATAATCAACAAAGATTACAGCCGATTAGTTTTTCGGGCCTCACTAATCAAACCCAACTTATTTTCACCGGGCTCACAAGTCAAAATCTTTGTTGGTTTTCTAACTTAGGCTAACTAACAACCTCTTAGTTTTCACAGCTAACCAAAAATCTTGTTAGTTTTGCGGGCTCACTAACAATCTATGTTGGTTTTACGAGATCACCAATAATCTATGTTGGTTTTATATAAAGACTAACCAACAATCTCTTTGATTTTCAGAGGATCACAAAAAATTTTGATACAACAATGTAAGAATGAAAGTAAAGAATACAATAAAGCTTTCTAATAAAAGCAAATATCTCTTTGAAGCTTTTTGAATATTGATGAAGATCTTGTCTTCTAGTTGTTGAATCTTTGATTGTAGCTTGATGATGTGAAATTGGATACACTCTCTTATCTTTGGAAGCTTGAAGGCTTGAACCACTTAACTCTTGAATCCTTGAAGGATATTCAATAATCTTACCAAAGGATTGCTTCCCTATTTGATTTATGTAGTTTATATACCTCTCCAATCCTCAAATAACCATTGATTACCGTTGGAGAATAAAATATGGCCATTAGACATAATCTAGAAAAGTTCTATGCTTCAAAAAAACTAGCTGTTACAGCAAGTGTCGACACTTGACCTTCATAAGTCGACACCTTGAGTCGAAACTTGGAATAGTGAGTCGACACTTGACCGAAAATATCTTCTAAAATCGTTTACTCTGCACTAGTGAGCTGACATTTTATCTGGTGAGTTGACACTTCAGTCCGTGAGTCGATACTTGACCAAAACCTTGAAATCAGCTCATTTTGTCTTCTGTTTGGTCTCAAACTTGAGTCGACACTTCACTATTCATGAGTCGATACTTAAGTCGACACTTGGCTGACTATGAGTCGACACTTCAGCATGCCGGTTAAAATTTTCTCTGCTCAGCCCAAGCCTTCTATGAGTTGATACTTCAAGTGTCGATACTTCCAAGTGTCGACACTTCCAAGTATCGACTCTTCCAAGTATCAACACTTGACCTGACTAATATCGAAACTTGTCCAAATTAAAATTATGAGCTTTTCAAGATCTTCCTCATAAATTCTAAAGTCCATATACTTGATTTTTTTATTAATTTAAGGACTTTCTTCAACTTAAAATATATATTTTTTCATTCAACATGGATGAGTACTAAGATCCGATAAACATATTTAAAAATATAATTAGTACTCATATATACTTAAATATTTTGTTAATCATCAAAATCAAGACCAGAGTTAATAATAGGTTCAGGACTGAGGGATGCAAGGGAAGAAGCAAAATTTTAGCACCAGTACATAATGCACTGCATAGGTTGACGCGAGATGTGAGGGTACTGGAGAAGTGTGTTCTTTAGCAGATGGTGTCACATGCATGTGTTGAGGAAAGAGGGGGCCCTAACACCTATGAGAAAACTAAGACAAGCTGAGATAGAGATAGGTGGGTCAGAGCTAGGGTAGGAGAGTTGTAGTTACTTCAAGAGAAGTTGAAACAATAGTTGGTGCAGGTATAGAAGAGGAAGGAGCCTATAGAATGCAAGATGGTGCCCTATACAAGGAAGGAGCTTCAGTCCAAGTGGAGGCGGATGTCTCAGCAGCCTTTAAGGAAGCTCCAAGGGTGAAGGGCATGGCATTAGCAATAAGGTTCATATAGAAAGCTGTCAGGGTATGCAGTGTCAGCAGGTTAGTGCAAATGGATCCGCTGAGCTTGCCAAGGCTTGTAAGCACTAAGGTCGAGATTATAGGTACTGATGTGATACTCCCAAGGCTTTAGAGGCTAGGAATGGAGCCATGGTATAAGTTCCAGGAGTCTAGGACTAGTTTAGTCCTAGCATAGAGGTTCGGCCCTTCATAGTCTTGAGGTCCAAGGTTTTGGATCTTGAAAGGGCTAATCCATGTTTGGGCTGGGTTTAGATCCATAAGGGTTAGAGCACATTAGATCATGAATGTACATAGGTTTAGGTTTAGTGCAATCATAATTGGATTAACCTTAAAAGTTGCTCAAGTTAGGTTTAGGTTCATGTTCCTATTCCTATTTGAATTAGGAGAGTCTTTTGCTTATAAAAAAGCACACCATGTAACTTAAAGTTGTTGGGATCAATTGTAACTCTCTCTCCCTAAAATCTCTCTCTTCCATGTTTCTCAAGAGGGCCTTCATGCCTATTGGTGCTGAAATCTGTCAAGCATCAGGGATGCTAAAGCTGGTGGTGTAGGAAGATCTCCAAGAGGTGGAACTTAAAAAAAGCCTTGGCCAAAAGATGTTCCGTCATGGGCCCTTCGATGCTCAAGTCAGATGTTAAGCACAACAATAGTATTTGAGGAGAATGAGGTAGAGTTTTTTTGGCATATCTTAGGGACTCTCAGAGAGTCTCTTTTTATGAGTGGAGGACAAGGGTATTTTGGAAATGATAAATATCTTCATGGATCTGGTGAGAAGTGACAAGGCTTATCACGCATCCTGCAAGGAGATTTCTGTTTACAGGAAATATCTATTTCATTTTAATTAGAACCTTATCATTTGCATGAAATTAATCATGTTTTTTAATGATAATGATGATTATTGCATAGATGCAGGCACACTACCTTAATTACTAAGATATAGTATTGATTAGAGATCATGGTGCATGATGTGAACTTTTGGCCACATAATCAAGGGTGTGGAAGTGAGCGTCGGTTGAATTGGCCTTTGAAAGACCCAAGTGGGAATATCGCCAAAGGATACACTCACCATAACACTCAGTTCGAGGGATTGGTCTATGCACCTCTATTCAGGTCGAGGAATGATTGATTGAAAGACACTTTATCAGATTGCCCTACCCAGAGGTATGATGCATCGATAGCCCTTGGAACATTTGATGAGGAGGTATCAGTTGCCACTTAGGCTCGATCAGACAGGGGCAATTAGCGCCAGTACTTAACTAGGTCTGGCTAGTCGAGATGCCTTTTTTCTAGTGAGTGGATAGACGGACAAAGGAGCTACCCATGTGTCGAGCATGTGGTTGAGCCATCCCCTGGAATACTAGGGCAAGGAGGGTACCACTAGCTAACTAAGAGTTAGATCTGGTGAATGGTCGATGAGTGCTTGTTGATGGCTTTCAGGGAGTTAGCTAATGGAAAAGTACCAATCACTAACGGGGATTTCATGGATGAAGGGTACTCGATAGTTGGCACTCGACTCGACCCTATGGGCCTAGGGAGGCATTAAATTCTCCGATCCTAGGTTGGTTAAGTGGTGGAGTTGATCATGCACAGACCATGTTGACTTATCAAATAACATTGGAGCCAAGTGCCATGCTGATCAAGGTCCAAGCTCAATGAATGGTCAGAGAACAAGTAGCAAGCTCATCCAACCAGGCTTGTTGACTTGGCCAACTATTAAGCAAGAGATAGCCTTCCTCTGATCAAGGCTCCAATTTGATGAATGGTGAGATGATATGCAGTTGGGTCACTCAGCCAGGCTTATTGGCTTAGAGATTCTGCATCTTTGGTCAAGTTATGTTGGCTTGGGTCGTCCCGAGCACTGGAGTCAAAGAGGGGCCCTCAACTGACCCGGGACCCAATCCAATGACTGGTCGGCAGACACAGAGATGATCATCTAGGCTTCATATCCTTAGCGATCAGTAGTCGGTGGACATGCAACAAGGGTTGACTGACCAAGCCCATTGGCTTAGGCCATTTATTTGAAGCCCTAGTGGAAATTCCCCTAACAGGAAGAAACAGCACCCCATCCCTCCCTCTTTGTCACACACTTTAGGTTGTTCTCCTTATCACTAAAGAGTCCCAAGCCCCTAGGACCCTCTCTCCTCCATTCCTCATCCATAGTTTGGCCACCTAAAAGTTCAACAAAAGAGGAGTGTCTAAGACCCTAAAATGAGAAGGATTTCTATCTGAAATGGGAGTGGGAGTGCTAGGAATTATTAGTGCTAACAAAGATTGGCATTGAAAATTCTTCCTCCCATAGGAGTCCTGGTCCATTTAGGAAACCTGATTGCTATTACCCAAAATCTTTTATCCTTTCCTTGCTACTATTCTCTAGATCTCCATGCCTAAGGAGAGGTCCTACATCCTTCCTCTCTTCCTTGATGGAAAAGAAGTGTAATACACTTGAATAGCTTGTTGAGCTAGCATAAAGGGCTCGTTGATATATGCTTTTGATCCATGTTTGATTTCAATAAGCCCATATCATAGATCAACCTTCATACAATTATTATTATCAAACCATTGGTACTTAAATAAAATAATACTATTATCTCCAAGGGAGGTCAACTTGATCACTTTTTTGAGGATTCTATAGCAGTCACTCTCTACCTCTTCCCACTAGCTACCCTTTAAACACACACCACTATTCATTATGCTCTTATGATATCCATATTGCTAAGATCAATTTTCACATCATAGTTAAATTTAATACCACTCCCATTCATAACTATGTCTACCATTCTATCTATGTCCCTATCCTACTCAATGCTAACCCTTGCAACTATCTTCCATGTCTCCCCATGCATTGACCAATGCTTGTAATTGGGCATAAATCCATTTCTATATAAATGAAGTCATTATATCCCTATCAAACATTTCTCTATTACCACATCTTCTACAAGGGCAACGAGCCTGTCCTTGATGTAAGAGTGCTGCATTCCCAAAAGCATATACGGTTATAGAAGTACTTTCCACTCTCCTTATATTTAATGGAAATCATCTTGAGAAGATGATATCTACTCCTCTTAGATCAAAAATCAATTATCAAGCCCCTAGACCAAAGATCCATAGATTAAGCATGATCTATACTACTAAAAATGACTAAATAGCCCAATGTTATATATTTTAGTGGTCTCTAACCTATGCATCAAGTAGACAGGAAACATAAATTATTAAAATGATTAAAATAGCAATGACTGGTGATAGCTCTGTTATCTTCTCCATCGATAATACTTACTAAAGGTTGAAGAATGGGGCACATCGATGAGGGTTTTGGTGGCACGGGGATGGGGGTGTAGGGATGGTGGCATGATAAGGGAAGAAAGGGAGGCAGATTTGGTGAGGACAGCAAATCCAGCGAGGGAAGAAAAGAAGAGGCGACTGGGGCATGGGAATGTACTACAAGAAAATTAACTATTAGAAACAACTAATTGCCTTCGCTAATGGCAAGCTTGCCATTGCTAATGTTATTAGCAATGGCTAGCAATCGCTAATAATCCATCGCATAAAATCTTGTTACTAATTGCTGTTATTAGCAATGATTTTTTTATCCATCGCTAGTAATGATTATTAGATATAGCTATTAGTGATGGCAATTATAATTGCTAATAATATTTTAATTTTTTATAAAAAATAAAAAAAAATTATTAGTGCTAAAAAAAATTTATCACTAAAAGTAAGAGCCATCGATAAAAAAGCTTTAGCAATAGCAATTACCATTGCCAAAGCTATCACTAATATTTTTTTTAATTATTTTTTAAAAATAGTAATTAATTTTTTAAAAACCTATTTTAATTTTAATAATATATAATTATAGTTCTTAAACCAAATTAGAATTAAATTAGTAATTAACAACCATAATTATAAATAAAAATCTTTAAAACCTAATTATATTACATTAATGTATAAATTATATAATTTTATAAAATTAAATTTCTTTACAAGTAAAAAAATTAAGTACATAATATCAAAACGATCATCTGAGATCCTTTGCATCATTGTCCTCTTTCTCCTCTTGCTACTGCTTTTGTATGTCCTCTCAGTAGCCGGTAGATGAGATCTGGATGCCCCAGTATCCTGTAATAAAGAAAAATAAAACATTATTAAAGTTTCTAAGTATAAAAATTTAAAATAAGTAAATTAAAAAATTTGTTAATAGACTTACCTGTTATGATGGCTGTGATAATGAGGCTAGCTAATCATGTAGATGTGGGTCTCGGAGAATATTGATGGCCATATCACAAATGACATTCCAGATTCTCTGAGGTGCAAGGTAAGAACATGGGTCACGATGTCCTTGATATGTACATCGCTCTATGTCTAGATTGTCGAGGCCTGAGATGAGGATGGGAGTACCAAGCTACAGGAGAGTCAAAGTTGTGACTGAATCCAATGACCCAACTCTTACTCATCCCTCTAATGGCCCTGAGCTATCCCTTGAGCTCAAAGAGGGATTGAGAGGATGGGTCCACACCATGCTACACTATGATGTACTTCGTAGAATCTGTCTATATAGTTTATAAATTGATTAGTCCAATTATACATATCAGTATATATAAAAATTCATATTTAAAGTTTTAAGTTCTTACTGCGATACATTAAGATCTTGTATCTAAGTAATCACTAGTCCTTTTGGATTGAAATGTGACCTCCCATAACTGCAGTTGGCTAAGTGCATGACCCAGCTACCATGTCTATGATAAATAAATAATAAAAAATAATTAATTAAAATATATATCATCAATTTAATATAAAATTAATATACATAGCATAGAATTCTTACTAATCTATCAGCCACCATATGCATGCCAATAGAACCACCAGCATGCTCGATCAGATCCTGCCAAGCAATATGATTCTACTGTACCCTCTTCCACCTACCAGAGTACTCCTCATTGCTCCATAGGTCATAGAGGGCCTCCATACGTCCACCTACATCCAATGATCTTTGAAAGATTTTTAGTCCAATGCTGACTGAAAACTGGAATGCTCTATGACGGACTACTTGAGACTGTGTAGTTCATCCCATAACCTACATGTGGCTGTCTTCTTGAAAGATCGGATGGCTAGCCTCCTTTACTTGAGAAGCTCAAATCGATAGTACTCATATGAGTAGAAACAAGCTTATATTAAATAAATAAAATATAAATATTTCATGAATTTAAAAATTATATATATTTGACTTACCAAGAATATCTGCCAAGTTGTATCACAAATTCTCAATGGCCAACTTAAGAACTCATTCACCAGTCCCAGTATTAATTAATTGATGAATAATACTGATAACCACCCGAGGAACTCTAGGCTTTCTAAATGTATTATAAAATTAAGATTTAATAATAAATGTTGACTTTATAAGAATTAAATTTTAAATATATTAATATGAAGAAGTAGTACTTACGAGCAAATTTGAATATGGATGAGCTCTCTATCCTCTGGTCAAGTTGAAGATGCCATGAGCCAGGTAGGTCCTCAACCATGGCACTGAGTCAGAGATGAGCCAGTTACTGTTGCTTGTGATTGTGGGGTCATTAGTGACCTCACATCCTCCAAACTTGATTAGAGAACATCTAATATAAAGAATATTATATTAGATAATAAGGTATAAAATAATATAAAAAAGAATATCTAAAGTTTTAGAGTTTACCGTGTGGTATGAGTGATATAGAACTATGGAAGCTGGCAACATGATCGCTCTCTCCTTTAAAGCTCTATCCTCTAGAACTCTCTCCTCGATTGGCACTCCATTGACCTCTGGAAGACATGATATATAATATTTAAAAATAAAATAAATAGATTCACTAAATTATTATACAATTATGGATGATAATGCAAGATTTAAAATGATTACAAAGAGAATAAGTGAAAGAAATTAGAAGCTAGATATATCAAATTGGTCAATGAAAAGGTATCTTTAATTATACTTCTAATGTTGCAATCCTCTCCAACTCCATTATTCGGTCGGTGATGGTAGCAGTGAGGTAGCTATCGCACTGACCATTTCCAATACCTTCCATTTTAAGGTAAGCATCCATCATCATGCCTTGGCATCAAAGCAACTTAGGGTCCTTGCTTATGCTCTGCATGCTAAGATTCAAATCTCGTGCAGATAAAACAAGCATCCATACACACCTATTTAATTAATAAATTAAATTAATATCTAAATAAATAAATAAACATGCATATAATTAAATAAATAATTAATTAATTAAAAAATAATTAAAATACTATCTAAATAATTAAATAATTAAATATTTAATCATCATATCGACGTGCTTGCAAATCCTTTCTTCGTGCCATCGTAACTAGTTTATTGTTGATTTTATTCACTATCAATATTTAACTCTTTCTTCATCTTTATTTATATCATTTATATTATGAACTATCCTAATACCATCAAGTACAATCTCTGATCATCAATTAATTCATGTTTCAATGCATATGAACTATTCATTTTGTTCAGTTCATATGTATTAAAATATTAATTAATCCATGACTAGAAGTTATCCTTGGTGATATTAAACCAACTTATGATCATGCAAATAATGTAACAAAGATGAAGAAAGAGTAAGAATATCGATAGTAATGAAGTCAATAGCAACCTAGTTGCCACTCACCCATGCACAAGGGCTGGGGAGCCTGAGGGAGTTTATGTCGTGGATCATTGTCTAGAGGACTGCCGGTAATGACAGAGGGGGTTCGGGTCCTTGTTCATGAGTGGGGTGGTAAAGACCATGAGGGCATGGGAGCTAGACCCATTGGGTATTCAGGTCTGAGTCAAATAATTACAAAGGTCAGGTCCGGATCCAGATATCTAGGTTCCAACTTGAACTCAATCCATTAACAATAGTAAGATAAAGTAAGCAAAATGACAAGAGAAGAGAAAACCAAACTTCCTCTCTCTATGAGCACTAACAAAAAGAAGAGATAAAGAACAAGGAGCTAGGAATGATTGAAGATTCTAACTCGATTGTTGACTTCATTCACTATGAAATTCTAACTTTTTTTATTTTTAGTTAAATCATTTGTATTATGGGTTAGCCTAACATCATGTTGTGCAATCTCTAGATGTTGATTAATTCATCTTTTAATACATATGAATTATTGACTTTGTTTAAATCATATGAATTAAAACATGAATTAATCCATGATGTTGAGGTTGCACTTGGTAATGTAAGACCAGCTCATGATCGTGCAAATGATATAACTAAAGATGAAGAATGAGTTAGGATCTCCATAATGAATAAAGTCAATAGCAAGCTAGAATCCCTAATCCCTGATGTCTCATTGTTCTCCATTTTCATCCTCTTCTTTTCTTTAGCACTCATAGACAAAGGGAGTTTGATTTTCTCTTCTCTTATTATTTTATTTACATTTCTTAGAGCTGTCAACGAGTCGGATTCAGGTTGAAACCTAGATATCTAGACCCAAACCTAATCTTAGTTATTGAACCTAGACCCAGACCCAAATACCCAATGGGTCTAGCTCTCATGCCCCCATGCTCTCCACCATCCTAGTCATGAATGGGGACCCAAACCCCCTCACCACTAGGTGAGCTATCCTTCGGACAATGGTCCACACATGGACTTCCTTCGGCTCCCTAGTATTTGTAATGCTACACTATCGACATCATCAACCTCGAAGTTGCCATCTTGAAGGCCACCTCCCATGACTCATGATTTTGAAATCTCTCCATCCCTTGCTATAAAAAGGGATGTCTTCTCTTCTTTTCATTCTTCATCTATTTTTATTCTCTTGCTTGTCCTCCTACTGCCTCTCGCTATAGTAACCGGCATCCAGTTTTTCTCTTTCTCTCTTTTATTCTTCCTCTCGAAAATCTTTTCAAGTAGTCCTTTATCTTCTCCAGTTGTCTCAGTCTTTTGCTTTTCCCATTTCAAGTAGGTCTGTCTTCTTTTATTTCTTCTTCTTCCATCATGGTAGGTTTTGAGAGTTCAAGAAGTAAATGGTCATTGGAGGAGAAGGATTTGAGAGTGACTAGAGACCTCTAGGCATGATGCATACTAGTCCATATTGAGCTTAGATGACTTGGCTCTATTCAAGTATAGTACGGAGTCCCGGGGAAGTGCATCCTGAAACTTTTTAAATTTGATGACTGAGTGAATAATCTATCCTCGAGTCAGATCAGAATGTATGAGTATCATTCTGAGCAAGCTTGGACTCTATTATTAAGCCTAAATCTGGCCTGATCTACTTCAGGCCTAGCCTGAAGCTTGGCCAGACTTCGAACTAGCCCGAAGTCCATCGAATTAGCTTGAGCTCAATTTCAGCTCTATTTGCATGCCAAGATCCGAATCTCGTGTATATAGGACATGCATCTATGCACACCTAATTAATTATTTATATAATTTAATTAATATTTAAATAAATAAATAAATAATAAACATCTAATTAATTAAATAACTAAATAAATAAAAATTTAGTTAATCAAATCAATAAATAAATATCTAATTACTTACATAAATATATAAATAAATAAATATTTAATTAAATAACTAAATAAATAAATATCTAATTAATTAACATAATAAATAAACATTAAAAAAATAATTTTTGATGATGACTTTGATACCATTACTAATACACACAAGATAAGGTAGATCATACTTACAATACAAGACAGACCCATGGATGAGGGATAGTAGATCTGGCATGTAAGAAAGAGGAGAACTAGTGGCGAGGAGCACTCGAGTGGTGCACGGGGGTGCAACAATGAGGAGCACCCAAGGAGGTGCACGGGGGTGCAATAGCAAGGAGCACTCGAGGGTCGAGAGGGGTGTGGTGGCTAGCAACGGAGAGCACTAGAGGGGGGTGGGGGGGTGTGGCAGTCGGTAGAGGGGAGCACTATGGGGGGCTGGGTGTGGGGGTGTGGCGGCCAATGGGGGTGTAGCGACTGGCTGGGGGTACCATTGACAAGGGGGGGTGAAGCACTGGCATGTGGAGGGGGAGCACTAGGGTATGGTGGTCAGCAAGGGGAGCATCGAGGGATGGGGGAAAGTATGGCGATCTACAGGGGCGACCACTAGCGAGGGAGGGGGAGCATCGATGAGGGAGGGGAGAGCATCAATGAGGGAGGGGAAAGCACTAGCGACGAAGGGGAGAGCACCAACTGGGGGAGCACTAGGGGAAGGGGAGGCGAGAGGGAGAAAGCAGTTTTTTTAACAAGGAGCACCATGAGGGAGGGGAGAGAACTAGCAAGGGAGGTAGAGAGCATCAAAAAGGGAGGCGAGAGCACCAGGGGAAGGGGATGAGGGAGGGGGAAAGTAATTTTTTTTGGAACTGATCGGGCGGGGCATTTATATATGAAAACTATTAGCAACAACAGATTTCATCATTACTAATACATAGATTTTTGTATTAACGATGGACAAATATTATCGCTAATAAAAATTTTTGTTACTAATAATTATTTTCAAAAGTTTATTATCATTAAAATTTAAAAATTTATCACTAATATTTTTTTTTGAAAATTTTAAAAAATTAAAATTAAAAAATTTTTTAGCAATGGCTTTGCCATCACTAAAAGTTGATTTTCCATCGCTAATAGTATTAGCGATAGAAAAAAAAATTATTATTTTCGTGGTAAAACATAGTTCTTAGCAATGGCTTATTAGCCATCACTAATAATAAATTTTCTTGTAGTGACGGGGGCACGCGTATGGTAGTGGGAGAAGAAAAGGGAGATGTTGGGGATGGCGGATCCGGTGATGGTGGTGGACCGATAGGGAGAAGAATAGGGGAGGCGGCCAGGGTGGAGGGACGGCGGCATGGGGATAGGGGCACGCGGACAGTGGCTAGGAGAAGAAGAGGGAGTGGTGGCAAGGTAAATTTCTTTTGGGGATTGAAATGGATTGATCAAGCGAGGTGTTGGAATTTTAGGTCACTTATTAGAAATGGCAATAAGTTACATCACTAATAAGCAAATGCCATTGCTAATATATATTTTATGATAAAAAAATAAATTATTAAAATTCAAGATTTATAGTGATGGCTAATGTTGCCACTGATAATGAAACATTCAATCGCTCATAGTTCTGTATTCTTTAACGGCATGTTTTTTTTTCGTTGAAATAATTTGTTATTAAATACTATTATTAGCGATGGCTTTTTTTTCACAACTAATAAACATCACTAATACTCAATATTCTTGTAGTGTCATGTTAACTCCACAAACATTCATTGAATCATTTTCTTTTCTTACAATATTTCCATGCTATGTCCCAAATAGTTATAGGTAACTTAAAACTCCCTTGCCCATGTGCAGATCTCAAATTGGAATAAAAGCAGTACCACTCAAACTCATGATATATAGCAAAGCTAGGTCTTTTTTTCTTTTATTACAAAATTGATCACTCAGTGATGAGTGGCTTAGAAAATAGACTCACAAATTGATGTTCAAAGATGTTTCTATTATTATTATATGAAAACATAAATGATGTCAAGTAACGGCAATAATTATTTACTACTCTTTCTCTGTTATTTAAATTAGCACTATATATTCATTAAAATAATTCTTCTAGTGTAATCAATATATAATGCCATATTACTCTTTCTTATTTCCCTAGGATTGGCAAATAATGACCATCATAATGGCTATTCATTTTTTTTCTTCTGGGCTAAATCAGAATACCTATACTCTGTGGGATGTTGGAGCAAGATCGCTCCACGAAACACCTGGGACCCAACTTGATGCCGCCATGGCAGAAAGGTAACATACCATCCAGGAAGGGATGGGGCACGTCGTCCGCTCTCGTCACGGAGGCGTGCCCACCATGGGGTTGCATGCACGAGAGAAAACCAAGGAGATGAGAAGGGAGGCTAGGGTTTTGGAGGAGAAAAGGGATCGCGTATTCTATTTCCTTGACATTCCAGTCGTTCTTTATATACAAAACTGACCTAACCCTAGGTCACAACCAACCTAGCCCTAAAAAACTCCCCCCCTCTGAGTCACTTGAGAAAGCTCAAACCCGAGTCCATGTACACCCATGTCTCACTAGTTCTCTCTACCCTGGATCAAAATCCTGATCCAATATGACTCAGATCCCTGAAAACTTATAAACCAGCTTCCAGACCTGTGTGACTCCACTCAAGACTTAGAGCACCACATTAGCCCCAATAATCTTCAACTTGGTGCTATAAGTCTTGACAAGCTCCGCGTGACTGTCTGCACCCTTCCTGCTATCTCCAGAGTTGACATCTTCTCATCGAAGCCACCTCCCTCCCTAGTTGGAACATCGACCCTGCTCCATAGCTCCTGAGACTTGTGCTCCACCGTACTCCTGGCCTCGAACTGATGTCTCCCTACTCTCCCTGTGATTGCAACACCAACTCATACTTCCGCAGTACACCCTGATAGCTGTGTAGACCTAACGCCAATGTCAGACCTCTTCAGCTTCTAAGTTCCCTTGGAGACCTTTGGGATGACTGCCTCCATAGTTGAAGATCAGCACAAGTTTTTTGGGACCAACCTATACCTACTCCATAGCACCAACCTGAGATCTTTATTGTAGGCTCCCTTTTGCTAAGCAGCTGCATCACTCATCCTGGACTTCCTGGAAAGACCCGCAACGATCCTGAACCGGCACTCGCTGCACCCAGAGGTCCACCTGACACTGTCTCTACAAAGCCATGCCAATCACTACACACTCTGCTCCACCTGGCTAAGTATACCCCTAGCACTCGTGCTAGGATCTGGCCAGTATCCCTGCATCTCCCGCTCTGAACTCGTCCCAAAGCTCTCTCTCCAGTCATGAAGACACCTCCAACTAGTGCTTCACCTGAAACAAAAGTCCACCTGATGCTGTAGAAGTAAACCCCGAGGCCAGCAACTCAACGTTGCCCTACTGAGCCTGCACTTGAACCTCGTATCCAGTCGCTCTCTCCTTGGACCCTTCGCATCATTACGGACCCCTCCGAGACCATGTTGGATACTCTACATCCATGCAGGAACCTTCAAAATCTAAGAGCTCATCCCAACTCCTCTAACCCAACGACTAACCCAGCAACCATCTCCAGCGGCTGCTCCATCATGTCCTAGCCTGTCTCCTGGTTGCATGATATCCCTGGCACTCCCTGAGATCTATCCCCTCGATCTTCCTGAGATGCCATCTCCATCAGCTCCAGTCTCCATCCCTATGCAAAAGCTGCCATACCGGGACACTCCCGACTGCCTGATATCTTTGGCGCTCCCTGAGACTATCTCCTATCTCCCTAAGCTACCTTTGGTACCACCTCTACTGATGTACTCCGGTCTCCCTGAGATATCCATCTTCCGAGACCCACCTCCAACCACGTGGGATACCATCCATGTCCAGCTCCATCACGATCAAGGTAGTTGGAGTACTACTAATTGTTCTCCTCCACAGTGACCAAGAACCTAGTCCACTATCGATGGAGCTACCACTCATGCTCTGAAAAATATTCGGTATGTATCGCTCCACCTATGCTAAACCATAGATCACCCGACCTGTCATTACTCCTCAACACAAGACTTGCAGCTCTACACCACCGTTGCGAGCTCCTGCACTACCGGATCCATCATCTTTGATAAGATTCACTCCACCAATAGACCTCCACATTGCTCTCGATACCTCGAACCTCTGTCCGCCTGGGAGGTCGAAGATGGAACAATCCTACTCATGCTGCCCGCACCACGATCACTGCACCACGATCTCCACATCACCTATGATCTAACTTCATCATCAGATCTAACCCAGCTCAACATGAAGAGCTCGAAAAATGAAATCCAACGGCACAGACGGAGCTCAAATCGAAGTTCAATTGAGCCCATAATCGTCGAAAACAAATCAGTACACATTTCATAGCAAAGTGACTTGAGATGTCGGTCCATCATGAACCAATCCACCGGTTCACGCATGCCAAGGTGATCCACAGGTGCCATTGATGTCAGTCCATGGCAGAGAACCGTGGACCACAGCTCCTCCCGACCACCGTCGTCGCCCCCAACCGCCGTGTCGCACCTCCAGCAACTGCCCACTGCCGTGCCATGCTTCCGGTGGCTGCCCGCATGCATGACCATGCCTCCAATGGCTGCCTGCATGCATGGTCTTGCCCGATCCACTCCAATCGAGACCAGGCATCTCCTCCGGCGCTGATGGGGGACGAAAATAAAATGATGGATGGAGAGTTTAAGTAAGCTAATCAGCAAGCAAACTTGAGCAATTAATTATCAAATAAATGAGCTAAATTAATCAAAGAAAAGAATTTTCATAAGGAGGCTAGTTGATCTAATTTTTAAGTCCCGCAATGTAGATCTAGTTCAAAATAAGGATTAGGATCTTCATGGCAAGGAAACCATCACTACTAGGATAAGATAACCTTCAAATGATCAGATCTAATAAAGCTTAGGAAATGTTTTCCTACCAACAATAATGACTAATTATTTGATGAAAGAATGAGCTCTCATCACTCAAGGATTGAGGTCTAGAAGTCAAGATTGGCACTCTCTACTTTAAGACTCACCTTGGCCTTGATCCATGGCTTGGAGACCTTCATCCTTGACCTAGGAACCTGAGAGAACCTGCAAAGAAATTTGGGATTAGACATGGAAGAAGAATTGGAGTTGGAATGGAAACAAAGAAAAAAGGAAGAAGAAAAAAGTGGCCGGCGGCTTGGGACTTGGAGCTTGATCATAGATCCATCAATAGGCATCCCATCCTTTACTCCTTGCAAAAGAACTCTTCACTCTCAAACTCAAATTTAGAAAACTCTCATTCTCTCCTTGGATAAGGATCTACATACTCAACTAGCTAGAAAACTTTCACTCCAAACAAGAACTCAAGAAAACTAGAACACAAGGAAACAATCCTTTCATTAATTCAAATCATAGTATAGAATGAATACAATGAGAGCCTAGGGGCCCTATTTATAGGCTCCAATACTAGGAATTTTGTCCAAGGTTGGAGAGGAGGGGATAAGGATGGCTTAGTTGGCTCCAACAATTTTTAGGTAAGTGGTTTTAACTAAAAATAAATTATTGGTAGAGAGTTACAACCACTTGATATATGGCATTCTAGAAGGTCTTCATGTGGTTGTCAAATGCTGATATGGGGGCCTAGGTGTCATTAGAGGTGACGCCCCACATGTCACTTGTTGGAAGGTATCTTTATGTTGCCCATAAAAGTCTTGACGTAGTGTAATTTCTTCTCCCCTAAGGTTTCTTGATGAGGTGTTCCCCCATGTAAAAATTTTGGCTTCAAGTCTTGGCTTGAATTGGACTTTGAAGAGGTGGCTTTCCATCATGCTTTGAGCTTGAGTCGACTCATGAAAAATTATCTTCTTCCATGTGTTGACTCATGAGTATGCTTCAAGAAAATTTGGGACTTGTTTCATGGCTCAAGATTTTATTAACTATAGCTGTAAAAACAAAGTTAGTTAATCAAAGTATATATTCTTATTATTGATGTCTCCATCAATTCTCCCAGGGTGGAAAAAAGGCTCGACTCCGTCGAGTAGGAATTCATCTGACTTTGGTGATACTCTAAGAGGTCAAGGTCGATTCTTTGTAAGTCCTCTCAAGTAATTTATGAATCTTTGGAATCAGGTCATCCTTGCCAGTAAATCAAGTAGCATTGATAGTCTTTATTTTGAGTAGTGACATTCTTGTCATCTAAGATTCGCTCAATCCTATCTTACCGCTTTGGTAATATGGCTGGTGGACACTCAAGGGTTGGTTCACTCTCAAAGGTGGAATCAGGCCTGAATAGCTCACTAGGTATCATTGTTGGTTCCTTATACTTTAATAGATCTGAAATGTTAAAAGTGGAACTGATACCAAAGACGGATAGTATATCTAGCATATATTAGGTCCAATTTTCCTTACTATTTTGAAAAGGACCTACACTATAGGCATATAATCATTTTGAGCCTAATCAAGACATAGTCTCCTTCCTGAAATTCTTTGACTTTTTTTACAAAATTTAGCCATATGCTTGTTAATTTCATTGCTCAAAATTTGTTTTACTAATCATGCTATGCATATGACTCTCGTAATCATAGATACTTATGCATGGGACACCAAATGACAAGAGACAAACACAAATGGTAAAAGACAAACAAAAACAAAACAAGCTCAAATGGACTTTATTTTCTATGGACTAAACTTTATTGTTGGGCTAGGAAACAAAGTTCCTAATTTCCAATATTGTCCTAAATGACTTTGAAGACTCTGGCACACAACTTCAAGTAAGTGGCAGTGAATCTTAATTTAGTTTCTAACATATACCATAAAGTCTTAAAAAAGTAACTATTGAATATTACTGGGACCAGATCAATGGTGTGGTGGATGTCCCAAGGCAATTATCAGGGATTACAATTTCCATATTCCGTCTCTTCCATTTTTATCTTTCAATTCCTACCATCTCTTTACTTCCAATCCTCATGTTAAATTCTTTTGTAGGTTCTACAATTTCTTGGGGTTGTTCCTTTGGAATTGGTTCTAGATTTTTTCTGATGGTCAATACCCCATTAGGTGATCCTTCATTAATCTCTAGATTTAAATCCTCAACATTGATTAATTATGGGTCCTCTATTATCTTCTTGAATTGATCTTCATGGCTTTTTGTCCTTGGGTTTCATTTTGATCATCTTTGTTGTTGATTTCTTCAGGTTGGGTAATTATTTTATCTTCAGGTAATTGTTCTTGATCATATTCGTCCATAAGGTTAGGCCCAGCTTCATAAACTTCTTCCTTAAGTTCTTCAACGGGTTTAGGATCTTCTCTTTCTAGCCCTTCATTTGGACAAGATTTTGATTCTATTTCATCTTTAAATTCTTCAATAGGTTTAGAAGATTTTTTCTCTAATTCTTCCATGGGTTTAGTCTCTTCTTCATCTCCTTCCACGGGTTTAGTCTCTTCTTCATTTGGACAAGATTTTGATTCTATTTCATCTTTAAGTTCTTTAATAAGTTTAGGAGATTTTTTCTCTAATTCTTTCATGGTTTTAGTCTCTTGTTCATCTCCTTCATACTTGTTGAATTCAGCAATATATTTAAACACAGTTTCACCATCTTGTCTCGATTTGTACCATTGGGTTGGAAGATTTTACTTATAAGATTTGTCTAGGTACTTTTCTCTCAGCTTACTCTTTATATCTCTCCAAGTAATTATTTTATCCCCACTATAATAACTTTTATGCTCAACATGTTCCCAATATGACTTAGCATGTCAGACTAGCTTTAATTTGACAAATTAACATTTCTTTACTTCCGACATTTCATCAAATTCAAAGTACTGATCCATTTTCTTCTCCCAATCGACATATACCTCAGGGTTTCCATCAAAAGTGGGTGCATAGGGTCTATTGTTCCCAAAGACTCTCTCCTCCTGATCTACAAAGTCTTGGTAGGCGTATCTAGGGTTATACTCAGGGGTGAGATCATGACATTGGGCTCTTGGACCAAGGGAAGGTGGATTAGGTGATTCAGGCTCAGCATGGATCCTATAGGCTTCTTCTATAAAGTCATGGTGAAGTTTTCTTGAATTGTGTTCAGTAGTGAATTCATGATGATGGACTCTTGGACCTCGAGGAATTGACCTAAGTGACTCAGGTTCGGTGGGGATTATTGGGATCTCTTCAAGTGTCCCAACATGGTCCTTCACTTGACCTAATTCCTTTCTCATTTGTCCAAATTGTCCATTTATGGTATCAAACTTTTTAGACAGGGTTTTCAAAAAGAATTCAAGATTGAGATCCATGGATAAAAAACATACTGAGTGTGAGACTATTGGTATGGAGCTTCAAAACAAGCAGTACAAACTTAACTTCTATGGCTCCTAGACCTAAAAGTTCAAAATACAGGAATTGACTAAGTACTAGTTAAGGTTGTAATTACCTTTTCCACTGGCCAGGTAAGAGGTGGGGTTGCGAGAGGCTCCCCTCGCTTTCACGAGGTCCTAATTAAAAAATCGCAAGTCCACTTAACGCGCTTGCCATTGGATCTTTTGCCTTAGACACCAATTTTAAGAAGTAAGTACAAACTCAACTAATACTTGGTCTCATCTTGCACTTGAACCCGACTTATGGGTGTCCCTAGTTTTAGGTTCCTACTCAATTTCAATTATGGTTTAGGTCAATGCAAATGTAGGTGATTGTTTTCGGCCAAGGAAAGGTAATGACCTCCTTCCCTTTGTTATGATTGAATGTCCTTAATTAGATTTAGGAATCGATGCACAAACAATTCACTAACTAGTTAACACAACAACTAGTGTTAGCATACAAACATGTGATTCAAACCCGAGTTTAAAAAATTAAAATTCAAAAAATTAAATTGAGAAATTTATATTTTGAAGTTCAGATTTCAGAAATCAAATTTTAAAATTTAAATCTCAAATTATGATTAAAAACTCGTTCTAGAATTAGAGTTGTTGCAAGATAGTTTCAACCCTAACAACTTCTAGTCAACTAGTTTTAAAAAATTCAAAATTCAAATTTTAAAATTTTAAAAAAAATAAAAATAAAAATTTAATTTTTATATCCCTCAGTGAAGATTCCATAGTCTAAATTTTGAAATTTAATTCCTGAAATTTGGTTAAGAAATTCATTTTGAAAGCTAGTTGTAAAAAAATTTCAGCAGGGAATAACTTTCAACTAGCTAGTTTTAAAAATTCAAAGTTTAATCTTTTCAAAAATCTAAAACTTCAAAATAAAATTGATTTGGTTAACTCTCAAAAAAAAATTCTTGGATTTTAAAGTTTTGACTTCAGATTAACTCGAAATTTGGTTGAGAAGGTAGTTCGAAAGCATATGCTAGAAGGTTCCAGCAGTTTAGCTAATTCTTAACAACCTGAATTCAAATTCCGAATTCCTAACTCTAGATCCTTCTAAAATTCAAAATTATGATGAGAAATAATAAAATTCAAAGTATAAATCTTAGATATAAAAATTAAAAATTTAGAAAAAATATTTTTATATTTTTCTGAAAATTAAATGAAATGGAAGGCAGAAAAAGAATTCTAGACAGAACTTTAGAAATGATCTAACATATCATATTTTTAAATCTAGAAATCAATGGAATATATTTTTTTTGAATTTTATATTTAGAATCCTAACACACTAAGGTATTGCAAAAGTATTTCTTTGGATTTTTTCGATCAATGTAAAAAATATTAAAATTTATGAAAAACTTGGGTGAATGCTAGAACAGAAATTTCAGTAATCAAACACTTGACCTAGTAAACCATAAGCTCTAATACCAAAAAATTGATGGGGGACGAAAATAAAATGATGGATGAAGAGTTTAAGCAAGCTAACCAGCAAGGAAACTTGAGTAATTAATTATCAAATAAATGGGCTAAATTAATCAAAGAAAAGAATTTTCATAAGGAGACTAGTTGATCTAACTTTTAAGTCCCGCAATGTAGATCTAGTTCAAAATAAGGATTAGGATCTTCATAGCAAGGAAACCATTATTACTAGAGCAAGTTAACCTTCAAATGATCAGATCTAATGAAGCTTAGGAAAAATTTTCCTACCAACAATGATGGCTAATTATTTGGTGGAAGAAGGAGCTCTCATCACTCAAGAATTGAGGTCTAGAAGTCAAGATTGGCACTCTCTACTTTGAGACTCACCTTGGCCTTGATCCATGGCTTGGAGACCTTCATCCTTGACCTAGGAACCTGAGAGAACCTGCAAAGAAATTTGGGATTAGACATGGAAGAAGAATTGGAGTTGGAATGGAAACAAAGAAAAAAGGAAGAAGAAGAAAGTGGCCGGTGGCTTGGGACTTGGAGCTTGATCATAGATCTATCAATGGGCATCCCATCCTTTACTTCTTGTAAAAGAACTCTTCACTTTCAAACTCAAACTTAGAAAACTATCATTCTCTCCTTGGATAAGGATCTACACACTCAAACTAGCTAAAAAACTTTCACTCCAAACAAGAACTGAAGAAAACTAGAACACAAGGAAACAATCATTGCATTAATTCAAATCATAGCATAGAATGAATACAATGAGAGCCTAGTGTCCCTATTTATAGGCTCCAATGCTAGGAACTTCCTCCAAGGGGAGAGGAGGGGATAAGGATGGCTTAGTTGGCTCCAACAGTTTTTAGGTAAGTGGTTTTAACTAAAAACAAATTATTGGTAGAGAGTTACAACCACTTGACATGTGGCATTCTAGAAGGTTTCATGTGGTTGTCAAATGCTGATATGGAGGCCTAGGTATCATTAGAGGTGAAGCCCCACATGTCACTTGTTGGAAGGTATCTTTATGTTCCCCATAAAAGTCTTGATGTAGTGTAATTTCTTTTCCTCCACGGTTTCTTGATGAGGTGTCCCCCCATGTGAAAATTTTGGCTTCAAGTCTTGGCTTGAATTGGGCTTGAATGGCTTGAATTGAGCTTTGAAGAGGTGGCTTTCTATCATGCTTTGAGCTTGAGTCGACTCATGAAAAATTATCTTCTTTCATGTGTTGACTCATGAGTATGCTTCAAGAAAATTTGGGACTTGTTTCATGGCTCAAGATTTTATTAACTATAGCTGCAAAAACAAAGTTAGTTAATCAAAGTATATATCCTTATTATTGATGTCCCCATTAGGCACCTTCTTGCCATCGAGCCTCCCTCCGGTGAACCGCCCGCCGCCTCTGCTGCACCCTACGACCGACGAGCAACTGCGCCATCCGTCGAGCCCTTCCGTCGAGCCCTGCACCATTCCACAGTCGAGCTCATGCCTTCGGCAAGCCCGTGATGCCCCGTGATGCCTCGTGCCGCCATGCAACCGCGAGCAACCGGTGATGCCCCCGCGCCGCCGTCTTCACCGGATCTTCCTCTCCTCGTACGGATTAAACCGTGAGAAGACCTCACGGTCTTCCTCTTCCTCACAGTGATCAAGCCCCAGAAGGGGGTGATCCCTCACAGACGGCCTTCTCTCTCTGTTCCCAGGGAGGGTAGCAGGCCCTCACCTCCAGATCTCAGAACTAGAGATCTGAACCACCATCGCGATCCTCTTCCTTGCTTCCTTTACGCCACCGCATCAAGATCGGTTCTCATACCAATTGTTGGAGCAAGACCGCTCATGAAACGCTCAGGATCCAACTTGATGCCGTTATGACAGAAAGGTAACATGCCATCATGGAAGGAATGGGGCACGCCGTCCACTCCTATCACGGAGGCGTGCCCCTCATACGGTTGCACACATGAGAGAGAACCAAAGAGATGAGAAGGGAGGCTATGGTTTTGGAGGAGAAAAGGGATCGCGTATTCTATTTCCCCGTCATTCCAGTCATTTTTTATATATAAAACAAACCTAACCCTAGGTCACAACCGACCTAGTCCTAAAAACTCCCCCCTCTGAGTCACTTGAGAAAACTCAAACCCGAGCCCATGTACATCCATGTCTCACAGTTCTCTCTATCTTGGATCAAAATCCTGATCCAACATGACTCAGATCCCTGGAAACTTATAAACCAGCTTCCAGACCTGTGTGATTCCACTCAAGACTTAGAACACCATATTAGCCCCAACATGGGAGTCAACCATGCATTTCAACATAATAATATTTTCACATCCCAATGGTCATTGTCCTTCCAGATGATTCTAATTGCAATATTATAGCCCATATTAGCAGCCCAATCATGGCTAGTTCCTTCTCTAAAACTATGATAGACATGGTTAAAGCTGTTTAAGATATGTCCATCGATGTTCTTCATATGTACTACTTATAAAAATAACAGTTTTGAATTTGAGAAATATTTTATTATGATTTTATGTATATTATGCCTTCTGTGAATTCACTTTTACCCCTCTTACAATACATAACTAATTTCTGTAAAATAAAATAAACTATTTTTTAAAAAAAGTCAAGTAAATAAATTCTTGATTTAAGAAATAACTAGATTTTAATAACTCTTTTTAAGAATGACAACATAATTAGAAAAAGAATACAAGATATCCCATTATTCTCTTAATTATAATTATATAAATATAATTAAAGTTTTATGTTTATTTTTTTTCTCAAATGTGCATTATACAAAATCCAATTGCTAGTTTTCCAAAACAACCTTCTTAGGATTGATCTCCGCAATATGAGCTGTTATTTTTGTAACACTGGAAAACAGCAATCAGTTCAAAGGTATTGTTCTTTTTCTTTTTTGCCTTGTACCTTGTTTTTTAAAAAAATTGAAAGGTGGTCGGTTTTATTGAAGCTTTTCACCAGTCTGGGATCCGAGACACTCCAACACCTATTTGATGATCATGCTTCTGATCTATGGATGTGGTATGGCTACATATCTCACAATTAATGAGTTGCTTGGTAATTAACCGAATAATCTTTCTATATAATATCTTCACTGGGACCTGTTCTTTTTTTTTTTTTTTTTGTCCCATTAGCTCTTTCTTTTAACTCCTGGCTCTATTGCTAAGTGGTATGAAGCTAATACTCAAATTCTGTTCGATGTTCCAAATAATAGAAGGAAAGAAGGAGGTGTATCAGATTCCAGCCGAATAACTTTTTCTTTATCAATCTTCTGTGAGAATAAGAGAGTTCTACAAAATATCATATTATTTTAGCTGAGGTCATGACATCTCCTTTGGTTTCCTTACAGCTAGTCGCTTGAGAAAAACATAGATCAGTTCAAGCTAGATAATTAAATATAAAATGCTGGTGGATCATTTAATATCATTAGCATATGAATGCCCAATCATGTTTAAACTCATGCATTAAAAGCATAGATGGGTAGATTCTCTAATCATTTTTTTTTTTTACAAAAAATATCTAATGCTTATAGATCACTTCGCATTCTTAGTTGTAATACTTAAGCCACTATGCTCTCCTTATATAATTTTGTATGTGTGTGCATATATATATATATATATATATATATATATATATATATATATATATATATCTCTTCTACAGACAAGTGCATAATCTATATTAGCTAGATATAAATTATAGCGTGTCAAAAAAAATATGAGTAATAAAAAATCTTCTTCTAAAGATAAAAGATAATTTAAAATATGAAACAATATTTTTGTACAACTTTTAAAAGTCAAAACCAAAGCCATTAAGTTAATTAACTACTGGCTTACCAAATAAGTTTGGTAGCTCTCTCTCTCTCTCTCACACAGATATAAATGCCAAAAATTGAATAAGTGTAAAAATCTAAATTACGTTTCATTTCTTTTTAAAGTTGTTTGGACTTGCATTTTATTAAAACTAAAGAAAGGGTTATTCCATCCCACTAGAGCAATTGAAGTGAAAGATTTACCTAATTTGAGCTGTAAAAAAAAAAAAAAAAAAGAAAAGAAAAAGAAAAAAAAGAACTCACAACCGCTGCTTATAAATAGCTCTCCTCGATTAGAAGTGCACCTATCGGTGCTAGAAACCTAATCTATTGCGAAAACATTTTTAGTCTCAAATTAACTTATTTTATAAGCTTTTTCTAAAAAATAGCCTTTAAGGAGAGAAAGCCATTTTATCTTGAATTTTCAAAATTATTTTATTAAAATAAATATTATTTTAGCATTTTTCACCATCTAATAATTGTATACTAATTTAATCAAATAATAATATTTATTCTTAATTATTTAAATATTTAATAACTTTGCGCCGCTCTCCGCCTTCCAGCAGAAACCTAGTGTCCTACGTGCACTACTGGTTCCCATGATGGCACCACCCCCATCCTTCCCCTCCAAAATTATCCCTCTCCATTCACCAATTCCCATTCCCTCTCCACCATGTACCTCTTACATTCTCTCTTACAGGGGCATTTTAATCAAAACAAAAAATGCACGGCCCTTTATGTACCCACAGAAAAAAATCTCAACCACTGCAGTGGTAGCCTGGTTGTTAGGGCACAGCTCTCCCTTGTAAATAGTTTCATTGATAATGAGTTCAAGGAATGAATTCATGGATGATCGATTAAATTTCAGATTAATTCTGGGAGCACGTGATTGAGAGACGGGATAACTGGAAACTCCAGCATTGTAGTGGGGTTAGACTGACGTACTCATCAAGTCGGTGGGAAGGATACACGAAAATTACGGTTCGAATCGAACAAAGGTCTAACGTATTGGGACCCGAGTGAAGAGCTACTGTGAGGCTCGCCCGTGTTTTGGGTGTTGTGAACTGAAGTCGGCAGCCCTTGCCGACTTCATCCGGAACCCAGAAAAAAAAAGAAGAGAAGAACGAGAACAGGGAAGGTGGTTTATCCTTATCTGGCCGGAGATTTCGTCGGAGGTTTCGAGAAAGGAGTCATGAGGGGCGAGGGAGGTGGATGGCGACGTATCGGGGTGGGATACGACTTCGATCGACGAGGTCTATTTCTCAAATGATAGAGAAACCCGTCGGTTAATTGTTCTAAAGCTCCTTCATCACCACTGAATCGAGCCCCATCGATTTCCACGCCGTTGTCCTCCTCTCCGGCAAGTAGCGGAGAGCCCTTCAATCGTCGGTGAGTCATTTTCCCTTGTTTAAATTTATTTAGAGGAGGATTTAATCATGTTTACTCGGTTTGGGTTGTTGGACCGTAGCTCGCCAATGGCCGCGCCGCCACCGTTCACCTCTGGTCCAGTGGGCCTCTTCTCGGTGACCGTCCCCATGGTCACCGCCGACTGCCGTGGGAAGGGTGGTTCGGTCGAATCTAGGAGCAGGGGAGGAGAGTTCGGGAGAAGAAGAAGCCTCCATTCCATGGGAAAAAAAAGAAAGGAAAAATGGAAAAAAAGAAAAGAAAAGAAAAAAAATATGAAGAGAGAGAAATAGAGAGAGAAACCTACCTGAGAGTCCATCGCCAGGTGGTTCCCGGTGGCTGGAGTTGCCATCGGTGGCTCACTCGCGAGGTCCCCCGCCATCATGGGTGAGGAAAGAGAAAGAGGAGAGAGAGAGGAGAGAGAAGAGAATGGGAGAAAAGATAAATTTCGGACCAAAATTGGAATTGGATTGAGGAAAGTGCACCATGATAACTTAGTTTCTTTTTAGTTTTATTAAATAGAAATTAATTATATGTTTAAATTGTTGGTCAGGATCGTCATTGTCCTTGGAAGATCAGGTTTAGTATTTGAATTGAGCGTAGTTGGTGGATGCTTTTCGATAAGTTATCTTGACCTCTGATATTATTTGCCAAATATGTTATGTATTTATGAAATATTAAATACGTGTAATATATTTTAATTTGTATTAGATTGCATTGGATTGCTTTGGATTGCATTGGATTGTATTGGGTTGTGTTACTGCCGTGACAGTGACGTGGCCAGGCTCAGGTATCGACGAATGCGAGCGAGCCACGTATAAGTTTCCCTGCCAGGATCAGCGCCACGTCCTCAAGGCTAGGGTCGGCAAGACCGCACCGCCCGACAACTATCCGAAGCAAACCGCTCCCGCCGAGGTCGAGCTCGGAGCGGAGTTCCTCCACCGACTCATCTGCGCCCGGCCCGGAGGGGTCCGCCCCGAGTAAGGTCGGCCGAGGTCGGCTGACCCTTCGCCTTGCACCAGGTGGCCACCCGGAGATGGGTCCACCTCGGCCGAAGCCAGGCGACCTCCTGCCACCTCGCCAGGTGTCCACCCAGGAGGGGTCCACCTAAGCCGAGGTCGGCCGATCCCTCGCCTCTCGCCAGTTGGCCCCCAGAGACAGGTCCAACTCAGCCGAGGTCAGACCGCTCGTACGGAGAGGCCCCCGGGGAAAGCGACAGGTCCCGAGGCCATCCCTCGGGCCGTACCGACCCCAGACGGCGTCCCGTACGGAGGGCGGCGGCACGCGGAACGTCACTTGCATTGGCCCGACAGGTCCCACAGTCGAGAGACCCGATCCTGACGGAACAGGTCCCGTAAACGGATATCGCCCACGCTCGGGGAAAAGAGCACTCTCACGGAGCCCGAGGCCTGACGACTGGCCGCTCTGCCAGCGCCGCCCTCCCTCCTTTTCTCTTCTGTCCTTGCCTTCTCCCTGCTGGGCCCGGCGGACGAGGTCGGAAAGCCGCCTGGCCTCCTTCACCAAAAAGGGAAAAGAAAGGAAGATAGGGAAGAGGAGTTTTCGAGGAGGAAAAGGACAAGCACACGACGGAGGGAGATAAAGAGGGAAGAAGCTGGGGACTGCAAGGTAAGCCAACTAGCCTGGGGACAAGGAGGAAGCACCGGCACAAGGCCTCGCTCTGAGGGAGAAACCAGAGATCCCGAGAGGGGAATACTGGACGTGAGCTCGGCGAGCAGGCCCAGCCGAGATTCCGGTCCCCGGCGCGTTCCCTTCACCAGTTAACTCTCCAAATCTGGGACCCTTTAGAGGGCCCGGGGGGGAGAGTCTGTTCCTTCTCGTCGTCTACTGACTTGACCGTCGGAGCCCCCTCACCGGAATCCCCGGCCAGGGTCCTCTAACCCCTTTGTTGCAGGTTCTCCGCAGGAAGGGAGGCTCCCTCACCAGGCAGTCAGGAAGGGTCGGCTGATCCGCGGCACGGGCGCGGCGACGAGAACGGCAACAGATTGGTGCACCAGGTAGGGGGGCAGGACACTAACCCCTAGTGGGAACTAGCTTTTTGCAGGTGTCACGCTCTCCAGCAATGGTGGTCACTCGTGGCCGCGAGGCGTCCACCAGCCGTGTGGGAGAAGCCCACTCCCCTCCACGCGGCCACACCCCCGAACGGGAGCTTCCGGCTCCCCCTCCTCTTCCGCAGCAGCCTAACCTGGCGGACGGATCCCTTGCGGCCATCGTCCAGCAGCTACAGACCTTGACCTCAGCGGTCCGACAGCTTCAGCATCAGCAACGATCCCTGGCCACTCAGCCGCAGCCAGGGACTCCCGCGGCCCGAGCCGCGGGACAGCGTGGGAGCCTGCGCTCAATCTAGGGCAGGCCATCCCATCCACAAGCCATCTCCAACCCCCGAGGGAGCCGCCAGGCTCCCCCGAAGAAAAACTATTCCGGTTCGGAGGATCACGAGAGTCGATCCCCGGCCGATGGGGCCGAAACGGCGCATCGCAGCAAGCGACGCCGGGGCCAGACCTCGCGCCGAGACCGATCGGTGCCCCCTTCACCTGCAGTCTCGGTGGAAGACTCCACCGATGAAGCCATCAGGCGCCAGGCCGAGAGGCGCCTAGAAGAGCACGAGCGCAAGTTGGCGGAGTTCGCCCGACGGTTCGCCGACCTGCAGAACTCGTCAGCTGACCCGGCGGGTTACGACTCCCGCCCCCCTTTCTCCGAAGAAATCCAGGCGGAACCGATCCCGAAACGGTTCCGCATGCCGCAGGTGGACCCCTACGACGGGACCACCGACCCCCTGGACAATTTGGAGAGTTATAAAGCTCTCATGAGGGTCCAGGGCGCCACCGACGCCCTTCTGTGCATCGCCTTCCCAGCAACCCTTCGGAAGGCCGCTCGAGTCTGGTTCGCCCGCCTCGAGCCCGGATCCATTTGCTCCTTCCAGCAGCTGGAAGGAAAGTTTGTGGCGCACTTCGACGCTTGTCGAAAGGTGCCAAGGGAGGTAGACAGCCTCTTCTCCATCCGCCAGCAGGACCAGGAGCTGCTCCGAGACTACGTCACCCGGTTTAAGACCGCAGCCCTGGAGATTTACAGCTTGGACGAGCCCGTCGCTATGCTGGCTTTGAAGCGCGGGCTCAAGACGTCCCGCCTGACCTATTCCCTGGACAAGAAGCCGCCCAGGACGTATTCCGAGCTCCTCCTCCGCGCCCAAAAGTACATCCGGGCGGAGGAGGCCGACCGCACCCGTCGAGAGCTGGACGAGAAGATTCCGAAGAAGTCAGTTCCAAGGGATGCCCCGGGAGCTCGGAGGCCCGGGCCGTCCGCCGACCCTCGCCCGAATCCAAGGCCGAGGGCCGAGTCTACTTTCGAGCGGAGGTACACCCCTCTTCTCGCACCTCGAGCGAAGATCCTCATGGAAATCGAGGGCGAGCGCTACCTCCGCCGACCTCCACCTCAGAACCCGAGAGCCGCCCGGGATAAATCGAAGTACTGCCAGTTCCACCGCGAGCACGGACACGACACGGAGGAGTGCCGCCATTTGAAGCGGGAGATCGAGGAGCTGATCGGGAGGGGTTACCTCAGGAAGTTCGTCAAGAACGAGGCCCCCTCCGAAAAGCAGCCGCTCGCGGCCTTACCGCCTGTCCCTGCGATCGACAACCGGCCAACAGAGAAGCCCGTGGGCATGATCTCACGCGGGTCCGACCGAGTAGAGAAGAGAGCCCGGGAAGTCCCGGAGAATGTAATCCCTCCCAAGGGGGGGGAATCTCATGACAATGTAAACAATGATGCCGTGGTGGTCGAGATGACCATCGCGAAGCATCCTGTACATCGAATCATGGTGGATAGTGGAAGCTCGGCCAACGTACTTTTTTACGATGCTTTCTCTCGGATGAATTTGTCTCCCGACCAGCTAAAGCCAGTGCACATCCCACTGGTAGGTTTTACAGGGGACTCCGTGGGAGTCGAAGGGGAAATCACTCTCCCGGTCACCGCCGGATCCCCACCTCGGCAGGCGACCATCATGATAACATTCACTGTCGTCAAGCTCCCTTCGCCTTACAACGCCATTCTCGGGCGTCCCGGGCTCAACCAACTGGACGCCACCATCTCCACGAGGAGGCTGCTGGTGCAGTTCCCCACGCCCTTCGGGCTCGGGGAAATGAAGGGGACGATCCAGCCGGTCCCGCTCTGCCTTCAGACAATCCCAGGCACCAGAAGCGCAGAGCTCGCCCACGATATCGAGGATCTCGACCTGAGAGAGAAGGAACCCAGGGGAGGGCCCGTAGAGCGCCTGCTACCCTTTCCCCTCGGTTCGGACCCCCTGAAGACGGTGCAAGTCGGGGCCCAGCTCCCCGAAGAAGAGCGAACCCGCCTGCTGGAGTTCCTCCGCGCCAACGCCGATGTGTTCGCCTGGTCGGCGGCCGACATGCCGGGTATCCCGCCCGAGATTATCATGCACAGCCTGAACGTGGACCCAGGTTGCCGCCCGGTCCACCAGAAGAAGAGAAGCTTTGCCATGGAGAGGCAGAAGGCGATTAACGAGGAGGTAGAAAAGCTCCTCGCCGCCGGTTTCGTCCGAGAAGTCCAATACCCCAGCTGGTTAGCAAACATGGTCATGGTAAAGAAGAGTAGTGGTAAGTGGAGGATCTGTGTGGACTACACCGACCTCAATCGAGCTTGCCCGAAGGACAGCTTCCCTCTGCCGAAGATCGACCAGCTGGTCGACACCACCTCGGGGCATCGTCTCCTGTCATTCATGGACGCTTTTTCCGGATACAACCAGATCCGGATGAATCCGGAGGATGAAGAGCGCACTGCCTTCATAACTGACCGTGGGACTTTCTGCTACAGGATGATGCCCTTCGGCCTCAAGAACGCGGGGGCGACGTACCAACGTCTGGTCAATAAAGTCTTCAAAGACCAGATAGGCCGCAACATGCAGGTGTACGTGGACGACATGCTAGTAATGAGCAAACTTGATTCGGACCACGTGGCCGACCTGACGGAGACGTTCGGCAACCTCCGGCGCCACCAGATGAAGCTGAACCCGGCGAAGTGCGCCTTCGGGGTCTCCGCCGGGAAGTTCCTAGGGTTCATGGTGACCCAAAGAGGAATCGAGGCCAACCCGGAGAAGGTCCAGGCCATCCTGGACATGGAGCAGCCAGCCTCCAAGAAGCAAGTACAGCAACTGACCGGCCGGGTTGCGGCCCTTAGCCATTTTATTTCCAGGTCGGCGGACCGCTGCCGTCCCTTCTTCAAGGTGCTGAGGAAGATGAACGGTTTCGCCTGGACCGAGGAGTGCCAGCAGGCCTTCGAGGAGTTGAAGAAGATGCTCGCATCGCCACCTTTGCTGTCCAGGCCCGAGGAGGGAGAGGAGCTTACCCTCTACTTGGCCGTTACCCCGGAGGCCGTCAGCTCTGTCCTGGTCCGAACCGACGACCACGGGATCCAGCGGCCGGTGTACTATACCAGCAAACTCCTCCGGGACACGGAGCTCAGGTATTCCCGGCCCGAGAAACTCGTTTTTGCGCTAATAGTGTCTGCCCAGCGTCTCAGGCCCTATTTCCAAGCGCATCCCATCACCGTCTTGACGGATCAACCGCTGAAAGCGGTGCTCAGCCGACCCGATACCTCGGGGCGATTGGCCAAGTGGGCACTGAAACTCAGCGAGTTCGACATTACATACCGATCGAGGTCGGCAATGAAGGCACAGGTGCTGGCCGATTTCTTGGTCGAGTGCGCAGGTTTGGGCAAGGAACCCGAGGAGGACCCCCCGGCCCGGCCAATGGAGGTCGGCACCGACGAGCCCGGAGAGGATGCCTGGATCCTCCATGTGGATGGAGCCTCGAACTCCTGCGGGAGCGGAGCTGGGCTCATCCTTGCCAACGGCGACGGGGTCGTCGCCGAGTGCGCGCTCCGTTTCCAGTTCCCCGCGACAAATAACCAAGCGGAATACGAGGCACTTCTCGCCGGACTAAGAGTCTCCCGCGAGCTGGGCGTGACCAACCTCAGAGCCTTCACTGACTCCCAGCTCGTGGCGGGGCAGGTATCCGGGGAGTACGTCGCACACGACCCCCAGATGGCGAAGTATTTGGAGCTCGTCAAGGCGGGCGCGTCCAAGTTCCGGCGCTTCAACATCTTCCATATCCCCCGCGGGGAGAACGCCCGCGCGGATGCCCTCTCTCGGCTGGCGACCCTGCCGGACACGATGTTGGGGCGCGCTCATGTGGAGCGACTCGAAGTCCCAAGCCTCGAAGCACCGGTGGAGGTCCATCAGGTCAGCCAGGAGCCCGGCTGGATGGACAAGTACGTTGCGTACATCACCAGCGGCACCCTGCCGGAAGACCGAGACGCGGCTCGCCTCATCAGGAAGAAGGCCGTGCGGTTTGTCCTGATGGACGGGCAGCTGTATCGAAGGTCCTACTCTTATCCCCTCCTCAAGTGCATTGGACCCACAGAAGCCAAGCTTGTGCTCCAGGAGATTCACGAAGGCATCTGCGGGAACCACGTGGGGGGCAGGGCATTGGCGTACAAGGCCCTTCGTCAAGGCTACTTCTGGGAGACGATGAAGGAGGACGCCGCCGACTTCGTGAAGAAATGCGACCGGTGTCAGCATCACGCCACGGTACAGCGGCAACCCTCCAACCCGATCTCTCAGCTCTCAGCCCCCTGGCCGTTCGCCCAGTGGGGGATGGACCTCCTGGGCCCATTCCCGCCGGCGTCCGACCAGCGGAAGTTCTTGATAGTGGCTATCGACTACTTCACAAAGTGGGTCGAGGCCGAGCCCTTGGCAAGAATCACCGAGGCAAACGTCGCCAAGTTCTTCTGGAAGTCCATCGTCTGCCGCTTCGGCCTCCCCCACACCGTGGTCACCGACAACGGACGCCAGTTCGACTGTCGGGAGTTCGAAGATTTCTGCAACGACCTCGGCATCAAGCATCGCTTCACTTCGGTGGTGCACCCCCAGACCAACGGGGAAGCCGAGGTCACGAACAGGACCATTCTTCAGGGCCTCCGCATGCGGCTAGACTAAGCCAAGGGCAGGTGGGCCGACGAGCTTCCCAGCGTTCTTTGGGCATACCAGACCACCCCAAGGACGGCTACTGACGAAACTCCATTCAACCTCGTCTTCGGGGCCGAGGCAGTCATCCCGATCGAGCTCAGCATACCCACGCTGCGCGTGGAGCAATACGACGAGACAGAAAACCCGGCCAGGATGATGCTCAACCTAGACCTCCTCGAAGAAACGAGGGACAAGGCCCGAATCCGAATGGCGGCATACCGGCAACGTGTAGCCAGATATTACAACTCCCGAGTGCGGCCGAAGGTTTTTCGTCCCGGGGACTTGGTCCTCCGGCGCGCAGAAGCCTCCCAGCCACGGGAATGCGGCAAGCTTTCACCCAACTGGGAAGGCCCTTATCGGGTGGCAAAAGCCCTCCCTCACGGAGCATGTTACTTGGAAGAATTGGGAGGTGCCAGGTTCCCCCGGACATGGAACCCCTCGAACCTGAGAATGTACTACCAGTGATGTAAGGCTCCCAGTTTCTGTAACAAAGCTTCCCCACTTTAAACACTCTTCTCTAACTTCAACAAGAAGGCCTGCGGCATCGAGCTCAGTCCGGAAGACCCTGGGCTTCGGCCTGGAAGGTGGTGCCGAACCCGGTTCGCCCACGCAAGCCCGGAGCACAGCTCAGCAAGCCGCGCAAGGTTTGAGAAAGCCTGCGGCATCGAGCTCAGTCCGGAAGACCCTGGGCTTCGGCCTGGAAGGTGGCGTCGAACCCAGTTCGCCCACGCAAGCCCGGAGCACAGCTCAGCAAGCCGCGCAAGGTTTGAGAAAGCCTGCGGCATCGAGCTCAGTCCGGAAGACCCTGGGCTTCGGCCTGGAAGGTGGCGCCGAACCCAGTTCGCCCATGCAAGCCCGGAGCACAGCTCAGCAAGCCGCGCAAGGTTTGAGAAAGCCTGCGGCATCGAGCTCAGTCCGGAAGATCCTGGGCTTCGGCCTGGAAGGTGGCGCCGAACCCAGTTCGCCCACGCAAGCCCGGAGCACAGCTCAGCGAGCCGCGCAAGGTTTGAGAAAGCCTGCGGCATCGAGCTCAGTCCGGAGATCCCGGGTTTCGGCCCGGAAGATGGTGCAGAAACTGTGTTGTCCGCGCAAGCACGAAGGCAGCCCAAAGTTGGACCTGCTCAAGGTTTGCTCTGCCGCGACACGACTCTGCAGACCCCGTCCTTCGATTTAGTATAGAAGGACCAGGCCTGCAGTTATCTCAGGTGTTCCAGACCGACATCTCAGAAACAAAAAGAAAGAACAAGACGAGACAATGAACGAGTTTTTGGTAAAAGCTGAGTCTTCATTAAACGCAGTCTTTCAGTACAAACTGGGAGCCCAGACAGGCCGGGACTCCCCAAAAAGAAGAAAAAAGAAAGAAAAGCAAGACTACAGGGCAGCGATCACTGGGGCGCAGGGTCGGTGCCGTCCGCCGGAGGCGCGGGCGCCACTTCTTCGACCTCCACGATGACCGGCTCCTGGGGCTGTGCCGGGACCGCGGCGTCGCTGGTCGGAGGTGCCACAGATGTCGCCTGGGTCACGCCGGGGACCCTGCTCTCGCCCCCCGGCTTCCTGCCGCCGACGACGACCCCGCTCAGGTCCAGCTGGGGGAAGAAGGCCCCCACCTTCTCCCGGCACATCCGGAACCCCTTCAGGAAGGAGTCCACGGCGGCCTCCCGGACTTCCGACGTAAACTCGTCGGAGGCCCGGAACTTGGGGACGACCTCCTGCGCTTCCCGCTTCGCCGCCTCCAGGAGCTCGTTGACGTAGGAGCTCCGATCCTTCGCCGTGGCCACCTCTCGCCGGGCCTCCTCCAGTTGGCGCTCCAAAAATAGGGAGTGGGCCTGCAGGCGGGCCTTCTCCGCCGCATCCTCCTCAGTCCGGCGCTGGTTGGAGGTCCGCTCCTCCGCCAAGGAGGCCTCCAGTTCTTTGTTCCGCTCCTCGGAACGTGTCAGGTCGGACTGGAGGGCCTGCTTCTCGGCTCGCAACTCGGCCCCCTTGTCCATCAGATCCTTCACGTCGGCCGCGAGCTTGCCGAGCTTCAGCTCCCGATCGAAGTCCCGCTTGGCGTTCCCTACGAGGTAATTCCTCAGTAGGAGGACGTCGTTCCCGATCTGTAGAGGCAAAAACAGCGAATGTCAGTGCCGAGGCAGAAGGCCTCGGATTGGAAGTAAAGAGGAGGGGAAAGCTCAGACTTACCGTGAAAAGCTGTGGAAGGATGCCGAGCAGCGCGTCCGCATAGTCTCGGCCGCCCCGAGCTCGGCGGTCCCGGGCGGTGGAGGCATACTCCATCATCCTCTCCGCCAGTCCTCTGTCGAGGATGACCGAGTCTCGGTGGGAGATCACCGGCGCCGGACCCTTCGGGCCGACCCCCGCGGCAGCTGCCCCCTCAGCCGGAACCGCAACCGAAGGGCCGGCGGTCGCCACTGGCGGTGCCGTCGGGCTGGCAGCAAGGACGGGCCCGGCGATGGGCAGAGCAGCGGGCGCCGGAGCTCTCTCTGCAACGCCGCCAGGCCGCGGGGCCGAAGTGCCAGGAGCGCCGCCCTGAGGAGGCCTGGGCGGGGAAACGACAGCAGCTGGGCCGGGCACGGTCGCCGTCATGACCTCCCGCTCGTCTCTGTACGAGCCCTCTTCGCTACGGGCTCATCTACGTCTACGACCTCCCGTTGAGCCGCCCCCTCCAGGAGGTTCTCCAGAGAAAACTTCATCCCTGCAAAATGAAGAAAGCAGAAGGTCAGATAGTTCGATCTTAAAGAAAGAGGGGGGGGCAGAAATTAATGTGGGGCCAAATCTCATCGGTCTCACGGATGGGACTGATGCCGGCCTCAAAAAGATTCTGCTCAGAGAGCAGAACCTCGAGCGCCGGGACCACGTCACTCAGGAGCTGGGTGTAAGACTCCTGGTCTGCAGACTCGACTCGGGAATTCCGGTTCGGCGACCGGTCCGGTTCGCTCCAGGCCCAGTCGACGTCGTCGACCGAGGCAAAGAAAAACCGGCTCTTCCATCCCTTGACCGAGGAAGGGAGGTCGAACCGGAGACACCTAGGCCGGGGCGAAATGTACCACCAGCCGTCATCGGTGGAGCACTTCTTCAGGGTGAACAGGGCCCTGAAGAGAGAAAAACGGGCAACAAACCCGTGGAAATGGCAGAAGACGATGAAGGAGAAGATGACCCGGATGGCATTAGGAGCCAGCTGGGCCGGGACGAGCCGAAAATGGCTGAGGAAGGAAAGAAAGAAAGGGTGCAGAGAAAAACGAAGACCCCCGAGGAGGAAGTCTTCGTAGAAGGCAATGCGGCCGGGGCCACTCATGGTGACACGCTCCCCGGACCGCGGAGCAAACAGACGGACAGACCCCGGGATGCCATAGGCATCCCGGAGCAGAGAAAGATCGCCTTCGGTCATGGTAGAAGCATGACCGGAGGGACCGGCGGGAAGAGATGTCGGGGCCGGAAGAGAAATTAAGGCGGGGAGTGAACGGAGGGGCACGGCTGGCGCAACCGGAGGGGACCGGATCCCCCTGGGGATGCCAATAGTGACACCCCCGGGTTGCAAGCGCCAGCGGACCTCCTCTGGAATCACCTCCTCATCCGAGGAGGAAGAAGATGGAGTCCTCGGCCGGGATGGACCGGCCTCGTCCGGATTAGAAGAGACATGGCGACGGCGCGCCATGAAGAAGGAAGGGACAAAGAAACTAGATAAGAAATGAAAGAGAAGGAGGGGGGCTAGAGAAGGAGAAGAAGGCACTCACCCAAAAATGCACAGACGGGCGCGAGCAGCAGAAGTTGTTAGCCTGCAGCAAACCGCCCACGAAGCAAGGGAAAAGGCCTCGTTCTGGAAAGTCCCCTCCCTTTCAAACTCAGCCGGCAGCAGCCGTACCCATCATTCCGCCTCAGACCACTGGATGGTCGCCACGTGGGCACACGCCCGACACCGATGCCTCGTTAGCAGAGTAACGGCCTCTGCCCCGAAGCGACGCATTGATTACGGGCAAGTGGACGACGCGTGGCGGCTCCCCATAGGTCTTCAGCCGCATCGAGCCACGACAAGTGAAGATCGTGCCAATTATGATGCAAGATCTTCGCCTCCCCACGTCATGTCCGCATTTAATCCCGACGTTCCGTTCTACGATGCCCTGATGGAACGGCGGGCTGGGGGGCAACTGTTACTGCCGTGACAGTGACGTGGCCAGGCTCAGGTATCGACGAATGCGAGTGAGCCACGTATAAGTTTCCCTGCCAGGATCAGCGCCACGTCCTCAAGGCTAGGGTCGGCAAGACCGCACCGCCCGACAACTATCCGAAGCAAACCGCTCCCGCCGAGGTCGAGCTCGGAGCGGAGTTCCTCCACCGACTCATCTGCGCCCGGGCCCGGAGGGGTCCGCCCCGAGTAAGGTCGGCTGACCCTTCGCCTTGCGCCAGGTGGCCACCCGGAGATGGGCCACCTCGGCCGAAGCCAGGCGACCTCCTGCCACCTCGCCAGGTGTCCACCCAGGAGGGGTCCACCTAAGCCGAGGTCGGCCGATCCCTCGCCTCTCGCCAGTTGGCCCCCGGAGACAGGTCCAACTCAGCCGAGGTCAGATCGCTCGTACGGAGAGGCCCCCGGGGAAAGCGACAGGTCCCGAGGCCATCCCTCGGGCCGTACCGACCCCAGACGGCATCCCGTACGGAGGGCGGCGGCACGCTGAACGTCACTTGCATTGGCCCGACAGGTCCCGCAGTCGAGAGACCCGATCCTGACGGAACAGGCCCCGTAAACGGATGGCGCCCACGCTCGGGGAAAAGAGCACTCTCACGGAGCCCGAGGCCTGACGACTGGCCGCTCTGCCAGCGCCGCCCTCCCTCCTTTTCTCTTCTGTCCTTGCCTTCTCCCTGCTGGGCCCGGCGGACGAGGTCGGAAAGCCGCCTGGGCTCCTTCACCAAAAAGGGAAAAGAAAGGAAGATAGGGAAGAGGAGTTTTCGAGGAGGAAAAGGACAAGCACACGACGGAGGGAGATAAAGAGGGAAGAAGCTGGGGACTGCAAGGTAAGCCAACTAGCCTGGGGACAAGGAGGAAGCACCGGCACAAGGCCTCGCTCTGAGAGAGAAACCAGAGATCCCGAGAGGGGAATACTGGACGTGAGCTCGGCGAGCAGGCCCAGCCGAGATTCCGGTTCCCGGTGCGTTCCCTTCACCAGTTAACTCTCCAAATCTGGGACCCTTTAGAGGGCCCGGGGGGGAGAGTCTGTTCCTTCTCGTCGTCTACTGACTTGACCGTCGGAGCCCCCTCGCCGGAATCCCCGGCCAGGGTCCTCTAACCCCTTTGTTGCAGGTTCTCCGCAGGAAGGGAGGCTCCCTCGCCAGGCGGTCAGGAAGGGTCGGCTGATCCGCGGCACGGGCGCGGCGACGAGAACGGCAACAGGTTGCATGCATTGTGTTGGTGTTGTGTGTTGTCGCTCTCTAGTTCGACTATGATCATACGAGGACCTAGTCTCCTTGTGGGCCTCCAGTGGGGTAATCGCTGGCATATGACCGATGAGCGGTATGTGAGTCAGGAGCTAGTTGCCTTATTTTAGCCATGCATGGCAGGCACATGCAGAGGATGCATGTTTCTCGTATGATACTCAGAGCTAGTTTTTCTTGTGGGCCTTCGTGGGACGATCACTGGCACATGATCGATTTTGGTATGTGAGTCAGGATCTAGTCTCTTATGGGGTGAGCCACGGGCCGATCGTGGTCATAGTCAAAGGAACTAGGAGAGTAAAAGAAATGGTTGGCCATCCATAATCGTGTCGGTGTCGGTTGTAATTAAGTATACATATTTGCATCATGTTGCTGGATATATATTATTATATTGATGGACATCTTGTTGTATGGTGTGTTTGTGCTTGCTATTTATTAATGATATATTTGTGTATGTATACTGGATGTGTTGCTAACTTGCTGAGCTTGTATAGCTCATCCCTATTTTCTATGTTTTTATTGCAGATCCGAAAAGAATTAATCGAGCTTTGGGATCAGTCAGTGAGGAGCCAAGGTATAGGTGTTAATCCCTGAGTTCTTGGATATTGAATTGAAGATTAGGCCTGGCATGATCTCTAGGATGATACTTAGGGTTGTGCGGCCGGTCGCGTAGCCGATCCAGGTTTTGGATCGGGACGTGACAGAGTGGTACAGAGCAAAAATTTAAGATCAAGATGACTTAGTTAGTGAGAGTGGGGTAGAATTAAGATTTTGATTAAATATTCCAGAGTAATTATTGATACTGAGAATTTATTTAATTTCCTTTGATAAGTGTATGTTATAGCTCTAAAGATTCTTGTTAAGTGTAGAAGGCTTGCACAAATAAAATGAATAAATTCTTCTAGCTTAATTTTTGGAAGGATATCATCAAGGCTAGATAATGGATATAAGGAGGTATAATTTGAGTTATATTATGATTTGATTTATTTTGAAAATTTAATTTTGATAAAATTGAAAATTATGATACAGGTGATTAGAAATTAATAAGATAATTATTAATGCATGATTGATTGATATCGAAGTTTGGGTTATGATCACTTGAGACCAACATAAGTAGTTAGGATATGATTGACTGATATTAAAATTTAGATTGTGATCACTATGGATTATGATATTTGAACTTAAAGTTATGACCAATTGGAATGAATTCAAAGTTAGATTTCTAATCCTTAGGTACTGTGCATAAGATCTGGAATATGATTTTTGTAGAGATTGATCTTGGATGAGACTGAATGATTGATACTTTTTGATCATAATAAATAAGCATATTATAGATATTGAAGAGTTGGATAAAATGTATCTTTATCATCGGTAAATGAATTTGATCAAAATTCAAAAGCGTTTGACCTGGGAGCATAGTGTGTTATGTTATGCTGAATATGTATATTCAATTCTTAATTAAATAATGTTAGGATCCTAAATTTGATATGAATGAAGATCATGATAGCTTGCAAATTTTGTTAAATTTTGGATTATAAATTTGGGAACTGTTGCAATATGTTTATGATGTAGGAGTTTGATGATATTAAGAGAGAATCTTTCGATTATATAATGGAAATGTGTTTGGAATAATGTATAGATTTGTAATTTGTTATTGGCAGATTTAATGATATTATGTAGACATGGCATGCATATTTTGGCAGAATCTTTGATAGTTTATGTTAGTAGTCTTGGATTAGATTCCATATATATATGTATATATATATATGTTGGAGATTATTGGATAAGTTAAACTCCAAGTCAAATTTAAGATCTATGAGAAGATTTAGATTACCTTATTATTAATGTTACTTTGAGCGGAGAAATGGTATCGAAAAATATTAGAGGATTTGAAATTTTATATTAGAGTGCGCGGAGCTCTGTTTGGGATTACTAAATTTTGGACAAGTGAATCATGTGAATATTGGATTGCGCATATTTGAGTTTCGAAAGACCTAAATTTGTTTTTAAATTTTGAGGATGAAATTTTTGTTAGGAGGGGAGAATGTGAGGCCCGCCCATGTTTTGGGCATTGTGGACTGAAGTCGGCAGCCCTTGCCGACTTCACCCGAAACCCAGATAAAAAAAGAGAAGAACAAGAACAGGGGAGGTGGTTTATCCTTATCCGGCCGGAGATTTCGTTGGAGGTTTCGAGAGAGGAGTCATGAGGGGCGAGGGAGGTGGATGGCGACATGTCAGGGTGGGATACGACTCCGATCGACGAGGTCTATTTCTCAAACGACAGAGAACCTCGTCGGTTAATCATTTTAAAGCTCCTTCATCACCATCGAATCGAGTCCCATCGATTTCCACACTGTCGTCCTCCTCTCCGGCAAGTAGCGGAAAGCCCTTCAATCGCCGGTGAGTCCTTTTTCCTTGTTTAAATTTATTTAGAGGAGGATTTAATCATGTTTTCTTGGTTTGGGTTATTGGATCGTAGCTCGCCAGTGGCCGCGCCGCCACCATCCACCTCTAGTTCGGTGGGCCTCTTCTCGGTGACCGTCCCCATGGTCACTGCCGACTGCCGTGGCGAGAGTGGTTCGGTCGAATCTAGGAGCAGGGGAGGAGAGTTCGGGAGAAGAAGAAGCTTCCGTTCCATAAAAAAAAAGAAAGGAAAAATGGAAAAAAAGAAAAGAAAAGGAAAAAAAATGAAGAGAGAGAAACCTACCTAAGAGTCCGTCGCCAGGTGGTTCCCGGTGGTTGGAGCTATCGTCGATGGCTCACTCGCGAGGTCCCCCGCCATCATGGGCGAGGAAAGAGAGAGAGGAGAGAGAAAGAGGAGAGCGAGGAGAGAAAAAGAGGAGAGAGAAGAGAAAGGAAGGAAAGATAAATTTTGGATCATAATTGGAATTGGATTGAGGAGAGTGCCCCATAATAATATAGTTTCTTTTTAGTTTTATTAAATAGAAATTAATTATATATTTAAATTGTTGGTCAGGATCGTCGTTGTCCTTGGAAGATCAGGTCTAGTGTTTGAATTGTGCGTAGTTGGTGGATGCTTTTCGATAAGTTATCTTGACCTCTGATATTATTTGCCAAATATGTTATGTATTTATGAAATATTAAATATGTGTAATATATTTTAATTTGCATTGGATTGCTTTGGATTGTATTGGATTGTATTGGGTTGCATGCATTGTGTTGGTGTTGTGTGTTGTCGCTCTCTAATCCAACTATGATCATACAAGGACCTAGTCTCCATGTGAGCCTCCAGCGGGGTGATCGCTGGCACATGATCGATGAGCGGTATGTGAGTCAGGAGTTAGTTGCCTTATTTTAGCCATGCATGGCGGCATATACAGAGGATACATGTTTCTCGTATGATACTCAGAGCTAGTTTTCCTTGTGGGCCTCTAATGGGGCGATCACTGGCACATGACCGATTTCGATATGTGAGTCAGAATCTAGTCTCTTGTGGGGCGAGCCACGGGCCGATCGTGGCCATAGTCAAAGGGACTAAGAGAGTAAAGAAAATGGTTGGCCATCCATAGTCATGTCGGTGTCGGTTGTAATTAAGTATACATATTTACGTCATGTTGCTGGATATATATTATTATATTGATGGACATCTTGTTATATGGTATGTTTGTGCTTGCTATTTATTAACGGCATATTTGTGTATGTATACTTGAGGTGTTGATAACTTACTGAGCTTGTATAGCTCACCTCTATTTTTCTGTGTTTTTGTTGCAGATCCGAAAATAATCAATCAGGCTTTGGGATCAGTCAGTGAGGAACTAGGGTATAGGTGTTAATCCCTAAGCGCTTGGATATTGAATTGAAGGTAAAGCCTGTTATGATCTTTAGGATAATATTTAGGATTGTGCGACTGGTCGTGTTGTCGATCCAAATTTTGGATCGGATGTGACAACTACATCGGAGGTTTTCTCCCCTCCCCTCATCTTTTTGTTTAACCAAAAAAAAAAAAAAATCTACGATGTACTTCTCCATTATATTCCTGGGGCCCAAAAATCTCCTGCGCGCGCCATCATTGTAGATGGTTTAGATTTTGGTGCTGAAATTATGCCCACTCATCATGTTTTTAAAAAAAATCCTTTCTTTAGCCACACTATATTTTTATTTCGGCACTGCAAGCTTATCTATTAAAATCCTGATTTTTTAAAATTTTTACATTATGTCTGCAACAAGTCTTAAAATTTTTTTCTTCCTTGAAAGCTTTTACCATCTTGATCTATAAAAATTAATTTTAATGACAATACGCAGAAGGATAGAGATGGTATAAACTTTATCATCCATGATCTAGGCTCTTGGCTTTGGAGATCTCATCTTTTCAAATTATTTATTTTAAAAATAAAATTTTATATTTTTAGATATGCATCATCCATACAAGGTAGGAGCTATGAAATGAGAGAATTTTTTTTAAATACGACTCTACCAATATTATTAGCTTAGATCTGGATAGAACAATTAATGTTGTTGGACACACCTCCGATTCTTTGCAATATCTAAAATTTTATCATCCTTCTCATCATGATAACTATTTTTTTTTTTTTGATAAAACAAAAAAGGGGGAGGAGTTAGACCCCAGACGTGGCCACTCCCAGATGGTCCTCCAACCCCAGCCAGGGAATGTTCGATACACGGCACATATTAATTTTTTCACAGTCGTTCCTCACCCGAAGGTGAGTACGTCAACCTGACTACCACTGGTGTCAGCCGAGTGAACGGGATTTATTATATATATCCCTAACTTAGCCGAGTGAACGGGATTTATTATATATATCCCTAACTTTTTCACTAACGGGTGAACGGGATTTATTATATATATTCTTGTTGCCGCCTGGATCGTCGCTGCCCGTAGCTGCTAATGGTTTCGGGTGGTCTGCGTCTGCCCGTCGGGGATGACTCCGGTGCCTCGAGACCTGCAAGATAGCCAACGTTAGTGACCCGGGCCGAGGATTCCGGCGGGGGCACTCTGACGGTCAAGTCAGTAACGATCTAGGGGAACAGATCCTCCTGGTCGAGCCCCTCGGGATGAGCTCCATGCTAGGAGGAGTGAGTGGAGTGTATGAGAGTATGAGTAAGCTGGGAGATGTGGTGGCCGAGGTGGTCTTGCCCTCCTCTCTGGCCTCTCCCCCTTTTTCTCTTTCCCTTTGTGGTGGATGTGTTGTTAGAAAAATTGGGTGTTCTCTCTCTCTCTGTGTGTGGAAAAAATAAGTGTTACCTCCTTTTTGCTTATTCTGGCTGGATCCTTTCCTGTGGCTTGCCTCGAGGTTCTTCCATGCTGTTAGACGGGTATGACGAGATATCGTATCGTGAACGGTATGCCTTTTTTATTGGGTATCTAGGGAAGCTTTCACAAGCCTCTGACATTCCTTCGATTTGCCCTTCCTGGAAGCCTGGCAGGGCCTCGACTGTTGTGCCGCCGCTCTCGGGAATTGCTCTCCTTGGTGGGATCTTTTTCCCGGTCGTACGGCAAGTCGGTAGGGGGCATAGTCCCGTGATGTGAGCTTCCTTTCTTCCTGGTGTGAATGGCGGCCGTGGGCATTAATGGTGACATGGCGGGTGCTGTGTATGGTCCTCGGGGGGCCCGTCACTATCTCCGGAAGGGAGGTGCTGCTTCCTTGGCGGTTGATGTCTTGATTTGCGTTGGGGGCCGAGCTGGGAAGATGGGGCCCACTCGCAGGGGACCTGCCTTGCAGCGGCTCGGCTGTGCAGAGAGGACCCGAGCTCGGCACCAGGCCAGGGGGCTCAGCTTTGACCTAGCTCGGGCTGGCTGAGGTGCACTCAAGCCAGGGGACCCTGCCTCGAAGGGGTCCCACATGGTGGAGGAGGCTTGAGCTCGACTTCGGACCACAGGGCCCGATCTTGGGCTTGAAGGGTTTGCCTCTGGTGGGGTTTAAGCTCGGCTCCGACCTAGGCACCCCGACCTGGCGGCTACCGACCTGGCAGAGGACGGAGCCCGGCTTCGATGGGCGGCCCCGTTGGCATCGACAAGCTTAGCCCGGCGAAGGGGCCGATAGTGGGGATCCGGCGTGAAGTCAATAAAGGCTTCACGTCAGGCTCCTTGCTCCACGTCAGTGATCCGGTCACATCATTTGCCCCCCACTCCCGAGGCCCGTTGTTGCGCGGCATTCGGGTCGAAGGGAGTAGGTGCATGCTGACGTGGAAAGATAGGGAACTATGGTGCAATAATTACCGGTATCGGCGGTACCTCGCTCGGCGGTCCTTCATGCCTGTGCGGGGGCACCACGTGGCCACGTCTTGGGAGCAGTTATGGCGGGCACGGAAGCTGAAGTGGCTGCAGTCAGATGGGGGTGCTGTCCCAGTTGATTGGCGACACGTGGCGTGACTTTTTGCGGAAGCCGTAACGGTACGGTTGGATGCAGGTTGTCTCGAATGGGTGGGTGAGTCCTTTCGAAACAGGCCCTACTTTTTTCAAATCGTTCACACCTGAAATCGCACAGGAGTCCTCTTCTTCTTCTCCGGCCGTCAGCATCTTCTTTGAGCTTCAACAGGTTAGCTCTCCCTTCTCGCCCGTTAGAAGTCGCCGTATATCTTCCTCCGTTCGCCCCCTCCTTCTCGTTATCTAGGGGTTGTTTTGTTCTCTCCCTTTCTTTTCCATGGACCACTTCTGCCCCAACTTTCGTCCCTCGTGCCAAGTTGAGGCCAGACCTTCCCGGCCGAAAACTCCTTCTTCTTCCGACGAGGAGAGGGAGGCGGCGAGGTACGAGTTCAGTAGAAGGCCTTACCATGGCCCGGTGTCCATCAAGGAACCCGGGCTTCTCCTCCTCCCCGTTTGGCTCTCCTTTCTGCTCCTACTCCTGCTTCTACTTCTGCTTCTGCTTCTACTTCTGCTTTTCTTCCTGAGCCTGAGCCTTCTCGATCGACAAGTCCCGGAGGGATCACTTCGGTGATTACCGTCGAGGACCTCGTGTCCATCCGGGAAACTTATGGCATCCCCGAATCTATCCGGCTTTCCGTCCCTCATCCTGGGGAGCGGGTTACTTCCAGTGGCCCTCGACGGATCGCCTTCTACGAGGAGGCCTTTGCCGGGGGCCTCCAGTTTCCTGTCCATCCCTTCTTCCTTTCTTTCTTGGCCAACTACCGGCTTGTTCCTGCCTAGTTGGTCCCCAATGCCATCAGAACGATATTTTGTTTCATCATTCTGTGCCACTTCCACGGGATCGCCACTCGTTTTTCCTTGTTCAGGGCGTTCTTCATCCTGAAACGCCACCCTACCGAGTACGGGTGGTGGTCCTTTTCTTCCCACTCTCGGGGCATTAGATTTGTACTCCTCTTTTCCATCAAAGGATGGAAGAGCAGATTCTTTTTTGCCTCAGTAAAGGGGATCGACTGGGTTTGGAGCGACCCGGATCGATCTCCGAATAGGAACTCCTCTGTCGAAGCTACCGACCTCGATCTGTATGACCTACTTAGATTGGCTGTGATCCCTCCCCTCAAGGTCTCGCTGTCAGAGCAGAATCTTCGCGAGGCCGGGGTCAGCTCGGCGCGGGAGCCGGGTGAGTTCGACTTGACCACCCCCCTCTCGTTTCTTATTTATTTTCCTTTCTTTTTTCTCTTCTCTTTCCTTCTCTTTTTTTTTTTGCTGCTGTTGGGCTGACCTCGTTCCCTCCGGTAAAGAAATGAAGTTTTCGATGGATGAGCTGCTCTTGTTTATTGAGGAACATGAGCAGGCTACCGAGGCCGGCGGGCCCGCTCCGAAGCGGGCTCGCGCTGATGAAGGCCCACCACCGGTGCAGGCCGCAGTTGATGCATTGATCGTCGAGCGGAGGCGAAAGAGGGCGGCCGAGCCCGCCCAAGTGACCTCGAGTCAGCAGGATCAAGGTCCCGTGCTTGAGGCTGAGATGGTCACCAGGGCCAGGTCGGCGACTGCTGCCGCTAGGCCGGAGGTTCTTTCCCCTGAAGTTGTCATGCTCGAGGAGGAAGAGGGGCCGAGGGAAGCGAGGCTGGCGCACCCGCCACAGCCCGAGGCAGTGCCGAGCTCATGGATGGCCATGAAGATGTCCTTCGCTGTCATTGCCGAAGGGTCCGAGCAGGCGGGGATGAGAGATAGGGACTATCGGAGGGCTCATTCAAGCTGGGGCCGAACGTCTCTCTGGTGAAGGATTCCAACCTTGCCGAGCAGATGATGGACTTCTCCATCCAGTCCTACGACCGGTAAGATGGGAGCAGGAGGCTTTTGGGCGACGCCGTCTGCTAGACGTTCGCCAATCTCTATGATGTAAGTTCCTTTTTGCCCCCCCACCTTTTTTGTCTTTCCTGAGCTCTTTTTTCACTTGATGATTAACATGATTTCTTCAATACAGCAAGGTAGGGATCTGCTCCTCATCCGGGACTTCTACCGGAACTAGGCGAAGGGGGAGAAAAATCGATCGACCAAGCTCGAGTCCTTGCGGGCCGAGGCGAGCCAGAAGAACAGGGAGGCCCAGGAGGCCAACCTTAAAATCAAGAGCCTCGTGGCCGAGGCTACCGACCTCATCAAAATGAAGAAGGAGCTCAAAGACGAACTCGAATCAAAGAGGGCCCGGTTGACGGAGCTCCGGGCCGAATCGGAGAGGAAGGTGGCGGCGGCGGAGAAGAGGGCCGCTGAGGCCGAGGGGAGGGCCGTTGCCGCCAACCATGCCATCGAGGTCGCCGAGAAGGGAATGGCGATGGCGATCCGCCAGGCCGAGCGTGCCGAAAACTCTGCGGCTGAAGCAAGGAGCAAAGTGGAGGGCGCGAGGAGGGATGTTGCTAGCATGGTGGCCGCCTTCAAAGCCTCCCCGACGTACCTCAAGGACTTCAAAGAAGCAGCGACAGACTCCTTTGCAAAGAGGTATTTGTACTGTGTCTCCCAGCTTCGGGGAATGTTGTCCGAGGAGCGGCTGGCCGCACTCTGAGCTCCCGGGAAGAAGGCTCCTGTTCCGAGGCGATCGCAAGAGGGCAAGGGGCTATTCCGACCGGGGCATATCCGCCAGTGGCCCCGGAGGCTGCCGAACCGACCCCGGTTGTGGCAGTAGCCGAGGCAGCATCGCAGGAGAAGGCTACTGAGCCGATCTCTGCGGCAGCTGTGACTGAGTCCGCTCCTCCGGTAGAGCCCGTTCAAGCACGCGACCCCGCTCCGGAGGTTGGAGAGGGGGAAGTCCTGGCCGTGCGCCACCCAGGGGAGGAACCGGCCTCGTAGTTTAGGACTCCTCGCGTGTCCCTTTTTCTTTCTTTTTGTACTTTTCTTTGAATCAGGCTACCTGGCTTGTCAGGACCCGGAACATGATGTAAAATTTTCTTTTCAAGCAATGAAAACTAATTCCATATATTTGGCTTCTTTCCTTCGATGATGTGAGTGTCACTTTTCCTCCCCCCTCCTATTTTCTCTTTTTTACCGATACGAGGAGGTTGTAGGGAGGAATTTCAGACCCAGGCGCCTAAGGGCGGTCCACATCTTGAACGCCTTGGAGCTAGGCTCGGGGCTTGACCTTCAGAAGTTAGGTCTACAAAACATCGCCTCAGAGAAGAGCTCGGGGATGTTGAGAGCCTGGGGGCTTCCCGGGTCCTTTGCCGGGGAGTTGGGCTCGCCGGTGCCGGAGGGTCATCCGGTCTTTGGTGTCGGAGGGTCATCCGGTCTTTGATGTCGGGGAGCTGGGCTCGCCGGTGCCGGAGGGTCGTCCAGTCTTTGGTGCCGGAGGGTCGTTCGGTCTTTGATGCCGGGGAGTTGGGCTCGCCGGTGCCAGAGGGTTGTCCGATCTTTGATGCCGGGGAGCTGGGCTCGCCGGTGCCGGAGGGTTGTCCGATCTTTGATGCCGGGGAGCTGGGCTCACCGGCTATAGTTTCCTGCAAGGCAGATAGATCATGTTGTAGAAAGAAACCTTTATTTCTCATGGAGGGAATACCTACATTACTGATAGTATCTCCTCAAATTACAAGCGTTCCAGGTCCAGGGGAACCTGGTGCCGTCCAAGTCTTCTAGGTAGTAAGCCCCTTGGGAGAGGGCCTCGGACACTTTGTAAGGGCCCTCCCAGTTCGATGAGAGTTTGCCATGCTCCCGGGGCTGAGACGCTTTTGCTCGGCGCAGCTCCAGGTTGCCAGGACAGAAATTCTTTTGCTTCACCCGTGCATTGTAGTACCTGGCGACCCGTTACCGGTATGCTGCCATCCGAAGCCGAGCTTTGTCCCTTGTTTCTTCGAGGAGGTCTAGATTAAGGAGAAGGTGTGCCGAGTTCTGTGCTTCATCGTACTGCTATACATAGAGCGTGGGCACACCGAGCTCAACTGGAATTATCGCTTCCGACCCGAAGACCAGGTTGAAAGGTGTTTCGCCCGTCCCCGTCCTGGGTGTTGTGTGGTAGGCCCACAGGATGCTTGTGTTGCCCAGAAATAGAACCCAAGGGAGGGGTGAATTGGGTCTTTTAAAATTTAAAACAGTGTTGTGAAGGTCTAGTGGTGTTTGTGAGTAATAAATTCAATGCACAAGATTGAATGCAGCAAAAAATAGTAAATAAATAACAATAACCAAAGAGCAAGAGAAAAAGAGAGCAATCACACACAAACACAAGGTTTATAGTGGTTCGGTGCAAACCTAGCACCTACATCCACTTCCCAAGCCATCCTTGGGAATTTCACTATAATCCAAATAAGATTACAGCTGACTTGTTTTTCACAAGGCTCATAAGTCAAAATCTAAGTTGGTTTTGTCACCTAGGCTCACCAACAAACCTCAACACTTGTTTTATCTTCGGGCTCACAAGTTAACCCTAGTTGGTTTTATCCCTTTGGCTCACCAACAAACCACAACAACCTTCTTTCAAGACACCCTTGAAAGCAAGGTCAAATCACAAAATAAAAATAGATATACAACTTTTAAAACTAAGACAAACTCTCTTCAAGAGTAGAATGGAGTCTTTGAAGCTCAAGTTGATGCTTTGTCTTGTCTCCTTCTTGAAATATTCTTCAAAACACCTCTTTTGGAATGATGCTAGGATGAGCTTGAAGGCCTTTTCAGGGAATCAAACTATAAAAGGCTTTTGATGTGAGGTTCTTGAGAGAATTAGGCTTTTTGGTTTTGAATGGACTTCAATAAACTTCAATACCTTTAGAATGAGGTTGGTGGAGGTTAAATACACCAAGAAACTTTTAAAAAACAGTTTGTGACCGTTGGAGCCTCGGATCTAGCCATTTGGAGCTTGAAAAGCAAGTTCTGCAAGTCAGAAAAATAGATCCATTAGGGCTGTCAGGCTTCAAGTGTCGACACTTGCCCGTCAGGTTCGACACTTGGCTGTCAGGTGTCGACACTTGATTTCTAGGTGTCGACACTTGAACTTTTAAGTGTCGACACTTGATGCACAGGTGTCAACACTTGACACAAAAATCCTCAAATGGCAAAGTTCTGGATTTTCAAAAATCTTAGGCCTTGAGTCGATACTTGGAAATCTAAGTGTCGATACTAGGTATCGATACTTGAGTTCTGGGTGTCGACACTTGGCATGCCAAGGATTTTTCTTCATGCCAAATGTTGAAGTGTCGACACTTGGCTTCCTAGGTGTCGACACTTGAGACTGAAAAGCTTAGATTCAAGTGTAAATTAGCCCAAAAATACAAATATAAATTTTGAAACTTAAATGGATCGTAAATAAATAATAATTAAACATGTAGATGCCCTTTTTTCATGAAGAGGATGTCCAGATTTGCGAAAAATGCTTCATGCCATGGCATGCCATGATACATAGGTTTTTGAGATTTTGAGGTGCTTTCTTCCTGAAAACTCATAACTTGAAATACACATTAGTATACATTATGCACTCAATATTTTGTTATTCATCAAAATCACTGGGTGGAGCCAACAATCTTTCCCTTTTTGATGATGACAAAACCTTGAGTAAAATAGTGTTAAGTTTCAAATTTCAACTGTTATAATTCATGAATATGAATGTAAGTCCATATGAGCCATAATTTTAATAGTTAGGAAGAATCAATCTCCCCCTCCATTAGATATTTCTAATCAGAACAAATAATATGTTATTTCAGGGTATCAAAGCAGATCAGATTTGAAAATTTACATAAACAAAGTGGAGCCACAACAATTTATACCATACAATCTATACTATTACTCCCCTTTTTGTCAATCATTAGAAAGGGGAATAACCTCCCCCTCACAATGAGCATGGAGACAAAAAGATGGTAGAGTATCAAATATGACAAGTATCAGAGCCAAAAAGATCCAAAGAGAGTATCAGAGCTGAAGAAAGTAAATGAAACCAATCAATCACAAATAATAAGCACCAAACTGAAATATATAACTGATAAGAGGAGTTTTCAATACAAAATTTGCTGAGTCATCAGCAAAACTGAAACATACAAAGTGTATCAGAGTCATACAATAATCAGAAACATACAAAGTAACATGAAACATAAAAGACATACAACAGAAGAGACAAAAGACATAAAAGACATCTGTGAGGCTAATCCTCATCAGATGGAATCTCAAGATTAAAAGGAGCACTGATCCTAGATCTAGAGGCTAAGGCTCTAGGAGGTCCATGGGCTAAAGACCGACGACTCCTAGTACATCCAGAAGGACCTAAAATGGGTACAACCCTAGATGATCTGGTGGAAGGGAGGGAGAGAAGATCAGCTGGTATAACAAAGTCTGGTGTGGAATCAACTAAATCAGTAGGTGAAGGAGTAGCTGGGGTAGCGGGAGGAGCGCGACTAACTACCTTAAAACCATTAGCACAGTCATCACTACCACTGCCACTGTCAATAATCTCTATAGCTCTGTCCTCACTCATATCTTCCTGATCATCATCATCACCTGTATCAGCATGGTCACTCTGGTGATCATCACCATCATCATCATCATCATCATAAGATACAATTGCAGGGGCTGCTGAAGGTATAAGGGATCTCTATAAATCCTCAATACGAGTGAAACCCTCCTCCATAGTCATACGGATCTCAGCATGCTCTGAGGTAGTATGTGCTCGAAAAGTCTCAATCTCACTGCGCAGCTGAGTCAACTCACTCCTGATCTCCGTAAACTACTCTCTGGCGTGCTCCTCAAAGGCTAAACCAGTAGAAGGTGGCGGAGGAGCCGAAATACCAGGTGTCAAAGGCTCTGCCTATGTCGGTGGAATATCAATGGGAGGAAAACTAGCTGGCCCAGAAGGCCCTGCCTCTGCCTCTCGAAGCTCATCCTCCTCATCTGGCTCCTGGCCAGACTCTCTGTGCACCCACCGACCTGCAACAAGTATGTACCCCATACGGTGCAATGACCTCTCATCTTAGACATCTGTATGCAGTATCTCCTTGGGGACTCCCCCTCCAGCAATACTCCATAAGCTCTAAATATCCTGGTCAGAGCCATACCGTAGGATAAACAATGACGGTGCTAAGTCGCGGCATCGTGCATCTGTACTAACATCAATGATGGAAGGTTGATCTGCCTCCTCTTTGTCAGACTAGTCATCACCATCAGCTCTCTTTCAGTAATGAAGTCGAATCTCCCAGTCTTTGGCAGAAGAATACGAGCCGTGATATGGTGTAACAGACGCATCTCCAAGGATAGCTGGTTCGCGGTGACTATAGACACACCACGAACATCCTCTCGCTCGAGGATACACCTGAATGCTGCCTCCCTGTCGTCTACTATAAAAATAATGATTCCCCTATGGGGGATCTCCCAGACTCTGCTCAGTAGCTCTGCAGAAAGAGAAATCTGAACTCCTCGCACGGTGGTAGTCCATAGAAGTCGTCGACAGTCCATAGCACCGTAGAACTCCCTCACTAGATGAGGATAGTACCTCTCCTGCATAGTTCAGAAGGGTACTAGACCTGCATCAGTGAGCACCTGTCGTATAAGGAAGTGGTGCCAATCGAAACAATCCAAGTCGACTCTTCTCCCAGAAGCCACTATCTTCCTTGCCATCCTCTCTTCAGGGGGGAACTCGGTGTAGCAGAACTGCTAGCCTACCCTGAATCAAATCTAGCCTTCGATCTTCTCTCTACACCCTGACTAGGTCTCTCCCTAACTGCAAGTCTCTTTCGGGGATCCATTACAGCAAGCTGACCAAGAGAGTTTAAAGAAGGTAAGCTAGGGGATAGATTCACTCAGACTAGGAGCAATGGGACTGGTTAAGTTTGAGGAGAAAATCATTTTACAAGATAGTTTTGAAACAAATTTTGGGTTATAAAATCCAAAATAAATTTAAAAAGCTACAAACAATTTGAAATCGAGGATTTTATAAGCTATAAAAAGTTTTTGGTTTGAAATATATTTTGTAAATACCAAAATACCAAAATATTTGAGTTTTGGGCTTAAAACATTTAAGGTTTTAGAAAAGAGGGTAAAATGACATAAAAAACATCACCAAAATTTCTTCCTAGGCGGTAAGAAAGCTATAAATAGAATATAAAATTTGAATTTAGATCAAAACCCATTAAAATTTTGGCTAAAAACTAATCCAACAGTGTTTTTCCCAAAAATGGACGGGAAAAGAGTGAAAACGGCCAATAATCATGAAAAATTCATGAACAATGCTGTGTAAATCACCATTCCTTCAAATGCAGTTTTGGAAACCCTTTAAAACTTGAGAAAATCTGGTTAAAATCTCAAATAAAATCGGCAAAACCTAAATCTAGGTCAAACGGTTTAACTGTAACAAAAATGAATTGAAAACACGAGAAATAAAAAATAAAATAAAATGAAATAAGAGGGAATACCTGATTCATGAAGGGTTAAATGGAAAGAGGAGGGATTTGGATAGAAGGGGACCACTGTAGCTTGAAATCGACGGGGAAAAATAAAAACAAAAAACCCTCAATCGGTCTTTTAAAAATAGATTTTGTTTCGCAAGTGTCGACACTTACTATTTATCAAGTGTCGACACTTGGTCAGGTGTCGACACTTAACAATATCCAAGTGTCGACACTTGGCCAAGAAAATTTCAAAAAAATCAAAAAAATTTCAAAAAATCTAAGAAAATATTTAAAAACTTTTGGGGCTCAAAGCAAGTGGTTTTTGAGTGAAATGTCTTGGGTAAGATGAAAATTGTGAGAGTTCTAGGACAATGGGTCAATGACACCTAACTCTCTTCTAATCAGACAGAACCTTTCTTCACTCAATGGTTTGGTAAACACAACTGCTAACTGATCATCAGTACACACAAATTCAAGAATGATATTAGAGTTTTGTACATGATCTCTTATAAATGATATCATATTTCAATGTGTTTATTTCTTGAATGTTGCACAGGATTCTTAGTTAGATTTATTGCACTAGTATTGTCACATCTTATTAGTGTCTTAATTAGTTTAATACCAAAATCTTCGAGTTGTTGTTTGATCCAAAGGATTTGAGCACAATAGCTTCCAGCTGCTATATATTCGGCTTCCACCGTAAATAGAGAAACTGAAATCTGTTTCTTGCTACTCCAAGAGATCAAATTTACTCTAAGAAACTGACAGGTTCCACTAGTACTTTTACGATCAAGTTTACACCCAGCAAAGTCAGCATCAGAATAAGCAATCAATTCAAATGAAGAATCTCTAGAGTACCACAAACCAATTTCAATTATGCAAGATAAATATCTAAGTATGCGTTTAATAGCTAAAAGATAAGACTCTTTAGGATTAGACTGATATCTAGCACACATACAAACACTAAACATGATATCTGGCCTACTGGCAGTAAGATATAGCAATGAACCGATCATGCCATGATATAATTTTTGGTCAATAGATTTACTTGATTCATCCTTGTCAAGTTTACAAGTAGAGCTCATAGGGGTACCTAAAGGCTTAGTGTTCTCCATCCCAAACTTTTTAAATATTTCTTTTGTGTACTTTGCTTTGTTGATGAAGATCTTCTCTTTGGTTTGCTTTATTTGGAGTCCGAGGAAGAAATTTAGCTCTCCCATCATGCTCATCTCAAACTCATCCTGCATTAACTTCGCAAATTCTTGACAAAGAGATTCGTTAGTAGCACCAAATATTATATCATCTACATAGATTTGTACTACTAAGAGATCACTAATCTTTTTCTTTAAAAATAAAGTTGTCTATATTACCTCTAGCAAAATCATTTTTGAGCAAGAAAGAGCTTAAACAATCATACCAAGCTCTAGGAGCTTGTTTCAAACCATACAAAGCTTTATGAAATTTGTAAACATGATTTGGAAATTCTAAATTTTCAAAACCAGGAGGTTGTTCAACATAAACCTCCTCTTCAATCAAACCATTTTAAAAAGGCACTTTTAACATCCATTTGAAATAATTTAAAATTCATAAAGCAAGCAAAAGCTAACAATAGCCTAATTGCCTCAAGTCTAGCCACAGGAGCAAAGGTTTTATCAAAATCTATCTCTTCCTCCTGATTGTATGCTTTGGCAACTAGTCTAGCCTTATTTCTTGTAACAACACCATTTTCATCAAGTTTATTTCGAAAAACCCATTTTGTGCCAATAATTGAAGTATTTGAAGGCCTATTTACTAATGTCCATATATTGTTTCTTTTGAATTGGTTAAGTTCATCTTGCATAGCATTTATCCAATTACTATCGCATTCAGCTTCCTCAATAGTTTTAGGTTCAATTTGAGAAACAAAAACTAAGTAATCATAGATATTTCTAAGGGATGATCGAGTACTTACACCTTTAGATGGATCACCAATAATTAGTTCTTTTGGGTGTCCATGAGCATACCTCCATTCATCAAATACCACATGTATGGATTCTTCAATAACAAGTGTTCTTCTGTTGAAGATCCTATATGCCTTACTAGATATGGAGTAGCCTAGAAAGACTCTCTCATCTGATTTGACATCGAATTTGCTTAAATTATCCTTACCATTATTTAAAATGAAACGCCGGCATCCAAAAATACAAAAATAATGAATTGAGGGTTTTCTATCCTTCCAAAGTTCATAAGGTGTTTTCTTTAAAATCGGTCGGATCAAAACTCGATTTAAAACATAGCATGCAGTATTTATAGCTTCCACCCGAAAATATCTAGGTAAATTATTTTCACAAAGCATGGTGCGTGCCATTTCTTCAAGAGTTATATTTTTTCTTTCTACCATCCCATTTTGTTGAGGTGTCCTAGGTGCAGAAAAATTGTGATGAATGCCATTTTCAATACAAAATTTATCAAAATCAATATTTTCAAATTCGGTTCCATGATCACTTCTCAAAGATACGATTGAAACACCTTTTTCATTTGAAACTCGTTTATGAAATCTAATGAATTCAGAAAACGTTTCATCTTTATATGCTAAAAACATGACCCATGTAAATCATGAGAAATCATCTACAATAACTAGACCGTACTTCTTACCTCCCAAACTAAATATTCTAGTTGGCCCAAAGAGGTCCATGTGAAGCAACTCTAAGGGTCTAGATGTAGAGATTACTCCTTTTGGTTTGAAAGAGGATTTGGTTTGTTTTCCAAGCTGACATGCACTACAAATCTTATCTTTTTCAAAACTGAGTTTAGGCAAATCTTTTATCAAATTTCTTTTGCTAAGTTTTGAAATTAAATGAATACTTGCATATTCTAGTCTGCGATGCCAAAGCCAACTAGTTTCAATAATCTTGGCTTCCATTGCCACTAGGCATTGACCATTTTGAATTGGAAGATCATCAAGATCAACCATATAAATATTGCCATGCCTATGACCAATGAACTTGATGCCATTATCATCTAAACTAGAAACAATGCACAAAGAATATTCAAAAACAACTTTAAAATCCTTGTCGCAAAACTGACTAATACTAAGCAAGTTATGTTTCAAACCATCAACATATAAAATATTATCAATGTAAGAAGAGGGGTTGATATGGACTTTTCCAATACCAATAATTTTGCCCTTTCTATTATCACCAAAGGTCACATTGCCACCATTTTGATATTCGAGCGATGAGAACTGCTCCACATCTCCTGTCATATGCCTTGAGCAACCGCTATCAAGGTACCATATTCTTTTCTTGTTGGTTGCAAGGCATACCTGCAATAAATATCAAGTGGAGACTTTAGGTACCCAAGCCATCTTGGATCCTTTTAGGTTAGTGGCATTGGTTCCTTTTGGAACCCAAACTTTCTTAATATTATTCAATCTTCTTTTATTGCACATATAAGATTTATGCCCTTTAGTACCACATGTATAGCAAGTAATGGATGAAGATGCAGGCATAAAGAAATTTTTAAAAAGTTTTTGTTTCTTATGAGTTCTAAATACTAAACCTGCTCTATCAAAAACAGCTCTTTGATTGTTCAAAAGCAAATTCAATTTTTCAGAACTATAAGTAAATTTATCTACAAAAAGTTTTAATTTTTCAATTTTTTCTTTATATCTTTTATTTTTATCCAGAATTTCTTTGCTTTGTTTTGAAAAATTTTCATTTGAAAGTGAAGAACTTTTCTTTTTCAAAACTTATTTTTCTTTTTCAAGAGCTAAAATCTTATCATTTAATTTTCTATTTTGAAAAAGAAGGCATTCATTTTCATCTGAAAGCTTATCATTTGTTTTGGCTAAATCTAAATTTTGCTTTTTCAAATCTTTATGTTTTGATTTTAGTTTTTGAAATTCTATGACTAATTCGTCAAAAACTTCATGAAGTTCATCAAATGTAAATTCATTTTTTGTTTCAGAACATACCTCATCATGATCCACCATTAGACAGAAGTTTGCCACCTCCTGCTGTTCTTCCTCAGAACTGGAGTCCTCACTGTCACTCCAGGTTGCCATCATGGCTTTCTTTCTCAACTTTCTTCTGCTTTTCTTGAGTAAGGGATAGTCTAACTTGAAATGACCGGGTTTCTTGCATTCAAAACAAGTGGGCTGCTCCTTCTCCTTCTCGTTGTCTTTCTCTTTACTTGGCTCACCTTTCAGAGGTTTCTTCTTGAAGTTGACCATTTTCTTCCTCATAAACCTTCTGAACTTTCTCGCTATTAGAGGTGTCCCATCTTCTTCATCATCTTCTTCGGAGTCATCGCTTGATTCTTTTCTCGCAGTAGATTTGAAGGCGATTACTTTATTCTTTTTGTCGACTTCCACATTTTTTTGCTTGAGGAAAAGCTGATAGGTCATCAGTGAACCCAATAGTTGTTCAAGCGGAAGAGTGTTGACATCCTTGGCTTCTTCAATAGTTGTTACCTTTACATCCCAAGAAGCCGGTAGAGACCTGAGAAGTTTGTTCACAAGTTCACCGTTAGAAATAACTTTTCCTAGGCTTCTCATGCCATTCACAATATTTATGAACCTAGTATACATCTCACTAATAGACTCAGTAGGTTTCATTTTAAACATTTCATACGTATGAATAAGCATGTTAACCTTGGTTGTTTTTACTTGGTGTATACCCTCATGGGTAACCTCAAGTGTATCCCAAATCTCCTTGGTGAAGAGACGGTTAGATATTCTATTAAATTCACTAGGGTCAAGAGAGCAAAATAACAGATTCATAGCCTTAGTATTAAGCTCAACTTGCTTAATGTCATTCTCATCCCAATCATCTTCCATCTTCAGAGTGAGAATGCCATTAACCAACATAGTAGGCTGATGAGGATCTTTTATAATTGTCCTCCACAAATTATAATCAATAGCTTGAATAAAAATGTGCATGCGTGTTTTCCAATACGTGTAATTTGTGCCATTGAAAAGTGGGGGATGATTTAAAGCTTGACCTTCAACTACACCCATTCCTATTGGGGCTGCCATGATCTTTCACTCATGATCCTTGGACCTATAAGAGAGTACCGGTGCTCTGATACCACTTGTTGCCCAGAAATGGAGCCCAAGAGGGGGAGTGAATTGGATCTTTTAAAATTTAAAATAGTAATGTGAAGGTCTAGTGGTGTTTGTGAGTAATAAATTCAATGCACAAGATTGAATGCAGTGGAAAACAGTAAATAAATAGCAATAACCAAAGAGCAAGAGAGAAAGAGAGCAATCACACACAAACACAAGGTTTATAGTGGTTCGGTGCAAACCTAGCACCTGCATCCACTCTCCAAGCCACCCTTGGGAATTCCACTATAATCCAAACAAGATTACAGCTAACTTGTTTTTCACAAGGCTCACAAGTCAAAACCTAAGTTGGTTTTGTTACCTAGGCTCACCAACAAACCTCAACACTTGTTTTGTCTTCGGGCTCACAAGTTAACCCTAGTTGGTTTTATCCCTTTGGTTTACCAACAAACCACAACAACCTTCTTTCAAGACACCCTTGAAAGCAAGGTCAAATCACAAAATAAAAATAGATATACAACTTTTAAAACTAAGACAAACTCTCTTCAAGAGTAGAATGGAATCTTTGAAGCTCAAGTTGAAGCTTTGTCTTGTCTCCTTCTTGAAATATTCTTCAAAACACCTCTTTTGGAATGATGCTAGGATGAGCTTGAAGGCTTTTTCAGGAAATCAAACTATAAAAGGCTTTTGATGTGAGATTCTTGAGAGAATATAGGCCTTTTGGCTTTGAATGGACTTCAATAAACTTCAATGCCTTTAGAATGAGGTTGGTGGAGGTTAAATACACCAAGAAACTTTCAAAAAATAGTTTGTGACCATTGGAGCCTCAGATCTAGCCGTTTGGAGCTTGAAAAGCAAGTTCTGCAAGTCAGAAAAATAGATCCGTTAGGGCTGTCAGGCTTCAAGTGTCGACACTTAGCCGTCAGGTTCGACACTTGGCTGTCAAGTGTCGACACTTGATTTTTAGGTGTCGACACTTGAACTTTCAAGTGTCGACACTTGATGCACAGGTGTCGACACTTGACAAAAAAACCCTCAAATGGCAAAGTTCTGGATTTTCAAAAATCTCAGGCCTTGAGTCGATACTTGGAAACCTAAGTATCGACACTAGGTATCGACACTTGAGTTCTGGATGTCGACACTTGGCATGCCAAAGATTTTTCTTCGTGCCAAATGCTGAAGTGTCGACACTTGGCTTCCCAGGTGTCGACACTTGAGACTGAAAAGCTCAGATTCAAGTGCAAATTAGCCCAAAAATACAAATATAAATTTTGGAACTTAAATAGATCGTAAACAAATAATAATTAAACATGTAGATGTCCTTTTTTCATGAAGAGGATGTCTAGATTTATGAAAAATGCTCCATGCCACGGTATGCCATGATACATAGGTTTTTGAGATTTTGAGGTGCTTTCCTCCTGAAAACTCATAACTTGAAATACACATTAGTATACATTATGCACTCAATATTTTGTTATTCATCAAAATCACTGGGTGGAGCCAACATCTTGGAAGTTCTTCTGCCCATCTGCCCTTTGACTGATCCAATCTGGTGCAGAGTCCTTGAAGAATGGTTCGGTTGGTGACCTCGGCTTCCCCATTCGTCTGGGGGTGGGCGACCGAGGTAAACCGATGCTGGATACCATGGTTGGCGCAGAATCCCTCGAACTCTTGGTTGTCGAACTGTCGTCCATTGTCGGTGATGACGTAATTGGGGAGTCCGAAATGGCAGATGACAGACTTCCAGAAGAATTGGCGGACATTGGCCTCTGTGATCCGAACTAGCAGCTCTGCTTCGACCCATTTGGTGAAGTAGTCGATTGCCACCAGCAGAAACTTTCGCTGTCAAGGCGTGGTGGGGAACGATCCCAGGATATCCATCCCCATTGGATGAAAGGCCAGGGAGACAACAATTGGGAGATCGATGCGACCGGCAAGCTATGGATATGGGAATGGCGCTGGCACTTGTCACACTTCTTGACGAAGTCGGCGGCATCCTCCTTCATCATTTTCCAGAAGTATCCCTGGCGGAGTGCCTTGTACGCTAGAGTCCTCCCTCCTACATGATCCCCACAGAGGCCTTCGTGTATCTCCTGGAACATGAAGGCTGCCTCTGTGGGCCTGAGGCACTTCAGGAGAGGGTAGGAAAAAGATCGGCGGTAGAGCTAGCCATCCATCAAGACAAAATAGGCAGCTTTCCTTCTGATGAGGTCAGCTTCTTTGTGGTCTTCCGACAGTAGGCCGTCTTGGATGTACCTGACATACTAGTCCATCCAGCTCAGCTCGAGGGCTACTTGTTGCACCTCCTCGTGGCTTTCATAGCTCAGGCTCTCGAGATATTCGATATAGGCGCACCCTTGGGATGAGTCCGGTAGGGGCGCGAGCCTTGACAGTGCAACTGCACGAGCGTTCTCTCCACGGGAAATATGGGTAACGTGGAAGTAACGGAAGCCTACTATGCTCGAACGGACCCTCTCCAGGTACTTCATTATCTGGGGATCTCGGGCCTCGTACTCTCCGGAAACTTGTCCGGTAACCAGCTGGGAGTCGGTGAAGACCTTGAGGTTCTGTACGCCCAGCTTGCGGGACACCTTCAGGCCTACGAGGAGTGCCTCATACTCCGCTTGGTTGTTTGTGGCGGGGAGCTTGAAGCGAAGTGCACACTCCGTCACCACTTTGTCGGAATTGGCGAGGATGAGGCCTGCTCCGCTCCTGCAAGAATTGGAGGCACTGTCCACGTGGAGGATCCAAGGGCCCTCAAGCGGGCCAGGCTCGGCTTAGCTTTTCGGGACCATCCACTCTTGTTCCTCAGGAAGCCCTGTATATTTGACCACGAAGTTGGCTAGGACTTGGACCTTCTGCGATGACCTCGGTCGATATGCGATGTCGTACTCGCTCAGCATCAGGGACCATTTGGCTAATCTTCCGGAAGTCTCGGGGTGGCTTAGCATGGTCCTCAGCGGCTAATCAGTCACAACCACGATGGGATGTGCTTGGAAATAGGGCCTGAGGCGCTTAGCAGATATTATTAGTGCAAAAATAAGTTTTTCGAAGCGGGTATACCTGATCTCTGCATCATGGAGTATTTTACTGGTGTAGTATACTGGCTTCTGTGACCCGTCCTGGTCTGTACGGATGAGGATCAAGCTGACAGCCCCTGGTGTGACCGCTAGGTAGAGCAGGAGCTCTTCCCCGTCTTTGGGTCTGGACAGTAGAGGTGGGGAGGTCAGGAACTCCTTCAACTCTTCGAAAGCCGTCGGCACTCTTCGGTCCAGGTGAAGTCGTGCATCTTGCATAGTGCCTTGAAGAAAGGAAGGCAGTGGTCAGCTGACCTCGAGATGAACCGGCTTAGGGTTGCGATTCTCCCTATCAAGCACTGACCCTGCTTCTTGGATGTTGGGTGCTCCATGTCCAAGATTGCCTGGACCTTCTCCGGATTCACCTCGATGCCTCTCTAGGTGACCATGAAGCCGAGGAATTTCCCGGTCGCCGCCCCAAAGGCGCACTTCGCTGGGTTAAGCTTCATCTGGTGCTTCCGGAGATTGTGAAAGGCTTCAGTGAGGTCGGCAATGTGGTCTGAGCTTGGCTTGCTCATGACGAGCATGTCATCCACGTACACTTGTACATTCCTGCCGATCTGATCTTTAAAGAGTTTATTGACCAGACGTTGGTACGTGGCCCCAGCATTCTTCAGGCCAAAGGGCATCATTCTGTAGCAGTATGTCCCCTAGTCAGTGATGAAGGCGGTATGCTCCTCGTCCTCTGGGTGCATCCGGATCTGATTGTACCTGGAGAATGCATCCATGAAGGAGAGCAGCCTGTGCCCTGAAGTGGCATCCACCAGCTGGTCTATCCTTGGCAGAGGAAAGCTGTCCTTCGGGCATACTTTGTTGAGGTCGGTGTAGTCCACACAGATCCTCCACTTGCCATTATTCTTCTTCACCATCACCACATTCGCCAGCCAGCTCAGATACTGCACTTCTCGGATGAAGCCGGTGGCGAGGAGTTTCTCAACTTCCTCATTGATGGCCGCCTGCCTCTCTGGGGCTAAGCTTCTCTTCTTCTGTCGAACTGGCCTGCACCTTGGATCAACATTAAGTTTGTCGGTGATGACTTCAAGGGGAATACCTGGCATGTCAACCACCGTCCAGGCGAACACATCTGTGTTTGCTCGCATGAATTCCAATAGCGGAGCCCTCTCCTCCTCGAAAAACTAGGCTCCGATCTGCATGATTTTTGCCTGGTCGGCTCCGAGCTGATAGGGAAGCAGGCGCTTGGCCGGGCCTCCCCTGGGGTCTTGGGCCCTCTGGTTGAGCTCGTCTGCTCCGGAGTCCTTCTCGAGCGCTCGGGCACCACGGAGTGTCTGGAAGCAATGCTGCACTAGCTGGGGCGTACCCCTCATCTCCCCCACACCACAAGGGGTTGGGAACTGGACAAGCAACCTCTTGGTAGAGACGACAGCATCGAGGACGTTGAGCCCATGTTGGCCCAAGATCACGTTGTAAGGCAAAGGAAGCCTGACAACCGTAAACGTAATCATGATAGTGCTCTGCCGAGGTGGGGTCCCGGCAGTGACCAGGAGAGTGATTTCTCCCTCCACTCTTACGGAATCTCCCGTGAAACCAACAAGGGGAGTATATACTGGCTTGAGCTGAGTAGGGGAGAGATTCATCCGGGAGAAAGCATCGTAGAAAAGTACATCCGTAGAGCTTCCACTATCTACCATGATGCGCTTTACAGGATGCTCTATGATCATCATCTCGACGACCACGGTATCATTATTTATATTTTTCTCCCCATTATCCCCTTCCCTCATAAAGGGGAGTACATTCTCAGAGTTCCCTGCCCCCCGGGTCCTCTTGGACGCGCGCTCGGCTGCCCAGGAGATCATGCCCACCGGCTTCTCGGTGGGGCAGTTGTCGATGGCTGGAGCTGGCGGGAGAGCAACGAGCGCCTAGGACTCTAGTCGAGTTCTGTCCCCCACATATTTTTTGAGGTAGCCTCTTTTGATGAGCTCGTCGATCCCCCACTTAAGATTGTGGCATTCCTCGATGTCGTGGCCGTGGTCGCGGTGGAAGCGGCAGTACTTCATCTTATCCCGGGTGAAGGATGGCTTCAACGGCGGAGGATGCCTCAAATAGGTCTCGCCCTCAATCTCCATGAGGATCTTCGTTCTCGGGGTGAGAAGGGGAGTGAAGTTCCCCTGAAGGGCAGGGGCATTCCTCGACCTCGATGCTGGTCGGGAGCTCTGAGCTGGTGGTCCCGGCCTCCACACTTCAGGATTCTCGGTGGGCGCCGGCCACTTCGGCGGCTTCCCATCGAGCTCCCGCCTTATACGATCCGCCTTCTCGATGCGAATGTACTTCTGAGCCCGAAAGAGTAGCTCGACGTAGGTCTTCGGGAGCTTTTTGTCGAGCGAATAGGTCAGGCGGGAGGTCCTGAGCCCTCGCTTTAAAGCCAGCATCGCCACCGGCTCCTCCAGACTGTAAATCTCCAATGTAGCAGCCTTGAAGCAAGCCACGTAATCTTGTAGCGGCTCATGGTCTTGCTGCCTGATGGAGAAGAGGCTCCCTGCCTCGTGTGGCATCCTCTGACAGGCATCAAAATGGGCCACAAACTTCTGCCCCAGCTGGACAACAGAGTTGATGCTCTCCGGCTCGAGACGGGATAACCATACTCGAGCCGCCTTCCAGAGAGTAGCGGGGAAGGCGACACACAACAAAGCATCTCCCTGGACCCTCATGAGGGCCTGGTAGCTTTCCAGGTGGTCAGGAGGTCGGTGGTCCTGTCGTAGGGATCCACCTGTGGCATGCGGAACCGGCGGGGAATTGGCTCCATTTGGATCTCGTGGGAGAATGGGGGGCGGGCATCATAGCCCGCTAGCTCACTAGTGGAGCCAGGCAAGTCGGCGAACTGGTGGGCAAACTCTGCCAGCTTGCGGTCGTGCTCCTCCAGGCGCTTCTCCGCCAGGCGCCTGATGGCTTCGTCTGTGGACCCCTCCACTAAGGGGGGCGGAGACGGTGATGCAGGCTCGTGGTGCCCATGGTGAGGAGCTTTACCTTTCCTGCCTTGGCGAGGTTTTGGTGCCCCTCGGCCAAGGTGCGGCAGGCAGCTTTCTTCGTCAGTAGAGCTGGTTCACCGTCGCTTCATCGGGGCCTGGTGGGTACCCCGAGGGTCTGTGGCTGCCCGTGGCTGCGAAGGCCTCCCATGGAAGGATCGCAGGCTATCGCGGGGTGCTGCGGCATGGGCCGCGGGGGTCTCTGGCTATTGGTGGGTAGCCAGGGACCGGTGCTGGTGCTGATGCTGGAGCTAGTGCACCGTCACGGTGAGAGTGTGCATCTGCTGGGCAAGTGCGGTCAGGTGGGTCTCCAGTGGGGGTGGTTGAATTGGGGCAGGCACTTCCATCTTTGATCCGTGCGGGTTCCCGTGAGAAGGGGATGCCCCTGCATGGCTAGGAGAAGCTCCCCTTGCCTAGGTGGTCACCATCCTCCCAAGGGACTAGCTAAGCAGGGTTTGAATTGGATTAAGTGTCGTTCGCCTCCCTACTTGGCGCGCCAATCTGTTGCTGCCTGGATCATCGCGGCCCGTAGCTGCTGATGGTGTCGGGTGGTCTGCATCTGCCCGCCGGGGATGACTCTGGTGCCTCGAGACCTGCAAGATAGCCAGCATCAGTGACCCGGGCCGGGGATTCCGGCGGGGGCACTCTGACGGTCAAGTCAGTAACGATCCAAGGGAACAAATCCTCCTGGTCAAGCCCCTCGGAATGAGCTCCACGCTACGAGGAGTGAGTGGAGTGTATGAGAGTATGAGTAAGCTGGGAGATGTGGTGGCCGAGGTGGTCTTGCCCTCCTCTCTGGCCTCTCTCTCTCTCTCTGTAGAAAAAATGAGTGTTACCTCCTTTTTGCTTATTCTGGCTGGATCCTTTCCTATGGCTTGCCTCCAGGTTCTCCCATGCTGTCAGACGAGTATGACGAGATATCGTACCGTAAACGGTACGCCTTCTTTATTGGGTATATAGGGAAGCTTCCACAAGCCTCTGACATTCCTTCGATTTGCCCTTCCTGGAAGCCTGGCAGGGCCTCGACTGTTATGCCACCGCTCTCGAGAATCGTGCTCCTTGGTGGGATCTTTTTCTCGGTCATATGGCAAGTCGGTAGGGGGCATAGTCCCCTGATGTGAGCTTCCTTTCTTCCTGATGTGAATGGTGGCCGTGGGCATTAATGGTGACATGGCGGGTGCTGTGTACGGTCCTTGGGGGGCCCGCCACTATCTACGGATGGGAGGTGCTGCTTCCTTGGCGGTTGATGTCTTGATTTGCGTTGGGGGCCAAGCTGGGAAAATGGGCCCCAATCGCAAGGGACCCGCCTTGCGGCGGCTTGGCTGTGCGGAGAGGACCCGAGCTCGGCACCAGGCTAGAGGGGCCCAGCTTTGACCGAGCTCGGGCTGGCTGAGGTGCGCCCAGGCCAGGGGACCCGGTCTCAAAGGGGTCCCACGTGGCAGAGGAGACTTGAGCTCGACTTCGGACCACGGGACCCTACCTCGGGCTCGAAGGGTCTACCTCTGGTGGGGTTTAAGCTCGGCTCCGACCTAAGCACCCCGACCTGGCGAAGGACGGAGCCCGGCTTCGACGAGCGGCCCCATTGGCATCGGGGAGCTCAGCCCGGCGAACGGACCGATAGTGGGGATCCGGCATGGCGTCAATGAAGGCTCCACGTCAAGCTCCTTGCTCCACGTCAGCGATTCGGTCACATCAATTCCTAACTTAGCCGAGTGAACGGGATTTATTATATATATCCCTAACTTTATTATATATATTTTAACTTAGCCGAGTGTACGGGATTTATTATATATATCCCTAACTTTTTCACTACCACCAGCCAACAGGAACTCTAGGATTATTTTATTATTTTTTTCTCTTTTTTCTAATTTTATTTTTAGACTATTTTTTTTATTTTTTATTTTACTTCTGGACTTTCTTATCAAAATATATCCAAACCAAGACCCGAATCCCTGTTAGCTGGTTGTGAGAAAAGCCTCACAACCAACTGCACCACTCACCAGTGGTATCATGATAATTGTTTAGTATATTTTACAGTAGGTGAACAAGATGATAAATCGAATTACTTTCTTTATTATTGATTATACTGAAAATTGAAGTTGACATTGTGGGGATATTTGTTTTTGAATTTCACGGGTATGTTATATTTTGCTCATTTAAATCACACTGATTGACATTATTTCGATTATTCAAAAATTATATAATAATTATTATTATTATTGCCGATCTTACCACGGTGGCCTATAGCTCTTGAGCTGGCACCGGTCTCGAACTCTCTCACCTCGAGATCTCCAAGCTCCCGGACCTGCAAAACAAAGTCAGAGATCCTGGCCGGGGGTTCCGGCGGGGGCATCCGACGGTCAAGTTAGAGAGCGGTGAGATGGAACAGATCCCCTAAGATGGGTTCCCGGAGGATTCCCGTGCTTAGAGGAGATATAAACGAAAGAAGTGTGGGAAAGAGGGGAGTTGAAGCCTGGCTTCCTGCGCTGGGTTCACCGAGCTCACGCCTGAGGACTTCTTTTGGCCTCCCAGGATCGTTCTCTTGGTGTTTTCTCCCTTTTTCCGACTTACCTGTCTGCTCGATTTTACCATCCCTTTTATACCATCGAACTGTCTCAAGCTCGCCTTCCTTTCAGGGGGCTCCCTCAGATCTCTAGACTTTCTCCTCTCCCTTCTTCTTCGAGTCCGGGAGCTAAGTGGCCGGACCGCCTCGTCCGTCGTGTGTCACGAAGGAGGGAAGATTGGCGAGGCTTTGGGTCGAGTGCGGGAGCTCTCCTTTCAAGGCGTTGACGATGGGCTTCCAGCCGTTTCAGGCTCTTATCCACAAGGATTCTGTTCCTCGGTTGCGGGGCCCCGTCTGACTATTGTAAACGAGGTTTTGTGTGTCATTGCAAGCCGTATCGGCATCCCCTACGAGGCACGGCGCATGCCGGTTCTAGTGGTGACCTTGCATCCCGTGCCTCCGCTTCCTCGAGGCTTTGCAGAATAGGGCTGACCTCGGCCGAGGTGGACCTGTCAGGGGGAGCCACCTGGCAGAGTGGTAGAGAGAGGCTCGACTTCGACCGAGGTGGACCCATCTTCGGGTGCCACCTGGCAAAGGAGCAGGAGGGCCCGGCTCGACCTCAGCCTAGGTGGACCCATCTTGGGATGCCACCTGGCGAGGGAGCGAGGGGCCGCCAGCTTCGGCCGAGGTGGACCCCTCTTGGGTGGACACCTGGTGGAGCGACAGAAAGGTGCTCGACTTCGGCCGATGTGGACCCATCTTTGGGCATCACCTGGCGGAGGAGCAGCAGGGCCCGGCTCGACCTCGGCCGAGGTGGACCCGTCTCGGGGTGCCACCTGGCGAGGGAGCGAGGGGGTCGCTAGCTTCAGCCGAGGTGGACCCCTCCTGGGTGGACACCTGTCGGAGCGACAGAGAAGTGCTCGACTTCGACCGAGATGGACCCGTCCTCGGGCGTCACCTGGCGGAGGAGCAGCAGGACCCGGCTCGACCTCGGCCGAGGTGGACCCATCTCGGGGTGCCACCTAGCGAGGGAGCGAGGGGGCCGCCAGCTTCGGCTGAGGTGGACCTCTCCTGGGTGGACACCTGGCGGAGCGGTAGAGAAGTGCTCGACATCGATCGAGGTGGACCCGTCAAGGGGCGCCACCTGGTGGAGGAGCAGCAGGGCCCAGCTCGACCTCGGCTGAGGTGGACCCATCTCGAGGTGCCACCTGGCGAGGGATCGAGGGGGCCATCAGCTTCGGCCAAGATGGGCCCCTCCTGGGTGGACACCTGGCGGAGCAGCAGAGAAGTGCTCGACTTCAGCCAAGGTGGACCCGTCCGGGGGTGCCACCTGGTGGAGGAGCAGCAGGGCCTGGCTCGACCTCGGCCAAGGTGGACCCGTCTCGGGGTGCCACCTGGCGAGGGAGCGAGGGGGTCGCCAGCTTTGGTCGAGGTGGACCCCTCGTGGGTGGACACCTAGTGGAGCGACAGAAAGGTGCTCGACTTCGACCGAGGTGGACCCATCTTCGGGTGCCAGCTAGCGAAAGAGCAGGAGGGCCCGGCTCGACCTTAGCCGAGGTGGAACCGTCTTAGGGTGCCACCTGGCAAGGGAGCGAGGGGCCACCAGCTTCGGGCGAGGTGGACCTCTCCTGGGTGGACACCTGGCGGAGCGGTAGAGAGGTGCTCGACTTCGGCCGAGGTGGACCCGTCTTTGGATGCCAGCTGGCGAAGGAGCAGGAAGGCCCGGCTCGACCTCGATCGAGGTGGACCTGTTGGTGCGGGCACCAGACTCAGAAGAAGACTTCAGAGCTCCATTTGGATCTCTGATTGACATTGCCCGAGAAATTAGGGTTTGTAATAAAGGTTGACCTGGTCAACCAGTTTATTTATTTTATTTATTTCTTGAGTCACCATTTAAATTTTGTTGAGTCATGTTGACTCGGTGCAAGTCCCAATGTGGTTTCAATTTGGTCCAAAATGGTGCCACATTTCTCTTCCAATCAACTCAAGGTTCAAGCAAGTGGAGGCCACACTCCAAGCCACACGCCCAGCCACACTCCGAGCACACGCCAGAGTCCAGGAGGCGCCATAGAGGCATCCCAGTGTCATGGTCCCCACATCCAAAGAAGAAAAAATCAAATTGGAGGCTAATTAAAGGAGGCGCCCATACCTGCCTAATTTACCTAAGCAAAGAAGGTAGAAAACTTCTCTTGGAGAAGAAATCAAAGAAGGACGTCCAACCTACTCCTAATTGAAGTTCAAATCAAAATCAAAGAGCTTAACTTGGAGTGGAAGAAAAGAAGAAATACCATAAGAAGAAGAGGACTCCAAATCCAAATCCAACTCCAAAGGAGGCGCCATAAAAATTCCAAAACAATTCCTTTATGGCCGTCCCAATTTTTTTTGGACTCTTGGTCGGCCAAGGGAGAGGATTTTCTACCTAATCTAGGGGTTGGAGGAGTTTAGTCCCACATGGGAATTTGTACAAGCTAGGAGAAAATTTTAGGTCTATATAATAGACCCCTCTTTGTAACTTTAGAAAATCAATGAAGAAAAATTATTTTTGCTATTCTCTTGTGTTGAGCAACCTAGGTTTCTCTTCTTCCGCACTATTCTAAGTGTTGAGCTCCGTGAGGGGGTAATCCGGGTTCCATTGGAGCCTTGAGGAGGTGAGAGATCTCCATCTTTATCCAAAACCCTAGGTTAGCCACTTGAAATTCCAAAACCCTAGCCACCTTTCATTATTTTCCATCCACCAAACCCTAGATCCATCCATCTCCCACGGCCTCTCTCTCTCTACAAGTCCAGGCCGTCCACCTTCATCCAGATCCAGTCCGGCTACTTCAGATCCAGAGCAAGTTCCAAGGAAAATCACATCAGCATCCAGGAGAATCCAGTTTTCAGCAATTTCGATCTTCAAGTTCATCAACCTGGTAAATCTTTTCCTTGACTCTCTGATTCCATCAATTGTCTTTCTTCTCTTCCAGATCTTGAGTTCAGGAGAAGCCAACCCGCCAAAGGACCAGTATTGGAGGATCCATTACGAAGATATCCGACTCCGAGGATCCAACAATCTGCTCGGGAGAGTTCTTCCACCAAAATCTGTGAAGATCATTGTCTGGTTAGATAACCCTTCCCTTCTCTTTATTTCTGTTCTGTTGAAAGCTCGGAGTGAAACCCTAGGTCTGGGAGTTTCTCAACCCCCAGCGATCCGTTGCTTCTGAATTACTCTGATAATTTAGTTTCCTTAAAGTTGTGCTTTCAATTATCACATTAGTATCTTTCAATGTTAGGTTAACTTTTCTTTGATTTGAAGCCAACTTCTACAAACATATAAAAACCACAAAAAAATTAGTTAATCTTAATTTACTTCCGCATCGCATCCCTTATTTTGTTCTGCATCATTTTTGGTATCAGAGCCCAGTCTAGGGTTTCTGATTTGCTTGCTTGCTTGTGTTGATTGTTCTCTTTTTATTTTGTCTGCTCGAAGTAGACTCCCCAGGACGTCCGGTCCTAGGAACTAAGCGAGGCGCAAGCCTCCTCCTCCCATTCCACGGGGTATTCCTAGGGCGTGTAGGGGATCCATTGGGTTATAACTTCGTAGCAGGGATTATAAACGGGGAAGACAATCTAGTTGCAGTCCGTAATTGCCCTGTTGTCTGAATTATTTCTCCCTGCATAAAACTCTGAATTTCTTGATTTTTGCTTCGTTGAAACCAGTATAATTGAACCTATTTTCCATAATTTTTCTGTGATTTATTGGTTTCAATAAAAATTCTGAGAATTAAAATACAGCAACTCTGTTTTTTGTGTTCTGCAATTCAATTCTTTTTTTGGAGTGATCATCTCATAATTTACTTAAGGGCAATTGAGCATCTAAGATAAGGGGAGGAGTTGATTACCTCTCCTTAGCCCAAAACCACCATCCAATCATTCGAACCTAGACCTAATTTAAAATCAGTTAGACCTAATTTGCCCTAGTGGGCTAGGGACACCAATTGGTCGGGTCTAGGCTAGTGTTGAGTCAGTTTGCTGAGTTATTCTGTGTGTGCTTAGCACTCAGTGTCTAGAACGGTGGTTCAGGGATTACGTCCCGAAGGGCTTGTGTGCTGGTCCGCCTACCTGGCCAATCACTGATTGGTGTCTAGGATTGGCAATCAGGGACCTAACACTCCCCTTACACCTGCCTGGCTGAGTCCTGAGTTACTATAGGCTAGCTTGCCACTCTGATTGGGCATCTAGTTTGGACTCTAGGTCTAGTGATCCAGTAGTCGGTTTAGTCTAGTCTCATTTTGTGTGCTTGCTTGAATCATCATGTCTACCAGAAATGGAGTGCCATATCAACCTGGTCAAACCCAACCTGATTTAGAGGCCATGATCAGAACTCTTACTGAAAGTATGGCTAAAATGAATCAGGATATGACAAACACTGTGGCCCAGTTTAGCGCACAAATTCATGAGGATCTTACCCAACTTAGGGACCGAGTCCAAGTACTTGAAGAACCTAGACATCAGAATTGGACTCCTGACCCCGATTTTAATGTGCCTCAACCTCACCCACATCAGGAGCCTAGAAGGCCTTTATATAGAGATCCTGAACCTAATCATAGGAGGCCTGACCCAGAGCCTGAAGATAGAGATGATAGGTTCATCAGGAACATCAAATTAGATGCACCCACTTTTGATGGTAGTCTGAACCCTAAGGTGTATTCTGATTGGGAGGGTAAGATGGATCAATACTTTGAGTGGTATGCTATGTCTGAGGAGAGGAAATACAAGTTTGCCAAGATGAAATTAGTGCATCAAGCTAGGTTATACTGGGGGAACATTGAGCTAACCACTAGGAGACGGAATGTTGAGCCCATAACCACTTGGCAGGGTATGAAAGAAAAACTGAGAGATAAATACCTACCCATTTCATACCAGCAAAACCTGTTAGACCAATGGCAAAACCTGAAACAAGGAAACCGATCTGTCTCAGACTACATAACTACTTTTGATGAATACCTAATGAGATGTGATGTGAGTGAAGCCCACGAAGTCACTTTGTCTAGATTTAGGGCTGGACTGAGGGAGGATATCAAGAGAGAACTATTTCTGAGAGAGGTTACTGATCTAGACCAAGCCTACCAGATTGCACTGAACACTGAGAAATTTCAGAAAGGACCTATACCTTCTAGGGTTAGTACCCCAATCCCAAGGAATGGACCTAGCCAAGTTATCCCTAGTAAACCTTTTCAGGGTACTTCTACCCCTAGGCCCATGGACAAAGGTAAGGCACCTGACACCCAGAGAATCCCTAGTGCAAATATCACCTGTTTTAAGTGTCAGAAACCAGGTCACATTTCCAGTCAGTGTACTGCCATAGCCTGTTTCAAGTGTCATAAGGTAGGTCATGTTGCTAGCCAGTGCCCACGGAGATCCCTTTACATAGAAGAGGGAGAGAATGATAATTCCGAGCCCAGTGAGGAATTTGAAGAAGAAGTTTATGAGGCCGGAATGAATTTGGTTGAGGAGTATGAAGGAGAGGAGGAACCCAATGAATCTGACCAATTAGGAGTTGTAAGATGCATCCTATCCCAGAATCTAGTTCAAGAGGATTGGCGTAGGACTAACATCCTACAGACTTTTCTTAAATTAGGGGATAAGGTATGTAAGATCATCATAGATAGTGGGAGCTGTGTAAATGCCATCTCTACTAGCACTGTCAACATGTTAGGCTTAATTCCAGTTCCCCATCCCAACCCCTATAAGGTTTCTTGGGTAGATTCTACCTCCATACCCATCCAATCTAGATGTCAAGTCCAAATCCAAATGCAATCTTATCACGAAAAGATTTGGTGCGATGTCTTACCCATGGGGGTGAGCAGTATAATTCTCGGAAGACCTTGGTTGTATGATCATGATGCCACCCTCTTAGGAAAATCCAATACCTGTGTCTTTAATTTCAAAGGGAAGAAGATTACGATCCATTCCGTTCCCCCTAAGGACAAGGTAACTAAAGGAGCTGGTAAGGTTAAGGAGATGAAAACTGGAGTGAACCTAATCAGTGCTAAGGATCTAGAACAAGAAATTCATAGTGGTTCACCCATCTGGATGTTGACTGCTAAGGAGCTTAGAACTTCGGAACCCTCAGAGCCTCCTCAAGAAGTTAAACCTGTGTTAAAAGAATTTGAGGATGTCTTTCCCGAGGATTTGCCAGACCACCTTCCACCTCTTAGGGATATCCAGCATGCCATAGATCTAATCCCAGGAGCGACTTTGCCCAACTTGCCCCATTACAGGATGAATCCATCTGAGCATGAAGAACTACAAAAGCAGGTTGGAGAATTATTGAGGAAGGGGTTTATTAGAGAAAGTCTTAGCCCTTGTGCAGTCCCAGCCTTACTGACCCCAAAGAAAAATGGCACGTGGAGGATGTGTGTTGACAGTCGTGCCATCAATAAAATTACAATCAAATATAGGTTTCCCATCCCTAGACTAGATGACATGCTTGATATGATGGCTGGTGCAATGGTTTTTTCTAAGATTGATCTCAAAAGCGGCTATCATCAGGTTAGGATTAGACCCGGGGATGAATGGAAAACTGCTTTCAAAACTAAGGATGGTCTTTATGAATGGGTTGTTATGCCTTTTGGGTTGTCCAATGCCCCTAGTACTTTCATGAGAATTATGACCCAGGTACTTAGAGCATTCATAGGAAAATTTGTGGTGGTCTATTTTGATGACATCCTGATCTATTGTAAGACCCCAACAGATCACCTAGACCACCTTAGAGCAGTCTGCCAAGTTTTGAGGAATGAGAGACTCTACGGTAATCTTAAGAAGTGTGAATTCATGACTAGTAGAGTTATCTTTCTTGGTTTTGTAGTAACCCCTGACGGCGTGGCGGCCGATCCTGAGAAGATTAAGTCCATAGTAGAGTGGCCAGAGCCAACCAATGTGCATGAAGTTAGAAGTTTCCATGGCTTGGCTACCTTCTATAGGCGATTCATCAAGGGGTTTAGTACTTTAGCTGCTCCTATCACTGATTGTATTAGGAAGGGAGAATTTCATTGGACTAAGTCAGCCCATAAAGCCTTCCTAGATCTTAAGGATAAAATGACCCAGGCACCCATTCTGAGATTACCCGATTTTTCTAAAGTATTTGAGGTTGCCTGTGATGCTTCAGGTGTAGGAATAGGTGGAGTCCTAAGCCAAGAGAATCATCCCATAGCATTCTTTAGTGAAAAACTTAATGATGCTAAGCTTAGGTATTCTACCTATGATAAGGAATTTTATGCGGTGGTGCAAGCTTTGCGTTACTGGAGACATTATTTGCTACCGCAGGAATTTGTACTATTTTCGGACCATGAGGCTCTTAGATTTCTGAACTCCCAAAAGAAGCTTAACCCTAGGCATGCTAAGTGGGTAGAATATATCCAGTCCTATACTTTTGTCCTGAAACATAAGGCTGGAGTTGAGAATAAGGTAGCTGATGCCCTTAGTCGCCGATCTCTGTTATTAACTTCTGTTAGAACTGAGGTCATAGGGTTTGAGCAAATCAAAGAGGAATATGAGTCTTGTCCGGATTTCACAACTGTGTATCAGGATCTAGTTCAAGGACCGTCTAGTAATCACCAGGATTATACCCTTGTAGATGGTTTTTTGTTCTTCAAAAATAGGCTTTGCATCCCTAGAACTTCTCTTAGGGAATTTTTGATTTGGAAAATCCATGCTGGAGGTTTAGCTGGCCATTTTGGAAAAGACAAGACCATTCTAGCTATTGAAGACCACTTTTTCTGGCCTAGCTTGAAAAGGGATGTAGCTAATATTGTAGCTAGATGTCGAACCTGCGCTGTTGCCAAACAGCGAAAACAAAACACTGGCCTTTATACCCCACTCCCTGTCCCAGATCATCCTTGGCAAGATGTGAGTATGGATTTTGTGTTAGGTTTACCTAAGACCCAGAGGAGACATGATTCTATCTGTGTCGTAGTCGACCGATTCTCTAAAATGGCCCACTTCCTGCCTTGTTCCCAAACCTTTGATGCGTCTAAGGTAGCCACACTTTTCTTCAATGAGATAGTTAGACTCCATGGCCTACCTAAGACAATCGTTTCAGATAGGGATGTCCGGTTCACCAGTTACTTTTGGAAGACCCTTTGGCATAAGTTAGGGACAAAACTTAAGTTTTCAACTGCCTATCATCCCCAAACTGATGGCCAAACTGAAGTAGTGAACCGTAGCCTAGGAAATCTGCTGAGATGTCTTGTTGGTGAAAATACCAGAAATTGGGATTTATACCTACCAAGGGCAGAATTTGCGTACAATGACTCGGTCAATAGGTCTACGGGTAAGAGTCCATTTGAAATTGTACATGGGTACAAACCTCACACACCTCTTGACCTAGTCCCTTTACCTGTCCACACTCGAGTCTCCGAATCTGCTGAGAATTTTGCACAGCATATAAAAGACTTGCATAAAGAAATTCATGCCAAAATAAATTTAAGTAATGAAACTTATAAGAAGTTGGCTGATACTCAAAGGCGAGTCAAATCTTTTGTTGAGGGAGACTATGTGATGATTAGGTTAAGGCCTGAACGGTTTCCTCCTGGAACCGTTAGAAAGTTACATGCTAGGGGAGCTGGACCATTTAGAGTGGTAAAGAGAGTAGGATCCAATGCCTATGTGCTCGAGTTGCCTCCAGAACTAGGCATTAGCTCTACTTTCAACATTACAGACTTAGTAGAGTACAGGGAGCCAGCTGTGATTCCTAGTGAGCCTTTTGAGCCTAACCCTATCATTGAGAGTGATCCCGACCCTGTGTGTCCACCAACAAACTGGCCTGTGAGGAAAGAGCAGATTGAAAAGATCCTGGATGATCAGGTTATCTCTACTCGTAATCGAGGATACCAAAGGTACCTGGTCCGCTGGCAAGGAAGGCCAGATTCTGATGACTCTTGGATCTCCCGAGAAGAATTACAAGAACTGGACCCAGACCTCTTGGAGAGATACCAGAGCCAACTTGAGCCTTACTCGACAGGGTCGAGTTCCTCCCACCCTGGGAGAATTGGTGCGGGCACCAGACTCAGAAGAAGACTTCAGAGCTCCATTTGGATCTCTGATTGACATTGCCCGAGAAATTAGGGTTTGTAATAAAGGTTGACCTGGTCAACCAGTTTATTTATTTTATTTATTTCTTGAGTCACCATTTAAATTTTGTTGAGTCATGTTGACTCGGTGCAAGTCCCAATGTGGTTTCAATTTGGTCCAAAATGGTGCCACATTTCTCTTCCAATCAACTCAAGGTTCAAGCAAGTGGAGGCCACACTCCAAGCCACACGCCCAGCCACACTCCGAGCACACGCCAGAGTCCAGGAGGCGCCATAGAGGCATCCCAGTGTCATGGTCCCCACATCCAAAGAAGAAAAAATCAAATTGGAGGCTAAATTAAAGGAGGCGCCCATACCTGCCTAATTTACCTAAGCAAAGAAGGTAGAAAACTTCTCTTGGAGAAGAAATCAAAGAAGGACGTCCAACCTACTCCTAATTGAAGTTCAAATCAAAATCAAAGAGCTTAACTTGGAGTGGAAGAAAAGAAGAAATACCATAAGAAGAAGAGGACTCCAAATCCAAATCCAACTCCAAAGGAGGCGCCATAAAAATTCCAAAACAATTCCTTTATGGCCGTCCCAATTTTTTTTGGACTCTTGGTCGGCCAAGGGAGAGGATTTTCTATCTAATCTAGGGGTTGGAGGAGTTTAGTCCCACATGGGAATTTGTACAAGCTAGGAGAAAATTTTAGGTCTATATAATAGACCCCTCTTTGTAACTTTAGAAAATCAATGAAGAAAAATTATTTTTGCTATTCTCTTGTGTTGAGCAACCTAGGTTTCTCTTCTTCCGCACTATTCTAAGTGTTGAGCTCCGTGAGGGGGTAATCCGGGTTCCATTGGAGCCTTGAGGAGGTGAGAGATCTCCATCTTTATCCAAAACCCTAGGTTAGCTACTTGAAATTCCAAAACCCTAGCCACCTTTCATTATTTTCCATCCACCAAACCCTAGATCCATCCATCTCCCACGGCCTCTCTCTCTCTACAAGTCCAGGCCGTCCACCTTCATCCAGATCCAGTCTGGCTACTTCAGATCCAGAGCAAGTTCCAAGGAAAATCACATCAGCATCCAGGAGAATCCAGTTTTCAGCAATTTCGATCTTCAAGTTCATCAACCTGGTAAATCTTTTCCTTGACTCTCTGATTCCATCAATTGTCTTTCTTCTCTTCCAGATCTTGAGTTCAGGAGAAGCCAACCCGCCAAAGGACCAGTATTGGAGGATCCATTACGAAGATATCCGACTCCGAGGATCCAACAATCTGCTCGGGAGAGTTCTTCCACCAAAATCTGTGAAGATCATTGTCTGGTTAGATAACCCTTCCCTTCTCTTTATTTCTGTTCTGTTGAAAGCTCGGAGTGAAACCCTAGGTCTGGGAGTTTCTCAACCCCCAGCGATCCGTTGCTTCTGAATTACTCTGATAATTTAGTTTCCTTAAAGTTGTGCTTTCAATTATCACATTAGTATCTTTCAATGTTAGGTTAACTTTTCTTTGATTTGAAGCCAACTTCTACAAACATATAAAAACCACAAAAAATTAGTTAATCTTAATTTACTTCCGCATCGCATCCCTTATTTTGTTCTGCATCACCTGTCTTGGGGTGCCACCTGGCGAGAGAGCAAGGGGCTGCCAGCTTCGGCCGAAGTGGACCCCTCCCGGGTGGACACCTGGTGGAGCGACAGAGAGGTGCTCAACTTCGGTCGAGGTGGACCCATCTTCGGGCGCCAGGTGGCGAAGGAGCAGGAGCACTTCATCTTGAACGGGGGATCTTTTGAAAGAAAAAATCCACGTGGTATTGACCGTGTCCAGCTGGACCTGACATGCACCCCATGTCAGCGATGTAGCCATATCAGTTCCCCCCATCCCCATGTTTTGTCGAGGCATCGTGGCTCGGGACGTGGGGATTTAATGCGGAGATGACATGGAGAAGGCAAAAATCTTGTGCCATAATTGCCATGATCCCTGCCGCCGCTTCTGTTGCGCCCAAGATCCTATGAGAGGCTGCCACGTGCGCACGTCTGATGGGCCATTAATGTGCCATTTCAAAAACAAGGAAATTTCCATCGAACTGAAGCATCGATGTCGGGTGTGCATCCATGCGGCAGCTATCTGGTGGCCCAGAATGGAATGAGACGTACGGCTGCTGTCAATTAAGTTTGAAAATGAGGGGGACTTTTCGAAAATGAAGTCCCTCCACTTTCTCGCACTCCATCGATGGCTGCAGTGGTTTTCCTTCACCTTCCCGGGATTGCCATTCCTCTTGGCACAAAATATTTCGGTGAGTATCCACGACATCCTTCTCCTCTTCCTCCATCTCTTAACCCTCGTGTCAGTTTTTCGCTTCTTCTTCTTCTTCCTTCATGGTGCGTCACCGCTATGTCTCCTCCAACCCGGATGAGGCCAGTCCTTCCCAGTCGAGGACTCCATCACCTTCTTCCTCGGAAGGGGAAGAGATCCCGGACGAGGTCCGTAGGCGGCTCTAGCATGGGGCTGTGACCATAGGCATCCCTAGGGGTCCTAGGTCTCCCCCTGTAGTTTCTGCTCGTCCCATTTCTTCTCTTCCTCCTCCAGTGACCTCTCCCTCCGACCCCTCCGGTCATGCCTCAATGATGACCGAGGATGACCTTTCTCTGCTCCGAGATGTCTATGGAATCCCGGATTCGACTCGTCTTTCCCTCCCGCGACCTGGAGATCGAGTGACCTCGAGTGGCCCCGGAAGAATCGCCTTCTACGAGGACTTCCTCCTTGGGGTTCTTCGATTTCTCCTTCACCCCTTTTTCCTCTCTTTTCTCAGTCATTACCGTCTGGTCCCGGCCCAGTTGGCTCATAATGCCATCCGGGTCATCTTTGCCTTCATCGTCTTCTGCCACTTCCACGGGTTCGTTGCCCGTTTCTCCCTCTTCAAGGCTCTCTTCACCCTGAAGCGCTACTCCACCGATGATGGTTGGTGGTACATCTTACCTCGATCTAGGTGCCTCAGGTTCGACCTCCCTTCGTCGATCAAGGGCTGGAAGAACCACTTCTTTTTTGTCACGGTCGAAGATGTTGACTGGGCTTGGAGCGAGCCAGACCGGTCTCCAAACTGGAACTCTCAGGTCGAGCCAGCGGACCAAGAGGTCTTTTCATAGCTGCTGAGTGACGCGGTCCCAGCCCTCAATGTTCTACTCTCAGAGCAGAACTTATTCGAGGCAGAGATCAGTCCCATCCGGGAGCTGGGTGAGGCTTGGATCTCCTTCTCTTGATTTCATTTTCTGCTCCGTACCCCGTTCTTTTGAACTGGCTTGACTGACCTCTTTTTTCTCAGGTATAAAGTTCTCCGTGGAGAACCTGATGGAGGGCATCGCGCAGAGGGATGCTGCCGAAGGGACAGAACCCCCAGCAAAGAGGGCTCGCACTAAGGCGAGCTGGGTACCTGCGCCTACCTCAATCGCTGGCCCTGGAGTGACGGCTCCTGCCCCAAGGCCACCTCGGGCCTGGGTGCTCGATGTCCCTGTCGTCGACCTCGACAAGGCCGGGGAAGAGAGGGGGCCAGAACCTCCTCGGGCGGTGCCTGCTCCAGACGCTGCACCGGCCGCTTCCACGGTGGCCACCAGGGCGGAGGCAGCTCCACCGACGGTCGCACCACTTGGCGAAGGGACGGCCGCCTTGCCTGCTGCCGACGCGCCCATTCTGCCATTGAGTTTCACCAATCGATGCTCCGTGATTCGTGACCAGGGCCTCGCAGAGAAAGTCATGGAGTTTGCCAGTACCTCCCAGGACCACTGTCTGAGGGGCGGCCGGGACTATAACGAGGCGCTGCTCGGGATCCTCCCGCAGCTTTTTACGGTAAGTTCCGAGCTCCGACTTTTTAAAGTTCCAGTTGGATTGTTCTAACTCCATTTCTCTTTTGATGCAGATCAGGACGGACGTGCTGTTGCTGAGAAACTTCCCGCCGGCTATGCCAAGAAGGAGGAGGAAGCTCGGCAAGCTCATAGCCGACGTCAAGGACCTCATGGAGAAAAGGGTCGAGCTGCGAGGAAATAACCAGGCTCTCCGAGCCGACCTGGCCCGCACCGAGGGCCGCGTCAAGGAGCTCAAGACCTCTCTATCGAAGGAGAGGATCTCAAACCAGTGCCGCAACGAGGAGGACGCGGTGAAGAAGACCCACCTCAGGGCTCAGTCCCGGTCACTGGAGCACCGGGTGGAAGAAGTCCTCAAGGAGCTGAGCGCAGCCAAGGAGAAGAGCTCCTACGTCAAAGGACTGCTGGAGGCATCCAAGAGGGAGGCGCAGGAGGCCGTGCCGAGGTTCCGGGCCTACGAGGAGTACATCATCGAGGTGCGGGAGGCTGCCATGGACTCCTTCTTGAAGGGGTTCCAGGTATGCCGGGAGAAGGTTAGCTCCTTCTATCCCGAGCTCGACCTCAACGGGGCGTACTCGGCGGCAGGAGGCAGGAGCCCACCAGAGGAGCTGCGGTGGCGGCCGGTGACGAGGTGGCGACTCTCGAGCAGCCTCCAGTCGACGGTGCCGGCAGAGAGAGTGCCCCCTAGCCCGAGGAGGATGTGGCTGCACCGAAGTAGCTCCACGGGATTTTTATCTTACTTTCGTATTTTTTTTTTCTTAGGGGTCTCCCGGCCTGTCGGGGCCCCTCTTATGTAAGGAACTTTTAATCGTAATGAAATTGTCTTTTCATTAAATTGTTCCTTTTGTCTCTCTTTCTTTCTTTCTTTCTTTCTTTCTTTGTGCATCTTCCGGACTGAACACCGGCGCTAGCTACTGGGACTAAGTCCCGTAGTGCATTCCGAGCTAAACTCCGGAAATGCATGGGCGAACTTAGTTCTGTCCCACCTTCCAGACCGAAGTCCGGGACTTCTGGACTGAACCCCGGGGCTGCAGGCTGGATCTGAGCCTTGCGCGGTTTGTCGAGCTATTCTCCAGGATTGCATGGGCGAATTTGATTCTGCCCCGCCTTCCAGACCGAAGTCTGGGACTTCCGAACTGAACCCCGGGGCCGCAGGTTGTATCTGAGCCTTACGCAGCTTGCCGAGCTATTCTCAGGGATTTTATGAGAGGGACATCATGCCTTCGCGGGGCTTCCGCCATGTCCATGCTCGCTGAACTTAGAGCTGGGTGGCCCTCACCCTACGAGACGAGAGCAAGCATTTGATGAAAAAGATTTCATTGCCAAAGTTCAAGGAGCCTTATACTATTGGTAATACATCCTCAAGTTTGAGGCATTCCAGGTCCAAGGGAACCGGGATCCGCATAGCTCCTCCAGGTAGTACGCCCCGTGAGGAAGTGCCTCCGCCACCCTATAAGGGCCTTCCCAATTTGGGGAGAGCTTCCCGCACTTCCGTGGCTGGGAAGCTTCAGCGCGGCGGCGCACCAAATCTCCCGGGCGGAAGGACTTCGGTCACACTCTGGAGTTGTAGTATCTGGCCACTCGCTGCCGGTAAGCAGCCATCTGAACTCGAGCCATGTCCCTCGTTTCTTCAAGGAGGTCCAGGTTTAGCAGCATCCTGGCAGGGTTCTCCGTCTCGTCGTACTGCTCCACGCGCAGGGTCGGTAGGCTGAGCTCAACTGGGATAACCGCTTCTGCTCTGAAGACAAGGTTGAACAAGGTCTCATCCGTAGCCATCCTTGGGGTAGTGTGGTACGCCCAAAGGATGCTCGGGAGCTCTTCCGCCCATGTACCTTTGGCTTGGTCCAGTCTTGTCCGGAGGCCTTGCAAGATGGTCATATTCGTTACTTCGGCTTCTCCGTTCGTCTGTGGATGCACCACCGAAGTGAAACAAAGGTGGATGCCGAGGTCGCTGCAAAACTCCTCAAACTCCCGACAATCGAATTGATGTCCGTTGTCGGTGATAATATTGTGCGGTAGCCCAAAGCGGCAAATAATTGACTTCCATATGAACTTGGTGATGTTTGCCTTCGTGATCCGGGCTAAGGGTTCGGCCTCGACCCACTTCATGAAGTAGTCGATGGCCACGATCAAGAATTTCGATGCCCGGACACCGAGAGAAAAGGTCCTAGGAGATCCATGCCCCATTGAGCAAATGGCCATGGGGCGGAGACCTGGGAGAGTGGAGCAGCGGGCTGACGTTGCACCACGGCATGCTGCTGACACCGGTCGCACCTCTTCACGAAGTCAGCTGCGCCTTCTTTCATTGTCTCCCAGAAGTAACCTTGACGGAGGGCCTTGTGCGCCAGTGTCCTGCCCCCCACGTGGTTCCCGCAGATGCCCTCGTGGATCTTTTGGAGCGCGAGTACGGCCTCTGGGGTCTCAAACACTTGAGGAGCGGGTGGGAGTAGGACCTCCGATACAGTAACCCATCCATTAAGACGAACCGTGCGGCCTTCCTCTTGATGAGGCCAGCCGCTATGCGGTCCTCCAGGAGGGTGCCATCGGTGATGTACTCGATGTACTTGTCCATCCAGTTGGGCTTTTGGTTGACTTGCTGGACCTCCATGGGTATCTCATAGCTCGGGGCCTTGAGGTGCTCGATGTAAGCGTGGCCCAACGATGAGTCCGGCAGGGTTGCAAGGCGGGAGAGTGCGTCCGCGCGAGCGTTTTTCCCGCGAGGTATATGGGAGATGCTGAAACGCCGAAACCTTGTCGTGCTCGTTCTCACGAGCTCCAGATATTTTGCCATTTGGGGGTCTCGTGCCTCGTACTCCCCCGAGATCTGCCCGGCTACTAGCTGCGAGTCGGTGAAGACCTTGAGGTTTGCCACGCCCAACTCGCGGGACACTGTCAGCCCCATGAGGAGCGCTACATATTCCGCTTGATTATTAGTGGCAGCGAACTGGAAACAGAGCGCACATTTGGCGACAACCCCTTTGCCGTTGACAAGGATGAGTCCGGCTCCACTCCCGCTGGAGTTCGAGGCTCCGTCTACATGAAGGACCCAGACGTCTTCCTCTGGTCCTGGCCCTGGCTGCAGGTCTTGAGGGCTCTCTTCCGCCCCCTTGCCTAGGCCTACACATTCGACCAAGAAATTAGCGAGTACATGTGCCTTCATGGCCGACCTCGGCCTGTAGGTGATGTCGAACTCGCTGAGCTTGAGCACCCACTTCGCCAGGCACCCAGATGTGTCAGGTCGGTTGAGCATCGCTTTCAGCTATTGATCCGTCAGGACAGCAATGGGGTGCGCTTGAAAATAAGGTCTGAGACACTGAGCGGACATGATTAGTGCAAAAATCAGTTTCTCAGATCGGGAATACCTGAGCTCCACATCGCGGAGGAGTTTGCACGTGTAATACACCGGCCTTTGCATTCCTTTGTCGTCAGTCCGAACCAGGACCGAACTGACGGCCTCCGGGGTGACCGCCAGGTACAGGAGGAGCTTCTCTCCTTCTTCGGGCCTGGAAAGCAGTGGCGGGGATGCTAGTATCCTCTTCAGCTCGTCGAACGCCTCCTGGCACTCCTCCATCCAGGTAAAGTCGTTCATCTTCCTCAGCACCTTAAAAAAGGGCCGGCAGTGGTCAGCGGACCTCGAGATAAATCGACTCAGGATGGCGATCCGGTCGGTGAGTCGCTGTACTTGCTTCTTGGAGGCGGGTTGCTCCATGTCCATGATAGCCTGGACCTTCTCCGGGTTGGCTTCTATCCCCCTTTGGGTTACCATGAACCCCAGGAACTTCCCGACGGACACGCCGAATGTGCACTTCTCTGGGTTCAATTTCATCTGGTGAAGCCGGAGGTTACCGAAGGTCTCTGCCAGGTCGTCAACGTGGTCCGAAAGGGGCTTGCTCATTACCAGCATATCGTCCACGTACACCTGCATGTTGCGGGCAATCTGGTCTTTGAAGACTTTGTTGACCAACCGTTGGTACGTGGCCCCGGCGTTCTTGAGGTCGAATGGCATCATCTTGTAACAATAGGTTCCGCGGTCGGTGATGAAAGCAGTGTGCTCCTCGTCCTCCGATTGCATTCGGATCTGGTTGTACCCGTAGAAGGCATCCATGAAAGAGAGGAGGCGATGCCCTGAAGTGGTGTTCACGAGTTGGTCGATCTTTGGAAGAGGGAAACTGTCATTCGGGAAAGCTCGGTTGAGGTCGATGTAGTCCACGCAGATCCTTCACTTGCCGCTGCTCTTCTTCACCATGACCACGTTCGCTAGCGAACTGGGATACTGTACCTCCCGTACAAAGCCGGCGATGAGAAGTTTCTCCACTTCTTCATTGATGGCCTTCTGCCTCTCTGCGACAAAACTCCTCTTCTTCTGGTGGACGGGATTGTCTGCAGGCAATGCTGGACGGGCTGGGCCGTCCCTCTCATCAATCCCGTCCCAGAGGCGGTTGAGAACTGTACCAGCAACCTCTTAGTATAAATGACAGTGTCCAGCTGGTTGAGCCCTGGACGGCCGAGGATGGCATTATAAGGTGATGGGAGCTTGACGACGGTAAACATCATCATGACCATACTCTGCCGAGGTGGGGATCCGGCAGTGACTAGGAGAGTGATCTCTCCTTCGACCCCCACCGAATCTCCGGTGAAATCCACGAGAGGGGTGTGCACCGGCTTTAATTGATCATGAGATAAATTCATTCGGGAGAAAGCATCGTAAAAAAACATGTCAGTAGAGCTCCCACTATCCACCATAATACGATATACAGGATGTTTTACGATGGTCATCTCGACCACCACTGCATCATTATTTACATTTTCATCTTTATTCCTCTTTTCAAAGGGGAGTACATTCTCTGGGTCTCCCACCTCTCGGGCTCTCTTCGTCGCACACCCGATCCCCAAGGAGATCATGCCCACCAGCTTCTCCGTTGGGCAGTTGTCAATTACGGGGACCGAGGGAAGGGCTGCGAGCGGCTGTCCCTCCGTCGAGGCTTCATTCCTCACGAATTTCCTGAGGTAGCCCCTCTTGATCAACTCTTCAATCTCCTGCTTCAAATTGCGGCACTCCTCCATGTCGTGGCCGTGCTCGCGGTGAAATTGATAATATTTTGTCTTGTCACGGATGCTCCTTGGGTTCTGAGGAGGAGGTCGGCGAAGGTAGTACTCACCCTCAATCTCCATGAGGATCTTTGTCCTGGGAGCGAGGAGAGGGGTGAACGTTCTCTCCAGGGCAGCACCGCTCTTCGACTTCGGGCCTGGACGAAAATCTGCAGGTGGTCTAGGCCTCCGGGTCCCAGGGACATCCCTTAGGGCAGGCTTCTTTGAAGGCTTCCCGTCCAACTCTCGCCTGGTGCGATCAGCCTCCTCCGCTCAGATGTACTTGTGGACATGGAGGAGGAGCTCAGAGTACATCTTGGGGGGCTTTTTATCCAGGGAATATGTCAGACGGGAGGTCTTGAGCCCGCGCTTCAATGCCAGCATGGCAACAGGCTCGTCCAGACTATGGATTTCCATGGCGGCGATCTTGAAGCGGGTAATGTAGTCCCGCAGCAGCTCCTGGTCCTGCTGGCGGATAGAGAAGAGGCTATCTATCTCTCTTGGCACCTTCCGGCAAGCGTCAAAGTGTGCCACAAACTTTCCTTCCAGATGATGGAAGAAGCTGATAGATTCCGGCTCGAGGCAGGTGAACCAAACTCAAGCAGCCTTCCGGAGGGTGGCTGGGAAGGCAATGCATAGAAGAGCGTCCGTTGCTCCCTGGATCCTCATGAGAGCCTTATAGCTCTCTAAATGGTCCAAGGGATCGGTGGTCCCATCATAGGGATCTACCTGAGGCATGTGGAACCGACCCGGGATTGGTTCCTCTTGGATTTCCCAGGAGAAGGGCAGTTGGGCATTGTAGCTCGCTGGATCTGTTAGGGAGCTCTGCATGTTAGCAAAGCGGTGGGCGAACTCCGCCAGCTTGCGCTCGTGCTCCTCCAGGCGCCTCTCGGCCTGGCGCCTGATGGCCTCGTCGGTGGAATCTTCCACCGAGGCCGCTGGAGAAGAGGGTGCCGATCGGTTTCGGCGAGGGGCCTTGCCCCGATGGCGCGTGCTGCGCCGCGCTACTTCGGCGTCGTTGGCCGGGGATCGACTCTTGTGATCCGCCGAACCGGAGTAGTTCCTTTTTGTGGGAGTCTGGTGGCTCCCGCGAGGGTTGGAGACTACCCGCGGATGAGAGGGCCTACCTTGGATGGAGCGCAGGCTTCCGCGGGGGCCCGTGGCTCGAGCCACAGGGGTCCCTAGCTGAGGCTGTGTGGCCAGGGACCGCTGCTGGTGCTGCAGTTGCCGCACAGCAGTGGTCAAAGTTTGCAGTTGCTGGATGACAGCTGCGAAAGGACTGTCCACCGGGGATGGCTGAGGAGGAGCTAGTGGACCAGGAAGTTCCCTCTCCGAGCTACGCGGCCCTTGAGGAGAAGGAACTTCCCCCGCTCGGCTGGCGGATGCTTCACGTCCACGCGTCACCACCATAGTCGGAGTGCACTTTCGCCCACGGAGAGCTTGCTCGCACAGGGGTTACTATTCTGTCCCCCTTCCTGGCGCGCCAATCTGTTGCCGATCTCATCGCGGTGGCCTGTAGCTCTTGAGCTGGCACCGGTCTCGGACTCTCTCACCTCGAGATCTCCAATCTCTCGGACCTGTAAAACAAAGTCAGAGACCCTGGCCGAGGGTTCCGGCGGGGGCATTCCGACGGTCAAGTTAGAGAGCGGCGAGATGGAACAGATCCCCTAAGGCGGGTTCCCGGAGGATTCCCGTGCTTAGAGGAGATGTAAACGAAAGAAGTATGGGGAAGAGGAGAGTTGAAGCCCGGCTTCCTGCACTGGGTTCACCGAGCTCACGCCTAAAAACTTCTTAAGGCCTCCCAGGATCGTTCTCTTGGTGTTTTCTTCCTTTTTCCGACTTACCTGTCCGCCCGATTTTACCATCCCTTTTATACCATTGAATTGCCTCAAGCTCGCCTTTCTTTAAGGGGGCTCCCTCAAATCTCTAGACTTTCTCCTCTCCCTTCTTCTTCGGGTCCGGGAGCTAAGTGGCCGGACCGCCTCGTCCATCGTGTATCACGAAGGGGGAAAGACTTACGAGGCTTTGGGCCGAGTGCGGGAGCTCTCCTTTCAAGGCGTTGATGGTGGGCTTCCAGTCGTTTCAAGCTCTTGTCCAAAAGGATTCCGTTCCTCGGTTGCGGGGCCTCGTCTGACTGGTGTAAACGAGGTTTCGCGTGTCACTGCAGGCCGTACCGGCGCCCCCTACAGGCGCGGCGCACGCCGGCTTTAGTGGTGACCTTGCAACCCGTGCCTCCGCTTCCCCGAGGCTTTGCAGAGTAGGACTGACCTCGGCTGAGGTGGACTCGTCAGGGGGCACCACCTGACGGAGTGGCTGAGAGAGGCTCGACTTCGGTCGAGGTGGACCCGTCTTCGGGTGCCACCTGGTGAAGGAGCAGGAGGGCCCAGCTCGACCTTGGCCTAGGTGGACCCATCTTGGGGTGCCACCTAGCGAGGGAGCGAGGGGCCACTAGCTTCGGCCGAGATGGACCCCTCCTGGGTGGACACCTGGCGGAGCGGCAGAGAGGTGCTCGACTTCGGTCGAGGTGGACCCGTCTTCGGGCGTCACCTGACGGAGGAGCAGCAGGGCCCGGCTCAACCTCGGCCGAGGTGGACCCGTCTCGGGATGCTACCTAGCGAGGGAGCGAGGGGGCCGCCAGCTTCGACCGAGGTAGACCCCTCCTAGGTGGACACCTGGCGGAGCGGCAGAGAAGTGCTCGACTTCGGCCGAGGTGGACTCGTCAGGGGGTGCCACCTGGTGGAGGAGCAGCAGGGCCCGACTCGACCTCGGCCGAGGTGGACCCATCTCGGGGTGCCACTTGGCGAGGGAGCGAGGGGGCTGCTAGCTTCGGCTGAGGTGGATCCCTCCTGGGTGGACAACTGGCAGAGCGGCAGAGAGGTGCTCGACTTCGACCGAGGTGGGACCCGTCTTCGGGCGTCACCTGGCGAAGGAGCAGCAAGGCCTGGCTCGACCTCGGCCGAGGTGGACCCGTCTTGGGGTGCCACCTGGCGAGAGAGAGAGGGGCCGCCAGCTTCGACCTCGATCGAGGTGGACCTGTCTTGGATGGACACCTGGCGGAGCAGCAGAAAGGTGCTCAACTTCGATCGAGATGGACCTGTCTTCGGACGCCAGCTGGCGAAGAAGCATGAGTATTTCATCTTGAATGGAAGATCTTTTGAAAAAAATAATCTAAATGATATTGATCGTGTTTAGTTGGACCTGACACGCGTCCCACGTCATATCAATAATAATATAATAAATAAATAAATAAATAAATAAATAAATAAATAAATAAATAAATAAATAAATAAATAAATAAGAAGAAAAATAAGGGGCAAGGGGTCCGGCGATAAAAAGCCGAGGTGCTCTGCCAATTCCTCGCCCCCAGCACGTGTGAGGCAGGGAGCACTATGAAGGGGATTAGCTGCCGTCGAATCGATCTCCCTCCTTCCCGACCACCGATGCATGCTTGGAGCTGCGGGACGGCTATGATCGAGAAGTCACGTCGGTTACGGACCCCAGACTCGGAGTTTGCTCAAGATAAACGTCCAGAATCCTGCCACGTGGCATTAAAGGTACTGGGGCCCGTCCATTTTTGGGTTCTTCCGAGATTCGAGCCTTCCGACAGCGCCTGACCTCGCTGGAAAGTTTGAATAACGAGACCCACATGCGTCCGTGCTAGGTCCATCTTACCTTAATGCCCCTGGACATTTCAGCTAATTACGAGAGTTCCACCGTTCCAACCGGTCCTCGATTCAACTACGTGGGGCGCACGCTGGAGCTGACGACAGCAATCCCGGTTCCCCCGGTCAGCGGGTTTCCTGTAGGGGTAGAAACGTAATAAAGAAGCAAAAGGCGACCTTTTATTTTTTTGTTTTTTTTTTTGTTTTTTTTTTTGGATAGTTTCCGTGCTGGAGACCCTCAACGGCGAGCCAACCCTGGCGAAGAAAAACCAAGGCGGTGCAAAGGAGGAGACGGAAAGCTTTCTTTTGCTTGCTTAGAAGGAGAAGAAGATGCAGGAGGATACATAATAAGAGAAGAGAGGAGATTTGGTAATAGAAATTAAGATGAGTAGAGAGGGAGGGGGAGGTATTGACGAGGAGAGTGCAATGACGTGTGGAGAGAGAGGGGAGATCGAGGGCCCATCTACAACCACATGCGCTCTGTCTTTTGCCATCCATGCCAAAACTAATAGCCCCACCAAAAACCATCATCCATTTCCTTCTTTTGACCTACCCTTGCCCTAATCCAGTTCTAAAACTCCCCATCCTCCTGAACTCCAACAATTCCAGCCACCAAAGAACAACTACACCACCAAGAAGGAGTAGCAAAGGAGAATGAAAAGATGGCAGCGAGATTCCGGTGGGGACTTCTCAGCTTTGTGGTCGAGCTTTTAGTAGTGCTTGATTGCCGAAAGGAAAAGAAGAGGGAGGAATACGGCAGTCCTTCCTTTAATCTTTCCCTTTTCCCTTATTAAGCAATCGAACTACCCTACCACTGGTTACTTATCTGCTTCACCATCTTCTTTCTCTCTTTCTCTCTTTCTTTAGTCCTCTCTTTGCTTCTGTTGCACCGTTCCATTTCCAAGGTTCGTAGCCAACTCGTGTTTGATAAGAAAATTGAGGACGAGAAAATAAAAAAATAAAGGGAAGAACAATTTAAGGAAGAATGGATCCGTTGGCGGCATCAGCACACGGCCACCACCTCCCTCCTCCTTTCCACACCCGAGACTTCCACCACCTCCACCAGCAGAAGCACCTCCCACGACTCCAGCCGCCGAAGGCCGAGGAGGAGCACGGCGGCACGAACCACGGCAGGAAACGGGATCTGGGTGATATCAACAACAGTAACATCAACGACAACAACCAAGGTGACAGCGATGGGAACGGCGGCGAGGGGAAGGAGCTGGTGCCCGCGCCGCAGTCGGGCAGCGGTGGAGAAGGGGAGATAACGCGGCGACCCCGCGGCCGGCCCACCGGGTCGAAGAACAAACCGAAGCCGCCGATCATCATCACGAGGGACAGCGCCAACGCGCTGCGGTCGCACGTGATGGAGATCGCCGGCGGATGCGACGTCGCCGAGAGTGTCGCCACCTTCGCCCGCCGCCGCCAGCGCGGTGTCTGCATCCTCAGCGGCAGCGGCACCGTCACCAACGTCACCCTCCGCCAGCCTGCGTCGCCGGGAGCCGTCGTGACGCTCCACGGCTGTTTTGAGATCCTCTCGCTCTCTGGTTCCTTTCTGCCCCCGCCGGCCCCCCCCGCCGCGACCGGCCTGACGATCTACTTGGCCGGCGGGCAGGGGCAAATTGTGGGCGGGAGCGTGGTCGGGCCCCTGATAGCGTCGGGCCCCGTGGTTATAATGGCGGCGTCGTTCAGCAACGCCGCCTACGAGAGGCTCCCTCTGGAGGAGGAGGAGCGTCTGCCAGTCTCGGGGGCTCTGGAGTCTCCGAGACTGTTTCCAGAGTCCCCGAGACTGGTTGGCCAATCACCACCACAGCAGCTTCCAGACCCCAACGCAACTCTTTTCCACGGTCTGCCGCCGAATCTACTCGATAATGTCCAATTGCCGGCCGAGGCATACGGTTGGACCACCGGAGGAGGCCGCCCCCCATATTGATGGATGCTACTGAGCTGCTCCTGTTTGTTTTGTTTCTCTACTAAGTTGCGCTTTGAATGGAAGTCTTTCTGGAGATCAAAGTAACTGGGGTCAATTATGATTGCAGGATTAACTAAGTCATTCTTCTCTCTCGATCCTTCTTTCTCGTTTTTATTATATTTAGATGCTTTCTTTCTTCTGTTTCTTTTGGTTTCTGATAGGGTAACTCATATTTGTGCTGATTTAAGAAGCTTGTACAAATCTATGAATTCTTGGTACGTTGTTTCACCATGATACCATGATGAGAACGCTTAAAGGAATGGCCGCAACACTGAGCTTGCTGTAGAGGAAGAAGAGAACGGAAAAATGATGAGCTTTTTTAAATTTCTTCTCTTAATTTCTCCCGCTCCATCTTCCGATCTGGTACGGTTCATTTTTGACAGCAAGTTTCCATTCTCTTTTTTTTTTAGAAGATCTTAATGAGTTGTAGCTGTCAATGCCCTCTGAAAAGACCTAGAAAAGGATAAAATGATGAAAGAAAGGGAAAAAAATAGAAAGCTGTCCGAAAGGAAATGATTCCATGTACTTGTGCTCTGGGGATTTCTCTCTGTTAACCTTGAATATGTGACTGTAGCTTGCATCGGTTTCTTCGCTGGTGCTGTACAAACTCCATCAAGAACAGCTCATTCCGTTCTCTTCTTTTCTCTCCGTCCAACCTCTTCATCTAATCCACATAGCCAGTCTACTCAATTTTCTAGTACGCAACATAAAAAAAAACATGAAACAACTCTAAACCGTCGTTCCCTTGGCAGTATTTTCTTTAGAGTGTAATATTATTAATTTGCAAAGTCTAGCATTGATGCAGTGTACTTTATTTTTAGTTGGTTTTTCTGTTGTATATATTTGTTAATAGAAGAGAATGGAAATGAAAGCAACACGACGCTTGATCTTGGATTGGTAAAATGTTCTTGGTTGGAACTTTGAGGGTGGTAAGGCCATGCAAAGAAAAAGAGAAGGGATTTTTGTGTAGGGGTGTGCGAACGAAGAGGACTGGGCCACGCATGCGCTCTCCTTTTCGAGGCAAACAGCGACATTACAAGACAAGAAGCGGGACAAGGACATGGGCGGCGAAGTTCTCTACTGCTCTCAGAGAGACTCGGAGACAAGGCCCCCGCAGCAGCAGCAGCAGCAGCAATAGAGAGAGATCCATGCGTTTTTCTTTCTTTCCACCAGGTTCTTCTCCTTTGCCTAATGGATATATGCCTTTTTTTTTTTTTTTTTTGCTTTTTTTTCCCTTTCTTCCATCCATCTACCTCGTCCCCTTGCTAGAAGATCTTGAAACGAAATGTTTGGTGATGTTTTATCGTCATAAATTACTTTGGACCATCCTCTTTTCTTGCCATTGGTTAAGGTCTTCTTCCTTGCCCCTATATTTCTGCAGCTACCAAATCCTGTACGTAGATAATGCAGGCTTTGCCGTTTTCTTTTGAAATACCCCAACGACTTGGTTCTCCGAAGCAGATTGTAAGACATGGAGGGGGGACAAGAAGAGGTGTGTAGGATGGATGGAAAAAAAGTGAAAACTTATGCTTTCTTTGGAAGTTCCAAGTGGCTGCATGTATGGCTTAGATAGTCACCAAGATAATATTTGTTATCAGAAAAATGTCATCTTATTTTAGTACATGATCGATTCATAACAAAACCTCGATCAATGCGTGCATTTAATATAGATGGAACTCTAAGTTACACTTCTTCGACTTTTCAAATAATAGACATGGAAATTCTCTAAAAGAAACTGAAACTATAAACGATGCATGGAAATTTAACCCTAGTATTCACGAAACTAAAAATGCATGCATGTTATACATGCTGATTCCGGTTGATAGCTGCAAGAATTTAATTACACCGGGTCATTCGTTGAAACATTTACAAAGAATAACTCTTGAGTCCATGAGTTATTAGAGTCATTAGTGCTGGTCAAATCAAGTACTAGTGCATAATTAAGTTCCATTTTATTATCTCACTTTCAATTTAGACCAAACAAATTATATACCTTCTAGCTAGGGCTAAAATTAGGACACGGGCAAGTTTCTGCATTTAGATGTCATCTTCATTTACTCAAACAAAAAATGCCTTCATGATGAATTTTTTTTTTTAAAAAAGAAAAAGAAATTGATTAGTAGAAGTTTAATTGTCACTGTTTAATGCAATTGGAGATAGGATCTAACCTTTAGACAAATCAAACAAGAAGTTAAAGGTTTCATAGGGAATCTAAAAAAGTAGATGTTGCTAGAGCCTCTCTAGAAGTTTGGTTAAATGATTTCAGAATACATCTTATTCCTCCATTAATTGAGTACGTTTTGCTTCATTTTTCTTCATGAGAAATAAGGGGGAAATAAAAAAAAAAGGAACGAGGAGCTTCTGTTTGGGACTACTTCACGATAGTACATTTGAGCCATGTGCATCTATATGTGGTTACATCAGATCCTTTATTTCCTAATTAACTTAGAATCTTCCATTGAGTAAATGCAAAGATCTAAGAACTATGATGGTGACAGTTATATTAATTTGACCATGAATTTATCTCATCTGAGGAAAACAACATGACAGTCTTTATTTTCCCTATTGAAATATGTATCAAACCTGAATTCATCCTTTGGGGCCCTTTTTATTCATCTCTGCTAGTTTCACAACTATAAGCACTCCTGCATGCATGAAACCAGCATATATATCTATCTTGATTTTGTCTGAGAGAAACAAAGAAGTACACCTTCCATAATTAAGAGGATAATTATCATGTAATGTGAATAATAAAACTTTAATTAGATTGGAAGATCACACCAGACAGGTTAGTTATCATGTTCATTGAATTTGGAGAACATCCGAACACGTTAATGTAGTTGGAGACAATTAGAAAAGATCCTCTATGGTGCATCTTTTGCACGTACATGCCTAAGTTGCCTCCACATCACAATTCTTTCACACGATCTTTCTGCTCGGCCTATTTGGCATCCCAACTCAATTATCTCAATTTTCAAAACAAGCAAGAGCCTTGCATTTCTGAGATGGAAGATGTGACAGAAAATATTCGCGCATGCACAACTAGATGCAACACAGAAATCCGAACTCAAATCACTGCTACATGATAGTAATAATTAAATAGGCAATCTTTGTGGATGAAATGCTTCGCATCTCTCTTTTAATGCTTAATCTCCATAATGGTTGATTTTATTTACAAACTATGGGCATTTTATAGATAAGTTGTTGTTTATTTGTTCATCCATCTTAGAGACCCAAAGCTATAAATTGACGGCCGGATACTTTCTCAAACGTTAAGATAAAGTATTTAATTGAACATACATATATTGGTGATTATTTATATCAATTGACATCTTCATAATCCAAGACATTTAACTATCTAATAACTTATATGTGAAGCCACATTATCAACTCTCCAAGCTTTTGACCGGTGCTTAAAATTCAAACACTCAGAGTTCATCTATTGACTAGAATCATATCAAAATTCAGAAGAGTTAGATTTTAGTTACCGCTTTGTAATTTCAAGAACATACACAAGCTATACAAAAAATGTATATTAGGATAAATTTTAAGTATATCTTTAATGGATTTTATAAATTAATCCAGCCATGTCAAATCACCAATCCAGCAAGGACTGTACTGTTTCTGAAAGTGGCTAGACCGATCAGTAAGACCAGAAGAATTGAACAGCTTCTAGTTCCCATCATACTGTTCTGTTTCTGTTCACAAATCACAAATTAAAATACTCTAAGTGAGCTAAGCCAGATGTCCCTAAGTGCATGCCCATCTACATTTCGAGACACCAACCTCTACCCCAAGTTACGGTATTCTGTGGGGACACCAACCTCTACCCCAACATTAGCCTACTGACCTCCTGCGTTGGACTTGGCAAATTTGACCTACAAGGAGAATAAACCCCCTCCCTCTCTCTCTCTCTCTCTCTCTCTCTCATGCTTGAATTGCATCTGCTAGGGCTATCAATACAAAAATAACTTAGCAGTTCAGAAAGAACTGGTGGGCCTTCAATTAAACTTGAAAGTGTTTTCAATCAGGAAAGAATAAAAAGGTGGCAGGTTTTCCACCAGTGAAGTTCCCTGATCAGTATACGTACACCATACTTGATTTCGAGTCACTATTTTCTTTTGCACGCCTTTAATTTCTCTCTGTGTAATTCCTTAATTTCTTGGTTCATTCTCTCTACTTATTTGTGAACAGATCTGAGAAGCTTGTGAACTCATCCTTTTAACACCCTCTCAAGCATGGAAAGAGACTTTGGAGCGGTTCCAGCTCCCAAGCCATCAGCATGACCTTATTTTAATCATCCCTACCCTCCTTTGTTAAAGAAGCTAATCCATTAATCTTGTCCAATAGACAATAACTTGCAAGCACCAAGCTATAAACCAAGGGGACCACTCTAAGGAAACAGCCATGTCCATGTGACCGGCACCAGCTGCAGCCGCCTCGAATCGGCACATTGACGTAGGCTTTCGCTTTCGTTGAAGTCCACTTTCCGTGCCGGGGGTTACCGGTGAAGGTTGCTTCTCCTCCACCGGAAGAAGACCGGAGGAGAGAGAGCTCACGTAGCGAGCTTAAATTATATATATTCTTAGGCGAAGCCAGCATCCAAGACACTATTTTATTCGCCGGCTGCTGACCATTCCCATGTGAGCGATGGCGATGGGTTTGGATTCATCCCGTGTCCTTCTCTCGATCGGCACAGCGGGCTTCATGAGCCCGGCCGGACAAATCCGTCATCCCACTGCTGGCTCTTACCGTGTCAATGATCCAATATTTCCGCATATATAGATTATGATGGGGAGATGCACCGAGCCGTTGGATATATATTTAGTCCCATACCGGTTATCAGAATCTTTGAAAAAAAAAAATATTTAACATTTTATAGTTAGTTTGTTTAGGTTATTATTATTTTTTTTTATAAGAAAAAGGAATGAAGAGATAAATTCTAATATAGCTATCCTCGCAGGTTCCTGTCCTATGAAATAATGTTTGATTCAAAATGTCTAGATTTTTATAGTCTCTTTCTATCTAAAAGTGAGTACGTGAATCTCACACCATTAAAAAGTCTCCTAGTAGAACGGGGACGAAGAGGGAGTCCCTGACCTCTCATTCACATCAACTATCATAGATCTCAGAAAAATTTTTAAATTTAATCAAGTCACTGTATATGGGATCATGCCTCTATCCCGCATCCAATTTTGACGCTACTAAAATAACTGCTCGAGTTTGCACCTTTATTTTATGGAACAACTTACATATCTTCCTTCCATAATCTTCATCGTTCCGAGGGGAACTTTTCAACCGGCTCTTTCGGCATATAGGTGTTTGCTTTCACAGCAAATGATGTCTTCGAATCGTTACCAATTAACCCGGTGACAAGTATTTTTTTTCCCATACCGATCAAGTATCTTGGATCTTCGATACTCATTTCATTACTTGAAGGATGATGCTTTGTAATTAGTATGAGACACGGAAATCTTCAATTAGAATGTACTTGTTAAGGTAGTATATATTTCATAGCGTTTACATTGTACTCTCAAATCTCTGGTTTGAGAGAACTCAATTTATTCATAGAATCTTGCCTTGAATTCAAATCTCTGGTTTGAGAGAACTCAATTTATTCATAGAATATTGCCTTGATTCAAATCACAGAGCAGCAACTTTGGTGCTAAATATAAACTAAGTAGACAACGGCAACAATGACGGATTTTTGTGGGAATTGCTACAACGGACAAAAACACTCGAGGTTTTACTGAAGGTCATCTCGATCGTAACTTGTGATCACGGAGCCGTACCCCCTAATAAACATCCTGTAATTCTAAATAAAATCAATTAGTGTACTCATTTTTATTAACCATGTCCTTTAGTTATATTAATTATCATTTTACTTGGCATAATTAATTGAAGATCGAGTAGATGGCAGTCAATGAAAAGAACAGAAGCTTTAATTCACGTAGCATGTACATTGAAAAGTTTGCATGTACCATAGTTTCAAATGTCAACAATGCTTTTATATATATATATACACTGGCCTAAGAAAGAATTTAGATTATAGTCCATAATATGATAATTAGTTAATAATATTCTCCCATGAGATTTTCTCGACGCATGCTCCCGTGAGTGTTTAAAAGTCTCAAGAGCCCGTTCAGACCCCATGGGTCAAAAGTCAGATATGGAGGCCTGGTGGATGGTTATGACGACCCTAATTACCACCTACTCAAGGGTCACATTAAGTTTCATCATCGCTTACAAAATTATTTTAGAAATTGAAATCAAATAATTAGGACTTTCAATGTCAACAGAATTTGGAATGCGGTTGTTGCAGTCAATCTTGGAACATCCAAGTGGGCTACTTTCGTAGAATTGTAAGGCAACAACAGCCAAGGGTTAGAAAGCTTGTTGGATTTGCTTCGATCGGGCCCTCCGATGCTTAAATCAGAGAGGATTTCTTCGATAGAAGGCAAAGTAGGAGACAAGTTAACAAGCATTTAACTTCTATGAAAGGTCTTTCGGGCCTATAGTAGCTAGGAATTCCGTATCTCTAGTGAATTATCTCCTAACAAATTCGAGGTTGTGTTATAACAAACTGCCGACATGACATAATAACCCTAAGGCATACCATAACGCCTACCATATGATGAAATTGCATGCCGGACCATCATGCGCATTTGGGGCAGAGGATCTACTAAATTTGGTTGGTTGCTAAGGTCACCAAGCTAATTAGCTATGCACCATATATGTATACGGTAAAAAAATCAGCCATTCTAGCTTAGTCTAGGCATTGACCAAGATTAAGGGGCAGTATCAACCAAGGATGAGAAGGGCCAAATCCAGCTTTAAATTGACATGGATCCTCGTATACTCCCTTCGATTTAAGCACCAACATTCTTGCCAAGTCTATGCGATTCAAATTCATTGAAATCCAATCATAAACACCATGGTTAACTCATAGTCAAATTAAAAAGTACTCGTGCTACAGTATACCCTAGTTATATATGGGCCATGACTTAGGGTTACTAGCATTTTATTTGTAAAGATTTGGAATCTCATCAAAGGAAATCAACTAGCTAGAAAGCTAAGTACTCGAGATTTTTCTGTGGACAATCAATATCGGATCGAGCGCGTGTAGCATAGATCATCATATCAGCCCAGCCCACCTAAGTTGGACCGGCCCGGGTTCTGACAGGCTTGTTGGGCTGAACTTGGATAGAATGGCAGAGTCTGGCATTTGACAAATCACAACGGTGATGCCTATACAAAGTGACAACCTTCTTCAACTAAGTTTGGAAATCATAAGTTAAAGGCATCTGCACTTAGGTTCTTGCCATATATATTTATAATACAGCATATATCTTATTCAAGATTCACATGATCTTTGATCGGTGTTCTTGTCTATTCTAGATTGACCACTATTTTTCCAACATTCTTCAGATAAACTGTTAGTGTACAAGAGTTCACCTTGAGTTGCTATTTTAAGGCCAAGGCAGTTCTGTTATAAAAGAGAGAAGCTGTCGTCTAGAACAGAGATCCGACAGATTCCATTCACTCTCTTCCATCCACAATCTTTATGATCAAAACAGTGCAGTGTTATACAGCTGTAGTTGGTTGGCAAAAACCAAATCCTGAAACATAAGGCTGGTAGATTTTGTGGGCCTCGAAGATCTATTTTCCTACTTTCACAAATGTGGTTCTGTAGGGATTTTTTTCTTTTTTCTTTTCTTTTCTTCTTTTTTTTTTTTTTTTTTTTTAAGGTGCCTGCGTTGACCTCTTCTTTCGAACACCATGGCAGGAAACTCATGGCTGATCAGAGATTCCTAGCTCCCTTAATCACCGAACACTAGAGCTTCCATTAAGGAATCCAGGTCTTGGATATAACACAATTATTTTTTTTTGATGGGGGACCAGAAAACAGATCTGTTTGATGCTTCTGTAATCATCTGTTGGAATTCCATAAGTACTGAAAGCTTCAACCTTAAATTTGTTTATGAAATGAATGCAACCTAACTAATTTAATATTGTTTGGTTGGGATTTATCCAATTAAGCCCATCTTTGATATGATTCGCACCAGTATACATTAGGATTTATTTTACATATTTTCGTTTGATTAGACTCTAACTAAAGATAAGTCTCATATAAAATAATAAGGATATATTTGATGGTTGTTGCGATAAAGTTAGAATTCTATATAACTATCATGGATAATGTCCATATCAATATTCGTAAGTGATTCAAATATTATATCTAATGGATGTGGCACATTAATAAAAAGGCATTTTTTATGGACTTGATTCCCAGCCCACCCGAAAGTTAGTGAGGTATTCCTATCAAGGATTCTTGAAAAGGGATTAGGAAAGCAATATATGGCTCGTGAATAACGAGGAGCACATCTAGCCAGTTCTTTTTTATGATTACAAGCAGGTTGATTCCAGAGATCATATATGGTATTAATAATTTCTTCTTATATATATATATATATATATATATATATATATATATATATATATATATATATATATATATATATATATTTCAATTTTGGTTTGCAGCATAACTAAGGCTACAAATAGATCGGGTTAACCGGTGACCCGACCCCAACCAATCCATTTAGATTTGATCCAACCAGTTTATATGGACTCATAGATCCAGTTTGGATCCTCAAATTAGACCCGTTCCATTTTCTGAGTCGGGTCTGGATTTACTAAATTTGGACCTGACCCGATTCAAACATACTAATAATATTAGAATTATATCTATTTGGACCTTTAAATTATAATTTAAAACTTATATGAAACTTATTTTTAACATAGAGATAGAGTTATAATTATTTTTATATTTTAATTTATTTTAAAAATAATATTGTTTGTTATCTATTTTATGGTTAATAATAATTAGCTATGTAATAATTAAAATATAGTTATCTATATTTTATCCGGATCATATTTAGATTCAATTTTTTTAGATTAGAACTGGATTATTTATGAACTCGATCTAACCTGAATGATCCGTTGGGTTGAAAATTCTAATAGTGGACCTGTGGTGCGGGCACCAGGCTCAGGAAGAGGCTTCAGCTAATGCCAAGTTCTTTATGGATAGAAGACTAGAAATTTAAGTCCTGTAATAAGTCTATGAGTCCTGTATTTATTTTATTTGAATAATTGAGTCCTGTTTTATTTTAATTTGGGTCCAATTAGAGTTAAATTGGCTTTGTATTGAATCGGGTTCAAGATCTACTTGCATTGGGCGTCAATTAAGCAAGAATGAATGCAACCAACTCCACCAACTACTTGGAGCACCACATCATCAAAGCACCATGCCACCTTGGAAGACAAGTCATGCCAACTTGGAGGATAAATCATGCCACATCACCAAGACACATCAACCATGAATTTTCAAATTTGAATGAAGCTCCACTCTTTATGGGTGCCCACCTTGTAATTAGGAGATTTAAATTTGAATGGGCCACTCCTATCTTCATGGGACACCCCTTGATTTTCTCCACGAAAAGTGTTGCATTTTGAATTTGAAAAGGAGCTTAAGGTTTATAAAAGCTCCTAGAATTCTCTTGTAATGGGAATGATGAATGAAATGAAATTTTTTTCTAAGAAAGCTTTCTTCCTTTGCTAGCCAAAGACCCTTGAGAGAAGGTAGGTGTGAGACCTAGGATACTTAACCAAACAAGCTACTAGTCCCTTTTCTAATCCCATTCGGCCACCCTTGAAGAATCCTCTTCAATTTCAACCTTCCCATCTTCCAAAAGAGGTCATCTATAATGGAGTTCTCCACGCCAACAATTGAAGATGATTCAAGCAAAGGACGTCAAAGGAGATCTACTTAAAGCCAAATCTAAGCCATTTCTTCCATTCCTAATTTCCTCTTCCATTTCTCCATTCTTCCACCTAAATCTTTTAATTTTACTATGTATCTATGCAAGATCCCCAGGTCTCCTAGTTTTCAAGGTGAAGGTCTACTGTGCCAAGGAATCATAAACAAGGTGCCTTTAGATCTATAGTAACTCCTTGCTATTCTTAGTACTTCATCTTGAGTGTCCCTTTTCTGAATTTCAGATTATTAATAGCCGGATAGCCATCTTTATAATATTCTTTCAGATCTGAAATAGGAAAGTAGGCTAGCCCTAACCTGTGTGGTTTCCTAACCACGAAGATCCCTTCTTAATTACTTTGAGAGATTCTTTTCTAGTCTAGTTCTTTTCCTTATGTTCCTTTCATATAATTCTATTTCTTTTACGTAGAATAGCTACATGTTTATCTATTTCATTTTCATTTAGTCCATCTAATTCTTCAAATGCATCATTCGATACATGTCCTCCATCATTTTGGTATTAGAGCATGGTAGGTTAGGGTTACTCAAGTCGGGAGCCTCAGCACCTCGCATTCAAGCCATAAAACTTCCGAAGCCCCGCACTCAAACTGGGATCCTCAGTGCCCCACACCGAAGCTAGGAAGCTTCTGAAGCTCTGCATTCAAGCCAAGCTAAAGTCAAGCTCCTTAATGAAGCACTGCATTCAAGCCGAGATGAAGTCAAGCTCCTCAATGAAGTCCACCAAGCTGAAGTCAAGCTCCTTAATGAGGCCGAGTTCCTCACTGAGGTCAAGCACCCATCCAAGATCAAGCTCCCTGCTGAGGTCAAACTTCCATTTGAAATGAAGAATACCAACCCCCACCATGGCTGGGGAAGGCAGTGACGAGGTGCGATTCCCAATGGATGGAAGCAGGGAAGGCCCCGTCACCTCATGCACACCATGCAAGACTATGGAGTGGGGTTTTGTCCTCTACTCTATGCAAACATGATGCAAACAGTGATCCAGTAATTCCATGCAACGCAGGCGTTGGATAGTACAAAGCTCACAAGTGCATGCACTATACTGCTCCTTGAGTTCCTTCGCCAGGATGGCTCCCCCGAGGTCGAGCCTTTTGCCGAAGTCGAACTCCCACTCCTTGAGTTCCTCCACCAGGATGGCTCCCCCGAGGTCGAGCCTTTGGCCGAAGTCGATCTCCCACTCCTTGAGTTCCTCCACCAGGATGGCTCTCCCGAGGTCAAGCCTTTAGCCGAAGTCGATCTCCCACTCCTTGAGTTCTTATGCCAGGATGGCTCCCCCGAGGTCGAGCCTTTGGCCGAAGTCGAACTCCTGTTCCTTGAGTTCCTCTGCCAGGATGGGTCCCCCGAGGTCAAGCCTTTAGCCGAAGTCGAACTCCCACTCCTTTAGTTCCTCCGCCATGATGGCTCCCTCGAGATCGAGACTTTGGTCGAAGTCGAACTCCCGCTCCTTGAGTTCCTCCACCATGATGGCTCCCCCAAGGTCGAGCCTTTGGTCGAAGTCGAACTCCCGCTCCTTGGGTTCCTCCGCCAGGATGGCTCCCCCGAGGTCGAGTCTTTGGCCGAAGTCGAACTCCCGCTCTTTGGGTTCCTCTGCCAGGATGGCTCCCCCGAGGTCAAGCCTTTGACCGAAGTTGAACCCCCGCTCCTTGAGTTCCTCTGCCAGGATGGCTCCCCCGAGGTCGAGCCTTTGGCTGAAGTCGAACTCCCGCTCCTTGGGTTCCTCCGCCAAGATGGCTCCCTCGAGGTCGAGCCTTTGGCCAAAGTCGAACCTTGCTCCTTGAGTTCTTCCGCCAGGATGGCTACCCCAAGGTCGAGCCTCTGGTTGTGACCAAGCCCCTACTCCTCGAACCTTCCAGCAGCTTTTACACCTTCATCAAAAGTCTTGAGGAGTGCTGTGAGCTTGGCCACGTTAACCATGTGCCCGATCGTCTATGTGCGCACCCAAGTTATGTACCTCACCGACCTCTTCCTCCTTGGCACCACCTTCTACCCAACCAATGAAGAGTCAAGCTGAAGTTCTAGCATCATCACCATGCAACATCATCTCTCACTTGGCCAACCAACCTTTGGTCGATGTGCAGGCAGGCTCTTAAACTCCCACGGTTGACCTCCGACAGGTTATGCTCCATCCAGCGACTGACTTCCTACAATCAGTACAAGGCCTGCTACGATACAGAGCCGAATGGATAAAACTACTCCCTTCATCCAAAACAACGAGAAGTAATGCTTTGGACTCAGGGAGTGGGGGCAACTATTATAGTAGTGACAGATCCATTTGGCCATGACATAGCATCATCCCCGTTGGCTGACATGGCACGTGCTTCGCGCAGCATCCCCAAGTCTCCCATCCAAAGAGGATAGTGGGTCTGCTTGTTCTAAAGGAGGCCAACCCCTACGGTGGCCAGGTCGGCACCTCAACCAGTGCACTTTGGCCATGCGTGGAGCCCAGCTTCATGGCAGGTCGGCTCGTGGCATGCCCAGTCCTCCCACTCCGGCATCGTCGGTGGCACGCCCATGGAAGGCCCGCGCTCCAGTCCGGCACGCTCGCACGGGCCTGACTCCGCCAGCGGCTCAGCCTGCTTCACTCCAGCACAATGGGAGTACACTGACACGCCCACCTCAATAGGCGCGCCCCGTCCGTGCACGGCCCCTACGGTGACCATCTTAGAAGCTTCTCAGCCAGTGTGGGATCCCACTTCAGTCCGGCTCAGGTGCGACCTCACCAGTCCATGGCAGGGGGGCACCTCGGTGTCGGTGGGAGGCAGCGCACAAGCCGACTCTACCCACTTCAGCCACATCCGGTGCGGCATTCTGTCCTGCATGGAGTCCAGCCTTAGGACGGCTTCGCCCACAGCAGCTATCGCCCACTTCGGGCATACTCTCTTCAGCCCGTGTGCTGCACAGGAGCAGCGCCCCGGCCAGTTCGGCACTTCAGCACCTCAGCTCGGCACTTCAGCACCTCAGCTCGGCACAACTGCTGGGAACATCGCACGGTCCGGCCCCATCCACGTGGGCCCGGCATGCTTCCCAAGGAGCTCCATCCACATGGGTCTTGTAGCGAGCTGCCTGCAAAGGAGGATTACATTAAAACCTTCCAGGCCACTGTTTACACTAATCAGGAAGGAGTGCCCCACCCGAGGCACTACACTCCTTCACCAACCACCCAGAAGAGGAAGGTTCACCAGCCCATGATGGCCTCACAGGCCTATCCTAGCCTCACGGCCTACGTCAAGGAGAGCACGCATCCCCAAATAATAGGAGCAATCTCATAGATAGGTAAGAGGGACATCCGGCCAAGGTAAAGGGCAACGACCACATGCTCATTGATGGGCTCTCAGGCCATTATTTTTTTACACAACTCCGGCTGTTCCTCTAACTGACTTGAGCATCAGAGTGTCCCCGTCGGTACCCCCAGCCGGGATTTTTTGCAGGTCTCCATTCATGGGGAGCGACCAGGGAGAGGACCTCATCCAACCGAAGTGGGTAATAAGATGGCCAACAACTCCAAGCCTCGAGGGGCTGGTGATCTCGAAGCAAGTCAGAAAGAGCCAAGACAAGGGTAGGAGGAATATCAGAAGACCTCTCCGAACACGGTGACTCCACCAAATCTCGTAGAGGAGGGCATGTTTTCCTTGATCGCCTCCGATTGATGAACCAGGTGATGCAGGCGGGAAGTCCACTCACCTAGGATACGTAAGAGCTGCAGGCCACGGCGATCTAGGTGGCAACAAGAATCATGATAATATTCTTTACCACCTTAGATCTATATGTTATGATGATCATAAAAGGCATACCTTCATGTTTTATTATTATTATTTTATTTTCTTTAAAACCTCCATTTTCTCCTTCCTTTCCACCGTTGATCACCGATCTCCTTGTGCCCGTGCTCGTCGGCGCTGAGGGGTGGCCAGCGATGGCAGGAAGAGATGGTAGTGGCCGGTGGTGGCATCCCTAACTAGCGGAAGCAATCTGTTTTCATATCACTGATAAACATTAACAAAAAAAACTGTGGATAAGGCTTGAGGGTCGACGATCGTGGGAGATTGCGGTCAGCCATCCTTGGGCGATTTCTGGGCTGCGATCTGTTCTCCCGGTCGATCTCCGTGACCGGTCCTCCCCCCCAACCAGGTGACGGTGATTGAAGATCTAGATCTCCGCCGATGGGCCAAGCATTAAAAAAAATTCAAAAAGAAGGAAGCCGAACCGCCAACCGTGGATGCATGCTTGACCTCCGGCGTCAGCACCGGAGCCGGTGACCAGCCGTTCTCTGCTGGCCATGGCGGTGTTCTCCACCAACGGGCCAAACTCATAATTCTATTAAGAATTAATTATTTATTTTTTATTATAGAATTATATATTGATATTTCTATTGCTGTTGATACAAGATTGACTGTAATTGGTTGTTACATTTATTATATACTATAATTCTTGTCCAAAGATATTTTATAGTTATGTAATAAGTGTTATTGATAGAAGTAGCAATTAGAATGTATTATTATATTATGATATGATCGGTGAGGTGCATGTTGTAAAGTATCTTATTTTGAACTAATCTTTATAGCATGCACGTTGTTAAAATATATCATTTTGTGTTTATTTGGACATTTATCTTTTCTGTATGAATAATTTATGGATTGGTATAACTATTTATCATCAAAGTAGTTTATTTATGTTATCCATGAGTTTTTTCATTATGAAAGGATTTCTGGTTATTATATACAATTGCCTGTCCAAAGAGGATTGTTGTATGTTTTAATCGGGAAGGTTGCATGGGGCATTGTATTGCAATGGTGCTCTAGCTTTTATGGACTTGTCTATCCAAAGGGGATAGGTTCATGATTGTTAGGATATTTCATTTATTTGTGGCTTCATGTGAAGAGTACTTATGCATATTACATGTTCTGTCCAAAGAGGAATATGTGATATTACATTTGGACTCATGTATATCATTTATGGTATATACTCATTGACTAGTATTTAGCATTCCTGTCATCTTTAATAATATAGTCATTTATATTAATAATAATGTTGTTATTGAGTTTTTTTTTATTGGATCAAAATATCAAAGGTAGAGGTATATTGGACTTAGAAAATTTGTTTATCCAAAGAAGATTGATTTTCGAATGCATTGTATCCTCATCATGTTAATCTTTATTTGCTTTGAAAAGAAATATATATATTGAGCCTAAAAGATTTGTTTACCCAAAGGAGACATATTTTCAGAAAAAAATTATATTTTTTATTATATTGATATTATTTTTGGAGCTCAAAAGTATATCACATTCTCAATCTATAGGAGAGTTTTATGATGATGCACATTATACATTTGTTGAAAATGGCTTATTATATTCAAAGCCTTTATTGATTTATTGTTTGTACCTCAAACATGTTGCATCATACATAAGCTTGATTGATATTTTATATATCTTAAAATATTTTAAAGGTCATGACTTGATAATCCCTCTTTAGAAGGTTTATGAATTTTGATGGATGGTGACCATCAAAGTGACATGTTCATTGAGATTTACAAGATCCTTCTGTGAGCTATTTAAAAAGGATTATGTAACATTATATGTTGAAGAGAGATTCCTTATATAGATCATTTTCTTTCTAAAAAAAGTTTTTTGTCGCATTGGATCAAGGGCTCTCATTAAGATAATAGTTATAAAGATTTTCTGAGATATATTGTATATGTTTCTCTATTGATTAATTGCATAAAGATTATTTAGCAGTTAGTATATTTGTATTCAATAAAGTTAATGCTCTTATTATGATGACTCTGACTGAAATAAAGATATAAAAATTAAAATTATGCTAGCACTAAGTATGATGGAATATAGATATTATATTATGTAATGATCTTCCATCTTGATTATTTTATTAGAGTACTCTAGAATAAAGCTGTCTTAAAAATGGTAAAGAGTGAATTATTTTATTTGAAATATATTTATATAATTGATTCCATTCTTATTGTTATATTTAAGAATGATGATCTAATTTTGACTTCATTTGTGATAGATATATAGAATCTGATAAAAGAAAGTCTGGATAGCTGATGAATAGATAAATTAATATGAGATGGATGGTATGATGGTATTAGGATTTATATCTTGAAACTAGAGAGAATTATACCTAAAATTAGTATTATGAGATTTCTATCTCTAATTCATAGGCTACTCATCATATTCAGTTTTCCTGCTGTGCAATTTAATGAACTTAAAATCATATATGTGAAATAATTAATAAATTATATCATATTTATTTCAAAAGTTTTTGATACTTTTGAGAAAAGAATAAGATATTGATAAGGTATATCAGTCACATTCTAAGATCCCATATATAATAAATAAATATTATTATTAAATATTTATATAAGTATGGGATAATTGTTTAATATACCATGCCTGAAATTTCTAAGTAAAATGATGTGATTGAGAGGCAAAGTACACTCTGAAAGATATGGTATGAGTATGATTAGTAGATGCAACTTATTTTAATATCTCTAGTATAAAAAAATCTTAATGAATACCATTTATATTTTGAATAAAATTCTTGATAAAAAGTTATACAAGATACCTTTTGAGTTAAAGATTAATAGAAAGCCTAATATCTTTTAACTTTATAGTTGGAGCTGTCCTACAATACTTAATCATTGATAATCTATCAGCGAATAAATCTTGGTTTTATAATAATATGTTGTTTATTTTGGTTATCTAGATAATTTTAAATAAATACAGATTCTACTATCCTAATAGAGGTATAAAGAATATTGAGTCAAATCATACCATATTTGTAGATTCTAATTTGCAAATGTCAGATGCTTTTATATATTAGAAATATGATATTGAAGGAAAATAAGTTATTACTCTTATTTTCTTTTATTTATGTATATATTATATTTCATCCTACTGGAGGACAGTGGGAGAACAATATTAAATATACAAACTAATGATTGTACCTCCATTACTAGTTAATGTAGCACTAGTAAAAAAATCATATGATAAGAAAATAAATACTTATCATTTCTTATGACAATGTAAATAACTTAAGGTTTTGTTTCATAAAAAGGCTTGAAAATAGAATCTAGTAACATTCTTGGATACACAGGCAAAGTTGTGGCATGTTGCAAAGTCATAATTTATATTATTTTTATCATAAGACTTTATCCTGGATCTTATAATTATTAATTATGTCTTAAAACCACTCATGATTTATTATAATCATAGGTAGCTATATTCTTTAATGGAAACAATAAAAGTTTTCATTATCTCTATCTATGTAAAGATAGAATTTTTGTCAGTCAGAGGTTGTAGTTGAAAGGGAGATATTTTATATAATTTACAAAGTCAATATTTGTTAATCCCTTGATCAAGAATAAGATCCATAGTTTTTATGAAACATGTCAAGAACATGAGCATTTTAGAATCTTTTGATTTTTGGATTAGTGGAAGTTTGATGTATTTATATATTGACTTGATTGACAAAATTTTATTTGTCATTGATTGCTAGATTGTAATCAAAGGATATACAAGTGTCGAGTGTATATAAATAAAGTCCATGTTGACTGATCCTCTAACCAAGAATTTGAAGCTCGTATGCTTTACAAAATATGTTGAAAATATAGGTGTTGCCGCCAAGATCGTCGTGGCCCGTAGCTGCTGCCGGCACCGGAGTGCGCTCCTTTCGCTGCCTGCTAGTCCTCTGTTTCTGGACCTGCGAAACAGGGATTAGTGACCCGGGCCAGGGTTTCCAGCGGGGGCACTCCGACGATCAAGTCAGTGACGATCCAAGAGAACAGATCCTCCTAGTCGGGCCCTCTTGATGGATTCCGTGCTAGGAGGAGTGGAAGATGTGTCAGTGAAGGAGAAACGCAGCAGGGAGAGAGTGATAGCGGGGACAGAGGGGTTCCCTGTTACACTGCTTCTCCTTGTTTCCTGGTGGTTTTTCCTCAACTGTGGTGTTGGTGGTGGCGCTTTGCTCTCTTTGTCGAGCTTGCGCTTGTGTTGGTGGTGGATTGTTATTTTTTCTGTTGTTACCTCCCCCTCTTTTGGGGGTGCCAATCGTTGTTTGTAGTTGGAAATTGGCCGTTGGAGCCTGCCTCGGGATCCTCGCTGGGTTGGCAGGCGCGTGCGGCAGGATCCCGTGCTATGGACGGGATGCCTTTCCTGACAGGTGGTAGGGGAAGCTTCCATTCCTTCTGACATCCTCTCCGGTCGCTCCATTCCGGGAAGCCTGGTAGAGCCTCGATCCGGGGTTGCTGCCCTAGGGGTGCGTGCTCTCTGGTTGGCCCATCCCCTGGAAGTATGGCCGGACAGGTGTTATGGCGGCATGGGGGGTGCCGTTTCGTGGTCCTCGGGCGGCTCACCGGCGTCCTGGGATGGCAGGGTCTGCTCCAGTCTGGGCGCTCTGAAATCATGCGGTCACCTTGGTGGAGAAGGGAAGAGTGCAGGCTCGGTCCAGAGGGTGCGCGCTCGGAGAGGCTCCACATCGACGGGTGAGCTCTTGGCTCGATCTCGGCCACAGGGCACTAACCTCCGAGGGTCTCACTCTGAAGGATGGAAGACGGACCCGGTCCAGAGGGCGCGTGCTTGGAGAGGCTCCACATCGATGGGTGAGCCCTTGGCTCGACCTCGACCGTACGGCACTAACCTCCAAGGGTCTCGCTCTGGAGGGCGGAAGACGAACCCGGTCCAGAGGGCGCGTGCTCGGAGAGGCTCCACATTGGCGGATGAGCTCTTGGCTTGACCTCGACCGCAGGGCACTACCTTCGAGGGTCTCGCTCTAGAGGGTGGAAGACAGACCCGGTTCAGAGGGCGCGCGCTCGGAATGGCTCCACATCGACGGGTGAGCTATTGACTCGACCTCGATCGCAGGGCACTAGCCTTCGAGGGTCTCGCTCTGGAGGGCGGAGGACTGCTCCGGCCTAGGCATCCCAAGCTCGCGAGCACGACTTGGCGGAGGACGGAGCTCGGCTTGTGGCCTGGTAGGAGCTCGGCTCAGCTCGGCAAAGCGATCCGGGCTGGGGCGTTGCCTTGGCATCCATCATGGTGGCCTCCTCAATGTGGCGCCCGTCAGCTACCCACGTCAGCGATCTCGTCATATCATTTTTTCCCCACTCCCGAGGCTCATTAGTGCACGGTGCTCGGGGCGAAGGGAGTAGCTGTAGTGTTGACATGGAGAGATGAAAATCCGGTGCAATGATGGTCGCGGTCGCTGGCGCTTCGAGGGTGGCCCCGCCGGCCAGTGCAGGAGTGCCGCATGGCCACGTCCGATGGACAATTAATGTTGGCACAGAATTCTGAGCGGCTGGGACTCCTTCTTCGCCAAGGGGTAGCACGTGGCGCAGATCCGTTGGTGAGGGGGTCATAACAGCACGGATTTGATGGGCCCTTTCGAAGTGAAAAGAAAAAATTTCTCACCCAGAATTCCCTTTCTTTCAAATCATTCACGCTCGTTGCAGTGTCCAGACCTTTCTTCCTCCACGATCTGCATCCGTTCTTCTCTCCTCTAGGGGTAGGCTTCTTCCTTCTCATTTCAGCATGTCTTGTCCGGAGTCTTTCGCCCGGAGGGTGGTGCTCTCCTCCTCCAACGAGGAGTCGGAGGGGGAGCAGTTTAAGATTAGCATGAGACCGGCCCTTCCTGCCCCCCTGTGTCCATCAGGGAGCTAGAAGTTGTTTCTTCCCTTCCTACCGGTCCTCCTCTTCTGCTTGAACCAGCCCCTGAGTCTGTCCGGTCAACAGGTCCGGGCGGGGTCGCTTCGACGATTTCCGTCGCGGAGTTGGAGGCCATCCGGGATGCCTATGGGATCCCGACTTCCGTTCGACTCATGGTCCCCCGACCCGGGGAGTGGGTCACTTCCAGTGGCCCGGGGCGTCTCGCCTTCTATGAGGAGACCTTCTTTGGGGGTCTCCGATTCCCTTTCCATCCTTTCTTCTTATCCGTCCTGACCAATTATCGTCTGGTCCCCGCCCAGTTGGTACCGCACGCCATCAGGGTGATATTCTCCTTTATCATATTCTGTCATGTTCATGGGTTCGTTGCCTGGTTCTTCCTGTTCAGGGCATTCTTCATCCTGAAATGCCACCCGACCGAGGATGGGTGGTGATCCCTATTTTCTTGCCCGAAGGGCATCAAGTTCGAGCTCCCCTCTTCCATCAAGGGATGGAAGAGCAAGTTCTTCTTTGCAGACATCGAGGGAGTCGACTGGGCCTGGAGCGAGCCAGACCGGTCCCCAAACCGGATATCTACGATCGAAGCGGCCGATCAGGACGATTACGATTAGCTTCGCACCACTCAGATCCCCTCTTTGGAGGTCCTGCTATCGGAGCAGAACCTTCTTGATGCCAGGGTCAACTTATCGACGGGGCCAGGTAAGTTCAGCTCCTTCTTCCATATACATTTCCTCTTTTCTCCATTTTGGGCTGACTTTCCAAGCTCCTGTGTGCAGGGTTGATCCTTGCAGAGGGTGAGCCGTTACTGGTCCACAAGAAGAGGCCGTCCACTGGGGTGGCTGCCGAGCCTCCCTCGAGGCGAGCCCGAGTTGTGGGGACGCCGACGTTTGCTCCTGCCGTGCCGACTGCCTCAAAAGGAAAGGAGGTTGTGGGAGCCCTTGTGTGTCGGGCAAGGCCACAGGCAGAACCTCCCATCCCGGAGCCCATGGTGGCCGTCCGGACCAATGCTGAACTCCCTGTCCTGGAGCAAGTGCAGCTGTCCAGGCTGATGCCATTGCAGCTGCTCTGCTTCATCCTCCGGGTCCGAAGATGGTCGAAGTTGAGGGAGGGGAGGCCTGCCCTAGAGATCCTCAGGTGACGGGGGCTCCGACCGCAACAGCGCTGGATCCTCGACCAGTTCTCGGGGGTCCCACTGCAAGATGGATGGGTGCACCTGCTCCCCGGGAGAGCAGGAGAGATGAGGCGAGGCACCGCCTTCCGTTCAAGCTGGGGCCGGAGAGCTCCTTGGCCGACAACCGCGCCCTGGCCTATCGCATGATGGACTTCTCCATCCAGCAATGTGACCGAGAGGAGATGGATGGGCTACCGGTTGGAGCCATGATCGACGGTATTTTTCCCCATCTCTACACAGTAAGCAGCCTCATCTTCTCTCTCTTCTCTTCTTCTTCTTTTTTTTTTGACTTCCCATGCAATGCAGATGGGTATCGAGGCCCTCTTCATTAGGAGCTGCTGCCGCAACTGGGAGCAAGCTGAGCAGTAGCGGGCGGCCGAGATCGCATCGTTGAAGGTCGATCTGAAGAGGAAGGCCGACTCCGAGGAGGCACTTGATCGACGGGTCAAGGACCTCGAGAAGCAGCTTGCCGACTCTGAGGGACGAGCAAAAGAGCTCCGGGAGAATCTCGACCGCGAGCAGGGAGAGTCGAGAAAGAAGACCGAGGAGCTTGCCGACTCTGAGAGGAGGTTGGACGTGGTCATCACTGAGGCGGCCCGGCAGAAGAGGACCGCCCAGTCCCTCCAAGCTCGACTGACGACAAAGGAGGAGAAGTCCGTCGCGGCTCAGAGGGCAGCATATGAGGCAGCCAAGTTAGCCTCGGACGCCAAGCACGAGGTGGACGTAGCAAGGAAGGAAACTGGGGAGGCGGTGGAAAGGTACAAGGCCTTAGAGGAGTTCCTTGTCGAGTCAAGCAAACGGCATCGGACTCCTTCAAAGGCTTCGTGTACCTGCACCGCCTGGTCGAGGAGTTCGTCTCGACCGAAGGCCGCAGCTACCTTGACTATCCCGGTACTTCAGACCAAGAGGCGGGCGTTGAGGGGGCCGCACCAGCTGAGCTTGAAATCGTGCGGCCAGAAGCCCCTGCTGATGGAGACTCCCGGCCCAGCGACCTGTCTAGCAGATAGTCACTCTTTGCTTCTTCTTCTGTATTTAGCAGGGCCACTCGGCATGTCGGGGGCCCACAGGATACTTGTAATTGACACCCAATTAATGAAATGCAAACTTTTTTGCAATTGTTTCTCTTGTCTGGCTCCTCCTCTCCTTCACTTCCCTTCTTCTTTTGTCTTTCTTTTTAATGTATGGGGAGATCAGAGAGGGTACCTGAGAGCTGCTGAGCTCGGCAGTCTCTAGGCCGGAGGTTTGATCTCCGGTCTTGAGCTGGCATCCTGGAGCTGGGCTCAGGGACGTGGGTGGTTGAGAGCTGCGTGGCTCGAAGGTCTCTTGGCCGGAGGTCTGAGCTCCGGTCTTGAGCTGGCATCCTGGAGCTGGGCTCGGGGACGTGGATGGTTGAGAGCTGCGTGGCTCGAAGGTCTCTTGGCCAAAGGTCTGAGCTCCGGTCTTGAGCTGGCACCTTGGAGCTGGGCTCGGGGACGTGGATGGTTGAGAGCTACGTGGCTCGAAGGTCTCTTGGCCGGAGGTCCGAGCTCCGGTCTCAAGCTGGCATCCTGGAGCTAGGCTCGGGGACGTGGATGGTCGTAACTTCGATGATGTTGTATCTTCCTCTTGTTTTCTCTTTCTTTCCTTCACCACTCTTCTCTCATTCATTTTTCATTAATCTTTTCATCATTCATTCATCATTTTCATTTTTTTTTTTTTTTAGAGTGGGGAGATCAAAGGAGAGGATGCTGGCTGTACCCCCACTTTGTTCTCTTTCTTTTCTTCCCCTCTCGTCTTCTTTTCGAGTGGGGAGATCAGAGAAGGGGGGGCTGCTGGGCTTTTCCCTTTGTTCTCTTTCTTTCCTTTCCTTCTCGTCTTGTTTTCGAGTAGGGAGATCAGAGAAGAGGGGTTACCGGTCTTGATTGCCTTGGAGCTAGGCTTGAGGCCTTCCTGGACGTGGAGCTAGGCTCGGGCCCAGGGATTGCCTGAGATCTTGGATCAGGTATTTGGAGCCTTGAAGCTAGGCTCGAGGCGTTGATGGGAGCTACATGGCCCCATGATCTCTTGGCATCCCAGAGCTAAGCTCGGGGATGTTTGAGATGGAGAGCTGCTTGGCTCGGTGATTCCTTCACCGGAGATCTGAGCTCCGGTCTTGGGTTGGCATCCTGGAGCTGGGCTCGGGGACACTTGGAATTGGAGATCTACATGGCTCGAAGATCCTTCTATGTCCTGGAGCTGGGCTCGGGGATGCTTGGAGTTGGAGAGCTACGTGGCTCGTGATTCTTCGATGTCCTGTATCTGGGCTCGAGGGATGCTTGGAGTTGGAGAGCTACGTGGCTCGAATATCCTTCTATGTCCTGGAGCTAGGCTCGGGGATGCTTGGAGTTGGAGAGCTACGTGGCTCGAATATCCCTTTACGTCCTGGAGCTGGGCTCGGGGATGCTTGGAGTTGGAGAGCTACGTGGCTCGATAATTCTTCGACGTCCTGGAGCTGGGCTCGAGGGCATCGTTGGTATTCTCCTACAAGACAGATAGACACTTGCGCAAGGAAAAACCATTGTTATTATCATTGCTGGGAAAATCTTACATTATTGATAATATTTTCGCAAGTTACAGGCGTTCCATATCCTGGAAAACCTGACGCCATCGAGATCTTCGAGATAATAGGCACCTTGTGAGAGGGCTTCAGCTACTTTGTAAGGGCCCTCCCAGTTCGGGGAGAGCTTGCCGCACTCCCTAGACTGGGACGCCTCTGCTCGCCGCAGCACCAGGTCTCCGAGCCTGAAAGTTTTTCTCCAGACGCGGGCGTTGTAATATCGGGCCACTCTTTGTCGGTAGGCTGCCATTCGTAGGCGAGCTTTGTCCCTTGCTTCTTCAAGAAGGGAGGTGCACCGAGTTCCGTGCTTTATCATACTACTGCACCCGCAACGTAGGCACGCCGAGCTCGACGGGAACAACTACTTCGACACCGAAGATGAGGCTGAAGGGCATTTCATTGGTCGTCGTCCTGGGTGTTGTATGGTAGGCCCACAGGATGCTCGGGAGCTCTTCTGCCTACATGCCCTTAGCTTGGTCCAGTCTGGTCTAGAGCCCTTGGAGGATGGTCCGGTTGGTCACCTCGACTTCCCCATTTGTTTGGGGATGAGCTACCGAGGTGAACCGGTGTTGGATGCCGTGGGCTGCAAAGAATCCTTCAAACTCGTGATTATCGAATTGTTGCCTGTTGTCAGTGATGATGCAACGGGGGAGCCCGAAGCGGCAGATGATTGACTTCCCAAAGAACTGGCGGACATTGGCTTCCGCGATCCGAGCTAGTGGCTCTGCCTCAACCCACTTGGTGAAGTAGTTGATCGCCACTAGAAGGAACTTTCGCTGCCCGGACGCTAGGGGGAATGGTCCCAAGATATCCATCCCCTATTGGGCAAAGGGCCAAGGGGCTGAGAGCTGGAAGATCGGCGCTGCCGGCTGACGCTGTATGTTAGCGTGGCGCTGACATTTGTCGTATCTTTTGACAAAGTCGGCTGCGTCCTCCCTCATGGTCTCCCAAAAGTACCCCTGGCAGAGAACTTTGTAAGCCAGTGTCCTCCCTTCCACATGATTCTCGCAGAGGCCTTCGTATATCTCTTGGAGCACAAAGGTCGCCTCGGCGGACCTGAGGCATCTCAAGAGTGGGTAGGAGTAAGATCGGCGGTAGAGTTGGCCCTCCATCAGGACGAACCGAGAGGCTTTCTTCTCGACGAGGGCGGCTTCAATGTGGTCCTCTGGTAGGGTGCCGTCAATGATGTACCAGATATACTTGTCCATCCAGCTCGGCTCAGGGGTGACTTGATGCACCTCCGTCGAGTTCTCGTAGCTGGGACTTTCAAGGTGCTCGATGTAGGCACGTCCTAGTGACGAGTCCGGCATGGTCGCGAGTCTGGACAATGCATCCGCGCGTGCATTCTCTCCTTGAGGGATGTGGAAAATGCTGAAGCACCGGAGGCCTGCCGTGCTTGCGCAGATGTGCTCCAGATACTTCATCATCTGGGCGTCCCTTGCTTCATACTCCCCGGATACTTGTCCGGCGACCAGTTGGAAGTCGGTGAAGACTTTCAAGTCCTACACACCCATCTCGCAAGAGACTCTTAGGCCCGCGAGGAGTGCCTCGCACTCCGCCTGCTTATTGGTTGTGGCGAACTTGAAGCAGAGGGCGCATTTCGTCACAACCCCATCATAGTTGGTCAGGATGAGACCTGCTCTGCTTTCGCCAGAATTGGATGCCCCGTCCACGTGGAGGATCCAGGGCTCTTCTCCTGGCTCGGGCTCCGTTGCTGTCTGCTCTGGCTCCTCGGCGAACCCAGTGCACTTGACCACGAAGTCGGCCAGGACCTGGGCCTTTTATGATGATATCAGTCGGTATGCTATGTCGAATTCGCTGAGCAGTAGGGACCACTTAGCCAACCTCCCGGATGTCTCGGGTCGGGTGAGGATAGTCCTCAATGTCTGAGTATACCTGATCTCCGCGTCGCGGAGAATTTTGCTGGTGTAGTACATTGGCTTCTAAGATTTGTCATCGTCTGTGCGAACGAGAACTGAGCTGACAGCTCCCGATGTCACCGCCAGGTATAGCAAGAGTTCCTCTCCCTCTTCCAGCCTGGAGAGTAACAGAGGGGATGTGAGGAAGTTCTTCAGCTCATCGAAGGCTGTTGACTCTGGTCTTGATTTTGATGATTGACAAAATGTTTAAGTATATATGAGTACTAATTATGTTTTAAGTGTATTTCTCAGATCTTAGTACTCATCCATGTTGAATGAAGGAATGCTTGTATTTCAGTTGAGAAAGTCCTTAAATTAATGGAAAATCAATTATATGAACTTTGGAATTAATATGGAAGGACTTGAAGAGGTTAAAGTTTCAATTTGAAGATGTTTTAGCAATGGCACAGGCAAGTGTCGACACTTGGAAATGAAGTGTCGACACCTGAGGATCAAGTGTCGACACTTGATGAGTGAAGTGTCGACTCAAGGCCTGAGACAAACAGAAAACTTCTGAAAGCTCCTTCAGTGAAGTGTCGACACCTGGAACCTGAAGTGTCGACACTTGAAACTGAAGTGTCGACACCTGAAGGTGAAGTGTCGACACTTGAACAGTAACGGCTAGTTTTTTGGACTGCAGAACTTCTCCAACTTGCTTCCAAACGGTCATATTTTTCTCCCTAACGGCTATAAACGGTCATTTAAGTGTTGGGAGGCTATATAAACATCAAAAATCAATTGGGGAAGTAATCCTTTGATGAGATTTTTGAATATTCTTCAATGATTCAAGAGTTGAGTGGTTCAAGCCTTCAAGCTTCCAAGTTTCAAAGAAAGCATCCAAAGTTCACATCCTCAAGCATCAATCAAAGGCTTCATCAACTTGAAGACAAGATCTTCATCAACTCTCAACGGGCTTCAAAGAGATATTTGCTTTATTTTAGAAAGCTTTTATTGTATTCATTTATACTTGCTTTTACATTGTTTTACTTAAGGTTTTTGGTGAGCCTTGGAAAACCAAAGAGGTTTTTGGTGAGCCTTGGAAAACCAAAGTGGTTGTTGGTAAGCCTTGAAACCAACTAGGATTTTACTTGTGAGCCCGAAGCCAAAACAAGTTGTTTAGGTTCTTGGTTATCCCGTAAAACCAAGGGTGGTTGTTGGTGAGCCTTGAAACCAACTAGGGTTTGACTTGTGAGCCCGAAGACAAAACAAGTTGTAAAGGTTGTTGGTGAGCCTAAGTTATAAAACCAAACTTAGTAGAATTCCCAAGGGATTCTTGGGAAGTGGATGTAGGTGCTTGGTTGGCACCGAACCACTATAAATCTTTGTGTTTGTGTGATTGTTCTCTTTATGCTTTTATTTCATTATTTCCACTGCATTTATTTGAAATACACAAGCACTTAAATTGCATTATCATATACTTGCTTTATTTCATCTTTTAAATAGTACAAAAGTTTTATAAAACCCAATTCATCCTCCCTCTTGGGTTGCCTACGTGGGCCTTCAATTGGTATCAGAGCTCTGTGCTCTGATTGAAAATCTAACGATTTTGAGTTAAAGATTATGGCAACCCTTGTAGGTATTAGTGTTAGACCACCATTTTTCAATGGCATAAATTACACATTTTGGAAAACTCGCATGCGCATCTATATTCAATCTATTAGTTATCTTTTTTGGAAAATTATTGTTAGTGGTCCTCATATTCCTTCCATTTTGGTTAATGGCATTTCCATTCCAAAGCTCGAAGAGGATTGGAATGAATATGACATTAAATAAATTGAAATCAATGCTAAAGCAATGAACTTGCTTTATTGTGCATTGGACTTAAATGAATTTAATAGAATTTCTACATGCACATCAGCGAAGGAAATATGGAACACACTTGAAGTTACTCATGAGGGTACTCTTCAAGTGAAGAACACTAAAATTAATTTGCTTATACATTCTTTTGAAATTTTTGAAATGATGCATTATGAATCTATATCTGATATGTTTTCAAGATTTATGACTATTATTAATGAATTAAAAAGTCTTGGCAAAATCTATACTAATGCTGATTTGGTGAACAAAATTCTTAGATCTTTGCCAAAATCATGGGATCCAAAGGTGACGGCGATCCAAGAAGCTAAAGATGTAGAAACCTTACCTTTGGAGGAGCTTATCGGTTCACTCATGACCTATGAGTTGAACTTATGGCAAAGGATAGTGGAAGCTGATACAGAAAAGAAAATAATAGCTCTCAAGGCCAAAATGAAATTCAAGGCAATGATGGCAACTTGGAGCGATAGCGAAGATTCAAATACGGATGATGAAGTTGCCCATCTTTGTTTCATGGCAAATGAGAAAAAGGTATGTGCTAAAATAATTATGATTTTACCTTTAAAGAATCACATGATGCATCTAATGATCTTGTGCATGAATATAGATTGCTAAAAATTGAGTACAAGAAATTAAATAGGCATGTAGATTCATTTTCTCTTGACAACACCAATCTTGCAAATAAAAATGATGATTTAAATGCCAAGATTGATATTTTGAAAAATGAAAAGAATAATTTTTCTAAAGAAAAAAATTTTTAGAAAAAGAAAATGTTATTTTAAAAGATTTATGTGATAAAGTTTTTAATGAGAAAAATATTTTGATTGAGAAAAAGAAGCAAAAACTTTTGAAGAACTTCAATATTCCTGCTTCTTTCAATTTTTCTTATAAATGTGGGTTCAATGCTTATCCTTCTAGATTAAGAAAAGTTTGGGTTCCAAAAGGAACCATAATTACTAATCATAAAGGACCCAAGAAAGTTTGGGTACCAAAAATGTCCACTTAATTTGTTTTGCAGGAATGTCTTGCAACCCAACATGAAGAAAGGAAGTTCTTGAAAAGAGGTTGTACAAGACAATTTAAAGAAGTGGACAAGCTACATTTTGGACTAAATGGTAAAAGGAAGGATTATGTATATTGATAAATTCTAAACATCTCCTTCCATAATTAAAAATGTAGATTAATTTTTATTGCATCAATTACTTTGAAAAATTGTTTTAAATAGTTAATTAGAATCAAGTTTGGACTTATCATCATTGGATATGATCATGAACCTTTTGGTGTTGATGAATTTCATGCTATCATGATTAAATTATGATTGTAAGACCTTCACTTGATTTTGATTAATATATTTCATGAAAAATACTTTTAAAGATGCATATTGATTTGAAAAATGTTTTAATTGATTGATTAGAATCAAGCTTAGACTAATAATTATTTGTTGTGATCATGACCATTTTGATGTTGATGGATTTCAAGCTCTCATGGTCAAACTTGTGATTATTAGATCTTCACTTGATTTTGATTAATATAGTTTCTAAATTATTTCAAGTGAAATGCTATGATTTATATGTTTTTATTTTTGGCATCTATGCATAATCTAGAAATGATTTGGATCAAGTATAGAACTAGTAGTTAAGGGTTACTCTTAAGAAGAAGGTATGCTTATTGACAAACCCTTGCTCTAATAGCTAGACTTGATATCATATTACTTCTAGCATTTGTATGGATATTAAATCATCTTAAAATGAATTTGAAATAATGCTAAAAGCTTTTATGCGATATAAATGCTTTGTATTTTGAAAATCATGAATATCTTGAAAAATTTCAAATCTTAATGCATAAGCTTTCATGTTTTATTCCTGAAATAAATGCATATTTTTAAAGGAGGAATAACATTTAGGGGGAGCATCCAAAGATTTGTTATCATATTTGATGCTTTGAATATCTTGTTGATATCATGTGCTTACATTATGTGGTATCTTGTTCAAATTATATCATATTCAATTTATATCAAAATATTTGATTTCATGCATTGATTTTGATGACCTACTTGCTATTCTTTCCAACTTCATTCCCACTTTGTATTGCCTTTCACCCTTTTTTCATGATGTCAAAAAGGGGGAGAAAATTGTTAAGTATGAAAAGGGGAAGATTGGATAAACATGAAAAATCATTTGAGAAATGAAAGAAAGTGCAAAAGGGGGAGAAGAATGTAAAATGTTTTATCTAAAGGAAAGAATTAGTAAGAAGAAGAAATTTTGAAAATTTAAAATTTTTTGCATATTTTGAAAAATATTTTTGAAGATTTTTTGGATCATATTTTGAGGGGGAGCTTGGTGCTTAATGTTTTGAGCTTACATGTTTATCTTATTGTTAATCTTTTTAAGCTTACCCTATTCATATACTTAAAGGTTTTGTCATCATCAAAAAGGGGGAGATTGTTGACTCTGGTCTTGATTTTGATGATTGACAAAATGTTTAAGTATATATGAGTACTAATTATGTTTTAAGTGTATTTCTCAGATCTTAGTACTCATCCATGTTGAATGAAGGAATGCTTGTATTTCAGTTGAGAAAGTCCTTAAATTAATGGAAAATCAATTATATGGACTTTGGAATTAATATGGAAGGACTTGAAGAGGTTAAAGTTTCAATTTGAAGATGTTTCAGCAATGGCACAGGCAAGTGTCGACACTTGGAAATGAAGTATCGACACCTGAGGATCAAGTGTCGACACTTGATGAGTGAAGTGTCGACTCAAGGCCTGAGACAAACAGAAAACTTCTGAAAGCTCCTTCAGTGAAGTGTCGACACCTGGAACCTGAAGTGTCGACACTTGAAACTGAAGTGTCGACACCTGAAGGTGAAGTGTCGACACTTGAACAGTAACGGCTAGTTTTCTGGACTGCAGAACTTCTCCAACTTGCTTCCAAACGGTCATATTTTTCTCCCTAACGGCTATAAACGGTCATTTAAGTGTTGGGAGGCTATATAAACATCAAAAATCAATTGGGGAAGTAATCCTTTGATGAGATTTTTGAATATTCTTCAAGGATTCAAGAGTTGAGTGGTTCAAGCCTTCAAGCTTCCAAGTTTCAAAGAAAGCATCCAAAGTTCACATCCTCAAGCATCAATCAAAGGCTTCATCAACTTGAAGACAAGATCTTCATCAACTCTCAACGGGCTTCAAAGAGATATTTGCTTTATTTTAGAAAGCTTTTATTGTATTCATTTATACTTGCTTTTACATTGTTTTACTTAAGATTTTTGGTGAGCCTTGGAAAACCAAAGAGGTTTTTGGTGAGCCTTGGAAAACCAAAGTAGTTGTTGGTAAGCCTTGAAACCAACTAGGGTTTTACTTGTGAGCCCGAAGCCAAAATAAGTTGTTTAGGTTCTTGGTTATCCCATAAAACCAAGGGTGATTGTTGGTGAGCCTTGAAACCAACTAGGGTTTGACTTGTGAGCCCGAAGACAAAACAAGTTGTAAAGGTTGTTGGTGAGCCTAAGTTATAAAACCAAACTTAGTGGAATTCCCAAGGGGTTCTTGGGGAGTGGATGTAGGTGCTTGGTTGGCACCGAACCACTATAAATCTTTGTGTTTGTGTGATTGTTCTCTTTATGCTTTTATTTCATTATTTCCACTGCATTTATTTGAAATACACAAGCACTTAAATTGCATTATCATATACTTGCTTTATTTCATCTTTTAAATAGTACAAAAGTTTTATAAAACCCAATTCACCCCCCCTCTTGGGTTGCCTACATGGGCCTTCAAAGGCTGTCCTGTACTCCTCGGTCCAGGTAAAGTTGTGCATCTTGTGCAGCGCCTTGAAAAATGGTAGGCAATGGTCGGCCAACCTCGAGATGAATCTACTGAGGGTGGCGACGCGTCCCATCAAGTATTGGACCTGCTTCTTGGAGGTCGGGTGTTCCATATCGATGATGGCTTGCACCTTCTCTGAGTTCGCTTCGATGCCCCTTTGGGTGACCATGAAGCCTAGGAATTTTCCTACTGCCACCCCGAAGGCGCACTTCGCCAAGTTCAGCTTCATCTGATGCTGCCGCAGGTTGTGGAAGGACTCGGCGAGGTCAGCAATGTGGCTCAAGCCCGACCTGCTCATGACGAGCATGTCATCCACATACACGCATACACCTGCATATTGCGACCAATTTGGTCCTTGAAAACCTTGCTGACCAGGCGCTGATAGGTGGCCCCCGCATTCTTCAGACCACAGGGCATCATCCTATAGCAGTATGTCCCCTGGTCAGTGACGAAGGCAGTGTGCTCCTTATCCTCCGGATGCATGCAGATTTGATTGTACCCGGAGAATGCATCCATGAAGGAGAGCAGCCGGTGGCCCGAGGTGGCATCCACCAGCTGGTCAATCTTCGGGAAAGGAAAGCTATCCTTTGGGCAAGCTTTATTGAGGTCGGTGTAGTCCACACAAATCCTCCATTTACCATTATTCTTCTTGACCATCATCACATTCGCTAGCCAGCTCGGATACTGGACCTCTCGAATAAAACCGGCAGCCAGGAGTTTATCTACCTCTTCCTTGATGGCTGCCTATCTCTCCGGGGCAAAACTCCTTTTCTTCTGCCGAACTGGCTTGTGCTTCGAGTCAACACTCAATTTATGAGTAATAATGTTAGGGGGAATACCTGGCATATCTGCCACCATCCATGCGAACACATCCGCGTTCGCCCGCAGGAACCCCAGTAATTGGGCCCTCTTCTCTTCGGGTAGCTGGGCTCTGATCTGCATCGTCTTTGCGGGATCGTCTCCAAAAGGATAGGAAAGTAGACACTCGACTGGGCCTCCTCTGGGGTCTTGGGCCCTTTGGTCGAGGTCGTCCGCGCTGGGGTTGTCCTGAGGGACCTTGGCCCCAGGAAGAGTTTGGAAGCAATGCTGCACCGGCTGGGGCACTCCTCTCATCTCCCCGACACCATAGGGAGTTGGGAATTGTACAAGTAGCCTCTTGGTGAAGACGACGTCGTCAAGCAATTTGAGCCCGGGTCGACCCAATATCACGTTGTAGGTGGAAGGGAGCCTTACAACCGTGAAAGTCATCATGACGGTGCTCTGCCGAGGTGGGGTTCTGGCAGGACCGGGAGTGATTTCTCATTCTACTCTCATAGAATCGCACGTGAAATCGACAAGGGGTGTGTGCACAGGCCTAAGCCGATCGTGAAAAAGATTCATTCTGGAGAAGGCATCATAAAAAAGCATGTCTGTGGAGCTTCCACTATCAACCATGATGCGCTTTACAGGGTGCCTCACGATCGTCATTTCCCTCCCTCATAAAGGGAAGTACATTCTCAGAATCCCCTGCCACCCAGGCCTTCTTGGATGCACGCGCTGCTTCCCAGGAGAGCATGCCTACCGGCTTCTCGATGGGGCGGTTGTCGATGGCTGGAGCTGGCGGGAGAGCGACGAGCGCCTGGGACTCCGCTTGAGGCCTGTCCCCCACGAATCTCTTGAGCTAGCCTCTCTTGATGAGTTCCTCAATCTCCCACTTGAGGTTGTGGCATTCCTCAGTGTCGTGGCTGTGGTCACGGTGGAAGCGGCAGTACTTCGTCTTGTCACGGCCAGGGAAAGGCTTCAATGAAGGCGGGCGCCTTAGATAATCCTCGTCCTCAATCTCCATAAGGATTTTTGTCCTCGGGATGAGGAGAGGGGTGTAGCTCCCCTCAAGGATGAGGGTCCCTCTCAGTCTTGGCCGGTCCCTCCGAGAACTCTGAGCCTGGGGTGCTGGCTTCCGGGTCCCGGACATTTCAGCAGGGGCCGACTTTTTCATGGGTCCTCTATCGAGCTCCCTCCTCGTACGATCCGCTTTCTCGGTGCGGATGTACTTTTGGACCCAAAGAAGGAGCTCAGAGTAGGTCTTGGGGGGCTTCTTATCCAGCGAGTAGGTCAGGCGGGAGGTCCTGAGCCCTCGCTTCAGTGCCAGCATGGTGACTGGCTCTTCAAGATTGAAGATCTCCAGCGTGGCGGCCTTGAAGTGGGCCACGTAGTCCCGTAGGGGCTCGCGATCCTGCTGCCGGATGGAGAAGAGGCTATCTGCCTCTCGTGGCAACTTTCTACAAGCATTGAAGTGAGCCACGAACTTTTGTCCTAGCTGGGCAAAGGAAGTGATGCTCTCCGGCTCCAAACGGGTGAACCACACCCGGGTTGCCTTCCAGAGAGTAGCAGGAAAAGCGACGCAGAGAAGAGCGTCGGTAGCCCCCTGGACCCTCATGAGAGTTCGGTAGCTCTCCAGGTGGTCCACGGGGTCGGTGGTCCCATCGTAAGGATCCACCTGCGACATCCGGAACCGATGCGGGATTGGTTCCGCCTGAATTTCTTGAGAGAATGGGGGACGGGTGTCATAGCCCGGTGGCTCGCTAGCGAAGCCCGGCATGTTGGCAAACCGGTGGGCAAACTCCACCAGCTTGCGCTCATGTTCCTCCATGCGCCTTTTTGCCGCGCGCTGGACGGCTTCATCAGTGACCCCTCCGCCGAAGGAGACGGAGAAGGTGACATGGATACATGGCACCCGTGGCGGGGGGTCTTGCTTTTCTTGCCTCGGTGGGGTCTGGACACTTCCCGCCCGAGGTTTGGCGAGTGGCTCTCTCTGTCAACAGAGCCGGCTTGTTGTCTTTTCGCCGGAGCTAGGTGGTTGCCTTGGTTGTCAGTGGTGGCCCGCGACTGCGATGGCCTTCCTTAAAAGGAGCGCAGGCTATCACGGGGAGCTGCGGCATGGGCCGCCGGGATCCCTAGCTGTTGGTGGGTAGCCACGGACTGGTGCTGGTGTTAAAGCTGGTGCACCGCCGTTGCAAGGACCTGCATCTGCTGGGCAAGAGTTGCCAGCTGAGCTTCTGGTGGAGGTGGCTGGACCGGTACGGGTGGCTCCGCTTCTTGGCGGTGCGGGTTTCCCTGGGAGGGGGAGTCCCCGGCACGGCTGGTGGAAGCCTCTCTTGCCCTTGTCGTCACCATCCTCCCGCTTGGCTTGTTTGTGAAGAGATGGAGGGTTTATTCACCCCCCTACCTGGCGCGCCAATCTGTTGTCGCCAAGACCGTCGTGGCCCGTAGCTGCTGCCGACGCCGGAGTGCGGTCCTTTCGCTGCCTGCCGATCCTCTGCTCCTGGACCTGAAAAATAGGGGTTAGTGACTCAGGCCGAGGTTTCCAGTGGAGGCACTCCGATGATCAAGTCAGTGATGATCCAGGGGAACAGATCCTCCTGGTCGAGCCTCTCTTGATGGACTCCGCACTAGGAGGAGTGGAAGATGTGTCAGTGAAGGAGAAACGCAGCAGGGGGAGAGTGATAGCGGGGATAGAGGGGTTCCCTGTTACACTGCTTCTCCTTGTTTCCTGGTGGTTTTCCCTCAACTGTGGATTGGTGGTGGTGCTTTGCTCTCTCTGTCGAGCTTGCGCTTGTGTTGGTGGTGGATTGTTGTTTTTTCTGTTGTTACCTCCCCCTCTTTTGGGGGTGCTGATCGTTCTTTGTAGTTGAAAATTGGCCATTGGAGCCTGCCTCGGGATCCTCGCTAGGTTGGCAGGCGCGTGCGGCAGGATCCCGTGCCGTGGACGGGATGCCTTTCCTGATAGGTGGTAGGGGAAGCTTCCATTCCTTCTAACATCCTCTCCAGTCGCACCATTCCAGGAAGCCTGGCAGAGCCTCGATTCGAGGGCCGCCGCCCTAGGGGTGTATGCTCTCTGGCTGGCCCATCCCCTAGAAGTACCGTCGGACAGGTAGTTATGGCAGCATGGGGGGCACCGTTCCTTGATCCTCGGGTGGCTCGCCGATGTCCTGGGATGGCAGGGTCTGCTCCGGTCTGGGCGCTCCGAGCTCGTGCGGTCACCTTGGTGGAGAAGGGAAGAGTGCAGGCCCGGTCCAGAGGGCGCGCGCTCGGAGAGGCTCCATATCGGTGGGTGAGCTCTTGGCTCGACCTCGACCGCGGGATACTAACCTCCGAGGGTCTCGCTCTGGAGGGCAGAAGACGGACCCGGTCCAGAGGGTGCGCGCTCGGAGAGGCTCCATATCGGCAGGTGAGCTCTTAGCTCGACCTCGACCGCAGGGCACTAACCTTCGAGCGTCTCGCTCTGGAGGGCGGAAGACGGACCTGGTCCAGAGGGCGCGCGCTCGGAGAGGCTCCACATCGGCGGGTGAGCTCTTGGCTCGACCTCGACCACAGGGCACTAACCTCCGAGGGTCTCGCTCTGGAGGGCGGAAGACGAACCCGGTCCAGAGGGCATGCGCTCGGAGAGGCTCCATATCGGCGGGTGAGCTCTTGGCTCGACCTCGACCGCAGGGCACTAGCCTTCGAGGGACTCGTTCTAGAGGGCACAGGACGACTCCAACCTAGGTGCCCCGAGCTCGCGAGCATGACTTGGCGGAGGACGGAGCTCGGCTTGTGGCCCGATAGGAGCTCAGCTCAGCTCGGCAAAGCAATCCGGGCTGGGGCGTCACCTTGACGTCCACCGTGGTGGCCTCCTCAATGTGGCGCCCGTCAGCTACCGACGTCAGCGATCTCGCCACATCAATAGGTATATTGAATTCTTTTGTTATGCTTGGTCAGTGGGGGTGACTTTATATTTATGCTTTATTATTATAAAGCTTAGTTTTATTAGATTTTTCTATCATATGTATTTATATACATTGTTGACATGTTAGTTAATAGATTGCATTCCTATATAGTTTATGTGCACATGTGAGATAACAAAATACAACATCTATCTCAAGAATGTGTTTTATCTTGAGAATGACAGTTGTATAGGTATGTCTCATTTGATAATTATGAGATCTCATTATGTTTAGAAGCATATAGACTTTTTTTGAAGTCATGAGATTTCTCTAGCTTATTATACAGCATGTAGTTAAAGAGAAATCATGATTGCGGGTATATATGTTTAATTTATTTTGACTATGAGATATTTTTTTTGGTTATGTACCTGACTGAGATCAAGTATCGAGTTTTAGATTTGTTATGCTATCTTGTCATTGATACCATTGTTGAGTATGTGAGATAGAATGGCTTGTTGTTTAAAGCCATTAAAATTTCTCTTGCTTATTTTGTTTCTAAGCATGTTGATGAGAAATTGGAGGACTGACAATGAAAAATAGCATATTTTATTTTGATCACATCGATGCTATTGTCTTGCTATACTACCACACCAAAACTCATGTCGATAGTGTTTGTGATGCTTGTAACAATGGATAAGTCTTGTATCGGTTAAGTAGTACAATGACCCCATGATTCGGTATCATGGATATTATTGGACCGAGTCATTTGTAGGTGCTTGTCTATGGATCATATGATGGTCACATTTTATTTTCAATCCGAGAGTTATTTTTAAAATAAAATATTTTCAAAATTATAATTAATATAGCCTAAGTGGGAGAATATAAGAGTTTTTATTAATTTGAGCTAACATTAATTGAAATTTTATTTTATTAAAACCGGGTTGATATTATGGTCCATGTTGATAGGCGTAGGTTGAGCCCATTATTATGTAATCATTGTTTGGACTAGGAGCACCTCACGTGCGTTGGTGTGGTTGAGGTAGTATAGTATAGGTCTTGGCCTAATTGGCCCATGATGGGAGGGCTTGTTAGGGTTTGTTTATAAATAATAGGCTAGGTCCCCTCTTCACTCCTTATGATATATGCTATTTTTATATGACATTGGCTCTCACCGCTTGCTCCATCGATGAGCCATCTGTTACGAGAGGATGCTGGAGAGAAGGACTCTGCCTTCGATGTTCATGTAAGCATCTCTTCCAGGTTTGGAAATTATAGAGATTTTGGCGGATACAGGTATGCAACATAATCTTCTTATCAGATTTACATATCGTCTTTGATTCTAATCTTCTTGATCGATCAAGGTATTGAGGAAATTTTCCTACAAAACATATTCAAATCAGATCCTTCTTGGTCATAAGATTTGTGGACCTGCAATTTACTCCTGGTCTAAGAAGCTCGTTGTTTTCTCTGGGCAATGTTCGAAGTGAATTTAACTGCATGTCATTGGTGCTGAACAAATTGGAATCATCAATTAGTTTTACTTTGTTGAGTATTTATGTCCTACGGCACACCAAACTTACATATATTATGCATTAATTGACTGTGTTTCAGACTGATTTAATCAAACTCGCTTTATATTTTTTTAGTAGAAAAAGGATCTGTACGTGGAAGAGAGCTGCTTGTGCTTTATTAATCTACTCTAAAAGGACCAACCTATCGAATGCCATATAACAATATCGAAGAATAACTGGTAGTTGTGGGTTCAAAGATTGGCATGGCCTTCATCTGAAAAAAATAAATAATCTACTCCAGAGGGTGAAAAGAAAAGGCATTGCTGGTGGTCACAAAGAATAATGTACTTGGATACCGGGAGTAAAATGGTAAGAATGGCAACTACCACTTGAGGGGAAGGGATTGTGACAGCATGTTGTTTTGATGGACATGGTGATGAGGAGACTCCATGCATGTGGAGTTATGCATGGCAACGTAGTCATGATCTTTAATACAAGTAGCCTTAATTAATCTTAATTATGGCCCATCTCCTTGAAGGCCTTAATAATTTGTTCACTCATTTCTCAACTAATTCTTTTTTAAGCATTATAACAGTGTATAAGTCATCAAAAATATTTTTCCAATTACTCGTGATCTTTAGTTACAGGCAGTGTTATCTAAATTATTTACAATGAACTTAATCATTAGCCAACCATTTATAAAGAAGTAAGATTTACCAAATATCTAGGAAAAATTGTTTGTGGGTTAGTAATCAACAGCCTGATAAACTTTTCTTCAGAGATAGTTTTCTTCTCAAGTGCTCAAATTTTTTAGCTATACTTTCATGAAATTCCAGGCATTCTAATGTCATAAAAACCTTGCAAGATGTTCTTCGACAACAGCTGACAAACAAAGTGCAAGTATGGAATGGCTATACATCGCAGCTTAATTTGAACTTAATTTGAGTGTTAAGAGTTGGCCGCTGTATCATGTTTAAGGTTGTCCTTAATCTCTCCTGGTCCTCACCTGATCTCCTTCCAAACTTTGGATTGGCATCATTTAATTAAATTCTTCTTCTTCTGCTGCTGCTGCTGCTGTTGGGTACACTAGGCCTGAGATCATCTCTTAATGACTTAAATTGGTTCAGTACCACCAATGCAAAGATCTAAGCTGAACTGTCTCCCTTCCACTCCTAGCCATCTGTTACACTGGCTTCACTTGGTCATTCTTTTCACAACAATTATTGATTGCACAGCACCAGAGCACTACTGAACTGAAATTTTCTGTCATGATTCATGTTTCTTAGCATTTGTTTAATAAAGATCACATCTCTTCCCTGGTCATGTGGCTTCTCACATGGCATGCTACCATGTCCTACCCATCATCCAAAGATTATTGATGGAGTTCATCTGATGGGTGTTAACTGATATTATTGTCCTTGGTCTTTAGGTTGCATGGCATGAGGTCCTCAACAAAATGCATGAAAACATTTAGTACCCCCCCCTCCCTCCCTCTCTCTCACTCACAGTGAGAGAGAGAGAGAGAGAGAGAGAGAGGGATTTTGAAGAAGACAAAAGTAATTGCCAGAAGACAGCTGTTGTCATGTTATTGAGGAACCTTCCTTTTTTGTGAAGGAACATCGTGTCTCCAAGTAGTTCTGACAATAAATGGAGTGGTCCAACCTTGGAAACAAGGAGGTCACTGAGGGGGCCGGTCTGGCTCTGGAGTTGAATCCAAAAAGATAAGCATTGTTGGCTAAAAAAAATGATTGAGATTTTCCTTAAGGACCCGAACCACTCATCACCTAATTCGTTCCGGTCTGGTCTAATTTGGGTCAACACCAAAAAAGGGCCAGACATATCTAATACGTTGTAATATTGGTGGATGGTTGCTGGCCATTAAAGAGAAGTGGGACACGGTTGTGGGAGGCCACTAAAACCGACCACGTCACGTGCATCCGGCTTGCATTGTAAGAAGACAGGAAGCATTGGATCATGCTACCGGATGTCCGGTTGGACTCCAACTTTGAAAGAAAAAAAAAAGTCATACCGGCCCTATACATGCCTAGGCTTTTATTTATTTATTTTTGGGTGAGTTATTCTTATTATTTGAATCCATTCTTCTTTTCTCCAGCTTTTTATTACGTGCCAATTTGGGGGCCAGGTAAATTGAGAGCAACTTGACTCGGGTTTAAAGCTAAAGAAATCGATCTTGAACTAGCAAAATAAACTCGAAATTAATTTTATGACAAGATAAAAATTGATTATGCTAGTTCCAGATTTACTTGTTGAATCTCTAATGATATCATTGGATAATGTTTTTAATTAATCTATTTTATTATCTAAATTAGATAAATACCAAGTTAGACTTTAACCTAGTTTGATTCAAATTCAAATGAAATTGTGCTCAATTTAAATTTTTTTTGCCCCTCAGGGTAGGGAGGGAAGTCCCACTATTAGGATAAGAGGAAGTACCTAACATTTTTTGAGAGCTCGATGTTTTGGAAGCAAGGAGTTGTGGCCACTAATGCTCAAATCATTTTGATTTAAGATTATTAAGATAATTAGTGAAGATCATCTAATTAATCTTAAATTAATCAAGAAATAACAAAAACAAATCCAGCTCTGTTATCATCCAAGTTCCAAATTAATTTTGAAGTAAGCCTGATGAGATCCAAGATCAATTTTGCTGAGATAAATATTCAACTGATTCAAACGTCAGCCGGTCCCAACTCCCATGATCCTGCCTGTTTGCTCGTTTGAACCTTGGCGCCAAGAGAGGGAAAGGAGGAGATGGATGGCGGGAATTCAAAAGCGCAGTCCGGTCCCTGGCCCCCGTCGTAAAACTCTCGCAAGAACCACTGGGTGGTGACGGGACTCGGGTGGGGCTCCCCTGGCGTTAGCTTTGCTTTGGTGGGAAGCAGGCGTTGGGATCCACGTCCGAGCTGTCCGCCACGCGGTTCCCGTCACCGCCCTCTTTCCAGGTTTCATTACTTCGTGTCTCCTCCTCGTACCTCAATGAACGCCCGTTCGGTGGCCCCAAAAGCCATCTCACCCCCGTCACTTCGCCGTTAAGCACGCCTCCCCCCGCATTCTCTAATAAAAAATAAACATACGGACGTCAACGAACCCACCACACCGTTACCGACCCCGACCCGATTTCCCGCCATCTCCCAATTTGTTCGCTTCCAAGCCGGCAGCCGCTTTATATATTCCGAAAGAATTAGACAAAATCCAAGGAAAAGTTAACGGCAATCTGCCGTCAGTCACGGGACAGGTGGGCAGCACGACGGACTCATTCAATCCCCTGTCTTCCACGTGGCACATCATGACGGAAGCATGAGAGATCGTGCGCCCTAACCGAGCACGATTATTGGGAATTAATTATTTATTAATTATTTACGCTAATAATGCATTTTAAAATACTTTATCTTTCTAATTTTTTGTAAACAAAAACGGATAAATTGTGTGGAAACGTCGTGGAAGCCCATGAACTCCCAACGACGGCGCTCGTGCCTCTGACTAGAAGTCACGTGATATTTATATAAATAATAGCTGGTTTTAATTGAAATACACTGGATTTGGTGCAGTAATCCGCATGCAGACGATCTAATGATTGTTTCTCTCGCTTCCAATCACCCTTCCAGGTTATTAAATTCTGAAGGTTAGAGCGAATGCTCCAATATTAAAAGAAAGATTCCGTTAGTTATAATTACACGTGGCTGCACATTCGGCAAGGATTTGGGTCTCGAGAATCCAGAGTTCCAATAATGGTTTTCCGGCGGCAATATTAACTCAAAATGACCCATTTACCCATGGTCTAAGGGGTAGGACTAGGAGGAAAAGAATGGAGGATCGGGATTGGCCACGTAGCGGAGATTACTAACGTTAGTTGGTAATATCCAACGCGATAGCAACGGTGGTAACGACGGGAAGGAAATGGGCAGCAGGTCCGACGCGGGCGGTCGATGGGGCCCATCATGCCGGTCGGGAGGTCGGCCCCTCCATTTCCCCGCCCTTGCGAACCAAGCCAAAATGACTACCCCCGGTCCCATGGGACCGGACCCAAGCCGACCCACGCTGAACCTTTTTTTTTTTTTTCATTTTTTTTAATCTTTTATAATTTAGGAACACCTGATGTTCTCTTGAAGCAGAAGCAAAGTTCCACGTGGCAGCATCGCAGCTGTGTTGGTGATACGTGGGGGCAGCATGGGCTCGGTTCAATTAACCGGAATCGGGCCACCTGGACCACGTCACGTGACGGTCCGAACCGTGGAGTTAGGCGTGGCTTTGCGGTTTAAATACGAACACCTTGGGTCGTGGGAAGCTCGCGCCGTTCCAAGCGAGAGGCGATTTGATCGAAGGGAGGGAAGGTGGAGTCGGGACAAAGGAGTAGGAGGGGCGTGTCGGCCACTGGGTTTCCTTTGGCCGCGGCGAGGATTTTGGAGCGACTTCGCTTTGTTGGTCTCGTCGCGTTGCGGGGATATTAGAGGGAGAAAGCGAGAGGGAAGAGCGAGGGGTCTTGAAGCGGGAGGAAGGGGCAGGCGGAGCGGAAGGAGTGTTCAGAAGGACAGAGTAGAGGAGTTTTTTTAGGATAACAATGGCGTTCGAGGTGTTGGAGGGAGAGGAGATGGAATGGCCGGCGTATTTGGACGAGTACGAGAAGCTTGTTATCCGGATGAACACTCCTAGGTTCGTTCCCTTGCTCTATGTTCTTCGTCGAATCCATAAAGCTCTGTTCCGTTCTATAAGATTTGGTTTCCTCTGTTTTTTACCTTTGTTTCCTTGGATTCAAACTGTTTACATGTCCATTTGCGTCATCTCGACGTCTCTCTTGATTTGGTTGTTCCTTTTCCTCGGAAGTGTTGAGATTTAATCGATTTCGAAGCACTTCTCTTTTAGTTTTTGTTACAGACCTAGCAATGCTTCTCTGCGGCGGGATTGTTATGCCTTTGTTTTGGCTCTTTGTTGCAGGGTTGTCATTGACAATGCCGTCTGCCCCACTGCGACGCTGGTCCAGGTAACGAAGAAAAACTAAAAAAACTAACTCCGAGATGCAAGAAAGGAGGATTTTTAGGGAGAAATGTCACTAACGGAGAGTTCCCCTGTTGTTTTGAAACCAGGTCGACAGCGCGAGGAAGCACGGCTTCCTCCTGGAGGCCGTCCAGGTCCTCGCCGACCTCAACGTCTCCATCAAGAAGGCTTACATCTCCTCCGACGGCCGCTGGTTCATGGACGTCTTCCACGTTACCGACCAGTTCGGCAGCAAGCTCACCGACGACAGCGTCCTCTCCTATATCGAACAGGTCTTTTCCCCTTCTAAATTTCCAAAAATATCCGATTATTTCGAGATCTATTCGCTTACTGCTTCGGAAAATGCACAAAACACGCACAAAAATCTCATTTTTAGAAGCTTCATTAATTACTTCAATTTCTCGTAAAATTGCAGTCTTTGGAGACGGGAAGCGCCACTAAGTCTTCCGGCAGAAGCGGCGGCGGTGGCGGCGACGGCGACGGCCTGACGGTGCTGGAGCTCACCGGCGCGGATCGGCCGGGGCTCCTCTCGGAAGTCTTCGCGGTGCTCGCCGACCTCCAGTGCGGGGTGGTGGAGGCGAAGGTGTGGACCCACAACGGCCGGATCGCGTGCCTCCTCTTCGTCCGGGACGAGGGCTCCGGCGAGCCCATCAAGAACGGCCTCCGGATCCACCGCGTCGAGTCCCGCCTCCGCCACGTCCTCAAAGGCGACCACGGCGTCTGCGGCGCCAAGACCGTTGTCTCCTCCCTCGCCGTCGCCCACACCGACCGCCGCCTCCACCAGATGATGTTCGCCGACCGCGACTACGAGCACCCTCCTCCCTCTCAGGCGGCGGCGCCTCCCTCCGTCTCCGTCCAGAACTGGATCGAGAGAGGCTACTCCATCGTCACCATCCAGTGCCGGGACCGCCCCAAGCTACTGTTCGACATTGTTTGCACGCTTACAGACATGGAATACGTGGTGTTCCATGGAACCATTGACACTGATGGCGATCAAGCTCACCAGGTTTGATCTTTCTCGTTTGGATTAATAACTTCCGGGGAAAAAAAAGAGGTTCCTTGGAGTAAATTTCTTTGTTGGATTTGTTCAGGAGTTCTATATAAGGCACAAAGATGGGACTCCAATCAGTTCAGAAGCCGAGAGGCAGCGAGTGATCCAATGCTTGCAAGCCGCCATTGAGAGGAGAGCATCAGAGGTATCAAAGCTACCACCTTTGTTAACAAATTATGTTCGATTCCTCCTAAAGAAACAGGGGCAGAACTGCAGAAGTATCTGATTCTTTCCTCCAATGTCATTTAATTTACTCCATGTTTGCATGGTGGCAGGGTTTGAGAGTGGAGCTGTGTGCCGTCGATCGGCCGGGGCTGCTCTCCGACATCACCAGGACATTCCGGGAGAATGGGCTGTTTGTCACAAGGGCGGAGGTGTCGACGAAGGGCCAAATGGCCTCAAATTTTTTCTATGTGATCGATGCCGCCGGAAAGCCAGCAGATCATGATGCAATTGAGGCTGTCCGGCAGAGGATCGGGACCGGCAAAGATTGTCTTAAAGTGGAGGAGGAGCAGTGGCTGCAGGTCTACCGGAAGGAGGCTCGGACTCAGACTGGTGGTGGTTTAGGGCTGTTCTATTTGGGGAATCTAGTGATGAGGAATCTCTACAACTTGGGGTTGATTAGATCTTGTTCTTAGATTCTATGATCCATTGTTTGTGTCTTTGTATTATACCATTACCTTGCTTTCAATTGGATTTGTACATAGCACAAGATGGGGAAGGAGTGATATGAAGTAAAGGAAAAGAATCTCTGTTGTTTGTTGAATTGTCATACGGTTGAGGGCCCAGGGATATTTGGTTCTAAAATGGGGATGAGGGGCCACTGAAATAGTGTTTGGTAGAAGAGAAGAACAAAACAGTAGGAATTGGATTGGTTGTTGATGGGGTCTTGGTTGCTTCTTTGGGGTTTGAAAGTTGCTGGTTGGAGGCAATTTGGTGGGAGCTTGTTGGTGGTGGGGAATTGGATTGCCAGAGATTGTTTTTTTTCTTTTCTTTTTTTTTTTTTTTTTTTTTTTTTGTGGTTGTTTCTTTTCTTTGGGGTGACACACCTTGTACATTAAACCATTGATGTTTAGTACTAATGTTTGACTCCATCATTTGATTTCGTCTCTCTCTTCTATGGAACTTTGTTTTGTAATTCTATTCAATACTGGTGGCTATGTAGTTTGCTTCTCTGGAAACAACGTGGAGCCCACCGATTTATGCTCCCCCTGATCATTTTGCGTGGTTGGTAGTCATCACAGTTCTTCCGGTTTTACATAATTCAAGGAGACAGCAAGGTGCAACTTTGTTGATTTAGGACTTGATAATGATAACGACGTACTTTCCGAGGGAACAATATGAGAGCAATGCTGCCACCTAATTTGGAGGTTGTTATTTGAAAAGATATCATCAAAAAAATGCCTAATATCATCCTCCAAACCATTCTTCCCCTTGTCAATATAGTGGTAGATTTTGATCTAATCTCTGGCTCTATGTTTGAATCCAGAGAGTAGTTGAATTGAGAATATGTCTGTATTTGAAATTGGATTTTAAAATGGAAACATGGACGAACGATTTCCAATCTAGTCTTTTGATTGGAAGTATTGTGATGGATCGGACGGACTAATCAAAAAGATTCATCTTAAAATCTAAAAGCTGACTAGCCGACGAGATAATCATTGATCGGCTGCAATTCATTAATCCGGTCCACTTGAATAGTCCGACTAATATAAGAATAGAATGAGCCAGCAACTTAATTCATCGACCGATTCAGGAACAATAAGGTTGGCAAGAAAAGGAGTCGTTATCCTAACAGGATAAGGACTAACCGTTATAACGGATCCCGGTCAGTTTTAACGGTATAACGCTGGAACTAATCTTTTCCAACTAAATTTGTAAAGGCAAATATCTATAAATACCGGTAAGAAGGAATCTCCGAGATAAGTAAGAAAAAAATATTGGTTAAAGTATTCCTGACTCTACTTTAGCTCCTCCAAGATTCTATATATGTTGATTAATTGAGTTCTTACCGACTTAAGCATCGGAGTGTCCTCATCAAAAATCTTCCGATAAGTGGATTTGTTTTACAAGAGTCTTAGAAAGACTGGCTAGCAAATCTAACGGTACGAAGGAACCACTCGAATTAGGCATCAACAAGAAGGAATTTTATTTTCATTTTAATTCTAGGAAATAGAGTTGTTTCGATCTTTACTCATCTCTAGCATTTAAATTTTGTTTTGTATTCGATCATAAATCAAGTATGCTAGAAGATTTAGCCATTTCGACTTCCAATTCATTTCATTTCAATTCTAGGACACAAATAATCTGCCACATGGCATTAGAAGATAGCTCCTCAAATCCAAGCAAGGGATGAAAGTCCGAGGGAGTTGCTGTATTACTAGAAGACGAAGAATACAGCTAGGTGAGTACGGCAATCAACTGGGACATGAGAGTCACAAGGGCATGGAACTTCCAAGGAAACGGTACCTTGAGAGTATATTACATCCAATTGATGTTCCTGGGCTTAAAGAGATGATGCATCCAAGGTATGCCATCCTCCAATTTTTGTCTACCAGGCATGAAGGAAATTGTGCTCAGATTCATGGTTGTGTCCTGGAAGTAGTGGCTACACTGGAAGCTTATAACTGGTCCTTAAAGTAGTGTTTAATCAACCAAACAAATGTTGGAAGCAGAACATATATTACTGAACATTGGCAACAATTTTAGGCCTACAAAGTCACAGGATGTGGCTTCAAAAGATAACAATATTGCAAGAGTATACTGTAGGAAATTAATCTTTACGTGGAAATAAAAATATATCTCCAGTCATTATTTATGTTTAAATCCAATTGTTTAATCAATCCGAGGAATACCTGACGATCTTGTTTATACTTGAAAAACATGATGCTTCCGCTTCATGCCAGAGGATCTCGAAAGCCTTGAATTGATGGAGATCGAGTCGCATGTTATATTTATAGGCTATATCAGGAATTCTTTTAGGGTTTTACTCAAATTCTTTCTACCATCAAGGAAGCATAATTGTAGTGAAATTATTTATTTAACTTGAATTTAATTTTATCTCAAATTTTTTTAACTATATACTATCATCTTAATTTTCTTAATTTTCTTAATTCAAGTTTAGTAATAAGATAAACGTTGATCACTTTAAGTCCCTAAAGGGACGTATACAATACATACCACCACCTAGTTTCTTATTATAAGTTTTAATTACCAGATTTGTATCCATATTCACATTCATAATTCTAGTATCCGATATTTATATCTGCATCCATTTAAAATAAAAATGGATATAAATTTTTATATTCGACTAATATTCGCATCCATATTTATATTCATAAGACAAAACAATTATGGATATAGATATACTGGTATTCGATCCGTATCTAATCAGGTTTCAATTCTAAGATTGCTGCATCCAAAGTATACCTATTTATCATTCCATTCTTACTTTTCATGTGGCATGATAGTTATTGACTTCACATTTGTTTCATCTTTGAAATAATGAGGCATTGGTTGAATCGGATAAAATTCATTCTACAAATATGATGTGTAGCAATAGGAATCAGTGCATCAAAATGCTGGATATAAACAAGTTAGTCCATAAGAGTCCAAGGGATCCACAAACATGACACAAAACACTTTGTTTGAAGAGTTTGTCTAGCTAGGCTAACCTACTCATCAAGGCCTCTCTCTAAGGAGAAATTATTGCATGAGCTTGGTCCAGTGAACTAGTGACCATTAATTAATGGATCTTAGTTGGGGGCAAGTTGAGGGATTTTTTTTTTTTTTTAAATTGTTCATGCAAACTCTAACCATGCTCTACTAAGAATGGCTGGGCAATAGTGTTAAAAGACCTCATTGAAATGTTGACTTAGATTGTATTAAATAACCCTACTGTATCGAAACCAATTGTAGCTCCTCACTCTTCAACTAAGCATGATATGCATTACCTTTTACTTAAAAATACTTAGAATATTAAATTATATAAATTATATTTGTGTTACATAATACTTTTAAGAATACTTCCATAAATATTTCAAAGCTCAAAGAAGTGGCATACATGTCAAGGGAGCATGCCGGCTCCAATGTTGGTTGGTCTGGTTGAAGGTAATCAAGGCTACACATGACCAACAACAACAACAATCATACATGCCCATATGCAACATGCAGTCATCAAGCATGTAGATCCACATGGAAAGCATATCTAGGCAAGGCACCACATACGCAAGGTACCAAAACCTAAAAGAGTTGGACATTATCCATTGTTAGCTTTCCATGTGTATCTTTATGAACTTATAATTACGAAACTAACAATTTATAATAATCCTGCTACATTACATTACATTATATTATATATTGATAAATAAAATTAAATTTAGAATCTCTAGCATATTTGTGGATCGCACACTTTTTTTAACTATTAATATTAATTTTACATATTTTTAAATATTTTAATTAAATAATTAATAATAAATTTTAATATTTAAGATTTTATTAGAAACTTGTTGACAACATATATTAGAAATCTAAACTCACAATATTTAGCAAACTGCATTTAGATAACATGTTAACGAATTGTTAAACTAGAAAGCTTAAGCCATTAGAATTGGATTAAAACAATTATGGATTTCACACTTTTTTAGACTATTAATATTAATTTTGTATCTTTTAAAATATTTTTAATTAAATAATTTGTTGCGAAACCGTTAGAGACCTGTTGATATTGCTGGATGTGATTGTTATGCTGGACGACTCTGAGTTTTTCCTTATAATGAGTGTATGGGCATTTCAGAACCTATAAAATAAAGAAGGTACAGAAGTCCGATTATGGTTGGGGTTCTTTGATGATGGATCCTCCAATATCTAAGTCAATCTTTCATGAAAACAAATAAAAGAAAGAAATATATAGCTTTCTTGATATTTGATGTGGAGGTATAATGGAAGCTAGCAAGGTAGTGGGGGCGGCAGCTGGCAAGGATATGAAAGTAGTAGCAAGATATGATAGAGTGGATGCGAGGCCAAGGAAAGTGGCGGATGGATATGATAGATTGTGGTGAGGCCAAGGAAAGTGGCAAATGGATGTGATGAAGTAGAGGTGAGGCATTGGAGAGAGTGAGCTGGATTTAAGCAAGGCAAAGTAGCCCTTGCTTTTATCCGAGTAGCAATCTCAATGCTTCGGATGACTTCGAGAGAACTGTTGAGGCCCTTAAAGGGTACATGATTTTTTAGAAGAGCTTGCACAGGAAAAGTCTCAGAAAAAATTTTAAAAATCTTGCATAAAAGGTCTCAGAAAATGATTTTATATACAAAGTATATGAAGTACCTAACATCTAAGGGATATTCTATGATACAGGAAGTGGTGTTTGACAGGTCTCTGCAGAGCGCATGCCCTTGGAAGAGTAGTTAAAGATGGTGTGATGCTCGTCTTCAGAGCAGACGTGCTTCCATAATGTGCCTATACCAAAAGAAGTGGTCGGTATGAAGAAGTGACGGTGTTGATCTATCTACTCTCCTTACAAAAAAGAGGCATACCGGGCTTCCTAGCATGGATCCTAATAATTATGCAATTAAATATGTGAAGTCCTCTTTTAGTGTTAAACTGACAGATGTGTGGCAAGCCATGCAATAATCCATATAGATATGATCATTTCTGGATATATTATAATTAATAATAAATTTTAATGTTTTAAATTATTAAGAAAATTGTTGTTAATATATATCAGAAATTTGAACTCACAATATATATATTTAGCTGATTGAATTTAGATAACATGTTAACGGATTGCTAAACTAGAATGCTTAAACCGATATATTTGAAAAAAAATAAAAAAAAATTTACACTTGTTTAAATAATTAATATTAATTTTACATTTTTAAAAATAATTTTAATTAAATAATAATAATAAATTTTAATATTTTAAATTACTAAGGAATTTGTCGATAATATATATATATTAGAAATTTAAACTCACAATATTTAGCAAACTGAATTTAGATAATATGTTAACGAATTGCTAAACTATAAAGCTTAAGCTGATAGATTTGGAGAAAAGAGAGAGAGAGAGAGAGAGAGAGAGAGAGAGAGGAACATCCAACCCTATAAGCTTGTATACATTTTAGGGAAGATATATATATATATATATATCCAATGAAGGTAATGCAATATCTTGTATCTATAAATCCCCTGGTACAGAAACCTAAAACTAAGTTGCGGGGTCCTCAGGAGCTTCATAAACACCAGGAAAAGCGCATGGCACTCTCCGTGACTTCCGTGCATTGATTCCTTTTGTTCTTGAACCATTCCATGCACTGCCAAGCCCTGCTGCCATGGATCCTTCCTTCTCCCTCTCCGCCGTGCACCTCTCTCTCTCCTCCCTCTCCCCCGTACAACCTTGTCAACTTTCTCCACCACCTCATAACGCAGAGAAGAAGCCTCCACCGTTCCCAAAACACGTACACACAGACTCAGATCCGGTCTTCTGCGGAAATATTATTGTTACTTTTCCGGCTGCCGATCTCGCCGGGCGAGGCGGCCGAGAGCCGAGACGTCGCCGGTTTCTCCGCGTCGCATGACCGGCGTTCTCCCAGGCTTCCGATTTCTCGCCTTTTGATGCAGGCTTGTCACGTGGGCCCTGCCCTTTTTCTCCCCCCTCTCCTCCGGCTCCATGCTTGTTTCGTACGAAATTGCTCATTAAATATGTAACGACCTCGGGTAAAGCGACGCTGAAAAAAATAATAAATAACCACGTTAAGGTTGCAACAGTGAAAACGTATAAATATGTAAAAGAAATTAAATCAAAAAAATTACTTAGCCATTACTTTATCATGCTGGTTATTATAAATTTTTGTTCTTTTTGATAAATCAAAAAAAAAAAAAGGGAGGGGATAAATCCCGGCATAGCTATCCCGCAGGCCTCAATCCCATCAGATTATTATGGAATTTAAATGATAGCCTACGTGCTGGTGGTGTGTTCGTTAGAATAAGAAGGTAGTTTTGGTCAAATTTCCATGCTATTGGAAAAAAAAATATATTTTATTTGATATAGTCTACATAGAAAGGTAAGGATCCGGTACAATGATGGTCATGATCGACGGCGCTTCTCAAAAAAGTTTCTTCCTCCTACTCGAGGAGCTACATGAACACGTCCGAGAATAGTTATTGCAGGACAGGATTCAACATATTTGTTATATTTTTTTATTAAATATATAAAGATATGAAGATACAAAATTTAAAATAAAAAAATTAAGAAATACGGAACGAGGAAAGTTTTTTTTTTAAATAATATCTTTTAAAAAAATATTACCGAAGTAGGTGATTTTAGATATATTTACCGAAATAGGTGATTTATCCGGCGTGGCGATTACGGAAGTACCTGAATTTGTCTTTTCAAAAGACGAACTCAATTTCGTCTTGATAAGACGAACTCAACTTCATCTTTTGACAAGATGATTTCCATTTTTTTTTAATTTAGTTTTAATTTTGACACGATATTGTAAAATTTGATGTGATAACTGAAATCGTCCTTCGGAAAAACGATTTCAGCATTTGAATTCGTCTTTCCAAAAGACGAATTCAAACAATTTTTTTCTTCCCAATTTCATAAATATTATTATTTTTAAATATAATTAATAAATTTTAATTTTAAATAAATAAATAATAAATAAAAAACTAGTATTAATTAAAATTTTATATATTATTTTTTTGGTAAAATTAATTATTATATTATTTTGAAATAACATTAGTTAAAAATATCATTAATTAACTGTATAAAAATAATATTAATTTAAAATTAATAATAATTTTTAAAAAGTAATATTGATTGAAAATAACATTAATTAAAAGATATTATAATAATATATTTTATATTATAATAATTATTTTATATTCTAAAATATAATAAATATATTATAATTTATTATATTATATATTATATATTATAATATAGTATAATTTTTTTAAAAAATTAAAAATAATCACCAGGTCGATACTATTCGGTCGCCAGCCCGGTACAAGTTCGGTCGACAGCTCGGTGTCAGTCCGATCCCTTGCTCAGGACCGGTGGCAGAAACCCGACGACCGGACCGGCGATCGGATCTGTGGCATGATTGGGGCTAGACCAGTGGCAGAATCCTGGTGGTCGGATCGGTGGTCGGACCCTGGTAGCCGACCGATACCCGGATCGACGATCGAATCGAGGGCCGGCCTGGCGATCGGCCACCGGTCCGGCCGTCGATCCTAAGCAAGGGATCGGACTGATACCGGGCTATCGACCGAACTGGTACCGGGCTGTAACCGGATGGTATCGACATGATGATTTTTTTTTATTTTTTTATTTTTTTAAATTTTATACTATATTATAATATATATAATATAATAAATTATAATAAATTTATTATATTTTAGGATATAAAATATTTATTATAATATAAAAATATATTATAAAATATTATTATAATATCTTTTAATTAATTTTATTTTTAATTAATGTTATAATATCTTTTAAATTTTGTTATATATTTTTTAAAATTTTATTAGATTAAAATTTAATTTAAAATGAGTGCAGAGGTATTTATGGGGGATTTTTATTTAATTTTCTAAATATCTCTTTTAAAAAATGAATTCAAATAACTATCAATGGTTTTTTTGAAATTAAATGAATGATGTTTTCGTAATTAACTCAAATATTATGAAGGATTTTGAGGATTAATTTTCTTAACTTCTGTTTCAGTTTTAAAAAATTTAATTTCCAAAATACCATAATGTTTGAGTTAATTAGAAAAATGCCATTCGTTTAACTTCAAAAATGCCATTGATAGTTATTTGAATTCGTTTTTTAAAAAAAATATTTAGAAATTAAATAAAAATCCTCTTAAAAGCCTCTACACCCCATAAATATTCTTTTAAAATTAAATTTTAATCTAATAAAATATTAAAAAATATATAACAAAATTTAAAAGATATTATAACATTAATTAAAAATAAAATTAATTAAAAGATATAATAATAATATTTTATAATATATTTTTATATTATAATAAATGTTTTATATTTTAAAATATAATAAATTTATTATAATTTATTATATTATATATTATATATTATAATATAGTATAAATTTTTAAAAAAAATAAAAAAAATAAAAAATAATCACAATGTCGATATCATCCGATTGCTAGCCCGGTACCAGTTCGGTCGACAGCCCGGTGTTAGTCCGATCTCTTGCTTAGGATCGACGGCCGGACTGTAGCCGGCCACCGGTCCGGCCATCAGGGTCTAACTACCGGTCCGACCGCCAGGATCCTGCCACTGGTATAGCCCCAATTATGCCACAGATCCAATCGCCGGTCCGGTCGTCGGGGTTCTGCCACTGATCCTAAGCAAGGGATCAGACTGACACCGGGTGTCGACCAAACTGGTACCGGACTGACGACCGAATAGTATCGACCTGGTGATTATTTTTAATTTTTTTAAAAAAATTATACTATATTATAATATATAATATAATAAATTATAATATATTTATTATATTTTAGAATATAAAATAATAATTATTATATAAAATATATTATAATTTTTTTTAATTAATGTTATTTTCAATTAATATTATTTTTAGAAATTTATTATTATTTTTAAATTAATATTTTTTATATAGTTAATTAATGGTATTTTTAATTAATGTTATTTCAAAATAATATAATAATTAATATTACCAAAAAATAATATATAAAATTTTAATTAATTTTAATTTTTAATTTATTATTTATTTATTTAAAATTAAAATTTATTAATTAGATTTTAAAAAATAATATTTATGAAATTGGAAAGAAAAAAAATTGTTTGAATTCATCTTTTGGAAAGACGAATTCAAATACTAAAATTATCTTTCCAAAAAAACGATTTCAATTATCACATCTTCAATTATCACATCAAATTTAATAACATCATGTCAAAATTAAAATTAAATTAAAAAAATAAAAAATAAAAATCATCTTTTCAAAAAATGAAGTTGTGTTCGTCTTTTGAAAAGACGAATTCAGGTACCTCGTGCCACCACGCCGGATGAATCACCTATTTCGATAAATATATCTAAAATCATCTATTTCGGTAATTTTTTTTAAAAAAATATTATTTAAAAAAGAACGAAAAAAGAAGATGATCATGTGCACTCACATGATCATGTTTTTTTTTTTTACTGAACAAAAGGAGGGGGAGTTAGACCCCAGGCGTTGCCACCCCTAGACGGTCCCCCAACCCTAGCCAGGGAACAAAAGGAGGGGGGAGGAGTTAGACCCCGGGCGTGGCCATCCCTAAACGGTCCCCCAACCCCAGCCAGGGAATGTTCGATGCATGGCGCATATTAATTTTTTCCAGCCGTTCCCCATCCGAAGGTGAGTATGCACGGCGCATATTAATGTTCCCCATCCGAAGGTGAGTATGCACGGCATGTATTAATTTTTCGTTCGCAGCCGTTCTCCATCCGAAGATGAGTACGTCAACATGACTACCACTAGCGTCAGCCAAATGAACAGGATTTATTATATATATCCTAATTTTTTCACTACCACCACCAACAGGGATTGCATGATTATTTTATTAATTTTTTTTTTTTGATTTTATTTTTAAACTATTTTTTATTTTTTATTTTCATTTTTTTGATTTTATTTTTTAACTATTTTTTTATTTTTTATTTTATTTTTAAATTTTTTTATCAAAATATATCTAAATTAAGACTCATATTTCTATCTGTTGATCAGGAGAAAAATTTTACAATCAACTGCACCACTCGCCCGTGGACAAATGATCATGTTTACAAGCAATCGTTGTCCCCACGTTACTTCTGCGCTCCAAAAGTGAAATGGTAATTTTGCTTTTTTGACCAACTTTTTTTTAAAAAATATTTGGAGAGGCGTTTTCATGGCGGGAGATCTTCAAACCTTTTTGGTTTGGAGAGCTGTTTTCAAGGCGAGTAGTTCAAACCTTTTTGGCCTGGTGGGGTGTTTTCCACGGCGGGAGAAGTTCACTGGTGGAGTTGGTTCCATTTACCGAGAAACTTTGCATGGTGAGCCACAGGGCTCTTCCCATTTAAAAATAAATAAATAAAGTATATGTTATTAAAGGTGATTTTAAGCCTACTTTATTTCATCATGATAGGAAACCGATTACTTAAAACAAAAATCGTATGAGATTGGTGATAAGTCTCGGTTGGTTGGTTCAGTATGATATCCAGGCTCCGATCCATTTCAAATAAGAGTCAACCAGCTCAAGCAAAAGACTATTTCCAATATGTCGCTACCCGGCACAAAAATATATACCCACCAATTGCTCACGTGCACCTTTCACTGGACCTGCCTTGTCTGTCCAGCCCACACATGCTCCAGGTATGATGATCATTAATACTTGTCGTCGGAGAGATGCTCTATCATAGGGATATACCATGCTGATCATCACTCCCTACCTCATCTATCATGGCATGATCATCCATCCTGAGCGTACCTGTAATAACTGGGATATGCCAGCCACTATCTCCTGTCCTTAAACATCAGGTACACGTTTATAAATTGATTCCCCGGGATTTTCCAGGTAAGGTCCTAGTTCAAAGTCTTAAGTGGGAAGTCCTAAGTTCGAAGCCCGAAGGCAATGGTCATGATACAAAGAAAAAAATAGAGATAATGGAGATGGAACAGAGAGCCCACTCTTTCTAAAAATTCTTCCTGTCTAAAAAGGAATTCTCTTATTGCTCTTACGTCTAAGTGTACCCAGAGCTCCCTGAATTATGCCTTTTTATAGCTCTGAGTGAGATCCTTGCAAGCCATCCCACGCACTTTCTATTTTCCTTAAGTTTCTTGGCCTCCATGACTCTACTCATCAATGTGCCATTCCTTGGGAAGTATGACTCGTAGATACCAAGATTCACTTCTTCCATAAAATTTGTTCCGTCTCCCTCCTTAGTTTCTTCTCTGACTCCTCTCTCATTCCTACTCCAAACCTAGAGGGGACTCCAAGCTATCTCTATTTGCTTCTCCGTGGGATTGACTTAGGTATCCGAGGGTCTACTACCGGAAACCCACCCTCAGTGTGTCAGACTTTCTGGTCTTTTTTGTCTTGCAGAACTAACTCCCAACGATAGGATCCTGTAAGACCTAGGCTGCACCTCATCGACCACATCAATTCCAGTCTTGTTTGAGTTGAGCCCAAGTTACCACTGCCTCTCGGAGCGGCAACAATAGGTACTATAAAATATATATAAGGCGGGCTTCGTTATTTGCCATGTTTTTTTTTCACCAATCTTAAAAGGTAAGCACAAAAGTTAAACATCTTTTCTGCTAACAAGATTATAGTTATATAATTATGATATTATTTTTCTTCATCGTTTTCATCATATATCTTTTACTAATAATATAGTATATATCAATAAGCCATCTAGTATGTATTATTTGATCATGTACTATGTACATTGGTGAATATCATGTTCTACAAACTATATGTCGATTTATCTAAATATGCAAATTAGAATATCAAATGAATATTTTGTTAGGTGTATATAAATATTATATTTAAAAAAACTATATATCAATTTATCTATATATATGTTTTAAATCATTATTAGGTATGTATTAAAAAGCTTACAGTATGTATTGGTAAGTCATCAAGTATAAATCATTTAGTCATATGTTGTGTATTGGTAAGTACCATATTCTAGAAACTATGTATTGAATTACCTAGAGGAGTGTATTAAAATATCAAATAAATATTTTTAAAATGCATATCAATTGGCCATATACTATGCATTATGAACAATATATTTAAAAAATTATATATTAATTTATCTATAGATATGTATTGGATTACTGCTATATATGTATCAAAAAAATTACAGTATATATCAGTATATGGTCAAGTATGTATCATTTAATCATGTACATACTGTAAGCTTTTTTAATATACAAATAATGGCAAAGCAATACATACCTATAAAAAAATTAATACATATTTTTGAATATAGTATTCACTTATATATAGCATATGATCAATCGATACACATCTAAAAAATATTTATTTAATATTTTAATGCTTACCTTTAGATTAATGAATATATAATTTCTAGAATATTGTGCTCACCAGTATATAATACATGACTAAATGATACTTGTTGCCAATCTTACCGCGGTGGCCTGTAGCTTATGAGCTGGCACCGCTTCTTGACTCTCCTACCTCGAGATCTCCAAGCCTTCGGTCCTGCAAAACAAGGTCAGAGACCCGGGCCGGGGATTTCGGCGAGGGCACTCCGACGGTAAAGTCAGAGAGCGGCAAGATGGAACAGGTCCACTAAGGCGGGTCTCCCGTGGATTCCTGTACTTAGAGGAAGTTTTGATGAAAGAAGTATGAGGAAGAGAGGGGTTGAAGCCCAGCCTCCTGCGCTGGGTCTACCGAGCTTACGCCTGAGGACTCCTGGAGGTCCTAGGATCGTTCTCTCAATATCCTTCCCTCTTGTTTGGCTTACCTTTCCGTCAGCTTTTACCATCCCTTTTATACCATTGAACCGCCATTGGCCTCCGTCTCCTCCCTCGGAGGCTCCCAGAGATCTCTGGATCCTTTTTCCCTTTCTCCTTCGAGTCCGGGAGTTAAGTGGCTGGCACGCCTCGTCTGCCGTATTGTCACAAAAGGGGAAAACTGGCCAGACCTCGAACCAAGCACGGGAGCCCTTCTTTCGGGACGTTGACGGTGGGTTTCCAGTGTTTCAGGCCCCTACCCGCAAGGATTTTATTCCTCGATCATGAGACCCCGCTTAACTGATGTAAACGAGGTTCCGCACACCGCTGCGGGCTGTACTGGTGCCCTGTACGGGACGCGGTGCATGCCGATTCTAGTAGCGACCTCATGACCCGTGCCTTTACCTCCCTGAGGTTTTGCAGGGGAAGGCTGACTTTGGCCGAGGTGGACCCGTCTTGGGGTGCCACCTGGCGAAGGAGCAGGGGGCCGCCAGCTTCGGCCGAGGTGGACCCCTCCTGGATGGACACCTGGCGAGGTGGCGGAGGAAGGCTCGACTTCGACCGAGATGGACCCGTCTTGGGGTGCCACCTGGCGAAGGAGCAGGAGTGCCAGGCTCGACCTTGGCAGAGGTGGACCCGTCTTGGGGTGCCACCTAGCGAGGGAGTAGGGGCTGCCAGCTTCGGCCGAGGTGGACCCCTCCTGGGTGGACACTTGACGAAGTGGCGGAGGAAGGCTCGACTTCAGCCGAGGTGGACCCGTCTTGGGGTGCCACCTAGCGAAGGAGCAGGAGCGCCAGGCTCGACCTCGGCAGAGGTGGACCCGTCTTGGGGTGCCACCTGGCGAGGGAGTAGGGGCTGCTAGCTTCGGCCGAGGTGGGCCCCTCCTGGGTGGACACCTGGCAAAGTGGCAGAGGAAGGCTCAACTTCGGTCGAGGTGGACCCGTCTTCGGGTGCCATCTAGCGAAGGAGCAGGAGCGCCAGGCTCGACCTCGGCAGAGGTGGACCCATCATGGGGTGCCACCTGGCGAGGGAGCAAGGGCTGCCAGCTTCGGCCGAGGTGGACCCCTCTTGGGTGGACACCTGGCAAAGTGGCAGAGGAAGGCTCAACTTCGGCCGAGGTGGACCCGTCTTGGGGTGCCACCTGGCGAAGGAGCATGAGCGCCAGGCTCGACCTCGGCAGGGGTGGACCCGTCTTGGGGTGCCACCTAGCGAGGGAGCAGGGGCTGCCAGCTTCGACCGAGGTGGACCCCTCCTGGGTGGACACCTAGCGAAGTGGCAGAGGAAGGCTCGACTTCGATCGAGGTGGACCCGTCTTCGGGTGCCACCTTGCGAAGGAGCAGGAACGCCAGGCTCGACCTCAGCAGAGGTGGACCCATCTTGGGGTGCCACCTGGCGAGGGAGCAGGGACTGCCAGCTTCGGTCGAGGTGGACCTTCCTTGGTGGACACCTGGCGAAGTGGCAGAGGAAGGCTCGATTTTGGCCGAGATAGATCTGTCTTAGGGTGCCACCTGGCGAAGGAGCAAGAGCGCCAGGCTCGACCTCGGCAGAGGTGGACCCGTCTTGGGGTGCCACCTAGCGAGGGAGCAGGGGCTGCCAGCTTCGGCCGAGGTGGGACCCACCTGGGTGGACACCTGGCGAAGTGGCAGAGGAGGCTCGACTTCGGCCGAGGTGGACCCGTCTTCGGGTGCCACCTAGCGAAGGAGCAAGAGCGCCAGGCTCGACCTCGATAGAGGTGGACCCGTCTTGGGATGCCACCTGGCAAGGGAGCAGGGGCTGCCAGCTTCGGCCGAGGTGGACCCCTCCTGGGTGGACACCTGGCGAAGTGGCAGAGGAAGTCTCGACTTCGGTCAAGGTGGACCCGTCTTGGGGTGCCACCTAGCGAAGGAGCAGGAGCGCCAGGCTCGACCTCGGCAGAGGTGGACCCATCTTGGGGTGCCACCTGGCGAGGGAGCAGGGGCTGCAAGCTTCGGCCGAGGTGGACCCCTCCTGGGTGGACACCTGGCGAAGTGGCAGAGGAAGGCTCGACTTCGGCCGAGGTGGACCCGTCTTGGGGTGCCACCTGTCGAAGGAGTAGGAGCGCTAGGCTCGACCTCGGCAGAGATGGACCCGCCTTGGGGTGACACATGGCGAGGGAGCAGGGGCTGCCAGCTTCGGCCGAGGTGGACCCCTCCTGGGTGGACACCTGGCGAAGTGGCAGAGGAAGGCTCAACTTCGGCCGAGGTGGACCCGTCTTGGGGTGCCACCTAGCGTAGGAGCAGGAGCGCCTCGTCCCGAGCAGGGAATTTTGAAAGAAAAAATCCACGTGGCACCGGTGGCATCCAACTGGATCTGATATACATTCCATGTCAGCGATGTAGCCATATCAGTTGCCCCCCATCCTCAGGTCCCATCGAAGCATCGCGGCTTGGGGCGTGGGGAGTTAATACGGAGATGACGTGGAAAAGGTGAGAATCCCGTGCCATAATTGCCATGATCGCTGCCACCGCTTCTGTTGCGCCCAAGGCCCTGTGGGAGGCTACCACATGCACACGTCTGACGGGCCATTAATACGTCGTTTCAAAACCGAGGCATTTTTCATCGGACCGAAGCGTCGATGTCGGGCGTGCCTCCACGTGGTGTTCATCTGATGGCCCGGGATGGAAAGAGGCGTACAGTTGCTGTCGATTGAGTTTGGAAAAGAGGGGGACTTTCCAGAAATGAGGTCTCTCGGCTTTCTCACACATCGCCGGCAGTTGCAGCAATCTCTCTTCATCTCCGAGGGGTTGCCAATCCTTCGGTACAAAACATCCCGGTGAGTGCCTATGACATCTTACCTCCTCCTTCTGCCTCCCGATTCTGTGCTACTCCGAACCCATCTCCTTCTTGTTCCTTCTTCCCCGATGGCGCGCCGCCATCACGTTTCTTCCAACCCGGACGAGGCCGATCCTTCCTGGTTGAGGACTCCATCGTCTTCCTCCTCGGAGGGGGAAGAGATTCTAGACAAGGTCCAGAGGCAACTGCAGCCAGGGATCGTGACCATAGGCGTCCCTAGGGGTCCTAGGCCTCCCCCTATAGTTTCCGCACGTCCCATTTCCTCTCTTCCTTCTCCGGTGGCGGAGGTCTCTTCCTTTGGCCCCTCCGATTATGCCTCGACGATGGCCGGGGATGATCTTTCTTGGATCCGGGATACATATGGGGTCCCGGAGTCAATCTGCCTTTCGCTCCCAGGACCCAGAGATCGAGTAACCTCGAGTGGCCCTGGGAGGGTTGCTTTCTACGAGGACTTCCTTGCCGGGGGTCTTCGTTTCCCCCTTCATCCCTTCTTTCTTTCCTTTCTCAGTCACTTCCGCCTTATCCCGGTCCAGTTGGCTCCCAATGCCATCCGGGTCATCTTCGCCTTCATCGTCCTCTGTCATTTTCATGGGTTCGTTGCCCATTTCTCACTGTTCAGGGCCCTCTTCACCCTGAAGCATTATTCTACCGATGATTGCTGGTGGTATCTTTCACCTCGGCCTAGGTGCCTTAGGTTCGACCTCCCCACTTCGATCAAGGATTGGAAGAACCCTTTTTCTTCACCTCGGTTGAGGATGTCGACTGGGCTTGGAGTGAGCCGGACCGGTCCCCGAACCGGAACTCCCAAGTTGAGGCGACAGACCAAGAGGTCTACACACAGATGTTGGGTGACATGGTCCCAGCTCTTGATGTTCTGCTTTCGGAGCAGAATTTATTTGAGGTAGGAATCAGTCCCATCTGGGAGTTGGGTGAGGCCCCGGATCTTCTTCTTTCACCCTTGCTTTCTGCTTTGCACTTCTTTCCTTTCAAACTGGCCTAACCGTCTCTTTCCTTCAGGTATGAAGTTCTCTATCGAAAGCTTGATGGACGGCACTCGGAAAAGGGACACCGCTGAGGGGACCCAGGAGGCTCCAGCAAAGAGGGCTCGTACTGAGGCGAGCCAGGGGCCCGCACCAACCCCTGCTGCTACTGGCCCCGGGGCAACGGGTCCTGCTCCTAGGCCGCCTCAGTCTCGTGCGCCTGATGTCCCCGTCGTCTAGCTCGACAGGGTCGGGGGAGAGAGGAGGCCAGAACCCCCTCGGGCGATGCCCACTCCGACCGCTACGCCGATCATCTCCACGGTGGCCACCAGGGTGACAGTATCCCCACCGGCGGTCGCACCGTCCAGTGGAGGGACAGCCACTCAGCCTGCTATCGATGCTCACCCTCCACCCTCGGGATTCAACGCCATCTCCTTCGTCATCCGCGATCAAGGGCTCGCTGAGAAGATGATGGAGTTTGCAAGCATGCCCTGGGATCGCCATCTGAGGGGCAGCCAGGATTAAACCGATGCGCTGCTTAGGATCCTCCCTCTTCTTTTCACGGTAAGCTTCGAGATCTCCTCTATTAATGTTCCAGTTGGATCTTTTTAACATTCCATCATTTCTCTGACGTAGATCGGGACTGACGTACTACTGCTGAGGAACTTCCTCTCCATCTACACCAAGAAAGATGCCGAGAAGGAGAAAAGGCTCGGCAAACTTGCAGCTAACGTGAAGGATCTCATGGAGAAGAGGGTCGAGCTACGGGAGAACAACCAGGCCCTTCGAGCGAACCTGGGTCATGCCAAGGGGAGCATGAGGGAACTGGAGACCTCTCTATCTGAGGAGAGGATCTCGAACCAAAGCCGCGCCGAGGACGACGCGGCAGAAGCGTCACGCCTCATGGCTCAATCCCAGTCATTGGAGCGCCGGGTCGAGGAAGTCCTCAAGGAGCTTAGCGTAGCCAAGGAGAAGAACTCCTATGTCAACGGGCTGCTGGAGGCATCCAAGAGGGAGGCACAGGAGGCCGTGCCAAAGTTTCGGGCGTCTGAGGAGTTCAGGGCAGAGCTGCATGAGGCGGCCGTTGACTCTTTCCTGAAGGGCTTTGAGGTATGCCGGGAAAAGGTGAGTTCCTTCTTCCCCGAGCTCGATCTCAGCGGAGTCATCCTGGGCGGCCGGAGGGAGGAGCCCGGCGAGGGAGCTTCAGCTACGGAGGGGACCGAGGCGGCGGTCCTCGGATAGCCTTCTGACAATGCCACCGGTGGCGAGGGCGCTCCCCAGCAGGAGGGGGATGCGGCTGCAGCCGAGTAGCCCTGCGGCTTCCACTTTCATTTCGCCTTTGTATGAACTTGTTATTTTTCTCTTCTTCTCTTTTTTTTCTTTGGGCCACCCGACCAGTCGGGGCCCCCTTTTGTAAGGAAACCTTTATCAGAAATGAAAATTTTTTTCCATTACTTCATTTCTTCTTCTTCTCACTTCTCTTTTCTTCCCCCCCTTTTTTTGTGCATCTTCCGGACTGAACCCCGGTGCCAGCCATCGGGACTGAGTCCCGTGGTGCGTTCCAGGCTGAAATCTGGGATATTGTGGGTGAACTGGGTTCTGCTCCACCTTCCAGACCGAGGTCCAGAACTTCGCTTTGGAACCAGGTTCCGCGTGAACTTCCGGACTGAACCCCGGGGCTGTAGGCTGGAGTTGAGCCTTGCACGACCTACCGAGCTGATCTCCGGGATTAGTAGGGCCGGGACCTAAGTCTTTGGGACCTCCTCCGGACTGAACTCCAGGGTCGCATGTCGGAATTTAATTCCGTGGGACATTCCGGACTGAACTCCGGGGTTTTTGTGGAAGGGGACTTCGCGCCTTCGCAGATCTTCCATCGTGCCCATGCTCGCCGAACCTAGAGCTGGATGGCGATTGCCCTACGAGATGAGAATAGGCATTTTATGAAGAAAGATTTTATTACTGAAGTTCAGGGAGTTTTACACTATTAGTAATAAATCCTCAGGCTTGAAGCATTCCAAGTCCGCGGGAACCGGGATCTGCCAAGCTCTTCCAGGTAATACGCCCCGTGGGGAAGTGCCTCCGCCACTCTATAAGGGCCTTCCCAATTTGGGGAGCGCACTCCTGCGGCTGGGAAGCCTCAGCACGGCGTAACACTAAGTCTCCTTGGTGGAGGGACTTCGGTCGCACCGTGGAGTTGTAGTATTTGGCCACCCATTGCCGATAAGCTGCCATTTGAACTCGGGCCCTGTCCATTGTTTCTTCAAGGAGGTCCAGGTTTAATAGCAGCCGCGCCGGGTTCTCCGTTTCAACGTACTGCTTCATGCGCAAGGTCGGCAGGTTGAGCTCTACTGGAATAACCATTTCTACTCCGAAGACGAGGTTGAAGGGGGTCTCGTCCATGGCCGTCCTTGGGGTAGTATGGTACACCCACAGGATGCTTGGAACCTCTTCCGCCCACCTCTCCTTGGCTTGGTCCAGTCTTGTCTGAAGGCCTTGTAGGATGGTTCTGTTCGTTACGTCGGCTTCTCCATTTGTCTGAGGATGCGCCATCGAGGTGAAATGATGATGGATTCCGAGGTTGTCGCAAAACTTCTCGAACTCTCGACAGTCAAACTGGCGTCTGTTATCAGTGATGATGGTGTGGGGCAAACCGAAGCAGCAAATAATTGACTTCCAAAGAAACTTGGTGATATTTGCCTCCATAATACGGGCTAGGGGCTCGGTCTCAACCCACTTCGTGAAGTAGTCGATAGCCACAATCAAGAACTTTCGTTGCCCGGACACCGGGGAAAAAGGTCCGAGGATATCCATGCCCCACTGAGCGAACGACCATAGGGCGGAGAGCTGGGAGAGTGGAGCGGCAGGTTGACGCTGCACCACCGCGTGCCGCTGACATCGGTCATACCTTTTCATGAAGTCAGCTGCGTCTTCTCTCATCGTCTCCTAGAAATAGCCTTGACGGAGGGCCTTATATGCCAGCGTTCTGCCCTCCACATGGTTCCCACAGATGCCCTCATGGATCTCCTGGAGCACGAGTGCGGCTTCCGTGGGTTTTAGACACTTGAGGAGTGGGTAGGAGTAGGACCTTCGATACAGTAGCCCGTCCATCAACACGAACCGTGCGGCTTTCCTCTTAATGAGTCTGGTTGCCACGCGATCATCCGGCAAGGTACCGTTGGTGATGTACTCGATGTATTTGTCCATCCAGCTGGGCTCTGGATTGACCTGCTGGACCTCCATGGGTGCCTCAGAACTTATGGCTTTAAGATGCTCGACATAGGCGCGGCCTAGCAATGAGTCCGGTAGGGTCGCCAGGCGGGAGAGGGCGTCTGCGTGAGCATTTTCCCCGCAAGGAATATGGGAGATGCTAAAGCGCCTAAAACCTGTCGTGCTCGTTCGTACAAGCTCTAGGTACCTCGCCATTTGGGGGTCCCATGTCTCGTACTCCCCTGAGACCTGCCCGGTCACCAGCTGCGAGTCGGTGAAGACCCTGAGGTAGGTCACGCCCAGCTTGCGAGAAACTCCTAACCTTGCAAGGAGAGCTTCGTACTCCGTCTGGTTATTGGTGGCGGTGAACTGGATGCGGAGCGCACACTCGGTGATGACCCCTTCACCGTTGGAAAGGATGAGTCCGGCTCCACTCCCGTTGGAGTTCGAAGCTCTGTCCACATGAAGGATCCAGACATCTTCCCCCGGTCCAGGCTCTGGCTGCCGGTCTTGGGGGCTCTCTTCCAACCCCTCGTCTAGGCCTGCACACTCAACCAAGAAATCAGCGAGTACCTGTGTCTTAATGGCCGACCTCAGCCGGTAGGTGATGTCGAACTCGTTGATCTTGAGCATCCACTTTGCCAGGCGCCCAGACATGTCAGGTCGGCTGAGCACCGCTTTTAGTGGTTGATCCATCTGGACCATAATGGGGTGCGCTTGGAAATAAGGCCTGAGATGCTGGACGGACACGATTAGTGCAAAAATCAGTTTCTCAGACCGAGAATACCTAAGCTCCGCATCACGGAGGAGTTTGCTCATGTAATACATCAGCCTCTGTGTCTCTTTGTCATCCATCCAAACCAGGACTGAGCTGACAGCCTCCGGTGTGACCTCCAGGTACAGGAGGAGCTCCTCTCCTTTTTCCGGCCGAGAAAGCAATGGCGGCGATGCCAATGTCTTCTTTAGCTCTTCGAATGCCTCTTGGCACTCCTTCATCCAAGCGAAGTCGTGCATCTTCCTCAGCACCTTGAAGAAGGGCTGGCAGCAATCAGCGAACCTTGAGATAAATTAGCTCAGGGCGGCTATCCGGCTAGTGAGTCGCTGCACTTGCTTCTTGGAGGTGTGCTGCTCCATGTCTAGGATCGCCTGAACCTTCTCCGGGTTGGCCTCTATCCCTCTTTGGGTCACCATGAAGTCCAGGAACTTCCCCGCGGATACACCGAAAGTGCACTTCATTGGGTTCAATTTCATTTGGTGGAGATGGAGGTTATTGAAGGTCTCCGCCAGGTCGCCTATGTGGTCTGAAGTCGGCTTGCTCATCACCAGCATGTCGTCCATGTACACCTGCATGTTGCGGCCAATTTGATCTTTGAAGATCTTGTTGACCAGACGTTGGTATGTGGCACCTGCATTCTTGAGACCGAACAGCATCATCTTATAACAGTAGGTCCCACGATCGGTGATGAAGGCGGTGTGCTCCTTGTCCTCCGGGTGCATTTGGATCTAGTTGTACCCGGAGAAAGCATCCATAAAGGAGAGGAGGCGATGCCCTGAGGTAGTGTCCACGAGCTGGTCGATCTTAGGAAGAGGGAAACTGTCCTTCGGGCAAGCTCGATTGAGGTCAGTGTAGTCCACACAGATCCTCTACTTGCCATTGCTCTTATTCACCATTACCACGTTCGCGAGCCACTTAGGATACTGTACTTCTCGTACAAAGCTAGCAGCGAGTAGCTTTTCCACATCCTCATTGATGGCCTTTTGTCTCTCTACGGCAAAACTTCTCTTCTTCTGGTGGACCGGGTGGCATCTTGGATCAATTTTCAGTTGGTGGGAGATAACCTCCGAGGGGATACCTGGCATGTCTGCAGCAGACCAAGCGAACACATCAGCATTCGTCCAGAGAAAATCTAGCAAGCGAGCCCGCTCATCTTCCGGGAGCTGGGCTTTTATCTGCACCATTTTCTGAGGGTCCGAGCTGAGGGGGTACATCAATAAGCGCTCTACGGGGCCTCCCCTGGGATCTTGCGCTCTTAGATCGAAGTCATCGACGTCAGAGCCGAGCTCGGTAGCCCGGGCCCCTGGGACCGTCTGCAGGCAATGCGGGACAGGTTGGGCCGTCACTCTCATCACTCCCATCCAAAAGGCGGTAGGGAACTGCACCAGCAACCTCTTAGTGGAGATAATCGCGTTCAGCTGGTTGAGCCCTGGATGGCCCAGGATAGCATTATAAGGTGATGGGAGCTTGATGACGGTAAACGTCATCATGACCGTGCTCTGCCAGGGTGGGGATCCGGCGGTAACAAGGAGAGTAATCTCTCCTTCGACCCCCACAGAATCCCCGATGAAGCCCACAAGAGGGGTGTGCATTGGTTTTAGCCGATCATGAGGCAAATTCATCCGAGAGAAAGCATCATAAAAAAGTACATCAGTAGAGCTCCCACAATCCACCATAATACGATATACAAGATGCTTAGCAATGGTCATCTCGACCACCACTGCATCGTTGTTTATATTTTCCTTTCATTCCCCTTTTCAAAGGGGAGTACATTCTTCGGGTCTCCCGTCTCCCGAGCTCTCTTCGACGCGCGCCCAATCCCCTAAGAGATCATGCCCATCGGCTTCTCCGTAAGATGATTGTCAACCGCAAGGACAGGGAGAAGGGCTGCGAGTGGCTGGTGCTTCGTCGGGGCCTCACTCCTCATGAACTTCCTGAGGTAGCCCCACTTGATCAGCTCCTCGATCTCCCGTTTTAGATTACGGCACTCCTCCGTGTCATAGTTGTGCTCGCGGTGGAACTGGCAATACTTCATCTTGTCGTGGATGTTTATTGGGTTTCGAGGAAGAGGTCGGCAGAGGTAGTGCTCACCCTCAATCTCCATGAGGATCTTCGTTCTAGGAGCGAGGAGAGGGGTGAAGGTTCACTCCGGGGCAGCGCCATTCTTCGGCTTCGGACCTAGATAGAAGTCTATAGGTGGTCCAGGCCTCCGGGTCCCAGGGACATCCCTTGGGGCAGGCTTCTTCGAAGGCTTCCCATCCAGCTTTCGCCTGGTACGGTCGGCCTTCTTAGCGCGGATGTACTTGTGGACACGGAGGAGGAGCTCGGAATACATCCTTGGGAGCTTCTTGTCCAGGGAATACGTCAGGCGGGAGGTCTTAAGCCCTCGCTTCAACGCCAGCATGGCGACAGGCCCGTCCATGCTATAAATCTCCAGGGCTACGGTCTTGAAGCGGGTGACGTAGTCCAACAGTGGCTCCTAGTCTTGCTGGCGGATAGAGAAGAGGCTATCCACCTCCCGCGGCATCTTTCGGTAGGCGTCGAAGTGTGCCACAAACTTTCCTTCCAACTGGTGGAAGGAGTTGATAGATTCTGGCTCGAGGTGGGTGAACCAAACTCGAGCAACCTTCCGGAGGGTGGTCGGGAAGCAATGCATAGAAGAGCATCCGTCTCTCCCTGGACCCTCATGAGAGCCTTATAGCTCTCTAAGTGGTCCAAGGGATCAGTGGTCCCATCGTAGGGATCCTCCTGAGGTATGAGGAACCAATTCAGGATTGGTTCCTCTTGGATTTCTTGGGAGAAGGGTGGTTGGGCGTTATAGCCCACTGGCTCGGTTGGGGAGCTCTGCATGTTGGCAAAATGGCGGGAGAACTATGCCAACTTGCGCTCATGCTCCTCCAGACGCCTCTCGGCCAGGCGCCTGATGGCCTCATCAGTGAAGCCTTCCACCGAGACCGCCGGAGAAGGAGGTGCCGATCGATCGCGGCGAGGGGCCTTGCCCCGATGGCGCCTACTGCGCTGTACTGCTTCAACATCATCGGCCGGGGATCGACTCTCATGATCTGCCGAACTGGTGTGGTTTCTCTTCGCGGGAGTCTGATGGCTCCCGCGAGGGTTGGTCACTGCTGGCGGATTGGAAGGCCTGCCTTGGATGGAGCGCAGGCTTCCAAGGGGGCCAGCGGCTCGGGCCGCAGGGGTCCCCGATTGGGGCTGAGTGGCCAAGGAGCGTTGCTGGTGCTGCAGCTGCCACACGGCTGTAGTCAGTGTTTGCAGCTGTTGGACAATGGCTGCGAAAGGACCATCCATCGAGGATGGCTGAGGGGGAGGAGGCGGAGCAGGAAGTTCCTTCTCCGGGCTGTGCAGGCCTGGGGGAGAGGGAACCTCTCCTACCCGGCTGGTGGATGCTTCGCGCCCACGCGTCACCACCATGGTCGATGTACGCTCTTGCTCATGGGGAGCTTGCTTGTACAGGGGTTGCTGTTTTGCCCCCTACATGGCGCACCAATTTATTGCCGATCTTACCGCGGTGGCCTGTAGCTTACGAACTGGCACCGCTTCTTGGACTCTCCTACCTCGAGATCTCCAAGCCTTCGATCCTGCAAAACAAGGTCAGAGACCCGGGCTGGGGATTCCGGCGAGGGCACTCCGATGGTCAAGTCAGAGAGCAGCAAGATGGAACATGTCCACTAAGGCGGGTCTCCCGTGGACTCCCATACTTAGAGGAAGTTTTGATGAAAGAAGTATGAGGAAGAGAGGGGTTGAAGCCCAGCCTCCTGCGCTAGGTCTACCGAGCTTACGCCTGAGGACTCCTGGAGGTCCTAGGATCGTTCTCTCAATATCCTTCCCTCTTGTTTGGCTTACCTTTCCGTCCGCTTTTACCGTCCCTTTTATACCATCGGACTGCCTTTGGCCTCTGTCTCCTCCCCCAGAGGCTTCTAGAGATCTCTGGATCCTTTTTCCCTTTCTCCTTCGAGTCCGGGAGTTAAGTGGCCGGCATGCCTCGTCTGCTGTATTGTCACGAAAGGGGAAAATTGGCCAGACCTCGAACCAAGCACGGGAGCCCTTCTTTCGGGGCGTTGATGGTGGGTTTCCAGTGTTTCAGGCCCCTACCCGCAAGGATTTTATTTCTCAATCGTGGGGCCCCGCTTAACTGATGTAAACGAGATTTCGCGCACCGCTGCGGGCCATATTGGCGCCCTGTACGGGACACGGCTTACACCGATTCTAGTGGCGACCTCATGACCCGTGCCTCTGCCTCCTCGAGGCTTTGCAGGGGAAGGTTGATTTTGGCCGAGGTGGACCCGTCTTGGGGTGCCACCTGGCGAAGAAGAAGGGGGCCACCGGCTTCGGCCGAGGTGCACCCCTCCTGGGTGGACACCTGGCGAGGTGGCGGTGGAAGGCTCGACTTCGACCAAGGTGGACCCGTCTTGAGGTGCCACCTTGCAAAGGAGCAGGAGCGCCAGGCTCGACCTCGGCAGAGGTGGACCCGTCTTGGGGTGCCATCTAGCGAGGGAGCAGGGGCTGCCAGCTTCGATCGAGGTGGACCCCTCCTTGGTGGATACCTGGCGAAGTGGCGGAGGAAGGCTTGACTTCGACCGAGGTGCACCCATCTTGGGGTGCCACCTAGCGAAGGAGCAGGAGCACCAAGCTCGACCTCGGTAGAGGTGGACCCTCTTGGGGTGCCACCTGGCGAGGAAGCAGGGGCTGCCAGCTTCGGTCGAGGTGGACCCGTCTTCGGGTGCCACCTGGCGAAGGAGCAGGAGCGCTAGGTTCGACCTCGATAGAGGTGGACCCATCTGGGATGCCACCTGGCGAAGGAGCAGGGGCTGCCAGCTTTGGCCGAGGTGCACCCCTCCTGGGTGGACACCTGGCGAAGTGGCAGAGGAAGGCTCGACTTCGATCGAGGTGGACCCGTCTTGGGGTGCCACCTAGCGAAGGAGCAGGAGCGCCAGGCTCGACCTCGATAGAGGTGGACCCGTCTTGGGGTGCCACCTGGCGAGGGAGCAGGGGCTGCCAGCTTCGGCCGAGGTGGGCCCCTCCTGGATGGATATCTGGTGAAGTGAAAGAGGAAGGCTCGACTTCGACCAAGATGGACCTGTCTTGGGGTGCCACCTGGCAAAGGAGCAGGAGCGCCAGGCTCGACCTCGACCGAGGTGGACCCATCTTGGGATGCCACCTGGCGAGGGAGTAGGGGCTGCCAGCTTCGGCCGAGGTGGATCTCTCCTGGGTGGACACCTGGCGAAGTAGCAGAGGAAGGCTCGACTTCGACCGAGGTGAACCCATCTTGGGGTGCCACCTGGAGAAGGAGCAGGAGCACCTGGCTCGACCTCGGTAGAGGTGGACCCGTCTTAGGGTGCCCCTTGGCGAGGGAGCAGGGGCTGCCAGCTTCGGTCGAGGTGGACCCCTCCTGGGTGGATACCTGGCGAAGTGGTAGAGGAAGGCTTGACTTCGGTCGAGGTGGACCCGTCTTGGGGTGCCACCTGGTGAAGGAGCATGAGCGCCTCGTCTCGAGCAGGAAATTTTGAAAGAAAAAATCCACGTGGCACCGGCGGCATCCAACTGGATCTGACACACATTCCACGTCAGCGATGTAGCCATATCAATACTCATTTAATAGTTTACCGATACATACTGTAATTTTTTTTATAATACATAGTAGTGATTCAATACATATCTATAGATAAATTAATATATAATTTTCTGAATATAGTATTTATCAGTCTATATTATATGGTTAGTTGATGCATACCTATTAAAATATTCATCTGACATCCCAATACTTTTAGATAGATTGATACATAGTTTGTAAAATATGATATTCACCAATACACAATATATGATTAGGAGTGGCAAAATATGACCCGACCCATGTTCGACCTACCATAAATAGGTTTGAATTTGGGATAAATGAGTTTAGGTTATAAACGGATCGATCCATTTAACCTATTTAATATATGGGTCGGGTTCAGGTTTTTTATGTTTGGCCTATTTAACCCATTTAATCAGTTTAATTTTTAGACCAGGTCAAGTCGAGTCAGGTAACCCTTTAACTTAATTAATTTATTTATTAAATAGATTAGATCATATTGGATTAAATAAATACGTTATTTATTTATTAAACGGGTTAAAAAAGTCAGGTCAGGGGGTTAGCAGGTTATCCATTTAATAAACAGGTTATACGAGTCAGGTTGAGTTACCTGTTTATTAAATAGGTAAGGTTGAGGTTTTAAATTACAACATATTTAATAAATAGATCATGTTAAGGTTGAGACTTTTCTGACATGACCTGTATTTGATCCAACTTGTTTATACTTGTCCCAACCTGATAGCCATCCCCATACATGATCAAATGATACATACAAAATGACATACTGATACATACTATATATCGGTAAAAAGTATATATTGAAAATAAGAAAAAAAGGGAATATCATAATTATAGAACTATAACTTTGTTAGTAAAAAAGAAATTAATCTTTATGCTTAATCTTTAAAATTGGTGAAAAGCAAAATATAGCAAACAATAAAGCACATTATATATGATATTTTATAGTGCCCGGTCTATATGATCTTTGTTTGACCACTTAGCTATTATGAATTCAACAAGCGCATGCTAATAATAAATTGAAAAAGGGGATTTTTAAATATAATAGAAGTAAAATTGTAATAATTTTGTATCTAGATTCATATCTTATTTTATTTTGGAATACCTATATCATATTTGTCCTATTTTTTTATTTTTCCTGTATTTGTTATAGAAAAAAATGGTAATGGTGATCAAAAGCCCCATGGTCATAAGTGTTAGATATATACACTAGAAGCCAATATGGCAAGACATATTATATTTTTTCTAGGATACATATTTGTACTTAATTTATTCAATTTAATAAAATGGGTAAGTTTTTCCATTCCTGTGTAATATGTTATTGAATCATTAAAAAATTAATAGACATACATTCTCAAAGAGTTAAGAATTTGAGACATATATCATTATAGATTAATTCCTAAATTCCTCCTGGTCATTGATCATCATGGAAATGGTAATTAATCCATTAATATTGATGCACGGATCGCTTTTCTTTGGATAAACGAGTCTCAATTTTACAGTATGGGAATACTAGAATGAAAGTATAAATATTTAAAGAATAATGATACTGAGCATGATCAAAAATAAGAAGTTACTTGGATGTCTACTCATTCTTTAGTGACATTATTGATGCTGTAGTTCTGTGAATAGTTCTTAGACCTAAGATGCCTTGGCTGCTTATAGTAGGGTTATTATAGTTTGACTGCACATAAACTTAGTCCTTAACCATTCGATCCTTGCCGTGTATGTTGGTTATAGTAGGTTCATTATAGATGTAGAGCATATATCCATAGAAGATCTATCAACTTTAGTAGTTGAGGAGTAATCCTATGTGATTTAAGAGAATGAGTTCTTAAAACTATGGCCACAGCAACATGATTGATATAAAGGAGTTTTCATGAGATTCATGATTTGGACTCAAGTTAATTATATATTGCATATAATAGGTACTAGAGTTTGACAAGTTTTCATGGCCTGCATTTTGTTGGACTCATAATAAAAGAACTCAATCACACGGTAACTATACCTAGAAATTTTAGCTTTTCTATTCTACTGGATTACCACTACATGCTGCTAGGCATCTCTAATAGATTGTGAGAACTCACTAGGATCATTTTAGATCAACGATTCTTGCTAAGGGTGAGTTGGAATTATTCTAGCCCAAAGAAAGGTATTTCGATAATACTATGATGAAGATCATGATATATCTCATTATTAGACAAAATAGAACCTGTGAAATTATACACATAAAAAGTTTAACCTAATTAATCGATTGGATGTCAATCAAATTATCAATAGGATTGATGATTTGGATCAATTTATAAAAGTTACATATTTATAAACTACTAATTGTTATCTAAGCGAATTTAATTGTAAGTATTGCAATATAATTTAGGTTAATTAATTGGAAATCAAATTCTAATTACATTAAATTATATTTAATTTAATTTGGCTTGACCTATTTTAAGGCTAATTGGGTTTCATGTTCAAATAGGACTTGGATTTGAGTTCTAACTAGGTTAGGACTGGTTATAGTTCAAATTTGGTTTGAATTGGATTTAAATTGGATTTGAATCAAACCCAGATTGAACCCAATTGAGATAGATAGCCTGAGTCCTAGTTAGACTAGGACACTCTCTCCAAAATGTTGTCCAAGAGAGAGGGGGCGCGTGAGAATGTGCACCCCTCCTCTTGCGCATAAGAAAAAAAGGAGCCAATCTTGGCACTCCTCTCTCTTGCATCCTCTCTCTTCTAGATAAGATCTAATCCTATTTAAAGTTTGAATTTGATTCAAATTCTAGATAAGTTAGTTGTTATTTGGATTTTGGATGGGTTCTATCCTTAGTTTGGCATGGACTTATGTTGGTTGGTCGACAGATTTTAAGAAGGGAGGAGAAAGGGTGGCGCTAACATCTTTTCTTTCACGTGTAGCTCCCCTCTTTTCTCCACACCACTTCTTCCTCATGCCATATATATATATATATATATATATATATATATATAGAGAGAGAGAGAGAGAGAGAGAGAGAGAGAGAGAGAGAGAATAAAAGGAAGAAGAAAAGTGGTTCTTCTTCTCTTGGCATCCTATCTCCCTTCCCTTGATCTAGCATGAAAGAATTTGCACCTACAATTCCTCTAATCCTCTTCAGTTCTTGAATAAGAGGGTTAGATCTAAGTCCAGTTAGATCTAAGTCCAATGAACGAGGCTTGCAAGTTACTAGCACCTCGATAGCCTTAGAGCTTTTGATCAATATTTTCTTTGTATAGATACCTACAAAGGCTGGGCTTGTGCATGGCTACAATAAGAATTCAGCACATCTTCAAATTCGATATCGAAGAAGAATTAGCACACCAGGTAGGTGATTTGATCACCAATAAATTATTTTGAAATCAAATCTAACCTTCTGGAGATCCTCTACTCAGGCTAGAGCTCCTTTGTCGGATCTATACTCTCTTTATCATTAGCCCTCTTCTCGTCCTCTTGATTTGGGCTGGATATAGAAGCTGCATGTCCATCCTAGAGTGAGCCTCTTTATGTGGAAGGTAGCCTAGAGATATCTTTCTACAAAAGGTCTTCTTATCTCTAGAGGGATCCGGGTGCCTCCTCACTGCCAGGTATGTGGTTATGATATTGAGAACTTGGACCATGTTTTGTTCCGTTGCCCTCGGGCGATGCAGGTCTGGAGATGGGCTGGGTTTTCTCAATTATTCTCAAATGTCGTCGACCATATCGACAACTTTATTTCTCTTATTCGGCCGCCGTCTGCTCATCCATTAACCACTCTTCTGGCTTATACTGCTTATCATCTTTGGCTCACCCGCAATGCGATGTCTTTGACTCTTCGACGCCCTCTCCTAGAGTGGTTGTTGAACAAGCCCGTGCTCACGCCCATGAGTTCACTATGCAGACCTTATCTACCTCCTAGAACTGGGATTCTCTTTCTGCTCTTCTAGCACCCTCTCAGATTTTTATTTCTAGGAACTCCCACCTTCGAGGTATGTTAAGGTCAATTTCGATGGGAGCGTCACTCCTAATAGGGTCGGAGCTGCTTTCATCATTAGGGACCGGGGTCTTCATGTGGTGGCAGCAGCTGGCTACTATCTTCACTCTTCGTCGGTTCCTGCTGCGGAGCTCTGTGGGGCCTGGGCAGGCTTGCTCTATGCCACGCGGGTCCTTCGAGCTAACTACATTTTTCTAGAGGGGGATTCGGTAACCATTATCTCCTGGATCCAGGAAGCCTTGCGATTCCTCCCATTGCATCCTTTATTGCAGGATATCGATGTTCTTATCTAGGGTACTACCTCTACTATCATCTGGCATGTCTACCGTGAAGCTAACTCGGTGGCAGATTGGGTAGCTTTCTATGTTGCACATCATACAGTCGATGTCCTGCGGACCTCCTCGGGGATGCCCTGAGAGCCTTTTTTGATATTCTACTTTTTGATTTTTTGGGCTATATTCATACTCGTTCTGTTTAATGAATACACTGATTATTCAAAAAAAAAAAAAATCAGATCTGACAGGTATTTTATATTTTTAGTATGTAAATTAGATCTTTAAGTGTTATTAATGATTAGATTATGCATGCTTAGGATTAAAATATGTTTTAACCTACTTTTGTTGCAAGAATTTAAAATTTGAAAATTCTGCATGCACAAAAAAAACTTCAATCTAACAATAAGAACACCAAGGAAGCGGGCTAGTCTTCCCCTTTAATATGAAATCACGACGCATATTGTTAGTGTTTATGAATTTGGATCAGGCGACCATGATGGGTTGATCCGATCCATTTAAATTTGAATTTGAATAAATAAAGATTTTAGTCTTCTATTAAAATAAAAACCGTCATTCAATTTTTTTATATGCAGAAAAAAATAACCTATTTTTTCAAAATATATGGGTGGGATCTCATAGTAGCTCAAGAGAGATTTTTTTTTTCCTTTCTTTTCTCCTGGCACTCAATCACCCTCCCTACATGTATCATAAAAAGGCATTTAGATAATGAATCAAAGAGTATTTTTATCCTGTGATTATACTCTAGACTAGCAGCCGGTGATTCAACACCAATCCATGGGATTTGTCTAAAAGCAAATTATAAGTTCAGACTTATAACTTTATGTTTTATATATATATATAAGAGAGAGAGATAATGAAGCAAACAAATAACAGTCTTATGAGGAACAAAATAATGGCAAACATTTTCTTGTAATGTTGTATAGTTAACCAATCTATATAATTATAGTATATCTTTGTCATATCACTATAATTTGTGTCAATAATTATTTAACTAGTTATTTGTAAAGTTTGCATATCATGTACATATCTTGTCCCACCAGGTATGGTGCCTTTGATATACCATATTGTCTTCGTTCTGTCTTGCTAAGCTTTCTAATGTTTCAACCTACTATTATTGGTTATCTTGGAACCAATGCTATTGTTGTTTTTAGGCACAAAAACTAAGCATAGAATAGGAGAAGTGTGTTGACAGCAAATAGAGAGTAATATAATTGGAAGAAATTGTACTACCATTTATTCAATTCACAACTCTTTATATAGGGCTAATGTGTAGCAGAAATTCAAAGACTTTGCCTGACTACAGGTCATAAATAACAACTTTTCTAATATCAAGCAACAAAAAAAAAAAAAATAACAACACCAATTATTGCGTCCAGACAAATTACAACAAACTTGAATTAAAAGAGAAGTTGATCGAGCTGATTTGATCTAGCTCTCCGCCATCTTCTAGGAGGATCTGGGTGTTGAGTTAGCTTCAAAGCTCGTTAATGGCGACTGAACTGGAACAAATATAATCTGAAGGAAGGCTAAGTGAAGAGAGGACTGGAACCAGAAAGAGAGTGAGAGCGATCCCCTCTTCATCGCACTTGGTGGTATTTATAGGTCTCAGACTTAACCGCTTATAGCTGGCGCCCAGCTGTTAAGCGGTTAATTTGGGACTAAAACACGTGCAACAAAAAAACTGCATCATTTGAACATTGATCAGTTTTACCTCTCCTAAAAGTCAATCAATTTTGAGCCTATCGAGAATTGATCAGCTTCATACTTCTTGAGTGTTGAACGACCTTACGCCTTGTGCCTCTTGAGCATTGATCAGACTTGTGCCTATTGGGCATTGGTCGGTCTTGTGCCTGTTGGGCATTGATCAGACTTGTGCCTATTGGGCATTGATCATATTTGTGCCTATTGGGCATTGATCATCCTTACGCCTCTTGGACATTGATCAGTCTTATGCCCCTTGGGCATTGATCATATTTGTGCCTATTGGGCATTGATCATATTTATGCCTGTTGGACATTGATCGGCCTTACGCCTCTTGGACATTAATCAGCCTTGTGCCTTTTGGGCATTGATCATATTTGTGCCTATTGGGCATTGGTCGGCCTTACGCCTCAAATCTTTAGTAAGCTAATGTAGACAGATCAATCAGACTAAACCTCTCGAATCCCAACACTAGTCCTCCTAGTTTCTGAGTTCATTAATGAGAAATCAGAAACTGTCAGAAGATTCCATTCTTGGGGAGCACGCTTAGATGACATGTCAAACTCTGATAGGGGAGGCGGTTATAAAAACTAACAGCCATATCCTACTCTCATCATTGTAATTTTCGAAATTCAAAAAAGGCCGAGAGATCTTTGTAAAAAATAAATGCATCTGTCCCATCAACCGAATGTTGCCGTCGGATTACGAAGGATCATTTCGGTCCTTCGAGGAATGTTATCTTTTCACCAGATATTTGCAGACAGCTATCTCGATCAGGATCAATCTCGTTACTCGAAAAAAATCATGGACCGTTGAAGGGCTGATGCAGAACGAGAGCTCTGATACCAAAAATGATGCAGAACAAAAGAGATGATGCGATGCGGAAGTAAATTAAGACTAATTCCTTTTTTTTATATATATTTTCAGAAGTCGGCTTTGACTCAAATGAAAGTTAAACTAAATTGAAAGAAACTATATAATAATTGAAAGCACAATTCAAAGAAACTAGATTATCAGAGTAGTTCAGAGGTAAAGGATCGCTGGGGGTTGAGAAACTCCCAGACCTAGGGTTTCGCTCTGAACTTTCAACAGGACAGAACTAAAGAGAAGGGAAGGGTTATGTACCAGGCAGTGATCTTCACAAAGTTTGGTGGAAGGACTCTCTCGAGCAGATTGTTGGATCCTCTGATTCGGATATCTTCATAATGGATCCTCCAATACTGGTCCTTTGGCAGAGTTGGCTTCTCCTGAACTCAGGATCTGGGAAAGAAGAAGAACAAGTTAAGGAACCAGATACTCAAAGAAAGGATTTACCAGATAAGAAGAACTTGAAAAATTGATGTTGCTGAAATCCTGATTCTCCTGGATGCTGATCTGACTTTCTCTGGGATTTGCTCTGTATTCGAAGTAGCCGATCTGGACCTGGATGCTGGTGGTCGACCTCTACTTAGAAGAGAGGGGCCGTGAGATGATGAGGTAGATTAGGGTTTGGATGATTGGTGGAATGAAGAAGATGATGGCGGCTAGGGTTTGGAATTGAAGTGGCTAACCTAGGGTTTTGGTAGGATTTTGGGGTTGGAGATCTCACACCTCCTCAAGGTTCCTAGGGAACCCGGATTTACTCCCTCACGGAGCTCAACACCTGAATACAAGTGCGGAAGAGAGAAACATAAAATTGCTCACACAGAAATTGATTTCATTCATCATTAAATTCAAGAGTTACATAGAGTTGAATATATAGACGTAACAAAGAAATAAAATTTTATACACTTCCCATGTGGGACTAATAGGACTAACCCACACTTTAGGCATCAAATTCTCTTCCCAAGACTCCTTCCATGAGTGGGCAGCCCAAAAACTCCAAGAAAACTTGAAAATCAACTCCAAATGGCAGGTTATGGGGGTGTCTCCTAGTATCTCTCCATAAATCAAGGATTTTCCCTTCATGGTTTGGCTCATTTGGACACATCCTAGTCTTGCTCCACAAGTTTAGGCTTCTTCCTTTCATGGCTTTGGCACTTTTGGAAACTTTTGGGAACCTCCTTGAATTCCTCCCCAAGACATGCTCTCTTCCCTTTTATAACTTGGATTTTTATGGAACATTGTGGGCCACCTCCTTGATCCTCTCTTCAAGAAAAATTCTTGCCATCCTGGCTTGGGTTTATCTGGAAAGAAATTGGCTCCTCCTTGGATTGAGGTATCTTGATGGATTTCTCTCCCAAGTGGTGCAAGAAAAAAAAAGGAACTTACTTCTTGTGGTGTAGGGACCAAAGACACTGGATGGAGATGTGGCGTCTCCTAGACTCTAGCGTGTGGCTGGGAGTGTGGCGCCCACTTGCTTGGGCCTGGAAGAAAAAATGTGGCACCCTGGACCTTGACTTGACTGAAAAAAAAGTGGCACCAACCTGGAGAAGACCTAGACCACTACTAGGACTTGTACTGAGTCAACATGACTCAACAAAATTTAAATTGCAGGGAAATACAGACTCAAGACTAAAATTGAGTTGACCAAGTCAACCCTTATTAAAAAACCAGAAAACTCTAATTCTTCAGGCAAGGTCAATCAGAGATCCAGATGGAGTCCTGAAGTCTTCTTCTGAGTCTGGTGCCCGCACCAAGGGCACTATATAAACACCATCCTCCTCAAGAAAATAGATTTTCCACCATTTCTGCCTCTTCGCTTTTTGAGCAAAAAAAATCCCTCAGGTCAGCCTCTCATTCTTCTCCTTTTCCTTTAAGTCAATCTTCTTTTACTTTCTTCATATACTTTAAAAGGAAGAGAACTTTTATGAGAAAACTTTTCCAAACGAAGTAAGTAATCATACCAACTTCATCAGACATCCGCAAGGAAGGCCAGACCAGTACGATTCAGAGAAGAGAGATCACTGAAGATTTGAGGCGTAAGGCCGACCAATGCCCAACAGGCACAAATATGATCAATGCCCAATAGGCACAAATATGATCAATGCCCAAGAGGCACGAGGCTGATCAACGTCCAAGAGGCGTAACGCCGATCAATGCCCAATATGCACAAATATGATCAATGCCCAATAGGCACAAGTCTGATTAATGCCCAACAGGCATAAGGCCGACCAATGCCCAATAAGCACAAGTTTGATCAATGCCCAAGAGGCACAAGGCGTAAGGCCGTTCAACACTCAAGAAGTATGAAGCTGATCAATTCTCGACAGGCTCAAAATTGATTGACTTTTAGGAGAGGTAAATCTGATCAATGTTCAAATGATGTAATCTTTTTGTTGCATGTGTTTTAGTCCCAAATTAACTGCTTAACAGCTGGGCGCCAGCTGTAAGCGATTAAGTCTGAAGCTTATAAATACCACCAAGCGAAATGAAGAGGGGATCGCTCTCACTCTCTTTCTAGTTCCAATCCTCTCTTTACTTAGCTTTCCTTCAGATTACATCTGTTCTAGTTCAAACACCATTAACGAGCTTTGAAGCTGCCTCAACACCCAGATCCTCCTAGAAGATGGCGGAGAGCTAGATCAAATCAGCTTGATCTACTTCTCTTTTAATTTAAGCTTATTGTAATTTGTTTGGACGCAACAGATTGGCATGCCAGGTAGGCGTAACTTAGTAAAAAGAGTTTCAAGAATCTAAAAGGAAGCATGGTGAAGACCAGGAAAGGGAATTTACCTACAGGAGATGTTCCCCATCCTTCAAAGAAAATGATCAAGTTCTTGGCGAGAGGGTGGATACTCATCATGTTGGATACATAGATCAAGAAAAGTTAAACACTTTGTTCGATAAAGTAGAAGTACTTACTACGACAATACAGAACCTTCAGGAAATTGCTGCGAGGGAATCGTTGCAGCCTGCTGCATCAAGAACTAGTCGGCAACCTTCTCTTCAGGTAAGTAAACATCTCAGTCCCAGAAGACATTCATCTTATCAATGTTCTTCAGGTCAACCATCCCCTTCAAAGCACCATCACCGATCTCACCATCATGCTAAGAAGCAGAATAAAGGGAAACATCCACGATCTCATTCAGCATCATCTGGAGAATCAACCCCTGATAGTACCCAGGTCCAACATCTTGCAAGAGTTGATGATTTTGATAGAAAGTTCAAAAAGCTGGAGTTGCAAATCGCCAAAGTTATTGAGCAGAGGAAAGCAGAGGATGCAACACCAAGCTGCGACATCTTGCCCCATTTTTCTAAGAAGGTTATGGAAGAGAGAATTCCACATCATTTCAAGGTCCCATAAATTGAGCTTATAATGGGTCATCTGACCTCTTGGATCATTTGGGCAGCTTTAAAGCTCATATGTTGATCCAAGGAGCATCGGATGCACTCCACTGCCTTGCCTTCCCTACAACCTTGAAGAAGTCAGCGAGTATATGGTATTCTAGTCTGCAACCGGACACCATCCATTCATTCAGTCAATTAGAAAAGTTGTTCGTCTCCCACTTTAGGACAAGCAGGAAAATGCCCAGAAATTCTGATAGCTTATTCTTTATTCAGCATTTGGAAGGAGAGTCTTTGAAAGATTACATCAAGAGGTTAAATTATGCCACGTTGGAGATCCCAGATCTCAATGAATATGTGGCGATGTCTGCAATGAAGAAAGGCTTGCGAGCCTCTAGATTCACATTCTCCTTGGATAAAAAGTTTCCGATCAATTATTTAGAGTTATTGGCCCGTGCTCAAAAGTATGCTCAGGCCGAAGAGCAAGCCCTGAGCTGGCGACAAGTAGAGAAAGAATCGAGGCCAAGTAAGAAGAAGGCCAAGGAGGATGAATTCCGACCTGGAGTCCGATCGATCCAATGGCAAGGTCAAAAGCCGAGGAATTGGTTGGCAGGAATTATGTCAATCGATTTGACGCTTATACCCTTTTAACTCTTCTAAGAGAGAAGATTTTAATGGAAATTAAGAAAGAAAACTTTCTTCAGAGGCCAAGGCCGATGAGAGCCCCGCAGTTGTCCGTAATAAAGCCAAATACTGTCGGTATCATTGCAATCATGGCATACTACAGAAGAATGTATTCAATTAAGAGATGAGATTGAAGATCTGATCAAGCGAGATTATCTAGGCAGATATGTCCGGAATTAAAACCAAAACCGACCAATTGAGGCGGCGGTGCTAGGGCCTGCAGTTCCAAGGATGATCACTGATGGGACGGAGCTCCCAAACCAACAACCGACTGATGGATCGGTTAGAATGATTTGCCATGCCTGTTATGAAGATGATCGAAGTCCCAAAAGGCTTCGATGAAGTGTTATCTTTTCTGATGATGATTTGTAAGGCGTTTAAAGGCCGCATAATGACCCTGTAGTGATTTCCACGATAATCGTGAATTATGATGTACATAAAAATTTTGGTTGATAATGGAAGTTCCACTGAGGTTTTGCTGTATAATACATTTGTCAAGATGAATTTGCCGACTGATAAGCTATGGAGAATTCATGTACTGTTAACTGGGTTTGGTGAAAATTCTGTAGGAGTAGAGGGAGAAATCACACTCCCCGTGACTCTAGGGACTGCACCGAAGCAGAGAACTTTTTCTCTTACTTTTATGATTGTTCGAATCCCTTCTGCATATAATGTTATTTTGGGAAGGCCTGCCCTAAATAAGTTTCAAGATGTGGTATCAACATACCATTTGTTAATGAAATTTCCAACCCAAAATGGGATTGCAGAAGTAAGGGAAAACCAACAGATGGCTTGTCAATGTTTGATAATCCAGAATCAACAGTCAATCCACAAACCCACCTCCGAACAAATGGATCCATGCGATCCGACCGAGGGAGTCAGCATATCAATGGAAAAGACTATTCATATTCCTTTGACAAAGGATGACCCTACTAAAAATGTCCAAATTAGAAGTTCATTTATCGAAGATCAGAGAAAGAAGCTGATTGATTTTTTGCAAACAAATGCTGATATATTTGCATGGAAAGCTGCTGATATGTTGGGGATCCCTACCGAAGTAATTAGGCATGAACTTAAGGTTGATCCACTTAGTCGGCCTGTTAGATAAAAAAAGCGAAATTTTGTCCTAGAAAGATAAAAAGTTATCAATGAAGAAGTGACTAAGTTGCTTGATGCTGGATTTATCAAGGAAGTTCATTATCCTGACTAGCTTGCCAATGTAGTGATGGTCAGGAAAGCAAATGAAAAATGGAGGATATGCATAGATTATACTGATCTTAACAAGGCATGTCTGAAAGACAGTTTTTCTCTGCCTAAGATTGATCATTGGTTGATGCAACGGCCGAACATAAGTTCTTAAATTTTATGGATGCCTTCTCTGGATACAATCAGATATGAATGAGCCCAGAAGATGAAGAAAAGACATCTTTCATAACAGATCGAGGGATATATTGTTATAAGGTGATGCCATTTGGTCTTAAAAATGCCAGAGCTACTTATCAAAGGTTAGTAAATAAGATCTTAAAAGATCAAATCGAAAAGACTATGAAAGTATATGCAGATGATATGATTGTTAAGAGCAATCAATTAGATGATCATATAAAAGATCTGCATATAGCCTTTGATATTTTGCGACAAAATCACATGAAATTAAATTCGACCAAATATGTTTTTGATGTAACTTCTATGAAATTTTTAGGTTTCTTGGTTACAAAACGGGGGATTGAAGCCAACCCAGAAAAAATCCGAGCCATCTTGGATATGAGGCATCCAGCTAATAAGAAAGAGATCCAATAGTTGACCGGACGAATCGCCTCATTAAGCCAATTTATTTCTCATTCAGCTAAGAAATGTTTGCCTTTCTTCAAAGCTTTACGGCAAACCAAGGAGTTTAATTGGTCAGACAACTGTTAGTCAGCATTTGAAGAATTGAAGAAGTATTAGATGAATCTGATCATATTGTCTAAACCTCAAGAAGGGGAAGATTTGTATCTTTATCTGGCTGCATCAGATGAAGTAATTAGTTCTGTATTGGTCAGAAAGGACTCTGATGAATCACATAAGCCCATTTATTATATTAGCAAAGTTCTTCATGATGCGGAGACAAGGTACCCGAAACTTCAAAAGATTATTTATACCTTGGTAATATCAGCCAAACGCCTCAGGCCATATTTTTAATCCCATCATATTGTTGTATTGACCGATCAACCCCTGAGGACTGTTTTACAATGTCCCGATACTTCTGACTGAATGGCAAAATGGGCAGTCGAGTTAAGTGAATATGATATTATTTATCGGCCTCGATTTGCAATGAAGGCCCTAGTGTTGGCTGACTTTATAGCCAAATGTACTTGGGATAATAATAAAAAGGAAATTCAACCATCTGATGAAATAGAGTTGACCGAAACACCTTAGGTTTTACATGTAGATGGAGCTTCAAATTCTTCTGGCTGTGGGGCAGGGTTGATCTTGTCTAGCCAAAATGGTGATATCGCGGAGTATGCGTTCCGATTTTCTTTCAAGGTCTCTAATAATCAAGCTGGATATGAAGCCCTCCTGGCTGGTTTGAGAATCGCAAGGGAGGTGAATGCCAGAAAGTTGAAAATATTATCTGATTCACTATTGATCGTCAACCAAGTAAAAGGAGATTTTGAAGTTCATGATGCCACTTTGACTTTGTATTTGAAGAACGTCCGAGAACTTGGAGCTTATTTTGGTTCCTGGGACATCAGTCACGTCCCTAGAATTGAAAATTCTCGAGCCGATTCATTGTCCAGATTAGCTACTTCTACACTTGACCAAACGGGTCAGACTTTTATGGAACATTTAGAAATCCCAAGTATTTCAACAACTGAAAAAGAAAAAGAAAAAGTTCTTCAGATAGAGCCAGAAATGGATTGGATGAGTCCAATAGTCAAATATCTGACTAAAGGAGTATTGCCCAAAATAATCTAGAAGCTAAACAACTCCGAAAGACTGCTTCTCAATATGTTATCCTGGATGGTTTGTTATATAAAAAGTCATTTTTCCAACCATTGTTGAAATGTTTATCTTCTTCAGATACAAATTATGCTCTTAAAGAAGTGCATGAAGGAATATGTGGTGATCATTTGGAAGGAAGATCTTTAGCCTATAAAATTATAAGACAAGGGTATTACTGGCCGACTATATAGAAGGATGCTTTAGATTTTGTAAGAAAATGTGATCCCTGCCAAGGATATGCAAATATCCAAAGGCGTCCTGCCAGTCAGTTAACACAGTTAACGGCTCCTTGGCGTTTGCACAATGGGGAATGGATATACTTGGTCCATTTCCTCCAGCCCCTAGGCAGCGAAAATTTATGATTGTTGCTATTGACTATTTTACAAAGTGGGTAGAAGCTGAGCCTTTAGCTTTGATCACTGAAGCAAAAGTTGAAATATTTGTTAGAAACTTTATCATATATAGGTTTGGAATTCCTCATGCAATCATTACAGACAATGGGAGGCAGTTTGATAATCAGAAGTTCAAGGATTTCTGTACTTAATATGGTATTCTTCATAAGTTAACATTTGTGGAGCACCCTCAGGCTGATGGAGAAGCTGAGGTAACTAATCGGATGATCCTTCATGGACTGAAAATCCAATTAATGAAGCCAAAGGAGCTTGGATCGATGAACTTAACTCTATTCTATGGACTTACCGAACAATTTCTCGATCTACCACGGGTGAATCTCGGTTTAATCTTGCTTACGGAAGTGAAGCGATGTTACCTATAGAGATTGTCCTTCATTCCAGAAGAACTGATTGCTTCGAAGAGTATAATAATAATGATCGAAGGAGAATTGATCTTGATCTGCTTGAAAATTCTAGGTTACAGGCACAACTGAAAATAGCCGCTTATCGACAAAGGGTGGCGTGGTATTATAATTCAAGGATGAAGGCTTGAATCTTTCGGATTGGAGATCTTGTTATGTGCCGAACAATTGTATCCAGACCAGCTGAGCAGGGCAAACTTGTCCCAAATTGGGAAGGCCCTTATCGTATCACTGAAGTTGTGCGATCTGGGACCTATCGATTGGAAAGTCTAGATGGTTATCCATTGGCAAGACCTTGGAATGTAGAAAACCTATGCAAATACCATCAATAAAGATATCCTCGTTCTCTTTTTCCTTTCATATGAAGGAAAAATATGAAAATAAAATATCCTTTAGAAAATAAAGGAATGGTAGGTTGACCTGATAAGCTGACTATAACCTGACAAATCGAGTTGGTCTGATCCACTAACTCATCGGTATTCAATTATCAGAATAACTGATCAAAAGGTGGCCTGATAAGCTGACCATAACCCGACAAATCGAGTTGGTCTGACCCACTAACTTATCGATACTCAATGATCAGAATAACTGATCAAAAGGTTGGCCTAATAAGCTGACCACAATCCGACAGGTTGAATTAGTCTGACTTACTAACTCATCGATACTTGATGATCAGAATAATTTGCTGATCAATTGAAAAGTAATAGTAAGCAGTGTGATTTATTATTTTATCAGTAATGTTATCTTGAAATATCTTAAATATTGAAAGCATTATTTGGTATATTGAAGGAAAATAGAAGACTTCATTGATATTTTGATTACAAAAAAAAAAAGGGGAGAAGCAGCGATAAACTATGATTGCTGCTAGTTCTCTATAATAGACATTATTCGACCTTTCTGTGACTGACTTGGTCACCTGAAGTTTTCTCTTGTTCAGATGTCTCCGGATAGATGAAATTGCTGGGTCATCGACTGGTTTTTCTTTTTCTTCTTCTATAAAATAATCTTTACAAACGGAGGAGAAGTCCAGATCAGGATATAGTTCCTTGACCTTGTTGATACAATTTTTAAAGCCAATTTCATAGCCTTTGGCTCCTACTCGCTCCATCCCATTTCTAAAGGCTTCATATTTTTTGAATTCTTCGATCACAAGATGTCTTCGTTGGATCAGTGAGGCATTTTCTTAGTTGGTTTGTTTCAATTTCCTTTCAAGAAGTATCATCCTCTTTTCTAGTAAGGATTTTTGCTTCAACACTTCTTCATATGCCCGAGTTTTTTCCTCTATGGCTTCATCTGCCTATCAAAATATTTTTCTTCTTCTAGCTCCATCATCCACAAGCTGCTGGGCATGCCTTTCAGTTTGTCTTAGTTGATTTTGCAGGGACAAGATTCTTGCAGTCAATAGGACAACTCTTGATTCGAAGGCTTTCCGATCAGTGACAACTTTGTCTTTTTCCTCCATGGCTACTGCTAATTGTTTTTGAAGATCTTCTTGGATGCTAGTTGTTTGACACCACTCTCTTCAATCATAGAGATATCACTGACAAACTGGATAGAAGATTTGGAACATCAGCAAAATATGAATAAGTTGTTTTGGAAAGGGAAAGTACTACTTACCTTCATTATTCCGGGGTAAATGGAAGATAGAATTTCTTTCACTCCGAGTTTGATTGTTGCCTCCCAGTCTTTCCGAAGAATGGTAGATTGCAATATGGTTTTCGCCAGTTTGGGATTATTAACACTTGTATCAGTGATAAACACTCGAGTGGCTTTATCTTTGTTCGGATCATATGGTTCCTCCATAGGAGCTTTTCCTTTTTCCGTTGAAGTATGCCTAGTGGATGTATCGTAACATTTTTCTTTTGAAAGTGAGTGGAAGGCTCTTGTTCTTCTTCCTCAGATGAAGAGATAATATATTTGGGAATTTCCAGTTTATCGGAACTACTTTTCGATAAACGCCTTCTTCTTACACATGATCTCTCTTCTCTGAATCGTACTAGTCTGGCCTTCCTTGCGGATGTTTGATGAAGTTTTTTATCGCCCGACTTCATTTTTCAAATATGATGAAGATATTTGGAAACAAAGAGTTTCTAAGAAGGGGAGAAACTTGAAATACTTGGGACAAGAATTAGCTCAAAGACCTGAACCTAGGGTCTCTATATATAGAGAGTCCTAATGGTCATGATTTACGATCCAAATTCTGAGATATTCTTAGATTTCGACACGTTTAAGATTCTGATTTGGTGAGAATCCGTGCACCGCTTCTAATTCTTAAAGAGTCATTTATAAAATTTTTTTTTTATATACTATGGCATTTGGTTTGAATTCAAATTTCGTACGGCCTCTTAATACTGACAAATGTAGTTCTATGGCCTGCCGAATAACTCTTCTTCTAACAGAAAAATGATATCTGGCAAAGTTGGTATGATTACTTACATCGTTTGGAAAAGTTTTCTCATAAAAGTTATCTTCCTTTTAAAGTATATGAAGGAAGTAAAAGAAAATTAACTTAAAGAAAAAGGAGAAGAATGAGAGGCCGATCTGAGGGATTTCTTTTGCTCTTAAAGCGAAGAGGCAGAAATGGTGAAAAACCTATTTTCTTGAGAAGGATGGTGTTTATATAGTGCCCTTCAACGATCCAAGATTTCTCTCGAGTAACGAGATTGATCCAGATCGAGACACCTGTCTGCAAATATCTGGTGAAAAGATAACATTCCTCGAAGGACCGAAATGACCCTTCGTAATCCGACAACAACATTCGGCTGATGGGATGGATGCATTTATTTTTTACAAAGATCTTTTGATCTTTTTTGAATTTTGAAAATTACAATGATGAGAGCAAGATATGGCCGTTAGTTTTTATAACCGCCTCCCCTATCAGAGTTTGACACGTCATCTAAGCGTGCTCCCCAAGAATGGAAGCTTCTGGCAGTTTCTGATTTCTCATTAATGAACTCAGAAACTGGGGGGGACTAGTGTTGGGATACGATAAGTTTAGTCTGATTGATCTGTCTACATTAGCTTACTGAAGATTTGAGACATAAGGCCGACCAATGCCCAACAGGTACAAATATGATCAATGCCCAATAGGCACAAATATGATCAATGCCTAAGAGGCACAAGGCTGATCAACGTCCAAGAGGCGTAAGGCCGACCAATGCCCAACAGGCACAAATATGATCAATGCCCAAGGGGCACAAGTCTGATCAACGTCCAAGAGGTGTAAGGCCGATCAATGCCCAATAGGCACAAATATGATCAATGCCCAATAGGCACAGGTCTGATCAATGCCCAAGAAGCACAAGGCCGACCAATATCCAATAGGCACAAGTCTGATCAATGCCCAAGAGGCACAAGACGTAAAGCCGTTCAACACTCAAGAAGTATGAAGCTGATCAATTCTCGACAGGCTCAAAATTGATTGACTTTTAGAAGAGGTAAAACTGGTCAATGTTCAAATGATGCAGTCTTTTTGTTGCACGTGTTTTAGTCCCAAATTAACCGCTTAACAGCTGGGCACTAGTTGTAAGCGGTTAAGTCTGAGACCTATAAATACCACCAAGCCCGATGAAGAGGGGATCGCTCTCACTCTCTTTCTGGTTCCAGTCCTCTCTTCACTTAGCCTTCCTTCGGATTACATCTGTTCTAGATCAAACGTCATTAACAAGCTTTGAAGCTGCCTCAACACCCAGATCCTCGTATAAGATGGCGGAGAGCTAGATCAAATCAGCTCGATCCACTTCTCTTTTAATTCAAGCTTTATGTAATTTGTCTGGACGCAACACCAATCATTTTGTTAAAGATCGAATCTTCAAGCACATATTGCATATCAGTTTTGGCCAATTCTTCTATAATTATTTAGCCTATCCCATAATGTAGCAGCTACTAAAACACTCCTGTAATAATTATTAGTTTTCATAGCTGATATATTTATCAAGCTTCGGACTTCAATCTAAGCTCAACATTACTCATGTGCTTGTATGATGGCATATCATCCATTAATGCTACCAAATTTACTTCACCTGATACGTAGGTTGCCCTCATTGAGATTTACATATATTTTAAGAAAATGAATAATGGTATATATTTGTTAACATAAAAATTGGTGGCATCATAGAAAGTTTTTTTGTGATGAAAAAAACAAATAATAGTATAAAAAAAATAAATTGTGACAACTATGTCCTTTGTGATGAATAAATATATAATAATATATATTTTTCATGATATTATATATATAATTGTCTAATTTTTTTAACCACCTTATATCTATGTCATATCATCATAATTATGTCGGCAATTGCGCAGCCAAACCTTGCTCAAAATTTCTATATAATATACATATCTCATCCTACCAAATGTAAGGTTTTAAATGGATCGGATTGACCCGTGACCCGATCCGATCCATTTAGACCAGATCCAATCCATTTTTATAGATCCATGAATCCGGATTGGGTCCTAAAATTAGATCCGTTTATTTTTCGGATCAGATCTGGGTTTACTGAATTTGGACCCGACCCGATCCGACCCAATTCAAATATACTAATATTTTATAATTATATATATTTGGACCTTTAAATTATAATTTAAAATTTGTATGGAACTAGTTATAATTATTTTTATATCTTAATTTATTTTAAAAAAATATTATTTGTTATCTATTTTATAGTTAATAATAGTTAGTTATGTAATAATTAAAATATAATTGTCTATATTTTATTCGGATCATATTTAGATCCAAACTTTGTATATTAGAACCGGATTATTTATGGACCTGATCCAACCCGAATGATCCGTTGGATTAAAAATTCTGATAATGGACCCGACCTGATCCGATCCAATTTTCTAGTGGATTGATTCTGAGTCTATATTAGAATCCGATCAAAAAATCGAATCGAATCGGGATCACTCATGACCCGATTCGATTTGACCCATTCTCACCACTAACCAGATGGCGCCATTATATTACATTATCTTCGTTGTATTTTACTAAACTCTCACTGTCCTCAATCCATTATTATTGGTTTTCGATTAAAAACTTCATGGCAGTAGCAATGCTCTGCTTTAATTAATTAACAAATCCAAGTGCCTCTGCTGCGCTATTTGTCTGACGATCATTTGACAAAATTTTCTCGTGGTGATTCGTTCAGCTGGTCCTCTTCAGCGGAGCCACAAGCAGCTACTTTTCATGGATCTCAAAAAAAAAAAAGGCCGTCACAGACAATAAGAAGGGAAAGAAGACCACTCAGAAGAAGGCGTGGGTGGTGACTCCATCAACTGTACGTCACCTTTCAGTCTTTTCCGCCACCTTCTCCCATCTTTCAGAATATCTCTTACAAGTATTCTACCGGGTGGGACAAAAAAACCTTCTTTAAAAAAAATCTTTTTTAATCATTTGTGCTCTTTTCGAGCTTTCTTCGAACCGAAGTACCATGAGATTATTATCTAATGCTTCCATTAGAATGGATTCGGTGCATTTCCCATTCAGTCCAAGGGGGAAGCATCTACTCTGTGTCAATGGAGATAAGACGGTAGAATGGGTAGCTACCGCCGCCGTACGTCATGGGATCTGGTATTCGTTTCCTTTCCCATGAATGATGGCAAACTTTTAAATTGTTAAAGCTCAATTTTTATTATATTTAAAATAAATTGATTTTATTAAAGATATATATTAGAATAAAAGAAATGGACTAATTTATAAAAGAATATATTAATTCCGGAGCCAAGGAAAAGGTAAATGATTGACCGGCTTTTAAAAGTCGATCAACCCTTAAAACCGATCAACCCATAAAGCTGACCAACATAAAAATATGACAAGAAATGCGATAATTTTCATACCAGAATAAAAAAATGAATATGACAAGTGTTGCCGTTCTCGTCGCCACGCCCGTGCCGTGGATCAGCCGATCCTTCCTGACCGCCTGGCGAGGTAGCCTCCCTTCCTGCGGAGAACCTGCAACAAAGGGGGTTAGAGGACCCTGGCCGGGGATTCCGGCGAGGGGGCTCCGACGGTCAAGTCAGTAGACGACGAGAAGGACAGACTCTCCCTCCCAGGCCCTCTAAAGGGTCCCAGGTTTGGAGAGTTAACTAGTGAAGGGAAAGCGCCGGGGACCGGAATCTCGGCTGGGCCTGCCTGCCGAGCTCGCGTCCAGTATTCCCCTCTCGGGATCTCTGGTTTCTTCCTCGGAGCGAGGCCTTGTGCCGGTGCTTCCTCCTTGTCCCCAGGCTAGTTGGCTTACCTTGCAGTCTCCGGATTCTTCCCTCTTTATCTCCCTCCGTCGTGTGCTTGTCCTTTTCCTCCTCGAAAACTCCTCCCCCCTGTCTTCCTTTCTTTTCCCTTTTTGGTGAAGGAGGCCAGGCGGCTTTCCGACCTCGTCCGCCGGGCCCAGCAGGGAGAAGGCAAGGACAGAAGAGAAAAGGAGGGAGGGCGGCGCTGGCAGAGCGGCCAGTCGTCAGGCCTCGGGCTTCGTGAGAGTGCTCTTTCCCCGAGCGTGGGCGCCATCCGTTTACGGGGCCTGTTCCGTCAGGATCGGATCTCTCGACTGTGGGACCTGTCGGGCCAGTGTAAGTCACGTTCCGCGTGCCGCCGCCCTCCGTACGGGACGCCGTCTGGGGTCGGTACGGCCCGAGGGATGGCCTCGGGACCCGTCGCTTTCCCCCGGGGGCCTCTCCGTACGAGCGGTCTGACTTCGGCTGAGTTGGACCTGTCTCCGGGGGCCGACTGGCGAGAGGCGAGAGATCGGCCGACTCGGCTTAGGTGGACCCCTCCGGGGTGGACACCTGGCGAGGTGGCAGAAGATCGCCTGGCTTCGGCCGAGGTGGACCCGTCTCCGGGTGGCCACCTGGCGCAAGGCGGGGGTCAGCCGACCTCGGCCTAGGTGGACCCCTCCCGGGTGGACACCTGGCGAGGTGGCAGAAGATCGCCTGGCTTCGGCCGAGGTGGACCCGTCTCCGGGTGGCCACCTGGTGCAAGGCGGGGGGTCAGCCGACCTCGGCCTAGGTGGACCCCTCCTGGGTGGACACCTGGCGAGGTGGCAGAAGATCGCCTGGCTTCGGCCGAGGTGGACCCGTCTCCGGGTGGCCACCTGGCGCAAGGCGGAGGGTCAGCCGACCTCGGCCGACCTTACACGGGGCGGACTCCTCCGAGCCCGGGCGCAGATGAGTTGTGGGGGAACTTCGCGCCGAACTCGACCTCGGCGGGAGCTGTTTGCTTCAGACAATATCGGGCGGTGCGGTCTTGCCGACCCCAGCCTTGAGGACGTGGCGCTGATTCTGGCAGGAAAACTCACACGTGGCTCGCTCGCATTCGGCGATACCTGAGCCTGGCCACGTCACTGTCACGGCTGTAACAGTTGCCCCCCAGCCCGCCGTTCCGTCGGGGCATCGTAGAACGGAACGTCGGGATTAATTGCTGACATGACGTGGAGAGGCGAAGATCTTGCATCATAATTGGCACGATCTCCATTCGTCGTGGCTCGATGCGGCTGAAGACCTATGGGGAGTCGCCACGCGTCGTCCACTTGCCCGCAATCAATGCGTCGCTTCGGGGCAGAGGCCGTTACTCTGCTAACGAGGCGTCGGTGTCGGGCGTGTGCCCACGTGGCGACCATCCAGTGGCCTGAGGCGGAATGATGGGTACAGCTGCTGCCGGCTGAGTTTGAAAGGGAGGGACTTTCCAGAACGAGGCATTTTCCCTTGCTTCGTGGGCGGTTCGCTGCAGGCTAACAACTTCTGCTGCTCGCGCCCGTCTGTGCATTTTTGGGTAAGTGTCTTCTTCTCCTTCTCTCTCGTTTCTTATTCAGCCCCCTTCTCTTTTCCTTCTCCATGGCGCGCCGTCGCCATGTCTCTTCTAACTCGGACGAGGCCGGTCCATCCCGGCCGAGGACTCCATCTTCTTCCTCCTCGGATGAGGAGGTAATTCCAGAGGAGGTCCGCCGCGCTTGCAACCCGGGGGTGTCACTATTGGCATCCCCAGGGGGGTTCGGTCCCTCCGGTTGCGCCTGCCGTGCCCCTCCGTTCACTCCCCCGCCTTGGCTTCTCTCCCGGCTCCGCCACTTCTTCCCGCCGGTCCCTCCGGTCATGCCTCTACCATGACCGAAGGTGATCTTTCTCTGCTCCGGGATGCCTATGGCATCCCGGGATCTGTCCGTCTGTTTGCTCCGCGGTCCGGGGAGCGTGTCACCATGAGTGGCCCCGGCCGCATTGCCTTCTACGAAGACTTCCTCCTCGGGGGTCTTCGTTTTCCTCTGCATCCTTTCTTTCTTTCCTTTCTCAGCCATTTTCGGCTCGTCCCGGCCCAGCTGGCTCCTAACGCCATCCGGGTCATCTTCTCCTTCATCATCTTCTGCCATTTCCACGGGTTTGTTGCCCGTTTTTCTCTCTTCAGGGCCCTGTTCACCCTGAAGAAGTGCTCCACCGATGATGGCTGGTGGTACATTTCGCCCCGGCCTAGGTATCTCCGGTTCGACCTCCCTTCTTCGGTCAAGGGATGGAAGAGCCGGTTTCTTTTTGCCTCGGTCGACGACGTCGACTTGGCCTGGAGCGAACCGGACCGGTCGCCGAACCGGAATTCTCGAGTTGAGTCCGCGGACCAGGAGTCTTACACCCAGCTCCTGAGTGACGTGGTCCCGGCGCTCGAGGTTCTGCTTTCTGAGCAGAATCTTTTTGAGGCCGGCATCAGTCCCATCCGGGAGACCGGTGAGATTTGGCCCCGCATTAACTTCTGCCCCCCCCTCTCTTTTTAAGATTGAACCGTCTAACCTTCTGATTTCTTCACTTTGCAGGGATGAAGTTTTCCCTGGAGAACCTGCTGGAGGGAGCGGCTCAGAGGGAGGTCGTCGACGTGGATGAGCCCGTGGCGAAGAGGGCTCGCACAGAGACGAGCCGGGAGGTCGCAGCAGCGACCGTGCCCGGCCTAGCTGCTGCTGTCTCTCCGCCCAGGCCTCCTCAGGGCGGCGCCCCTGGCACCTCGGCCCCATGGCCTGGCGGCGCTGCCGAGAGAGCTCCGGCGCCCGCCGCTCTGCCCATCGCCGGGCCCATTCCTGTCAGCAGCCCAACGGCACCGCCAGTGGCGACCGCCGGTCCGTCGGCTGCAGCTCCAGCAGAGGGGGCAGCTGTCGCGGGGGTCGGCCCGAAGGGCCCAGCGCCGGTGATCTCGCACCGAGACTCGGTCATCCTCGACCGAGGACTGGCGGAGAAGTTGATGGAGTACGCTTCCACCGCCCGGGACCGCCGAGCTCGGGGCGGCCGAGATTATGCGGACGCGCTGCTCGGCATCCTGCCCCAGCTTTTCACGGTAAGTTTGAGCTTTGATTCTTCTTTTCTTCGATCCGAGGCCTTCTGCCTTGGTACTGATGTGCGTTATTTTTGCCCTTGCAGATCGGGAACGACGTCCTCCTACTGAGGAACTACCTCGTAGGGAACGCCAAGCGGGACTCCGATCGGAGCAAAGGCTTGGCAAGCTCGCGGCCGACGTGAAGGACTTGATGGACAAGGGGGCCGAGCTGCGAGCTGAGAAGCAGGCCCTCCAGTCCGACCTGGCGCGTTCCGAGGAGCGGAACAAGGAACTGGAGGCCTCCTTGGCGGAGGAGCGGACCTCCAACCAGCGCCGTACTGAGGAGGACGCGGCGGAGAAGGCCCGCCTGCAGGCCCACTCTCTATTCTTGGAGCGTCAGCTGGACGAGGCCGGCGAGAGGCGGCCGTGACGAAGGACCGGAGCTCTTACATCAACGGGCTCTTGGAGGCGGCGAAGCGAGAAGCGCTGGAGGCCGTCCCCAAGTTCCGGGCCTCCGACGAGTTTACGTCGGAAGTCCGGGAGGCCGCCGTGGACTCCTTCCTGAAGGGGTTCCGGATGTGCCGGGAAAAGGTGGGGGCCTTCTTCCCCCAGCTGGACCTGAGTGGGGTCGTCGTCGGTGGCAGGAAGCGGGAGGGAGCGAGGGCAGGGTCTCCGGCACGACCCAGGCGACGCCTCAGGCGACACCTGCAGCACCTCCGACTGATGACGCCGCGGCCCAGACACAGCCCCAGGAGCCGGTTCGTGGAGGTTGAAGAGGTGGCGCCCGCACCTCCGGCGGACGGCGCCGACCCTGCGCTCCAGTGACCGTCACCTTGTACTTTTGCCTTCTTTGTCCTTCTTTTTGGGGGTCCCGGCCTGTCGGGGCTCCCAGTTTGTACTGAGTACCTGTTTTAATGAAGACTTACTTTCTACTACAACTTGTCTATCATCTTTGGTTCTTCTTTTTCTTCTTCTTTGTTTGTTTGTTTCTGAGATGGTCGGTCTGGGGCACCTGAGACAACTGCGGGCCTGGTCCTTCTATACTAAATCGAAGGACCGGGGTCTGCAAAGCCGCGTCGCGGCAAGGCAAGAATCTTGAGCAGGTCGACTTTGGCTGCCTTTATGCTTGCGCGGACAACACAGTTCCTGTATCATCTTCCGGGCCGAAAACCGGGATCTTCCGGACTGAGCTCGATGCCGCAGGCTTTCTAAACCTTGCGCGGCTCACTGAGCTAAAACTCCGGGCTTGCGCGGGCGGAGCGGATTCGGCGCCACCTTCCAGGCCGAAGCCCAGGATCTTCCGGACTGAGCTCGATGCCGCAGGCTTTCTCAAACCTTGCGCGGCTTGCTGAGCTGTGCTCCGGGCTTGCATGGGCGAACTGGGTTCGGCGCCACCTTCCAGGCCGAAGCCCAGGATCTTCCGGACTGAGCCGATGCCGCAGGCTTTCTCAAACCTGCGCGGCTTGCTGAGCTATGCTCGGGCTTGCGTGGGCGAACTGGGTTCGACGCCACCTTCCAGGCCGAAGCCCAGGATCTTCCGGACTGAGCTCGATGCCGCAGGCTTTCTCAAACCTTGCGCGGCTTGCTGAGCTGTGCTCCGGGCTTGCGTGGGCGAACTGGGTTCGACGCCACCTTCAGGCCGAAGCCAGGATCTTCCGGACTGAGCTCGATGCCGCAGGCTTTCTCAAACCTTGCGCGGCTCGCTGAGCTGTGCTCCGGGCTTGCGTGGGCGAACTGGTTCGACGCCACCTTCCAGGCCGAAGCCAGGATCTTCCGGACTGAGCTCGATGCCGCAGGCTTTCTCAAACCTTGCGCGGCTTGCTGAGCTGTGCTCCGGGCTTGCGTGGACGAACTGGGTTCGACGCCACCTTCCAGGCCGAAGCCCAGGATCTTCCGGACTGAGCTCGATGCCGCAGGCCTTCTTGTTGAAGTTAGAGAAGAATGTTTAAAGTGAAGAAGCTTTGTTAGAGAAACTGGGAGCCTTACATTACTGGTAGTACATTCTCAGGTTCGAGGGGTTCCATGTCCGGGGGAACCTGGCACCTCCCAATCTTCTAAGTAACATGCTCCGTGAGGGAGGGCTTCTGCTACCCGATAAGGGCCTTCCCAGTTGGGTGAAAGCTTGCCGCACTCTCGTGGCTGGGAGGCTTCTGTACGCCGGAGGACCAAGTCCCCGGGACGAAAAACCTTCGGCCGTACTCGGGAGTTGTAATATCTGGCTACACGTTGCCGGTATGCCGCCATTCGAATTCTGATGGGGCCTTGTCCCTTGTTTCTTCGAGGAGGTCTAGGTTGAGCATCATCCTGGAGGGTTTCTGTCTCGTCGTATTGTTCCACGCGCAGCGTGGGTATGCTTGAGCTCGATGGATGACTGCCTCGGCCCGAAGACGAGGTTTGAATGGGATTTCGTCAGTAGCCGTCCTTGGGGTGGTGTGGTATGCCCAAAGAACGCTGGGAAGCTCGTCGGCCCACCTACCCTTGGCTTGGTCCAGCCGCGTGCGGAGGCCCTGAAGAATGGTCCTGTTCGTGACCTCAGCCTCCCCGTTGGTCTGGGGGTGCGCACCGAAGTGAAGCGATGCTTGATGCCGAGGTCATCGCAGAAATCTTCGAACTCTCGACAGTCGAACGGCGTCCGTTGTCGGTGACCACGGTGTGGGGGAGGCCGAAGCGGCAGACGATGGACTTCCAGAAGAACTTGGCGACGTTTGCTTCGGTGATTCTTGCCAAGGGTTCGGCTTCGACCCACTTTGTGAAGTAGTCGATAGCCACTATCAGAACTTCCGCTGGCCGGACGCCGGCGGGAATGGGCCAGGAGGTCCATCCCCCACTGGGCGAACGGCCAGGGGGCTGAGAGCGAGAGATCGGGTTGGGGGTTTGCCGTTGTACCGTGGCGTGACGCTGGCACCGGTCGCACTCTTCACGAAGTCGGCGGCGTCCTCCTTCATCGTCTCCCAGAAGTAGCCTTGACGAAGGGCCTTGTATGCCAATGCCTGCCCCCCACGTGGTTCCCACAGATGCCTTCGTGAATCTCCTGGAGCACAAGCTGGGCTTCTGTGGGTCCAATGCACTTGAGGATGGATAAGAGTAGGACCTTCGATACAGCTACAGCTGCCGTCCATCAGGGACAAACCGTACGGCCTTCTTCCTGATGAGGCGAGCCGCGTCTCGGTCTTTCCGGCAGGGTGCCGCTGGTGATGTACGCAGCGTACTTGTCCACCAACCGGCTCCTGGCTGACCTGATGGACCCCGCCGGTACTTCGAGGCTTGGGACTTCGAGTCGCTCCCATGAGCGCGTCCCAGCATCGTGTCCGGCAGGGTCGCCAGCGAGGAGAGGGCATCCGCGCGGGCGTTCTCCCTGCGGGGGATATGGAAGATGTTTGAAGCGCCGGAACTTGGACGCGCCCCTTGACGAGCTCCAAATACTTTGCCATCTGGGGGTCGTGAGCGACGTACTCCCGGACACCTGCCCCGCCACGAGCTGGGAGTCAGTGAAAGCTCTGAGGTTGGTCACGCCCAGCTCGCGGGAGACCCTCAGTCCGGCGAGAAGTGCCTCGTACTCTGCTTGGTTATTGTCGCGGGGAACTGGAAACGGAGCGCGCACTCGGCGACGACTCCGTCGCCGTTGCAAGGATGAGCCCAGCTCCGCTCCCGCCGGAGTTTGAGGCTCCGTCTACATGGAGGATCCGGCGTCCTCTCGCGGCTCGTTGGTGCGACCTCCATCGGCTGGGCCGGGAGTCCTCCTCGGGCTCCTTGCCCAAACCTCGCATTCGACCAAGAAGTCGGCCAGCACCTGTGCCTTCATTGCCGACCTCGGTCGGTATTAATGTCGAACTCGCTGAGTTTCGTGCCCATTGGCCAATCGCCCCGAGGTGTCGGGTCGGCTGAGCACCGCTTTCAGCGATTGATCCGTCAAGACGGCGATGGGATGCGCTTAGAAATAGCGCCTGAGCTGCTGGGCAGACACTATTAGCGCAAAGACGAGTTTCTCCGGGCCGGGAATGCATGAGCTCGCGTCCCGGAGGAGTTTGCTGGAATAGTACACCGGTCGGCTGGATCCCGTGGTCGTCGGTTCGGACCAGGACAGAGAGACGGCCTCCGGGGTAACGGCCAAGTAAGGGTAAGCTCCTCCCCTCCTCGGCCTGGACAGCAGAGGTGGTGATGCGAGCGTCTTCTTCACTCCTCGAGGCCTGCTGGCATTCCTCGGTCCAGGCGAAACCATTCATCTTCCTCAACACCTTGAGAAGGGACGGCAGCGGTCGCCGACCTGGAAATAAAAAGCTAAGGGCCGCAACCCGGCCGGTCAGCTGCTGCACTTGTTTCTTGGAGGCTGGCTGCTCATGTCCAGGATGGCCTGGACCTTCTCCGGGTTGGCCTCGCGATTCCTTTCTGGGTCACCATGAACCCTAGGAACTTTCCGGCGGAGACCCCGAAGGCGCACTTCGCCGGATTCAGCTTCATCTGGTGGCGCCGGAGGTTGCCGACGTCTCCGCCAGGTCGGCTACGTGGTCCGAGTCAAGTTGCTCATTACCAGCATGTCGTCCATGTACACCTGCATGTTGCGGCTTATCTGGTCTTTGAAGACTTTATTGACCAGACGTTGGTACGTCGCCCCCCCGCGTTCTTGAGGCCGAAGGGCATCATCCTGTAACAGAAGTCCGCGGTCAGTTATGAAGGCTTGCGCTCTTCGTCCTCCGGATATCATCCGATCTGGTTGTATCCGGAAAAAGCGTCCATGAATGACGGCAGACGGTGCACCGAGGTGGTGTCGATCAGCTGGTCGATACTTCGGCAGAGGGAAGATGTCCTTCGGCAAGCTCCGATTGAGGTCGGTGTAGTCCACGCAGATCCTCCACTTACCGCTGCTCTTCTTTACCATGACCACGGAAAGTCCCGCGGTCAGTTATGAAGGCAGTGCGCTCTTCGTCCTCCGGATTCATCGGATCTGGTTGTATCCGGAAAAAGCGTCCATGAATGACAGGAGACGGTGCCCCGAGGTGGTGTCGACCAGCTGGTCGATCTTCGGCAGAGGGAAGCTGTCCTTCGGGCAAGCTCGATTGAGGTCGGTGTAGTCCACGCAGATCCTCCACTTACCGCTGCTCTTCTTTACCATGACCACGTTTGCTAACCAGCTGGGGTATTGGACTTCTCGGACGAAACCGGCGGCGAGAAGTTTTCTACCTCCTCGTCGATCGCCTTCTGCCTCTCCATGGCAAAGCTTCTCTTCTTCTGGCGGACCGGGCGGCTGCCTGGGTCCACGTTCAGGCTGTGCATGATAATCTCGGGCGGAATACCGGCATGTCGGCCGCCGACCAGGCGAACACATCGGCGTTGGCACGGAGGAACTCCAGCAGGCGGGTTCGCTCCTCTTCGGGGAGCTGGGCCCCGACTTGCACCGTCTTCAGGGGGTCCGAACCAAGGGGAAAGGAGAGCAGGCGCTCTACGGGCCCTCCCCTGGGTTCCTTTTCTCTCAGGTCGAGGTCCTCGACGTCGTGGGCGAGCTCTGCGCCCCTGGTGCCTGGGATTGTCTGTAGGCAGAGCGGGACTGGCTGAATCGTCCCCTTCATTTCCCCGAACCCGAAGGCGTGGGGAACTGCACCAGCAGTCTCCTTGTGGAGATGGTGGCGTCTAGTTGGTTGAGCCGGGACGCCCAAGAATGGCGTTGTAAGGCGAAGGGAGCTTGACGACGTGAAAGTTACCATGATGGTCGCCTGCCGAGGGGGATCCGGCGGTAACTGGGAGAGTGATTTCCCCTTCGACTCCCACGGAGTCCCCTGTAAAACCTACCAGTGGGGTGTGCACTGGCTTTAGCTGGTCGGAGGCAAATCATCCGAGAGAAAGCATCGTAAAAAAGTACGTCGGCCGAGCTTCCACTATCCACCATGATTCGATGTACAGGGTGTTTCGCGATGGTCATCTCGACCACCACGGCATCATCGTTTACATTGCCATTAGACTCCCCTCTTTGGGAGGGATTACATTCTCCGGGACTTCCCGGGCTCTCTTCTCTGCTCGGCCGGATCCGCGCGAGATCATGCCCACGGGCTTCTCTGTTGGCCGATTGTCGATTGCAGGGACAGGTGGTAGGGCCGCGAGCGGCTGCTTCTCGGAGGGGGCCTCGTTCTTGACGAACTTCCTGAGGTATCCCCTCCGATCAGCTCCTCGATTTCCCGCTTCAAATGGCGGCACTCCTCCGTGTCATGCCCGTGCTCGCGGTGGAATTGGCAGTACTTTGATTTGTCTCGGGCGGCCCTCGGGTTCTGAGGTGGAGGTCGGCGGAGGTAGCGCTCGCCCTCGATTTCCATGAGGATTTTGGCTCGAGGTGCGAGGAGAGGGGTGTACCTTCGCTCGGGGGCAGACTCGGCCCTCGGCCTTGGGTTCGGGCGAGGGTCGGCTGATGGCCCGGGCCTCCGAGCTCCCGGGGCGTCCCTCGGGGTTGACTTCTTCAGAATCTTCCCGTCCAGCTCTCGACGGGTGCGGTCAGCCTCCTCCGCTCGGATGTACTTGTGGGCGCGGAGGAGGAGCTCGGAATACGTCCTGGCGGCTTCTTGTCCAGGGAATAGGTCAGGCGGGACGTCTTGAGCCCGCGCTTTAAAGCCAGCATAGCGACGGGCTCGTCCAAGCTGTAGATCTCCAGGGCTGCGGTCTTAAACCGGGCGATGTAGTCTCGGAGCAGCTCCTGGTCCTGCTGGCGGATGGAGAAGAGACTGTCCACCTCCCTTGGCACCTTTCGACAAGCGTCGAAAGCGCCACAAACTTTCCTTCAACTGCTGGAAGGAGCAAATGGATCCGGGCTCGAGACGGGCGAACCAAACTCGAGCGGCCTTCCGAAGGGTTGCAGGGAAGGCGATGCACAGAAGGGCGTCGGTGGCGCCCTGGACCCTCATGAGAGCTTTATAACTCCCCAATGGTCCAGGGGGTCGGTGGTCCCGTCGTAAGGGTCCACCTGTGGCATGCGGAACCGTTTCGGGATCGGTTCCGCCTGGAATTCTTCGGAGAAAGGGGGGCGGGAGTCGTAGCCCGCCAACTTGCGCTCGTGCTCTTCTAGGTGCCTCTCGGCCTGGCGCCTGATGGCTTCATCGGTGGAGTCTTCCACCGAGGCTGCAGGTGAGGGGGGCGCCGATCGGTCTCGGCGCGAGGTCTGGCCCCGCGTCGCTTGCTGCGATGCGCCGTTTCGGCCCCATCGGCCGGGGATCGACTCTCGTGATCCTCCGAGCCGGAATAGTTTCTCTTCGGGGGAGCTTGGTGGCTCCCTCGGGGGTTGGAGATGGCTTGCGGATGGGACGGCCTGCCCTGGATTGAGCGCAGGCTCCCGTGCTGTCCCGCGACTCGGCCGCGGGGGTCCCTGGCTGCGGCTGAGTGGCCAGGGACCGTTGCTGATGCTGAAGCTGTCGGACCGCTGAGGTCAAGTCTGCAGCTGCTGGACGATGGCCGCAAGGGATCCGTCCGCCGGGGTAGGCTGCTGCAGAAGAGGAGGGGGAGCGGAAGCTCCCGTTCGGGGGTGTGGCCCCCGGAGGGGAGTGGGCTTCTCCCACACGGCTGGTGGATGCCTCGCGACCACGAGTGACCACCATTGCTGGAGAGCGTGACACCTGCAAAAAGCTAGTTCCCTCTGGGGGTTAGTGTCCAGCCCCCCTTCCTGGCGCGCCAATCTGTTGCCGTTCTCGTCGCCACGCCCGCGCCGTGGATCAGCCGATCCTTCCTGACCGCCTGGCGAGGGTAGCCTCCCTTCCTGCGGAGAACCTGCAACAAAGGGTTAGAGGACCCTGGCCGGGATTCCGGCGAGGGGGCTCGACGGTCAAGTCAGTAGACGACGAGAAGGAACAGACTCTCCCTCCCAGGCCCTCTAAAGGGTCCCAGGTTTGGAGAGTTAACTAGTGAAGGAAAGTGCCGGGATCGGAATCTCGGCTGGGCCTGCCTGCCGAGCTCGCGTCCAGTATTCCCCTCTCGGGATCTCTGGTTTCTTCCTCAGAGCGAGGCCTTGTGCCGGTGCTTCCTCCTTGTCCCCAGGCTAGTTGGCTTACCTTGCAGTCTCCGGATTCTTCCCTCTTTATCTCCCTCCGTCGTGTGCTTGTCCTTTTCCTCCTCGAAAACTCCTCCCCCCTGTCTTCCTTTCTTTTCCCTTTTTGGTGAAGGAGGCCAGGCGGCTTTCCGACCTCGTCCGCCGGCCCAGCAGGGAGAAGGCAAGGACAGAAGAGAAAAGGAGGGAGGGCGGCGCTGGCAGAGCGGCCAGTCGTCAGGCCTCGGGCTTCGTGAGAGTGCTCTTTTCCCCGAGCGTGGGCGCCATCTGTTTACGGGGCCTGTTCCGTCAGGATCGGATCTCTCGACTGCGGGACCTGTCGGGCCAGTGTAAGTCACGTTCCGCGTGCCGCCGCCCTCCGTACGGGACGCCGTCTGGGGTCGGTACGGCCCGAGGGATGGCCTCGGGACCCGTCGCTTTCCCCCGGGGCCTCTCCGTACGAGCGGTCTGACTTCGGCTGAGTTGGACCTGTCTCCGGGGGCCGACTGGCGAGAGGCGAGAGATCGGCCGACCTCGGCTTAGGTGGACCCCTCCGGGGTGGACACCTGGCGAGGTGCAGAAGATCGCCTGGCTTCGGCCGAGGTGGACCCGTCTCCGAGTGGCCACCTGGCGCAAGGCGGGGGGTCAGCCGACCTCGGCCTAGGTGGACCTCTCCCGGGTGGACACCTGGCGAGGTGGCAGAAGATCGCCTGGCTTCGGCCGAGGTGGACCCGTCTCCGGGGCCACCTGGCGCAAGGCGGGGGGTCAGCCGACCTCGGCCTAGGTGGACACCCTCCTGGGTGGACACCTGGCGAGGTGGCAGAAGATCGCCTGGCTTCGGCCGAGGTGGACCCGTCTCCGGGTGGCCACCTGGCGCAAGGCGGAGGGTCAGCCGACCTCGGCCGACCTTACACGGGGCGGACTCCTCCGAGCCCGGGCGCAGATGAGTTGGGGGAACTTCGCGCCGAACTTGACCTCGGCGGGAGCTATTTGCTTCAGATAGTATCGGGCGGTGCGGTCTTGCCGACCCCAGCCTTGAGGACGTGGCGCTGATTCTGGCAGGAAAACTCACACGTGGCTCGCTCGCATTCGGCGATACCTGAGCCTGGCCACGTCACTGTCACGGCTGTAACAACAAGTAATGAGATAGTTATCCTACCAGAATAATCAATTATCGTTATTACAAGCACGTGTTAGTTTCTAACGGAACTAACCATCTAAGGCCCTTCTAACTGAATATGACAAGTAATGAGATAGTTATCCTACCAAATAATCAATTATCGTTATACAAGCATGTGTTAGTTTCTAACGGAACTAACCATCTAAGGCCCTTCTAACTGAATTTAGTTAAGGCCCAAGCCTATAAATACTAACAAATGGGGGCCTTCGGGGGTAAGTAAGCTTAACTAGCAGAAATACTATCTCATTCTTTAACCATTTTTTCTTGAGATTCTATATCTGTTTATACGAACCCTTACTGACTTAAGCATCGAAGTGTCCCACTGGAATCCGCCTGGTAAGTGGGTTTGTTTTGTAGGTTCCTAAGGAGCCCAGTAAAGCGAGCCTAAACGGTGTATCAGAGTCATGCTAGTTCGGCCACAACAAATTGGTGCACCAGGTAGAGATAGAAATCAGTTCTTAAAAGGAATCTTGAAAGGAAAGATGGTAAAAGAAAGGGCACAGGACCTTTTTGCTAGAAAAATCTATCCACCATCTCAGAGGGGTTCGAGCTGACTCGGATGACGTGATCTTTTGAATCACGTGTTGCCGGGCCGGGAAGTTTTGGAGGGACTAGGTCGGTTGTAACTTAGGGTAATATATGAGTCTTTTGTCTTGTATATGTAAGAGAGATCATGAGAGATTGAGATATCAAGAAGAAGAAATCCCTCCTTTCTTCTAGATCTCCTTCTTCCTCCTCTCCCTCTCCTGGTTCTCTCTCGTGGTTTCTGCCCCATGAGGGCGCGCCTCCGTGACGGGAGTTAATGGCGTGCCCCATCTCTTCCCTGATCGTGAGTTCCCTTTCCGCTATGATGATATCAAGAAGGATCTTGGGTTTTCGCGGAGCCATCTTGCTCCAACATGAATAATCCACCTCCGGATAATGAGAATGCCATCCCACCTGGTCAACAACAATTAGATGTTCTTCTAAACAAGATGCATCTGACCGTTGCTGTCCAGAACCTTCAAGAAATGGCGGTTAGCGGGCAACAACGCCGCATTACTTCCAGATGCAGCTGACATTCTCCCATACATGAGATCCGACACCTAGGACTAAGCCACCATTCTCGTCATCACCATTCACCAAGTTGATACTCCCTACGTGATGAAATTCCCGACCTAGAAAACATCCCGGATCTTATTCTATTTCCTCCAACGATCTACTCCAAGAAGCACTCAACGGAGCCAAGATAGTGGATGACTGCTTATGACACATGACCATCCTTTTCCAAGAGAATCATAGAGAAGAAAATCCCATCCTATTTCAAGATTTTTCAGTTGGAACCCTATGACGGGACAGTTGACCCATTCGATCATTTGGAAAGCTTTAAAGCCCATATGATGATCCGGGGGTAACTGATACCCTTCACTATCTCGCATTTCTGGCCACACTCAAAAAAGTTGCCAAAATGTGGTATTCAAGTCTCGACCATGTACGATCCACTCTTTCGAACAGCTAGAAATATTATTTGTATCTCATTTCAGGACCAGTTAGAAGATGCCAAGAAATTCAGACATCCTCTACTTCATTCAGTATCATTCAGTAGTAGGAGAGCGAAATATTGAAAAACTACGTGGCCCGATTCAACTCTACCACGTTAGAAATCCCCGACCTCAACGAGCATGTCACCATGTCACTATGAAGAAAGGGCTCCGGTCGTCCAGATTTACCTTTTCTCTGGATATAAAGTTTTCCATTAATTACTCTAAGCTACTAGCACCAGAGTAAATAGAAGAATAGGCTGCAAGTCGATGCCAAGTAGAAGGAAGCCAGCCCCAAAGAAGAAAAAGAAAGGTAACGAGCTTTGGCCTCCCAACAACATGCCGACCCAGCGCCAAAGTCTAAAGCTGAAGAATCCAATCGACAAGGCTCACGTCGGCAAGTACAACACAAACACTAGCTCTCCCTAGGGAGAAGATAATAATGGAGATTGTTAAGACAAAAGGAATGGACCAATTTACAAAAGGATAGATTAGTCCCAGAGCCAAGGAAAAGGTAAGTGGTTGACTGGCTTATAAAAGCTGATCAACCCTCAAAGCTGATCAACCCATAAAGGCCGACCAACATAAAAAGGCCAATCGTACCTAAGAGCAATCAGCATTCGTAAGCCGATTGATACAAGAAGGCGATTGTCATATAAACACCGATCAATACAGAAGGCCGATCCATCATAAGAAAAATGAAGATGACAAGAAATGAGGTAGTTATTCTACCAGAATAATCAATTACCGTTATTACAAGAACTGTGTCTAAGACCCTTCTAACTGAATTCAGTTAAGGCCCAAGCTTCTAAATATCGGCAAATGGGGGCCTCCACGGCTTAAGCTCAACTAGCAAAAATACTATCTCATTCTTTAGCCATTTTTCTTAAGATTCTATATTTGTTTACCTGAATCCTTGTTGACTAATCATCGAAGTGTCCCCCACCAGAATCCATCCGGTGAGTGAGTTTGTTTTGCAGGTTCTCAAGAAGCCCAGTAGAGCTGCCCAGACGGTGCATCAGAGTCATGCTGGTTCGGCCCCAACAATATGTATTAATTTTAGCAAACTAAAGCAAGTTTATTTTGTCCAAAAAAAACATGTTTATATAAAATGAAGTTTCATGATAGTGTGGATTGCTACAAGAGATTTTAACAGTATATAATAAATTATTTTTTTGGGAATAGCGGGCATCTTCTCACACCTTCTCTAAATATACAAGTCCGGGTGTATGATCTCCAAGAGTTTGGAGAGTAAACAAATGTGGCAATTGTCGACGTTGTCTCCAAGACTTTTCGGACCACTGTATGTGCCATCAATCACAATGGGTCATGATGACTAACCTGGAATAACTGAACTACTAGCTAAGGCAAGGATGCCAAGATCGACTAGCTACTTTGCCACTAGGACTCAACTATGGAGCCCACCAATCAACTAATCTTTCCTAGACTAACTAGCTACTTCAGGATCGGGTAGCATTGATTCATCAGGATCAATTTACTGATTTCTTGCTTGGCACCAACTAGCTAGTCAGACAGATGGACTCGATGCACCCGTGCATGCAGCCTAATCTCCCCTCTTGTTTGGTGGCCATGATGGTTGGGTAGTCGGCAATCTAGCCAATCATAGTTATTTTGGCATAAATAATGGTAGACATGATCCTATCAGATTCTGACATCTCGCCATCTTAGCCAAGTTTAATACCTCTGCAATGGCATTCTGTTACACTATGTAATCATATAAATAAGTAAAAGGGACCTCTGGCTAGGTACGTTGGATACTTTCTACATGACTGCTCACAAGCTCACCAGACCACCATAGGCTCTCAGCTTTAGCTGCTGTAGCCATTCATTTTTCGTCCACTGACTTGGACATCGGAGTATCCTTGTCGATAATCCTGGTCCAGGAACCTTTTTGTAGGTCATTGCAATAAAACTATCAGACCCAGCTTTCTATCCCCATTAGAAAAGATCGGGGCACCTTCTACCATCATCGAAGTCCTCTAACAGGTGATTAGACAGTAACAGATTGGCATGCCAAGAAAGGGTTCATCAACGAGGTGGGTAGCAGCTACAAGGTGAATACCCACTAACCGGAGTTTGAATTCATGATGGTAACACATGCCCCAGACACTTCCCCTAGTCATGTTGGGAATCCTTCATACTGTAATGATTGGCGCAGCCAAAAGGTGGAGCCCCTTGGTCCACCACCATTGACCCAGCAGGGCTAGCTCGCTATTTTCACACAATAGGTCCAAACGTTGGTAACGGTGGTTCAAGGGCTACAACATTAGCATTGGTCCATGGCCACACAGCAGCAACCAGGGACTCTAGTCATCCTCACCGCTATCGCTCGTGCCGGTCGTTGATCCACCTAGGAAAGGCCTCCCATAAGCAAGCTCCACTACCCATCAGATGCAGTCTCCCATGCCATGCCAGGTAGAACCCTCTCATCAGGAGCATCGATTAAGGAAGGAGCCCAAACATGAACATCCGCGATCTTCATTTACATTGACCCCAGAGTCCTCCAAAGAGGGGTTGACTGACAAGGCAATTTGAAGATAATCCAAATAATGCCTTGATGAGTACGACCATAGACTGGATAACCTTATCTACCAGTTTATTAGCTTGCCAGGTAAAAAAGAGAGCGGTAGGTTACGACACATATCTTCCTCTTACCTATCAAATTCTAAAAGAATAGATTCCTAGTCAGTTCAGAATACCTCAGTTAGAGTTGTATGATGGCACCATGGATCCGCTGGATCATCTTGAGAGCTACAAGGCTCTCATATAAGTTGTGGGCTCTATAGATGTCCTCCTCTACATTACCTTCCCAGCCGTGCTTTGCAAGGCAGCCTAGGCTTGGTACTCATGACTCGAACTAAGGAGCATAGATTCCTTCAAGCAGTTGGAGAAGAGATTTGTGGCATATTTTAATGCCTACTAGAAGATGCCACGCGAGGTGGATAGCCTCTTCTCCGTTTGTTAACAAGATGGAGAGTTCCTTAAAGACTACATGGCTTAATTCAAGTTGGCTATGTTGGAAGTCTACAATTTGGAAAGTCCATTGCCATGTTGGTCATGAAAAGAGGGCTTTGCACTTCTCGCCTCGCCTACTCCCTGGACAAAAAGCATCCTAAGTCCTACTCGGTGCTTTTATCTATGCACAAAAGTATATCCATACCGACAAGGTGGACCATGCCTAGAGGGAGTTGGGTGGAAAACCCCAGAGGAAGCAGATCCTGGGAGAACTAGGTAGAGTCTGAGCAAAGAAGCCCAACTCATTTGACCAACAAAGTTTCAAGCCAAAGGGCTTTGCTAGCAAGAATGATAAGTACACTCCCTTTCTCATTCCTAGAGCCAAGATCCTGATGGAGATAGAGGATGAGCAATATTTGCTAGGCCTCCACCGTTGAAGTCATCAGCCAACCATGACAAGAGCAAGTACTACCAATTCCACCAAGACTATGCTATGACACCGAGCAATGCCACCATTTGAAGAAGGAGATTAAAGATCTGATCTGATGCAGCTACCTTGAAAAATATGTTCATAGAGGAGCTTAGCCTATTATCCAAGACCCCGGCCAGCAACTAGTTCCATCTGAGATCGATAACAAGCCAAAAAAAAGGCTAGTCAGCATGATCTCTTATGGGGAGGACTAGCATCAAAGAGGCCAAGAGGGGTGGAGAGAGTTGAAATTATAATTTCCTTTTTTGATAGGGATCTTATCAGGGTTCATATCCTAATAATGATGCTATCATTGTAGACATAACGATAGCAAAATATCTTAAAAGGAGAATCGTGATTATAGTAGAAACTTTGCATATATCTTTTTTATGATTATTTTGTTTGTATAGATCTACTTATAAGTCACCTTAGACCTGTATCAATGCCCCTATTCAGTTTTATAGGAGACTCATTTGGAGTTGAGGGAGAGATTATACTACGAGTCATGGTAGGTACCCCACCTAGGCAAAGTACAGTTTTTATAACCTTTACAGTTTTCCACTTCCCTTCAACATATAATGCCATCCTTGGACGACCTAGGTTAACCTCTTGGATGTCGTGATCTCAACCATGCACCTTCTCATCTACTTCCTGAGTAGGAATAAAATTGGTGGGATGTGTGGGGACTAGCTACTCACCCAATAATACTATCGGATGGCACCTATGATGTAGAGGGCTAGCAAGATGCCATCCACAGAGTAACTAGATCAGTGAGAGCTAGAAAAGAAGGGAGAACCAGCCGAGCAAATACTTTCCTTCTTGTTAGGGGAGGATCCTATGAAGTTAGTCCAAGTCGATGCCTTATTGCCAAAGAAGGAAAGAAATTGACTACTTGACTTCCTACAGGTCAATTTAGATATCTTTGCCTGATTGGTGTCGAACATGCTAGGAACCCCTTCGGAGGTAATCACCAATTAGCTGAACATCGATCTAACTACAAACTATTGCGCTTGAGAGACAAAAGGCAATCGATGAAGAGGACAATAAGCTACTCACCACCGGATTCATCCGAGAAGCCTATTATCCTGACTGGCTTGCTAATATTATTATAATTAGAAAAGCCAATGGAAAGTGGAGGATCTGTATCGACTACACCGATCTCAACAAAGCATGTTAGAAATATTGCTTTCCATTGCCAAAGAAAAACTAGCTAGTCGATGCGATGTTTGGGCACAAGCTACTTAGCTTCATGGATACATTCTCGAGCTACAACCAAATCATGATAGCTCTGGAAGATGAGAAAAATAATGCTTTCATGATCGACAAAGATATTTAATGTTATAAAGTAATGCCTTTTGGTCTAAAAAATATAGAAACCACTTATCAATGACTAGTTAATAAGGTATTTAAAGATCAAATTACTTAGAATATAGAGATTTACGTTAATGACATGCTTATCAAGAATACCAAAGAGATCAATCACATTGTCACCTTGAGAAAGTTTTTAGTAACCTCCGCCATCACCAGATGAAATTGAATCCAAGTAAGTGCGCATTGGTGTCATGGCCGGCAAATTTCTTGGTTTTATGATACTAAGCATGGCATTGAGACAAACTTGGAGAAGATCCAAGTAATCCTTGACATGTGGTACCTAACCTTTAAGAAGGAAGTCTAACAACTAACCAGTCGAGTAGCAGCCCTTAGCTAGTTCATATCCAAGTCAGCGAGTGCTGCTTACCTTCTTTAAGGTCCTGTGAAAAATACATAACTTCACCTGGATTGAAGAGTACCAAGTAACATTTGAAGAGCTAAAAAAGTTCCTTGCATCATTGCCTTTGCTGTCTAAGCCAAAAGTTGGAGAGAAACTTTTCCTGTACCTTGTCACCTCCACGGGAGCAGCCAACTCCGTACTCATTCGGGTAGATGACAAAGGGGTCTAGAGACCAATCTAGTATACCAGCAAAGTGTTTCACGATAAGGAGACTAGGTATTCCAAACCCGAAAAGATTATTTTTGCTCTAATCATCTCTGTCCAATGTCTCAGGCCCTACTTTCAAGTGCATCCTATAGTCGTCCTCACCGACCAACCACTCAAGGTCATTCTACATCATCCTGATATCTAGCAAAATAGATAATCAAACTCAATGAGTTTGATATTTCCTATCATCTAAGATTATCCATAAAGGTCCAAGTCCTGGTTGACTTCTTAGTTGAGTGTACGTGGTCGAATGATGAACCTGAAGAAGCACTTGCCGAGCTACCTATCGAGCCACCCGATATGAAGATAACTTGGATCCTCCATGTAGATGGTGCTTCGAACTTACAAAGGTGTAGGGCTATGCTCATCTTAATGAACTTGGAAGGAGTAGTCATCGAGTATACTCGACGACTTCTTGTTTAAGGTGACTAACAACTAATCTGAGTATGAAGACCTACCAACTGGACTGAAGTTGGCAAAAGAGCTGGGGGCAAAATGCCTAAGGATCTTCACAGACTTGCAACTCGTGGCCGACTAGGAAACCGGCAAGTATGAGGCTCGAGCACGACATGGCCAAGTACCTTAACAAGGTACGGATCCTTACATCAACACTTCAATAATTTGGCATCTTCCATAGTGAGAATGCTCAAGCAAACACCCTCTCCCAACTCACGACCTTGGCAAACAGTTCTCTCGAGCATACATATGTTAAAACCTGGAGGCTCCTAACATTAACAATAACAAAGAAGTTCAACAGATCATCCATGTCAAAGAATAGTACACTAAAAGCCAATCATATTTATTATGTAACAAGGACATTTCTATAAAGTTTTTTTTATTCATAAATGATATTATATTAATAAAAGGTATTTTGATTCATCATATGCTGTGTCTTATATCCTTTTATTTTAAGATTATGATGAACCCCATAGATTAGGGCAATAGATTTAGGATTATGATGAAGTTCATAATAGTGAGACCTTATATCTTTTTATTTTAAGATTATGATTGTTACGGCCGTTACAATGACGTGGCATGTCTCAGATTCCGCCAGGCGTGTTCGAGCCGCGTGGAATTTTTTTGGCAGAACGGGGACGGTCCAGCAAGGTCGGATGTGGGTCCACCTCGGCCGTAGTCGAGGTCGGGCAGGGCCAACCTGCTCCTTCGCCAGGTATCCGCCTAGGAGGGGTCCACCTCGGCCGAAGTCGAGCGCCTCTCTGCCGGCGGCCCCATCCTCCCTCGCCGGGAGGTGCCCTGAGACGGTGCCACCTCGGCCGAGCCGGGCCTCTCCTGCTCCATCGCCAGGTGTCTGCCTAGGAGGGGTCCACCTCGACCGAAGTCGAGCGCCTCTCTGCCGGCAGCCCCTTCCTCCCTCGCCGGGTGGCGTCCTGAGACGGTGCCACCTCGGCCGAGGTCGAGCCGGGCCCTCTGCTGCTCCTTCGCCAGGTGTCTACCCTGGAGGGGTCCACCTCGGCCGAAGTCGAGCGACTCTCTTCCGCTCCATCGGGTGTCCGCCCACGAGGTGTCCACCTCGGCCGAAGCCGGCGGCCCCTTCTTCCCTCGCCGGTGGCACCCTGAGACGGTGCCATCTCGATCGAGGTCGAGCCGGGCCCTCTCCTGCTCCTTCGCCAGGTGTCCACCCAGGAGGGGTCCACCTCGGCCGAAGTCGAGCGCCTCTCTGCCGGCGGCCCCTTCCTCCCTCGCCGGGTGGCGCCCTGAGACAGTGCTACCTCGGCCGAGGTCGAGCCGGGCCCTCTGCTGCTCCTTCGCCAGGTGTCCGCCCTGGAGGGGTCCACCTCGGCCGAAGTGAGCGCCTCTCTACCGCTCCGCCGGGTGTCCGCCCAGGAGGTGTCCACCTCAACCGAAGCCGGCGGCCCCTTCCTCCCTTGCCGGGTGGCGCCCTGAGATGGTGCCACCTCGGCCGAGGTCGAGCCGGGCCCTCTGCTGCTCCTTCGCCAGGTGTACGCCCAGGAGGGGTCCACCTCGACCGAAGTCGAGCGCCTCTCTGCCGCTCCGCCAAGTGTCCGCCCAGGAGGTGTCCACCTCGGCCAAAGCCGGCGGCCCCTTCCTGCCTCGCCGGGTGGCGCCCTCAGATGGTGCCACCTCGGCCGAGGTCGAGCCGGGCCCACAGCTGCTCCTTCGCCAGGTGTCCGCCCAGGAGGGGTCCACCTCGGCCGAAGTCGAGCGCCTCTCTGCCGCTCCGCCAGGTGTCCGCCCAAGAGGTGTCCACCTCGGCCGAAGCCAGCGATCCCTTCCTCCCTCCCCGGGTGGCGCCCTGAGACGGTGCCACCTCGGCCGAGGTCGAGCCGGGCCCTCTACTGCTCCTTCGCCAGGTGTCCGCCCAGGAGGGGTCCACCTCGGTCGAAGTCGAGCGCCTCTCTGCCGCTCCGCCAGGTGTCCGCCCAGGAGGCGTCCACCTCGGCCGAAACTGGCGGCCCCTTCCTCCCTCGCTGGGTGGCACCCTGAGACGGTGCCACCTCGGCCGAGGTCGAGCCGGGCCCTCTGCTGCTGCTTCGCCAGGTGTCCGCCCTGGAGGGGTCCACCTTGGCCGAAGTCAAGCGCCTCTCTGCCGCTCCGCCGGGTGTCCGCCCAGGAGGTGTCCACCTCGGCCGAAACCGGCGGCCCATTCCTCCCTCGCCGGGTGGCGCCCTGAGACGGTGCCACCTCGACCGAGGTCGAGCCGGGCCCTCTGCTGCTCCTTCGCCAGGTGTCCATCCAGGAGGGGTCCACCTCGGTCGAAGTCGAGCGCCTCTCTGCCGCTCCGCCAGGTGTCCGCCCAGGAGGTGTCCACCTCGGCGAAGCCGGCGACCCCTTCCTCCCTCGCCGGGTGGCGCCCTGAGACGGTGCCACCTCGGCCGAGGTCGAGCCGGGTCCACTGCTGCTCCTTCGCCAGGTGTCCGCCCAGGAGGGGTCCACCTCGGCCGAAGTCGAGCGCCTCTCTGCCGCTCCATCAGGTGTCCGCCCAGGAGGTGTCCACCTCGGCCAAAGCCGGCGGCCCCTTCCTCCCTCGCCGGGTGGCGCCCTGAGACGGTGCCACCTCGGCCGAGGTCGAGCCGGGCCCTCTGCTGCTTCTTCGCCAGGTGTCCGCCCAGGAGGGGTCCACCTCGGCCGAAGTCGAGCACCTCTCTGCCGCTCCGCCAAGTGTCCGCCCAGGAGGTATCCACCTCGGCCGAAGCCGGTGGCCCCTTCCTCCCTCGCCGGGTGGCACCCTGAGACGGTACCACCTCGACCGAGGTCGAGCCGGGCCCTCTGCTGCTCCTTTGCCAAGTGTCCGCCCAGGAGGGGTCCACCTCGGTCGAAGTCGAGCGCCTCTCTGCCGCTCCGCTAGGTGTCCGCCCATGAGGGGTCCACCTCGACCGAAGCCGGCGGCCCCTTCATCCCTCGTCGGGTGGCGCCCTGAGACGGTGCCACCTGGGTCGAGGTCGAGCCGGGCCCTCTGCTGCTCCTTCGCCAGGTGTCTGCCCAGGAGGGGTCCACCTCGACCGAAGTCGAGTGCCTCTCTGCCGCTCCGCCAGGTGTCCGCCCAGGAGGGGTCCACCTCGGTCGAAGCCGGCGGCCCCTTCCTCCCTCGCCGGACAACACCCTGAGACGGTGTCACCTCGGCCGAGGTCGAGCCGGGCCCTCTGCTGCTCCTTCGCCAGATGTCCGCCCAGGAGGGGCCCGCCTCGGTCGAAGTCGAGCACCCGCGTGGTGAGGTCACCGAGGAGCAAAAGCACGAGTTCCGAGACCGTCCCTCGAGCAGCGCGCGCTGCACCCCGAGAGGAGTGCTGGAACGGTTGACAGCGGCGTGCGAAACCTCGTTTACATCGGTCCGACAGGTTTCGCAGCCGAGAAGCAAAATCCTGGCAGGACAGGACCTGGTAACGGGCGTTGTCGGCTCCTGGGAAAGAGAGCGCTCGCGCTCAGCCCCAAGATCTGGCCAGCGTCCTCCCCCCACCCTTTCCTCGCTAGGCTCGGCAAGCAAGACAAGGAGGCCGCCGGGTTCTTAGGCCCGAAGGGGAAAGGGGGAAGAGAGGGAGGGAACGAGGTGAAAGCGAGAGGGAGCCTCCCAGGGGCGGGAAGCCGGAGGCAGCGTGATGGATAAAAGGATGGGAAGAGCAGACGACTAGAAAAGAGAAAAAAAGGGCTGGGAAAAGGAGAGACACCGAGAGTAGGATCCAAGATCCCGAGAGGGACCCTTGGCGCAAGCACGGTGAAGGAACCTGGCCCAATTTCCACTCTTTCTGAGACCTTCTTTACAAAGATAATCTCCAAGCCTGGGACTCCTTCAGGGGCCCACCTTGGAGACTCTATTCCATCTCGCCATTTTCTAACTTGACCGTCGGAGCCCCCTCGTCGGGATCCCCGGCCAGGGTTTTTAACCTTGTCTTGCAGGATCGTGAGCCCGGAGACCTCGGGACGAGACGGCCTGATCAAGTCACCAGCTCTGAAGCTACAAGCGCGGCGGTGAGATCGGCAACAATGATAAACTCCATAGATTAGGGCAATAGATTTAGGGTTATGATGAAGTTTATAATAGTGAGACCTAAGATCTAATAAATTCTAATATAGAATATTCCCAGTTATAGGATCATTGAGTCAGGGATTGATGTTTCCAGAAAGACTAGCACATCCAATATATGCTCGATAAAGATAGTGATTGGTTTCACGACCACTTATATAAGGATACTAATACAAGGATATGGATGCTCATCAGGGTATGAGTTCACTGAATTAATCCATTATGAGAACAATTTATGGAAGTCTTACTTGTCAAAATATGATTCTCTTAATAGGAGTTATGCAAGTGATCCTTAGACTTGAGATCACCATTAAATCTTGTACATACGAATCTATGTTTTGGTTCATACTTATTCATAATTAGTCATGTTGTTTTGGTTTATACTCATTCATGACTTAGTCATGTGCGGGGTATTCATGAATATGGTGAATTGTATATGAAGGTTATGATTTGGTCAACAAGAAATCAATCACTCATAGTAAGAGAAATATTTATCCTATTCAATCTCATCAAATGATGACTCATAAAGTCTTTAATCAAAGTATGATAAAAATAGAAAAAGATTTTTAATGTTTCATCGATCAAGTCAGGGTTTGACAACTTTTTATACCTTTTGTTTATTTGAGATAAAGGAAGATCGAAGGATTGAATTACATAGTAACTTGCCATTGAAGAATATTTTGATAATTTTTATCAAATTTCTTATTTTCTAGGTAGGCATGATACATTGCTAGATGTCAATCATATCTTATAGATTTTTAATAATTAAATTGATTAAATTCATGAGTCAATTTTAAAGATGGTTCAAATTGGTAACCAAGATTGGCTTGATTTAACATAATTCGATTAGTTGATTTCTAATTGAACTAAAATGACATGAACCTAGACCTACTGCTGGCTAGATGTGAAGTCCAAAGGATCTAAGGAATTGAGCAAGGAAGTCAATTATATTTTATTAGGATGATAGAATCTTAATTGGCTAGCTAATTAACATACTAGCATATGTTGGCTAGCCTAACTCCTGACCTAATTAGATTAGATTTAAATGCTTACTATTTGCCCTAACTAATTTGAGTAAAATTTAAATTAGGTTGATCTTTAAGTGGGGCAGCCAAATGAGATTTATCTTGATTTTATAGCTCTTATCCATATTTTGAACCAAAAGTTCTAAGGGCTTGGGACTCTTAGTGCTAATATTAGCGTGCACACAATATAAGGGCACAAAAGAACCAAGAGTCATTCTGTAATTAAATCACCTTTGTGTTGATAAAGCTTAACCCCTATTCTCTCTTATCCATGTCCATTTGGATTGGATTTGACCGGTCAAGTAGATAAATTTTGGGTGTGAATTTATATGGACCCATGAAAGGTTGCGATGCTTGGAACATATGGTGCATAGAATGGACAAGAGTCCTTCTGATTATTAATCACCTTTTTTTCTAATAACATTTCTTGATTATTCGCTATTAGATGCTTTGACCAGGTCTTAAGCCAAGTGGTAGGATTGAAAAAATATTGATTTTTTCGAAGAGTTATGATAAGCAACTCTTGGCACAAATATGTTGTAAAACACCATGTGTTTATGGTTTTACTTAACACCTTTCTACCTAGAAACTCCTTCTGCTTGAAGAGTCCTATCTGATATGTTAAAAATTAGATTAAGGACTAAGAAAAGGATACTTTTAGCACCTCCTCTCTAACTATTTAAAAGCTTTGGTGATTAAAGCAAATGCATCCAAATTTATCCTGATAACTCTCTTTCTTTTCTTGTTAGGACAAGTCTATTATTTTAAAATAAGTCTGTCATTTTAAGATAAGGGCTTAGGAAGAGAATTAAAAAAGATAATAGGATAGTAAAAGAAGTTTTGAAAAGGTCTTGAAATACTCTTCAGGAGGGTAAAGGTCCTAGCAAGAGAGGAAGGTTGCCAAATAAAGAAAGGCCACTGAAAGGAGTTTCTAATTAAGCAAGAAAGAAATACAAGTACTTTCTTGATCCAGTTCCTATGTAGAGGGCATACACTTGTATGCCTAATGGGATAAAAGATATTATCATTACAGGTATTCTTTTATATCCTAATGTATTGTTGTGTTAGTTGATATAATCAAGGGGTCATAGGTCTAGGATTTTAGTTGACTAGGATTTCAAGGTTTAAAAATTTTAAAATTCAATCTTCTATTATACAACCGTAACCCTGCAGTGGTATCAAAGCCATATTGATTCGTTCAATTAATGGTCAATTAATATTTAAATTATTATATGCTATCTAATTATATCTAGCATAATAGCTATAGTATATGTTGATTGATGTATGACATTGATTAGGTGTTACACTGAAACCTTTATTGATATAGAGATATGTTTAGATTATTTAGTCATCACTTTAAAATAAGGTTGTCCTAACATAGCGACTGATGTCAGCAATATTGTAAAGTTGTACTACAATGATAACACACTTGTCACATATTATGTTGAGGTATAATATGCCTATTATATAGTTTATAGTATTAGGATGTGCATGAGACCATGAAAGCCCTCTTTAAAATTATATTTAGTCATAGTATTATAAAATTATAATGCAAATCTATTTAGGATTTGATTAATCAATTGTTATCTAGAAAATTGGTTCTAGGAAGATAAAGAGAACATAATTTCTAATTGGATCCATTGCTTGGCTAAATTTTTGGTGTTTATGGCAAGCAAAGGGCCTCCCACCTCTCTCCCACTTACCTAGTCAATTTGATTGATTTAGACCTTGAATTAGAATTACTGATTGATTAAAATACTAATAAATGCCTTCCTTCATGCTAAGCAAAATTCATGTCAAAAACTATAATAGGTTTGTTGTGTAATATAAGGTCTACTCTACAGTTTGATGTGAGATTTATCTTGGTGTATCTAATACTTTATAGCATGATTGATGGTGTTACTTTATTGTATAACACAAGGGCAATATTATTCAAACATGACTACATGAAAATGAAGGGTCTAACTAAACTAAGATATTATAATTTTTTGTGTAACACAAGGCTGTAAGTGTCTTAAAGGCAGTTGTCATGTTGAGAGTTGCATGGGCTGTAATTGAAAAAAAAAAATTTTCTATTCTTGAACTCATAAATATTTGTATCCTACTCATAAGTGTCTTGAAGGCCTACTCCAAATCCGGATATTGGTAAGCTAAGTAATATCCATCAACTAAGTTAAAAAATAATAATAATGTTTGAATCTAGAGTTGAAATCATGATTTTTTTTAATGGATAGATTATTAACCATTAAGATAATGATAGACGTGGCTTTGAAATTATGATTCATTATACTTAGGATTTATTCACATCATTAAAGAGAATTTTTTGAAGTATATTATGAAATTTCAATAATTATTTTTTTTCCAACGGAAAGTGAACCTTTTCCTTTTTTTGATAATTATTTCTTATGATATTTCCAAAATATTACTGCCTAAAATAATAAAAAAATTAATAATTTTATATTTTTATATTACATACAATTTTTCTTCCGAGCTTTTGGAAAAAAATAGATTCTACTTGTTAGTTTTTGCCAGTTACTTGCTACTTGTAACTTTCTGAGAAATGGATTTTGCCATCAGCCATTCTTCTTTGACCGGACAGCAGCATCCTTGTTCTCTTAAGTGGAAGATGCCCGATTTTGGCACCGTTGTCATTCTTCATTAGTTGTCGCCATTCATTATTATCATTTTAAATAAGATACACAGCTAAGACGGTAGCTCAGTTAGTAGAGACTTTGCCTCACTATCAACGGATCGTGGATTCGAGATGAGATCTCGTGGATGACTCGATTATGTTCTACCAGCCGGTGTCTTAGTCTCAGTTACCTTTTGATAAGAAAAGGCTATGAAAATCTAAACATCTTGAATTGAACATTATCTGGGATGGGAGTCTGCGGGGTAGCTACACCAGATTTAACCCCCTATCTCTTTTGGTTTGTCAAAAAAAATTAAAAATAATACGAGCTTACATCACAACCAAACGATAGCACGGGTACCAAAAAATATTTCTTGTTAGCTAGTGTTAGAATCTTATTAGTATTCGAAGGTTGCTCTTCTAAAAACTGCATTTTGTTCAAGGATATTTGCTTTACTTCAAGTCCCCGTGGGGTAAGTATTGATTATCAAATTCCCGATCTTGAAAAATGTGTTTGGTTTGCTATTGGAATTAGAATTTAAATGATAAAATGGAAATTAGAATGACCATATTTCTCGGCACTATCTGACCACGATGATCAATCAAATCGATAATTAAGCTAAGGCAAATTTTGGCAGAATACTTATGACTAACTACAATACATATGGCCGAGTATGGATACTTTCTTGGTTGCATAACTTTAGCTAAATATCTATGATCAAATACGAGTATATGTAGCAAGTCCGAATATTTTTTTGGCTAAGTAATTTTGGTTAAGTACCTGTGGTTAAATACAAGTACCTATGATTAAGTACGAATACCTCTTTGATTAACTTTGATCGAGTACCTATGACCGAGTACAAGTACTTGTAGCCAAGTATAAGTACCTTCTAGGTGAATAATTTAGCCAAGTATGAGTATCTTGACCGAATACGAGTACCTCCTTCATTAAGTAACTTTGGCCAAGTACGAATATCTCCTTGAAAAGTAGTTTTGGCCGAGTACAAGTACTTATGGCCAACTACAAGTATCCTTGGTCGAGCAAACCAGTTTTGGCCAAACAAACTAACCTTGGAGTAAGATGCAAAGGTGAACAAGCTATAACTATCCTAATAGATATTGTGGTAGACATAATCATGAAAAGTAGGATCCCAACAGAACTTACCATCCTAATAGAATGATACTAGCAAAAAAAAGATATGGGAGATGAGATCTCGACACCCAACAAAAATCCATTATACATGTCGAAAGAGGTCACTTCTCTAACAACATTCAGTTATTCACGTACGTAACTCTATAAATTGACAAGAGAAGATTCCAAAAGGTACATCTTCACATCCCTATCTACAAACTTATTTAGTATTTTTTTAATCATATGACTCTTAGCTCCGACTATTGTTGCCCATACTCTCTTCACTGGCTTGAGTGTCAGAGGATTTCTTACCGGTAACCACCTGTCAAGGAGATCATTCTTGCAAGTCTCCATCCGATAAGTATCTAAGAATAACTCTTCACTCTCATTAGAGAAGACTAGAAGACCTTAAAGCACCGTCACAATCCAGCAAAGAGTGATTTGTCAGCAACAAAAATATTTACCGGTCGAAGGATGAGCGGTGCCTTAGATCATCATGCATCAGATATTATTGATGCAATATAGACAGATATTTTCATGTTCCGCATACGAGTACGTTGCAACTCTTCAAGGAAGTTAGGTCATGTGGGAGGCATTACACCATGTCCATTGCATTGCATATGCAAAAAAAAAAAAAAAAAAAAGGTTTTTCGAATAGTGGCATGGCATTTTTGTACAATTTCTATCTTTTTTTTTAAAAAAAAACATTTTTTATTAAAAATAAGTTCACACTTTAAGTTAACATTAATTTAGTGCCTCAAAATAAAAATCTGATTCAGTTCGGGTTTCTCTATCAATTTCATCTTGCAGGGAAAGTGCATGCCCTAGAAAATTTCAAGAGTACAATGACCAAATTTACCTCAAAATTGGGCTACCAATGGGCGAAGAATCTGGGCTTCGAACAGGGCAGGATGAAAGAGTACCTTGATGTAGGTTATTTTAGTGCGGTGAAGTTTACTTGGCAATTGGTCATAGATTTGGTAGAAACTCGGATTAATGGTTAGAAGTTTATTCATACTATTGGGTTCCATGAGACATTTTAACCGAGCAATGTTGTTGGAGCATAAGATATATAAACACAAATAAAGCTTCATCTATGAGCCTGCTAGTCCAAGAGTTTCCAGTTTTCTGACAAAGATTAATACAGGAGGTACCTGAATGACTTGAATACTTGATTGACAAGAGGAGTTGGACTCAAATTGTTAATGATTTCCATTCCAATTATTTGATCGGAAAGAGTTCTATTTTCATTCTAATTCTATATAGAAATGAGAATGTTCCAATTTTTCAAAATTTAATCTTTACTCTTTTTTTCGGTATTTAAATTTTATTTCGATTCTGAATTTAGATATGAACAAAATACTTCGAAGAATATGATAATTTCAATACTCATTCGAATCCATTCATATTTTGATTTTAGTCATGAACCTAATGTTCCACGGTAGTAATGATAAGACAATTTGTGTCCAGGAAAGTCATTCTTATCATAACTTAAAATAGAAATTCAAGAGGGGGAAAATGATAAAGACTTTTACCATGCTAGGAGTAGACACCATGCAATAGGTCTTGATGCCTCATGATGCTGTCACCCCATGAATTGTGGCTGGCTAGTTATCCTTTTTATTTTTCTTAAATTAAGGGAATAATTGAGATTGAGTTTGGACAGAGTGGTCTATGTGGCTATCGTACTTCAATTCACCTTGGTGATTAAAGTTTGGTCTTCATAATTGGGACAAGAAGTTCTTGGTGATGGTTCCCGCTTAAGAAAAGTTGGTAAGGGCTTGATGAAGATGATGTTCAACCCTGCAGCAAGTAAAGTATCTTGGAACATGAAAAGTTGGCCATGCAATGTGTGGCGGATTGGATAGATACCTTACTCTTCTTGACCTTATCAACTTTTATTAGCGGTCACTTCTATGGATAATGTTAGGCAAGGGTTCGGGTTCTATATTTTGGCAGAATAACGATTGTTCTTCTTTCATGGTCTCAATTATTGGATCTCGTATTCATGGCTTTCAAAGCATAACATCAGTTTCGTGACCTCTTATGATGTGAATAGATAAAAGTGATTTTTTTTTGGCTTTGAAAGATGTGCAAAACATGATCCGTTTGTTGAATTCGTGAAAGAAGAATAACCATTCCATGGTACTCAAAAAAAAAAAAAAACAATCCAAACCCATTAGCCAAGTAACTAGGCAGCAGTAGGGATGTTAACGGGTCGGATTTAGATCGGATCATCCAAAATTCATACCCGTCCTGCTAAAAAATTATCCGTCCCATACCCGTCTCGGATCGGGTCGAGTCGGGTATAAAAAAATCACGTGTGGATCGGATCGGGTCGGGTTGACCCGGTCTCACAAAACTTAGTTTATTTAAAAGCTAAACAAGTCGGGTCGGGTATATCCGTTCCATATCTAATTTACTTAAATATTTTATAAACATAATTTTTTTTAATATATAAACGAGCTGGGTTCGGGTCGGGACGTACTACTATCCGTATCCGACCCGAACCCGAGTCGGATTTTTTTTATATAACCCATATCCATTTATAAATTAAATGGATCGGATCGGATACTCATCGGATAGATAAAAATTGCCATCCCATAGTTATTTCAAGAATTGGAAAGGACATGGACTCCAGTACTTTGTGTTGGCTCTGATGATTGGCCATTGAATTGAGCTAGAGGACTGAAGATACATTGTTGGTCATTGACCATGCTGGTGAGCTGGTTAAGCTCAACAATTAGTAGGGTAGACCTCATGCATCATGCTGGCAAGAATGAGAAAATTAAAGTGGTGATGCTTTGGTAGGAGGTGAGGAAGATGGGAACAAGCTTTTAGTGGAGCCAAGGTTGCCCTGGAGCATGTTGGAGAGGATGGTTTTAAATGCAAGACCATGTAAGAATTAGGAGGGGGAAAAGCTTGGATTTGGAACGAAGTAGAGCATGGAAGTTGCAGGAGAAACCAAGGCATGCTCAACTTTGCAGAGCATTGCTGTGTGAGCTGCAGCAATGAGGGCAAGGTGGAAGACCACGAGAAAGAAGGTTCGGTAAGACTTTTTTTGAAGAAAGGAAAAGAAAATGCCGAGAAGCCTATGTATTGCTTGAAGTTTCATCAAAACTTATATTGCTTGAAGTTGGAGACAATCTTGAAGCAGAATTATTATTGATTATAAAGCATAATGAGAGAGAACAGATGATAATTTTTCATAGCAGGGGGCAAATTTTTGTGCAGTTGAGTAAAAAAAGGAAAAAAAAAAAAAAAATTGTGTTTTTCTGATGTGTAAGATGCTCAAGAGGGAAAGACCGAAAGATGTCCTCATCTAGGAATTACTGGGTTCTACCCCATGGATTTTGGACTGTCCAATAAAAAATGTCTACATGATCATTCGGTGAGATTAAATAAAGCTGGTAAACATTAGATTCGAAATGGCTAATACTTATCAACTATGAATTATATGTTCATTCAAGATTTTCAACCCAGACGGCAAGAAGATCGAGACCGATACATCCTCTTCTCCGCGATATCGCTTTTTTCTTTCAGGGATATTCCTCTTGTATTGTTAGACATGTTTATCGGGAGGCTAAGTCTGTAACTGACTGGATAGCCTCCTTCGTTGTCCATCACTCGGACCCTTTTTTGTAGACCGATGTGGGATATGTTCCAAAATCGTTCCGTAACATTATCTTTTCTGATTTTCTTGGATACGTTCATGTTAGATCTTTTAATTAAATGTATCAGATTACAAAAAAAAAAAAAAAAAATCAACCCAGCAAGAAGATTTGAAATTTGATCATCACTGAATGATATGATAAATTTTGATTGGATGGTGATAGAATAGTTCTGATCAATAATTTCTTTGTAAAAAAAAAAAAAAAAAGAGCCGCTTTTAGAAAAGGAAAGATATATTAGAGTTCTTGCCAACTAGAGTGTCTGTCAACGTCCTTGGATCCACACAGAGCACCTCAGGGCTCAAACAAATGGAGAGCAGCAATTATTATTGCACGAATATGTTTAATTCTTCCTCACCAGGATAAACTTCTTATTTTTGTTCTTTCCAAATATTTTGGTAGATAGCCATGATTAACCGGTCCCAAGCTTTCCTCTTCCTCGTAGGTATCTTCTTTTTTCTCCAAATTGTCCACAAAGAGAAGACAGAGAAGGTCTTTTTTTTTTTTTTTTTTTTTAAATGCTGGTTCAAGACTTGATAGCTGAAGATATAAGGGGGCAATGGATGAAAAGATGATTCACTGATCTTTTACAAAGCTGCTAAAAGGGACATATAGATTTTGTCTATTTAGGTGTTACAACTTTCCATGGAGCCTTGTGATATGGACACAGCATTCCACCATTGATGATGACTTGTAGAATGTGGGAACAAAATAGAACTTTTCGTAGGTCAGCCTGTGAAGAGGTCTATTTTCCACTCTCAAGCATATTTTGTCATGGTTCAGAAGCAGTGGTATTGACATCCTTGCAGGCATGGAGGACTTTAAGGGACAAGACAATGGCATTGGAGCAGCAAGGACCATTGATTAAGTTGGTAAAAATTCACTTATGAAATGAACAAAATGATAGTGTTGGATTTAAAATGATGTAGGAGTGACAACATGGAGGAATTGTTAATGGTCGATGGTATTAGGATGGAGGCTATTGTCCCATTTGCCTGTCTCTTTTTCTCCCATTTGATTCTTGGATGGTCTTCATTGTTATTATTTATTAATTTATTCCCTTTTCGAAGACAATAATAGTCCCTCGTCGTCCTTTCTCTCCTTCTGCTAGGTTCTTTAAATGACATTGTATCATGGATTTTTCCCACAGCTTGGTCGGGCCAGAGTTAACTTGTTGGGTCGCTTAAAGCTAATAAAATGTTAGGGCTGGATTTTTTTTTAATAAAATAAAGTACTTATATAAATCTAGTATGAATATAAATAAAAAGATCAGAAAAGATGATGCGTTGGAAAGACATCAACAAAATAGTGGCTTTAGTCTACAGGGCATCATTTTGAGTACTCGGCTATTAAACTGGCAACCCAATCTATAATATTATTCATCTCACGATAGACACGATTGATGTCAATGGAAGCGCCCCCCACTAGCAGCCTTCAGATGTCACAAATGAGTGGGTGTACAGCAACAACCCCCACCAGACTCCGTGTTCATCCCATCATCATGGTGTATATAATCCCCCTCAATAACTCGCTGGTTAACCCCTGGAATCAGCCTCGCACAAGTAATGCCCTCCTAGGCTGCTCAAAGCTCTATATCAGGAATGATGGCCCCAATAGATGGATCCCGCTAGCTACGATAAGCTTGCAGTCAAGATCTCAAATCATAAATCTGGCTTTGCCAATGCTACTGACTATAATGCTATCAAAGTAGACCTTGAAAAAAGTTGGAATAGGGGCTCTCGGATAATAAAACTTGATGAGATGCTACATGGGTGTGGGGGGAGTCCTAAGTGTTGTAAGTCCTTGGGGACAAACTAGACAACGAAGTACCCACGATCTCAGCAACTAAATCAAAGCCCTCTTAAACACAAATCTTGTTGATTGGTACTATTGCCGCCCGGATCGTCGTGGCCTGTAGCTGCTGGTTGCATCGGGTGCTCCGCGTCCGCTAACGGGAGATCCTCCGGTACCTCAGGACCTGCAAGAAAGCCAACGTCAGTGATCCAGGCCGGGGATTCCGATGGGGGCGCTCCGACGGTCAAGACAGTGGCGATCCAGGGGAACAGATCCTCCTGGTCGAGCCCCTCTAGATGAGCTCCATGCTAGGAGGAATGAGTAAAGTGTATGAGAGTGTGAGTGTGAGCTGGGAGGTGTGGTGGCCGAGGTGGTCTTGCCCTCCTCTCTGGCCTCTCCCCTTTCTCATCCTTTCTTTTTGGTGGTTGTGTTGAAAAAAATAGTTGTCTATTCCTTTGAAATGGGGTTGTTACCTCCTTTTTGCTTACTCTGGCCGAGTCTTCTACTTTGGCTTGCCTCAGGGTTCTCCCGTGCTGTTAGGCTGGTACGACGAGGTATCGTGCCGTAAACGGGACGCATTCTTGATTGGGTAGTTGGAGAAGCTTCGATATGCCTCTGACATTCCTTCTGTTTGCCCTTCTTGGAAGCCTGGCAGGACCTCGACTGTCGTGCCGCCGGTCTCGGGACTCGCGCTCTTCGATGGGGTCTTTTCTCCGTTTGTACGGCAGGTTGGCAGAGGGTATGGTGCCTTGATGTGAACTTCCTTTCTTTCTGGTGTGGGCGACGGCCGTGGGCATTTATGGCGATGTGGCGGGTGCTGCTGTACGGTCCTCGGGAGGCCCGCCACCATCTTCGAAGGAGAGGCGCGGCTTCTTTGGCGGTTGGTATTTCAATTTGTGCTGAGGGCTGAGCTGGAAAGATGGGGCCCGCTCGCAGCGGACCCATCTCGTCGCGGCTCGGCTGTGCAGAGGAGGGTCGAGCTTGGTTCCAGGCCAAGGGATGGCCCATCTTTGACCGAGCTCGGGCCGGCAGAGGTGGATGAGGTGCGCCCAACTCAGGGGACCTGGCCTTGAAGGGGCGCCACGTGGCGGAGGAGGCTTAAGCTCAACTCCGGACCACGGGGCCCAACCTCGGGCTCGGAAGGTCTGCCTCTGGTGGGACTTGAGCTCGGCTTCGACCTAGGCATCCGATTTGGCGGGGACCGACCTGGCGGAGGACGGAGCTCGGCTTCGACTGGCGGCCCCGTTGATCTCGGGGAGCTCAGCTCGGCGAAGGGGCCTGTAGTGGGAATCCAGCGTGGCGTCCAATAAGGGCTCCACGTTAGGTTCCTTGCTCCACGTCAGCGATCCGGTCACATCAGGTACCTTGCCTCTCAAAGATGCCAGTATTCCAGGCAAGCTAAATGTGATAAACAATATAGGCCACCCTAATATCAGATAATCTGATGGCCTCACTCTTCATTCTTCTCCACATGCCCCCAAAAATGCCTGGACTTGTTGCTCTAATTGAATGAGTATAGCAAAGGAGATACTCAACTATTGATCCAAGGATTAATTTTGATGATGGTAAAATACTTAAATATATTTGGTACTAATGAAAGCTTAAAAATATGCTTTTGGGAGAAGATTCTTGATGCTCATAGATTGCACAAATAATTAAAAAAAAAACTCTCAAAATTAGTCAAAAATAAGTTACTCAATGTGCTCAATAAGTGAAAAAGTCTTAGGGCCGACTTTAGAATGGTCTCAGGATGTCAAATAAAGAGTTATGAAAAAAGATACTTTGAACTTCAACTGACTCAAGAAAATCATGAGTCGACTCTACAACATAAGTTGACCCTATTAAAATAAGAGCCGATCCTAGAACAAGCTTAGGGTGCCAAACAGAGGACTATAGAAAAAAAATGCTTTGAACTCGAGCTAACTCCAGAAATCATGAGCCGACTTTAGAAATATCTTAAAGCAATAAATAGAGAATAGCATAAGAAAATATTTTCAACTTGAGCTGACACCAAAGTTTTATGAGCTAACTTCTCAAAATGAGTTGATCCAAGTAAAAGTCAAGCTAACTGCAGAGTGATTATAGTCAGAAGAATAAAAAGATATGTTTTCAAACTATGGATAATAAGTCGATGCCTAAAAATTAAGCCAACTCCTAATGAACTCGAGGCAATCCTTGAAGACTATAAGTCAACTCCTAACTTCTTATAGCATGACATCAAGTTTTTAGAAAAAAAATTTAATGGACAAAAATGGCTAACTTGAACTATCTAACAATCTTTTCAAGTCTTTCAATCATATTTTGGATATATTTAAGCCAATAAATTTAATTAGAAAATAATCTTTTTAAGAATTTTGAAAAAGTAAAGGAGAAAATAAGAGACAGAAGTGAGAGTATTCAAGAAAGTATTAATGACCTTCAATTAATATATTTCAGTCATTAAGATTTTGATAGCATTGATTGTGCCGACCAACTATAAGAAAACCTTCTTCCAGCTACTAATCAAGCTTTTCAGAAGCACTTAAATAGGAAGTCTTCACATTCAAGCAACTTGTTCAATGACTTCCAGAGCTTTAAAGAGTTTTCATTTATTGAGAATTGAATTCTTATCTTATATACACATGAACTTAGAGCAAGTTCTTTGGATGAGAAAACTTGGATTTTTAAGTTGATCCCTGCCCGGAATTGAATGTGTGTATTTGACTAATTCAAAAAAACTTAGTTGGGAAGGTTCTAGTTGGTGAACCTGTTGAAAACCAACTAGATTTAAAATTGTGAGGCCAAGAAAACAATCGTGCAATAATTTTGAACTCTTGGATGAATCTCAAGTCTTAAAATCTAAATATCATCCATCCTCCTATTTAGTTTACCCTTGTAGAGGTCATACAAGTCTCTGACCACCACCTTTGAGGTGCACGATGACTACCAGACCTAGACATTCAAGTCCTAAAGAATAGGAATCACCTAGGATAGAGCCCTCTCAACAAGTTAGTCTCTAAAAATAATAAGTCACAACTCCACTTTCTAGCCCCTCCCCTCTAACTAGAAAAGGTCACGAAGCTACAAAAGGCCTCCTCCAAGCTCTAAGCTAACAAAGGTATGCCTTTGGCATAATGGAAGATCAGCCATCTACTAGTCCCAGGTGATGTCATTAATCAATCACCCTCTTCCACAAGCCATTTTATTTGGGTCATCTCATCAGAGGCATATATATAGATCTCCTTCTATAGAAGGAGAAACTTCGGCTAGTACAAATCTTCCCATCGAAAGTCTAGGAGATATACCTAAGTTGCATCATCAAGCTCTAAAGGTTGTCAGGCTAAAGCAAAATTCTCACAACATGATGAGCAATTATAGTGCACACCATATTAGCAATGATTGTATACCAAGCCCCCCTCACTAATTGGCAGATAGATAACATCCCAGGCCATAAGGTAAACCTCACCCAGTCCATAGTGCAATCCCCATAAAAAGTTTCTGAAGAACTGGTCGAGCTTTAGGACAGATCCTCGGCACAATGGTGTTTGATACCAGATAAATAGGAACATCATTCAAGGCTAATCGAATCAGAATCACTCTAGCCACTATCGAAAGAGCTTTGGACTGCCATCCCTCTTAATGCTCCTAGATTGATGGCTCCACATCAAAGTACTCAGTCCTTTGAAGTCTTCACCTGATAATAGGGATCCCTAAGTAGCATATGGTATCAGTCTACTTTGCAATGTCCAAAATCTACTTGATCACCTACCTATGCTAAGCTCTACTCTTCAAGTTAAAGTATACCACTAATTTAAGGAGGTTCACATTCTATCATGAGGCTGCATAATACTCCTCCACAATCCTCCTAAAGATAACCACATTCTGGATGCATGTCTAGTCCACCAAAAGATAGTCATCTACAAAAGCAGATGTGAGATCAGTTGGGCCCTTGGAGTCACCACGTAAGGGTTTATAGCCCGGCTAAGGATCGCCGCTCACAGGGCACGAGAAAGGGCATTAGCATAAATAGTGAATAGGTAAAAAGATAGGGAACAACCTTGGAAAGGCCACTTGTAGAGTGGAAAAAATTTGTCAGTATGCTATTGAACCAAATAGAGAAAGATAATGCATGCACGCAGCCCATAATCAAACTAATTGAACAACTATGAAAGCCACAGCTCCCCACAGCATGGTAGATGAACTCCTAGCATATCCAATCATAGGCTATTTCCATGTCAAGTTTGATGGGCATGAGGTAGTGATGGGCTAGAGCTCTATGAAGGTCATGCATAAACTCCTATGCAATATATAAATTATCAGAGATGCTACAGCTGTCCACAAAGGCTCCCTGCTTAGGGCTAATCAAATGGAAAAGGATAGGCTTCATCTTATCCACTAGAATCTTAGCACAAACTTTATATAAAATAGTGAATAAACTAATAAGATATAATGACTTGGCTCCAAAGCATCCTGTCTCTTCGAAAGTAGAGCGATAAAAGTTCTCTTCCAAGTTATTGGCATTAACCTTATGATAAATAATTGCTAGATTACCTCTATTATCTCATCACTAACAATGCCTAGTATTACCTGAAAAAAGAGAGAAACTTTCTGGACCAGGTACTTTTTCCTTTGCTATCACTTAGATCTTCCCCAAATCTCATCCCTGGACACAACAGTAATCAAAGAGGTATTCACCACAATTGAGACTTGACTTATCGAGGGAAAAAACTAAGAATGACCTGGCTTTCCCCTAGGTTCACTGACCATCTCAACCTAAAGAAGTTAAGGATCTCTTGCTTGATCTTATCCTCCCTCTCAATCCAATGCCCCATGGCAATCCTTAATATCCAAATTTGGTTCCTATACCTCTTGATAACAATCGTTTGATAAAAGAACCTGATATTTCTGCCACTATCTTTGATCTATTGAACCCTCGATTTCTACTGCCATAATACTTCTTACTATTGTAATGAGGAATGGTGCAAGGAAAGCCTAGTTTAGAGCTTGGCAAGTTCATCAGCGAAAAGCACCCCGTCCCTGTCCTCCCCCATCTTGAGATCCGCGATAGAAACCTTAACATTTTTAAGCATCCTAAAAATGTCACCCACCCCCACCTGGCTCCACCTCTTAAGCTTATGCCTTGTCAACTCCAATTTGTGGTGACTTAATATATAGCATTGCCATATATCAATAATCTCCAAATATTTATACAATATTCTAATAATGAGGATAGGACAATCAAAATTTTTCAAACCAAAAGGGACCAGTAAGATGAAGCAATGTTAGTGGAAATTAGCACAAGACAATGATCAAAAGCTATTATTAGAAGATGGTGAGCCTGATGTCTAGGAAATCATTGTATTCAACTTGACATGACAAAAGCTCTATTGATGTGCTCCCACATCCTAACTCTACCTTGATGATTATTATACAAGATAAACCACGGATTGGAGAAACCAAGATCAACAAGCCTATTCCTCAAAATGAACTCGCTAAATTTCTTAGTTTTAGTACCATTTGCGAAGAGCCTACCACCTTTAGGGCCCACCAATGCACTTAAAGTTTCCAATGACCAGGAAAAGAATAACTTGGTCAACCATTATAAATACCTTATCCGATAGTGCCCTCCTATAACTATACTCAGCACAAGCATAGACCCTAGATAAAATTCAGAAGATTTCATTAAATCCAGAAATGACAACAACAACATGCTAATTACAATTATATGAAACATCTACATTAGCTACCCCATTCTTTCATACAATAATAATCCGACCCGCAAAGCTACGGACTCAATGGTGTAGAAGCCCCATGACACTAAAAAATGCTGTCAAACATGCTCTATGGACCTACCCGCTAATCATGTTTCAATTAAAATACAAAGATCAAGATTGTACTGGTACATGAACCTCTTGTAAGTGGAAATAAAAGAGGGCTTCCTAATTTCCGTACATTTTACAACAAAATGTTCATTGGTGTAGGTCGTGACATAAACCTCTTGTAAGTGGAAATAAAGGAGGGCTTCTCTAAATCTTCGATGCACCCCCGAGACTTCGCCTTGCTCCCTAATTCCTGTCACCACTATACCCATCACTTTCCTCCACCATAATTGCCCTAATCTACCCACAACCCTCTTATACACATCCATTTCCAAATGGGCCGGTCCCTTTCCTATCCACTCATTGTCTCTAACTGAACCAGGCATGGCTAAAGAGGAGTCCCCAATTGAAATGGAGATGGCAAAGGAAGATACCCCACTAGCTAGATGAAGCTCGCCACCCCTCACCAACTAGACCCAATGTATCTCCACCAGCTTCCTCCCCAGCCCGGAAGGCATAAGTGGCAACGTTAGGTGGATGCAGGGTTAAGGGTGAAGCCACTGGTCAGATAATGGAGTCCATCGGTGAGAGCATCCTCAAGCCACCAATCCTTCGAGCAAAGGTCACTGATACTTTTCATATGACAATGACAATCCCTCATCGCAACCACCTAGCTCCTCCAAAGGGAGCCCCTTCCAATATCGTTGGTTGGGCAAGATAAATAAGTGCAACTTATTACCAGAGGCCTACGTAGATGCTACTGGGTAGCCTCTACTAGGCTAGGTTGGGCCTCTGGATAGGCTCAAAGCCCTCGTTCATAATTTAGATTGGACCCCGATTCAAGCTTAAATTGCCATCCCGTGCTAAGGCCCCAAGCTCACCTCAAATGGGCCAAGCTAGAGCCCACTTCAACCATAGGTTGATCCAATGATATTGGGCCCTCCCAATAGTCCATATTTGTATCATCCTAAGTCAGTGTCGAATAGCATAGTGAAGTGTGATCTAAGCTGAGCCAGTAACTCAGCATTCATTGAAAGACTAGAATCACATCAACCTGATCGCTAGTTCGGTGACTATCAACGGGCCACCTTAGAGGGCTTTTGCCATCATTTAGAATCTAAAGAAGGTCCAAGTGGACTCGACTACCTTAGATATGAGTCTGACTTGGCCGGGTTGCGAACAAGTGCAATGGGTTGTAACTTGCCCTCCTTTCCCTTCAATCCAACCACGTTAGTCCTAGGTTGTTGTAGCTTCAATATAACCACCCAAGGACCAAGTCGGGGATAGACTATGGCAACTCAACCTTTCACACCACCCATTGCCGATCCTTGCTTGACCAAAACCTCCATAGGCATTGGGTTGACCTCCATGAAATTCTCTAATTGAAGAGGATGATCACCTCCACCCAGGAGAGGGTTAGCCAATAGAAGGCAGCAGCTATCATTGGAGTAACAATATGTCCACAAAGGAAGCAAACTGCTAAAATATTTTCATAAATAAAGGTGGCTAAAAAGCCATGTTCTTCTCCTTGATGGATACCTGGACTTTAATGGCTAGGTGGAATCGATCTCCAACCCAACTTTAATAAAATTGGCATGAAACTAGCCCATAAAGTTATTGATCACAATGAACTTCCCTACTTCCTCCATAATGCCCAAAAGCCTCTTTGTACTGTAATACTCGATCAAAAGAGCAGGGAGCTATATCCACACCATCATCATCGTGACTATGTTGGTCCCTAGCATGAAATCCAACACCCATGATGCAATGATTAGTAGTTGGCCGGTGACGATCCAGGGGCCACATTGAAGAATGGCATCCTGCTCTTCCTCTGATTTTGAAGCAAAATAGAAGATGATCATTGGTCAAGGAGAAAGCTTCAACTTCATTTTGCAACTTCCCCTTTTCCTTGAAATCCTTAGCAATCAAGTCAGTTGAGACTCACCGGCCTAAACTCTAGGCAAGCATTGCCACCTTCTCCCATTTCCCTCTTGATTCTTCTATCTCATCCTTAGGAAATTTTAGGACTTTGGTAAAGTAATGCTTAGTTTCTCAACCTTTACCTTCGACATTTTGTGGGACATCCAGGTTGGCTATCATAGTAGACCTTGGGCCACCTTTGTCCAAGTCCGACCCCACTCTCTAAAGGCCAATAAAGCTCAGCCTCCATTGCTTTTAGATTTCCCTATGTCTCTCTTCCTTTGCTCGCTTCACCTAGCCCCACCACCTATTTGAGAGAAAACTAAAGAGATGCATGAACATTGGCATGATCGCTCATCCAGCAAGTGGACCTTTTTGTAAACTGATTGTATGAGCCTTTCGTATATGTTGTCTGGTTAAAGGATTAATTTTATTATTCAAAATAGCACTAGTAATTCCATTGCAGTATGTGCTTGGAAAAGAAGTCTATACCCATATTTGTTGCTTGCAGCATGATTCAAAATGACAATAGTACAATTAGAATATGGATTGTTGGTGATTCTTAGACAATCATGACTTAGACCTCTAACTCAATTATTTCGGAATAGCATCATCCTGGCATCAGAAGGATTTATTGGCTCATTGCTTTATATCATGCCAAAAGGATAGATGCAATAATAGGTCAGGTATATATGGATCAAATATGCTATTACTCATACCTATCCTATACTTAGCTTGAAATGGATATAGTTAGATAGAAGATGTTGGACAAATCAGATTGCCTAAAGCTCCAAAAATCATTTTTTTTATACAATTCAATTTTTTGTTACTTTAAGTAGGGAAATTATAAAGAGCTATTTACATTTTAGTCAGGTTTAGGATAGATTTTATCATTATTTATATCCAGTCTAGATCTGTTATGGGTTACATTGGATATTCAGTAGGTTGAAATAAATTACCACCTTTATAAATGAATATCTAACATTTTTTGTAAAGAGAATACTCTAACGGACTAGCTAACTAAATTTTTATGCTAATAATATAAATCTTCATATGTGGACTCTTGGCTTTTTGTAGCCTGCAGACCTCATGCTTTTAGTTCGAGATGATACAAAAGAGTTCAAATTAGTAAAGTATAATTTTTTTCTGATTAATTTTTATCTTAAAATATTATTTTTTATCTTTTATATAAAACTGTATCATCCTTTATTTTCAAAAAAAAAAAAAGAGAGATAGAGAAAGAAAAGAAAAACCAAAAACTCCATGCTCAGCATAGGAACTTATCCCCACACCTTCTTTTTATATTTTTTTATTTTAATTCAATTTTATAAATTTTTTTCTCCTGCTTGTATTTGATCCAAGTTTTCTACTTTTTGTTTAAAAAAATCATGTGCTTCTTGTAGCCACACCTTTTATTTTGGTAAAGAAAAGGGATAGGAGGATAAATCTGGTGTCACTACTTGATAGACCCTCGTCTCATCGGAAAATATTCGATTCAGGATGCTGATTTTTTATGATCTTTTTTATCAAAGAGTGAGTACGTCAATTTGATACCATCAAAATAACAGTTGGTTAGAACAGAAAAGAAAAGAAAAATTTTGGCATCTCACTCATCCAATTATTACGGGTCTCAGAAAATAACCTCTAAATTTAATAGAATCTTTTATAAAATCAAATTTCAAACCCATGTTGAGTTAGCTGTAGCCACACCTTTATCCAAATCGTACCCACTCTTGCTTTTAGTTACCATGTGCTTGATCTCCACACGCATCAATTCAAGATATATGAAGGCTTTTCGAGCCTTGTCGCGTCCTTAGCCAGCGCCACATATCAGCAATAGGGTTGGCTTAGGTATTATTAAAGTTGAATCTATGTGTATATTATAGTATATTGCTTCTTTCGTGGAAACTACTCAAACAAAAATGCTCTAGATTTCTACAAAAGTTGGCCACAAGATAACACTCTATAGAGGAGATCACTTTCTAGTTGAATATATATATATATATATATATATATATATATATATATATATATATATATATATATATATATATATATATATATATATATATTTTTTTTTTTTTTCTTTCGTTGGCAGGCGGATGAGTAGAATATTTATTTTGATCTCTCTCATAATAATGGTCCAAAGCATTGGTTGGCCCCACATCCCAGCGAGATTATGTGACGGTGGGAGTTGTTAAAGGACATGGTTTAGCTTCCAAATGACTTTATCAAAAAAAAAAAAAATTTCTTCCATACCAGCGTCGCAACAAAAGTATTTATGGTAGTTCAGATTTTGCCATCACGGGTTTCTCTAAAATTGCAGTTGTAGCCGAGAGGATCTTTAATTACATGGCTCCAATGATAAAATTGCAAGCAGCATAAAAAAATGTTATCATATACTATAAAAATTTTAAAAATCTCATGTATTATTTGGAAATAATTTTTTTAATAATTATTAGATAACTATCGACTTCATCATTTTTTTTTATAAAAAAAAATAAGAAGAAATAAACCCCGGCGTAGCTTTCATCATTTTTGGAGACTGATATCCACCCTTTGGTATATAATTATTAGTAAATAATTATTACCATTTTTTTTTTTGAAATGATATATATTCATATCAAACCAAACAATAGGGTCGGTTGGATTGTTAGCTTATATAAATAATCATGACTAATTTAGGGGAATTTTTTTTAAATAATGTTTTTAAATAAAAAATTATTAAAATAGGTATTTCAGGATATATTTATCGAAATAGGTGATTTCTGTCGATGTGGTGGTGACGGGTATCTAAGTTCGTCTTTTCGAAAGACGTAGTTGGATTCGTCTTTTGAAAGATCGAAATCCTTATAAATCGATTTTTTTTTAAATTTAATTTTAAAATTTGATGTGACACGTAATAAATGGACGTGACGTTGAATTCGCCTTCCAACAAAAAAATTCAAAACCAAATTTTTTTTAATAATTTTATAAATATTATTATTATTTTTAAATAAAATTAGTAAATTTTAATTTTAAATAAATAAATAAAAATAAAAATTAGTATTAATTAAATTTTATATATTATTTTTTGATAATATTAATTACTATATTATTTTAAGATAATATTAATTAAAAATAATATTAATTAACTATATAAAAATAATATTAATTTAAAATTAATAATAATTTAACTAAAAATAATATTAATTGAATTTGTCCGTTGGAAAGATGAATTCAAAACTGAATTCGCCTTTCCATAAGACGAATTCAACGTCACGTCTATCGCATCAAATTTTAAAATGAAATAAAAAAAAATATCGATTTACAAGAATTTCATCTTTTCAAAAGACGAATACAACTCCATCTTTTATGCCCGTCACCGCCACGTCGACGGAAATCATCAATTTCGATAAATAAAACATGAAACACCTATTTTGATAATTTTTTATTTAAAAAACATTATTTTAAAAAAAAATTCAATTTAGGGATCATCTACGTCTCTAATTAATTTTTTTTGATAAATTGGAATATTTAAAAAATGATTTTAGAATGAACATGGTAAAAAAAAAAATAATAGAAAGAAGAAGGCTAATCAGTTTTAAATATTTTACGCATCGACTCTCATTTGTTTATACAAAATTAAATAATATATCTGATTGTAAAAAATAATCTTTGGTGTCTGGGCCTTGCGTTATCGGCAAGAAATGAGACCTGAACTCCGGCTTCGAATTTTGATAAGCTTAAGGTGTAACAAGAATTGGTCTTTCTCCGTGGGCCTTCTTCGGACCATGCTGAAGAAAAAGACAGAGCCACATAGCTATCTTATTTCTGTCTCATGTTCCGGTTCTCCCGCCCCTCAATGATGCCGATGCTGATACACCAAAAGTTGCTGTCCATCACTGTCCCTTAACGTAATCTTTTCTCTCCCACATGGACCTGGAACGGGACTGCGACGTCGTGTCCGGAAGCTGCCCGCTGATCCGACCCTGCACAGCAGCCTGCCGGTACCTCTGGTCCATGCCTTCCGGTGGCTGCCAACGCTCCCAAGCTGACCACCACCTCCCCTCCCCCATCCAAAGTACCGTTCTCCGAGCATTATCTAATCATCACCTTTGACCACCGACTACCGGTCCCTTTTGGGACCATCTGCATCCCACCTTAGATCCAATCACCCATGATCCGAAGCTGGCTCAAGTATGATTTAGTTTATAGCTAAGTTGATAGCCCGATCGATAACGATCTTCTTTTGTTTGAAATATGATTCCATGGGTGGTTAGATTAAATTCAAAAATTTTTCTGAAATTTATGATCGCTGGTATGATGAAAGGCCAGAATCTTCTTCTTTATTTCTATTTTACTAGCCGGTATTTTAATAATACCAGGTTGGCATACTCGTCTTTCGATGAAAAAAGATAATGAAAATTTGAACATTTTGAATCGAACATTATACGGAATGGGGATCCATGAAAATAACTACACCGGAATTTATCCTTCCATTTTTTTTTTTTTTTTTTTTGCTTGTAGCACGGTTGCAAATGAAGGGAGCCGTGCTTATGAATAAACCGAGGACTAAGTAATAAGGTTGCAAATGGGTCGGGTTGATCCGTAACCCGACCCGACCCCATCCATTTAGATCCGATCCAACCCGTTTTTATGGATCCGTGGATCCAAGTTGGGTCCTAAAATTAGACCCGTTCCATTTTACAGGTCAGGTCTGGGTTTGCTAAATTTGGACCCGACCTGATTCGAACATACTGATCCTGTTAAAATTATATCTATTTGAACCTTTAAATTATAATTTAAAACTTGTATGAAATTAGTTATAATTATTTTTATATCTTAATTTATTTTAAAAATAATATTATTTGTTATATATTTTATAGTTAATAATAGTTAGCTATGTAATAATTAAAATATAGTTGTCTATATTTTATTTGGATCATATTTAGATCCAAACTTTGTAAATTAGAACCGGATTATTTATGGACCTGATCCAATCCGAATGACCCGTTGGGTTGAAAATTTTAATAGTGGACCCGACTCGATCCGATTTTCTAGTGAATTGGATCTGGATCTACTATTAAGATCCGATCAAAGAACCGGATCGGATCGGGATCGCTCAAGATCCGATCCGACCCGTTCCATTTGCATTCCTGCTAAGCAAGTTATAGATAGCTTGGGCTTATTTGATATAGTAAAATTTGTGGGACCAACTTTATTGCTGATCTAGTAGAACAGTCCAATGGTGAATTAACACAGGTAGGTATTAGCGGTTTTTCTATCATGTTTCTTTTTATTTATTTTATTGCAAGTTGCTCGGTGTTTTAGACTGGCTTATTACTGAGTAAGTGGGTCAAATCTGATCAATAATTTCTCTTTGATAGGAAGCTTGTTTGGGTAACAAACTTAAACTTTTTGATAGCATGAGTTGACTGTAAATGATTTGGTTCACAACAATGGCAACGTACAAAAAAAAAAAAAAAAAAAAAAAAAAAAAAAAAAAAAAAAAAAGGAAAGCTCAATTAAACTTTGCTCCGACCTGGTATAGTATAAGAACATGACAAGCCTCTCTACATAATGTCAAGCTGTTTAAAATTGACTCAAAGCTTGGATACTTTCTTTGCGAACGAAGCCTGCAAAATTCGTAAGCGGATCCACTCCCGGATCCGGTTTGGATTCAACTCACGCTCAGTGAGCAAACCGATTTTGGCCGAACATCAATTAACGAAAGCTCACCGGGGGTGACCAGAACCGGGTATAGTGGAAGCACGCTAGGAGCCAAAAGGAAGAGCACGCGAAAGTAACGACGGATGGAGTGGTGTTATGGAAATTAATTTGAATTACGCGGGCACCTTCGTGGCCTTCCTTTTTAAAGTGGTGAGTTCGAGAAAAAGACGAAGAGCAGCTCAGTGGCAAGCAAATGGCGGGTCTCCAAGGCGTTTGCTCGATTGCTTCCCAGCTTTAAATTCCAAAAATCATATTTAAAAATTAAATAATAAATTAATAAAACAGGAAAAGTATTTTTTTTTTCCAATTCTACCCATTTCTTTGTTTATTATCGCCCCCATAATGGACGGAAGAAAAGAAATATTTCCCATCCCAAACGCATATTTCGATTTTCGTAGCCCCTCAGATTATAATATTATAATATTATTTTTATATATCCTCCATTTTATTCTTCTTATCAATCTTTTCTTTCTTTCCGTTTTTTTTTTTTTTTTTTTTTAACATCCCATTTCCTCGTTTCTCTCTTCCGAGCCTTCACCCAATTTCGCTCTCCCTGTTCCTTGTGTTCCGAAGGCCGCCGGCGAACTCGGTGGCGGTTTTCCGACACCACTGTGCGAAAATACCGGTTTTCCGAGCCGTTGAGCGGAAACCGGAACCCGGTCAGAGAAAAAAGTCCGGAGGAAATTAATTTTAATAAAAAAATTTATTTTTGGTTCCGAGATGGCTGTCTTGTCCTCGAGGGCTCCTCTCCTCTCCAATGGCGAGAGCTCGAGGAAACCCTAGGTCTCCGAATCGGACGGTCGAGAGCTATCCATCTGGCCCCTGAACACCTGATCAAGCGCCTAGATTTCAAGGGTTTTGTGGGGTTTATCTATGCATGGAAGGGAGGGAAGGAGGCACGCCTGCTGGGGTGGCGGTTACGGCGGCAGCGGAGACCGCTGGGAGCTTCCCGCCGTCGGCCGCGCCGACGACGGCGAGGGTGGAGGAGTCTAGCCAGGGCGGCGCGACGGCCGCCGCTGTTCCGACGGCGGCGTCGGCGGTCACGGGTTCATCTCCGGCGGCTGTACCGCTGGGGACGGCTTCTGTGAGCCTGGCGATGCCGGTGATGAAGAAGAAGCGGGGGAGGCCGAGGAAGTACGGGCCGGACGGGAGCTTGTTGCTGCCGCTGAACCCGATGCCGATCTCGGCCTCGGTCCCGGCGGGGGAGTACCCGACCGTGGCGGCGGTGGGGGCGGCGATGAAGCGGGGTAGAGGGCGGCCAGGGGGTTTTGGGAGCAAGCAACAATATGGGTTTGAGTTAGAGTCTTCAGGTAGGAAATTATTACATCTTACCTCTTGCCTCTTCTTTCTTCATGGTATTTGAGTTAAATTTAGGACATCTTGGTGCTGTGGTTGGGAAGTTGATCTGACACTTAGATGTTCTTCTACCCTTTTTTGAATTTGTGTCTGATCTTGTGAGTTTTTTTACAAAATTACTGTTTGCTAGTTGAGATTCTTGTTTAGATTTGGTAAAAGATTTTTTTTTTTCTCGTCAAATGAGTCCCTTTCTGCTGCAATTCATGTTAGTTTTGGTTTTCCTGGAACTTTGTTAACCGACATGACAATATGTAGTAACCTATATTGGTCTTATGTGGTGTATGCCCGTTTCTTGTCCCTGTCTCCCTTTCTGCTTCCAATCGAATTTGATCTGTAACTCTCGACCAGTGAGTTCAGGGGTAAGTTGCTGGTTAATATAGTGTGTGGGACCGCTAGATAGGATCTCTTGCGTCAGATCTTCTAAGAAATGGGGGTCCTTTCTTCTGGGGAAAGGCAAGTTTTGTTGGGTGGATTTGGGGAACTGGGAATCTGAATCTTGTTGACTCTGGTTATAGGTGAAATTTGTAAATTTCCTGAGACTGATGTGGGTTGAATTGTTGTCAAAATGATGAAAAGTGAGGCAGGGCTCAAATTGTAGTTGCCTTCGTAGGTTGTTGGAACCTGATTCAGATCTAGGAATTGCTTGTGCTGTCAATATTTGATTTTATCGGAGGATTGTGGATGAGATCTTACCGGTGTTCTGTTAATGATGGGACCTCGTATCAGATGAAGAGACTGTCAGGCAGTATTCCATCTCCTTTTAGAAGTCTAAATCTGATGATGTCAAGCTATCAATTTTTGAATACTGCTTCAGCTGGGTAATGTTTTTCTTTTCCTCAATATTCAAATCGCATGTGCAAAATTTGTGGGGTTAGTTCATCTTAAACTATTAAAGGATTGTGATTTTACATGACCTTTGTCCTTGATTTTACATGACCTTTGTCCTTACACATTTTTGTTCTCAAGTACAAATAGGTTGGGTCGGGTTGGTTCACTCACGATTAATAATTCTTTATGCAGGTGAAATGGTTGCATGCTCTGCTGGTGCAAATTTTACACCTCATGTCATCACTGTTGCAGCTGGCGAGGTATTGCTGGCATAAACTTAGACTAATCTTTAATATCTATCATTGAATGTTAAAAATCAGCAAAATACCCAGTTTCTTTTATACATTGTAGTGTCAACCATATTAGCCATTGTACTGTCTACCATGCATCTTTTCTCTATATCATATTGTTTATCCCTGGGTTACAATATGGAAAGTCTTTTATCTAATCATTCGATATTTTAACGGCAATGACATGTGCAAAAAGAATATACAGATAAAACATGCCTTGAGAACTTTGAATTCTAAGCTAGGTGATTGTTTTCTTAATTCACTCTATATGTCATCATGGTTTTCACTAAAACATGCAAATGTCCATTGCTGATTCTTGTTTACCTGCATTGTGTCATTATCTCACTCACCTAAGTTATTGTTTCATGTACAGTTTCATGCATGGTTTGGTTTACCTCATAACCTAGTCATGGCTCTATTAAGCCTAGTAATCTTGAATAACTGAATACGTGTTCAAACAAAGTTAATTGTTTAACCCTACCTGACACTATTTTAGTGATTGCCATAGCTATCATGTTCATCTTCTTGTTGTTATGGGATCCTTAAATTAAATATTCATCATGAAGGTGCATAATTGTGTCTTATGGTAGTTAATTTTGTTTGCCATTAGCCTGGTTGTAGATTAGACATGACACTGTAGACTTTTCATTCTGTTCTTTACTTTTTTTTTTAAAAAAAAATTTGAGACTGTCACTTTTAGAAGCCTTTTATAGGATTTTTCTAGGCAATGAATACTTTAATTCTGCTATATTTATTTATTTTTTAAAGTATAAAGATTAAGAAAACCCCACTTTAGAAGTTTGCAAATATTTTCATCTAATTTCAAAGAAGATACCTTATGGATTAACAATGACCTTTTCAATCATGCATTGCAGTGGGTTGGTAGAGCTTCCTATATAAATGGTACCGGGTTGTTAGGTGTTAAAAGATTAAAGATTCATTTTTTTTAATAAATTTGCCAAGAATCAAACTAATCCTATTTCATTTGACCTCTAGGGATAGATATTTTGGCAACAGGGTTTAAAAAGAAGTCATATTTGCCACTTGGCCCTGTGTAGTTATCATATTGGAGTTTGGGGCATGTGGACGTTTTTATTTTGAAAGCCTACTGACAAATTTATGTAATATGTTAAAATTAGGTTATTACTAGATACCTAAGAATATTGATAACTCTTCATGAAATAACTAAAAACTAGAGAGAACCCTTACCAAGTAACTTTGAATATTGCTATTTTTAAATGAAATGTCAATACTTTTGGTGAATTTATTTCCATCTCTTGCAACATAATGAGCTTTATTATTCATTCATATCTTCATCACTTTTCAATTTTCTTAATATTCTACAATTCCTTAAGTACTCCTAAGGATAGTGGAATCATTGGTTTACTTATTTTGTTGGTTGATTTAGCTAGTCTGGGGGAACAATCAAAATTCTTTCTTGGTTTGCTCTGACAAATTTGGTTTATCTGAATATGGTAAATCACAATTATGAACTTCAGCCAGAAAATTTTAATTCACCAACTACTTTCTGGTGATTGTTCGCCTAGCGAATGTATGCATATACATAATACACAAATAAAATTAGTTGGCATTGATCCTAGCACCTCATGGTTTCCTTAACAAGGAGAAATTTTCTAAAGAGATTTCCTTTGTTCCTCAGCATCCCAATCTCATTTTTCTTTACCCAGTATTTCCTTCCCTTTCAGCCAAAACCCATGCCTTATAGCTTTTACTTTAGTCCTCGTTAGTCTGTCAACGGAAAACATGTAAACAGGGTATTGTTGCTTTTGCCAGTTTTATATCAGTGATTAAGCACGGTGTGGAAGTTTGTATTTATTCTTTTTGTTCTCTTAGTATAATAAACTTCAGTACTGATGATATAAATTAGTCAGTGGTACTTGCATGTGTTGATGCGGAGCCTTGACATATTGTACGTGTTAGTTCCACGCAATTTTAATCTGTGTTTAGTTGGCTGGTTCAAAGAACATTCCTTACAGGACTGTGGGATTGCTGTATCACCACTTTGCAGCCTATTGATGATAAAGATTTCCTTAGGCTTGAACTACAGTTCTTACCTATTTGAAAAGTGTTCAACCACTATGGTCTCATGGCCAGTTATCAAGAGCCATATGTTATGGAGACCATGATTACATTAATTGTGTCCACAATTATCTTCTCATGATGATTATTTTCTTTTATTAACTTCTTTATTGTTCTAGCAGATGATGCTTCAATTATATTTGCATATTGCTTGGAGAGAACATAATGGATAGCATGTTGTCAAATGAATATTGCCACTGGAAAATCTTTTGATGGTTTTATGAACTTTTGAGTTTTTTGAACAGTGGATAGATTCTTTTTTGTGCATAAAAAATCAAAGCTTTCTGAGGTCATTTTTGGATATTTGTTTATAATATTGAGAGACAAACATTGATTCTTCGGTTAATCAAAGTCTGATTTTTCATGAAGTATGACATAATAAAGTCATTTTTAGCAGTGGTATTCTTTTCGCAAATGGTTGTAGAAGAAGTGGTTGCCAATCTTGTTATCTAATTTTATGTATTTAGTCTTCGCTATACATAAAACGGTTCATTGTTGTGAATTTTGTTGATTTACCTTTACAATTGTTTCTAGGATGTTACTATGAAGATCATGTCATTTTCTCAACAAGGGCCTCGAGCTATTTGTATTCTGTCTGCTAATGGCATCATATCAAATGTTACACTTCGTCAACCTGATTCATCTGGTGGTACATTGACTTATGAGGTTTGAAAACTGATCTGTCCCCTATGAATTTTATGGCGATGATTTGAATTCTGATGAATAGTTGAAGGGACTGCCTAAATTTAACATCCATTAATTCATCCTCACTTCTACCTCAGCCAACAATTTTTTTTCCACCTTGGGTAAGTCAGGTTACGTTTGATGACTATTTTATGTCTTCTTATAAAATAATTGATCTTTGAAACAGCAAATGTTGGAGATAGAAATATGTTCTACATTAGAACATGAAACTAATATAGAAAAAAATTAGACTCGGAAAGTGAATGTATGATCATATTTGGGTTTTATTCATAGAGACTCTGCATGGTCATTAACTCAACTTGTAGAAATTTGGTAGCAGAACTCCATAATAGAGATGAAGCAAACTTATATCAAATGGAAAATACAAGCCTGAAAGTCACATGAGAACATATAATAGAATGACAATGGCATGCTGATTTAATTATTTGGCAAAGAAGACTAGATTGAAGCAAAGATGAAATCAATGATGCAGGAGAGACTAGATATAGTGAGATCCACATACAAAAATCAGACATCTGACTGGTGTGAATTTACGTGAATAGATGATCAATGGAGGAAAACAACACAATATTAGTAGTTGAATTAAGTTAGGGCAAACAAGTCAAATGTAGGTGCAAGTAGACTCATTAAAGCCTTTTTCTTTCCCAAAAAAACTCCAAATGGAAATAATTATAAGCAGTAGGATGGTGGAATTGCAGTAGGTGAATATGTATATGTTTTTCTAATGAATGGTGCTCATTGGACTTCAAACTATTAAAAGAAGGGTTTGACATCTGATGTAATGGGCCCCCCAGGAGTTAGTAGGAGCTAATACTGCGGCCTCATGGAGCAATATGGCCAACTTAGATATTGAGCCTCCTCCTTATCTTAGGGTTCTTCCCACTCTTGACCTTGCTTATATTTGTTGATACATACTTTAAATATCATGCCTCACTTGCTTTATCTTTTCTGACCGCTCCAAGTTTTTCAATCCACCTCCTCCTCACGTCCACTAACCTTTTATTTCTTCTTTATATATATATATATCCATGCTAACAAAGTTTAATATTTACATCTCCAACGGAACCAATTTCCCTGTATATGTAAATATTCTCATGCTAACAACGAATGTCCTACTTAAGAAATTGAGATCTCAGTGACTTGACATGACTCAAATGTGTCAGACAATTAGGCAGAATGGTTTAGCGTGAGGACATAGCAAATAATTTATGATGACATCTTTATAACTATGTTTACCTAATGAGTGCTAACATTTATTAACATAATTATCATAATTATAAGCAATTTGATTTGGGGTTTCTTTGCTTATGTTTAGGATTTGGTAATCTTATTGTGAATATTAAGTTAAAAAAATATGGGACATTGCTTATTTTGTTAGATGTATACATTATTAAATTAATTATGATATTACTAAAAATTCAAAAAATCATGATTAACTTATGTTGTTAAGCCTAGGGTTTATCATGTGCATTGTGGAGCAGTTGGTCACTCAAAGGATGTATAGAAGGGATCTTGGAAAAATGATTGAATTATATTCTAAGTAAAACACTTTTGTAGACATTGTACATTAGCCCTCATACAAGGTGATATTATTCTGGGCATGACATACCCCTCAGTATTGTGTTAACCGGTTGCCGGTATAGAACATCTTACACCTTGATATAATTGGAGAGAAGGAAGATTATTTTGGACCTACTCAACCCGAATCTCTTAGAAAGAAAACTAGAAAAAAGATGGAAGAATTACAATAATAATGGTTAAGTTTTTTTTCTTTGTTTGAATCTCCACCTCATAAATCAAGGTTCGTAGTTTTTATTAATGATTATGAGGTCTATCCTACACAATTTTAGTCACATTCCTTTTCTTATCTTTTAAAAAATGTCCATCATTGAACAATTTGGATCATTTTTTTCTTCCTAGTTTGAATAGGACTAGCTCTCTAAAAAACTATGATTAATAAAAAAAATATGAAAAATACTAAAATTTTATGAAAAATAGATTTTGATTTTTATGTCAACTTTACCTTCTATCACTCTATCTAATTCTTCATGGATTGGAAGAAAACTTATAGTTAAAGTCTTTCTTGAAAAAGAAAATTTCAGTTTGATCCATATTTATTAAACTCGGTCCGAGCTTGATTCGAATAAGGCACTAAGTCAGCAGTTCAATGGTTGAACCGACAGGTTAATAGTTGAACCACATTCTCACTTGCTCCAACCCCCACCTTTATTGATCACTGTCGACCCAATAGATGGTTATAGGTTGAGGGCCCCACCTGGCAGATGGCCATGCCTTTTAGCCACCATTTGGCACGTCGGATGAGGGAAGGCTCCACTTGGACTCGAAACCACTCTCAAATTGACCTCACTCCAATGCCGTGCTCGTTTTAATCACCATGCCGGATGAGGGAAGGCATTGTCCAGACTTTGCGACAATGACTCTTGCCCTCACTCCGAACATGAGATAGGAGGACCACCAGATGGATGGATGGTATTATTAGCAAACTCTCGATCAAATTGGATCAGATCAGATCTCATGGGAGGAGGCAAACAAGAGCATTAATGGGTTTGGGTACAAGTTTCTGAATGTGGCAATGCTCCCCTTCGAATGTTACAATTAGCATCAAAGGGTCGTCGGGCGCCCGCTTGACATGCTTCCCCACCAGGCACCCTCTCAGGCTGCTACACTTGTAGGAGCCCTTGATTTTTGGTGGACGGCAGTGGTGCTGGCGGTGCGACATTGAGCATGCTTGAGCTGTCATCGTTGGATTTAAGAAAGGGGGTGGGGCATGAGGGACTCAAGTAGGGAAGCCATTGGAGGAACCTTGCGTTGCGATGGTATTGACGCCATTAATGAGTGATAGAACTCTTCTAGGTCTCACCCAAGTTGGTCTGGGTTTTATAAGTCACAAAAAACTTGACTAGGTCCAATGGTTTTGGATGGGTTTTGAGCACAATCGGACTAATGAGATAAATGGCATAGCTCCATGGCTAGGTCATCGGGTTTCTGGTTCAACTAGCTGGGTTGAGCCAAGTTTAATAACTATGGTTTGACTAGCCCATTTCGAGATCTAAATAATGAAATTTTGTCTCGATTTAACTCCTAGTTCAAAGTTGTAGATCTCAAAAGGATATTCAATTTATAAAAAAATCATCTTAATCGGGCTTTGTATGATCAAGTTATGGTCTCTTTAAGTTTAGTATGCAATTTAACTTCATGATATGATGGATCTTGTTCTTGAATTTTGTTTAGCTCTACTCATAGTAGCCAATGTGATCATCTTGAATATTTGTAGTGGCCAAGGTAGTTTACATTAAATCTGGTAATCTTTCTGAATATCTGTAGTGATAGTGGTCCATATCGAGTTTGATGATCCTTTTGGATAATCGTGGTAGTCAAAGCAATCCACATCAAGTCTAGTGGTTCTTCTAAATACTTGTAGTGGTAATGTTCACATCAAATCTGGTGATCCTCCTAAATACTATAATAGTCAAAGTGATCCACATCGAAGCCTATCTCATAATGGTCAAAGTACACATCGAGTTTGATGATTTTTCTAAATATTTGTAGTGGTCAAAGCAGTCCACATCAATTCTGGTGATCCTTCTAAATATCTGCAATGGTGGTCCATATCGAGTTTGGTGATCCTTTGGATATCTATGGAGGTCAAAGTAGTCCACATTGAGTCTAGTTATCTTTCTGAATATTCATAGTGGTAATGATCTACATCGAGTCTGGAGATTTATATGAATACCTGGTGTTGACATTGCTCGCCATTCGATCGCCATTCGATCGCTGGAGAGGTGGCTCTCACAAGATGTACCTGCAAGGATGCCTTGGCCGAAGGTTGTTCTGGCGAGGATCCTTCGATAATCAAGTCGGGTGGCAGGCAACAGAAGGAAGAAAGTAGAGTGGAGAGGGGAGAGTGCATGTGTTGCATACATTGGGAGCTCCCAGGGAGTCCCTTTATATAGACTAAAGGCTGAGACATTTTTGGGATACAAAAATCCTCAGCGGGTTTGGTACGAAGTAATAAAGCATCAGATCCTATTAGTGGATCTGGCAGCAGATCATTCCATTTGCCTAGAATGTCTGCCTTCCATTAATTGAAATATTATCTTTTGTATTGCCGGCCATGTTCTTTGATGGCGATGTTGACCACTACCTGGGACTAGGCACGCTTCTCTTAATTGCAAGGATTTACTGTGGATTACAGGATTTATCTTCCTGATCGCACGGTAGGGTGCATGGGGATGAATGTTGGTTAATTCCTTAGGCTATCCTGAAGGGTGTTGCTGGAGAGTCCTATTTGTGCTTGGTTTGGATGCAAGGGTTTAGGATTGGCTTGAATTTTTGTACCAAGGTCGAGGATCCATAGGATCAAGGGATGCGAGATATGATTTTGCCTTGCTTATAGGACATGCTATCAGGGAAGTGAACCTCTGATGGTACCGTGAGTTGATCTGGATGAAGGAGCTCTTCATCCGGGGCTGAAGGTCGAGCAGGATGAGGGAGTCGAGGTGCTACTATGATGCAGGGGATACCAGAACTGGATGGCCGAAGGTGGGATGGGTCCTCACTAAAGTTGAGGGCCAGAAAGGCCAAGGGGGCCTGAATGCAATTTTGTTTCATCTAGGAGATGGCAGGTGACCGTCCGAGCCGACGCCTGACCTAGGGATCCTCAAGATTCCAAGGGTGGGGGGTTAGTCCCCCACATTACTTACCCTCACTCCTTAGCTTGAGTGCAAAGCATCTCGGGCTGAGTAGACTAGGCTGTGCACCCAAGGGATCTTGAGGTTAAGCAGAAGTTATTGCATTCTTTAAAGGCATGGAATAGGCTGGGAGGCGAAAGGGCGCCACATAGCGCATTTATGATGTTTTGTCAAGATAAGGGAAGAATTCGTGACTAGCCCTTTCTTTGAATAGGGAGTTGAAGGCATCCCTTTTTTGGTGCCATTTTAGCCGTGGTGAAGAGACTTCGTGCCACTGAGAGGCAATTTCCAGCAACCAAGGTGATTTCCGATGTGTTCAACAGGTTCCTAGTATTGGAGTTAACATTTATCTGGGGCTTTTGGATATAGCACAGAGGAAGATGGATCCAATTGAATTAAAGGAGCTTCGGAAGGCTACTAAGAAGCTTCGGAGGTTGGGCGTCTTGCCTAAGTCGATGCTTAATCAACTCGTGGGATCACCATCGAAGTGACAAGAATCAAAGGTGTATGTTTTGGAGTTGCCAACTTTGAGCCTCGTCGAGGTTCTTAGGATGGCCGAGGATTTGGTACATCTCTTCTCTTGCCTGCTATTACTTTGAAGATGTGAGAGACCGGTTCCAAGTCCTCTAGGTGTTGGGCCTTTGAATCGATTGTTTAGGTATGATGGTGCATTTCTCTTATGTATTTTGTCTGGTGCCTTGCTAATGATAATTTGTCATGCAATTTGGGCAACATATCAACTTCTTCATGGAGTCAGCCAAGGCTGCAGAGAAGGTGGCGGCGATTGAAGAAAGGTAGCTTCCATTGAAATGCTAGTTTGTGAGGCTAAAGAGCGAGCATCGGAAGCGGAACGGGCATTCCAACAAGCAAAGAGCCATGCTGACACCGCAATTAAAGAGGTTATATGCTTGGATAAAATGCTCAAATAGGCTGCAGAGTGGCTTGCATGAATGCGCAAGCAAATGACTGAAGCTCGCAAGCAGGAGATTAAAGTTACTGAGGAAGCATGGATGGAGATCATGAACCTCAAAAACTTCCGTGAGTTTGTAAACTTGAAGAATTTCCAATGGCTATGGGATGAGCATCAGTTAGCAAGACAAGAGAACAAGTGGCTCTGGGATGAACTTCAACAGGCTCACAACAAAATATATTATCAAGGGTCCTCGAGTTGGGAGTAGAAAAGAATCGGTGAAGTTGAACGGGTTTGAATGAGGCTCTAGCCGAGGCCTAATTTCTTTTCCAAGCACTCGACAATGAGTGAGGATCATGAATTCATGATTGAGAAATCTTTAGTTCAAAAGATTCTCACCGAGGAGACAAAATGATGGTTCTGAAGGGCAAGCTTAGGATTGCCGAGAGGACCATCAAGGGCCTAAAGGACGAGGTTGACAGGCATGGGTAGGAGGTTAAGATGCTACAAAACAAACTATCAGTGTCTGAGACATAGTTGAGCCAAGCAAATACTCGACTTCAACTCGTGGAGAGGATGGCTTATAAGATTGGGTTTAATGAATGTTGAGCTTTGGTGGTGTAGATCCTTTCGTCTACTGAGGTGGGGTTGCTTCAGATCCCCGTTCCGGCGATCTCACATGTCTTGGCAATTCTTCAAACTGGCCAAGGCTGACAGCGAGGAGGTTGACAATATTTACATGTTTGTTGGGTTATAATTACCGTAATCAATATTTTCCCTTTGTTTTGTATTTGTATGGTTCATCAACTTCTCAATGGGCGTGTCCCGTTGTGGGGATCTTCCTTTAGCCTTTTCATTAAGTTGATCGAGGGATTCTTCAGCCAAGGCACAACAGGATGTGGGCGGTGCCTTTAACTGGGCTTGATGCTCGAGAAGACGTCTCATCATGAGCTTCGTGAATAAAGAAGAGGCTACCTTAAATACTTTATGGCAATTGAGAAGGGCATGACTCTCAAGATTGTACCGATTGCCTTCTCCTGTGAAAGATGAGGCGTGAGAATCATTGCTTCCGGACTCCAGCATGTTCACGATCGGCGAGAGTATGGCTCCGGCCATTCTCGGCTTGCCACGTGCCGAACATCCAATAAGAGTGTTCTTTTCGCCCTCGGATCTGGGTCGTTAAACATCTTTATAAATAGTGATGGTCCAACCTTATCATTCTCCTCTCTGCCTTCGCCTTTTTTCCCCTTCCTGCCAAAAGAAAACTGTTTCCCCGTTCTACCACTGGTAATCTTCTTTGACCACCATTTTCGCCTCCATTACCTATCTTAAGTGTTTCGCTGTTCGCTGGTCACCTTTTTTCCTGCCTCCTTTGGTAGCTTTTCTTCTTTCCTTTTTTTTCATGCTCAACCTGCATTCGAACTTGCAGAGTTTGTTTGCAGAGAGCTTTTTATTTTGCACTAATTTTTCCTGGCTTTTACCAATTTTTATTTGATATTTTAAAGATAAGTTCTACTTTGACTAGTTCCTAGCCTTCAGAGCAAGATTCGATCGAGTTCTAGTTTTGGCCGAGGCTCCGGTGGCTCCCCCGAAGCCTGAGGATTCGGGCTTGGAAGAATTTCCTCAGGGGGACTTCCAATCCAAACTTGTAGAGGTGGATCTGGACTGGCTTTGGCATCGATATTAGATCCTGCCCAAGTTTGGGCTTGAAGTCCTACTTTCAACTAACAAAATCTGCAATCCTCCCCCGGGCTGAATTGCTGATTACAAAGAGTGCCTTCGAGCCGGGGTATAGTTCTTCCAATTTACTTCTTCATCGAACTTCAAATTTTCAAACTATCCCCATGCGCAATTGCATTGAATTCTTGACGGTATGCCCTTTGACAGCTTGCCTTTTAGCATGCATTGAGCTGATAATTAATCTTTTCAGCCTTTCAACTTCGGGAAGCATCCTTGTGCCTTTGGGTAGTGGTATATCTGCCCTCGAAGAAAGCTGGGTGCCAACCCTCTTATCTGAGGCACTCCTTCCTCTGTTTATCATTGGAAGGAGCGCTTCTTTGTAAGGCATCCATCAGGAGATTGGGAATTCAAATCATAGGGCTTCCCTCAGCGTCAAGAGATCCGAGCCCCCACCTTAGGCGAAGAGGAGAAAGAGCAATACGGGCCCTTCTTCGCTTCGAAGTTCTCGTGCTTAAGGTCTTATTGTTTGATAAGACCTTTGAGGTGGGTATAAGCCGAGCAAGATTGAAAGGTGGGAGAAAGGGTTCCGATGCTCGCCTTTCTTCTCTTCGTAGAATGTTTGCCTTTTGCACTTCTAACAAGATTTTTTTTTTTTGCAGACATGGACCCCTCGATTTTGAAAGAGATAAAGCGGATGGCAAGATTTGGATCGACTGGTTAGGTTGCTTCGGCACCAAAGTTGAAGGTTTGATTCATCACCCGCTAGTGCCTACTAATGCCGCTTTCAGGGGCAAGGCTGCCTCCTATTGCTATACCCTTAAATGCCTCACCAGCCACTAAGGCTGCAAATGGTTGAGTTGACCCGTGACCCGACCATCTCGTTTATACCTGATCCAACACATTTTTAAGGACTTATGGATCTGGGTTGGGTCCTAAATTTGGATCCGTTTTATTTTTCGAGTCGAGTCTGGGTTTACTGAATTTGGACTTGACCCGACCTGAACATGCTAATAATGTTAAGATCAAACCTATTTGGACCTTTAAATTATAATTTAAAATTTGTATGGAACTTGTTTTTAATATAAAAATAGAGTTTTAATTATTTTTATATCTTAAGTTTTTTTGAGAGCAATATTGTTTATTATCTATTTTATGATTAATAATAGTTGGCTATGTGATAATGAAAATATAGTTGTCTATATTTGATCTGAATCATATTTAGATTCAAATTTTTTAGATTAGAATCGAGTTATTCATGAACATGATTCAATCCGAATCACAAACTTTGATAGTAGACCCGACTCGACTCGATCTGATTTTTTAGTTGATTGGGTCTAGGTCTCATATGAAGACCCGATTAAAGAATTGGGTTGGGTTGGGGTCGTTCATAACCCGGTCCGACCCAAATCCATTTTCATCCTTAACGGTCACTGCTATTGCGAGGCAGCCGTCGACACTTGTCCTAAGGACTGGGCCGACATCTACGATGGGGGGCTTTCTCATCTGCCCCCTAACCCAAGGGCTCAAAGGGGCTAGGCCTTCTAGCTGTTCATTGCGAGGGCACCATTATATTCAAAAGCATTCTTCTTCCCGATGATGTTAAGAAGCTTGTCGAGGAACAGACCCTTCACCGCTGAAGAGGGGTTGGTCAAACCTACCTTCAGGTAATCACCCCTACTTGTCTTGGATTGTAGTTCAATTTCTTTCGGTCATTTCACTAATGCTCTTTCTTTGCAGCTACCCACTACATCAATGATGATTTTGAACTATGGAGCCACATCGGAGAATTGGAAAAAGAGGGTGGCTGTGCTTTAAGCCTAGATTGACATCGCCGATGCAACTAAGTCCTTCACTGAGGCTGAGGTTGATCGTCTGAATTAGGCGTTCATCTTAGAGAAGAAAAAATGGCTGCGAGCAAAGGAGCTAAGCGGCGTGCTTGTAGACGCACGTTGCAAATTGTCCGAGGCTAAGGCATGGGCGGCGATGGTTGCACAGGCAGGCGTGGAGGCCACTAAAGAATACCACAATGATCGAATGCAATACGTCGTTGCGACCTACCTTATCGGCAAGAATGAGGTCCAGTCTAAGGTAACAATCTGCTTTCCGGGCCTAGACTTGATGTTCCTTGATGTGGAGTCAGAGAAATCAGATAATGAATTCACTTCCAGGCCCAAAGGTGCTACTGGTCCTTTGGGAGGTGCGGATCTTCCACTGGCCGCCTGAAGCATATTTTGGTCCTTTTCTTTTGTAAATAGATATGGTCTGCTACTGTGCAGACCCGGTTTTGTAATGACCTTAGGCCTTAATTTTTGGAATATCATGAAATTTCTTTTTTTCATCTTGTTTTTGTTGTATACTTCCTTTTCTATTCTTCTATGGTTTGGGATCGTATGCTCACAGGGTCATTAGTAGCGTTGAATAGGGCGTTGTTCCTGAAGGCAGATGCTACAATGGCTTAGTGCCTTCTCGACTAGTGGCTTTACTAGACCGAGGGACTGCCGGTAGTGGGTTGCTTCAAGGATCTTCATCAACCTTGCCTGCATGGCCCTTAGTGTTTTTTTTTAAAAAAGTGAGGACAAGCGTCCTATTGGTTAGCCCTCGGTGCTCCAATGGTGCAGTCATCGAATAATTTGTGTAGCACCCTAGAGAGGTTTTATGATGCTGATTATTTACTAGAGAGTAAAGATACAACAACCACTCCTGATATTTTCGAGCCAAGATCGATACTAGGCCAATGAAGCTTTCACGATCGATCACAGTCCGTTGAATTAAATGCCAATCCAAGGCACCGGGCCATTGACGCTCGGGCCAATCAAAGACCATTTTGGAGCCAGAGATGATTAAAGATCATTGAATTAAACATCAATCCAAGGCACCTTCTATGAGCCATTGGTAGGCCATTGAGACTTGGACCAATCAAAGGCTGTTTTGGAGCCAGGGCCGATCAAAGATCATTGAATTAATTGCCGATCCAAGGTACCTTTTATAGGCTATTGGTAGGCTGTCGAGGCTTGAGCCATTCAAAAATCATTTTGGAGCCAAGATCCATCAAAGGTTGTTGAATTAAACATCAATTCAAGGCTTCTTCTACGAGCCATTGATAGGCCATTAAGGCTTGGATTGATTAAAGGTCATTTTGGAGATAGGGACAATCAAAGGCTATTAAATTAAATGTCGATCCAAGTGCCTTCTATGGGCCATTGGTAGGTCATTAAGGCTTGGGCCGATCAAAGATCGTTTTGGAGCCAGGGTCGACCAAAGGCCATTGAATTAAATACCAATCCAAGGTGCCTTATACATCCAGTCGGTCAACAAGAGTACACGTCTTTAATCACAAATCCTTCTATTAAGAAGCAGAAAAGATTATATTACTAATAGCATATTTGGAGACTTTTCGTATTTCAGGGACAAGGCATGGGTGCTCATCTAGTTGTATAAGGCGATACGTTTCAGGCCGGATGACTTCCTCTACCCGGTACGAACCCTCTCATTTGGGTAGAGTTTTCCTTGACTGGTTGGTTGGGATATTTTGGCTTGCCATAATACAAGAACCCCGTCTTGGAAGAATGTGCTTCGGACTTTTGTGTTATGATATCGGGCGACTCTTTGTCGATAGGCTCCCATTTTTACTGTCGCCCATTCTTGAACCTTTTTTAGCAGATCCAAGTTCATCCCTAGCTACTCTAAATTACTGTCTTCGTGGAAATCTCTACCCAAAGAGAAGGTCCAGCTCCAACGAGATTACCACTTCGGTTTTGAAGGCAAGGTTGAAGGGAGTTTCACCTATTGGGATTCTTTGTGTAGTCCGATAAGCCCAGAGGATATGGTGTAGCTCACAGGCCACACCCCTTTTACTTGGTCAAGTCGAGTCTTCAGTCCTTGCAAAAGAGTTCTATTAGTAATCTCGGCCTTCCCATTAGCTTGGGGATGGTCAATAAAGATAAAACAATGCGTGATATCTAAGTCCCTACAAAATTTAGCCAGTTTAAAGCCGCCAAATTGTTGGTCATTATCAATGATGATAACTCTTGGAAGGCCGAAGCAGTAGATGATAGATTTTCAAATGAAGTCTTTTACTCGAGCTTCTAGGGCATCATGCTTTTTTCTTCGATCCTGGAGGAACCTGTCGAGCCAGCCATGGTGGATAAGTTATTTAATCTCATCCTGGAGCTAGATGCGCTTCTTCGTGTCGAGCTATAATTATGGTGATAGAGACAGTACTTGCATGGATTATGCCTGTCTGGTTTCGTTTGCAATCTCCTTGCTTCAAGTAGCTGCTCCCTAACCTGTATCAAAATTTAAGCTCGGGGAACATTGAAAGGAGTATATTGATCAAACCTTCTTGGTTATAAGATATCATGCTGGTCTTGAGGGTTTTGGTAGTGTCGGGTCCAGGGAGGAGATCTTCGGCATCGTGGGAAAGATTGGCTTCTCTGCCTCCCCTTTCCTCGGTCCTCTTTTCACAGTCGAAGCTCCTAGGCCAAGGATCGCTCCTTGATCTCCAAGCTAGCGGACAGGTTGTGCACTTCATACACCTCGGTCTGTGTATACTTCTTTGCCCTGGCTAGCATCTCAGAGAAGTCACTGGTACTCTTTTCTCGAGCAAGAAGAGAAAATGATACTTTCGTAGTTCACACTTCATGGCGGTGCAGTTATATCGATCGCATGGTCCAGATTGTATACTTTCAGAGCCACTGCATTGAATTGACTCATGTACATCCTAAGAGATTCTTGCTCTCCTTGTTTGATGTTGATTAGGGAGTCAAAACCTCGACGCAGCCTCCTGCTGCTGACAAAATGGTCAATAAAAGATTGACCGAACTGATCGAAAGAGTGCACAGAATTTGGCTTCAAATCGAAATACCAGTATTTAGCCACCTTCCTGAGGGTAGATGGAAAGGCTTGGCATAAAACTCCATCAGTAGTTTCATGAAGGAGCATTAGAGCCTTAAAACTCTTCTAATGATCAATTGGATCGGTCGACCTGTCATAATTTTCTAGCTGTGGTATCTTAAAATGCTTTGGTAGTTGTTCTCGCATGATGTGGGTTCCAAAAGGTGGGTCGATATTATAACTAAGTTCACTCGGGTTTGGAGTTGAACCTTGCATGGTGTCAGGTGGAGCTCTTGAAGCTTGTAATCTACTTCTGCTTCTCTCATGGTATATGCCTCGGAGGGTCAGGGAGGTGATCGAACTAGTGTCAATCCTTCAGTGACTGAGGCGAGGGAGAACATCTCCTTGCCTGCTTAGGGGCATCAAGCATACTTTGACGAGTACATCCCTCCCATATGGGACTCCGCTGGAGGGATGGTGGTCGCAGTTCTGGCTGCAATATTTTTGGCATCGCTTGACCTTGATGAAGCATTACTAGACCGTACTCATTAGTGGTGGCGTCAGTGCAGGTTGATCATGATGTTGGATCGTTCGGACCGCGGCCACCAGGGCCTGAATCTACTGAGAAAGTTGCTCTAGGTGGTTAGGATTTGCCTGGCCTTCTGGCCAAGTAGTGCCAGGTTGAAACTTAGGAGGGTGATTGCTAGCTGGCTGGCTGGTTGACTTGCCAGGATGCGGTGGCGTTCAAATGTTGAGTGGACACACCTTTGGGTGGCATGAAAGCTCCGCTCAGTGTTTCTTCTAAGAATGGGTAGCTTCTAGTACTAATATGTTGATGCTACTCCCCACTTGGTCACGGGAGATCGCTGGAGAGGTGGTACTCGTAGAATGTACATGTAAGAAAGTCCAGGCTGCAGGTTGCTCCAACGAGGATCCTTCGATGATCAAGTCAGGTAGTAGGCAACAAAAAGAAGAAAGTTGAGCAAATAGGGGAGAGTATACATTTGTTGCATGTCTCGGGAGCTTTCAAGGAGCCCCTTTATATAAATGAGAGGTAGGGGCATTTTCGGGATACAAAAGTTTTCAACAGGTTTGGTGAGAAGTGACAGGGTATCATGTCCTATCAATGGATTTGGCAGTAAGGATTTGTTGTGGATTAAAGGATTTGTTGTGGATTATAGGATTTGTCTTCTTGATTGCACAATAAGGTACATGGGGATGATTCATTCTTGGGCTATCCTGAAGGGCATTGCTAGAGAGCCCTATTTATCTTTAGGTGCAAGGGTTCAGGATTAGCTTGAATTCTTGCACTAAGGCCGAGGGTCCATAGGGCTAAGGGACGGGAGGCGTGATTTCACCTTGCCCACTGGACATGCTGTCAGGGGAGGAAGTGAACCTTCAACGGCATTGTGGGTTGATTTGGATGGATTCTTCATTCAAGGCCAAAGATCGACCAGGACAAGAGAGTCAAGGTACTACTATGATGCTGGGCCAGAACTGGGTGGCCGAAGGCGAGATGGACCCTCGTTGAAGCCAAGGGGGACCTAAATGCAGTCCTGCCTCATCCAGGAAATGACGAGCGACTGCCTTAGCTGATGCATGATCCATGGATCCTCAGGATCCCAGGGTGGGGGCTTAGCCACCCACATCACCTAGAGTGGCAGTTGTTCGCATCAAGTCTGCCGATCCTCTTGAATATTCATAGTAGCCAAAGTGTCTACATCAAGTCTAGTGTTTTTTTTGAGTATCTGTAATTGTAGTGATTCATATTGAGTTTGGTGTTTCTCCTGGATATCTATATCAAGTTCAGTGATCGGTGATCCTTCTGAATACTCGTAATGATAATAGTCCATATTAAATCCGGTGATCCTCTTGAATACTTGTAGTGGTCAAAATGATGCTATCAAGTCTTACTTGGTCAAAATGGTTTATATCGAGTCCAATGATCCTTTTTTATTGCACACTCTTATATAACATGCACATGTACTTTTCTCGCTTTGAAATTCAACCAAACACTAAGGGTTTGTACTACCTAATCCCATCATTCACTAGCTAACACCAGAGCTGTGTCATTTCAGAGTTTGCAGGCTCAAACATGTCTCCTATGCGACCAATGGCTTTCTTTTGCCTAAGGTGCTAAGGCTGCTATAGGCTGGAAGACATTTTCTGTTGGATGGTAAGCCATGAAGTTACTCTTTTGAAGGAGGATTATTTCATGGTAACGTGTATCCACCACTGGCTGTATCCAGATGCCTTTTCTAGTACGTGAAACTATTTTAAAATCTCTTATATAATGACAAAAACTTTTGAGGAGGTTCTCTGGACGTCCACCTGTTGCCCAGTAAGTCATAATCAAAGAATTGAAATTCATCTAAATATTGTCATAGTTGCATTCATTATCAGTCTAGTCAATTACAAAAGGAGAAATATTAGAGGCTTCCAACAATATAGAATGGGAGCGCACATATCTATTAACATGACAAACTACTAATGGTTTCACCCCTTGCTGGATGCAGAACAAGCCATCAATTCTGGCATGTGCTTTATATGTGCCAGGTATTAGGAGGCCATAATGTCTGAAATTTCTTCCCATCCAACAGAAGTTATTTATTGACTATTCAGAACTTGCATTTCACATGTGACTTTGTAACACAGCTTCAGTATTTGATATGATGTATGTTCGCTGCGTATGTGGCTTTATTATACAATTTTCATGTTAGATAATGTCATGTATCACTTCCTGGAAATATTTATCTTTACTTTTTCTTTTTTTAATTTTGAATTGCATTATTGTGTTCTTTTTTTTGCATTACTCAAAGTCAATTATTAGTGATGCATATATTGTACCATATGTTACCTAGAATGGGATTTAATAAACATCAAAATAGAAATGATGATATTTCCACTCTACATGAATTTGAGATGCCAAGGATTTTGTTTCTGGTTCAGTCGATCTAGGTCAGATCCAAATTGGATTTGGGCTGTATGATTAAGACTTTGATCTGTTATATCTACCCAACAAGTTGGGTTAAAATGGAAATTCAGTGCCAGGTTTAAATTAGTGTTGAGTTCTACCTCTATGCTATTTTAATTTGTTAGGTCAAATTCAGTGGGGATAATTCTACTAGATTGATCACTGGCTTAGTTGGAATCCAGAGTCTGGACTTCAGGTACAGTTGGGTTCAGGTTACATCAAATTCTTCTTAACCCATTTTCATCCTTAGATATTAGAGGATGTATTCCCACCTTATCATCAAGTGGTTTCACTAGAAACTTAATTCAAAAGGTTGATCCCAAATAAATGATCTTAGTTTGCTACTAACATTTACAGTAGGGTATAACATTAGCAGGACTAAATACTGTCTAGTTGCATGGTAATTCACTATTTATCATTATCTATTCTGCTATTAAAAGCAAACTCTTGAGTAGTACAGGAGTTTCCACATGGGAGATTGTATGTCTCCACCTTACATGCATTGCATTTGGCATATTCTAGTATATAAGCATGCAAACATAGGTTAATTTTGGTTTTTATATTTTACATGTTTTCCAGTACTGTGAGGATTCTCAAGTCTGGCAGCCAACCGTATATTTTGCAATTGTAACTTTTGGGCTCAAATCGTTCTCTCTCTCTCTCTCTCTCTCTCTATCTCTATCTCTCACTCTCACAGCGTCATACACGCACAAACTTGCAATTCCATTTTTCTCTACTACATTGAAGCTTTTGTAAATGCCAGCACTGTTGTTTATGGCTACAAGTTAGGAATCTTCTTTTGCCTTCTATAGTTCTTCTAGAATTTCTGTTTTGTGTTACTTTATCAAAGAAATGGATACATATTATTAGGCTCGTAATTTGTACCTCAAGGATGATTACCATATCAAACCTGTTTATCATTCCCACTTCATCCAGAGTATTAACTCTAGGAAACTTTGGAGCATCTGCTCCGGGTTAAAATAGTTTAAATTGCAAAATGAGATAGGGATCTTTTCCTGCTGTTTGGTCTTTCAGGAATGATGATGAGTCCTTCTGTTGCCTTAATTTTGAAATTGACACCAATTCATTAAGGGTTGTTAGATTTTCTGCTGATTGTAAGATTTTTTATTAAAAAAAAACTTTGTTTGGCCATACTTTAATGGTCCAGAAAGCTGACACCTATTAGCGAAAAAAGGCTTGGAGCTCATTATTAAGGTAAACAATTTGGATTTCAAGGGTGAATGAAATCTTAGAAGAACACAACCTTAATTCCCTGGTTAATTTGCTTTCAGCAAATGCAAAAGGTCTAATTTGTTGATGCACAACACTTTTCTAGTGTATCCGTTTAGTCCCAAATCTGGACTTCAGTGGCTATTATATAGATTTGAACATTCTTCATTCTCCATTCCTCCACTGTTCTGTGCATGTATGTGTTTGTCCGCATCACTGCTGCCACTTCTGCTGCTATTTAATGATCCACTTTATTCCGCTTGCTGATTTTGTAGGGCCGCTTTGAGTTGCTCTCCTTATCGGGATCATTCATGCCGACTGAGAATGGAGGAACTAGGAGCCGATCTGGTGGGATGAGTGTTTCTCTGGCAAGCCCAGATGGCCGTGTTGTTGGGGGAGGAGTTGCTGGTCTTCTGGTGGCTGCTAGTCCTGTGCAGGTAACACTTCAACACAAGATGCAAGATGATTTAAATGCTTTTTTCCTGTTGAAGTCTTCATGTATTGCCTTTGTTTAAAAAAGGTTTCTATTGTCTACCATGAATAAAATCTCTTGATGGTTATTTGTTCCATAAGCTATGAGATAAAGAGAGCCATAGAAATGAAAGTTATATGAAGTAATATATACACTAATGAGTCAAAAAATACAGTTTTTCCTTTAAACATATAATAATGCAGATGATGATGGGGTTTAGTAGAGCCTGTGGGGCTGGGAGCTATTTTGAATAAGATGGGATAGTGGCATCTCTACCTACAATTCCAAATCCTTTTGAAGACAGAAAATCAGCATGGCAGCTAGTTCTCTTTGTTTTTGGATCGTTACCATCTTTTTTGTGCTTGGTTCCTATGCTCTATACTAATGCTAGAATAGTTATAGAAGAAAAGGAGAAGGGAAGAGGATCTTGTCATGCTTTTGTGGAAGGAAAGAATAGTCAAGAGGAGAGAAAAACAAGAGGAGTGGGCAATCAAGTCTTAGCATGTCCAGATGGAATAAGCATAGGCAGGATAAGAAAAGTCACCTAGGAGGGAGGAAATTTTTGGCGAAAGAAGAGGTGAATGATTCAACAATTATGGTGGCTTGGCTTAGTTTTTATAGTCACAATATAGTGGATCCCTTTAGGTCCCAGATGGTTAGACTTATAATTTTGTTTATTTTGGAGTTCGCATGCTAAGGGCAGGCCTTGGTGCAACAGTAAAATTTTTGCTCCTGTATGACCTAGGAGTAACAAGTTTGAAACACATAAACAACCTCTCTACATATGCGGGCGAGGTTGCTTACACCTAACCCTCCCAAAACCCTAGTGGCAGAAGCCTTGTGTATCCTTTGGAGTGTGGATGCTCTTTTGCCATTATAAAAAATATAAACAAATGTATGGAATGGGTAGTCCTGTTTTATGTTAGCCTTGTGGGTATGATATTTTGATTCAGAAAGATCTCCACTTAGTATCTTTGTAGATTGACAACTTCCATTTATGCCTTATGTAGAGTTTTGATTTCTACAGCCTCAGTGGTTTTGCTTTTTTGAAGTTTTGAAAAAATGGACAAACAAGAAAAAATACTACCAATGAAAGCAAGTTATTTTACACCATTTTATTATGTTTTAAGTTATTCAGAATCATAATTTATTTATTGTGATATTTTGATTCAGAGAGATCTCCACTTAGTATCTTTGTAGATTGTGGGCTTCTATTTATGCCTCATGTAGAGTTTTGGTTTCTACAGCCTTGGTGGTTTTGCTTTTTTGAAGTTTTGATTAAAAAATCCCAAAAAATGGAGAAATAAGAAAAAATAAAACCAATGAAAGCAAGTTATTTTACACCATTTTATTATGTTTTAAGTTATTCAGAATCGTAATTTATGTAGTTTGACTAGTCCGGACTGAAATAGGCATGTCGGGTCATAAGTAGCTGCCCTACATGCACATGCATCTTCAGTTTACACATTGCGATGTTGTTTATAAGTTAATATTGCATTTTGCTCACATTTTGCTCACCGATAACAGCTAAGATTAGACCTTTTTTTTTTTTTTTTAAAAAAAAAAGGATCATTAGAGCTTTAAATAAATGCATGGTTGAATTGTATTGATGATTTTTAGAAAGAATAAATATATATTTTCTTGTTAAATAAAAATAAAAACAGATAGGAGCATTTTTGGCTTGTTTCAGCTGAAATGCAAACCGGCTGAAACTAACCTAAAACTGCCAAAACGGCTGAAACTGAAAACATTGGCCAGTTTGGGCTTAATCTCTATCGAAGTTTATCAGTTTTGGCTGAAACAGATTCGTGCTCGTCAAAACGAATTCGTTTTGGCAAAATGAATCAGTTTTGGCTGAAACTTAACCTTGGATCCTATATCTAAATAATATAGTTCAGTTTCTGTCAGATGCTTCAAAAACCAGAAGTAGGCTACCAAGACAACATGAACGAGAATAGTTTGTGATTTTTGAAAAGGATTATATTTGATAAACTAATTTGTTCGTGGAAATAAGAGGTTAGGATATGCTAAAGAACCACATTTTGGATTCTGTTTGTGTGGTTAGTTCTCATTCATAGAAAGTGGGACAAATATGATTGTTATCAATTGACAAGTAGCAGAAAGAAGATTACAATGTTGAAATTGAGTGGAACAAATTGAGGAGATGCAGAAGGAAACTAAATTATTGCCTTCCCTGCTAAAAACAAAGAAAAGTGTGAACTAGTCATATACAGTACTTCCCGTTTAAAGGATGATGTGGCCACTATATGGGCTAAAAGCTACTTCTTTAATTTTTCTCATATTTTTGATGAGTTTTGGAGAGCTGATGGCTTTCTTTCTCCTATCCATTGGTACATGCATGTACATACATACATAAATGCATGGCGAGCCACACGCGCGCGTGCACACATACACACGCATGCACATATCATAGCTCCATATTCCAATAATATAGAATGTCTTTTACAAAGTTCCTTTTTTCCCACTTCGCTCCAAAACCATCTGCAGGTGCTTTTAGAACCCTTTTTCCAAACCTTTATCCATTTATAAGGACCTTTGCATCTTCTTGGGCAACCAAAATAATACTTCTCTTTTATTCCAAGGAAAGTTGGTCATCTAGGTTTTATTTGCATGACAATGTCTCACTACTTCTGTGTTCAGTTACGCTTCAGTCTCATGCGAGCTCAGTTTTTCTTCATATAAGACTTCATTTACCTTAAGAATTTCAAGAAACCTACTTGATCAACCCAATGTTCTTTTTCTCCACTGTTTATGTAAGTAAGGTTGTGGTGGGAAGCTTCTTGCCGAGCTACAAGCTGGAGCAGAAAACCAAGAGGCCGAAATTAGAGACTTACACTGCGTCAACGCCCACAGCTGCGGTTCCCATTTCCAGCATAGAGATGGAGGCGGCGTATGGTACCGTGCAAGGGCAGCAGAGCTCAGCAACCCCAAGAACAAAGATCGCGGCTTCCTCCTTGAGGGGAGAAAGCTGGTCTGCTTCTCTACAATCAGCACCTGAGACAAGGATCTCGATGACAGATATTAACGTGTCTTTGCCCGGAGGGTGAAGCAAGAGCTATTCGGAAAGTTTGTTGCGCACCTCCGAGGCATCTATCATACTGACCAGAAGTGGACACCCCTTTGTAATAGCTGCCTTCGCATGTGTTGCAATTGATAATTGGAGCTCACCTTCTCTAACTTTGTCTTGTAGGCTTTGTTTGCATGCATTTAGTTTTTCATCAGGGGATGAACTTCGATGTGTGGTTTCTGTAGGCTTCTCCAGAAGTGTAACTCTGTTGACTCTCTATCCTTTGTTGTTGTCTAGCTTGGTTGATATTTATATTTGTAACACCTGGTTTTCATTCAGCGGTGTTTAGATACAATCATTTGTAGTGTTGGTAAATTTCATAACGATGGATTCTTGATTCTATCAGTGATGAAATCTTGATGCTATCTTTTTGGTCTACCGAGTTTCAGCACATCTGGGCAACAAACTATGGGTGTTCCCTTGTTATGTATCTGATAATAAAGATAATTTGACCTTATTAAGAGTTTAATCAACTTTGGAAGATATATTTATTAAAAAAGAAAAAAAAAGAAAACGGCGAGGGACCGCTGTCCCTCAAAGGGTATTGATTCCTTCAATATCTAGTTCTCGGTGTTGATCAGGGCTTGTAAGCGGGAAAGGCCGTACAAGAGTGACAAATCAAATGCAAAAAAGCGTGCCCTTCTCTTTTTTTTTTTTTTTTTTTCTTTCAATACTATGATACGAGGACAGTCCAAAATGTCCCCCAGAATAAATAAAAAAAAAACTTTGAAGTACGTAAAATACAACCATCTTGATGCAATTGCTAGTTTTTAGAATGTTCAACTATAAACGAAGCAACATATCAGAAATGCTATTTGAATATAACTTTAATTTTTTTTAAAAAATTATATATAATTATTTAAATTTAATTTTTAAAGATCAATTAATATTTTATCTCATAAAATTAGATCCGAAAATAAAATAAAATCAAGAAGGTTTGATCAACTTATCTTGATCACTATTCTCCTTCAATCGTAATCAGGTTGTTAGGGTTATTTTCGGAGCCGTGCAAGTATTCGGTCTTTGTTATTATCCACACGGGACAACGTTGATCGACTTTCTGAGTCTGCCGGAGTGCTAGCTCCTTGTAGGACTCTCCTCTTATTTGAATTTGGAATCCTTCTGAGATAATCTTAAAGGAATAAGGCTGCAGCTCTTGTAGTCTTTGCACAAACTTTTTATGCAATTGATTAGGACTTTACTACGGATACTAGGAGAGGAGAAGATACTTTCTTCATCCCTTTTACTATCTAATCTCTCTGTTGCCTAGTGATGAAGCAATCCAAGAGGGGGGTGAATTGGGTTTTATAAAACTTTTTGAACTATTTCAACAAGGATGTGCCAATTGTAATTAAGTACTTGTGTTTTGCCAAAGTAAGAAACATACAACATTACCTTCCGGGCCCTGACAGGCCAGGCAACCCGGCTCGAAAAACAAGCAAAAAGACAGGAAAAAAAGTAAGAAATTACAACAGAAGTCCTATCCTATGGGGCCGGCTCCTTTCCTGGACGACGTTCGGCCGGGACTTCCCCCTCCACCTTCGTCGTGGAGGCACCTTCCTGAGCAGCCTTCGCCGGAGGGACGGGTTTAATCGTCATTGCCGCCGGAGCTGACTCGGCCATCTCCGCATTCGGCACGGGCTCGGCCGCCGCCATCATCAATGTCGGCTCAACAGGTCCAGGCGCCCCCGAGGTCGCCTCGGGACGAACCCCGGTTGGAGCAGCCCCTTGCCCTGCTGCAGCTATCGCCAGAGCTGAAGCCTTCTTCCCTGGGGCCCGGAGCATCGCCAACCACTCCTCAGAGAGGATCCCTCGTAGTTGCTGGCGGCAGTAGGCGAACCCCTTAGCGAAGGAGTCCGTTGCCGCTTCCTTGAAGTCCTTGATGTACTCGGGAGAGGCCTTGAATGTGGCCACCGCGTCGGCAGCCCTCTCCCTCGCGAGCTCCGCCCGGCCTTCCGCTTCCTCCAGCTACTTTCTGGAGTGTTCCATCTGACGGACCGCCATCGCCATCCCCTTCTCGGCGATCTTAGCAGAGCGATCGGCAGCGATGTTCCTCTCTTCTGCCTCCGCGGCCCTCTTCTTCGCGGCCGTCACCTTCTTCTCGGCAGAGGTGGCCTGCTCCCTCGATGCCTCCGCCTCGGCCCAGAGCTCTTTTAGCCGAGTCCTCTTTGACTCGAGCTCTCCCTCGAGCTCCTTCTTGGCCCGGGTGGCGTCGGCGATCTCGGTTTGGAGGCTCTTAACCCTCAGGTTAGCCTCCCGGGTCTCCTCGTCCTTCCGACCCACTTCAGCCTTCAGGGACGCGAGCTCTGCCTTTCGCTCCTTGTCCCTCTTTGCCTATTGCGGCAGTAATCCCTAATGAGAATTAGCTCTCTGCCTTGCTGCATCAAAAAGAGAAACATGTTAGCTACAGTACTAAGAGAGGTTGGAAGATGTGTAGACAAAGGAGGAAGGACTTACGGCGTACAAGTTGGCGAAGGATGAGCTGATTACATCGCCCAAGAGTCACCAGCTCCCTTCTCGCCTGTCGCAGGACTGGACCGAGAAGTCCATCATCCACTCGGCGAGACTTGGGTCCTTCATCAATGAAATATTGGGCCCCAGTCGGAAGGGGACTCGGTGGTAGTCCCGATCCTGCTTTCTCGCCGGCTTAGATCCCTCGACGATGGGAGGCACCTTCAGCGCCAGCTGTGAGCTCGGCGCCGCCTCGGACTGCACTTGGAGTGCCGGCCCTGCTTCTTTCGACCCCCTGTCCTCCTCGACGTCGACGACCTCCGGAGGGGGGGCTTCTACTCTGGCGGCAGTGGTGGCCGACCTGGCGCGAACGACCACCTCGGGCTCGGGTGCCGGGGCCGGACTATGTTGCCCTGAAGGCTCGTGGACGGACTCGGCCGCCCTCTTCCACCTTCGTTCTGGAACCAGTGCGTCCGCCCGACCTGCACCATCCTTACACCTTCATTAGCCCGAGCCCGCTTCGGAGCGGGCTCACCAGTCTCGGCTGCCTGCTCTTGCTCCTCAGAAAATGAGAGCAGCTTGTCCATGGAGAACTTCATCTCTGCACCAGAGGAGATAGGGTCAATCTCAAAAAGAAGAAGAAGAAGAAGAAGAAGAGAAAACAAGAAGAGGGTGGCCAAGTCGAGCTCACCCGAATCCCGCGACGAGCCGACCCCGGCCTCGCAGAGATTCTGCTTTATCAGCAAGACCTCAAGTGGAGGGATCTCGGCCGATCTGAGCAGCTCATACAAGTCGAGGTCGGCCGTTTCGACGGAGGAGTTCCTGTTCGGGGACCGATCTGGGTCGCTCCAAACCCAGTTGATTCCCTCGACCGAGGCAAAGAGGTATCTACTCTTCCATCCCTTGATGGAAGAGGGGAGCTCGAATCTGATGCCCTGAGGACGAGAAGAAATGGACCACCACCCATCCTCGATAGGGTGGCATTTTAGAGTGAAAAAAGCCCTGAACAAGGAAAAATGGGCAACAATCCCGTGAAAGTGGCACAGAACAATGAAACAAAATATCGTTCTGATAGCATTAGGGACCAACTAGGCCGGAACAAGTCGATAATTGGCCAAGAAAGAAAGAAAGAAGGGATGTACAGGAAAGCGAAGGCCCCCGATGAAGGCCTCCTCATAGAAGGCGATCCGCTGAGGGCCACTGGATGTGATCCGCTCCCCGGGACGAGGGACAGAGAGCTGGACGGACTCAGGGATGTCATAAGCACCCCGGATGGCCACAAGATCCTCAATGGTGATCACCGAAGCAATCCCACCGGGACCTGTCGATTGAGAAGGTTCAGGTTCAGGGGTGGGAGCAGGAGGAGGAGCGGGGAGAAGAGCTTAACGAGGTGGAGGAGAAGACCTGGGTTCCCTAATGGCTACCGGGCCATGGAAAGGTCTCATACTGAACTCATACCTTGCCGCCTCCATCTCCTCGTCGGAGGAAGAAAGAGTCCTCGGCCTGGAAGGTTCGACCTCGGCTTGGCAGGAAGGGCGGAAGTTTGGACCAAAACGATCCATCGAAGAAAAAGGGAAGGACAGGAGAAGACCTACGATGGCTCCTAGTTGACGAGAAGAGAGAGGAAGAAAGAGCTAACCTGCTAAAGTTCTAGGAGGACGTTGACGGCCGGAGGAGAAGAAGAAGGCTCCTGTACGATGCCGAGCATGAAAGGATTCGAAGGAGGTAAGTTTCGAAATGACTTACCCCTCTCTTCGAGGCAGCCTATGCCCGACCGTACCATTATGGCTTCCCCAAGAGACTGGCCACGTGTCGCTGATCAACGGGGCCAGCACCCTAATCCGACCGTGATCGCTTTGACTTCCGTGCCCGCCATAACTGCTCCTCAGACGTGGCCACGTGGTGCCCCCGCATAGGCCCGAAGGACCGCTGAGCAAGGTGCCATCGATTTTGGTCATTCCACCTTTCCATGTCAGCACTGCAATTACTCCTTTCGCCCCGAGCACCGCGCGCCAACGGGCCTCGGGAGTGCGGGGCAAATGATGTAGCTGGATCGCTGACGTGGCATGGATAGACTGACGTGGAGCCCTCATCAGGCACCACGCTGGATTTTCAGCATGGGCCCCTTCGCCGGGCTAAGCTCCCCTGGAGCAACGGAGCCGCTCGCCGAAGCCGAGCTCCATCCTCCGCCAGGTCAGTCCCCGCCAAGTCGGGATGCCTAGGCCGGAGCCGAGCACAAGCCACCATTCGAGGCGGACCCCTCGAGGCCGGGCCTCGTGGTCAGGAATTGAGCTCAAGTCTCTTTCGCCATGAGGGACCCCTCCGAGGTCAGATCCCCTGGGCTGGTTGGCACCCCGTCCACCTCAGTCAGGTCGAGCTCGTCCGAAGCCGAGCCTCGCTAGTCCGGAGTTGAGCTCGGCCCTCCACCACCCAGCCGAGCCACCTTGAAGCGAGCCTACTGAAGGTGGGCCCCATCTTTCCAGCTCGGCCCCCGATCCAGACGGAGACACCAGCCGCCAAGAGAGTAGCGCCTCTCCTCCGAGGACAATGGCGGTCCTCCCAAGGGTCGTACAGCAGCACCAGCCATGCCGCCATTAATGCCCACAACTGTCACTCACACCGGAAAGAAAGGAAGCTCACATCAAGGCACCATTCCCTCCACCGACCTGCCATACGATCAAGGAAAAGACCCGACTGGAGGGTGCGGGTCCCGAGAACGGCGGCCCGCCGATCGAAAGCAGAAGCTTCCCTGACTATGTGACAGAAAAGGCATCCCGTGTATGACACGATACCTCGTCGCACATGCCTGACAGCATGGGGAGATCTCAAGGCAAGCCAAAGTAAAAGACCCAGCCAGGGTAACCCGAAGGTAACACAACAAACCAAAAAACAACAAGAGCAAGCACAAGAAAGAGGGAGAGAGGCCAGACAGGAGGGCAAGACCACCTCGGCCATCACCTCTCCCAGCTTACTTATACTCTTATTTTCCATACACTCTACACTCACTCCTAGCATGGAGCTCATCCAGAGGGGCTCGACCAGGAGGATCTGTTTCCCTGGATCGTCATTAACTTGACCGTCGGAGCGCCACCACCGGAATCCCCGGCCCGGGTCATTGACGCTGTTCCTTGCAGGTCCCGAGGCACCGAAGGCATCCCCAGCAGGCGGGCGCGTGACTCCCGACACCACCAGCAGCTACGGGCCACGACGATCCGAGCGGCTACATGTATCATTATTCATTGACTCCTTTGATGATACATAGACATAACATGTATGGTTAAAAATATCCTAATTTAAATTATTAAATATAAAATTATCCTAGATTGAAAATTTGTGTTAGCCAGATTGACTTCTAAGATACACATCTAACAATCTCCTACTATCACTAAAGCTAATCAACTATATACTTCAACCCCATCTAACATGCTTCAATTTTAACTGGCTAAGACTTATTAAGCTAGTAGGTCTCCCACATCTTATATGGAGTCTACTCTTTGCACCTTCATATAGTAGTCTTGAATTAAATCATCGTTTGTGTTTAGACTTCTTGTGAGACCTTGATTTCTTAGCTAGAACTATGGTATCATTATTGCAATAATAGAGTATTATGTCATGTAATGATATCTTACTCAATTCTACAACTATCAATTAACCAGAGTACATCCTTATACCTTTAGAACTGATGATATAGTCAGCTTCACTGGTCAAACCTACAATGATCATTTCTTAGGAACCCTTCCAAACCACTATTCTTTAAGAATACATCTCATGTGTCCTTATCCCTTTAATTCTCCCACTTTAAATACCTATGCCTTTATTACATCTGAAGTATCAAAGAATGTATCATAGATATCCAATGCTCATAGCATGGATTTGACTAATATTTGCTTGTGACACTCATAACAAAAATCAAGTCATATACATAGCATGGTTTATATGATATTCCCTATGGCAAAGCACAAAAGGATCTAGCTTGTATACAAAATCTCTTCAAATGTGTTCGAATACATTGAGAGATTAATTCCATATTTAAGGACTCAATCCTCCTATTAGATTTTCAATATTGAATTGTTCAGTTCTTCCTTAATGTACTAAGTTTATGATAGACTAGCATCCTCCTAGACTATCTCATAGACCTACATTCTAAATATAGGATGCTTTCAAAAAGATCTTTAATGGGGAATTATTTTGACAATTATAACCTAACCTAGGTTAGAATCGAAATCATATTTCTAATAAAAGAATATCATCCTCGTACAATGTGAGAAACTATATACTTTCATTGATCTTTTATAAATACATAGTTCCTCTTCTCATTCTTGACTAAATCAAATGATTTGAATATGTCATTGAATGAGCAAATCTACCTCAAACTATTTGCTTAGTCTATCTTCATAGACTGTGCAGTTTGTAGACCTTATGATCTCATCATGATGGGGGACAAATTTGGTGAAATGGGTATGTGGGGATGTGATCTACTTACCTAGTAACAATATATCAGCATTTGAGCTCCAATATGGCCGAATTCATGGGTGGAAGGGATGAAGAAATTTGAGCTAGAGACGAGGTGAGCAGAAAATCTGACACCCTTGTGCAAGCTTCCTTTCAAAAAAATTAAAAGATAGGATTTAAGGGCATAGAAACCCTCAACTAGGCTAAGCAACCTTTAATGACCTCAGATATAAGGATCAAGAGATTTTCTTCCCAACAATGAAGAGAAATTAAGCTCAAGTGGAAGGGTAACACTCACCACTCAAAAAATTGAAGGCTAGAGGCAAGATCTCCACTCTCTTCTTGGATTCACCATTGGAGCTTGGATCCTTGGCATGGAGCCTTCATCTTTATCTTCAAATCACCAAGAAGAACCTGCAAAGAGTCAAGGTGAGGTCGAAATTCAAAGAAATGGAGGAAAAAATGAAGGAATTAATAAGAGAATTGAAGAGAATTGCTGGAATTTTTGGACAGCACTTCCTCCTCTTCTTGGACTATTTGGATCTTGTGTAGAAGAACTTGGAAATGGAACTATGGCACTCCAAAACTCAAAGTACTCACTCCAATTTAGGATCAAACTCAACACTCCAAAGAAAATCAAAGAAAGCACTCAAAATTCTAGGAAGAACTCAAGAGAACTAGGCAAAATGGAAGAGAACTCAAACAAGGAAACTTTCATTCATTCAACTCAGTTCATGCTTACAAGAGGGGGAGCCTTGGCCCTTATTTATAGGCCAAGGGCAGCTCCTTTGGGCGGCAAGAAAGTGGATTAGGGAACCAACTAACTTATGCTTAGTTGGTGGCAAATTACAAGATTAGTTTTTCTAGCAACTAATCCTAACAAGAGAATTCTAGAAATTCCATGTGGCATTATTTCCTTGAAACACTTGGCTTTATCTCATCCTTCCATATGGTCTTTAAAATTTGGTCTCCAAGTAGGCTTTCATGGTAGAGAATTTCTTCAAGGCTTGGTCGGCCCATGGGCTTGGAGAAAGGGTCTTCAATTTGCTTCATAAAATTGGGGTCTTTAAGAGATGCTTCATGATTTTGTGGAAACCTGAAAAAAAAAAGAAATGGGACTATAACCAAAGATCATTAGTTTGTAATTTCTTCCTCTTGCCAATGTCCTCATTAACCGTCCATCTACCAAATCTCATTGTGATAAACTATAATAGTAATTACTATGGACTTCAGCATGATTAAGGTTAAAAGGTTTGCTAATGGTCAATACCTTGACATTGATCATAATTTTTGCCTACGCTTTGCCTTTATAGATCTCATTTATTTTTTATTTTATAGAACCATTGCATCCATCAGGTATCATACCTGTTGCCACCAAGATCGCCATGGCCTGTAGCTGCTGTCGACATCGGATCGCCCCTCGTCTCTTCGGGATTGGCCTGCTCTTCGGGACCTGTAAGACAGGGTTAGAGACCCGGGCCGGGAATTTCGGTGGGAGCACTCTGACAGTCAAGTCAGTGACGATCTAGGGGAACAGATCCTCCTGGTCGAGCCCTTGAGGTGGACTCCATGCTAGGAGTAGTGAATAATGTGTGAGTAGGATGCGAATGTGCTGGAAAAAGTGGGGGCCGAGGTGAAGTGGTGATAGTTCTCTTGTGTGGCCTCTTGTCTCTCACTTGCTTAAGTGTGTTGGAGTATGTCCGTTACCTCCCCGTTGGGGATGTCGATGGCTCTTTTAAGTCCAGGTGGTTGCTAAATGCCTACCTCGGAATCTCCCCTATGTCAGCAGGTGCGTGCGGCGGTGTTCTATGCCATGGATGGGACATCTTTCCCGGTTCATGATAGGGGAACCCGCTATCCACTCTGATATTCCTTTCGGTCGCTCCATTCCAGGAAACTTGGTAGGAACTCGATCGGGGGACCGCCATCCCCGAGATTCGAGGTTGACTTCCGCTTTCGGGTGGTGCAGGCGGTTGGTGGAGAGCATGGTACCTCGGCCAGGGAGCTTCTTCCTCTTCTGGTGTAAGTGGTAGCTGCGGGCAGTTATTACAGCTTGGAGGGCACTTCCTTGCAGTCCTTGGGCAGCTCGTCGGTGCTCAAGGAGGGCGGCATCGCTCCCTTGGTGGCCAGCACCTTTGTCCGAGGTGGAGGCCGAACTGGAGAGGCAAGGCTCGACTCTAGCTTAGGGGGCTCGACTTTGAGGGGGCGCGACTTGGCGGAGGAGGGTAGGGCTTGACTCCGAGGGGCTCGACCTCAAAGGGGCTCCACTTGGCGGAGGAGGGCTGGGCTCGACTCCGGACCAAGGGGCTTGACTTCGAGGGGGCTCGACCTGGAGTAGGAGGGCAAGGCTCGACTCCTGCATAGAGGGCTCAACCTTGGAGGGGCTCCACCTGGTAGAGGAGGCAGGGCTCGACTTCGGCCTAGGAGGCTCGGCCTCGAAGGGGCTCAATCTGGCGGAGGAGGTCGGTGAGCGACTCTAGCCCAGAAGGCTTGGCCTCGGAGGGGCTCGACCTGGAGGAGGAGGGCTGGGCTCGACTCCGGCCCATGGGGCTCGACATCGGAGTGGCTCAATTTGGCGAAGGAGATCGCTTGACTCTGGCCTAGGCATCCTGGTCTTGCAGGAGCCGACCTGGCAAAGGACGGAACTCGGCTTCGATGGGCCACCCCGATATTCTGAGGGAGCCCAAATTGATAAAGGAGTCCGAGGAGGAGTGTCCGTCGTGGCAGCTTTCTCTGATATGGCACCTGACAGGGATTACACGTCAGTGTTCTGCCACATCATTTGCCCCCCACTCCCGAGTCCCATTGGCACGGGGTGCTAGGGGCGAAGGGAGTAAATGCAATGCTGACGTGGAAAGGCAAAAATCCGGTGCAATGATGGCCATGATCGCCGGTGCTTCGTGAAGCAGTTTCTCCAGCCTATCTGGGGGAGCCACATGGACACGTCCGAGGAGTAGTTATTGTGGGCACAGAATTCTGAGTGGCCACAGTCGAAATCAAATGCTAGCCTTGTCGATTGATAACACGTGGCACGGATCCATCAGTGGGAGAGCTGTAACGGTACGGTTGGGTGCCAGTCACTTCGAAAGGAGATGTAACCTTTTCCAAAACATATCTTTTTTTAAATCTTGCATGCCCGCCACCGTACCGAAGTTCTTCCTTCGCTCTCCCGGCTATCTTTGTCTTCCCAAGTTCAGCAGGTTAGTCTCCTTCCTCCCCGTCCCGATCGAGTAGAGACTCCCTTCTAGGGCCAGTTTCTTCCCCGGACTCTTGTCTGTCTTCTCCTGCCTTCTTCCTCTTTTCTATTTTTTGCCATCATCTTCTTCTCCATGTCCTACTTCTGCCTGAACTTCCATCCCACTACCAACCAGGGTGAGGTCGGGCCTTCCAGGTCGAGGCCGCCTTCTTCTTCTTCCGATGAGGAGGATATGGCGTGCTTTGAGCTTAGCAGAAGACCCGCACCTAGAGGGATAGTAATTAGGGAACCTACATCCTCTCCTTTGCCCCGTCTTCTTCCTCCACCTGAGCCTGTCCCTGATCCTCCTCGGTCGATGGGTCCCGATGGGATTGCTTCGGTGATCACTGCCACGGAGCTGGCGACCATCCGGGAGACCTATGGTTTCCCGGACTCCGTCCAGCTCTTGGTCCCTCAACCGAGGGAGTGGGTTACTTTCAGTGGCCCGCACCGGATAGCCCTCTACGAGGAAGCTCTCGTGGGGGGCCTCCAGTTTCCATTCCATCCATTTTTTCTTTCCGTCTTGAACAACTACCACCTCGTTTCTACCCAACTCATCCCAAACACCATTAGGACAATTTTTTGCTTCATTGTTTTGTGTCATTTTCACAGGATAGTTGCCTGTTTTTCCTTGTTCAGGGCCTTTTTTATCCTGAAACGCCACCCCACCGAGGAGGGGTGGTGGTCTCTTTCTTCCCGCCCAAGAGGCATCAGGTTCGAACTTCCCTCTTCCATCAAAGGATGGAAGAGTAGATATCTTTTTGCATCGGTTGAAGGGGTTGATTGGGTTTGAAGTGACCTAGATCGGACCCCCAACCAGAACTATGTGGTCAAGGCGGCCGACCGAGATGTATATGATTAGCTCCGTTCCACTCAGATCCCTTCACTTGAGGTCCTGCTGTCCGGGCAAAATCTCTTCGAGGTTGGGGTCAGCCTAATATGAGCATTGGATGAGTTTGGCTCGAACCTTATTTCCTTCTGCTCTTTCTTTTTCCTTTCTCTTTCCCTTCTTCCCTTTTTTTTTTTTAGAGCTGATGTCTTCTTTCTTGGTGCAGGCATGAAATTCTCTATGGAAGAGCTCCTCTCATTCTCTGAGGAGAGGGGCCAAGCAGAGGGAGTCGGCGAGCCTGCTCCGAAGAGGGCTCGAACATATGATGGTGCAAGGGCCATACCTGCCGTGCCAGTCGAGTTTGCTCCCGAGCTGAGCAGGAGGGTCACCGAGCCCACCCTCGAGCTCATCCTCGAGCCTCCGAGGCAGCGCGATCCGATCCCGGCACTGGAATCCAAAGTGGTCACCAGGGCCAGATCTGCTACCGTTGCTGTTGTAGTGGCGTCTCCCCCTCCGGAGATCATTGAGGTCGAGGAGGATGGAGAGCCAGAGGGTGTGGGGCCAACATCGATGACGTTGCCTGAAGCAGTGCCGAGCCCTCTGCTTGCACCGGAAGCTTCTCCCACTGAGGGGGTAGGGAACCCGCGCCGGCGGTGAGCAAGAAAGACAGGGACTACCGTTGGGTGCCTTTCAGGCTAGGACCCAACGTTTCCCTGGTCAAAGACCCGGCCCTCACCGAGTGAATGATGGATTTTGCCATCCAGTCATGCGACCAGCGAGAGAGGGTCAGGAAATTTTTGGGCGACGCTATCAGCGCCACCTTCTCCCACCTCTTCACCGTAAGTACTTCTTTACCTTGCCCCGCTTCCTCCTTTATTTTTATTTTTATTTTTTTATTTTTTATTTTTGTCTTTACGACTGACAACCTCTTCGATGCAGCAAGGCGTGAAGCTTTTGCTTATCAAGGACTATTGCCGCACTTGGGCCAGGAGGGACCGGGAGCGAGAGGTGGAGCTTGAATCCTAAAAGCCTGATCTGAGGTGGTCAAACGATGAGGCCTGGGAGGCCAACATGAGGGTCAAAGGGCTCCGGGGGGAAGTCGTGAGCACCGAGCGACCTTCGAAGGAGCTCAGGGCCAAAGGGTCCCGACTGAAGGAGCTCAGTGCCGAGTTGGAGGTGGCGAAGGAGCGGGCTGCCTATTCTGAGAAGAAGGCCACAACTATCGAGCAGAAAGCTACCGGGGCGGAGGAGAAGGTCTTCACAGCAGTCAGTTCTGCAGAGGCTGCGAAGAGGGAGGCGGTCGAGGCGATTCACCGGGCGGAAGCCACCAGGAAGGAGGTCGTCGAGGCGGTGGCTAAGTATAAGGCTTCTCCGGAGTTCAAGCTCGACTTCAAGGAGGCGGCGACGGACTCCTTCTTTAAGGGGTTCGCATACTGCCGGTCCCTGCTCCGTGGCATCCTCTCGGACAAGCAGATGGCCGGCCTCCGGCTTCCGGGCTCTATGGGAAGAACACCTTCAACTCCCGCACCGACGGTAGCAGAGGAGCATGCAGCCATAGCTGAACCAACCCCACGGGTGGTGGTGGCTGAAGAAGGGGCCCCGGTCCCGGAGGCCGGAGAGGGTGAGACCCCTGCTGGGCACTGTTTGGGGAAGGGACCAGCTGAGTAGAGTAGGGGTCCATAGCTGCTGTAAATCCCCTCTCTTTTTTATTTTTGTCCTGGGCTGCCCGGCATGTCAGGGCCCACGGATAATGTATCATTTTTCCAAGTAGCAATGAAAGTATTTTTTCACCCAACTTGACTTATTTTTTCTTCTCTTTGCTTGTACTTTTGTATTGCAAATGTCTCCTCTCCACTTCTTGATCATCTGGATGCATGTACCTGTGCGGGCACATGGCCTTGAAGTACCAAGTGCCCAGGGGACCCTTCCCACGGATCCTCGGATAAGTGAAGAGGTGAAAGAGAAGTTGACTTGCTTGATCATGCCCAGCTCGGGGGTGAAGTGACTGTGAAGATCTCTTCGCTCTGCTCGACATCAGGAAGCTTGGGTCCTGGTGTCGGAGGGGCGTGAGATCCAGACTTTGAATGCCAGGAAGCTGGGCTCCTAGTGCCAGAGTAGGGTCTGATCTTTGGTGCCAAAGAGTCATGGGATCCGAGCTTTGAATGCCAGGAAGCTAGGCTCCTGGTGCCGGAGCAGGGTCCGATCTTTGGTGCCGGAGAGTCATGGGATCTGGGCTTAGAATGCCAGGAAGCTAGGCTCCTGGTGCCGGAGCAGGGTCCGGTCTTTGGTACCGAAGGGTCGTGGGATCCGGGCTTAGAATGCCAGGAAGCTAGGCTCCTGGTGCCGGAGCAGGGTCCGATCTTTGGTACCGGAGGGTCATGGGATCCGGGTTTAGAATGCCAGGAAGCTAGGCTCCTGGTGCCGGAGCAAGGTCCGGTCTTTGGTGGCAGAGGGTCGTGGGATCCGGGCTTAGAATGCCAGGAAGCTAGGCTCCTAGTACCGGAGCAGGGCCCGATCTTTGATGCCGGAGAGTCATGGGATCTGGGATTTAACATGCTAGACCTAGGGTTGGGCGATGATTCCCTGCAAGGCAAAAAGGATTTGCACAAGGAGAACCTATATCATTAGTAAGGAAGGATCTTACACTATTGATGCCAGAGAACTGGGCCCCGGGCTTCGGTGTCGGAGAGCTGGGCTTCGGGCTCGAGCGTGTCGGAGAGCTGGGCTCCGGGCTTGAGCATGCCGGAGAGCTGGGCTCCGGGCTTCGATGCTGGAGAGTTGGGCTCTAGATTAGAATGCTGGAGAGCTGGGCTCCATGCTTGGGTGTTGGAGAGCTAGGCTCCGGGCTTGAGCATGCCAGAGAGTTGGACTTCGGGCTTCGGTGCCGGAGAGCCGGGTTCCGGGCTTTGGTGCCGGAGGGCTGGGCTTCGGTCTTGAGCATGCTAGACCTTGGGCTGGGCAGCGATATCCCTGCAAGGCAGAGAGCGATTTGTGCAAAAGAAAATCTTTATTATTATTAGGAGAAAGCCTTATACTACTGATAGTATATTCTCAGGTTACAGGCATTCCATGTTCGTGGGAATCTGGCATCGTCCAGATCCTTGAGATAGTAGGCTCCATGTGGAAGAGCTTCGGCTACCTTGTAGGGGCCCTCCCAGTTTAGCGAGAGCTTGCCGCACTCCCGGGATTGAGATGCTTCGGCTCGGTACAGCACCAGGTCACCGGGTCGGAAGACCTTTGGCCTTACCCGTGCATTGTAGTACCGGGCCACTCGTTACCGGTATGCTACCATCCGGAGCCGAGCTTTGTCCCTGGTTTCTTCAAGGATATTCAAGTTGAGTAGAAGGCATGTCGGATTCTCCACTTCGTCATACTACTGTACTCGCGGTGTGGGCATGCCGAGATCAACTGGGATGATAGCCTCAGCACCGAAGACGAGGTTGAAAAGCATTTCGTTCTTCTCAATTATGGGCATTGTGTGGTAGGCCCACAAAATACTTGGGAGTTCTTCCGCCCACCTGGCCTTGGCCCGGTCTAGCCTGGTCCTGAGTCCTTGAAGGATGGTCTGATTGGTCACCTCGGCTTCCCCGTTTGTTTGGGGGTGAGCTACCGAGGTGAAGCGGTGTTGGATACCGTGCTTGGCACAGAACCCTTTGAACTCCCAGTTGTTGAACTACCGTCCGTTGTCGGTGATGATACAGTGGGAGAGTCTGAAGTAGCAGATGATAGATTTCTAGAAGAACTGGTGGACCTTGGCTTCTGTGATCCGTGCTAGTGGCTTTGCTTCCACCCACTTGGTAAAGTAGTCAATGGCCACGAGCAGAAATCTCCGCTACCTCGGTGCAGGGAGAAATGGCCATAAGATGTCCATTCCTCACTGGGCAAAAGGCCAAGTGGAAGAGAGCTGGGAGAGCGGCACCACCGGTTGATGCTATATATGGGCATGGCGCTGGCATCTATCGCACTTCTTCATGAAGTCGGCGGCGTCCTCCCTCATAGTTTCCTAGAAGTACCCCTGGCGGAGAGCTTTGTACGCCAGCATTCTTCTTCCCACATGGTTCCCACAAAAGCCTTCATGTATCTCTTGGAGTACGAAGGCAGCCTCTGCGGGTCTTAGGCACTTTAGGAGTGGGTAGGAGTAAGATCGGTAGTAGAGCTGCCCTTCCATCAGGACAAATCGGGAGGCTTTCTTCTTGATGAGGTCGGCTTCCATGCGGTCCTCTAGTAAGGTGCCATCAGTGATGTATCTGACGTACCTGTCCATCCAGCTCAGCTCCAGGATGACCCACTGCACCTCCTCTGGGGCTTCGTAGCTTGGATTCTCGAGGTACTCGATGTGGGCATGCCCTAGTGACGAGTCCGGCAAGGTCGCAGTCTCGACAGTGTATCCATGCGGGCATTCTCTCCGTGGGGGATATGGAAGATGGTGAAACGTCGGAAGCTTGCCCTGCTTGAGCAGACTCGCTCCAGGTACTTCATTATCTGGGTTCTCTGGCTTCATATTCTCCGGAGACTTGTCCGTCCACCAGTTTAGAGTTGGTAAAGACTTTCAAGCTTTGCACGCCCAGCTCGCGGGAGACCCTTAGGCTCGCGAGGAGTGCCTTGTACTCCGCCTGGTTGTTTGTCGCGGCAAACTTGAAGCAGAGAGCAAGCTCCGCCATGACCCCATCGCTGTTGGCGAGGATGAGGCCTGCTTCGTTCTCGCCGAAATTGGATGCACCATCCATGTGGAGGATCCAAGGCTCCTCCTTTGCTCCAGGCTCAACTTGATGCTCCGGGGTTGTTTGCTCTGGTTCCTCGACGAGTCCCATGCACTCGACCAGGAAGTCGGCTAGGACCTGGGCCTTCTGTGATGACCTTAGCCAATATGCGATGTCGAACTCGCTCAGCATCAGGGACCACTTAGCCAGCCTCCCGGAGGTTTCGGGGTGGCTAAGTATGGTCCTCAGTGACTGATCCATCACGACCGCAAGGTATGTGCTTGGAAGTATGGCCTGAGATGCTTAACAGACATTATTAGAGTAAAAACGAGTTTCTCGGAGTGAGTATACCTGATCTTCGTATCGCGAAGAATTTTGCTGGTGTAGTACACCGACTTCTGAGATCCGTCCTCGTATGCACGGATAAGGACCAAGCTGACGGCTCCAAGTGTGACTGCCAGGTAGAGTAGGAGCTCCTCTCATTCCTCCGGTCTGGAGAGCAGCATAGGAGATGCCAAGAACCTCTTCAACTCTTCAAAGGCCATCCTGCACTCTTCTGTCCAGGTGAAGTCGTGCATCTTGCATAACACCTTGAAGAAGGGAAGGCAGCGGTCAGCCGATCTCGAGATAAACTGACTCAGAGCTACAATCCGGCCCGTCAGGGGCTGGACCTGCTTCTTGGATGTCGGGTGCTCCATGTCGACGATCGCCTGGACCTTCTCCGGGTTTGTTTCAATGCCCCTTTGGGTGACCATGAAGCCAAGGAATTTTCCTGCCGCCACTATGAAAGCGCACTTTGCCGGGTTCAGCTTCATCTGGTATTTTCGAAGGTTTTGAAAGGCTTTGGCGAGGTCGATAATATGGTTCGAGCTCGGCTTGCTCATGACAAGCATGTCATCCACGTACACCTGTATGTTCCGGCTAATCTGGTCTTTGAAGACCCTGTTGACCATATGCTGGTATGTGGCCTTAGCATTCTTCAGACCGAAGGGCATCATCTTATAGCAATATATCCCTTGGTCAGTGATGAGGGCAGTGTGCTCCTCGTCCTCTGGGTGCATCCGAATCTGGTTGTATCCAGAGAATGCATCCATGAAGGAGAGTAGCCGGTGCCCCGAGGTGGCGTCCACCAACTGGTCGATCTTCGGTAGAGCGAAGCTATCCTTTGGACATGCCTTGTTGAGGTCGGTGTAGTCTACACAGATCCTCCATTTGCCATTACTCTTTTTCACCATCACTACATTCGCCAGCCAGCTTGGGTACTGCACCTCCTGAACGAAGTCGACGGTGAGGAGTTTGTCCACTTCCTCATTGATCGCCACCTGCCTCTCCGGGGTGAAGCTTCTCTCCTTCTGCCGAACAGGTCGGTGCTTTGGATCAATGCTTAGCTTGTGGGTGATGATATCAGGGGGAATACCTGGCATGTCCGCCGCCATCCAGGTGAACACATCTGCATTCACCGTAGGAACTCCAGCAGGCAAGCCTTCTCTTCATCTTGTAGCTGGGCCCCAATCTGCACCGTCTTCACCTGGTCAGCTCCGAGCGGATAAGACAGCAGGTGCTCGACCGGGCCACCCCTGTGGTCCTACACCCTTTGGTCAAGGTCGTCCTCAGGGGCCTTAGCCCTAGGGACAGTCTGGAGACAATGCTGTATCGGCTGAGGTGCCCCCTTCATCTCTCTGACATTATAGGGGGTGGGGAACTGCACCAACAGCCATTTTGTGGAAACGACAGCATCGAGCAGGTTGAGCCCGGGTTGGCCGAGGATCACATTGTAGGCTAAAGGAAGCCTAACAATAGTGAAGGTCATCATAACAGTGCTCTGCCGAGGTGGGGTCCCGGTAGTGACTGGGAGAGTGATTTCTCCATCAACCCTTATAGAGTCCCCCATGAAATCGACAAGGGGTGTGTGCACAGGTCTGAGCTGAGCGGAGGACAAGTTCATTCAGGAGAAGGCATCATAAAAAAGGATATCAGTCGAGCTTCCACTATCAACCATAATCCGTTTTATAGGATGCTTCGCGATCATTATCTCGATGACCACGACATCATTATTTACATTCTTTCCCCCCATTTCTCCCTTCCCTTATAAAGGGAAGTACATTTTCAGAACACTCTACCCCCCGGGTCTTCTTGGAAGTGCACTCGGCTACCCAGCATATCATCCCCACTGGCTTCTCGGTAGGGTGGTTGTCAACTGCAGAGATTGGTGGGAGTGCGGCGAGCACCTGAGGTTCCGTTGGAGGTCTGCCCCCCATGAACCTTTCAAGGTAGCCCCTCTTGATGAGTTCTTTGATCTCCTTCTTGAGGTTGCGGCATTCCTCGGTGTCGTGGCCGTGGTTATGATGGTAACGACAGTACTTCGTCTTGTCACGGCTAGTGAATGGCTTCATCGGAGGTGGGCGCTTCAAGTAGGGCTCACCTTCGATCTCCATGAGGATCTTCATCCTCGGGGCGAGGAGAGGGATAAACCTCTCCTCTGAAATGGGGGCACTCCTCGGTGTCGGCCCCTGGCAGAAGTTTGGAGCTGGGGGTCCTGGCTTTTGCATCCCAAATGCCTCGACTGGAGTTGGCTTCTTCAGCGGCTTCCCATTTAGCTCCCTTCTTGTACGATCCGTCTCCTTGGTGCGGATGTACTTTTGAGCTCAGAGTAGATCTTGGAGGATTTCTTATCGAGCGAGTAGGTCAGGCGGGAGGTCCTGAGCCCTCACTTCAGTGCTAGCATGGTGACTGGCTCAGCAAGATTGTAGATCTCCAATATGGTAGCCTTGAAGTAGGCCACGTAGTCCCGTAGGGGCTCACGGTCCTGTTGCTGGATGGAGAAGAGGATATTTGCTTTTTGTGGCACCTTCCGAAAGGCATCGAAGTGGGCCACGAACTTTTGCTTCAGTTGAGCAAAAGAGCCGATGATTTTGGGCTCGAGGCGGGTGAACCAGACCCGAGCCGCCTTCCGGAGGATTGCTGGGAAGGCGATGCAAAAAAGGATGTCGGTGGCCCCGTGGACCCTTATGAGGGCTTTGTAGCTTTCCAAGTGGTCCAGGGGATCGGTGGTCTCATCGTAGGGATCCACCTACGGCATACATAACTGGTTAGGGATCGATTCCTCTTGGATCTCTTAAGAGAAGGGGGGACGGGCATCGTAGCTCGCTGGCACGTCAGTGGAGCCCTGCATATTTGCAAACCGACGGGATAGCTCCGCCAGCTTGTGCTCGTGCTCCTCCAGGCGCTTCTCGACTATGCACTTGATAGCCTCATCGGTTGAACCCTCCACTGGGGCCAAAGGAGATGGAGAAGGTGACGTGGGGTGGTGTCCATGATGGGAGATCTTGCCTTTTCGACCTCGATGGGGTTTGGCTGTTACCCACTTGAGCATTGGGGACTGGCTCTCCCGATCGGTAGATCCAGCCCATTGTCTCTTCGTCGGCATCTGGTGGCTTCCCCGGTGGTCGGTGGTGTTCTACGGCTGTGAAGGCCTTCCGTGGAAGGAATGCAGGTTATTGTGGAGTGCTGCGGCATGGGCCACAAGAATCCCTGGCTACTGGGGGGTAGCCAAGGACCGGTGCTGGTGTTGGAGCTAGCGCACTACTGTAGTAAGGATCTGCATCTGCTGGGTGAGTGCAGCCAGCTGGGTTTCCACCGGAGGTGGTTAAGCTGGAGCGGGGAGCTCCCCTTCTGGGCTGTGCGGGTCCCCATGGGAAGGGGATCTCTCGCACGGCTGGTGGAGACTTCTCTTACTGGCATCATCACCATCCCCTTGATGGACTGCTTACAAGGGGACTGGGTCGGATCAAAATGCATCCTCTCCCCTACTTGGCGTGCTAATCTGTTGCCGCCAAGATCGTCGTGGTTCGTAGCTACTATCGGCGTCAGATCGTCCCTCGTCTCTTCGGGATTGGCCTGCTCTTTGAGACCTGCAAGATAGGGTTAGAGACTCGGGCCGAGAATTCTGGCGGGGGCACTCCGACGTCAAGTCAGTGACAATCCAGGGGAACAGATCCTCCTGGTCGAGCCCCTGAGGTGGATTCCATGCTAAGAGTAGTGAATAATGTGTGAGTAGGATGCAAATGTGCTGGGAAAAGTGGGGGCCGAGGTGAACTGGTGATAGTTCTCTTGTGAGGCCTCTTCTCCCACACTTGTTTGAGTGTGTTGGAGTATGTCCGTTACCTCCCCGTTGGGGATGTCGATGGCTCTTTTAAGTCCAGGTGGTTGCTAAATGCCTACCTCGGGATCTTCCCTGTGTTAGCAGGCGCGTGCGGTGGTGTTCCGTGCCGTGGACGGGACATCTTTCCCGATTCATGATAGGGGAACCGGCTATGCACTCTGACATTCTTTCTGATCGCTCTGTTCCGAAAAACTTGATAGGGCCTCGATCGGGGGGCCACCGCCCTCGGGATTCGAATCTCCTGGTTGACTTTCTCTTTTGGGTGGTGCAGGCGGTTGATGGAGAGCGTGGCACCTCGGCTAGGGAACTTCTTCCTCTTCTGGTGTAAGTAGTAGCCCCGGGCAATTATTACGGCCTGGAGGGTGCTTCCTTGCAGTCCTTGGATGGCTTGCCGGCACCCAAGGAGGGCGGCATCGCTCCCTTTGTGGCCAGCACCTTTGTCCAAGATGGAGGCCGAACCAGAGAGGCAGGGCTCGACTCTGACCTAGGGGGCTCGACTTTGAGGGGGCGCGACCTGGCGGAGGAGGGTAGGGCTCGACTCCAAGGGGCTCGACCTCAAAGGGGCTCCACTTGGCGGAGGAGGGCTGGGCTCGACTTCAGACCAAGGGGCTCGACTTCTATGGTGCTCGACCTAGAGGAGGAGGACAAGGCTTGACTCCTGCACAGAGGGCTCGACCTTGGAGGGGCTCGACTTGGTGGAGGAGGTAGGGCTCGACTCCGGCCCAGGGGGCTCGGCCTTGGAAGGGCCCAATCTGGTGGAGGAGGTCGGTGCGTGACTCCAGCCCAGAGGGCTCGGCCTCGGAGGGGCTCAACCTGGTGGAGTAGGGCTGGGCTCGACTCCGGCCTAGGGGGCTCGGCCTCGGAGGAGCTCAATCTGGCGAAGGAGATCGCTTGGCTCTGGTCTAGGCATCCTGGTCTTGCGGGAGCCGACCTGGCGGAGGACGGAACTTGGCTTCGACGGGCCACCCCGATATTCTGAGGGAGCCTGGCCCGGCAAAGGAGTCCGAGGAGGAGTGTCCGTCGTGGCAGCTTTCTCAAACATGGCACCTGACAAGGATTACACGTCAGCATTCCGCCACATCAATACCCTTTTGTTATATCTATTAAGGTTCAAAATTAGATCGTATGGAGTCCAACTTCATGACATTAACCATTTATTGGAATGATATCTAATATCATCTCGTTGTAGGTTTTTGGGACCATCTCTACGTTCCCTATATTCCAAAGGAACACTTCCTCTTTATCCTCTGTTAGCATATCTAAGTATCTTTTAAAAGGATAGGAGATTCGACGAGGTGAAAGAGAAAGTGACTGGCTTTGCTTAATAGGTTTTGTTGCCCAGTAAGCAACCCAAGAGGGATGGTGAATTGGATTTTAAAAACTTTTGCAAGTATGTACCAATTCAAAATAATTAAGGTTCTAGTGAATTGCAAGTGCTTGTATGTTATTCAAGAGTATGCAGCTGAAACAGATAAGCAAATGCAAAGTAAACAAGAGTTAATAAAGAGAGAGTAAGCAACACAAACATAACAATATATAGTGGTTCGATGCACACCAAAGCACCTACATCCACTTTCCAAGGTCCACCTGGAAATTCAATATAATCACTCTTAATTACAGCCAATTAGTTTTCTGGGCTCACTAATCAAAACCCAACTCGTTTTCACCAGGAACACAAGTCAAAACCCTTTGGTTTTACGGACTAACCAAAAATCTAGTTGGTTTTGTAACTTAGGCTCACCAACAACCTCCTTGGTTTTCATAAGGCTAAACAAAAATCTCTTTGGTTTTCTCAAGGCTCACCAAAAACCTTTGTTGGTTTTAATACACAGGTTTACCAACAAACCTCAACAAAGAATTCAAATAGATTGTATGAAATACAAAAAGCTTTCAAATAAAAGTAAATATCTCTTTAAAGCTTTTTGAAGATGCTTGTTTTCAAGTTGTTGAACCTTAGATGATGCTTGAGTGGTTGGACTTGATTGCTCTTGAATGCTTTGAGTGCTTGAAGGCTTCACTTCACTTGAAAGTGGTTGCTTTTAATGAATATTGGAGTGAATGCACTTAATTTCTCATTAGTTGCTTTTCTCTTGAGTTTAAACCACTTTAAATACTCTTCCAAGCTTCAAATGGCAGTTTATGACCATTAGAGAGGCGGAACTAGCCGTTGGGGGCGAAAAGGATAAGTTCTGTATTTGAAAAAACTAGCTGTTACTGTTCAGCAGAGCTGCAAGTGTCGATACTTCAAGTCATGAGTTGACATCTTGAGTCGATACTTGATCTCCATGAGTCAACATTTAGTTCAAAAATATTTCTTGAAGCTCTCTGGAAATCTCATGTAAGTATGCACTTCTTCTTGTGAGTCAACACTTGAGTCGACACTTGGCTTCCATGAGTCGACACTTGAGGAAAGTCTGAAATTCAGCATTTCTGTATAATTTTTATCTCAAGCCTTGAGTCGATCCTTGAGTCGACAATGTGAGTCTACACTTGAGCTCCATGAGTCGATACTTTAAACGTGCTATTTGAAACATCTTCTGCGTATCAGCTCAAGCTTCTATGAGTCGACACTGTGAGTCGACACTTCATATCCATGAGTCAACACTTGGCTGAAACTTTCTGAAATTCAGTTAAAACTTTGCTGAATCTTCTTCAACCTTCAAACTTGAGTCCTTCCAAGTCATTCTTATATACTGAAGTCCATTTAACTTTACAATTTCATCTCTAAGGATACTTCTTCAATTATGTTGACAAGTAATCAATAAACTAACTTGATGAGTACCTTTTTTTGATAAAATACATTTTAACAAATAATTAGTACTTAAATATACTTAAGTATTTTATTAATCATCAAAATCAATATAGGAGTCAACAATATCTCCCTATTTAATGATGACAAAATCTTTAAGTATATACAAATGGAAAGCTAAAAAGATTTTCAACAAGAATAGAGCATTTGGCAATAAGTATCAGAGCTTAGCATGATAAGTATCGGAGTCTGAAAATGTATTGATTATCAAGAATTGAGACTCATTTACATTGTATCAGAGCTATAGATATATGCATGGAAATATTTAAATCTATATAGCTTCAATGTCAGAACTGTAATTGTAATGTATCAGAGATGTATATTATTTGAAAAAAGTTAAATTTATATAAATCGACAATATCAGAGCAATGATTATAATGCATAAGAGTTATAGATTATGAAATATTAGAGTCATAATTAAAAGGTATCAGAGCTAAGATGTATATATATAATGCTCAAAAGGTGTATAAAAACATCTCCAAAAGGTAGTCATTTCAGCATGAAGAGAAGAATAGCAAGGAAAAGCTTTAAGAGTATCAAGGCATTAAGCATGTGCCAAAAGAGTAGATAGTATTAGACTAAAATTAATAGATTATAAAGAGTATCAAGGTATGAAATCAAAAGTATCAGAGCATAGAAACAGAAGTATCAGAGCATAAAAATAGAAGTATCAGCACAAGGAAATAAAAGTATAGATCAAGGATAGCAAAAACTCAAAAACTCTCTCTCAATATATGATTCAAAAAAATTGATTTTCAAAAAGATTTTTTTTTGAGAACATTTACAAAAAGTTACAGCTTTAGTAAATTTTTTTCTCGCTCCCCCTGTCTCATTGCTTCAATTAAATTGACAAAAGATTCATTTATTCACATTGATACTCCCCAATATTATCAATTTTGTCCTTTTCATTAAATCTTTCATTTATTCTCTCCCTTTTTGTCATCATTAAAAAAGATAAGAAAAGAGCACATTTCGGTAAATGAAAAAGTAAGAGCTATTACATTTCAGTGAGAGTGCATTCAGAAGTCAAGAAGTCAATATATAAAATTTGATCCATTAGATTCAAACATTTGATACATTTGACAAAATTTAATACATAAAACAGAATTTAATACAGACACACACACACATAAAAATAATAAGCATTGAGATACAGACTGACTAATAGACAGACCAACCCTAAGAGATCTCTCCTCATCAGAGAAAGACCTAATCTCAAGAATGATGGGACCTGTAACCCTAGAAGGTCTAGGTCGCGACCACATCAATTGAATATCAGATAGTCTGATCCGGGTAGGTCTCGGTGCAGTGCCATGGCCTCGGCCTCTATGTCTGGTATATTTCCTTTCTCTAGCTGGTGCTGAAGAGGATGAGGGAATATCAAAAGCAGGAGCAGCAGTGGTAGGAATAATAGCTGTATCAATAATCAGGGGTGTGTCCTCAAAAACAGGACCTGAACTAAGAGCATAGAAACTAGGTACATAAACACCTAGCTCTCGGATCAAGGTAGAAGTGAAAGGAGCAGGTGGAGTCATACTGGGAAAACTAAGAATTGGAGTAGGAAAATCTGTCAAGAACAGGTGTAAGAGCAAGAGTGCTAGGTGGGTCAGAAAGGGTAGGTGAGGAACTAGAGATGACTGGTGTCTGGAGTGATGGACTAGAAGGATCTAGAACTGGAGTCCTCGAAACATCCTCTACTGTAGCCTCTGGCTCGGGCTCCGCCATAAAGTCTCAAATGCCAAACCCGGCAAAAGAGTCACCCTGACCATCTCCTGCCTTTGGTTTGGGGCTGCAGGTGGAGCTAGAAGTGCTGGATGAGAATCTGATGATGAAGGAGGTGAAGGTGCTGGAGCTCTTGTAAAAGTTAACCTCTCCAGTGCAGCCAGAATAACAGTAACACTTTGTCTAAAACCCTGGTGATCTACCCTCATCTCTATATGGATCTGGTCAACTCGCTGTCGAATAATCATAATCTCTATCTCTATGCAAGTGACCCTCTCATCCATGCTATCTCCAGTACCAGGTATCTCAGTCTATGCTGGAGCGTGTTGCCCAGGTGGCTTTTTCCAAGAGGGGGGTGAATTTGGAATTACAAAATTTCTTGCAAATATGTGCACAAGTAATTCCTTTTAATGGTTGAGTGTTGTGTTAATCAGAGAATAAGTGCAGAAGCTGAAAAGTAAGTAAAGCACAACACAAACAAAACAAATTTAGAGTGGTTCGGAGCAACCCACTCCTACGTTCACTACCCAAGTTCACCACTTGGGATTTCCACTATATCCCCCAAACCGGAATACAGTCAGATTATTTTACAGGCTCACAATCCCAACCTCTACACTTTGGTTTTTAAATCGGGCTCACCATAGAAACCCACACTAGGTTTTTACAGGCTCACCTAGAACCTCTACACTTTGGTTTTCAGTAGGCTCACCAAAGAAATCTATTTGGATTTTACAACCGGGCTCACCAATAACCCAAGTATTCTAAGAGTAGAATGAAAAGCAACAGAAATGACAAACTAAGTTGTCTGGTGGTTGCCGATGCAGCTTTAGTGAAGCTCAATTGAATGCCCTTCAATGCACTTTAATGGTTTCCTTGCTTTCTTCGAAAGTTGCTTCAAGCTTTTGATAAGAGTTGGTGAAGGCTTGAAGACTGACTTCAAAGCTCAAGTGCTCTCTCTTCTTACTTCAATAAATGTTCAATAACTCATTAGTCTCTCTAAGGATGTTCTCATACCTCATTTATAGAGACTTCAACTGCCTTCCCTTGATTTTGAACATTGTAGACCATTGGGAAGTGACAGGTTACCGTTAGAGCACTTTTGGAATTCAAAATCAGAAATCTGGAACTAGCCGTTGGAAGTGATCTCGACATTTCAGTCGGCTCGGACATCTTCGAGTCGGCTCGGATTAGGTTCGGGTCGGCTAGGTTGAAAACCAGTCGGCTAGGTTCCACAGTCGAGAAAATAGCTCACTTTGGATGAGTTGGCTAGGTTGAAATCCAGTCGGCTCGGATCCCTGAGGTTCTCAGAACATTCTCAACCAAGTTCTGGACGAGTCGGCTAGGACTTGGTGCTAGTCGGCTGGGTCTACGTGCCAGAGGTTTTCTTTCTTGTGCCAGTGCCAGAGTCGGCTGGTTCCTCCATCCAGTCGGCTCGAAATTGGTTCTTCACCCAGACCATTTCCAATTCTCCAGAACTCACATGCCAAGCTTTGAAGACTTCCTTAAGATCTTCTTACAACAATATCAAGAAAAATTAAAGCTTGAAAACTAGTAAAAGCAACCCTTTATCTTTGATTCAAATAGGAAATTTTTGTTGGGTTCTTCTTTATAAGATTCTAATTACTTACAACTCAACACAAAGAAATAAAGGTTGTAGGGTTTAAAAAATATGTCAAAGTAGTCATCCTACAAAAACTTGTCAACCATTTGAAGAGTTGTTAGATAACCAAATATATGCTCCAATGTTTTGTTATCATCAAAATCACTTCAGGGTTCAATAGAGCGGCTGGCTCAGGCTGAGCTGCAAGCTCGGGATGTATCTCTGGGATGTCTCTCTGTGTTTTGGATGGCCCGGCCTCTTCAGTGAAAATTTGCTCCTCCTCTAGGGCCTCCTCATTTGCATCACTGATCTGACCTGATACTCATTGTCTCCACTGACCTTTGACCAGATGAAAACCCATCCTGTGAAGCGATCTCTCATCATAGATGTCCGTATGTAGTAACAGCCTATATGGCTCTTCATCTACAATGACTCCATATGCCCTAAATAAGATCGTCAGACTCATACCATAAGGTAAGCACAGCCTCTTGCTAGTCACTGCCTTTGTCATCTGATGAACCATCAAAACTTAGAGGCATACTAGAGTGTGCTGAATCAAGGATACCATAACCATCAGCTCTCGCTCAGTGATAAAATCAAAATGTCCGGTCTTTGGCAGAAGAATCTGGGCAACAATATGAATCAACAGCCTCATCTCGGGTGAGAGTCTGGATGCAACTACAGTGGCACCCTCTGGAAGATCATCTGACTCGAAGATACACTGGAGTCCACTCAAGCGATCCACTAGTGATCTTCTCATAGGTATCTGCCATACCCTGCACAGTATCTCAGCAGTAAGCAGAACCTCAATACCTTGTACTATTACAATCCATCCGTCAGCACCTCTGGCTAATATACCATAAAACTCTCTAATCAAGCCAAGGTAAAACCTCTCAGACAAGATGCAAAACTGTGACAACTCAGCATCCCTCAACCACTGTCCAATCCAAAAATGCTGCTGGTCCAGGAAGTTAAAGTTGACTCGCCATCCTTCGACTATGGTCTTAGAGGCCATCCTATCAGCTGCTAGGACTGGCGGTCTAACAGGAATATCTGGCTGGACCTCAGGCTCTGCTGCCACCGAACCTCATGCCTAGCTTTCATCCATCGCTCGGCCTCCTAAACTGATGGTCGAGGCCTCCTGGCAACTTATTTTTGGGGACCCATTTCCAGAGAAACAAGATAAAGAAGCAAATGTGGGAAGAAATCAAGGGTTTTTTCATGGTGAAAACCATAAGGAAATAGTAAGGAATAGTGAAACGAGAGAAGAAATTGCTCCAAACAAAGAATCGGGCAGTTAAAACTTAGATTGAAGTGAAATTGAGTGTAGGGATACAATTTTAGGGTGAGTAGACTCTGGGGATTTGCGAAAAATGAAAAGAAAATGAACAGTTTCCCTATTTGTTCTCGAAAACTCGTCGACCAAGTGTCGACTCACGACTGTGGGTCAAGTATCAACACTTGGAGGTGTTGACACTTTGAAGTATTGACACTTTGACAAAAATCTAAAAAAAATGGGAAAAAATCCAAAAAAATTAAGGAAATTGATTTCAGGTGATTATAAGTGATTAATCATGATTTTGAAGAATATTTAATCAGATAATTTTAAGGAGAACTAAGAAGGATCAAAAAGAGATTGAAATTCAATCAAAAGGATTAATGACCCATAATTCCCTTCTAATCATATAGAACCTATCTTCATAAAGAGATTTGGTCAATATATCAGCCAGTTGAATTTTAGTACACATAAATTCAAGCACAATATCATTATTTTCAACATGATCTCTAATGAAATGGTGCCTAATTTTAATGTGTTTACTTTTAGAGTATTGAATAGGATTTTTAGTTAGATTTATAGCACTTGTGATATCACATCTTATGGGTGTCTTAATCAGTTTGATTCTAAAATCTTCAAGTTGTTGCTTAATCCACAAGATTTGAGCACAACAACTTTCAGCTGCAATATATTCAGCCTTGGCTGTAGATAGTACAATCGAAGTTTGTTTCTTGCTAAACCATGAGATTAAGTTAACTCCAAGAAATTAGCAAGTTTCACTAGTACTTTTTCTATCTAATTTACATCCAGCAAAGTCAGCATCGGAATAACCAATTAAATCAATTGAAGAATCTCTAGAATACTACAGACCAATATCAATAAAACCAGATAAGTATCTAAGAATGTGCTTAATAACCATTAAATGAGATTCTTTAGGAGCAGACTGATATCTAGCACACATACAAATGCTAAACATGATATATGGTCTACTAGCAATCAAATATAGTAAAGAAGCAATGAGATCCCTATATAATTTTTGATCAACAATTTTACCACATTCATCTTTATCAAGTTTACAAGAAGGGCTCATAGGTGTACCTATTGGCTTGGTTGTCTCCATCCTAAACTTTTTTTAAGATTTCTCTTGTATACTTAGCTTGGTTGATGAAGATCCCTTTTTTAGTTTGCTTGATCTGAAGTCCGAGGAAGAAGTTTAGTTCACCCATTATACTCATCTCAAACTCACCCTGCATAAGCTTGGCAAACTCTTGACAAAGTATTTCATTAATAGCACCGAAAATGATATCATCAACATAAATTTGCACTACTAATAGATCATCATTTTTCTTTTTTAGAAAAAGGTAGTATCAACATGGTCTCTACAGAATTCGTTTTCAAACAAAAATTTGCTAAGTCTTTCATACCATGTATGGGGTACTTGTTTTAAACCATAAAGTGCTTTGTGCAGTTTAAAAACATGATCAGGATGTGCATAATTATTAAATCCAGATGGTTGTTCAACAAAAACTTCTTCAGCAATATAACCATTTAAAAATGCACTTTTAACATCCATTTGAAAAAGTTTGAAATTCATAAAATATGCAAATGCTAAAAATAATCTGATGGCTTCAAGTCTAGCTATTGGAGCAAAGGTCTCATCAAAATCAATTCCCTCTTCTTGATTATAATCCTTGGCTACCAACCTAGCCTTATTTCAAATTACTACACCATTTTCATCTAATTTATTCCTATACACCCATTTTGTATCAATAATTGAAACATTAGATGGTCTTTCTATTAGTGTCCAAACTTTGTTTCTTTCAAATTGATTTAATTCTTCTTGCATAGCAATTATCTAATTTTAGCTTCTTCAATATATTTAGGCTCAATTTGAGAAACAAAAGTAATGTAATTACTGGTATGGACACCAGGACCAGAAAGAAATGACAGGTCAATTCCACATCCCTGTGGATTACCTATGAATGAAACCCTAAGCCTAAGCCCCAAATCACTTGTAAATAAACCCTAAGCCCTAATTTTAAAACCCTAATTTCAATATAGGGCATAGTTATTTTTTTGAAATTTTGTTATTTTGGCCTAGTTGGGTTTAATCCCAAACCCTATTTACCAAATTGAACCTTTTTGTTTTGAGATTATGCCTTTTGATCAAATTAGGTTCCAATTGATCAAGTTGGGTTTTAAATTAGTTTCAATTGAGTTTTTTAGTTATTTAGTTGGTTGAGTCATGTGATTAGTTATTTTAATCGAGTCCTGTAATATAAAAGGGGACCCAAATCAAGATCCCATGTGACACCATATGCCAACTCAAGTCAAGTCATGCCTTTGGCGCCACATGCCAACTACCTCTTGGCGCCACACCATCACATGTGCCACCTCATCAATTCTTGGACACCTATGCAACATGCTACATGCCACTTCATCATATGCCAAGTCACTTCATTTTGGTCGGCCACAAGAAGATAAGTTGTCATATTTTTAAGAGGAGCAAGAAAGAAGGACTCCTCATTTCACCTTCTCTTTGTCGCACACATCCAAGGAGTGCCTCATCCTCCTTTTTGTTGGCCAACAAGGAGGAATTCAAATGAAAAGGGATGCCTATCATAAAGAGTTCAAATCCAAAGGAGTTCGATTCTAAATTCAAGGTGGAGCTTATCTTCAAATACAAGAAGAAGTCCAAAGGGGATTCACTCCAATTTTGAGAAAGAAAAGAGTGCCTACCTATCTCAAGTCAATTTTGTCGCCCGTCATAAAGAGTTTTACCTATTCAAGGAGTTTTATCCAAACCAAGATGCTTCTAAGATCAAGTCTCATCCATTACAAGGTTCATCCAAGATTCAAATGGAGGTTTATCTTATCAAAAAATCATATCTTATTTCAATGCCTGAGAAAGAGAAGAATTGATGCCAAGAAGAAAGAAATTAGTGCCCATCCACTTCACACACTTCAAATCCAAAAGGAGCGCTTATTATATTTCTTGCTGCCCACTTCATTTCAAGAGTTGTCGCCCAAGTGGAAAGTCTTCAAGTCTTGACAACCCAAGTGGATTAAGATCAAGAGTTCATGATGCCAGGAAAAGAAATTCCAAGGAATTGCTGCCCAAGAAGATCCAATTACAAGAAGTTCTTGCCTTTCTAATAAGAACTCTATACTTTGTAATCCACACAATTCTAGTTGGTGGTCTATAAATACCATCATCAACCCTTTTTATAGAAATTAATTCTTTTTTCATGAAATAAAGAAGTTATTCTCTGTCATTCCTTTGCTGTGATGGCATCGCGCGGTGTGAGGCCCTAGTTATCCAACTATCCATTTTCCATCCATCCGACTAACCCTAAAACTGTCACCTTCTTTCTCTTCTTCCTTCCTTCCAAACTTTCCTTCCTTTCTTGCTTTCTAACTTGTTTTCTTGTGAGTGTTTTAGGTGATCAAGATTAGAAGTGAGGGTGTTTTTGCTTTGGAACCAGTCTCATTGCAGATTTGAGTCCAAGAATGACAATCCTAAAGTCCTACTGCAAAATCTTAGAGTGCTGATCCTGATCCACATCAAAGAACGACAAATCTTCGTTGGTAATTCTAAACCCTTCCTTTCTCTTACGATCTGATTCATTGAAAGTTTTAAATCCTAGTTTATGGTGGTTTCTTAATCACCAAGGTCCTTTCCTAATTAGATTTGTTAGATCTACTTTGCGGGCTTATAACTAGTTGAATAGTCTTACTTTATTGGATGCTTTGAGTCTTTAATCTGATAATCCCAGAAATATAATTGTTGATTAATATCTGAAAATTAGTTTAAATATCAGTAAATTAGTTTTGCTTATTTTGTTCCATATCAACTTTGGTATCAGACCAGGTTAAACTAGGGTTTAATCACTCTGTGCTGAAATTTCTGCACATCTAGGTTAGGTTGAAATTAAGTTGCAAATCTGAGCCCGAGAACAACAATCCTGAAGTCCTGCCACGAAATCCTAGAATGCTGATCCTGATCCACATCAAAGAGCGACAAATCTTCGTTGGTAAATCTAAACTCTTCCTTTCTCTTAAGATATGATTCCTTGAAAGTTTTAAATCTTAGTTTATGGTGGTTTCTTAATCACCAAGGTCCTTTCTTAATTAGATTTGTTAGATCTACTTTGCGGGCATATAACTACTTGACTAGTCTTACTTTATTGGATGCTTTGAGTCTTTAATTTGATAATCCCAGAAATATAATTGCTGATTAATCTTTGAAAATTAGTTTAAATATTAGTAAATTAGTTTTACATATTTTGTCATGCATCAATTACATTCATTTCTAATAGATGATCTAGTTCTTACCCCTCTCGATGGATCACCTAAGATAAATTCCTTAGGATGTCCATGAGCATACCTCTACTCTTTGGGTAGATCTTTGTGCTTCAGTAAGAATCTTGTAGCTTCTTCTCCATCTTTCTTGTTTTGATCTTCTTCATCTTCTTTGGAAGGGGGATCATCCAAAGTCAGTTTCTTCAATCCTTTAACACCTGCACATTCATTAGAGGTATATTCCTAACAGTATTCTTTTATTAAAAATTCTATATGCCTTGGTTGATATAGAGTATCCTAAGAAGATATCTTTATTAGACTTGGCATCAAACTTGCCTAAATTATCTTTTCCATTATTTAAAATAAAGCAACGGCAACCAAAAACCTGAAAATATTTTAAAGTATATTTTCTTTCTTTCCAAAGTTTATAGGGTGTTTTCTTTAAAATAGGTCAAATTAAAACATGATTTAAAATATACAAGCCGTATTAATTACTTCAGTCCAAAAATATCTCGGAAGATCATTTTTTGAATGTATTATACATGCCATTTCTTCTAAAGTTATATTCTTTCTTTCTACTATCTCATTTTGTTGAGATATCATAGGTGTAGAGAAATTGTGCTCAATTCCTTTTTTATTACAAAAATTTTTGAAATCTTGATTTTCAAATTTAGTACCATGTTCACTACGAATACAAATAACTGAAGTACTTTTTTCATTTGAAACTTTTTAATAAAACTTTAAGAAAGCTGAAAATGATTCATCTTTATGAGCCAAAATAAAACCCATATAAATCGAGAGAAATTATCCACTATAACTAATCAATATCTCTTGCCTCCTAGGCTTGTTATCCTAGTTGGTCCAAAGAGATCCATATGGAGTAGCTTTAATGGCCTAGAAGTTGAAACAAAATCTTTTGGTTTGAAAGAAACTTTTCCTTGTTTTTCAAATTGACATGCTTCACATATTTTATTTTTTTCAAAACTAAGTTTTGGTAAATCTCTTACTAAATCCTTTTTGTATAATTTTGAAAGAAGATACATGCTTGCATGACCTAATCTACGATGCCAAAATTAACTAGTCTCACTAATAGTGGAATTCATAACAACTAGGCATTCACCATCATGTAAAAGTAAATTGTCAAGATCAACAACATAGATGTTACCATGCCTATTTCCAATGAATTTCACTCTATTACATTCAGGACTAGCTACCATGTAAACAGATGATTCAAAAATAACTTTAAAATCTTTGTCACAAAACTGACTAATACTAAGCAAATTATGTTTCAATCTTTCAACTAATAAAACATTATCTATAAATGTAGAAGGGGAGATGTACACTTTACCAATACCAATGATTTTTTCTTTACTGTTATCTCCAAAAGTTACACTCCCTTTATTCAGTGCCTCAAGAGAAGTGAATTGCTTTATATATTTTGTTATGTATCTTGAGCAACCACTATCGAGATACCATAATATTTTCTTTTCTTTGGTTGCAAGACAAATCTGTAAAATAAATTAAGTTTTCAATTTAGGTATCCAAGCCATTTGGATCCTTTTGGGTTAGTACTAAAGGTGGTTCCTTTTGTAATTCAAATCTTTCTAGAATTGTTAATTTTTTAAGAACACATTGAAATGTTTTATGATCTAACTTTTTACAATAATAACATGTAATGCTAGATGATGCAGGTATAAAATTTTTTTAAATTTTTTTACTATTTTTGCGGTTTAAAACCCAAACCTGTTTTGTTGAAAATTGCTCTTTGATTGTTTAGAATTTTTTTACTATTTTTGCGGTTTAAAACCCAAAGCTGCTTTGTTGAAAATTGCTCTTTGATTGTTTAATAAAAGATTTATCTTTTTAGAATTATATATAAATTTTTCAATAAACGGTTTAACTTTGTCAAGCTCATTTTTGAATTTATGATTTTCTGCCTCAAGGTCTTTATTTTTTTTAATAGTTCATTGTTTGAAATAATGACCTTGGATCTTTTCAAAACTTCATTTTCTATTGACAAAGCATTCTTTTATTTTTCTAAAGCATCAATATTAGCTTTTAAATCACTATTTTTATTTGTAAGATTGGTGCTTTCATGAGATGATGAACTAGCATGCTTTTTCAACTTTTTGTTTTCAAATTTTAGCAATCTATATTAATGCATGAGCTCATCAAATGCATCTCTAAGTTCATCAAATATAAATTTTGGTTCAAAGTCAAAATGTACCTCATCTTCTTGAACCATGAAGCATAGATTGGCTATTTTTGTTTGTTCTTCTTCCGAATTGGAGTCCTCACTATCACTCCAAGTTGCCATCATAGCCATCTTTCTAAATCTTCTCTTGGACTTTTTTAGGAGAGGACAATCAAACATATAATATTCGGGCTTCTTGCATTCGAAGAAAATTGGTTGTTCCTTTTTCTTTTCCTTTTCTTTTTCTTTTCCCTTTTCTTTGGTAGGCTGAGGCTTTTTCTTGTAAAGAAATTTCTTTCTTCTCATAAACTTTTTGAACTTTCTTGCAATGAGAGCCTCTTTATCCTTATTTTCTTCTTCTTCGGATTCTTTACTTGAAGACTCTTCTTGTGTCGTAGACTTGAAAGCTATAGTCTTCTTCTTTTTATCTATATCCATTGCCTTTTGCTTTAAATTTAACTCATAAGTCATGAGTGAACCTATTAGTTGCTCCAATAGAAGTTTTTCAACATCTTTGGCTTCTTGAATTGCTATCACTTTAGGATCCCAAGATGTTGGTAATGACCTGAGAATTTTATTTACAAGATCAGTGTTAGTCATAGTCTTTCCAAAACTCCTCATTCCATTTACAATATTTGTAAATCTAGTATACATATCAGTAATAGATTCATTATATTTCATTCTAAACATCTCATAAGTATGTACAAGCATATTAACTTTAGTATTTTTTACTTGATCGGTACTCTCATGAGTAACTTTAGGTGTATCCTATATTTTCTTAGCATAGGTGCATATGAAAATTCTATTGAATTCACTAGGATTCAATGCATAATATAATAGATTCATTGCTTTCGCATTAATCTCAGATTGTTTAATATCATTTTCATTCCAATTCTCTTCGAGTTTTGGAATGAAAATACCATTAACAATAACCGAAGGAATATGAGGACCTTTATCAACTACTTTCCATAGATTATAATCAATTGAATACATATAGTTTCTTATGCATTCTTTCTAATACGTGTAGTTAGTGTCATTAAAGTAAGGGGGTCTATTTGAGGCTTGTCCCTCAACTACATTAGAACCAAGTAGGGCTGCCATAGATCTTTACTCAAGGTGGCTAGACTTATGACTGAGAGCATGACTTTGATACCACTTGTTGCCCAGTAAGCAATCTAAGAGGGGGGCTGAATTGGATTTTAAAAACTTTTACAAGTATGTGCCAAATCAAAATAATTAAGGTGCTAATGAATTTCAAGTGCTTGTGTGCTATTCAAGAGTATGCAGCAGAAATAGATAACCAAATACAAAGTAAACAAGAGTAAATAAAGAGAGAGCAAGCAACATAAATACAACAATATATAGTGGTTCGGTGCACACCAAAGCACCTACATCCATTCCCCAAGATCTACTTGAAAATTCACTATAATCACTCTTGATTACAGTTGATTAGTTTTTCGGGCTTACTAATCAAAACCCAACTTATTTTTACCAGAAATACAAGTCAAAATCCCTTTAGTTTTATGGGCTAACAAAAAATCTCTTTGATTTTCTCAAGGCTCATCAAAAATCTTTATTGGTTTTAACACATAGGCTTACCAACAAACCTCAACAAAGAATTCAAATAGAATGTATGAAATATAAAAAGCTTTCAAATAAAAGCAAATATCTCTTTTAAGCTCTTTGAAGATGCTTGTCTTCAAGTTGTTGAAGCCTTAGATAATACTTGAGTGGTTGGACTTGAATGCTCTTGAATGCTTTGAGTGCTTGAAGTCTTCACTTCACTTGAAAGTAGTTGCTCTTAATGAATATTAGAGTGAATGCACTTAATTTCTCATTAGTTGCTACCGTTTTGAGTTTAATCCACTTTAAATACTCTTCCAAGCTTCAAATGGCAGTTTATGATCATTGGAGAGGTGAAACTAGTCATTGGGGGCGAAAAGGATAAGTTCTATGTTTGAAAAAATCAACCGTTACTGTTCAGCAGACTGCAAGTATCGATACTTCAAGTCATGAGTCGACACCTTGAGTCGACACTTAGTCTCCATGAGTCAATATTTAGTTCAAAAATATTTCTTGAAGCTCTTTGAAAATCTTAGGTGAGTCGACACTTGAGTCGATACTTGGCTTCCATGAGTCGATACTTGAGAAAAGTCTAAAATTCGGTATGTTATGTATAATTTTTATCTTAGGCCTTGAGTCGATCCTTGAGTCGATACTGTGAGTCGACACTTGAGCTCCATGAGTCGACACTTCAAGCATGCCATCTAAAATATCTTCTACGTATTAGTTCAAGCTTCTGTGAGTCGACACTATGAGTCGACACTTGGCTAAAACTTTCTGAAATTCAGTTGAAACTTTGCTGAATCTTCTTCAACCTTCAAACTTGAGTCCTTCCAAGTCGTTCTTATGTACTTAAATCCATTTGACTTTATAATTTCATCTCTAAGGAGACTTTTTCAATTATTTTGACAAGCAATCAATCCACTAACTTGATGAGTACCTTTTTATGATAAAATATATTTTAAAAAATAATTAGTACTCAAATATACTTAAGTATTTTGTTAATCATCAAAATCAACACATGAGTCAATAGGTTCTTTAGATTTTATATTTTATTTCTCATTAGAGACTTTTTTCAAGCTTAATCATCCTCCTACTACATTTAGGTTAAACTACTTAATCATAAATAAAGATATTGGATCACAATAACTTGTGATCCATTGAAAAGTAGTATCCTAATAAATCTTTAGGATATAAGCCATCATTAACCTAATCTCTAACTCATTCGACATAGATCGAATCACCTTTCTTATCATAATATATCTCATATAAGAGTGGTAAGATTGGATTTAGAGTAAACTCTATTTGGTAGATAAGCTGAGTCATATAACCATATCCTTAATGATAAATAAGTGATTCTTATAATGGATTAAACCATACTGATAGGGTTTGATTACTCTGCTCAGATATCTCATTTAGCTTGAGATATAAGAGGAGTCCATTATGAAATTATGCCGAAGAAACTTGAGATAATATCAGTAACCTTCTTGGTCTACATGTCAAATGTGCTAACACATGAATGTGTACCCAAGCAAGTACATCAGTAGTCCTCACTCATATCCTTTGTCTCATGAAAAGTAGCTTAGTCAATATTCTTCTAGATAGAATTTATAAATTGAAAATAACTCAATAATCAATTAGCCAAAAGGTCCATGGTTGTCCATTGTTTCTAAATTATTCATCATTTCTTTTTGACTTGACTAAACCAAAGATCCCACCTATATACTTTAGATTAACATCATCTTATACAATCTCTCGGATCTTATGGCACTCACTTATACTCAATAGATGCATCCATATGTAGGTAGAGACTAATACTTATAAAACCACCTGCATCTAATTTATTTCTAAAATAAATAGATTAATGATAGAAATCCAAGTTTTATTCTAGCATATATTAGTCTCTTTAACCAAATGGTAGTTGCAAAGGTCATGAGTTAACATCAGCAACTATTATCCTATTACCCATCTATAAGGTAACTGAACCCTTTATGTTCCTATAGAGTCTATAAGTTAACTAGAAATAGAAGAAACTGTAAGGTCATTTTAACTTTGAGCTGACATACCTTCTAAAGGTATGTCATATTTATCCAATAAGGATTCCAAGTATAAGTGTCTGCTCCTCATCGAGAAGCATGCCCCTTGAACCATTCAAGATCTCTTTAATAGTCACTAATGAGTTAACCTAATTATCTCAGTTATCTTTAAATAATAGTTTACAATAAACTATCCATATAAATTGGATCAAACTACTAGATCAAATCCATGTACAATCTTTATGCATCAACATGCCTGAGCTTCTCAAGCTCTTAACCCTTAATCATTATCAGATAATAATCATGGATCGATTATACTCAGGTCAACCATTTGATAGCTTGGTAACATAGGATAGTCTTGGTATATTACAATACCGAGCCTTTCTAATCAATTTTTCAAATTGAGCTAGTCATTAGGTTTTGGTTAATCAATTGGTCTAAGATTTAAAAGGGTTTGAAGCTGACTTTAATTCACAAAGAGCAAAGATTTTAGTTTGATATTTTTATTTAATCTTAAATTTATTCAAGAAACTTTAAGAAATAAATGAGGCTCTTACTATTTTCATGAATCTCTTACACTTCTCAGTGAAGATGCGAAAACTCCTACGCGACTAGGGTTGATCGTAGGTACTGTGGTCCCACTGAATCCGTGCACCTCACCTAACAATTACTAGTAACCAATGAGTAGTCAACTCTTGTCCAATACTTCTCAAGCATGTTGCAGTGATTCGGTCTTTAAGTCATGTGGGCTCATCTAACCATCATTGCCTACACTTCCTAGTTAAGCCAGACCCACTATTCAATATGAAATGAAGCTATCATTGGATCCCTCACTTAATAGTTATTGGATCCAATCCCATCTTTACCCCGTAATATCTCATGTTAATAGAGTGGTGCACCTCTCGATATAACTAAACCATTGTATCCAGCCAAGAACAATCAACACTCAAGAGACACTAAGCTCTATAATGGTAAAAGATCTAAGACTTAATATTTTAAGGAGGTTTGGATTCAAGTCTCTTCTTAATTAGTCAACACATCTTATGTCTGACCTGAATCATAACTTGTATCTGACCAACTCAGTTTAAGTCAGCAGATCTCATGTTTGACTTAGCCGATTTAGGTCAACACATCTAATGTCTGACTCACTTGGTTTTGGTCAACACATCTTATATCTGACTAACCTAGTTCGGGTTAGCCCATCTCATATTTGATTAAACCTGATTTGGGTCAATCTGTTTCATGTCTGACTCATAAGTTTAGGTCAACACATCTTATATCTAACAATCTTTGTTCATGTTAGCATATCTCATGTCTGACAAACTTAGGTAGCATGGGTGAACTCGAATCACCAAGCAATCTAACCAAAACTTAGTCAGCCAAGTTGGTCAGATAAGTAAGATTAATAAGAGGGTTCCATCATTTAACCTCTTAGACACCAATGAAGTTGGCTAGGTAAGAGTTAGTCCTAATTAATAACCATGATCAAGACTTGCCTTAGACACTAATTGGTCAACTAGTATGAATAGGATAGCCTAGTGACTCGGGCTCGGATCATTGAGCCAAATTATGTCTTAAATTAATCAATTCATATCAAGTATGAATCGATGTGACCAAACTACATCTATAATCAATTTCGAGCCCCTTGACCTAACCCAAATCAGCTATTGATTAGGTTTGATTAACAGCTTAAAATTGAAATAAGGGTTCTAGCCTGATTAATCAAAACCCTAATTATGTAGTCAAATCACTAGACCTGATTATTCTGTCCATACCCACATACATAAACAATTTCTAAAAATGATTTTTAGATTAATTTTAAGTTCATAAAATTAATGGTTTATGATCATGAATTGATTTTCAGATCTAAACCCTAGTTCATATATCTCATATATCTTGTTTTAGATCAAACTAATTAACTTGCATTTTATGTAATTAATTTAAGATCTAAAATATGAACCCAATTTTATTTTCATGTTCTTCTTCACAAGTCAAATCATAAGTCGCACCCCTATATATCATAAGAGACTCTATCGAATAGGAAGAGAGGACCTTTAAACCCTACTTAGATTTTATGATTGAACGGCCATGGTGATGCACTCAATCTGGGTACTTGATTAAAAAGGTTCATAATAATTATAAAATTAATTTTAATTTTATTTTTAGATCTTAAACCTAATCTAGCATGTTGACCAACCCTAGGCTCTGATATCATTAATGGAATTATGATAAATAGGGTTTCTAAAATTCTAGCAAAAGCAACTTTCAAAACTTTTTCAAAAACACATACAAAATTATTTTAAAATAATTTCTAAAGATCTATCTAACATGCTAATTAATATTTCATCTCATAAAATTAGATTTGAAAATAAAATAAATTCAGAAAGGTTTGATCAACTTGCCATGATTGATATTCTCTTTCAATCTCGATCAGATCGGTGGATCATCGAGGTTGCTATCGAAGCCATGCAAGTGCCCAGCCTCTACTAGTATCCATATGAGGATGATATTGATCGATTCCCCGAGGTCCTTGAAGTGCTAGATCCTTGCAGGTCTCTCCTCTAGCTTGAATTTGGAATCCTTTCGAGACAATCTTGAAGGAATAAGGCTCCAATATGTGCAGCCTTTGCACAAACTTTCATACAATTGACATGGACTTTTCCATGGACACTAGGGAAGGAGAAGACACTTTCTCTTCCCATTCTATTCTTTGATCTCTCTTCTTTAAGAGGGATTTGGGGGGTGAAATTAATTAGAAAAAGCAAGAAGGGGGCGATAGAATACCTAGTGTGCGGCATGAAGGATTTCTCACAAAAACTTATGCATGGTTCCTCTTTCCTTTTCTTTTAAGGTTGTCACACAACACTCAACACTCTTTATGCCTATACTAATCAGACGAGGCTTGATTTAATTGGGATCTAATCCTAATCAAAATTAAATTCAAATAAAAGGAGGCTGACCATTAGGAGTCAAGATGGGAAGGACTTGTAGTGGGAAGAAATCATATGGCACACATGGTTTTCATAACTCCCATTATTTTTGTCATGCAGAATATGAGAACACCCCTTCTACTTCATGCCTTATCAGATAAGGCTTCTCAACATTTGAATCCTATTAAGAAACTATCAGATATGGTGACAAAAAGGAAGAAAAAAATTATGTTGAAAAATCCATGAGATGGGAAGAGATATATCATACCCAGCTTCTTAATTTTCCATTGCACAAAATAGATAACATCTCATGCCCAAAATTGATTTGACTCCAAATTTAAACCTCTATTGGACAAGAACTTATCTAAATGGGCAAGAGTTTAAATTAAAACAAAGTAGGTGACAAAAAGGAGTCTTGGCGATGAGAAATAAGGAGCGAGCGATGGGAAGGAATTGTGCATGCCAAAAATCATATCACAAAACATCGTACAAAAATATTATCCATAAGATAAAAGATATTTTTTAGCCTAATCCCATTAGGTTAGGTGTCCTATTTTATTTAGATTTAATATAGTTCAAATCAAATCAAATTCGAGTTCAACTCGAATCAAATTTGAAAAGGCTATCAACCTTTTCCAAAATAGGATTGAAATCCAAGTTCAACCTAGATTCTAAACCCAATTGAGTCAAGCCTCCCATTTAATTGGATTCAATTTGGATTCAGATCAAATCAAATTCGAGTCCAATTCAAATCGAATTCAAAAAGACTGTCAATCTCCAACTAGGATTCTTAAATCCTAGTACAACTAGGATTCTTAAATCCTAGTACAACTAGGATTCTTAAATCCTAGTACAACTAGGATTCTTAAATCCTAGTACAACTAGGATTCTTAAATTCTAGTCCAACTAGAATTCTTAAATCTAATTAAATCAAAGTATAATTTTTGTAATTAAGTCCCTGGTGCCAAAATTAAAGGGTGTTAAAATTAGCATGTACCAAAACTAGCAAGTACCAAAAATAGTAGCTAGTAAATTTGCAACCTTTACAAAATTAGTAATATTAAATTTGATCCAAATCTTGATCAGGTCAATCTCCTATTATGTGTGACCCCTCAAGTTTTATTCTGTTTGGTAGTGGAACATACTATGATTTATATCATGGTATCATCAAAATCTTTTTTGATGGATTGGAACTTTTTCAGCTCAATCCTAAAATGGATCGTTGATCTGAAAATAATCCAAGTAAATTTTCGTAATCTACCAGTGACACCTAACAATATGTTATGGCAACCTAGCAGAATAGAAGGATGAACTTTTAGGTATAGTTCTTGTGTGATCAAGTTTCTCTTTCAAAGATCTTAATAGGATGCAGGTCATGGATTCTCATCAAATCTTAGCATCTATCATATGAATAACTTAATCGACTTGAGCCTAATTGTGACTTCCATGGAAACTCATTTTTATTATAATACTGCTATGGCCACATACTTAAGGACTCAGTCGCTTAGGTTGCATAGGACTATTCCTCTACTATCGAGATTGATAGATCCCCTATAGGTATACTCCCAACTCTTGTAGCGAACCTATCATAGCCAACGAACATTACAGAATCCCATATAGCTAGGGACCATATTTATATACTTGTTAAACTATAGTAACCCCGCTATGAGTGATTGAGGTACTGTAGGTCAAGGAACTACTCATATAACTTAGCATCGAGAAGTTACTAACGAGTGAGTAGACATCTGTGACTTCTCATTCTTGGTCACAACAGTGCTATTGTTCTTTAACAACTACTTGTACTCTTACTCTAATGTTCCCATACTATAGATTTAAGATTTATTTATTCAAAAGGAAAGCAGTCCGTGTACCAGTCTTGATTGATCAATCACCATCCCCGGATCATCCAATGACCAAGAATATTTAGGAGTTAACCTACAATTATCCATGTTTCAAATTCTCAAATCTTGAGAATATGTGTCATTGTCCATTAACTCCTTAGACAATACATTGATACAACATGTATGGTTTCAAATAACCTGATTTGAATTATCAAATACAAAATTATATCCTAAATTAAAAATTTATGTTAGCTGGATTGGCTTTTAGAGCACACATCTAATAATCTCTCACTTGTACTAAGCCAATTAGCCATATACTTCAGCCCCATCTAGTATGCTTCAGTTTCAGCTAGCTAAGACTTATTAAGCTAGTGGGTTTCCCACATCTCATATGGAGTCTACTCTCTGTACCTTAATATGATAGTCGTGAGTTAAATCATTGCTTATGTGTTTGGACTTTTGATGAGACATTGGTCCTTAGCTAGAGCAATGGTACCATTATTGCCATCATAGAGTATTATGTCATTTAATGATATCTCTCTCAATTATGTAATGATCAATTTACTAGAGTACATCCTTATATTTCTAGAATCAATGATATAGTTAGCTTCACTGGTCAAACCTACAATGATCGGTTCTTAGAAATTCTTCCAAACCACTATTATTTAAGAACACATCTCATGTATCCTTAGTCCTTCAGTTTTTCTACTTTAAAGACCTATGTCTTCATTATATCTGAAGTATCAAAGAATGTATTATAGATATCCAATGCTCATAGCTTGGATTCGACTAATATTTTCTCATGACATTCATAACAAAAACTAAGTCATGTATGTTGGCTCCACCTAGTGATTTTGATGAATAACAAAATATTGAGTACATATTGTATTCTAATGAGGATTTCAAGTTGTAAGTTTTCAGGAAGAAAGCACCTCAAAATTTCAAAAACTTATGGTGTATGGCACGTAATGGCATGGAGCAATTCTCACATATCCGGGCATCCTCTTCATTGAAAAAGGGCTTATAATTACTTAACTATTATGTGTTGATGCATTCATGTTCTTTATTTTTGATTTCGAGGCTTTTACACTTGAATCTGGATATTTTCAGTCTCAAGTGTCGACACCTGGACAGTCAAATGTCGACACTTCAGCATTTGGCATGGATAAAAATCCTTGGCATGCCAAGTGTCGACACCTATATTCAAGTGTCGACACCAAGTGTCGACACTTAGGTTTCAAGTGTCGACTCAAGGCCTGAGATTTTTGAAAATACAGAACTTTGTTGTTTCAAGGATTTTTGTGTCAAGTGTCGACACCTGTGCATCAAGTGTCGACACTTGAATGTTCAAGTGTCGACTCCCAGAAATCAAGTGTCGACACCTGACAGCCAAGTGTCGACACTTGCAGCCTGACAGCTCTAACGGATCTATTTTTCTGGCTTGCAGAAACTGGTTTTCAAGCTTTAAACGGCTATTTCCAATGCTCCAACGGTCACAAACCATTTTTAGAAGGTTTTTGGTGTATTTAATCTCCACCAACCTCATTTTAAAAGAAGAGAAGTGAAGAAAAGAAAAGAAAAGAAGAGAGAAGTCTATTCAAGAGCATTCAAGTCCACTCAAAAGCCAAAAAACCAATATTCTCTCCAAACTTCAAATCAAAAGCCTCTTCTAGCTTGATTCCACTAAAAAGCCTACTAGCTCAACTTTACTATATTCCAAAAGGAGGCAGCTTGAAGAAGAGTGAAGTCAAAGCATCCTTTGGGCTTCAAAGATTCCAATCTACTCTTGAAGAGAGTTTGTTGTAGCTTTAAATTTCATATCTGTTTTATTGTGCTTTGACCTTGCTTTCAAGGGTGTCTTGAAAGAAGGTTATTGTGGTTTGTTGGTGAGCCAAAGTGTTAAAACCAACTAGGGTTAACTTGTGAGCCCGAAGACAAAACAAGTATTTAGGTTTGTTGGTGAGCCTAGATGATAAAACCAACTTAGGTTTTGACTTGTGAGACTTGTGAAAAACAAGTCAACTGTAATCTGGTGTGGATTATAGTGGAATTCCCAAGGGTGGCTTGGGGAGTGGATGTAGGTGCTAGGTTTGCACCGAACCACTATAAACCTTGTATTTGTGTGTGATTGCTCTTTTCCTCTCGTATTCTTTAATTAATTGCTATCATCTTGCATCTAATTTATTATTGCTCACAAGCACCACTAGACCTTCACTTTATTGTGTTAAATTTTTAAAAGACCCAATTCACCCCCCCTCTTGGGCTCCATTTCTGGGCAACAAGTGGTATCAGAGCACCGGTACTCTCTTGTAGGTCCAAGGATCTTGAGTAAAGGATCATGGCAGCCCTAATAGGCATGGGTATTGTTGAAGGTCAAGCTTCAAACCGATCCCCACTTTTTAATGGCACAAATTACACATACTGGAAGACACGCATGAGCATATTTATACAAGCTCTTGATTATAATTTGTGGAGAACAATAGTAAAAGGTCCTCATCAGCCTATAATGATGATTAATGGCATTCTCACCCCTAAAATGGAAGATGATTGGGATGAGAATGACATTAAGTAAATTGAGCTTAATGCTAAGGCAATGAACCTTTTATTTTGCTCTCTTGATCCTAGTGAGTTTAATAGAATATCAAACTGTCTCTCCGCAAAGGAGATTTGGGATACACTTGAGGTTACCCATGAGGGTACACACCAAGTGAAGACCACCAAGGTTAACATGCTAATTCACACATATGAGATGTTTAAAATGGAACCTACTGAGTCTATCAGTGAGATGTATACTAGGTTCACAAACATTATGAATGGCATGAAAAGTTTAGGAAAAATAATTTCTAACGGTGAACTTGTGAATAAACTTCTCAGGTCTCTACCAGCTTCATGGGATGCAAAGGTCACAGCAATTGAAGAAGCAAAAGATGTCAACACTCTCTCGCTGGAACAACTGTTGGGTTCTTTGATGGCATATGAACTATCCCTCAAATAGAAGAACGGAGATGTGGATAAAAAGAAAAAGACAATAGCATTCAAATCTACTACCAGAGAAGACTCGAGCGAAGACTCTGAAGAGGATGACGAAGAAGATGAAACAGCTATGTTAGCAAGAAAATTCAGAAGGTTTATGAGGAAAAAGAAATTCAATTACAAAAAGAAACCTCTGAAAGATGAGCCGAGTAAAGAAAAAGATAAGGAAAAGAAGGAGGAGCAGCCCACATGTTTTGAGTGCAAGAAGCCAGGGCATTTCAAGGTAGACTGCCCCTTACTAAAGAAAAGCAGAAGAAAGCTAAGAAAGAAGGCCATGATGGCAACCTGGAGTGAAAGTGAAGACTCCAGCTCTGAGGAAGAACAACAGGAAGTAGCAAATTTCTGTCTAATGGCCGATCAAGAAGAGGTATGCTCTGAAATTGAAAATGAAATATCTTTTGATGAGCTTCATGAAATTTTTGATGAACTAGTCATAGAATTTCAAAAATTAAAGTCAAAACATAAAGACTTAAAGAAGCAAAATCTGGAACTAGCTAAAACAAACAACAACCTTACAAATGAAAATGAATACCTTCTAATACAAAACAAAAATTTAAATGATAAGATTATGGCTCTTGAAAATGAAAAGAATATATTTGAAAAGAAAAGTAACTTACTTTCAAATGAAAAATTGTCAAGACAAAATAAAGAAATTTTAATGGAAAACAAAAGATATAAGGAGGAAATCGATAAACTAAAGCCTTTTGTTGAAAAATTTACTTACAGTTCTGAAAAATTAAATTTATTGTTAAATAACCAAAGAGCAGTATTTGATAAAGCTGGATTAGGATTCAGAACTCATAAGAAACAGAAACTCTTTAAAAATTTCTTTGTGCCTGCATTTTCATCAATTACATGCTATACTTGTGGAGTTAAAGGACATAAATCTTATATGTGCAATAAAAGAAAATTAAGGAACACTAAGAAAGTTTGGGTTCCAAAAGGAATCAATGCCACTAACCAAAAAGGACCCAAGATGGCTTGGGTACCTAAAGTCTCCACTTGATCTTTATTGCAGGTATGCCTTGCAACCAACAAGAAAAGAATGTGGTACCTTGATAGCGGTTGCTCAAGGCATATGACAGGAGATGTGGAGTAGTTCTCATCACTTACATATCAAAATGGTGGCAATGTAACTTTTGGCGATAATGGAAAGGGCAAAATCATCGGTATTGGTAAAATCCATATCACCCCTACCTCTTATATTGATAATGTTTTATATGTTGATGGATTAAAACATAACTTGCTTAGTATTAGTCAATTTTGTGATAAAAATTTTAAAGTTATTTTTGAATCTTCTTTGTGCATTGTTTCTAGTCTAGATGACAATGGCATTAAGTTCATCGGTCATAGGCATGGCAATATTTTTATGGTTGATCTTGATGATCTCCCTATTCAGAAAGGTCAATGTCTAATGGCAATGGAAGCCAAGATCGATGAAACTAGTTGGCTTTGGCATCGTAGACTAGGACATGCTAGCATGCATTTAATTTCAAAACTTAGCAAAAAGAATTTAGTAAAAGATTTGCCTAAACTCAATTTTGAAAAAGATAAGATTTGTAGTGCATGTCAACTTGGAAAACAAACAAAATCTTCTTTCAAACCTAAAGGAGTAATCTCTACATCTAGACCTTTGGAATTGCTTCATATGGACCTCTTTGGGCCTACTAGAACATCTAGTTTGGGAGGTAAGAAGTTTGGTCTAGTCATTGTAGATGATTTCTCACGTTTTACTTGGGTCATGTTTTTAGCACATAAAGATGAAACATTTTCTGAATTTATAAGATTTCACAAAAGAGTTTTAAATGAAAAAGGTGTTTCAGTAATTTCTTTAAGAAGTGATCATGGAACTGAATTTGAAAATGCTGATTTTAATAAATTCTGTATTGAAAATGGAATTAATCACAATTTCTCTGCACCTAGGACACCTCAACAAAATGGGGTAGTAGAAAGAAAAAATAGAACTCTTGAAGAAATGGCACGCACCATGCTTTGTGAGATTGATTTACCTAGATACTTTTGGGCGGAAGCCATAAATACTGCATGCTATATTTTAAATCGTATTTTAATTTGACCGATTTTAAAGAAAACCCCTTATGAGCTTTGGAAGGGTAGAAAACCTTCAATCCATTATTTTCATGTTTTTGGATGCCGTTGTTTCATCTTAAACAATGGTTAAGATAATCTAAGTAAATTTGATGCCAAATTAGATGAGGGAGTCTTTCTAGGCTACTCCACATCTAGTAAGGCATACAGGGTCTTCAACAGAAGGACACTTGTTGTTGAAGAATCCATTCATGTAGTATTTGATGAAACTAACCAAAAATCTTCAAGAAAAGAAGATGTACTTTTTGATGAATCAGGTAACAAGAAAACTGAAGAAATAAATAACAATGAAGGACTTACCAAGGAACAGAATGATGATCAAAACACTGACGGAGATCAAGCACAAGGTGATGAAGATACATCAACTATTGATCCTTTACCAAAAGAATGGAGGTATGCTCATGGACATCCAAAAGAACTAATTATAGGTAATCCATCTAAAGGTGTAAGTACTCGATCATCTCTTAGAAATATCTGTGATTACTTAGCTTTTGTGTCTCAAATTGAACCTAAAACTATTGAGGAAGCTGAATGTGATAGTAATTGGATAAATGCTATGCATGATGAACTTAATCAATTTAAAAGGAACAATGTTTGGACACTGGTGGATAGGCCTTCAAACACATCAATTATTGGCACAAAATGGGTTTTTTGAAATAAACTTGATGAAAATGGAATAGTAATTAGAAATAAAGCTAGACTAGTTGCCAAAGGATACAATCAGGAGGAAGTGATAGATTTTGATAAAACCTTTACTCCTGTGGCTAGACTTGAGGCAATTAGGCTATTGTTGGCTTTTTCCTGTTTCATGAACTTTAAACTGTATCAGATGGATGTTAAAAGTACTTTTTTAAATGGATTAATTGAAGAAGAAGTTTATGTTGAACAACCCCCTGATTTTGAAATTTCTGAATTTCCAAATTATGTTTATAAACTTCATAAAGCTTTATATGGATTAAAACAAGCTCCAAGAGCTTGGTATGAACGTTTAAGCTCCTTTTTGCTGAAAAATAATTTTACTAGAGGTAATGTAGATAAAACATTGTTTTTAAAGAAAAAGAATGATGATCTCTTAGTAGTACAAATCTATGTTGATGATATAATATTTGGTGCTACTAATGAATCTCTTTGTCAAGATTTTGCAAGTCTAATGCAGGGTGAGTTCGAGATGAGCATGATGGGAGAACTGAATTTCTTCCTCGGACTCCAGATAAGGCAAACCAAAGAGGGGATCTTCATCAACCAAACAAAATACACAAGAGAAATACTCAAGAAGTTTGGGATGGAGAACACTAAGCCATTAGGTACCCCTATGAGCTCCACATGTAGACTTGACAAGGATGAATCAGGTAAGTCAATAGACCAAAAATTATATCGTGGCATGATTGGTTCATTATTATATCTTACTGCCAGTAGGCCAGATATCATGTTTAGTGTCTGTATGTGTGCTAGATATCAGTCCAATCCTAAAGAGTCTCATCTTTTGGCTGTTAAACGCATACTTAGATATCTATCTGGCACAATTGGAATTGGTTTATGGTACTCTAGAGAATCTTCATTTGATTTAATTGCTTATTCTGATGCTGATTTTGCTGGGTGTAAACTTGATCGTAAAAGTACTAGTGGAACCTGTCAGTTTCTTGGAGTAAATTTGATCTCCTGGAGTAGCAAGAAACAGAACTCAGTTGCTCTATCTACGGCGGAAGCCGAATATATAGCAGCTGGGAGCTGTTGTGCTCAAATCCTCTGGATCAAACAACAACTTGAAGATTTTGGCATTAAACTAACTAAGACACCCATAAGATGTGACAATACTAGTGCAATCAACCTATCTAAAAATCCTGTGCAACATTCAAGAAGTAAACACATTGAAATAAGACATCATTTCATAAGAGATCATGTACAAAACTCTAATGTAATTCTTGATTTTGTTTGTACTAATGATCAGTTAGCTGATGTGTTTACAAAACCTTTGAGTGAGGATAGGTTCTGTTTGATTAGAAGAGAGTTAGGTGTCATTGATCCATTCTCCTAGGACTCTCTTAGTATCATTTTACCTAAGTCCTAAAGCTCAAAACCTATTGTTTAAAACCCCAAGAAATTTGTCAATTTTTTTTTTCTATTTTTTCCGAAATTTCTCGAATTTTCTTGGCCAAGTGTTGACACTTGGAAAGTGTCAAGTATCGACACCTGACCAAGTGTCGACACTTGACAAATCCGAAGTGTCGACACTTGCGAATCTGAACTGTTTTTAAACGGACCGAACAAAGGTTATTTTTTAAATTCTCTTCCCCCAAATTTCTTGGAACAGTGGTCCCCCCTGTCCAAATCCATCCTTTCACCCCTCAATCCTTCACAAATCAGGTATTTTCCCTCTCTAATTTTGTTTTTATTTTTCTATGTTTTTAATTTTATTGTTTTCAAACCAAACGATCGTGTTTTAGGTTTTCCGAACATTTTTCTTGAATCTAACCAGATTTTTGCATGTTTTAGTGAATTTCTAAAACTCCATTTGAGGGAATCATGTTTTAGATTTGTTTTTCTCAGATTTCCCTCATCTTTTGGGCATTTTTCAACCCTTTTTCACAAAAATCACTGTTTCATCAATTTTGGACAAAATAAAATGGGTTTTCATCTAATTTAAGCATACTAAATCTATTTATTGATGATTTAGAAAGGTTTTTAGTAATACATTTGCAACATTTTTGCCTATTTGCAAAAACCCTAAGTGATTAAAACCCAAATCCCATGGTTTTTGACCTTACAAAAATATTTTTTTGGATTCAAATGTGTTCCACCTAACAAAAATTTTTCCTACAAATTTTTGCTCAAAAATTTTGTCATTTGATCAAAATTTATTGATTCTGGTTTTCGAAACCTATCTGAACTCTAATCTCAACCTATGGCCAGTCCTTTGTTCTAAACCCTTCTTCATTCTTCCTGATCAGTTGGCTGATATGGGTCCTAGGAAGAGACTTGCAGTTAGGGCGAGGCCTAGTCAGGGTACTGAGAGGAGGTCAAAGGCCAGATTTGATCCCGCACAGCAGAGCAGTGCAGCCACTCCGAGCTCCCCCCCTGAAGAGAGGATGGCAGGGAAGTCTGTAGCGTCAGGAAGGAGAGTTGATCTACAGTGTTTCGACAGGCACCACTTTGGCATTAGGGAGATACTCACAGATGTAGGGCTAGTACCCTTCTGCACCATGCAGGAGAGATACTATCCTCACCTAGTGAGGGAGTTCTACGGTGCACTGGACTGTCGACGACTTTTATGGACGACATCCGTCAGGGGTACACAGATTTCTTTGATTGATGAGCTGCTGAGCCAAGTATGGGAGATACTCCGGAGAGGAGTCTGTGCATTTTCTGTTGATGATAGAGAGGCGGCTTTCAGATGCATCCTTGAGCGAGAGGATGTTTGCGGTATCTCAGTGGTTACCGCGAACCAGTTATCTTTAGAGATGCGACTGCTGCACCACATTACTGCACGGATCCTTCTACCGAAGACTGGCAGATTCGATTTCATCACCGAGAGAGAGCTGATGTTGATGACCAGTCTGATCGAGAGGAGACCGATTGATATACCCGCCTTGATGCTTTCACAGATGCATGATGCTGCCACTCAGCGTCGACACTGTTTGCCATACGGGATGGCACTGACCCGTCTTTTCAGAGCTTGTGGAGTATCATTGGAGGGGGAGATCCCCAAGAAGATACTGCACACGGATGTATATGATAAGAGGTCACTGCACCGGATGGGATTCAGGATGGTTGGAGGTCGATGGGTTCGGAGAGAGTCTGGCCAGGAACCAGATGAGGAGGATGAGATTCGAGAGGCTGAGGCTGGACCATCTGAGCCAGCAGTCCTTCCTCCAGTAGATATGCCATCGACACAGGCAGAGCACCTGTCGCCTGACGCTTCAGCTCCTCCACCTCCATCTATCGGATTATCTTTTGAGGAGCATGCCAGAGCACAGTTCACACAGATCAGAGGAGAGGTGACTCAGCTGCGTAGCGAGGTCGAGCTTCTACGAGCACAGACTACCTCGGAGCATGCTGAGATTTGCAGATCCATGGAGGAGGGATTTACACGCCTTGAGAGTCTTTTGAGATCACTTATACCTCCTGCTGCACCTGCACTTGCTCGATCTGATGATGATGATGACGATGATGATGATGATGACGGCGGCGATCACCAGAGCGACCATGCTGATTTTGCTGACGGCGGTGATCAGGATGTTGACCGAGCCACTGAGGTAGTGGGCACTGACAGCGATAGTGTAGGCGGAGCTGATGCTTATGAGGTGGTCAGTCGAGATCCTCCTACTACACCTGCTCCTTCTACTGCACTGGTTGACTTCGTTCCGGATCCTGTTGAGCCAGCTGATCGTCTTTCACCTCCTTCTACCAGATCTTCTAGGGTTGTACCCGCTTTTGGCCCTGCCGGCCGTACCAGGAGTCTTAGAGCTTTAGCACCTCCTAGGGCTTTAGCCACCAGATCTAGGATTAGTGCTCCTTTCAGTCTTGATGTTCCATCTGATAAGGATTAGCCTCACAGATGTCTGTTTCAGATCTTGTTTTGTATGTTTCATACTTAATTGACTCTATTTATATCTGTATGTTTCAGCTCTTTTGTACTGAAAATTTATCTCATATATATATATGTGCTTTTGTTCAGTACCTTGTTATCTTGAAAATTTTGTGCTTCAGTTTATCATTCTTTAGCTCTGATACTCGTTATAATGATATATTTTAACTCTGATATTCCTTGATATTAGCACAATTTCAGCTCTGATATTTGTTTCTCTACTCTCTTTTTGTATCCATGCTAATTGTGAGGGGGAGGTTATTCCCTTTTCTTATGATTGACAAAAAGGGGGAGAATAAGTAATGATTTTAATTTTATTGAGAACAAGTAAATTTGATTTTATGAAGAACAAGAATATTGATTTTTTATTGAGAAAAAGGTGCATTATATTAATTATATTGATTTCACCTTGCAAGAATCTTTGAAGTTTACCGTAATAAGAAGTATCTAATTAAGGGGGAGATTGTTTCCTCCTATCTATAAAGTTGTTGCCTCTACTGTGACTAAAATTCATGTATATAAATTAAATGGTTAAAGGTTGAACTATATTGTCTCTTTTTCTCAAGGTTTTGTCATCATCAAAAAGGGGGAGATTGTTGGCTCCACCCAGTGATTTTGATGAATAACAAAACATTGAGTACATATTGTATTCTAATGAGGATTTCAAGTTATAAGTTTTCAGGAAGAAAGCACCTCAAAATTCCAAAAACTTATGGTGTATGGCATGCAATGGCACAGAGAAATTCTCACATATCCGGGCATCCTCTTCATTGAAAAAGGGCTTATAATTACTTAACTATTATGTGTTTATGCATTCATGAACTTTATTTTTGATTTCGAGGCTTTTACAATTGAATCTGGATGTTTTCAGTCTCAAGTGTCGACACCTGGACAGTCAAATGTCGACACTTCAGCATTTGGCATGGACAAAAATCCTTGGCATGCCAAGTGTCGACACCTATATTCAAGTGTCGACACCAAGTGTCGACACTTAGGTTTCAAGTGTCGACTCAAGGCCTGAGATTTTTGAAAATACAGAACTTTGTTGTTCCAAGGATTTTTGTGTCAAGTATCGACACCTGTGCATCAAGTGTCGACACTTGAATGTTCAAGTGTCGACTCCCAGAAATCAAGTGTCGACACCTGACAGCCAAGTGTCGACACCTGATAGCCAAGTGTCGACACTTGCAGCCTGACAGCTCTAATGGATCTATTTTTCTGGCTTGCAGAAACTGGTTTTCAAGCTTCAAACGGCTATTTCCAATGCTCCAACGGTCATAAACCATTTTTAGAAGGTTTTTGGTGTATTTAATCTCTACCAACCTCATTTTAAAAGAAGAGAAGTGAAGAAAAGAAAAGAAAAGAAGAGAGAAGTCTATTCAAGAGCATTCAAGTCCACTCAAAAGCTAAAAAGCCAATATTCTCTCCAAACTTCAAATCAAAAGCCTCTTCTAGCTTGATTCCATTGAAAAAGCCTACTAGCTCAACTTTACTACATTCCAAAAGGAGGCAACTTGAAGAAGAGTGAAGTCAAAGCATCCTTTGGGCTTCAAAGATTCCAATCTACTCTTGAAGAGAGTTTGTTGTAGCTTTAAATTTCATATCTGTTTTATTGTGCTTTGACCTTGCTTTCAAGGGTGTCTTGAAAGAAGGTTATTGTGGTTTGTTGGTGAGCCAAAGTGTTAAAACCAACTAGGGTTAACTTGTGAGCCCGAAGACAAAACAAGTATTTAGGTTTGTTGGTGAGCCTAGGTGATAAAACCAACTTAGGTTTTGACTTGTGAGCCTTGTGAAAAACAAGTCAACTGTAATCTGGTGTGGATTATAGTGGAATTCCCAAGGGTGGCTTGGAGAGTGGATGTAGGTGCTAGGTTTGCACCGAACCACTATAAACCTTGTGTTTGTGTGTGATTGCTCTTTTCCTCTCGTATTCTTTAATTAATTGCTATCATCTTGCATCTAATTTATTATTGCTCACAAGCACCACTAGACCTTTACTTTATTGTGTTAAATTTTTAAAAGACCCAATTCACCCCCCCCCCCCCCCCCCTTTTGGGCTCCATTTCTGGGCAACAATGTACATAGCATAGTTTATATGAGGTTTCCTATGGCTAAAACTCAAAGGGATCTATCTCATATACAAAATCTTTTCAAATGTGCTTAGGTATATTAAGAGATTAATTTTATGCTTAAGGACTCAAATCCCTTATTAGATTTTCAATGTTGAACTGTTCAATACTTTCTTAATGCACTAAGTTTGTGATAGGCTAGCATCCTCCTAGATATATTTTATAGATCTACATTCCAAATGTAAGATGCTTTTAAAAAGGTCATTAATAGAGAAATATTTAGATAATTATAACCTATCTTAGATTAGCATGGAAATCATATTCCTAATAGGAGAATATTATCTTCGTACAAAGCAAAGAATTATATACTCCCATTGATCTTTTATAAATGCATAGTTTCTCTTCTTATTCTTGATTAAATCAAATAATTTGAGTATGTCATTGAATGAGTATACCTCCTTTGAGCTATTTGCTTAGTCTATCTTCATAGACTCTTTGCAGCTTATAGATCTTATGATATCATCACTGTCCATCTATCAGATTTCATCATGGTAAATTGTAATAGCAATTAGTATGGATTTTAACATATTCAAGAGTTTGGTAATAGTCAATATCTTGGTGCTGATCATAACCTTTTACCTAAGCCTTGCCTTGTAGATCTTATCTATTTTTCTTTTTATAGATTCATGGCATCCATTAGATACCATATCCTTTTGTTAGATCTATTAAGGTCCATTGTTAGATTGCAAAAAATCCAACTTCATACTATTAACTATGATCAGAATGATATATGATATCACCTCGTTGTAGGTTTTTGGGATCATCTCAATGTTCCCTATTTTTCAAAGGAATACTTCCTTTAATCCTCTATTAGCATACATAAGTATCTTTCAAAAGGATAGGAGATCCTACGAGGTGGAATAGAAACTGACTAGCTTTGCTCCAATAGGTTCTTTAGGTTTTATGTCCTGTTGCTCATTAAAAACATTTTCTTCAAGCTTAATCATCTTTCCACTACTACATTTACATTAAACTACTTAATCATGAATATAGGTATTGGGTCACAACAACTTGTAATCCATTCGGAAGTAGTATCCTAATAAATCTTTAGGATACAAGACATCATTAACCTAATCTCTAACTCACCTGATATATATCGAATCGCCTTTCTTACCATAATATATCTTAACAAGAGTGATAAGATTGGATTTAGAGTAAACCCTATTTGATAGATAAGTTGAGTCATGTAATCATATCCTTAAAGATAAATAAGTAATTATTATAATAGATTGAACAATATCTAATAGGATTCAATTTTTCTGCTCATACACCTTATTAAGCTTGAGATGTAAGAGGAGTCTATTATGAGATTATGCCAAATAGCTTGAGATAATTCCAGTAACCTTCCTGGTCTACACGTCAAATATGCTAACACAAATTTGTACCTAGGCAAGTACATCAGTAGTCTTCACTCATATCTTTTGTCTCATAAAAAGTAGCTTAGTCAATATTCTTCAAGATAGAATTTACAAATTGGAAATGACTCAATAGTCAATTAGCCAAAAGGTCCATGGTTGCCCATGGTTTCCAAATTATTCATCCTTTCTTTTTGACTTGACTATACCAGAGGTCCCACCTATATACTTTAGGTTAACATCATCTCACAGGATCTCTCAGATCCCATGGCACTACTTATACTCAATAGATACATCCATATGTAGATAGAGACTAACACTTATAAAGCCACCTATATCTAGTTTGTTTCTAAAATAAATGGATCAATGATAGAAATCAAATTTTTGTTCTAGCATGTAATAGTCTCTTTAACCAAACAATAGTTATAGAAGTCATGAGTCAATAATAGTAACTATTAGCCTGTTATCCATCTATAAGATACCTGAACCCTTTATGATTTTATAGAGTCTATAACTCAACTAGAAATAGAAAAAACTGTAAGGTCATTTTGACTTTGAGCTGACATACCTTCCAAAGGTATGTCTTGTTTATCCAATAAGGGTTCCAAACATAAGTGTCTGCTCCTCATTAAAAAGCATGCCCCTTGAATCATTCAGGATCTCTTAATAATCACCAATGAGTTAACCTAATTATCTTAGTTATATTCAAATGATAGTTTATAATAAACTATCCATATAAATTGGATCAAGATTGCAACATCAAATCCATGTGCAATCAACATGTTTGAGCTTCTCAAGCTCTTAACCCTTAATAATTATCGAACAATAATCATGGATCGATTGCACTAAGGTTAGCCATCATATGAGTTGGTATTGTAGGATAATATTAATCTATTACAATATTCAACCTTTCTAATCGATTTTCAAATAGAGCCAGTCATTAGGTTTTGGTTGATCAATTGATCCGAGACTTAAGAGGGTTTGAAGCTATCTTTAATTTGTAGAGACTAAAGATTTTAGTTAGATGTTTATATTGAATCTTAAATTTATTCTAAAAATTTTAAAAAATAAATTAGGCTTCTACTATTTCATAGATCTCTCACACTCTTCAATGGCGATATGAAAACTGCATGTGACTAGGATTCCTAATGGGTAGTGCGATTCCACTGATTTCGTGCACCTTATCTAACAGTTATTGATAACATGTAAACCAATAAATGGATAACTCTTGTTCAATGCTTCTCAAACATATTACAGCAATTTAGTCTCAAAGTCATATGGGCTCACCTAACATTTATTGCCCATACTCCCTAATTAAGCTAGACTCACCATTCAATACAAAATGAAGCTATCATTGGATCCCTTACCTAATAATTATTGGGCCCAACCCTATCTTCACCCTGTAACATCTTATCTTAATAGAGTGATTGCACCTCTCGATGTAACTAATCTACTGTATCCAACCGAGAACAATTAATATCCAAGAGATGCTTGTAGCTCTATAATGATGGAAGATCTAAGACTTAATATTTGTGAGAAAGTTTGGATTCAGGTCTCTTCTTAATTAGTCAACATATCTTATGTCTGACCTAATTCAGGTTAGCACAACTTATGTTTGACTAACCTAGTTTAAGTGAGCATATTTCATATGTAACTCAATCGATTTAGGTCAACACATCTTATGTCTGACTCACTTAGTTTAGATCAACATATCTTATGTCTGACTAACCTAATTTAGGTTAGCCCATCTCATGTTTGACTAAGCTTGGTTTGGATCAGCCCATCTTATGCCTGCATCACCTTGATCACCTCTCCTCCAATAATGGATCAATAAATGTAGAAGAAAAGAGGGAGAAAACCATCCAGTCCAGGGGCCCAGTGCTCTCCAAGGAACTAGAGGGCCTCATTCACCTCTATAATAGACATCGGATAAGTTAGGTCCTAGTTCTCCTGATCAGAGACTTGGTCTACTAGCTGAGAGCCCTGGAAAGGAACATCCTCACCTAGAGGCAAAGTCCACCATGATATTAAGAATTGAAAGATCTACCTTTTAATCTGATCACCGTCAATCACCACTATGCCATCATCCTCCCTCAGCAACCTGATATGATTAGCTGATCTCTGGATCATAGTAGATTAATGGAAGAATCTAATATTCTAATCACCCTCCTTAATTCATTGAACCCTTGAATTCTATCTCCATAGACTCTCATATTATCTCAGTAAGGAGTGGTGTGATGAGAGGTTGTGGCATAGTACCCTCAGGTCAACCTCCTGAAGACCCCCCTCTAATCCTCTTATCTTTGTAGATCCATAATGTTAGCCTCCACCTCCTTAATTTGCTTGAAGATGTCACCGACCTCGAGTCAGTTCCATCATAAGAGCCTCCACTGGCCAATTCCAATCTCCAGGTCCTTCGGTACCTCACATCCACTTGAATTGATATCCTTCAAATTGTCCTAATGAGCTCCCATGACCTCAGATAGAAGGTCCAGAACTTCTCGAACCAAAATGGAGGTCTAGGCATGCATAGACCATCAATGATAATAAAAACTAGATAGTAACCCGATGCAATCCTCAGAAGGTGCTACACATGGTGCTCCGGAAAGCATCGAATCTAGTTTGCTATCACAATCACCTGATCAATCCTTTTTCAAACTCTAGCAACTCCTGACTAGTTGTTGTACTAGTGAAACAAGATCCAAAATGACCAAGATCAATTAGCCTACATGCCCATAAACTCCTTGGACTCGATGTTGTCCACATTCTACCTATCCCCCATCTTCTTGTAGGATCTCATGATGCAATTAAAGTCCCCGACAAAAAGGGAAGGAAGGCCATGGGACACCAACCTAGAAATCTAGGACCAAAGCACCCTCCGCTCCCTACACTCTGTACTCGTGTATATGTTGGACAGGAGCCAGGGACCTCCAATCTGATCTGAAATTATCAGGGCAACTTGCTACTCATACCTATAAAAAGCATCTACCCTTATAGAGCCTCATCTCTACATCACCAAAATCTCCCTTGATAGGCCTTTCGACTCCATAGTATAGGTGCTCCATGTCAACTAGACCTGCCACCTCACATGATTAATACTCCTGGATAGCTCGGTCTCAAGTAGAACATAGATGTCAAGATAGTGTTGTTGAAGTATTCTATCAAATGAAGTTCAGAATGCAGGTTTCCTTGTCCCCGGGTGTTCCCAATCAAAATCCGGATGATGATAACTGGTATGGAAGGAGGTCCACTCCTGTACCCCCCTTATCCTGAATCTCTACCTCGATCCCAACTACTGATGCATCCATTACCGAAGGGCTCTTCCTTGCCCCCTAGATGGCCTGTCTTATCCGATCCATATCATCCTTGTGACTCATATCGTGAGCCTTCACCACAATCTCTGGCCCCTATACAGAAGGCCCCTCCTTTCTCAGGGCACTGATATCTAGAGATGACTCTTGAATCAGTGTAGTTGCCTCCTCCCCTGCATCTCCTGCAGAGAAAATGAAGACCCCAAGGCCTCCCCCACCTGCTAACAACTTCTCCCTGGTTACGGGAGGGTAGGATCCTTATCCAAGGCCTTGACTTTCCTCCCTATCCCCATATTGGGCCCATCAGGCTCTAATTGAAGTGAGCCAGGCCTCATTTCCACCCAACTTGCATGAAGGGCAGGAGATCGGGTGTGCTTGGTCTAGCCTAAGCTCGCACCCGCCTCTCTCCCATATGCCAACAAGCCACTATCTCTATGTGCCTGTGAGTCCTGGCCCAACTCTAGCAGTCCAAAATGACTTGCTCCCCCAGCTCCTCCCTCGATGCTCCCCTTTCTAGATCCTATCATTGGGTGGAGGGTAGACATGCACCATGCAATTTTGGCTAGCTTAACCCAGTCGTCAGAGTCTGGTGCCAAGTTAGCTTGAACCCCACCCATCTAAGATGGTTCATTGCCGGGTTGTCTTAAGCTAGAATGCAATCCCTTCAGCATGGCCTCCATCCTCCCCATTCTGCCCATCGACTTTGGCCAAAGCAACCATTACCGAACTATCACCTGCCAGGGTCCAAAAGCACGAAGCCCCATCGGAGATCTTCGACTATCCCCGCCTTTTAGACACTACTTCCTAGAGCCAAGAAATCACCCACACCAGAAGCAAACTCTCCCAAGGTTCTTATAGATGAACCTTTCTAGCAGTTGCCTTTTGGATCATCGATTAGCACCCTGGGTCTTAGTGACCGTGAGAGATCAATCTACGTGCCAATCTGAGCAAATCCAATCCATCTCCACTCCATCGTCACCAACTCACTGACCAAACTAGTGATACTCCAAAGCATCGCGATCACCTAGAGCTCCATTAAAAGTTATGGTAGCTACATCCACACCAGGGTTGATCGAATCACCTCAATTAATGGGCAGAATCATGGTAGCAAAGGTTCCACCACCAATGCTTGGCTGGTAACCACCCAAGGCCTATCTTGAACTAAATCCCTCTCCCTTGCCTTGTGGAACCAAAACATGAGGTATCCTTAATATAGATTGAAGGCTTCCACCTCTCCTTATAGTCCGGTCATTGTTGTAACTCGTGCACCACTACCTTCATGGAAACCTTCCAACCTATGCTCCTAGCAACCACTACCTCGACTACTCATCTCTTAGATTCCACCTTGACCTCCTCCTTTGAGAGCTCCACCACCTCTTTCAGTGATGGCTCTAGCAAAACCCACACCACACATCCAAGAATAGCCTTGTTCCAGCTCGAACTTGGCTAATCCATCCACTATGATGTCCCCCCATGAATCTAGGTGGTGCTCACCATCCCCATTAGTACGACCGACTGTAGCGACCTGGGGAATCATCGATGATCATGAAAGGAAGATGCCAACACAAATCTCAAAGCAGTTCAATGAAAAAAACCCCAATGATCAAAACTCCTCCAAAATGCCCCCTCTCATTTTGTCTCTTTATTTGTTACATTGACATGCTTTTTTGGACATTGTGGGTGGCAACCAATGGATCAAATCTAGATCTATTTGTGCTAGCTCCAGCACCCAATTGATTGCCTATTGATGGGATGGGCATCCATCTAAAAAATAATGGGCTTTACTAGGATTCTTGAGTGTTACCGGGCATTGGGTTGAAAGGTGAACCTTCTAAAATCTATCATTTATTTCAATCCTAGAGCTAAGGCTCAGCTCAAGCATGTGATAAAGCAAATGATTGGAATTGTAGAGCGAAGTGCGGTTTGGCATTTCCTAGGTGTCTTTACTTCTGGGTGGAAGTTAAGGAGGATAGAGTACTCAAGGTTGGAGCAGGCTATCCAGGAGTATCTTCAAGGGTGGCAATTTAAAGCTCTATCTATGATGGGTAGGGTTACTTTGGTGAGGACTGTACTAAGTTCAATACATGTTTATTTGTTATTTAATACCATAATGCCCAAGACCTGTATTATAAGGCTTGAGCAACAATTTTGGTGCTTCTTCTAAGGATCCCATCTAGGGGCAGGGGTGTGCATCTTTTAGCCTAGGAGGTGCTTTGTCAGTTGGTCTATGATGGGGGCCTTTGCATTCAACCATTAATTATGAGATAGGATGCACTGATTGCACAGCATGCGGCTAGATTCCTTTTGTGTCCTGAGAGTTCCTAGAGTAGGTTGATGGTGGTGAAGTACGGTGCCTAGACAACATGTACTGATATCAAGGCAAGCTAGAGCAGCTCCTTCACGTGGAGAGAGATATGCTCTCATACGACTAGGATTTTAGCTTAGATACATTGGATGGTAGGGGATCACATTGTCGATTTCTTTCATTACTCATAGCTATCTGACCTCTCTCTCATAGGTGGTTGACGTTTCTTAGTACTGAGATAAGAGAATCCATGAGGATTGTTTATATGTTCCATCCTGATGGAAGGGGCTGGTGTACTATGGCTATGGTTTAGTGTTTCAAGCCTAACCTAGTAGGAAGGCATTATCTCTTGCAATCCCTACCTTTAGTACTAGTGATGTGTGACATGGAGGTCTTCTTGTGGGACAAAAGTGGTGGTGAGAGATCTTTACACCATGTTTAGTGAGGACCCAACCCAAAAAACTGGATGTAGAATAGATATGGAGATTGGGTATTCATCCAAGAATCTGACTGTTCCTCTAGAAAGTTGCATGGGATCGGTTGCCCTCCAAATCTATTTTGAGAGAGGCATGGCTCTCCTAACCACCTACTTGTGTTGTGTTCGAGAGAGGAGATAATGATTCATGCTCTTTTCTGTTGTCATTGAGCATATAGATTTAGGGGTTAATTGGATTGCTCACTGGGATTTATTTGTCAGAGACTCCTTACCAAATTTGTCTGGATATTTTGAGGTAGATTCGATCTTTAAGTCAACTAGACTCCCTGGGATGCGAGTGGCTTATGTAGTATATCATGTCTAGCTATCCAAAAATAGTCTGGTGTTCGAGTTGAGGAGATTGTTAATGTAGTTTATCATAAAGAGAGCTTTGATGCTAGTAACCGAGATGATTCATCTAGCATCAGCCAATTTGACTCTAGGGTTGTTGGATCACTAGAACTCTCTCTGCTCATGGAGCAACCCATAAGGCTTTTATCTCTTGGAAGCCCCCACCCCCAATGTTTCAAAGGCAACATGATAGAAAGTTGTGGAGTAGCTACATTTATGATTCGTAGTCCTAACTCGAGATTGGTAGCCATAGGAGAAAGTCAACTTTTTGAGACCTTAGTTCTTGGGATAGAACTTCAGGTTGCTTGGGTTGGTATTGCTTATGGGAGACTTACCCAAGATGTTGATGAGCTGGTGATTGAGGGTGACTCATCTACTATGGTTGGTTAGATCCAATCGCATGTGAGAAAAAAATTTGTTCATTTGCTGCTACAGGACATCTCTAGTATGTTGTAGGAGGTTGTTTGCCTAGTTATTTGGCATGTATATTGGGAGGCAAACTTGCTGCCACTGGGCTACTTTGTTAGTTATTGCATGTCATTCTAGAGAGGTATTTTGGATTGACATAGGTTCTGTGCCAAGCCTATTTTGGGATATTTATTTTTTGATTTTTTTGGTTATATTTATATTAGACTTGTACGAGTACTCTACTTTATCCAAAAAAAAAAAAAAAAAAAGATTAACATACAAAATTGTTGTGAACTTCTTTTATAGAAAATTTTACTTATATTTGTTAGATGTATGTCCTAAAAGCCAATTTGGTAAGACACATTATAATCTTTCTAGGATATTTTTATACTTGATTTATTCAAAATAATAAAATGGGCAAGTTTTATTCCATTCATGTGTAATATGTCCTTGAATCGTTCAAGGGATTAAAACTTAAGATATATATTTTAAATAATTAGAATTTGAGACATGTGTACTTAATCCCTAAATTGCTCTTGGTTATTGGATCATCATGGGGACAGTAATTGACTTATCAAGATCGGTGCATACATCACCTTTTTATGGATATATTATTATGATACTACTTGCATTGATACTATTTGTTGAAAAATCCCTTCTATAAAATATAGATTTCCATTTCTAAGATCATGATATCATTGTTGATGCCACAAGAGAAGGAATAAAAAAATAAAATAAAAGGTACAATCAATAAGGTATGCAAAACTTTATCATGAAAAAAATAATCATTTATAAGATAAGAACTTGCACTCTCAATCCTGTATAATTTTTTTTAACAAAAAGCTCCAAATTCCTGACAAAGCTCTCAACTCTCAAGAAAATCCTCTAGCCTCTATAGGCCTTCTTTGCTACTACCATACCTTCTGGAAGCCCTCTAGACCTCATACTCATGTCCTGACATGTCTACCTCCCTTTATAGCCTCTGGGATGTCTTCTTGTTGAAGAGCACTTCAACAGAAGTTTGATGGTTCAAACCATGTCAAAAAAGAACTCCAATTTCTTGTCAACTTCTAAAGCTTTCTAGCCATTCGATCGGCATCAAATGCATAGCAAATCATACTAGATCAAGCCTAATCAGAGTCAAATCATCCTCAGCCATTTGATCTTGCCTGAGAGCATGCACCATCATCCGATCACTCAAAATCAATGCATGGACAGTGATAAGGCTCCTTAAACCGTGATAAATGGTCTGTAGACCATGTGAACTCTTCGATGGACCGTGCCCTCCCTAGGGACCATGGTGAACTACGATAGGGGGGAGGTGAAGTGTGTGCCTAGGTTGTGCACGTGTCTACTCTCGCATGGGATCGAGCCTGAACTACTATTGCCAGGCCTGGTTCTTTTTTATGCTGTCTCCTCATAGGTTTCATTCCAGTGAGTCGATTCGAAACATTTTTCCTTAATAATCTTTGCCTTGACTTGGCATTCGACCACCATCTGATTTTGAGAGCTTTTAAAAGATCTCACCTTCATGTCCTAGGATAAATGCCTGCTGCTCATGGACAGACAAATTTGGAAGTTGAGTCTGGCCACTTGATCCTGTCTCTATCGTGTATTGTGTTCACTTTGACCTAAGCCTACTCTAGAAAGTCTTCTACAGTAATAGAAACTTTACTATGTGACATCATATATCATCGTTCCAAGTCTCTTATCCCATACTTGATCCACTTATTCTCGGAGCTTTACCTCACATTAGGCTCCTATTTATATTAAGAACTCTACCTCGTACTAGATTTTCTATCAGGAGATAATATCCTCTACACTTCTTTTTCTGTAAAACAATCCTACTACCTAGATAACCTTCAGATTCCATCACCAGCTCTCTACATATAGCCATTTGAATTATGTTTACTCAGTGAGATTAAATTCTTGCTGAAGTTGGATATATATCAAAACTTGCCCGGTTCCTTGATGTTCCATCATGAAGCTTTAAGCTGATTGTTCTTACACCCCTGATCACATAGGTCAATCCATCTAATAGGTGGATAACATCCTCTTTACTCTCTAGAATATCGAATAGCTCCTTTTTGCAATACACATGATAGGAACATACAAAATCTAGTATCCACTACTAGAAAAAAGAAGATATCTCGTCAAATACCATGAGTACATTACCATATCTGTTATTATCTCTACCATTAGCCACCACCATGGTAGCACTGATCTGATTCTTGAGTTGTAGGCAATCTCTGATACAATGCCCTAGCTTATTGCATCGGTAGCACCTGATTTTGCCGCATCCCTTAACTTGAACTATCGCGCACCTCGTGATCCTTTATTACTCCGCCTTTTGCTACTAACTCCTCTAAAAAGAATCAATGTTGAGTTTTCGCCTAAACTCGAAACTTGGTTCTCCTACCTAAAAATCTTATTCTGGAGTAGCACCAAAATGACTTCTTCTATCTTAATGGTACTTTTTTTACTAGAAAAGGAGTCACGAAGGATTCGAAGGAGTGCAGAAGTAACGATAGCATGACCAATGCCGTGATTTTTTCTTTAACCTTCTAACCTATACTGAGAAGATCGATGAGGATCCTCTGAAAATTTCTTAGATGCTCCTGCATGCTCTCTCCCTCTTTCATCCATAGCTGATAGAACTGCTTCTAAAGAAAGAGTATGTTGGTGAGAGACTTTGCCATATATAACTCCTCAAGCTTTACCCATATCACTGTTGGGGAAGTCTTTATCAATACATAGATCACCATGTCATCTACTAGGTATAAACGGATTATGTTCACCACTTGTATCTGAAGTCACCTCCAAATCTTCTCCTTTATTATGGTAGGTCTCTCCTCACATATAAGAGCATCGATCAATCCTTGCTGGATGAGCACATCTTTCACCTTTACTTGCCAAAGAGAGAAATTACTTTTTTTATCAAACCAATTGATGCTGACTTTGATTATATATGTTTTCTCCATCTTCTTTAATATTGATCAACATGGATAATCTAGAGAACCTGGGACTCTAATACGAGTTATTATGATACTGCCTGCACTAACACCACTTATTGGAAATCTCTCATACATAATATGGATTTTTATTTCTAAGATCACAATGTCATTATTGATACTATAGCAGAAGGAAGAAGAGAAAATAAAATAAAAGATACAATCAATAGGGCATTCAAGACTTTACTATAAAAAATAATCACTAACAAGATAAGAACTCATACTCTCAATCATTACAATTTCTTTCAACAAGAAGTTCCAAATCTGCTACAAAGCTCTCAACTCCCAAGGAGACTCTCTAGCCTCACAAGCTTTCTCTATATTACCACACCTCCTGGAAGTCTTCTAGATCCTCACATTCATGCCCTGACCCATCTACCCCCCTTTTATAGCCTCTAGGATATCTCCCTGTCAAAGAGCACTTCGATAGAGTCCAATGGTTCAAACCATGTCGAAAAAGGGCTTTAATTTCTTATCCAACTCCTGAAGCTTTTTAGCCATCCAATCAGCATCAAACATGCCACAAATCATGCTAGATCAAGCCCAATCGATATCGAATCACCCTTAGCCATCCGATCTTGCCCAAGAGTGCATGCCATAATCTAATCATGCAAAATCAGCATGTGGACCATGGTAAGGCTCCCTGGACTATGATAAATGGTCTATAGATCATGTGAACTCTTCGGTGAACCGCACCATCCCCATGGACGGTGATGAACCATTATAGGGGGAGGTGAAGGCTATGCCTAGGTCGTGCACCCATGCATGTGTTTCTAGGCTGTGATCACGTGGGGTTGGGCCAAGCTTGCTACTACCAAGTCTGGTTCCTTCCTAGGCTGAGTCTCCTCATGAGTTTCATTCTATTAGACTGAATTGAGATATTTTTTTTTTTATATATACGAGTCTCAAGTCTACAGTATAGAAATACTAGAGCGAGAATACAAATGGTTGTTAAAGACTAATGATACTGAGCGTAACCAAAATCAGAAGTCACTTGGATATCTACTCACTCGTTAGTGACATTTTTGATACTATTGTTATATGAGTAGTTCTTAGACTTATGGTGCCTCAGCTGCTCAAGTGGGGTTGCTATAGTTTAACTACACATAAATATAATCTTTAGCCATTCGAGTCCTTGCGATATTCATTAGTAATAGTAGATTTGCTATAGGAGTAGGGTATATACTTATAAAAGATCTATCAATCTTAGTAGTTGAGGAGTAGAGGTTGAATCCTTAAGATTGTGGCCATAATAATATGATAGATGGAAAAAAAATTTCATGAGATTCATGATTGGACTTGAGCTAATTAAATCTTGTATATGATGGAAGCTTAGGATTTGACGAGTTTCCATGACCTGTATCTTATCCAGACTCTCAATAAAAGAACTCGATCATATGGTAACTATACCTAGGGGTTCTGATTTTTTTATTCTAGTAGTTTGTCTCTATATGCTGCTAGGCATCACTATTGAATTGTAAGAATTTAGTAAAATTATTTTTGGATCAATAATCCTCGTTAGGTTAAGTTAGAATCGTTCCAACCCATCAGAAGGAATTTTGATGATACTCTGATAGTGATCATGGTATGTCACACTACCAGATATAATAGAATATGTGGGGTCACATACAAAAGGAACTTGACCTGATCAAAAACTTTGATTATGTCAAATTATGAATTGGTTTGATAATTTAAATTAATATGTAAGAGTTACATATTTAGGAACTGCTAATTGTTAGCTAAAAGACTTAATTAAAAGTGTTGTAATATAATTTAGCTTAATTAAATTATGGATCAAGTTCTAATTAAATTGAATCAAATTTAATTTAATTAGACTTGACCTAATTTAAGGCTAATTAGATTTATAATCTAAGTAGGACTTGGATTTCAATCCTAATTGAATTAGGATTGACAGGATTTTGAAATTGGTTCAAATTGGGTTATAATCGAATTCAAAATGAACCCAAACAAAACCAAATTAAAAGAGAAAGCCAAAGTCCCAGTTTATTGACACTCTCTCTCTTATTTTTATTGATAAAGAGATTTTTCTTGCATGCATGAAAAGAAGTGGAGGAGCAAGTTAGCACCTCTCCATTCTTCCAGGGACTCTCTCTCTTCTAGATAAAAATCAAATCAAATCAAATTTGAATTAGATTCAAATTTAGATTAGAATTTGATTTTATCTAAATTTTTGGATGTGGATTCTTGGGATGGTCAGCAGCTTAAGAAAGGGAGGAAACAAGTTGCGCTAGATATTAATTCCTCATGCAAGTTTTCTAAAGCCACCTTTCTTTCTCTTGCACCCCTTCTCATTTGAATTTGATTCAAATTGTGATAAGATGCGATGTTATCTAATGGTTAAGGTGGTGTTGGAGTGTTGTTGAGCATGGGGTTTTGAGAAGGGAAAAAAGCTTTGGCACCTATTATTCTTTTTGCAATATTCCTCAATGCCAAAACTAGTCTAGCACCCCTCCCACTTTCATCCTTCCTTCCACATGCCAAACCAAGAAAGAGATAAAATAGAGAGAACAAGAAAGAGGAAGAAAAGTGTTTCTTCCTCTTTTGGCTTTTAACTTCACCTATTGCTTGATTCAATGTGAAAGAGTCCACATAAAGTTCTTCCTAGATCTTGTTCTTCTATTCCTAGAAGAAGAAGATTAGATCCAAGTTTAAAAAGTAAGATCTGAAAGATACTAGCATTCTGATGATCTCGGTATTTCGATCAGTTTCTTCTCTGTGTGGATAGAGGCTGGGCACTTCCACGACTAGGAAAAGGATCCGGGATATCCACAGATTTGATCTTGTTCAAAGAAGGAATAGCAATTTAGGTAAGTGATTCGATCACTCTATTCCTTTTAATTTCTATTTTTAAATCTGATATGTATTTATTTTTAGCATGTTTAACTTGATCCTAGGTAATTTTTACAATTAGATCATGTATGTTTAGGGTTAAATAATTTTAATCTACTTTTGCTGCTATGATTTTTGAAACCAGAAATAATTTGCATGCAAAAATTACCATAATCCAACAATATCATCCCGTATCATCACACATCTCTCAAAAATAGTCTTCTTATATGAATAAATAAAACTACTAATGGTTCAAATGTAATCCCCTTTCTATTTAGTCTACATATAATTTACATGGAATTTAACCAAAAAAGGTTATATTGATTGGATGCTTAAACATAATTTTTGTCATTTTGCTTACATGTAGTGTAACATATTTTCCATTTAAGTATGCAATTATCTAAAAAATTTAAAATTTACATACAAATTTTTCAAAAAATAAGCTAGACAATTGAAGACTTTTTTATTTTTTTTGCATTTTCAGTAAATCTAACAGTGGCCTACGGGCAATTTAAATGTAACATGAAATTGATAGAAAGTGGTTTTGTTCGAATTGTTATGGAATTCCTTCTATCATGCCATAAAAATAAATAAGATATTCCCTGCAAATATGATAATACATCATACCTGCAAATATGATAATACATCATACTTGCAAAAAAAACTTTTTTTGAGAAAAAAGTGATGATACACTAGAGGTGTCCTGCTGCTTAAGAAATATAATTATTACATGGCCAAGTCACTACAAGTCACATTCTATAACTATATTGATGAAGCTTCTGAGAAGAGTCTGTTAACTTCCAAACCAAGTACTCGATTAACAAGTACCCCAAGCATATACAAAATCTGCATTCAATGAAGAAATGTGCTCTCAAGCTTTTCAGCTTGGGTTTTCTTGGAGACAACTCTATAATCCATCATAAGTTATCTATTTTTCAGAATGCCTTTTTCTATATAAGTAGTTTCCTAGGAAACAAGGTGGCCTGAAATTTTAGAAAAACACACACACACACAGAGATCATGAAGGCAACTTTGGGATTCAAGCTTTCCTTCCTACAATCCTCACAGCAGCATCTGTTCTCCTAATTATTTGGCTAGGGTTTATATGCAGTTCTGGATACCTGCATGCCATCTTTTCATGTTTTGTATTCATGATGCTAAACATTGCAGTTGTTGCCATCTTGCTGAGCAATTCAAGGTCATCATCTATCGGGAAATCAAACACATTTGCTAAACAGTTTCTCCTTCCAACTATAACATATCAAGAAGTAGAAAAAAGCACAAGCAAGAGAGCTACAACTGTTGATGGTGATTTAATGGATCTACAAGTAGTTCAATGATGCATGAAGATTCTAATGGAGTTGCTGTTTATGATGAAGAAAATGGTAATTGTGATGGTGATGGTGATGATGACAATGATGAGAATGATATTAATCCCATCAATCTCTGGAGAAGATCGAAAGAATTTATTGCCCAGATCATTGGAGGAATGATAGAAGAAAACATGAGAGACAAGTGGGTGCATCTTCCATGATCAGCTTTCAACTACAGTCATTTGCTTTTCAAAGAATCAACAAACAGCTTTGTAACCACAGTTTTGTAAGTTTTCATCAGCAATAAAGATTCCTAGAGAATTCCAAATTTGTTGTTTTGGATTGGAATACATACATTGAATCTTCAAAAGTTAAGTGAACAATTTCTTGGTAATAGATTTCAGCAAATATAGCTGGTACCTTAGCTTATATAGTGCCAACAAATTACTTGATGAGTAGTCCATCTTTTTCATTAGGATACTTGATGCATAAGCTTTACTAACCTTAATTTGGTTTGCCAATACATGTCTAAGTACATGCTGATGCATTGATCATTTGCAAAATTATAACTTTTAATCACAAATTGTGGACTTTTTTTCCCAAAAAAGCCATATTATAACAAAGAGAAATATAACCCATGTCATTACTTGAAATGGATGAAGATCTCCATGCAAATTACCTCCATAAAAAGTAGTCATCAAGGTGCGTTTATAGGTGCAACACTCAATTAGAAGATGCACCATGTAGCTATGCATGTCACCAATCACAAATTAGGTAATTTGATAGGTTTTAAAAATTAAGTGAATAATTTCTCAGTGATAGATTTCAGCAAATATAGTTGGTACCTCAGCTTATATAATGCCAACAAATTACTTGATGAGTAGCCCATCTTTTTCATTAGGATACTTGATGCATAAGCTTTACTAACCTTAATTTGGTTTGCCAATCCATGCATTGTCTAATTACATGCTGATGCATTGATCATTGACAAAATTACAATTTTTAATCACCAATTATGGGCATTTTCTCCCAAAAAAGTCATATTATAACAAAGAAAAATATAACCCATGTCATTACTTGAAATGGATGAAGATCTCCATGCAAATTAACTATATAAAAAATAGTAATTAAGGTATGTTTGTAAGTGCAACATTTAATTAGAAGATGCACCATGTAGTTGTGCATGCCATCAATTACAACTATTTATTTCTATAGCAGTGCATCTAGATACATGCTTGCAGAATGAGATCCATAGAAATGAGTTTCTATGATCGGTAGCATGATCAATTATGTGGTACATAGGGAATAATTTCTCCTCAATTAGGACCTAAGACATTTCAAAGATTTTTCTAAAAAAGTGGTTGGTTTAGCCTAATTTACATATGTGGGTCTGCATATTGTGGGCGGTCACTCACAAAACTGGGCTTCCACAGTAGGACAAGTGAGAGGCTATCTGAGCATAGTTAACTCAATCTAATTAATTCATTTTGGAGAATAATTGAGAGAATCTTTCAGTCAAGAGAAAAATCATGTATAATTTAATTTATTTAATAATTCAGAGAACATTGTAATTGTGTATGCAAACAATATTGCTAAAATCTAGCATAGTTTTAATTGCTGACTGGTCTGGTAACCTAAAATTTTCTGAATTCCTTTGGCTAAAAGTGGTCCAGTAACCTAAAATTTCCTGAATTTTTTTGGTTAAAGGTTGGAAATTCATATGGTTATGGTATAGGATTAGGTATTATAGATAAAATGCTTCATTGAGATTAATAAGGGAAGATTCAACTCCTAGTGATTTGATTCAAGTCTTTTTTGGTCTTTTTTGTGGTTTGTTTGGGAAGGGGGGTGTGGTTGGTGAATGGAGAAGGATTAAGCTTAATGATTTGGTCCAAAGCCTTGGAGGTTTGCCTAAAAACTTGCCTTGCTTCATTCTACTGATCAGAAGTTGACACAGGCAACAGCTTGGGGTCTCTTCCTTAGGCATGGGTAAACTAATGTTAAATCAAGAAAGAAATTATAGGAAAACCAAATAATACTTGAAAAGAGTTTATATAATGAAAGCTTTTTTATTTGTAGTGCAAGAGGGTGCTGCGATCTCCATTTCACTTGTACCGTTCAATTATCCATTCATGAACATTGAGAAGCAAATAATAATCTAGCAACAAACAGAATATTTATTTAATAAATAATGGTTGGTCATGCTCATTATATACCATGACAACTTTCAAGTTTCATGCTGTTCTCTATATAGTTTAAGAATAAGACGCCATTCTTAGAATAAGCCAGGAGGCTATTAATGTCTTCTCAAAAGCATTAAACAAAGAGACTCGAATGATTTTTCTGGTGGAAGGAGTGCATTGACTGGTAATATGACACCATGATAGGTGAAATAGAAAGCAAATCCACAGGAAGAATGATTTTTTTGTGGTTTTTAGCTTTCTTTGTGCCAAGGGCCAGCCAAGGTCTCACACACAAGTTTTGATAACTCAATCAACCCATAAAAGTACATGTAGGTTAAGATAGAAAAATGATCTAACCTGCCAAGGAGTTCCTTTAATCCACCACTACCACATAGACATCATGCAATGAATCTCCAACCCATAAACTGGAAGGGAACTGGACTTCCTTGAAAAGCTTTAAATCAACTCTCAGAATTTTATCAATAACACAAATATTAAATATCATACACCATGAAGATCTTCGTGAATGTAAACAAGTCACCCTTTTTAACAACAACTCAGGTGAAAGTGATGGACAACCAAAAAGATTATAAACTTGTGTTTACAATGGAAGCATCACAAAATAGAGCATGACAACCCAATTTGAGCTCGATGTGCCGTTTGTGCTTCCAGGAGCTTGTTGACAGATTTCCAGCTAATGCCCTGATGTGGCACCAGCAGATATTAAGGACATCGATTAATTGAAAATTTGATCTTTCGCACAACTAAAACACATAGAAATTGGATTTCGATGGACTATACATCATCCTCCACCAAGCTCCAAATCATCCTGCATGCACAAGAAATCATTAATTAGCCCAACTGGCCCCATAAATTATCTAAATCCAGACTTGTGTTGTGTCATGTACCAGAATAAAGATAAAAAGAGGAGTACAACAAGATAGACTAGCTTGAGAAGGCGCCGTTTCTTTTCCTTGTGGAGTTGACTAAATATCTCAGTCACATCCACCAGATGATGCCGCTGCTGATACCTGGGGTAAAACCCACAAAAAGAGCTGCTTGTTCATTTCAGAGTCAATTTTGGTGCCTAATTTTGAGAAAAATGCGAAGAACCTCTTGGCCAGAAGATAGAAATCAACTGCATGATATAATTTCATTTGCTGGAAACTGTATCTTCTTACATTAAAAAGAAAGAACTACCAATGTCATCTCTAATAAAAATTTTCAGTTTCTATGGTTGTCTTTATTCATTAATTACTGGTGGCAAATTTTGTAAGCCATTTGGTATACAATTTCCTGCTCATAAAACATTTTAATCATCAAAAAGATATGAATGGTTTGCCACATATGCAATGTTTTAACTCGTGGCTTTCTCCATCATGGAATTAATTCAAAGCTGAACAGTAATGCCATTTTTGCTCCTGAAGATGCCAAACTGCACAAAAACAGATCACCTACCAACCAAGCTCTGCACAATTCATAGTCTAACTTCCAAAGTCTCCATGGTTAATTTAGAAGCCTGTGAATTCAGTAACAGACAAGTGACCACAACTGAAGAACATAATTAAAACCAAGGCTTTATCAAATCCTTAAAAAAAAAAAAAAATCCATGTGCATTTAAAAAAAAAAAAAAAGATCCTTAAGTGCCAGCAAAAGCAAAGATCCTCAAAGTAGCAGCTCATACTTATGCAATCCTAAGTCATTAAACTCATACTATCTCCTAGCAGGATTCTGTCTATGCCACCTTACAAAATTAAAACCCTTATCTATGAAAAGAACTTCGATTTCCAGGGAACCTCTTACTATACTCCATACATATTATCCAAATGTTATGATCCTTCAAAGCTGCGAAAGTTTTTAAATGACATTATACACTTTGTAAAACTGGCTAGGACATCATCATAGAATGCCACAAATACTTCTAAGACTAGATTCCCATAAACAATTTTTCAAAATAAGTCTTCTGGAACAAAAGTTTATCAGTTTTCCAATTCCTAAACACTGTTCAGTTTTTAGTTCATGCTTGGATATATTGCAAATGTCTGCAGCTCTGGAATGCAATGACAAATGCTCAATTTTATGATTATTCATATTTTAGCTGTGTCCATCTCGTCATAAGTTATGCAATCAAGTTCTCTATTCTATCTGCAACTATGATATCCACTATAAAAGGTTCAACTCATCTATTCTAAAACTTCAGCGCTGTCAAATCCATTAATGATGCTTACATCACAGCACCTGAAATTGGAATTCTTACATCAAAAGCAACCTTGATCTCAAGCAGTCTACCAGTCTGTAGCATGGATTCAAAACCTTAGGAATATTCTCTCATAGTTCTAACCTAGTGAATAAGTGTCAAGTTCTAAGGGCACTTGCTTTCTCAAATACCATATACTTGTAAAGAATCTTCCTCATTTCAGGAGCTCGTCCAAGAAGCTCGGATTTAGTCCGGGGCATCAAGTGGCAACCTTGTCCTTGGCATCCCTTACTACCTCCTTAAGGTGGCAACCACGAAGTCAACCTTCTCATCCTTGAATTCCATGGATGCCCGAAAGTCCTCCGCCACTTTGCGAGCAGCAGCAGCCTTCTCGCAAGGAAGTCAACAACAATCATAACTACAGCAACAGCGATATAAGAAGAAAAGAGATTTAAGGAAAATTATCCAACTCATCATCTATCTTGTAACATTCATGGTTTCTAAACAAAGGAGAGATGCTTGGGCAGATATATGGTACATGGGGTCAATTGAGTGATATAAAATGATCCAATAGCATTTGTGGTCAAATCACCCATCTTATTCACAAGTTATGATGCCATGTCAGGATGAATATCAAAGGAGTCTAACTCCTACATCTAATATGTACATCACATCAGGAGGCCAAAGTTAGCTACCACCGCAGAAGATTTTCTGGTTATATAGATACAAAAGTAGATTGTATAGCTCTAGCAGTATCAGGAGATAGCAGGTTCCTATATTTAAAAAGCTATTATCCCTCTTAATGGAATTACTCCACCAAGAATAGGTACACCCCAGTTGGTCATTTTGGATGCTTCTTGGGAAGAAAAACATTGTTACATGGCATCTACACAACGGCAGAATAAAACAATGGATAAAATTGGTATCAACTCCAGTTGATATGCCTGTCACTCAAATCTTTGTTATTGCATCAAGGTGTACAAAACCAAACTTTCATTATAAAAGAAGGGTAAAATTTTGCCCTATTTAAACATGAACCTTGATTTGTTGGTTCTCTCTACCTTCTTACAATAACTATATCAACATGCCTATGGTGGTGCTAGGTAAGGGGAAAAAGACTTACAGTCTCACATTGTAGCAAACAATAGGAGCGCAAACCAAAAACATTAACCACTGGCCAGACAAGAGGAAGAGCAGACATAAGACTCCTTGAAGGGCAAATTCTGGTAGAACCACTTTATTTATCCGTGAAGCTGAATCATACGGGTTAATATAGTCAAACTCTAGGTCTGCCAAGCACATGAGCTGCAAAAACATAATTTCAGAGTCAAAAAATGGAAGCTGTATAGCACACAAACTTAAATTCAGGGAAAAAATGTTTGCAGGAGATATCACAAGGTCAGCAAAGCATGTTTAGTCATTTAACAAACATATGATTCTGTAGAAGTTACTAATTGTCCTAGGCAAAAATGAATATCTTTCACCATAGAAAAATTGTGAAACCTTCAGGGCTGTATTTCCTATCGCTTGATTTAATATGAGATAACAAGTAAACGGAATTCTATAGTGCACTAAATCAGTGCATTGCCACCAAAATGCCAACCAATGAAAATGAGGACATCAATGAAAATCTGGGTCTATTATAAACAACCTTGTGACCCTGGTTGTGTTTGTTTCCATGAAAGTATTAGAAATGCCTGAACTTGAGTCCTAAAAACTTATGTCCTCAGAACTCGAGCTTACTATTTGTTTTGGAAGAAGTTGATTCATGTAAAGCAACAAAAAAAAAAAACGGCATTGCAATTAAATTATCATTTTGTTTATTAGATATTTCTTATATGATCCATTTGTAAGGTGATAGTGAGTGGCAGCACATTCAAAAGGCAGTACTTGTGCCCTTCTTATCCACATGGGACTTGGCCTCGGCACCCCCATGCTGAATTCAAGTTTGGGGTTTATGAGGAAATGGGAACCCAAGTTCCTCACTTCACGCTAAGTTGCATCCAAACAAATGCCTGGAAGCAACCATCCAAACCCAATATAAGTTTTTTTTTTCTTTGGAAAAAGGCTTTGAAATAAAACCAGTATATCATATTTATTCCTTAACGAATGCAATCCATTTTACACTATGGTAATGTTTTTTTTTCTCAACCTTTCGCCTTGTGATAATCGTGTTAATATCGCCTTGATCCCTTATTCATTGATGAGGTAAATAATAAAACATTGTAAATCAAGGATTAGTAGAATGACATAGACCATGGCAAAAGCATATTTCCTAATAATTTTCTCATTTTTCTGAACAAGATGAAGAAATTGAATTTGCACTTCCAGAGTGAAGAACATCAATGAAAGCAACCACTACTAGTTATTCCATTATACAAATAAGTTCACCTTGTTTGTGTATATATATGTATGTGCATGCTCATCAATGGATTATGATATAATTTAGCCGATACCATGACAACTAGAGGCATGAAAACCAAATGCTAATTAACCTGAAAAAATCCAATGAAAGAGAGAAAAAAATTACATGAAATTGATGAATGTCACTCATTTCAAATATGTACCACATAGAGTTTGAGCTATAAAAAGAACCAACATGATGCTTCACACATGATAATGACTTTTATCACTTCTCAAATGCCAATGACTTAATCAGTTACACTAATCAGATGTAACAGATAAAGTGTACAAAAGTACAGCATAAGGTAGGATGCTTTCCATAAAGTTGAAAACACATGTTGCAGCCAAATAATCCGTTTCTTCTCAAAGTCAAAATCCTCCAAATCCCCCTAAGGCCTCAAACAACTAGACACGGTTCAAATTTTTCAAAATCTACACCATTCCCTCACTTCTATTAATACATAAGCATATAAGTTTGCCCATACAAGCTATGCGATCCAAAACAGAGGAAAAGTCTCAACCAAATCACATGTTTTAAAACTAAGCCAACCGATAAGAACTCAACGTACAACCTTTACCACACTATTGCTTAAAGTAACAGGCCTAAAGGCTCCCATCCTTCCTTGGTCTCCTTTTTCACGTCTCGAAAAATAAAAGAGTAGTCCATTCCATCAAGTAGAACCATACCTTCATGCCACCCTCTAAAGATAGTTCAAGAGTCATTCTCAACATCCCACCAAACAAAAGCACAAAACATCAAAGGAAGAATCCCTCCAAACTCAGAGCTTTATCAGCTCCAACGCCGAAATCAACTTCACTGACATTTTCCCTTCAGGTAAAAGCCCCTCAACCACAGCACGGCTTGTCATCTTATTCGAATAGAACAAACTCCACCCTGCCTTTAAACTCCAGCCAGGAGCAGACCAATAACCTACTCATCTTCCTCCCATTCACCAGCCAATAAAAACATCAAGCATTCTATCATCTAAAAACCTTATTCAGGCATCAGATTTTGTTACATCGAGAAAAGAATAAAACAAAAATTCCATTAGAAAAACAGCCACCAAGTCAACCGAAAACCTAAAAACAGGAATTTTAAGAACAAACGAGAGGGAAAAGGGGATCAGCATATGATAAAAAGTTCAATTCTTGATTCGCCAGCTTGAGAGGAAATAAAGTTTGAATTTTTATCCGAGGGTTTGCGGGGAAAGGAATAAAGATTGGATTTTTGGGCTCGATTCGAAGGGAGAAGTTACCTGGTAGATGATGAGAACTATGAGGGCGATGAGGAGGACGAAGGCGGTGATCCAAACGAACACCATCCCGTCCGCCAACCCCCAATGCTCGCCTCCCGCGCTGCCACCGGAATGTCGACTCCCGGTGAGAAGGGGTGGGGTTCTAAAAATATGATGCGGATGGCCCCGGTCCCAAGCCGGGACCAGTGCGACCAGGGGTTTTTACTCTCTTCTTTTTTTCTTTTTTTTTTCTTTTCTTTTTTTCTTTTTTAATTTTTAATTTTTAACAAAAAAAAATAAAAATAAAAAATAAAAAATAAGAAGAATGAATCCGATGTAGCTTATTCCTAAATGGACATCCCATTAGAAATGATACTATCAAAAATATATATATTTTTTTGATAAGTGATTTTTTAAAAAATTTTAACCAAAAAAATAAAAATAAAAAATAAAAAATAAGAAAAATGAATCCGATGTAGTTATCCCTAAACGGTCATCCCATTAGAAATGATACTATCAAAAATGCTGGCCGACTATTGACGAAGATTGAAAGGAGATCATGCCTCTTACTTTATCAATTATCATGAGTCCTAAGAGATAATTTCTGAATTTAATTAAGTCTTTTATATAATTATGTATCTAATCCATAACCAGTTGGTTGCAAGAAAAAGATTGGATCAAGTGATTTTTTATTTTTAACTCAAGTCTAACCCAAGAAAAAAAAAAAAATTGACTTTAATGTATACATGCCAACATCAGTGCACCCAATTATACGCCCTTTGGATGATACCGAGGCCCCACATCATGTAGCCCATCGTTGGGCTGTGACATGCGTCGATCGTCGTGTGAATAAGAATAAGAATTCCATGTAATTGAAATGAACGTGCTCTAATCTCATAAAAACATGGCCTGCTCTAAAACAAGTTTGGTTGTAGAGATGTGGATGTCAATTACTGCAGTTGATAAAGTTTCTGAAGTTTTGGTATCAAGAATGCGAGTCCACATCCCACTTTCATTCAAACTTTGAACAAGAATTCTCTTGTCATGTTTCTCAAATATATATATAGGGAGAGAGATTTAGTAAAGTAGACAAAAGTCTCCAAGGCCAAGGTTGTCTCTTGGTTGGATTAGCCTAATCCAATTCATCCTACAATGCAGTTTAGCCAAGAAATTCATAGTAAACATGGAAAGGGACCGTCTAACGTATAAATGGTCAAAATACATACCGCAACTACTACGAAGTGACTCCTCACCTTTCACTCATCTCTTATCCTCAATCCTTCGTCTTGTTCCTGGCTCCTGCCATCCTTTCTTTTCCACAAAGACAATGCTAGATCAACATAACTTTGATACTTTTATTGGATGGGCCAGCTTACACCCTCTTGATTCATCTGGATGAAGGAGCTGGGCCCACGAAATGTGGGTACCACTGTTAATATGAGGCTGGTACCACGTCAACGTTTCTTGGATGGTGCTGCGGTGCTCGTCCCGAAGCGAGAGCCAGCTTGATAATAGTATACTGGATTGGTGCTGCAGTGCTCGATGGAGAAGTCGACCCGTGCGCCCTGGAATTACTGCACTGCCTACTTTAAAAAGGATAAAGCGTCACTTCTAAATAGGAACGTTCCTTTTGGATAGTTGGTTGGGACGTCGATCCTAAAGTTGGTATCAGAGTCGAGGTCATGGGTTCGAGTCCCCACAAGCGGAATTCTCGATAAGTTTTTCGCTGGGAAGATTGTTGGGTGGGCCAGCTCACACCCTCTTGGTTCCTCCGGATGGAGGGTCAGGGCCCACGGAATGCGGGTTCTACTGTTAAAGTGAGGCTAGTACCACATCAACGCCCCTTGGTCACACCCTCTTGGTTCGTTCGGATGGGGGGTCAGGGCCCATGGAATGTGGGTGCCATTGTTAAAGTGAGGCTAGTACCATGTCAACGCCCCTTGGGTGCCATTGTTAAAGTGAGGTGGTGCTGCAGTCCCACTGGCAGAATTCTCGAGGCCACTGTTAAAGTGAGGCTAGTGCCATGTCAACGCCCCTTGGGTGCCATTGTTAAAGTGAGGTGGTGCTGCAGTCCCACTGGCAGAATTCTCGAGGCCACTGTTAAAGTGAGGCTAGTGCCATGTCAACGCCCCTTGAGTGGTGCTGCGGTCCTACAGTTGGAATTCTCGAGGGGCTTTTCACCGGGGGATTGTTGGGTGGGCTAGCTCACACCCTCTTGGTTCGTCCGGATGGGAGGTCTAGGCCCACGGAATGTGGGTTAAAGTGAGGCTAGTGCCATGTCAACGCCCCTTGAGTGGTGCTGCGGTCCTACAGTTGAATTCTCGAGGGGCTTTTCACTGGGGGATTGTTGGGTGGGCTAGCTCACACCCTCTTGGTTCGTCCGGATGGGAGGTCTAGGCCCACGGAATGTGGGTTAAAGTGAGGCTAGTGCCATGTCAACGCCCCTTGAGTGGTGCTGCGGTCCTACAGTTGGAATTCTCGAGGGGCTTTTCACTGGGGGATTGTTGGGTGGGCTAGCTCACACCCTCTTGGTTCGTCCGGATGGGAGGTCTAGGCCCACGGAATGTGGGTTAAAGTGAGGCTAGTGCCATGTCAACGCCCCTTGAGTGGTGCTGCATCCTACAGTTGGAATTCTCGAGGGGCTTTTCACTGGGGGATTGTTGGGTGGGCTAGCTCACACCCTCTTGGTTCGTCCGGATGGGAGGTCTAGGCCCACGAAATGTGGGTTAAAGTGAGGCTAGTGCCATGTCAACGCCCCTTGAGTGGTGCTGCATCCTACAGTTGGAATTCTCGAGGGGCTTTTCACTGGGGGATTGTTGGGTGGGCTAGCTCACACCCTCTTGGTTCGTCCGGATGAGAGGTCTAGGCCCACGGAATGTGGGTGCCACTGTTAAAGTGAGGCTGGTGCCATGTCAACATCCCTTGGTGGATGGTGCTGCGGTGCTCGGTGGGAAAGTTGACTCGTGTTAAAGTGAGGCTGGTGCCATGTCAACATCCCTTGGATGGTGATGCGGTGCTCGGTGGGAAAGTTGACTCGTGTGCCTGTGATTGCTGCGCTACCTACTTTAAGAAAGATAAACCGTCACTTATAAATAAAGACATTTCTTTTGGATAGTTGGTTGGGATATCAATTTTAGAATTTTACTTTACGATATATACCTTGCGTACTTAATAGCATGTCAACTCTCTCTCTCTCTCCGTCTATGTTTCCATGAGTGTACGTACAAATAAATACATCAAAGATAGGTTTATAGGTTCCGTATTCCTTGATAGAAATGATATTGGTCAAAGTGAAATGCGTTATTGGGTTTATGCTGAGGTTGGTCCTGGAGAGGACTATAGTTCAGGCCACAGATCATTCAACAAATTGTCAAAATATCTTTGATAGCTCAGACCATCTGGAGCCCTCCTCAGAGTTGAGGGCTACCTAGGAGGGCTATCTAACTACTATAATTAACTAGATTGAAATGCAATGCAGGGACACCAATATTCACCCGCTCTTGCAAGACATCTGGCGGATGACGAGAGAGAGGACATCGTTCCTTGCTTAGCATATCTATCACAAGGCAAATGGACCCTTACGAGATAACATCTTATTTCGTTGATCATTATATTGACGTTGTTTGGACTGACCTTAGGGATGTTCTTGATGTCTTTTAGAGTTATTGTTTTCTCCTTTTTTTTTGTTTTGAATAGATTTATACTAGAATGGTGTGAATCACTTATTTTATTGGAAAAAAAAAAAAAAAAACGTGTTAGTTACTTTAAAAATGTCAAGGATGGACTAAGATGCTGGACAAATATTGGGTTTCCTTTGAACTCTCCTGGTTAAATAGATAATACCTCAGTATGCAATGATTTTATTATAAGCAGGCATTGCTTGTTGCTTGGCGATTGCAAAGTCAACTCTTGTCCATGTACAATAAAATTATATATCTCTCAAATCTAATTCATCCGTCTATTTACATTGGACATGGCCATTATCCATCAGGTATATTCCACGAGTCTTATAAGGGTTTTTTTGGACAATAGTCTTGTAAGGGTTCATATTGCACTTTTATGAAATATTGATATAAATTTTGGAAACATGTCCGTATATATTTGAGCAAGTGTTTGTATGGCACAATAGTTAATCCTCTTGATTAGTCTTAATATTCTTCGAATGAACTTTGATGTGGCAAGACCGCCAATGTGGAGTCCTCTAGCCCAGCTGGCAGCCACGCTGGCAGGGATCGCCATGCCATTCCCGCTCCGTCCCTCGAGCCCTTCTGCCGGGGTGACTCCCTCAGGGTCGAGTCCCCAGCCGAAGTCAAGCTCCCACTCCTCGAGCCTCGAGCCATTCTACCGGATGACTCCCTCAGGGTCAAGTCCCCGGTCGAAGTCGAGCTCCCGTTCCTCGAATCTCGAGCCCTTCTGTCGAGATGACTCCCGTGAAGGTGTTCGAAAACAAAGGGAAGCATACCAATATGCAACAGCAAGGTAGAAACATGCATTTTAAAACTATTTTAAAACAAGCACAGCGGAAGACTTGGTAGATCAATCAAACGATCTACCAATTTGCCTACAACAGGATCTAGTATAATGATATAGCATACAATAAACATCAAAAACAATATAAAACTCAAATATATAAAGATACCTTACCATTATACCTTTGATGGATGCAGTGGTAGTACTTCAAGGACGGTGCTCTTGAGCCACACATGTTTGGCCTCTATAGGTAGTTCACACCGGGCCTCGACTCTGATCAACTCCCTCGGAGTGCTAGCTCCTAAAAATCCTTGAGGTCGATCTGCTTCTTCCTGGAAGACGAGGAGGAGAGGTGGACCCTTCCTAACTAGCTCTCTTTCCAAGACCTAGCTTAAGTGCTAGGTAGCTCACACCCAACGCCCAAATCCTCACAAGCCCCTTTCTTCCCTCTCAGAATCTCAGCAGCAAGGAGATTCAGAGACCAAGAACCAATTTTCCATCATTCAGCAGCCCAGAAATAACTTTTATTTATAGAGGCAACCATGGGAGGAAGAAAGAGGAAGGAGAAGAGATTGGTAGAGAAGATGGGGAGGCATTCAAAAAAGGTTCCAAGCACAAAAGGCAAGTATGACCATCATACTATTACAGCTTGGAGCCAAAATCGGTCAGATTTCGAATTTTGAACTCGAAATTCGAAGTCAAAACCTTCCCAGAATACTGTCTAGAATTATGCTCGTCACAGCAAGTATCGACTCACGCAAAATCGCCAAGTGTCAACACTTTCCAAGTATCGGCTCAAGCAAGTGTTGACATTTAGAATATGGTCAATCATATTGACCTCCAGTGATGGCAAATGATTCTCAATCATTAATCAGCCTTAAGATCAGATAGAAATTCCTAAGGTGTGTGATCCCATAGGTTCAAACACTAAGCTGATAGTATTGGAAAACTTCCAGTACCAGTCAAAGTCCTCATCTAGCAATAATACCCGATGTCCGAATAGATCGAAGATGCAGAGCACCTCTCTAAAACCTCTGGCATATGGTTACCATATAATTCATCCCTTTGACCTCATAATGCTCAGGATGACCTAGGGTTTGACTACCAACCCTAATTTGGTTTATCTAGATTATGTCTCAACTTTACAAGCTCTGTGACTCCTCATAAGAACTACCCTGGCCAAGGATTTGCTAAATTGAGACACAATGAGTCATTCACTCCAAACTATTTGGAGGGGTCAATTCCATCTTGATCCACCACCGCTCCATGAGTACTTGACTGCACCCAGAAACCTTTTGTCACTGGATTAGAAATCTATGTGGTATGGTACAAAGTACAGTAGTTGCTTGCAAGCTGCCATGGTGATCTCAGGTCTGAGGGACACATATACCCATATCCCTTCATGATCAATCCTTTGGCAAAAGGGAGCTCCGCAGATGGTTGCGTTCAGTGAAATGTCATACATTTCACTTGCACATCATACCAGTGTCTCCACACTCCTTGGTTAAGAGGACAACTAACAAATGTGACATACAACAACCTACACTTGATATATTATCGTCCTATAACAATGTATCATTTGGTTATGAATCAATTTAAGAACTACTTGATATATCATCTCTATATCAAATAATGTAGTTCTAAGGACTCCATCATACAAGAGTTCATTTCAGGAAAATGTAAATATGATGAACATCCAAAAGAATAACTTTTATTCATTAAAAAATTTATATACAATTACAAAATGGCACAACCGTTAACAACCTAGATGATTGGCATTGGGACACAATTCCCAACAACTCTTACTTGGACTAAAGCCAACCGGTATAGAATTTCATTCCCATTTTCCATTTACAACTGTCGAACTCTTGAATTTTGATGACTTTAGTGAAGGGGCCAGCCGGTTCTTCTTTCTATCGATCTTTTAAAGGTCAATATCACCTCGTTCTATGATGTCTCGCACAAGGTGATAGCACCACAGAATGTGCTTTGTGCAGTGATGAGACTTCGGTTCTTTGGCGTGAGCAATGGCTCCAGTGCTATCACAATACACCAAAATAGGACCATCCAGGGAAGGTGCCACTCCCAACTCGTAAAGAAACTTTTGCAACCACACTGCTTCCTTTGTTGCATCTGATGCTACAATGTATTCTGCTTCGCATACTGAGTCTGCCACAGTAGGCTGCTTAGAACTTTTCCAACATATCGCTCCTCCATTAAGCGTCAAGACAAATCCTGACACACTCTTGCTATCGTCCTTATCTGACTGGAAACTGGAGTCAGTATACCCTACAAGTTTCAAGTCATGTTCTCAATAAATCAGCCATTGGTCCTTAGTATTTCGTAAATACTTAAGGATGGTCTTTACCACTTTCCAATGAGCTTCACCTGGGTCAGATTGGTATCTGCTCACTACGCCTAGTGAGTATGCCACGTCTGGTCTAGTATATGTCATAGCGCACATGATAGATTCCACTGTCAAAGCATATGGGATTCTGCTCATACGCTCTCTCCTCAGGAGTTGTCACACAATCCCTTTTGGAGAGCAATTCCAGTGCCTATCAGGAGATAGCCTTTCTTAAAATTTTTCATACTGAATTGCTTTAGCATTGTGCTGATGTACGTAGACTGGGACAGTCCCAGAAGTCTCTTAGATCTATCTCTATAGATCTTCATACCTAGTATGTAAGAGGTTTTACCCAAGTCCTTCATAGAGAACTGAGATGACAACCAGACCTTTATTCCTTGTAGTGTTGGGATGTCATTCCCGATTAAGAGAATGTCATCCACATACAACATAAGGAACATAATCACAGAACCATTAACCTATTTATAAATGCAAGGTTCTTCTCCATTCCTAACGAAGCCAAACGACTTGATACACTTATCAAATCGTATGTTTCAACTCCGTGATGCTTATTTCAGTCCATAGATGGAACTTTGAAGCTTGCACACCTTTGACTCATTTATGGATGTGAATCCTTCAGGCAGTCTCATATACACTTCCTCTTCCAGCTCACCTTTAGGAAAGTTGTTCGAACATCCATTTACCAGATTTCATAGTCAAAGTGTGCCGCTAAAGCAAGTATGATCCGAATGAATTTGAGCATTTGTCACAGGAGAGAATGTCTCATCATAGTCAATACCATAACGTTGACGATACCCTTCGACAACCAGACGGGCTTTATAGGTCTCTACCTGTTCGTCTGTGCCCCCTTTTCTTTTGAAAACCCATTTGCATCCAATGGGTTTTATCCCCTCAGGTGGATCAACCAATGTCCATACATTATTGATTTCCAAGGATCCATTTCGGATTTCATGGCTCGTAGCCATTTCTCAGAGTCGGACCTTTGCATCGCATCAATATAGGAGATCAGATCCTCATTGTTCTTATCGAGTTCAATGGGATCACCGTCCCGACCAAGAAACTATAGTATCTATCTAGTCGACTCGGTACCCTACCGGATCTCCTTAATGGTTCTTGTGTGGGCTCTGGGTGTGAACTAATCACAACCGGTTCTATGTGGTCCCTTAAGTGTGCCGATTCTTCTACTTGTTGAATTTTACTAAGTTCAATCTTAGCGGCTACAGTTCCTTCACCAAGGAACTCCTTTTCCAAAAAGATAGCCCTAAGACTGACGAACAATTTTTGTTCCTCAGCCAAGTAGAAGTAATATCACTTAAACTCTTTTGGATACCCAACAAATAGGCACCGATCAGACCTTGGTCCAAGTTTATCCATTTCCAAACATTTTACATAAGCCGGGCAACCCCAGACTCGAAGGTTTGAGAGTGTCGGCTTACGTCCAGTCCATATCTCATATGGGGTTTTGTTAACGGATTTACTCGAAGACCTATTCAAAAGGTAACAGGCTGATTCTATAGCATATCCCCAAAAGGATAGAGGTGAATAGCAAAGCCCATCATGGACTGAATCATGTCTAACAAGGTTCGATTCCTCCTTTCAGATACTCTATTTAACTGAGGTGTCCTTGGAGATATCCATTGAAAGAATCTCATTCTTCTCGAGATATGTCAGAAACTTCCCAAAAAGATATTCACCATCTCGATTTGATCGAAGGATTTTGATACATCTTCTAATTTATTTTTCTACTTCATTACGATATCGTTTGAATATTTCAAATGACTCAGATTTATATCTCATCAAGAAGACAAACCGTACCTTGAAAGGTCGTTTATAAATATAATGAAATAACTGTACCCACCTCTGGCACTAATATTCATGCGTCCGCATATATCAGTATATACCAGACTTAGAATATCTTTGTCTCGTTTACTTTTTTCAGTAAAAGGTGATTTTGTCATCTTTTCAAGAAGACAGGACTCACAGGTTGAAAATGAACCACTTTCACTAAAGTCGAGGAGACCCTCGCACTTCAACCTGTTTATCCTGTTCTTGTTAATATGACCTAGCCTACAATGCCATAGGTATGCATCACTGACATAATCTATCCTAAGGCATTTGCTAGATGTGTACACTACATTAACAGGTCGCGATATTACATAAATGCCATTATTCATATATCCATTCATTACAATAGAACCATTCCAAATGATTTTGCAAATGTCATTCTTTATTGATATTTCATAACCATACATGGCCAATTGGCCTACAGAAATGACATTTAAAATAAAAGATGGAGTAATGACACTCATTCAAAATGATTGTACAAGACTCGAAAACTAGTTTGAGGACTCCCAACGCCAGGACTGGAACTTGGCTTTCATTTTGCACATTCAAGAATCTCTCACCATTATCGAATCTTCTACTAACTTGAAGTCCCTGCAAAGAATTGCAAATATGAATTGGACTTCCTGTATCCAATACCCAGTTAGTAGTATCGCAAATAGAGAAACTACAAGGTGTTATCATATAAATATCTTGTGCAGCACCTTCTGGCTGCTTCCTCTTCTTGGACCTGTTCGGGTCAAAGGATGCAATGTAAAGAGGATAGTTCCTCTTCCAATATCCCCGCTTCTTGTAGAAGAAGCACTCCGCTTGGCTCTTATCAACCTTCTCCTTCTTGGCCTGACTGGGCCCAAAAGCATTCTGCACCTGTTTTCCTTTACTTTTCTTTTTCCTTTTCTTGAAGAGACGATGCCCTGCTGAAGATCCTTCCACTAGATTTACCATCCCTTTGTTCAGATGGTGGTCTTTCTCATAAGTCTGCAGCAACCCCAACAGACCGTGGTAGTTAACTGCAGGCTTATTCATTCTATAATGATCGAGAAAATCTAGATAGGAAGAGGAGAGGGAATTCAGAATCGCATCCTTCCCAAGCTATTAATGCAAGGGACATCCGAGCTTGCCAAGGTGCTAAATCATCTTGATCATGTACAGTACATGATCAGTGACTGAGGCCACATCACGCATCCATGCATTATAGATAGCACAAGAGACCCTGTACCTCTCAACATTGTCTGATGTCCTGAAAGACTCCTTCAACCTTTGAAGGATTTCTTCCGGCTGGGTTTCTTTGAATTTGCGATTGAACTCATCGTTCATCGCTGCCAACATTATGCATCGGACAGTGGTCCTGTCAAAGAACCGCTTCTGATAAGTGTCTCTGACCGAACCCCGAGCATTGAGAACAGGGGTTTCAGGTGCCGAATTCAATATCATATACAAGATCCGTTCATGCTCCAAGACAATCCTAAGCCTTTGATACCAGTTATCGAAGTTGGGACCCTTAAGCTTCTCATCATCGAGAAGAGACCGGAGTGATAGGTTGGAAGACATCTGAAAGAAAAATCAAAGCTAATTAGTGTATATGAATTATTATCCTATAGACATGGACTTTAGTCTAAAGGCCCTCCCACTATTTTGTTCAGACTAGTAGCCTCTACCTCCAATCCAAGGAATCACTTTGATTCCTAAGTGGGTACTAGAGTCCAATAGACAACACATGAGCCCAACTTTGGCCGGTCCACCCATGCACATCTAAAGGTAGGTTCTTCAACTGATTACTTTTCCAAGTAACCTCTAGTATCTAGGTTTTTCCCAAGGTGCACTTCAATAGGCCTTTGAGCCTCCTGTTGAAGGTCCCAGCTAGGTCCAACCATTAACATGACAAAATCCGATGCTTCTAACTAATGAATAATCAAGCTCGACTTTGGCCGGCCCACCTAACCACCATTAAGAGAGTTGCATTGAGCCATCATATTAGGATCAGCAATTCCAATAACCCGATGAACACCTGATCTTTGGATCTGCCGATGAACACCCAACTATTGGACCCATTACCATCCCACTTAATGAGAGGCTAAGACTCGGTTATCCCCATAACTTTATCTTTTTATGGACTTAATAATGTAAAGGGTTTAATCTTATTGTGATAGAAGAAGAGATGAAAAGATATGGATCAACCTCCCACTGACCATATCAGCAATCAAGGAGGGTTACTCATAACTAATGATCCATTGACACCTAAAATCAGTCAAGACTGATTAACCTTGGGTGACATGGGTTAACACGAGTCGGTGAGCTATCTAATCAATTCTGATCGACCACATTGGCCAGGTAAGTGAGATCATGGGTTGGGTCTTGCCATTAACCGTCTTGCCTTAGATACCAACCGAGTTGGCCATGTAAGAGATAGCCCCAAAGAACCATGATCAAGATGCCAAACTTATCTCGGACACCAATTGGTTCATTAGACTCGATTAGACTAGCCTAAAGACTCGGGCTGTCTACTGAGCCACAAATAAGGTCCATTTAAATCTATGGACTTATCAATCTAACTATTAGAGAGATCTATAGAGAAGAAGTCCTAACTCAACATTTGATTAAAATGATTCTCTACATAGTCCAATGCATCTAAACTTAGGTCTAACCCAATTAAGGACATAATAGAAGCTAATTCATGACCCTTAAGGCTTATTGAAATGATTTAAAATCTTTGAATCATATTCCTAGAGTTCATTGTCATTCAAAGTGACTTAATTTTTAATTAAGTTCAATAGCCTTAAAAAATTAAAACAATTTTAATTTATAAATATTAACTAATTTTACAATAATAAGAAATTTGAATTCACTATTTTTACAACTTTTTATATCAAGTGTCGACTCACCAGGGATAAGTGTCGACACTAGGTGTCGACACTTAAGTCAACTCAAGGCCTGAGATAGGAAGAAAGCAGAACACTATGTTTTCTGGGAAGCGCTCATGAGTCAACACCTTCAAGGTAAAGTGTCGACTCACGAGTCCAAGTGTCGACACTTCAACCTTCATGAGTCGACCTCTTGAGTCGACTCAAGGCCTGTCACAGGACAATAACAATTATTTCAAATCCAAAGTTTCACCAAACTTTCAATCAAGTCCAATCAAAACAAAACTCTTAGATCTTATCTAAATTTATTTTAAGATCATAATACAGGATTAAAACATTTTTTAATCTACATTTTCTTTTATCTTTTCTTTTCATGAGTCAATCATAAGAGGCACCCTTACACGCCATAAGAGATCCCATTGAATGGGAAGAGAGGGTCTTGTAGCCCTACTTCTCTTCTATAACCAGATGGCCATGGTGAAGCACTCATTCCAAGTACTTTAAAAGAAAAACATGATGTTAAAGCAAGCTAACATTATTATACTACAATGAACCTGGATTTGATACCATTTGAAGGTGTTCGAAAATAAAGGGAAGCATACCAATATGCAACAGCAAGGCAGAAACATGCATTTTAAAACTATTTTAAAACAAGTACAGCGAAAGACTTGGTAGATCGATCAAACGATCACCAATTTGCCTGCAACAGGATCTAGTGTAATGATATAGCATGCACTAAACATCAAAAATAATATAAAACTCAAAGATATAAAGATACCTTACCGTTATACCTTTGATGGATGTAGTGGCGGTGCTCCAAGGATGGTGCTCTTGAGCCACACACGTGTCTGGCCTCTACAGGTAGTCACACCAGGGCTCGACTCTGATCAACTCCCTCTGAGTGCTAGCTCCTAGGGATCCTTGAGGCCGATCTGCTTCTTCCTGGAAGACGAGGAGGAGAGGTGGACCCTTCCTAACTAGCTTTCTTTCCAAGACCTAGCTTAAGTACTAGGTAGCTCACACCCAACGCCCAAGTCTCACAAGCCCCTTTCTTCCCTCTCAGAATCTCAGCAGCAAGAAGTTCAGAGACCAAAAACCAATTTTCCATCGTTCAGCGACCTAGAAATAACTCTTATTTAAAGAGGTAACCATGGAAGGAAGAAAGAGAAAGGAGGAGAGATTGGGGGAGAAGATGGGGAGGCATTCCAAAAAGGTTCCAAGCACAAAAGGCAAGTATGACCATCATACTATTACAGCTTAGAGCCAAAATTGGTCAGATTTTGAATTTCGAACTCGAAATTCGAAGTCAAAACCTTCTCATAATATTATCCAAAATTCTGCTTGTCATAGCAAGTATCAACTCATGCAAAATTGCCAAGTATCGACATTTTCCTAGTGTCGACTGAAGCAAATATCGACATTTGGAACATGGTCAATCATATTGACCTCCGGTGATGGTAAACAATTCTCAATTATCGATCAACCTTAAGATCAGATAGAAACCCCTATGGTATGTAACCCCATAGGTTCGAACAATAAGCCGATAGCACTGGAACACTTTCAGTACCAGTCAAAGTCCTCATCTAGCAATGATACTCGACGTCCGCATAGGTTGAAGATGCAAAGCACCTCTCTAGAACCTTTGGCATATGGTTATCACATAATTCATCCATTTGACCTCATAATGCTCAGGATGACCTAGGGTTCGACTGCCAATCCTAATTTGGTTTATCCAGATCATGTCTCAACTTTACAAGTTCTGTGACTCCTCATAAGAACTACCCTGGCCAAGGATTTGCTAAATTAAGACACAATGAATCATTTACTCCAAACTATTTGGAGGGGCCAATTCTATCTTGATCCACCACTGCTTCACAAGTACTTGACTACACCCAGAAGCCTTCCATCACTGGATTAGAAATCCAGGTGATCTGGCACCAAAGTACAGTGAGTTGCTTGCAAGCTGCCATGGTGACCTCAGGTCTGAGGGACACATATATACATATCCTTTCGCGAGTAACTCTTTGGCAAAAGGGAGCTCCGTAGATGGTCACGTTCAGTAAGATGTCACACATTTCACTTGCATGTCATCCCAGTGTCTCCACATTCCTTGGCTAAGAGGACAACCAACGAATATGACATACAATAACCTACACTTGATACATTATCGTCTATAACAATGTATCATTTGGTTGTGAACCATTTTAAGAACTACTTGATATATCCTCTCTATATCAAATAATGTAGTTCTAATGATTCCATCATTCAAGGGTTCATTTCAAAAAAATGTAAATATGATGAACAGCCAAATGAATAACTTTTATTCATTAAAAAATTTATATATAATTACAAAATAGCACAACCGTCTATAGCCTAGATGATTGGTATTGGGACACAATTCCCAACATCCCTCAGGGTCAAGTCCCCGACCGAAGTCGAGCTCCCGCTCCTCGAGCCTCGAGCCCTTCTTCAGGGTGACTCCCTTGGGATCAAGTTCCCGATCGAAGTCGAGCTCCCGCTCCTTGAACCTCGAGCCCTTCTACCTTGACTCCCTCAGGGTCAAGTCCCCGATCGAAGTCGAGCTCCCACTTCGCTCCTCGAGCCTCGAGCCCTCCTGCTAGGGTAGCTCCCTTAGGATCAAGTCTCTGGCCGAAGTCGAGCTCCTGCTCCTCAAGCCTTGAGCCCTTCTGCTAGGGTGACTATCTTAGGGTCGAGTCCCCGGTCGAAGTCAAGCTCCCTTGAGCCCTTCCGCCAGGGTGGCTCCCTCAAGGTTGAGTCCTCGATCGAAGTCGAGCTCCCTTGAGCCGCATGCCCTTCGACTGAGAAGGGGCACCCGGCTCGAGGTTGACCCATGGTCAAGGTTGACCCATGGTCAAGGTCGACCATGAAGCTAGTACATTAGGCAGGTAGTGGCACGCCACCTGAAGCCTACAAAGGGAGAGCACGCTGACCTACAAGGAACTATCTCGCCGATGCCACCAGGGTCCCTTCATGCCACCATTTACACCAGTTGGAGAAAGATGCGCCACTCGAGGCACCGCGCTCCTCCACCGACCGTCTGCACCACCTTGAAGAAGAAGGTTGTACCAGAGGGCTCGAGTCCTAGAGCGTCTACCCTCGGATCGATGCTCTACCGAATTTCTCCAAACAGGGCATCATATCAGGGTGTCAGAGCTTGCATTATAACTTTCAGCCCTGAAGGAGGAGGGGGCTCGGGTGCGATCCCCAAGCACTGCCCGTCGTTGATCTCATAGCATCCCCAAAGGAAGGGAGGAGGGAGAGGGCGGGCCTAAGGCAGGTAATAGATAGTACCTTCTATCTATAAGAAAGAAAAAAGGGCCTTCGAGGGAGGTAAGCAAGAACAAGTAGAGGAAGGAGTAGCAAGAAAGAGTGCTCTGAGGCTACCAAGAGAACTCATCGGAAGAGTCCAAATGGATAAAACCGCCATTGCTCAAGCTCTTCTCCTCCACCAAAATTCTTAATTCGTTCTTTTCTTTCAAAACCTCTAAGAGTGGAGACCAACCAGGGATCCACCTCAGAGGATCTATTCTCCTAGATCGTCCTACTAACTTGACCGTCAGAGTACCCTCGCCGGGATCCCTGGCCCGGGTCTCCTTTCTTTTACAGGACCAGGCATGTGAGTCGGATACCAGGTGAAGAAGGTACAATTCGATGCCATGTAAGAGCTGCAGGATACGACGATTCAGGCAGGAACAGATTGGCATGCTAGGAAGGGAGGACTGGTCCCTCAAAGAAACTATGTTCATGACATGGTGGTGGCACGTGCACGGGAAACCTCCACCAACCGTGTGGGGTATCCTCTTTCTCACGGGGCCCCACATAGCCCAGAGAGGGAACACCCCGCTCTGCCACAGCCGCCCCCAGCGGATTCCCAGCTTGCCGTGCTCGCCCAGCAGATCTAAACTCTAATTATGGCAATGCGGTAGTTACAACACCAGCATCAATCCCTAGCCACTCAGCAACAATCGGGGACACCCACAGCCCCAACTACTGGGTCCCATGGTAGCTTGTCTTTCCTCCAAGAAAGGCTATCACACCCGCGGGCCATAACTGATCCCCGAGGAAGCTACCGGATCCCGGCGAAGAGGCAGAGGAGTGAGTCAGCTAACCGGGAGAGCCGATCTCTGGTCTTCGGCCATAATGATGTTAGGCATCGCAAGCACCATCAAGGCAAGGCCTCCCATCATGACCTCCCTCAACTGACATCCCCATCTCCTCTGACATCCTCGGTAGAAGGTTCCAATGATGAGGCTATCAGGCGCTTGGTTGAAAATCACTTGGAGGAACAAGAGCATAAGCTGGTAGAACTGTCCCGCTAGTTTGCCAACATGCAGGGCTCCCCCCATGAGCCAGTGGATCATGACGGTCGTCCCCCCTTCTCCCGAGAGATCCAAGAGGAATCGATTTCTAACTGATTTCATATACCTCAGGTGGACCCCTACGATGGGACCACTAACCCCTGGACCACCGGGAGAGCTATAAAGCTCTCATGAGAGTCCAGGGGGCGACGGACGCCCTCCTCTGTATTGCCTTCCTGGCCACACTTTAGAAGGCAGCTCGGTCTGGTTTACTCGCCTCGAGTCCGAAAGTATCAGCTCCTTTGCATAGCTGGAAAGAAAATTCATGGCACACTTCGATGCTTGCCGGAAGGTGCCACGAGAAGCTGACAGCCTCTTCTCCATTAGGCAACAGGACCATGAGCCCTTGCGGGACTACGTGGCTCATTTCAAGGTTGCCGTCCTAGAAATTTATAATTTAGACAAGCCCGTCGCCATGTTGGTATTAAAGAGGGGGCTCAAAACATCCCGCCTGACCTACTCTCTGGACAAAAACCTGCCGAAGACTTACTCCAACCTCCTCCTCCGAGTCCACGAGTACATTCGTGTGGAGGAGGCAGACCGCATTAGGAGAGAGTTGGATGGGAAGCCATCAAAGAAGCAACCTCTGGGAGAGGCCTCCGGAGTACGGAGGCCTGGGCTAACCTCAAACCTTCGAGTCGATCCGAAGTCGAAGAGCGATCCCATCCCAGAAGAAGGATACACTCTTCTCCTCGCCCCAAGATCAAAAATCTTTATGGAGATCGAGGGCGAGTGCTACTTACGCCGCTCTCCCCTGTTGAGGCCATCCAGCAGTCGCGACAAGTTGAAGTGCTGTCAGTTTCATCGCGACCATGGTCACGACACCGAGGAATGCCGCCACCTCAAAAGGAAGATTAAAGATTTGATAAAGAGAGGCTACCTCGAAAAGTTCATGAGGGGTAAGGCCCCTGTAGAATCTCAGGCGCTCATAGCTCTTCCTCCTACCCCTCTGGTTAATAACCGATCCACCGAGATGCTTGTGGGTATGATATCTTGGGAAATAGAGCACGTTTCCAAGAGAACCTGAGTAGGGGAGGGGTCGAAAAATGTACTCCCCTTTATGAGGGAGAAGGGACCTGGGGATGAAAATGTAAATAATGATGCCGTTGTTGTCAAAATGACAATAGCAAGGCATCTTGTGAAGTGGATTATGGTCAACAGTGGAAGTTCGACTGATATCCTTTTTTACGATGCCTTCTCCCAGATGAATTTATCTTCTGCTCGACTAAAGCCGGTGCACACCCCCCTTGTCAACTTTACTAGAGACTCATTAGGGGTTGAAGGAGAGATCACTCTCCCCGTCACAGTCGGGTCACCACATCGGCAGAGTACGGTCATGATGACCTTTATGGTTGTCAGGCTCCCTTCAACCTACAACATAATTCTTGGCTGCCCCGGGCTCAACCTGCTCGATACGGTCATATCCATAAAGCGACTGTTGATACAATTCCCCATGCCCTATGGCATAGAGGAGGTGAGGGGGGTACCTTAACCGATTCAACATTGCTTGCAAGCCATCCTCGGAGCCAGGAGTGCTGAGGAGGATCCCAATATCGACGACCTTGACCAAAGAATACAGGATCCCAAGGGTGACCCAGTTGAGCACCTATTATCATTCTCCCTTAGCATGGATCCATCGAAGATGGTACAGATTGGGGCCCAGCTACAAGAAGAAGAGCAGGCTCATCTATTGAATTTCCTCTAGGCGAATGCGGACGTATTCACCTGGATTATGGCAGATATTCCAGGTATCCCCTCTGACATCATTACTCATAAGTTAAACATTAACCCGAAGTACTGCCCAGTCTGGCAGAAGAAGAGTTTTGCTTCGAAGAGGTAGAGGGCAGTCAACGAGGAAGTGGAGAAGCTCCTCACAGTCGGCTTCATTCATGAAGTGCAATATTCTAGATGGCTGGCAAATGTAGTCGTGATCAAGAAAGCTAACGGGAAGTGAAGAATCTATGTGGACTACACCAACCTCAACAGAGCTTGCCCAAAGGATAGCTTCCCACTTTTGAAGATCGACCAACTAGTAGATGCCACCTCAGGGCACTGCTTACTCTCCTTCAAGAATGCATTCTTTTGGTATAATCAAATCCGGATGCATCCAGAGGATGAAGAGCACAGTGCCTTCATCATAGACCATAGAACATATTGCTACAAGATGATGTCATTCGGTATGAAGAATGCCGGAGCCACGTATCAGCGATGGATCAACAAGGTCTTTCAAGACCAAATTGGCCATAACATGCAAGTTTATGTGGATGACTTGCTCGTCATGAGTAAGCTGGAGTCGGACCACATTGCGGACCTAGCGAAGGCTTTCCATAACCTCTGCCTTCACCAGATGAAGCTGAACCTGGCTAAGTGAGCCTTCGATGTGGTGGATGGGAAGTTCCCGGACTTCATGGTCACTCAGAGAGGGATTGAAGCCAACCCCGAGAAGGTCCAAATAATCATCGACATGGAACATCCCACCTCGAAGGAGCAGGTCCAACATCTCACCGGCCGGATTACAGCCTTGAGTCAGTTCATCTCGCGCTCCGCTGACCGCTGCCTGCCATTTTTCAAGGTGCTATGCAAGGTGCACAACTTCGCCTGGATGAAGGAATGTCGGGAAGTCTTTGAGGAACTGAAAAAGTTCCTGGCATCACCGCCCCTGCTCTCCAAGCCGGAAGATGGAGAAGAACTTCTCCTATACCTGGCAGTCACTCCAGGGGCTGTCATCTCGGTCCTTGTTTGCACAGATGGAGATGGAGTTTAGAGGTCAGTATACTATGCTAGCAAGCTCTTCCAAGATATAGAGGTCAGGTATGCCCGCTCCGAAAAATTAATTTTTATGCTCATTATGTTTGCTCAATGCCTCATGCCATACTTCCAAGCTCATCTGATCGAGATCTTTACGGATCAACCACTGAGAGCCATACTCAGCTGCCCGGACATGTCCGGGCATCTGGCCAAGTGGATGCTGAAGCTCAGTGAGTTCAACATCACCTACCAGTCAAGGCCATCTCAAAAGGTACAAGTTCTGGCTAATTCCTTGGTCGAGTACACTGGCATGGGTGAAGAACTAGAGATACCCCCATCGGGGGATTAGGCGGAGCCCTTGGTGGAGGAGGATGTTTGGGTCCTCCACGTGGACGGTGCATCCAATGCGAGAGGGAGTGGAGCAGGCCTCATCCTCGCCAATCACGACGGGGTTGTGGCCGAGTGGGCACTTCGTTTCCAGCTCAAAGCTACTAATAATCAGGCAGAGTATGAGACACTCCTCGTGGGACTGAGAGTCTCCTACAAGTTGGGTGCACCCAACTTAAAGGTCTTCACCGACTCCCAGTTGGTGGCTAGGCAGATCTCGGGAGAATTCGAAGCCCAAGACCCTCAAATGTCAAAGTTTTTGGAGCAGGTATGCTCGAGCGTAGTGGGTTTCCGGCACTTCAGCATCTCTCATATTTTACATTAGGAGAATGCTCGTGCAGATGCCCTTTCTAGTGATGCGGGACAATATGCAAAAATAAATTACCAATTTTAAATCTAATTAATTGAAATTAACAGTGATTAATTTTCTAGATTTTTTTTAGAATTAAAGACTCAAAGCATCGAATAAAGTAAGACTAGTCAACTAGTTATCACCCGCAAAGCATATCTAACAAATCTAATTAGAAAATAAGGATATGGTGATTAAAAAACCACCATAAACTAGGATTTAGTACTTTCAAGAATCAAAAATTAAGAGTTAGGAATGGTTTTGATTTTACCAATGAAAATTTTTTTTTCGCTTTTGTTAAGGATCTGACTTGACTCTCAATGATATTATGGTAGGACTTTCCAATTATCATTCTCGGGCTCCGATCTGCAACGAGACTGGTTCCAAGGCAAAGATCACCATCACATCCGATCTCAATCACCTGCAATCAATCACAACACTTAGTAAGTGGACGTGGAAGGAAGAAGCAAATCGAAAGGAAAGAGTTGGAAGGGAAGAAGCTAGAAGTGGTGGCTAGGGTTTTTTTATGGTGGGATAAATAGGGCCTCACACCCCGCGATGCTAAGAAGAACAAAGGTAGGGCCTCACACCCTGCGATGCTATCACAACAAATAATTGAAAGAGAATGACTCTTTTATTTCATGTAGGTAGAATGAATAACACAAAGGGAAGGTTGATGGGGTATTTATAGACCACCAACTAGAATTGTATGGGTTACAAAGTCTTGCATTGGTTTCCCTTGGGCAACAACTCCTTCGAATTTCTTCTTGGGCATCTTGGACTCCTATCTTTGAGCTCTCCTTGGGCTTCAACCAGCTTGGGCGACAACTTGATATTAGCTTCCTCAAAGTGGGTGACAACATGAGATTTTCATTCATTTGGGGTGCCAAGATGTGGATAGATGATGTGTGATGATGAGTGACCAAGATTGTTTCTTGAATGGCCATGAGAGGTGGACTCTAGAGTCTTGATGATGAGGGTTCTTTCATGATAGTGGACTCTTCAATTTGGATAAGAAAAACTCAAGAGTTCTTGTGGGATTCTTGAGTTTTTGAAATCTTTCATTTTTAAAACTTGATAACCTTGGTCTCTTGAGGCAAGAAATTCTATTGAACTTCTCCTAGATGGGCATCCCTTTGAGATGGATTCTTGGATGACTTCTTTGGATTTGGTGACAAAATGAGGAGGGAATGGTGCTAATATGGTTAGACCCCTTCTCTTTTACTTCTCTTAAAAGCAAGTGTCGACAACTCAATATCTTCATGTGGCCGACCAAAGGTAAGTGACATGGCATGTAATGATATCCAAGATGATGTGGCAAGTGATGTCCAAACATAAGTGACATGTCATGTGATGATGTTTCGATGAGGTGGCAAGTGATGTAGACTGATGATATGGCATGGGCATCCTTGACTTGATGATGTGGCACATGAAGAGTTGGCATGTATTGTTGATGGCACCAAGAATTGGTTAGGTTGGCACATGATGTGTTGGGTTGGTACATGGAGTCACATAGGTCTCGACTTGGATCTCCTTTTGTATTATATGACTCAACTAACAATTACAAGACTCAACCAACTAATTAATTAAAGGCCTGCTTGATCAAATTGATCAAAAGGCATAACCAAATAAAATAAAAGGATTTAAGCTGGTAAATAGGGTTTGACCCAAAAGGGTTTAAATAAAGTTTGGGGTTTAGGGCTAAACCCAACTAAGCCAAAATAACATAATTTAAGATAACTATTTACAAGTAATCTGGGATTTGGGCTTCGGGCTTCATTCACAGGTGATCCACAGGGATGTGGATTCGACCTGTCGATTGCTTCTGGCCCTGATGTCCGCACCAATTCTTCCGGTTGGGAGGAACTCAACCCTGTCAGTATGGGTCAACTTTACTTTGATAGTGTTTTAGTAAGTCCGAATCAATCCTTTAAAAGTCCTCTCTAGTGATCCAAGAATCGTCAGTCTCGGGTCGTCCTTGTCAAAGAACCAGATATCACTGATAGTCTTTGCTCCGAGTAGCTATAATCTTGTCATCCAAGATCCGCTCGATCCTGTCTCTCTAGACTGGTAGTATGGCAGGTGGACACACATGGATTGGCTTACTCTCAAGGATTGGATTAGGTACAAAAGGCTCACAAGGAATCAACATTGGCTTCCTATACTCTATAAGGTCTGAAATGTTGAAAGTAGAACTAATTCCTAGTTCAGGTGGTAATTCAAGCATGTAGGCATTAGGTCCAATTTTTCTAATTACTTTGTATGGTTTACTACTACGGGCATGTAACTTCTTCATAGTTTCAGGTGGAAACTGTTCAAGTCGTAGCCTAACCATAACAAAGTCTCCTTCATTGAATTATTTGAGTTTTTTTCTTGGGTTAGCCATATATTTATATGATTCATTGCTTTCTTTGATCTTTTTATTTATTTCCTTATGCAATTCTTTAATATGTTCAGTATATGACTCTGCAAATGTCTAATAGACTCAACTATGCATTCCTAGTAAAAAAAATTATTTATTTATTATTTTATTTTATTATGTTATTTTTTTAAGTCCTTAATTTCAATTATGTACTTGACCTTTGGTCGGTGGGTGACATACAGATGAAAACTTGACATGAACTCCTAACAGATGCCATAGGGTTTTCCAGAAATAGGATGCAAACCAACATACTTAATAAACTGATGCAACATGCTAACCTCTATAAAATGCAATCTAATGGTTAGAGAAACATGAGAAGCTTCAGGAATGGGCAGAAAATAAGAGGTGGATTCAGGGTTAGCCTGGTATGGTAGAAAAAAGGGTTCAGGGAATAGTCCTGACTGATAGGGTTGACCTTAGGGGTTTGAGGTATATCTACAGGGTCTGCTTTATGGAAGAATGGGTCACTAATTTCAAGGAAGAGATCTTCAATGGGAACTACAGGAGGAGATTCATCTTGAGAGTACTGGATTAAATAAACAAGTCCTTATTAATTTTCTCTCGCTTTTGGATTTTAATACTAAGCTCTATAATTAGGTTCTCTTCTAAAGTTTTCTCAGGTATAATTCTAATAGTAAGGTTAGACTCCTCATTGTTCTCTTTTCCTTCTTGTCCTTCCAGTACAGCTTTAGTTAGGGTTTGATCAGAGTCAACTAACTCTGGGTCTGTTTTATCTATTTCCTTAGTGGTCAGAATCCAGACTATTGATCCTCCAGTGATCTCGTTTCTAATTCTTTGGCATTAATTTGATTCAATCCTGGTTCTTTTTCTCTCAAGTGACTAGACCCTCTTTTGATATTGTCTTTAGGTGGGGTCGAGTTAATGACAATCCTCATCTCATGGTGTGTAAAAGAACATAGTTAGTATGGCCAAATAGGGTTGCATCATGATCATACAACCAAGGTCTACCTAATATAATACTACTAACCCCCATTGGAATCACATCACACCATATCTTCTCTTGGTAAGATTGAATTTAGACTGAAACCTGGAATTGTAACCTAATAGGAATAAATGTTGCATCAATCCAGGATACCTTATATGGACTAGGATGTGGTACTGTGGGTAAGCCTAAGCTCTTAACAGTATCGGTAGATATGGCATTCGCACAACTTCCACTATTTATAATAATCTTGCACACTTTGTCTCCTAGCTTAATGAAGGTCTGTAAGATATTCGTTCTATGCTAGTCCTTGTTCTTCTTGGTCTGAGCTAGAATACACCTAACTACATCTAGCAGATCAGATAACTCTATAAGCTCTTCATCACCTTTATATTCTTCTACCAAATCTTTCTCAGCTTCATAGATTTCTTCTTCAAATTCTTCAACATTCTCTAGATTCTCTTCTTCACACTCACCTATATGCAAAGTTCTTACGGGACATTCAGAAGCAAAATGGCATGTTTTATGACACCTAAAACATAATGTATTTTGGTTCCTAATTCTTTGAATTTCAGGTGCCTTTCCTTTGTCATTTTTATGAATTGGTTAGGAGGTAGGATGAGGTTGGCTATTTAGGAATCGATTCATGCTAGGTCTATTTCCAAAGACATTAAACCTACTAGGCTCAGATTGGCGAGTAATGGGTTTTCGTTGAAATCATTCACAATCCCTAGAAATCTGGTAGGCTAGTTCTAAGTCATTAACTTTTCTCAAAAATAACTTCCTCTAGATATCCTCATTTAAGCATGCTTTAAACCTCGATAACGTAACAGCTTCTGATTCGACTACACTACACCTTATAACAAACTCGTCAAATTTGGCTATGTAGTCAGCCATAGATTTATTATCTTGAGTCAACTTTTGCCATTGATCCAATAATTTTTGCTCATATGAGAATGGTAGATATTTTTTCCTAAGCTTAACCTTCATTGCTCGCCACGTGTCTATAGGTAAATCACCTTTTTGTCGGTTCAATCATTCTACGTTTTTCCAATATAATCTCATTTATCGGACTAGCCTAAGCTTGGTAAATTTAAATTTTCTCTCCTCTAACATCTCGTACCATTCAAAGTACTGGTCCATGTCACTCTCCCAATCTGTATAAACCTTATGATCTAAACTTTCCTTAAATGTGGGTGCATCTAGTTATAAACTCCTAAGGATCCTTTCTTACTGGTCATTCACATCAGGGGTTTGGCACATAGGAATAGGGTCTGGGGTGACTTCCCTACGTTGAGCTCTTGGACCTAAGGAAATAGGTCCAGGTGTCTTAGAACTTTGACCTGGGGGAGTGGGTCTAGGTATCTCAGGGTCTGAACGAGTCGCATGGGATTCCTCAAGGTTACCTAGTCTCTTATCCATCTGGTCAAACCTTATATTAAACTGTCTAAATTGCTCAGTTATAGTTTTCATAAAGATCTCCATATTAGAGTCCATGGGTAGATTGGGTTGGGTTTGATAGGGTGTACCTGATCTAGTGGCCATGCAATGCACACACACAAAACTTGAACTAGGTTTTCCTAGACCTAGTGATCAAGTAGAATGGGTTAGCTCAATTTACAACCAATTCAGTAATTACCCTATCCACTGGCCAGGTAAGAGGTGGGGTCATGGGAGGCTTCCCCTGCTCTCACAGGATCCTAATTAAAAATCACGAGTCTGCTTAGGATATTTGCCTCTGGACCTCTAGCCTTAGACACCAGATTCAAGTGATAATCAAAGGATTGGGTGCACTAGCTTTCACACAATACTTGGAACCCGACCTGTTGGAGTCCCTAAACTACTTTAGGTTTCTAATTGATTTTAATTAGGGTTAGGTTTGATGCAAAAGGTGATTGTTGTGGGCCCAAGATAGGTGATGAAATCCTGTTTTGATCTAAAATAGTAGAATGCCCTTAAGATTAGGTTACAGGATGAAGCAATCACACAATATGAAACCCTAATATGCAATGAAGCTAAAATAATAAAAAATAGCAAAAAATAAATTAATTTTTTTTCTCTTCAATTAAATTTTAGATCTAATTAATTTCAGATTTTTGATCTCGCGATATCATGTCCGGCCGTAGCTCATTACTCCCATGGGTCGTGACAGTATACTTGTGTATACCCGCTTAGGAGGCATGATATCCTTCCACCAGAAAAACATGCAAAAAAGATTTTTTATTTTTTTTTCTAAGGTTAGATAGTAGACTAATAGAGGATTAATAGCAAATTAATTACTAATTTTTTTGTATTTTTTTATGATGATTTTTATGCAATTTATTTTTATCCTAAACATAGTGTGCAGAAATTTCAGAACTAGTAGTTAAACCCTAGTTTAACCTTCGCTCTGATACCAAAGATGATGTGGAATAATATGCAAAAACTAAATTACCAATTTTAAATCTATTTAACTGAAATTAATAGTGATTAAGTTTCTGGATTTTTTTTTTAGAATTAAAGACTCAAATCATCGAATAAAGTATAACTAGTCAACTAGTTATCACCTGCAAAGCATATCTAACAAATCTAATTAGAAAATAAGGATCTGGTGATTAAGAAACCACCATAAACTAGGATTTAGTACTTTCAAGAATCAAAAATTAAGAGTTAGGAATGGCTTTGATTTTACCAACGAAGATTTTTTTTTTTGCTTTTATTAAGGATCTGACTTGACTCTCAAGGATATTGTGGCAGGACTTTTTGATTATCATTCTCGGGCTCCGATCTGCAACGAGACTGGTTCCAAGGCAAAGATCACCATCACATCCAATCTCGATCACCTGCAATCAGTCACAACACTTAGTAAGTGGATGTGGAAGGAAGAAGCAAATCGAAAGGAAAGAGTTGGAAGGGAAGAAGCTAGAAGTGGTGGCTAGGGTTTTCTGATGGTGGGATAAATAGGGCCTCACACCCCGCGATGCTCCGAAAAACAAAGGTAGGGCCTCACATCCTGCAATGCTATCACAACAAAGAATTGAAAGAGAATGACTCTTTTATTTCGTGTAGGTAGAATGAATAATATAAAGGGGAGGTTGATGGGGTATTTATAGATCACCAACTAGAATTGTATGGGTTACAAAGTCTTGCATTGGTTTCCCTTGGGCAACAACTCCTTCGAATTTCTTCTTGGGCATCTTGGACTCCTATCTTTGAGCTCTCCTTGGGCTTCAACCAGCTTGGGCGACAACTTGATATTAGCTTCCTCAAAGTGGGTGACAACATAAGATTTTCATTCATTTGGGATGCCAAGATGTGGATAGATGATGTGTGATGATGAGTGGCCAAGATTGTTTCTTGAATGGCCATGAGAGGTGGACTCTAGAGTCTTGATGATGAGGGTTCTTTCATGATAGTGGACTCTTCAATTTGGATAAGAAAAACTCAAGAGTTCTTGTGGGATTCTTGAGTTTTTGAAATCTTTCATTCTTAAAACTTGATAACCTTGGTCTCTTGAGGTAAGAAATTCTATTGAACTTCTCCTTAATGGGCATCCCTTTGAGATGGATTCTTAGACGACTTCTTCTTTGGATTTGGCGACAAAATGAGGAGGGAATGGCGCTAATATGGTTAGACCCCTTCTCTTTTACTTCTCTTAAAAACAAGTGTCGACAACTCAACATCTTCATGTGGCCGACCAAGGATAAGTGACATGGCATGTAATGATGTCCAAGATGATGTGGCAAGTGATGTCCAAACATAAGTGATATGTCATGTGATGATATCATAATGATGTGGCAAGTGATGTAGACTGATGATGTGGCATGGGTGTCCTTGACTTGATGATGTGGCACATGAAGAGTTGGCATGTGTTGTTGATGGCACCAAGAATTGGTTAGGTTGGCACATGATGTGTTGGGTTGGTACATGGAGTCACATAGGTCTTGACTTGGATCCCCTTTTGTATTATAGGACTCAACTAACAATTACAAGACTCAACCAACTAATTAATTAAAGGCCTACTTGATCAAATTGATCAAAAGACATAACCAACTAAAATAAAAGGATTTAAGCTGGTAAATAGGGTTTGACCCAAAGGGGTTTAAATAAAGTTTGGGGTTTAGGGCTAAACCCAACTAAGCCAATATAATATAATTTAAGATAACTATTTACAAGTAATCTGGGGTTTGGGCTTCGGGTTTCATTCACAGGTGATCCACAGGGATGTGGGTTCGACCTGTCGATTTCTTCTGGCCCTGGTGTCCATGCCATTTAGGCTCGTGACTCTACCAGACTCGTTGCTAGGTGCACCTATATCGAGTACCTTCAGGCTCCTAGTTAAAGACCCCTGAGGAGGTCTAGCATGTTACCCTGGAGCCCAGTTGGATGGATCGATACATCAGGTATATCACCGACGGAACCTTGCCTGAGGATCGCCTAGAAGCCGGCATCATCAAGAAGAAAGCTACGCATTTTGTGTTGATGGACGGGTGCTCTACCGCAGGTCCCATTCCTATCCACTTCTAAAATGTTTAAGGCCCTTGGAGGTAGCCTTCATGCTTTAAGAGATACATGAAGGCCTATGCGTGAATCATGTGGGGGGCAGGATGTTAGCATACAAAGCCCTCTGCCAAGAATACTACTGGGAGACTACGAGAGAAGATGCAACGGACCTTGTAAAGAAATGTGATCGCTGCCAGTGGCATGCCTGCATCCAACGTCAACCGGCCATGCCACTTTCCAACTCTCCATGCCCTGGCCATTCGCTCAGTGCGGAATGGACATCTTAGGTCCCTTCCCCCCCACGTCCGGGCAACGTAGATTTCTAATAGTGGTGTTGCCCAGAAATGGAGCCCAAAAGGAGGGGTGAATTGGGTCTTTCAAAAATTAAAACAATTATGTGCAGGCCGTGTAGTATTTGTGGATAATGCACTTCAGTATATGCAGCGAAAAAATAATTAATAGAGTGCAGGAAATAAAGTGCAAGTAATTAACGAGAGACAATCACATACAAACACCAAGTTTTATAGTAGTTCGGTACTCTCCAAGTACCTACGTCCACTCCCCAAGCTCTCCTTGAGAATTTCACTATATTCTCTTCAAAAATTATAGCTGACTTGTTTTCCAAGGCTCACAAGTCAAAATCTAAGTTGGTTTTGTCACCTAGGCTTATCAACAAACCTTTACACTTGTTTTGTCTTTAGGCTCACAAGTCAACCCTAGTTGGTTTTGGCTCACCAACAACCTTACAACCTACTTTCAAGAACCTTGACAGCTAGGTCAAACAAAAATAAATTCAGAATACAAGAATTTAAACACAAGCAAACTCTCTTCTTAGAGTGGATGAGGAATCTTTGTAGCTCTTTGATGATTGCTTGATGTGACTTGACTTGGAATCTTCTCAAGAATACTTTTGGAAAGATGAAATAAAATGAATGTAGGCTTTTTTAGTGGAATCTCTCCTTTTTAACTTTTTTTGAAGTAGAGTTCTTGAAAAATGCCTTTAACTCTTGGATATTTCCTTGCTTTTCCCTCTTCTCTTGCTTCATGAATGAGTTTGGTGAAGCTTAAATACATAACAAACATCCAAAAAACTGTTTTAGACCGTTAGGGATCAAAAACTAGCCGTTAGGAGCTAAAAACCACAAATTAAGGCTGTCAGAAAATAGATCCGTTGAGGCTGTCAGAACCGGAGTATCGACACTTGGCTGTCAGGTGTCGACACTTGGCTTTCAGGTGTCGATACTTGAACTTTCCAAGTGTCAACACTTGACACAAAAATTCTCCAAAGGCAAGTTCTGTATTTTCAAAAAGTCTTAGGCCTTGAGTCGACACTTGGGAACTTAAGTGTCGACGCATGAGTTTCAGGTGTCGATACTTGAGTTATGAGTGTCGATACTTGGCATCCCATGAAAAATTTCTGCATGACAAATGCTGAAGTGTCGACACTTGGGCTCTCAAGTGTCGACACTTGGTTCTGCAAAGTTCAAAAGCAAGTGCCAAACAAGCCAAAAACATAAAGATTTTTCATGAAACTTAAATGCAACATATATAAACAATAATTAAACTCATTTGTGTCCTTTTTTGATGGAGAATACTTCTCAAATATCTAAAAATACTTTGTGCCAAAGAGTGCCATGATACTCTTAAATTTGAGAATTTGAGATGCTTGATTCCTGAAAACTCATAACTACAAATAATCATTAGTACAAAATATGTACTCAACATTTTATTATTCATCAAAATCATAGGATAGAGCCAACAAGTGGCCATCGACTACTTTACCAAGTAGGTCGAGGCTGAATCGCTAGCACGGATTACCGAAGCCAAGGTCAGGTCTTTCTTCTGAAATCGATCATTTGCCATTTTGGGCTCCCTCATACTATAATCACTAACAATGGATGGTAGTTCGATAACCAGATATTTAAAGAGTTCTTCACCGACCTTCATATTCATCATCGCTTCATCTCAGTGGCTCACCCCCAGACCAATGGAGAGGCTGAGGTGACTAACCGAACAATCCTCCAGGGGCTCCGAGCTAGACTAGACCAGGCCAAAGATAGGTGGGCTGAAGAACTTCCCAGCATCCTTTGGGGATACCACACCACGTCTCGGATGGCCACCGACGAGATGCCTTTCAACCTCGTCTTCAGAATTGAAGCCGTAATTTTGATGGAACTGGGTCTGTCCACGTTGCGGATAGAGCAATATGATGAGGTTGAGAACCCGGCTCGTCTTCTACTCAACCTAGACCTCCTTGAAGAGACGAGGGATAAGGCTCGTCTTCGTATGGCGGCCTACCGGTAGCGGGTGGTCCGGTACTACAATTCTCGAGTGAAACCAAAGACCTTCCGTCCAGGAGATCTGGTGCTACAGCGGACCGAAGTCTCCCAGCCTGGGGAATGCGGTAAGCTCTCCCCCAATTGGGAGGGCCCTTACAGAGTAATCAAGGCCCTTCTCCATGGGGCCTATTACCTCGCCGAACTTGGTGGCGCCCAATTCCCGTGGACTTGGAACACCAACAATCTAAGGAGGTACTACCAATGATGTAAGCTCTTCTCCTATCAATGAAAAATTCTTTTTGGTGCAACGCTGTCTTTGCCCATGCAGGAATACTGTCACCCAACCCTAGGTGCCGCACCATGAAGCTGGAAAACTCCAAAAGCCCTGCACTCTATCAATCGGACTCCCAGTCTGATGACAGCAAGCCGAGAAACTCTAGAAGCCCAAAACTTTATCCACCAAATTTCAAGTCCGGCAATAGCAAGCTGGAAAACTCCATAAGCCCTATACTTTAAGTTCGGCGACGACAAGTCGGGAAACTCCAGAAGCCTCGCACTCTATCCGCCGAACTCCAAGTCCGGCGATGGCAAGCTGGAAAACTCCAGAAGCCTCGCACTCTATCCGTCAGACTTCAAGTTCGGCGATGATAAGTCGAGAAACTCCAGAAGCCCCGTACTCTATTCATCGGACTCCAAGTCCAACGACGACAAGCCAAGAAACTCCAGAAGCCCCGTACTCTATCGGCCAAACTCTCAGTCCGGCGACGGCAAGCCGGGAGACTTTAGAAGCCTCGCACTCTATCAACCAGACCTCCAGTCTGATGATGATAAGCCAGGAAACTCCAAAAGCCTCGTACTTTACTAACCAGACTCCCAGTCCAGCGATGGCAAGCAAGGACATTTCAGAAGCTCCATATTTCGCCAGCCGAACGCCGGACCGGTGATGGAGATTCTACAGCTTCTCAAGCCAAATCCTCTAACTCAATGGTAACTCGAACCGGCGGGGACAGTCTTCTGGGTCTCTTAGGTCCCCTCTGGTCATCCACCAACTTTCTACATGGCCGGAAAGTGCCTAAGATAGGTGTCCGGCCCCTGGAAAATGCTTGGAACCCTTCGACGAGGATCCCGGCACGGCGAAGGTAACTCACGGAACCTCTAAGTTCTTTCTGCATCATTTGCTACTTTTAAGGCCTCCTGAGGAAGGGCTGGAGCTTGGAGACCTCCGAACGAGTGGCCGTGGCAAAGATTGGTGCTCAGGAAACTATGGAAGAACATCGGGAGAATGAGCAACATAGAAATTCAATGAAAGAAAAAGAACTTCATTGAAGTAGAACGATGAAGTTACATCATTAAAGGACCGTTGACAGGCCAGGTGGTGCCAAAAGAAAAGAAAAATTCCTAAGTACAAGGGACCGAAAAAGTATACTAAAAAAAGGTCCTTAAGCATGGAGTTTTTGCTCCGCTGGTTCCTTCCCAGGATGGAGAGCGGGCACGCCGATATCCTCCTGGACCTCTATAGGTGGAGCTATCTGCCCGGCGGTTGCAGGCTCCACCTTGGTCACCTCTGCTGGAGCCCTTGCCTCCCTCGGACTTTTGCCTGAAGCTCCAAGGATGACAATCTCATCCAGCTTCAACTCCAGGAAGGTCTGTGCCACCTAAGACCTATAGACCTAGAACCCCTTGATGAAGTAGTCCAGGCTACCTCCTGGACCTTATCGGCAAACCCTGCTGAGGTCCTGAATTTCGACACTACTTCGGTGGCCTCCATCAGCGTCATCGCCCCGGCCACTTTCTCCTCTACCAACGATGCCCGAGCCAGTGCCGCCTCTAGGCGGGATTAGAGGGTTTGAGACCGCCCCTCCAATCGAGCCACCTCCACAGCGGACTCCTATGCCCGGCGAATGGACCGATCCTTCTCCGTGGCTAGGGACACCTCGAAGTCCTTGGCTTGCTTATCCACCCTAAGCACCTCTGTTTGGAGGGCTTTGTTCTTTTCTTCCACTGACCAAGCCCTCTCAGTCTGCACCTTGGCCTCGGCCCCCAGAGATTTGATATGTTGCTCTTGCTGGGCCTCCCTCTTCGCCCACTGGGCACAATAATCCTGGATCAGAAGTATATCGGTCCTGACTTGCATCAACGAGGGTGTCAGCCATGGCATTTCAACTAAGACAATGATGAGAAGAAGGACTTACTGTGAAGAGGTGGAGAAGGACACCGAGAATGGCCTCCGCCAGCTGCCTGCCTCCCCTCTCACAATAGTCGCACGACTGGATAGTGAAGTCCATCATCTGTTCGGCCAGCGTGCAATCCTGGATGACTGACGCATTCAATAACACCGCGATCGGTGCTCGTGGGGCCCCAGAGCTCGACGGTGCTGGGGCTATCGAAGTGCCCTGAGGCAATGTCACTGGGGGCACCTCGGCCATCGATGGGGGGCTCGCCACCATGGCCGACAGCACAGGTGATGGTGGAGCCCACCCTCTCCCCATCTCTCTCTCCGTATCCACTTTGATGACATCTGGGATATTGACCTCGGTGGGAGTAGCAGGCCGGGTTCGGGCAGTCGCACCAGGTTTCTGGGCTGGGAGGTGGACCTATTGTCGGGATGACTCGAAGGCCGATCCAGCTACTCTTCCCTCTGGCTCGGAAGATGCAACGGGCCCGGGCCCCTAGCTAGGCTCCACCATGGCCCTCTTAGGTGGGGCCTCCCTGGGCCCGGATGACGTGCTCCTCTTCTGAGTGGACTCCAAGAGCTGGTCTATGGAGAACTTCATGCCTGTAGAAAAGAGAAGAATACAGGTCAGCCTTGGATCTGAAAGGACTCATGGGAGAAGAAGAGGTGCAACTTAAGAGGCTCACCTAACTCCCGGATTGGGCTGACCCCGGGATCGAATAGGTTTTGCTCCAACAACAGAATCTCGAGGGAAGGGATCTCGTCGGAGACTAGTTGGTCATACACTTCTCGATCGAAGGCCTCCATCTGGGAGTTACGGTTTGGGGTCCGGTCCAAATCATCCCAGACCCAATCTACTCCTTTCGAAGCAAAGAAGTATCTACTCTTCCATCCTTTGATGGAAGAGGGGAGGTCAAATTTTATGCCCTTTGGATAGGGATAAAGAAACCACCACCCATCGTCAGTTAGGTGATGCTTCAGGGTAAAAAAAGCCTTGAACAAAGAAAAACAGGCAACGATCCCATGAAAATGACAAAAAACTATGAAGCCGACGATGATCCTAACAGCGTTTGGAGCTAACTGGGCAGGAACGAGCCAGTAGTTGCTGAGGAATGAAAGGAAGAAAGGATATAGGGGCAGACGAAGCACCCTAAGGAGGAATTTTTCGTAGAGGGCGATTTGACCCGGGCCATTGAAAATGACCCGTTCCCCTGATCTCGGGATCGAGAGGTGGATGGAATCCGGGATCCCGTAAGTATCCCGAATCAAGGAAAGGTCCTCCCTGGTCATCGTAGAAGTGACACCGGAGGGACCGATCGAACCAGAAGGTACGGAAGAAGGTATGAGAGCAGGAGGAGCAGCTACAGGAGTAGAAGAAGCAAAAGGGGGTACCCTAAGTCCTCCTATAACTATTCCAATCGGGTGGAGACTCCTACGAACTTGGAGAGGAATCTCATCCTCCTCATCGGAAGATGGGGTCCTCGACCGAGAGGGCCCTGCCTCATCAGGGTTGCTAGAGAAATGATGGGTCTGACCTGACAGAACCATCTAAGGCAGAGAAGAAGGAAGAATACGAAGGCTAAAGGACTGAAGGATATAGGGAAGGACTCAACCTAGCTGGAGAAGAAGAAGATGAAGAAGAAGGAAGACTAACCTGGTAGCCTTGGAGGAAAAGGATAGCTTGAGAAAGGAAGAAACTTTAGCCATCTACAGACGCAGAGAAATCGAAAGAGATAGTTTGAGGAAAGTCTCCTCCATTTTCAAAATGGCTAGATAGCAACTATACATCTTTTCAAAGTTTTCACCATCGGATGAGCGCCATGTGTGACGGATAGCCAAAGGACGGTGCCTCGATGCACTGAAGATCGTCTGGGGCCCAACATCAGCCATCATACTTCCTCGGACTCGCTGAGGTGGCATCCCCGCATTGGCTTCAAGAAGAGATTCGCGAAGCAGTGGTGATCGTGGCATTTAATGGCACCATATTTTCACTCTTGCATGTCAGCTCTGTAATAACTCCTTTCAACCTGAGCACCACATTCTGTCGGGACTTGAGAGTGCGGGGCAAATGATATGGCAAGACCATTGACATGGAGTCCTCCTCTAGCCCAGCTGGCAGTCATGCTGGCAGGGATTGCCATGCCAGTCCCGCTCTGTCCCTCGAGCCCTTCTACTGGGGTGACTCCCTTAGGGTCGAGTCCCTGGTCGAAGTCGAGCTCCCGTTCCTCGAGCCTCGAGCCCTTCTGCTAGGGTGACTCCCTTAGGGTCGAGTCCCCGATCGAAGTCGAGCTCCCGCTTCTAGAACTTCAAGCCCTTCTGTCGGGATGACTCCTTCAGGATGAGTCCCCAACCGAAGTCGAGCTCTTGCTCCTCAAGCCTCGAGCCCTTCTACCGGGATGACTCCCTCAGGGTCGAGTCCCCGGTCAAAGTTGAGCTCCCGCTCCTCGAGCCCTTCTACCGGCGTGACTCTCTCAGGGTCGAGTCCCCGGTCGAAGTCGAGCTCCCACTTCGCTCCCCGAGCCTCGAGCCCTTCTGCCGGGATGACTCTCTCAGGGTCGAGTCCCCGGTCGAAGTCGAGCTCCCGCTCCTCGAGCCTCGATCCCTTCTGCCAGGGTGACTCCCTCAGGGTCGAGTCCCCGATCAAAGTCGAGCTCCCTTGAGCCCTTCTACTAGGGTGGCTCCCTCAGGGTCAAGTCCCTGACCGAAGTCCAGCTCCCTCGAGCCGCATGCCCGTCGATTGAGAAGGGGTGCCCGACTCGAGGTTAATCCATGGTCAAGGTCGACCATGAAGCTGGTACACCAGGAGGGTAGTGGTACGCCACCCGAAGCCTATGAAGGGAGAGCGCACCGATCTACGGGGAACTGTCTCGTCGGTGCCACCGGGGTCCCTTCAGGCCACCGTTTACACCAGTTAGAGAAAGATACACCACTCGAGGCACCGCGCCCCTCCATCGACCGTCTGCACCACCTTGAAGAAGAAGGTTGCACTAGAGGGCTCGAGTCCTAGAGCGTCTATCCCCGGATCGAGGCTCTGCCAGATTTTTTCAAATAAGGCATCCTATCAGGATATCAGAGCTCGCAATATAACTTCCGATCCTGAAGGAGGAGCTCGGGCGCGATCCCCAAGCATCGCCCATTGTTGACCTCATAGCATCCCCGAAGGAAGGGAGGAGGGAGGGGCGGGCTTGAGGTAGGTAACAGACAGTACCTTCTATCTATAAGAAAGAAAAAAGGGCCTTCAAGGGAGGTAAGCAAGAACAGGTAAAGGAAGGAATAGCAAGAAAGAGCACTCTGAAACTATCAGAGAACTCGTCTGAAGAGTCCAAACAGACACAGCCGCCATTGCTCAAGCTTTCCTCCACCAAAATTCTCACTTTATTCTTTTCTTTCAAAATCTCTAAGAATAGAGACCAACCAGGGATCCACCTCAGAGGATCTGTTCCCCTAGATCATCCTACTGACTTGACCGTCGAAATGTCCTCGCGAGATCCTAGTCGGGTCTCTTTTCTTTTGCAGGACCAGGCACACGAGTCGGACATCAAGCGAAGAAGGTACAATCCAATGCCACATAAGAGCTGCGGGCCATGACGATCCAGGCGGCAACAAACTCCAACAATTGGTAGCTCAATGATTTGGATCCTTCGCCATAGCCCATGAACCGGGGAGGGATACAAGGTTCAATTCTAGATGATAGTATTTTCACCATATTTCTCAGAAAATATGCTTGAGACGAGGACATCAAACAGATAAACTATTTGTGAGAGGCTCATGTTTGACTGGAATTGGGTTCTTTCTATTCACATAATGATGATAAGTTAGAGTTAGGCTTAGCTTTGTTGAGCTAGGCTTGCAAAACTCAAAATGTCATTTAAATAGACAAGCTAAACAATGAATCAAGATAGAGAGATATGATTACTTGGACAAGCCCAATTTCATTCTTAGATTGTTCATCTCACTTTGTAATTTAGCCTTTCCTTATTTTCATAGAAATAAATTAGCTATTTATCTTCCTAAACCTTGTTACTCAAAGTCTGCAATGTCCCGTGCCACTATTAACATTTAATTTATCAACATTTAGACTTCCCCCCCTAAATCTAGAGAAACTTTTGGAATTTCAAGAAAGCATATCTAACAACCATTTGGCCTTTCACAAGCCTTTTGTGATAATGGCTTGGCCAGGAATTTGTCACTAATTTGGGTTGACACTTCACAGTAAGTTGAGATTTTGAGGATTGCTAATAAAATTTTTGTGAACTTTTATTGGGCCTCAATACTTTTTTTATTTATATTTTTTTTCATAAAAAGAGGATAGAGGGATAAACCCCCATTGCCAATTCCGAGCTTTAATCCTGGAATTAATCAAGTTACCGATTTCGAGATTTATTTCTGAAATTAATCAAGTCATCTACAGAATTTTTGCTCAAACATACACCAACTTAGAAGCAACAAGAGGTCCTTTCCACCCACACCAACTTAGAAGCAAAACAAGGTCTTTTCCACCCAAGCTACCATCTTAGTGATTGGACCCGTCCCGGTTGGTAGAGGCTTAGCCTCATCTCCCACCAGTCATGGGTTCAAGACATGATCAGGATAACGAGTGCACTATTCCGACGTCTTAGTAGTATGAGACTGACGTAATCTAACATAGTTTGGCGGGATTAGAGTCCAGTGAGATAGCTACACCAAAATTTATCCCCCCTCCTTTTTTTTATAAAAAAAAAATCTTGATTTTTTTTTTTAAAAAAAAGAATTGTTGCAATTGAGAGGTATGATAAATCTTTTATAGCACTCTTATTATTTAAATCAATTTAGAAATGAGTTGAGAAGAATTAAAAGTATTAGATTGTTAGGTTAGTTTGATAAGGTTCAAATAGATCATCTGGGTTGGGCTCGATATGGGTTAATATTTTATATGTTATTATCCATGGCTGACCCAATTCGGAAGTCAAACTGACATGGCCTAACAAAAGGAATTTTTCCAAAGAAAAAATCCTGGAAAAAATCCGTCTATGCTGGACTCGTGCAAGACATAAGCGTCGGCAGATCTCGGTATCGGAGATGTAACCATATAAATTCACTGGTGGGATAATATCGGCAGATCGACTCCTATCCTGCCCATTTCCTTAGCAGCCACACAACTCCAAAACATACGTCAATACTTCTTCCACGTGCCAAAACCACCTCATACTTTTATTTCAAAATGAAAACAACCTCCGCTCTCGCTCATACTTTTAAACCAAAAGGAAAAAAAAAAAAAATGTTAATAACACTACCAAAAAAGAAAAAATGAAATTATTCTAAATTCCCATTCACCTATCATTAACGTTCCAATAATACGAACAAACATAATATCTTTCGGCAGCCCAAAAGAATAGATCCAGATACAATTTCGGAAATTCCAATGTCGAATTTGATATTCAGCGACTGAAAAATTCTAAAATCAACGCGAGGTCACGGGCACCTTCTTGGCTCCTCCCACCACCATGTTTGCCGAATTCGACGGTTTCGAGAACAGGAAGAATTCCCGAGATCCCAAGTTGATCAGTTTCTCCTCCGGATTCAAACCTGATTAAAACCATCCAAACCTCCAAAAGCATTAGAACCTCCCGCGTGCCGGCCGGTGCTAATTTCTACCATTAGAACGATCGCATAGAAATTTCGATACGGCATGTCAAATAGTTGGAGGAAAGAATTCAGGGGCATTTTCGGAAACTAAAAAATGTGGATGAGCGAGAGGCGAAGGAGATGAAACCCGAAAGAGAGAGAGAGAGAGAGAGAGAGAGAGAGAGAGAGAGAGAGAGAGAGAGAGAGAGAGAGAGAGAGAGAGAGAGAGTACGTACTTTCTAGGCTATACTGAGAGTGGTGGAGGTCGAAGGCATTTGGATCGGTGTAGGGGAGCAGCGGTCGGCGGCGCTGCTCGGCGTACATCTCCACCGCCGCCCGGACCAGATCCGCCACAGTGTTCTCCGGCGACATCACCACGATCACCGGCCCCACGCTCCGCTCGATCGTCACTTTCAGCAGCACCTTCGTCAGCCGCCTCCCCGCCGCCCCTCTGTTGATCTCCGGCTGCCGAGGGAGATTCGGGTGGCTCCTCGGTTGCGGCATCGGCGTTGCCCGGTCGGAGCCCCCCTGCGCCGGGCCGTGGGAGGATGCGGATGGCCGTGGGGCCGCGGCGCCCCAGCAACTCATGGCGGCTCCAGGGTCGTGTAGAAGCGGCCGCCGCCGAAGCGAGCGCGAGAAGAGGGAATACAATCGAAGGCGGGGGTCGGGGTTGGGGTTACGTTCCCGGTGGGGGATCTAGGGTTAGGGTTTGGCATGGCTTGGGGAGGGGCAGGCGACGGCGGCTCCTCCTTAAAGGGATGGGGGTGGGGAGAGCGGAACAAATCGAGAAATTGTTGCATTGCACCAGGTCCAAGCGGGCCAGGGCATTTCTTCGATCACATGCACGGTGGATGACGCGCAATCGGGAATTGCTGGAATCAGGGGTGACCTGGCGCGTTATGCACCGTCAGATTTGGCGAGCCACAATTAGACGAACAAATCCGCGCCTTCTCGAGGACACGGATTCCAAAGATATTTGGAGGAAGTTGGATAGAATTCGAAAAGACCTTGCTTTATGTGAAAACACGTAATTGTCACGCGGTACTTATGACCCAGAATTTTTTGCATGCGGATGCTAGACAAGTCCTATCTAGCCGGTCTTCCTTCTTGTCCTTAGCCATCCAAGTGCACCAGGTAAGCAACTTTCTACTGCTTGCTACGACTGGTTGCTGGTGGTATTTGATTTTGCTTTCCCAGAATTTCGCTGCAGTCCTCAATGTCCAGCACACAATCACTCAACAAGGAAGCACACAGAAATACAGGAAAACACCCCCAATCTTTTGATATTTCTCACCAAATAGGATACGCCCTGAGATCACCCTCAGGTTACAACAGCCTCACAATTACAGCAAGATCTCCCTAGAAACAACCCCCTGCTCCCAGTAGTAAGAGGGATCACACACCCTCTTTAGCACTCTAAGGTAGCTTATACCCCTGCCTAGCAGCAAGAAGGATCCCACAATTTCTTCTCTTTGCTGTCTACAGCCATGGCACTCACTGCCATACGGTTGACAAGCCCAACCGCCTAGCTTTGGCTGGCCCCAACCAGCCCAACAACTCTCCTGAGTCACTGCACACAACAATGGCACTCTCCCATTGCTGCCCAGCAGCAAGAAGATCTCCTCCCTCTACCCAGCAGGTTCCTCCGCCCCCGCTTCTGGATTCGCATCCCGCGTCCCTGTGACTCGCATATACTCGAGTCCCGCGCATCTGCGTCATGTCCCGAGCACGTCCGTGTCCCGTGCGTTTGCACCCATGTCTCGTGCATGCCAGCGTCCCGTGCGCCCATGCTCTGCATCCACAACCGTCTAGTAACTGCCCAGTCGGTTTGCAGCCAAGGATCCGCATGCCGCGTTTCCATGACTCGCGTATGCTCGAGTCCCGCGCACCTACGCCCATGTCCCGAGCACGCCTGTGCCCGCGTCCGTACCCGCGCCAACGCGCGTCCCGGGGTGTGCCTGCGCGCGTCCTGGCGTGCGCGTGCACGCGCACGTCCCGGCTCGTGCCTGCGCGCATCCTGGCCTGCGCGCACCCGCGCATGCCCGTGCCCGCATCCGCGCATGTCCTGACCCGCGCCTGCGCGCACCCGCGCACGCCCGGGCCGGCATCCGCTTGCGTCCTGATCCGCGTCTGCGCGCGTCCTGGCCTGCATGCACCCGCGTCCACAACCATCTGGCAATCGCCTAGCAGTTGGTGGCCAGGGATCCGAGTCCGACGCATCTGTGCCCTGCGTGCACCCACGTCCCGCGCGCTGCGCCCATGCTCCGCGCATGCCCGAATCCCACACGTCTAGGACACGCGTCCAACCGCCCAGGGCCCAACTGCCCTGGAACTCGATTCCAACGACCAAATGACTCGAGTCCAGTCCTGGCGCCCATCTGGTCTGGCTGCATCATGCCCAGCAGCGTGCACACACTTGCGCGCTTGCCCGGCTCGGCCGCCTCGTCCCTTGGCACCGTGCGCACCCCCACGCACTCGCCCGGCCCGGCCGCACTTGACCTCATCGCGTGCGTACTCCGCATGTCTGGTATGGCCGCTGTGCCACGCGCTTGCCCCGCGCGCACTCGCTCGGCCCTTGCAGCGCTATGCTGCACTATGCGCGCTCGCCCCACGCACACCCGGCTCGGTCCTCCGCTGTGCTGCGCGTGCTCACCCCGCGCACGCCCGGATCCCGGACTTCACTGCCCTGCGCGCGCCTGTCCCACGCACGCCCGGATCCGGCCTTCGCTGCACTTGCGCGCTTATCCTGCGCACACCCGAGTCTGGCCTCTGCTGCACTGGGCACACACATCCCAGCGCCCAGGGACATGCTCCCGCACATCCCCTCGTGGCTTGGCATTGTCCGGCCAAACCACTGCACCTGCGCGCCTCTCCATCGTGCGTTCTCGCGCGCAACCTCGTGCACGCATCCTGGACATGCTCCAGCACGCCCAGCCATGGCTCGGCACCACCCTGCCCAGCCTGCACACCCAGCCCTGCCTAGACCAAGTGTTGGGGATGTGACAAACCCCCCGCACTCAAGATAGACGATGTCCTCATTGTGTCGCCAGCCAAATACTGCTGCGCTCTATCTTCAAACTGCCACCCTACAGTTTTGTAAGGTTAACCATCCCTCACATGCAGTGGACACGCACCACTACCTAGCGAACCACCGGTAACCCTCCACCAACTGTCCAACATGCTGGTCACCAAGTGACTCGAGTTCGTCCGAGTCCAGCGATAACATGACATCCAGGTTTCTAGCAACTGCCCCGCAACCGCTCCACAACCGTCGCATGCACCGCGCCCAGCTGCTCCAGCCTTGGTCTGGACTTGGCACACACAGCCCAAGTGCCCACACTTGGCCTTGCCTGTGCTCGGGCTTGGATACTCTTGCCCAGCAGCATGCACACCCCCGCGCGACCACTCGGCATCATGCGCACCCCTCCGGTTTGGCTACTCTCGCCCAGCAGCACGCGTACACCTGCGCACCCGGCCTGCTGCAATGCACATGCTCGCCTCGCGCATGCCCGGATCCAGCCTCCTGCTATGCTGCGCGCTTGTCCCGCGCGCGCCCGGGTCCAGCCACATGTTGTGTCGTGCGCATGTCCCGTGCACACTCGAGTCCGGCCCGCAGTAGTGCCGTGTGCATGTCTTGCTCACGCCCGGGTCCAGCCACTTGCTGTACCGTGCGCATGTCCCGCGCACACCCGAGTCCAGCCTGCAGTAGTGCCGTGCGCATGTCTCATGCACACTCGAGTCCGGCCTGCAGTAGTGCAGTGCATATGTCTCGCGCACGCCCAGGTCCAGCCACCTACTGTACCGTGCGCATGTCCCGCGCAAACCAGAGTCCAGCCTGTAGTAGTGCCATGCGCATGTCTCGCGCACGCCCGAGTCCATCCTGCTGATGTGCTGCACGCTCGCCCCACACGCGCCCGGGTCCAGATGCCTGAAAACCACCAGGAACCCAAGTCCAACTGCACAGCCTGCCAGCAACCCAGGGACTCGAGTCCAGGCCCTAAGAAAACACCAGTGACCTGAGTCCGTCCTTCGCTGTGCCGCGTGCTTGCCTCACGCGTTCCCCGGGTCCAGCAACCCTATGCCGCACTGGATGCCCACGTTCCAGTGCTCCAAAGACGTGCACCCACATGCTCTATCATGGCTTGGCATTGTCCGGCCAAACCACCATGCCCGGCATCTCTCCTATGCCAAGCATCGGGGTCCTAACAAACCCCTGCTGTACTGCATGTGCTCAACCCACACGCGCCCGGATCCGACCTGCTATTTTGCCGCGTGCTTGTCCCGCGCGCTCGGGTCCAGTCTCCTGCTATGCTGCGTGCTTGTCCTACAAGCACTCGGGTCCAGCCTCTGTTGTGCCTCCGCTGTAGTGCACACGCTCACCCCGCGTGTGCCTGGATCCAACCTGTTGCAGAACAGCGCGCTTGTCCCGCACGCGCTCGAGTATGGACCTCCTCTGCACTGGGAGCACACATCCCAGCACACTAAGGACATGTGCCTGCACGTCCTGTCTTGGCACTGCTCCGCATGCGCTCAGCCCGGCATCCCGCACGCGCTCGAGTATGGACCTCCTCTGCACTGGGAGCACACATCCCAGCACACTAAGGACATGTGCCTGCACGTCCTGTCTTGGCACTGCTCCGCATGCGCTCAGCCCGGCCGTGGCCTCCACTGCTCGGCTTGTGCCCATTGTTGCAGCCCTGAATCCTCTCCTTAGTTTCGGTTAGCGTCATCTTGGCGCCAAAATCTGCAACCCCAGCCTCGAACGAGGCTCTGATACCAAATTGTCACGCGGTACTCTATAACCCAGAATTTTTCGCGTGCCGGCGCTAGACAAGCCCTGTTTAGCCAGCCTTCACCCTTGCACTTAGCCACCCAAGTGCACCAGGTAAGCAGCTTCCTGCTGCTTGCTGTTGGTGGTGTTTGGTTCTGCTCTCCCAGAACCCCGCTGCAGCCCTCAATGCCCAGCACACAACCACTCCACAAGGAAGCACACATAAATACAAGGAAACACCCCCAACCCTTTTGATATTCCTCACCAAATGGGATACACCCTGAGATCACCCTCAGGTTACAACAGCCTCACAATTACAGCAAGGTCTCCCTAGGAACAACCCCCTGTTCCTAGTAGCAAGAGGGATCACACACCCTCTTCAGCACTCTAAGGTAGCTTACACCCCTGCCTAACAGCAAGAAGGATCCCACACCTTCTTCTTTTTGCTGCCTACAGCCATGGCACTCACTGCCATACGGTTGACAAGCCCAACCGCCTAGCTTTGGCTGGCCCCAACTAGCCCAACAACTCTTCTGAGTCACTGCACACAACAATGGCACTCTCCCATTGCTGCCCAGCAGCAAGAAGATCTTCTCCCTCTGCCCAGCAGGTTCCTCCGCCCTCGCTTCTGGATCCGTGTCCCGCGTCCCTGTGAGTCGCATATACTCGAGTCCCGCGCATCTGCATCATGTCCGGAGCACGTCCGCATCGCGTGTGTTTGCACCCATGTCTCGCGCATGCCCGCGTCGAGCGTGCCCATGCTCCTCATCCACAACCGTTTGGTAACTGCCCAGTCGGTTTGCAGCCAAGGATCCATGTCCCGTGTCTCCGTACTCGCGTATGCTCGAGTCCCGCGCACCTGCGCCCATGTCCCGAGCACGCTTGTGCCCGTGCCTGCACCAACGCGTGTCCCGGGTTCTGCCTGTGCACGTCCTGGCCTGCGCGCGCCCGTGCCCGTGCGCGTCCCGGCCCGTGCCTGCGCGCGTCCTGGCCTGCGCACACCCGTGCACGCCCGCACCTGCATCCGCGACGTCCTAACCCGCGCCTGCGCGCATCCTGGCCTGCGCGCACCCGCGCATGCCCGCGCCCGCGTCCGCCCGTGTCTGCGCGCATCCTGGCCTGCGTACGCCCGCGTCCTGACCAGCATCTGCGCGCGTCCTAGCCTGCACACACCCGTGCATGCCCGTGCCCGTGTCCGCCCTCATCTTGACCCGCGTCTACGCGCGTCCTGGCCTACACGCACCCACGTCCACAACCGTCTGGCAACCGCCCAGCGTTGGCGGCCAGGGATCCGAGTCCTACGCATATATGCCCTGCATGCACACGCGTCCCGCATGCTGTGCCCATGCTCCGCGCATGCCCGAATCCCATACGAGCAAGACTCGCGTCCAACCGCCCAGGGCCCAACTGCCCTGGAACTCGATTCCAACGACCAAATGACTCGAGTCCGGTCCTGGCGCTCATCTAGTCTGGCTGCATCATGCCCAGCAGCGCGCGCACACTTGCGCGCCTGCACGGCTCGGCCGCCTCGCCCCTTGGCACCGTGCGCACCCCCGTGCACCCGCCCGGCCCGGCCGCACTTGACCTCATCGCGCGCGTACTCCGCGCATCTGGTCTGGCCCCTGTGCCACGCGCTCGCCCCGCGCGCACTCACTCGACCCTTTCAGCGCTCTACTGCACTGTGCGCGCTCGCCCCGCGCACACCTGGCTCGATCCTCCGCTGTGCTACACGCGCCCGGATCCCGGACTTCACTATCCTACGCGCGCCTATCCCGTGCACGCCCGGATCCGGCCTTCGCTGCACTTAAGTGCCTGTCCCACACACACCCGAGTCTGGCCTCTGTTGCACTGGGTACACACATCCCAGCGCCCATGGACATGCACCCGCATATCCCCTCGTGGCTTGGCATTGTTCGGCCAAACCACTGCACCTGCGCGCCTCTCCATCGTGTGCGCTCATGCGCAACCTCGTGCATGCATCCTGGACATGCTCCTGCATGCCCAGCCATGGCTCGGCACCACCCTGCCCAGCCTGCACACCCAGCCCCGTCTAGGCCAAGTGTTGGGGATGTGACAGTAATCGCGCTGGGGGGAAAGATTGAACAACGATCATGTGGTGCGGGCACCACAAAATATCACATGGATCGCTTCATCATTTGGCTTATTTATCTTAATAGTAAATTTATTATTAATTTTTATTAATAAAATTGTTAATATATATATATATTGGTACATATCTTTTATCAGTGTAAATATATAATATATACTAAATAAATTAATCATCAATCAAATTAATAAATATTTTTAAATAATTTTTTTTTAAAGTATAAAATTTATCAATATATAATATACAGCTAGATGACACATAGTTAATAAATTAATCATCTAGCAATTCAATATACATCTCTAAATAAATTGATAAAGTTTCTAAGATATTATGTTCACCATACATACTGTATTAATTGGTAAAATATATTCATCGATTTCTTGGTACATATTATAAATTTTTTTATACATATCAATACATATCTCCAAATAACAAGCATATCTTGAAAATTATATATCAACATATATAAAAGTCTGCATTAAATTATTATTAGGTGTGTATTAAAAAAAGTTTAGTGTGATAAAAAAATTAATGAATGCATATTACCATAACATATAGTGTGTACCAGTAAATATAACATTTTAAAAATTATATATTAATTTGCTTGAAATTATTTATTAGATTACTGGATAATTAATTTACTAAATGTATATCATCTAGTCAAGTTTTATATATTGATAAAATTCATGTTTTAAAAATCATATATTAATTTATTTAAAAATGTATGTTGAATCACTATTACATGTATCTGTTACAGTAGTGACCAATCCATTCGGTCCTGACACAACGATGAGTCACTTGAAGAGGTTGGCCCATGTGGCATCAGGTCGGCACCTTGGCTAGCTTGCTTCGGCCGTGCCTGGAGACCAGCTCGGTCGGGCTGGCACCTCGACCGAGTAGGCAGCTCGGCCAACCCGCTCAGGCATACTTGGGCCCCGGCTAGGTGTGCGAGGTAGCCCGCTTCGACCCAAGAAACTCCCTGGCCCTGCTCGCCCCAGCCAGGCATGTCGATGCACGCCCATGCAAGCTCCCACGAGTGAGCTCTCCCATGCATGCCCTGCCAGTCCGCCTCCATCCAGGCGACCCTCCGTCCGGCTGGGAGTTCCATTCCCCTCCGCGACCAGTTCGGTGTGCCGGAGAGCAGCGTGTCCCCGCTCGCCTCAGTCCAACCCAGAGCCGGCAATGGGGGGCAGCGCGCGAGCCGGCCCTGCCCATGTCTAGGCTCTGCCCGTCTAGTTCGAGCGGGCGCCCTCGCCTCAGTCCAGCCCGGAGCCGGCGATGGGAGGCAGCGCGTGAGCCCGCCCTGCACCCGGCTCAGGTCTCCATCCATCCCGGGAGTGTCCCGACGGAAGCTCTCCGACTCCATTGCGGCCTTGGTCCTGAGCTGGGTCCTACCTCGGCTCGCGCTCCAGCGGCAGAGGAAGAGTCCAGCCCCCATAGCCACCTTGCGGCATCTCCAGGGAGCGGTTCCGGCTCCGCCCTAAAGGAGTCCATCCGTCCAAGTGTCGCCAGGAAGCCGCCGCATCCAGCTCGGCGCCTCCGAGCCCGGCGCGGCACACCAAGGGCAACGCGCCCTAGATCCACCCACCGGGGAGCAGTCCGGCTTCTCCATCTCCGCTCGATGTGGGTGCAGCAAGGCTCCACCCCGCATGGCTCCACCCCGCAAGGCTCCGCCCGCACCCGGCTCTAGTCCAGGGGATGCCTGCCCTAGCTCGGCGCTTCCGCGCCGCAGATCCGCCTGCTCTGGCTACGGTTTGGCGGACTCCACTTGGTCCAGTGCTCCCGCGCCCCAGGTTAGCGACTGCGGCACGCGTGCCCGCGCCTCAGCCCGGCACGATCCAAGTTCCGCACCGCGGCATGCCCGGCGCACCCGCGCCTCAGCCCGACGGGACCTAAGCTCGGCGCTCCCGCATCCAGGGCAGCAGGAACCCACTCTGGCTCCTCCGGCTCCGCCCCTAGCTCGCAACCGCGGTGCGACCCTATGCTTTCGCCCACTCCGGCTCAGCCCGACGGGACCCCAGCTCGGTGTTCCCACGTCCAAGGTAGCAGGGCCCCGCTCCAGCTCCGGTCTGGTGCCCCGTTCGGCAATTTTGCCCGCAGCAGCACCGGCACGTGCGGCACTCCCACACACCCGCATGCCCAGTTCGGCACACCCGCGCGGCACCAGGTCTGTCCACACCTGCCCTGCACCCCAGCACGCCTGCGGTCCAGCTCCGCCCTCCTGCGGTCTAGCTTTGATTGAGAGCAGCGTATGGGTCTGCAGCGCATGGGTTCGCACCCGCATGCGCGGAGCCTCACACCTGACCTCGATCAGCATGCATGGAGGCCCCCACAGGCCTTCTCTCGGTCTGCATGCCTGCATGGCAACCTGGAGTAGCATCCCAGACAACTCGGCACTTCGGCGTCTCAGCCCAGCTCGGCCACTAAGAGCATTGCACGGTTCTGTCTCATCCATGTGGGCCCGGCACTCTTTCCAAGGATCCCCATCCACGTGGGTCCTATGGCACGCTGCCTGACACGCCGCCTGTAAAGAAGGTTTGCATTCAAGCTTCCTAAGCCACTATTTACACTAACCAGGAAATAGTACCCTGCCCAAGGCACTATACCCCTGTACCAACTTTCTGAACCACCTAGAGGAGGAAGGTTCGCCAGTCCATCATGGCCTCACAAGCTATCCTAGCCTCGCAGGTCTACGTCAAGACCAGCACGCCTCCTCAGAATGGCAAGAGCCATTTGTCTACATAAAGACCAGCATGAAGAGGTAAGGGGAGGTAAGAGATAACACACTCTCTTGATCCTTATATTATATTCCATTTTTATCACCCTCTGGAAGTGGAGAGTCTCCCAAGCTCTCCGCCTCAGAGGTCTTCTATTCTCTTCGATCGTCCCACTGACTTGAATGTCGGAGTGTCTTTGCTGAAATCCCTGGCCTAGGTCTCCCCTGTCTTGCAGGTCTTCACTCACGAGGGACGACACAGAGAAGATTGTTCCCCACCGGAGAGGCCCACAAGAGGACCACAGCACAGCTTCAAGCCCCTTTCATCCCTATGACGACCCTGAAAGGAAAACTAGTAGCGAGCATGCTTTGTATTTTAAAACTTTTTCAAAATAACATGCAGCGGAAGCATGATAAAATGATTAACATTTAATCTAAGCATGCTTTAAAACTTTTCTATGCTACTTGTCCCAAGATCTTGCATGAATGATTAATATAAACAGTGAAATCATGAATTCATGCTATGAACATTTCAAAGCAACATATCTATATATGTAAAACCATACCTTGTATGAAATGGAGACGCTCTCCACTGCGAAAGATCCAGGAGCAGGAGGAAGAACTCTGCTTAGCCGCACACGTGTCCGGCCTCTACAGGTGGTTCACACCAGGGCTCTTTCAAAATCTACTTCCACTCCAAGTGCTAGCTTGTTGTGGAACGATTTGATCGGGACTCCTTTTCTTCTTTCGATGCCGGACTCTCCGAATGAATGAAGAAGCTCAAGAGGTGGAGAATGAGTGGTTGGAACCCTTCCCAAACACTCAATCCTAAGACCTAGATCTCTAGGTACAAAAATGCACACTTTTCTCCAAAAATCTCACACCTAAAAACTAGAACTTTTTCCTAGTTTCTTCCCTTTGATTTTTCCAGCATTTATTTGCTGAATTTTTTCTTATTTTCGTCCTCCCATTTCAGCCCCTTAAGTAGATGGAGAGGGAGAGGGAGAGTGGGAAGTTATCGGTGCGGTAATGGGTAGTTATGGGGAGTTATGGTCATGGGAAGTTACATAACTCCCCAAAAATGAATTTAAACTTATTTAAATTCAGATTAAATGTATTAATTGATTTTAATTCATAACTAAAATCAATTGGGTCAAGTGTGCATACATTGGGTTCAACCCGATTGGACCCAAACCCATTTTGAACCAAATCCTATTTGATCCGTTCTAGATTTTTATAGCTCAATCAAATTGGGCTATCAAGTAATCACATTACTTAATTCACCTCCATGCATCACCAACTATTAGTGAAAATTTCATGTCACAACTTTTGTGACATCAAGTGTCTACACTTGCGAAATCAACAAGTGTCGACACTTACACAAGTGTCGACACTTTCAAGAATATCAAGTGTTGACACTTGGATAAAGAAAAAATCATTTTTCTCTGTGAGTCCACGAACGATTCCCAATCGTTCTCCGATCACTAGATCAAGTAGAAACTCCTATGGTGTGTGACCCCATAGGTTCGAACACTAAGCCGGTAGCACTGGAACATTTCCAATACCAGTCAAAGTCGCCATCTAGCAATGACACCCGACGTCCGGATAGGTCAAAGTTGCGGAGCAACAATCAAGAACCAGGAGATATGGAAACCTTGTAATTAATCACTTTGACCTCAATTCTCAGGAAGACTTAGGGTTTAACTGCCCAACCCATAAAGTCCATCAACAATGTGTCTCAATCTCACAAGTCTTGTAACACTTTACAGTGACTACCCTGGCCAAGGTTTTGCTAAATTGAAACACAGTAAGATATCTGCTCCAAACACTTTGGAGGGGTCAATCCCATCTTGATCCGATCACCGCTACACGAGTACTTAACTGTACCCAGAAACCTTCCATCCCTGGATTAGAAATTCAGATAGTCCAGTACCAAAGTACAGTGAGTTGCTCGCAAGCTACCATGACGATCTCATGTCTGAGGGATAACTACGTCCATATCAAAACTCTAGGCAGAAAAAGTACAGACGGGTCACGTTCGATAAAATGTCAAACACAACATCTGCATGCCATACCAGTGTCTCTACACTCTTTGGTTAAGAGGACAACCAACGACTATGGCACACAACGACCTATACTTGATATACTATCATCCTGAAATAAGTATATCATTTGGTCGCGAACAATTTTAGGACTATATGATATATCCTCTCTATATCACATACAAATAGTCCTAAGGACTTCATCACTGAAGAACTCATTACAAAAGATGAAATAGTGATGAACTGCAAGAATAAATATTTTATTCAATAATATAATTCATATATAATTACATCAAATGTACAACTGTTTACAGTAGAAATTGGCTTTGGGACATATTTCCCAACAACTCCCACTTGGACAAAAGCCAATCAGAACAGTATCGTATACCCATCTTCCATTTACAATTATTGAGTTCTTGAATTCCAACGGCTTTAGTAAAGGGGTCAGCCAGGTTCTCCTTTCCGTCAATCTTCAGAAGGTCGATATCACCTCGTTCCACGATTTTTTGCACAAGATGAAATCGACGCAGAATATGCTTGGTACGCTGATGGGACTTCGGCTCATTGGCTTGAGCAATGGCTCCAATGCTGTCACAGTACACTAGAACAGGACCACCCAGGGAAGGTGCCACTCCCAGCTTGCCAAGAAATTTTCGCAACCAAACAGCTTCCTTTGCTGCATCAGATGCTGCAATATATTCCGCTTCGCATACAGAGTCTGCTACAGTGTGCTGCTTGGAACTCTTCCAGCAGATCGCTCCACCATTCAAGGTAAAAACAAAACCAGATACACTCTTGCTATCATCCCTATCTGACTGGAAACTGGAGTCAGTATACCCCACAAGTTTCAAGTCAGGTCCTCCAAAAAGAAGCCACTGGTCCTTGGTATTTCGCAAATACTTCAGGATGGTCTTTGCAACCTTCCAGTGTGCTTTACCTAGGTCAGACTGGTATCGACTCACTATTCCTAATGAGTATGCCACGTCTAGTCTAATACATGTCATGGCGTACATGATGGACCCTACTACCGAAGCATAAGGAATCCTACTCATACGCTCTCTTTCCTCAGGAGTTGTCGGACAATCCTTCTTGGAAAGAGAAATTCCATGGCCTATCGGAAGATAGCCTTTCTTGGAATTCTCCATGCTGAACCTTTTCAGCACGGTATCAATGTACGTAGACTGGGATAAACCCAGAAGCTTCCTTGATCTATCCCTATAGATCTTCATACCTAGTATGAAAGAAGCTTCACCCAGGTCTTTCATAGAAAATTGGGACGACAACCAGACCTTTATTCCCTGTAATGCAGGGATGTCATTCCCGATTAAGAGAATGTCATCCACATACAGTACAAGAAATACAACTACAGAACCATTTGCCCACTTATATATGCAGGGTTCTTCTTTGTTCCTAACAAAACCATACGTCTTGATACACTTATTAAAACGCATGTTCCAACTTCGAGACGCCTGCTTTAGTCCATAGATTGACCTACTAAGCTTACATACCTTAGATTCATCTGTGGATGTGAACCCCTCAGGTTGCATCATATACACCTCCTCATCTAGCTCACCATTCAGGAAAGCTGTTCGGACATCCATTTGCCAATTTCATAATCCAGATATGCAGCTAAGGCAAGCATAATCCGAATAGACTTGAGCATTGCCATAGGGGAAAACGTCTCGTCATAGTCAATACCATAACGTTGACGATAACCCTTGGCAACCAGACGGGCTTTATAGGTCTCTACCTGCCCATCTGCTCCCCGTTTCCTTTTGAAGACCCATTTGCACCCAATGGGTTTTACCCCTTCAGGTGGATCAACCAAAGTCCATACTTTGTTGATTTCCATGGACTCCATTTCAGATTTCATGGCTCCCAACCATAACTCAGAATCAGACCTCTGCATCGCGTCCATATAGGTGATTGGATCCTCGTTGTTCTCATCGAGCTCAACGGGATCACCGTCTCGGACCAGAAAACCATAGTATCTGTCCGGTTGACGCGGTACTCTACCAGATCTCCTTAAGGACTGGTCAATAGGCTCAAGGTTTGATCTTATCATAACGTTCTGTAGCAGTCCTTGAGTGATTTGGTTCTTCTATCTGTTGAACTTCAGTAAGCTCAACATTGGCAGCTTGAGCACCTTCAGTAAGGTACTCCCTTTCCAAAAAGGTAGCTCTAAGACTGACGAACAATTTTTGTTCCCTAGGCATATAGAAGAAATAACCCTTAGACTCTTTAGGATACCCAACAAAGAGGCACCTGTCAGACCTAGGTCCAAGTTTATCTGTTTCCAAATGCTTGACATAAGCCGGACATCCCCAAACCCGAAGGTGTGATAGACTCGGCTTACGCCCATTCCATATTTCATATGGAGTTTTGTTAACAGACTTACTCGGAACTCTATTTAGAAGATAGCATGCTGACTCCAAAGCATATCCCAAAAGGAAGTTGACAGAGTTGCAAATCCCATCATGGATCTGACCATGTCTAACAGAGTCCGATTCCTCCTTTCAGACACACCATTTAACTGAGACATCCCAGGAGGTGTCCATTGAGAGAGAATCCCATTCTCTTTAAGATAAGTCAGAAACTCTCTAGAAAGATATTCTCCACCTCGATCTGATCGAAGGATTTTAATAAGCTTCCCGGTTTGTCTTTCAACTTCATTACGATACCGTTTGAACATCTCAAACGATTCAGATTTATGTCTCATCAAAAAGACATAACCGTACCTTGAGAGGTCATCCGTAAATGTAATGAAATATTTATACCCACCCTTGGCATCGACATTCATTGGTCCACATACATCAGTATGTACTAGACACAAAATGTCATCGGCTCGTACACCTTTTCCAGTAAAAGGTGACTTGGTCATCTTACCAAGTAAACAAGATTCACAGGTTGGCAGTGATTCACAATCACTAACGTTTAGGAGACCTTCTCTCACTAACCTGTTGATTCTATTCTTGTTTATATGACCTAGCCTACAATGCCAGAGATAAGCATCATTGACATTATCTAATCTAGGGCGTTTGCAAGAAATGTACATTACACCAACAGGCTGTGATAAAACATAAATGCCATTCTTAATATGTCCAGTCATAACCATAATATCATTCATAATGACTTTGCAAAAATCACTCTTGATTAATAGTTCATAACCATTACTGGCCAACTGGCCTACAGAGATAATATTTACAAGGAATGATGGACAATAGTGACAATCACTAAGAACAACTTTACAAGGCTCGAAAAATAGATTGACAATTCCCAATGCCAGGACTGGAGCTTGACTTCCATTCTCCACATTCAGAAATCTCTCGCCATTCTCGAATCTTCTATTAACTTGTAGTCCCTGCAACGTATTGCAAATATGATAAGGACTACCAGTATCTAATATCCAGTTAGTAGTATCACAAATAGAAAAACAACAAGGATTTATCATATAAATACCTTGTCCAGCAACCTTTTGCTGCTTCTCTTCTTCGGCCTGTTCGGGTCAAGTGTAGCTAGGTAAGCAGAATAATTTCTCTTCCAATGACCCGGCTTCTTACAGTAGAAGCATTCTGCCTGACTCTGGTCAACCTTCTTCTTAATCTGACTGGGCCCAGCACTTTGCACCATTCTATTTTTATTCTTTTTCTTTTTTCCTTTCTTAAAGGGGCGACGCCTTGCCGCACTGCCTCCCACTAAATTCACCAGCTCTTTTGGAGCTGGTGATCCTTTTCATAAGTCTGTAGTAACCCCATCAACCCATGGTAGTTGACTACAGGCCTTGTTAATCTATAGTGATCTAGAAAAGGTAAGTAGGAGGGAGGCAAAGAATTCAAAATCGCATCTTTCCCAAGCTGCTCGAGGAAAGGATATCCGAGTTTGGCCAAGCGCTCGATCATCTCGATCATGTACAATACATGATCAGTGACCGAGGACCCTTCAGTCATTCGAGCGTTGAAGATGGTAGAGGAAACCCTGTACCTTTCAACATCGTATGGAGCACCAAAAGATTCCTTCAACTTTTGAAGGATTTCCTCCGGTTGGGCCTCCTCAATCTGCGACTGAACTCGTCGTTCATAGCCGCCAACATAATGCACCGCACCGTAGTACGGTCAGAGACCCACTTTTGATAAGCATCTCTGACTGCAGTATGTCCGGTGGGGGCTGGCCCCTCAGGTGCCGGATCCGTTAATACATAAAGGATCCGTTCGTGCTCGAGAACAATTCTCAGTCTTCGATACCAGCTATCGAAGTTGGGTCCCATGAGCTTGTCATTATCTAATAATGACCGGAGTGACAGATTAGTAGACATTATCTGAAAAAGAAAACCAAGACTATTTAGTATATGAATTATTTAAAACTTAAAGACATGGACTTTTATCTAAAAGCTCCTCTCACTATTTTATTCAGACTGGTAGCCTCTACCTCCAATCCGAAGAATAACACTTATCCCTTAGTGGGTACCAGAATCTAATAGACAATACATGAGCCCGACTATGGTCGGCCAACCCATGTTCATCTAAAGGTAGGTTCATAATCAGTTGTTTCTCCAAACAACTCCTAGTAATTTATTTTGCCCTAGGAACACTTCAATCGGCCTTTGGGCTACCTGCTAAAGAAGGTCCCAGTTAGGTCCAACCATTAACATGACTGATCTTAATGCTTCTAGCTAACAAATGATCAAGCCCGACTTTGGCCGGCTAACCTGACCACATGTTTAAGAAAGTTGCATTATGTCATCATATAATGAATGACAATTCCAATAGTATGATGACCACCCGATCTATGGATCTGCCGATGATCACCCCACTACTGGACTCATTACCAAACATCTTAATGGGAGGCTAAGACAAAAAATTATCATATAATTTCCATCTTTTTAAGGACCTAATAATTTAGAGGTTTTATACATGTTGTGACAGAAGAGAAAGGATAAGTCATGGATTATCTTTCACTAACTTCATATGTTAATGAAAGGGTTACATGAACCACAAAATCCATGGGCACCTAAATCAGTCAAGCTGATTAACCTTATTGGCATGGGCTAACTCGAATCAATGAGCTAACTAATCAAAACTGGTTGACCATATTGGCCAGGTAAGTGAGATCAAGGTTATGGGTTAAGCCATTAACCATCTTTCCTTAGACACCAATATCATTGGCCAGGAAAGAGGTAGCCCCAAAAACTATAGATCAAAAGCCATACTTACCTTAGACACCAATTGGTTCACCAATTTCGATTAGACTAGCCTAAGGAATCGGGTCCTACCACGAAGCCAAGATTAAGTCCATTTAGATGTATGGACCAATCAATCTAACTATTAGATAGATACTAGAGAAGAACCTTAACTCAACATTTGATTAAGTTAATTCTCTATTAAGTCCTATTCATCTAAACTTAGGTCTAACTCAATTAGGACCTAATTCAAGCTAACCCATTTAAACCAAAGTTATGAATATGACTTAGATCTTAAAATCATATCCTTAGATCATTTAGTCACTTAGATTTACTTAATTCATAATTAAGTTAATCATACAACAGATTGAAACATTTTCAAAAAACTTTATAAAATATTTTTACAAGAAAATCCAATTTTTAAATTTGTTCACTGTGAAGTGTCGACACTTCAGTAGCAAGTGTCGACATTAGGTGTCGACCCTACTCTGAGACAGGTCGACACACAGAGAACCGATTTCTGTGTTTTTGTTCATGAGTCGACACCTAGAAGGCCAAGTGTCGACACATAGACACCCAAGTGTCGACACTAGGTAAACCAAGTGTCGACACTTGATCAAATCCGAGCACAGAAATGCTGAAATCCAAACTTTGTCTTTTCTAACTTGAATTTTATGTTAAACTATTTAACATAGCAATCATAAACTAACTTTAGAACATTTCTAAAACATTTTATGACTTCAAATTTAGAACATAATAAAGATCAAAACATTTTAATCTTTACTTTTTTCTTTTCTTTTCTTCTTCATGAGTCCTTCACAATGGCACCCCTACACGCCATAGGAGATCCCTTTGATGGGAAGTGAGGGTCTTGCAGCCTTACTTCTCTCCTATGACCGGACGGCCTGGTGAGGCACTCAATCCGAGTACTTGCAAGAAATTAAACTGATTTTATAATGTTTATACTAAACATTCATGCTAGAGCAACCTTGTTGCTCTGATACCAATTGAAAGGAAAACTAGTAGCGAGCATGCTTTGTATTTTAAAACTTTTTCAAAATAACATGCAACGGAAGCATGATAAAATGATTAACATTTAATCTAAGCATGCTTTAAAACTTTTCTATGCTACTTGTCCCAAGATCTTGCATGAATGATTAATATAAACAGTGAAATCATGAATTCATGCTATGAACATTTCAAAGCAACATATCTATATATGTAAAACCATACCTTGTATGAAATGGAGACGCTCTCCGCTGCGAAAGATCCAGGAGCAGGAGGAAGAACTCTGCTTAGCCGCACACGTGTCCGGCCTCTACAGGTGGTTCACACCAGGGCTCTTTCAAAATCTACTTCCACTCCAAGTGCTAGCTTGTTGTGGAACATTTGATCGGGACTCCTTTTCTTCTTTCGATGCCGGACTCTCCGAATGAATGAAGAAGCTCAAGAGGTGGAGAATGAGTGGTTGGAACCCTTCCCAAACACTCAATCCTAAGACCTAGATCTCTAGGTACAAAAATGCACACTTTTCTCCAAAAACCTTATACCTAAAAACTAGAACTTTTTCCTAGTTTCTTCCCTTTGATTTTTCCAGCATTTATTTGCTGAATTTTTCCTTATTTTCGTCCTCCCATTTCAGCCCCTTAAGTAGATGGAGAGGGAGAGGGAGAGTGGGGAGTTATAGGTGTGGTAATGGGTAGTTATGGGGAGTTATGGTCATGGAAAGTTACATAACTCCCCAAAAATGAATTTAAACTTATTTAAATTCAGATTAAATGTATTAATTGATTTTAATTCATAACTAAAATCAATTGGGTCAAGTGTGCATACATTGGGTTCAACCCGATTGGACCCAAACCCATTTTGAACCAAATCCTATTTGATTCGTTCCAGATTTTTATAGCTCAATCAAATTGGGCTATCAAGTAATCACATTACTTAATTTACCTCCATGCATCACCAACTATTAGTGAAAATTTCATGTCACAACTTTTGTGACATCAAGTGTCTACACTTGCGAAATCAACAAGTGTCGATACTTATACAAGTGTCGACACTTTCAAGAATATCAAGTGTTGACACTTGGATAAGGAAAAAACCCTTTTTCTCTGTGAGTCCACGAACGATTTCCAATCGTTCTCCGATCACTAGATCAAGTAGAAACCCCTATGGTGTGTGACCCCATAGGTTCGAACACTAAGCCGGTAGCACTGGAACATTTCTAATACCAGTCAAAGTCGCCATCTAGCAATGACACCCGACATCCGGATAGGTCGAAGTTGCAGAGCAACAATCAAGAACCAGGAGATATGGAAACCTTATAATTAATCCCTTTGACCTCAATTCTCAGGAAGACTTAGGGTTTAACTGCCCAACCATAAAGTCCATGACAATGTGTCTCAATCCCACAAGTCCTGTAACACTTTACAGTGACTACCTTGGCCAAGGTTTTGCTAAATTGAAACACAGTAAGATATCTGCTCCAAACACTTTGGAGGGGTCAATCCCATCTTGATCCGATCACCGCTACATGAGTACTTAACTGTACCCAGAAACCTTCCGTCCCTGGATTAGAAATCCAGATAGTCCAGTACCAAAGTACAGTGAGTTACTCGCAAGCTACCATGACGATCTCATGTCTGAGGGATAACTACGTCCATATCAAAACTCTAGGCAGAAAAAGTACAGACGGGTCACGTTCGATGAAATGTCAAACACAATATCTGCATGCCATACCAGTGTCTCTACACTCTTTGATTAAGAGGACAACCAACGACTATGGCACACAACGACCTATACTTGATATACTATCATCCTGAAATAAGTATATCATTTGGTCGTGAACAATTTTAGGACTATATGATATATCCTCTCTATATCACATACAAATAGTCCTAAGGACTTCATCACTGAAGAACTCAATACAAAAGATGAAATAGTGATGAACTGCCAGAATAAACATTTTATTCAATAATATAATTCAAATATAATTACATCAAATGTACAATTGTTTACAGTAGAAATTGGCTTTGGGACACATTTCCCAACAACTCCCACTTGGACTAAAGCCAATCAGAACAGTATCGTATACCCATCTTCCATTTACAATTATTGAGTTCTTGAATTCCAACGGCTTTAGTAAAGGGGTCAGCCAGGTTCTCCTTTCCGTCAATCTTCAGAAGGTCGATATCACCTCGTTCCACGATTTCTCGCACAAGATGAAATCGACGCAGAATATGCTTGGTACGCTGATGGGACTTCGGCTCTTTGGCTTGAGCAATGGCTCCAATGCTGTCACAGTACACTGGAACAGGACCATCCAGGGAAGGTGCCACTCCCAGCTTGCCAAGAAATTTTCGCAACCAAACAGCTTCCTTTGCTGCATCAGATGCTGCAATATATTCCGCTTCGCCTACAGAGTCTGCTACAGTGTGCTGCTTGGAACTCTTCCAGCAGATCGCTCCACCATTCAGGGTAAAAACAAAACCAGATACACTCTTGCTATCATCCCTATCTGACTAGAAACTGGAGTCAGTATACCCCACAAGTTTCAAGTCAGGTCCTCCAAAAAGAAGCCACTGGTCCTTGTATTTCCCAAATACTTCAGGATGGCCTTTGCAACCTTCCAGTGTGCTTCACCTGGGTCAGACTGGTATCGACTCACTATTCCTAATGAGTATGCCACGTCTGGTCTAGTACATGTCATGGCGTACATGATGGACCCTACTACCGAAGCATAAGGAATCCTACTCATACGCTCTCTTTCCTCAGGAGTTGTCGGACAATCCTTCTTGGAAAGAGAAATTCCATGGCCTATCGGAAGATAGCCTTTCTTGGAATTCTCCATGCTGAACCTTTTCAGCACGGTATCAATGTACGTAGACTGGGATAAACCCAGAAGCTTCCTTGATCTATCCCTATAGATCTTCATACCTAGTATGAAAGAAGCTTCACCCAGGTCTTTCATAAAAAACTGGGACGACAACTAGACCTTTATTCCCTGTAATGCAGGGATGTCATTCCCGATTAAGAGAATGTCATCCACATACAGTACAAGAAATACAACTACAGAACCATTTGCCCACTTATATTTGCAGGGTTCTTTTTTGTTCCTAACAAAACCATACGTCTTGATACACTTATTAAAATGCATGTTCCAACTCCGAGATGCCTGCTTTAGTCCATAGATGGACCTACTAAGCTTACATACCTTAGATTCATCTGTGGATGTGAACCCTTCAGGTTGCATCATATACACCTCCTCATCTAGCTCACCATTCAGGAAAGCTGTTCGGACATCCATTTGCCAGATTTCATAATCCAGATATGCAGCTAAGGCAAGCATAATCCGAATAGACTTGAGCATTGCCACAGGAGAAAACGTCTCGTCATAGTCAATACCATAATGTTGACGATAACCCTTGGCAACCAGATGGGCTTTATAGGTCTCTACCTGCCCATCTGCGCCCCGTTTCCTTTTGAAGACCCATTTGCACCCAATGGATTTTACCCCTTCAGGTGGATCAACCAAAGTCCATACTTTGTTGATTTCCATGGACTCCATTTCAGATTTCATGGCTCCCAGCCACAACTCAGAATCAGACCTCTGCATCGCGTCCATATAGGTGATTGGATCCTCGTTGTTCTTATCGAGCTCAACGGGATCACCATCTCGGACCAGAAAATCATAGTATCTGTCCGGTTGACGCGGTACTCTACCAGATCTCCTTAATGACTGGTCAATAGGCTCAAGGTTTGATCTTATCATAACAGGTTCTGTAGCAGTCCTTGAGTGATTTGGTTCTTCTATCTGTTGAACTTCAGTAAGCTCAACATTGGCAGCTTGAGCACCTTCAGTAAGGTACTCCCTTTCCAAAAAGGTAGCTCTAAGACTGATGAACAATTTTTGTTCCCCAGGCATATAGAAGAAATAACCCGTAGACTCTTTAGGATACCCAATAAAGAGGCACCTGTCAGACCTAGGTCCAAGTTTATCTGTTTCCAAACGCTTGACATAAGCCGGACATCCCCAAACCCGAAGGTGTGATAGACTCGGCTTACGCCCATTCCATATTTCATATGGAGTTTTGTTAACAGACTTACTCGGAACTCTATTTAGAAGATAGCATGCTGACTCCAAAGCATATCCCCAAAAGGAAGTTGACAGAGTTGCAAATCCCATCATGGATCTGACCATGTCTAACAGAGTCCGATTCCTCCTTTCAGACACACCATTTAACTGAGGCATCCCAGGAGGTGTCCATTGAGAGAGAATCCCATTCTCTTCAAGATAAGTCAGAAACTCTCCAGAAAGATATTCTCCACCTCAATCTGATCGAAGGATTTTAATAAGCTTCCCGGTTTGTCTTTCAACTTCATTACGATACCGTTTGAACATCTCAAACGATTCAGATTTATGTCTCATCAAAAAGACATAACCGTACATTGAGAGGTCGTCCGTAAATGTAATGAAATATTTATACCCACCCTTGGCATCGACATTCATTGGTCCACATACATCAGTATGTACTAGACACAAAATGTCGGCTCGTACACCTTTTCCAGTAAAAGGTGACTTGGTCATCTTACCAAGTAAACAAGATTCACAGGTTGGCAGTGATTCACAATCACTAACGTTTAGGAGACCTTCTCTTACTAACCTGTTGATTCTATTCTTGTTTATATGACCTAGCCTACAATGCCAGAGATAAGCACATTGACATTATCTAATCTAGGGCGTTTGCAAGAAATGTACATTACACCAACAGGCTGTGATAAAACATAAATGCCATTCTTAATATGTCCAGTCATAACCACAATATCATTCATAATGACTTTGCAAAATCACTCTTGATTAATAGTTCATAACCATTACTGGCCAACTGGCCTACAGAGATAATATTTACAAGGAATGATGGACAATAGTGACAATCACTAAGAACAACTTTACAAGGCTCGAAAAATAGATTGACAATTCCCAATGCCAGGACTGGAGCTTGACTTCCATTCTCCACATTCAGAAATCTCTCGCCATTCTCGAATCTTCTACTAACTTGTAGTCCCTGCAACGTATTGCAAATATGATAAGTGTTGCCGTCCTCGTCGCCGCGCCCGTGCCGAGGATCAACCGATCCTCCCTGACCGCCTGGCAAGGGAGCCTCCCTTCCTGCGAGAAACCTGCAACAAAGGGGTTAGAGGACCCTGGCCGGGGATTCCGGCGAGGGGGCTCCGACGGTCAAGTCAGTAGACGACGTGGGGGAACAGACTCTCGCTCCCAGGCCCTCTAAAGGGTCCCAGGTTTGGAGAGTTAACTCGTGAAGGGGAAGCGCCGGGGACCGGAATCTCGGCTGGGCCTGCCTGCCGAGCTCGCGTCCAGTATTCCCCTCTCGGGATCTCTGGCTTTTTTCTCGGAGCGAGGCCTTGTGCCGGTGCTTCCTTCTTGTCCCCAGGCTAGTTGGCTTACCTCGCAGTCTCCGGATCCCTCCTCCTTTATCTCCCTCCGTTGTGTGCTTTCCATCGTGTGCTTGTCCTTTTCCTCCTCGAAAACTCCTCTCCCCTGTCTTCCTTTCTTTTCCCTTTTTGGTGAAGGAGGCCAGGCGGCTTTCCGACCTCGTCCACCGGGCCCAGCAGGGAGAAGGCAAGGACAGAAGAGAAAAGGAGGAGGGGGGCGGCGCTGGCAGAGCGGCCAGTCGTCAGGCTTCGGGCTCCGTGAGAGTGCTCTTTTCCCCGAGGGTGGGCGCCATCCGTTTACGGGGCCCGTTCCGTCAGGATCGGGTCTCTCGACTGCGGGACCTTTCGGGCCAATGTAAGTGACGTTCCGCGTGCCGCCGCCCTCCGTACGGGACGCCGTCTGGGGTCGGTACGGCCCGAGGGATGGCCTCGGGACCTGTTGCTTTCCCCGGGGGCCTCTCCGTACGAGCGGTCTGACCTCGGCTGAGTTGGACCTGTCTCCGGGGGCCAACTGGCGAGAGGCGAGGGATCGGCCGACCTCGGCTTAGGTGGACCCCTACTGGGTGGACACCTGGCGAGGTGGCAGGAGGTCGCCTGGCTTCGGCCGAGGTGGACTCGTCTCCGGGTGGCCACCTGGCGCAAGGCGGGGGGTCAGCCGACCTCGGCCTAGGTGGACCCCTCCTGGGTGGACACCTGGCGAGGTGGCAGAAGATCGCCTGGCTTCGGCCGAGGTGGACCCGTCCCCGGGTGGCCACCTGGCGCAAGGCGGAGGGTCAGCCGACCTCGGCCTAGGTGGACCCCTCCTGGGTGGACACCTGGCGAGGTGGCAGAAGATCGCCTGGCTTCGGCCGAGGTGGACCCGTCTCCGGGTGGCCACCTGGCGCAAGGCGGAGGGTCAGCCGACCTCGGCCGACCTTACTCGGGGCGGACTCCTCCGAGCCCGGGCGCAGATGAGTCGGTGGGGGAACTCCGCGCCGAACTTGACCTCGGCGGGAGCTGTTTGCTTCAGATAGTCGTCGGGCGGTGCGGTCTTGCCGACCCTAGCTTTGAGGACGTGGCGCTGATTCTGGCAGGGAAACTCGCACGTGGCTCGCTCGTATTCGGCGATACCTGAGCCTGGCCACGTCACTGTCACGGCTGTAACAGTTGCCCCCCAGCCCGCCGTTCCGTCGGGGCATCGTAAAACGGAACGTCGGGATTAATTGCAGACATGACGTGGGGAGGCGAAGATCTTGCATCATAATTGGCACGATCTCCATTCGTCGTGGCTCGATGTGGCTGAAGACCTATGGGGGGTCGCCACGCGTCGTCCACTTGCCCGTAATCAATGCGTCGCTTCGGGGCAGAGGCCGTTACTCTGCTAACGAGGCGACGGTGTCGGGCGTGCGCCCACGTGGCGACCATCCAGTGGTCCGAGGCGGAATGATGGGTACGGCTGCTGCCGGCTGAGTTTGAAAGGGAGGGGACTTTCCAGAACGAGGCCTTTTCCCTTGCTTCGTGGGCGGTTTGCTGCAGGCTAACAACTTCTGCCGCTCGCGCCCGTCTGTGCATTTTTGGGTGAGTGTCTTCTTCTCCTTCTCTAGCCCCCTTCCTCTCTCATTTCTTATTCAGTTTCTTTGTCCTTTCCTTCCCCATGGCGCGCCGTCGCCATGTCTCTTCTAACCCGGACGAGGCCGGTCCATCCCGGCCGAGGACTCCATCTTCTTCCTCCTCGGATGAGGAGGTAATTCCAGAGGAGGTCCGCCGGCGCTTGCAACCCGGGGGTGTCACTATTGGCATCCCCAGGGGGGTCCGGTCCCCTCCGGTTGCGCCTGCCGTGCCCCTCCGTTCACTCCCCGCCTTGGCTTCTCTTCCTGCTCCGCCACTTCTTCCCGCCGGTCCCTCCGGTCATGCCTCTACCATGACCGAAGGCGATCTTTCTCTGCTCCGGGATGCCTATGGCATCCCGGGATCTGTTCGTCTGTTTGCTCCGCGGTCCGGGGAGCGTGTCACCATGAGCGGCCCCGGCCGCATTGCCTTCTACGAAGACTTCCTCCTCGGGGGTCTTCGTTTTCCTCTGCACCCTTTTTTCCTTTCCTTTCTCAGCCATTTCCGGCTCGTCCCGGCTCAGCTGGCTCCTAATGCCATCCGGGTCATCTTCTCCTTCATTGTCTTCTGCCATTTCCACGGGTTCGTTGCCCGTTTTTCACTCTTCAGGGCCCTGTTCACCCTGAAGAAGTGCTCCACCGATGATGGCTGGTGGTACATTTCGCCCCGGCCTAGGTGTCTCCGGTTCGACCTCCCTTCTTCGGTCAAGGGATGGAAGAGCCGGTTTTTCTTTGCTTCGGTCGACGACGTCGACTGGGCTTGGAGCGAACCGGACCGGTCGCCGAACCGGAGTTCTCGAGTCGAGCTCGCGGACCAGGAGTCTTACAGCCAGCTCCTGAGTGACGTGGTCCCGCCGCTCGAGGTTCTGCTTTCTGAGCAGAATCTTTTTGAGGCCGGCATCAGTCCCATCCGGGAGACCGGTGAGATTTGGCCCCGCATTAACTCCTGCCCTTCCCCCCTCTCTTTTTAAGATTGAACTGTCTGACCTTCTGATTTCTCCACTTTGCAGGGATGAAGTTTTCCTTAGAGAATCTTCTGGAGGGAGCGGCCTAGAGGGAGGTCGTCGACGTGGACGAGCCCGTGGTGAAGAGGGCTCGCACAGAGACGAGCCGGGAGGTCGCAGCGGCGACCGCGCCCGGCCTAGCTGCCGCTGTTTCTCCGCCCATACCTCCTCAGGGCGGCGCCCCTGGCGCCTCGGCCCCACGACCTGGCAACGCCGCCGAGAGAGCTCCGGCGCCCGCCGCTCTGCCCATCGCCGGGCCCACTCCTGTCAGCAGCCCCACGGCACCGCCAGTGGCGACCGCCGGTCCGTCGGCTGTAGCTCCAGCAGAGGGGGCAGCTGCCGCGGGGATCGGCCCGAAGGGCCCGGCGCCGGTGATCTCGCACCGAGACTCGGTCATCCTCGACCGAGGACTGGCGGAGAAGTTGATGGAGTACGCTTCCACCGCCCGGGACCGCCGAGCTCGGGGCGGCCGAGATTACGCGGATGCGCTGCTCGGCATCCTGCCCCAACTCTTCACGGTAAGTCAGAGCTTTCCCTTCTTCTTTACTTCCAATCCGAGGGCTTCTGCCTTGATACTGACATGCGCTGTTTTTGCCTCTGCAGATCGGGAACGACGTCCTCCTACTGAGGAACTACCTCGTAGGGAACGCCAAGCGGGACTCCGATCGGGAGCTAAAGCTTGGCAAACTCGCGGCCGATGTGAAGGACCTGATGGACAAGGGGGCCGAGCTGCGAGCTGAGAAGCGGGCCCTCCAGTCCGACCTGACACGTTCCGAGGAGCGGAACAAAGAATTGGAGGCCTCCTTGGCGGAGGAGCGGACCTCCAACCAGCGCCGGACTGAGGAGGATGCGGCGGAGAAGGCCCGCCTGCAGGCCCATTCCCTGTTTTTGGAGCGCCAACGGGATGAGGCCCGGCGAGAGGTGGCCGCGGCGAAGGACCGGAGCTCCTACATCAACGGGCTCCTGGAGGCGGCGAAGCGGGAAGCGCAGGAGGCCGTCCCCAAGTTCCGGGCCTCCGACGAGTTCACGTCGGAAGTCCGGGAGGCCGCCGTGGACTCCTTCCTGAAGGGGTTCCGGATGTGCCGGGAGAAGGTGGGGGCCTTCTTCCCCCAGCTGGACTTGAGTGGGGTCGTCGTCGGCGGCAGGAAGCCGGGGAGCGAGAGCAGGGTCCCCGGCGCGACCCAGGCGACACCTCAGGCGACACCTGTGGCACCTCCGGCCGGTGATGCCGCGGTCCCGGCACAGCCCCAGGAGCCGGTCGTCGTGGAGGTTGAAGAGGTGGCGCCCGCACCTCCGGCGGACGGCGCCGACCCTGCGCCCCAGTGACCTTTACTTTGTATTCTCGCTGTCTTCGTCCTCTTCTTTTTTCTTGGGGGGTTCCGGCCTGTCGGAGCTCCCAGTTTGTACTGAACACTTTGTAATGAAGACTCCTTTTTCATAAAAACTTGTCTATCATCTTTGCTTCTTTTTCTTCTTCTTTGTTTGTTTGTGAGATGTCGGTCTGGGACACCTGAGATAACTGCAGGCCTGGTCCTTCTATACTAAATCGAAGGACGGGGTCTGCAGAGCCGTGTTGCGGCAAGGCAAGAATCCTGAGCAGGTCCGACTTTGGGTTGCCTTCATGCTTGCGCGGACAGCACAGTTCCTGCACCATCTTCTGGGCCGAAACCCGGGATCCTCCGGACTGAGCTCGATGCCGCAGGCTTTCTCAAACCTTGCGCGGCTTGCTGAGCCGTGCTCCGGGCTTGCGTGGGCGAAGCGGATTCGGCGCCACCTTCCAGGTCGGAGCCCAGGATCTTCCGGACTGAGCTCGATGCCGCAGGCTTTTTCAAACCTTGCGCGGCTTGCCGAGCTGTGCTCCGGGCTTGCGTGGGCGAAGCGGATTCGGCGCCACCTTCCAGGCCGAAGCCCAGGATCTTCCGGACTGAGCTCGATGCCGCAGGCTTTCTCAAACCTTGCGCGGCTTGCCGAGCTGTGCTCCGGGCTTGCGTGGGCGAAGCGGATTCGGCGCCACCTTCCAGGCCGAAGCCCAGGATCTTCCGGACTGAGCTCGATGCCGCAGGCTTTCTCAAACCTTGCGCGGCCTGCTGAGCTGTGCTCCGGGCTTGCGTGGTCGAACTGGGTTCGACGCCACCTTCCAGGCCGAAGCCCAGGATCTTCCGGACTGAGCTCGATGCCGCAGGCTTTCTCAAACCTTGCGCGGCTTGCCGAGCTGTGCTCCGGGCTTGCGTGGGCGAAGCGGATTCGGCGCCACCTTCCAGGCCGAAGCCCAGGATCTTCCGGACTGAGCTCGATGCCGCAGGCTTTCTCAAACCTTGCGCGGCCTGCTGAGCTGTGCTCCGGGCTTGCGTGGTCGAACTGGGTTCGACGCCACCTTCCAGGCCGAAGCCCAGGATCTTCGCAGGCCTCCTCGCTGAAGTTTAGAGAAGAATTTTTAAAGTGAAGAAGCTTTGTTCAAGGAGCCGGGAGCCTTACATCACTGGTAGTACATTCTCAGGTTCGAGGGGTTCCATGTCCGGGGGAACCTGGCACCTCCCAGTTCTTCCAAGTAACATGCCCCGTGGGGGAGGGCTTCTGCTACCCGATAAGGGCCTTCCCAGTTGGGTGAAAGCTTGCCGCACTCTCGTGGCTGGGAGGCTTCTGTACGCCGGAGGACCAAGTCCCCGGGACGAAAAACCTTCGGCCGTACTCGGGAGTTGTAATATCTGGCTACACGTTGCCGGTATGCCGCCATTCGAATTCGGGCCTTGTCCCTTGTTTCTTCGAGGAGGTCTAGGTTGAGCATCATCCTGGCCGGGTTTTCTGTCTCGTCGTATTGTTCTACGCGCAGCGTGGGTATGCTGAGCTCGATCGGGATGACTGCCTCGGCCCCGAAGACGAGGTTGAATGGGGTTTCGTCGGTAGCTGTCCTTGGAGTGGTGTGGTATGCCCAAAGAACGCTGGGAAGCTCGTCGGCCCACCTGCCCTTGGCTTGGTCTAGCCGCGTGCGGAGGCCCTGAAGAATGGTCCTGTTCGTGACCTCAGCCTCCCCGTTGGTCTGGGGGTGCGCCACCGAGGTGAAGCGATGCTTGATGCCGAGGTCGTTGCAGAAATCCTCGAACTCTCGACAGTCGAACTGGCGTCCGTTGTCGGTAACCACGGTGTGGGGGAGGCCGAAGCGGCAGACGATGGACTTCCAGAAGAATTTGGCGACGTTTGCTTCGGTGATTCTTGCCAAGGGTTCGGCTTCGACCCACTTTGTGAAGTAGTCGATGGCCACTATCAGGAACTTCCGCTGGCCGGGTGCCGGCGGGAATGGGCCCAGAAGGTCCATTCCCCACTGGGCGAATGGCCAGGGGGCTGAGAGTTGAGAGATCGGGTTGGAGGGTTGCCGCTGTACCGTGGCGTGGCGCTGGCACCGGTCGCATCTCTTCACGAAGTCAGCGGCATCCTCCTTCATCGTCTCCCAGAAGTAGCCTTGACGAAGGGCCTTGTATGCCAATGCCCTGCCCCCCACGTGGTTCCCACAGATGCCTTCGTGAATCTCCTGGAGCACAAGCTTGGCTTCTGCGGGTCCAATGCACTTGAGGAGGGGATAAGAGTAGGACCTTCGATACAGCTGCCCGTCCATCAGGACAAACCGCACGGCCTTCTTCCTGATGAGGCGAGCCGCGTCTCGGTCTTCCGGCAGAATGCCGTCGGTGATGTACGCGGCGTACTTGTCCATCCAGCCGGGCTCTTGGCTGACCTGATGGACCCCCGCCGGTGCTTCGAGGCTTGGGACTTCGAGTCGCTCCACATGAGCGCGTCCCAGCATTGTGTCTGGCAGAGTCGCCAATCGAGAGAGAGCATCCGCGCGGGCGTTCTCCCCGCGGGGGATATGAAAGATGTTGAAACGCCGAAACTTGGACGCGCCCGCCTTGACGAGCTCCAGATACTTCGCCATCTGGGGGTCGTGAGCGACGTACTCCCCGGACACCTGCCCCGCCACGAGCTGGGAGTCAGTGAAAGCTCTGAGGTTGGTCACGCCCAGCTCGCGGGAGACCCTGAGTCCGGCGAGAAGCGCCTCGTACTCCGCTTGATTGTTTGTCGCGGGGAACTGGAAACGGAGCGCACATTCTGCGACGACCCCGTCGCCGTTGGCAAGGATGAGCCCAGCTCCGCTCCCTCCGGAGTTTGAGGCTCCGTCTACATGGAGGATCCAGGCGTCCTCTCCGGGCTTGTTGGCGCCGACCTCCATCGGCTGGGCCGAAGAGTCCTCCTCGGGCTCCTTGCCCAAACCTGCGCATTCGACCAAGAAATCGGCCAGCACCTGTGCCTTCATTGCCGACCTCGGTCGGTATGTAATGTCGAACTCGCTGAGTTTCAGTGCCCATTTGGCCAATCGCCCCGAGGTGTCGGGTCGGCTGAGCACCGCTTTCAGCGGTTGGTCCGTCAAGACGGCGATGGGATGCGCTTGGAAATAGGGCCTGAGACGCTGGGCAGATACTATCAGCGCAAAAACGAGTTTCTCGGGCCGGGAATACCTGAGCTCCGCGTCCCGGAGGAGTTTGCTGGTATAGTACACCGGTCGCTGGATCCCGTGGTCGTCGGTTCGGACCAGGACAGAGCTGACGGCCTCCGGGGTAACGGCCAAGTAGAGGGTAAGCTCCTCCCCTTCCTCGGGCCTGGACAGCAAAGGTGGTGATGCGAGCGTCTTCTTCAACTCCTCGAAGGCCTGCTGGCATTCCTCGGTCCAGGCGAAACCATTCATCTTCCTCAGCACCTTGAAGAAGGGACGGCAGCGGTCCGCCGACCTGGAAACGAAACGGCTAAGGGCCGCAACCCGGCCGGTCAGCTGCTGCACTTGTTTCTTGGAGGCTGGCTGCTCCATGTCCAGGATAGCCTGGACCTTCTCCGGGTTGGCCTCGATTCCTCTCTGGGTCATCATGAACCCTAGGAACTTTCCGGCGGAGACCCCGAAGGCGCACTTCGCCGGATTCAGCTTCATCTGGTGGCGCCGGAGGTTGCCGAACGTCTCTGCCAGGTCGGCTACGTGGTCCGAGTCAAGTTTGCTCATTACCAGCATGTCGTCCACGTACACCTGCATGTTGCGGCCTATCTGGTCTTTGAAGACTTTATTGACCAGACGTTGGTACGTCGCCCCTGCGTTCTTGAGGCCGAAGGGCATCATCCTGTAACAGAAAGTCCCGCGATCAGTTATGAAGGCGGTACGCTCTTCGTCCTCCGGATTCATCCGGATCTGGTTGTATCCGGAGAAAGCGTCCATGAATGACAGGAGACGGTGTCCCGAGGTGGTGTCGACCAGCTGGTCGATCTTTGGCAGAGGGAAGCTGTCCTTCGGGCAAGCTCTATTGAGGTCGGTGTAGTCCACGCAGATCCTCCACTTACCGCTGCTCTTCTTTACCATGACCACATTTGCTAACCAGCTGGGGTATTGGACTTCTCGGACGAAACCGGCGGCGAGAAGTTTCTCTACCTCCTCGTCGATCGCCTTCTGCCTCTCCATGGCAAAGCTTCTCTTCTTCTGGCGGACCGGGCGGCTGCCTGGGTCCACGTTCAGGCTGTGCATGATAATCTCGGGCGGAATACCCGGCATGTCGACCGCCGACCAGGCGAACACATCGGCGTTGGCACGGAGGAACTCCAGCAGGCGGGTTCGTTCCTCTTCGGGGAGCTGGGCCCCAACTTGCACCATCTTCAGAGGGTCTGAACCAAGGGGAAAGGAGAGCAGGCGCTCTACGGGCCCTCCCCTGGGTTCCTTTTCTCTTAGGTCGAGGTCCTCGACCTCGCGGGCGAGCTCTGCGCCCTTGATGCCCGGGATTGTCTGCAGGCAGAGCGGGACTGGCTGGATCGTCCCCTTCATTTCCCCGAACCCGAAAGGCGTGGGGAACTGCACCAGCAATCTCCTTGTGGAGATAGTGGCGTCTAGTCGGTTGAGCCCCGGTCGCCCAAGGATGGCGTTGTAAGGGGAAGGGATCTTGACTACAGTGAAAGTTACCATGATGGTCGCCTGCCGAGGTGGGGATCCGGCGGTAACTGGGAGAGTGATCTCCCCTTCGACTCCCACGGAGTCCCCTGTAAAACCTACCAGTGGGGTGTGCACTGGCTTTAGCTGGTCGAGAGACAAGTTCATCCGAGAGAAAGCGTCATAAAAAAGTACATCGGCCGAGCTTCCGCTATCCACCATGATTCGATGTACAGGATGTTTCGCGATGGTCATTTCGACCACCACGGCATCATTGTTTACATTGTCATTAGACTCCCCTCCCTTGGGAGGGGTTACATTCTCCGGGACTTCCCGGGCTCTCTTCTCTGCTCGGCCAGATCCGCGTGAGATCATGCCCACGGGCCTCTCTGTTGGCCGGTTGTCGATCGCAGGGACAGGTGGCAGGGCCGCGAGCGGCTGCTTTTCGGAGGGAGCCTCGTTCTTGACGAACTTCCGGAGGTATCCCCTCCCGATCAGCTCCTCGATCTCCCGCTTCAGGTGGCGGCACTCCTCCGTGTCATGCCCGTGCTCGCGGTGGAATTGGCAGTACTTTGATTTGTCTCGGGCTGCCCTCGGGTTCTGAGGTGGAGGTCGGCGGAGATAACGCTCGCCCTCGATTTCCATAAGGATTTTGGCTCGAGGTGCGAGGAGAGGGGTGTACCTCCGCTCGGGGGCAGATTCGGCCCTCGGCCTTGGGTTCGGGCGAGGGTCGACTGGTGGCCCGGGCCTCCGAGCTCCCGGGGCGTCTCTCGGGGTCGACTTCTTCAAAATCTTCCCGTCCAGCTCTCGACGGGTGCGGTCGGCCTCCTCCGCTCGGATGTACTTGTGGGCGCGGAGGAGGAGCTCGGAATACGTCCTGGGCGGCTTCTTGTCCAGGGAATAGGTCAGGCGGGACGTCTTGAGCCCGCGCTTTAGAGCCAGCATGGCGACGGGCTCGTCTAAGCTGTAGATCTCCAGGGCCGCGGTCTTAAATCGGGCGATGTAGTCACGGAGCAGCTCCTGGTCCTGCTGGCGGACGGAGAAGAGGCTGTCCACCTCCCTTGGCACCTTTCGACAAGCGTCGAAATGCGCCACAAACTTTCCTTCCAGCTGCTGGAAGGAGCGAATGGATCCGGGCTCGAGACGGGCGAACCAGACTCGGGCGGCCTTCCGAAGGGTTGCAGGGAAGGCGATGCACAGAAGGGCGTTGGTGGCGCCCTGGACCCTCATGAGAGCTTTATAACTCTCCAAATGGTCCAGGGGGTCGGTGGTCCCGTCGTAAGGGTCCACCTGTGGCATGCGGAACCGTTTCGGGATCGGTTCCGCCTGAATTTCTTCGGAGAAAGGGGGGCGGGAGTCGTAGCCCGCCGGGTCAGCTGACGAGTTCTGCAGGTCGGCAAACCGTCGGGCGAACTCCGCCAACTTGCGCTCGTGCTCTTCTAGGCGCCTCTCGGCCTGGCGCCTGATGGCTTCATCGGTGGAGTCTTCCACCGAGACTGCGTGTGAGGGAGGCGCCGATTGGTCTCGGCGCGGGGTCCGGACCCGGCGTCGCTTGCTGCGATGCGCCGTCTCGGCCCCATCGGCCGGGGATCGACTCTCGTGATCCTCCGAGCCGGAATAGTCTTTCTTCGGGGGAGCTTGGCGGCTCTCTCGGGGGTTGGAGATGGCTTGCGGATGGGACGGCCTGCCCTGGATTGAGCGCAGGCTCCCACGCTGTCCCGCGACCCGAGCCGCGGGGGTCCCCGGCTGCGGCTGAGTGGCCAGGGACCGTTGCTGATGCTGGAGCTGTCGGACCGCTGAGGTCAAGGTCTGCAGCTGCTGGACGATGGCCGCAAGGGATCCGTCCGCCGGGGTAGGCTGCTGCATAAGAGGAGGGGGAGCCGGAAGCTCCCGTTCGGGGGTGTGGCCCCCCGGTGGGGAGTGGGCTTCTCCCACATGGCTGGTGGACGCCTCGCGACCACGAGTGACCACCATTGCTAGAGAGCGTGACACCTGCAAAAAGCTAGTTCCCACTAGGGGTTAGTGTCCTGCCCCCCTACCTGGCGCGCCAATCTGTTGCCGTCCTCGTCGCCGCGCCCGTGCCGAGGATCAACCGATCCTCCCTGACCGCCTGGCAAGGGAGCCTCCCTTCCTGCGAGAAACCTGCAACAAAGGGGTTAGAGGACCCTGGCCGGGGATTCCGGCGAGGGGGCTCCGACGGTCAAGTCAGTAGACGACGTGGGGGAACAGACTCTCGCTCCCAGGCCCTCTAAAGGGTCCCAGGTTTGGAGAGTTAACTCGTGAAGGGGAAGCGCCGGGGACCGGAATCTCGGCTGGGCCTGCCTGCCGAGCTCGCGTCCAGTATTCCCCTCTCGGGATCTCTGGCTTTTTTCTCGGAGCGAGGCCTTGTGCCGGTGCTTCCTTCTTGTCCCCAGGCTAGTTGGCTTACCTCGCAGTCTCCGGATCCCTCCTCCTTTATCTCCCTCCGTTGTGTGCTTTCCATCGTGTGCTTGTCCTTTTCCTCCTCGAAAACTCCTCTCCCCTGTCTTCCTTTCTTTTCCCTTTTTGGTGAAGGAGGCCAGGCGGCTTTCCGACCTCGTCCACCGGGCCCAGCAGGGAGAAGGCAAGGACAGAAGAGAAAAGGAGGAGGGGGGCGGCGCTGGCAGAGCGGCCAGTCGTCAGGCTTCGGGCTCCGTGAGAGTGCTCTTTTCCCCGAGGGTGGGCGCCATCCGTTTACGGGGCCCGTTCCGTCAGGATCGGGTCTCTCGACTGCGGGACCTTTCGGGCCAATGTAAGTGACGTTCCGCGTGCCGCCGCCCTCCGTACGGGACGCCGTCTGGGGTCGGTACGGCCCGAGGGATGGCCTCGGGACCTGTTGCTTTCCCCGGGGGCCTCTCCGTACGAGCGGTCTGACCTCGGCTGAGTTGGACCTGTCTCCGGGGGCCAACTGGCGAGAGGCGAGGGATCGGCCGACCTCGGCTTAGGTGGACCCCTACTGGGTGGACACCTGGCGAGGTGGCAGGAGGTCGCCTGGCTTCGGCCGAGGTGGACTCGTCTCCGGGTGGCCACCTGGCGCAAGGCGGGGGGTCAGCCGACCTCGGCCTAGGTGGACCCCTCCTGGGTGGACACCTGGCGAGGTGGCAGAAGATCGCCTGGCTTCGGCCGAGGTGGACCCGTCCCCGGGTGGCCACCTGGCGCAAGGCGGAGGGTCGCCGACCTCGGCCTAGGTGGACCCCTCCTGGGTGGACACCTGGCGTGGCAAGGCGGAGGGTCAGCCGACCTCGGCCGACCTTACTCGGGGCGGACTCCTCCGAGCCCGGGCGCAGATGAGTCGGTGGGGGAACTCCGCGCCGAACTTGACCTCGGCGGGAGCTGTTTGCTTCAGATAGTCGTCGGGCGGTGCGGTCTTGCCGACCCTAGCTTTGAGGACGTGGCGCTGATTCTGGCAGGGAAACTCGCACGTGGCTCGCTCGTATTCGGCGATACCTGAGCCTGGCCACGTCACTGTCACGGCTGTAACAATAAGGACTACCAGTATCTAATATCCAGTTAGTAGTATCACAAATAGAAAAACAACAAGGATTTATCATATAAATACCTTGTCCAGCAACCTTTTGCTGCTTCCTCTTCTTCGGCCTGTTCGGGTCAAGTGTAGCTAGGTAAGCGGAACAATTCCTCTTCCAATGACCCGGCTTCTTACAGTAGAAGCATTCTGCCTGACTCTGGTCAGCCTTCTTCTTAATCTGACTGGGCCCAGCACTTTGCACCATTCTATTTTTATTCTTTTTCTTTTTTCCTTTCTTAAAGGGGCGACGCCTTGCCGCACTGCCTCCCACTAAATTCACCAAGCTCTTTTGGAGCTGGTGATCCTTTTCATAAGTCTGTAGTAACCCCATCAACCCATGGTAGTTGACTACAGGCCTTGTTAATCTATAGTGATCTAGAAAAGGTAAGTAGGAGGGAGGCAAAGAATTCAAAATCGCATTTTTCCCAAGCTGCTCGAGGAAAGGATATCCGAGTTTGGCCAAGCGCTCGATCATCTCGATCATGTACAATACATGATCAGTGACCGAGGACCCTTCAGTCATTCGAGCGTTGAAGATGGTAGAGGAAACCCTGTACCTTTCAACATCGTATGGAGCACCAAAAGATTCCTTCAACTTTTGAAGGATTTCCTCCGGTTGGGCCTCCTCAAATCTGCGACTGAACTCGTCGTTCATAGCCGCCAACATAATGCACCGCACCGTAGTACGGTCAGAGACCCACTTTTGATAAGCATCTCTGACTGCAGTATGTGCGGTGGGGGCTGGCCCCTTAGGTGCCGGATCCGTTAATACATAAAGGATCCGTTCGTGCTCGAGAACAATTCTCAGTCTTCGATACCAGCTATCGAAGTTGGGTCCCATGAGCTTGTCATTATCTAATAATGACCGGAGTGACAGATTAGTAGACATTATCTGAAAAAGAAAACCAAGACTATTTAGTATATGAATTATTTAAAACTTAAAGACATGGACTTTTGTCTAAAAGCTCCTCCCACTATTTTATTCAGACTGGTAGCCTCTACCTCCAATCCGAAGAATAACACTTATCCCTTAGTGGGTACCAGAATCCAATAGACAATACATGAGCCCGACTATGGTCGGCCAACCCATGTTCATCTAAAGGTAGGTTCATAACCAGTTGTTTCTCCAAACAATTCCTAGTAATTTATTTTACCCTAGGAACACTTCAATCGGCCTTTGGGATACCTGCTAAAGAAGGTCCCAGTTAGGTCCAACCATTAACATGACTGATCTTAATGCTTCTAGCTAACAAATGATCAAGCCCGACTTTGGCCGGCTAACCTGACCACATGTTTAAGAAAGTTGCATTATGTCATCATATAATGAATGACAATTCCAATAGTATGATGACCACCCGATCTATGGATCTGCCGATGATCACCCCACTACTGGACTCATTACCAAACATCTTAATGGGAGGCTAAGACAAAAAATTATCATATAATTTCCATCTTTTTAAGGACCTAATAATTTAGAGGTTTTATACATGTTGTGACAGAAGAGAAAGGATAAGTCATGGATTATCTTTCACTAACTTCATATGTTAATGAAAAGGGTTACATGAACCACAAAATCCATGGGCACCTAAATCAGTCAAGCTGATTGGTGCGGGCACCAGACTCAGAAGAAGACTTCAGAGCTCCATCTGGATCTCTGATTAACCTTGCCCGAAGAATTAGGATTTTTGGTTTGAAATAAGAGTTGACTAGATCAACTCAATTTAGCTTGAGTCTACATTACCTGCATTTTATTTTGTTGTGTCATGTTGACTCAGTAGTGGACTAGGGTTTCAACCTGGGATGTTACATTTTCTCCCAAGACCAGGCAAGTGGACACCACACTCCCAGCCACACTCCCAGTCCAAGGGGCGCCATATCTACATCCAGCAGCCTTTGGTCCCCACTCCACAGATGGCAACTTCCTTCTCTCATGCGCCAGATAAAGAGAAGTCAACCAAGAGACCACAAATCAAGGGGGCGGCCAAGACTTTCCCAAGAAACCCAAAGCAAAAAAGGGAAGAAATTCTCTTGGAAGAGAACTTCAAGGGGGCGCCCACTACTTGCCAAAGACATCCAAAACAAAGATGGGAAGGACCTTGACTTAGGGAGGAAGAAAAGGAGGAGTCCAAAAGAGTTGATCCATGGAAGGGAAGAAATTTTTCTTGAAGATCCAAGTAAGGTGGCGCCATCTACCTGTCTTTTATAACCCAAATCCAATTTTTTTGGTACCTTGGCCGACCATATGTGTATGATTTATCCTAATTTGTAGATCCCCACTTTTAGTCCCACATGGGAAGATCTGAAACCCTCCTCCCTTGTAAAGCCTTATAAATTAAACCCCTCTTGTAAGTTTACACCAATCAGATGAATGAAAGAAATTTTTTTATGAGCAAACTTGTGTTATCTCTTTTCCGCACTTGCTTCCAGGTGTTGAGCTCCGTGAGGGAGTAAATCCGGGTTCCCCTGGAACCTTGAGGAGGTGAGAGATCTCCAAAACCCCAAACCCTAGGTTAGCCACTCCACTCCCAAACCCTAGCCGCCATCCCCCTTCTTTCCACCAAGCCCTAGTCTATTCCACTTCTCACGGCCACCCTCTCCAAGTCCAGGCCGGCCACCAGCATCCAGCTCCAGTCTAGATACTTCAGATCTACAGCAGTTCTAAGAGGAAGTCAGATCGGCCTCCAGGAGAATCCTAATTTCAGCAACTTCGGCTTTCAAGTTCTTCAACCTGGTAAAATCTTTTCTTGAGTTTCTGAATTCCATCATTTGTTCCTCTTCTTTCCCAGATCTTGAGTCCAGAAGAAGCCGACCAAACCACGAGACCAGTATTAGAGGATCCATTGCGAAGATAGCCGACTCTGAGGATCCCACAATCTGCTCGAGAGAGTTCTTCCACCAAAATCCTGAGAAGATCACTGTCTGGTTAGTAAACCAACTCTCCTCTCTATTTCTATTCTGTTGAAAGTTCAGAGCGAAACCCTAGGTCTGGGAGTTTCTCAACCCCCAGCGATCCATTACTTCTGAACTACTCTGATAATTTAGTTTCTTCTAAACTGTGCTTTCAATCCTTACCTAGTTTCCTTCAACGTAGTTTAGCTTTACTCTGAGTCGAAGCCAATTTCTAAAATATATATATATATAAAAAAAAAAAATTAATCTTAATTTTACTTCCGCATACGCTTCTTTGTTCTTTGTTCTGCATCATTTTTGGTATCAGAGCCCTGTCTAGGGTTTCTGTTTGATTGCTTGTTTGAGTCCCTCTCTTTTTACTTTGTCTGCTCGAAGTAGACTCCCCAGGACGTCCGGTCCTAGGAACGAAGCGAGGTGCAAACCTCCTCTTCCCATTCCACGGGGTGTTCCTAGGGCGTGTAGGGGATCCGTTAGGTTACAACTTCGTAGCAGAAATTGTAAACGGGGAAGTGCTCTGTTTTCAGCCCATAATTGCCCTGTTGCAGGAATTATTTCTCACTACATGTAACTCCAGATTTAGTGATTTTTATTTTTCTGAAACCAGTATAATTGAAACTAATTTGCATAATTTTCTCATGATTTATTGGTTTCCGTGCGATTTCTGAGAATTAAATTACTGCAACTCTGTTTTTGTGTTCTTCAATCCATTTATTTTTGAGTGTTCATCTCTTAATTCAACTTAAGGGCATTTGAGCATCTAAGATAAGGGGAGGAGTTGATAACCTCTCCTTAGCCCAAAACCACCACCCCTTCATTCGAACCTAAGCCTTTAATCTAAACTTGATTAGACCTAATTTGCCCTAGTGGGCTAGGGACATCAACAAGTCGGGTCAAGGCTAGTGTTGAGTCAGTTTGTCTGGTTACTCTGTGTGTGCTTTGTACTCAGTGTCTAGAATGGTGGTTCAGGGATTCCATCCCGAAGGGCTTGTGTGCTGGTCCGCCTACCTGGCCAATCTCTGATTGGTGTCTAGGATTGGCATTCAGGGACCTAACACTCCCCTTACACCTGCCTGGCTGAGTCCTGAGTTACTACAGGCTAGCTTGCCACTCTGATTGGGCACCTAGTTTGGGCTCTAGGTCTAGTTAGCCCGTAGTCGTTCAGTTGAGTCTCATTTTGTATGCTTGATTGCATCATGTCTACCCGGAATGGAGTACCCTACCAACCTGGTCAAACCCAACCTGATTTAGAGGCCATGGTTAGAGCTCTTACTGAGAGTATGAACAAATTAAGTCAGGATATGAATGAGAATTTTGCCCAGCTTAGGGATCGAGTCCAAGTACTCGAGGAACCTAGGCATCAGAATTGGACTCCTGACCCAGATTTTAATGTGCCTCAACCTCACCCACACCAAGAGCCTAGAAGACCTTTATACCGAGATCCTGAACCTAATCATAGGAGGCCTGACCCAGAACCTGAGGATAGAGATGATAGGTTCATTCGGAACATCAAGTTAGATGCACCCACTTTTGATGGTAGTTTAAATCCTAAGGTGTATTTTGATTGGGAGGGTGAGATGGACCAGTACTTTGAGTGGTATGCTATATCTGAGGAGAGGAAATTCAAGTTTGCCAAAATGAAATTAATACGTCAAGCTAGGTTATCTGGGGGAACATTGAGCTGACCACTAGAAGACGAAATGTAGAGCCCATAACCACTTGGCAGGGTATGAAAGAGAAACTTAGAGACAAGTACCTACCCATTTCATACCAGCAAAATCTGTTAGACCAATGGCAGACTTTGAAACAAGGGAACCGATCTATTTCAGACTACATAACCACCTTTGATGAATACCTAATGAGATGTGATGTGAGTGAAGCCCATGAAGTCACCTTGTCTAGATTTAGGGCTGGACTTAGGGAAGATATTAAGAGAGAGTTGTTTCTGAGAGAGGTTACTGACCTAGACCAAGCCTATCAGATTGCACTGAACACTGAGAAGTTTCAGAGAGGACCCATGCCATCTAGGGTTAGTGCCCCAATCCCAAGAAATGGACCTAGCCAGGTTACCCCTAGCAAGCCTAATCAGGGTATCCCCACCCCTAGGCCCATGGACAAAGGTAAGGCACCTGACACCCAGAGAACCCCTAGTATCGTCTGTTTTAAGTGCCAGAAGCCCGGTCATATCTCCACTCAGTGCACAGCCATAGCTTGTTTTAAGTGTCATAAGGTAGGTCATGTTTCTAGCCAGTGCCCTCGTTGATCCCTATATATAGAAGAGGGAGGGGAAGAGAGTTCCGAGCCTAATGAGGAGTTTGAAGAAGAAGTTTATGAGGCCGGAATGAATTTGGTTGATGAGTATGAAGGAGAGGAAGAATCCACTGAATCTGACCACTTAGGGGTTGTGAGATGCATCCTGTCCCAGACTAAAGTTCAGGAAGATTGGCGTAGGACTAATATCCTACAAACTTTCCTTAAACTAGGGGATAAGGTTTGTAAAATCATCATAGATAGTGGGAGCTGTGTGAATGCCATTTCTACTAGCACTGTCAAAATGTTAGGCTTAACCCCAGTCCCCCACCCCAACCCCTATAAGGTTTCTTGGGTAGACTCTACCTCTATACCCATCCAGTCTAGATGTCAGGTCCAAATCCAAATGCAATCCTATCAAGAGAAGATTTGGTGTGATGTCTTGCCCATGGGGGTGAGCAGTATAATTCTTGGAAGACCTTGGTTGTATGATCATGATGCCACCCTCTTAGGAAAATCCAACACCTGTGTCTTTAGTTTCAATGGGAAGAAAATCACAATCCATTCAGTCCCTCCTAAGGACAAGGTAGCTAAAGGAACTAGTAAGGTCAGAGAAATGAAGACTGGAGTGAACCTAATTAGTGCCAAGGATCTAGAACAAGAGATTCATACTGGTTCACCCATTTGGATGTTGACTGCTAAGGAACTTAGGACTCCTACACCCTCAGAGCCTCCTCAGGAAGTTAAGCCTTTATTAGAAGAATTTGAGGATGTTTTTCCCGAGGATCTGCCAGACCACCTTCCACCTCTTAGGGATATTCAGCATTCCATAGATTTAATCCCAGGAGCTACTTTACCCAACTTGCCCCATTATAGGATGAATCCATCGGAGCATAAAGAACTGCAAAAGCAGGTTGGCGAATTGTTGAGGAAGGGGTTCATTAGAGAGAGTCTTAGCCCTTGTGCAGTCCCTGCACTTCTAACCCCGAAGAAGGATGGCACGTGGAGGATGTGTGTTGACAGTCGTGCCATCAATAAGATCACAATCAAGTATAGGTTCCCCATCCCTAGACTAGATGACATGCTTGATATGATGGCCGGTGCCATGGTTTTTTCTAAAATTGATCTCAAGAGCGGCTATCATCAGGTTATGATTAGACCAGGGGATGAGTGGAAAACAGCCTTCAAAACTAAGGATGGTCTCTATGAATGGGTTGTTATGCCTTTTGGGTTGTCCAATGCCCCTAGTACTTTCATGAGGATTATGACCCAGGTACTTAGAGCTTTCATAGGGAAGTTTGTAGTGGTTATTTTGATGACATCCTGATCTATAGTAAGACCCCTGCAGATCACCTAGGCCACCTTAGACAAGTCTGTCAAGTTTTGAGGAATGATAGTCTCTACGGTAATCTCAAAAAGTGTGAATTTATAACCAGTAGAATTATCTTCGTTGGATTTGTTGTAACCCCTGACGGCGTGGCTGCCGACCCTGAAAAGATTAGGTCCATAGTAGAATGGCCAGAGCCGACCAGTGTGCATGAAGTCAGAAGTTTCCATGGCTTGGCTACCTTCTATAGGCGATTCATCAAGGGGTTTAGTACCGTAGTTGCTCCTATCACAAACTGCATCAGGAAGGGAGAATTTCAGTGGACCAAAGCAGCCCATAAAGCCTTCCTAGATCTTAAGGATAGGATGACCCAGGCACCCATTTTGAGACTACCAGACTTTTCAAAGGTATTTGAGGTTGCCTGTGATGCTTCAGGAGTAGGTATAGGTGGAGTCCTAAGCCAAGAGAACCATCCCGTAGCATTCTTTAGTGAAAAACTTAATGATGCTAAGCTTAGGTATTCTACCTATGATAAGGAATTTTATGCGGTAGTGCAAGCTTTGCGTTACTGGAGACATTATTTACTACCGCAAGAATTTGTGCTGTTTTCGGACCATGAGGCTCTTAGATTCTTGAATTCTCAGAAGAAGCTTAACCCTAGGCATGCTAAGTGGATAGAGTATATCCAGTCCTATACTTTTGTTTTGAAGCATAAGGCTGGGTCTGAAAATAAGGTAGCTGATGCCCTTAGTCGTCGATCTTTGTTGTTGAATTCTGTTAGGGCTGAAGTCATAGGGTTTGAGCAAATCAAAGAAGAATATGAGTCGTGTCCGGATTTCAAGACTGTATACCAGGATCTAACTCAAGGACCATCAAGTGAACATAAGGATTATTCCCTTTTAGATGGCTTTCTGTTCTTTAAGAATAGGCTTTGCATCCCTAGAACCTCTCTTAGGGAATTCTTGATTTGGGAAACTCATGCTGGAGGTTTAGCTGGCCATTTCGGAAAAGATAAGACCACCCTGGCTATTGAAGACCATTTTTTCTGGCCTAGCTTAAAAAGAGATGTAGCACACATTGTGGCTAGGTGTCGGACCTGCGCTGTTGCCAAACAGCGAAAACAGAACACCGGCCTTTATACCCCACTCCCTGTCCCAGATCGTCCTTGGCAAGATGTGAGCATGGACTTTGTGTTAGGTTTGCCTAAGACCCAGAGGAGGCATGACTCTATCTGTGTTGTAGTAGACCGATTTTCCAAGATGGCCCATTTCTTGCCTTGTTCCCAAACATTTGATGCGTCTAAGGTAGCCACCCTGTTCTTTAATGAGATAGTTCGACTCCATGGCCTACCCAAGACCATTGTTTCAGATAGGGATGTTCGGTTCACCAGCTATTTCTGGAAAATCCTTTGGCATAAGTTAGGGACGAAACTTTAGTTTTCAACTGCCTATCATCCCCAGACTGACGGCCAAACCGAAGTAGTGAACCGTAGTTTAGGCAATCTGCTAAGGTGTCTTGTTGGTGAAAACATTAGGAACTGGGATTTGTACTTACCTAGAGCTGAATTTGCATATAATGACTCGGTCAATAGGTCTACGGGTAAGAGTCCATTTGAAATTGTGCATGGTTACAAACCCCACACACCTCTTGACCTAGCTCCTTTACCAGTCCACACACGGGTCTCCGAGTCTGCCGAAGTTTTTGCACAGCATATAAAAGACTTGCATAAAGAAATTCAAGCCAAAATAAATTTAAGTAACGAAACTTATAAGAAATTGGCTGATTCTCAAAGGCGAGTCAAAACTTTTGACGAAGGAGACTATGTAATGATTAGGTTAAGGCTTGAACGGTTTCCTCTTGGAACCGTTAGAAAGTTACACGCTAGGGGAGCTGGACCATTTAGAGTGGTAAAGAGAGTAGGATCCAATGCCTATGTGCTCGAGTTGCCTCCATAACTGGGCATTAGCTCCACTTTCAACATTACAGACCTAGTAGAGTATAGGGAGCTAGCTGTGATTCCCAGTGAGGCTTTTGAACCTAATCCTGCTCTTGAGAGTGAACCTGACCCTGTGTGTCCACCAACAAATTGGCCTGTGAGGAAAGAGCAGATTGAAAAGATCCTGGATGATCAGGTTATCTCTACTCGTAATCGAGGATACCAAAGATACCTGGTCCGCTGGCTAGGAAGGCCAGATTCTGATGACTCTTGGATCTCCCGAGAAGAGTTACAAGAGCTGGACCCAGACCTCTTGGAGAGATACCAGAGCCAACTTGATCCATACTCGACAGGGTCGAGTTCCTCCCACCCTGGGAGAATTGGTGCGGGCACTAGACTCAGAAGAAGACTTCAGAGCTCCATCTGGATCTCTGATTAACCTTGCCCGAAGAATTAGGGTTTTTGGTTTGTAATAAGAGTTGACTAGATCAACTCAATTTAGCTTGAGTCTACATTACCTACATTTTATTTTGTTGAGTCATGTTGACTCAGTAGTGGACTAGGGTTTCAACCTGGGATGTTACATTTTCTCCCAAGACCAGGCAAGTGGACACCACACTCCCAGCCACACTCCCAGTCCAAGGGGCGCCATATCTACATCCAGCAGCCTTTGGTCCCCACTCCACAGATGGCAACTTCCTTCTCTCATGCGCCAGATAAAGAGAAGTCCACCAAGAGACCACAAATCAAGGGGGCGGCCAAGACTTTCCCAAGAAACCCAAAGCAAAGAAGGGAAGAAATTCTCTTGGAAGAGAACTTCAAGGGGGCGCCCACTACCTGCCAAAGACATCCAAAACAAAGATGGGAAGGACCTTGACTTAGGGAGGAAGAAAAGGAGGAGTCCAAAAGAGTTGATCCATGGAAGGGAAGAAATTTTTCTTGAAGATCCAAGCAAGGTGGCGCCATCTACCTGCCTTTTATAACCCAAATCCAATTTTTTGGTACCTTGGCCGACCATATGTGTATGATTTACCCTAATTTGTAGATCCTCTCCTTTTAGTCCCACATGGGAAGATGTGAAACCCTCCTCCCTTGTAAAGCCTTATAAATTAAACCCCTCTTGTAAGTTTACACCAATCAGATGAATGAAAGAAATTTTTTTATGAGCAAACTTGTGTTTTCTCTTTTCCGCACTTGCTTCCAGGTGTTGAGCTCCGTGAGGGAGTAAATCCGGGTTCCCCTGGAACCTTGAGGAGGTGAGAGATCTCCAAAATCCCAAACCCTAGGTTAGCCACTCCACTCCCAAACCCTAGCCGCCATCCCCTTCTCTTTCCACCAAGCCCTAGTCTATTCTACTTCTCACGGCCACCCTCTCCAAGTCCAGGCCGGCCACCAGCATCCAGCTCCAGTCCAGATACTTCAGATCTACAGCAATTCTAAGAGGAAGTCAGATCGGCCTCCAGGAGAATCCTGATTTCAGCAACTTCGGCTTTCAAGTTCTTCAACCTGGTAAAATCTTTTCTTGAGTTTCTGAATTCCATCATTTGTTCCTCTTCTTTCCCAGATCTTGAGTCCAGAAGAAGCCGACCAAACCACGAGACCAGTATTAGAGGATCCATTGCGAAGATAGCCGACTCCGAGGATCCCACAATCTGCTCGAGAGAGTTCTTCCACCAAAATCCTGAGAAGATCACCGTCTGGTTAGTAAACCATCTCTCCTCTCTATTTCTGTTCTGTTGAAAGTTCAGAGCGAAACCCTAGGTCTGGGAGTTTCTCAACCCCCAGCGATCCGTTACTTCTGAACTACTCTGATAATTTAGTTTCTTCTAAACTGTGCTTTCAATCCTTACCTAGTTTCCTTCAACGTAGTTTAGCTTTACTTTGAGTCGAAGCCAATTTCTAAAATATATATATAAAAAAAAAAAATTAATCTTAATTTTACTTCCGCATACGCTTCTTTGTTCTTTGTTCTGCATCATTTTTGGTATCAGAGCCCTGTCCAGGGTTTCTGTTTGATTGCTTGTTTGAGTCCCTCTCTTTTTACTTTGTCTGCTCGAAGTAGACTCCCCAGGACGTCCAGTCCTACGAACGAAGCGAGGTGCAAACCTCCTCTTCCCATTCCATGGGGTGTTCCTAGGGCGTGTAGGGGATCCGTTGGGTTACAACTTCGTAGCAGAAATTGTAAACGGGGAAGTGCTCTGTTTTCAGCCCATAATTGCCCTGTTGCAGGAATTATTTCTCACTACAGGTAACTTCAAATTTAGTAATTTTTATTTTTCTGAAACTAGTATAATTGAAACTAATTTTCATAATTTTCTCATGATTTATTGGTTTCCGTGCGATTTCTGAGAATTAAATTACTGCAACTCTGTTTTTGTGTTCTGCAATCCATTTATTTTTGAGTGTTCATCTCTTAATTCAACTTAAGGGCATTTGAGCATCTAAGATAAGGGGAGGAGTTGATAACCTCTCCTTAGCCCAAAACCACCACCCCTTCATTCGAACCTAAGCCTTTAATCTAAACTTGATTAGACCTAATTTGCCCTAGTGGGCTAGGGACATCAACAAGTCGGGTCAAGGCTAGTGTTGAGTCAGTTTGTCTGGTTACTCTGTGTGTGCTTTGTACTCAGTGTCTAGAATGGTGGTTCAGGAATTCCATCCCGAAGGGCTTGTGTGCTGGTCCGCCTACCTGGCCAATCTCTGATTGGTGTCTAGGATTGGCATTCAGGGACCTAACACTCCCCTTACACCTGCCTGGCTGAGTCCTGAGTTACTACAGGCTAGCTTGCCACTCTGATTGGGCACCTAGTTTGGGCTCTAGGTCTAGTTAGCCCGTAGTCGTTCAGTTGAGTCTCATTTTGTGTGCTTGATTGCATCATGTCTACCCGGAATGGAGTACCCTACCAACCTGGTCAAACCCAACCTGATTTAGAGGCCATGGTTAGAGCTCTTACTGAGAGTATGAACAAATTAAGTCAGGATATGAATGAGAATTTTGCCCAGCTTAGGGATCGAGTCCAAGTACTCGAGGAACCTAGGCATCGGAATTGGACTCCTGACCCAGATTTTAATGTGCCTCAACCTCACCCACACCAAGAGCCTAGAAGACCTTTATACCGAGATCCTGAACCTAATCATAGGAGGCCTGACCCAGAACCTGAGGATAGAGATGATAGGTTCATTCGGAACATCAAGTTAGATGCACCCACTTTTGATGGTAGTTTAAATCCTAAGGTGTATTTTGATTGGGAGGGTGAGATGGACCAGTACTTTGAGTGGTATGCTATGTCTGAGGAGAGGAAATTCAAGTTTGCCAAAATGAAATTAATACGTCAAGCTAGGTTATACTGGGGGAACATTGAGCTGACCACTAGAAGACGAAATGTAGAGCCCATAACCACTTGGCAGGGTATGAAAGAGAAACTTAGAGACAAGTACCTACCCATTTCATACCAGCAAAATCTGTTAGACCAATGGCAGACTTTGAAACAAGGGAACCGATCTGTTTCAGACTACATAACCACCTTTGATGAATACCTAATGAGATGTGATGTGAGTGAAGCCCATGAAGTCACCTTGTCTAGATTTAGGGCTGGACTTAGGGAAGATATTAAGAGAGAGTTGTTTCTGAGAGAGGTTACTGACCTAGACCAAGCCTATCAGATTGCACTGAACACTGAGAAGTTTCAGAGAGGACCCATGCCATCTAGGGTTAGTGCCCCAATCCCAAGAAATGGACCTAGCCAGGTTACCCCTAGCAAGCCTAATCAGGGTATCCCCACCCCTAGGCCCATGGACAAAGGTAAGGCACCTGACACCCAGAGAACCCCTAGTATCGTCTGTTTTAAGTGCCAGAAGCCCGGTCATATCTCCACTCAGTGCACAGCCATAGCTTGTTTTAAGTGTCATAAGGTAGGTCATGTTTCTAGCCAGTGCCCTCGTAGATCCCTATATATAGAAGAGGGAGGGGAAGAGAGTTCCGAGCCTAATGAGGAGTTTGAAGAAGAAGTTTATGAGGCCGGAATGAATTTGGTTGATGAGTATGAAGGAGAGGAAGAATCCACTGAATCTGACCACTTAGGGGTTGTGAGATGCATCATGTCCCAGACTAAAGTTCAGGAAGATTGGCGTAGGACTAATATCCTACAAACTTTCCTTAAACTAGGGGATAAGGTTTGTAAAATCATCATAGATAGTGGGAGCTGTGTGAATGCCATTTCTACTAGCACTGTCAAAATGTTAGGCTTAACCCCAGTCCCCCACCCCAACCCCTATAAGGTTTCTTGGGTAGACTCTACCTCTATACCCATCCAGTCTAGATGTCAGGTCCAAATCCAAATGCAATCCTATCAAGAGAAGATTTGGTGTGATGTCTTGCCCATGGGGGTGAGCAGTATAATTCTTGGAAGACCTTGGTTGTATGATCATGATGCCACCCTCTTAGGAAAATCCAACACCTGTGTCTTTAGTTTCAATGGGAAGAAAATCACAATCCATTCAGTCCCTCCTAAGGACAAGGTAGCTAAAGGAACTAGTAAGGTCAGAGAAATGAAGACTGGAGTGAACCTAATTAGTGCCAAGGATCTAGAACAAGAGATTCATACTGGTTCACCCATTTGGATGTTGACTGCTAAGGAACTTAGGACTCCTACACCCTCAGAGCCTCCTCAGGAAGTTAAGCCTTTATTAGAAGAATTTGAGGATGTTTTTCCCGAGGATCTGCCAGACCACCTTCCACCTCTTAGGGATATTCAGCATTCCATAGATTTAATCCCAGGAGCTACTTTACCCAACTTGCCCCATTATAGGATGAATCCATCGGAGCATAAAGAACTGCAAAAGCAGGTTGGCAAATTGTTGAGGAAGGGGTTCATTAAAGAGAGTCTTATCCCTTGTGCAGTCCCTGCACTTCTAACCCCGAAGAAGGATGGCACGTGGAGGATGTGTGTTGACAGTCGTGCCATCAATAAGATCACAATCAAGTATAGGTTCCCCATCCCTAGACTAGATGACATGCTTGATATGATGGCCGGTGCCATGGTTTTTTCTAAAATTGATCTCAAGAGCGGCTATCATCAGGTTAGGATTAGACCAGGGGATGAGTGGAAAACAGCCTTCAAAACTAAGGATGGTCTCTATGAATGGGTTGTTATGCCTTTTGGGTTGTCCAATGCCCCTAGTACTTTCATGAGGATTATGACCCAGGTACTTAGAGCTTTCATAGGGAAGTTTGTAGTGGTCTATTTTGATGACATCCTGATCTATAGTAAGACCCCTGCAGATCACCTAGGCCACCTTAGACAAGTCTGTCAAGTTTTGAGGAATGATAGTCTCTACGGTAATCTCAAAAAGTGTGAATTTATGACCAGTAGAATTATCTTCCTTGGATTTGTTGTAACCCCTGACGGCGTGGCTGCCGACCCTGAAAAGATTAGGTCCATAGTAGAATGGCCAGAGCCGACCAGTGTGCATGAAGTCAGAAGTTTCCATGGCTTGGCTACCTTCTATAGGTGATTCATCAAGGGGTTTAGTACCGTAGTTGCTCCTATCACAGACTGCATCAGGAAGGGAGAATTTCAGTGGACCAAAGCAGCCCATAAAGCCTTCCTAGATCTTAAGGATAGGATGACCCAGGCACCCATTTTGAGACTACCAGACTTTTTAAAGGTATTTGAGGTTGCCTGTGATGCTTCAGGAGTAGGTATAGGTGGAGTCCTAAGCCAAGAGAACCATCCCGTAGCATTCTTTAGTGAAAAACTTAATGATGCTAAGCTTAGGTATTCTACCTATGATAAGGAATTTTATGCGGTAGTGCAAGCTTTGCGTTACTGGAGACATTATTTACTACCGCAAGAATTTGTGCTGTTTTCGGACCATGAGGCTCTTAGATTCTTGAATTCTCAGAAGAAGCTTAACCCTAGGCATGCTAAGTGGGTAAGTATATCCAGTCCTATACTTTTGTTTTGAAGCATAAGGCTGGGTCTGAAAATAAGGTAGCTGATGCCCTTAGTCGTCGATCTTTGTTGTTGAATTCTATTAGGGCTGAAGTCATAGGGTTTGAGCAAATCAAAGAAGAATATGAGTCGTGTCCGGATTTCAAGACTGTATACCAGGATCTAACTCAAGGACCATCAAGTGAACATAAGGATTATTCCCTTTTAGATGGCTTTCTGTTCTTTAAGAATAGGCTTTGCATCCCTAGAACCTCTCTTAGGGAATTCTTGATTTGGGAAACTCATGCTGGAGGTTTAGCTGGCCATTTCGGAAAAGATAAGACCACCCTGGCTATTGAAGACCATTTTTTCTGGCCTAGCTTAAAACGAGATGTAGCACACATTGTGGCTAGGTGTCGGACCTGCGCTGTTGCCAAACAGCGAAAACAGAACACCGACCTTTATACCCCACTCCCTGTCCCAGATCGTCCTTGGCAAGATGTGAGCATGGACTTTGTGTTAGGTTTGCCTAAGACCCAGAGGAGGCATGACTCTATCTGTGTTGTAGTAGACCGATTTTCCAAGATGGCCCATTTCTTGCCTTGTTCCCAAACATTTGATGCGTCTAAGGTAGCCACCCTGTTCTTTAATGAGATAGTTCGACTCCATGGCCTACCCAAGACCATTGTTTCAGATAGGGATGTTCGGTTCACCAGCTATTTCTGGAAAACCCTTTGGCATAAGTTAGGGACGAAACTTAAGTTTTCAACTGCCTATCATCCCCAGACTGACGGCCAAACCGAAGTAGTGAACCATAGTTTAGGCAATCTGCTAAGGTGTCTTGTTGGTGAAAACATTAGGAACTGGGATTTGTACTTACCTAGAGCTGAATTTGCATATAATGACTCGGTCAATAGGTCTACGGGTAAGAGTCCATTTGAAATTGTGCATGGTTACAAACCCCACACACCTCTTGACCTAGCTCCTTTACCAGTCCACACACGGGTCTCCGAGTCTGCCGAAGTTTTTGCACAGCATATAAAAGACTTGCATAAAGAAATTCAAGCCAAAATAAATTTAAGTAACGAAACTTATAAGAAATTGGCTGATTCTCAAAGGCGAGTCAAAACTTTTGACGAAGGAGACTATGTAATGATTAGGTTAAGGCTTGAACGGTTTCCTCCTGGAACCGTTAGAAAGTTACATGCCAGGGGAGCTGGACCATTTAGAGTGGTAAAGAGAGTAGGATCCAATGCCTATGTGCTCGAGTTGCCTCCAGAACTGGGCATTAGCTCCACTTTCAACATTACAGACCTAGTAGAGTATAGGGAGCTAGCTGTGATTCCCAGTGAGGCTTTTGAACCTAATCCTGCTCTTGAGAGTGAACCTGACCCTGTGTGTCCACCAACAAATTGGCCTGTGAGGAAAGAGCAGATTGAAAAGATCCTGGATGATCAGGTTATCTCTACTCGTAATCGAGGATACTAAAGATACCTGGTCCGCTGGCTAGGAAGGCCAGATTCTGATGACTCTTGGATCTCCCGAGAAGAGTTACAAGAGCTGGACCCAGACCTCTTGGAGAGATACCAGAGCCAACTTGATCCATACTCGACAGGGTCGAGTTCCTCCCACCCTGGGAGAATTGGTGCGGGCACTAGACTCAAAAGAAGACTTCAGAGCTCCATCTGGATCTCTGATTAACCTTGCCCGAAGAATTAGGGTTTTTGGTTTGTAATAAGAGTTGACTAGATCAACTCAATTTAGCTTGAGTCTACATTACCTACATTTTATTTTGTTGAGTCATGTTGACTCAGTAGTGGACTAGGGTTTCAACCTGGGATGTTACATTTTCTCCCAAGACCAGGCAAGTGGACACCACACTCCCAGCCACACTCTCAGTCCAAGGGGCGCCATATCTACATCCAGCAGCCTTTGGTCCCCACTCCACAGATGGCAACTTCCTTCTCTCATGCGCCAGATAAAGAGAAGTCCACCAAGAGACCACAAATCAAGGGGGCGGCCAAGACTTTCCCAAGAAACCCAAAGCAAAGAAGGGAAGAAATTCTCTTGGAAGAGAACTTCAAGGGGGCGCCCACTACCTGCCAAAGACATCCAAAACAAAGATGGGAAGGACCTTGACTTAGGAAGGAAGAAAAGGAGGAGTCCAAAAGAGTTGATCCATGGAAGGGAAGAAATTTTTCTTGAAGATCCAAGCAAGGTGGCGCCATCTACCTGCCTTTTATAACCCAAATCCAATTTTTTTGGTACCTTGGCCGACCATATGTGTATGATTTACCCTAATTTGTAGATCCTCTCCTTTTAGTCCCACATGGGAAGATGTGAAACCCTCCTCCCTTGTAAAGCCTTATAAATTAAACCCCTCTTGTAAGTTTACACCAATCAGATGAATGAAAGAAATTTTTTATGAGCAAACTTGTGTTTTCTCTTTTCCGCACTTGCTTCCAGGTGTTGAGCTCCGTGAGGGAGTAAATCCGGGTTCCCCTGGAACCTTGAGGAGGTGAGAGATCTCCAAAATCCCAAACCCTAGGTTAGCCACTCCACTCCCAAACCCTAGCCGCCATCCCCCTTCTCTTTCCACCAAGCCCTAGTCTATTCCACTTCTCACGGCCACCCTCTCCAAGTCCAGGCCGGCCACCAGCATCCAGCTCCAGTCCAGATACTTCAGATCTACAGCAGTTCTAAGAGGAAGTCAGATCGGCCTCCAGGAGAATCCTGATTTCAGCAACTTCGGCTTTCAAGTTCTTCAACCTGGTAAAATCTTTTCTTGAGTTTCTGAATTCCATCATTTGTTCCTCTTCTTTCCCAGATCTTGAGTCCAGAAGAAGTCGACCAAACCACGAGACCAGTATTAGAGGATCCATTGCGAAGATAGCCGACTCCGAGGATCCCACAATCTGCTCGAGAGAGTTCTTCCACCAAAATCCTGAGAAGATCACCGTCTGGTTAGAGAACCGATTTCTGTGTTTTTGTTCATGAGTAGATACCTAGAAGGCCAAGAGTCGACACATAGACACCCAAGTGTCAACACTAGGTAAACCAAGTGTCGACACTTGATCAAATCCGAGCACAGAAATGCTGAAATCCAAACTTTGTCTTTTCTAAACTTGAATTTTATGTTAAACTATTTAACATAGCAATCATAAACTAACTTTAGAACATTTCTAAAATATTTTATGACTTCAAATTTAGAACATAATAAAGATCAAAACATTTTAATATTTACTTTTTTCTTTTCTTTTTCTTCTTCATGAGTCCTTCACAATGGCACCCCTACACGCCATAGGAGATCCCTTTGATTGGAAAGTGAGGGTCTTGCAGTCCTACTTCTCTCCTATGACCGGACGGCCTGGTGAGGCACTCAATCCGAGTACTTGCAAGAAATTAAACTGATTTTATAATGTTTATACTAAACATTCATGCTAGAGCAACCTTGTTGCTCTGATACCAATTGAAAGGAAAACTAGTAGCGAGCATGCTTTGTATTTTAAAACTTTTTCAAAATAACATGCAACGGAAGCATGATAAAATGATTAACATTTAATCTAAGCATGCTTTAAAACTTTTCTATGCTACTTGTCCCAAGATCTTGCATGAATGATTAATATAAACAGTGAAATCATGAATTCATGCTATGAACATTTCAAAGCAACATATCTATATATGTAAAACCATACCTTGTATGAAATGGAGACGCTCTCCGCTGCGAAAGATCCAGGAGCAGGAGGAAGAACTCTGCTTAGCCACACACGTGTCCGGCCTCTACAGGTAGTTCACACCAGGGCTCTTTCAAAATCTACTTCCACTCCAAGTGCTAGCTTGTTGTGGAACGATTTGATCGGGACTCCTTTTCTTCTTTCGATGCCGGACTCTCCGAATGAATGAAGAAGCTCAAGAGGTGGAGAATGAGTGGTTGGAACCCTTCCCAAACACTCAATCCTAAGACCTAGATCTCTAGGTACAAAAATGCACACTTTTCTCCAAAAATCTCACACCTAAAAACTCGAACTTTTTCCTAGTTTCTTCCCTTTGATTTTTCCAGCATTTATTTGCTGAATTTTTTCTTATTTTCGTCCTCCCATTTCAGCCCCTTAAGTAGATGGAGAGGGAGAGGGAGAGTGGGAAGTTATCGGTGCGGTAATGGGTAGTTATGGTCATGGGAAGTTACATAACTCCCCAAAAATGAATTTAAACTTATTTAAATTCAGATTAAATGTATTAATTGATTTTAATTCATAACTAAAATCAATTGGGTCAAGTGTGCATACATTGGGTTCAACCCGATTGGACCCAAACCCATTTTGAACCAAATCCTATTTGATCCGTTCTAGATTTTTATAGCTCAATCAAATTGGGCTATCAAGTAATCACATTACTTAATTCACCTCCATGCATCACCAACTATTAGTGAAAATTTCATGTCACAACTTTTGTGACATCAAGTGTCTACACTTGCGAAATCAACAAGTGTCGACACTTACACAAGTGTCGACACTTTCAAGAATATCAAGTGTTGACACTTGGATAAAGAAAAAATCCTTTTTCTCTGTGAGTCCACGAACGATTCCCAATCGTTCTCCGATCACTAGATCAAGTAGAAACCCCTATGGTGTGTGACCCCATAGGTTCGAACACTAAGCCGGTAGCACTGGAACATTTCCAATACCAGTCAAAGTCGCCATCTAGCAATGACACCCGACGTCCGGATAGGTCGAAGTTGCGGAGCAACAATCAAGAACCAGGAGATATGGAAACCTTGTAATTAATCACTTTGACCTCAATTCTCAGGAAGACTTAGGGTTTAACTGCCCAACCCATAAAGTCCATCAACAATGTGTCTCAATCTCACAAGTCTTGTAACACTTTACAGTGACTACCCTGGCCAAGGTTTTGCTAAATTGAAACACAGTAAGATATCTGCTCCAAACACTTTGGAGGGGTCAATCCCATCTTGATCCGATCACCGCTACACGAGTACTTAACTGTACCCAGAAACCTTCCATCCCTGGATTAGAAATTCAGATAGTCCAGTACCAAAGTACAGTGAGTTGCTTGCAAGCTACCATGACGATCTCATGTCTGAGGGATAACTACGTCCATATCAAAACTCTAGGCAGAAAAAGTACAGACGGGTCACGTTCGATAAAATGTCAAACACAACATCTGCATGCCATACCAGTGTCTCTATACTCTTTGGTTAAGAGGACAACCAACGACTATGGCACACAACGACCTATACTTGATATACTATCATCCTGAAATAAGTATATCATTTGGTCGCGAACAATTTTAGGACTATATGATATATCCTCTCTATATCACATACAAATAGTCCTAAGGACTTCATCACTGAAGAACTCATTACAAAAAGATGAAATAGTGATGAACTGCCAGAATAAACATTTTATTCAATAATATAATTCATATATAATTACATCAAATGTACAACTGTTTACAGTAGAAATTGGCTTTGGGACACATTTCCCAACAACTCCCACTTGGACTAAAGCCAATCAGAACAGTATCGTATACCCATCTTCCATTTACAATTATTGAGTTCTTGAATTCCAACGGCTTTAGTAAAGGGGTCAGCCAGGTTCTCCTTTCCGTTAATCTTTAGAAGGTCGATATCACCTCATTCCACGATTTCTCGCACAAGATGAAATCGGCGCAGAATATGCTTGGTACGCTGATGGGACTTCGGCTCTTTGGCTTGAGCAATGGCTCCAGTGCTGTCACAGTACACTGGAACAGGACCATCCAGGGAAGGTGCCACTCCCAGCTTGCCAAGAAATTTTCGCAACCAAACAGCTTCCTTTGCTGCATCAGATGCTGTAATATATTCCGCTTCACATACAGAGTCTGCTACAGTGTGCTGCTTGGAACTCTTCCAGCAGATCGCTCCACCATTCAGGGTAAAAATAAAACCAGATACACTCTTGCTATCGTCCCTATCTGATTGAAAACTGGAGTCAGTATACCCCACAAGTTTCAAGTCAGGTCCTCCAAAAAGAAGCCACTGGTCCTTGGTATTTCGCAAATACTTCAGGATGGTCTTTGCAACCTTCCAGTGTGCTTCACCTGGGTCAGACTGGTATCGACTCACTATTCCTAATGAGTATGCCACGTCTGGTCTAGTACATGTCATGGCGTATATGATGGACCCTACTACCGAAGCATAAGGAATCCTACTCATACGCTCTCTTTCCTCAGGAGTTATCGGACAATCCTTCTTGGAAAGAGAAATTCCATGGCCTATCGGAAGATAGCCTTTCTTGGAATTCTCCATGCTGAACCTTTTCAGCACGGTATCAATGTACGTAGACTGGGATAAACCCAGAAGCTTCCTTGATCTATCCCTATAGATCTTCATACCTAGTATGAAAGAAGCTTCACCCAAGTCTTTCATAGAAAACTGGGACAACAACCAGACCTTTATTCCCTGTAATGCAGGGATGTCATTCCCGATTAAGAGAATGTCATCCACATACAGTACAAGAAATACAACTACAGAACCATTTGCCCACTTATATATGCAGGGTTCTTCTTTGTTCCTAACAAAACCATACGTCTTGATACACTTATTAAAACGCATGTTCCAACTCCGAGACGCCTGCTTTAGTCCATAGATGGACCTACTAAGCTTACATACTTTAGATTCATCTGTGGATGTGAACCCTTCAGGTTGCATCATATACACCTCCTCATCTAGCTCACCATTCAGGAAAGCTGTTCGGACATCCATTTGCCAGAATTCATAATCCATATATGCAGCTAAGGCAAGCATAATCCGAATAGACTTGAGCATTGCCACAGGGGAAAACGTCTCGTCATAGTCAATACCATAACGTTGACGATAACCCTTGGCAACCAGACGGGCTTTATAGGTCTCTGCCTGCCCATCTGCACCCCGTTTCCTTTTGAAGACCCATTTGCACCCAATGGGTTTTACCCCTTCAGGTGGATCAACCAAAGTCCATACTTTGTTGATTTCCATGGACTCCATTTCAGATTTCATGGCTCCCAGCCACAACTCAGAATCAGACCTCTGCATCGCGTCCATATAGGTGATTGGATCCTCGTTGTTCTCATCGAGCTCAACAGGATCACCGTCTCGGACCAGAAAACCATAGTATCTGTCAGGTTGATGCGGTACTCTACCAGATCTCCTTAATGACTGGTCAATAGGCTCAAGGTTTGATCTTATCATAACAGGTTCTGTAGCAGTCCTTGAGTGATTTGGTTCTTCTATCTGTTGAACTTCAGTAAGCTCAACATTGGCAGCTTGAGCACCTTCAGTAAGGTACTCCCTTTCCAAAAAGGTAGCTCTAAGACTGACGAACAATTTTTGTTCCCCAGGTATATAGAAGAAATAACCCTTAGACTCTTTAGGATACCCAACAAAGAGGCACCTGTCAGACCTAGGTCCAAGTTTATCTGTTTCCAAATGCTTGACATAAGCCGGACATCCCCAAACCCGAAGGTGTGATAGACTCGGCTTACGCCCATTCCATATTTCATATGGAGTTTTGTTAACAGACATACTCGGAACTCTATTTAGAAGATAGCATGCTGACTCCAAAGCATACCCCCAAAAGGAAGTTGACAGAGTTGCAAATCCCATCATGGATCTGACCATGTCTAACAGAGTCCGATTCCTCCTTTCAGACACACCATTTAACTGAGGCATCCCAGGAAGTGTCCATTGAGAGAGAATCCCATTCTCTTCAAGATAAGTCAGAAACTCCCCAGAAAGATATTCTCCACCTCGATCTGATCGAAGGATTTTAATAAGCTTCCCGGTTTGTCTTTCAACTTCATTACGATACCGTTTGAACATCTCAAACGATTCATATTTATGTCTCATCAAAAAGACATAACCGTACCTTGAGAGGTCGTCCGTAAATGTAATGAAATATTTATACCCACCCTTGGCATCGACATTCATTGGTCCACATACATCAGTATGTACTAGACACAAAATGTCATCGGCTCGTACACCTTTTCCAATAAAAGGTGACTTGGTCATCTTACCAAGTAAACAAGATTCACAGGTTGGCAGTGATTCACAATCACTAACGTTTAGGAGACCTTCTCTCACTAACCTGTTGATTCTATTCTTGTTTATATGACCTAGCCTACAATGCCAGAGATAAGCATCATTGACATTATCTAATCTAGGGCATTTGCAAGAAATGTACATTACACCAACAGGCTGTGATAAAACATAAATGCCATTCTTAATATGTCCAGTCATAACCACAATATCATTCATAATGACTTTGCAAAAATCACTCTTGATTAATAGTTCATAACCATTACTGGCCAACTGGCCTACAGAGATAATATTTACAAGGAATGATGGACAATAGTGACAATCACTAAGAACAACTTTACAAGGCTCGAAAAATAGATTGACAATTCCCAATGCCAGGACTGGAGCTTCACTTCCATTCCCCACATTCAGAAATCTCTCGCCATTCTCGAATCTTCTACTAACTTGTAGTCCCTGCAACGTATTGCAAATATGATAAGGACTACCAGTATCTAATATCCAGTTAGTAGTATCACAAATAGAAAAACAACAAGGATTTATCATATAAATACCTTGTCCAGCAACCTTTTGCTGCTTCCTCTTCTTCGGCCTGTTCGGGTCAAGTGTAGCTAGGTAAGTGGAACAATTCCTCTTCCAATGACCTGGCTTCTTACAGTAGAAGCATTCTGCCTGACTCTGGTCAGCCTTCTTCTTAATCTGACTGGGCCCAGCACTTTGCACCATTCTATTTTTATTCTTTTTCTTTTTTCCTTTCTTAAAGGGGCGACATCTTGTCGAACTGCCTCCCACTAAATTCACCAAGCTCTTTTGGAGCTGGTGATCCTTTTCATAAGTCTGTAGTAACCCCATCAACCCATGGTAGTTGACTACAGTCCTTGTTAATCTATAGTGATCTAGAAAAGGTAAGTAGGAGGGAGGCAAAGAATTCAAAATCGCATCTTTCCCAAGCTGCTCGTGGAAAGGATATCCGAGTTTGGCCAAGCGCTCGATCATCTCAATCATGTACAATACATGATCAGTGACCGAGGACCCTTCAGTCATTCGAGCGTTGAAGATGGTAGAGGAAACCCTGTACCTTTCAACGTCGTATGGAGCACCAAAAGATTCCTTCAACTTTTGAAGGATTTCCTCCGATTGGGCCTCCTCGAATCTGTGACTGAACTCATCGTTCATAGTCGCCAACATAATGCACCGCACCGTAGTACGGTCAGAGACCCACTTTTGATAAGCATCTCTGACTGCAGTATGTGCGGTGGGGGCTGGCCCCTCAGGTGCCGGATCCGTTAATACGTAAAGGATCCATTCGTGCTCGAGAACAATTCTCAATCTTCGATACCAGCTATCGAAGTTGGGTCCCATGTGCTTGTCATTATCTAATAATGACTGGAGTGACAGATTAGTAGACATCTGAAAAAGAAAACCAAGACTATTTAGTATATGAATTATTTAAAACTTAAAGACATGGACTTTTGTCTAAAAGCTCCTCCCACTATTTTATTCAGACTGGTAGCCTCTACCTCCAATCCGAAGAATAACACTTATCCCTTAGTGGGTACCAGAATCCAATAGACAATACATGAGCCCGACTATGGTCGGCCAACCCATGTTCATCTAAAGATAGGTTCATAACCAGTTGTTTCTCCAAACAACTCCTAGTAATTTATTTTGCCCTAGGAACACTTCAATCGGCCTTTGGGCTACCTGCTAAAGAAGGTCCCAGTTAGGTCCAACCATTAACATGACTGATCTTAATGCTTCTAGCTAACAAATGATCAAGCCCGACTTTGGCCGGCTAACCTGACCACATGTTTAAGAAAGTTGCATTATGTCATCATATAATGAATGACAATTCCAATAGTATGATGACCACCCGATCTATGGATCTGTCGATGATCACCCCACTACTGGACTCATTACCAAACATCTTAGTGGGAGGCTAAGACAAAAAATTATCATATAATTTCCATCTTTTTAAGGACCTAATAATTTAGAGGTTTTATACATGTTGTGACAGAAGAGAAAGGATAAGTCATGGATTATCTTTCACTAACTTCATATGTTAATGAAAAGGGTTACATGAACCACAAAATCCATGGGCACCTAAATCAGTCAAGCTGATTAACCTTATTGGCATGGGCTAACTCGAATCAATGAGCTAACTAATCAAAACTGGTTGACCATATTGGCCAGGTAAGTGAGATCAAGGTTATGGGTTAAGCCATTAACCATCTTTCCTTAGACACCAATATCATTGGCCAGGAAAGAGGTAGCCCCAAAAACTATAGATCAAAAGCCATACTTACCTTAGACACCAATTGGTTCACCAATTTCGATTAGACTAGCCTAAGGAATCGGGTCCTACCACGAAGCCAAGATTAAGTCCATTTAGATGTATGGACCAGTCAATCTAACTATTAGATAGATACTAGAGAAGAACCTTAACTCAACATTTGATTAAGTTAATTCTCTATTAATTCCTATTCATCTAAACTTAGGTCTAACCCAATTAGGACCTAATTCAAGCTAACCCATTTAAACCAAAGTTATGAATATGACTTAGATCTTAAAATCATATCCTTAGATCATTTAGTCACTTAGATTTACTTAATTCATAATTAAGTTAATCATACAACAGATTGAAACATTTTCAAAAAACTTTATAAAACATTTTTACAAGAAAATCCAATTTTTAAATTTCTGTTCACTGTGAAGTGTCGACACTTCAGTAGCAAGTGTCGACACTAGGTGTCGACACTACTCTGAGACAGGTCGACACACAGAGAACCGATTTCTGTATTTTTGTTCATGAGTCGACACCTAGAAGGCCAAGTGTCGACACATAGACACCCAAGTGTCAACACTAGGTAAACCAAGTGTCGACACTTGATCAAATCCGAGCACAGAAATGCTGAAATCCAAACTGTCTTTTCTAAACTTGAATTTTATGTTAAACTATTTAACATAGCAATCATAAACTAACTTTAGAACATTTCTAAAATATTTTATGACTTCAAATTTAGAACATAATAAAGATCAAAACATTTTAATATTTACTTTTTTCTTTTCTTTTTCTTCTTCATGAGTCCTTCACAATGGCACCCCTACACGCCATAGGAGATCCCTTTGATTGGAAAGTGAGGGTCTTGCAGCCCTACTTCTCTCCTATGACCGGACGGCCTGGTGAGGCACTCAATCCGAGTACTTGCAAGAAATTAAACTGATTTTATAATGTTTATACTAAACATTCATGCTAGAGCAACCTTATTGCTCTAATACCAATTGAAAGGAAAACTAGTAGCGAGCATGCTTTGTATTTTAAAACTTTTTCAAAATAACATGCAACGGAAGCATGATAAAATGATTAACATTTAATCTAAGCATGCTTTAAAACTTTTCTATGCTACTTGTCCCAAGATCTTACATGAATGATTAATATAAACAGTGAAATCATGAATTCATGCTATGAACATTTCAAAGCAACATATCTATATATGTAAAACCATACCTTGTATGAAATGGAGATGCTCTCCGCTGCGAAAGATCCAGGAGCAGGAGGAAGAACTCTGCTTAGCTGTACACGTGTCCGGCCTCTACAGGTGGTTCACACCAGGGCTTTTTCAAAATCTACTTCCACTCCAAGTGCTAGCTTGTTGTGGAACGATTTGATCGGGACTCCTTTTCTTCTTTCGATGCCGGACTCTCCGAATGAATGAAGAAGCTCAAGAGGTGGAGAATGAGTGGTTGGAACCCTTCCCAAACACTCAATCCTAAGACCTAGATCTCTAGGTACAAAAATGCACACTTTTCTCCAAAAACCTCACACCTAAAAACTAGAACTTTTTCCTAGTTTCTTCCCTTTGATTTTTCAAGCATTTATTTGCTGAATTTTTCTTATTTTCGTCCTCCCATTTCAGCCCCTTAAGTAGATGGAGAGGGAGAGGGAGAGTGAGGAGTTATAGTTGTGGTAATGGATAGTTATGGGGAGTTATGGTCATGGGAAGTTACATAACTCCCCAAAAATGAATTTAAACTTATTTAAATTCAGATTAAATGTATTAATTGATTTTAATTCATAACTAAAATCAATTGGGTTAAGTGTGCATACATTGGGTTCAACCCGATTGGACCCAAACCCATTTTGAACCAAATCCTATTTGATTCGTTCCAGATTTTTATAGCTCAATCAAATTGGGCTATCAAGTAATCACATTACTTAATTCACCTCCATGCATCACCAACTATTAGTGAAAACTTCATGTCACAACTTTTGTGACATCAAGTGCTACACTTGCGAAATCAACAAGTGTCGACACTTACACAAGTGTCGACACTTTCAAGAATATCAAGTGTTGACACTTGGATAAAGAAAAAACCCTTTTTCTCTGTGAGTCCACGAACGATTTCCAATCATTCTCCGATCACTAGATCAAGTAGAAATCCCTATGGTGTGTGACCCCATAGGTTCGAACACTAAGCCGGTAGCACTGGAACATTTCCAATACCAGTCAAAGTCGCCATCTAGCAATGACACCCGACGTCCGGATAGGTCGAAGTTGCAGAGCAACAATCAAGAACCAAGAGATATGGAAACCTTGTAATTAATCCTTTTGACCTCAATTCTCAGGAAGACTTAGGGTTTAACTGCCCAACCCATAAAGTCCATCAACAATGTGTCTCAATCTCACAAGTCCTGTAACACTTTACAGTGACTACCCTGGCCAAGGTTTTGCTAAATTGAAACATAGTAAGATATCTGCTCCAAACACTTTGGAGGGGTCAATCCCATCTTGATCCGATCACCGCTACACGAGTACTTAACTGTACCCAGAAACCTTCCGTCCCTGGATTAGAAATCCAGATAGTCTAGTACCAAAGTACAGTGAGTTGCTCGCAAGCTACCATGACGATCTTATGTCTGAGGGATAACTACGTCCATATCAAAACTCTAGGCAGAAAAAGTACAAACGGGTCACGTTCGATGAAATGTTAAACACAACATCTGCATGCCATACCAGTGTCTCTACACTCTTTGGTTAAGAGGACAACCAACGACTATGGCACACAATGACCTATACTTGATATACTATCATCCTGAAATAAGTATATCATTTGGTCGCGAACAATTTTAGGACTATATGATATATCCTCTCTATATCACATACAAATAGTCCTAAGGACTTCATCACTGAAGAACTCATTACAAAAAGATGAAATAGTGATGAACTGCCAGAATAAACATTTTATTCAATAATATAATTCATATATAATTATATCAAATGTACAACTATTTACAGTAGAAATTGCTTTGGGATACATTTCCCAACAGACCCCTCCGAGCACGGTGGCTCAACCAAGCCCCGTGGTGGAGGGTATGTTCCCCTTGATCGTCTCCTCCCGACAAGCCCGGTGATGCTGGCGGGTAGTCCACTCACCTAGGCCACGTAAGAGCTGCAGGCCACGATGATCTAGGCGGCAACAGTTTGGTGCGCCAGGAAGGGGGGCAGATCCACGCTCCTCAACAAGGTGGGACAACTGTTTTCATCTTTGTCCTTAGTCCCCGAGGGGCAGACCGGGGGCACGGGGATGGGGGCACGAGAACTTCTCTCTCTCTCTAGGCTCCAAGGAGCGGCCTCTACCAAAAAAACCTTGAGCTGTGAAGGTGCATCGCTACCCTTGACGGGGCAACTATCATCAAGCCGAAGATGGAGCCACCTCCCGACGGTGCCACCTTCCAGGAGCCCCACTCAAAAAAAAAAAAAAAAAGAAAAGAGAGAAGAAGAGAAAAAGAAGAGAGGGAGGAAGGGTCTGGCCATCGTGAAGATGAAAGAAATCCATGCAACATGGTTTCCAACGCTCCCATGCAACGGAGTTTCCTCCCATGCAACAGAGGTCTCGCTCTCTCCCATGCTGCAGGGGGTCTCATCTTCTCCATGCAACGGAGTATGCTTCCATGCAACAGAGCTTCCTCCCATACAACGGGAGTCTCATTTCTCCTATGCAGCAGGATTCCATCTCCTCCATGCAACGGGAGCCTCATTCCCTTCATGCGACGGAGTTCTCTTCCATGCAACGGGAGCCTCATTCCCTCCATGCGACGGAGTTCTCTTCCATGTAATGGGAGCTTCATCCCCTCTATGCAACGGGGCTTCCTCCCATCCAACAGAGCCATTTTCCTCATGCAACAGGAGCCTTATACTCCCATGCAATGAGGTCACCTCCTCCCATGTAACAGAGTATGCTCCCATGCAATGGGGCTCCCCCCATCTAACAGAGCCATTTTCCTTATGCAACAGGAGCCTTATGCTCCCATGCAACGAGGTCACCTCCTCCCATGTAACGGAGTATGCTCCCATGCAACGGGGCTTCCCCCCATCCAACGGAGCCAATTTTTTCATGCAACAGGGGCCTTATTCTCCCATGCAACGAGGTCACCTCCTCCCATGTAACGAAGTATGCTCCCATGAAACGGGACTTCCTCCTATCCAATGGAGCCATTTTCCTCATGCAACAGGAGCCTTATGCTCCCATGCAACGAGGTCACCTCCTCCCATGTAACGGAGTATGCTCCCATGCAACGGTGCTTCCCCCCATCCTACGGAACCATTTTTCTCATGCAACAGGAGCCTTTTGTTTCCATGCAATGGAACTTGCTCCAATGCAACAAAGCTTGCTCCCATCCAACAGGAGTCTCCTCTCCTCCCATGCAACATGCAACGGGAGTCTCATTCCTTCCATGCAACAGGATCTCATCTCCCTCATGCAACGGAGCCTCCCCCATGCCACGAAGCTCCTTCCCATGCAACAGGAGTCTTATACTCCCACATAACGAAGTCACCTCCCTCATGCAACGGAGCCTAGCTCCTCCCATGCAGTGGAGTGATCTTCCTCGTGCAACGGAGCTTCCTCCCATGTAATGGAGTCATTTCCTTCATGCAGCAGAGGTCTCACCTCCTCCCATGCAACGAAGGTCCATCCTCCCACACGACGAAGCCTTGCTCCCCCATGCAATCGAGTTTTATTCTTCCGTGCAAAGAAGTCACATTCTCTCCTAAGAGGGCGGCCGGTGAATTTGATCTCGACCCACTCAAGGAAGAAACATATTTTTATCTATTTATATGATCGGAGCTCAACAGGTAACTCCTTCTCTGCTACATTTACACAATAAAAAACTTTATTTTAGTTCTACAGGAAAGGCTCCTGTACCACCATCAAGGGCAAGCACTACGACCTGTCAGAGCCAGTCATTGCCCGTGAGAATTCTTGACAAAAGCCCGGAGTCCAACCCTCCGGCACCAAAGACCGGACCCCGTTCTGGCACCAGGGGCCTAGCACCCCAGCACTAAAGACCGGACCCTGTTCCGGCACCAAGGGCCCAGCATCCCGGCACCAAAGAATGGAGCCCTGCATCTACCGCATGACTCTCAATTCAGCTCTTGCCTTACTCACAGTCCGGAGATGTCTGCGGAGACTCCAAGAAGTCCCGCCATCTATCGAGAAACTCATAGTTTATCATTTGTTGAACTCACGGTCCAGAGATGTCTGTGAGAGGCTCCGGAGGTCCAACCGTTTACGGTTCGCCTCCTAGCATGGCGAACTAGCAGCTCTACTATCTCATGAAGGATGTAAAAATCCTTGATAATAAAAGTTCCTTTCTGATGCAACTTTGTTCTTCACCAATACAGGAACTCGCCCGTCCGACTCCAAGTCCAGCGAAGTCAAGTGAAGCCGAGCTAAAGCCAACCTCCTCATTGAGCGCCGCATCTATTGCTTGACTCTCAGTTCAGCTCTTGCCTTACTCACAGTTCGGAGATATCCGCAGAGACTCCAAGAAGTCCCCCGATCTACTGAGAAACTCACAGTTTGGCATTTGCTGTACTCACAGTCCGGAGATGTTCATGGGAGGCTCCGGAGGCCCAACCGTTTATAGCTCGCATCCTAGCATGGCAAACCAATGGCTCTGCCATCTCATGAAGGATGTAAGAATCCCTTCTTAATAATTAAAGTTCCTTCTTGGTGCAACTTTGTTCTTCACCGATACAGGAACATTCCCGTCCGACTCCAAGTCCGATGAAGTTAAGAGCTGAAGTCAAGCTCTTCAATTTAGCCGAGCTGAACTCAAGTCAAGCTCACCAGTTCAGCCGAGCTGAAGTTACATAAAGCTGAGCTGGACTCAAGTCAAGCTCCTCAGTTCGATTGAGCTGAAGTCAATTGAGGCCGAGCTGAAGTCAAGTTCCTCAATTCAATTGAGCTGAAGTCAGGCCCCTTGATCCAGCCGAGCAGAAGTCATGTCCCTTGATTCAGCCAAGCCGAGGCCAAGCTCTTCACTGAGCCCCACATCTACAGCCTGACTCCCATCCGGAGATGTCCATAGGTAGCTCTGGAGGTCCAACCATCTGCGGCTCGCCTCCTAGCATGCCAAATGAGCAGCTCTGCCATGTCACGAAGGAAGAGCTCGTCCGTCTAACTCCGAGTTTGGCAAAGTAAGGCCGGACACCCCGGCACCTAAAGACCGGACACCCGGGCACCTAAAGATCGGACATCTTAGCACCTAAAGACTGGACACCCCGGCACCTAAAGATCGAACACCCCGGACACCCCGGCACCTAAAGACCGGACACCCCAGCACCCCGGAATCCCTAGCACTAAAGACCGGACACCCCGGCACCTAAAGACCAGACACCCCGACATCTAAAGACTAGAATCCCCGATACCTAAAGATCGGGAACCCCGACACTCCAAGACCAAAAACCCCGGTGCCTCAAAATGGGGAATGCCGAAAGTCCCACATCAAAAGCCATGAAGCTCCTAAAGCCCTGTATTCAAGTCGCCAAGCTAGAATCAAGCTCCTATCCAAGACCAAGCTCCTGCTCTTCGGACCTTCCAACAGCTTCTACGCCCTCATCAAAAGCTTTGAGGAGTGCTATGAGCCCAACCATGTGTCCGATCACGTATGTGTGCACCCAAGTTGTGCACCTCACCAACCTCTTCCTCCATGGCACCGCCTTCTATCCGATCAAAGAGGAGTCAGATTGAAGTGCTAGCACCATCAAAATGCAACTAACCTTCAGTCGAAGTACCTATGGGAAAGTAAGTTTCAAAAACACGACATCCTATTTTTGTTTTGCAGGCCTGCTACAACATAGAGCCAAATGGATAAAGCTACTCCCTTCGTCCAAAATGAGGGGAAGTAACGTTTTGGACTCAGGGAGTAGGGGCATCTGTTACAGTAGTGACCAACCCATTCGGCCCCAACATAACGATGGGCCCACTTGAAGAGGTTGGCCCCTGTGGCGTCAGGTCAACACCTCGGCCAGCCCACTTCGACCGTGCATAGAGCCCAGCTCGGTCGGGCTGGCACCTCGACCAAGTTGGCAGCTCGGCCAACCCGCTTCAGGCAAACTTGGGCCCCAGCTATGCATGCGAGGTAGCCCGCTTCAGCCCGAGAAACTCCCTAGCCCCGCTCGCCCCAACCAGGCGTGTCGACACATGCCCATGCAAGCTCCCACGAGTGAGCTCTCCCATGCATGCCCTGCCAGTCCGCCTCCATCCAGGCGACCCTCCGTCCGGCTGGGAGATCCGTTCCCCTCCGCGATCAGTTCGGTGCGCCGAAGAGCAGCGCGTCCTCACCCGCCTCAGTCCAGCCTGGAGCCGACGATGGGGGGCGGCGCGTGAGCCGGCCCTGCCCGTGTCCAGGCTCTGCCCGTCTAATTCGAGTGGGTGCCCTCGCCTCAGTCCAGCCCGGAGCCGGTGATGGGAGGTGATGCGTGTCACAATGCACCGATTTAGAACCTTAATTCCACTACTCTAAAGGGTAGAATAGCAGGAGTAAGAGTCGATCCCACAGAGACTTTGGGGTTATTTTGAAAAAGAATTTTCTTTTGATTTAAAATAAACTAAAATAAACTAGAACTAATGCAAGAAATAGATGCAAATAATAAATTTGTGAAAATAATTCAGATATGACCTATCTCAAGAGTACGGCCCGTACCCGTGGATCATGGCCCGTCCCTTAGATATAGGTCAGTCAAAATTAATTCACTTCGACTTACCTTAAACGCTAATCCAACATGACTCTAGCATTACTTCAAAATAAAAATAAACAAACATGGATTAATATGAAGCAAATAAATATTTATTGCATAAAAAAAATTGGGGTACAGAGAAAATAAAAGAAAAGTAAGGGAACAAGGGTCCATTTCTTCCTTTTTATTCGACTCTGACTCTCTGTGACAGCAACAGGAACTGGAACTACGGACAATAAGTGGAACCTCTCCAAAATTCCTCCCCTTCTTTTTTCTCCTCCTTTGCAGAAGAAAATCACCGAGGTATTTATAGATGAAAAATACCGTGTCGGATCCGTGTGGGAAGCGCGGTGATTTCCTCATCTCAATCTGATTTTCAAACTCTGCGCTATCTCCTTATCTGATATTTTTTTACGATCATCCCCATCTCAAAAATCAAACTCAAAAATTCTATCGCACAATCCCGCGTCCATCCAGCATCGTCCGACATCTCTTCTCGTTCCGATGCTTCCTTGGACATCCCGGTCTGAACAGCAGGGACGGTGACAAGCAGCTTCAGGAGCTTGAAATGGAGGTGACGGCTGGGCGAAGATGGCTGGGCAGACGTGGCCGTGGGCGGTGATGCGGAAGAGGAAGCAACAGGCCGTGGAAGGAATAGCGAACGACGGCTGGGCAGACGGTGGCTCACGGTGAAGTCGGAACGGCAGCTGGCGGCGACTGCGGGTTGGACGGAGGTGGCTGCAGCGGACGGCGGAGGGGCGGACACGGCAGCAGGTTGCTCGCGGCTGGGTAGACGGCGCTGCGGCGAAGGTGGCTCGTGGCTGGGCAGACGGTGGCTGCAGGTTGGGCGGCGTGGCCATGGGCGGACGGCATTCCGGCCATTTTTCCGACCGAACGGGGGCTTCTTCGACCGGCAACGAGGTCGACGGTAGCTTGGGCACCGTCGGGGGAAGCTCTCCGTCAAGTTTCGGAGTAAACGGAGCTCGGTGGTCCACGGCTCTGCCCGTGGACCGGCAGCAATGGCTGTCGTGGACCGGCGGTTCATGCGGTGGACCATTGAGCTGGTCCACCGTGAGCCATTAAAAGTTTTAAGGTAATGCTCCAAAAACCGTGCGGCTCTGAAACCCATGTTAAAATCTTCTAAAATCCATTTCAGGCCTGTTCAAAGTCCAAATTACATTCTGTTTGCGACGTTGGACTCCTAAAATCAAGATCTACACGTTTATGAAGTCAATTCCTGCAAAGTATCACAAAAAATATTAATTTTAATCAAATAAAATTGAGTTAATTTTCATTATTCTAATGTCTAACACACTCCCCAACTTAAACTTTGCTCGTCCTCGAGTAAAGGAAATGAATAAGTCTTGTGTATTAAGATGGTCCATGAAATGAAAATTATCGTACTAACCCTAAAATCAAAGGATACCTGGTTAGGCTATTAAAAAGGTACTTCATTGGATTACCAATTCCACCCATTTAGTAGTAGAATAAAGTCCATAGAAGTTTTAAGAGTTTTTTTTCTCATCCTAACTTTCTATTTACTCTCTAAATCTTCCAACTTACTTTGGTTTTGGTGCAATATTTATTTAGTCCCCACTTTTTCTTCTTCTTTTTTTTTTAAAAAAAAAAAAAAAATGTAAAGTCAGTGCAATGTCCTGATACCTTGCTTTCTAATTAACCCTTGTAGCGAGCTTTAAGCCAATGACTCCCAAACCAGTTGGCTTTAGGGCATTAGGTGTAAAACACCCCTCGGGCTTACTGACTCGAGACAAAAAGGCTAAGTCAAGACTAACTCTACGAAAGATTTCGTTACATCCCCACCTTTTGACGCGAACAACAATACTTACTTAGGCAAATGGGCCCGGTTACTCAGTGAGAGATGCTAAAAATCTTTATTAACCTCAGGAATTTTTTAACTGGGGACTTTTTATAATGCCTATACCAAAATAAGTAAGATTCATTATTAAGATCAATAGGCCGAAGGGTCTGAAATTACTCTTCTAAAATTTTTTGGACTACATTCTACCACTTATAGAGTTTTCTTGATAAATCATCCCTCAGTATCTCTAAAATTTTCTAAATCATTAATCACTCCTCATTTAGGGAGCTTGATTATTTTCAATTTGACAAATTTTTGTACACAAAAATTGATTAAAATTTTACTCGAGGATTTGATTTAATTAATTAGATTACCTCACCCCCCAACTTAATTTTCATTGTCCCTAATGGAAGAGTATACTAAAAACATAATGGCAAAGAAGGATACAACCTGGTAGGGTATGGAATTGGATGTCCCTAAATCACCATATTCCCGCAATCTTCTTTTATTACTCCATTTATTCTAAAAACAAAGAACTAGAAGTTAAAATATGAACTTAAAGCAAGAACTAACGAAAGAGCTGGGCTGCCTCCCAAGAGCGCTAAGTTTATAGTCTTCAGCCAGACTAAGTTGATCTTCACAGCAACACTGGGTGTTCAAGATCAAGAGTTTCAACAACTTCTCCATCACTGATTCCTTCAATATACGGTTTCAAACGCTGGCCATTCACCTTAAAAACATTCCCTTGCTTAGGATCCTTAAGTTCAACAGCTTCATAGGAAAATACTTGAGTTACTACAAAAGGTCCATCCCATCGTGCGCGGAGTTTTCCGGAAAAAAGACGTAACCTAGAGTTGTAGAGCCACACTTTTTGATTAGGCTCAAATGATTTTCTATTAATGAATTTGTCATGATAAGCCTTTGTTCGAGCCTTGTAAATTTTCGAACTCTCATAAGCCTCATTTCGTAACTCTTCCAACTCACTTAACTGAAGTTTTCTATGGGAACCTGCATTCTTCATGTCAAAATTAAATTGCTTGATAGCCCAAAATGCACGATGTTCCAATTCAACAGGTAGGTGACAAGCCTTTCCAAACACTAACCGGTACGGAGACATTCCTAGAGGGGTCTTGAAAGCAGTTCGGTAAGCCTATAAAGCTTCATCCAAACGTTCTGACCAATCTTTCCTATCGGGTCTTACCATTTTCTCAAGAATGCGCTTGATCTCTCTATTCGAAACTTCAACCTGACCACTAGTCTGGGGATGATATGGCGTGGCTACTTTATGGGTAATTCCATACTTTTTCATCAGTCCTTCAAAGTGTATATTTGTAAAATGCGCACCCCCATCACTAATAATGGCCCTTGGGCACCCAAACCGACTAAAGATGTTATGCTGAATGAACTTGATTACAACTTGGTGATCATTAGTTCGAGTTGCCACAGCTTTAATCCATTTCGAAACATAATCCACTGCTACCAAAATGTACTCAAATCCAAAGGAAAGAGGAAATGGTCCCATAAAGTTAATACCCCATACATCAAAAATTTCAACAACTAAAATGGGGTTTAGGGGCATCATATCTTTTCGTGAAATATTCCCCCTTTGTTGACACTTGAGATAATTACGGCCAAATTCATGTGCATTTTTAAAGAGAGTTGGCCAATAAAATCCACTTTGCAGCACCTTTGCTGCAGTTTTTCTCCCACTAAAGTGTCCCCCACATGCAAGAGAATGACAAAAATTGAGTATACTCTTGAATTCACTCTCAGGGACACATCGCCTGATCACTTGATCTGAACAGTATTTAAACAATTCAGGTTCCTCCCAAAAGTAATATTTGATTTGCGAAAAGAACCTATCTTTTTCTTGTTGTGACCAGTATGGAGGAACTTGCGCTGTTACCAGATAATTTACAATATGGGCAAACCAGGGGAGATTGCTGGTAGAAGGAATTGAGAATAGCTGCTCATCAGGAAACCTATCTCCAATAATTTTCTTGTTGTATTCTACTAAGATCCTAGAAATGTGATCTGCTACCATATTTTCGGAACCTTTCTTATCCAAAATTTCTAAGTCAAATTCCTGTAACAAAAGGATCCATCGAACCAGTCTAGGCTTTGTATCCTTTTTGGATAGCAGATGTCTTAATGTAGAATGATCATAGTAAACTAGGACCTTAGACCCTAATAAATATGATCAAAATTTTTCTAGGGCGAATACAACTGCTAGTAACTTTTTTTCAGTAGTGGTATAGTTCATTTGTGCATCTGAAAGAGTTTTACTAGCATAGTAAATTACATGGGGTTCCCTATTGAGCTTTTGTCCTAAAACAGCTCCTACAGCATAATCAGAAGCATCACACATGATTTCAAATGGCAGAGTCCAATCTGGAGGCTTGATGATAGGTGCAGTGGTCAAAGTAGTTCGAAGAATGTCAAAAGCGGCCAAACATTCTTTACTAAAATCAAAGGACTTGTCTTTGGCAAGTAAATCACACAATGGTCGAGAGATTTTGCTGAAATCCTTGATGAATCGTCTATAAAAACCAGCATGGCCAAGGAAGGATCGTACTTGTCTAACCGAGGTCGAGGGAGGCAATTTCGAGATTAATTCAACCTTAGCTTTGTCAACCTCAATCCCTCGCTCAGAAACAATGTGTCCAAGTACAATTCCCTCACAAACCATAAAATGGCTCTTTTCCCAACTTAAGACTAAGTTGGTTTCTATACAGCGTTTCAATACCTTAGCCAAATTATGGAGACAGTCCTCAAATGAAGATCCAAAGACAGAAAAATCATCCATAAACACTTCAAGGAAATGACCAACCATATCGGAGAATAAGGCCAACATACATCGTTGAAAGGTGGCTGGTGCATTACAGAGACCAAAAGGCATGCGCCTGAATGCAAACGTTCCAAAAGGGCAAGTAAAGGTGGTCTTTTCTTGGTCTGCAGGAAATACTGGAACCTGGTTGTATCCTGAATTCCATCCAGAAAACAAAAGAAACTCTGCCCTGCTAGTCGCTCTAGAATTTGATCAATAAAAGGCAGAGGGAAATGATCTTTCCTAGTAACAGCATTCAGTTTCCGGTAATCTATACACACTCTCCAACTAGTGGTTGCTCGGGTAGAAATTGACTCGCCCTTTTCATTTTGAATGACAGTAATTTCTGATTTTTTAGGTACTACCTGAGTTGGACTGACCCATTGGCTATCTGAAATTGGGTAAATAATGCCGACATCCAACCATTTAACCACTTCTTTTTTAACAATTTCCCGCATGTTTGGATTTAGCCTCCGTTGCATGTCCCTATGTGGTTTAGCTTCTGCTTCACAGTGAATGTGGTGCATGCAAACAGAAGGGTCAATTCCCTTAAGATCAGCTATTGTCCATCCTATTGCCTCTTTATGTTCCCTGAGTACATCCATCAATTTTTGTTCCTGATCAGAGGTCAAAGTAGATGCAATGATTACCGGAAGGGTATCATTGGATCCAAGAAAAGAATACTTCAACTTGTCAGGAAGAGGCTTCAATTCCAGATTGGGTGGTGCTTCTAAGGATGGCACTAAAGGGCTTGATTGAGTCTGTAATGATTCATATTTCACCAAGGAGGAATGGTGCTAAACAACAAAGCATTCACTTCATTTGTAGGAATGGTGCTAAACTTGGGTGGCTCTAAAAAGCATTCACTTCATTTGTATATTCATCAACATCAAAATTGTCAGTTCCAAAATGTGTCAAACATGCTTGCAAGGGATCCGAATCAAGCAACACAGGAAGATTCCTATTTACTACTTCTTCTATCATGTTTACTTCGTTATGATCATAAGAGGGTGGTCCTTGGCATGCATTAAAAACATTCAATCGCATTTTCTTATTCCCAAAAGAAACATCCATAACCCCTGTTCTGCAATTTATGCAAGCATTAGCGGTAGCTAGGAAAGGTCTTCCAAGAATGATGGGTATCTGACTAGGGTTACCGCTAGATTCCATATCCAAAACAAGAAAATCAATCGGGAAGTAGAACTCATCTACTTTTACCAACACATCCTCGAGCATTCCACGGGATGCCTTGATAGATCGATCAGCTAACTGTAAAGTCACCATCGTGGGTTTTAATTCTCCAAATTTAAACAGATCATACACTGAGCCTGGGAGAAGGTTTACACTCGCACCTAAATCTAACAAGGCTTTCTTGATTGTGAGATCCCCTATGACACAAGAGATAATTGGGGTACCTGGGTCTTTGAGTTTGGATGGAGCTATCTGTTGAAAAGCTGAGCTGGCTTGCTCAGTTAAGAGGATTTTCTTAGGGATATGTGCCTTAGATTTTCGTTTTTGAGTGCACAAATCCTTAAGAAATTTGGCATAAGCTGGAACTTGCTTGATGGCATCGAGGAGAGGTAAATTTATTTGGACTTGCTTGAATAATTCAAGCATCTCATTCATTTTCAAATTTTTCTTATCCAATGGTAAAAGTGACTCCAAAGCACTAGGGAATGGAGCCTTAGGTACAGGTGCTTGACCAATGGATTCCTTCTCCTCTTCATTCTTTTTCTCTGGCTTAGCCACCTCTACTTCTTGGGTCAGGTCAGGTTGGTTCAATGTTTTTCCACTTCTTAAGGTTATAACAGATTTAGCACGTTCAGAAAAATTTTCAGGTCCTATGGAACTCTCAGCCATATATTGACCTTTGGGATTGATAATGGGCTGGCTAGGCAACTTACCTTCTTCTCTCCGATTGAAAGCTGTAGCTAGCTGACCTATCTGAGTCTCTAGCTTGGCAATGGATTGGGTATGGGAGTGAAGGATTTGGGTATTCATGTTCAGCCCCTCCTTCAAAGTTTGAAGGATCTTCTCTTGAAAGGAAGGATCAAGATCGCTTGGCGGAGGTTGTAGAGGCTGTGGGGCATTTTGATACTGTGGAAATGGCATGCTTTGAAATTTGGTCTCCTGATAGTTGGGCCTAACGGATGAATTGATTCCGGGTTGGGGTTTCCAAGAAAAATTCGGGTGATTGCGACAGCCAGGATTGTATGTGTTCGAATAAGGATCGTTTCCTGGTCTAGGAGCCATTCGGGTTTGAGCTTGATGAGCTTGCTCTTGAAGAAGCTCAGGAAATTGGTAAGCTGATGGACAATTACCTAAGGTGTGGGTGGAACTCGAACAGATAATACAGACTTCATGAGTATGATGAGATGAGGAGGAATTATTTCCAGCTTGCAAAAGTTGGTCGAGCTTCTGAGATAGCTTATCAACCTTGCTGTAGATGTCTATAGCACTACCAACTTCATACATTCCTCCTCTCTTGGATACTACAGGTCCTATGGGAGGATCTCTACGGGCAGCTGACATATGATGTAGAGAATTTTTACTTAAGGTTTCAAACAACTGTCATGCCTCATGTTCATTTTTAAGCATGAACGTTCCTCCACATGAGGCATCCACCATTTGCCGGTGCCTTTCTGACAAATCGTCATAGAAGCACTGGACTAATTGCCATTTGGGTATGGCATAGTGAGGACATTTTCTAACCAGCTCTTTCAATCTCTCCCAGGTTTCATGAAACATTTCTCCATCTAATTGGGAAAAACTAGTAATGGCTTTTCTAATTTGATTCGTCTTTCCTATGGAAAAATATTTCTTAAGGAACTCCCTCTGAAGTTGATCCCAAGTTGAAATTGTCACAGTGTCTAGGAAATTCAACCAATATTTGGCTTTATCTTTTAGGGGAAAAGGGAATAACTTAAGCCTTAAAGCATCGTCGGAGAAATTTTGTATCTTAACAGTAGAACATATTTCTAGAAATTCATCTAAACGTTTATATGGATCTTCAGTCGCAAGTCCGTAAAAAGAGGGTAACATCTGAATCACACTGGACTTGATTTCGTACTGGACGGTATCTACAGGGGGTACTTGGATACAAGGTGAATAAGTGTATTTTGAAGGAGTGAAGTACTCCTTCAGCGGAAGGTCAATTCCTTGATTAGGATCCATAGTACCTGGGCTGGTTGCTCTACTGGAGCTTTCGATTTTTGGATCTAGGGATATATGTTTAGGTTCTCGAAGTCGACGCCTAGAATACACTAACATACACCCTCCCTCCTAAAGGAAACAGCAATCAAAGATTTTTTTTTTTTTTTTAATTGGAAAGTGGAAGAATGAGAAGAGGTCTAAAGGAGAAGTTCCTAAGAAAGTCCTAAGCTAGAGAGAAGAAAGTTAATTTAATTAAAAAATAATAATTTCAAACAAGTGAAATAAATCAAAATCACTATCCTAGGGTTAACCTGAATCTAGACAGCTCCTAACTGATCCAAGGTTACCTTCGAGCACTCCAAGCCCAAGATCAATTAACTGACCTGGCCAGGTAAGTGTAAGGTTGGTGAAGGTTCCCTTATCGCTTGCCTTAGACACCAATTAAAAATTGGCCAGGTAAGCGGAACCAACTCACCTCCCTTCGGGCTCTAGTCCCTGAACCACTTTCCTTAGACACCAAGGAATTAAATGATCTGAACCCGGTCCAACTCTAGGGTTTCCTTGTCCTATTGAGCTCGAAATCCTTAGGGTTGACGTCTAATTAATTTTGAAATTAGAGGCTTGGGTCAATGCAGATGCTGGATTGATGATTTGTGGGCTAAGGAAGGGTATTGATCTCCCCACCTTATCTGATTAATGGGTTGTGCCCTTAAGTATATTATGAAATTATGAAATGCAACAGCTAAGGTGTCCAAAAAGTTATAAACAAACAAAATTAAACTTAATTTTTTTTTAATTTTGATGATTACGTCTCTGATCCTAATAAATTATGAAATGTCTGGGTAATATTTTTTTTGGTTTTGCAAAAAAAATAAATTTACCTAAGTGAATCTAAAAAATTTTTTGTTCAACCTTTTTGTACCCTAGGACAACCATTCAACATAACCTCCCAGTTATGCCAGGGCAACCTTATGTCAGGGCACTCAAGATTGGAATTTGAAAATTGAATTTTTTTTTTTTGTGGATTTTTAGATCGTTGATTTTTTTTTTTTCAGAATAACGCCGAAAGTCCCCGGCAACAGCGCCAAAAATCTGATGCGTGTCGCAATGCACCGATTTAGAACCTTAATTCCACTACTCTAAAGGATAGAATAGCGAGAGTAAGGGTCGATCCCACAGAGACTTTGGGGTTATTTTGAAAAAGAATTTTTTTTGATTTAAAATAAACTAAAATAAACTAGAACTAATGCAAGAAATAGATACAAATAATAAATTCATGAAAATAATTCAGATATGACCTATCTCAAGAGTACGGCCCATACCCATGGATCACGGCCCGTCCCTTAGGTATAGGTCAGTCAAAATTAATTTACTTCGACTTACCTTAAACGCTAATCCAATATGACTCCAGCATTACTTCAAAATAAAAATAAACAAACATGGATTAATATGAAGCAAATAAATATTTATTGCATAAAAAAAATTAGGGTACAGAGAAAATAAAAGAAAAGTAAGGGAACAATGATCCCTTTCTCCCTTTTTATCCGACTCTGACTCTCTGTGATAGCAACAGGAACTATAACTACGGACAACAAGTGGAACCTCTCCAAAATTCCTCCCCTTCTTTTTTCTCCTCCTTTGTAGAAGAAAATCACCGAGGTATTTATAGATGAAAAATACCGTGTCGGGTCTGTGTGGGAAGTGCAGTGATTTTCTCATCTCAATCTGATTTTCAAACTCTACGCTATCTCCTTATCTGATAATTTTTTACGATCATCCCCATCTCAAAAATCAAAATCAAAAATTCTATCGCATAATCCCGCGTCCATCCAGCGCGTCCTACATCTCTTCTCGTTCTGATGCTTCCTTGGACATCCCGGTCTGAACAGCAGGGACGATGACAAGCAGCTTCAGGAGCTTGGAAACGGAGGTGATGGCTGGGCGAAGACGGCTGGGCAGACGTGGCCGTGGGTGGTGATGCGGAAGAGGAAGCAACAGGCCGTGGAAGGAATAGCGGATGGCGGCTGGGCAGACGGTGGCTCGTGGCGAAGCCGGAACGGTAGCTGGCGGTGGCTGCGGGTTGTGCGGAGGTGGCTGCAGCGGACGGCGGAGGGGTGGACACGGCAACGGACGGCGGAGGGGCGAACATGGCAGCAGGTTGCTCACGGCTGGGCAGATGGCGCTGCGACGAAGGTGGCTCGCGGCTGGGCAGACGGTGGCTGCAGGTTAGGCGGCGTGGCCATGGGTGGACGGCATTCCGGCCATTTTTTCGGCCGAACGGGGGCTTCTCCGACCAGCAACGAGGTCGGCGGTAGCCTGGGCACCGCCGGGGGAAGCTCTCCATCAAGTTTCGGAGTAAACGGAGCTCGGTGATCCACAGCTCTGCCCGTGGACCGGCAGCAATGGCTATCGTGGACCGGCGGTTCGTGCGGTGGACATTGAGCCAGTCCACCGTGAGCCATTAAAAGTTTTAAGGTAATGCTCCAAAAATCATGTGGCTCTGAAAATCGTGTTAAAATCTTCTAAAATCCATTTCAGGCCCGTTCAAAGTTTGAATTACATTCCGTTTACGATGTTGGACTCCTAAAATCAAGATCTACACATTTATGGAGTCAATTCCTGAAAAGTATCACAAAAAGTATCAATTTTAATCAAATAAAGTTGGGTTAATTTTCATTAGTCTAATGTCTAACAGGAGGCAGCGCGCGAGCCCGCCCTGCACCCGGCTCAGGTCTCCGTACATCCCGGGAGCGCTCCGATGAAAGCTCTCTGGCTCCATTATGGCCTCGGTCCTGAGCTGGGTCCTACCTTGGCTCGCGCTCCAGCGGCAGGGGAAGAGTCCAGCCCCCATAGCCACCTTGCGGCGTCTCCAGGGTGCGGTTCTGGCTCCACCCTTAAGGAGTCCGTCCGCCCAAGTGTCGCCAGGAAGCAGCCACATCCAGCTCGGTGCCTCCGAGCCCAGTGCGCCATGCCCAGGGCAGCGCACCCTAGATCTGCCTATCGGGGAGCAGTCCAGCTTCTCCGTCTCCGCTTGATGTGGGTGCAACAAGGCTCTGCCCCACACGGCTCCACCCCGCAAGGCTTTGCCCGTGCTCGGCTCCAGTCCGGGGGGGACGCCTGCCCCAGCTCGGCGCTCCTGCACCCCAGATCCGCCTGCTCCAGCTCCGGCTCAGCAGACTCCACTTGGTCCGGCGCTCCCGCGCCCTGGGCTTGCGACCGCGGCATGTGCGCTCGTACCTCAGCCCAGCACGGTCCCAGTTCCGCACCGCGGCACGCCCGGCGTGCCCGCGCATCATCCCGGTGGGACCCCAGCTTGGCGCTCCCACGTCCAGGGCAGCAAGGCCCCACTCTGGCTCCTTCGGCTTCGCCGGTAGCTCACGACCGCGGTGCGACCCCGTGCTTCCGCCCGCTCCGGCTTTGCCCGGCGGGACCCCAGCTCGGTGTTCCTGCGTCCATGGCAACAGGGCCCCGCTTTGACTCCGATCCGGTGCCCCAGTCAAGCCCTTCCACCCGCAGCAGCACTGGCATGCACGGCATGCCCACGCGCCCGCATGCCCAGTTCGGCACACCCGCATGGAACCAGGTCCGTCCACACCTGCCCTACGCCCCAGCACGCCCATGGTCCAGCTCCGCCCTCCCGCGATCTTGCTTTGACCGGGGAGCAGCGTATGGGTCCGCAGCGCATGGGTTCACACCCGTATGCATGGAGCCTCGCACCTGACCTCGATCAGCTTGCATGGAGGCCCCCATGAGCCTTCTCTCGGTCTACATGCCTGCATGGCAACCTGGAGTAGCGTCCCAGCCAACTCGACACTTCGGCATCTCAGCCCAACTCGGCCACTGAGAGCATTGCACGGTTCTGTCTCATCCATGTGGGCCCGACACTCTTTCCAAGGATCTCCATCCACATGGATCCTATGGCATGCCACCTGACACGCCGCCTGCAAAGAAGGTTTGCATTCAAGCTTCCCAAGCCAATGTTTACACTAACCAGGAAATAGTACCCTGCCCAAGGCACTGTACCCCTATACCAGCTTTCTGAACCACCCAGAGGAGGAAGGTTCGCCATCCCATCATGGCCTCACAGGCTATCTTTGCCTCGCAGGTCTACGTCAAGACTAGCACGCCTCCCCTGAATGGCAAGAGCCATTCGTCTACATAAAGATCGGCATGAAGAGGTAAGGGGAGGTAAGAGACAATGCACTCTCTTGATCCATATATTATATTCCATTTTTATCACCCTCTGGAAGCGGAGAGTCCCCCAAGCTCTCCACCTCAGTGGTCTTCTATTCCCTTCGATCGTCCCACTGACTTGATCGTCGAAGGGTCTTTGCTGAAATCCCCGGCCCAGGTCTCCCCTGTCTTGCAGGTCTTCACTCACAAGGGATGACACAAAAAAGATTGTTCCCCACTGGAGAGGCCCACAGGAGGACCACAGCACAGCTTCAAGCCCCTTTCATCCCTATGATGACCCCTCCGAGCACGATGGCTCAACCGAGCCCCGTGGCGGAGGGTATGTTCCCCTTAATCGTCTCCGCTCGACGAGCCCGGTGATGCTGGCAGGTAGTCCTCTCATCCAGGCCACATAAGAGCTGTAGGCTACGACGATCTAGGCGGCAACAGTATCAAATAAATTTACAGGATGTATCAAAAAGTCAATGAATATATAATATATCATATAATATACTGATGAATATAATATTTTAAAATTTATATATTAATTTACTTGAAAATATAAATTGATTGCTAGATAATTAATTTATTATTAGATTTGTACTAATATTTTTTGACTTATTTAAAATCTATATTAAGAGGTGTTACGGTAGTAAAAAAATTCATTCAGCCCTGACACAGCATCCTCCTTGGTGGCTGACATGGCCACATGCTTCATGGGTATCTCCAAGTCTCCCATCAAAAGAAGATGGTGGGTTCGCTTGTTTTAAGAGAAGATCGACCCCTATGGCGGTCAGGTCGGCACTTCGGCTAGCCCACCTTGGCTAGCCCACTTTGGCCATGCAGGGTGTCCAGTTTCCTGGTTGCTTAGTCCATGCCCCAAGTCCGGCTCTGCCCAGCATGCGGATGGGTTGGTCCAGTGCCCTCTGCACCACATTACCCCAATCCGGCTCCGTCGGGTCTGGCTCCAGTTTCGAGGTGGAGCTCTCCGATTCTCGTGCACCTCGGCCCCAACTCTCTGGTTCCCGTGCACATTGGCCCCGCTCATTTTGGTCCGGCATCGGGGTCCCGCTTGCGGCTTCGCTCGCTCTAGCCCTGAGCCTACTTGGCATCTCAATCCAGTCCGGCACCAGGGTCGTGGCTGCGCTAGTCGAAGGAATGTCTGCAGTGCACCCCAGCTCCAGTCGCCCGTGCCCGGTCGACACCACCTCCGCACCAGTCCGGCACGCCCATGTCAGCCCGGCACGCTTGCACCAGTCCGGCACTCCTGCATCCCAAGTCTGGCTCAGCTCGGCACGCTTGCGCCAGTCTGGCACTACCGCGTCCTAGGTCCAGCTCAGCCTAGCATGACTCCGCCCAGTGCGGCACACCCCATCTCTGGTCACCTTTGCGAGTCAGGCTCCTCTCAAAGCTCCGCACCCCGGTCCGGCACCTCGGCAATCCCGTCTCCGGCCGGGACCATGCCCTGCATCCACCCGCTCCGATCGACTCCGCTCGCATTTAGTCCATCTCCAACCCTGGTCCAGCTCTGCCCACCTCAACATGCTGGGGAGCGGAGTGACTCCTTGCGCTTCGGTCCGGTGCACCTAGCATTCGGCTCCGCCAGTTAGGAGCAGCGCGGCTCCGCCCGGGTCTGACATGGAGTCTTGCCCTGGCTCACGCGCCTCCATAACGGGGGAGGAAGAGCATCTCGGTCGGCCTAGCTCCGGCTCCATGAACACCCAGTGCCCCGCTCTAGTGGGGTTCTGCATGCCTCGATCCACGTGCATGGAGAGACTCTACATGCCGCACCTCGATCCGTGCACGTAGAGGGACTCTATGTGCATGGCTCGATCCATGTGCATAGAGGGACTCTACATGCCTCACCTCAATCCATATGCACAGAGAGCCTTTGCCTGCCTCATCTCGGTCTGCATGCTACAGCCCATCTGACTCCGTCCCAGGTATGCTTTTCAAAGCACAGGTACAAGGAAGCTTGGATGGCAGCCCCGACACGTAAAATCACCATCCCTGCCAAACTTGCTACAGGTCCTGTAGCGCGCCGCCTACAAGGAGGGCTATATTAAAGTCCCCAGGTCACAATTTACACCAATCAGGAAGGAGTGCCTCATCCAAGGCACCGTGCTCCTTCACCAACCTCCTGAACCACCTAGAAGAAAAAGATTCACCAACCTATCATAGCCTCCCAGGCCTGTGGAAGCCTCATAGGCCTATGTCAAGAAAAGCATGCCTCCCCAGACGACAGGAGTCGCTTGTCTACATAAAACCAGCATGAAAAGGTAAGGCAAGGTAAGAGACGACAGATTCTCTTCAGTCCTACATTATCTTCCATTCTTATCACCTTCTGGAAGTAGAGAGTTCTCCAAGATCTCCACCTCAAAGGTCTTCTGTTCTCCTCGATTGTCCCACTGACTTGATCGTCGGAGTGTCTTCGCCGGAATTCCTGGCCCAGGTCTTCCCTGTTTTGTAGGTTTTCTCGATGGAGAGAGCCGATTCACGAGGCCGGAGGCTGAGCACCCAGCGGGAGGGATCCGATGCACCAGAACTACGGGCCACGATGATCCAGGTGGCAATAGATTGGCACGCCAAGAAGGGGGCAGATCAAAGCTGCCCAACCAGTGGACAATAGTAGCCACCTTCGTCCTTTATTTCCGGGGGGCAGACTGGGGGCATGAGGATGGGGGCACGGGAGCTCCTCCCTTTCTCGGGACTTTAGCAAGTGGTCTCTAGAAAAGGTTCTGAGCCTGAAGGGGCATCGTCATCCCCAGCAAGATCAGGCGGGGAATGTTCAAACCCATGCCAATGCCATGGGTGGCTGGCCGCAGAGGTTCCAAAAAAAAAAAAAAGAGGGGAAGAAGAGAAGGAAAAAGGGTCTAATCATAATATTCATGCTCGTAGTCTTTTCAAACGCCCGTCACTTCTCAGGAGCCCTATGCTCCCATGCAACGGAGCCCTCTCCCATGCAACAAAGCCTCAAGCTCCCATGCAACGGAGCCTCATCTCTCCCGTGCAACAGAGCCTCAAGCTTCCATGCAACGGGGCCTTATGCTCCCATGCAACGAAGCCTCAAGCTCCCATGCAATGGAGCCTCATCTCTCCCATGCAACGGAACCTTAAGCTCCCATGCAACAGGACCTTATGCTCCCATGCAACGGAGCCCTCTCCCATGCAACGGAGCCTCATCTCTCCCATGCAACGGAGCCTCAAGCTCTCACGCAACGGAGCCTCAAGCTCCCATGCAACGAAGCCTCATCTCTCCTGTGCAAAGGAGTCCTCTTCTCCCATGTAAAGGAGCCATGCTCTCCCATGCAAAGGAGTCCTCTTCTCCCATGCAATGGAGCCCTACTTCCCATGCAAAGGAGTCCTCTTCTCCCATGCAACGGAGCCTTGCTCTCCCATGCAAAGGAGCTCTATTCTCTCATGCAATGGAGTCCTATTCTTTCTTAAGGTAACTCCTTTCTCTGCTATCTTTGCAACATAAAAAAACTGTGTTTCAATTCTATAGGAAAAGCTCCTGTACTACCATTAAGGGTAAGCGTTACAGTCTGCCAGAGCCTGTCACTGCCCGTAAAGTTTCTTGACAAGAGCCAAAGCTCGAAAACTTTCAAAGCCCGGCACCCAAGCCACGAAACTTCTGAAGCCCCGTATTTATCGCTTGACTCTTAGTTCAGCTCTTGCCTTACTCATAGTCCAAAGATATCCGCAGAGACTCCAAGAAGTCCCGCCATCTACCGAGAAACTCACAATTTGGCACCTACTGTACTCACAGTTTGGGGATGTCCATGGAAAGCTCCGAAGGTCCCACCGTCTATAGCTCGCCTCCTGGCATGGCGAACCAACGGGTCTGCCACCTTATCAAGGATGTAAGAATCCCTCCTCAATAATTAAAGTTCCTCTTTGGTGCAACTTTGCTCTTCATCAGTACAGGAGCCCATCCATCTAACTTCAAGTCCGGCGAAGTAAGCCCGGAAACCCCAGCACCTCAAGACCGCGAAACTCACATTTCAGCATCCGCGGCACCTAAAGATAGAAAACTCCTGAAGCCCGGCATCTTAAGAACAGAAACCCCGGCACCTCAAGACTGAAAACTCCTGAACCCTGGCACTTTAAGATCAAAAAACCCGGTACCTCAAGATCAGAAATCCCGGTACCTCAAGATCGGAAACTCCTGAAGCCCGGCACCTTAAGACCGGAAACCCTGGCACCTTAAGATCGGAAACTCCTAAAGCCCAGTACCTTAAGACCGAAAACCCCGGCACCTCAAGACCTGAAACTCCTGAAGCCCAGCACCTTAAGATCGGAAACCCCGACACCTTAAGACCGGAAACTCCTGAAGCCCAGCACCTCAAGATCGGAAACTCCTGAAGCCCGGCACCTCAAGACCAGAAACTCCTGAAGCCCTGCACCTTAAGACCGGAACCCCAGCACCTCAAGACTGGAAACTCCTAAAGCCTGGCACCTTAAGATCGAAAACCTCAGCACCTCAAGACCGGAAACACCAGTGCCTCGAGATGGGAAATGCTAGAAGTCCCGCACAAAAGCCAGGAAGCTTTCAAAGCTCCTCAATCAAGCCGAGCTAAAGTCAAGCTCCTTCTCAAGCTGAGCTGAGACCAAACTCCGTACCGAGGCCAAACTCCCATTTGAAATGAAGAGTACCAACCCCCACCATTGCCGGGGAAGGCAACGACGAGGTGCGATTCCCAAAAGGTGGAAGAAGGGAAGGCCCCGTCACCTCATGCACACCATGCAAAGACTATGGGTGGGATTTCGTCCTCCACTCCATGCAAACTTGACGCAAACAGTGATCCAGTCACTCCAGGCAATTCAGGCATTGGATGGTACAAAGCTCACAAATGCATGCACTATACTGCTCCCCACCTGAGGGCTTCCGCAACACCATCGTCACCAACCTTATTAAACATTCTCAACTGCTGGAATGCACAAGGCCAACCACCGTGGAAACTTGTGATGGCTGCACCTCCACCAGCTGGAGTTTGCAACGGTCGTGCATGCGCTGGAGGGCTACCGCTTCTTGAGTTCCTTCGCCAGGATGGCTCCCCTGAGGTCGAGCATTTGGCCGGAGTTGAACTCCTGCTTCTTAAGTTCCTCCGCCAGGATGGCTCCCCCGAGGTCGAGCATCTGGCCGGAGTCGAACTCTTGCTCCTTGAGTTCCTTCACCGGGATGGCTCCCCCGAGGTCGAGCATCTGGCCGGAATCGAACTCCTGCTCCTTGAGTTCCTTCGCTAGGATGGCTCCCCCGAGGTCGAGCATTAGCCGGAGTCGAACTCTCTCTCTCCTTGAGTTCTTCAGCCAGGGTGGCTCCCATCTTCTAGCAACTTCAATGCCTTCATCAAAGGTTCCGAGGGGTACTTTGAGCTCGGCCACGTCAACTATATGCCCGGTCATATATGTGTACACCCAAGTTATGCACCTTACCAACCTTTTCCTCCACAGCACCACCTTCTATCCGGTCAAAAAGGAGTCAGGCTGAAGTGCTAGAACCATCACAATGCAACTAACCTTCGGTCGAAGTACCTACAGGCTAGTGAGTTTCAGCAACACTACCTTCTACTTTGTTTTGCAGGCCACTCCCTATTCATGAAGAGGATAGCCAGAATCGATGCCTTCATCTAGGCTCTTAAAGACCAATGGCTGACCTCCGGTAAGTTCAGTTTCATCTAGCAACTGACTTCTTGCAACCAGTACAAAGCCCACTACGGTGCAGAGCTGAATGGATAATAGTACTCCCTTTATGCAAAACGTTGACATTTTGGACTCAGGGAGTGGGGGCATCTGTTACAATAGTAAAAAAATTCATTCAACCCTGACACAGCATCCTCCTTGGTGGCTGACATGGCCACATGCTTCACGGATATCTCCAAGTCTCCCATCAAAAGAAGACGGTGGGTCCGCTTGTTCTAAGAGAAGATCGGCCCCTGTGGCGGTCAGGTCGGCACTTCGGCCAGCCCACTTTGGCTAGCCCACTTTGGCCATGCATGGAGTCCAGCTTCTTGGCTGCTCAATCCGCACCCCAAGTCCAGCTCCGCCCAGCACGCAAACGGGTTGGTCTAGTGCCCTCTGCATCGCAGTACCCCAGTCAGGCTCCACCGGGTCTGGCTCCAGTTCCGAGGTGGAGCTCTTCGGTTCCCGTGCACCTTGGCCCCAGCTCTCCGGTTCCCTCGCACCTTGGCCCCAGCTCTCTGGTTCCCGTGCACATCGGCCTCGCTCGTTCCGGTCCGGCATCGGGGTCCCACTCATGGCTCCGCTCGCTCTAGCCCTGAGCCTACCTGGCATCTCGATCTAGTCCGGCACCAACGTCGCGCCTGCGCCAGTCCGATGGAACGTTCGTGGCATACCCCAGCTATAATCGCCCGTGCTCGGTCGACTCCACCTCCATGCCAGTCCGGCATGCCCACGTCAGCCTAGCACGCCTACGCCAGTCTGGCACTACCGCGCCCCAGGTCCGACTCAACTCAGCACGACTTCGCCCAGTCCGGCACTCCCGCGCCCCAGGTCCGGCTCAGCCCGGCATGCCTGTGCTAGTCCAACACTCCCTTGCCCCAGGTCCGGCTTAGCCTAGCACGCCTGTGCCAGTCCGGCACTACAGCGCCCCAGGTCCAGCTCAGCCCGGCATGACTCCGCCCAGTCCGGCACACCCTATCTCGGTCGCCCACGCGAGTCCGGCTCCGCCCGAGGCTCTGCGCCCAGGTTCGGCACCTTGGCAAGCCCGTCTTTGGCCGGGAGCATGCCCTGCGTCCGCCCACTCTGGTCGACTCTGCCCACGTGGAGTCTGGCTCCAACCCGATCCGGTTCCGCCCACTGTGGCATGCTGGGGAGGGGAGTGACTCCTCGCGCTCCAATCCGGCGCACCCAGCATTCGGCTCCGCTAGTTGGGAGCAGCGCCGCTCCGCCTGGGTCCGACATGGAGTCCTACCCTGGCTCGCGCACCACCATAGCGGGGGAGGAGGAGCATCTCGGCTGGCCCAGCTCCGGCTCCGTGAATGCCCATTGCCCCGCTCTAGTGGGGTTCCGCGCACCACGATCCTTACGCGTGGAGAGACTCTACATGTCATGCCTCGATCCAGGTGCATAGAGGGACTCTACGTGCCGCGCCTCGATCCATATGCATAGAGGGACTCTGTGTGCCTCGCCTCAGTCCGTGTGCACAGAGAGCCTTTGCCTGCCTTGTCTCAGTCCGCATGCCACGGTCCATTTGACTCCATCCTAGGTACGCTTTTCAAAGCAAAGGTACGAGAAAGCCTGGATGGTAGCCCCGACACGTAAAATCACCTTCTCTGCCAGACTTGCTACAGGTCCTGTAGCACGCTGCCTGCAAGGAGGGCTATATTAAAGTCCCCAGGTCACAGTTTACACTAATCAGGAATGAGTGCTCCATCCAAGGCACTGTGCTCCTTCACCAACCTCCTGAACCACGTAGAAGAGGATTCACCAACCTATCATAGCCTCCTAGGCCTGCGGAAGCCTCACAGGCCTATGTCAAGAAGAGCACGCCTCCCCAGACGACAGGAATCGCTTGTCTACATAAAACCAGCATGAAAATGTAATGGGAGGTAAGAGACGACAGACTCTCTTTAGTCTTACATTATCTTCCATTCTTATCACCATCTGGAAGTAGAGAGTTCCTCAAGTTCTCCACCTCAGAGATCTTCTATTCCCCTCGATCGTCCCACTAGCTTGATCGTTGGAGTGTCTTCACTAGAATCCCCGGTCCAGGTCTTCCCTGTTTTGCAGGTCCGCCCAACGGAGAGAGCCGATTCACGAGGCCGAAGGCCGAGCGCCCGGCGGGAGGGATCCGACGCACCAAAACTACGGGCCATGATGATCCAGACAGCAACAGGAGAAATGTAATAAAATATAAAAAGTCCGTCCAATATGGTACTCTATACTGCCCACTCATATGATTTTTGTTTGGATATGTTGAGGTGTGGCTTTTTGCGCATTTAAAGCTAGGGGTCACCATGGAGATGGCACGTGTTAATAGATCGGTGAATCTACTGTCACCAATTAAGGAGCCCTCCTAGCGAAAAAATTATTATCACTAAGGTGGTAGTGCAGTTGGTAGGTGCTTTGCCTCTCGTCCCTCCGATCATGGGTTCGAGGCTTGAGCCATATAGGTTACTCGATTAAATCTAGGGATTTTTTCTTGGGCACGTGACTGGACGCGGGGGGAGCGTTCTACTCTGGCACTTTAGGGGTCAGGTTGATGTACTCACCTTCGGGGGGATTTTTTCTTGGGCACGTGACTGGACGCGGGGGGATTTTTTCTTGGGCACGTGACTGGACGCGGGGGGAGCGTTCTACTCTGGCACTTTAGTGGGATCAGGTTGACGTACTCACCTTCGGGTAGGGAGGGCAAGCGAAAAATGCGGCCCCCATCGAACATGGTCTGGCGAGGAGGGGGCCATGTGGGGATAGCTACGATGGGAATTTATTCTTCCTTTCTCTTTTGTTTCATCAAAAAAAAAAAAAGAAAAGTTATTGAATGAACCGGGGCTACGTAGATTGGGGCAAATCTCGGATTATATTCAAGATGGATGACGCGCAATTAGAAATTGGTGGAATACAAGGGTCACGTGGCATGTTATCCACCATGGGATTTGTAGTGGTCCATTAGACCTAATCTAATTAATAATTAGACCTCCAAATGGGTACACCTGCAATTGGACCGGACGAATTAAAAGGGCTCAAAATGGGATCGTAGAGTTAGGGAATACTCTAGAGTTCTACCAAGGGTGGGAGTTTTAGTCGACCATCAGCCACTCTACCTAACTCGATCCAAATAGGGTAAATCTTACTCACTCATTTAAACTCAAAGATAGGTATGAGTTTTAGATAATATATATAATTTTCAAAGCAGAATCAAATTAAGACATGCCCACTCCAATCAAACTAATATAATCTAACCTTATCTATCCCTTTTTCGATTCACTCGATTAACCGATAGTGATCATTACAGCCTTGTTTGTCTTGATCGTTGCTCCTCTCTTTTATTTAAAAAATTATTATTGTTGAAACAAAGGATATATATATGTATGTATGTATATTTATACTGTGAAAATCATATCAAGCGATTGTTATTAGTTGTTTTGTTTCTAAGCCCTTAATTAATTTGACTTATATATAAATTATTTCTTATTAGAATGTATTTTAATTATTGATGCACACTGAAAATCTCTATACCTAAATCAAAAATTGGGTCACACAAGAATAAGCTATAAGCTTCTATTATTATATAATAGTTGTAATCTTAGTAATTATAGTTATAAGCTGTAATGATATGGTCCAATCCAATCCAACTTAGCTTGTCATGGCCCATCCCATCTGATCTTATTTGAGATGGCTACGTGGTTGGCATGAGTATAAGTTGTTAATTGAGATGCAAATGAATTAAGTTGAACAAAGTCATGAATAATGATGGCATGTCTCAGTTCCTTATTTAGATTCTAATATTGGAACCAGATCTAATATAATAGAAGAATGGATTGGGATGAGTCCACAACCAAACTTTTTGATTTAACGGATCATTCAAGTTAGGCCGAGTTCATATATAACATATTTCCAATCTAAAAATCTCGGATCCAAATCAATCTTCAATTAAGCCCCATGCCAAGTTAAACTTTCATGCTCAAATTTCATGCTATCCTTGTTCCCATATGTTTTATTCAGCCAGGGGAGAATACATGTATCGAAAATTACAAGCCTATCTATCACTGTTGGAGACCATCTCTTATAAAACCAAGTGAAATTAAAGTAGTGCCGTCAGTAAGTTCGTCTCGTTCATAGAGAGAGAAAATCCAACGATTCGTGCAATGAGTGAGAAAAAGAAGTATCAAGTTAGGGTTTCCTCTGATTCTCCGAGGGGGAACGAGGAGGGGCCGCTGAACAAGGATAAGAAACCTTTGGGATCCGATCTACTAGAGTCTAGCTTGCCATTTGGGAAGAGTGATGGAAAGGTGTCGTCTACTCCACCGGGTGAGGAGCCCAATTGAGGTGAAAGTGAGTCAACCACCAACGCCTACTAAATCGAACAGCAAGGAGGAGGAAGGAGTTCCCTCTGCTCCTCCGGCAAGGCCAAAAGCTCCGATTTGGGCTTTGTCGTCTATAAACAACAAAGCTACGGCTGCGAGCATACCCGATCCCTTTCAGAGCTGGGCTCAGGATGTCCAGGGTGTGCGAAGGTACCGATGGAAGTCGTCCAGAGCAACATCAGGAGATATTGAGGCGTTGGAGGAACGATTCTCCAGGGTTATAGCCTTCACTAAAGATGAGGTAAGTAATACTCGATCTTTGCTTAAATTTGCTCTCCTGGAGAAAATTTTGCGATGGGGTCTTCCACTGGAATTCATCCAAAAAGAGCTTAAGCTCCGATGGGGTATAAAAGGGGATTTTTCTATCACCTCACTGTCGGAGGGGGTGCTGCTATTTCGGTTATCCTCTTGATAAAGGTCCCTGGTCCTTTGTTGGCCAACTTCTGGCTTTTGAGGAATGGCGTCCGAACTTCAAACCTAGCCACGATGGGATCAATCAGGTAAGGATATGGATCCATATGCCAGACTTGCCTGTGGAGTTATGGGAAAAGGAGAAGATCCTAAAAGTGGCATCGACTGTTGGCAAACCCTTGTTCCTTGACGAATGGACTGAATCGTCTACCAGGATGGGGTATGCTAGGGTGTGCGTGCTAATTGATGCCTCTGCATCAATTTGTTCGGGAACCAAAATTATTATCAATGATAAATGCTAGTGGCAAGAATTTATTTATGAAGAGCTATCCAAAATTTGTTATACATGTGGTCATTCCCAACCTGACCCAGCCACTGTCTGTAAATGCTTGGAGTTACCACCAAATCTGAGATCTAAACCTATGTATGGCCCCTGGATCCATGTTGCTAGAGTTTTGGTACAACTTGTTGTGAATGATAAAGCTAAAAAGACTGAGGGCAATGTCGATAAAGGTGTGTAAAAACTCTCCATGGATCCAGGTCACTACACAGACTAATAGGACATCCCCTATTAAATCTAATATGACAACATCCAATGACCTTATCAAGGGATCTCGTTTTGCCCCCTTGAGTCATGATCAAGGGGACAATGATACTACAACTGTGAAAGCCACTTAATCCACTTCCTATAAAGCTGAAGCTTCTGCCACGGGCATTGTTAAGGAGAAACGTAAGCGTTCTCCTCTCAAATCCATTTCTAAAGGTAGCCCACCAAGGGTTGATGTGATTCCAAGTGTCGACAGTTGGAAGTTTGAAGGGAAAGCAAAACGAGCATGTATGGCAAAAAAAAAAGATATTTTAAAATAATTTTAAAATAAGCACAGCGGAAGGCTTGGTAGATCGATCAAAATGTTCTACCAATATGCTTGCAACAGGAACAAGTATGATAATGTAGCATGCAAAAGATATCATAAGCAGGAAAAGAACCAAAAGGTATAAGGATACCTTACCGTTATACCTTAAGGAGGAGGTTATAAAAAAGCCCTTGAGCCACACACGTATCTGGCCTCTACGGGTAGTTCACACCAAGGCTCAATTCTGATTAACTCCCTCAGAGTGCTAGCTCCTTGAGATCCTTGAGACCTATCTACTTCTTCTTGGAAGACAAGGAGGAGAGGTGGAACCCTTCCTAACTAGCTCTCTTTCCAAGACCTAGCTTAAATGCTAGGTAGTCACACATCCAAAATCCTAGTCCTCCCAAATCCCTTTTTTTTCCCTCTCAGAATTTCAGCAATCTCATTCAACAAGAAAACCTTTTTTTATTCTCTTCAACCAGCAGCCCCTAAAACAACCCTTATTTATAGAGGCAGCCATGAGAGGGAGAAAGAGGAAGGAGGAGTAATTGGGGGAGAAGATCAGGGGCCATACTAAATTGGCTCTAAGCTCATAAGGCAAGAATGACCATCATTCCATGAAAGCTTGGAGCTAAAACCAGCCAAGATTCGAAATTCGAATTGAGGTCAAAACCTTCCAAAGAATGACCATCATTCCATGAAGGCTTGGAGTCAAAACCAACCAGAATTCAAAATTCAAATTGAGATCAAAACTTTCCAAAAATTCTTTCCAGAACTTCTGCTCGTCACAGCCAAGTGTCGACACTTCCTAGTGTCGACTTTTCAAGTGTCGACACTTGCAAGTGTTGACACTTTTAAGTGTCGACACTTGAAAGTATCGACCTTGAAACATGGTTAATTATATTGACCTCCAGTGACGGCAAACGATTCTCAATCATCGATCATCCTTTAGATCAGATAGAAACCTCTATGATGTGTGACCCCATTGGTTCGAACACTAAGCCGGTAGCACTGGAATACTTCCAGTAACAGTCAAAGTCATCATCTAGAAATGATACCCGACATCCAGATAGGTCGAAGATTGCATAGCAACTTTCTAGAACTTCTGGCATATGGTTACCGCATAATTCATCCCTTTGACCTCATAATGCTTAGGATGTCCTAGGATTTGATTGCCAACCCCAACCTGGTACATCCAGATCATGTCTCAACCTTACAAGTTCTGTGACTCCTTACAAGAACTACTCTGGCCAAGGTCTTGCTAAATTGAGACATAGCGAGTCATTCACTCCAAACCATTTGGAGGGGTCAATTTCATCTTGATCCACCACCACTCAACAAGTACTTGACTGTCCAGAAGCCTTTCATCACTAGATTAAAAATCTAGGTAGTCCAGCATCAAAGTACAATGAGTTGCTTGCAAGCTACCATGGTGACCTCAGGTCGGAGAGACACATATACCCATATCTCTTCACGAGCAATCCTTTGACAGAAGAGAGCTCCGTAGTTGGTCACGTTCAGTGAGATGTCATACATTTCACCTATATGTCATATCAGTATCTCTACACTCCTTGGTTAAGAGGACAACCAATAAATGTGACATACAACAACCTACACTTGATACATCATCGTCCTATAATAATGTATCCTTTGGTTGTGAACCAATTTAAGAACTACTCGGAATATCCTCTCTTTATCAAATATAATGTAGTTCTAAGGACTCCATCATAAAAGAGTTCTTTTTCAGGAAAATGCATATGTGATGAACAGCCAAAAGAATAACTTTTATTCATTAAGAAATTTATATACAATTACAAAATAGCACAACCATCTACAGTCTAGACGATTGGTTTTGGAACATAATTTCCAACAACTCCCACTTGGACTAAAGCCAATCAGTACAGAATCTTATTCCCATTTTCATTTACAACTGTCAAACTCTTGAACTCCGATAGCTTTAGTAAAGGGGTCGACCAGGTTCTCCTTTCCATCGATCTTCTGAAGGTCGATGTCATCTCGTTCCACAATCTCTTGTACAAGATGATAGCGCGTAGAATGTGTTTTGTGCAATGATAAGACTTCGGCTCTTTGGCTTGAGCAATGGCTCTAGTGATGTCATAATACATCGAAATATGTCCATCTAGGGAAGGTGCCACTCCGAGCTCGCCAAGGAACTTTCGCAACCATACTGCTTCCTTTGTTGCATCCAATGCTGCAAAGTATTCTGCTTCGCATACTGAGTCTGCCATAGTAGGCTGCTTGGGATTTTTCCAGCAGATCGCTCCTCCATTTAGGGTAAAGACAAATCCTGACACACTCTTGTTGTTATCCCTATTTGATTGAAAACTGGAGTCAATATATCCCACAAGTTTTAAATTAGGTTCTCCATAAATCAGCCATTGATCCCTAGTATTTTGCAAATACTTAAAGATGGTCTTTACCACTTTCTAATGAGCTTCACCTGTGTCAGACTAGTATCTGCTCACTACGCCTGTAAGTATGCCATGTTTGGTCTAGTACATGTCATGGCATACATGATAGAACCCACTGCCGAAGCATATGGGATTCTACTAATACGTTCTCTCTCCGTAGGAGTTGTCGCACAATCTCTTTTGGAAAGAGCAATTCCAGTGCCTATCAGGAGATAGCCTTTCTTGAAATTTTCCATGCTAAATTGCTTTAGCACTGTGCTGATGTACGTAGACTGGGACAGTCCCAGAAGCCTCTTGATTTATCTATATAGATCTTCATACCCAGTATGTAAGAGGCTTTACCTAAGTCCTTCATAGAGAACTGAGATGACAACCAGACCTTTATTCTTTATAGTGTTGGGTATCATTCCCGATTAAGAGAATGTCATCCACATACAATACAATAAACACAATCACAGAACCATTAACTCATTTGTAAATGTAAGGTTCTTCTCCATTCCTAACAAAGCCATACGCTTGATACACTTATCAAATCGCATGTTCCAACTCCATGATGCTTGTTTCAGTCCATAGATGGACTTTTGAAGCTTGCACACCTTTGACTCGTTTGTGGATGTAAACCCTTCAGGTTGTATCATATACACTTTCTCTTCCAACTCACCATTTAAGAAAGCTGTTCGTACATCCATTTACTAGATTTCATAGTCAAAGTGTGCTACTAAAGCAAGCATGATCTGAATGGATTTAAGCATTTGCTACAGGAGAAAACATCTCGTTATAGTCAATACCATAATGTTGATGATATCCTTTAACAACCAGATGGGCTTTATAGATCTCTACCTACCTATCTGTGCCCCCTTTTCTTTTGAAAATCCATTTGCATCTAATGAATTTTATCCCCTCAGATGGATCAACCAATGTCCATACATTATTGATTTTCAAGGACTTCATTTCGGATTTCATGGCTCCTAGCCATTTCTCAGAGTCAGACCTCTACATCGCATCCATATAGGAGATCGATCTTTATTATTCTCATTGAGTTCAATAGGATCACCGTCCCGGACCAAGAAACTATAGTATCTATCCGGTCGACTCGATACCCTACTAGATCTCCTTAATGGTTCTTGTGTGGGCTCTGGGTGTGAACTAATCATAATCGATTCTATGTTATCCCTTAAGTGTGTTGGTTCCTCTACTTATTGAACTTCACTAAGTTCAATCTTAGAGACACAGTTCCTTCACCAAGGAACTCTTTTTCCAAAAACATAGCCCTACGATTAATGAACAACTTTTTTTCTTCAGTCAAGTAGAAGTAATACCCCTTAAACTCTTTTGGATACTTAATAAATAGGCACCAGTCAAACCTAGGTCCAAGTTTATCCATTCCCAGACATTTTACATAAGCCGGGCAATCCCAGACTTGAAGGTGTGAGAGTGTCGGCTTACGTCTAGTCCATATCTAATATGGGGTTTTGCTAATGGACTTACTCGGAGCCTTATTCAAAAGGTAACAGGATGATTCCAAAGCATATCCCCAAAGGGATAGCGGTAGAAAAGCAAAGCCTATCATGGACCGAACCATGTCAAACAGAGTTTGATTTTTCCTTTCAGACACTCCATTTAACTGAGGTGTCCCTAGAGGTGTCCACTGTAAGAGAATCCCATTTATTTCAAGATATGTCAGAAACTTACCGAAAAGATCTTCACCGCCTCAATATGATCGAAGGGTTTTGATATACCTTCCAATTTGTTTTTCTACTTCATTACGACATTTGAATATTTCAAACGATTCAGATTTATGTCTCATCAAGAAGACATAACCATATCTCGAAAGGTCGTCTATAAATGTAATGAAATAACTGTACCCATCTCTGGCACTAATATTCATGGGTCCGCATACATCAGTATGTACCAAACTTAGAATCTCCTTGGCTTGTTCACCTTTTCCAGTAAAAGATTATTTTGTCATCTTTCCGAGAAGACATCACTTACAGATTGGTAGTGAACCACTTTCACTAATCTTGATGAGACCTTCGCTTTTCAACCTGTTTATCCTGTTCTTGTTAATATGACCTAGCCTATAATACCATAAGTACGTATCACTGACATTATCTATCCTAGGATATTTGCTAGATGTGTACACTACACTAATAGGTCATGATAGTACATAAATGCCATTGTTCATATGTCCATCCATTACAACAGAACCATTCCAAATGATTTTGTAAATGTCATTCTTTACTGATAGTTTATAACCATACACGGCCAATTAGCCTATAGAAATGACATTCAAGATGAAAGACGAACAATAATGACACTCATTCAAAATGATTTTATAAGACTCGAAAACTAATTTGAGAACACCCAATGCCAGGATTGGAACTTGGCTTCCATTTTCCACGTTCAAGAATCTCTCGCCGTCTTCGAATCTTCTACTAACTTGAAGTCCCTGCAAAGAATTGCAAATATGAATTGGACAACCTGTATCCAATACCCAGTTAGTAATATCATAGATAGAGAAACTAAAGGTGTTATCATATAAATACCTTATCCAGCACCGTCCTGCTATTATCATATAAATATCTTGTCCAGCACCGTCCTGCTGCCTTCTCTTCTTGGATCTGTTCAGGTCAAGGGACGTAATATAAAGAGAACAGTTCCTCTTCCAATAACCCTACTTCTTATAGAAGAAGCACTCCACTTGGCTCTTATCAGCCTTCACCCTCTTAGCCTGACTAGGCCTAGAAGCATTCTGCACCTTTTTTCCTTTATTCTTCTTTTTTCCTTTCTTGAAGGGATGACGCCTTGCCGAAGATCCTCCCACTAGATTTACCATCCCTTTGTTCAGTTGGTGGTCTTTCTCATAAGTCTGCAATAATCCCAACAGACCATGGTAGTTCACTATAGGCTTATTCATTTTAAAATGATCGAGAAAGTCTAGATAGGAAGAGGGCAGGGAATTCAGAATCGCATCTTTCCCAAGCTATTCATGCAAGGGACATATGAGCTTGCCTAGGTGCTCAATCATCTCGATCATATACAATACATGATCAGTGACTGAGGCCCCATCATGCATCTGCGCGTTGTAGATAGCACAGGAGACCCTGTACATTTCAACATCAGCTGGTGTGCTAAAGGACTCCTTCAACCTTTGAAGGATTTCCTCCAGCTGGGCTTTTTCTAATTTGCGACTGAACTTATCATTCATCGCTGCCAACATAATGCATCGGATAGTAGTCATATCGGAGAGCCACTTCTAATAAGTATCTTTGACCGAACCCTGAGCATTAGGAGCAGGGGTTTCAGGTGCCGAATCCAATATCACATACAAGATCCGTTCATGCTTCAGGACAATCCTGAGCCTTCGATACCAGCTATCGAAGTTGGGACCCTTGAGCTTCTCATTATCAAGAAGAGACCGGAGCGACAGGTTGGAAGACATCTAAAACGAAAACCAAAACTTATTAATATATATAAATTATTAACCTAAAGACATGGACTTTAGTCTAAAGGCCCTCCCACTATTTTATTCAGACTGGTAGAGACCTCCAATCTGAGGAATTACTTTAATTCCTTAGTGGATACTAGAACCCAATAGACAACACATGAGCCCGACTTTGGCCAGCTCACCTATGTGCATCTAAAGGTAGGTTCTTCAACCGATTACTTCTCTAAGTAACTTCTAGTATTTAGGTTTTGCCCCAAGGTATACTTCAATCGGCCTTTGGGCCTCCTATTGAAGGTCTCTGTTAGGTCCAACCATTAACATGATAAAATTTAATACTTCTAACTAATGAATAGTCAAGCCTGACTTTGGCCGGCCCACCTAACTACCGTAAAGAGAGTCGCACTAAGCCATCATATTAGGAACAGTAATTCCAATAGCCCGATGTGAAAGTAAACTGATGCAGGTGGTTTGACAAGATCCTACACTAGGCATGCAAACATCTGCGGGAGCAGATTGGATTTTAAAATAATTTTTAAAATTCGCGCAGCGGGAATCTGCTCCGCTAGGAACTAATCTAAATCTAGTTGCATTTAGGCATGCATAAGCATATAAAAAATTTATAAAATATTAAACAATTTAATCTATCCATGCATGATTAAAAAAATAATTTTCCATACCTTTTATTCCACCTAGAATAACTCTGGAATTAACCTGGAATAGACTGGAATAACTGGAATAAAGTTATTCTAGTCATCTTCCTCCTTGGGACCCTGTTTTTGGCTTGCAAAACATTGTCGGAACACTGCCTTCCAGACCTCCGTTTGCTCCCAAATTTGAGCAGCAGCAACTTGGACAAGTCTTCTTCGATTTTCCATCGATTACTGCAACCAAATGTAAGCCAAAAAATTAAAATAAATCACCAAAGTATGTTGCCAGATTTCTGCAGCAGAACTGGACAGCAGACTTTGGCCTTCATTTTGGAGTAGCTGGGGCAATCCCGGTCCGCGTAGCTTGCTCCTAGGAGTAGAAGGATACTCCCTCTAAAGGGGAGACATGCCCGGGGCTCTCGGATCCGCCTCCACGCATGGTGCTAGCCGCTGGAAGAGGGCTTCACAGTCAGGATTTCTGCAACTAGGCAGAACAAGAGCACTTCAAAACAAGGGATTTTTTCTCCCTCTAAAGCTCCTAAACCCAGCCCCAAAAGTCTCTCCTTAAGCCTCTTAAAGAAGAAGGATAATTCAAGCTACAAAGACCCCTTTCAAAACACTCTCACGGTGAAAACTTTCGTTGAAACTCAACTCTCAAAACAGGGACGGTTGTGGGTGTTTATATAAGCTAGCAGCAGGGAGAGGGAGGTGGAGCGACGGGAGGCCAAGAGGCTGCGGCTGTTAACCCAAATAAACAGCCTTAAACGAGGGATTAAAGCCATTAATCAGCCCATGGGCGAGGGAGAGGAGAAGATGCCAGCGTTCGGCCTTCACCGTTTTGGCTTTTCTCCCATACGTTTGGACTTCCGTTCCATTCGTTTGGCCTTCCACAAAACACCGTGTGAAACGGCCACGGGAGAAAAAAAAACATGGAACCAAAACCGGTCAATGGCAAAAATGGTTCAAACCATTTAAACCAACCCATTTTGGTTCAATCCCATTAAACCAAACGGTTCAATCCAATTGAACCTGGTTCAAGGAATAAAATTGGTTCACAACCAATTGGAGGCCGAAACGAACTCCGAATCAGTTCAAAACTGATTCAGAAAAATCCTAGCACAGTGCTGGTCAACCCGGAACAATTTTCGGTTGACACAGACACGGGCAAGAAGCAGAAAAAATGCGCTAAAAAATACTATGACCATAAAACTGAGACGATTCCCAATCGTAATCGGTATCCGGATCAGAGAGTTATCCTCTGTGGTGTGTGACCTCATAGGTTCGAACCTAAATGGTAGCACTAGAATAATTTCTAGTACCAGCACAGGAAACCATCTAGCAATGGGTCCCGGCATCCGGATAGGTCGAAGATGCAGGAGCAAACTATCAAACCTCCGGCATATGGTTACCGTATAATTCATCCCTTTGACCTCAATGCTCAGGACGACTGAGATTGAGCTGCCAACCCAGACTGAGTCAGTCGACTACGTGTCTCAACCTCGCAAGCCCAGTGACTCTTCACTAGGACCACCCCGACCGAGGATTTGCTAAATTGAGATACTGCGAGACATTCATCCAAACTGTTTGGACAAGTCAATTCCATCTTGGTCCATCAATGCTCCACAAGTACTTGCCTGTACCCAGAAACCTTCCGTCACCGGATTAAAAATCCGGGTAGTCCAGCACCAAAGCACAGGGAGTTGCTTGCAAGCTACCGTGATGACCTCAGGTCAGAGGGACACATATACCCATATCCAATCGTGAGTATCCCTTTGGCAGAAAGGGGCTGCACGGAGTCACGTTCAATGAGATATCAAATATTCCACTTGCAGATCACATCAGTGTCACCACACTCATTTGGTCAAGAGGATAACCAAACGATGTGAACTACAACAACCTATACTTGATATATTATCGTCCAGTACAATATATCCTTTGGTTGTGAACAGGGTTTAAGGACCACTCGATACATCCTCTCTGTATCGAAGTCAGTGTAATCCTAAGGACTTCATCACATTGAAAGAGTTCATTTCAGAAAAATTAAGTATATGATGAGCTGCCAAAAATATTATTTTATTAATTCATAAAAAGAGTACAATACTTAGCACAACCGCCTACAACCCAGGCGATTGGCTTTGGGACACAATTCCCAACAACTCCCACTTGTACTAAAGCTAATCAGAAGAGTATCTAATACCCATTTCCCATTTACAATAGTCAAACTCTTTTATTCCGAGGGCTTTAGTGAAGGGGTCGGCTAGATTTTCTTTTCCATCGATCTTCAGAAGATTGATGTCATCTCGTTCCACGATCTCTCGTACGAGGTGGTAGTGCCGCAGAATGTGTTTGGTGCGGTGATGAGCTTTCGGCTTCTTAGCTTGAGCCATGGTTCCAGTGCTGTCACAGTACACCGGAACAGGACCATCTAGGGAAGGTGCCACCCCTAGCTCTCCAAGGAACTTTCGCAACCAGACAGCTTCCTTTGCCGCATCTGATGCTGCAATGTATTCTGCTTCGCATACCGTGTCTGCAACAGTTGCCTGCTTAGAACTTTTCCAGCAGATCGCTCCTCCATTCAGGGTAAATACAAACCCTGACACACTCTTGCTATCATCTCTATCCGACTGGAAACTGGAGTCAGAATATCCCACAAGTTTCAAGTCAGGTTCTCCATAAATCAGCCATTGATCTTTAGTATTTCTTAAATACTTAAGGATGGACTTAACCACCTTCTAATGCGCCTCACCTGGGTCAGACTGGTATCTGCTCACTACTCCTAGTGTGTATGCCATGTCTAGTCTAGTACAAGTCATAGCATACATGATAGAGCCTACTGCAGAAGCATAAGGTACTCTACTCATGCGCTCTCTTTCCTCTAGAGTTGTCACACAATCCTTCTTGGAAAGAGTAATTCCAGAACCTATCGGAAGATAGCATTTCTTGGAATTTTCCATGCTGAACCGTTTCAACATAGTATCAATGTACGTAGATTGGGACAGTCCCAAAAGCTTATTAGATCTATCTCTATAGATCTTTATACCTAGTATGTAAGAAGCTTCACCCAAGTCCTTCATGGAGAACTGAGATGATAACCAGACCTTTATTCCTTGTAATGCTGCGACATCATTCTCGATTAAGAGAATGTCATCAACATACAGTACTAGGAATACTATCACAGAACCATTAACCCATTTATAGATGCACAGTTCATCTCCGTTCCTAACGAAGTCATACGATTTGATACACCTATCAAACCATAAGTTCCAACTTCGAGATGCTTGCTTGAGTCCATAGATGGACCTCTGCAACTTGCATACTTTTGATTCATCTGTGGATGTGAACCCTTCAGGCTGTATCATATACACCTCTTCTTCCAGCTCCCCATTTAGGAAAGCAGTTTGGACATCCATCTGCCAGATCTCGTAATCAAAATATGCTGCCAAAGCAAGCATGATCCGAATGGACTTGAGCATTGCCACAGGGGAGAAAGTCTCGTCATAATCGATACCATATCGCTGACGATACCCCTTGGCAACCAGACGGGCTTTATAGGTCTCTACCTTCCCATCTACGCCCCTTTTCCTTTTGAAGATCCATTTACACCCGATGGATTTTATTCCTTCAGGCGGATCAACCAATGTCCAAACATTGTTGATTTCCATGGACTCCATTTCGGATCGCATGGCTCCAAGCCATGCCTCAGAGTCAGATCTCTGAAGAGCATCCATATTGGTGATCGGATCCTCATTGTTCTCATCGAGCTCAATGGGATCGCCGTCCCGGACCAAGAAATCATAGTATCTGTCCGGGTGACGCGGTATTCTACCGGATCTCCTAATGGGTTCTGGGTGTGATTCAATCACAGTCAGTTCTACGATGTCCTTAGAGTGTGTAGGTTCTTCAATTGGCTGAACTTCATCAAGTTCAATCTTAGAAGCTATAGTTCCTTCTCCAAGGAACTCCTTTTCCAAAAAGATAGCTCTAAGAGCAACGAACACCTTTTGTTCATTCTCCAAGTAGAAGAAATACCCTTTGGTTTCCTTAGGATAACCAATGAATAAACACCTGTCAGACTTAGGACCAAGTTTGTCTGAGTCAAAACGCTTTACGTAAGCCGGACAACCCCAGACCCGAAGGTGTGAGATTGAGGGTTTACGCCCATTCCACATCTCATACGGAGTGGAGACAACAGACTTACTTGGAACATTATTTAATAAGTAACAGGCTGTCAGAAGCACATATCCCCAAAAGGATAGCGGCAGAGTTACAAAGCCCATTATGGATCGAACCATGTCCAACAAGGTTTGATTCCTCCTTTCGGACACATCATTCAACTATGGTGTTCCTGGAGGAGTCCACTGAGAGAGAATTCCATTCTCCTCAAGATATGTCAAAAAAGCATCAGATAAGTATTCACCACCTTGATCAGATCGAAGGGTTTTAATACTTTTTCCAGTTTGCTTTTCTACTTTATTACGGTATCGTTTGAACATTTCAAATGATTCAGACTTATGTCTCATTAAAAAGACATAACCAAATCTTGAAAAGTCGTATGTAAAAGTAATGAAATATTTGTATCCTTCTCTGGCACTAACTGACATCGGTCCACATACATCAGTATGTATTAGACTTAGAAGTTCTGTAGCTCGTTCACCCTTTCCAGTAAAAGGTGACTTGGTCATTTTACCAAGTAAACAGGATTCACAAGTAGGCAGTGATTCAGAATCACTGACCTCGAGAAGTCCATCTCCTCGCATCTTGTTTATCCTATTTTGGTTAATATGACCTAGCCTACAGTGCCAAAGATACAAATCATTGACATTATCTAACATTGGGCGTTTGCTAGAAGTGTACATTACACTAACAGGCCTTGATAGTACGTATATGCCATTATTTAATCTAGCTTTCATTATAACAGAGTTATTCAAAATAACATTGCAAAAATCTCCTTTTATTGAAAGTTCAAAACCACAATTAGCCAAAAGGCCTACAGAGATTATGCTCATAATGAAACTAGGACAATAGTGACAGTCGACTAGTTCGATAGTACAAGACTCAAAGACAAGACGCAGGACTCCGATCGCCAGTACTGGAACACGATTTCCATTCCCGACGCTCAGAAACTGTTCTCCATCTTCAAATCTTCTGCTAACTTGAAGTCCCTGTAACGAATTACAAACATGAATTGGACTACCAGTATCCAATACCCAGTTAGCAGTATCAATAATTGAGTAATTACAAGGTTTTATCATATAAATACCTTGTTCAGCAGACTTCTGCTTCCTCGGCCTGTTCGGATCAAGGGACGCAATATAAAGAGGACAGTTCCTCTTCCAGTGTCCCTTCTTCTTGCAGTAGAAACACTCTGCAGAAGACTGATCAGCCTTATACTTCCTGGTCTGACTAGGGCCAGGAACATTCTGCATCTTCTTTTCCTTCTTATTTGTTTTCTTCTTCGCTTTCTTAAAGGGACGACGACCTCTACTTCCTCCCACTAAATTCACCACCTCCTTATTCAGTTGGTGGTCTTTCTCGAAGTCTGCAGCAACCCCAAAAGATCATGGTAGTTGACTGCAGGCTTGTTCATTCTGTAATGATCGAGAAAATCAAGATAGGAGGAGGGAAGAGAATTCAGGATCGCATCCTTGGCGAGCTGCTCGTGCAAGGGGCATCCGAGTTTGCCCAACTTTTCAATCAACTCGATCATGTACAATACATGATCAGTGACTGAACCACCATTCGACATCTTGGAGTTGTAGATGGCACAAGACACTTTGTACCGTTCTACATCATCCGGGGTGCCGAAGGATTCCTTCAACTTTTGAAGGATTTCATCAGGTTGGGCCTCCTCGAATTTGCGACTGAACTCGTTATTCATAGCCGCTAACATGATGCATCGGACAGTAGTCCGATCAAAGACCCACTTCAGATAAGCGTCTCTGACTGCACTCCGTGCATTAGCGGGAGGGATTTCAGGTGCCGGATCCGCTATAACATAGAGGATCCGTTCATGCTCTAGAATAATTCTCAATCTTCGATACCAACTATCGAAGTTGTGACCCTTTAACTTCTCGTTATCGAGAAGTGACCGGAGAGATAAATTGGAAGACCTCTGAAAAGAAAATTAGACCATATTAGTTGATGAATTAATAACTTAACCAAAAGACTTGGACTTTAGTCTAAAGGTTTCTCCCACTAATTTTTCAGATTGGTAGCCTCTAACTCCAATCCGTGAAAATACTTTTTCAAGTGGGTACTGAAATCCAATAGGCCTCGCATGAGCCCGACTATGGCCGGCTCACCCATACGAGCCTAAAGGTAGGTTCGTAAACCAATTGTTTCCCTAAACAATTTTCAATAATTTATTTTGCCCCAGAGAGCACCCCAATCGGTCTAGGGGCCTCCTATTGCAGGTCTCTGGTTAGGTCCAACCATTAACCATCTTTCCTAGACACCAACCAAGTTGGCCAGGAAAGAGGTAGCCTCATACAGCCATGATCACAATGCCAAACCTACCTCGACACCAGTCGGTTTACCAGACTCGATCAGACTAGCCTAAAGACTCGGGCGTCCACTGAGCCACTAATTGGATCCATTTTAGATGAACGGATCAACTATTCTAACTATTAGATAGTTCTAAAGAAGGACCTTAAACAACTTTTGTTTAATCTTCTTCTTATTATCCGGTTCAACTAAATTTAGGTCTAACCCAGTTTTGGACCCAACTAGTCAGCTAACCCAATTAACCCAAAAATGGCTTATGCAAATTGTATTAGATTTCATAAACCTAAAAAAAAAAATTTAATAAGCCAAACACTCAATTAAAATATTTTTAATTAAGTCTTTATGTAAAACATTTTTACATACCAAATCATGCATCAAAAAATATTTTACAAATATTTTATAAAACATGCCTAAATCATGTATCTGCAAATTTAAAATAATTTTAATTTTTAATATTCTTTAAGGATCCTTCTGAAGAGGCCAACACAGACGATCCGCATCGTGTCAAAGACACACGGTTATGGTGAAGGTCTCAACTAGGTTCCAAAAAGAAAACTTGATACATTTATAAGATTAAACAAATTTTAATCTATAAGCATGCATACTATAAGCATGCAGACTTTAGCCTTTGTTTTGGAGTAGCTGGGGCGATCCCGGTCCGCGTAGCTTGCTCCTAGGAGTAGAAGGATACTCCCTCTAGAAGGGAGACATGCCCGGGGCTCTCGGATCCGCCTCCACGCACGGTGCTAGCCACTGGAAGAGGGCTTCACGGTCACAGGATTTCTGCAACTGGGCAGAACAAGAGCACTTCAAAACAAGGGATTTTTTCTCCCTCTAAAGCTTCTAAACCCAGCCCCAAAAGTCTCTCCTTAAGCCTCTCAAAGAAGAAGGATAATTCAAGCTACAAAGACCCCTTTCAAAACACTCTCACGGTGAAAACTTTCGTTGAAACTCAACTCTCAAAACAGGGATGGTTGTGGGTGTTTATATAAGCTAGCAGCAGGGAGAGGGAGGTGGAGCGACGGGAGGCCAAGAGGCAGCGGCTGTTAACCCAAATAAATAGCCTTAAACGAGGGATTAAAGCCATTAATCAGCCCATGGGCGAGGGAGAGGAGAAGACGCCAGCGTTCGGCCTTCACCGTTTTGGCTTTTCTCCCATATGTTTGGACTTCCTTTCCATTCGTTTGGCCTTCCACAAAACACCGTGTGAAACGGCCACGGTAGAAAAAAAACATGGAACCAAAATCGGTCCATGGCAAAAATGGTTCAAACCATTTAAACCAACCCATTTTGGTTCAATCCCATTAAACCAAACGGTTCAATCCAATTGAACCTGGTTCAAGGAATAAAATTGGTTCACAACCAATTGGAGACCGAAACGAACTCCGAATCAGTTCAAAATTGATTCAGAAAAATTCTAGCGCAGTGCTGGTCAACCCGGAACAATTTTCGGTTAACACAGACAAGGGCAAGAAGCAGAAAAAATATGCTCAAAAATACTGTGGTCATAAAACCAAGACGATTCCCAATCATAATCGGTATCCGGATCAGAGAGTTATCCTCTGTGGCGTGTGACCTCATAGGTTCGAACCTAAACGGTAGCACTAGAACAATTTCTAGTACCAGCACAGGAAACCATCTAGCAATGGGTCCCGGCGTCCGGATAGGTCGAAGATGCAGGAGCAAACTATCGAACCACTGGCATATGGTTATCGTATAATTCATCCCTTTGACCTCTAATGCTCAGGACGACTGAGATTGGGCTGCCAACCCAAACTGAGTCAGTGGACTACGTGTCTCAACCTCGCAAGCCCAGTGACTCTTCACTAGGACTACCCCGGCCAAGGATTTGCTAAATTGAGATACTGCGAGACATTCAATCCAAACTGTTTGGACAGGTCAATTCCATCTTGGTCCATCAATGCTCCACAAGTACTTGCCTGTACCCAGAAACCTTCCGTCACCGGATTAAAAATCCGGATAGTCTGGCACCAAAGCACAGGGAGTTACTTGCAAGCTACCGTGATGACCCCAGGTCAGAGGGACACATATACCCATATCCAATCGTGAGTATCCCTTTGGCAGAAAGGGGCTGCACGGAGTCACGTTCAATGAGATATCAAATATCCCACTTGCAGATCACATCAGTGTCACCACACTCATTTGGTCAAGAGGACAACCAAACGATGTGAACTACAACAACCTATACTTGATATATTGCCGTCCGGTACAATACATCCTTTGGTTGTGTACAGGATTTAAGGACCACTCGATATATCCTCTCTGTATCGAAGTCAGTGTAGTCCTAAGGACTTCGTCACATTAAAAGAGTTCATTTCAGGGAAATTAAGTATGTGATGAGCTGCCAAAAATATTATTTTATTAATTCATAAAAAGAGTACAATACTTAGCACAACCGCCTACAACCCAGGCGATTGGCTTTGGGACACAATTCCCAACACGATGAACATCCAATCATTGGATCTATCGATGAACACCATCCATTACCATCCCACTTAATGGGAGGCTAAGACTCGATTATCCCCATAACTTCATCTTTTTATGGACCTAATAATTTAGAGGGTTTAATTTTAATGTGATAAAAGAAGAGATGAGAAGACATGGATCAACCTCCCACTGACCACATCAGTTATCAAAGAGGGTTACACAGAACTAATGATCCATGGATACCTAAAATCAGTTAAGACTGATTAACCTTGGATGACATGGGTTAACACGAGTCAGTGAGCTATCCAATCAATTCTGATCGACCACATTGGCCAGATAAGCGGGATTATGGATTGTGTTCCATCATTAACCATCGTGCCTTAGACACCAACCAAGTTGGCCAGGTAAGAGGTAGCCCCAAAGAACCAAAATCAAAATGCCAAACTTATCTTGGATACCAATTGGTTCATCAAACTCGATTAGACTAGCGATGTGAACTTAAGTTGTGACCGCAAGCACACGGTGTGCAGAGTAGCACGTCCAGCGAGTATGGATTGATCCCACAAGAAAATGGATTTTTGAACTGTATTCAAAACCCTTACTTAGATAAGCTGATAAGAACGAGCAAAAGTAAATTAAATCGATGAAATAAATAATTTAAAGATCTAGGACTTTTGAATCCACTAGACCAATGATTTTGAAAACTTTTCTAAGGATCTCTTCTATAAAACCTTTCAACTTCCTCTTTATAACAAGGAAGTATGGATTATGAAGAGATTTAACTCAATTATAACCCATCAAGATTTTACACGGAAAGAAAGAAACGAAAAAATAAAATATTGAGTTATCTATCTTTCGTCTTTTTGCACCGAATCAAGCATGAACTATGAAGGGATTGAAACCCAACTATAGCTCATCAAGTTCTTGGCAACCGAATCAAGCATGAATTATGAAGGGATTGAAACCCAACTATAGCTCATCAAGTCTCTTGGCAAGAAGTTTAAAAAGAGAAGATAAACTTTTAAAAATTAAAGCTCGAAAAGAAATCCAAAGAAGGGCTTCTAATAATGGTCTAGCCTCATCGCCAATCCCAGAAAAATTTGCTTAGCCAAATATGATTAAAATAATAACTTTGAAAATTATCAATTAAAAAATTATAAAATCAATTCAACTCTATTTACTAAAACATAAATTGCAAGAAATTAAAGTTGCAGGAATTAAACTTACTTGCAAATATTTAAATAATAATAATAAAATTTTAATAAATTAAACTAATTCTAAAACAGGAATTAAAATGACAAGAATAAAAAATAAAAAAAAAAATTATTACTAAAATAAAATAATTATTTATAAAAAATAATTTGTAAGTTATCAAGAAGCTTAGAGTTGGAACAAATAAAACTCAGGCTAAGAATGCTCTCGGGTGCTCTAACCCCTCAGAGAAAAAATAATGCTCGGGAAAAAAAAAAAAAACCTCTCCCAGCCTCCCCGAAGTCTCTCGCATTTAAAGGGAAGGAATGCGCGGGAAATCCGCGTTGGACTATGGTATCTGTTTCTTCGGGTTCTCTATCTCATTCCCGTAACCAACACAACCTTCCCTTCTTCGGTGTAATCCCGCAGATTTGCGGTTGATCTTTTCCTTCTAATTCCTTCAGACATCTTTTATCCCGACAACTGGACGCAGCGACGGAAATCTAGTCGGTGGTAGCACACAGTGAAGGGATGAGCGGCAGCTGCAAGCTTGGGAAGACGGTGACAGTTGGCAGCCGGCACCCGTGAAGAAGAGAACCGGGCGGAGAACAGAGGAAGGGGCTGAGAGAACAGGGCAGCAAGCTTGATGGAGAACTCGGACTGTGCTTCGGCAAGTAGCAGCAGCAAGAGGAGGAAGAAGGAGGGCCATGGATGCTGGTAGTGAATCAGAGAAGGAGGCTCGGTAGCTTGGGAAGACGACAGCGAACAGCAACTTGGTGTTTGGCACGACGGATTCGTGGGAAGAAGATGACTGACACAGCATGGCGACGGCCGGTGAAGAGGAAGAACAGGGCCTGAGATGGCTTGGTTCGGATCCTTCCGATCATGAGAGGGTTTTCTGGCAAGTTCCCGGCTTCAAGGATGGTAGACCGAACGGTGCAAGCGGTGCACGGCGGCTGTTCCTTCCTCTCTACGGCTGCAGTAATAGGGAAGAAGAACAGCGCCTTACGAAGACCGAACTGGGATGGACAGCAACATGGAGCGGTGGACAGGGCTTTTCCGGCCATGGGAGGGCGAGGTCGACGGTGGAGACCGGTCAGCTAATGGGCGACGAACGGCAGGAGGTGGCGGACTGAGAACATAGGAAGAAGAAGATGGCGGCGAGCATGGTGGAGAAGACGATGATTTCTTCGATTTTTTCGGCCTTCAACGGCCTCTTCGGCATCCTGGCGATGAGAGACGGAGCTCCGGCAAGTTTCCCGGTGAGAGAGGTGCTCGGTTTGGCCTGTGGTCCACGGGCAGCAGTCGTGGACCAGCATTAGTGGAGGATATGGACCAAGTGGGTGACTCATGAACCATTCAGCCGCATCAATTTTCGTGCTACTTGTAAATTCCTTCAAACATCACTTCCCGGCTCAATTAAAGTCTGATTTGCGTGTCGTTCACACTGTTGAACTCCTAAAATCATGCTTCTCGCATTGGTGGGATTCTTTTATTAAAACACTATATAAAAATATTAAATTTAATTAAAAAAATAAATTTTATTAATAAATTAATGCACTTATCACTAATTTTTATGCACTTATCATTCCCCCAACTTAAATCTTGATCTTCCTCGAGTAAAAAATAAATGATTAAGGATACTACCAAAAACTTTTAATACATTACACAAGTTTATTCAGACTCAGATTGTTCTCGTATGCTTTTTATAAGTAAAAGATTTTCTATTAGATAGTAGATGAAATTGATCATTGAGATATTAATAGCTTCAAGTAAATCGGTTAAGTACAAACTCTTCATTTTTCTAAATAATTCTTAACCAACTCCTATTGTTATTTCTAAATTCTTTACTCCCATGGAATGGTGAGATATCGTTTTAGTTCAAGAATATTCCTCTTATTCTTTCACTTTTCTTTCACCTCTTTTTTTTTCTTTTTTTTAATATAGACCGTGCATTGTCTTAATCTTTTAAGCTTTTTATCTGACTCTTGTAACAAGATTTCGACCAATGTCTCCAGACCAGTTGGCCTTAAGGCACTAGGTGTTAGAATACCCCTCGGGCTTACTGGCTTGAGTCAGAAAGGCTACAAATCAAAACTGGCTGTATAGCAAAATTTTTTCACATCTCCACTTTTTGATGCGAGACTCAATCGTTTACTTAGACGAAGAGGTCCGGTTACTCGATGGAACAATATTTAGAACTTGCTTTATTCACTCTTCTTTTTCTTTTTTTCACTAATAAAGGAACTTTGCATTAAACAACACCCACACACATCTAAGAGGTAGATTCTTTTTCGATGTGAATAGGAGGGTTAAAATTATCTAGAAATTTGATTTCATTCTTACTTACCATTTTTATTTAAGTCTATTAATATTTTATCCCTCAATATTTCAAAAATTATCCAGACTGTTCAATCAATTACTTATAAAAAGTGTGTGATTTATCCTAAATCCAAAATCAACAAGTATAAGATAATAAGGTGAAGGTAGCTCCAAATATATACATATTTTGCTTTTTATCCCTTATGAATAAAAATAATTTTTAAATGTATACATGATATGGTATAAAAGGAAGCAAAGACACTTGAGGAATTTTCTTGAGCTCTCCCCCCAACTTAGCCAATAGAGCACATTTGAGTCAGGATCTACTAAACCTAAACATGCTAAAAGAAAAGTATTAGAAAGAAAGGAGGTGGGTTGCCTCCCAGGAGCGCTAAGTTTAAAATCTTCAGCTAGACTAAGCAGTGATAGCAGGCTAATCAAGATATGTTGGTTCATAAAGAACCATGGCTTCTTCCATAGATTCTGTGGGTAGTTCCAAGAATGGTTTTAATCGTTGATCGTTATTTAAAAACAACACCATTGCTTGGATTTTTAATTTCTACAGCCCCATACGGAAAGACTTCTTTAACTATGAAAGGTCCTATCCATCTAGACCTAAGCTTCCCAGGAAAAAGATGTAACCTTGAATTATACAAAAAACTTTTGTCCAGGAGTAAAAGATTTTCTATGAATTGCTTGATCATGAAATACTTTTGTTCTTTCCTTATACACCTTAGCATTCTCATAAGCTTCATTTCTAAGTTCTCCTAATTCATTGATATGAAGCTTCCTATGGTTTTCAGCTAAGTCCAAGTCCATGTTCAATTTTTTAATTGCCCACATAGCTTTGTGTTCTAATTCAACAGACAAGTGACATGATTTTTCAAACATAATCCTATAAGGAGACATTCTTAGGTTGGTCTTGTAGGCAGTGCGATATGCCCAGAGTGCATCAACTAATTTCAAAGGCCAATTTTTTCTATTGGCGTTAACAGTCTTCTCCAAGATTTGTTTGATTTGTCTATTGGATACTTCTACTTGCCCACTAGTTTGAGGATGATATGGTGTAGCTAACTTGTGGGTAACATTATATTTTTTTATTAATATGGCAAAGGGTCGTTTGCAAAAGTGTATCCCCTGATCACTAATGATTGCTTTAGGAATACCAAAATGGGAGAGAATATTTTTCTTAAAAAAATTAATGACCACTTTGTTATAGTGGATCTACATGGAATAGCTTCTACCCATTTAGACACATAATCAATAACCACTAAAATATATTCATTTCCAAAAGAGTTTAGAAATGGTCCCATAAAATCGATTCCCCGTACATCAAAAATCTCAACCACCAAGATTGGATTAAGTGGCATCATATCTCTTTTAGTGATTCGACCTATTTTTGGCATCGTGCACAACTCTTACAGTACACATGTGCATCCTTAAATAAATTAGGCCAATAAAATCCACATTGAAGTACTTTGGCAGCTGTCTTCTTAGATGCAAAGTGACCACCATATGCTTGATCATGGCAAAATGACAGAATACTTCTAACCTCATTATCCAAAACACACCTCCTAATGATCTTATCAGGATACTGTTTAAACAAGTATGGATCATCCTAGATGAAATACTTCACTTGGGCAATGAGAAGGAACTTTACCAATGGCTAAATAATTGATAATATCAGCGTACCATGGTTCAGTGGACACGGACATGAGTTGTTCATCTGGAAAATACTCATTGACATGTAGTTTACTAGATGGTGCGACAATGATTCTGGATAAGTGATCAGCTACAGCATTCTCTGTTCATTTCTTATCCTTAATTTCTAGGTCAAATTCTTGAAGGAGTAAGATCCATCGTATTAAGCATGCCTTAGCGTCTTTCTTTGCTAGGAGATATTTGATGGCTGAGTGGTCAGTATAAATAATGGTGTGTGACCCAACCAAGTATGATCTAAATTTTTCTAGGGCAAAGACAATGGCTAGGAACTCCTTTTCTGTGGTTGTGTAATTAAGCTGTGCATCATTTAATGTTTTACTGGCATAATAAATAACTCTAGGTAGCTTATTAATCCTTTGACCTAAAACTGCATCTATAGCATGATCAGATGCATTGCACATGAGTTCAAAGGGTTCACTCTATATGGGTGGATGAATGATGAGAGCATAAATGAGTGTCATTTTAAAAAATTCAAAAACTCTAAGCACTCATGAGTAAACTCAAATTTTAATTCCTTTGCTAATAAATTTATCAATGGATGAGCCACTTTGCTAAAATTGGGTATGAACCTTCTATAAAATCCAGCATGTCCTAAAAATGAGAATTTCTTTAACAGACTTGGGTGATGGAAGACTTGCATGGAAGACTTGCAATCAACTCAACTTTGGTCTTGTCAACTTCTATTATGCTTTTTGAAACTATATGGCCAAGAACTATACCTTCTCTAACCATGAATTGACATTTTTCTCAATTGAGAACTAAATGCTTCTCCTTATATCTTTCTAGAACTAGTCTCAAATGGTTTAAACATTTGGAGAAGGTAGGGCCAAACATAGAAAAGTCATCCATAAAAATTTCTAAGATTCGTTCAACCATGTCAGAAAAAATGCTGATCATACATCTTTGGAAGGTCGTTTGAGCATTACACAACCCAAAGGACATTCGTCTATAAGCAAAGGTTCCAAATGGACACGTGAATGTAGTCTTTTCTTGATTTTCAAGGGCTATGGGGATCTGATTATAGCCAGAGTATCCGTCAAGAAAAGTAAAACTCTTGTCCAGCTAACTTTTCTAACATTTGGTCAATAAATGGCAAAGGAAAGTGATCTTTCCTTGTCATAGTATTCAGTTTCCTATAGTCTATACAGACCCTCCATCCTGTTTAGGTTATGGTTGGGATAAGTTCATTTGCTTCATTTTGAATCACTATTATTCTAGACTTTTTAGGTACCACTTGAACATGACTTACCCATGAACTATCAGAAATATGATAAATGATTCCATTGTCAAGTAACTTCAAAATCTCTTTCTTGACTACTTCTTTCATTACTGGATTTAATCTCCTTTGAGCTTCTCTAGTTAGTTTAGCCACTTCCTTTAGGTGTATCCTATGTTGAACTATGGAATAACTTATTCCCTTAATATCTGTCATAGTCCAGCCTATTGCTTCTCGATTTTCTTTTAGAATAGTCAAGAGCTCCTCCTCTTGTTTAGGATTTAGGTCTGATACAATAATTATAGGCAAGGTTTTCTCTGGACCTAAATATGCATACTTCAAGTGCTTGGGGAGGGGTTTCAATTCTAACTTGGGTGCCTCTTCTTTTAATGGCTTGGTTGATGGTTTAACCATTTCCATGAGTGTTTCAGTAGGAGGCTCCTACCTCTAGCCATTTTTATCATCACCAAGTATTTTATCAATATCTTCATATTCCTGTGTTGGCCAAATACTAGACTCAAGATCAACTTCTTCTTCGTTAATGTCTATAGATTCATAAATTTCATCTTGGATTACACTCACATTAGCATGATTGGTGGATTCCTGTTCCAAATTGAATATATTCAGCTTAATAGTCATGTTCCCAAAAGATAGTTTCATAAGCCTATTCCGACAATTGATTTCAGCATTAGCAGTAGCTAAGAATGGTCTTCCTAAAATAACTGGGATATGACCTTTAGGATTTGATGCTGGTTCAGTCTCCAAAATTATAAAATCTACAGGGAAGATAAAATTGCCAACCTTAATTAAGACATCCTCTACCATTCCTTTAGGGATTCTAAAAGATCGGTCTGCTAATTGTAATGTGATCCCTGTTGATTGTAGTTTTCCCAATCCTAATTGCTCATAAACTGAATAGGGCAAAATGTTTATACTAGCTCCTAAATCAAGTAATGCCTTCTCAATGTGGGTTTCTCCTATAACACATGAAACTGTTGGAGATCTTGGATCCTTATACTTTATAGGCATGTGACTTAACAAGTATGAACTCACACTTGCAACTAAGAAAGCTCTCTTTGGTATATTAGTAGTCTATTTCTTGGTACAAAGATCTTTTAAGAATTTGGCATAAATCGGAACTTGTTGGATCATGTCTAGTAGAGAGATATTTACTTGAACTTGCTTAAACATCTCTAACATTTTGTCTAAATGTTTCATTTGTTTATTATACCTTAATGGGTGTGGAAAAGGAGCTCTAGAGATTTCAGGCACTTGGGTTGTAGACAATTAGTGGTTTCAGCAGCTTAAGTTTGTAAGGTAGGTTATTCATTAGATGGCTTAGTTGACTCAGTAGTTAAGTCCTCTCTAATATCAGATGTATCTACCTTATTATCCACTTATTTTCCTGATCTCAAAGAATGAATAACATTTACTTGATTGACTTGATTCTCTTTGGGTGGTGACCATTTTGGTTTCTTGGATTGGGCTTAGGTTGGCTAGGTAACCTACCTCGTTCACGTTCATTGATGGTAGAAGCTAGCTTACCCACCTACATTTCCAAGTGAGCTATGGCCTGAGAATTTGAATTCAGAAGTTGGCCCATGGTTTGCATGAAATTACTCAATGTAGCACTGGTATCAGCATTGGATTTGGCTAAGGCTTCCAGACTTTTCTCTAAAGAACTTAGTTTTATTTCATTAATATTGAAGCCTGATGATGGTCGGTTATTCATCACAAGATTAGGCATTGGGTTTTGTTGATTGAAGCTAGGACCACCTACATTTGGGTTCTGTAATCATGAGAAATTTGGATGATTCCTCTATCCTGGGTTATATATGGGTGCATAAGGATTGTTCATTGGTCTCTGATAGGTGGCATTTACTTGTGCACATCCATTCTCTATTGGGTTCATCAGGAGTGGACATTCCTCAAGGACATGGTGTGGTGCATTGCACCCATTACACATTGGTGCAGTCACTTGGTTCAAATTGGCTGGTCTCTGAAATTCTAAGGCCTCTAACTTACGTGTTAAGTTTGCAATTTTAGCCTCTGCAGCTAAGGAAGTCTGCATTTGACGCATTCCACCTCTTGAAGGTGTGGATCTTTCTGGTTCTCTAGTTGTTTCCCCTTGTAGACTCTTTTCAGCTAGGTCTTCTAAGAATTGCCATGCTTCAATGGGTTCTTTATACATAAGTTGGCCTTGGCACATAGATTCTAATATGGTTCTTGAATTGGAATCTAGACCCTCATAAATGATTTGGCATAGTCTCCAAGTTTTTATTCCATGGTATAAACATTGGGCTAAGAAGTTTTAAAATGATCAAAGTATTTTCAAAATAACTCACCAGCTAATTGATAAAATTGGTTTATTTCATTTCTAATTTTAGCTATTTTATGATGGAAAAAATATTTCTTTAAGAACACTCTTACAAAGCCCTCCCAGATCGTGACAGATTGATTTGGAAGACTATAAAGCCACTTTTTGGCATTATCTTTAAAGGCAAAGTTGATTAGTCTCAGCTAGATTTCGTACTCTGACAATTGTTATAACTTCATAGTTGCACAAACCAATTCAAATTTTCTAATAAATATATATGCATCCTCTGTTCTCGTGAACTTTGGAAGCATATTAATCATTTGAGGTTTGATTTTAAAATTATTAGTAGTGGGTTGAGACAACCTAATGCAAGAAGGATGAACCGAACCAACTGATAACATAAATCCTTATGGGTTTTGGGTTGATTAGTTAAATCCATTATAGTAAAGGTCGTAGGATCTGAAACAGGAATCAAATCAGTTCTAACAAGTCGACCTGATATCCTTCTCCACACAGGAGTTGGAGAATTCACGAAATCTACTATGTCTTCTATTTTTTGAATTTTGTATATTTATAATTTTTTATTTTTTATTTAAAAGCTTTCTTTAAAAAAAAATTCTAAATTGATTCAACCTTTTAATACCCTAGGACAACCATGCAACATAACTTCCAGTTATGCCAGGGCAACCTTATATCAGGGTAGTCAAGATTGAGAATACCTAAAGTAATTTAATTAATTTTTTAATTTTTTTTTAAAAAAAATTTAGATAAGTTTCGCACAAAATTAATCCTATCCTAGGGTTAACCTAGAACTAGACAGCTCCTAACTGTTCCAAGTCGACCTTCAAGTACTCCAAGTTCAATCAATTTACTAAATTGGCCAGGTAAGTGTAAGATTGACGGGAGTCCCCCAGTTGCTTTCCTTAGACACAAATTGGATTGGCCAGGTTAGCGAACGGAACCAATTAAGTAACCGCCTTTCTTCAGGACTTAATCCCTGAACCACTTTCCTAGATACCAATTCAATGATCGAATCTAGCTTGGTATAACTCTTAGGTCTCCTTATCCGAATGAGCTCGGATGTCCCTAGGGTCAGCATCTAATTAATTTTATTTAAAGGCTTGGGTTGATGCAAATGAAGGAGTCTTGTTTGTGGGCTAAAGAAGGGTGATGAAATCCCCACCTTATCTTGTTTAGGTCCATGCCCTTAAAATGATTTAAGAATGCTATGTACAAATAAAAAGATCAAACAAGTTTAAATTAAAAACTATACTAAACTAAACTAAGATCAAGATGAAAATAAAATTTGTTGAAAAAAAAAAATTAAAAATTTGTACCTGCTTCCAACACTCACCAACTTAAAAATAAATGATAGACAAATCAAATTAAAGCAAGAATTTAAAACACAATTTAAAACAAACCAATTTCCCGGCAACGGCGCCAAAAACTTGATGTGATCTTAAGTTGTAACTGCAAGTGCACGGTGTACAGAGTAGCACGTCCAGCGAGTACGGGTCGATCCCACAAGGAAATGGGTTTTTAAACTGTGTTCAAAATCCTCACCTAGATAAGCTGACAAGAACGAGCAAAAGTAAATTAAATCAATGAAATAAATAATTTAAAGATCTAGGACTTTTGAATCCACTAGACTAATAATTTCGAAAACTTTTCTAAGGATCTCTTCTATAAAACCTTTCAACTTCCTCTTTTATAACAACTAAGTATGGTTATGAAGAGAATTAACTCAACTATAACCCATCAAAATTTTACAAGGATAGAAAGAAAGAAACGAAAAAATAAATTATTGAGCTATCTATCTTTTGTCATTCTTGCACCGAATCAAGCATAAACTATGAAGGGATTGAAACCCAACTATAGCTCATCAAGCCTCTTGGCAAGAAGTTTAAAAAGAAAAATAAACTCTAAAAAATTAAAGCTCGAAAAGAAATCGAAAAAAGGGATTCTAATCATGATCTAGCTTCATCGCCAATCCTAGAAGGATTTGCTTAGACATGATTAAAATAATAACTTTGAAAATTCTCATTTAAAAAATTATAAAATCAATTCTACTCTATTTACTAAAATATAAATGGTAAGAAATTAAAGTTACATAAATTAAACTATTCTATTTACAGAAATTAGATTATAGGAATTAAATTAACTTACTTGCACATATTTAAATGATAGTAATAAAATTTTAATAAATTAAACTAGTTTTAGAATAAAAATTAAAATGCTAAGAATAAAAATAACAATAATGAAACTTTATTGCTAAAATAAAATAATTATTTATGAAAAATAATTTTTAAGTTATCAAGGAAGCTTAGAGTTGCAACGAATAAAACTCTCAGGCTAAGGCTAAGAATGCTCTCGAGTGCCCTAACCCCTCGGAGAAAAAATAATGCTCGAAAAAAAAAAAAAACTCTCCCAGCCACCCCAGAGTCTCTCGTATTTAAAGGGAAGGAATGCATGGGAAGACGACAGCGAACAGCAACTTGGTGTTTGGCACGACGGACTCGTGGGAAGAAGATGACCGACACAGCATGGCGACGGCCAGTGAAGAGGAAGAACAGGGCCTGAGATGGCTTGGTTCGGATCCTTCCGGTCATGAGAGGGTTTTCCAGCAAGTTCCCGGCTTCAAGGATGGTAGACCGAATGGTGCAAGCGGTGCACGGCGGCTGTTCCTTCCTCTCTACGGCTGCAGCAATAGGGAAGAAGAACAGCGCCTTATGAAGACCGAACTGGGATGGACGGCAACATGGAGCGGTGGACAGGGCTTGTCTGGCCATGGGAGGGCGAGGTCGACGGTGGAGACCGGTCAGCTGATGGGCGACGAACGGCAGGAGGTGGCTGACTGAGATAGGAAGAAGAAGACGGCAGTGAGCATGGTGGAGAAGACGATGATTTCTTCGATTTTTCCGGCCATCAACGGCCTCTTTGGCATCCCGGCGGTGAAAGACAAAGCTCCGGCAAGTTTCCCGGTGAGAGTGGTGCTCGGTTTGGCCTCTGTGGTCCACGGGCAGCAGTCGTGGACCAGCATCAATGGAGGATATGGACCAAGTGGGCGACTCATGAACCATTTAGCCGCATCAATTTTCGTGCTACTTGTAAATTCCTTCAAAAATCACTTCTCCGCTCAATTAAAGTCTGATTTGCACGCTGTTTGCACCGTTGAACTCCTAAACTCATGCTCCTCACATTGACAGGATTCTTTTATTAAGACATTGTATAAAAATATTAATTTTAACTAATAAAATAAATTTGATTAATAAATTAATGCACTTGTCACTAATTTTTATGTACTTATCAACTAGCCTAAAGACTCGAGCTGTCCACTGAGCCACAAATTAGGTTCATTTAGATTTATGGAACTAATTAATCTAACTATTAGAGAGATCTATAGAGAAGAAATCCTAACTTAATATTTGATTAGATTAGTTCTCTACATAGTCCACTGCATCTAAATTTAGGTCTAACCCAATTAAGGATCTAATAGAAGCTAACACATGACCCTTAAGGCTTATTGAAATGATTTAAAATATTTGAATCATATTCCTAGAGTTCTTTGTTATTCAAGGTAACTTAATTCTCAATTAAGTTCAATAGCCTTTATAAATTAAAATAATTTTAATTTATAATGTAAAATAATTTTATAATGAATCAGAATTTGAATTTACTATTTTTCTGCATTCTCTGGTCAAGTGTCGACACTAGCACTCATGAGTTGAGTCAAGTGTCGACACTTCGCACTCATGAGTCGACTCAAGTATCGACTCAAGGCCTGAGACAGAGTATTAACAGAAAGTCATATTTTTTGTATGCATGCATGAGTTGACTCAAGTGTCGACACTTGGGTCGACTCAAGGCCTGTCACATGACAAAAACAGTGATTTCAAATCCAAATTTTTTTTTTCTTTTTAACATTTAATCAAAACCGATCAAGACAAAACTCTTATATCTCATCTAAATTTATTTTATGATCATAACATTAGATTAAAAAAATTTTAATCTACATTTTTTTATTTTTTTTCTTCCTGAGTCAATCACAAGCGGCACCCCTACACACCATAGGAGACCCCATTGAATGGGAAGAGAGGGTCTTGTAGCCTTACTTCTCTCCTATGACCGGACGGCCATGGTGAAGCACTCAATCTAAGTACTTTAAAGGAAAACTATGATGTTAAATCATGCTAGTATTATTATACTACAAAGAACCTGGATCATATTGAAGGGAAAGCAAAACAAGTATGCATGGCAGAAAAAAAGGTATTTTAAAATAATTTTAAAATAAGCACAATGGAAGGTGTTACGGCCATAATGATGACGTGGCCGGTCTCAGATTCCGTCAGGTATGATCGAGCCACGTGGAGGTTTCTTCGATCGAGTCAGCCTCGGCTTCCGCGCTACCGAGGTCGAGGTCGGCCCTTGCCCCCTCCAGGCTACCTCGCCAGGTGATATCCTGAGACGTTACCGTCCTCGCCGAAGTCGAGTTCGGTATAGGGCTCCTCCCGCCGCCTCGCCAGGTGTCCACCCAGGAGGGGTCCACCTCGGTCGAGGTCGGCTGCTCCTTCGCTCCTTCGCCAGGTGGCCCCCGGAGACGAGTCCACCTCGGCTGAAGCCGAGCGCCCTCCTGCCACCTCGCCAGGTGTCCACCCGGGAGGGGTCCACCTCGACCGAGGTCGGCTGCTCCTTCGCCAGGTGGCCCCTGAGACGGGTCCACCTAGGCCGAAGCCGAGCGCCCTCCTGCCACCTCGCCAGGTGTCCACCTAGGAGGGGTCCACCTCGGTCGAGGTCAGCTGCTCCTTTGCTCCTTCGCCAGGTGGCCCCCGGAGACGGGTCCACCTTGGCCGAAGCCGAGCGCCCTCCTGCCACCTCGCCAGGTGTCCACCCGGGAGGGGTCCACCTCGACCGAGGTCGGCTGCTCCTTCGCTCCTTCGCCAGGTGGCCCCCGGAGACGGGTCCACCTCGGTCGAAGCCGAGCACCCTCCTACCACCTCGCCAGGTGTCCACCCAGGAGGGGTCCACCTCGGCCGAGGTCGGCTGCTCCTTCGCTCTTCGCCAGGTGGCCCCAGGAGACGGGTCCACCTCAGTCGAAGCTGAGCACCCTCCTGCCACCTCGCCAGGTGTCCACCCAGGAGGGGTCCACCTCGACCGAGGTCAGGCCACCCGTACAGAGAAGATCCCAAAGAAAGAGGCGCAGGCTCCGAGGTTGGCCCTCGAGCCATGCGCATCACAGACGGTGCCCCGTACAGATTGCGGTGGCACGCGAAACACCACTTATGTCGGCCCGATAAGTCCTGCAGTCGAGAGGCGTGGTTCTGACAAAACAGGGCCCGTAAACGGACAGTGCCGGTACTTAGAAAGGAGAGCGCCCTCACTGGGCCCGAGGTCTGACCGGCCGCCCTGCCGGTGCCACCCCCCTTCTTTTGTCTTTACCCTTTCCCCGCTGGGCTCGGCGAATGAGGTCGGAAAGCCGCCTGGCCCTCGAAACCAAAAGGGGAAAGAGAAAAGGATGGAAAGGGGAGCCTCCCACGAGCAGAAGACAGGCAGATAGCGGGAGGAGATAAAAGGAAGGAAGTTGGAGGCGACCAGGTAAGCGGGGACGAGTAAGAAACAGTGGCCAAAAGCCCCGCTCCGAGAGTAAGATCCAGGGTCCCGAGAGGGGATCGCTTGGCATGAGCTCGGCAAGGAGGCCAAGGCCGGGTTTCTGGTCCCTACAGCACCTTTCTTGCTAGTAAATTCTCTGAATCTGGGACTCCTTCGGGGGCCCGTCTTGGAGAATCTGTTCCTTCTCGCCGTCTACTAACTTGACCGTCGGAGCTCCCTCATCGGGATCCCCGGCCAGGGTCTTCTGACCCTCTCTTGCAGGTTCGCTCCAGCTAGGAGGCTCCAGGAGCTAGGCGGTCTGGTAGGATCGTCGGATCCGTGGCACGGGCGCGGCGGCGAGATCGGCAATAGATTGGCGTGCCAGGTAGGGGGGCAGGACAACACCCTCTAGTGGGAGCCAGCTTTCTGCAGGTACCGCGCTCTCCGACAATGGTGGTCACTCGTGGGCGCGAGGCGTCCACCAGCCGTGTGGGGGAGGTTCCCTCCCCTCAAGGGGCCGACAGCTCGGAGAGGGAGCTCCCAGCTCCCCCTCCTCTTCCACTACCGCCGACCTCGGCAGACGGGCCCCTCGCGGCCGTTATCCAACAGCTGCAGACCTTGACCTCGGCGGTCCGGCAGCTTCAGCATCAGCAGCGGTCCCTGGTGACGCAGCCGTAGCCGGGGACCCCCGTGGCTCGGGCCGCGGGGCCGCATGGGAGCCTGCGCTCCATTCAGGGCAGGCCATCCCACCCGAGGGCAGTCTCCAACCCCCGCGGGAGCCACCAAGCTCCCGTAAAAAGAAACTACTCCAGTTCGGCGGATCGCGAGAGTCGATCCCCGGCCGATGAAGCCGAGACGGCGCATCGCAGCAAGCGGCGCCGAGGCGTGACTTCGCACCGAGACCGATCGGCGCCCCCTTCGCCAGCGGCCTCGGTGGAAGATTCCACTGACGAGGCCATCAGGCGTCAGGCCGAGAAGCGCCTGGAGGAGCACGAGCGCAAGTTAGCAGAGTTCGCCCGCCGATTTGCCGACCTGCAGAACTCATCGGCGGACCCGGCGGGCTACGACTCCCATCCCCCCTAGTAGGTTTTACCGGGGACTCCGTGGGGGTCGAAGGGGAGATCACTCTCCCGGTCACCGCCGGATCCCCACCTCGGCAGACGACCGTCCTGATGACGTTTACCGTCGTCAGGCTCCCTTTACCTTACAACGCCATTCTCGGGCGTCCCGGGCTCAACCAACTGGATGCCACGATTTCCACGAAGAGGTTGTTGGTGCAGTTCCCCACGCCTTTCGGGCTCGGGGTGATGAAGGGGACGACCCAGTCGGTCCCGCATTGCCTCCAGACGGTCCCGGGCGCCCGGGGCGCGAAGCTCGGCCCCGATGTTGACGACCTCGACCTGAGGGAGAAGGAACCTAGGGGGGCCCGTGGAACGCCTGTTGACTTATCCCCTTGGTTCGGACCCACTGAAGATGGTGCAGGTCGGGGCGCAACTCCCTGAAGAAGAACGGACCCGCCTGCTGGAATTCCTCCGCGCGAACGCAGACGTGTTCACCTGGTCGGCGGCCGACATGCCGGGCATTCCGCCCGAGGTCATCACGCACAGGCTAAACATGGACCCAAGCTGCCGCCCGGTCCGCCAGAAGAAGAGGAGCTTCGCCATGGAGAGACAGAAGGCCATCAACGAGGAGGTGGAGAAACTCCTCGCCGCTGGCTTTGTGCGGGAAGTCCAGTATCCCAGTTGGCTAGCGAACGTGGTCATGGTAAGAAAGAGCAGTGGTAAGTGGAGGATCTGTGCAACCGAGCGTGCCCGAAGGACAGCTTCCCTCTTCTAAAGATCGACCAGCTGGTCGACACCACCTCGGGACATCGCCTCCTATCATTCATGGACGCCTTCTCTGGATACAACCAGATCCGAATGAGCCCGGAGGATGAAGAGCATACCACCTTCATCACCGACCGCGGAACTTTTTGCTACAAGATGATGCCATTTGGCCTCAAGAACGCTGGGGCCACGTACCAGCGTCTGGTCAACAGGATCTTCAAGGACCAGATCGGCCGCAACATGCAGGTGTACGTGGACGATATGCTGGTAATGAGCAAACCCGATTCGGACCACGTAGCTGACTTGGCGGAGACGTTCGGTAACCTCCGGCATCATCAGATGAAGCTGAACCCTGCGAAGTGCGCCTTCGGCGTCTCCGCCGGGAAGTTCCTAGGATTCATGGTGACCCAAAGAGGAATTGAAGCCAACCCGGAGAAGGTCCAGGCCATCCTGGACATGGAGCAGCCCGCCTCCAAGAAACAAGTGCAGCAACTCACCGGCTGAGTTGCGGCCCTCAGCCGCTTTATCTCCAGGTCGGCAGATCGCTGCCGTCCCTTTTTCAAGGTGCTGAGAAAGATGAACGACTTCGCCTGGACCGAGGAATGCCAGGAGGCCTTTGAAGAGCTGAAGAAGATGCTCGCATCGCCACCGCTGCTTTCCCGGCCCGAGGAGGGGGAGGAACTCATCCTCTACCTGGCGGTCACCTCGGAAGCCGTCAGCTCGGTCCTGGTTCGGACCGACCACCAAGGAGTCCAGCGACCGGTGTACTATACCAGCAAACTTCTCCGCGATGCGGAGCTCAGGTATTCTCAGCCCGAGAAACTCGTTTTTGCGCTAATAGTGTCTGCCCAGCGTCTCAAGCCCTATTTCCAAGCGCATCCCATCGCTGTCCTGACGGATCAACTGCTGAAAGTGGTGCTCAGCCGACCCAACACCTCGGGGCGATTGGCAAAGTGGGCACTGAAGCTCAGCGAGTTTGACATCGCGTACAGGCCCAGGTCGGCCATGAAAGCTCAGGTGCTGGCCGACTTCTTGGTCGAATGCGCGGGTTTGGGCAAGGAGCCCGAGGAGGATCCCCTGCACCAGCAACTGAAAGCGGGCACCGAGGGGCCCGGAGAGGATGCATGGATCCTCCACGTAGATGGAGCCTCGAACTCTAGCGGGAGTGGAGCCGGACTCATTCTTGCCAACGGCGACGGGGTCGTCGCCGAATGCGCGCTCCGTTTCCAGTTCGCCGCGATAAATAATCAGGCGGAGTACGAGGCACTCCTCGCTGGGCTGAGGGTCTCCCGCGAGCTGGGCATGACCAACCTTAAGGCCTTCACTGACTCCCAACTCGTGGCAGGATAGGTCTCCGGGGAGTATGCCGCGCACGACCCCCAAATGGTGAAATACTTGGAGCTCGTCAGGGCGGGCACGGCCGGTTTCCGGCACTTCTACATCTTCCACATCCCTCGTAGGGAGAACGCCCGTGCGGACACTCTTTCCCGACTGGCGACCCTGCCGGACACGATGCGAGGTCACGCTCACGTGGAGCACCTTAAGGCCCCAAGCTACGAGGCCCCAGTGGGGGTCCATCAGGTCGGTCGTGAGCCCAGCTGGATGGACAAATACGCCGAATACATAACCAGCGGTACCCTGCCAGAGGACCGCGAGGCGGCCCGCATCATCAGAAAGAAAGCCGTGCGGTTCGTCCTGATGGATGGGCAATTGTATCGAAGATCCTACTCCTACCCCCTCCTCAAGTGTGTAGGACCCGCAGAAGCCAGACTCGTGCTCCAGGAGATTCACGAGGGCGTCTGTGGGAACCACGTGGGGGGCAGAGCATTGGCCTACAAAGCCCTTCGTCAGGGCTACTTTTGGGAGACGATGAAGGAAGACGCCGCTGACTTCGTGAAGAGGTGCGATCGGTGCCAGCGTCACACCACGGTGCAACGGCAGCCCTCCAACCCAATCTCCTAGCTTTCAGCTCCGTGGCCATTCGCCTAGTGGGGGATGGACCTTCTGGGCCCATTCCCGCCGGCGTCTGGACAGCGGAAGTTCTTGATCGTGGCCATCGACTACTTCACGAAGTGGGTCGAGGCCGAACCCTTGGCATGGATCACCGAGGCAAACGTCGCCAAGTTCTTCTGGAAGTCGATCGTTTACCGTTTCGGCCTCCCCCATACCGTGGTTACTGATAACGGGCGCCAGTTCGACTGCCGGGAGTTTGAAGAGTTCTACGACGATCTCGGCATCAGGCATCGCTTCACCTCGGTGGCGCATCTCCAGACCAATGGAGAGGCCGAAGTCACAAACAGGACCATTTTGTAGGGCCTCCGCACGTGGCTGGACCAGGCCAAAGGCAGATGGGCCGAGGAGCTCCCCAGCGTCCTTTGGGCATACCATACCACCCCGAGGACAGCGACCGACGAGACCCCGTTCAACCTCGTCTTTGGATCTGAAGCGGTCATCCCGATCGAACTCAGCCTACCCACGCTGCGTGTGGAGCAATATGGCGAGACAGAGAACCCCGCCAGAATGATGCTCAACCTTGACCTTCTTGAGGAGACGAGGGACAAGGCCCGAGTTCGGATGGCGGCGTATAGGCAGCGTGTGGCCAGGTATTACAACTCCCGAGTGCGGCTGAAGTTTTTTCATCCCAGAGATCTGGTCCTCCGGCGCGCTGAAGCTTCTCAGCCACGGGAATGCGGCAAGCTCTCACCAAACTGGGAAGGCCCGTACCGGGTGGCAGAAGCCCTCCCTCACGGCACCTACTACCTGGAGGAATTGGGAGGGACCAGGTTTCCCCGGACGTGGAACGCCTCGAACCTAAGAATGTATTATCAGTAATGTAACATTCCCCACTCCTGCAATAAAGTTTCTTTGCTTCAAACGCTCTTTTCTCACCTCGTAGGGAAACCGGCGCATGGCCCTGGCCTCGGGATGCCAGATCGTGGCCGACGGCCAAAGGAAGCGAGAAGTCCCGGGTTTCGGCCTAGAAGGCGGGGCAGAACCCAGTTCGCCCACGCGAGCACGGAGAACAACTTGGCAAGCCGTGCAAGGCTTGAGAAAGCCTGCGGCCCCGGGGTTCAGTCCGGAAGTTCCGGGCTTCGGCCTGGAAGGCGGGGCAGAACCCAGTTCGCCCATGCGAGCACGGAGAACAGCTTGGCAAGCCGCGCAAGGCTTGAGAAAGCCTGCGGCCCCGGGGTTCAGTCCGGAAGTCCCGGGCTTCGGCCTGGAAGGCGGGGCAGAACCCAGTTCGCCCACGCGAGCACGGAGAACAGCTCGGCAAGCCGTGCAAGGCTTGAGAAAGCCTGCGACCCAGGGTTCAGTCCGGAAGTCCCGGGCTTCGGCCTGGAAGGCGGGGCAGAACCCACTTCGTCCATGCGAGCATGAAGAACAGCTCGGCAAGCCGCGCAAGGCTTGAGAAAGCCTGCGGCCCCAGGGTTCAGTCCGGAAGTCCCGGGCTTCGGCCTGGAAGGCGGGGCAGAACCTACTTCGCCCACGCGAGCATGAAGGCAATCCCAAAGATGGACCCGCTCAAGGCCTACTCTGACGCCACGAGGTCCGGAATGTCCCAACCTTCGATCTGAGCAACGGACGGGACCAGGTCCACCCTCGTTCCGGCACTCCACATCAACATCTCAAGAAGGAAAAAGAGGAGATGGGAGAGTGGGAAAGAAAGTGAACTCGAGACATAGACAAATGGTGTTTTCATTAATCCAAGAAAGAGAAGTACAAGCTGGGAATCCCGACAGGCCGGGAGTCCCCCAAAAAAAAGAGAGAAGTATAACAACAACAACAGAGAAAAATGAGAAGATAAGTGGCTCAGTTCGGCGCGGGGTCGGAGCCCTCAGCCTGGGTCGCGCGCTCCGCATCCTCGCCTTCGGCGGCTGCCGGCTCAGGTGGCTGCTCCGGAGCCACGGCCTCGTCGGTCGTCGGGGCCGCAGGCATGGCGTCGGCCGCACCGGAGGTACTGCTCTCGGGTCCCTGCCTCCTACCTCCGAGCACCACCCCACTAGGTCGAGCTCGGGGTAGAAGGCCCCCACCTTCTCCCGGCACACCCGGAACCCCTTCAGGAAGGAGTCCACGGTGGCCTCCCGGACCTCCGAGGTGTACTCGTCGGAAGCCCGAACTTCGGGACGGCTTCCTATGCCTCCCGCTTCGCGGCTTCCAAGAGACCATTGACGTACGCGCTCCGCTCCTTCGCCGTGTTTGCATCCCGCCTGGCCTCCTCCAGCTGGCGCTCCAGCCACTGAGAATGGGCCTGAAGGCGAGCCCTCTTAGCCGCGTCCTCCTCTGCGCGACACTGGTGGGAGATCCTCTCCTCCGACAGAGAAGACTCCAGGTCCTTGTTCCGCCCCTCCGCGCGCGCCAGGTCCGCCTGGAGGGTCTGGTTGTTTGCTCGTAGCTCGACCCCCTTCTCCATAAGGTCCTTGACGTCGGCCGCGAGCTTGCTGAGTTTCTTTTCCTTCTCGACATCCCTCTTCGCGCTCCCTACGAGGAAGTTCCTCAGTAGGAGCACGTCGATCCCGATCTGCACAGTGAAGCAACCGGGTTAGAAGAAAGACCACCCGAGGTCACGGAGGACAGAAGAAACTGAGTTCGAGATTATCATGAAGAGCTGCGGGAGGATCCCGAGCAGAGCGTCGGCGTAGTCCCGGCCGCCTCGAGATCGGCGGTCCCGGGCTGTGGAGGCGTACTCCATCACTTTCTTCGCGAGCCCTTTATCGCGGATTACTGAACACCGATGGGTGATCACCGGTGGTGGAGCCGTCAGGTCAGCTCCGGCGGCGACTGTCCCTCCAGCATGAATCGTCGTCGACGGGGCGGCAGAGGATGCAGGCTGCGCCGTCGGAGCCGCGGCGGTAATAGGGCCGGCGCTGGACGGAGCTGCAGGTGGTGGAGCCCCCTCGACGGCAGCACAGCTGGGTCTAACGGCTGGAGAATCGATGGCCCCGCCCGAGGCAGCCTGGGCGGGGGAGCAGCGGCCACCGGGCTGGGTACGGCCGCCGGCGTGGCCTCCTGGCTCACCTCGGTGCGAGCCCTCTTCGCCGCGGGCTCATCCACTTCGGCGGCGTCCCTCTGGGCCGCGCCCTCCAGGAGGCTCTCCAGCGAGAACTTCATGTCTGCAACGCAAAAGAGAAGAAGGTCAGCCAGCTCGGTTATAAAGGAGAAAGAATGCAGGAGTCAAGGGAGGACCGAATCTCACCCGACTCGCGGATGGGACTGATCCCGGCCTCAAATAGATTCTGCTCCGAGAGCAGAACCTCGAGTGCCGGGACCACGTCGCTCAGGAGCAGGGAGTAGGCCTCTTGGTCCGCCGACTCTACCTGGGAGTTCCGGTTCGGAGATCGGTCCGGTTCGCTCCAGGCCCAGTCAACATCCTCGACCGAGGCAAAGAAGAATCGGTTCTTCCAGCCCTTGATAGAAGAAGGGAGGTCGAACCGGAGACACCTGGGCCGGGACGAGATGTACCACCAGCCGTCATCAATGGAATACCTCTTCAGGGTAAACATAGCCCTGAAGAGGGAGAAACGGGCAACAAACCCATGGAAATGGCAAAAAACAATGAAAGAAAAGATGACCCGGATGGTATTGGAAGCCAACTGGGCCGGAATGAGACGGAAATGGCTAAGGAAAGAAAGGAAGAAGGGGTGCAGAGGAAATCGAAGACCCCCGAGGAGGAAGTCTTCATAGAAGGCTATGCGGTCGGGGCCACTCATGGTGACGCGATCCCCGGGCCGCGGAACAAATAGACGGATTGATCCCGGGATGCCGTAGGCCTCTCGGAGCAAAGAAAGGTCGCCTTCGGTCATTGTGGAAGCATGACCGGAGGGACCGGCAGGAAGAAGAGGCGGAGCAGGAAGAGAGAGAAGCGGAAGAGCGGAAGCAATGGGAGGAGACCGGATACCCCTGGGGATGCCGATGGTGACACCCCCAGGTTGCAGTCGCCTGCGGATCTCCTCCGGGATCGTTTCCTCCTCTGAGGAGGAAGAAGACGGGGTCCTCGACCGGGACGGACCGGCCTCGTCCGGATTAGAGGAAACATAGCGACGACGCGCCATGACAAAGAAGAAAGAAAAGAAGATTCAGAGAAGAAGGAGAGGGGACCTAAGGAGAAAATGGAGGCACTCACCGAAAATACATCGAGCGGATGCGGGGCAGTGGAAATTGGCCTGCAGCAAACCGCCCACGAAGCAAGGGAAAAGGCCTCATTCCGGAAAGCCCCCTCCTTTTCAAATTCAGTCAACAGTAGCCGTACCCGTCATTCCGTCCCGAGCCACTGGATGATCGCCGCGTGGACGCATGCCCGACACCGACGCCTCGTTAGCAGGGTAACGGCCTCAGCTTCGAAGCGACGCATTTATTATGGGCAAGTGGGCGATGCGTGGCGGCTTCCTATAGGACTTCGGGCGCACCAAGAAGCGGCGACGAGGATCGCGGTAATTATGATGCAAGATCTTCGCCTCCCCACGTCATATCCGCATTTAATCCCGACGTTCCGTTCTACGACGCCCCAACGGAACGGCGGGCTGGGGGGCAACTGTAACGACCGTAATGATGACGTGGCCGGTCTCAGAATCTGTCAGGTATGATCGAGCCACGTGGAGGTTTCTTCGGCCGAGTCAGCCTCGGCTTCCGTGCTACCGAGGTCGAGCTCGGCCCTTGCCCCCCCAGGCTACCTCGCCAAGTGATATCCCGAGACGTTACCGCCCTCGCCGAAGTCGAGTTCGGTACAGGGCTCCTCCCGCCGCCTCTCCAGGTGTCCACCCAGGAGGGGTCCACCTCGGTCGAGGTCGGCTGCTCCTTTGCTCCTTCGCCAGGTGGCCCCCGGAGAAGGGTCCACCTCGGCCGAAGCCGAGCGCCCTCCTGCCACCTCGCCAAGTGTCCACCCGGGAGGGGTCCACCTCGGTCGAGGTCGGCTGCTCCTTCGCTCCTTCGCCAGGTGGCCCCCGGAGACGGGTCCACCTCGGACGAAGCCGAGCGCCCTCCTGCCACCTCGCCAGGTGTCCACCCAGGAGGGGTCCACCTCGACCGAGGTCGGCTGCTCCTTTGCACCTTCGCCAGGTGGCCCCCGGAGACGGGTCCACCTCGACCAAAGCCGAGCGCCCTCCTGCCACCTCGTCAGGTGTCCACCCGGGAGGGGTCCACCTCGGTCGAGGTCGGCTGCTCCTTCGCTCCTTCGCCAGGTGGCCCCCGGAGACGGGTCCACCTCGACCGAAGCCGAGCGCCCTCCTGCCACCTCGCCAGGTGTCCACCCAGGAGGGGTCCACCTCGGCCGAGGTCGGCTGCTCCTTCGCTCCTTCGCCAGGTGGCCCCAGGAGACGGGTCCACCTCGGTCGAAGCCGAACACCCTCCTGCCACCTCGCCAGGTGTCCACCCAGGAGGGGTCCACCTCGGCCGAGGTCAGGCCGTCCGTACAGAGAAGATCCCAAAGAAAGAGGTGCAGGCTCCGAGGTTGGCCCTCGAGCCGTGCGCATCACAGACGGCGCCCCGTACAGATTGCGGCGGCACGCGAAACACCACTTACATCGGCCTGACAAGTCCTGCAGTCGAGAGGCACGGTTCTGACAAAACAGGGCCCGTAAACGGACAGCGCCGGCACTTAGGAAGGAGAGCGCCCTCACTGGGCCCGAGGTCTGACTGGCCGCCCTGCCGGCGCCACCCCCCTTCTTTTGTCTTTACCCTTTCCCCGCTGGGCTCGACGAACGAGGTCGGAAAGCCGCCTGGCCCTCAAAACCAAAAGGGGAAAGAGAAAAGGATGGAAAGGGGAGCCTCCCACGAGCAGAAGACGGGCGGACAGCGGGAGGAGATAAAAGGAAGGAAGTTGGAGGCGACCAGGTAAGCGGGGACGAGTAAGAAACAGTGGCCAAAAGCCCCGCTCCGAGAGTAAGATCCAGGGTCCCGAGAGGGGATCGCTTGGCGTGAGCTCGGCAAGGAGGCCAAGGCTGGGTTTCTGGTCCCTACAGCACCTTTCTTGCTAGTAAATTCTCTGAATCTGGGACTCCTTCGGGGGCCCGTCTTGGAGAATCTGTTCCTTCTCGCCGTCTACTAACTTGACCGTCAGAGCTCCCTCGCCGGGATCCCCGGCCAAGGTCTTCTGACCCTCTCTTGCAGGTTCGCTCCAGCCAGGAGGCTCCAGGAGCTAGGCGGTCTGGTAGGATCGCCGGATCCGTGGCACGGGCGCGGCGACGAGATCGGCAACAGAAGGCTTGGTAGATCAATCAAAATGATCTACCAATGTATCTACAACAGGAACAAGTATGATAATGTAGCATGCAAAAGACATCATAAGCAGGAAAAGAACCAAAAGGCATAAGGATACCTTAAGGAGGAGGTTGTAAAAAAGTCCTCGAAGCCACACACATGTCTGGCCTCTATGGGTAGTTCACACCAGAGTTCGATTCTGATCAACTCTCTCAGAGTGCTAGCACTTTGGGATCCTTGAGGCTAATTTACTTCTTCTTGGAAGACAAGGAAAAGAGATGGAACCCTTCATAACTAGCTATATTCCCAAGACCTAGCTTGAGTGCTAGGTAGTCACACATCCAAAACCCTAGTCCTCCCAAGCCCCTTTTTTTTTCCTCTCATAATTTCAACAATCTCATTCAACAAGAAAACTTTTTTTTTCTTCTCTTCAACTAACATCCCCTAAAATAACCCTTATTTATAGAGACAGCCATGAGAGGGAGAAAGAGGAAGGAAGAGTGATTGGGGGAGAAGGTCAAGGGCCATACTAAATTGGCTCTAAGCTTATAAGGCAAGAATGACCATCATTCCATGAAAGCTTGGAGCCAAAATCAGCGAAAATTCGAAATTCAAATTGAGGTCAAAACCTTGCAAAGAATGACCATCATTCCATGAAGGCTTGGAGCCAAAATCAACCAGAATTCGAAATTCGAATTGAGGTCAAAACTTTCTAAAAATTCTTTCCAGAATTTCTGCTCGTCATAATCAAGTGTCGACACTTTCTAGTGTCGACTTTCCAAATGTCGACACTTGCAAGTATTGACTTGGAAGTGTCGACACTTGGAACATGGTCAATCATATTGATCTCCAGTGATGGTAAATGATTCTCAATCATCGATCAGTCTTTAGATCAGATAGAAACCCCTATGGTATGTGACTCCATAGGTTCGAACACTAAGGTGATAGCACTGGAACACTTCCAGTACCAATCAAAGTTATCATCTAGCATTAATACCCAACATCCAGATAGGTCAAAGATTACAAAGCAACTTTCTAGAACCTCTAGTATATGGTTACCGCATAATTCATCCCTTTGACCTCATAATGTTCAGGATGTCCTAGGATTTGACTGCCAACCCCAACCTGGTACATCCAAATCGTTTTCATCCTTACAAGTTCTGTGACTCCTCATAAGAACTACCCTTGCCAAAGTCATGCTAAATTGAGACTAGCGAGTTATTCACTCCAAACCATTTGGAGGGGTCAATCCCATCTTGATCCACCATCTCTCCATAAGTACTTGACTATATCCAGAAGTCCTTCATCACTGGATTAGAAATCTAGGTAGTTTGGCATCAAAGTACAGTAGTTGCTTGCAAGCTACCATGGCGACCTCAGGTCTGAGGGACACATATCCATATCCCTTTGTGAGCAACCCTTTGGCAGAAGGGAGCTCCACAGTTGGTCACATTTAGTAAGATGTCATACATTTCACCTGTATGTCACATCAGTGTCTCATACTCCTTGGTTAAGAAGACAATCAATAAATGTGACATACAACAATCTACACTTGATACATCGTCGTCCTATAATAAAGTATCTTTTGGTCGTGAACCAGTTTAAGAACTACTCGATATATCCTTTCTATATCAAATATAATGTAGTTCTAAGGACACCATCATACAAGAGTTCTTTTTCAGGAAAATGCATATGTAATAAACAGCCAAAAGAATAACTTTTATTCATTAAGAAATTTATATACAATTACAAAATAGCACAACCATCTACAGTCTAGATGATTGGCTTTAGGACACAATTCGCAACAGTGATGCCCTCTTCCAAAGTCTTTATCCGTGAGGAGGGGAGCCATTCTCAGGATCCAGGTAATCAATTGGTTATTTATATACCTAAATCAGGGAGGAAACAGGCTAATGTTTGGGAGATATGGCGGCCAGTTGCACCAACTAACATAATGATGGAATGTGACCACCCTCCCTTGGAAGATTCTTCTAAATCCAAGGTATAGATGCCAAGAAAAAGAGGTACGCATCAAAATTATTGTTCTCATTTATCTGATGTGCTTAAATTACTGATCATCCAGGGGATCATTACCCTCCTACTATGCATACTTCTAATGTTCAGTTGGTTAATGTCCCTATTGTAGAGTCTTCTATGATGTTGTCTTCGCCTCTGGAGAAGTCCAGGGGCGAACATAGTTCTAATATTTCCAAATGAAGCTTTTAGTTTAGAATTGTAGGGGGGCTGTTAAGGCTCCTTTTGTGAATTATATGGAAAATATGTTATGTTCTTATAATTTTGATATTTGTTGCTTTCTTGAAACCCAGTTATCCACCCAGGCTTTGGATCGTGTCAAGCATATCATGGATCCTAAATGGGGGGTCTACATGATTACCGCGATCGACTTGTTTAGGGGTATCATTATTGTTTGGAAGCTTAACTTAGGTCAAGTAAACTTTATGCATACCATAGACAAGTGGCTTTTGGGATCACTACGCCATCCTCAGGCCAGTCCTGGATGATGGCTTTTATCTATGCTAGCACAAAGGGTTTTGAGCGTAGAATGCTGTGGGATCAAATTTTACTTGTTAGCAAAATTAACCTTTCCCTTCTGGTCATAGGTGATTTCAACTATATCCTTGATAAGGAAAATAAGAAAGGAGGTAAGCCTTTTCACACGAACAGAGATATTAGAGAGTTTTCTTATTATATTTCGGGGGTTGGTCTTACTGACCTCAAGTTTCAGGGCCCCCCCTTCACTTGGTGTAATAACAGGCTCGACAATGCTAGAGTGTGGAAAAGACTCGACCGGGCTTTTGCATCTCAGAGTTGGCTGGCTCTATTTTCTGACTCTAATATTCAGCACCTTGTTTGATTTGCTTCTGATCATTGCCCTATTATCTTATCAGTGCTTGCTCATCAACGAAGTGCAAAGACTCCTTTTAGATTTGAGAAGATGTGGCTAAAGTGCGAGGGGATCCGCCATACTATCACCAAAGCTTAGACCTCTCAAGTCATGGGCACACCTCCGGTAAGGTTATCAAAACTTCTATACAAAACAAAAATTGCTCTGATAAAATGGAAGAAACACTTGGGAAACATTTTTTAGAAAGGTCAACGTCTACAACAAAGCATCTATGAGCTACAAATGAGAAAAACCACCTCTGGGGGCCTTTCTTCGCATGATCATTTGCAATTGCTTACCCTAATTCAGAATTACAATACTAATCTTCAGTTGCAAGAAACTTTCTGGCATCAGAAATCCAGAATAACCTGGATTAAGGAGGGTGACTCCAATACAAAATTTTTCCACCATTCCACTATATTAAGAAGGAGACAAAATTATATTCATAAGCTCATTGATCAATATGGAAACTCCGTTAATGATGAAGAGAACATCAAAAGCATGATATATATGCATTTCCTTCATAGATGGTAGGGTCCTGATCTTGTTCAATCAGATGATTTCTCTTTCTCTACCCCTACCTTAACCTCCCCGCAGAATGGAATACTAATTCACCTTGTTACTTTGCAGGAAATTCTGTGAGTGGTTAAGGAGATGTCCTCAGACAAAGCTCCAGGATCGAATGGTTTCTAACCTTTATTTTTCTAAAACTTCTGGTCCATCATCCATAACAAAGTCATCCAAGCAGTGTTATATGTCTTTAATCAGGGGTGTATGCCTCGTAAATGGAACAGAATGTTTATTACTCTGATACCCAAGAAGAGGAATCCTATCACGATCATAGATTATCATCCGATTAGTTTATGCAATACCACTTATAAAAGCGTGGCAAAAATTGTGGCTAACCTGCTACAACTCATCCTTCCCTTATGATCTCTGTCGAACAGGGGGCATTTATTCAAGGCCAAAATATTATGAAAAATATCCTTCTAACTCAAGAGATCATGCATTCCTTATATTGGGCACCAAAGACTCGAGGCTTGATGGCTCTGAAGGTTGATTTAGAAAAGGCGCATGACAAGATGTTATTGTCCTTTCTTTATAGAGTCATGCAGCTCATGGGGTTTCATCCAAGATTTATTAATTTAATTAACCTTTGTGTCACGAACTACCAATACGGCATTTTAATCAATGGAATCCCCTCACCTTGGTTCTCGCCGACAAGAGGACTTCATCAAGGTTATCCCCTTTCTCCTTATCTTTTCATCTTATGTACTGATGTCTTTTCAAATTTTATGCGATTCGCGGTAAGTCAAAGGGTTCTTCACTCCTTTGTCCTAGGTGTCAATGGCCCGAGTATTTCACACCTACTTTTTATGGATGACATGCTACTGGTCACGCGAGCTACTACTACAGATGCTATTTGTCTTAAGGCCATTCTTGATTTCTATAATAATTTATCGGGACAATCAATTAATGCTGCCAAGTCTTATATAACCTTCACCCCTACTATCTCGAGCAATGTCAGGAGAACTGTTTATTCGGTCCTTCAAATTTCAGGAAAGAGGGGAAGTTGAAAATATTTAGGACTTCCATTGCCTTGCGTTAAGTTAACTAACATTGATTATAATTATCTTTTGGATGCAGTTAAGAACAAGATTGATGCATGGAAATGGAGGGCTCTATCCCTTACTGGTCATCTTACTCTAATTCAATCAGTGATATCCTCCCTAGTAACTTATAGTATGGTTGTGCTTCATATTCCTACCTTCATTTTAAACAGACTGGAAAGGGATATTCGCACCTTTCTCTGGGGGCACCCTACTGCTAGTAAAGGTATGCATCTCGTTTCCTGGAAGAATGTGTGCCTTCCCAAGAAGGACGGGGGCTTGGGTATTACTTCGCTGGTGGATCAACAGCATGCGGCTTTTGCCAAGTTGGCAGCTCAGATTGTCTTAAATCCTACATCGCTGTGGGCTCGAACTATCTCTGCCAAATATTCTTTTAATTTTAATTGGTGCTCTTATAAGAAACCCCGTAATTGCTCCCTACTTGGGCCCATATTGTTCGATTAGGCCACAAAGTTGGTTTCCAATTTATTTGGGCTATTGATTCAGGGGATACTATAAGTCTTCTTAAAGAACCTTCGATATCTCAAATTCCCCTTTCTATTTGGCCAACCTACATTAATATGGATATGGATGTCCATGATCTTACTATTAGTTGGGTTATCTCTTCGGATAGAACTTGAAATATTTCTCTCTTGCATAACCTATTTTCTGCTAACCTAGGGCAGTCTGTATATTCTATTCAAATTCCGGTTGGAAGATGGAATGACAAGCTCACTTAGGGACCTACGGGTCAACTGAGGGTCACTCAAAAGGACATGCATTCCTTATTCGATCCACTCAAGCAGGTAAGTATTATCCCTTATGGCTGATTTGGAAGCTTCATATTCCTATGACTGCAAAATTTCTTTGGTGGAAGCAGGTTAGACGCAGACTTCCTACCAAAAGCTTTTTGCATCGTAAGGGTATTCTTGATAACAATATATTATACTGTGATATTTGTGAATCCGAAATTAAAGATCTGGATTATATTTTTATTTCCTGCATGTTTGTAAAGGATTGCTGGCAGCTATTGACTACCTCCTATGGTTGGTCGTTTACAATTGATGGCTTACCTGAAATTGAATAGAGATTAGCTGACACTCATGCTTATGATACCATCAAAACCATCATTGCCCTTGCTGGTTGGCAAATTTGGAAAGCTCGTAATGCTAGGCTTTTCCAAAATATTTTTATAACCCACCGTCAGTTGTGTAGGAGTATATACTCTCTTTGCCTTGATAGCACTCCGGCTAATCAAAACACTAAGTCTGAGAACTAGTCATGGAACTGGGAAGCCCTCTCCCCCTCCTCCTTTTCTCTTAAGGGCTCCAAATGTGTTAATTGGCTTCCCCCTACCATGGAAATTCTCAAACTTAACTTTGATGCGTCTATCACAACGGAGGTCACTACTATTGCATATATCATACGTGACTCCAATGGATTACTAGTGCAGGCTAGGGAAAAAATCATTAATAATTCTACGATCCCGGCAGCCGAACACATAGCTGCTTGGAATGGGATCAAGATTGCCCTTACTTAATTGCATCTTAACAAGTTGATTGTTGAAGGAGAGTCTCAACTGGCCATTAATTGGATCAATCAAACTAAGAAGCCTCCTTCTACCATAATTCAGTTTCTTTGAGATATTTGGTAGTGGAAACATTGTCTTCATATCTTCACTATCCTTCATATTTATCGGGAGGCTATGGATTACTTGGCCTCATTAGCTCAAAAAGGAGAATTTACTATTAAGCAAACTAGTTCTATTCTTCTGGACTTAGCTCACATACTGTGGGCTGATTCTCATGGCATGGCTTCAATTCGTAAATGACTACCATCTATGGATTTGATCAAAATATGTTCTATCATTATTATTAGCCGTGCTACGAAGATTTCTAATACTCTCTTCCAAGCTTCAATGGGCTATTGGGTCGGGAGTTGGAGTTGCAACGATGTATGTGCTCTTGCCTCTTCCAGGAGCAATGAAGTCTGCTGTCACATACTTATGCATGCTAAGCTAAACACATTTCAGATGAAATCCCAAGATGAAGTAAAAATATGCAACAAAGCAAAAGAAACAAAAGGGAAAAAAAGGAGAAGAAATAGAAGAATATATACAAAGAAAATAGGAATTGTTGGGATTACATCAACAATCAAAAAGAAAAAAGGAAAAAAAAGAAAAAGAAGCATTCAAAAAAAGTTTTGCATCTAATTGTTTTTTCTCTATTGCATGTTTCCAACTTAGTTTACACCTGTTGTTTTTGATTTATTTGTTCCATGTTCCACAGTTCATTTCGCCTAATTCGATGCACTTTTTGTCTTTCTATGTCATTCACCAATCCTTCAACTTGCTTTACTATCAAACAAGTGCTCTATCATTTATATGGTTTATTCGGCGACAAATATTTTTTCTGTTGTTACACTTCACCTGGAATTCTAAAATGATGGGTTCTTACCAAATCATCATTACTTTCAACTTATAGCTATCTAGAGCCCTTGTATTTATCCGTATTCAACTTATCAAGGGAGTTTCAAACTTGGCTAATTCAAGGAGTATAAACCTGTTTACTGCAAATGGAGTCCCCTTCATTATCATCACTGTCAACTACTTTATGACTGGTTTTTTGGGAGCATATCCAATTAATTATATTTTGACTCTGCTTTATATTCAAGTTATTTACTATTATCACTCCGAGGAACTCATTGATAATGTTTCAATAGTTATCTCTTTGTGTCACGAAACAGGGCCTTACACTGCTGTCTTACACATATATGGTGTACTGAGTTATTTCATACAAGGGCTGCCTCTAATTTTATCCTTTGTTGCAAATCTTAATGAGGTCTTGTCAGGCGCAAAAACCGTGGGAGATGCCATTATGCTTTTGCTGCTGCTATCTTTACTCTAATGTTGCGCTTCCATGGGGGCCCATTCTTTGTTACATTTCTTAATGATACAGCTGTGGCTGGATTTCTATGGGAGATGCCATTATGCTTTTGCTGTTGCTGCTCTCTTTACTCTACTATTGATTACTTATGTTACAAATCTCTATTATTACAAATCTCCTTAATCTACTGTTGGATTTTTATGGGAGATGCCATTATGTTTTTGTTGCTGCTGCTCTCTTTTCTCTACTGTTGGATTACTTATGTGGGTCTAACATATAATGGTCTAAATGCTGCTCTCTTTACTCTACTGCTGCTGCCCTCTTTACTCTTAAAAAGCCGGAGCAGTTATTCTTCCTTATATTTCTGCTTTAATCTTTATTGCAACTTATACAGGTCTGCTCTATTGGTTTGCTAGGTACAAAAATAGAAAATTGATGTCTACCCCATTGTTTGGAGCTGCTTGAACATTTTATGTTTCAAGTTTTGGAATGTATCCAGCATGTTTGCCTATGCTTGTCCTATTTTACATTATCAGATACTTTCAACATTCTACTTCAAGTTCCACTGCAACCTCAACAGGGCTGGTCCATTAGATAAATCAAAGACACTCTTACAGCTGCTGCTCTACAGATGCCTTTTCACCCAGGTCCTTCAGTCATTGTTCCATGGATCCATTGGCCACTACATAATGTATACTGTTTCTTTTTACTTTATTATAGTATTTCAATTATCTCTTTGCCTATGTAAAGTCCAGACTTCCACTTTTTTGGTTTTGTTCTTCTCTTGTAAAGCTTTTACTTTGGCTTAATATATGCTGCCCTGTAAAGGGTCTTCTTATAAAAAAAAATCAAGTGAAATTCTTTTTGCTGTTCGGCGGATCAATAAGGGTGTTCCTAAAGATAAAGATATTAAAAGCAAGCATTGCATTGCTCAACATGTACCATGATATTAATAAACTATTAATCGGAAAGACTTAAAGCCTCTCTGACTCCTTAAGCCCAGGAAAGCTATACTTCTGATATATATCCAAGTCTTTAACCCTCTAAAAGTGAAAAGACTAGCTTGATAACTGCAAATTGAAACTATCAGTACAGTGACTAAAAACAACCTCATGATAAAGTTTTTTACGAGAATGCTATTATGCAAACCATGAACAGACTCATTATATATATCTTGAGGCAAATGATAGTTATTATAACCATTATAACAATCAAAAAATAAATTTGGTGTGGTCCATTAAAATTGAATAAAACTATTATTAAAACCTTGGAAGGAAAAAAAGAGAAAGAAAATGGCAAAATATAACATCATTACCTTTTATTATTATTTATTATAATTATTATGATTCCTTTTGCTGTTCATCACATGTGCATTTTCCTGAAAAAAACTCTTGTGTGATGGAGTCCTTAGAACTACATTATAATTGATATAGAGAGGATGTATTGAGTAGTTTTTAAACTGGTTCACAATCAAATGATACATTATTATAGGACGATGATGTATCAAACATAGGTTATTATGTATCACATTGGTTGGTTGTCCTCTTAACCAATGAATGTAGAGACATTGATGTGATATACAAGTAAAATGTATGACATCTCACTAAACGTGACCAACTGTGGAGCTCCCTTCTGTTAAAGGATTGCTTGCGAAGGCATATGGGTATATGTGTCCCTCAGACCTGAGGTCACCATGGTAGCTTACAAGAAATTCACTGTGCTTTGGTACCATACCACTTGGATTTCTAATCCAGTGATGGAAGGTTTCTGTGTACAGTCAAGTACTTGTAGAGCGGTGGTGGATCAAGATAGGATTGACCTCTCCAAATGGTTTGGAGTGAATGACTCACTATATATCAATTTAGCAAAACCTTGGTCATGGTAGTTCTTGTGAGGAGTCACAGAACTTGTAAGGTTGAGACACGATCTGGATGTACTAAATTAGGGTTAGCAGTCAAACCCTAGGTCATCTTGAGCATTATGAGGTCAAAGGGATGAATTATGCGGTAACCATATGCCAGGAGTTCTAAAGAGTTGCTCTGTAATCTTCGACCTATTCGAGCGTCGGGTATCATTGCTAGATGATGACTTTGACTGGTACTGGAAGTGTTTCAGTACTACCGACTTAGTATTCGAACCTATGGGATCACACACCACAGAGATTTCTACCTGATCTAAAGTTTGATCGACGATTGAGAATCGTTTGGCATCACTGGGGGTCAATATGATTGACCATGATCCAAGTATCGATACTTTGGAATGTTGATACTTTGAAGTGTTGACACTGATGGGGACATCGGCCCAGAATCTGAAGCAGCCCAGATCAAACCTGAAGCCCAGCCCAGAACTTGAAGCCCAGCCTAGTCCAAAACCAGAAGCCATCCTAAAACCTGAAGCCCAGCCTAACCTAGAAGCCAGCCCAGATCCTGAAGCCAGCCCAGATCCTGAGCCAGCCAGCCCCAACACAAATCCTGAAGTTATCATCAGCACCGATCCTGATGCAGCACCGATCCAGCATAATTTAAATTCGAGATTTGATTGGGATATTAGGATATTAGGATTTATCTCGATTGTTTGAAAATTGTTTTAGGATTTAATTAGGTTATTTAGTTTGATTTATCTTATCATTTGTTCGGATCTCTCAGTCTGTTAAGAAGTTCCAATTAAGCGTTACTCTATTTAAGATGTTTGGTTATTCAATAAAAAATTAGCGAAGCGATGAATTATTGAGAAAAGAGATTGGGTGTGTCCTGACTCCTCCCTTTCCTCTTCTTTTTCCCATGCTCTTCTCTCTTCTGGTTCTTCCCTCCTTGCTCTCCTTCTTCCTCTGAAGACTCGTGTTATCTTTTCTTCCCGGATCTTCTCTCTTCCTCCTCTAAGTCCCCTGCTTCCTCTTCTTTTCCCCTTCCCACTCTAAGAATCCCAGCTTTCCAAGTCAAGCCCTCTGGATTTTTTTGGTTTTTGGTGTTGATCCATGGAGAAGAAGCACGACCGCCCGATCTCCCCGTTTGACAGACCGAGCAAACCATGTCGTCCATCTCCTCTGCTCCGGCCCATGCCCGTGACGCCGTCATCCATCTCCCCGTCTTCGCCCGTAATGACACACCGACGGCCACCGATGCCCTGCTGCCATGATGCCCGCCGCCCGCCGCCCACCGGAGAGGCCATGCCTCCAACTCCCCTGGCTGCTGCCTCCGCCAGTGCCGACGCTAGCAAAATCCTCCTGAAGCTGCTCCCTGCCATCTCCGCCCGATTCGTGCGACGTCGCACCGCCCGAGATCGAGCGTGCCACCGCCTCCTTCCTCCTGGCCAGCACCCATTGGCCGCTGAGCGTCTCCCTCCCTCCAGCAGATCCCTCCAAATGCCCCACCATCGACTCCGCCATGGCCATCGCCGCCCCCACCACCATCGTTAGTGGCGAGTCCCACCAGATTTTCCTCTTGAAGGCCAGTTCTCTGTTCCACCTAGCATCGGACCGAGGGAAGAATCCTCCCCTCGCACGATCGTAAAAGCAAGGAAAGGGGCCGCACACTTCTTAAAGCAAGACGACCCCCTGCCGATTTTATTTCAGTTGGTAAATAAGGAAGGAAATGAAAAAAAACCATGAGAAACAAAAAAAAAGTGAAAAGAAGGAAAAGAAAGAAAAAAAATAAAAGAAAATATGGAAAAAAAAAAGAGAGTTTATTTGAATAAAAAAGAGAAAAAATAACTTGGATCAGTTTGAACCTAGCATAGGGTCGTTTCTTAACGACCAATGATCCAATCCCTAGAATAATTCTTGATTGGGGTTCGTCCCGCGCCAACTTAAGCTCTCTGGTTTTTGGTGTTCTTCCGTGGAGAAGAAGCACGATCGCTCGATCTCCCCGCCTGACAGACCGAGCGCGCCACTGCCTCCTTCCTCCTATCCAGTGCCCATCGGCCGTCAAGCATCTCCCCCCCTCTAGCAGATCCCTCCAAACGCCCCGTCGTCGACTCCGCCATGGCCGTCGCCGCCCCCGCCGCCATCGCCGGTGGTGAGTCCCACCGGATTTCCCTCCCGAAGGCCGGTTCTTTGTTTCACCTGACATCAGACCGAGGGAAGAAGCCTCCCCTCGCATGATCGTAAAAGCAAGGAAAAGGGGCTGCACGCTTCTTAAAGCAAGACACCCCATGTCGATTTTATTTCAGTTGGAAAATAAGGAAGGAAATAAAAAAAAATCGCGAGAAACAAAAAAAAGTGAAAAGAAGGAAAAGAAAGAAAAAAAAATAATAGAAAATATGAAAAAAAAAGAGAGTTTATTTGAATAAAAAAGAGGGGAAAAATAACTTGGATCAGTTTGAACTTAGTCTAGGATCGTTTCTTAACGACCAACGATCCAATCCCTGGAATGATTCTTAATCGGGGTCCGTCCCGTGCCAACTTTGGTATCAGAGCCCCTACCATGCTTAGCTCTCCAGGTGGTAATTCGAGCATAAGTAAACCTAAAAGCAATTAATAAAGCAGGACCTGGTGGTTGAAAAACCACCGTAAACTAGGATTATTTATTAATTACTATCTCTTCATTTTCTTCTTCAGGAATCAATTCACAGTGGCACCCCTACATGCCATAGAAAATTCGTTTGAATGAGTTGTGAGGGTTTTGCAGCCCTACTTTTTTCTATAATCGGACAGCCATGGTGAAGCACCCGATCCGAGTACTTAAAGAGAGCTAAATCAGCACAAAAGATATTAAATCTAAGTTTAACTTGCTCTGATACCAAAACTGGTACGGGATAATTAATAAAAAATAGTAATTAATATTTTTTTATATATTTTTAGATTTTAATGGAGAACTCAAAGGAAACAGTAAAGGAAACTAGTAGGTCTATTACCCGCACAAGTAAACCTAAAAGCAATTAATAAAGCAGGACCTGGTGGTTGAGAAACCACCATAAACTAGGATTTTTCAATGATCCAGAATTTATGAGAAGGGAAAGGTTCAGTGTTACCAACATAGATTGCTCTTTTGATACAGATCTGGCAGGACTCTCAAGATCGTAAAGTTGGGACTCCAGGATCTCACTTCCGGGCTCAGATTTTCCATGCGATGCTGGTTCCAAGGCAAGAACGACAGATATGGATTGTTGGTCACCTGCAAAACACTCGCAAAGGAAGGTAAGGTTAAAAGCAATAAGAAAAAGGAAAGGAGAGAAGGGAAAGGTTTAGAAGTAAAGAAGGGATCTTCTCGTCGGATTGATAAATAGGGCCTCACACCCCGCGATGCTCCAATGGAACAAAGGAAGGGCCTCACACCCCGCGATGCACACAGCAAAGAAAAATTCAGCAAAATTTTGTTGGATTTCTCTATTAATTCATGAATTACAAGGGGGTGTAGGGGTATTTATAGACCCCTAACCAGAGAAGTGAGGGACTCAGATACAAGAGTTTTGTCCCATTTACATTACAACTCTAGACTTTAAGTTTATATTGCCTGGACTCCTGCTGGTTGAAAAATTATGGACTTTATCCATAGTTGGCACCAAGATGGAGAGGGAGATGATATTTGATGAAGGGCCACGATTGCTTCCCTAGTTGGCCCTGATGATTGGACTCCAGTGTCTTGATAATATAGTCTTCTACAGGTGCATGGACTCTTCAGTTTGGATTGGAAGGAACTATAGAGTCCTGATGAAATTTTAGAGTCCTTGAAGCTTGAACAGCTAGCAACTAGTTGAAATGAAATGCTAGGAGTAAAAACCCTTAGACCTCCAATACCAGGTGAGCAAGTAATCCAGGACTCTTGGGCGTGAATTGCTTTGGCCGAATGCTTGAAGTGGCATGAAATAACTTGGATGGAGGGTGCCAAAATGAGACTCCTTCTCATTTACTCCTCTTAAAAATTTGAGGCACCAATTAATTCTTCTCATGTTGGCACTAAATCCTTCTCACATGGGTCGGCCAAAGAAGTGTGATATGGATTATGTTCTTATCCTAAAATGAAGTGGTATGCCATGTCCAAACATGACATGTGCTGATGTCCCCTGGTGATGTAGCAGTGATGTCCAAAAATCTAGCAAAGATGGTGCCAAAAATAAATTGACTTGGCCTAGCACATGGCTTGTCTCGGACTGGCACATGACTTGTCTTGGGCTAGCACATGGGTCTTCATTTGGATGCACATGGGTCGTCAATTGGGTTCCCCTTGTAATACAGGACTCAATAACTAATTTTTGCAGGACTCAAACCAAATAACTAAACACATGATTTAACCAACTAATTGAACCAACCATACTTAATTAGGCTTTCAAATAAAAACCCAATTAAAGTTGGTAAAAAGGCTAATTAAATTGGACCACTAAGATCCCAATTGGATAATTAGGGTTTGACTCAATTTGGACTTCGACTCAACTGGATAAAAAGGGTTTTATCCTGAAATAAACAAAACCCTAATTTCAGCTAGTAAAAGGGGTTTACCTAACTAAACCAAAATAACAAAATTAAAATAAAATATTTATATGAAAAATAGGGTTGGGTTCAGGGTTTTACTCATAGGTGATCTACAGGGATGTGGATTCAACTGTCGACTTCTTTTGGCCCTAATGCCCGCACCAATTTAATTCATCGCTTTGCTAATTTTTTATTGAATAACCAAATATCTTAAATAGACTAATGCCTAATTAGAACTTCTTAACAGACTGAGAGATCCGAACAAATGGTAAGATAAATTAAACTAAACAATCAAATTAAATCCTAAAATAACTTTCAAACAATCGAGATAAATCCTAATATCCCAATCAAATCTCAAATTTAAATTATGTTGGATCGGTGCTGCATCAGGATCGGTGCTGATGATTACTTTAGGATTCGTGCTGGGGCTGGCTTGCTCAGGATCTGGACTGGCTTCAGGATCTGGGCTGGCTTCTGAGTTGGGCTGGGCTTCAGGTTTTGGGCTGGCTTCTGGTTTTGGACTGGACTGGGCTTCAGGTTTAATCTGTGCTGCTTCAGATTCTGGGCCGATGTCCCCATCATTTTCCCTGAGATGGGGAGAACTCGACTCCATCGAGTCAGGCTTCAGAAGATTGGCTCCTCGATGCATCATCTGTAGACTGAAATATATATATACATATTTTATACAAATAATGTAATTAAATAAAATAACTAACCTAACCTAAACTTGCTCTGATACCAAAGTTGGCGCGGGACGGACCCCGATCAAGAATTATTCCAGGGATTGGATCGTTGGTCATTAAGAAATGATCCTAGGCTAGGTTCAAACTAATCCAAGTTATTTTTCCCCTCTTTTTTATTCAAATAAACTCTCTTTTTTTTCATATTTTCTTTTTTTTTTTCTTTCTTTTCCTTCTTTTCACTTTTTTTTGTTTCTCATGGTTTTTTATTGTATTTCCTTCCTTATTTTCCAACTGAAATAAAATCGGTAGGGGGCATCTTGCTTTAAGAAGTGTGTGGCCCCTTTTCCTTGCTTTTACAATTGTGCGAGGGGAGGCTTCTTCCCTCGATCTGATTTTAGGTGGAATAGAGAATCGGCCTTCGGGAGGGAAATCCAGTGGGACTCGCCACCGGCGACGGCGGCGGGGGTGGTGACGGCCATGGTGGAGTCGACGGTGAGGTGTTTGGAGGGATTTGCTGGAGGGAGGGAGACGCTCGATGGCCGTTGGGCACTAGACAGGAGGAAGGAGGTGGTGGCACGCTCGGTCTCGGGCAGTGCGACGTCGTGCGGATCGGGCGGAGATGGTAGGGAGTAGCTTTGGGAGGATTTCATCGGCGTCGACACTGGCGGAGGTGGCGGCCAGGGGAGTTGGTGGCGTGGCCTCTCCGGCGGGCGGCAGGCATCATGGCAGCAGGGCGTCGGCGGCCGTCGGTGTGTCTTCGCGGGTGGAGATAGGGAGATGGATGACGGCATCACGAGCGTGGGTGGAGCGGAATAAGGGCATCACGGGCATGGGCTGGAGCACAGAGGAGATGGACGATGTGGTTTGCTCGGTCTGTCAAACAGGGAGATCGGGCGGTCATGCTTCTTCTCCACGAATCAACACCAAAAACTAAAAAAAAATAGAGGGCTTGACTTGGAAAGCTGGGATTCTTAGAGTGGGAGGGGGAAAAGAAGAGGAAGCATGAGAGTTAGAGGAGGAAGAGAGAAGATCCGAGAAGAAAAGATAATGGCGAGTCTTCAGAGGAAGAAGGAGAGCAAGGAGGGAAGAACTAGAAGAGTGAAGAGCAAGGGAAAAAGAAGAGGAGGGGGAGGAGTCGGGACACACCCAAGCTCTTTTCTCAATAATTCATCGCTTCGCTAATTTTTTATTGAATAACCAAATATCTTAAATAGACTAATGTCTAATCGAAACTTCTCAACAGACTGAGAGATCCGAACAAATGATAAGATAAATCAAACTAAACAACCAAATTAAATCCTAAAACAACTTTCAAACAATCGAGATAAATCCTAATATCCTAATATCCCAATCAAATCTCGAATTTAAATTATGCAGGATCAGTGCCGCATTAGGATCGATGCTGATGATAACTTTAAGATTCGTGCTGGGCTGGCTGGCTCAGGATCTGGGCTAGCTTCTAGGTTGGGCTAGGCTTCAGGTTTTGGGCTGGCTTCTGGTTTTGGACAAGGCTGAGCTTCTGGTTCTGGGCTGGGCTTTAGGTTTGATCTAGGCTGCTTCAGATTCTCGGCCGATGTTCCCATCAAACACTTCCATGTGTCGACACTTGGTTATGATGAGGATTTTTTTTTCTAATTTGATTAGTAAATTTTGGAGGACTTATTTGCAACATGATTGCAACCTGATGGGTCAAGCCAAATGTGATTTGGCTTAGTATCAAATTGGATTTGATTTTTCATGCTCTCTTTCCTTTAAAAAGATTTAAATTTGAATTTTGAATTCAATTTCAAATCTTGGCTGAAATTGGCTCCATGGTTTTTATGGAATGCATTATTTGGGAATGCAGATTTTCTCCCATTTAAACCTGGAGATAATTTGGTTTAACCCTTAACCCTCTTCCCCAATTACTCCACCTTCCATATCTCTCTCCCTCTTCACTGCCACTATAAATAAGTATTATTGTAGGGCCAGCAAAAGGATGATAAGCTGGGTTTTTCTAATAGAAAAAGAAAAGGATTCCTTAGAGTGGGGTTTGAGAGGATTAGGATTTTGGGTGTGAGCCAACCTAGTAATCAAGCTAGAGTTTGGGAAGAGAGAGTTGGTTGGGAAGGGTTCCACTTCCACTTCTCCTCATTGTCCTCCAACAAGTTCTTCCCAGCAGCTTCAAGAAGGTCTTGCAAGTCCGAGGAAGGAGAAGATTGGCTTCCAGGATCCTGAGGAGCTAGCACTTCAAGGGAGTTGATTGTGATCGAGCCCTGATGTGAACTACCCGTAGAGGCCAGACACTTGTATGGCTTGGCAGTTCTTCATCACCTCCATCCAACGGTTTAAAGGTAACGTATCTTTTCCTTAATCTCGTGTGATCAGATCTAAAGCATGAAATTGTTACATGCTTTTCCTTTTTATTGCTTATGGTATCCTTTGTATGCACTTTTATTATGTTAGATCCTGTTGCAAGCAGATTGGTAGATCGACTTGATCGATCTACCAAGTCTTTCGCTGTTCTTTATTTTAAAATAGTTTTAAAATATAGTCTGCTTGTACTGCTTCACTTTCATTAGTATCAGAGCCAGGTTCCTGTAGCATAATAATAGTAGAAGTCGATCTACCAAGTCTTTCGCTGTTCTTTATTTTAAAATAGTTTTAAAATATAGTCTGCTTGTACTACTTCACTTTCATTAGTATCAGAGCCAAGTTCCTGTAGCATAATAATAGTGGCATATTAAGATATCATTAGTTTTCTCTTTCAGAATACTTGGATTGAGTTCATCACCATGGCCATCTGGTCATAAGAGATAAGTAGGGCTGCAAGACCCTCTATTCCCATTCAATGGGATCTCCTATGGCGTGTAGGGATGTCGCTTGTGATGTAACTCATGAAGAAAAAAAGTAAAGGTATCAACTCATGAGTGCGTATAAGAAAATATGGCATTTTGTTGTCACCCTATCTCAGGCCATGTGTCGACACTTGACCCTGGTGAGTCGATACTTGACCTGAGAATGCTGAAAAATAGTGAATTCAAATTCTAATTGGTTATAAAATTATTTTACATTATAAATTAAAATTATTTCGATTTATGAAGATTATTGAACTTAATTAAGAATTAAGTTATCTTGAATGACAAAGTGATCTAGGAATATGATTCAAAGATTTTAAGTCATTTCAATAAGCTTTAAGGGTCATGGGTTAGCTTCAATCAGGTCCTTAATTGGGTTAGACCTAAGTTTAGATGCATTGAACTAAATAGAGAACTAATCTAATCAAATGTTAAATTAGGATTTTGTTTTCTATAGATATCTCTAATAGTTAGATTGATTAGGCCATAAATCTAAATGGACCTGATTTGTGGCTTAATGGTCAGCCCGAGTTTTTAGGATAGTCTAATCGAGTCTGATGAACCAATTAGTGTCTTAAGTAAGTATGGCATTGATCATGGTTCTTTGGGGCTACCTCTTATCTGGCCAATCCAGTTGGTGTCTGAGGCAAGACGGTTAATGGTGGAACCTATCCCATGATCTCACTTACTTGGCCAATGTGATCGTTCAGAATTGATTGGATAGCTCACTAACTCATGTTAACCCATGTCACCTAAGGTTAATCAGTCTTGACTGATTTTAGGTGCCCATGGATCATTAGTTTCTGAAGCCCTCCTTAATGACTGATGTAGTCAATGGGAGGCTGATTCATGTCTTCTTATCTATTTCATTTATCATATTAAATTTAAATTCTCTAAATTATTAGGTCTATAAAAGGATGAAGTTATAGGGATAACTAAGTCCTAGCCTTCCATTAAGTGGAATGGTAATGGGTTCAATAGTTGGGTGTTCATCGACAGATCCAAAGATCGGGTGTTCATCAGGCTATTGGAATTGCCATTTCTAATATGATAACTCAGTGCTACTCTCTTAACGATGGTCAGGTGGGCCAGCCAAAGTCGGGCTTGACTATTTATTGGTTAGAAGTATTGAATTTTATCGTGTTAATGGTTGGACATAACCGAGACCTTTAATATGAGAACTAAAGGTCGATTGAAGTGCACCTTGGGGCAAAATCTGGATACTAGAAGTTACTTGGAGAAGTAATCGATCAAAGAACTTACCTTTAGATGTGCATGGGTGGATCGTCCAAAGTCAGGCTCATGTGTTGTCTATTGGATTCTAGTAACCACTAAGGAATTAAAGTAATTTCTTAGATTGGAGGTAGGGCTATTAGTCTGAACAAAATAATGGGAGGGCCTTTAGACTAAAGTCCATGTCTTTAGGTTAATAATTCATATACACTAATAGATTTTGTTTTCCTTTCAGATGTCTACCAACTTGTCACTTCGATCTCTTCTCGATAATGAGAAACTCCTGGGTCCCAACTTTGAAAGTTGGTATCAAAGGCTCAGGATTGTCCTGGAGCATGAACGGATCTTATAAGTGATATCAAATCCGGTGCTTGAAACCCCTGCTCCCAATGCTTGGGATTCGGTTAGAGATACTTATCAGAAGTGTCTCTCTGCTAGGACCACTATTCGATGCATCATGTTGGCAGCGATGAACGATGAGTTTAGTCAAAAATTTGAGGAAGCTCAGCCAGAGGAGAACCTTTAAAAATTGAAGGACTCCTTCAATACACTAGATGATGTTGAGAGGTACAAGGTCTCCTCTGCTATCTACAATGCACGGATGCTTAATGGGGCCTCAGTCACTGATCATGTATTATACATGATTGAGATGATTGAGCACCTAGGCAAGCTCGGATGTCCATTGCATGAACAGCTCGGAAAAGATGCAATATTGAATTCCCTGCCCTCTTCTTATCTAGACTTTCTCGATCATTTCAAAATGAATAAGCCTGTACCACGGTCTATTGGGATTACTACAGACTTATGAAAAAGACCACCAACTCAATAGAGGGGTACCAGCCTTGCCCCTCCATCAAGGCCTAAGCCTTGATGGATTTTATTGTAGAGTGCACTATCCTTGATGAGGAAGGAACTAGATCGACCTAGATGGGGCCTAAGCCGGCAGTCGAGCCATGGACTCTCCATGTTGAGGGTGCTTCCAATGCTGAGGGTCCAAGGCCAGGATGATCTTTGCTAGCCTAGAAGGGATTGTCACTGAGCTAGTGCTCTACTTCAACTTCAAGGCCTCTAATAATAAGGCATAATACGAGACCCTGCTTATGAGGTTGAGACTCGTTCGTTAGCTCGAGGTTCAGCATCTCAAGGCTTTCAATGATTCCTAGTAGAGAGTTTGACACTAGAGCCCCAACTATGAAAAACTACCTTCGATGGATAAGGGAGATCATCTCATTTTTTTTTCCTTTGAAATTGTATATATCCCCCAGATAGAAAATGCTTAGGTAGACCTACTGTCAAGACTAGCCACTTTTCGTGATGTAGATATTTCCAAGACCACATACCTAAAAAATCTTCAGAAGCCAAGTATCGAGAAAGAGCTAGTCCCAATCCTGTAGGCAAGTAGTGAGCCTTGTTGGATGGATCCTATAATCTGCAATATGCAATGAGTACTGCTAGAGGATGTGGCTAAGGCAAGAAAGTTTAGATATCAGTCCATCCTATTTGTGGTAATCGATGAAAAGCTATACAAGCAAGCCTAGTCATTGTTGCTTCTCTACTACCTTTGTCTCTTAGAAGTGGACTTTGCCCTTCGAGAGGTCCATGAAAGAATCTTCAGTAGTCATGTCAAAGGCCATGCTTTAGCCTAGAAGATCCTTAAGGATGCCGTTGAGAACATGCGGCATTGCAATCATTGCCAGAGGTACACCAACATCCAGCATCAACCTACGGTACCTCTCAGTTCCTTGAGCTTTTCCTGGCCCTTTACTTAGTGGGGGATAGATATCCTCGACCCTTTTCCATCGATTGTTGACCATAGAAAGTTTTTAATTATTGCCATTGGCTACTTTACAAAGTGGGTTTAAGTGGATACCCTGGTCCAGATCACTAAGCAAGAAGCACAAAAATTTGTTTGGAGGTCGATAATCTACTGCTTCGAACTTCCTTGGTTATCATCACCGACAATGGTAGAAAGTTTGATAACACATCCTTCGACGAGTTTTGTGAGGACTTTCAGATCAATCACCAGTTTACTTCAGTCGCACATTCACAGACAAATGGAGAAGTTAAAGTTACCAACTGGATGATCCTCCAAGGGTTGAAGACCTGACTGGATAAAGTTAGAGGGCTATGGGTGGAAGAACTACATTGCATCCTCTAGGCCTATCGCACCACCCACCAGCTCCCAACAAGCAAGACACCGTTCAAACTTGCCTTTGGGACCGAAGCCATCATCCTTTTAGAGGTAGGCCATCGTTATCCTAGATCAAAGTTTACATTGAGCAGCATAACTCGGAAGGCCTTAGGGCAAATCTCGATATCCTGGAAGAGGTCTGGGATAGAGCCCTAGTCTGAATGGTTGTGCCAATGATGCACGACCCGCTACTTCAACACCTGTATGAAGGTAAAGCAGTTTTGGTCAGGAGAACTCGTCCTCCACAATGTAGCAGTCAACCAACTCGCAGAGCGCAGAAAACTCTCCCCTAATTGGGAAGGACACTATTATATCACTGAGGTGCTCTAGCCTGGTATGTATCAGTTGGAATAGCTAGACAGCATGCCCATCACTAGAACTTGAAACTCTAATAATTTCTGGCCATACTATCAATAAGATGTATCCTTAGCTACTGTACTTGATTTGTTTAATGAGAAGCCTTTTCTCTTTCATCCAAAAGGAGAAAGCAGTTGAAGTTAGGGATATCCTTGAAAGTCCTTGGATGGAGAAATCCCAAGCAAGGTTACTACATCCCTTATTTAAAAAGTCTTGAAACGAGATTATTCCAAGTGGGATTTCAACATCCCTTATTTATGAAGTCCCGATTGAACAGTCAGACACTCAGGTTAGGCCCTGAACCTTGTGATATCTATCTAAGTGGTAACTTTCTCAGGTGCCCTAGGCAAGGTCATCCTAGGTAAGATTCAACACTTCAAAGCCTTAGACGAGGTTGTCCCAAGCATCCTGGTTGAGCTATCAAACTCTCGGGCTGAATTTATCCTTAAGTCCTGGTTAAGTAGTAAGCCTTCCAATTTTCAAAGCCTTGGATGAAGTTGTCCCAAGCATCTTGGTCGAGCCCTCTTCCATGGATCGTTTTCCTCGTTTAGCCGCCTCACTGCCCGTCACCATTTCATGACATCGGCACGACCATCATCTCCACCCGCTACTGCTTCCTTAGTCCACCATGGCCTTCTTCCCATCACCGCCACCTCTCCATTGCCGCCCGCCATTGTCTTCCCCATCACCGATAAAGCCACCATGATCCTCTATCATCTATCATCCTTCCCTTGCCATGGCTCGAGACGATGCTCACCGGCCATCACCACCATCTTCTTTGCCTTTACCCGAGCATAGTCACCATCAACTTCTCCCCTCCTGAGCTCACCATGGTTGCCTTCCTCCTTCCTCGTGGCCATCTTCAGCCCACCGCTTCTCCCAAGTCCTTGTTCCAAGCCACTGGATCTCTGCTAATTGTTATTGTCTTCTCCTTCCTATCTTCATCAAGCCACAGTCGTCTTCTCGGTTTGAGACATCATCATGATCAGCCATGGCCGCCGCCCTCTCCTCATCTCCATCATCTTCATCCTCCCCTGAGATGCTTTTGAGATTGCAGTACTACCATCTTCTTCCTCTTCGATGCCACCTCACCTGCTCCCTGCTTCTCCATTGCCACCTCCTTCCTACCACAGTCACCACCCATTGTGCCACCATCTTCCCTTATCTGCTCTCCACCATCGGAGCCACTACTTCTCCACCCGAGCCACCTTCTACCCATCGTGGCCACCACGATCCGTCATTGCCATCACCTTCCCTTCATGTCACTGATAGCCATGAACGAGGTGAACCAGTCATCGATTGTTGTTTCCTCTTCACTGCCACTTGATTCAAATTTTCTAAGGGCATGGCATAGGGAAGCAACCAAATGAAAGGTCTTCGGCACCACCGGCTATGGCGGCAATGGCAGTGCACAAAAGGGAATTTAAATGAAGCTACCTGGCATGAGATTAGAGTCCAACATCGTTGAGTGCTAATCCAATGGGTTGTCATCCAATTTGCTCGAGAGAAGGATTTTCCAACAAGACTCATGGCCAACATTCAGTCCGACCGAGATTGGGACGATATGAGTGTGATCCTGGCATGTTTCAGGTGGTTTGATCAGCATCCCATAGTTTTGGTGGTTCCCATGCATTCAATGATTCTAAGAGAAATAGGAGGCTAAATTGTACTAGGATTGGATTTGTTTAGGCCTTATTTAAAGGGCAGCCATGGGACTTATGGAGGGGGAGAGAACTAACAGCCAACATCTTTTATTTTATTTTTCTTTTTGTAATTAGTCTAGGTTGAAAGAGAGGGCGAGTGGTAAATAGAGAGAATTCCTTGGAGATGAGGTGCTGTGACAAGGCTCTGAATTTTCAAGAAGATGTATCCAGGAACTATATGTGATTGAGATGCAGTCTGTAGGAGAGTACAGGTTTTTATACTTAAATTTTTATATTTATTTTTATAATTATGTAATTAAATAAAGCTTTTAATTTCATTTAAATTCTTTTCTATTTGATTCCTGAATAGATTACCTATAAGTGGGATGAATCATAATCCTGATACGATATGGTTCATGCTCAGTATAGATAATTGATTTTAGAATTTTTATTTACGTATCTTGTTATGATCTATTTAACTAAATCGTTGGATAGCTTATACTTGTGGGATGGACCATGATCTTAACAGGATATATTTTGTACTCGGTAAAATAGCTTATGCTAGGAATTAGTTTGAAAGATTTCAAAATAATTATGGACTTTGATTGCTTGGATTAAAATATGTACATAATTTGTATATATGATTATCTGAAAACTTGAAGATATCTTTATATCATATAAACCCCTCGATTTCATATTTAATTTATATTAATTAGTTTTAATTAAAATATTACTTATCTTTTAAAATCTAAATATTTATTTTTTATTTTTTTATTAAATAATTGTCCTTGATCTCCAATGATACGATCCCTACTTATCTTACCTATAGTAGTAAGTTATATTTTATATTTGACCACCTTGCGATAGACAATCAATTGGACAGACTAAGTTTTTGGACTGCAATGTTGCATTCTCCTTTCGTCACTTTGGCAAACTTTCGTGACAACTCTGCCTCCTTGAGAAGGCGATCTACATATTACAGTAAACCCTAGGCTTCCATGCAACCTAGCATCCAAATTCCCCATTCAAGATAGATCTATGCTCTTAAGGGAAGGTTAGCATTCAAGCCTTCAGGCAAAAGACTTACCGACATAGTGACCCGGATGAACCGTTGCAAGCCCTCCTCAGTGGACTTGGTAAGCACCTCCTTCTTGACCTTTGCGGAGTCTTCCAAGAACCTGAGACATGTGTTCACCCTTGGCAGGAAAATGTCACTAGGGGCAAGAGCACTTTCTTGAGCGATGGAGGGCCTTACCTCTCCATCCTTGCTTGTACTAGTCACAAGGGCCACCACCTGCTTCACCTTAGCAATGCCTATCCTAGCTTTTACAGTCGACCTGGTCACTCGCATTAGAGATCCGCTGCTAATGCCAAAGCTTCACTGGCCCCCATCTGAGTCTTTTTCATAGTTGTCGGCCCCTCCTTTTTCTCCTCTGGAGTCTCTCTCACACCAGCTGAGGTGGTGACCCCAAAATCAGGGGGCGTCGCAACCTCCATCATCAAATCTACAACTAGTGCCTCGTTGGAGCTCAGAATAAGGTCCAAAGAGAGAGGCAACCCTCTACTTTTCTTTGCCTTCCCTACTCCCCCCATAGGGGAGGGAAAACATGCCCCTTTCCCTTGGGTTAGCCAAAGGTGGCAGAGAAGGATTGCCAACAACTGCCACATACAGCTCGTCATAAATTATCAAGCTTGCACTAAAAGATAGAGTCACCCTGATTAGAAAAAGCAAGGAACTATACATCAAACAATTAGTGGGGGGCTTACATTAGGATAGAGAAATTTTCATTGCATAAAGGGCCTTCAACCCGCTCTCCAAAAGAAGAACATCATATGGTGGGACCTGTATTGGTAATAACTCACCCATTATGCTCTACTCCGATCCTTATAACACCGAAGGATCTAGTAAAAAGGTTCTTCCTTTGTGTAAAGGTTCCACAAAGGTTCTGCATCATCCCAGTAAAGGTTTTACCTCACCCCAGCATCCAAGCAATAGCCATGATATAGCACAAAAGTTCCACCTCACCCCAGCATTCGAGAAATAGCCATGATGATGGAAAAAACATAAAGAAGAATCATAATTTCTAACCCCACAGTTTTGCCAGACCGATGGGAAAGCTAAATCCTTTGCGAGGAGAGACATAGTTGTTGCCCAGTGAAGATGCAACCCAAGAGAGGGGGTGAATTGGATTTCATAAAACTTTTTGAGCTACTTCAAATATGAACTAAAACAAGTATGTGCTAATTCAAATCAAGTACTTGTGTTTTGCCAAAGTATTTATGTACTTCAAAACAATATACAATAAAATTAATAAAGTAAATGCACAAGAGTAAATAAGCAATAAAGAAGTAAGCACAAATACAAGAATATATAGTGATTCGGTGCACTCCAAGGAACCTACATCTACTCTCCAAGATCCCCTTGAAAAATCCACTATAATCACCAAGATTACAGTTGATTAGTTTTTCGGGCTTACTAATCAAAACCCAACTTGTTTTCACAAGGCTCATAAGTCAAAACCTCCCTTGGTTTTGCGGGCTAACCAAGAATCTAATTGGTTTTAAAGCTTACCAACAATCTTCCTTGGTTTTGTGAGCTAACCAAGAACCTAATTGATTTTTCAAGGTTCACCAAAAATCTCTTTGATTTTCCAAGGCTCACTAAAACCTCAAGTAAACAATGTAAGAATAATATGAAAGAGTACAATTAAAGCCTTCTAAAATAAAGCAACTATCTCTTTGAAGCTCTTGAATGTTAATGAAGATCTTGTCTTCAAGTTGTTGAAGCCTTTGATTGCAGCTTGATGATGTGAACTTTGGATGCTCTCTTTGAAACTTGGAAGCTTGAAGGCTTGAACCACTCAACTCTTGAATCCTTGAAGGATATTCAATGATCTCACCAAAGGATTGCTTCCCCATTTGATTTTTGATGTTTATATAGCTCTCCGAATCATAGATGACTGTTTATGACCGTTGGGGATGAAAAATTAGCTGTTTGAAGTAAGTTGGAATCAATTTTGCACTTCTGAAAAATTAGCTGTTACAGCAAGTGTCAACACTTGACCTCCAGGTGTCGACATTTGGTTCCCAGGTGTTGACACTTGGGTTGGCACTTGGGTCGGCTCAAGGCAAAAATTCTAGATTTTCACAGTTCTATATTTTTCTTATTCTTAGGCCTTGAGTCGACACTTGAACTTCTTCATGAGTCGACACTTGCTTGTACCAATGCTGAAACTTGCTAAAACTTCTTCAAAATCAAACTTTAAGTCCTTCCAAGTCTTCCTTATGCTCCAAAGTCCTTATTACTTAATTTTCCATTAATTTAAGGATATTCTTCAACTAAAAAACATGTATTTCTTCATTCAACATGGATGAATACTAAGATATGATAAACACACTTAAAAATATAATTAGTACTCATATATACTTAAATATTTTGTCAATCATCAAAATCAAGACTAAAGTTAACAATCTTTCCCTTTTTGATGATGACAAAATCTTTAAGTATATAAATAGGGTAAGCTTAAAAAGATTAACAATAAGATAAACATGTAGGCTTAAAATCAATAAGCATTAAGCTCCCCCTAAAAATATGATCCAAGAAATATTTTTCAAAATATGCAAAATTTATAAATTTTCAAATTTTCTCCCTCTAACTAATTCTTCCCTTAAGATTATAACATTTTGCTTTCTTCTCCTCCTTTTGCACTTTCTTTCATTTCTCATATAATTTTTCATGTTTATCATATCTTTTTCTTTTTCATATTTAACATTTTTCTCCCCTTTTTTGTCATCATGAAAAATGATGAAAGGTAATACAAAATGGAAATGAAGGTGGAAAGAATAGTAAGTAGATCATCAAAATCAATGCATGAAATCAATTAAGCATGATACCAATTAAATATGATACTAATTGAACATGATACCACAAAATGAGATGCTCATGCAAAAAATAATTCAATGTATATTAGCTTTAATATGTATATTATCCATTCACCTCACTTGTTCATGGGATAAGGCCACAGTGTCACCCCAACACGTTATAAGAGACCCCAGTGAATGGGAAGAGAGGGTCTTTAAACCCTACTTAGCTCCTATGATCGGGCGGCCATGGTGACTAACCCAATCCAAGCAGTTACTAGGAGCTCTTCTCTCCTTTTTTTAAGATTCTTAGAAATAAATCTTGATACCAATTGAATGTAACTCCTCTCAAAGGATTAGATTTGAAAATAAGGAGAAGGAGTATCAAAGCAAGTAAAGCATGATATCAAGAAAATATTTAAAGTATGATAACAAATTTTTGGATGCTCCCCCTAAATATTATTCTCCCTTAAAAATTTGCATTCATTTGAGGAATAAAACATAAAAGCACATGCATCAAGATTTGAAATTTTTAAGATATTCATGATTTTTAAAATACAAAAGATTGATCATTCAAAAACTTTTTGCATAATTTAAAATCCATTTGAAATGATTTGATATCCATACAAATGCTAGAAGTAATATGATACCAAGTCTAGCTACTGGATTAAGGGTTTATTAATGTGCATACCTTCTTCTTAAATGTAACCCTTAACTACCAGTTCTATACTTGATCCAAATAATTTCTAACTTAAGCATAGATGCCAAAAATGAAAACACATAAATCATAACATTTTACTTGAAATAGTTTAAAACTATATTAATCAAAATCAAGTGAAAGTCTAATAATCACAAGTTTAATCATGAGAGCATGAAATCCATTAACATCAAAAAGGTTCATGATCACAACAAATGACTATTAGTCTAAACTTGATTTTAATTAATCAATTAAAATAATTTTCAAAGCAATATGCAACTTTAAAAATACTTTTTATTAAGTAATTTAAAATACATTAATCAAAATCAAGTGAAGATACTATAATCATAAGTTTAATTATGATAGCATGAAATTCATCAACATCAAAAAATTCATGATCATAACTAATGACTATAAATCTAAACTTGATTCTAATTAATCATTTAAAATAATTTTTTAAAGTAATTGATGCAATATTTATAACAAATATTCAACTACATTTTCAATTATGGAAGGAAATGTTTAGAATTTACCAATATATATAATCCTTCCTTTATCATTTAGTCCAAAATGTAGCTTGTCCACTTCTTCATGTTGTCTAGTATAGCCATTATTCAATTATTTTTCTTTCTTCTTATTGGGCTGCAAGACATTCCTGCAAAACATGCTAAGCGCACAATTTTGGTACTCAAACTTTCTTGGATCCTTTCGGGTTAGTGATTATGGTTCCTTTTGGAACCCAAACTTTTCTTATTTTACAAGGATATGCATTATGTCTAGATTTACAACAAGTCAAATTGGAAGAAGCAGGAATAAGAAATTCTTCAAAAATTTTTGCTTCTTTTCTTCAATCAAAATATTTTTTCCATTCAAAAATTTATTACATAAAACTTTCAAAACAACATTTTCTTTTTCTAAAAATTCTTTTTCTTTAAAAAAATTATTCTTTTCATTTTTCAAAACATCAATCTTGGTATTTAAATCATCATTTTTATTGGTAAGATTGGTGTTCTCAAGAGAAAAAAAATCTACATGTCTTTTTAATTATTGTACTCAATTTTTAATATTTTATATTCATGCACAAGATCATTAAATGCATCATGTAATTCATCAAAGATAAAATCATAATTATTTTCAGAACATACCTCTTCCTCATTTGCCATGAAGCAAAGATAGGCAACTTCTTGTTCATCATCCGAACTTGAATCTTCGTTATCGCTCCAAGTTGCCATCATTGTCTTAATTTTTTTTGGCCTTGAGGGCTATTATCTTCTTTTTCTCTTGATTAGCAACTACTTCCTTTTATCATAAATTCAACTCATGGATCATGAGTAAACCAATAAGCTCCTCTAAAGATAAGGTTTCTACATCTTTAGCTTCTTGGATCGCCGTTACCTTTAAATCCCATGATATTGGCAAAGATCTAAGAATTTTATTAACCAAATCAGCATTAGTATAGACTTTGCCAAGACTTTTTAATTCATTTACAATAGTCATAAATCTAGTATACATATCAGAAATAGATTCATAATGTAACATTTCAAACATTTCAAGAGAATGAATAAGCATATTAATTTTAGTATTTTTCACTTGAAGAGTACTCTCATAAGTAATTTCAAGTGTGTCCCATATCTCCTTCACCGATGTGCATGTGGAGATCCTATTGAATTCATTAAAGTCCTATGCAAATAAAGCAAGTTTATTGCTTTAGCATTAATTTCAGATTGCTTAATGTCATATTCATTCCAATCCTCTTCGAGCTTTGGAATAGAAATGCCATTAATCAAAATGGAAGGAATATGAGGACCATTAACTATAATTTTTCAAAGATAATAACTAATAGATTGAATATAGATGTACATGCGAGTTTTCCAAAAAGTGTAATTAGTGCCATTGAAAAATGGTGGTCTAACACTAATATCTACAAGGTTGCCATGATCTTTTAACTCAAAATCGTTGAATTCTTTGCAAAGCACCAAGTTTAGATATCAACATTTTGGGTTCCGGGCTTTGATACCACTTGTTGCCCGGTGAAGGTGCAACCCAAGAGGGGGGGTGAATTGGGTTTTATAAAACTTTTTGAGCTATTTCAAATATGAAATAAAACAAGTATGTACTAATTCAAATCAAGTGCTTGTATTTTGCCAAAATGTTTGTGTGCTTCAAAATAATATGCAACGGAATTAATAAAGTAAATGCATAAGAGTAAATAAGCAATAAAGAATCAAGCACAAATACAAGAATATATAATGGTTTGGTGCACTCTAAGGTACCTATATCTACTTTCCAAGATCCCCTTGGGAAATCCATTATAATCACCAAGATTACAGTTGATTAGTTTTTCGGCTCACTAATCAAAACCCAACTTGTTTTCATAAGGCTCACAAGTCAAAACCTCCCTTGGTTTTGTGGGCTAACCAAGAACCTAATTGGTTTTAAGGCTCACCAACAACTTTCCTTGGTTTTGCGGGCAAATCAAGAACCTAATTGATTTTCCAAGTCTCACCAAAAATCTCTTTGATTTTCCAAGGCTCACAAAAAATCTCAAGTAAACAATGCAAGATCAATATGAAAGAGTACAATTAAAGCTTTCTAAAATAAAGTAAATATCTCTTTAAAGTTCTTGAATGTTGATGAAGATCTTGTCTTCAAGTTGATGAAGATCTTGTCTTCAAGTTGTTGAAGCCTTTGATTGCAGCTTGATGATGTGAACTTTGGATGCTCTCTTTGAAACTTGGAAGCTTAAAGGCTTGAACCACTCAACTCTTGAATCCTTGAAGGATATTCAATGATCTCACCAAAAAATTGCTTCCCCATTTGATTTTTGATGTTTATATAGCTCTCCAAATCATAGATGACCATCTATGACCGTTGGAGATGAAAAACTTGCTATTTGAAGCAAGATGGAATCAATTTTGTACTTCTAAAAAACTAGCCGTTACAGCAAGTGTCGATACTTGACCTCCAAGTGTCGACACTTGGATCGATACTTGGTTTCCAGGTGTCGACATTTGGTTTCCAAGTGTCGACACTTGGGTCAGCTCAAGGTAAAAATTTTGGATTTCATAGTTCTGTATTTTTCTTGTTCTTAGGCCTTGAGTCGATACTTGAACTTCTTTATGAGTCGACACTTGCTTGTGCCAGTGCTGAAACTTGCTAAAACTTCTTCAACATCAAACTTTAAGTCCTTCCAAGTCTTCCTTATATTCCAAAGTCCTTATAACTTGATTTTTCATTAATTTAAGGACATTCTCCAACTGAAAAATATGTATTTTTTCATTCAACATGGATGAGTACTAAGATCTGATAAACACATCTAAAAATATAATTAGTACTTATATATACTTAAACATTTTGTCAATCATCAAAATCAAGACTAGAGTCAATAATAGTACCATCTTTTAGAGGCTTTTACTTGAAATAAATAATGAAGCACCCTTGCCCCGGGCTCCATACCATGATGAACCATCAAGCTGAAGAAGCTGATGATGGCTCTCCAGGCTTGGGGGCCAGCTGTGCCGGACACAAGTTGTTCCATCTTAGTAGGTTTGCCATCACCGGGAGCATGGGAATCCTGAGACCAGCATTCAGAGATTCTTTGTGGAGGGTGGTCCTCATCACCATCCTATCTGTGATATGCTCATTCTTCTTAGGAATCTCTAGATGGATACCTGCTACAAGGACGAACTTCTCTCCCAACTCGAGGACCTTCTCCTCCTTCAGAATGGAGGCTACAGTTTCAGGTGTCAAACTTGGCTCCTCTGCTCCCCTAATCGATGTATGTCGGATGTAAGAGTAAGAGAAAGAAGGAAGAGGAAAAGAAGGATAGGAAAATCCATCATAGATAGCTGCTGGTATGCCTCTCCAGCTGCTTGAAAACCCCTCTCCTCTTTCCTACTACTTCACCACTTGGATGCCACGAGAATGCAAGGGGCTAAATTGACTCCTGTATATTCGTAAATGTACTTATCAGAAGGACCTATCCATTCCTTAATGAAGGAGAGCCGGTTCTGGTCTCAATAATCAATGCATCCCACGTCGACTCAACCTTAAAGGTGTCATCCTAGGAGATGCGTCATAACATCCTAGATGCCTAACCTACCTTGGTAACTTTTGAAACTGCCATCACTTTGAATGATATCATCTCCTGGGACGCTGCACCTGATCCTTATATGGATCTTGGCAGGATGTCTAATCTAGCACAGCCTCACTATCTCTACTGGGAGCTGCCTCGTTGATGGGGACATCGACCAGCCCAGCCCAGAAGCTAGTACATAACCTAAAGCTCAACCCAGAAGTCAGCCCAGAAGCTAGTACATAACCTAAAGCTCAACCCAGAAGTCAGCCCAGAATCTAGCCCAGCTTAAAACCTAAAGCCAGCCCAGCCCGAAACCTGAATTCAGCCCAGCCCGAAACCTGAAGCCCCAAATCCTGAAGTCGATGCAACATATATCCTAGAGCAGCATGGATCCCAGAGCAGCACGATTCCCGGAGCATATCCAAATGAAATAAGTATAATTTTTTTATGGGTGTACGAGGGATTGGGATATTAGGATATATTTTTAGGATTTATCTCGATTGTTTGAAAGTTATTTTTAGGATTTAGTTTGATTAGTTTATTTTAATAGTTTGAATGTATTAGGATTAAGGTTGAGGTATCAGGATATCAGATTTCTCATAGTAGCCTATTTATTATTTTATCGATCAAATAAAACCAGGCGATGAATTTTTGGGATGGAAAAATAAGAACTCCTGGTTAAGGAGAGGGTGCATCACTCATGGTTAAGGTGCTGATGCCCTACATGGTCACTCTGGTTAAGAGTGGGCACTGAAGCCTGGGTGGAGAACCTAACCATGGTTTTTATTTTTTCTTCCTAAATTTATCATTCGATCTTTCTTCTCCAACTCTTGTTCTTCATCCCTGCTCCCCTGTTTCTTTGGATTACCAAATTCTTCTCTCTCCCCAACGCTGTTCCAATCTCAAACAGTCCAATTCTCGAATACTCCAGCCCATCATCAATCAACCACCGAGCAGTCTTTCCCGATCCGCCCAACCACCATTTCCCGAATCCGTTCAAGCACCATCACCCGTTATGCCTACGCCCGTGCCAAAGGAACGTGCCCTCCTATTCATCACAGTTGATCCCACCAGAGACATCCCTGTCCGCTATTTCCCGTGAAAGTCCCATCCCCGTGCCTACCCTCTTCCATCAATGAGCAAGCCACACCCTCCGCCCAAGATCTTCGTTCCCCATCGTCCTCTCCGCCCCTGCCGAGAAATCGATGACTGACAACCGTTGGAACAGAGGCTGCACCACCAGCCATCCGGCTCCTTCGAGATCCGCACGATGCCCGTCTCCATAATGCTAACTGAAAACTGAATGGCTTAGCCACCCCTGTGCACAGATCTCCGTCGAGACTACTCATGCCCCGCCGGATCTCCTCCCTGCTTCCCATCAGTCGCCTGTCGCCTCGTCGTCCGTCAGATCACATCCACCGCTGCAGGAACCAACCAAGATCGAGCGCATCACCGAGCCTGTGCCATCCAACCACAATTGCCCGGTCCATGATCACTGCCACCAGAGCAAACCATCAAAATCTCTTATATGCCGGCCAGCCTCCCATTCGTGCCGTCGCCTCCACCCACTGTCGATGCCGACGAAATCCTTCTGAAGCCGCTCCCTGCCGCAATGCCTGATGCCTCACCGCCGTTGCCAAATGCTGTTGCTGCATGTTCCCCGTGCCACCGCCCGCCTCCCATCGCCGGTGTTGGAGAAGACCATCGATTCCGTTGAAATCGCCGGTGAAGTCCCCCCTCTGCAAGCCTCCTTGTTGTTGGTTCGGTCCATGGAGAAGAAGAGGGAGTTGAGCATGAATGTGAAAGCCATTCTGGTTTTCTCAATGCCGACTTCAAGTGCAGTCTTCTGCATGGTTCTTAGAGCCAAGCTGGCTACCCAATGCCGACTTTAGAAAAAGCATAGAAAAAAAAGACCGTGAGAAAAAAAAAAGTGAAAAAGGAAAACACAGAGAAAAAAAATGAAGAAAAAAAATATAAAAAAAAACTTGGGAAAAGAAAAAATGGGTTTAACTTAGCCTAGGATCATTTCTTAACGACCAACGGTTCGATCTCCTAGAATAAATATTGATCGGGATCTGTTCCGCATCAATTTTTGGTATCAGAATAAGGGTTAGGTTAGGTTAGTCAATTAAATTTTAATTGCACTATTTGTATTAAAAAAAAACTCAATCTGCAGATCACGTGCATCCTGGAACCAGAAGATTATTGAAGCTTGACTAGACGGAGTCGAGTTCTTCTCACCTTAGAAGAATGATGGGGACATCGACTAGCCCATCCCAAAAGCCAGCCGAGAAACTGAAGCCCAGCCCAGAAGTCAGCCCAGAATCTAGCCCAGCCTGAAACCTGAAGCTAGTCCAGCCCGAAACCTGAAGTCAGCCCAGCCCAAACCTTGAAGCCCCAAATTTTGAAGTCGATGCAGCACATATCCTGGAGCAGCATGGATCCCGAAGCAGCATGAATCCCAGAGCACATCCAAATGAAATAAGTATAATTTTTTTATGGGTGTATGAGGGATTGGGATATTAGGATATTTTTTTTGGATTTATCTCGATTATTTGAAAGTTATTTTTAGGATTTAGTTGGATTAGTTTATTTTAATAGTTTGAATGTATTAGGATTAAGGTTGAGGTATCAGGATATCAGATATCTCAGAGTAGCCTATTTATTATTTTATCGATCAAATAAAACCAGACGATCAACTTTTGGGATGGAAAAATAAGAACTCATGGTTAAGGAGAGGGTGCATCACTCCTGGTTAAGGAAGGTGCTGATGCCCGACATGGACACTCTGGTTAAGAGTGGGCGTTGAAGCCTGGGTGAAGAACCCGACCATGGTTTTTATATTTTCTTCCTAAATTTATCATTCGATCTTTCTTCTCCAACTCTTGTTCTTCATCCCTGCTTCCCTGTTTCTTTGGATTACCAAATTCTTCTCTCTCCCCCATGCTGTTCCAATCCTGAATAGTCCAATTCTCGAATACTCCAACCCATCATCAATCAACCACCAAGCAGTCTTTCTCGATCTGCCCGACCACCATTTCTCGGATCCGTTCAAGCACCATCGCCCAGCATGCCTATGCCCATGCCAAAGGAGCATGCCCTCCTCTTCATCACAGTCGATTCCATCGGAGACATCCCTGTCCACTGTTTCCCATGAAAGTCCCATCCCTGTGCCTACCCTCTTCCGTCCATGAGAAAGCCACACCCTCCGCCCAAGATCTTCGTTCCCCATTGTCCTCTCCACCCCTGTCGGCAAATCGACGACCGACAACCACCGGAAGAGAGGCTGCGCCACCGGCCATCTGGCTCCTTTGAGATCCACACGACGCTCGTCTCCACAACACCAACCGAACGGCTTGGCCGCCCCTGTGCACAGATCTCTGCCGAGACTACCCGTGCCCCGTCGGATCTCCTCCCTGCTTCCTATTGGCTGCCCGTCGCCCTGTCGTCCATCATATCACATCCGTTGCTGTCGGAACCAACCAAGATCGAGCGCATCACCGAGCCTGTGCCATCCAACCACCAATTGCCCGGTCCATGATCACCACCGCCAGACCAAACCGCCGGAATCTCTTACGTGCCAGCCAGCCTCCTGTTCATGCCACCATCTCCGCCCAGCATCGATGCCGGCGAAATCCTTCCGAAGCCGCTCCCTGCCGCAACGCCCAATGCCTCACCGCTGTCGCTAAATGTTGTCGCCGCATGTTCCCCATGCCACCGCTCGCCTCCCATCGCCGGTGCCGAAGAAGATCATCGGTTCTGTTGAAATCGCCAGTGAAGTCCCCCCTCCATGAGCCTCCTTATTGCTGGTTCGGTCCGTGGAGAAGAAGAGGGAGTTGAGCATGAACGTGAAAGCCATTCCAGTTTTCTCAATGCCGACTTCAAGTGCAGTCTTCTGCATGGTTCTCAGAGCCAAGCCAGCTACCCAATGTCAAATTTGGAAAAAGCATAGAAAAAAAAAGACCATGAGAAAAAAAAAGTGAAAAAGGAAAATATAGAGAAAAAATGAAGAAAAAAAATATGAAAAAATAAATTGGGGAAAAAATAAATTGGGTTTAACCTAGCCTAAGGTCGTTTCTTATCGCCAACGGTCCGATCTTCTAGAATAAATATTGATCGGGGTCTGTCCCGCATCACTCATCCAATACAGCTTCGCCATCTCTATCACGAGCTACCTCGTCCAATGCAGCTTCATCTTCTTTGCTGTGAGCTGCTTCGCCTAGTGCAATCTCTCCATCTTTGCTTCGAGCTATCTTGTGCAACCTCGCCACCCTTGCTGCAAGTTACCTTGTTGCATGCCTTGCACAATGCTTGCCAAGTCAGCTCCATCCTAGCAATGGCAAGCCCCCATGTCTTGCTGAACCAGTGGAGTCTCTACTTTCTTCATCTAAGACCATGGAGGCTAGACCACTTGGACAAGGAAGTGAGGGGCATCTGATACATTAGGGTTTGGTAGTCTAGCATGGCAACTAGGCTCCAACTCGCTCCAGATGCATATTAACTAGTTCAAGTGATGTGGCTACCTTCCAATGCATCATCGCATGGGCACAAAGGTATATGCCCACTAAATTCCTGCATGTACACCAACCACTCCCAGTCCTACCCTAGCCACCCATTTGCGGTGCTTCCAGTGCGGGGTCATAATACTTGTTGCCTAAGGAATGCCCTACCACAGGAATATGCCATGCAGGCCACCACTCCTTGCCTCACCTATCATGGTATGGTCTCCCATTTTGAGTATGCTCCAACAACTAAAACATGCTAGTCATTATTTCCTGTCCTTAAATGCCAGGTACATGTCTATAATTTGATTCTAGGAACCCTCTAGGTAAGTCGAACAAGGGCACGATAATGATACAAGGAGAAGAGCAAGAGAAGAGAACAGAGACAAGATCGAGAGCCCACACTTCTCAAGAGCGATCTCCTTCTATAAACAAGGAACCTTCTTCTTGCTCTCATCTAAGAATGCACATCTTGAGCTCTCTGAATTGAATCTTTCATACCTTGCCACCTTGCAGACCATTCCACACTCCCCAATACTTATAGGGTGCCTGGACCTCGTGACTCTACTCATTTATGTGCCAGTCCTAGAGAAGCGGGACTCACACACACTGAGATCCCCTTCTCCCATAGATTCCGTTTCGTCCCCCTCTCACCCTCTCCTTTGCTTCTTCTCCGGCTCCTTTCCCACTCCTGCTCTAAAATCAGAAGGGACTCCAAGTCTCCTCTGTTTCTCTTTCCAGGACACTGACTTAGATATCAGAGAGTCCACTATCGGGAATCCATCCCAGTATATTGAACTTTCTAGTTTTCTGTCTTATAGGACTGACTTCTAGCAATAGAAAGTTGTGAGGCCGGGCTCTGCACCACTAGCAACTACTCCTTTTCTAGCCATTATCCAAGCCAAGCTCGAATTAATACTACTCCAAGGAGATGTGCGACATATTCTAATTCAATTGTTAAATTTTTGTTTTCTAATTCCCAATATATATCTTTACTTGAATATTTTAATCAATCCAACCTACCCAAAAAAAAAAAAAAAAAAAAACTGTCTAGCTCGGATGTTACATAGGTCCGACCCGAATCCAACTCGTTCTACAGCCCAAAACAAAACTTTCTTTCCAAGAAGGCTAAAAAAAAAAAGAACGAGGCCCTAGCGAAGGAGAAACAAAAGCAAGCTGAGACCTCCCTGTTTTCGTCCCCTCATCCTCATCTCCCCACCTCGAGCACCATGGCTTTGAGTCGTAACTGGATGTACGAGAACAACGGAGGGTAACAGCTTCCTTTCTCTAGCCATCTCCTCTCTTTGTTCTTGGAGACATCTCCTGATATTGACCATCTGATCCGCAGCACATGCGTAGCGATCGCGGGAGCGGACTACTGCGTGGTGGCCGCCGACACTAGGCTGTCCATCGGATACAGCATCTACACGCGCGACTACTCCAAGATCTGCAATCTGTAAACGCCTCTCCTCTTCTTTCTTTTTAAATCGATTTCAATCTCGTAATATCTATTAAGTTTGGTTATCTTCTCGGTGGATACTTTAGGGTTTGATGCAAGATTTTGATTATTTTGTGTTCTGACTTCTGAGGTTTTGATTTCTCACAATATGCATTCTAAGATACGGATTTTATAATTTATAACTAATTCATAAACATCGCATCTAATTTATTTGAGCTTAGTTTGAGGGTTAGAAGAAATGATTAACTTTGGCTTTGTAGAGATAAAGGTAATACTGGGAACGGACTTTTTCCTCAGGGAAAGAAAGCGCTGGTTGGTGAAAAAATTTTGGATAATGAGTGATCCACTCAAAAGGAGTTAAATGTGATGGTTTATATGACCATCTGGTAATTTTACTGACCATGATTTATTTCTGACTCATTTGATTAAAACAGCATGCAGATCTAATTATAATTCGTCCTAGGACACAATGAGTACGAGCAATGCTTAGGCTACTTAGTATTTGCAGCAAAACTGGTTAATAGCATTAGAGAAATTTTCTTTTCTTTACATGCTGCATTTTTCTTAAGAGTGTTGGTCATATGTTAGCAAAGATTACCTATATTTACCCAAAAACCTGAAACAAATGTCCAATATATGTATTTTGTTTTCTTGTACATTTTCTCGCTGCTTCCTTGCTGAATGGTGCTTGAATTTGATAGCTGGCATTTCTCAAGGATCATGATATCTGTGCAAGTGCCCTCCTGAATGGTGGATTTTATTTTTTAAAGATGGTGATCACATTTATTTGCCATATTTCTTTTGCCTTTTACAATTAACCCTTTCTTGGACTTTATCATCTTCATATTCCCTTAGTTCAGCTTTTTCCTCTCTCTTTCTCTTGCTGCATCTTTCAGGCCTAATGGTTTTTTTGGGGCCATTTACACTTGTCCCAGATCATGCCTTACTACTCCATTTTGTTTCAAATATTTAGATTCTATCTCTTTATTCCAGTGCTCCATATTCTAGTTTTAATAGATTCTGCTTTCTAGTCATCTACTATTATGTGCAGAACATTGAGATTTGTTTAAACAACTGGTCACATCTGAGGCGGTTTCACTGAATTAAATGTGCAAATAGAGTCTTTGATAGCAGTTCAGCCTCCAAATTAATTTAAAGAGCCTAGAAACCCTAGAGATGCATCAAGACCTCCTGACTAAGGGATTTATTTGGTAGAAATTTAACCTAAAATATCTCCAGTTGATTGAGCCTTCTACCTTCATGATTGCTGTGTGTCGTTGGACTTCACAAGTGTGGTTCATTGGTTCATCCATCTAATTTGTCTTCCCAGAGATGATCCTCTTCTTGCATCTTGCTAGCCACTTGTTGACAAGTTTTTTTTTTTTTTTTTTAAATGCTTACTGGTTGTTCTTTTCTAAACTTCTTCATTGGTTTTGATGCGGGTTGCTGATAATTCAAAAATTGTGCCAAAACTCCTTGATTTATTTGATCAAATGTTCCATGGGAATCATGTGCTTGTTTTGAATTTTTGTGCATCTCTATGTGCTTCAGTTCACAGATCCATGTCATGAATACCTTGACAAGTGCTATTTGAATGGATCAATGATGTAAATCAGGCCTAGCAAGATTAACTTTTCTTTCCTAGCTATTTTGATGGAATCTGATTGTAGGTTCATATTCTGATTAATTTTAAATCTGACGTAAATTTGACATCCGGAACAACATTGAAAAAGGAAGCCTGAGGGTTAAATCCCTATTTTTGTGGTTCCTCCATAATCCAAAGGACAAACCTTTGTCAGAATTTCTTCTGCCTTGTGGAAGAAGGAACAATAAATTTATTGATGTTCTGTGAAAAACTGATTTTAGTGCAATATATTATTATTCCAAGACTCAGAGTTGACTCTAACTTTGAACCCCAATTATATGACAAATCCATCTATGGTGTCTTTCTTAGTTAGATCCATTGCTTTAGTAATAATGAGAAATGTGAAGAGACTTAACAAAAGAACCCTGCCTTCAAATGGGTTCCACTTACCTTATTAGCAAGTGGCGATTAATTTTCCCGATTTTACTTGGGCAATGAATCTCTATTTTACTCCTAATGTAACTATGTGGCCTTTTAGTTTGTGAAAAGTATCATAGTTCTTTTGCTATATTTGTCATTTGTAAACTCTTGAGTCTTCCCCCTGACTACTTTATTTGTTTGTTCATGTTTTTAGGGCAGACAAATGTGTATTGGCATCTTCTGGATTCCAAGGTGATATAAAAGCTTTGCAAAAAAACTTGGCTGCTAGGCACTTGGTTAGTTATCAGATGATCCTAATGATACTGCATTCTTCCATTTACTTGCTACATTTTGTAATATTCATAGGGCTATTCCATGTGTCCTTCTGACCATTAGACATATTTAATAATTTTTGAAAGAGATTCTCATGAGAATTGCGTATCCATGTTCATGCCAAATGTTTTATTCTAGCATATCAGATTTTAGCTTATTGGACATTATGCATTTCAGCTGTGTGCAGCCTTGTGGATTTGATGTAGCGTACCTGAAATAACTTTTGAAGTTAATTCCATCATTATTTCAAGCTTTTTTGTTATTAAATATTTATCAAACAATAAATGCCACAATTATGGCTTAAATAATCTTTGCAATCATATTAGATCACTCTAAATTTTCTTTGATGTATGTTTCTGATTTGTTGGACATTAGTGGCTGATACATAAAGAATGCTTCCATCATTGCATGCCCATGAGGATTAAGTGTGAGTCATATAAAGTATGAACTACACTATATCATGTCTGGCTTATTGGATCTACAGATTCCAAGTATACTAATTTTTCACAGATTGGATGTTGCATACCTGAGATTTATAAGTCTTCACCATTTTCCTCCTAACTTGGGCAATTGAATAAATCTTCTTAAAAATAATTTTAGCTCCCTGAAACTTTCTCAACATATACTTCAATAAACCATTAGTACCATTATATATACTCAAATATTTTATTTTTATCAAAATCATTCTTTAAATCAACACTTGTACATGGTGCCTTGAGGTTATATATATAGAGGTACATTAGCTCATACATGTAATCAAGAATACGATGATGTCATATCAAGGCTAGCAACTTTTTGACATATTCTTCAAGACTAGTGAATATATAGTGTTAGAATTTTTATTGTTAACAAATTTGACAATAATCAAGTTTAGAGGCAACTCTCGAATCCTTTACATTGTGGACATCTAAAATATGAAATATTAGATTTGCCAATGCTTGGTATGATACTCAAGTCCATACATAAAAACAAAACCTTGTAATATAGGTATATTCATACATACAAGCACATACATACATACGCATACATTCACATGCATATACATACATAGATGCAGGCATACATATGTACGGACATACTTATGTATGTATGTATATATCTAGAAATGTATGTATATGTATTTATGCATGTATGTATGGATATGTATATATATGTATGTACATATGTATATACCTATATATGTACATACATACATATATGCACATATATACACACATATGTATTTATGTGTGTTTAGGGTTGATATAGGGCCAGGCTGAGCATATAAACAATGGGCCATGGCCTTAGACCTAAGATCTAAATATCGAGCAAGCACGTCTGTAGGCCCGATATGGGTTGGCTCAAGCTTAACTTGAGCCCATCAATATGTAAATCCTAGTTTCTCAATTTCCTTGCCTCCTATCTGGTTCCATTCTCGTGAGTCTAAACTTGAGGTGGTTGCTATCATTTGTGGGGATGAAGGGTGGCAACAAGTGATGGAGAGGACGAGCATCGAGGGAGGACAAATGATGAGTAGCGGAGATGGTAAGATAGGAATAGAGAGTGGTGGAGAGGAGTGGAGGGTGGTAAGTGGCAAAGAAGAGGAATGATGAGCAGTGGACAAAAGGTCAGCAATGATTGATGGAGGAGGGGTGGTGGTGTTAAGTAGTAGAGGAAAGGACAAGGTGTGTGACTGATGATGGAGGAGAAGTGCGATGGTGAAATGGTTGGGGTTGGGAATCTGGCCGAGTTTTATTTATGGGGGGCTAAATAGAGGAAGAGTTTATTGTGCCAAAAGTAGGGCACCATCGCATGATTGTCTCAATATGCCTTTTCATGAGTTGGGCCGTTAGACAGGCCATGCCAAGCCTAGGATTGAAGTCTTTGGGCCTAGCTTGGGCCTAAATTGATAGTTGTTTTGGGAGCTAGGCCTAGGCCTGAAGCAGGTCAACTTGAGATAGCCCATTATCAATCCTATATATATAGAGAGAGATTTGGACTACACCGATGTTTGTTGTATCATCCCAAATTGCATGGTTTGAGATGTATCATCCACTATCAGGTTGGAATTGACACGGAAATATTATTGGAGTTGGTACAGGCCACAAACTTGCCCGTATTGACTTAACCCTATTGTATAGCTTAGTAGCACTCAAAACCAAGGTGCATACCATACCATACCTACCCATATTAACATGTATCGCCAGGTTTCAAGTGGTACCATACTAAATCGATAATGTACCGATGTGGCATCTGGCATTGAGATGTGGGCCCGGGACTACACATCTTTGGAAAAGGAGTCAATTGATTTAAAACCAAGATATAGTATTCCAATTCAAGATCCAAACAATTGACATGATCTACACTATAGAAAAATGCTTATAAACCAAAATTCATATGTTTTGGTGTTACTATCTTAATCATCAAGTAGGTGTCAAAATGGACACCTTTAATAACATGCTACTATATTTTGCTATAATATGATCATCAAAATCTAGTGAATTTAAATCTAGCCATGTTTTAAGATATGTAGATCACGATTCATAATATGAATTTCAATTTATTTGCCTTTATCATGTATTTTACCACATTAGTACCATTGATACCATTCATTTTTATACTGATTTGATGCATAGGTCAGAAACTACAAAAATATGTGAAAGTTAGTTTCTAGATTTTTTGCGTAGTGTAGATTATGTTCCATGGTTTGGATCTTCAATTTGGATGGTCTATCATTTATTTTTATAATTGTTAACTCCTTTTGCAAGGAGTTAATATAAAGTCTATAGTCCAACTTATGTCTTGTGTGTGTGCATGCTGTGCATGTGCATGCATGCATGCATGTGTGTGTATCAATTCACTTGTTTCAAAAAAAAAAAAAAAAGAAAGTTAAGCATCCACCTTATTTCTTGAGAGTTGGCATATAAAGTCCATTTGCTCTAATTACATTCTCGCTTCCACTTTTTAAATATTGATTTTATAATAAAGATGACACATGTTCTTAACATGAACATTGTAGAGATGTGGATATTGATTTGAGCAAAATTAGATTTGGCAAGGCCAGCAAGAGAGAGAATGGTGGAAACTTATTAGGTTATATATGATTATAGAAGGATGTGATTGTAGAAGCATTTTTCATGAAATTTTGAACTTAGGCAGACTATATGTTGTTTCATTGTTGTTGTTAATTCCTTCTTGTTCTCAATCCTTTCCTTTTCCTTTAGCTCCATAAACTTCTGTGGTTTGTGGGGGTGGGTGCATGAATATGCATTCATGTGAGTGCGTCTCCGTGTGTGTGTGGCATATCTGTGGTTGCACAGCAGTTGGATCAGTGATGCGTGTTGAATACAACTGTATCCGGTCATTGTGGTTTTGTTGAGTGCCTTAAAAGCAGTGTCACCTACTTGACTTGCCCCTTTTGTATCAGGTTAGCTTGATGAATCAAATCATGATCCACCATGTTTTGAGAATGTCTTTCCTCATCAGTCCTATTGATGCTAAATTCTTGGTCATAGTAGCTCTTAGCAAGAGAGGGGTTTATCAGTTAATATCTAAGATCAGTTGGCAGATAGGGAAACTGAGCTCCTTGGCTATGCAAGTTTACAATCATCCAACAAAGGAGCAACCTCCTGAGGTTTCTTTGGAATGCCTAGTTGAAAAAAGAAGGCAAAACTTTTCTATAGGCTATTGTGTCCATTTTGTAGGCACAACTTTACAAAAGATGAGTTAAACTGAAATTAGCAATATGCTATTATTGACTAATGGTTTGCGTAATCCTTGTAACGGTTATTCTAGTGCAGGTGCATGTGAAAAATACAGAAACATTCTGTAAAAGAATATCTGTGATTAATTACAGGAATATAGGGACACTGTGCTGCAAAGCATTGACTATAGAATAATTTATAATAGACCTATAACATTCAAGTGAGAAGTTGATGTAAGCTAATTGGTTTTACAAGCTCTACATGCCTTGATGAGGGAAATGATAAAAAATGATCGAGTGGAGCACATCATTTTGCTGAATGCTAACCTTGACTGCCACCAGAACAAACTGTTTTATCTGGGCCAGCTTCATAAATGCTTTCATTTCATAAATTCCTGCCATTTTAAGTCTTGGTTCTACAAGCTGATAACAGACCACCTAGGATGCTAAAATAACAAATGATAGTATTGGCGGCTTGCCAGGCTGATACACTTTAAGCATGGTGCTAACCTGTCTTAAACTTCAATCTAAGTATGACCATCTTTTGCTGCTGCCCTTTCTAGGGACAAACACACGCAGCATATGGGTGCATATCTATGCATAGATAAAAGTTATTTCTTTTCTTTTGAGAACTCGCAATAAGCTACATGTTAAATAATACGTAAGAGAAGATTACTAGGATAGAAAAGGGCAACTTTAATTGTTAAGGTATCTCTAGTGATTTTGAATGAAAAGGGCAACTAGGATAGATTCAGGGGTGAAATGGAAGTGATTTTGAATGAGAAAGAAGAGAAACGGAAAAGAAAGTCAAGTTGTGATCATTTCTCATGGTTGCTGCTGCCTGGTTTGTGAGTAGTTTGCTTGCCAAGGTATCTCTAGTGGCCTCTTACAAGTTGAACTCCAAGGTTGGCTGGTTGATTCATGAAAGAATGCATGAAGCGTGGTTAGAAGAATCGGTATCGACAGGTGTGCTTGTCGGTGACTAATGCGATATGATATCGGTCCATACCATACCGTGCTGAAGCAGAGCAGAGGACTGGGGGAGTCCCGGTGGGGGGGGGGAGAGAGAGAGAGGGGACTGTCCATTAGAGAGAGAGAGGCCGGAGGGGATGCTGAGGTGGGTGAAGGTGGTGAGGAGGTCATGGTCGGCCTTGTCGAGGGAGTGGAGCTTGGGCATGCAGTTGGGCTCTCAGTAGTAGTACATGGACCGGAAGTTGATTTGGGGAGGAGGTAGTATTCAAACTAGAGGGAGAGGAAGTGGCAGAGGGCGTTGAGACGGAAGTGGAACATCCACTTGCACTCACCCTTGAGGGTAGAGATGGAGTAGACAGTGTCCTTGGAGAGGCCCTTGGGGATGGAGAAGGACTTGATATCAGAGATGAAGCCACACTTGTAGTCCCACTTCAGGAATCATTGGATCGGGTCGTCGTGGCAGTTGGTCTGGACAATGTGGATCTGGAGGGAGGCATGGTTGGCATACATGAAGAGGGGTGAGATGCTGGTTGACGAAGAGAGAGAGAGAGAGAGAGAGAGAGAGAGAGAGAGAGAGAGCAGGAGTGATCTCGAAGCTTTGATTGAAAGGGTGGGGAAGCATTTATAAAGGAACCAACCGAAATGGCTGAACAGTCCAGGGCCAGTGTGGGTTCATTCAGTTAGGTTTGGGCTGAACCACCTAGTAGCTGGAATGTCCTGTCTAAGATGCTGTAGTCTGCTTCCCAGTCTCTCAGGAGACTCCAGCACCTTCTGTCTAAGCTTCTTTTGTTTGTTGAGAGACCTGCTTCACTACACCTGCACTTAGAACCCACTCCTGCTTTCATTTTATGTAACTAAGGCCAAACCTTCTACTAACTGCAAAAGCTCAGATTTTATCATTCTTTCAGTGTCGGGCTGGATCCAAGGGCATGACCTTCAGATATGGGATATTATTCAAAAAGAAAAAGGTCTCAGTTGAAAGAGGAAAATCCTAAACTCTTGCTTCATATGTGGTGGAAATGGTTGTTAAGGAGTTTATAAACCTTATTTCCCCGTTTCAAGAACCATTCATTTCACAAGGTCTTGAAGAAGCCAATATAGGTGTATTTTTAATGAAGAGAAGTATAAAACTACAGGTTTATTCGATGGAATGGTGTGATAACACAAGCTCAGTCTGCAGAAATATGTGCTTACTGTTCCTTTGGTGATCATGGAGCTTGTGATGTCAACCTGAGTGTCAAATCTATGAACCAAATAATAAGCTTAACTGATTTTACATTCCATGAACAATTCATGAAAGACTCAAGTCATATGTTCTTCTCTATTTATTGTATTTAGTCAAAAGCAGCAAGAGTTGTTTTGCTTGAGCGAATAGTTTCGACTATTTTTAGGGCATGGTCTTTGTAAACCTTATTTTTGAAGATTGCACTGTATGATATTTTTTTGTAAAATGAATCATTAGATTTCTTGTTTCTTTGTAGACCTTATATTTATTTGAAGCTTACACTATAACATTTATTTTTTGATCTTCAATATAATTTGATGTGCTGTGATATATTAACTGAAATCTAATTCTATAACTGGGTGCATTTAGCTGAAACTGGTTACCATATGCTGGCTACTATTGACTATTAAGAAAATTAGGTGGTTCCTATTGTAGACTTTTTTAAAGAAACATATATACTGCTGGCAAGATGGAGTGTTTAATATGCAGTTGTTTATCAGTGTGATGTCAAACTTCATTAGGTGCTTGTCTACATCTTTTGTTTTTTTTTCCTATGCTATCTCTTAATTTAAGAACCTTGTCACCAAATATATATTTTGTATTGTCGTTGCTTATTGTTTCCTCTGCACCAAATGGTGCTTTTGTTTTCAACATTGCTGGGGATCTAGATATATTAACAAATAAATAGACCCAAGTATTTATACTCCTGTGGCACCTTGGCTTTCAATGGTCCTGTATCTTCTCTCTTCCTACCTTCAATACTTGAATACATAAAGTATGATTGCAACACCCTTTTATTTAATTTTGACAATTGTGCAGATCTATCAGCATCAACACAACAAACAAATGAGCTGCCCTGCAATGGCTCAACTCCTCTCAAATACCCTTTATTATAAACGTTTCTTTCCATATTATGCTTTCAATGTTCTTGGTGGACTTGACACTGAAGGTATGATCAGTCATTTTTGTGCTTTGCTTTGCTTTGCTTTGCGCTTATTCCATCAAACCCTTCTCCAGGGAAGGGCTGCGTGTTCACGTACGATGCTGTTGGGTCCTACGAAAGGGTTGGGTACAGTGCCCAAGGCTCAGGGTCAACACTCATCATGCCTGTTTTGGACAACCAACTTAAATCCCCTAGTCCTCTCTTATTGCCCGCAAGGGTAAGGTTCCTCCTTGGCTAAAAAATATCAACTTTTATTTCAGAGATCTTATCAAGGATTTTAGTTCTTAATGTCTGTAAATCTGAACAGGATGCTGTGACACCACTATCGGAGTCAGATGCAGTTGATTTGGTAAAAGATGTTTTTGCTTCTGCAACTGAAAGAGATATATACACTGTATGGTTCCCAGATTCTGCACTTTGATCCATTTCATTGTTGTCATGCCATCAAAAGCTTCATTGCCACCAGTTTATTGGGCACATTGTTTTTTGATCTCACTGTTATCTCTTTGTGATAATTTTTCAGGGAGATAAACTTGAAATAGTTGTCATCAATGCATCAGGTATTCGTCATGACTTTATAGAACTCAGGAAAGACTAATTTCACATAATTGCGTTCAACAGCTGTGACCCAGTTTTCAGAGCTGGGAGCTCTTCCAATGTCATTTGTCATGGTGGAGCTGTGCTCCTTGGAGATTGCTCAGATTTAGCTTTGATCATCCCTCAAACATATTCTTGTGCTTTGAGATAATGGATTCTTTCAGACCAACTGAAGTAATGCATGTTTTATATGAACAAGGCCAGAATTTGTCATTTATATTGTCATTTTATCAAGTTTTACTTTTTTTTTCCCGCATGGCCTGCCTTCGGGCCTCTGTTCTTAATTCTAGCTGCAACATGATATAAATGCCAAAACATTATACCGAGTAGCACATCATCAGTCATCACCTCTGAACTGAAATGAACTTTTTTCCTATGACAAAGATGTTGGGTGACTGGGAGTTCAGGAAAGGTGGTCCTGTGTAATGCGGGGTGGTAAACATTGTAGGAAATTTTAATAAGAAAAGCATAGGAAATTTTCTTATAGGTAATATTATGGTCAACAGCCATGAGATCGGTACCATTATTGATAATTTGCTTGCTGCAAGAGTGAACCTGCCATTTGATTAAAAAAAGATCTGTCCAAAGTTCTTGCCATTGCGGGGATATACATTCTTATGCTATATGTGAAGAAGCTGCTTCCAAACTTATGATCTTCAGACCATAATAGAGCGATCTTACTAGGACTCAATCCTCTAAACCTGCCATTTAAGTACTTTCAAGATAATTTTATGACTGTCCACCGAATGTGACCTCTCTTATTCCTGCAGCCATATGTGTGCATTTGCCTGCGGCTCGACTTCCAGTAGAAGCATTCAGTGATGGCCTGATGGTTAGAAATTCCAACTGATCTATTCCATGACAATGCATCTGATAAATAGTTTGTGTTTGATAATTAATTTCTATATGCATTTCTTATTACCAACTTTGCTCTTCCTATATCTCATCTGATGTGTGGTCCACAACATCTAAGGTTATTGAGAGATGGATGGCTTCCTTAGGGGCTAACGTGCATGAAGTTCCAGCTCCCCTAGTAAGAAACCGATTGCCTTGGGTTCCAATAATCCATCTATTATGTCCCTTAACTCAGACTTCCTCATGTATGCATGGCATTCAACCAAAGATGGTCGCTAACCACGTCAGGTGGAAGATCAAGATTCTGACTGGTTGGCCTCTTTGGTGGCTACGTGGACAATCTCATGGTAGCCATATATTCTGGAGGATGATGATTGATAACTAGGCTGGAGAGCAAGTTTAGCAGCTGATGCTATTTGCTTATATTTTTATTTGAGCTCTCACTCCTGTCGAGTTAAAAAGAACTATGAAACCCTTCATATTGGCCGAAAGTGATCTAGTTTGCCTCTTAATGGCCAATTTTCACCATCCTGGTCCTGGATCATGACTGTCCGTTCATTGCTTCAACCTCTACCTATGCAACTAAGCTGTTTTAAATTATTTATTATTTCTCTGACAATTTTCAGTCTCGCTCCCCTCTCGATTCCTTTTTTTTTTTTTTTTAGCCCTTTTGTAGAAGAGAGCTTAAAACTGCATGACCCTTTTTATCTATATGATACTGCCATTTGTCACTTAGACTGTTTGGATGTTTAATTTTTTTTCCTTTTATTTTCTTTTCTATTTTTGCAAGAAGTCACATATGGTCCTAAGTTGCTTAGAAAGGTCTTAAATGAGATTATATGTTGCTTTATTTTTCCTGCTTTTCTAGGTAACAATCTTCTAGATTTTATATTAGCCGTTCTTCATGTTTCCACTCTTACCATTGGGGAAGTTTTCAGGGATCTCTATCTCATGTGGATATGGCCTTAAAAGGGCTAAGCCGAGTACATTGCCGAGCACTTCTTATTTCTAATTTCCTTTTTCTCCTTCACATTTTCACTTGTTGCTGTGTGCTTGTTATTCCTCGTTTCCTTTTTCTCCTTTACATTTCACTTATGGTTATTATCAATGGTGATATTTGGTTCCCTTAATTCTATCTAGAATAAATTTTTATTTCTACTTATTCCACCCCCTTCCAAAATAGTTACGAAAATTAAGATGGACCATCTAGAATAAGCTATTACGGTCAAATCTGGGTATTCTAGAATAGCTATTTCATAGTGGATCATGGAATAGCTTATTTCAATTTTTTTTCTTCGTATATGATGAGCCCTATAATATTAATTGTACTAGAATAAAGTTGTTATTCCATATTTTCAATCAAAGATGGATCTAAAATAATAAAGATGGATAGCTATTAGCTATTCTTTGAAAATCAGCATTCCTATTGCAGGAATAAATCTTTTGTATCCCAACACTACTTCAAGTATAAGATGCTAGTGTTTCAGTTTTCTGCAGCCAACTTTTACCGGAGCATGTATCGTTGGAGATTGTATGTAATGATCATGAAGGTGTCGAGCAGAAAGATTGGATAAAGTTAGCTGGAAATAAGAGAATAGTGCAATAAGTCCAATGGCGCATGCATAAGGTGCTGCAAGGAGAGGGAAATCAAGCATCACTCCAATGACCAATGGGAGTAATTTGACTTGAAGGCACTTATCAACTCTATCAATAAATGGCATGTTCATTTCCGCGCACAATATATTATTGCTTTTATTACTGGTCTGATGGTGTGTCATGCCATTTCCGCGCACAATATATTATTGCTTTTATTACTGGTCTGATGGTGTGTTATTTCCATCTGGAGCTGCTTGACCTCCTGACTTGGATGATCCTCCCTTCACAAGCAAACTAGAAGATTTTGCTTCCCAGCAATTGTATTCATGCAATACCAATTCCCAACAACTTGCATTGTCTCTAACCAAACTGATTTAATTTCTTATGACACTAAAATTTTCCAAAATCTACTGAAGTAAATTGGTATAGGTTGGAAGTAGGTACACTCAGGTCAACTTGCCTCAGAGAGGCTTAATAGTAATTGCACAATCATATTTTTGATTAGTGGTACATAAATGACAAATATAAATAATTGACAAGTTAATAAAAATGAAACATAAATTATGCCTGAAGTACAAAGCTGTATCACATACACCACTTGAGTCATAACATAATCCCACTTGACGAGATGCAGTTTCAGGGACCCTTTTCTAGAAACAACAACAAAAAAAAAGCATGAGTGACAATTGGTTATTGAGATCTACCAAGAAAGTAGAAGTTCTAATGCTTTAGTGATTTAAATAGCTGTAGCAATTGCCATCTCAATGCATACCAACAAATTAGGGGGCAAGGGGCATGGACTGAATTAGTAGGACCATTAGGATTTACAATTCAGGGCTCACTAATTGTAGCTTTCCACTTCTCTTTGGCATCTTCAAATAATTGGTAAATCACGCGACTATACCAAACAACTTATCCCATAAACTGGAGCTACTTTTCATCAATGAATGTCTCGGTTCATAATCCCACCATTTGAAGGTAGTAAATCTACTCAAGGAGCAATTCACGCACTTCAAACGCTCAGCCAAGACATGCAATTCCTCCACCAAAGTGGTAATCGGCCATGAACATCTGCATTTCAAGCAAGGAATATTTGAGAAGTTTTTGATGTAGCAAAATGCTAGCACTAAATTGAACCTGTTGTTCATGGATTTCATACCTTAAACATGCCAGCCTTACCCCAATGAAATGCCATTGGCTTTACACCAACAAGAAGCATTTTTTAACTCTGAATCACAACTTAACATCGATCCTACTGTGTTTGAACAGAAGGGTCTTTATGTGGATTGCACCCAGCTAAACCCTGGGATCTTAGTTAACCCCTTTTCCACCATTACCTTCCTTAGTCTCTTTGCTTTGCCCCATTTTCCAGCTTCAGCATAGATGTTAGCCAGGAGGACATAATACCCACTTGCTTCAGGCTCCAACTCAAAGCAATTCTGAGCAGCAAGCTCCCCAAGCTCTACATTGCCATGCAACCTGCAAGCAAGAAGCAAGGCTCCCCATACACCAACATGGGGCCGCATTGGCATCTTCCTAATCAACTGATATGCTTCTTCCAACCTCCCACTCCGACCAAAAAGATCTACCATAACTGCATGGTGATCGGCTGAGGGTGGAATCCTGTGCTTGCTCCACATTGAAGCAAAGCATCTGCGACCTTCATCGACCAAACCAGCATGATTATATGCTGTCAAAAGACCAACAAAGGACACAGCATTTGGGGTTATTTTTGCATCTAACATCTCTTTAAACAACCTGATTGCATCTGAAGACCTCCCATTTATGCCGCAACCCAAAATCATTGCACTATAAGACACTATATCTCTCTTTTTCAACCCATCAAAAAGCACAAAAGCTTTGTCCATTCCTCCACACTTTGAGTACAAATCTATGAGAGCAGTACTTAAATGATCATCCAATTCGATCCCCATCAAAGACATATATTCTTCAACCCACAACCCAAATTTCAAGTCCCCCAACTGTGAGCAAGCCGATATGATACTAGAAAAGGTCATCTCATCAGGCTGCACGCCCACATCAGGCTTCCGCATCCTGTTGAACAACTGAAGCGCCTCTCTGGGGCATCCATTCTGTGCATAACAAGCAATCATTGCATTACACACATAAAGATCCCTCCTTTCCATTTTGTCAAATAGCTCCCTAGCAGAATCAACATCTCCATTCCGCGTATAACCAGAAATCATCGTGATCCAGGAAACATTGCTTCTCACCGGCATGTCATCGAACAGTTCTCTCGCCATTGCCATATCCCTGCGATTAATATACCCACTTATCATCCCATTCCAAGAGGCAGGGTTCTTCTCGGGCATGCAATGGAATAGAGCCACAGCGCCGTCCATGTCCCCGGCCTTGGCGTACCCAGAGACCATCGAGTTCCAGGACACCACGTCCCTCACCGGCATCTCATCGAAGACCCTCCGGGCGGCTTCCAACTCTCCAGCTTTTATGTGGGAGGAGAGGATGGAGTTCCAGGAGACGACATTCTTGACGGGCATTTCGTCGAACACCTTCCTGGCGGCGTCAGGGCCGTCGAGCTTGGAGTAGAAGTCGGCGAGGGCGGTCTGGGGGTAAACGTGGGAGCGGAGGCCGAGCTTGTGGAGCTGGGCGTGGATGGCAGTGGCGAGGGGGCGGGAGGGGAGGCGGGCGCATGCCTTGAGAGCTGCGGAGGCAGCGAAGGGGTCGGGGCGGTGGCCGGAGCGCAGCATGCGGGCGAAGATGTCGACGGCGTGGCGGAAGCGGCCGAGCTCGGCGGAGGACCGGATCGCGCGGGTCCATAAGGAGGCGTCGCCGGGGTCTTCGCCGGTGGGTGGAGAGGGAGGGAGGGGAGTGGAGGCGGAGAACGCGAGACGGCAGTGGTGACCATTGGAACGGACTATTATTCTTTTCCTTCGTCGCTGGGAGGCGAGCATCGGAGGCTGCGAGTTCTCCGCGTATACAATGGCTGCAGCATTTAAATTAAAAATATGCGCGAGTACATCAAAATAATATTTTTAATAATTATTGTTATTATAATACTAACATTTTTTAGGATTTTTTTCGTTCCCTGTCTTCACCGATATAAATAAATATTTATTAATTTATTTAGTTACATACTAGATTTTATTAGATTATATATAAATTGAAGGGTTACTCTTATACTCCTTTAATATATTTTATTAAAAAGTAGGATGCATCCAGATTGTTGATGGGATAATACTAGTAAAGTAATTTAATTTTAGCCGTTGTTGTCATTAAGCTCCTTGAGATGTATGCATATATCTCACCAGTTAGATATACCTGCAAAAAGTATCCAGTGCTCTTCCATATCGACAAAGATGATATCCAAAAGCTTGTTTATTACATCTGCAAGGTGCTGCATGACGCGGAAGCCATGCACACTCGATCTAAAAAAATTATTTTTGTGCTTATTATCTCTGCTCAGTGTCTTAGGCCATGCTTTCAAGCTCACCCGATCGTAGTCTTCACCGACCAACCTTTGAGGGCTATACTGAGCCGTCTAGACACTTCGAGACATTTGGCCAAGTGGACGATGAAGCTCAATGAATTCAACATCTCATACCATCCGAGACCATCTTATAAGTCTAGGATTTAACCGACTTCCTGGTGGAATGCACGTGGACAGATGGCGACCCAAAGGAGGCCCCAACTAAGCCAGCACAATGGCTATCCCATGAGGAGGCTACCTGGATCCTTCATGTGGATGGTGCATCCAACTCCTTGGAAAGTGAGACCGGACTCATCCTCACCAACTCGGATGGAGTAATCATTGAGTACACGCTGCATTTCTTTTTCAAAGCAATGAACAATCATTCTAAGTACGAGACGCTCCTGGCAGGGCTAAGAGTATTCCATGAATTGGAGGTGGAAAGCTCGAGGGTCTTCACCGACTCGCAACTTATGGTAGGCCAAGTCACTGGTGAGTTTGAAGCTCGAGATCCCATGATGGCAAGGTACTTGGACAAGGTGCGCGCCTACACAGCAGGTTTTCGACACTTCGGCATCTCTCACATCCCTCGGGAAGAAAATATCCATGCCGACACCCTCTCTAGGCTCACAACCTCAACTGACTCTTCGTTGGGGCGGGCATTCATCGACTACCTAGAGGTCCCCAGCATTGAGGCGATAGACGAGGTCCAGCAGGTTACTCGTGATCCAAGCTAGATGGACCCCTATATCAAGTATATAATCGAGAGGATCCTGTCTGATAACTACTTGAAAGCCAATTTCCTAAAGTGGAAAGCTATCCGATTCATGCCAATAGACAGGCAGCTCTACTGGAGTCCTATTCTTATCCCTTATTGAAGTGCTTGATGCCTTCAAAGGCTACCTATGTCCTCTAGGAGATCCACGAAGGCATCTACGAAAATCACGTGGGGGGCAGGATCCTGATCTATAAAGCCCTCATGCAAGGGTACTACTGGGACACCATGCAAGAGGACGTAGTCAAGTTTGTGCAAAAGTGCGACCGCTCCTAGTGGCATGCCCATATCTAGCGGTAGCCGACCACCCCATTATCCCAGCTCTCTTCATCCTGGTCATTTATCCAGTGGGGAATGAACATACTGGGATCATTTCTGCCGATGTTCGACCAGCAAAAATACCGTTTATCATCATCGACTATTTCACCAAGTAGGTGGAGGTGGAACCCCTGGCATAGATAACCAAAAACAAAATGGTATCCTTCTTCTGGAAGTCTGTCATCTATCGTTTCGAGCTCCCTCATACTATTATCACTGATAACGGACGACAGTTCGATAACTAGGCATTTAAAGAGTTCTACGCCGACTTGAACATTTGTCATCAGTTCATGTTGGTAGGTCATCTGCAAACTAATGGGGAAGCTGAGGTGATGAACTGAACGATCCTCTAAGGCCTTCGTACTAGGCTGGATGAAGCCAAAGGTAGGTGGGTGGAGGAGCTCCCTAGTGTGCTATGGGCATACCATACTATGCCCCGAGCTTCGACTAACAAAACACCGTTCAACCTGGTCTTCGACACCGAGTCGGTAATACTAGTCAAAATCTGCCTTCCGATGCTATGGATAGAGCAGTTCGATAAGTCAAGCAACCCGGTGAGCATACTCTTTAACCTAGATCTGCTAGATGAGATAAGGGACAAGGCCCATCTTCGCATGGCCATGTATCGGCAACGGGTGGCTCGATATCATAATTTGTACATGAGACCCAGGTCCTTTTGCCTGGGAGACCTTGTCCAATGATGTGCAGAGGTGTCCAGGTCGGTTGAACATGGCAAGCTATCTCCAAATTAAGAAGGCCCTTACCAGATAGTCGAAGCACTCACTGAGGAGCATATCGAATCGCCGAACTCGATATAACTCAAATCCCGTAGACATGAAATGTCGAGAACCTGAGAATGTACTATCGGTGATGTATATTCCCTGTATGGAAATGGAATAAAGTTACTCTTTAGTTGAGTTTCTTGATCTCTTTCTTTGGAGAGTACCCACCTGTCTGACCCAAAGTCAGATGAAGTCTGATAGGATGCTCTATAATATCATCCTTTTGGACGGGCTGCTCCACAACACTCATGCCTACCCATCCGACTCGAAGTCAAACAAGATCTGACGGGATGCTCAACAGCACCGTCCCTCTGGATGGGCCACTCCACAGCACCCATGCCTACCCATTTGACCCAAGGTCAGAAAAAGTTTGACAGGATGCTCTACAGTACCATCCCTCCAGATAGGCCATTCCATAGCACCCGTGCCTACCTGTTTGACCAAAAGTCAGATGAAGTCTGATAGGATGCTCCATAACACCGTCCCTCTAGATGGGCTGCTCCACAGCTCCCGTACCTACTTATCTGACCTGAGACTAAATGAAGTCTGACAGGATGCTCTATAACACTGTCCCTCCGGACAGGCCGCTCCATAGCACTCACGCCTACCTGTCTAACTCGAAGTCAGATGAATTCTAGTAGGATGCTCTATAGCACCGTTCCTTCGGGATGGCCTGCTTTACTGTATCCCCGTCTGACCGCCCGATCGTTGGCCAGATCAAATCCTATAAAATGCTATGATTTGTCTCGTAGCACCACCTTCTGCCCATCTTGTCCGAAATGAATTGATTTCATTTCTAGTAAAAAGATGTTACAAAGGGAAGAGCCCCCGACAGGCCGAGGGACTCTACAAAATGCCCTAAAGAAAGAAGAAGCTAAGTACATTACAGCCACCTATTTGCTGGAGTTCGGAGTCGGGATCCCGCCGGACCTAAGGGCCTCCATGGTGGCATTGATCATCGCCCATGTCTTGTCCATTACTCGTGTGACAGTCTCTCTTACCTCAGCTGGCCCGATGTTTTGATGGCTTTGATGGCTTGGGGCTTTTGAAGAAGGTTCGAGTCAGCTCCGGGCTCGGTGGCCTCAACAGCTTTGACGGCTCATCTTGGGCGAGGGTACTTACTCCTCCTTCCATCTTCTTGGGCTTATCGATGATGATGTCCTTCAGATCGGGAAGGTGGAAAGCCTGTGCTACCTTTCTCTTGCACTCGTCGAAGCCCTTGTAGAAGGTGTCGCAGACTGCTTCGTTCACCTCATCTTCAAACTCTGTGAAAGCTTTGAACGGTGTGATTGCCTGAGATGCCTCTTTCTTAGCCACCCTGACCACTGCCTTGGCAGCCATGGCCTTCCCCTCGACCATTGCAGCCCTGTCCTTGGCCGATTCAAGCCGTGCTCGGAGAGCGTGGATCTTTCCCTCTTGGCGGATCAACTTGGTGGTGGCCTCGATGAAGTAGCCCTCCAGGAGAGCGATGTACTCCTTGGCAACCTCTGCCTTGCGATCACTCATCTACTCTTTAAGCTCGATGACGGAGTCGCGCAAGTCCCGAAGCTCAACCTCTAACTCCTTTATTTGTGCTTCATAGCTTTATACTTGGTCTGCCATGACTCTAGCCTTCGTCGATGTGATGTTAGCCCTGTGTCGGGACTCCTCTTCTTGCTCGACCAGCTGCTGGCACACCTCTTTGATAAGGAAGGCATCCTGGATGACCTGGAGTCAAAGTCAAAATGAAAGGGTCAGCCAGCTTCTCCACCTCTTGAACCCTAAGCTAGATGGAAGCATTGAGGACTTACAACGAGGAGTTGAGAGAAGATTCTGGTGATGGTTTCACCTATAGTACGGCTGCTCCTCTCCCTTCAGTCCTAGGGCTGCAAGATAAAGTCAAGCAGCTTCTCAGCTAGCTTGGCATCAAGGGTGACCAACATGTGGGGTGGCACAGTCATGGAAGTCTCCACCATCCCAGATGGAAGAGTAGTCATCGTGGAAGGATTGACCAGCACTGGGCTCGAAGGCTGCAACCCTGCCACTACGAGAGATGCAGGTGGAGTCAGGACTCTCTCCGACTCTTCTGGGTGGCCTGCTTCGGGGGATGGTAGCATCGGTGGGATCTCAAGAAGGATTGGGATGGCTTGGAGGACCTCTCCCTTGACTTCATGGCCTTGCTAGCCTATGCAACTATGTCCCCGGCTGCCTCTACTAACGATGCCAGAGCTTTTCTTCTCCCCCTCATGGAATCTCTTTGCTAGTTCCTCACGAGGTTTCCCCATTGACATCTGCTTCCGGGTCATTTGCCAAATCTTGTCGACCGAGAGCTTCATGTCTGCACCAGCAAAAGAACCTGGTTAGTCATCAAAAACTATGAGAGAAAGTATACTGTAGCCCTTACCTAGAGTCCGGACCAGGCTAATCCTAGCATCAAAGAGGTTCCGCTCAAAGAAGAGGTCCCGCCCATGGGGGGTCCTCAAGGTGATAAGCTGGTATACACCTCATGATTGGCGGGCTCCATGGAGGCATTTTGATTAGGAGACCCATCAAGGTCACTCCAAACCCAATGACCCTTTCAATAGAAGCAAAAAGGTACCGGTTCTTCTATCCCTTGATGGAAGCAGGCAGTTCAAAGTGCAAGGTCCCGGCCGGGCACAACAATCACCACCCCTTCTCTGCGGGGTGATACTTCAGGGTGAAGAGGGCCCTAAAGAGAGAAAATCATGCAACTATACCATGAAAGTGGCACAAGACGATGAAGGAATAGATAAACCTGAAAGAATTTGGGATAAGTTGGGCCAGAACCAACCTATAATTATTTAAAAGAATAAAATAAAGAGATGAAGAGGAAGCCAGAAGCCTGCGAGAAAGAAGTCCTTGTATAGGACAATCTTATTTGGCTTGCCCCAAGCGACCCTCTCATTCAAGCATAGGGCCAAGATTTGGATGGTCTCCGCGATCTCGTATGTCCCCCGGAGGTGAAGGGCATGCACCCTGGTTATTGTCAAGATAGTACTAGACATACCTGCCAGGTCCAGGTTCGAAGATGCCAGGAGAGGGGGAAGGGCAAGTATACTAGGGTCGCCTACCCAGCAAGGCCCTCGAGCGATCCTAAAAGGGACATCCTCCTCCTCGCTATCCGAGGGAGGAGACCTAGCTCGAGCCAACTCCATGGTGCTCGAGAGACCTAAGATATGCTCTGGGGAATGGCGCTCACCCCTGAAAGAACTCATGGCTACCTGAGGGATAGGAAAGGGAAAGAAAGGCCTGGGCGGGCTGCAGGAGACCTAGGGCCGTGAAGAAGAACACCCCCTAGGGATGGATCGGGAAGGATGGGAAGAACAAGGAGAAAGGACTAACTTGGAAGAGGAAGGGGTTCGAGGTTTCAAATATGGGTAAGGAGCCCCATTATTTTCTTTTCCCTCTTCCTCTCCTTTGTAGTTCTTTGAAAAAGCGACAGAGCAAGGAGCCTTCCTGAAGATGACAAAGAGCCCCTCTTAAAGCCATGCTCAATAGTTGGATGCAGCTTTCTCCCCATATCCCCCAGTGGAATCCAGGCACATGGCAGCATCCTGTCATGAGAGAAGCATCGAACCACGAATTACCACGTCAGGAGATGCGAGGATATCATTTTGAACCACCGCCCCCCTACATGCATGGCGGCTCCCTATTGGTAGATGGGAGATATCCAGATAGCTAGGGGTCACATCCATTAAATTTTGGGCCGTAGGGCCCCCCACATCAGCGACATCGAGTTACTTCCTTCGCACGGAGCAAGGAAGACCATAGCATGCTCCAGGCTTAGGAGTGGGGGGTATCTGATATGTCTAAGCACCAACATGGCATCGGCCGACCCCTTAACTGAGCTCAGCCTTGGGCTAGGCAAAGCTCCAAGTTAATTAGAGCTCCCGGTCAAGTTACGCCCTAGGACCGAGTAGAGTCCCGAGCCGAGCAGAGCTCCTGGTTGGTTGAGCTCCCAGCCAAGTGGCACCCTGGGATGAGTAGGACTCCGAGTTGGTTAGAGCTCCTGACCAAGCTGAACCTCGGACCAAACTAGACCACAGACCCGGGCGAATCCCCCTGCAGATCATGATGTGCAATTGATCGATAAAGACTGCAACCCTCAACGGAATATGTACAGCCCACCGGATTTTAGCGCCACTACTAGAAATCCTGACAACCATGATTCAGGGGCATGGTGTCGCCACCTCTGCTGAATCCATTATAGCGATTAGAAAGGTATACCTTACAGGAAAGTGCCCTACCAAATCTGTGACTCTATAGGAGAGTGCCCTGCCAAACTCGCAGACTACGTAGGGGAGTGCTCTGTCGGGCTTTTAGATCTTGTCATATAGCATCATCTTCTATATAGGTAAGAGGGACCTCAAACCAATGTAAGAAGGTAAGCTACCCCCCACTTACTTATAGAGAAATTCTCTCCCTTCTCTCCGTGGCGGCCCAGGCCACCATGGAAAAGGGTTGTTGCCCTAGATCACTATATTAACTTGAGCGTCGGAGTGTCCCTGCCAGTACCCTCAGCCCAGGTTTTTCTTGCAGGTCCGACTGCTCAGGTTCATTCGGGAGGAGTGAGGGACCCGATCTTCTCCAGAGCACCACACATGGCCTTTAGACCCACCAGGGCTACAGGCGAAGGTGATACATGCTACAACAATAAGCATTAAGATATTTATTATTTCCTAGTCTATAGGTCTGGAAGAGTATCTAATAACTAATTTAGGGGTTAGGTGATCTATGTTATGAGTCAACTTATCCATTTTACTTTTGAGATCCACACTCCTAACACTGCCCCATTTTATTGGATTATTCTGATTATTTAGATATATAATAAAGGGTCTTGGATCAAAGCAATCATCTTCTAATTTTTTTTCTTTTTTTAGAAAAAAAGAGAAAAGAAAGAACGAAGAAAGAGAGAGAAGAGTTCTAAAGATGCGAACTTATGGGATCCTAGAACTAAGAGAGAGAAGAATTTAATTAGGATTTAGTATTGATTACAATCAGGTTAGCATAGCATAGACACTCTATCCTAAACTTAACCTAGATATAGATAACTCCAAACTGTTCCAAGGCTGTCTTGGAGCTTTTCAAGTTAAGAACCAACTAGCTAACTAGTTAAATAAGGATAAAGTTAGTGGAGTCCCTCGTTGCTTGCCTGACACAAATTAGATTGGCCAGGTAAGCAAACGGAACCAATTAAGTAACCGCCTTCATTCGGATCTTATTCCCGAATCTCTTTTTAGACACCAACTAACCAGCTAATCCTAATCCAGTCTAACTCTTTCAAGTGTCTTATCCTAATGAGCTCGAGTTACTTAAGATCTGATGTCTAGTTGATTTTAATTAGTGGCTTGGTGATGAGTTCTATAAATATATTAATAAAAGCATCAGTTTATGGATTAATTCATCTTTATTATTTAAGAATTGATACTTTCATTATTTTTTTTTAGGAAAGATGGTCATTAGTATATAGAGCCTGATTTATTGGTTAAAACTAAGAAAATTTAGAGTAAATCGGACTCGAGTTGGACCCCGAATGGAAGCACAAAGGCAAGCCCAAGTTTAGTCCAAAATTGGTCCATTATGTGGCCCAAAAACTACTCAAATCAGGCCCAACACAACTTTTAAAGCAAGCTCGGTTTAGGGGCGGTCAAGGCAATACTTTTATGAGCTCTTCTTGCGGATCACCGGCATTTTACCAAAAAGAACAGTCACGCGGTGTATGAAGTGTTTGTGGTGGTCCAGGGCTCATCAACGCGGCTTACAGGGAGCTGGGTGGAAGCTCTCAGCGGTGGCTCGCAGAGGTTTTAGGATGGAGCCAGGGATGAAGGTGACTATCCCGGTGACAGTTTGTTCCAATAACGAAGGAGGCAGTGCCGGCTGGGAGCAAGCAGAACCCCTTCAGACCTGATACAACGGTGGAGCTTGTCGACAGCAATGATGACAGCGGCGATGATCCGGCAATGGCATGGTAGTGGGCAAATGGGAGGTTGATGGTGAACGACTGTGGCAACAGTCCTGATGGAAGACGATGGTAGCGGGGCTTCAACGGGTCCCAAGCTTCTTCACCCGAGCGAGCGGCGATGGTGAGCAAAGACGACGGCGGTGGCGGTGCATGAAGGGGGCAGCGCTGAGAAACGGTAATGGCAGCGGTGATACTTTAGATGATGGGGGTGCCGGCTTGGGCACCGATAAAAGGAGATGGTGGGCAGCCAAGTCGATGCTCCGGTGTAAGCACCGGTGAATGGTATTGGGGGTAAATGGCACGACAGCGAGAAGCAAAGGGTAGCACCCAAGAGGCGACAGCGGGCGATGAAAGCTTTTGCAGCTCCATCGATGGCGGAGTGCACGGGAGGATGGTTCCGACTGGGAAACGGTGTTGGCATTGATCTGACAATGGCTGTGAAGAGATCCGACCGGTTGAAGGACTCCTATGCACGCCTCAAGCTTTCTTTTGCGCAATCGTGTGACTGGGAGCTGAGCTGAGCAATAATCCGATGCTGAGTGAGGTTGCTAGCCGGGAGACCAAATAGAAGACTGATTCAGGCATTATTTTGGCAAAGATCTCATGGCTCAGAAACCTTTGGTAATTTAATCTAACGGTTCAGCGGGTTTCATGGAATTGAACACTTAATATTAGAAGGACTCTACTCCAATTCGTACCAGGACTTGGCCTGTGCCGAGCCCTATTTAAGGGGAGGCACAGGGAACATGAGGGAGCAAGGAAGCAACAAGCAGAGCAGCAGCCAGCAGTTCCGTTGTTTCACTTCTCTCTTCTCTTCTTTTTTTTAATATAACAGACTCCAAAGAGATTAGCAGGAAATCTTTTTTATTATCCTTTTTTATATTAAAGGTGATGCCATCTTATATATTTGATTTCCAAGTCTCTGGAAGATTAGAGGGGGTTCTTTTAATATTTTATATTTTAGTTTTTTATTTATATAATTAGATTTTGAATATAATAATCTGCCCTTCCATGAATAAAATTATTTTTTCATTATTTCAAACATTATATTCATTACTTAAATTTTAATTTAAATTTTTGAATAATCTATGGCTACGTAAGGTAGATCAAGGTACTACAATATGTACCAGTAAGATAGATTATACTCAAAATTAAAATTATAAAATATTTTAATTATTTATATGATTTGAGTCTTTGAATAGCTTTTGAATAGTCTATGGCTATGCGGAGACAATTTGTATCCAACAAGATAGGCTATGCACGGGTTTAAGACTTTGAATAGTCTATGATTATGTAGGGATAGATATATATCCAGCAAGATAGGTTATGCCCAAAAAATCAATCATACTTTTATTAATTACATAATAAAGAACTAATTTATATTTCATTAAAAGAAACTAAATCAAAATCTTGAGACACATATCTTATATTATTTCATGCTTGTTAATTTAATTAGAATTTTTATTTTCTTTTGATTTTTAATTTTAATTACGATCACATTCTTTCATATTTTTAACTTGTGTAATTTAATTAAAACTCTAACTAAAAATTCTAATTAAAGGAAACATAATCCCAACTGATCCCTGTGGATATGATCCCAACTTACCTTAACTATAGTATGAGTTGGTTATTATTTTTGACCACTGACAACAACGATCAAATTTCAATACCATTACTAGGAATCATCGGCACTGTTAGTTCACAAATATATATATAATAACAAAATAAAAAATATTTTTAATTAAAAAATAAATAATAATTAAATTTCATAATATATTAGGATTTTTTAGAGACTTATAATTTTAAACTAACTTGCTTGGATACTTTTTTTTATTGGATTGCATTTTCATAAACTACTTAAGCACAAAACCCTAAACAACATAAAGTAGGAATTTGATCATTCTTCCTTGGTCCACAAATCACCACCCGATATACAACATTGATCTAAAATTTTAAATTAAAATCAATTAGACGTTGGCCCCTAAAGATTTTTCGAGCTCATTAGGACAAGGCACCCGGAAGAGTTGGACCAGGTCAGGATTAGCTAGTTGACTGGTGTTTAGGAAAGGAACTCAAGGATGATATAGCCCTGGAGGAAGGTGATTCTTTAATTGATTCTATTGGTTCACTTGGCAATTTATTTGATATCTAAAGAGAGCAACGAGAGGACCACATTGACCTTACCCTTACCTGTTTAGTTGGCTAGTTAGTTTCTAACTTCAAGGGCTCCAAGGTGGCTTTGGCAATTAGAAGCTGTCTAGATCTAGGTTAACCCTAAAATAGAAAGTTCATTATGTGCTAACTTATTTGCAATTAATATTAAACTTTAACTTCTTCTCTATCTCTCTTAGCTCTAGGATTTCTTAGGCCCTTCTTTATAGAACTCTTTTCTCTCTTTCTTCTTTTTTTCTTCTCCCCTTTTTCTTATAAAAAAATTAGAAGATTATTCTGATCTAGACCTTTGATAGCATACTTAAATAATTAAAATAATCAAATAAAATAGAGCAATATTAGGAACATGGATCTCAATAGTAGACTGAAAGAGCTGTCCCATAAATTTGATAGTAGAGTGGACGCATTATCTCGTAAATTAGATCATCTGCTAGCTCTCAAGTACTCATCCTCTCCATCCTTTGTTCCTTCACAACAAACTTGCTCTATATATTCGAGCCTCACTCACTTTATGAGTAAGTACCCAATCGCGTACTAATTTCTTAAGTTTAGGAATGACCAAGTTTATCAAGATCAAATCTACATGACCTATAGACCAGGAGATAACTCATACTTTAACACTTACAATCTAGCTTAGGAGGCTCAGCCAAATTTTTCATGATAACCATATCCAGTGGTTACCTTGGTAACATAAAGATCTCCATTTGTAGATACACCTTATTACAATAAGTCCTATTTACAATATCAACCTTTTCCTACTATCTATAGCCCATCATTTGAAAAGAAGGTTTTGCAAGCATTAGATGAGATAGAAAAACTTCAAGCTTCTGCACAACTCCTAACTGACTTAGATATTCAATATGATCAAACTGATCAATTATTAAACACACTCTATAGGGAGGAAGGAAAGCTACCTAGTTAATCCAAGAGTAACCCAGAGGGAGACTACCTAGCTAAAAGTTTTAATAGTCCTCTAATTTTTCCTAAATAATCAATCGTAACTCCTGGAAATGAACTGGCCATAAAGTAACCCTGCACAACCACATAGACTAATATAGATAATCTAACTAAGGCAGAAATATATAGAGAAAAATTAGGTTGGTAGGATGAACCAATTCGATCATCACCCTACTTATCTTTGACCTTGTTTCCAAGTGCCTTAGAATCCTTCATGCTTTTTAATAAGAAAGAAAACCAAATAGTAACATGATGAAATTAATTGAGACTTTCTAAGAACCATAATTGATAACACAATAGGGAAAGCTACACATCTAATTTACCCCTAGAATTCATTAGATCCCTGTCTGGCTCATTTTGGGATAGATGATTTTAATATAGATGGGTATATCACAGAAGTGAATAACCTACTAAAAATATCCTACTTCGAAACCAGCCCACTTTTGATTGAAAAATAAGAGTCATCACTTAGTCTTTCAATAGCTTCATTATTAGAATCATCACCTGATCTAGAACTGAAATCACTTCCTATCATACCTACTGATATCTTACCAGTAATTCCTAACCAAGAAGCTTAACTTGTAGGTGTTCTAAAAGTAGATAAAAAAGTTATTAGATGAAATATCTCTAAAATGAGAGATAATGATATTAAGATTTTTTTGAGTGATTTCTTTATTTTTGGCACTACCTTTGAGGACTGCCTCTAAAATCTATATATAGTACTAAAATAATGTATGGATATAGGTTTAATATTAATTTAGAAAATATGCTAAACTTTAGATCAAGGAGGGATGATGTCAAGTCACATCACACTCGAGAAATGGATTAGGGTAGATCAAGCTATCTTTGAAGAAATCCCTAAACTACCATTCCTAAGCTCGGCCCAACAAATACAATCCCTTCTTGTTCATCATACAAATTATACTAGTATTTTTAAATCCTAGAATAACATGCTTGCTCCCTATACCTTATTGATATGGGCTAATTATTGTAGAATACTCTATGATCATTTTTCTTCTATGATGATAAGGCCTTTTGATTGACCCTGTCTTTTTAAATTTGGAGGGATATATTTAAATTCTTTATCATTGAGATTCTCTCATATTATCTAACTGAAGATATTAAACTTAGCACTTATTAGGAGGCAATCCAACTTCCTTACTTTATTTTCTTTTGATTTTTTAGGGTTTACAAACTCAGCTACTCCACCTTGAAGATTTAGAACAACATTTTAAAGCCACCTCCATTCCAAATCAATTTCAACTCCAGAGATTGATCTCAAGTGACATCTATCATTTTCATCTATTTTCTTTATTTTTTTTCATTGAGGATAATATCAATTAAGTTGGGAAAAGAATAGATAAATCTAAAAATTTTAAAGTCCTTGAATAAGTTAGTATTTAGCATTTAGACACCTGGTTATGCTTGAGATTAAGCTAAACTAAGTAATTTTTTAAAAAAATAATTTGATGCTCAGATTAGAGAGAATTTGCAAGATAATGAGGGATCAAGTATTAGAAAAACCTGATAGAGAGTTAAGTCTAAAATATAAATATTTTTCTTTGAACACTTCTAAGTCCTCCTACCAGCATCAAAGAAGAGTTTACTTCTATGGACTAGTATAGGGTAACTATACATTTCTTCATAAAAAAGGTATTATGAAAGCTGTTGCCGCCCGATCGCCGTGGCCTGTAGCTGGAGACGACCTCGGACCGCGCCCTTGTCGCTCGAGATCCTACTCGTGCGCCCGGACCTGCAAAACAGAGGAGACCTGGGCTGGTGATCTCGACGGCCGATGCTCAAGTCAGTGGCGATCTAGGAAAACAGATCCTCCTGGTCGAGCTCCGCAGATGAACTCCATGCTAAGAGAAGAAAACTATGTACTCGGGGAATGTGAACGAGTTGAGGACAGAGCGAGGGAAGTGGCAGCGAAGGAGAGTTTGAGCTGAGTGGCTGTGTCCGTTGAGACCTTCCCGATGGGTCTTCGATAGCCTAGAGCGGTTGTTCTCCTGTATGCTGCCTCTTTCGCTTATTCGTGACTTACCTCCTTCTTGGAACCTTGGAGAACCCTCTTAAGCTAGGACGGCTGCATGCCACCCACCTTGGGATCCTTCCCTCGCTTGCAGGTGCGTGCGACGACATCCCGTGCTGTGTGCAAGGTGCTTTTCCTTATTCATGATAAGGAGCTACACCGTTCACTCTGACCCTCCCTCTGGTCGCTCCACTTTGGAAAACCTGGCAGAGCCTCGATAGGAGTGCAGCCGCCCACTGGATTTGAATTTTCTGGATTGACTTCCTCTTTTGGGTGGTACAGACGGTTGATCGGGAGCACAGTGCCTCAAATTAGGAACCCCTTCCCTTTCGATGTAAGTGGTAGCTGAGGCAATTATTGCAGCCTGGCGGGCGCCCCTCCATGGTCCTTGGGCGGCTTACCACAGTCCAAGGAAGGCGATGACGTCCTTCAGCTGTTGGTCTCTTCGTTCGAAGTGGGGCTAGTCCAGGAAGGAGAAACTCCACTCTGACAAGGGCATCTCGATCTCGAGGGAGCCGCCTGGCGAAGGAGTCCGAAGAGAAATAGAGCTTGACTTCGATCAGGGCATCTCGACCTCGAGGGAGCTGCCTGGCGAAGGAGCTCGAAGAGAAACATAGCTAGACTTTGGCCAGGGCATCTCGACCTCGAGGGAGCCGCCTGGCGAAGGAGCTCGAAGAGACATGGAGCTCGACTTCAGCCAGGGCATCTCGACCTCGAGGGAGTCGCCTGGTGAAGGAGCCCGAAGAGAGATGGAGCTCAACTTCAGCCAGGGCATCTCGACCTCGAGTGAACTGCTTGGAGAAGGAGTTCGAAGAGACATGGAGCTCGACTTTGGCTATGGCATCTCGATCTCAAGGGAGCCACCTACCGAAGGAATCCAAAGAGAGATGTCCGATGTGGCAGCTTCCTTCGATATGGCATCTGACTGAGTCTGACATGGGCTCCACGTCAGCGATCCCGCCATATTATTTGCCCCCCATTTCCAAGTCCAGTCGGTGCGCAGCGCTCGAGGTGAAGAGAGTAAATGCGGTGCTGATGTGGAAAGGAAAAAATCCTGTGCCATTATTGCCATGATCGCCAGCACCTCGCGAGACGGACCTCCAAGCTAATGCGGGGATGACATGTGAATCCATCCGAGGAGGCTTTATGGCTGATGAAGAGTTCAAAACGGTCGCGAACAAACCAAAGCGTTGGCCCTTATCGACTGCTGACACATGGCGTAGATCCGATGGTACTGATGGGACGATTTCGATCTGGTCATTTCAAAAAGAGGGAAAACTCCCCGCGAACATCACTTCTTTCAAATTTTCTGCACCTGCCAACGAACCAAAGATTTCCTCTTCTTTTCCTCCGGGTGTTTTTGACTTCCCAAAGCCACCAAGTTAGTCTTCCACAGTCCTCTTCTGCCCTTTGGTTTGGTAGAGTCCATCCTTAGAGCTTCTTTGGAGTCCAATTTCCTTCTTTCGTCCTTCGTTCTTCTTGCTTCTCCTTGGTCTTTGCTTAGGATGGCTCCTTCCGGTCGTTGTTTCTGTTTTTCTAGCAATCTTGATGAGGCGGGACCCTCTCGACCGAGGACTCCCTCTTCTTCTGATGAGGAGGAGGAGGTCCCGATCGAGGTTCGTAGGAACCTCCATCCTGGCAGGATTGTGATAGGGGAGCTTAGGGCTTGCCCTCCTCTTCCTTCTATTCCTAAAGTTCCCCCGGAGTCATTTCGTTCGTCTGGTCCCGGCGGGGTCACCTCGTTGATAACTAGGGAGGATCTCGCCACAATCCAGGAGGCTTACGGCATCCCAAACTTTGTCCAGCTTTGGATCCCTCAACCGGGAGAGCGGTTCACTTCTAGTGGCCTAGGTCGGATAGCCCTCTACGAGGAGTCCCTTGCAGGGGGCCTTCGATTTCCTTTTCACCCCTTCTTCCTTTCCATTCTCAGCAACTATCACCTGGTTCCGGCTCAGCTGGTTCCAAACGCGGTCAGGACTATTTTCTGCTTCATCGTCTTGTGCCACTTCTACAGGATCGTTGCCCCTTTTTTCCTGTTCAAAGCATTTTTCATCCTGAAGCGCCACCCGACCGAGGACGAGTGGTGGTTTATTTCACCTCGCCCAAAGGGCATTAAGTTTGAGCTTCTCTCTTCCATCAAGGGATGGAAGAGTGGATATTTTTTTGCTTCTGTCGAGGGGGCTGACTGGGTTTGGAGCGATCTTGATCGGACCTCGAACAAGAACTCCGTTGTCAAAGCGGCTGATCGAAAAATTTACGACCAGCTTCGCACTGACCAGGTCCCTTCCTTGGAGGTCTTGCTAACAGAGTAGAACCTCTTCGAAGCCGAGGTCAGCCCAATCTAGGAGTTGGGTGAGTTTGGCTTGAACTTGATTTCTCTTTCCTCCAAGTCTGTCCGGTTACGAGGCTGACCTTAGTTCTTTTTTCCTTACAGGCATGAAGCTTTCGATAGAGTAGATAGTTCAGCACGCCCAGAGGAGAGGTGTGCCAGGGGGGCCCCCCTGAAGAGGGCCCGAAATGAGCCCAACCCGTGGCCTGGGCCGGCCACAGCTCTCAGCCCGGGAAGGAGGGCAACTGACCAGGTGCACGATCCACCGAGGCGATAGGCTTCACCTCCGACTCGGGATTCCGCCGCAGATGCATAGGTTCATTCTGCCGCCATCGCTGTTGTTGCCGTGCCTCCACCTTCTGAAATCATCGAGGTGTAGCCGACAGGTGAGGAAAGGGGGACGCTGCCACCGACGGTGCCATCCATTATGGCGGCAAGCTCGACCAGGGGCTCAGAGATGTCCTCGGCTACCCCGGAGGACCCAACAGCAGCTCAGGCTAGGAAGAAGTCCAGCTTCCGGAGGGTGCCCTTCAAAGTGGCGTCGAACTCCTCGGTGACCCAAGATCGGTCCTTGGCCGAGCAGATGATGGACTTTGCGGTCTAGTCACATGACCGGCTTGAAAGGAGAGGGAGGCCCTTACCAGATGCAATTCTTGGCACCATCCCCCACCTCTTCATAGTAAGGCCCCCTGTCCCCTTTCTTCTTCTTCTCCTTTTCCTCTTCTGTCTGCTGATGTCGTCATTATTACAGCTTGGCATGGACCTTCTTCTTATCCGTGACTACTACACCCATTGGCTCAAGAGAGAGAAGATGGAGGAGCAGGAGTTGGCGACGACTGTGGCCAAGACCAGATAGAAGACCGCCAGAGCTCAGGAAGCCGAGGAGAAAAATCGGGAACTGAGGGAAGAGGCGGCTAGCACCGAAAGGAGGATCAAAGACCTTGAGGCATTCCTAGCCCGGGAGAAGGATCGGGTCAAGCGCAGGTCTGAGGAGCTAAAGGCCGAGGTAGCCTGTGCCGAGGAGCTCAAGGCTGAGGCTGCCCGGGCGACAGAGTGGACCGAAAGTCTCTGGGCCCAGCTCGAGGCCGCGTGGGCTTAGGCTGTCGCTGCTAAAGAAAAGGCCGCGGGCTCGGCGACCTCGATGGAGGCTGCCAAGAAGAGGCCATTGAGGCAGTCCCTAAGTACAAGGCCTCAGAAGCCTACATCGACGAAGTCGAAGAGGCGATCCTTAACTCATTCGCCATGGGCTTCGAACATTGCAAGTCCAGGGCTACTCAGATGTTCCCCGGATTAAGCCTGGATGGCCTGGTCTTCCCAATGGCGCCAGCTGAAGCTCCCAGTCAGGCCGTGGCCGCAGGAGCAGAGGAAGAGCCCTCGACTGTCGTGGAAACTGCTCCCCCGGTAGAGACCGAGGCAGATGCTGCTCTGCCCCAGCGCCGCCCTGGGAAGGAGTCGGCAGAGTAGGGACCTTCGATCTTTTATTTTTTTTCTTCTTACTTTTCTCTTCGGACTGCCCGGCCTGTCGGGGGTCCTCATCTGATGTAAGATTTCTGCATTAATGAAGAACCCTTTTTTCCTTACCGAGTCTCCCTTTTCCTCATCTTTTCTCTCCTCTCTTCTTTTTTTTTTAGGCCGCCGAGGGGCATGCCTTAACTGCAGTGCCGTGCGATGGGATGTCAAGCAGCCAGCTTTTCTCGGTAGAGCTCCAAACATGTAGGTAGTTGAAGAGAGGGATCTTAGGTTTTCATTTATCTCTACCACATCAGGGACGAGGTGGAAATACTTTGCGTGTCTCCCTCAAGTAGGTTGCGTCTTTGAGCCTGCTGCAGCCTGAGCGGGGAATGGATGAATGCTCGACCACGGGGGAGGCATCGAGGTGAGGTTACTCGAGGGATGGGAATCCAGCCCTTTCGTGGAACCCATCTTCAGCTTGGGGCTCTACCCAGCTGGGAGCTCAGCCTCGGCCTTCGACTTTGATGCAGGGCTTCGAAAGTTTCCTGGCTTGGGGTGCCAGGTTTCAGGAGGTTTCAGGCTTGAAGTGCCATGCTTTAGGAGTTTCCGGGCTTAAAGTGCTAGGCTTCAGGAGTTTTCGAGCTTGAAGTGCCAGGCTTCAGGAGTTTCTGGGCTTGAAGTGCCGGGCTCCGGAGTTTCCGAAATTGAAGTGCCGGGCTTCAGAAGTTTTCGAGCTTGAAGTGCCGGGCTTCAGGAGTTTCCGGGCTTGAAGTGTCGGGCTTCAAGAGTTTTGGGGCTTGAAGTGTAGGGCTTCAGGAGTTTCCGGGCTTGAAGTACCGGGCTTCAGGAGTTTCTGAGCTTGAAGTGCTGGGCTTCGAAAGTTTTTGAGCTTGAAGTGCCGGGCTTCAAAGTTTTTCAGGCTTGAAGTGCCGGGCTTCGAAGTTTTTCGGGCTTGATCCTCCAGGCTTGGGGCCGGGCAGCGATATTCCTGCAAGGCAAAGAGGGTTTGCACTGAAAGGAATCTTATTATTAATGGGTGAAGGTCTTACATCATTGATAATACATTCTCAAATTATCGACGTTCCAAGTTCGAGGGAATCGGGCATCGTCAAGCTTAGCAAGGTAGTATGCTCCATTGGGGAGAGCTTCGACCACCTTGTAAGGGCCCTCCCAGTTCGAGGAGAGCTTACCGCCCTCCCAGGGTTGCGAGGCTTCAGCTCAGTGCAACACCAGGTCGCTTGGACGAAAGATCTTTGGCCTTACCCGCATGTTATAGTACCGTGCTACATGCTGCCAGTAGGCTGTCATCCAGAGTTGAGCCTTGTCTCTCATTTTCTCAAGGAGGTCCAAGTTGAGAAGAAGGTGGGCCGGATTCTCTACATCATCATATTGTTCCACCCATAGTGTGGGCACACCAAGTTTGACTAGGATGATGGCTTCGATGTCGAAGACAAGGCTGAAAGGCGTCTCATCCGTGGCCATCCTGGGTGTTATGTGGTAGGCCCAAAGGATGCTGGGAAGTTCTTCTGCCCACCTACCCTTGGCCCGGTCTAACCTGGTTCGAAGTTCTTGGAGGATAGTCTGGTTGGTCACCTCGGCCTCTTCATTGGTTTGGGGTGAGCCACCGAGGTGAAGCGATGCTGAATGCTGAGGTTGGCACAGAACTCCTCGAACTCTCGGTTGTCGAACTGCCATCCATTGTCGGTGATGATGTTGCGGGGGAGTCCAAAATGGTAGATGATAGATTTCTAAAGGAACTGTCGGATTTTGGATTTGGTGATCCACGTTAGTGGCTCTGCCTCCATCCATTTGGTGAAGTAGTCAATAGCCACTATCAGGAACTTGCATTGTCTGGACGCAGGAGGGAATGGACCAAGGATGTCCATGCCCCACTGGGCGAATGGCCAGGGCACGAAGAGTTGGGAGAGTGGCACCGATGGTTGACGCTGTATGTAGGCATGGCACTAGCAGCGATCACACTTTTTCATGAAGTCGGCAGTGTCTACCCTCATTGTTTCCCAGTAGTACCCCTGATGGAGGGCCTTGTATGCTAGCATCTTCCCTCTGACGTAATTTTCGCAGAGGCCTTCATGTATCTCTTGGAGCACAAAGACTGCCTCTGCGGGTCTAGGCACTTCAGGAGTGGATAGGAGTAGGATCTGCGGTAGAGCTGCCTATCCATCATGATGAATTGCATGGCCTTCTTCTTGATAAGGCTGGCCTCCGCTTGATCTGCTGGTAGCATGCCATCAGTGATGTATCTGGTGTACTGGTCCATCCAACTGGGCTCCGGGGTGACCTGCTGGGCCTCTACGGGAGTCTCGTAGCTTGGATTTTCCAGGTACTCAATGTGGGCTCGCCCCAATGACGAGTCTGGCAAGGTCGTGAACCTTGATAGAGCATCGGCATGAGCATTCTCTCCACGATTGGATGAAAGAAATACTGAAGCACCAAAAGCTTGTCGTGCTCGAGCGGACCCGCTCCAAGTACATCATCTGAGGATCTCGAGAATCATACTCTCCTAAGACCTGCCTGCCACCAGCTGGGAGTCGGTGAAGACTTTCAGGTTGGGTACACCCAGCTCGCGGGAGACTCTTAGCCCCGTGAGGAGTGCCTCATACTCTGCCTGATTGTTGGTCACCGCGAATCGAAAGCGAAGTGCACATTCAGCCACGACCCCATCCCCGTTGGCGAGGATGAGACCGCTTCGCTCCCTCCTGAGTTAAATGCGCCGTCCATATGGAGGACCCAAGTCTCCTCCTCGGCTACAGGTTCTAGCTAGGGTTCCGAGGTGGTCTCCTCGGGCTCCTCGCTCATGCCGGCGCACTCGACTAGGAAGTCAGCTAGCGCTTGGGCCTTCTAGGATGGCCTCGACCGGTATGAGATGTCAAATTCGCTTAGCGTCAGGGACCACTTGGCCAAGTGCCCGAAGGTTTCGGGGTGGCTAAGTATGGCCCTCAGCGGCTGGTCCATCATGATCGTAATAGGATGTGCTTGAAAGTATGGCCTGAGATGCTGGGCAGACATTATACGAGCAAAAATAACTTTTCTAAGTGGGTATACCTGATCTCCACATCTTGAAAGATTTTGCTGGTGTAGTATACCGGTTTCTGGGATCCGTCCTCATATGTGCGGACAAGAACCAAGCTGACGGCCCCTGGGGTGACCGCCAGATATAGTAAGAGTTCCTCTCCTTCCTCCGATCTGGAAAGCAGGGGCGGTGATGCCAAGAACTTCTTCAACTCCTCAAAGGCTGCTTCATATTCTTCGGTCCAAGCAAAGTCGTGCATTTTGCATAGTGCTTTAAAGAAAGGTAAGCAGCGGCCAGCCGACCTCGAGATGAACCGGCTCAAGACTACAATCCGGCCCACCAGGCACTAGACCTGCTTCTTCGAGATGGGGTGCTCCATGTCGATGACTGCCTAGACCTTCTCCGGGCTCGCTTCGATTCCCCTCTGGGTGACCATGAAGCCAAAGAACTTTCCTGTTGCTATGCTGAAGGCGCACTTCACCGGATTCAACTTCATCTTGTGCACTTGGAGGTTGTGGAAGGCCTTCGCCAGGTCGGCGACGTGGTATGACTTCGGCTTGCTTATAATGTGCATGTCGACCATATATACTTGCATATTTCTTCCAATCTGGTCCTTGAAGACCCGGTTAACCAGTCGCTGGTACATGGTGCCAGCATTCTTCAAGCCGAAAGGCATCATCCGGTAGCATTACATCTCTCAGTCGATGATGAAGGCAGTGTGCTCCTCGTCCTCCGGATGCATCCATATTTGATTGTATCCAGAGAATGCATCCATAAAGGAAAGCAAGCGATGTCCCGAGGTGACGTCCACCAATTGGTCAATCTTCGATAGAGGAAAGCTGTCCTTTGGACAGGCTCGATTGAGGTTGGTATAGTCCATGCAAATCCTCCACTTTCTATTATTCTTCTTGACTATGACTATATTTGCCAGCCAGCTAGAATACTGTACCTCACGGACAAAACCGGTTGTGAGGAGTTTATCCACTTCCTTATTGATTGCCCGTTGCCTCTCCGAGACAAAGCTCCTCTTCTTCTGTTGGACAGGACGGTACTTTGGACCGATGCTCAACTTGTAGGTGATGATGCTAGGGAGAATCCTTGGCATATCTGTCACCGTCCAAGCGAACATATCTGCGTTCGCTCGAAGGAACTCCAATAGATGGGCCCGCTCCTTCTTTTACAGCTGGCCCCAATTTGCACTATCTTCGTCGGGTCGGCTTCGAGCGGATACGATAGCAGGTGCTCGACCAGGCCATCTCTGTGGTCCTGCGCCCTTTGGTCAAGGTCGTCGGTATTAGTGTTCCTCAAAGGCCTTGGCCCCAGGGATAGCTTGGAAGCAGTGTTGGATCGGCTGAGGTGCCCCCCTCATTTCTCCAACACCATAAGGAGTGGGAAACTGCACCAGTAGCTACTTGGTGAAAATGACAACGTCGAGCAGGTTGAGCACGGGGCGGCCAAGAATCACGTTATAGATCGAGGGAAGCCTAACAACCATGAAGGTCATCATGATGGTGCTCTACCGAGGTGGCACCCCGACAGTAATAGGGAGAGTGATTTCTCCCTCGACTCTCATGGAGTCCCTTGCAAAGCCAACGAGGGGAGTGTTCACATGCCTAAGTTGAGCAAAGGATAAATTCATCCTGAAGAAAGCATCATAAAAAAGGACATTAATCGAACTTCCACTATCGACCATAATCCATTTTACAGGATGCTTTGCTATCGTCATCTCGATGACCACGGCATCATTATTTATATTTTTATTTTCAAATTCTCTCTTCCTCATAAAGGGGAGTACATTTTCGAAACTTTCTCCTCCCCAGGCTCCCTGGGGGCATGCTCGATTTTCCAACATATCATCCCCACAGGCTTCTCGGTGGGCCGGTTATCGACTGCACGGATTAAAGGGAGAGCAGCGAGCACCTGGGGTTCCGCCTGGGTCTTGCCCCCCACGAACCTTCTGAGATAGCCCCTCCTTATGAGGTCTTTAATCTCCCTTTCGAGGTGGCGGCACTTTCCTGTGTCGTAGCCGTGGTCGCGGTAGAATTGACAGTACTTCATCTTGTAGCGATCACTAGACGACCTCAGTGGATTTGGGCGATGTAGGTAGCGCTCGCCCTCAATCTCCATGAGGATCTTCATCCTCGGGGCTAGGAGAGGTGTGTATCTTTCTTTTGAGATGGGGCCGCTCTTCGGCTTCGGCCCCTAGCAGAAGTTCGGGGTGGTAGGCCCAGGCTTCCACACCCCGAATGTCTCCCCAGGAGATGGCTTCTTTAGCGGCTTCCCATCCAGCTCCCTCCTTGTATGGTCTGCCTCCTCGGTGCAGATGTACTTGTGAACACGGAGGAGGAGTTCAGAGTATGTCTTCTGTAGCTTCTTGTCTAGTGAGTAGGTCAGGCGAGAAATCCTGAGCCCTCTCTTCAGTGCTAGCATGGCAACTAGCTCATCCAGGTTATAAATCTCCAGTGCGGCAACCTTGAAGCGGGCCACATAGTCCCGCAAGAGCTCGTGGTCCTACTGCTTGATGGACAAGAGGCTATCCGCCTCCCGTGGCACTTTTTGACAGGCGCAAAGTGGGCCATGAACTTCCGTTCCAATTAAGCAAAAGAGCTTAATGTTTTTAGGCTCGAGGCAGGTAAACTAGACTCGAGCTGCCTTCCGGAGGATGGTTGGAAAGGCGATGCAGAGGAGAGCGTCGGTCGTCCCTTGGATCCTCATGAGGTCCTTATAGCTCTCAAGATGGTACAGGGGATCGGTGGTCCCATCGTAGGGATCCACCGTGGCATGCAAAACCGACTCGGGATCGGTTCCTCTTGGATCTCTCAGGAGAAAGGAGAATGAGCATCACAGCCCGCAGGCTTGCTGGAGGAGCCCTGCAGATTTGCAAACTGGCGGGATAGCTCCGCTAGCTTGCGCTCTTGTTCCTCCAGGCATCTTTTTACCATGCACCTGATGGCTTCGTCGATTGAGCCCTCCGCTGAGATCGATGGAGGAGGTGAAGGTGGCAGTTGAGGGTAGGGCTGAAAATGGGATGGCCCAAAAGCCCATTATCTGGAACTGGACTAGGCCAGCTCAATAAATTTCGGGCCGGCCTGAAATTGGTTCATGCGTCGGACGAAATTTTAAGCATATTGGACTAGTCTTAGGGCTGTAAAATAGAGTCCATTTAATTTTTGGGCCAAAGAGATGCCCGGATTCGGTCCAATAATTTTTAAAATATAGTCTTTGGGTCGGCCCATTTCCAACCCTAGCTGAGGGGGGTCGTGACGGGGGGCCTTACCTTTGCAACCTCGGTGGTGCTTGATAGTAGCCTGCTCGAAGGTCGGGGATCGGCCTCCCAGTTGGTTGACTCGGTCCATTGTCTCTTTACCAGGGTCCGATGGCTTCCCCGGCGATCTGTTGTAGCCCGTGGCTATGAAGGCCTCCCTTGGAAGGACCACAGGCTGTCACGGGGTGCGACAGGTTGGGCCGTGAAAGTCCCTAGCTATTGGTGGGTGGCCAGGGATCGATGCTGGTGCTACAACTGGTTTACCGCTGCAGTCAGGAGCTGCATTTGCTGGGCGAGTGCGGCCAACTGAGCCTTTGTTGGAGATGGTTACGGTAGAGTGGGGAGCTCCCTCTCTGGACTGTGTAGATCCCTACGTGAAGGGGGATCCCCCGCATGGCTAGAGGAGACCTCCCTCACATGGGTCATCACCATGCTCCTGGTGGGGTTACTCGTAAGGGGATTAGCTTAGATCAAAATGTGTCATGCCCCCCCTTCCTGGTGTGCCGATCTGTTACCACCCGACCGCCATGGCCTGTAGCTAGAGACGATCTTGGACCGCACCCTTGTCGCTCGGGATCCTGCTCATGCACCCGGACCTGCAAAATAGAGGAGACCTAGGCTGGTGATCCCGATGGGGACACTCCGATGCTCAAGTCAATGGCGATCCAGGGGAACAGATCCTCCTGGTCAAGTCTTGCAGACGGACTCCATGCTAGGAGGAGAAAATTATGTACTTGGGGAATGTGAACGAGTTGAGGATAGAGCGAGGGAAGTGGTAGCGGAGGAGAGTTTGAGCTGAGTGGCTGTGTTCGTCGAGACCTTCCTAGCCTAAAGCGGTTGTTCTCTTGTGTGCTGCCTTTTTTGCCTATTCATGACTTACCTCCTTCTTGGAACCTTGGAGAACCCTCTTAAGCCAGGACGGTTGCATGCTGCCCACCTTGGGATCCTCCCCTCGCTTGTAGGCATGTGCGTCGACATCCCGTGCCGTGTGTGAGGTGCCTTTCCTTATTCATGATAAGGAACTGCACCATGTGCTCTGAGCTTCCCTCTGGTCGCTCCACTTTGGGAAACCTAGCAGAGCCTTGATAGGGGTGCAGCCGCCCACTAGATTTGAATCTTCTAGGTTGACTTCCTTTTTTGGGTGGTACAGACGGTTGATTGGGAGTGCAGTGCCTCGAACTGAGGACCTTCCCTTTCGGTGTAAGTGGTAGCTGGGACAATTATTGTGGCATGGCGGGCACCCCTCCACGGTCCTTGGGTGGCTTACCACCATCCAAGGAAGGCGGTGACATCCTTCAGCTGTTGGTCCCTTCGTCCGAAGTGGGGTTGGTCTAGGGAGGAGAAACTCGATTCCAGCCTGGGTGTCTTGACCTCGAGGGAGCCGCCTGGCGAAGGAGTTTGAAGAGAAACAGAGCTCGACTTCGGCCAGGGCATCTCGACCTCGAGGGATCCTGGCAAAGGATTCTGAAGAGAAATGGAGCTCGACTTCGGCCAGGGCATCTCGACCTCGAGGGAGCTGCCCGGCGAAGGAGTTCGAAAAGACACGGAGCTCGACTTCAGCCAGGGCATCTCGACCTCGAGGGAGTCGCCTGGCGAAGGAGCCCGAAGAGAGACGGAGCTCGACTTCGGCCAGGGCGTCTCGATCTCGAGAGAGCCACCTAGCGAAGGAGACCGAAGAGACACGGAGGTCGACTTCGGCCAGGCGTCTCGACCTCAAGGGAGCCACCTGGCGAAGGAATCCGAAGAGAGATGTTCGACGTGGTAGCTTCCTCCGACGTGGCATCTGACTGGATTTGACATGGGCTCCACGTCAACGATCCCACCACATAAAAGCTATCTTAAATTTAAAGAAAGAGCTATCTACCTGAAATAAAAGTGTAAAACATAGAGTATATATGGATTGCCCTATGCTTAGTAATCGGATCTTTGCACCTAAGTCAAGTATAGAGGTTCACACATCAAATGGTGAAGGGGAGGCCTAGAAGCTCAGCACTTCAAAAAAAAGAAAAAAAAATTTAAACATTGATCTCCCACTGAGTAACCAAGTACCTTCATTTAAGTAAGCATTATTGTTCACATCAAAAAATGGACAATGTGAAGATGCTTATATATAAATGTAGAACAGAAGTAACAATACCTTAGCCCATAGGAAAGTTAATGATTTAAAGATAAAGGTATGGATAATTTAGGAAAATTTTAAAAAAGGTTTAATGTTCTTTACTTAAGTTTCATACTACGTAAGTATTAATACTCCAATGATGTACCTCGCTCTCATTCCACTGAACATCAATAGCCCTTCAAAGAAAATTGCTCAGTGGAATTTGAAATTTTAAGCTAAAAGGTATCTAATTCTAAATCATTTCTTTACTCAAGAATAAGCAAAGCTCAAGTTAGAAAGTGTGATGAGTTCTATAAATATATTAATAAAATATTAATTTACAGATTAAATCCCTATCTTATATTATTTATGGGTTATTCTCTTAAGATTTTTAATAAAAATATCTAATGCAAAAAGAAAGGTATCCAAGCCTATAACCAGTACACAATCAAAATTAATTTATTTATCTTTTAATTTTTATGATTAGATATCTACTTTTCTAAATAGTTTATGAGATGTCAATATAGAATTTTTCTTGATTTTGCAAAAATGTAAATTTACTAAGTAAGCTAAGCAGGTTAGGAGACACTAAAATAGACTAAACCAAAAACTATAGAAGCAACTAAAGCAAGATTTTCTTTCTAATTTTTTTCAAGGATTCTAAATCAGCTCAACCTTTTCATGCCCTAAGACAACCATGCAATAATTTCTAGTTATGCCAGGGTAACCTTATATCAAGATAATCAAGATTGACAAAATAATAATAATCTAAAAAAATATTTTTGATTTTTTTGATTTTTGTACTTGAAACAACCGTGCTAATGGTCCTAAACAATGACGCTAAAATTTGATCATTATCGTATGCAATCAAAGATAAATCTCTAACTCAACACTATGAAGATAGCAGTAAGTTAGGTTCATATCCACGAGGATCATGGGCTGAGTTGTGTTTGAGTAATAGATTGATGGAGTAAAAACAATGATTGTTTACTTAAAAGAAAACGAACAAGTAATAGTAAAGGAAATACTAATTAGTACCGGATTCGAATATAATAGTATCTCAAGATTTCGTCAGGTTACTTGGCAAGCAACTGATATTCTCCTATTATGTAATCGATCCATATGCAACCTATCAAAATATATCCTATCTAAGAAGAGCACGGTCCGTATCTGTTGGATCATGGCCCGTCCCTCTAGAGTATAGCTAGTCAAGGTAAAATGCATACAAGGTACTAGGAACCCTACTTAAGGATATTCTATCCCAAGAGTACAAACTATATCCATAGATCATGGCTCATCCCAAGAGTATAGATTATTCTAACTAGGAGTTCAAATGAAAGACATATAATAAGATATAGAAATAAAAGCAACTTTTTATTTCATAGCGGCAAGAGGTACAAAAAGATAAAGTAAAAATTAACAAACTGGCTATTACAAGTATCGTAGGGATTTTTTAAGATGATAGGATTTAGCCTTTCATGAAGCAAATCTTTGCCATCATCTTTATGCTGAAACAAACCCAAGCAACACTTAGAAGGCAGGAAAGTGGAGGAGCAAGGTTGTAAGGGGGACTAGGGTTTATGGTAAAAGATAGTGAATGATATGGAGGCTATGGAGATGATGGTGATGTGGAGAAGGAATATGGTGGTGGAGTAGAGTAGAAAATAACTAGGAGAGCATGGAAGAAGGCTTGATGAATTCTTGCTCCTCTTCTCCTTTTATAAGTTTATTCCAAAATCTTTCATTGTTGCTACCCTATATTAAATCTGATTTTTTTCTTAATTGTGCTGCCCCTTGCTATGTTTTTTTCTTCTATAAATCTAGTTGTTTTGATTTAAATCTCCGTGCCAATCTTCAATTGGTTTTTTCATTAATTTTCCATGCCATAAAGATTTGAATCTCCATACCAATGTAAGATATCTTTCCTAATTTGAAGTGATGCTTTGGCCCTTGAATCCTTGAATCCTTTAAGAGTCCAATGAGTTTTGGACTCTAGATCTCACGCCATATCTCTTTTTTTCTTGACTTAAGCCTCTATATCAATTTAGTGCCCAACTAGGAATCTCATAAGATTATGCTTCCAAGAAATCTTTGATGCCATCTCCTTTTGATTTTATGCCAAATCCTTCTTTAATTAGTATTAACACCCCAAAAAATTCTTTATGCCATTCAAACTTCCTCCTTATCAGAGCCTACTTCTTTCTTTAATTATCGCCTTAAGCACAGAGAGTCCATGGAATTAAAACCTCTTAATTAGTGATTCTTTATTTACTTTCTTAAGTTCTCATGTCATGAATTTTTCTTGATTTCTCCGTGCCCAAAAGATGCTTAGCCCCTTTTCTCTTTAATTAATTTTGGTATTTGGGACCTTTCTTATTTTGAATTTGGTGCTCCCTTGGGTCATTCTCTATTTGGTCCCATGAGCTACTAGTTTGAATGGCATAGTCTCATACTCGAGCTTTCTTCTTAGGATCGTTGGACTTTTGGGATCTGCAATAGGTTAGTTTGGACCAATTTAAGTTTAAGTTGATTGCATAGACCCAATCTTCCAATTTCCAGCAAAAAGATTAAGAAACATCAAATTTTAATTAATAAAAAATAATTAATAAAATATTTAATACTTCTAGTATCTAAATTATATGATCATCAAAAGGTCTCAACAAATAATAATTGCACTTGAAGTTCTATAAAATTACCTGTACCAGTCATGCACATGACTCTTGCTATAGAAGGTTACCAATGGATGGATCTTGATGATCCAAATTAAATCAAATGGGCAACATTTTTTTGAGTAAAAAACAATTCTATCTTTTAAAGCACTGTAGCAAATGCCCATAAATTGTTAGTTCAATGATTATACCCATTTCATTAAATTTATTAACCAAATAAATTTACTAATTTTTTAACCAAAGTGATGACAAACTTGCATGAATTTCGGGTGAATCAATCAAAATTTTAACTTCATTTATTTCATGCTACAATGCATAAAATATTTTATTTTTTATTATTTATAATAAATGTTAGGGAATCATGTCCAAAAATAATGTTGTGGCATATTTTTTGGTAAATAAAAAATATTACATCATTCTAATATAAATGTAGTCATAAAAAATATGTTATGGTATTTTTTTTTCCACTTTAATAACTTAAGAATTAGCTGCTTATATTGTACCTTGTTATATTTGGAAAAATCTCTAATAACACTGCTCACTTCAACATGTTGGATATCTTGTGCATACTTGAACATAAGAATGATGGCTATTCATGGATTCTTTATAATGGATATAAATAATATCTATCTCTATATTTATTTAGAATATTTAGTTTAAATATATTTCATATTTATTTAGAATAAATATAAATATTATTTTTAGAATCGGTTGCGCATCCATATATAGAGATTTTTTAAAATAATATTTTTTAATACTTAATTCCAAAAATGGTAAAAAAATTATTTATGAATCTACCGTTTTGCTAGCCAGTCAGATGCTATATAGAAAATCACAAATTCAACATGCAACTTTTTGGTTTGCATGGCACTTAGAAGTCTTAGGTTTTAAAAGTCTCATGTTCACCATGAGACTTCCTACTAAAAAGTCTTAGGTTGAACCCGAGACTTCTAAGTAGAAGTCACATGTTCAACATGATATTTCTATTATATGACACCATTTGCACGGTCCCCTTCCCATTTGGCTTTCTTGACTCTCCTCATCGGTTACTCATGGCCCACCCAGCTTTCCTCTTCCTTTCTCATGATCCCCCACAATTTCATTCCCATTTGCTAGCTGCCCACTCTCTCTCCACCCATTAGTGGCCTCCCCTCTCTTATCTGTCCATTAGGTGCCCCCCAACCGCATTCTCCACCCTTTTCATGGCCTCACTCACTCTCCATGATTTTTTACCCCATAAGTATTATTTGATACATATTCTTCCTTTATTTAAATGCTATTTATTTTGTACCATTTTTTTTAATTTTTGTTAAAATGTTGTTATTATTAGTAGATAAGATTATTAGTCTATTTTTTGTGCATATAAAAAATAAGAATTGGATAAATACAAGTTGTTTTGCTTGGTTAAATTTAGTTTTTTGATTATGTATATTAATTATATTTCATTTATAGCATGCTTAATTTATTGTATTAATTAAACATGTAGTTAAAAATGGGAAAAATTGTCATGACCTTAGGTTATATTAATGGTTGTATGATTGATGGCCCATATGCTATTGAATACAGTCAAGGACTATGAAAGGCTATTAGAATAAAATATGGAATGAAATATGAAGAGTTGGAGGATAAGTTATACAAAGTGTTCCACATTAATAGAAGAAAAAATAAAATAATGATTATATATAAATATCTACAAGTTGTGTAGTCATAGATATTAAAGCATGTACCTATTTTGATTATCGAAGATGAGGATATAGAGATAATTTTTATAATTATGAGTTTGCATCCATGTCTACCAGGTATAGAGTTGTACATAGATGTGCAACCCATTGATGACACCAAACCTGAGCAGGATGATTATGAAAGAGTTGGCTAGGATTTGGGAATAACAACTCAAGTCAATGAACAAATTGTTCCATACTCTAATCCATACATTATGCAAAATATTCCAACAAAAACTAGTTCGAGATGTACTAGTTTGCTGGAGTGGACAGTTGTTGGCTCCAAGGATTGATGTTAATAAATAACAAAATATTTGATTATATAATATGACTAATAATTTAAATAAGTTCATATTTTAGGAAATATTAACTACTAAAAGAAAGATATAAGTTTGGTAAAATTTGGATGTAAAAAACAAGTTTTTTTGAGCTTTCAAGAGAAGGAAAAGTTAGTACATTTCAAGCAAAATTAGTATTTTGGGAAGTGAAAATAAAAATTCTACAAAGGCCATCAAAACCAGAATTTGGCATGCAAGAGTTACAGCCGACATGCAACCGAGCTGACTCAAATAGAAATCGAGTTAATCGATAGGTGAAGCTGAAATTACAAAAGACTATATTTTGGAGGATGAGAACTAAGTCGACTCCAATGGCAATCGAGCTGACTCGGATGGAAACCGGTTGATCCAATAGTAGAGAAATAGAAAGATGATCTTTGATGAACTGAAGTCAAGCCTATTCTTTTTGAAATTGAGCCTACTCAAATGGTATTCGAGTTGACTCGAGGACTGCTAATAGCCCAATGACTAGTTCCGTAAAAAGTGTAGAAGTGCCCATATTAGAATCAATTGATCATATTTTATCCCTCAATGGCTACAAACTATCATTTTGGCTTAGAAGACATGTTAAAAGCTCACCAAATTTATTAAAGAATATCAAGAACTGAAAAGATTTCAAAAGCTATCAAGAAAAGTTGAAAACAAAGATAAAAAGACAAGAAACATTGAATTAAGAGCTATCACTTTCTAACTATGTTAAAAGGCTTCCGGTCATTGGCTTTTCAGCAAAGGGACAAGTTGGAAGATTTTAATAGATTGCTAAGATTCTTCTTTAGAATATTATTATTTTATTCTTGCTCATTTCAATGAACTTTGTGTTTATATTTTTCATTCTTGTTTCTTTTATAATTAACTTCAATTGGAGATTAAAGTTAGGTTCTTATCCAAGGTTTGGCTATAAGAATTTTGGATTGTTGGCTCAAAAAATAGTCTAACTATAATCTTGGGAATATTATAGGAAAAATTTTCAAGGAAAAACTTAGGAAGTGGATATAGGTATTGGGAACACTAAACCACTATAAAATTTTTGTATATGTATGTATGTCTTCTTGTCTCATTGCTCTTACTTTTAGCACTACATTGTAGAGTAATCAAAGAATATATCTTTGCTCACCATTACTTCATAAATTCAAAAAATAGCACATATTTAAGTTAAATTTTTAAAAAAACTAATTCACCCCTTCTTGGATTGTCTAACTAGGCAATAAATTGTATAAGAGCTTTGGTGCTTAACTGTATTTGATCTAATGATCAGGAGTTAAGATCAAATGGCAACCCAACTTAGTATATGTCTTGCCGAAGGGCAACCATCAAACTGATCATCCTTGTTCAATGAAATAAACTATACTTATTGAAAAGCTCCCATGCACATTTATATTTAAGCACTAGAATATCAATTTTGGAGAGTTATAGTGAATGGTCCACACACATCTACAATAAGAATAGATGGAGTTGATGTTCCTAAACCTAAAAAGGATTGGAATGAATAGGATATAAAGTTGATTAAGCTTAATGCCAATACTATGAATATTTTTGATGCGGGATGACTCTAAGATTGCTAAATATGCAGGAAAAAATAGTAAACTAATTTTTTTATATTTTTTTTATAATTTTAATTGCAGGTTAGATTTTCAAAATTAAGTAAGAACTAGCAAGATAATCAGTAATGCAAAGAATCATCATATCGCAGGTATACTCATGCAAAATAATAAAAATTAGAACCCGAGAATTGAGAAATTCCCAGCTTAGGATAGCTTATCTTCAACAAATCAGAAATCAAGAGTTGGGAAGGATATTACTAGATAGAGATTGAAGAGATCGCTCACACTCTGATTGGAGCCTGGATGATGAAGCTTCCATTCCCTTAGATTAGATGGTTGATTTGGGCGGTCTTGGAGGCAAAGAAGGCCTCCTCTGGGGAGGTGAAACACCTCGGGGATCCTGCAAGCATCAGAAGATTGTTTGAAAGCAACAACAAAATAATAGAAGGGAGATTAGGGTTAGAAGAAGATAGAATCAGGGTTTGGATGTGGGCGACTTGAAGAAGGATGATGCTCCTTTCTTGGGCAGCCTAGGGCACTCCTTCTTTGGGCATGTGAAGGCTTGGAAGGCAACAAAGCTTGGGTGAAGAAGAAAGCTTGTAGCAGGGTTCGGCCAGGCAAAGAACAAACACTCAAACAACTCAAGAACACCGACAAAAGCATAACTCAAAGCAAAATTCATCAAAGTTTAATTCATAAGAGAAAAGATTGATTACAAGAGGAAGAGGGGTGGGATATTTATAGAGCTCCCATGCCCTCTCCTAAAGGGATTACAAGTCTTTTCCTAGTTAGAATAGGTTTACTTAATTTAAGTGGGAGAAAGACTATAAAATAAACCTAGAACTAGGAGTATACAAGTTGAATAGAATAAGAACTTGATTTCCTCCGTCCACTTGGACTCCATGATGTGGGACATGGATGCGATGCAGTACTAAAGGTTGATTTAATTTTTTTTTTAATCGAGAGCAAATGTTCATTAACCTAATGGCCTATTAAACAATACGTTAAAAGAATCTATAGCAAGTAACTAAATACTGGATTACATCACCCTCATGCATACAAACAAAATAATTAATTAGATGGATCACGGTAATTGAGAAACCACCATAGATTAGGTTCCTAATTTCTAACATCAGATCTAGAGGAAGGGAAAGGGATTTTGAGTTACCGATACGCTTAGAAGTCTCTTCTAATGAAGATCTGTATCACTGCACTCTAGAGTTGAAGAATCGGACTCCAAACTGATTGCTCCTGGCATCCGGATTCCGATCGAACTGATTCCAAAGCATGGACGCCGATCTTCAGAGTCGGATCTCAAGAGAATCTGCCAAAAAAATACCAAAAATAGCAATTAAATGTTGGAAATCAAAAACTAGAAGGAAGGCTGGCACCAGGGTTGTTGGTTCTCCTGGGGATCTTCTTCTTTGGTTGGCTTCTAGGATCTCTTCAAAGCATTGGATGAAGGCCTTGAAGAGACTTAGGGATCAGATATGATGGAGGGATTGGATGGATAAACAGGGCATCGCACCCCGGTAGAACTTGGACGTCGCACCCAAGTGTTCTAGGCATCACACCTAGCACCTATCAGCCATCGCAGCTAGAAAGGAATTGGAAGAAGAACTCGACAGAGTTTCATTTCATTTCATCAAATATTCATTAATTACAAGGGGGGAGGTGTAGGGGTATTTATAGAACCCTAACCAGAGAAGTGAGGGACTCAAATACAAGAGTTTCATTACAACTCTAGACTTCAAGTTTACATTGCCTGGACTCCTGCTGGATGAAAAAAATGGACTCCTATCCATAGTTTGCGCCAAGATGAGACTTTGATGGAGGGTCATGATCGCTTCTGGGTTGGTCATGATGATTGGACTCTAGTGTCTTGATAATGTATTCATCTAGAGCTGCTTGGACTCTTCAGTCTGGATTGGAGAGAACTCTAGAGTCCTGCTGAAATTCTAGAATCCTTGAAGCTTGAACAGTTAGCAGCTTATTTGAATGGAATGCTAGGAACCCTTGGACCTCCAACACTAGGTGAGAAAAAATTTCCAAACTCCTTTGAATGCTTGGCCGACTTCTCACTTTGGCATGAAATATTATGAGTAGAAGGGCGCCATCTGGAAGAAGTCCTTCACAATTACTCCTCTTAAAAATTTTGTGCGCCTTTCTTCATGGGCCGACCAAAAGAAATTGTCTTGATGAGTGTAGCTTGTCCAAATTTAAGTGGTAGGCCATGTGTCATTGTCCCCCTGGTGACGTGATAATAGTAGTCCTGAAATCATGCAAAGTTGACATGCAAAATAGGCTAGAATATGACAAGAGCTTATGCTACCACATGGGTCACATGGGCTTGTGTTGAACTAGCACATGGGTCTTGATTTGAGTCACATGGATATTATAATTGGTCTCCCCTGTAATACAAGACTCAACAACTAATTTTTACAGGACTCAATAAATAACTAAAGTCCTATTTGATCAATTGGAACCCAATTTGATCAAAAGGGCAGACATGTAAATACGTAGTTCAACTTGGTAAAAGGGGTTTAGCCTAAAAGGCTAAATAAATAAAATCCTAATTTCAGTTGGTAAAAGGGGCTAACCCTAACTAATCCAAAATAACAAAAATTAAAATAAATTATTTACATAGATAAAAGGGTTGGGTCCAGGGTTTCATTCACAGGTGATCCACAAGGATGTGGGTTCAACCTGTCGATATTTTTGGGCCCTGGTGTCCTCACCAATTCTTCCCAGGTGGGAGGAACTTGACACCGTCGAGTAAGGGTTAGACTGGCTCAAGTACTTCTCTAGCAAGTCCGGAGCGATCTTCTGTAGATCCTCCCGAGTTATCCAAGTGTTATCAGACTCGGGATGTCCTTGCCAACGAACCAAGTATCGCTGGTAGTCCTTATTCCGGGTAACAATCATCTTGTCATCCAGAATTCATTCAACCCTGTCTCTCCAATTTGTGGATTTGGCTATTGGACACTCATGGGTTGGTTCGCTCTCAAGAACAGGATCAGGCCCAAAAGGCTCACTAGTTAGCAACATCGGCTTCCTATACTCTACAAGATCTGATATGTCAAAAGTTGGACTTATACCCAAATCTAAAGGTAGGTCTATCTCATAGGCATTAGGTCCAAACTTATCAATTATTTTATAAGGTCCCACCGGGCATGTAACTTTTTGACAGTTCCAGATGGAAATCGTTCAGGCGTGAGCCTGATCATAACTTGGTCCCCTACTTTAAACTCTTTGAACCTTTTGCTTAAATTAGCCGTTCATGCATATCAATCATTGCTCTCTTTAATTTTCTTATTTATTTCTTAGTGCAAGTTCTTTATATGCTATGCAAAAGACTCAGCTGACTTAGATATACGTGCATGAATAGGTAAGGGAATCAGATTTAATGGCTTCCTAGGCTTGTATCCATGAACGATTTCAAATGGGCTCTTCCCTGTAGATCTGTTGACTGAGTTATTATAAGCAAACTCTACTCTTGATAACAATAGATCCCAATTAGTAGTATTTTCTCCCACTAGACTCCTCAACAGGTTCCCTAAGCTCCGATTTACTACCTCAGTTTGGCCATCTATTTGGGGGTGGTAGGCAGTAGAATATTTCAATTTGGTTCCTAGCATATGACATAAGGTTTTCCAAAAGTAGCTAGTAAACCTAACGTCTCGGTCTGACACAATGGTCTTAGGCAATCCATGTAACCTAACCACTTCGTTCAAGAATAATTTGGCCACTCTAGACGCATCATAAGTTTGGGAACATGGAATGAAATGGGCCATCTTAGAAAACCTATCTACTACCACGAAGATAGAATCATGTTTCCTATCAGTTTTAGATAATCCTAAGACAAAGTCTATACTCAAGTCTTGCCATCGGCAATCTGGGACGGGGAGTGGGGTATATAGTCCAGTGTTCTGTCTAGGTTGCTTAGCTACAGCACAAGTCCTACACTGGGCTACCACTTGGGCAACATTTTTCTTTAGACTTGGCCAATAAAACTGATCCTCTACAGCCAAGATAGTTTTATTATGCCCAAAGTGTCATGCTAAACCTCCTGCGTATATCTCCCAAATAAGAAAGTCTTTAAGTGATGTCTTGGGAACACACAACCTATTTTCCTTGAATAAATAACCATCCCTTAAGACATACTCACTAAATTCAGTGGATGGCCCTAGCTTCACTGATTCATAAATCTTCCCAAAATCCGGACAAAATTCATATTCTTCCTTTAATCATTCAAATCCGACTACTTCGGTACTCACACAATTCAGCAACATTGTTCTCCTACTAAGTGCATCAGCTACCCTATTCTCACTTCCAGCATGGTGCTTTAGGACAAAAGTATAGGCTTGTATAAATTCGACCCACTTGCCATGTCTAGGGTTTAACTTTTTTTGAGAATTTAGGAAGCGAAGTGCTTCGTGATCAAAGTAGAGAACGAATTCTTACGGTAGCAAGTAATGCCTCCAATACCTAAGAGCTTGTACTACCGCATACAACTCTTTATCATATATGGAATATCTCAACTTGGCATCACTCAGTTTCTCACTAAAATAGGCAATAGGATGATTTCCTAACTTAATACCCCTCCTATTCCTACGCCTGATGCATCACAAGCGACCTCAAAGACTTTGGTGAAGTCGGGTAACCTTAAAACTGGTGCCTTAGTCATTCTATCTTTGATCTCTGGGAAGGCTTTATGAGCAGCTCTAGTCCAACCAAATTCACCCTTCCTAATGCAGTCGGTGATCGGAGCAACAATCATGCTAAACCCTCTGATAAATCTCCTATAGAAGGTAGCTAACCCGTGGAAACTTTGAATGTCATGAACATTCCTAGGTATAGGCCACTCAACTATAGATTTCACTTTCTCAGGGTCGGCGGTTACTCCTTCTGGTGTTACTACAAAACCTAAAAAGATGATTCTGGTTGACATGAAGCTACATTTCTTAAGGTTTGCAAACAAATCTTCCTTCCTAAGGACTTGGCAAATCTGACGGAGGTGGTCTAAGTGATCTTCCCTAGTCTTACTGTATACGAGGATATCATCAAAATATACGACCACGAATTTTTTAATAAATGATCGTAACACTTGAGTCATAACCCTAATAAACGTACTTGGGGCGTTTGATAATCCAAAGGGCATCACCAACCACTCATATAGGCCATCTTTGGTCTTGAAAGCCGTTTTCCACTCATCCCCGATTCTAACTCTCACCTGATGGTAGCCACTTTTTAAATCAATTTTTGAAAAGATGGTCGATCCGGCCATCATGTCTAGCATGTCGTCGAGTCGAGGTATGGAAAACCGATACTTTATCATAATCTTGTTAATAGCCCGGCTATATATGCACATCCTCCAACTGCCATCCTTTTTAGGAGTCAAAAGTGCTGGGACAGCACAAGGACTCAAACTCTCCCTAATAAATCCTTTTTTCATAAGATCCCCTACTTATCGTTGTAGCTCCTAATGTTCCGTAGGGTTCATCCTATAGTGTGGGAGGTTTGGCAATGTGGCTCCTGGTACTAAATCAATTGCATATTGAATATCTCTTAATGGTGGCAATTGATTCAGTAAATCCTCAGGGTAGACATCTTTAAATTTCTCTAATAAATCTAGGATCTCCTTAGGATATTCTAGTTTTGGTTGATCCTGAGCTTCCTTGGTAACTAAAATCCAAACTGGTGACCCTCTATCGATTTCTCGTTTTAACTCCTTTGCAGAGATCAAATTCAGATTAGACTCTTTTTCCTTTAAGTGACTTGACCCTCTCTTAACATTGTCCTTTGGTGGGGTCGCATTAATCACTATCCTCTTTCCTAGATGGTGAAATGCACATGAGTTCGATCGTCCAAATAGGGTGGCATCATGGTCATACAACCAAGGTCTTCCTAAAATGATGCTGTTAACCCCCATCGGAAGAACATCGAACCAGACTCTTTCTTGGTAGGATTGTACCTAAATTGTAACCTGGCATCGCAACCGGATGGAAATATTGGTTGCATCGATCCAGGATACCTTATAGGGGGTCGGGTGTGGAACAGTTGGTAAGTCTAGGCTCTTAACTGTATTAGTAGAAATTGCATTGACACAACTCCCACTATCAATTATGACCTTACATACCTTATCCCCTATTTTAATAAAGGTCTGTAGGATGTTAGTCCTACGCCAATCCTCATTCCTCTTAGTTTGAGTCAGGATGCATCTGACCACTCCTAATCGGTCTGAGTCTAAGATATCTTCCCCCTCCTCATATTCCTCCACTAACTCAGCTTCAGCCTCATAAACCTCTTCCTCCAAGGGTCACTAACCTCAAGGTCCTCTACTTCAGGTTCTCCTATATGTAAGGCTCACGATGGACATTAGGCAGCATAATGACTAGTCTGATTACACTTAAAGCATACTGGGATTTGGTTTCGATCATTCTGAACCATATGTGCCTTACCCTTGTCATCTCTACAAATGGGCTAGGGATTGGGTCTAGGTCGATTTGCAGGAATTCGGTTCTAGTTTGGCCTATTTCCAGGGACATTAAATCTGGATGAATCAGATTGATAGGTAAGTTTCCTTGGAAATCTCTCAGCATCCCTAGCAACCTGATATGCATGTTCTAAATCATTCACTTCTCTTAGAATCAGTTCCCTCTTAATGTCCTCATTCAGGCCTGCTCTAAACCTAGACAAAGTAACCAACTCAGACTCGGATACACCACACCGCATAATAAACTCATCGAAAATGGCTATGTATTCGGACACAGTCTGATTTCCTTGGGTCATCTTCTGCCACTGATCTAAAAGCCTTTGTTCATAGGAGAATGGTAGGTATTTTGCCCTTAATTTGAGTTTCATGTCCTCCCATGTAGCTATATGTGGGTCTCTTCTCTATCAGCTTAACCTTTCCACATTATCCCAATACAATCGTGCTTGTCGGATCAACCTAAACTTAGCAAATTTGACCTTACGCTCTTCCGACATGGTGTACCATTCGAAGTACTGATCCATATCACTTTCCCAATCAGAGTACATCTTGGGATCTAAAGTACCATCGAATATGGGGGCTTCTAGTCTGATACTCCTAAGGGCTCATGCTTCCTGATCATCTATGTCATACTGCTGCCTTCTAGGAATAGAATCAAGTGTAACCTCTCTACGTTGGGCTTGATGCCTTGGAGTTGGATTAGGTGTGGCCTCTCTACATTGGGCTTGATGTCTGGGGATTGGATCATGTGTAAGCTCTGGAAGCTGGGGTCCTGGACCATACTGTGGGGTAAATTCCAGTGGTGTAGGGTCAGGTTGAGACACATGGGATCCTTCTAATGAACCTATTCTTTCATTCATTTGATCAAACCTCTGGTCAACTCTAACACTAAATTGCCTATGTTCAGCACTAAGCTACCTCATTTGCTCAGTCAAAGATCTCATGAAAGTTTCCATCGTGGGGTCCATGGATGTACTAGGTTGGTCCTGGGGGACCTGGTATGGGGTTCCTGACCTAGTAGTCATGCAAGGACATAATGCACTCAAACAAACCTAATCGACTATGGATAGCTAGACCTAGAGTCCAAACTAGATGCCTAATCAAGGTGGCAAGCTAGTCTGTAGTAACTCAAGACTTGGCCAGGCAGGTGTAAGAGGAGTGTAGGTCCCTGATTGCCAATCCTAGACACCAATCAGAGATTGGCCAGGTAGGCGGACTAGCTCACTTGCCCTTCGGGACGTAATCCCTGAACCACCATTTTAGACACCAAGAAATGGGCACACACAGATTTAGTTGACACGATTGAATTGACACTAACTCGGACCCGACCAATTGGTGTCCTTAAGCTCACTAGAGCAATTAGGTTCTAATCAATTTTAATTAGGGCTTGGGCTCGAATGCAAAGTGGATGATTTTGGGCTAGGGAAAGGTTATGAACTCCTCCCCCTATGTTATATTATATGTCCTTAAAAATCAATTAGAAAATTAATGCAACAAGCAACTAATAAAACTAAACCCTAATGATTTTTTTTTTTTGGGCAGAACCTATTCTCAGGCCGAAAACAGAGAACTGCAGTTTTCACAGAAAACCATAAATTGTAAAAAACTTATTGAAAATACTTTGAATTTCAAGGAAGCTAACAAAACAAATTTAATATTTTTTTGATTTTTATACATTTAGAAAAAATTAAAATAACAGAGCATATACTGGAAGGCCGAGATGCAGAATTTAACTAAATGCAAGATTAACCTAATCTAAACCTGCTCTGATACCAAATTTGACGCGGGACATGGATGCGATGCAGTACTAAAGGTTGATTTAATTTTTTTTTTTTTAATCGAGAGCAAATGTTCATTAACCTAATAGCCTATTAAACAATACATTAAAAGAATCTATAGCAAGCAACTAAATACTGGATTACATCACCCGCATGCATACCTAACAAAATAATTAATTAGATGGATCACGGTGATTGAGAAACCACCATAGATTAGGTTCCTACTTTCTAACATCAGATCTAGAGGAAGGAAAAGGGATTTTGAGTTACCGATATGCTTAGAAGTCTCATCTGATGAAGATCTGGATCACTGCACTCTAGGATTGAAGAATCGGACTCCAAACTGATCACTCCTGGTATCTGGATTCCGATCGAACTGATTCCAAAGCATGGATGCCGATCTTCAGAGTCGGATCTCAAGAGAATCTGCCAAAAAAATACCAAAAATAGCAATTAAATATTGGAAATCAAAAACTAGAAGGAAGGCTGGCACCAGGGTTGTTGGTTCTCCCGGGGATCTTTTTCTTTGGTTGGCTTCTAGGATCTCTTCAAAGCATTGGATGAAGGCCTTGAAGAGACTTAGGGATCAGATCTGATGGAGGGATTGGATGGATAAATAGGGTGTTGCACCGCGGTAGAACTTAGACGTCGCATCCAAGTGTTCTAGGTGTCACACCTAGCACCTATCAGCCGTCGCAGTTAGAAAGGAATTGGAAGAAGAACTCGACAGAGTTTCATTTCATTTCATCAAATATTTATTAATTACAAGGGAGGAGGTGTAGGGGTATTTATAGAACCCTAACCAGAGAAGTGACGGACTCAAATACAAGAGTTTCATTATAACTCTAGACTTCAAGTTTACATTGCCTGGACTCCTGCTGGATGAAAAAAAATGGACTCCTATCCATAGTTGGTGCCAAGATGAGACTTTGATGGAGGGTCATGATGATTGGACTCCAATGTCTTGATAATGTATTCATCTAGAGTTGCCTAGACTCTTCAGTCTGGATTGGAGAGAACTCTAGAGTCCTGTTGAAATTCTAGAATCCTTGAAGCTTGAACAGTTAGCAGCTTATTGGAATGGAATGCTAGGAACCCTTGGACCTCCAACACTAGGTGAGAAAAAATTTCCAAACTCCTTTGAATGCTTGGCCAACTTCTCACTCTGGCATGAAATATTATGAGTAGAAGGGCGCCATCTGGGAGAAGTCCTTCACAATTACTCCTCTTAAAAATTTTGTGTGCCTTTCTTCATAGGCCGACCAAAAGAAATTGTCTTGATGAGTGTAGCTTGTCCAAATTTAAGTGGTAGGCCATGTGTCATTGTCCCCCTGGTGACGTGACAATAGTAGTCCTGAAATCATGCAAAGTTGACATGCAAAATAGGCTAATATATGACAAGAGCTTGTGCTAACACATGGGTCACATGGGCTTATCTTGAACTAGCACATGGACTTGATTTGAGTTACATGGGTATTATAATTGGTCTACCCTATAATATAAGACTCAACAACTATTTTTTACAGGACTCAATAAATAACTAAAGTCCTATTTGATCAATTGGAATCCAATTTGATTAAAAGGGCAAGACATGTAATTACGTAGTTCAACTTGGTAAAAGGGGTTTAGCCTAAAAGACTAAATAAATAAAATCCTAATTCTAGTTGGTAAAAGGGGCTAACCCTAACTAATCCAAAATAACAAAAATTAAAATAAATTATTTACATGGATAAAAGGGTTGGGTCCAGGGTTTCATTCACAGGTGATCCACAAGGATGTGGGTTCAACCTGTCAATATTTTCGGGCCCTGGTGTCCTCACCACTCCATCTCCTAGCTTGGACCAAGTCAACCTCAAGGATGCCTAGGGTTGGCATGTGGGCTTCAAGGGGCAGCGATGGGCTGGCCAAGGGCTTGGGGCGCATGGGCTTTGGGCCTCCTAGAAGCTGGGGTGCCCTAGAGGAATATTCCTGGAATAAAAATAGCATCTTGGTTCTTATGGACCTGGGCCTTGAATCTTCTTTGGACTGGGGTGCAAGTAATTCCTTAGAATCATGGGCTCCCTGGTATTAGAATATTCTCGAGTATCTGGAGGGAATTTGGTATCTGAAAAGCATCTAGAGGGCATCTGGACATCTTGTAGGAATCTTGAACCCTGGGATGGCATACAAGGTCTAATTGGCTGATGTGAAGACCTCTGGCTCCTGGATGAGGCCTGGTGGAACTCCAAAATAGTGTATCCTCTTTTCTTGTACCAAAATTAACTCTCACTGGACTCATGGCTGAAATACAGGACTCAATAAACTGGACTGGGTTGAGATAAATCAACTAGCCTCAACTTATTACAGGACTCAATCTTAACTGATTATAAAATTGTGACACATGACTAAGGTTCTAAAAAAAAATCTAATTAGTAAACCATATGGGATCTAGTGATCTGTGTTTGATTCTAGTGTCCCCACCAATTATCCCGGGATAGGAGGAACTCGACCCCATCGAGTAAGGGTCAATTTGGCTCAAGGAGGGTCTGGGTTGAGGCACTGCAGATCTGCACCAGCATTCCACAAGTTCTCGGATTCTGACCGACCTTACCACCAGACTAAGTACTACTGACAGTCTCCATCCCAGGTACTGATGGATTGATCGTCCAGGGTTCTTTCAATCTTTTCCTTACTAAAAGGCCAAATTGTATATGGTCTCTCTAGGGTGGGTTCACTCACAAAGAAAGGGAGTGGCTCAAGGGGCTCATTAGGTATTACTGCTGACTCCCTAGACTCTACAAGATCTGAGATGATGAAGGTGGAGCTAATACTTAAATTAGGTGATATCTCAAGTGCATAGGCATTGAGTCCATTACTCTTCATTATTTTAGATGGGCCAGCTTCGCGAGCATGAAATTCCTTCACAATCACATAATTCTCTGCAAAAAAAATTTTATCTCGCTTTTGGAAATTAGCCAAGTTTTTATTTAATTCATTACTTATGTTCAGCTTTTGACTAATTTTTAGATGTAAATGCTTTGCAGAGGCTAGTATATGTGCGGGCAGATGATTCAGGGCTATGGATTTATTGGACTCAAGATTAACACCTAATAGACTTGACTAAGCATCCTTGTCAAAGGAAGTTTTATTGGATTCTCTTGGGCCTAAACCTAACAGACTATAAACTCTTTAGGTTTGATCCTAGCATGGCATGCATATGAAAATTTACTATGGACTCCTATGAGGTGCTATAGGGTTCTCCATAAGTAAAATGCAAACATGACATGCTCAATGAACGAATGCAACATGCAAACTCCTATAAAATACAATCTAATAGTGAAAAAAAATAGAAGAAGTTTCAAGAAAGGTTAGAAAATAAGATGTGGGTTCAGGGTTAGTCTGGCAGGATGAGAAATAAGAAGATGGCTCAGGGTTAATCAGATAGCGTAGAATACAGGAAGGGGCTTTAGGGATGAGTCCTAGACTAATGAGATTGACCTTATAGATTTGAGGTAGTCCTACAAGGTCTGCATTATGGAAGAATGGGTCATTAATTTCAGGGAAGAAATCAATTGGAGTCAATGGAGTGATTTCATCATGAGGGTACTGATTTAAGGATATCAAATCCTTAATAAATTCTTTTGGCTCACAAACCAAAAGACTGGGCTCTATAGTTGTGCTTTCTTTTAGTGGCTCCTCAGGTAAGGTTCTAATAGTAGTATTTAGGTTCTTTTCCTCTAGCTGGTCTTCCACTACAGGTTCAGCTTGGGTGTGGTCAAGTTCAACTAATATTGGATGGTCTTCTACCTGGATATCTATCAGGTCAACTAATTCTAGATCATCCATAAGTGTGTCTTCTTCTTTCTCATATTCGTTCACTAAGCTTGGGTCAGCCTCATATATCTCCTCTTCAATGTCTTCCTGATGAACCAATGGGATGGTAAGAGGGGGTTGACTAAGAAAAAACTGACTAATACTAGGCTCAAATCTAGGGGTATTAATCCTATAGGGTTCAAGTAGACCAAGGGATAGTGGGTTACTACTAGGTTCATATTTAGGGACTATGAGTTCCTGGGGATTACAGGACAAGGGTTCAGCTCTATGGGCCTTGTCTAGGGTTCCTATTTGGTCATCTAATGGATCAATCCTATGGATCGTTTGGTTATTGGATTGGGTCATCTGGTTAATCTGAGTGATCAATTGGGCAAGCTGGGTTTGGGTTTGGTTGGTTGATTGGTTTAGCTGGGTATTAGTTTGGTTTAACTGGGTATTAGTTTGGTCAAGCTTGTAATTCATTCGGGCAAACTGGTCAGTCATGGCTTTCATGAGGGTCTCAAAATTGCAATCCATGGCTAAGCTGGGTTGGGGTTTAGACTTCTGGTATTGGGTTCCTAGTCTAGTGGTCATGTAATCAAACAATCAATCAGAATGAGATGGTGCAGCCAAGCATGTAAAGGATCAGTAATTCTAGGGTTTCCTAGACTTAGAGCCAAAACTGAATGGGTTAGCTCAACTTACACTTAACCCAACAGCTAATCCTTCCTCTGGCCAGGTAGAGGGTGGGAGTGTGGGATGCCCCCTGCTTTCGCAGGGATCCAATCAAAAACCACAACACCACTTAGGTCGTTTGACTCTGGACCCTCAGCCTTAGACACCAGATTTCAGTAATAGCCACAGGATTAAATGCACTAGTTGGCCCACACAATTTGGACCTAACGTATTGGGTGTCACCTAGCCCTCTAGGAAAAATTAAGTCTAATTAATTTTAATTAAGCTTGGGTCAAAATGTTGGTGGTTGTTTTGGGCCCAAGATAGGGGATGAAATCCTGCCCTGATGTTAGATAGCAGTTGCCCTTAATATTAGGTTAAAAAGATTATGGCAATCGATGTCCTGATGCAATCTAAAATAATCAGAAAATAAAAATATTTTATGTGTATTTTATGAGGTGACAAGTTAAGTTTAGGTTGATTAGGTTAGGTTTGGTTAGGTTTGGGATTGGGGTGTGTGGAAGTTGGTTAGGTTTGGTTGAGTCAAAATGCAGAAATAGCAGAATTCAGAAAATTAGGATTTCAGATAATGCAGGTTTTGATATACTTACTGATATAAAAGAAAATCAAAAAAATTATAGAACAGAGGATGGATGGTGATGATGAACACTACCAAATTTGATGTAAAACAAAAATCAGATGATGATGCACATCCTAGGGTTTTTGGACTGATACAAAAATATCAGGATTTTAGTTAAGGTTTCTAATATTCCAGATTTTAGTGAATTAGGTTTTCTATAAAATTAATTAAAAATTATGAAAATTATTAGGACAAAATAGAGGACATAACATGCAAATTTTATAGAAAAACAAAATTCTTAAGTGGTCGAAATTAGATGAAAAATAGACACCTAATGCAACTAGCAGGATGCAAAAATTAGGGTTTGTGATCCTAATGCAGATGAATGCTATCCTAAACTCACTCTAATACCAAACTAATGTGGGACGACTCTAAGATTGCTAAATATACAAGAAAAAATAGTAAACTAATATTTTAACTTTTTTTATAATTTTAATTTGCAGGCTAGATTTCCAAAATTAAGTAAGAACTAGCAGGATAATTAGCAATGCAAAGAATCATCAAATCGCAGGCATACTCATGCAAAATAATAAAAATCAAGATCCGAGAATTGAGAAATTCCTGGCTTAGGACAGCTTATATTCAATAAATCAAAAATCAAAAGTTGGGAAGGATATTACTAGACAGAGATTGAAGAATCTGCAATTGAAGAGATCACTCGTACTCTGATTGGAGCCTAGATGATGAAGCTTCCATTCCCTTGGATTAGATGGCTGATTTGGGCAGTCTTGGAGGTAAAAAAGGCCTCCTCTAAGAAGGTGAAACACCTCGGGGATCCTGCAAGTATCAGAGGATGGTTAGAAAGCAACAACAAACTAATAAAAGGGAGATTAGGGTTAGAAGAAGGTGGAATCAGGGTTTGGATGTGGGCGGCTTGAAGAAGGATGATGCTCCTTGCTTGGGTGGCCTAGGGCACTCCTTCTTTGGGCATGTGAAGGCTTGGAAGGTAGCAAAGCTTGGGAGAAGAATAAAGCTTGTAGCAGGGTTCGGCCAAGCAAAGAACAAACACTCAAACAACTCAAGAACACCAACACAAGAATAACTCAAGGAAAAATTCATCAAAGTTTAATTCATATGAGAAAAGATTGATTACAAGAGGAAGAGGGGTGGGGTATTTATAGAGCTCCCATGCCCTCTCCTAAAGGGATTACAAGTCTTCTCCTAGTTAGAATAGGTTTACACAATTTAAGTGGGAGAAAGACTATAAAATAAACTTAGAACTAGGAGTATACAAGTTGAATAGAATAAGAACTTGATTTCCTCCTTCCACTTGGACTCCATCTCCTAGCTTGGACCAAGTCAACCTCAAGGACACCTAGGGTTGGCATGTGGGCTTCAAGAGGCAGCAATGGGCCGGCCAAGGGCTTGGGGTGCATGGGTTTTGGGCCTCCTGGAAGCTGGGATGCCCTGGATGGAATATTCCTGGAATAAAAATAACATCTTGGTTCTTATGGACCTGGGCCTTGAATCTTCTTTGGGCTGGGATGCAGGTACTTCCTTGGAATCATGGGTTCCCTAGTATTGGAATATTCTCGGGCATCTGGAAGGAATCTGGCATCTGAAAAGCATATGGAGGGCATCTGGGCATCTTGCAGGAATCTTGGACCCTGGGATGGCATACAAGGTCCAATTGGCTGATGTGAAGACCTCTGGCTCTTGGATGAGGCCTGGTGGAACTCCAAAATAATGTATCCTCTTCTCTTTACCAAAATTAACTCTCACTGGACTCATGACTGAAATACAGGACTCAATAAACTGGACTGGGTTGAGACAAATCAACTAGCCTCAACTTATTACATGACTCAATCTTAATTGATTACAAAATTGTGATACATGACTAAGGTTCTAAAAAAAATCATAATCAATAAACCATATGGGATCCAGTGATATGTGTCTGATCCTGGTGTCCCCACCAATTTTATATTATAGTTTAAATGCTAATGAATTCAATATAATTTTTATTTATAGTTCTATTAAAAAATATGGGATAGATTAGAGATGATCCATGAGGGTACCAATCAAGTAAAAGAAATTTAAATCAATATACTTATGCATATGTATGAATTATTTAAAATAGAGTCAAATGAGACTATTACTAACATATATACTAAATTTACTAATATTACTAATAGTTTAAAGAGTTTGGGCATAATTTATTCTAACAATGATATTGTTTGAAAAAGCCTTAGGTCTTTTTCAAAATCATGGAAAGTAAATGTGACCGCCATCCAAGAAGCAAGGATCTTAGCACTCTTTCACTCAAAGAACTCATTGGATTACTTATGACTCATGAACTCATAATGAGGCAAAATGATAAGAAAGAATCTAAGAAAAAGAAGGCCATCGCCTTCAAGTCAATAACTAATGAAGACAAAAAAGTTATGAGTTAAAAAATGAAGATAATGATGAGGTTGTCCTTATTGCTTGAAGGTTCAAAAGGCACGTGAGAAGAAAGAGACCAAGCTTCAAGAAGAAGCCATATAAAGGTAAACCAACAAGGACAAGGAGAAAGAAAAGAAGAAGGAGCAACCCATTTACTTTGAATACAAGAAGTCCAAATATTTGAAAGTAGATTGCCCTCAACTTAAGAAGTTTAAAAGATTCAAGGAGAAGGCATTAATGGCTACATAGAGTGATAGTAAAGATTCGAGTTTCGAAGAACAAAATCAAAAGGTAGCCAATATATATCTCATGACTCAAGAAGAAGAGGTAATATCTAAAATTTCTTCAAATGATAGTGACCTTTAAAGTGCTTTTGCTGATCTTTTAGCTAAATTTAAAAAAATAATATGATATCACATCCCGAATCCAGCACCGGAATCGGCTACGTGACCGGCCGCACAATCCTAGGTTTATCCTAGAGATCATGCCAGGCCTAGGTACACAATATTCACTTCAGTTAAAAATCATTTCAAATAAACCAATATTCTATAAATAATTGAATAATAATTAAATAGTCCATATATTCAAGTCAAAATTACTAAATGGTCCACTGATTCACAACAGGCATCAGCAACTAAAAAAAACTAACTATCTAACAATATTGATGGTTCATCTCACGCCCAACCCGATCCTTGCTATGCATCTTGAGTCTCTGGAAAAACCAAAAAATAATGAATGAGCTCTACATCCCAGTAAGGTCTCTAAACAATCATACCAATAATAGTAATAATTTGAAAATAGCAAGAAAATAATAGTATATCGTGTCATGCAACCAAGCAACTCAAATATCATATTTGTCAAAACTTTTATCAAAATCATGTTTTCTTTTTATGTTTTAATTTAATCATCATTCTTCTTTAGAATTTTGGACTAACCACGGTCATGCTCTAGCCCATGACTGGCAACCTCGGTGTCACACTTCAGCCTGTAACGTGGCAATATTATTGTCCATGCCTGTAACTGGAAATATTTATCACGATTATGTCTGTGACCGGCAATATCATTGTCCATGCCTGTGATTAGCAATATTTATCTCGATTTTGCCTGTCACCAGCAATATCATTGTCCATGCCTATGATTGGCAATATTTGTCATGATTCCGCCTGTGATCGACAATATCATTGTCCATACTTGTGATTGGCAATATTTATCATGATTTCGCTTGTTACCAGCAATATCATTAACCATGATCCCATGGCATGGCTAGTCTAATTATCTCATTCTCTTAATTAACACTTTATCAATTCATATCATGATGTCAAACCATGAAATCTCAAATTTTTCAATGACCGGCATCACGGTCCAAACCATCAAAAGTACTTATACTTGATAAAAACATGGTATACTAGAACATAACTAATAACCATAATAATCATACTGTCCATTATGCAAAATCAAACTATGCCATGAAAACTAATCATACATGCCGATGCTCATATGAACGGATCAAATCATGCCATGTAAAACAATGTATAGAACTGATGATCATGTCGAGAATCCTTACCTCTCAAGAAATGACTATCTACACCTGAATTAGTTTGCTCCCAGAATTCGTGTAATGCCTTCCTGCTCAGAAGGCTATTTTTCTACAATAATAAATTGTTGCCCAGAAATGGAACCTAAGAGGGAGGGTGAATTGGATTATTTTAAAAAATCAAAATAATTATGTGCTGGCCTTAAAGTGTTTGTGAAACAAAATGATTAGCTCTAAGAGATATGTAGCAGATAACAGCAAATTAAATGCAAGTAATAAAGAAAAAGTAGGAAAGAGAACAATCACACACAAATACAATGTTTTATAGTGATTCGGTGCACTCGAAGCACCTACATCCACTCCCCAAGCTTCCTCTTGGAAAAACCACTATAATCTCTTCAAGATTACAGCTGACTTGTTTTCCAAGGCTCACAAGTCAAAACCTAAGTTGGTTTTATCACCTAGGATCACCAACAACCTTTACAACTTATTTTGTCTTCGGGCTCACAAGTCAAATCCTAGTTGATTTTATCCTTTGGCTCACCAACAACCTTTACAACCTAGTTTCAAAAACCTTGAAACCTAGGTCAACAAAGTAAGAACAAGAATATAATAAATAGCACAATAAAAGCTCCTAGAATGAGCTGAAATGAAGATCGTTGAAGCTCTCTTGATTGCTTGAGTTGACTTTTCCTTGGATTCTCTTGAATGCACAATTATGGCAAGGCACTTGAAACCTTAACAACTCAAAAATGGAAGGCTTTTGAAAGGGAATCTCTTTAAACATACTCTTCTTGTCTTTTCAAATGATTGGAGTTTGTCTTATATGAATTCACTCTTCCTTCTTGATTTTATGAGGTTTGGTGAGTGTTAAATACCTCAGATCCACTGAAAAGACCGTTGAAGACCGTTAGAATTCAAAAAATAGACGTTTGGAACCGTTTGGAAGCAAGTCTAAAATTCTGAAAAACTAGCCGTTAGACCTTGAGTCGACCTCGTGAGTCGACACTTGATCCATGAGTCGACCTCATGAGTCAACACTTGATGTAGAATCCAAAAAACATGAAGTTCTGTTCAGAATTTTTGTCAGGCGATGAGTCGACCTCATGAGTCGACACTTGAAGTGTGAGTCAACCTCATGAGTCGACACTTGAAGCGTGCCACTGAAACTTGGTATGCCGATCTTCTGATACTTCTAAAATTCATTCATGAGTCGACCTTGTGAATCGACACTTGGTCCTGTGCCATCCAAATAAGCATGCCAAACTTGAAAATCTTAAAGATTTGACCATTTATCCATTTGATGGTTCTTTATGAATGCCAAAAAAGTTGTTTTGACAATATTCCAAGGTGAAGAGCTCAATCAACATGAGAAACTTCTTGCTCTTGAATTAGTAAACTCAATATCATTTTGTTGGAGAAAGTGATGTACCTAAGGCTTGAAATTCAGATTCTATTTGAAACATTAGCCCAAATATATACTTAGTGTTTTGTTGTTCATCAAAATTAAGGAGCCAAAGCCAACATAAATAATTTTATTAAAATCTAAATTTCTAATTTCATTAATTTCAAGAAAATTTTCTGATTCTCTCTCTTCTTCCACTCTCCTCGTTCTCTCTCCTCATCTTCTCTCTCCTCTCTCTCCTCTTTCTCTCTCCTCATTCATTTTTTCCTGAACCAAATAGAATTTTTTTTTCTTTCCTTATTTCTTCTCTTCTTCTTTTTTCACTTTTTTCTTTCCTTTTTCCTTTTTTCCTTTCTTCTCTTCTCCCGAACCCTTGTTTTCATCCTCGGTTCAACAGAATCGGCCACCCCACGACTGTCGACGGTGACCACAGGAGGTGGTCACTGGAAGAGGGGTCGGTGTCCCGTAGGCGGACGGTGGTGCGGCCACCGATGAGGTACGGTCCAAGCATCCCAAAACCAAGAAACAATTAACTAAACCCCAATTAAATCATCCCCTAAGCAAATTAAATAAGGGAAAATGACTCACTAGTGATTGAAGGGGCTCTTTGTCACTCGTCGGAGAGGAGGACAATGGCAGGAAATGCTTGATGGGCTCGATCTGGCGATGGTGAGGGGGATTTAAAGAGAACCACCAATGAATTCTTCTCGCCGTTTGGGGAAGAAAGACTCTACCAATCGAAGTCCTAACCCACTCAAACCCTGTTACTGACAACCCCCTCCCCTCCATGACTCTTCCCTCGAGACCTCCAGTGAAATCCCCGACCGGATAAGGGAGGATCGGGTTCCCCTGTTTCGACTTCATCCCATTCTTTTTTTTCTATAATTGGGTTGAAGTTGGCTGGCCTTGCCGACTTCAGCCCAATAGCCCAGATATCACATTCTCCCCCTATTAAAAAAACTTCATCCTCGAAATTTACATACCTGTTGTTTTGAAAAGTTATGGATATTTGTCCCTTATTTCTGTTTCAAGTTTCCATGTAGCTTCCCTTTCACTGTGAGTGCTCCATTGCACCTTCACGTATGGTATAGTTCGGTGTCGCAACAATTCTTACTGTTGACGATCCGTATAGGCACCTCATAAGTCAGATCCTCCTGAAGATGCAATGGCACATAGTCTATTGCATGACTGGGGTCAGAAATATATCTTCATAATATCGATACATGAAATACATTATATACTTCTGATAAGGCTGGTGGTAGTGCTAGCGGTAGGCCACCTCCCCGACTTTATCTAGAATCTCAAACAGACCCACAAATCTCGGGCTCAACTTGCCACGTATACCAAATCGCATCACATCCTTTATGGGAGAAACTTTCAAAAAAACATGATCGCCTACATTGAATTCTAGCTCTCTCTGTCTCTTATCAGCATAAATTTTCTATCGGCTCTAAGCAGTATGTAGCCATTCCCTGATCACTTGTACCTTATCCACTATTTGCCGCACTGTTTCCAGACCCAACAATTTTCTTTCTCCTACATCATCTTAACAGATAGGAGATCCACAGTTTCTACCATATAAAGCCTCAAAAGGTGCCATCTATATGCTAGCTTGATAACTGTTGTTATAGGCAAACTCTATTAATAATAGATGACAGTCCCAAGCACCACCCATGTCCATAACACAAGCTCTTAACATTATGTTTTCTTTTAGTGTTTTCATTAGTTATCCTTTTTCTTTAATTGATGATATCCAGAATGAAGATCAATCTTTGAAAATACCTGTGCTCCCTGTAGTTGATCAAATAAATCATCAATCCTCGATAAAGGATATTTATTCCTTACTATCACCTTGTTCAACTCTTAATAGTCTATGCACAGCCAAAAATTACCATCCTTCTTTTTCATAAATAAGATCGGAGCACTCCAGAGAGACATGCTTGGTATGATAAATCTTTGTCCAACAACTCTTATAATTTCTTCTTAAGCTCTTTTAATTCCGTCGGAGCCATTCTGTATGGAGCTTTGGAGATGGCTCCAGTGCTTTATATAAGATCAATAGAGAACTCAATTTCTCTATCAGGAGGTAACCCTGGCAAGTCATCGAGGAAGACCTATGGAAATTCTTTCATAATAGGTATGTTTTCCAATCTGAGCTCCTGCTGTCAAGTATCAATAGTTTCTACCAGAAACCCTTCACAACCTTTCCTAAGGAGTCGCCTGGCATTATAAGCTGAGATCACCCTCCTCGGAGAGGTTAGCTTGTTACCCACAAAGTGAAACTCTGGCTAACTAGGGATCTGAAATCTCACTATCTTCTCAAACCAGTTAATGGAAGCATGATATGCTACTAGCCAGTCCATTCCAAGAATCACATCGAAGTCTTTCATATCCAAGACTATCAAATCCACTTTCATCTCCCTACCTTCTATATCCAATTTACAATCCTTGCAGATCTGATTAACCATAATGACATCCCCACTTGGAGTAGAAACACAAAGTTCAATTTCTAGAGGTGTCGAAGCCAACACATTATTTTCCTTAACCAGTTTAGCTGATATGAAAGAGTGTGTGGCACCAGCATCAAACAGAACATAAACATTGCTAGAAAATAACCTAATCATCCAGTCACTATCGAATTAGAAGCATTGGCATCCTGTTGCATGAGTGCATACACCCATCATTGGGTTCCCAGCTTCTGCTATCCTCCTTGTTGGTGTCCATCACGAGATGCTTGAGGTGCTTGGTGCTGTGACCCTTGACCACTACGACACATAATAGCTTTATGACCCGCCTTCCCATAATTATAACACTTCCACACTTCTGGCCAGGTGCAGTCTCGCTTAAGATGAGGCCCACCACACTTTCGCTGTGCATCTAACCCCATGGAGGTAGAGGATTGGTTGAAAGCTATTGAGAAAGTATTCCAGGCCTTACGGTGCCCGGTAAAGGAAAAAGTTACTTTTGCTACTTTCTTATTGCAAGATGAGGTAGCCGCTTGGTGGAAGTTAGAGCTTGAAAAGCAGGGACCGAATGATGCACCTTTTACCTGGACAGATTTCAAGAGGGTTTTCTATGAGAGATATTTTTCTCGGAGTATTCAGATACAGAAATTTTGAGAATTTGAGCTCCTGGAGCAAGGTAGTTTGATAGTTGCTCAGTATGCTGCAAAATTCGAAGAACTATCAAGGTATGCTTTGACACTGATAGTAAATGAAGGGATCCGAACCAGAAAATTTGAAAATGGACATAGAGATTAGATACAATAACAGGTAACTGCTTTCAAGCTACCCACCTATAAAGAGATCATCAACAAGGCACTGATAATAGAAAGGGGGTTAGATGTTGCTCAAGCAGAGAGAGAAAAAGCTTTGAAGAATATATCTAGATTAGGAGAATTTCAGGGTCAACCTAATAAAAATACCGGTACAAAGATTAGGAAGCTTGACAATGCTAATCCAAATGACAAGACTCAATAAAAGAATGATATCCAGTGCTATAAGTGTGGTGGGCCGCATCTTAAGCGAGACTACACTTGGCTAGAAGGGTAGAAGTGTTACAATTATGGCAAGACGAGTCACAAAGCTATTATGTGTCATAGTGGTTAGGGATCACGCACCAAGGGCCTCGAGCATCTCATGATGGACACCAACAAGGAGAACAGCAGAAGACGAGAACCCAAGGACGGGTGTATGCACTCACGCAATAGAATGCCAATGCTTCTAATTCGGCAGTAATAGGTATGATTAGGTTATTTTTTTAGCAATGTTTATGTTCTATTTGATACTGGTGCTACACACTCTTTCATATTAGCTAGACTGGTCAAGGAAAATAATGAGTTGACTTCGACACCTCTAGAAATTAAATTTTGTATTTCTACTCCAAGTGGGGATGTCATTATGGTTAATTGGATCTGCAAGGATTATAAATTGGATATAGATGGTAGGGAGATGAAAGTAGATTTGATAGTCTTGGATATGAAAGACTTCGATGTGATCCTTGGAATAAATTGGCTAGCAGCATATCATGCTTCCATCAATTGCTTTGAGAAGATAGTGAGATTTTAGATCCCTGGTCAGCCAGAGTTCTACTTTGTGGATAACAAGCTAACCTCTCCGAGGAGGGTAATCTCAGCTTATAATGCTAGGCGACTCCTTAGGAAAGGTTATGAAGGATTTCTGGTAGCAGCGATTGATACCCGATAATAGGAGCTCATATTAAAAAATATACCTATTATGAAAGAATTTCCAGAGGTCTTTCCCGATGACTTGCCAGTGTTACCTCTTGATAGAGAAATCGAGTTCTCTATTGATCTCGTACCGGGCACTGGAGCCATCTCTAAAGCTCCATATAGAATGGCTCTGATGGAATTAAAAGAGCTTAAGGAGCAATTACAAGAGTTGTTGGATAAAGGATTTATCAGACCAAGTGTGTCTTCCTAGAGTGCTCCGATCTTATTTGTGAAAAAGAAGAATGGTAGTTTTCAGCTCTGCATAGACTATCAGGAGTTGAATAAGGTGGCAAAAGAAATAAATATCCTTTACCGAGGATTGATGATTTATTTGATTAACTACAGGGAGCACAGGCATTTTCAAAGATTGATCTTCATTCTAGATATCATCAATTAAAGAAAAAGGATAACTAATGGAAACACTAAAAGAGAACATAATGTTAAGAGCTTGTGTTATAGACATGGGTGGTGCTTGGGACTGTCATCTATCATTAATAGAGTTTGCCTATAATAACAGTTGTCAAGCCAATATATAGATGGCACCTTTTGAAGCTTTATATGGTAGAAAGTATAGATCTCCTATCTGTTGGGACGATGTAAGAGAAAGAAAATTATTGGATCCGAAAGTAGTACAGCAAAGGTGGATAAGGTACAAGTGATCAGGGAACGACTGCATACTGCTTAAAGCCGATAGAAAATTTATGCTGATAAGAGATGGAGGGAGCTAGAATTCAATGTGGGTGACCATGTTTTTTTGAAAGTTTCTTCTGTAAAGGGTGTGATGCGATTTGGTATACGAGGCAAGTTGAGCCTGAGATTTATGGGTCCGTTTGAAATTTTAGATAAAGTCGGGGAGGTGGCCTACCGACTAGCACTACCACCAGCCTTGTCAGAAGTACATAATGTATTTTATGTATCGATGTTACGAAGATATATTTCTGACCCCAACCATGCAATAGACTATTTGTTATTGCAGCTTCAAGAGGATTTGACTTATAAGGATGTGCTTATACGGATCGTCGATAGTAAAGATCAAGTGTTGCGATACCGAACCATACCATACATGAAGGTGCAATGGAGCAATCACAGTGAAAGGGAAGCTACATGGAAACTTGAAGTAGAGAAGAGAGACAAGTATTCATAACTTTTTGAAACAACAGGTATGGCCCAGACCCTAAACAATCATTAGCATGTATACCAAGCTCGAATATCCTGCACAACTTTGAGAATAATTTAAGATTTGAAAAGAGCCAACTTCTCATGTTAATCTCAGTCTCCCAATTAGTCTACCTCTTAGAATACTTATTACGTAATACTCAAAACTAGATCCTTTCTATTTATGATACGTATCAAATTCTCTTGAGTTCTTCCAAAAATACTAATCCTTCGATGTCACTATAATTAATTATCCTTGATCAATTCTACAGAAGTTTTTCTTGATGAGACATAAATCTGAGTCGTTTAAAATATTCAAACGATATCGTAATGAAGTAGAAAAATAAACAAGAAAGTATATCAAAACCCTTCGATCCGATCGAGGCGATGAATACTTTTCCGATGAATTTCTGACATATCTCGAAGAGAATGGGATTCTCTCTTAGTGGATACCTCCAGAGATACCTCAATTAAATGGAGTGTCTGAGAGGAGGAATCAAACCCTGTTAGACATGGTTTGGTCCATGATGGGCTTTGCTTCTCTGTCGATATTCTTTTGGGGATATGCTTTAGAATCAGCATGTTACATTTTAAATAGGGCTCCAAGTAAGTCCGTTAGTAAAATACCATATGAGATGTGGACTGGACGTAAGCCGACACTTTCACATCTTCGATCTGGGGGTGCTCGGCTTATGTAAAATATTTGAAAACGGACAAACTTGGACCTAGGTCTGATCGGTGCCTATTTGTTGGGTATCCAAAGGAGTCTAAAGGGTATTACTTCTAGTTAATTGAGGAACAAAAGTTGTTCATCGGTCTTAGGGCTATCATTTTGGAAAAGGAGTTCCTTGGTGAAGGAACTATAGCCGCTAAGATTAAACTTAGTGAAGTTCAACAAGTAGAAGAACCATCACACTTAAGGGACAACATAGAACCGGCTGTGATTAGATCATACCCAGAGCCCACTCCAGAACCATTAAGGAGATCCGGTAGAATACCGAGCCGATTGGACATATACTATGATTTCTTGGTCCGGGATAGTGATCCCATTGAACTCGATGAGAACAAAGAGGATCCGATCACCTGTATAGATGAGTTACAGAGGTCTGACTCTGAGAAATGGCTTGGAGCCATGAAATCCGAAATGAAGTCCATGGAGATCAACAATGTATGGACATTGGTTGATATACCTGAAGGGATAAAATCCATTGGGTGCAAATGGATTTTCAAAAGAAAAAGGGACACGGACGGGGAGGTGGAGACCTATAAAGTCCGTCTGGTTGCCAAGGGGTATCATCAACGTTATGGTATAGACTATGACGAGACATTTTCTCCTGTAGTAATGCTCAAATCCATTCGGATTATGCTTGCTTTAGTAGCACACTTTGACTATGAAATCTGGCAAATGGATGTCTGAATAGCTTTCTTAAATGATGAGCTGGAAGAGGAGGTGTATATGATACAACCTGAAGGGTTCACATCCACAGATGAGTCAAAGGTGTGCAGGCTTCAGAAGTCCATCTATGGACTGAAGCAAGCATCAAGGAGTTGGAACATGCGATTTGATAAGTGTATCAAGTCGTATGGCTTCGTTGGAATGGAGAAGAGCCTTGCATCTACAAATGGGCTAATGGTTCTGTGATTGTATTCCTTATGCTGTATGTGGATAACATTCTCTTAATCGGGAATGACATTGCAGCACTATAAGGAATAAAGGTCTGGTTATCATCTCAGTTCTCTATGAAGGACTTGGGTGAAGCCTCTTACATACTGGGTATGAAGATCTATAGAGATAGATCTAAGAGGCTTCTGGGACTGTCCCAGTCTACGTACATTAACACCGTGCTGAAACGGTTTAGTATGGAGAATTCCAAGAAGGGCTATCTCCCAATAGGCACAGGAATTGATCTCTCCAAAAGGAATTGTGTGACAACTCCTAAGAAGAGAGAGCGCATGAGTAGAATCCCATATGCTTCGGCAGTGGGTTCTATCATGTACGCCATGATATGTACTAGACCAGACGTGGCATACTCACTAAGCATAGTGAGCAGATACCAGTCTGACCCAGGTGAAGCTCATTGGAAAGTGATAAAGACCATCCTTAAGTATTTACGAAATATTAAGGACAAATGGCTAATTTATGGAGAATCTGACTTGAAACTTGTGGGGTATACTGACTCCAATTTCCAATTAGATAAAGATGACAGCAAGAGTGTGTCAAGATTTATCTTTACCTTGAACGGAGGTGCAGTCTGCTGGAAAAGTTCCAAGCAGCCTACTGTGGCGGACTCAGTATGTGAAGTAGAGTACATTGCAGCATCTGAAGCAGCGAAGGAAGCTGTGTGGTTGCGGAAGTTCCTTGGCGAGCTGGGAGTGGCACCTTCCCTGGATGGTCCTGTTCCGGTATACTGTGACAACACTGGAGCCATTGCTCAAGCCAAAAAGTCAAATCTCATCACCGCACAAAGCATATTCTATGGTGCTATCACCTTGTACAAGAGATCATGGAACGAGGTGACATTGACCTTCTAAAGATCGATGGAAAGGAAAACCTGGCTGACCCCTTCACTAAAGCCATCGGAGTTCAAGAGTTTGACTGTTGTAAATGGAAAATGGGAATGAGATTCTGTACTGATTGGCTTTAGTTCAAGTGGGAGTTGTTGGAAATTGTGTCCCAAAGCCAATCGTCTAGGCTATAGACGGTTGTGCTATCTTTGTATTTGTATATGAATTCTTTTTAATAAATAAAAGTTATTTTTGGCTGTTCATCATATTTACATTTTCCTGAAATGAACTCTTGTATGATGGAGTCCTTGGAACTACATTGTTTGATATAGAGAGGATATATCATGTAGTTCTTAAAATAGTTCACAACCAAATGATACATTGTTATAGGACGATGATGTATCAAGTGTAGGATGTTGTATATCACATTTGTTGGTTGTCCTCTTAACCAAGGAGCGTGGAGACACTGGTGTGACATACAAGTGAAATGTGTGACATCTCACTGAATGTGACCATCTGCAGAGCTCCCTTCTGCCAAAGGGTTGCTCACGAAGGGATATGGGTATATGTGTCCCTCAGACCTGAGGTCACCATGGCAGCTTGCAAGCAACTCACTATACTTTGGTGCCAGACTACCTGGATTTTTAATCCAGTGACGGAAGGTTTCTAGGTATAGTCAAGTACTTGAGGACCGGTGGTGGATCAAGATGGAATTGACCTCTCCAAATAGTTTGGAGTGAATGACTCACTATGTCTCAATTCAGCAAAACCTTGGCTAGGGTAGTTCTTGTAGGGAGTCACAGAACTTGTGAGGTTGAGACATGATCTGGATAAACCAAATTAGGGTTGGCAATCAAACCCTAGGTCATCCTGAGCATTATGAGGTCAAAGGGATGAATTATGCGGCAACCATATGCCAGAGATTCTTATGAGGTGCTCTGCATCTTTGACCTATCCAGACATCGGGTATAATTACTAGATAAGGACTTTGACTGGTACTAGAAATGTTCCAGTGCTACCGACTTAGTATTCAAACCTATGGGGTCACACACCATAGAGGATTTCTATCTGATCTTGTGGCTAATCGATGATTGGAAATTGTTTGTCATCACTAGAAGTTAATATGATTAACTTTGTTCCAAGTGTCGATACTTGAAATTTTGCAAGTGTCGACACTTGGTGAAGTGTCGACACTTGGCAGTTTTTGAGTGTTGACACTTCCTGTGATGAACTGAATTCTGGAAAGAAATTCGTGGGAGGATTTTGGACATGTTTTGACCTGGTTTGAATTTCGAATTCAAACCAGTTTTGGCTCCAAGGTTATATGGTATGAAAGTCATACTTACCTTAATGGGTTGGACCCATTTGGTATGGCCTTGATCCTCTCCCCCATTCTCTCCCCTCATCTCTCCTCCTTCCTCTTTCTCCTCTTGGTTGCACCTATAAATGAGGGTCATTGTATAGGCTGCAGAGGTTACAAATTACAACACTACTAGAGAGAAGATAGAGAAGGGTTGTGAGAGTTCTAGGGATTGGGTGTGAGCAATCTAGCAATCAAGCTAGGTATTGGGAAGAAAGGTTTTGGGAAGGGGTTCCTGCTCTCTTCCTAGTCTTCCTGGAAGAAGAAGATCAGCCAAGGATCCCGAAGAGCTAGCACTCCGAGGGAGTTGATCAGAGTCGAGCCCAGGTGTGGATATCTTGTAGAGGCTAGACACGTGTGTGGCTCGAGAACCCTCCTCCTTCTTACAGCACTTTTACTGCTTCTCTCTTGGTATAAAGGTATGGTATATTTATATTTGCTGTTTCTCTTTCCTTAATGTTATATGCATGCTAGATCATTATTCTAGATCCTTTTGTGGGCAGATCAATAGATCGTTTAAATATATCTACCGAGCCTTCCATTGTGCATGCTTTAAAAATATTTTAAAATGCATATCTTTTTGCCCTGTTTTCTTGCATATTGTATGCTAGGTGTAGGTGCTTTTCACCTTCAGACCTATCGAGGAAAATTACATGGAAACACCGATAGATTAGTCCAAGGATCAATAATATTATCTTTTTATTTAATACTAAAATCTTGTTACTGAAATTCAAATCAATGCTCCCATCATAATACTTCTAAAGTTAAAGTTAACATTCTTAATTGATTTTAGAATAACTCAGGCCACTACGCTTCCACTACATACTCTGATAAAACTTACTAAACTAACTAGGTTTACTAAATGAATTCCTTGAAAAAATTATCTTATTTTGGTACCATGGAGATTGCAAGTTATTAGAGTAAAGCTGTTGAGTCTTTTTATCTCATTCACACCTCAAGCATATCATATCAAGGTTTATCTTGACCCAATTTCCATATTAAAAATCTTTGCATAGATTTCATCATCCTTTTAAGACACCAATAACTCTAGTTCAAGTCTGGATTAATCATCCCTTGACAATTCAATTAGACAGTCTAGATCAACTTTTTTCTTGAAAAGTTACCATTAACTCTAACAAGGTAAGAGGCTTCCAATCAATATTCTTATGAATAGAATCAATTATATTATCGCTCATAGAACTATCTTACCATAACTCTTAGCATCAATTAACAAACTACCTAAAATATTATTCCTCATAGGCTAAACCCATATAAGTCTTTCAATACCAATTTCTTTGTTCAATACCACATCACTAGTAGGGTAACTTAGATCTTCTCATAGACCTTAAATTTGACTTAAAATTTGACATGTCCAATAATCTCCAACAAATATAAGGAGGATCAAGTAATTCAATTCCAAACTACTAACCTAACTCATCAAAGATTCTACCAAGATGTGCATGACCTGTGCACATAATATAATTTAATCCATTGATAACAATTTACCAATCTATGCTCCATCCCAAATATATTTTTCATTAAATATTTTCAACAATAATCTCCAACAATTATAGGATAGATCCAGTAATCCAATCCAAAATTGCTAACATAGGCTATCAAAATTTTATCAAATTATGTATGCCATGATAATATAATATAATCTATACCACCAATAGAGAGTTACAAGCTATACATCATTCCAAACATATTTTTCCTTATATATTTTCAATGATAATCCACATACAGATTTCTCGAACACATATCCTTTCTAATATCATTGAACTCTTTCATAACCTATACCCTAAACATCTTCTTGCAACAGTCCCAAAATTTATAATCCGATAATTAACAATAGAACTAACATGTTATCATAATCTGCATCCACATCAGGATTAGGATTCCAAAATTATTCAATTGATAATTGAACCTACTTATTCAGCATAACCTATTAATATAACATACTATAATTCCAGGCCAGTACTCTTGATATTTGGATCTATCCACTTATCAAAGGCAAAGATACATCAAATCCAGCTCTTCTATATCCATCATAAGCTTACTTATCATGATCAAAGAGTACAAATCATCCACCCCTTTATATTTATCTTAGATCAATCCCATTATGCATATTATAGACCAAAAATCGAGTTCCTTCCTTGCACCAATCATATGCCAGATCCTATGCATAATAACTAAAGATTAGAAATCCAAGTTCAAATTCATTCTTGTAACTTTTATCATGTTCCGACTAATCATGATACTAAGTCATAATCCCTAATGATCATTACCTAAATTTTGATATTCAAATCATATCTTAATCACTTATATCACAGTTCCAAGTGGTCATACTATAAGTTTTGATATCATTCTATCATGTCCTAATAACCACCATGTGATTTTCAAATCACTTATGTCCCAGTCTCAAATAATCATGACCTGAATTTCGATGTTACTCTTATCTATCCTAATCACTTATACTATAGTCCCAAGTCATCATAACCTAAGCTCTAACACTATTCTTGTTATATCCTAATAAATATCATGTTATTATTATTTGAACTACTTGTATCACCATCCCAAATGATCATAACCTAAGCTTTGACACTATTCTTGTCATATCCTAATAAATATCATGTTATTATTATTTAAACTACTTGTATCACCATCCCAAATGATCATAACCTAAGCTCTGATACCACTCTATCATGTCCCGAATCCAGTACCGAAATCGACTACGAGACTGGGCACACAAATCCTAGATTACATTCTAGAGATCATGCAAGGTCTAGGTATACAAGAGTCACTTACTTCAAAAATTACTTAAAATAATAAATATTATTTAAACAATTGAATAATAACTAAACAATCCATTTATTCAAGTCAAAATTACTAAATGATCCATTGATTTATTATATAAATATCAGCAACCAAACTAACTGAACAAAACTAACTAAAAATCTACAATCCTGATGTTTGATCTCATGCCCAATCCAATCCTTGTTATTCATGTCATGTCCTAACTACTTATATCACAGTCCTAAATAATTATAAGCTAAGCTTAAAGTACAATCACTTGGGATTGTGATATAAGTGATTAGGATATGACTCGAATGATATCAAAATTTGAGAAGTGATCATCGTGGACTAGGACTTAAGAGGTATTTGAACAAAGTATCTAATCAATAGGGATATGATAAAAGTTACAAGAATCAATTTGAAGTTTGGATTTCTAATATTTAGATATTATACATAAGATCTGGCATATGATTAGTACTAAAGAGGATCATGATTTTTACCTGTAATATAAGTAATGGGATTGATCTAGGATGAATGAAAAGGGCTGGATGATTACACTCTTTGATCATGATAAGTAAGCATATGATGGACATTGTAAAGTTGGATAAGATGCACCTTTCCCTTTGATAAGTGGGTTTGACCCAAGCGTCAAGAGTACTGGCCTGGAATTATAGTATGTTATGTTAATAGATTATGTTGAATATATATGTTCAATTATTAATTGGATGATTTTGGAATCCTAAACTTGGTAGGGATGCAAATCATGATAATATGCCAGTTTTGTTGTTAATTTTTAAATTATAAATTTCGGGACTATTGTAAAGATTTTGGACTTGATTACCATTATATATATATATATATCTTATATGACATGATTTGATCCGTGTACATGAGCATTGACATGCATGATTTATTTCTGCATGGTATAGTTGATTTTGCATGATGGATAGTATGATTGTTGTGGTTATTAGTTATATTCATGTATACCATATTTTTATCAAGTAAAAGTTTTGATGGTTTGGACCATGATATCGATCATTGAGAAATTTGAGATTTCATGATTTGACATCATGATATGAATTAATAAAGTGATAACCAAGAAAAAGAGGTATTTGGACTAAACATGCCACTGAATCATGGTTACTGAGATTGCCCGTCACAGGCTGAAGTGTGACACCGAGATTGCTAGTCACAGGCTGAAGTGTGATAATGAGATTGCCCGTCACAAGCTAAAGTGTGACATTGAGATTGCCAGTCAGGCTGAAGTGTGACTTGAGATTGTCAGTCATGGACTGAAGCATGACCGTGATTAGTCCAGAACCCTAAAGAAGAAGGATAACTAATGAAAACACTAAAAGAAAATATGATGTTATCAATGATTTTGTTATACTTGATATTTGAGTTGTTTTAGTTGCATAATTTGATAAACTATTATTTTTCAGTTATTTTCAAGTTATACCATTATTGGTGTGACTGTTTGGATACCTTATTGGATCGTAAAGCTCACAATCTTCTATTTATTTTCCCTTCTCAGAGTTATGCAGGATATTCGAGCTTGGTAGTGGAATGGATTCGTGGTGAAATGATACATAGCAGGAATCTAGCTAGGTATGAGATTGAATATTAATATTTAGATTGTATAGTTAGTTTTATTTAGCTAGATCTGTTGCTGATACTTATAAGTTATACTTATAAGTATCACAAGCTAAAGTGTGACAATGAGATTGCTAGTCACAGGCTGAAGTGTGATAATGAGATTGCTTATCACAGGCTGAAGTATGATAATGAGCTTGCCAGTCACAGGCTGAAGTGTGATCTGAGATTGCTAGTCATGGATTGAAGCATGACCATGGTTAGTCCAGTACCCTAAAGAAGAAAAGAATGATAACTAATGGAAATACCAAAAAAAAAATTATAGTTTTATCAAAGATTTTGTTACATATGATATTTGAATTATTTGATTACATGATATGATATACTAGTATGTTCTTGCTATTTCTAGAATTATGTTATTACTGGTATGATTGTATGGATTCCTTACTAGGCTGTAAAGCTCACTCCTTATTTTTTAATTTTTTTCAGAGACTCGGGATGCATAGCAAGGATCGAACAAGGCATGAGAATGAACTTCAATATTGCTTAAATAGTTTAGTTAGTTTTAGTTTTTTTTGGTTTCTGATACTTGTTGTGAATCAGTAGACCATTTAGTGATTTGACTTGAATAAATGGTTTGTTTAATTATTATTTAATTATTTAAATAATATTAGTTTATTTGAAGTGATTTTTGAATGAAGTAAATATTGTGTACCTAGGCCTGGCATGATCTCTAGAATAAAATCTAGGGTTGTGCGGTTGGTCAAGTAGCTGAATCCGATACTGGTTTCAGGGCATAACAAAGTAACAAAAGAACTTTGAGCATTTAACATTTGTCATAGTCTTTAGCATTCTTCTTCTATCGATCTTCTCCATGATTTTATAATTAATCTTTTATCTTATGGAAACCTCAAGCCCTCCTTATATAGAGAAATTATAATGTCATAACTAAAGAAACTTGATGTCTAAAATATTTCTGATCCTAGCTGGGTAAAGGATCATGACTTCATTATTCCAGATTTAGAGATGTCCAATTTTTTTTCTTCCTCTTTCTTTTTTTCTTATATATTTTCAATGATAATCTACATACAGATTCATCGAAAACATATCATTCCTAATATCATTAAACTCTTTCACAACCTATACTCTAAATATCTTCTTACAATAGTCCCAAAATTTATAATCTAATAATTAACAACAAAAATTGGCATGTTATTATGATTTGCATTCCTACCAAGTTTAGGATTCCAAAATCATTCAATTAATAATTGAACCTACTTGTTCAGCATGATCTGTTAACATAAACAAGGATTTAAAACGTTAAAATCTTGAATTATCAAATAAAAAAGAAAAGTTCCTGAAAAATAATAAAGATGTCCTACAAGAAGACTAGAATTTCAAAAATGAATTGCAAAAATCAAAACCTTTTATTAACAAATTTACTCTTAGCTCCGAAAAACTTCAAATGATTTTAAATGATCAAAGAATTATCTTTAACAAAGTTAGTTTAGGTTTTAAGAGTCAAAAAAATAAAAATTTTTGAAGGAATTCTTTAACAAAGCCCCTTTTATCTCCTTCTCAAATATTATATATTTTTATTGTAAAAAAATAGGATAAAATCTTTTCTTTATGGATTTAGAAAATTTAATAAAAATAATTAAAAATGAATGGGTTCCAAAAGGAACCAACAAGACTAATCCTAAAGGATCCAAGATGACCATTGAGAAGAGCACCTTGAATTCAACCCCTAAAGAAGCCAGAACAAGTGAGAAGCCTAGTCAGAAAGAAGTCCAAGAGAGAAAAAAAAGGGAGACAACCCAGACCCAGCAGGCCGACCCTCGAGTGCGTGGCCCAAAGCCAGTGCAGTCATGCATGGGCGGGCACACAGTGGCCTAGGCCCAAGCGACATTTCTCCCCTCCCTCTAAGTCATGGTGTTGCACGGTCTATGGATTGGGACCGATCCATGAAACCCAAGGCATGTTCTACATGCAATGATGGTGCAATTGGATGGCTGAGCACCAATCGCACATTGATCAGATGGCCATGACTTCATCCGACCCTGATTTGGTCCTATTCAGTAGGATTTCATGCAATTTGAGGTACGATCGAGGCTAATTAAGGACCACAAGTTGATATACGGCCATATTAGTATTAGAAGAGCAACATGACTCCGATTTAGATGCAGTTTAGACTGTTGAACTTTTAGTGAGATGCTCTTCATACAAGATGCTATAAAAATATAGGTAGAGGACTAGAGGTAGTGGGTGTGAGGATTAAAATAGTGATAAGGGATCTTTAGAAAGACTGTAGGAGCTGAGAGTTAAGAGCTTGTGAGAGGGATTTGGAATTTTGTATTGAGAGAATTATACGGGATTGAGAGTGGAAGTTATAATCTTGTAAATTTTATTTTTCTTATAGTAAAACCTTGCATGCCCAAATAATTATGCTTTCTTTTATTTTCTTCTTTCTTTTATGGCATCGACACTAGAAATCATGATCATGGAAATGGAGATCCGTATTCCATGTGAGGGATTTTCCAAGAAAGTGGTATCAGTGTAGTTGGTACCACAACAACTAGTATCAGAGCCTCGAGTTCTCTATGATTGATCGAGATTGAAGAAGATGGTAAGTGCAATCAAAGTCAATATCAACTGATTTGATGGGAAGAATAATTTCTTCCTCTAGTAAGCGAAGGTTAAAGACGTGCTTATCCAGCAAGGATTGATCAATACTCTCATATATAAAAGAGACCGGCCACCATGGAAGAGAAGTTTTGGAGGTGGCACTAAATGCAGGTGGTAAGCACTATCCACTTGTATATGATGAATGAGGTGGTGGTCCATATACTGAACGTAACTTCTTTGATGGTGCTATGGATGAAACTCGAGGAACTATACATGGTAAAGCCCCTTACCAATGCTCTCTTACTTTGAAAGCAATTCTATCAACTATGGATAATCGAAGGATAGAGTGTATAGGAATATCTAAGTAACTTTCGAAGGATTCTCACCAATCTCCTTAATATCAGTGAGAAAGTTGAGGAGAAGACTAGGATGCTATCTTGCTTTCATCACTTTTGCAATCCTTTGAATCCTTGATAATTGCTCTTCTAGTGACAAAAGCATTATCAAGATGGAGGGGGTCACCTTGGTATTACTTCGGTATGAGATTCTTTAGAGGGAGAACCAGGTTTTGAATTCAGGTAGGAACTCAGCATTGGTAGTTGTGAAGGAGCAAAAGATAGAGGATCATGAGACGAGAGATCCATGTCGAAGGATGCAAGCAAGATCAAGTATTACCTATATGACGAGCAGGGGCATTATGTTAGAAATTATCCATCGCTCAAAGATCGATGAGGACTACTATGGTAGTGGCCAATAGTAGTGACAATGATGGATATTATAGTGATGCACTTATGGTATCTGATAAGGTATCTTCTTCTTTCCAGTGGATTTTATATTCTGCATATTTATATTATATTTGTTGCAAAGAAGAGCTATTCAACTCTTTAGATAATAGAGAGGGTTTTGTCCACTTGCCAGATGGATGGAGCTATGCGATCGAGGATATCGGGATAGTCAGCTTAAAGATACATGATCGGATAGTGAAGAAATTGGACAAGGTTCGATATATACTCAATTTTTATAGAAATATAATTTTTCTCAGCAAACTGGATTCAAATGGCTATACGTAGAGAGCTAGTGATGGAGTTTTGAAGGTCTTATATAGTAGTAGGATCATTTTGCAAGGGAAGAAGCATGAAATACACTACCTCTTGGAAGGAAGTCCAATATGAGAAGGAGTCCCTGGTGCAGACAGGAGTCCAATATGAGATGGAGCTCAGTAGCGTGTGGATTGGACATGAGATAAGAGACTCGGAAGGATGACAAGTGATATCGTAAGGTGAAGTTCCTATTTCCAAAGGAGATTTTTTCAATCAAGTCTCAGGTTGATGTGAGCACAGCACGTGATGAAAATGGAATCAAGCAGCTTGGTTTAACTCCCATTTTTGTCCATCCATAAACAATAGGCATTTGTCCCAGGGCATGGGGTTAAAGTCTTTCAAGCTTTCAAAGTCAGGTGAAGGCCAAACATCGAGTTGAAATAGAGATTATTGAGAAGAGCACCTTGAATTTGATCCTTGAAGAAGCCTAGAATAGATGAGAAGCCCAGCCAAAAAGAAGCCCAAGGGAGAAAAAGGGAGGCAACCTAGACCTAGTAGGCTAGCTCGCAAGCCCATGACTTGTAGGCTAGGCATGGCCCGTAGCCAGCATGCTGCACACATGGGTGCACGGCCTAGCAAGTGCATGCACGGGTAGGCGCACGGTAGCCCAGGCCCAAGCGACATTTCTCCCCTCCCTCTATGTCATGGTGTTGCACGGACTATGGATTGAGGCCGGTCCATAGGAGCTAAGGCATGGTCTATGCATGACCATCATGCTATCAAGAAATTAAGCATCGTTATGCATTGATTGGATGACCATGACTCGATCCGACCCTAATTTGGTCCTGTTTAGTAAGATTTTGCATGATCCAAGATGCGATCATAGCGATCGATGGTCACGAGTTGATCTATAATTAGACTGGTATTGGAAGAGCTACATGACTCCAATTTGGACACGGTTTAGATCATTGGACTCCTAGTACAATACTCTTCATATCAGAGGCTATAAAAACATAGGTAAAGGACTAGAAATAAGGGATGTGAGGATCAAAAGAATGATAAGGGATCTCTAGAAAGCCTGTAGGATTTAAGAGTTAAGAGCTTGTAAGAGAAATTTGGGGTTTCTTGTTAAGAGAACTGCATAGGATTGAGAGTTGGAGTTCTAATCTTGTAAATTTTATTTTTCTCATAGTGAAATATTTTATGTTTAAATAATTATACTTTTTTATTTCTTCTTTCTCTTGTGACATTGACACTGACAATCATGATATGAAAATGAAGATTCGTATTTCATATAAGAGATTCCCCGAGATGTGGTATCAGTATAGTTGGTACCATAATAATAACTTGGGTACCTAAAGCTATAACTAAATTCTTATGTAGATATGTCTTGCAGTTCAAGAAAAAAAAGAAAATGGTATCTTGATAGTGGATACTTAAGATCTATGATGGATGATAAGACTCAATTCATCACCTTTGATGCAAAGAAAGATGTAATAGTTAAATTTAGAGATAATGAAAATGGCCACATACTTGGCACTGATAAAATTTATGTTGCCCCCTTTATATTTATTAAAAATGGTTTACTAGTAGATGGTTTAAAGTATAATCATCTTAGCATAAGTCAATTATATGATAAATGCTACAAAGTAATTTTGGAATCATCATTGTGCATTGTGTTTTGTCCCATTGGTAAAGCATTGTGTTTATTAGGCATAGATATGACAATGTCTATATGATATATCTAGATGAACTGCATTGTGTTCATTGGGCATGGATATGGCAATATCTATATGGTAGATCAAGATGATCTATCCTTGAAGAATGGTCAATATTTGGTTGCAATGGATGCTAAAATCAATGAAACTAGTTGGTTGTAGCATCGTAAGTTAAGTCATGCAAGTATGAATTTACTTTCAAAACTTCTTAAAATAAATCTTGTAAAAGGTTTACCAAAATTAAAGTTTAAAAAGAATCATATTTATGACACATGTCAATTTGGAAAATAATCTAGAAATTCTTTTAAATCAAAAGATATTATTTCTACCAGTAGACCCTTAGCACTTCTTCATAAAGATTTATTTGGACCTACTAGAATTACAAGCCTACGAGAAAAATAGTGTAGACTAGTTATTGTTGATGATTTTTCTAGATTTTTATGGATGTTATTCCTATTAGAAAAAAAGATGAAGCATTTTCGATATTTGCAAAGTTTTATCATAAAGTTTCAAATGAAAAGAGTTTTAAAATTATCTTTATTCATAGTGATCATGGATAGAGTTTGAACATCAAAAATTTAAAACCTTTTACAATAAAAAAAAAATTAATACTTTTCTGCACCTAGGATACCTTAACAAAATAAAATAATAAAAAAAAAATCGTATTTTAGAAGAAATGGCATGCACTATAATATGTGAAGGTGATATTCCTAGATAATTTTAGATGAAAGCAATAAACATAGTATGTTATATTTTAAATCATATTTTGATTTATCCAATTTTAAAGAAAACTCTATATGAGTTTTAGAAAAGTAGAAAACCAAATATTAACTACTTTCATATTTTTGGATGTCATTGCTTTAAACTTAATAATGGTAAATATAATTTGGATAAATTTGATGCCAAATCGGATAAGAAAGTCTTTCTAGGTTACTTATTATCTAGTAAGACATATATAATCTTCTATAAGAGGACTCTTATTATTGAAGAATCAATTTATGTTATATTTGATGAAGTTAATATCAAATCCTTGAAAAAGGAAGATAGTTTGGATGATGATACAAGAATTTTAAACAAGAAAATAAAGGATTTCATAACAAAGGATTTATCTCCTAGAAATGAAGATCAAAATTCAAAGAAGGAAGATGATGAAAGTACAAAATTCTAACAAAAGCAAAATAGATTATCCAAGGAATAAAAATATGCTTATGGTCATCCAAAAAATCTTATTATTAATGATCTATTAAAAGGGGTAAGAACTTGATCATCCCTAAAAGATTTTTGTAATTACTTAGCTTTTATATCATAAATAGAACCTAAATCTATAGAAGAAGTTTAAAATGATTGTGAATGGATAAATGCTATGCAAACCAATTTCAAAGAAATAAAATATGGATCCTTGTAGATAAACCTATAGATATTCTATTATTGGAACTAAATAAATTTTCAAAAATAAATTAAATAAACATAGTATTATTATAAGAAATAAAGCTAGATTAGTTGTAAAAAGAAAAAAGTCAAGAAGAAGGCATTGATTTTGATAAAGCTTTTGCACCGATAGCCAGATTGGAAGCTATTAGATTATTAGTTGCTTTTGCTTATTTTATAGATTTCAAGCTTTACCAAATAGATGTCAAAGGTGCATTTTTTAAATGATTTTACTTCTAAAGAAATATATATTAAACAACCATCCAGATTTGAAAATCATGATTTTCTAAACTATATTTGTAAATTGCATAAGGAATTATATGGTTTGAAACAAGCTCCCTGTGCTTGGTATGAATGCTTAAACAAATTCTTGCTTGAAATTGATTTCATTAAAGGAAATGTAGATACTGCCTTATTTTTGAAAAAGGAAAGATGATAATTTGTTGGTTGTTCAAATCTATGTAGATGACATTATCTTTGGTACTACTAACAAACTTCTTTATCAAGAGCTTGCTAGGTTAATACAGAGACATTATCTTTGATGTTGCTAACAAACTTCCCTATTAAGAGTTTGCTAAGTTAATTCAGGGAAGTTCAAAATAAGCATGATATGAGAACTTAAGTTCTTCCTCAAACTCCAAATAAAGCAAACAAACAAAAGAATCTTCATCAACCAAACAAAGTATATAGAAAATACTTAAAAGGTTTAGGATGGAGAATTCTAAGAAAATTAGTATACTTATGAGTTCCTCATGTAAGCTTGATAAAGATAAAAAAGGTAAGAGCATAGATCAAAAATTTTATAGAGATATGATTGGATCTTTACTTTACCTTACTACTCATAGGCCAGATTAATGTTTAGTATTTGTATGTATACAAGATATCAATCTAATCCTAAAGAATCATATCCATTTGCTATTAAAAAGATTTTTAAATACTTATCTAGTACTATTAATGCTAGTTTATGGTACTCAACTTTTTTCTATTGAATTTATTATATATGCTGATGTTGATTTTGCTAGTTATAAATTAGATAGAAAAAGTACTAATAAAACTTATCAATTTCTTAAAGTTAACTTAATCTTATGATTTAGTAAGAAATAAAGTTCAATAGTATTATCAATGATCGAGGCCAAATACATTGTAGTTGAAAATTATTGTACTCAAATTTTATAGATTAAGTAATAACTTGAAGATGTTGGTATCAAACTAAATAACATTTTCATAAGATGTGATAATATTAGTATAATAAATTTAACTAAAAATTCAATTCAATATTCAAGAACTAAGCATATTGAAATAAGATATCATTTTATAAGAGATCATGTTCAAAATAGAGATGAATGCTTGAATTTTTTAGTACCGATAAACAATTAGCTGATATTTTTACCAAATTTTTAAATAAAGATAGTTTTAGCATGATTAAAAAAGAATTAGATGTCTGTGATCTATTTGATTAAATCTCAAACATCATTATCTGATATAAACCCTATCTAATTAATTTTTTTCTTCTTAAAGTTCTTAAAATCCTTTTTGAAATCCCTTAGAACTTGCCTTTACTATTTTCTAAATTTTTGTCTCTAAAATGGATCCGAGCTGACTAAAATAATGGATCCAAGTTGACTCAAATTCAAGTCGACTCGAATACAAATTAGAGTCAAGTCGGGAACAAGATTTCTTATTGAAAACTAGGACCTACAGACTTACTTTCGACCTTACCAAAAGTCTTAACAATCCCTTTCTTTCTTATTTACATCCTAGGAATAGTGATTCCTCACATCCCATCCCTCCATCTATCCTAATCTAGTTGATTTGCTCCTATTCCCTTTAATTTTCCTTTAATCCCTTGCTGTTGCCTAGGTGGCTTTTCCAAGAGGGGGGTGAATTAGGAATTTAAAAAATTTAAGCAATAATGTGCTCTTTGAAATCCCTTATAAGTGTTAAGTGCTGTGATAGGATAATTGAATGTAGAAGCATAATCAAATAAGAAAAGCAGAACACAAACACAAGCAAATTATAGTGGTTCGGAGCAACCCAGCCCTACATCAACTATCCAAGATTATCACTTGGGATTTTCATTATATCCCTCATTGGAATATAGTCGGATTGTTCTAACAGGCTCACAATCCAAACCTTTATACTTTGATTTTTAAACTGGGCTCACCAAAGAAACCCAACTTGGTTTTACCAAGATCACCAAGAACCCAACTTGGTTTTACCAGGATCACCAAGAACCCAACACTTGGTTTTAACACAGGCTAACCAAGAACCTATTTGGTTTTTAAATCGGGCTCACCAATAACCCAACACTTCTATAAAAGAATTGTAAAGAAAAGCAACTTAATGACAAATAGATTTTTGTCGAATGGTTACCGATGCAGCTCAAGAGAAGCCTAGTTGATTGCACTTTAATGCACTTGGTTGGCTTCTTCAACTTCTTTAATAAATGCTTCAAGCTTTAGTTGGTAGTTGGTGAAGGCTTGAAGACTGTCTTGAATGCGCTTGCAGTGCTCTCTTGCTTACAAGGTAGCTTGGATATTCAATTTAGCATTTACTCATTATCTCTTCTTTAAAGTAGTTCAAGTCTCTCAAATATATAGTCTTGTGCCCTTCTCAAGTAGTTTTAGTCATTGTAGATCGTTGGGATGTGATATTTGACTATTGGAGCACTTTTTGGTTTCAAATTTCAAGTTCTGGAACTAGCCGTTATAAGTCTAAAATCGACCTTCGAGTCGACTCAGATTACTTGAGTCGGCTCGGATCCTCAGAGTAGTTCTGGTTAAGTCGACTCTCTTCAATCTAGTCGGCTTGCTTGTATAGTGTTTTGATTCCTCACTCTGTAAGAGTCGACTCGCCTTGATTCTAGTCGACTCGGATCCTTAGGCTTTCAAAATGTAGTCTGGAAGAGTCGGCTCTTTCTCTTTAGAGTCGGCTCGGTTGGCTGTAGTTCTCAAAGCTCTATTTCTAGACTTTGAAGGAGTCAGCTCGAATCTCTGAAGAGTCGGTTCGGATGTCTGACTAAATGATAGAGTCAGCTTGGACTTTTTTTGGGTCAGCTCGCCTGTCTAATTCAAGAAGTGGTACTCCGGACGAGTCAGCTCGGGTCCCTTAGAGTCGGCTCGGATATCTGAGTGCCAGAATCCTCATGCGTGCCATGTGCCAGAGTTGGCTATCTTCTCTTCGAGTTGGCTTAGATGAGTTCTTCAGTGAATTTCAATCTTTCTCCAGAATTCATCCAGCAAGACTTCAAGTTTTCAAGATATCTTCAAACTTTTCTTACAACATACTCAAGATAATTTTAAGCTTGAAATAACCTAGAAGTAACCCATTTGATTGATTTTTACTTAAATTTTTCTTTGGGTTCTTCTTTACAAGATTCAATTACAATACAATTCAACACAAGAAATAGAAATGTAGGAGTTGAAATTAAGCAATGAATTCATCTTACAAAAACTTGTAGACTTGAAGAATTGTTAGTAAGACAAATGCATGCTCCAATATTTGATTATCATCAAAATCACAATGGGGTCAACAATCTCCCCCTTTTTGATGATGACAAAATACTAGGCATGAAAAAATTCTTTACAATTACATATATGATTGTATTTGAGAGTAAGCATTCACATGTATCAAAGCTAATTATATTTGCAAGTAAGTATCAGAGCTTTTGTGAAAAACTATAAAGTATTAATACTAGTGCTTTTATATGTATCAGAGTATTAAAGCTATATGTATCAAAGTATTAAAGCTTGTATATTTCAATGTATCAGAACTAGCACAAACATAAAATATCAAAGCTCAAAATTGTAAGTATTAGAGCTAATTCTTGAGATAAGTTTTTAAAGCAATCAGAGCAAATCTGCAAGTTTTGAGCTAGAGCCATTTAGTTTCAATAATTTGCTCCCCCTTTCTGATGATTTAAAAACTTTGAAACAATTTCATGCTTAGTCAAATATATTCTCCTCCTTTTTGTATATTTTCAAATAGTTATAAGTATTTTTCATGCAATCTCAATGTTCTCCCCCTTTTTGTCAATAATCAAAAAGGTATTCAATTAAAGCTCAATTTTTATGATAGAATGAGAAAGTTTATAAAGTTTGTTTGAGATATTTTCACTTTCTCTTCTCAACTTTGATATTCTAATTAAAATTCATCATATTAGCATTGTACAAATAAATATGTGATTGCAAGATAATGCACAATTCAATTCAAACACAGAAAACATGTCAACAAAAGTGCTTTCATTTCATTCAAAGTTTTTAATACAAGTTGCAAGAAATTGAAAGCAGTATAATCAATCACTATCTAGCTGAGTAGTATTGGGTGGCCCAAAAGGTGGTATAAATGCTACAGGGTCCACAAATTGTGGTTCAGATGTTTGGGGCCTAAGGTGAAGAGCTGGCTGCCTAGGATGTGTAGTTTAGGTAGGTCCAGGTGTAGGTATAGCTCTAGGTTTAGGAGTGGCAAATGCTGCAATGACTGTGGTCTTGAGCTGATCAAGTTGGAATTGAACCACCTCCATTGCTTCATGAAGCTTCTTCAGCTCAGTATTTAAAGCAACCAATTCAGCAGCTTGCACATTTGCAAAAGCTTCAGCAGAACCTTGCAATCTCCCAAATTCTGACCTTAAGATCCCTATGCCCCTTGTATAATCTTTCTCCATCCTCTTTCCCTGTTCCAATGATCCCATTTTGAATCTTATTTCATTTATCTCTGTTCTGAATTCTTTCAAAGTTTGATTAATAGTTTTCTTGATTGAATCAAACCAGATGATATGGTATCAATGATAGGCTGCAGATCAGGCTGAAATGTAGGTCTGGAGGTCTCAAGTGATTCAACTCTGCCTCTCAACTCCCTGGCCTCACTATCAATATGATCTAGTCTACAGTCCACTGATTGGCAAAACTCACCATACATAGTATCCAAAGAAGTCGTCAAAGATTTTGTCTGTGACTTCATCTGCAATGCTATGAAGTCTTGTGTCACTGAAGTAATGGTAGGGTGAGTAAATGGATCCTGAATTGAAGGTATAGGAGGAACATAAGTAGTATTTGGCATAGGTGGAGATGCTGGTAGAGGAATCTCAATGTGCTCAGTTTCCAAAGGTTCAAACTCAGGTATAGTAGTCTTAGCTGGCTCAGAAATGCTAGCAAAGTCAGTAGAAGTGCCAACTGGAACATCAACAATGTGCTTAGGTGCTGAAGGCCCTGCAGTGGAGATCTCCCTAGGAATTTCTTCACTGTCACTGCCCTCGGTACTACTGCTGCTGCTGCTGGAGGCTGCTATAGCCCTTTCTTCAGTTCCCTTCTTCTTCCACAACCCTTCACTAAGGATATATCCCATTCGGAGCAGAGATTTAGAAGTATAAGTATCGGTATGATGAAGGGGTTTACCATCTTCTCCTTCTAAACTGATTTTGGAGGCTTGAAACAATAAAATGAGAACCATTCCATAAGGTAAACAAGCCTTAACTTTTCTGACAGCTTCCTTCATATGCATTTCATGATATAGGGTAAATTTGAGGCCTCCCCCTGAATGATGCGTTCCATTAAGCTGAGGTCACGTTCACTTACCTAATCAAATCTGCCAGTTCTTGGAAGAAATATTCTACTAACAAAATTGTGGAGTAGTCTCATTTCTAATGAAAGTGTATTAGCCATTACAGTTCCTACTCCACTAACATCAATCCTGCTCAGAATTGTTTGAAGGGCTTTCTCTCTATCTTTCAAAACTAATTGCTTAGTTCCTTCAGCAGGCATTTCCAACATTATGCTGAGCCTTTCTTCTATCACTATAATCCGTTTTCCCTTTACTGTAGATTCAATATGTAGGGGTTCAATTCTCAGGTTTTCATAGAATGTTCTAACAATGGTTGGATATGTAGATAAATTTAGAGAGAAAAAGAATGTCCAACCTTGTTCATCAATTAAATCCCTAATTTTCAGTCCAATTTCTTCAAGAAACTTGAAGATAATCCTTCTACCACTAGTAACAGGCCGATTAGACATTGACATTACCTGTCTTGGAGAGTGAGTAGAGGCCAACTATTCTATTTCTTCTTCTTCCCTCTCAACTGCTTGAGTCGGCTCCTCTTGCCGACTCTTTGTACTTTCTACTTCCACTAAGGGTGTAGCTCTTTTGGATCTCTTTCTCATTGTCGATTTCGGTGCCATTGCAACACTTGTGGGAAGAAATGTGGAATGGGAGCTTGAGGAAGAAGATTTTCAGGTTTTGCTAAAGGTTTTGAGTGGAGAGATAGTGTTTGGAATGAGAATAGAAACAATAAAGTTCAAAAAAATTGCACAACTCTATTAAAAAACTGATTGCCCGACATCCGAGTCGGCTCTAACAACCCTAAATTGCTCGAGTCAGCTCGACCAGAGCAAAACTGAAACAATAGAGATTCGAGTCGGCTCGACCAGGGCCAAATTGCCCGAGTCGACTCGAACAGAAACTTTCCACAAAAGTTGAAATGATTCAGAAATTGAAATTAATTTGATAAAATCTCAAGGAAAGTTGTTTAAATAACTTGAATTAATGTAGGAGGTTTTCTAGATAACTTTTTCTTAATTTTGAAGGAATTAGGTTACGAAAATCTAGAAAAGATCACAAAGACCTAATTCTCCTCTAAGCATTTCAAATCTATCCTAATTGAGTGGCTTAGTGAAAATGTTAGCAAGTTGGTTCTCAGTAGGGATAAATTCTAGTTCAATGTCACCATTCAAAACATGATCTCTAATAAAATGGTGTATAATTTCTATGTGTTTAGTCCTTGAATGCTGAATTGGATTTTTTATCAAATTTATAGCACTTGTGTTATCACATTTGAATAGGATTTTAGATTGTGTAACACCAAAGTCTTCCAGTTGTTGTTTAATCCCTAACACTTGTGCACAACAACTCTCTGCAGTAATATACTCTACCTCAATAGTAGAAAGTGCTGCCGAGTTTTATTTCTTACAGTGCCATGAGATTAAATTTAACCCTAAAAATTGGCATGTGCCGTTAGTACTTTTTCTATCAATTCTACAACCATCATAATCAGTATCCAAAAATTCAATTAAATTCAATGAAGAATGTTTTGAAAATCAAAGACCTAGATTACTTGTACCTTTCAAATATTTGATAATCCTTTTAACATCAAGCATATGTGATTCTTTTGGATTAGCTTGGAATCTAGCACATACACATATGCTATACAAGATATCAGGTCTACTTGCAGTTAAGTACAACAAGGATCCAACAATCATACCTTTATAGAGCTTTTGGTCAATGTTGGATCCATTTTCATCTTTATCCAATCTGCAAGTTAGGCTTATGGGTGTGCTCATTTATTTTCTTGACTCCATACCAAACCTTTTGATTATTTTCTTGGTGTACTTGGCTTGGTTAATGAAGATTCGTTCCTTTGTTTGTTTCACTTGAAGTCCAAGGAAGTAGTTAAGTTCATCCATTAGGCTCATTTCAAATTCTCCCTGTATTAACTTAGCAAATTCTCTACAAAGAGCTTCATTAGTTGCACCAAATATAATATCATCAACATAAATTTGTACAACTAATAGATCATTAATTTTCTTCTTGATGAAAAAAATTTTGTCAACATTTTCTCTTGAAAAATCATTTTCAATCAAGAAAGTGCTAAGTCTATCATACCAGACTCTAGGTGCTTGTTTCAAACCATATAATGCTTTATTCAATTGAAACACATGATTTAGAAAAACATGATCTTCAAAACCTGGTGGTTGTTTTACAAAAACTTGTTCAGAAATGAAACCATTTAAAAATGCACTTTTCATATCCATTTGAAAAAGTTTAAAATTCATGTAGCAAGTAAATGTAAGAAGTAATCTAATGGCTTCTAGTCTTGCTATAGGTGCATATGTTTCATCAAAATCTATACCCTCTTCTTAATTATATCCCTTGGCCACTAATCTAGATTTGTTTCTAATTACATTTTCTTGTTCATCTAACTTGTGTCTATAAACCCATTTGGTTCCTATGATTGGATGGTCTGAAGTTCTTTCAACTAAAGTCCATACCTTATTTCTTTCAAACTGATTTAGTTCTTCATGCATGGCCATCATCCAGTTTGGGTCAGATTTAGCTTCTTCTACGGTATGAGATTCTATTTGTGATATAAAGGTTAGGTAATCATGTGCATCTTTATGTGATGACCTAGTCCTAATGCCTTGTGAAGGATCACCAATAGTTAATTCTCTTGGATGAGAAGTTACGTACCTCCATTCCCTTGGTATATCAGCATGATCCTTACTATTTCTTCTCCTTCTTGAGTTGGTCTTTCTTATATGCTCATGTCTTCCATTTCTTTTTGAATTGTACCTATATCATTGTCTATGCACTCTTCTTTCTTAGAAGGTGAAGGGTTAGTTTCATCAAAAATAACATGCATAGATTCTTTTACAGTAAGAGTTTTTTTATTAAATACTCTATATGATTTGCTATGTAATGAATAACCAAGGAAAATTGCTTCATCAGATTTAGCATCAAATTTTTCTAGATTATCTTTACCATTGTTAAGCACAAAGCATTTACAACCAAATACATGAAAATAATTAATGTTGGGTTTCTTTTCATTCCAAAGCTCATAGGAGGTTTTCTTTAAAATAGGATGGATCAAAATGCGGTTCAAAATATAATAGGCAGTGTTCACCGCTTCTGCCTAAAAGTACCTTGGAAGATTGCCTTCACATAACATTGTTCGGGCCATCTCTTCCAAAGTCCTATTTTTTCTCTCTACAATACCATTTTGTTATGGTGTCCTAGGAGTTGAAAAATTGTGATCAATGCCATTTTCTGTGCAATAATCATCGAAAAGCTAATTTTCAAATTCGGTGCCTTGATCACTTCTAATAAAAATTATTGAAAGATTTTTCTAATTTGAAATAATTTTGTGAAATTTTTGAAATACTTTAAAAGTTTCATCTTTGTGAGCAATAAACAAAATCCAAGTAAATCTAGAAAAATCATCTACTATCACAAGAGTATATTTCATACCTCCTAGGCTTGTGATCCTAGTTGGTCCAAATAAGTCCATGTGAAGTAGCTCAAGGGGTCTAGTAGTTGAAATCTTATTTTTGGATTTAAAGCTCTCCTTAGTTTGTTTACCCATTTGGCATGCATCACAAACATGATCAAAGTCTACTTTAAACTTGGGCATGCCTCTAACTAAATTTTTGGAAATTAACCTAGCAGTAGTATACATGCTAGCATGACATAATCGTCGATGCCAAAGTAAGCAAGACTCCTTGATCTTAGCATTCATTGCAACTAGACTAGAACTACTTGTCATGGCAAGATCATTAAGATCTATCACATAAATATTTCCAAGTCTATGTCCAATGAACTTACTGCTAGAATCAATAGAGTTTGTTACAATACACATAGATGATTCAAAGATAACCTTGAAGCCTTTATCACATAATTGATTAATACTTAATAAATTATGCTTCAATTTATCTGCTAGCAATACATTTTCAATAAAAGTACAGGGAGTTATTTTGATCTTACCAATTTCGATTATTTTTTCCTTGCCATTGTCTCCAAAAGTAACCATACCTCCTGCTTTCATCTCTAGGACGATAAATTAATCATTGTCACTCGTCATATACCTTGAACAGCTATTGTTGAGATACCATCTTTTCTTCAATTTTTGGGTTGCATGACATTCCTGCAAGATAACCAAAAAGTTCTTTTAGATATCCAAGTTAACTTGGATCCTTGCAGGTTAGCAGAGGTGGTTCCTTTAGGAACCCAAATCTTTCTTACTTTACTCTTGATATTTTTAAAGATATTGCATTTAAAAGCTTTATGTCCTAATCCTTTGCATGCATAACATTCAACTTTAGAATTTTGAAAGGATGCAGATTTTGAAGTTCTAGATGTTGATGCATGAGATGCAGATATGAAAGATTTTCTATTTGAGCTCTTAGGAACATACAATGTAGCTTTAGGAGTAGAAGCAGAAACATTTGTTGCAAAAGCTTTTTGAGATATTAATTTTGGAACATAAGCTTTTAGTGACACAAAGTAGTAGCTGAAATTCTATTTGAAATTGAAGAGTTAAAACCGATTCCAGCTCTATTTCCAGAAATTCTTTATTCTTTTAAGATTAACTCAAGCTTGTTTGAAGAAAATGCAAGTTTTTCAACAAGTGGCTTGAGTTTTTTAATCTCCTTTTTCAAATCATTATTTTCAATAGTTAAAACTTTGTTCTTGTCAAGACATGCATTGTTTTCAGTTTCCAAAGCTTTAAACTTTTTAGAAAAGACATGTAAATTCTTTTGCAATATATTATTCTTTTCTGAATTTTTTTCTTTTTCCTTTAGTAAACAATCATTGTTATTCTTTAAAGATCTAATCTTTACTCCAGCCTTTTTGAATTCAGATAATAGATCATGAAAAGCAGAATTCAATTTGTTAAATATAAATTTTAATTGAGGTTCAGGGGATGTTACCTCGTCTTCGAGATCCATTAGACATAAGTTAGCAGTTTTCATGGTCTCTTATTCTTTAAATGAAGTCGACTCCTCGCTATCGCTCCATGTAGCAACCATCGCCTTCTTTTTCTTTTTCTTAAAAAATTTCTTTAATAGTGGAAAATCTGGATGAATATGCCCCGGTTTCTTACATTCATAGCAGGTGGGGACTTGTTCCTTTTCTTTCTCCTTGTCCTTGTCTTTATCTTTACTGTATTCCCCTTTCTTGTAAAATTTTCTATGATATCTACCTTTTTTCTTTTCCATAAATATTCTGAATCTCCTCACGACCATTACGATATCTTCGTCTTCTAGATCGTCTTCGGAGGAGGTGCAGTCATCTTTCGATTCCTCATCTTTCTTTGAATCCAATGTAGCTTTGAAAGCTATTGTCTTCTTCTTTTGATCATCATCAGTTCTATGCTGCATGGCAAGTTCATGTGTGATGAGTGAACCCATTAATTCATCCAGAGGTAAGGCATTTAGATCTTTTGCTTCCTGGATGGTAGTCACTTTGGGGTCCCATTTGTCCGGAAGTGATCTGAGGATCTTCTGTACTAAGTCAGCATTTGAATAAACCCTGTCAAGACTTTTCAAACCATTAATAATATATATAAATCGAGTAAACATAGCAGAGATAGTTTTAGTATGTTCCATTTTAAAAAATTAGTAACTATGTACAAGAAGATTAATTTTCGAAGTCTTCACTTGAAAAGTTTCTTTGTGGGTCACTTCGAGTTTGTCCCAAATTTTCTTTGCTAAAGAGCAAGTGAAAATTCGATTAAACTCGTTGGCATCCAAAGCATAGTATAATAAATTCATTGCTTTGGCATTTAATTCTCCCATCTTCATGTCGTGTTTATCCCAGTCCTCTTCAGGCTTTGGAACATCCACGCCATTAATTTTGATAATGAAAATTTGTGACCCTTTTAGAATGACCTTCCATAATTGAAAATCGATAGCTTGTATATAGATTTTCATTCTAGCTTTCAAGTACGAATAATTAGTGCCAGTGAAGAGTGAAGGTCTATTGATAGATTGGCCTTCGATCAAGGATGTACTCATGGGATGAGCCATCAATCTTTACTCTAAATGTATTCAGAGACACTGCTCTGATACCAATTATTGCCCAGGTAGCTTTTCTAAGAGGGGGGTGAATTGAGAATTTAAAAAATTTAAGCAATAATGTGCTCTTTGAAATTTCTTATAAGTGTTAAGTGCTGTGATAGAATAATTGAATGCAGAAGCGTAATCAAATAAGAAAAGCACAACACAAAGACAAGCAAATTATAGTGGTTCGGAGCAACCCAGCTCCTACATCCACTATCCAAGATTACCACTTAGGATTTTCACTATATCCCCCACTGGAATACAATCGGATTATTTTAATAGGCTGACAATCTAAACCTTTATACTTTAGTTTTTAAACCAGGCTCTCCAAAGAAACTCAACTTGGTTTTACCAAGATTACCAAGAACCCAACTTGGTTTTACCAGATCACCAAGAACCCAACACTTAGTTTTAACACAAGCTAACCAAGAACCTATTTATTTTATTAAACCAGGCTCACCAATAACCCAACAATTCAACAAAAGAATTGTAAAGAAAAGCAACTTAATGACAAACAGATTTTTGTCGAATGGTTACCGATGCAGCTCAAGAGAAGCCTAGTTGATTGCACTTCAATGCACTTGGTTGGCTTCTTCAACTTCTTCAATAAATGCTTCAAGCTTTAGTTGGTAGTTGGTGAAGGCTTGAAGACTGTCTTGAATGCTCTTGCAGTGCTTTCTTGCTTACAAGGTAGCTTGGATATTCAATTTAGCATTTATTCCTTATCTCTTCTTTAAAGTAGTTCAAATCCCTCAAATATATAGTCTTGTGCCCTTCTCAAGTAGTTTTAGTCATTGTAAACCATTGAAATGTGACATTTGACCGTTGGAGCACTTTTTGGATTCAAATTTCAAGTTCTAAAACTAGTCATTATAAGTCTGAAATCGACCTTCGAGTTGACTAGGATTACTCGAGTCAGCTTGGATCCTCAAAGTAGTTCTGGTTGAGTCAACTCTCTTCAATCTAGTCAGTTCACTTATATAATGTTCTGATTCCTCACCTTGTAAAAGTCAGCTCGCCTTGATTCTAGTCGACTCGGATCCTTAGGCTTTCAAAATGTAATCGGGAAGAGTCGGCTCTTTCTCTTTAGAGTCGGCTCGGTTGGCTGTAGTTCTCATAGCTCTATTTCTAGACTCTGGAGGAGTCAGCTCGAATCTCTGAAGAGTCGGCTCGAATCTCTGAAGAGTCGGCTCGGATATCTGACTAAATGATAGAGTAAGCTCATACTTCCTTTGGGTCGGCTCGCTTGTCTGATTCAGGAAGTGGTACTCTGGACGAGTCGGCTTGGGTCCCTTAAAGTCAGCTTGGATATCTGCGTGCCAGAATTCTCATGCGTGCCATGTGCCAGAGTCGGCTCTCTTCTTTTCGAGTCAGCTCGAATGAGTTCTTCAGTGAATTTTCAATCTTTCTCCAGAATTCATCCAGCAAGGCTTCAAGCTTTCAAGATGTCTTCAAACTTTTCTTACAACATACTCAAGGTAATTTTAAGCTTGAAATAACCTAGAAGTAACCCATTTGATTGATTTTTACTTAAGTTTTTCTTTGGATTCTGCTTTACAAGATTCAATTACAATACAACTCAACACAAGAAATAGAAATGTAGGAGTTGAAATTGAGCAATGAATTCATCCTACAAAAATTTGTAGAACACTTGAAGAGTTGTTAGTAAGACAAATGCATGCTCCAATGTTTGGTTATCATCAAAATCACTTATGGGGTCAACACTTGCCATTTCCATAAGGAAGGGGCTTCGGAAGCAGCTTGCTTGAAGGTTGAAACAATCATGGTTTGAAACGATCCAAGCTACTAGGAAAAAAGAAAGACAAAGAAGGGAAGATGCTCGGAGTAAAGATGCTCCACCGACCTAGCTGGAACCCTCATAATTGACTAAGCCCTCAACCCCTGTATCAGTATCCTCACCTCACATTCAAACTGAAAGAATGGCTGGAAGGGTTGTGACCATTGGTAGATCGATTAACTTTAAATTTTTTGATGATTGTAGTTTCCGTTTAAGGCAATAAATTAGAGGTCAAGGGTGGGTTAGAGAGTTTTATAGAAACCCCAAGAGGATTTCAAGTAGGATCACCTCTACTATCAAGGGTGTTAAGATTACCTTAACAAACATGACTCTAAGTCAAATCATTAGAGTTTCCTCCTAGGGCATCATACCAGAGAGACTTGCTAAGAGGAAGATTGGTCTGAGGTGTATTCTATATAGGGATTACTTAGACGGGATTAGAGACCTGATTGCTAGCATCCTATCTATAGATATGAGACTACTTCATCACATTCTAGAGAGAATCTTTATCTCTAAGATTGGCAAATTTGACTTTATATCCAAGAGGGAGTTGGCACTGATGTATCATTTGATTCAAGGTACTTCCATGAACTTTCCAGGTCTGATGCTGGTGTTGATAAGAAAAGTAGTAGAGAAGGTGAAGGTTTGTCTACCTTACGGTATGGTCCTGACTCAGGTATTTGAGTCCTTTAGTATATCTTTTGAGAGAGAGTCCCTTAAGAAATTACTAAGTCATGATGAGTATTGTGACACATCCCTTCATAGGTGGGGTACTGGAAGGTGAGTGGTCATGGTTCACAAAGTATCGAGATAGGAGCATTAGGTAGATCCACCAGTGTCCCCTGCTCATAGAGCTAAGCCATCTTCTCCACCACCCTAAGCATCACCTGCACCTCTTCTAGTTCTAGTATCCTCTCAAGACACCCAGATCTCCTTGTCACTTGAGCAAATTTGATGACCAACTGATCAAGAAAATTATCGAGGTAGTGAGTCAGTCTATTAGGACAAAGATTCAAGCCTTATCTCATAAAGTTGATGGGCTTCAAGCCAAGATGCATAGTCATTTGGAATAGCCTAGAGATTTTACAATGACTACAGAAATTGACAAACCTAAGGAGAGGCTTGATGCTAGAGTTGTGGATATTCACTCTGTCATTGATAGATTGGGCTCGTGTTAGTGTGCTGGGATGCTTTCTATCTATCATACCTTGACCAGCATTATTGAGAGATGGTAGCACCAGCAGCATCATCCTCACCAGCTTCTTCAATAGTTGCAGCAGTATCAAGTAGATCAACTTCTAGAGCTTCACCCCCTCACTCCACCTAGCCTGTACCCATCAAGCCTGGGCCATCTGCATCCACTAGGACTTATATTAGATCGTTTGTGAGGCATCCACCCCTTACTACTGGTCCATTCTCTTAAATTAGGAGCTGGATAGCTCATCCTTCAGCCTTTGGAGCCAATTCTTCAGTGACTCTAGATATTCGTTCGAACAATTAGAGTTTTTAGCACTACTTAAAATATCTTTAGGCTACATATGTATTGCTCACTATTGTGTGTAACACTGTAAACTTTCTATGTCTCAGTGTATTGCTTTGGTGGTATCACCTTTTGTATGTAGTATGTTCATCTTGTAATGCAACACTTTATATTATTTTATGATATCTTATCATATTTTATGCCATAATATGATACTATGTATGTTGTATGATTATTTTATGAATGATATCTATGATTCTTATTATTACCCTTTTAAGATACTTATAAAAAATTTACAAAGAGGGAGCCCTATCATGTGTCATGATGCTTAAGTCTTTTGGTTGATAACAAAAAGGGAGAGAAAAGTATATAAGTCTAAAATGCAAATGATATAGAATCCTAAGAATCCAAAAGACTGAAACTTTATGATACTCAATATTAGCTCTTATACTTGTTACTATTCTACTTTGATATTATGAGACTTGTAAAAATATGCTTTGAAAATTTTTTTGATAATATAATATGCTTTGGTACTAAATATTTAAGTATGCTATGATATTAAAATTTCTTGAGATTTACTTTGATAGGTCCAATATGCTCTGATGATAGAGAAATTATACTCTATAAAATAAATGATATCATAGAATCTTACAATATTAACGCTTTTGGAAATGTTTTGGATTTTTGAGCCAAATTATGTCTATATCTTATCTTGATATCATTTACTTATATAATCAAAATTTTATCATTACCATCAAAAAGGAAGAGATTGTTGGCTTCAAAGATTGATTTTGATGAATAATAAAATATTTGAGTATATAATATGACTAATAATTTAAATAAGTTTATATTTTAGAAAATATTAATGTACTAAAAGAAAGAATTATGTTTGATAAAATTTGGATATAAAAGATATATTTTTGAAACACTCAAAAGAAGGAAAAGTCAATGCATTTCAAACAAAAATAGTGTTTTAGATAGAGAAATAAAAAAATCATGCAAAAGCTTTAAAAATAGAATTTTCGCATGCAAGAGTTTTAACCAACATGCAATCGAGTCGATTCAGATGGAAATCGAGTCAACCTAATAGGGGGAGCTAAAAATGCAAAAGACTGTATTTTAGAAAGTGAAAATTTAGTTGACTCTAATGATATGATTCAGACTGAGAATCTAGTTGACTCGATTCAGATGAGAATCTAGTCAACCCTAATAACTCGAGTCGATCCAATAGTGGAGATATAGAAAGATGAATTTTGGTAAGCTAAGATCGAGCCTACTTGGATGGTATTTGGTTGACTTGAGTGATATCCATATCAACTCGAGGATTGCTGATAGCCCGATGCTAGTTTTGTAGAAAGTATAGAACTATTCAGATTTGAATCTAACGGATACAATTCATCTTCCAATGGCTACAAATAGTTATTTTGACTCTAGAGATATGTTAAAAGTTCACCAAACTCATTGAAGAACATCAAGAACTAAGAAAATTCTAAGAGCAATTAAGAAAAGTTAAGAATAAAAAAAAAAAGCCAAGAAATATTTGATTTGAGAGCTATCACTTTCAACCACCTAAAAAGACTTCTAGGCTTTTCAGTAAGGAGACAAGCTTGAAGATTTTAATAAATTCCTAGGAGTCTCCTTTTAGAGCATTATTATTCTATTCTTGTTCATTTTTAAGGAGCTTTGTATTTAATCTCTCTACTTTTGTTTCTTTGTGTAACTAACTTTAATTGGAGATTGAAGTTAGGTTCTTAGCCAGAAATTGGTTGTAAGAGCTTTGGATTGTGAGCTCAATAAAAAGTCCAACTCTAATCTTGACAAGATTATAATAAAAAAATTTTAAGGAAAGGCTTGGAAAGTGGACGTAGTTGTTGGAAAAAGTGAACCACTATAAAATCTCTATATATTTATACATATCTTCTTATCTCAGTACTTTTACTTTCAACATTTTATTCTATAGTAGTCAAAGTATATATATCTACTCACCATCACTTCATAAGCTTTAAGAGTACTATATATTTAAATTGAATTTTTGAAAAACCTAATTTATCCCCCTCTTGGATTGTTTAGCTGGGCACCATAGTGGAATTCCTAAGAGGAGACTTCAAAAGTGAATGTAGGTATTAGAAATACCAAACCATTAAAAAATTTCTGTGTATTTGTGTGTATCTTCTTATCTCATTGCTCTTACTTTTAGCACTCAATGCTAGAGTAATCAAAGCACATATCTCTACTTACCATCACTTTATAAGTTTCAAAAAGTAGCACATATTTGAGTTAAATTTTTGAAAAATCCAATTTATCCCCCTCTTAGATTATCCAGCTAGGCAATAACAGTCATGTGCAAGAGACTATTATTAGACAAGCATTATGTTATACACCTGTAGATGACATTGTTCATGTGGATAATTGACTTTTCATGAAGATGATATAGCATGCTAAGATTATATCAAAAATGATACTCCACCAACCGACACATCACATGATGTAGGGAGTCCACATGACATAGAAAAATTACATGGTACAGGAGTTTCAAATTATGCAATATTTGAAGCACCTTCTGGAATATTCAATTAGGTTGATTGGGTAGCTAGTAATATATCAATTCCTTTTGCGTTGGAAGCATAGTGTATTACATGATAAAGAGGTGATGAGTTATATAAAGGGCATCATTTTGCTGATAAGGCAAAATTGCAAATTGCAGTGAAGCAGTATTTAATTGATAGACATTATGAGTTTAAGGTTATTAAGTTGAAGCTAAAACTTTGGATTATTAAATATAAAAATAGGAAGTCGGGATGTCAATGGATGTTTCGATGCTTCAAAAAATTAAACGATATGATTACTTTAAGATCAAATGATATGTAGGTCCCAAAATATGTATATCTACTATACATTTTTAAGATCATTATGGATTGGACTCCAATTTTATTGTCAATGAAATATGTGATCTTGTAAAAGAGTACCTACTATTTTCATCACTGGACTTGGTGCAGTACTAAAAAATAGGTTCAACTATACATCTAGTTATAAAAAGTTATAGGAGGCCAAACAAAAAGTAATGGCCATAGTATTTAGAGATTGGGATAAGTCATATGAATTACTACCTAAGTAGTTACATGCTATAGAGCAATTTAACCCCGAGTTTTGGATAAAATTTCTCAACACTCCTACTGGTTACCTAGCATGTGCAACATTTAATCGTGTTTTATATGCTTTTGCACCCTCAATTGAAGGGCTCTAATATTATTGACCGGTGATTAGTATCGATGCTATATTCTTGTATGGAAAGTACCGGAAGAAGAAGATGATTACAACTATTATTGATGGAAATAATTTAAATTAATGCCGTGTTATTGATTTATAATAATCATATAAAATTCTTAATAATTCTAAAATCCTAATTTCTAACTAGTTTTCTATCTTTGTAAAACCATCCCATTTCAATTTTTATTATCATAATAAATAACATTTAAAAATCTTCAAACTTGGCAGATAGATCAAACAATGAATCACCTATACCCAGGTAAAATTTTAGATGAAACTACTTAACCATTAAGGAACTAAAAATCATGGATTACCATAGGCAAAATCTATCCATCTAAGATTAACATCAAATTTTTGCCTAAAAATTTCTTTCCCTCAATTTAACTCTATCCATCTTCCCAAAATTATCAAAATCATGCTATCCATTACTTTAATATGTTTATAATTAAATTCTAAATCTAATAAATCAAATTCAAGGGAGGAAAATCTTACCAAAGTTGAGAAGGGATGGGACTACCACAAGGAAAGCTTAGGATTCCTTAGTGAAACTTTGGGAGTGGATGTAAATGGGGGACCACAACATAAAAAGCTGGGTGGGCCATAAGTAGCTAGTGAGGAGAGTCAAAAAAAAGAGCCAAATGGGCAAGAGACCATGCAGTGTGGGTTTTATAATGAGAAATCTCATGTTGGACTTGAGACTTCTACTCAGAAGTCTCATGTTGGACATGAGACTTCTAAGTCTCATGTTGAAGTTAAGATTTCTACTTAGAAGTCTCAGGTTGAACCTAAGATATTTAAGTACCACACGAACTCAAAAAATTGTAGATTGAATCTATGATTTCTTATTTGGCATATGGCTGGACAACAAAACAATATATTCATAAATAACTTTTTTTACTATTTTTTGAAATTAAGTATTAAAAATATTATTTAAAAAAAGTATTTATGTCTATATTCATTTGAATAATAATGGATGCATGTGCCCAATCCATGATTTTTTAAATAACATTTTTTAATGCTTAATTTTAAAAAATAATAAAAAAAATATTTATGGATCTACTGTTCTGCTTGCCAGTTAGATGCCATATAGGAAATCACAAGTTCAACTTATGATTTTCTGGTCTATGTGGCATTTAGAAGTCTTAGGTTCAACTTGAGACTTCCAAGTAGAAGTCTCATGTTCAACCTGAATTTCCCAGTTAGAAGTCTTAGGCTGATAGAAATCTCAAGTTGAACTTGGAACTTTTAAGTAGAATTCTCATGTTCAACCCAAGACTTTCTACTTAAAAGTCTTATGTTCAACATAAGCTTTTTCATTATAAGACACCACCCATGTGGCCCCCTTCCTTTTGGCTTTCTTGACTCTCCTCACCGGTTGCTTGTGGCCCACCTAGCTTTCCTCTCTTCTCATGGTCCCTCACCATTTCTTTCCTATTTGCTAGCCGCCTACCCTATCTCCATCCATTAATGGCCTCCTCTCCCTTGTCCACCCATTAGGTGCCCCCCAGTCCATTTCTCTACCCTTTTCATGGCCTTACCTGTTCTTCATAAAATGTGGCATTGTAATCTAATAGGAATAGATGTTGCATCAATCCAGGATACCTTATATGGGCTAGGATGTGGTACTATGGGTAAGCCTAAGCTTTTAACAGCATTGGTAGATATGGCATTCACACAATTTCCACTATCTATAATAATCTTGCATACTTTATCTCCTAGCTTAATGAAGGTCTGTAAGATATTTGTTTTATGCCAGTCCTCATTCTTCTTGGTCTGAGCTAGAATATACCTAACTACACCTAGTAGATCAGATGACTCTATAGGCTCTTCATCACCTTCATATTCTTTTACCAAATCTTCCTCAACTTTATAGATTTCTTCTTCAAATTCTTCAATATTTTCTGAATTCTCTTCTTCACACTCTCCTATATGTAAAGCTCGTACTGGGCATTCAGCAGCAAAATGGCCTATTTTATGACACTTAAAACATAGTATATTTTGATTCCTATCTTTTTGGACTATGGGTGCCTTTCCTTTGTCTTCCCTACGAGCTAGTTGGGAGGTAGGATTAGGTTGGCTATTTGGAAATCGGTTCATGCTAGGTCTATTTCCAGGGGCATTAAACCAATTAAGCTTAGATTGGCGAGTAATGGGTTTTCTTTGAAATTGTTCACAATCCCTAGCAATCTGATAGGCTTGTTCTAAGTCATTAACTTCTCTCAAAAATAATTTTCTCTAGATATCCTCATTTAAGCCAACTCTAAACCTCGATAAGTAATAGCTTCTAATTCGACTACACTACACCTCATAACGAACTTGTCAAATTTGGCTATATAGTTAGCTACCGATTTATTACCTTGAGTCAACTTTTGTCATTGATTTAACAATTTTTGCTTATATGAGAATGGTAGGTATTTCTCCCTAAGCTTTACCTTCATTGCTCGCCATGTGTCTATAGGTAAATCACCTCTTTGTCGATTCAGTCACTCCACATTTTTTCAGTGCAGTCTAGCCTGTCAGACTAGCCTAAGCTTACCAAATTTAAATTTTCTCTCCTCCGATATTTCGTACCATTCAAAGTACTGGTCCATATCACTCTTCCAATCTATATAAACCTTAGGATCTAAACTTCCCTTAAATGTGGGTTCATCGAGTCTAATGTTCCTAAGGATCCTTTCTTCCTGGTCATTTACATCAGGGATTTGGTGCCTAGGAATTGAGTCAGCAGTAATTTCCCTATGTTGGGCTCTTAGATCTGGGGGAGTGAGTTGAGCTCTTGGAATTGGGGGAATGGGTCTAGGTGTCTCAAAGCTTTGACCTAGGAGAGTGGGTTTAGGTGTTTCAGGGTCTAAACGAGTCGCATGAATATTAGGATCTGTGGTAGGATTGGGTTGGATTTGAGTATACTGATAGGGTGTACCTGACCTAGTTTCCATGCAATGCAATCATACAGAACTCGAGCTAGGATTTCCTAGACCTAGAGCTCAAATAGAATGGGTCAGCTCAAATTACAACCAATTCAGCAATTACCCTATCCACTGGCCAGGTAAGAGGTGGGGTCGTGGGAGGCTTCCCCTGCTCTCACAGGATCCTAATTAAAAACCATGAGACCGCTTAGGGCGTTTGCCTCTGGACCTCTAGCCTTAGACACCAGATTCGAGTGATAATCGAAGGATTGGGTGCACTAGCTTTCACACAATACTTGGAACCCAACCTTGTTGGTATCCCTAAGCTGCTTTAGGTTTTTAATTGATTTTAATTAGGGTTAAGTTTGATGCAAAAGGTGGTTGTTGTGGGTCCAGGATAGGTGATGAGATCCTGTCCTGATCTGAGATAGTCAAGTGCCCTTAAGATTAGGTTACAGATGATGTAATCTCACGATATGAAATCCTAATATGCAATGAAGCCAAAATAATTAAAAATAGTTGAAAATCAATTAATTTTTTTTCTTTAATTAATTTTTAGATCTGATTAATTTCATATTTTTGATCTCGGGATATCATGTCCGGCCGTGATTTATTACTTCCATGGGTCGTGACAATATACTTGTATATTACAAGTATCACATGGGGTCTTTAATTGAGTCTCCTCTTGTATTACAGGACTCAACTAATAATTACAAGACTCAACCAACTAATTAATTACAAAGACTCAATTGTAACTAATTTTAAGCCTAACTTGATCAATTGGAACCCAATTTGATCAAAAGGCATACTGACTCATAATTAAATCATACCGTACTTAATTAGGCTTGCAAATACAAAACCCTAATTAAAGTTGATAAAAAAGGCTAAATAACACTGGACCATTATAACAAAATTTATGATCCAATTAAAATTAGGGTTTTTTTACATACTCAATTTTGGGTCCAGGGGTTTTTACAGATGACTCAGTTTTGGGATTTAGGGCTAAACCCAACTAAGCTAAAATAACAAAATTTAAAATAAACATTTACAAGTGATCTAGGGCTTGGGCTTAGGGCTTTATTCACAGGTGATCTACAGGGATGTGGGTTCGACCTGTCATTTTCTTCTGGCCCTGGTGTCTACACTAATTCTCCCTGGGTGGGAGAAACTCGACCCTGTCGAGTATGGGTCAACCTTGCTGTGATAGTACTCTAGTAAGTTTGGGTTAATTCTTTGTAAGTCCTCTCTGGTGATCAAAGAATCATCAGTCTCGGGTCGTCCTTGCCAACGAACCAGATATCGCTGATAGTCTTTGCTCTGAGTAGTGATAGTCTTGTCATCCAAGATCCGCTCGATCCTGTCTCTCCGGATGGTAGTATGGCAGGTGGACACACATGGGTTGGCTCACTCTCAAAGATTAGATTAGGCTCAAAAGGCTCATTAGGAATCAACGTTGGTCTCTATACTCTATAAGCTCTGAAACGTTGAAAGTAGAACTAATGCCTAGTTCAGGTGGTAACTCAAGCACGTAGGCATTAGATCCAATTTTCCTAATTACTTTGTATGTTCTACTACTACGGGCATGTAACTTTTTCATGGTTCCAGGTGGGAACCGTTCAGGTCGTAGCCTAACCATGACAAAGTCTCATTCATTGAATTCTTTGAGTCTTTTTCTGGAATCAACCATATATTTATAAGATTCGTTGCTTTCATTATTTTTTTAATTTATTTCTTTATGCAACTCTCTAACATGCTCAGCATATGACCCAGCAGACTCTGAAATGCATTCATGCATGGGTAAAGGAATGAGATCTAAAGGATTTCTAGGTTTGTACCCATGAACAATTTCAAAAGGGATTTTTCCGGTAGACCTATTAACTAAGATATTATATACAAATTCATCCCTAGACAGTAATAGATCCCAATTAGCAGTATTTTCTCCAACTAGACTTCTTAGCAAGTTTCCTAAACTATGATTTACTACTTTAATTTGGCAATCTGTTTGAGGGTGATAAGAGGTAGAAAATTTAAGTTTCATCCCTAACAAGTGCCAGAGAGTTTTCTAGAAATAACTGGTGAATCGTACATCTCTGTCAGATACTATGGTCCTAGGTAAACCATGTAGTCTAACTACTTCATTCAGAAATAACTTGGCTACCTTAGAAGCATCATAGGTTTGGAAACATGGTAGAAAATGTGCCATCTTTGAAAACCTATCAACCACAACAAATATAGAATCATTTTTCCTAATAGTTTTAGGTAATCCAAGAACAAAGTCCATGCTAAGATCTTACCATGGACAATCCGGTACAGAAAGTGGGGTATATAAGCCAGTATTTTGCTTCTGCTGTTTGGTAACAGCACAAGTTCGACATCTAGCTATGATTTGAGCAACATTCCTCTTAAGATTCGGCCAATAAAATTGGTCTTCTAGTGCTAAAATTATCTTATTTCTATCAAAGTATCTAACTAAACCTCCTGCATGTGTTTTCCAAATCAAGAAGTCTCTAAGTGAAGTGTTGGGAATACATAGCTTACTTTCTCTAAAAAGATAACCATCTTGAATAGTATACTCACTATATGAACTAGACGGTCCTTGTTTAACTGCCTTATAAATTTCATCAAAGTTCAAGCAATTTTCATATTCATCCTTTAACTTTTTAAATCCGACTACTCTAGTACTAACACAATTCAAGAGCATAAATCATCTACTAAGTGCATTAGCAACCTTGTTATTAGTACCCGATTGATATCTCAAAACAAAAGTATAGTCCTGTATATATTCAACCCATTTTCCATGCCTAGGATTTAATTTCTTTTGCGAGTTAAGAAATCTAAGTGCTTCATGATCAGAATAAAGTACAAACTCCTGCGGTAGCAAATAGTGTCTCCAATACCTAAGTGCTTGAACCACCACATACAATTCCTTATCATAAGTCGAATATTTTAATTTAGCATCATTTAATTTCTTGCTAAAGAAAGCAACCGGGTGATTCTCCTGACTCAAGACTCCTCCAATTCCTACACCTGAGGCATCACAAGCAACCTCAAAAACTTTCGAAAAATCTAGTAACCTCAAAATTGGGGCTTGGGTCATCTTGTCCTAATGTCATGAAAGGTCCTATTGGCATCTTTAGACCATTCAAAAACTCCTTTCCTTATACAATCAGTAATATGTGCAACAATCATATTAAACCTCGAATAAATCTCCTATAGAAGGTAGCTAAACCATGAAAACTTCAAACATCATGTACATTCTTAGGTATAGGCTACTCAACTATAGATTTGACCTTCTCGGGGTCAGTAGATACTCCTTCGGCAGTCACTACAAAACCTAGAAAAATAATCCTCGGGGTCATAAAACTATATTTCTTTAAATTTGCATAAAGATTATCTCCTCTAAGAACTTGGCATACCTGTTGAAGATGGTCTAAGTGATCCTTCTTAGTTTTACTATATATAAAGATGTCATCAAAATATACCACTACAAATTTTTCAATAAATGCTTTCAGAACTTGAGTCATAATTCTCATAAAAGACTAGGTGCATTCGATAAGCCAAAAGGCATCATTAACCATTCGTATAAGCCATCCTCAGTCTTAAATGCTATCTTCCATTCATCCCCGCTTAATTCTAACTTGATGATAGCCACTCTTAAGGTCTATCTTTGAAAATATGGTAGCACCGGCCATCATGTCTAATATGTCATCAAGTCACGGTATTGGAAATCTATATTTCATTGTAATCTTATTGATGGCTCTACTATCGACACACATTCTCCAAATGCCATTTTTCTTAGGAGTCAAGAGAGCTGGAATGACACAAGGACTTAAACTTTCTTTAATAAATCCTTTTCTAAGAAGATCCTCAACTTGCCTCTATAATTCTTTATGTTCAGTAGGTTCATCCTATAGTGAGATAAATTTGGGAAGGTAGCTCCTGGGACTAAGTCTATAGCATGTTGTATGTCCCTTAATGGAGGTAAGCTATTAAGGAGGTCTTCTGGGAACACATCCTTAAACTCCTTAAGAAACTCTAAGATCTCCTTAGGGTGTTCCTTTTGTGGTTCATCATGAACTTCTTTAGCAATCAGCATCCAAGCTGTTGAACCTTTAACAATTTCGTACTCTAATTTCTTAGAAGCAATTAGGTTCAATCCGGGTTCTTTCTCTCTCAAATGACTAGACCCTCTTTTGGTATTGTCTTTGGGTGGGGTCGAGTTGATCACAATTTTTTTTTCATGGTGTTTAAAAGGACATGAGTTAGTCCGACTAAAGAGAGTAGCATCAAGATCATATAACCATAGTCTGCCTAATATAATGCTACTAACCCCCATTAGAATCACATCACACCATACTTTCTCTTGGTAGGATTGAATGTGGATCGGGACCTAGCATTGTAATCTAATAGGAATAGATGTCGCATCAATCCAGGATACCTTATATGGGCTAGGATGTGGTACTGTGGATAAGCCTAAGCTCTTAACAGCATTGGTAGATATGGCGTTCACACAACTTCCACTATCTATAATAATCTTGCACATTTTGTCTCCTAGCTTAATGAAGGTCTGTAAGATATTCGTTCTATGCCAGTCCTCATTCTTCTTAATTTGAGCTAGAATATACCTAACTACACCTAGTAGATCAGATGACTCTATAGGCTCTTCATCAACTTCATATTCTTCTACCAAATCTTCCTCAGCTTCATAGATTTTTTCTTCAAATTCTTCAATATTTTTTTATTTCTCTTCTTCACACTCTCCTATATGTAAAGCTCGTAGTGGGCATTCACAATAAAATGGCCTGTTTTACGATACCGAAAATATAGTGTATTTTGATTCCTATCTTTTTGGACTATGGGTGCCTTTCGTTTGTCTTCCCTACGAGCTGGTTGGGAGGTAGGATTAGGTCGACTATTTGGGAATCGGTTCATGCTAGGTCTATTTCCAGGGGCATTAAACCTATTAGGCTCAGATTGGTGGGTAATGGGTTTTTTTTGAAATCGTTTACAATCCCTAGCAATTTGATAAGCTTGTTCTAAGTTATTAACTTCCCTCAAAAATAATTTTCTCTAGATATCCTCATTTAAGCCAGCTCTAAATCTTGATAAGGTAATAGCTTCTGATTCGACTACACCACCTCATAACGAACTCGTCGAATTTGGTTATATAGTCAGCCATCGATTTATTACCTTGAGTCAACTTTTGCCATTGATCCAACAATTTTTGCTTATATGAGAATGGTAGGTATTTCTTTCTAAGCTTTACCTTCATTGCTCGCCATGTGTCTATAGGTAAATCACCTCTTTATCGATTCAGTCGCTTAACATTTCTCTAGTACAGTCTAGCCTATCGGACTAGCCTAAGCTTAGCAAATTTAGATATTCTCTCCTCCGATATTTCGTACCATTCAAGGTACTGGTCCATATCACTCTCCCAATCCGTATAAACCTTAGAATCTAAACTTTCCTCAAATATGGGTGCATCGAGTCTAATGTTCCTAAGGATCCTTTCTTCCTGGTCATTTACATCAGGGGTTTGGCATCTAGAAATTGAGTCAGGAGTAATTTCCCTATGTTGGGCTCTTGGATCTGGGGAGTGAGTTGAGCTCTTGGAATTGGGGGAATGGGTCTAGGTGCCTCAAAGCTTTGACCTAGGGGAGTGGATCTAGGTGTTTCAGGGTCTAAACGAGTCACATGGGATTCCTCAAGGTTACCTAGTCTTTCTTTCACTTGGTTAAACCTAGTACTGAGCTGCCTAACTTCCTCTGTTAAGGATCTCAACAAAGTCTCAATATTAGGATCCGTGGTAGGATTGGGTTGGATTTGAGTATGCTGATAGGGTGTACTTGACCTAGTTGCCATGCAATGTAATCATACAGAACTTGAGCTAGGATTCCCTAGACCTAGAGCTCAAATAAAATGGGTTAGCTCAAATTACAACCAATTCAGTAATTATCTTATCCACTGGCTAGGTAAGAGGTAGGGTCGTGGGAGGCTCCTCCTGCTCTCGCAGGGTCCTAATTAAAAACCACGAGACTGCTTAGGGCGTTTGCCTCTGGACCTCTAGCCTTAGACACCAGATTCAAGTGATAATCGAAGGATTGGGTGCACTAGCTTTCACACAATACTTGGAACCCGACCTTGTCGGTGTCCCTAAGCTACTTTAGGTTTCTAATTGATTTTAATTAGGATTAGGTTTGATGCAAAAGGTGGTTGTTGTGGGCCCAGGATAGGTGATGAGATCTTGCCCTGATCTGAGATAGTCAAGTGCCCTTAAGATTAGGTTACAGGATGATGCAATCACATGATATAATACCCTAATATGCAATGAAGCCAAAATAATTAAAAATAGCATAAAATAAATTAATTTTTTTTCAATTAATTTTCAGATCTGATTAATTTTAGGATTTTGATCTCAGGATATCACATCCGGTCGTAGCTCATTACTCCAATGGGTCGTGACAGTATACTTACGTATACCCGCTCAGGAGGTGTGATTTCTTTCCACCAGAAAATAATAGAAAATAAAATTCTTTTTCTGATTTTTTTTCTGAGATTAGTAGTAGATTAATAGAAGATTAATAGCAAATTTATTAATAATTTTTTTATTTTTTTTAATGGTGGTTTTATGCAATTTAATTTTAGCCTAGTTCTAGGTATGCAAAAATTTCAGAACTAGAAGTTAAACCCTAGTTTAACCTTAGCTCTGATACCAAAGATGATGCGGGACAATATGAAAAACTAAATTACTGATTATTTAATTAATTAATAGTGATTATTTTTTAGGATTTTTTTCAGATTAAAGACTCAAAGTAAACAATAACATAAAACTAGTCAACTAGTTGTAACCCGCAGAGTAAATCTAACAAATATAAATAGGAAACAGGATTTGGTGACTGAGAAACCACCTTAAACTAGGGTTAAAACCTTCAACGAATCAGAAATTAAGAGTTGAGAAAGAAATTTTACTTTACCAATGGTGAATAAAATTCTATGATTGTAGATCTGATTGGACTCTTTAAAATCTTGCAATAGGACTTCCAGATTTCGATTTTGGGCTCCGATCTTCAGCTCTACTGGTTCCAAGGCAAAGAACACTGTCGCTTTTGATCTCGATCACCTGCAATCAGTCACAAACACTCAGGTTAGATGGTTGTAGAAAGAGGAAGAAGATGGAAAAGGAGGAAGAAAAAAGAGTTGGAAGTTGGCGACTAGGATTTTCTGATGGTTGGATATGTAGGGCCTCACACCCCACGATGCTTCGAAGAACAAAGGAACAGCCTCACACCTTGCGATGCACACAGTAAAGGAATTGACAGAATGTTGGCTTTATTTCATCAATAATAATTGAATTTACAAGAGGGATTAATGGTGGTATTTATAGACCACCAACATGAGTTGTATGGGTTACAAAGTCTTACATTGGTTTCCCTTGGGCAACAACTCCTTGGAATTTCTTCTTGGATGTCTTGGACTCCTGTCTTTGAGCTCTCCTTAGACTTCAACCAGCTTGGGCGACAACTTGAGATGAGCTTCCTCAAAGTGGACGACAACATAGAAATTTCATTCATTTGGGGCACCAAAATAAGATATAGAATCCTTCTCACTCACTCCTTTTAAAATCAGCGAACCACTTCTTAATTTTGGCAATAATTGAGATGTGGATGGCATCTCTTTCTCCTCCTTTGAAATTCAAATGCTTTCTTTTAAATAGTTCTCCTCCTTTGAAATTCAAATGCTTTCTTTTAAATGGGACTCTAGAGTTTTTGGTCACTTGAGGTAAAAAATTCCCTTGAACTTCTCCAATTTGGGCGGCCAAGATAGGATTGAGATGCTCTTGGATGTGGGCGACAAAGAGTGTAAGATGAGAAGTCCTCTTTTACTCATCTTAAAATCAGCGACACCTTGGAATCCATGGGCGGCATCTTCATTCTTGGTGCAAATATGGCTTAGACTACTTCCCATTTACTTCTCTTACAAAGTGATGCCAATTTCATTCTCCATTTGGCCGACCAACATAAGTGACATGGCATGTGTTATTGTCCAAGATGATGTGAAAATGATGTCCAAATATGTCATGTGATGATGTCCCTGATGATGTGGCAAATGATGTCCAAAACATGAAGAGGTGGTTATCATGTGGCGCCAAGAATGGGTTGACTTGGGTTGGCACATGGTGTCACATGGGATCTTTAATTGGGTCTTCTCTTGTATTACAGGACTCAACTAATAATTACAAGACTCAACCAACTAATTAATTACAAAGACTCAATTATAACTAATTTCAAGCCCAACTTGATCAATTGGAACCCAATTTGATCAAAAGGCATACTGACTCATAATTAAATCATACCATACAATTAGGCTTGCAAATACAAAATCCTAATTAAAGTGGTAAAAAGGGATAAATAACACTGGACCATTATAACAAAATTTATGACCTAATTGAAATTGAGGTTTTTTTACAGACTCAATTTTGGATTCAACGATTTTTACAAATGACTCAATTTTGAGTTTAGGGCTAAACCCAACTAAGCTAAAATAACAAAATTTAAAATAAATATTTACAAGTGATCTAGGGCTTGGACTTAGGGCTTTATTCACAGGTGATCCACAGGGATGTGGGTTTAACCTGTCATTTTTTTCTGGCCCTGGTGTCCGCACCAACAAGCTAGTTTATAGAATTCAACCATCTTCAAGTAAGGCATTATGCATCTGTCCAAGAGTGTCAACCTGCTAGCTCCTTACGTCGATACATAAAAAAATAGGGATTCCTGCCAATTTTCAAAAAAATTAATGCATGAAGATATAACACAATGTCATACATATATACATTACTAAGTTAAATACATATCTAACTATCCCATACTACCAAAGAATAATAAAGAGCCAGGGCATATTGTATGGAGTCATATATTAAGCCAGGCTCCATATAGACCTGTAGCATCATAAATGAATATCCAATAATTAATACAATAAACCATCAGTACTACAAATAACAAAATACATGTTACATTAAAAATTAGTATAGTAAAATATATTGGAATAATACAAGTCACGTTTCTAATCAAAAGCATATAACAAGGAGTATGACAATCCATCGCATAATTAATTTATCTATTTTATAGTTGATAATTAAAGTCATGTATATAATCTTATAACGTACCATCTACTTCAAAACTTATATATATCGTAAACCAATATCAAAACCAAAAGATTATATCCAAAATTTCTAATGCATGAATATATTTTTTAAAAGCATGCCTTTAACTGATTGCTCCATACAACTATAGTTATATATATCCCTATGACAGGGTCCATAATATCATATTTAATCCCTGTAGATAAAAATCCTGTGTATTTACTGGCAAATAGGTAGCTCAAATGCTTTATTTGAACTCCTTCAAACTTAATAATTACAAAATACAAATATAATTGAAATCAATTCCATGTGACTGATTTATAATAATAATATAAAAATGCTTAACAATTTTAAAACTCTAATTTCTAGCTAGTTGTCTATCCATGTATAACCATCATATTTCAATATTTTTATAATCCTAGTAAATAATATTTAAAAATTTTTAAACTTAGCAGATGGATCGAACAATGAATCGCCTATTCTTAGATAAAATTTCAGATCAAAATACTTATCTATTAAGGAACTAAAAATCATGGACTATCATAAGTAAAATCTATTCGTCCAAGATTGACATCAAATTTTTGCCTAAAAATTCCCTTCCCTCAATTTAACTCTATCCTATCTTTCCAAAACAAAACCAAGCTATCCAATACTTTTAACATATTTAGAATTAAATATTAAATCTAGTAAATCATATATGCATCTGATCTACTTGCCTTGCGCATCTCCCTATACAATTTGCAAGGCCTACACTGTTCCAACTATGATATCTCGTAGACTCAAAATCCTCAAATAATGGTAGAAACATAATATACATATGGCTACTTGACTTGTTTATGAGTAAACACCAACCCATGAGTTGCAAAAAATATGCCCTAGCATAACGTTGTATCATCACCTGATCAGCATTAGGTAATAACTTACTAACTACTTTGTTAGCTAGGTCATGCTCAACTATGACCCCTAGAGTCTACTCCATAGTGGGATGACACCTAATAGCTATATGCAAACCCAGGCCCAATTGACCTATATATTGCCTATCCCTAGTAGACCATTAACGAGTAAACCTAGCTTGAGTTGACATCCTATAATGTGAGTACACTCTTCCTGGGATAGATGAAAAAAGATTCTCCGACCCCACCGCTCTGTGAAAGCCATGATCAAATACCAATCTAGCTATATGAATCTAACACAAGCTAGTTTATAGAATTCAACCATCTTCAAGTAAAGCATTATGCATGTCAACCTGCATAATGCTAGCTCCTTACGTTGATACATATGAAATAGGGATTCTTGCCGGTTTTCAAAAAATTAATGCATGAAGATATAATATAGTGTTATACATATATACATTACTAAGTTAAATACATATCTGACCATCCCATACTGCCAAAGAATAATAAAGAGCCTGGGCATATAGTATGGAGTCATATATTAAGCCAGGCTCCATATATACTGTAGCATCAAAAATGAATATCCAATAATTAATACAGTAAACCATTAGTACTGCAAATAACAAAATACATGTTATATTAAATAATTAGTGTTGCCATCAAGATCGTCGTGGTCCATAGCTCTGACACGTCGGGTTCCCACCGGATGCTTGGCTCCCCATCTCGCGGTCGGCTCGCTCGCTCACTCGGGGGTCCTGCAAGATAGAGGAAACCTTGGATCGGGGAATCTGGCGAAGGCACTCCGACGATCAAGTCAGTGAAACGATCGAGGGAAACATAAATTTCTGTAGTAGAGAGCTTAGGGGACTCTCCGTATCGAGAGGGTGATAAGAGAGAAGATAATCCGAACCGAAATAGTCTCTGTTATTTTTTCCTTCCTTATCTTCACTTACCTTTTCGTGCAGGTTTTAGACTAATTTCTATTTGGTTTATTCAATCTTAAACTAATTTGGTTCAATTTTTGATTCTGCTAAATGTAAATTTAGAAATTTGATTTTTCAAAACTTTGGTTCAGTTTGAATTGAAAAAAGCAAATGCCCCCTCTGGGAGTTGGTAGCAATGAATTGAAGTTCAAGATAAAATAAAAATTTTCAAAAAATTCTATTTTTTTAATAATTAAGTCAAAAAAGAAATGGCCAACAGCACAGTAGAAAAGAAGATCCCATCTTTTATGAAGAAAGAATTAAAAAAAGTAGGACAGAAAGAGAAAACAAAACATACAATTGCAAAGAAATGTTAGAGATAAATTACGGAGCAAGAATAAGAGATCACGAATCTTCTCTCCTCTCTTTACCTTCGTAACTCCAAAAATTACTCATTCCTCGTAATAAATTTATCCCCTCCGCTCCAACTCTTCTTCTTATAATCTCTCACTATGACTTGGTGAAATAAATGATTCCCTTCTAGGGGTTAGGGTTTCCAAGTGATCCTTCTTACTTTTTTTCAATCTTTCTTCGGGTCAAGTTTTCCTTTTCAACCGATTGCAATCACTTTTATAGAATTTTGAAAGATTTCTTGGTCGCATTTAGAGTCCAATGATAAAATCATATAGCAAAAGTACTAATTTTTATAGGAACTACAGTGATAACAATAATGATGGTAGTGAAGGTTCTTTGAAACGATATGGTATTCTCGACCTCCAACTTCAATAAAAAAAAGAGAGAGTTTGATAAAATTTTTCATCTTTATATTTTAAAAAAATATTTAGATGCAAAAAAAATTGTTTCTAAAACTTTTTTTTTTGTTTGTTTGCTTCGCTACAAAATTAATATTACCAACTTTTTAAAAAGCTTTCATTCTGATGAAAAGTATAAAATTTTCTTTTTTTAATAATTTTTTAAGAAGCAATAATTAGTTAAAATTTTATGAGTTTTTAACAAAAAAAAATGGTATTATCAATTCGAGAATTTCAGATATTTTAAGATTATATTTATATGATAATATCATGCTACTAAGTTTGATGAAATAATAAATTTGATTATTATATAAAATTTAAAGCTTAAAATATAAATTATTTAAATAATTTGAGATGTTTTATAATCGGCACCGGTAGTGCCATCAAATTAGCATATTTTGGAGTTCGATAAGTTTTTTTTAGATAATATTTAAAAAATTTATTTACAAAACTAAGACAATCTCATCTATATTTATAAAATAGATTATGTACGAGAGAAATCATGGGTACAACATTAAAATACGGCTATAACCCGCAACTTTACTAAATAATATTAAAAATTAATAAAAAAATTTAAAATTAATATTTTTTTTAAAAAAAAAGAAATCGTGGGTATAACCTGCGATTTCACCAAATAAATTTTCTCCTCTTTAAAATTTAATAAAAAAATATAAAAAATTAATAAAAAATTTAAAATTAATAATTTTTTAAAAAGAATTAATTAGAAATCACAAGTTCTAACTACGATTTCACATTGAAATCAACCCATAATTTTTCTACATAAATCATTTCATGCATCAAAATTTAATAAAAAAATATAATAAATTAATAATTTTTTAAAAAAAATTAATAAATACTTTTTAAAAAATTAAAAAATAAGAAAAATAATTTTTTAAATTTTGGACCAGTGGTTGGACCGATAGTTGGACCAGTGGCTCTACCCTTGTGGCCGGACCGGCGATCGGACTAGGGGCCGGACTGGTGGCAGGACTGGTGGTCGGACCAGTGGCCTGACCCTGATGGCTAGACCGGCGACCGGACAGGTGGCAGGACCGGTGGCCGACCCTGGTGGCCGGATCGATGGTCGGACCGGGGGTCGGACCCTGGTGGCCGAACCGGATCGGTGGCCAGATAGGTGGCAGGATCGATGGCCAGACCGGTGACCGGACCCTGGCGACCTGATCTACGGTCAGACTGGTGGCCGGACCCTAGCGGCCGGACCGGCGGTCGGACCAGTGGCAAGACTGGGGGTCGGACCTTGGCAATCGGACCGGTAGTTGGACAGGTGGCCGGACCGGCAATCGGACAAGTAGCGGGACCAATGGTCGGACTGGTGGCTGGACCCTAGCAACCGAACTGGTTACACCACCGGTCCGGCTAGGGTCCAATCACCAGTCCTGCCACCTGTTAGCGGGACCAATGGTCGGACTGGTGGCTGGACCCTAGCAACCGAACTGGTTACACCATCGGTCCGGCTAGGGTCCGATCACCAGTCCTGCCACCTGTCCAACCATCGATCCGATCGCCAAGATCCGGCCATCGGTCTGGCTGCCAATCCTGCCACCTATCCGACCATCGATCTAGTCGTCAAGGTCTGGGCAGCAGTATGGCCGTCGATCCTGCCACATATCTGGCCCCCAGTTCTGCCACCGATCCAACCGTCGGTCCGACCACCAGGGTTTGGCCACCGGTCCAACCGCCGGTTCGACCACCATGGTCCGGCTACCAGTCCGGCTACCACGGTCCAACCGTCGATCCAACCACCAGTCCAAAATTTTAAAAATTATTTTTCTTATTTTTAAATTTTTTAAAAACTTTTTAAATTTTTAAAAAATTTTAAAAACTTTTTATATTTTTTATTAAATTTTGATACAGTAAATGATTTATGTAGAAAAATTGTGGGTTGATTTCAATGTAAAATCATAGTTACAATCCATGATTTCTAATTAAATTTTTTAAAAAAATATTAATTTTAAATTTTTTATTAATTTTTTATAATTTTTTATTAAATTTTAATGAGGAGAAATTTATTTGGTGAAATCACGGGTTGTGCCCACGATTTCACATTGAAATCATGGGTACAAGTCATGATTTCTTATTAATTTTTTTTAAAAAAATTATTAATTTTAAAATTTTTTAAAATTTTTTATTATATTTTTATTTATTTTTAATGTTATTTAGTAAAATCGTGGGTTGTACCTGTATTTTTAATGAAATTGTGGGTACAACCCGCGATTTCTCTTGTACGGAATCTATTTTCGTAAATATAGATGGGATTGCCTTACTTTCATAAATATTTTTTTTATATTATTTTTAAAAAAAATCGAGTTTCGAGTCTCTCTTCTTTTCTAGTCGGGCGAAGGATAAGTTATCGCTAAGGCGGTAGCCCAGTTGGTAGAGGCCTAGCCTCACCTCCCACCAGTCACGGGTTCGAGGCATGATCATCGCGGGTGACTCGATTAAATCCAGAAATTTTCTTGGGGCACGTGATAAATCCCTACGGATCAGTCCCAAGAAGTTGTAGAGACTTTGAAGGACCTTCGGTATGTATTCCCTAACAGTTTTTCTGTCCTTGATCCACCATCCTAATCCACCACTGCGGAACATTCACTCTCCTATTCTACCAAGCTGGGACATCCACCATACCATTGATATGGTCCCAGTGATATTCAATAGTTACTTTTTTAAGACTCTATGGCATATGTTAGGAACCAAATTAAGATTTACTGCCACTTACCTGAAGATGTGTGCAAGAGTCATTAAAGCCTTTTAAGGAAAATATTAGAAATTAGGAACCTTTATTTCCTAGCCTAACAATAAAGTTCAGTCCTTAGATAATAAAGCCCATTTGAGCTTGTTTTGTTTTTGTTGTCACTTGTATTTGTCTTTTGTCATTTTGTATCATTTGACCTTTCCATGCATAAGTGTCTATGATTGCGAGAGTCATATGCATAGTATGATTAGTAAGAAAATTTGAGCAATGAAATTAACAAGCATATGGCTAAATTTTATAAGACAGTCAAAGACTTTTTATGAAAAAGACTATATGAAAAAAAAAGTTGCATACCCGTGGTATAGGTCCTTTTCAAAATACTAAAGAAATTTAGACCTAATACTCATGTTCTTAAATTACCATCTGACTTTGGTATAAGTTCTACTTTCAATTTCTCAGACCAAGTAGGGTAAAGAAACCAACAATGATACCTAGTAAGCCTTTTTGGACTTAATCCAATTTTTTTTTAGAGAGAACCAACCCTTGAGTGTTTACCAGCCCTACTACCCAAATCGGTGAGATAGGAATGAGCAAATTTGGATGATAAGACTATTGCTACCCAAAACAAGGACTATTCGCACTATTGCGTTCATTGGCAAGATCGATCTAAATCAGAAAACTCATGGATCACTAGAGAGAATCTTCAAAGGAACAATCCAGGCCTACTAGCCTATTACCAAAATCAAAATGACCCTTACTCGATAGGGTTGAGTTTCTCTCCACCCTGTGAGAATTGATGGGGACATCAAGCAAAGGCAAATAGATTTCAAGCAACTCACTTTTAAAGAAGCTACTTCCATGAGCCGACTCAAGGAGGAGAGCCTCAATTTTCATGAGTCGACTCATGCACCTTAAGTCGACTCAACCTGTTCTTGAGTCGACACCTTTATGGTTATCAAATCTTCTTTATTTTCTGCTTGCAAGTTTATTGGAGCACCACTTAAAACACCCTTGAAAGAGCCTTGAATGCCATTCCGTTATGACACTTGGGAGTTCCCTTTTGATTACATTTGGAGGCACCTTGGATGACATGTGGAAGATCCCCTCAATGACACTTGGAGGTCCTTTTTGAGCAACACTTGGAAGACTCTCTTAATAACACATGGCGGCATTTCTTATTCACCTCATCACATTCACTTGGAGGACATTCCCACTTGGAGGCCACTTCATCAAGATTCTTTTGGGGATCACATGAGAGGAAGAAACCACCTACAAATTCTCCAACAAGTCTCCAATAAATCTCCAACAAATCTTCAACTAATATGACATGTAGGATGCCACTTGGTCCTCCACTTCATCAGCCATCAAGGCCTTTACATCAACAAGGAGAGCCACATGGAGGACACTTGGTACCACATGGGATGAGTTTCTAGAAGGAAATATTGTTGGAACTACTTTCTTGTTAGAAAAACTAATCTAGAGATTAGTTAGGGGTTAGTTCTAACTAATCTAGGGATTAGTTATGGGATAACACTCTCTTGGTCGAATTAAGTGGAGCCCCTTGGCCTATAAATAGGGCCCAAGCCTCCCTTATTGTAATCAATTTCCATTTGATATTCAATTGATGCATGATATTGAGTTTGGTTTTCTATCTTCTTACTGAATTCTAGTATAGGTTTTTCCTTGTGTGGAGAGGTTGAGATGCCCTTAATCTAGCTAGTTTTCTTCAATCCCTGGTCCTAGAGCTAGGAGAGGTTGAGATGCCCTTAATCTAGCTAGTTTTCTTCATTCCCTAGTCTTAGAGCTAGGTCACTCCATGAGGGAGAGGGTGAGAGGCCCATTTTCTACTTCAGAGAAATCCTAACAAGATCCTTGAAGTGCACTCCAAGAGGGAGAGGGTGTAAGACCCAAAGCTTGCCCCCTAGCTTCAATCCATCCCCAACTTTTCTTCTCTTTGCTTTTCTTTGTTACAATCCTTCTTTCAACTTGCTTCCACGCCTTATATCACTTTCTTTGCAGGTTCTCTCGATTGATTGAAAATTGAAGATGAAGGTTCTTTGCCATGATCCAAGTACAAGGTGAGTTCACAAGTTGAAGGAGTTCTAGTATTACAATCTTAATCTCTTTCCTAGAGTGATGAGTAAATTCTTCTGCCAAATGTTTAGCCATCATTGTTAGTAAGAAAATCCTTCCTAAGTTTCATTAGATCTGATCATTTGAAGGTTAACTTATCCTAGTAGTAATGGTTATAACTTAGATCAACTAGCCTCTTTAATGAAAATTCTTTTCTTGAAACAATTTAGATCGTTTTTGTATGAATTTATTGCTTAATTTAACTTATTAATCATCTTACTTGAATCTCCATCCAGCATGGATACACGATCTTTTCCCGTCCCGCATTAATTTTTAGCTTAGTAGTATCACATACTCATCAATGATATAGAGGATATGCGAAAAAATTATTGTCTAAATCGAATATAACATGATGGGATTGGAACATGATGGGGTAGCTATATTGGGATTTATCCCATCTGCTTTTATTTTATATATATTAAAAAAAAAAAAAAAGGTCGCACACGATTCGTGTCGCTGTTTCCGGAGAATTCGCGATCTTCCGCGGGAATCTTCCCGACCCGCAATCCTTCGCGATCTTTCGCGGTTTCCGGAGAATTCCAGTTGCTTATATTTTTCTAGCGATCGAAATAATTGGTCCCTCCGTCGTCGTCCTCTCTCCTTCTCCCCCTTCTCCTTCTCCCCCATTGTCGACGGTCGATTCCTTCTCGCTTTGGTCACTGGAGGTAATTCCCATCTCTCCTCGTGCTTGTCTCTTGATTCACCTTTTTTACGAGCAGAAATTTCTCATAGTGACTGTTTGCGACCATTTTTTAAAAGAAATTGGGATTTTATGAGGTTTAGTTTTTTTATCATGGTACTCTATTTTTTGTCGGTTAGGGATTTTGTGGAATCGGAGTTTTTTATGCTTTTCTTTGTTAGTTTTGATTCTTTGGAGGTGGAAAGAAGCCATTTTGGTAGATGTTGTCGATTTTCCGGATTTTTATTTGCTTTTAGACAGTTATTTTTCTTGGATAATTCGTGCTAATATTATTAAATTTCGATAAATATTTGCCACTCGATTCTATAAGAAATGCTTTAAAACAACTTTCTTATAATATTATTAAATTTTGATAATCGGAATTTCTTTCTATTTATAGGACGTAAGATTGTCTCAAAACTTAGGATTTCTTGTTGCCGTGGAATAGTGAACGAGATTTTTTTCCGCATTTTTCTTTGGCTGCAGAATTTTGTACTGAGAAAAATGCAGAGGGGCAGAGGTGGGAGGGATGACTTCGTTGGGTTTGGGGATCCTTTTGCCGGATTTGGTGGCTTTGGGAGACCAGGGGGCCTGATCTCCAGCTTCTTTGGTCGGAGGGATCCCTTTGATGATCCTTTCTTCACTCAACCCTTCGGGAGCTTGATGGGCCCAGGCATGTTTGGACCCAGTATTTTTGATGACCGGGAGAGCTTCTTTGGGCAGACAAGCAATGCTGGATTCCTGCATCAAGCTTCTCCACCTGAGCCAAAGGGGCCGATTATCAAAGAACTGTCATCTGATGATGAAGAAGGAGATGAAGAGAAGACTGATAAGATGAAGAAAGGTAATCCAAGAAAACATTCTAGTTCAAGTAAAGAACCGTATGTTCAGGATCCTGATGAAGAAACTGAAGGTATAGATTAATCTTTTTCATGGTCTCTTCATGGTACCATTGTCCTGGTTGACGACATGGAGTGAGCTATGGTGAAACTATGTAACTTATGTGCCTCTTTACAGAGGAGAGAATCAAGTACCTGCAATGTAGGAATGAGTCTAGCAGGCCTGGTACATTGCAACCACAGGCTCGAACTTATACTTTTCAGAGCTCGACTGTGACCTATGGTGGTCCAAATGGAGCATATTATACTTCTTCCACAACAAGGAGAAATGGTGGTGATGGAGTAAGTAGTCAGGAGTTGTTCAAGTTTGTTTTCTTTTAAGTGGAATTATGGTGATGATCATGGTGATCTGTTTTGGTATTGTTTTGCTTGCGATAGATTACCTTGGAAGAGCATAAAGAAGCTGATACAACTACGGGTAGAGCAATGCACAGGCTTTCTCGAGGAATTGATGATAGGGTATGTCTATATGTAGATCTTTTAGGTTATCATTGTGTGATTGCTGCAATGCCTTTTGTGGAATATGTGATTTGAAATGTTACTGCATAAATATTTGTCTAATTTATTGCATTGAGGTGTCATGTGGTTAATATTACTTCTTGTATTGTTACTGCAGGGTCATTCCTTAACAAGGAAGCTAAACTCAGACAGGAGGGTAGATACAATGCAGACATTACATAATATGAATGAAGGTATCTTGTTTTAAAACTTCAGTTGTTGTCGTTGTTGTTTTCTGCTGATATCCGGTTGTAACTTGCTTTGCGTGCAATCTGCCGAGCAATAGATGAGTTGGCTGGCTTTGAGGAGGCATGGAAGGGGAATGCAAGACAGCACTTGCCTGGATGGAATCCAGGGTTTGACATACTTCATGATGGCAATATTAGTGAGTACATATTGCTAATCATTTAATATAGATGTTAGATATAGTACATATTGCCAATTATTTACATTTAGATATTTATAAGTTTTCTGCTGATTGTTGGATAGCCTTATCGGATTTCTAGATTGCTGTTGAAAGACACCCCATTCTTTACTAGGTTAAATGTGGGGAAAACACCTTTATGCGTTTGTGTAGATACCTGCCTTATCTGAAATATTTACCGGTCAGTATTTTCTTTTGTTTATTAAGTGAATTTTAATGTATACTCAAATTTGATGGTCTTCTATTATGTTTCCCTTCCATGCATTTAGGAGCAATTTGCTTTTTCATCTAAATTGTTTGTGGGTTCTGTGTGCTATCTGCTTATTTCTGAGGAATTGAGGGTAGAAGATTGCAAATATTTAAATTGTGTTTTTTAACTCAAGTTGTGAACAGTCAGACGTGAGTTAAGGTTTTTCTTCTTCATTTTTCCTTCTTTTGTTCATTTTTTCTTTTTTTTTTTCTTCACCAACATTAACCATAACCTGACCAAAATTCATTGCCACTGCTAACCATAATGGGTGATTGAAAGTTATGCTCCTTATTTAAATTGCATGCTTTACCCCCTGCTGTTCATTTACTTAATGGGTGATTGAAAGTTGGGTTTTCACCAACCTGAACTAGTCATGAAAGCAAGGACTGGTGTTTCTAAATCCTCAAAAAATAGATAGGAAAACAAGGAGACATTTGTGCTGCCCCTATGAAAGAAAAGAAGGGGTTATCCTGCTTCTTGCTAGCCTAGCAATCATAAGCGAGCCTCTTCCATGGTAAGGAACAAAGCTAAGATGGAAATTGGCTTTCTAGAGTCAATGCCTCTTCCATGGTAAGGAAGGCTGACTATGAAAAAATAGCTATGAAATGGCTGGTGCTAATGGGGGACCGATCAGCAGGTCATACGTTTCATTTCTATCTCTTTTTAGGGCTGTAGTTAAAGTCGGTGTAAGAGGAGGGTCGGCTTATTGGGCTACGTGACTTGCTCAAGAAATCATCTAAAACAAACAATTGAGCTTTTTCAGGTAGAATGAGAGAGAGAGTCTAGCTAAAATAAACATCATCTGGCCGGCTCATACCTATTGAATTCTCTTCTTTCTAAACAAGGTTTATGCCTATGGTTCACAAAACCGTCTCATTCCGTACTGGCTCCTACGGAGCATATCATACCATACTGGCCAAGAGCCGGTACGGTTCACCTATTAAAATCGATCTAGCACTTAAAAAATAAAAAAAATTCAATTCCATACCGATACGGTACGTACCGTCCAGTTTGGGCTCGGTTCAGCCCGATTCAGGTCCATTTCATGTTCGGTTTAGCGATCCTTGCTTGAGAGGGGGGAGAGATTTTTTTTTCAATTTAGCAATGCCGATACACATGTCGGTACGGTACCATACCGGCTGCTGACCGGTACAGATCCTGGTACGGGTTCAGCGATCCTTGTTTGTGCCTTCATTTTCAGTAAGCTCACCTATACATCTTCCCCATCCTACAGGCTTGAGACTGCGGAAGGACTCCATCCAATTTTTCTATGGCTTGGATAGTCTTCTTACCGTTATAAGTGGCAAGACATCAGGCTTGCTTTCTCTAGCGTTAGTGTATACCTTAATAATTACCATTACCAGATAGATATCAGTAGGGAAGGAGTATCTCATGCCAGCAGGAAAGGAATAAGGATTTTTTCCCAAGCAAGCTTGTTTTCAAGCTTTTTTTGCCGAGTTCTTGGCTTTCTCAATCTTCGATAAAACTTTAGCAAATTCACTCATGAACTAATGGGTTATTTCATACATTTTAAGTTCTCGTTTCTCTCGGTTCAAGCAGCGAGTTCCCTTACATCAAAGGGGATATCCAGTTTACAGACTAAGAGTTGGAGGACTATTTTTGAGGGATATGATTAACTCAGGCAAGGCCTATTTTTTATGAATTTACAATTTGCTATTAATATATAGCCCTCTTCTCAAGGTTTACTTTTTTTATAGGATCTAGAGTGGCAGTCTTTCTATACCCTAAGCCATTCCCTTAGGTTGGAGTTGGAGAGTAGGTAATATGTTACAGATGAATCTCTATCCCTTTATTCTGTTATTTATAATATATTGCTTTTGTCTTCCTTTATAAAGTCGATATGCGCCAATAGGTATGGTTCAGACGTCCATACGATCGAATGCAGTTCCTATCAGTGAGAAAAGGAGACTTGAAAGCGGAGTGGTTCTAGGTATTCGATGGCAGTTTCTTCCTTCTCCTTGCTAGCCAATGACATTCCTTCTACAACAAGCGATCCAATTCCAGTCTATTCATTTCTAGTTAGTAGCTTATCTCGTGGTAAGCCCTTTCTTCAGTCTTTTAGGCAAGTAGGCATCTTAATAAAGGAAAGTAGGGATTTTTGGCAAATTCATTTGAAAGCCAACAGGGAAAAAAGTACAAGACAGCACAGCCGGCATGCAAGATGGTAAAAATATCAAAACCCTAGCTTGGGTGATATGGCTCAAAAAGAAGGGGCTAGATGTTCTTTCTGAGCTTAGAAAGGAGCTCTTCGCCTCGAGGCTATACCGTTATCCTCTCCCATGTCAAGTTTGAGAGAATAGGCACTTCTTACAGGTACTGGGCAGTCATGGGGGAAAGCATTAAAAGATAGGAGTAATAGTGTGGTAAGCGGAAAAGAAAAGGAGAGAACTCTATACCTACCACCAACCAGCCTAGAGCTTAGCTTTTCATTACCGTCAACAGCAAATCTGGACCGAGGATTAAGGCTATACCCTCTATCCAGAAAGAGAGACCCCCGCAAATGAACAGAATCCACCCGCGCTGCTACAGACAATAAAGAAACCCTAAATCCATAACACACGAAAGCTCAATCCTCAACTTCGGAATATTAGGAACAAAGATCAGAATTCGTTTCGTTGGTTGGACCAGGCTTTAGGAAAGTGTGTAAAGGGGAAGTACTAGTGGGAAAATGAGGGTCTTTGCCATTGCAAATCTTCTGTTTCAGGCCTTAGTCAGCCCTTTACATGATCGGGTGATGCTTGTGCTTTATCGTCTTCCGGTTTACAAAGGAGCAACCTCTAGGGTTTCAGTTCATGGCACACTCACGCATCATAGGCCGATGTGGTATGCAGCATGGAGGGTACACCCTGGGGTGAAGTTTTTTGATTATGCTCTACCGGGCGATGACAATGTCATTGTGGATCCAGTAGTCGCGAAGTCATATCTTGAGGTTATGGAGGAGTGTGAGGTGACCATATCAAAAGAAAAGTCCCTAATGTGAGTGTTCTAGAATTTGCTAAGAGATTTATGGTCTATAAAGTTACACTTGACTTTAGTCCTTTGTCCCTTTGGGTTCTCTGTACTCTCTCTTCCAGAGCTTCCACTTTCCCATTTTCGGAGCTACGAGTCAATTTGCTATGTTCGTACAGGTTACGCGGTGAATCTTATAAGGTCTACTCACGTCAAGGTTTTTTGATGTCTAAACATTGGAAGCGTCATTATCTCTTAATGTTTTCGCCCACTGGTATACTTCCTTTATCATTGAAGTTTTGGTTAGCATTTCCGGATTCTGGAACTCCAATATAAAGCATTCCGAATGGAGTTGGTAAGATGTAGCTACTTTAATATGGAATGAATATAAGCCTTTGATAATGGCTTTGCTAATCAGTGCTGTAAATGAATCGCATGCTATCCATCATTCGGTTCCATTAAGATTGCGAGGTATAAGACTCCCTCCCTTGCTTCCTAGTGGTAGTTGTCTAGGGATTTATTTCATTGCAGATGAGGGAAGAGAAACTTAAGAGGGATATTTCTTCTTCATTTTTTGGCATTGAGAAGAAAAATGAGGAAGAGTAACATTTAGAGTGCTTGCTGCTTTCATCTGATCTCAGTGCCTGCCTAACTTCTTCCTAGTAATTGCTTACATGCCTAACTTAGCATGGAGGGGTAGCTGAGAGATAAGTTTAGCCTTGCACTACCTCAAGTTCAGTGGGGATGTGAGACAGAAGAGAAGCTGTTTTCTATCCCTGAAATTTTGGAAAATTTGTAGCTTTGGAGCCTTAAAAACAAACATAAAACTACAGTGACTGTGGATGTTCATGAATGTTTTCCTCCATTCTTTAGAATGTTTTGTGGTGTGAAAGGATCTGTATTAGTAGTCTTGATCAGTGGAGGTGAGGGCAAAATTCACTGTTTCAGTTTTAAGACTATGTTTCATCTCAGGAGTCAAAATTCGTTAGGCAATTTTGGCAAAAACCACCTCAAGATAATCTATGAGATCTTTGAAAATTAGAAGATAAATGGGCATGGGCAAATTGCAATGCATGTTCCAGGAAAGGTAATAAACAAAATAAAAATACAAAACTGAATGTAAAAAATGAAAAATTAAAAAAAAAAAGAAAATGAGAGAAGATGATCTGAAGAACAAAACGTAAAACAAGGGAAAGATTAAAAAGGCTTAAAACAGGGTTACAATCCATAACCAACATCTAAAATGTTGAGAAATAAATAGAAGTAAATAATAAGAACAAATTATAAAACATTGGATAGATTTAAAAAAAGGTACAAAACAGGTTTAAAATCCATAACCAACAACTAAAAATGTTCTGAAAAAATAAAAACAAAATAGAATCAAATAATGAGAAGAATGTTTGATCTATGCACACAATCCCCTTTTTACTTTCTTTTATTTCTCTTCCATGAGAAGAAGAATCAAGGGTTCTATTTATACAAAAAAGAGAGTGTTTGTAACACATTTACTTTTTTATGAAATCTACAAGATGGTGACATCTATGCAAGGATACCATTAAAGAGGTCTGAATAGTAAAGATGAGGGGTGAAATTCATGAGAGATTGTTGGGAAGTGGTTATACACATGGCAAATACAATTAGTGATGGAGTTGGTGCATGTGCATGCACGCATGCATGCACGCGTGTGCAGAGAGAGAGAGAGAGAGAGAATCGAGGGATTCATGTAGAGAAGGAAATGTAAAAAAATTAACTAGAGAGAGGAGAGAGATGTGGGGCTAGTTTGAAAACTGAACAGTATGCATTACAAACACCTGGATATCCATTAGGCCATATTTGGTTTTTAGGAATTGAGAGGTGGGGATGGTTTTCATTTTCATATATGGTGGCTTCACAGGATATAGAAATGCTGATCCGAGTGGGTATGAGATTCTTATGCAAAAAGGGGGAGGGGTGTTTGGGTATTGTTTTCCCTGGTAAGTGCTCAAGTAACAACAAAAAGATTTTTTATATTATAGTATTAATATTGATTATATATGGAGGAATATTACAATAATCTATTATCTATTAGATGATATAAGATTATATATTATATTATATTAAAATCATTTATCATATAGCATTTTGCATTATATATTAATAAAATATATCTTATATTCATATTATGTAATATATTGGCATCAATAATCATATATGTTAGAGATTAATATAAATAATATAATATATCTTGTATTGTGTATTATTAATATTAATCACCTGTTTGTGTATGGTCTATATGGAGATAGATTGTATCTATAAGATGTGCTTTTGTAGGCAGTTAGCCATTTACAGGTTATATGAGTACAATGATGATGGTTATGTTGGTTGAGATTGAATTTGGTGACAGAGAGGTCATGCAAAAGGGCTTTTCCTCTTTTTAAAAAAAAAAAATTGAAAGGGCTGCATTCATTTGTGTTATTGAGATTTTTCTTTGCTGCAAGAGTATGATAATTTAATGTAGTTTAGTGTGAAGAGTTGTTTCTGTATGTGCGCAGAGAGAAACAAGTCACAATTCATGAAAGTGGTATGTGTATGGTATTTGAAATTATGCAAGTCAGGCAACTAACGAAGATGAAGTGACTAATTCTACTGCTAGGATTTGGATAAACTTTAATTTTGCATATACTTTCTGTTGGTTGAAAGAGCTCATGTTCGGATTTTCACTATTATTTTGACTGTGATTAACCAACCGTAAACATATATAATAGTAATAATAGTCAACCTTAGTTACATCTGATCATGTGTTTCCTTGCTCCTGAAGCTTGCTTCTACTTGTGCTGATTGTATAAAATTACAGCCCACCTCTTGTGAATTTTGTTTCCTTATTCTGTTGAACTCATCTCCAACATTGCTCACAAATGACCAATCTAACTCCAAGTAGGAGTCCATGCTAGCGGTATTTTTATGGAAATGCTGGATGGAGAACTTACAATGAAATTTCTGTGAAATTGTTTCCAAGTTTTTTTCCATTTTATTAGGGTTGATTTGGCCTTCAGTTGAGGTGTTTGTTTAAAGGGAAGGAGAAAAGACTGCAGTTTGAATGATATTCGGAGAGTCAGCGTGCTGCTAAGTCTCTATTGTTATCTTTGTCAGAGGTTTATAGGCTGAACCTAAGGAGAAGAATGATTGATAGGTTTCTTTACTGATGATTGACATTTGGGAGTTGATATGATTGGTGAATTATTATTAGGTTAATATGGCTACAATCCAATTCTAGGTCTGCTGTTTTGAGATTAGGTTAGCACGGTCAATTGGACAGGATAACTCTAGGCTACGTAGACTTTATAGAGGATCGATGGGGTTCACAACAACAGGATTTGGATCACAGCTCTTTTGAATAAGGGTTTCTTCAAAATGACATACATTCTCTCCTTCAGAATATCGCAGCTTGTGATCGATGCTTGTGCTTCTTTAGACATGCTTCTATTAGGTTTGTTTTTCTCAGGTAAAATTCCGTAATCGACATCTTAAATACCTGTCATATATATGTGCCAAGTGTCTCGCTTTGATAGATGAAACTAGGAACATACGCAGGTTTTGGATCTGCATAGCTGCATGAGTTTTTGTTCGTTTATGTGCTGTCATCTTGATTTTGATTATGATAGTATTCAGCTATGGTTTGGTTCTCATTACTAATCACAAACTAAGCTTGTGGATTTCATCTCGCTACATTTGTGTCAATGGTTGTATAGGGAATGGGAGCCGGAGCAGCAGCAGGCAAAATGAACGGTCAGCCACTGGATGGGCTCTTCCATCACCTGAACGACCCTATGAGTCGGCGAGGGTGAGGTCACGGACCCAGACTGATTCCTTCAGAGGGCAAGCCCGTTGAACAAAGAGTTGAGGGGTCCTCATGGCATTGTTAGTGTCCGGATGGATTAATCGTGTTTTTCAGGCAGCTAGGATGAAAGTGTCAAGGTGTCTATCGTCTTTCTTATGTGAATTTTAGAGGGTCTCTTGCTTCTTCTCTTGTCAGGGGTTATAAACTGTAGGGCATTGTGTCGGTAATTGTGGTACTGGTCAAAACCTCTTGCATGTTCAGTTTGTGAGACTTTTGCTTATTGAGACCAATAGATGATGGATCATGCGGTGGCCTATAATGAGGCCTGCCGTTCTTACATTCTAGTGACTCTGGATGGTTGGGTATGAACATGATGGCATCCAGATATTGAACAAACTCTATGATATAAATAAACAGGAAAGAAGTGTTACGTAAGTGAAATGGTGTTTCAGATTGTTGCTTGAATGCTCCGTGCATTGGATGCATGGTAGTTTATACACGCTTTCTGTGTTTGCCGGTCCTTGTCGGTTGAATTTTAGCTTCTTGTGTCTATCATGTTGGTCAGCAGGCTACCGGTGCTGTGTTTTAAGATTATGAAGAAGAAAGTTGGCGCCAAGAATGTGCGGTGGTTTATCAGGAAGATTGTCTGAGCTCCATCGAGCCTTGTTCTAGTGGGCATGGTTCGTATCTTCGTTCCTAAACAATGCTGATGTGACCGGGAAATCTGACTTTAAAAAGTCGGCCATGTTCTTGGCACTTTTGACATCGTAATTACCGAAGCATGAATTAGTTCTGCAGTTGTTGGGTGGTTTTTTTTTTTTGGTAAAACTGATAATTCATTATATATTCTTAAAAAAAGTACAGTCCATACTGAGACATATCCTCAAGAGAGGTACAGATGAACCTCCCGAATGATGTGCAACAAAAGATGCTGTCCAGTCCGCTGCGGAGTTGGCTTCCTTATAGATGTGGCGGATGATAAGTCCAGAGCAGTGACGGGAAGGGTAGGAGTATTCCTAATAGCCTTCTAGATCTATGAAATGATCATGAAGGAATCGTCTTCAATGACGAAACGATCCAAGTTAAGGATCCTCGTAGCATACTTAATACCCATCCAAGCACCATAGAGTTCCGCTAGGGGAACAGTCTGTTCTACTAGCTTAGAACCCCCATTGCTATGAAGCCATCAGTCGAGGATCTAATGACAAAAGCAGCTTCTGCCATCCGGCCTCTGACACTCCTATCAAAGCTGATAATAATAAATCCGATGAGGGGGCTCCCAAGATACCAGAATCCGGTGAGACGCTCGAGGAGCTGAACCGGAGCTCCAGATGTCAGGCAATGTTACCCTCGATCCATGATACTCCTCGGCCTGAGTCCAAGTCTCAGATCTAAAGATCATGGCATTCCGGGAGATCCACAAGTGATAAGCTAGATAAGCAAGCAGGCTCCGAGAAACTGTGCCAGGGGAGACTGCAGAGAGAGAATGAAAGTACCCACCGCATCATCTCCCGAGTACAAAAGAGCACTATAACCAGTCCGAGTCCATACCCGTCTTGCCCGTAAGTAAAGAAATAATGCGTGGTCCAAGGATTCCTCCGGGTCATCACAAAACGGGCAGGAGGGAGGTATATGAACTCCCCTCGAACTAAGAAAGGACCTCGTGGGCAGGAGGGAGGTATATGAACTCCCCTCGAACTAAGAAAGACCTCGTGGGCAGGCATCGTCGCATCACCTTCCAGAGAAAGAGACAGACCCTCGGGTGCACCGGGAGAGCCCAGATCCAGCCTACTTGATCAACCCCCTGCTGAGAAGGATGATAGATAGTATAGAGGTCCGACAACGAGGCAGAGGTAGAAGAAGAGGGACCCCAAACTCTGATATCCTGGCAGGGAGATTGCGGTAAAGCTATGGAAAGGATCCGATCCTTTAGAGGCTGTCCAAAATATCGAGAGATTAGCATAAAATTCCAGGTCTGCATCCCCGAGAGGATAAGGTCACTAACCATCCAGGAATTGGGCAGATCCGGGGAAACAAAAGTAGGCCATCTATGAAGGAAAATTTTAGAGATCCAGACATCAACCCAAACTCTGATAGATTTTCCATCACCAACCATCCATCTGAAATAGTGACAGACTTCCGGAGTCCTCCTCCTGATCTCCTTCCAAATAGGAGACCCTCGAGAGGAGGGCACAAAGGCAACCCCCTCCAGGGAAGTAGTGTCATATCTAGCTCTCATAAAGGAAGCCCACAAGCTGGTCGGATTGAGGAACAAATTAGTAGCATGACGAGCCAGCAAAGTCTCCCTCCTACTGAGAAGCGAATAGACACCAAGGCCACCCTCTTGGACTGGTTGGCATACTGACTGCCAACCCACCAGGTTGATGCCCCTGGGCGCCGCATTGGACCTCCACAAAAAAGCTCGAAGAATCTGCTCCACATTTTCTACCGTAGGCTTAGGAATAATAACATTAGCTAAAAGGTAGATAGGAAGCGAGATCAATACTGATCTGATCAAGATTAGTCTGCCCATTCCCGATACAGTCCTTCCCTGCCATCCCTCGACACGTTCCTGAACAGCTTGCACCAAGATCCGAGACTTATCTCTGCAGAGACGACCGCCAGAGATGGGAACACCAAGATAGTGGATAAGCCCGTTCTTGTCCCGAATCCCAAGAATGGAGATGATCAAAGAGCGAGTACGGGTTGCTATCTTAGGAGAAAAATGGACCTCCGACTTTTCGAGATTGACCGACTGACCAGAAGTAATGTAGTAATCCAATAATAACCCTCCGGAACCCCCAAGTCGTAGCCTCCAAAGCCCTACCGAGAAATAAACAGTCATCGGCAAAAAGAAGATGGGAGATAGAAAGTACTGTCGGGCCGCAAAGAAGGGATGGATAGCTGAATCCCTGACCGCATCCCGAAGGCCACGTGAGAGGGCATCAGCAGCTATAATGAAAAGGTAGGGAGATAGTGCGCAACCCTGTCGAAGGCCAACTGTCAAATGAAAGAATTCCGAAGGAGAGACATTAAGAAGGATAGAGAAAGACGGACACGTGATGCAGTCCATGATCCTAGAAATCCACAATGGGTGGAAATCAAAATCATACAGAGATCTGTGAAGAAAGGTCCACCATACCCGATCATAAGCTCTCTTCATGTCCAGCTTGATTGCCATTAGAGGAGATCCAGGGGGAGCCCTCCGCAAGTCAAGCATAAATTCCTGGGCCAGCAGGATATTATCCGAAATTCTCCGACCCCCAATAAAGACTGCTCTGGAAAGATGATACCTGGGAGGATAGACTTCATTCTCATAGCCATCAGCTTGGTATATATCTTGTATAAAATAGTACATAGCCATCAGCTTGATTGCCATCAAGGGGAGCCATTAAGAAGGTTGGGTGGCTCTTTGAACGCTATTTTTGAGTTACCAAGCCATCTGTATTAGAAAAATGTCATTTAACTTTGAAGAAAAAAGACAGACCGGTTAAGCGACGGTGGAATTACTTCATTTCAGCGGGCCATGGGGGATGGGACATGATTTAAGGTGCTACCGTTGGATGATGAAATTGAGTCAGCAGTTTCATGTGGAGTGGAATAAGAAGAACAAAGATATACGCAGTGAATGACTAATGTGGTGAAGATGCGGACGTTGAACTGGATTTGTGTCAAAATTATGAATGAAAAGATAGGGAAATAGGGCAGGACTGGCCAGAAATTACTTTTAGATTGGCCATTCATGGATGAGTTTTCGAAGTTAGAAATTACTTTTATATTGGCCAGATATGATAGGAAAATAGAGCAGGCTTCTGCGAGAAGCGGGTCTAAGATTACTTGAATCATGCGGTTGAAAAGGACGGCGAGCCACTGGCGTGCGGCACAGTTGGTTGTGAGACTTATCTCATAATCAGCTGGCAGAGGTTCGAATCTTAATTTCGAAAATTCGGGAGTAAAATAAAAAATAAAAAAATAGTCCGAGTAAAATTAAAAAAAAAAATAATAAAATAATCCTGGAGCCTTGTTGGCTGGCGCCAATGGTAGTCAGGTTGACGTACTCACCTTCGGATGGGAACGGCTGTGGAAAAATTAATATGCGTCGTATATCGAACATTCCCTGGCTGGGGTTGGGAGACTGTCTGGGGTGGCTACGCCCGGGGTCTAACTCCTCCCCTCTCCCTTTTTTCTATAAAAAAAAAAAAAAAAAAATGGTGAAAGGCTAGGTTTTGATCGTGGTCTGTATTCTAATGTGCTTAATTAATGCATAGGAAAGAGATCTCCGAAATAAATGATTTTTTGTCTAAAGGCATTTTATGCAGTATAGACCATGATCAACAGTAAAGATTTTTGTTTTGAAAGGACCTTGATTTGTTTCTGTTGGAAAGCAGTCAAGGCCAAATGCACCTGGTACATTCTAGCCATATATTCTCTCCATATATACACACAAAACACGCCGAGAGAAAGGGGGCCTAAAACTTAAAAAGAAAAATCAAATATGTTTTTCATAAAGTGCACCTTAAGCTTCCTTAAAAGTCATTGATACCGGGAGTGCAAATGAGTTGCTCTCTTTTAGACATAATTTGAGCTTTCCTATCATCATCATGGAGAGATTGTTTCTTTACTTATTGTTAGGGTTCATTTCTGCACATTGCATGAATCGGCAAACAAATGTAGATGTTTATTTTTTATATTTTTATCTCTTCAACTCTCCATTCCCTAACTATAGGTTTAGCTCCACTAATTTGTTATGTATCAGTTGTCAAGAGCATATGTTAAATATATATGTCAACTCATTATGGTTGTCCAAATCAACAATCAAGTGGTGATCATTGTGACACCTATTTCAACTTACATATGTTTGGACGTGTGATATGCATATGAACATTAGAATCTTTTGTGCTTATGACAACAAAATTATTTTTCAACTCCAAAAATGCTTCATGTCTCTTAAAGTTCTTTTTAAATCTAGTAGTTTACCGTTCAAGTGGTAATTCAGTTGGAACGAATTTAGTTCCAGTAGAGAGGGACGGGGGTTTTTATGATCACACCCAGAAAGAAATAGCTATGTTGGTTGCCTCTCTCACTTCTTTTTCTTATTTTTTAAAAAAATAGAAATAGTAATTCTAGTTATGGCATTTACCCTCCTATCATATCCATTATTATTATTTTAAAAATTAATTTTGAATAACAAAAAAAAATCTAATTGAAAGGAGTTTAATATTACCATATAGGTGATAGCTCAGGTGAAAGGATCATTGTCCTATATCCTACACCTCTTAGATTCGAGGTACGATACTGCGGTTGGCTCGAATAAATTTCAAAATTATTTCACCTATAAAAAAAAAAAAAAAAGTTAAATACTTGAAGATGACTTTAGAAGATATCTCCCTTCTCGGGGTTTGAAGCTTAACAGGCGCTTTAGTTTTCTCTCCTTATTTGTTATCCCAGGGTTCATGTCTTCCCTTTGTTAAGGTACTTTTTGACCCTTTTTTGGGTGAGCATTCCTGGTGGATAAAAAATTCCTGAAAGTCCAGTTTCATGGTTGGAAGAGTCCCATTTCTCTACCAATTTTTAGAATCTACAGTTCAAGAATTTTCTAAGCATCTAAATTTATGACATGTCTCCACCTTGCTGATGTCTCTGACCCAGATTTTTTGAGCTGATCCAGCTAATAGTAACGATGACCCTAGCAGTGACAAATGCATTATTCTCAATGCCATGGATACTCGAAGTTTTCTTTAGGATAAAATAATTTAGTTTGATATTTGGCTGCATTAACCAAGTACTAAGCTGTTCGATCTTGAATTATTATATATATGAAAGAGGTATATGAGCTTGAGCTGTGCTTGACGACAGATGTTCAAAGTCACTCATTTGTTAACCAAACAAGCTTGTCATGAAACCAAGCCAAGCTTCTGTTTATTTTTGCAAGTCTAGAGCCTTTCCTTGTTTGTTAGTTGAGCTTGGCTCATCTCCTAGTTGAACAAGCTTAATGAACCCTTGCTATTGAGCCATGCAGCTTAGTTGATCTGCAGCCTCCAGGTTATATGAAGGGTGGTGTTCAGCTAGTTTTTGGTTTTTGTACGAAGGTGTAAAATGGCATCTATTGTAGTTGAAATGTTGTATTTAGATTTTTGTCGACTTGAAACGTATATATTCTTGTTATTGGTTTGGTTATTTTATGATACATTGAAGAGTATATGGTTGGCAAATAAGAACACTTCCTTTATGATATTGTTATGGAAGTTCTATATATCTGAATCTTTTATTCTGTGGTCATCTTCTAGATATATGCTTCATTTCCTTCCCTGGGATTAGATGTATTATGTGGGCAATATACAACATTGCAATGAGGTTTACGTGCATTGGAATGTGTTTGCTCTGTTGGCTGAGCTAGTTATTTTGGAGAAAGGAGGATGAAACAAAAGCAGAAAGTAGTGTAATGAGTGTTTTAATTTTTTTTGATTCTTAAAAAATTCAATTGCTTTTTGTGGCTTCTGTTTCCTATTCAGCAAATGGTTGTCAAAAGTTAAGAAAAGCCACTAAACTGTCTCCAAGCAAACTATGTATTTAGATGGATTATTAGAATGTGAAATGGCTAGAAAAGTTATGCATGGTTTCACAAAAAGTCTGTCTTCAAGCTTATTTCTGATTCTTAAAAAAGCAAAGGGTGTATATTGTATCTTCTTTTACGTAATCTTGCTAGTTATAATATATAAATAATATATATTTATATAATTTGGAAGTATTTAAAAATTAATTTTCTTAATATGTGTGTGATAGAATATTTTTTTGGTGTGATAAATAATATGAAATAATAATAATAACAACAATAAAATTAGTAAGGTGTGTGAAACAAAGTGCTTGACGTGTCAATTAATTTATAAATTAATACAAAAATAAAGTTTAAAAGCTTAGCCTGGGAAGCGGATAAAATCACTGCCTAAAGAAGATTTAGTCCTTCTTCTTATGCAAAGAATGATTGAACATTTGACTCTTCTCTAAGATACAACTCGAAAGCTAGCACTCCAATGCTCGTTGGTGGCACGATCTCAAATGGACGCCGATCAGACTCGTCTTTAGTCCAAAATATAAAAAATAAAAATTATCGAAGAGAGAGAGAGGAAAATTTTAAAGATTAGAGAAAGTTGAAAAAGGAAGAAACTCTTGGGAAAAAAAAATTTGATGGGCAAAAACCTTGAAAAAGAGCCTATTTATAGGCTCAAAATCTCCGTAAAATCTCAAAAAGACCCTCATAGAGTTATTAAAGCATTAGGAGAAGAATAAATAAATAATAAAAATAACAAACCATCGAACGACTGAGCAATTATGTGCAGAATGGCCATCTACATGATCCACGCATGCCCGCTCTCCCACGTAACGCACATTATGCATTATGAAGTTTTGAAACTCTAAATGTATGATAATTTTTCACAAGTTTCAAAATTCATAAAAAATTTAAATTCAGTAAATAATTTAAATAATAAAATTTTTGAGCTTTAGCTGTACTTAATGCAAGTATCTTCTAGGTTTTGAACTTGCATTTAGTATAAAATATACATAGTATAAGGACGAATTGATTATAATACAAGGTAGCACTATCTAAGCCATGTATACTTATCTTGATTTTTATGAAAGTTACTAGGGATTCATCCTGATCCCATAATCATGGCCTCACTACTACTTTCACTAAGATAGGTCCTCCAAGAATACGTGCAAAGAATCGTACCTCACTAAACTCACAGTCTTGGATCTATTAAGAGCTATACTCAACCTAACAGTCATAATAAAGTACCACACCATAGGGATGGAACGGAGATAGACTCCCAACTAGTACTTCCAAATATCATCTCAAAGATCGTTTCCCTTTGAACTTTAATTATAGGATTGCCATGATGGTAGGGGTCTATTCTAGTAACTAATATACGAGCTTAAGTTCCATCTCTCTTGATGTCTTAGATACTGCAGTCTGTAAAAAGTCTTTGGTCAAAAAATCTACCAAGTTATTTTTTGATCTTATAAATTGTAGTGATATCGCTTTTTCATTTTGTTTCTAATAGCTTTATATATAATTAAGATATGATTATTTTTTTATCTTTTTACTAGTTATATATTGATTTAATAGATCAATTAGGCTTCATAATCATAATTTAAAAAAAAAATTAAAATTCTTGATGAAAAAAAATATATCATTTATTAAATCTTTTAGCCATTGTGTTTCAGTATATGCAGTGTCAAGAGTAGTTAATTCAGATTTTAATATACTTCTAATAATTATTGTTTGTTTACAAGAGCTCTAAGATACTGTAGCTCTTCTTAACAAGAAGAGATATCCAGTGATGGACTTAATATTTAAGTTATCTATTATCCAATTAGCATCACTATAACCCTCAAGTACTTCTAGATAACCTAAGTATATTAGAGAGTAATCTAAGATTCTCTTAAGATACCTAAAGATTCTTTCTATAACTTTTTAATGTTCTTTACTAGGATTACTAAGTATACCTACTCAGTCTGCTTACTGCATAATCTATATCTAAATAGGTTCTATTTGAAATATATAACACGGATCCTATTTTCTGGAAATATTTTAATAAATTAATAGGTTCTTCTAAATTTTTAATTAAGTAAAAACTATAATCATAAGGGATAGAGATAGGATTTAGATCAAAATATTCAAACCTTTTAAGCATTTTCTTTATTGAGTGTGCTAAGCTTATTACTATTACACTATTTATTCTTTTAAGCTTCATTCCTAAAATTATATTAGCTTCTTCTAAGTCTTTATATCAAAATTATTTGATAAATAGTTTTTAGTTTCTTGAATTACTTATATTAATGTTCCAAATAATAATATATCATCTACGTACAAATATAATATTATAAGGTCCGTATCTTGTCTTTTATAATATATCATTTATCATATTTATTTATTTTAAAATTATTTTTTAAGATAATTTAATCAAACTTAATATGCCATTATCTAGGAACTTATTTTAAATCATAAAGTGATTTAATTAATCTACAGACTTTATGTTCTTGTTCTTTTACTTCAAATCTTTGAGATTGGTTTATATAGATTTTTTTCTTTTAATTCTCTATTAAGTATACAATTTTTACATCTATTTAATAGATTATTAATTTATAAATTAAGGCTAAAGCTACTAAAGTTTTTAGAATAGTTATCCTAGCTACAAGAGTATAGGTGTCAAAGTAATCTATATCTTTCTTTTAATTAAACTCTTTTATTACTAACCTAACTTTATATTTTTTCATTGTTCTATCTGGTCTTAATTTTTTTTAAAAAAATTATTTTATTTTTATAGATTTGTTTCATAGAGGTAAATCAGTTAAAACTCAAGTTTTATTTTCTAGGATTGATTGAATTTTATTATTTATGTCTTCTTTCCAATATGATGATTCTGTTGATGACATCGTCCCATTATGCATAAAAAGCTCACCTTTTACTAAGAATGTGAAGAAGTTTTCTTCAAAATATTTTTCAACTCTTTTCTTTTTACTTCTTCTTAATTCAGGTTTAGTTTTTAGTTCTAGTTCTATAGCTCTAGAAGAAGATGATTCATATTCTAAAAATCTAGAAATTCTAATCTTAAAAGAAAATATATCCTCAAAGAAAGTGACATCTCTAGCTTTTAAGACTGAGTTGTTTGTTATATCATTAATCTTTGATTTTCTTACTAAAAATTTATATGAATTGCTATTTTGGGCATAGCCTATAAATATAGCATCTATAGTTTTAAGTTCTAGTTTTCTCTTTTTGGGTTCAAGGATATTAATCTTAGCTAAGCACCCTCGTACTTTGAAAAAATCTAGGTTATGAGTTCTTCTTTTCTAAAATTTATAAGGAGTCTTGCCACTATCCTTAATAAATATCTTATTTAGGAGAAGCAAAGAAGATAGAAGAGCTTCCCTCCACAAGTTCTCAAGTAAGTTAAAACTGATAAACATAATGTTTACATATCCATAAAGGTATGATTTTTAGGCTTAGCTATACTGTTGGATTGTAAAGAGTAAGGAGCGGTCACTTAATGAATTATACTATGTTCTTGACAGAACTGAAAAAAATTTATTTGAGGTATACTCCCCTCCTCTATTCGATCTAAGAATTTTAATCTTCTTTTATTGTTGATTTTCTATTTCACTCTTATAAATTTTAAATTTATTGAAGGTTTGATTTCTAGATTTAATTAGGTAATAATAGTAGTATTTAAAAAAATCATCTATAAATGTCACTATATATCCATTGCTATTACAGGTTGCAGTTTAGGTAGAGTCACATATATCACTATATATCAACTCCAAGATTAAAGAATTTTTTTAACTGATTTGAATGGTTTTCTTAGTTATTTAGATTTAGTACATATTTCATACTTAGATGTATCTAAGTTTAATTTGAAAATTAATTTTAATTCTATCATATGTTTAACTTTTTCTAAGTGTACATGACTCAACCAATCATGCCATAGACTTTGTTTAGATTCATTCATAAACTAAATTTGATTCTCAGCTTTATTAATAAAAGAATTTATTACATTCAATTTAAATAAACCTTTACTTATATATCTTTTTTCATGAAAGTATTATTCTTAGTTATTATAATTTATTACAATCAAGGATAATTTTATATTTCCTCTGAACCAGCTGAAATCCACTAACAAAATTTTTCCTAAGATCTCTAACATATAACACATCCGTTATGATGAAAACTTTTTCTGATATTATTTTCAAGTTAACTCAACCTCATTCTATGATCGTGGTGACTATGTTGTTCTCTAAGATCACACCTCCTCCACTTGAGTCTTGAAAAGTAGTAAACCAAGAGCGATCAAATCAAACATAAACACTGGGTTCTAAATCCAATCACCAATCAAGTTGGAAGAAGTAATATTAACTTCAAGGTTTAAGTTTATTGACCTAAAAATGGAGTTTTCTAAGCCTTCAATTATATGAGCTTGAAATTCGGAGGAACCAGAAGGTTTGCAAAAATGCTCATTTTTTCGATGAAAGTAATCTCTCATAAGATGGTTTGTTCTCCTATATACAAAATAGAACCTTTTACTTAAATCTTGGACAGGCTTGTTGGATCTGGTGTTATTGACTTTGAAGGTTTTATTCTTGGATTTGAACTATTTAGGTTAGGACGATAAGGTTAGTTTGACTGGTATTGTTGGTTTGGTTAAAATATAGATTTTGATTTTGGTTTGGTATTATTGTTGGTCTGGTATTATTAGATTAAGTTAGCTTGGATACCTGAAATTCTGGTTTGCTGGGTTTTGGATCTATGTTGGTCTTCTATTTTGATTGAGTTTAAAAGTTAGGCTAGGATTAGCTCTCCTTGCTTTTGAAGTTAATATTTGACAAAGCCATTATACTATACGAAGGAAGCATTTTATCTTGAAGGCTAGAGACTTTAAATCCTTCTGAAAATTTATCTATATTGGCTTGAAATTTCTTAAGATACTCTTGGAATTAGTGAAGCTGGTCATTGATAGGTTTGTCTTCTATTATATTATACCTAAGAAATGATGCAGTGTCGAATCATTTAACCCCAGCATCATCAAGGCTATACTTAGACTCTAGAGTATCCTATAATTTTTTCACAATCTTAGCTGGCAGGTAAATATTATAAAATAAGTTAGAAAGAATACAAAAAATTCTATTTTTATACAGGTAATCATTTTTTAGGATAGTAGGTGTGGTTGAACTAAAGAAATTGGTAGACTGGTCCAAAGTTCTAAGGTGGTTAACTAAAACCTCATTTAATTTGTCACCTTCTGAAATGGGATCCATCAAACTTTTCTGGTTTTAAGCTAATGATGTCATCTTTAAGGATTGCAGATTGCCATTAGGTCCAGATTATGCTTAAAGAAAAAGATCTGGAAAATAAAAATAATTTTATTAAAAAAATATTTAAATTATTTCAATATTTTTTAATTATATATATATATTATTTTATTATTTTTATTTTTTGTATATGTTTCTAAAAATATCTTCTAGTTTATTTTTAAAAAAAATTAAAGTTTTATTAAAATGATCATCAAAGTGATCGGACTTGTGATTTGTTAAGATTTTTATTTAAATTATTTGTCAATAAATCCTAAAGGCTTTAATTAATTTGTTTGTATAGTCTTTTAAAAATTAGTTTATATGCTGTAGTACAGGTTTAGTGTAGATCTTTAATTAATTTTGTATAATGCAAAAAGAATAGATATGATGGTATAGATAACCAAAAAAAGAAAAATATAATTAATTTTTTAATATAAATATAAAATATGTAAAATAAATAAACTATAATTAAGTATAAATAATTATATTAATATATTTGTATACATGCACTATAAAATAAAACTAATTCTTTTAAATTGTTAGTTATAATATATGGAAAATATATATGTATTTATATAATTTGAAAGTATTTGAAAATTAATTTTCGTGATGTGTGTGATAGAATATTTTTTTTGGCATGATAAACAATATGAAATATTAATAATATCAACAATGAAATTAGTGAGGTGTGTTGAATAAAGTGCTTGATGTGTCAATTAATTTATAAAATAATATAAGAATAAAGTTTGAAAGTTTGGCATGGAAAGCGGATAAAATTACTGACTTAAGGAAGATTTGGCCCTTCTTCTCATACAAAAAAATGATTGGACCTTTCACTCTCCTTCGAGATACAACTCGAAAGTCAATGCTCCAATGCCCATCGATGGCACGATCTCAAATGGATACCGATTAGATCGTCTTCAGTCTAAAATATAAAAAATAAAAATTATGAAAGAGATAGATGAAGAATAATTGAACTTCTCACTTCTCTTTAAGGTACAAGCCAGAAGCCAATGTTCCAACGTCCGTTGATGATACGATCTCAAACGGGCGTCGAACAGACTTGTATCCAGCCTAAAATATAAAAAAATAAAAATTATGAAAGAGAGAGAAATTTGAGAGATTTGAAAGAGTAAATTAAAAGGGAGAGAAAATTTTGATTTTTTTTTTTTTAATGGATAGAAACCTGGAAAAGAGGTTCAAAATTCTTCTAAAATCTATTAAAAAAAAAACCTTCAAAGAACCGTAAAAGCATTAAAAAGAGAATAAATAACTAATATTTTAAAAAAAAAAAAAAAACTCTCGAATGGTCAAGCGGTCGTATGCAAAATGGCTGTGTACGATCCATGCATGCTCGCTCTCCGGCGCAAACGCATACCATGCGTTATGATGTTTTGAAACTCCCAACGTATTGATAAATCTAAGCAGATTACCCAGGTAGCAAATCAGGTCCGTTCAACATGTGTTTCAAGCTGGATTCTCTAATTGCAGATTCCATTAATTCCTATAAAAGGTAAGTTAGATTTCTACCGTTGATAGAGACACGTGCACGTGCACATAAAAGATAGCAAAAGCATGACCATCATAGGCCCCATCCAGTAGCTGGATGAATTATATCCTTCATTGCATGCACCGATATAGCCATGTGACATACCGGTCACCTCATGGCATGCGGTGTAGCGTATAATTTTTCCTTCTCTCCCCATGGCCGGATCAATGGAGCCTCCAGGAATAAAGACGAGATGAAACGCCGATGCTCTTAGATCAGGGTCTTGCATGCACTGTCAAACCCCACAAGCCACGACAAACAACCTTGCGAGTCATAAACAACTTCGAATCGTCACTCGTGATCATTCACAAATTCTGAAGAACAATAATGCTTATAAATAAATGAGATTCCATCACCCACAAATCTCCTACCGATAAAATTTCACATCTTCTATTGTCTACAGATGAAGGTGTGGCCACTCAAGGCAGTGAACAGTGTCCAGAAGGTTCGAGATCATGTCTACCAACCTGAGTCATGGTCACAATTGCCCAGCCTCCATCAACCATCCACAGGCCCCCACGCACGGTCTACAACAGCTAGCAGCATTCATGCTCCACTGTTGTTTAGCTAGTGCTGCCCCCACAAATCTTATCCTGGGCTACGACAGAGACAACCGCATTGGATGTGCCTCACCTCTCGTTGGGCTAAGAGACAATCCCAGAATAGCACAGGACAAACATCACCTCCGAGTCACATGTTACCCATAGTTCTTGGCCTTTCATACATGGAGTCATGTCACAACCCAGACAACACAGAATTTGTTACAGCAACATCAACTGCTACACTAGGATTCGGACAAAAGAAACAAAATTAAAGAAAAGGTAACTACAGCTACAATCATCTGACTCTAAATCCTCGAGAGAGAGATAACATGTTCCTCCGAGGATCGATGGATGGGAATAGAGAAACATACATTACATAAAGGTCTTCATTTGAGGACAACACTGTGCTTCGACATATCAGTAGTTAGTGACAGGCACGGATAATTCTAGCATCATCCCTAAGACAAGGAATCTGAGTGATCGATTAGGAGGATGACAACCACCAACCACCACCTCAACAGAGATCAGTAGCCGATGCTTAGTTGTTGAAGCACTGCCTCCAACGTAGGCCTCTGGCTTGGAGTCTCACTTGTGCAAAGCAAGGCAATTCCTGCCAGCCTTGCTGCCTCTGGTTTGGAGAAGTTTCCGTTGAGATTTTCATCAAGGAGGTTTTCAAGCTTAGCGGACTCCGGATCGAGTCGCAGGTGGGAGACACTGCTCTTCCCCGTAAGGATTTGGAATACAAGGACTCCGAAGGCATAGACATCACTCTTTTCTGTGAACCGACCGATGGTGGTATACTCAGGGGCCAAGTAACCCATGGCAGCACTGGCTTTGAGGGTCGAGAAGACAACATCATCAGCCAAGAGTTTGTGCAGACCATAGCCAGAGAGTTGAGGAGTGAAGTGATGATCGATGAGGACCTTCTCTGCTGATATGTTTTGGTGGACAAGAGCAGGCTTGTTTGCTCGGTTACTGTGTAAATACTCGATGCCTGGATTAAGTGACAAACAAAAGCAACCAAATCCAGTTAGGTTCACCGTAGCGAGAGATTCAGCTAATTTAATCAAAGTTGAAACAACACTACACATAAATCGAAAACAACAAAAGCTGGAGTGGTTCCTTGTTTTTTTTTTAAAAAAAATACCGAGAAGCTTAAGAAAACAAAACTCCTGCAAATGATCATTGATTAGCATGCAGCGGAAATAATTAAAGTAGAAAAAGACATCATCGAGTTTTCCTTACTTTACAATGACAAAATTGAAGTGAAAAAAATCATCATGGATGATGTAACCAAGCATGAAGAGCAAGCATCAATGGAATCTCCAGACCAGATCAAGTTATACATTGAAACATGATAGCTAAGGATTAAGACAAAGAAGAGTTTCAAATTTGATACCTTTGGCAATGCCTTTGATGATGGACACTCTCTTAGGCCAGTCTAGAACACTGCCATTCACATCATCCTTCACATCCAGATACTGTGATAGGCTCCCATTTGACACAAAATCATAGACGAGGAAGCATTCCCCCCTTCCTCTAGAACAGCAAAAGCCCCTCAAGCCAACAAGATTCTCGTGCCGCAACAAAGTCAGTGTCTTCAACCCCTTCAAGAAATCAGCCTCCTCAGTTTTACAGCTTGTCTTGTTGATGCTCTTAATGGCGACCATAGTCCCATCTCGCAAGATACCCTTATAAGTTGCAGCAAAGTTGCTCTTGCCAAGCAGGTTTACCTCCGAAAAGTACTGAGTTGCACACTCCACCTCCTCGAGATTGAATCGAAAGCTTTGAGAAACCTCCTGAGAGAACCCAACACCACTTCGCCCATCAGCCAAAGGATCCCATCCATTGGAGTACTCAAGGCTGATAAGTGGAGAGGCACTCTTTCGATAGAAGTCCTTGGGCTGGTCAGTGCTTAGCCGGCTATTTGTAACCTCCAGTGCACTTCTAATCTTTTGCTTCCGGCGACGATGTGCTGCACAGGCCAATAGACTGATAACCATCCCTCCAACTGCAACAGCAACTACTCCAATAACAACATTTAATGCTGAGGATTTTGAATAGTTTGAGCAGTGGGAGTCATTGCAATGCGAATTTAAGTTAGCTGATCGAGGAATCTCTGGCTCCCTGAGACCAGTGGAATCGGATCCAAATGGTTCAGGTTTGCCAGGCTTGAGGAGATCATCCGAAGAGCAAACTTCGAGGGAAGCAAATCCAACTCCACAGAGACCTGTATTGTTCCCATACTGGAATCCTTCGTTCAGTCGCTTTAAATCTTCATCCAGGTGAAAAAGTAGAGGTCTCGGTTTAGTAAGAACTCAACTTAGGCAACAGAAAAGAATCAAATTTGAACAGAAGGTAGCAGGTGAGAATTACCAGAAGGGATACTGCCGGAGAGGGAGTTATTCCGAACATCGAATACCACCAGCTGAGGAAGCTGAGCTAGCTTCACAGGGATTGAACCAAAGAGATGATTGAAGCTCAAATCCAACCTCATCAACTGACTTAAATCTCCCACGGTGGCTGGAATGGCTCCAGATAAGTGATTAGATTGCAAAGCGAGAACAGTGAGCTTCTTCAAAAGCCCCAGCTGGGGAGGCATACTCCCTGTCAACTGGTTATAGCACAGCTGCAACACTGCAAATAGAGAAGGAAAGATGGGAAGAAGCTAGTATAAGAAAGGGCAAGAGGTTACAAGAATAAACAAAGCTTTATTAGTTTTAGCCAATCGGCTACCGTGAAGAACTAAAATCAAATCAAGAGAGTAAACTCAGATCAAATGTTCGCAAGGAAAAACCAAATGTACCATCAGAAGCTATATTTATCTAACTTTAAATACAAACTAGGCAGAGTTGCAAGGCTTTATTAGTTTTAGCTGAGCAACCATCTGTGAAGAGCTAAAATTAAAACAAGAAGGTAAACCCAGGAAGAAAAAGATGCAAGAAAACACGAATCCAACATCAAAATCTAACTCTTTTCTACATTTGACTAAAAGTTAAAGAAGAGCTGCACAATCTCATTAAAAAGTTAAAAATAGACGGCTAACGAGAGGCAAAGGAGGAGAACCCAATGTCAACAGTAAAGCTGAAGTCTTTCCGACGAGAAACTACAGGGGAGGAGAAAAAGTCCAAAACCCAGCACGGAATGCATCAAATAAACCGAAGTATTTGAGAAAAATCGGAACTTTTGTCCGTTTTAAATCATTCATCCCCACAGAAACCCCATACGAACAAAAAACCAGCTGGGAAAATGCACCGAAACCCAAGATTTAACCTCGCCTCCAGTACTCACTACCTTCGCTCCGCTCCGAACTCACCTTGGAGGCTCGGCATTTTGCCGATTTCCACAGGAATACGGCCGGAGAGGTTGTTAACGTTGAGGTAGAGGTCGGAGAGGTCGGTGAGGTTAGATATTTCTCTAGGTATCTCCCCTCTGAGAGTATTGTAGTGGAGGTAGAGACCCGAGAGGCACCGGAGCTCAGCCACCGCCGGCGAGATGAACCCGGAGAGGCCCTTCCCCTGAAGCGAGATGTTGGCCACTTTGCCTTGCTCGTTGCACGACACCCCCTCGAAGTCTCCCCGGCAAGCGTCCCCCTCGCTCGTCCACGAGGCTAGAATCCTCCCCTCCGGGTCCAGCGCCACCTTGACCTCCATGAGAGCTCTCAGCTCAGCATTTCCCTGAACAGCCCCGGGGTGGTGAAGGAGAAGAGAGAGGAGAAGGAGAAAAGCGAAACCACGGAGAAGAGGAACCGATTCCATTGGCCCGAAGAAAGCATAGGAGGTAAAAGAGGCAGCTTTATCTTTATATTTCTCTTTACGGTGAAAGACCTCCGGAGGGAAGAAAGCAAGCAAGGTTGCCTTAGCTGACTGGCCGAAAGAGAAGAGGGGGAAGACAGCTCTATAATAAAGAGAGAGAGAGAGAGAGAGAGAGAGAGAGAGAGAGAGAGTATTTCAAAGAAATAAAAACAATTAAGGCTGATTCAGATGCCAAATAGTTTATTAAAACCCATAGCTTAACTGCCTAATCAATTCATAAAATTGTTCACTATTTTTTTATATATAAAAAAAGAGGGGATAAATCTCGGTATAGCTATGCCACTGGGTTCCAACCCGATCAGACCATGTTCGATTCGATTTAATTGGATCATCCACGAAGATCAAGTGTTGAATCCATAATCAGTAAAAAATAAAACTAAATCTCTATCAAATAGATTACCGTCTTAGCAATAACTGTTTACTATTTGATTGGTATTCACTATTCATGATTAATTACAATCATACAAAATTTTAAAAAAATAAAGATACATACAAACTATTTCTGGTTATAAAAGTGATAAAATAAATAGTGACCTCTCCTAAAATAGTTATTTTTAATTTGATTATCTATCTTTTTGATCCGCTAATTTGGATAAAATTTTTTATTTTTTATTTTTTTTTATGCAACCGGGAGCTCAATGGCAACATTGTAACAGTTAGCTATTTAAAAAAAAAAAAAAAAGATTTTTTTTAAAAAATTAAATTCATTGTGCCAATCTGATGTAAATAAATTCATAAAAATAAAAAATAACAAATATATAATTAAAAATAAATAAATTATCATGGCAAACCATAATATAATTTATGATTGATGATATATGTCATCATCCAACCTACAATATTATTAACTTTTCGATTAATATATATATTGATGTGGCGGGACCGCTTACGTGGGGAAGTCGACAGGCACCACGTCAGAGGGAGACGCCGCGATGGATGCCGCATCAGTCCTCCAGTTCGGGCTCCACTGCCAAGCTAAGCTGAGCTCCCTTGAGATGGCGAGCCAAGCTCCGTCCTCCGCCAGGTCGGGTCCGCGAGCTCGGGACGCCTAAGCCGGAGCCGCACTCCATCCTCCAGAGCGAGACCCTCGGAGGTTTGAGCCTTGTGGTCGGAGTCGAGCTCAGCACTTCTCTGCCACGTGGAGCCTCTCCGAGCGCGAGCCCTTTGGACCGGGCCCGCATTCTGCCCTCCTCCACCAAGGCAACCCCATAAGCTCGGAGCGTCTAGATCGGAGCAAGCTTTGCCATCCCGGGACACCGGCGAGCCACCCATGGACTACAGAATGGCGCCCCCCATACCGCCATAACTGCTTGTCCGCCTGTACTTCCAGGGGGATGGGCTTGCCAGAGATCACGAACCCCCAGGGCGGCGACCCCCGGATCGAGGTTCTGCCAAGCTTCCCGAAATGGGGCGACTGGAGAGGATGTCAGAACGAATGGAAGCTTCCCCTACCACATGTCAGGAAAGACGTCCCGTCCATGGCATGGAATCCCGCCGCATGCACCTGCCAACCCAGCGAGGATCCCGAGACAAGTGCCCAACGGCCATTTTTTCAACTACAAAGAACAATCGACACCCCCGGAAGGGGGGAGGTAACAAACAATCCACTACCAACACAAGTGCAAGCTCGATCAAGAGGGCAAAGCACCGCCACCACTACCACCACAACTGAACGAAAACGGGGGAAACAAGCAGAGGCAATAGCATAGGGACCCCTCTATCCCCGCTATCATTCTCCCCCTGTTATGTTTTCGCCTTCATTTTCACATCCTTTATTCCTCATAGTACGGAGTCTGTCAAGAGCAGCCCGATCGGGAGGATCTGTTCCCCTGGATTGTCACTGACTTGACCGTCGGAGTGCTCCCGCCGGAAACCCCGGCCTAGGTCACTAACCCCTATTTCGCAGGTCCAAGAGCAGAGGACTGCCAGGAAGTGAAGGGAGCGCACTCCGACACCAGCAGCAGCTACGGGCCACGGTGATCTTGGAGGCAACAGATTGGCGCGCCAGGTAAGGGGCGATGGGCAACAACATTGTGAATGACCTTTGATCCAAGCCGAGCCCTCCATCTCTTCACAGGCAAGCCAGGCGAGAGAATGGTGACAACAAGGGCAAGGGAGGCTTCCACCAGTCGTGCGGGGGACTCCCCCTCCCGGGGGAATCCACACTGCCAAGAAGCGGAGCAACCCATTTCGGCTCAGCCACCTCCGCCGGAAGCCCAACTGGCCGCACTCGCCCAGCAAATGCAAGTCCTCGCCATGGTAGTGCGCCAGCTCCAGCACCAGCACCGATCCTTGGCTACCCACCAGCAGCCAGGGACTCCGACGGCTCATGTCGCAGCTCCCCACGATAGCCTGCGCTCCTTCCAAGGAAGGCCGTCGCAGCCGCGGGCCACCACGGATAACTGGGGTAGCCATCAAGCTCCGGTGAAAAGACAACGAGCCGGCTCTGCCGACAGGGAGAGCCGCTCACCGAACCTCGGGCGGGAGGTGCCCAGACCCCACCGAGGCAGAAGAAGCAAGATCCCCCGCCATGGGTGCCGTGCACCCATGTCACCTTCTCCGTCTCCTTAGACGGAGGGGTCAATTGATGAAGCCGTCAAGCGCGCGATGGAAAGGCGCCTGGAGGAACATGAATGCAAACTGGTGGAGTTTGCCCATCGGTTTGCCAACATGCAGGGCTCCGCTAGTGAGCCAGCGGGCTACGATGCCCGTCCCCCATTCTTCCAAGAAATCCAAGCAGAGCCGATCCCGCACTGGTTCCGGATGCCGCAGGTGGATCCTTACGATGGGACCACTGACTCCCTAGACCACCTAGAAAGCTACCGGACCCTCATGAGGGTCCAGGGGGTCACCGACGCTCTCCTCTGCGTCACTTTTCCTGCTACTCTTTGGAAAGCAGCCCGGGTGTGGTTCACCCATTTGGAGCCAGAGAGCATCAGCTCTTTCGCCCAGCTGGGGCAGAAGTTCGTGGCTCACTTCGATACTTGTAGGAAGATGCCACGAGAGGCAGACAGCCTCTTCTCCATCCGACAGCAGGACCGCGAGCCCCTGCGGGACTACGTGGCCCGCTTCAAGGCCACCGTTGGAGATTTATAATCTTGATGAGCCAGTCACCATGCTGGCACTGAAGCGAGGACTTGACCTACTCGCTGGATAAGAAGCCCTCCAAGACCTACTCCGAGCTCCTTCTCCAGGCCCAAAAGTACATCCGCGCCGAGGAGGCGGATTGCACTAGGCGAGAGCTCGATGGAGGGCCACTGAAGAAGCTGGCCCTCACCGAAATGCCCGGGACCCGGAAGCCAGCACCCCAGGCTCCGAGCTCCCGAAGGGACCGGCCAAGGCCAAGAGGGGCTCCCGTTCCCAAGGAGGATTACACCCCTCTCCTCGCCCCGAGGACAAAAATCCTCATGGAGATCGAAGGCGAGGATTACCTGAGGCGCCCGCCCTCGTTGAAGCCCTTCATCGACCGTGACAAGACGAAGTACTGTCGCTTTCACCACGACCATGGCCACGATATCGAGAAATGCCGCAACCTCAAGTGGGAGATTGAAGAACTCATCAAGAGAGGCTACCTCAAAAAGTTTATGGGGGGCAGACCTCAAGTGGAGTCCCAAGCGCTCGTCGCTCTCCCGTCAGCTCCAACCATCTACAACCGTCCTATCGAGAAGTCGGTGGGCATGATTTCCTGGGGAGCTGCACGTGCGCCCAAGAGGACCCGGGGGGTAGGGGACTCTGAGAATGTACTCCCCTTTATGAGGGAAGGGGAAGATGGGAGGAAAAATATAAATAATGATGTCGTGGTCGTCGAAATGACGATCGTGAAGCATCCTGTAAAACACATCATGGTTGATAGTGGAAGCTCCACAGACGTGCTTTTTTATGATGCCTTCTCCAGGATGAATCTTTCTCCCGATCAGCTTAGGCCTGTGCAAGCACCCCTTGTTGGTTTCACAGGTGACTCCGTAAGGGTAGAAGGAGAAATCACTCTTCCGGTCACGGCCGGAACCTCACCTCGACAGAGCATCGTCATGATGACTTTCATGGTTGTAAGGCTCCCTTCCACCTACAACGTGATATTAGGTCGCCCCGGGCTCAACTTGCTCGACGTCGTTGTCTCCACCAAGAGGTTACTTGTACAGTTCCCTACTCCCTACGGTGTCGGGAAAATAAGGGGAGCACCCTAGCCGGTGCAGCATTGCTTCCAAACCGTCCCTGGGGCCAAGGTCCCTGAGGATGACCCCAGCATAGATGACCTCGACCAAAGGGCCCAAGACCCTAGGGGAGGCCCGGTCGAGCACCTACTTTCTTACTCGCTCGGAGACGATCCCACGAAGATGGTGCAGATCGGAGCCCAGCTACCTGAGGAGGAGAGGGCCCAACTGTTGGGGTTCCTGCGGGCGAACGCCGACGTGTTCACCTGGACAGCGATGGACATGCCAAGTATCCCTCCTGATATCATTACTCACAAATTGAGTGTTGACTCGAAGCACAAGCCAGTTCGGTAGAAGAAGAGAAGTTTCGCCCCGGAGAGACAGGCAGCTATCAAGGAGGAAGTTGATAAACTCCTGGCTGCCGGTTTCTTTCGAGAGGTCCAGCATCCGAGCTAGCTAGCGAATGTAGTGATGGTAAGGAAGAATAATGGCAAATGGAGGATCTGTGTAGACTACACCGACCTCAGTAAAGCTTGCCCGAAGGATAGTTTCCCTCTCCCGAAGATCGACCAGCTGGTGGACGCCATCTCTGGCCACCGGCTGCTCTCCTTCATGGATGCGTTCTCCGGGTATAATTGGATCAGCATGCATCTGGAAGACGAGGAGCACACCGCCTTCGTCACCAACTAAGGGACATACTGCTATAGGATGATGCCTTTTGGTCTGAAGAACGCAGGGGCCACCTATCAGCGCCTAGTCAGTAAAGTCTTCAAGGATCAAATCGGTCGCAACATGCAGGTGTATGTGGATGACGTGATCGTCATGAGTAGGCCGAGCTCGAGCCATGTCACTGACCTCGCCGAGTTCTTCCACAACCTGCGACAATATCAGATGAAGCTGAACCCGGCAAAGTGCGCCTTTGGGATGGCGGCAGAAAAATTCCTCGGCTTCATGGTCACCCAGAGGGGCATCGAAGCGAACCCGGAAAAGGTTCAGGCCATCATCGACATGGAGCACCCGACCTCCAAGAAGCAGGTCCAGTGCTTGACAGGGCGCATCACCATCCTCAGAAGATTCATCTCAAGGTCGGTCGACCGTTGCCTGCCATTTTTTAAGGCACTGCACAAGATGCATGACTTCACTTGGACCGAGGAGTGCAGAACGGCCTTCGAGGAGCTGAAGAACTTCCTCGCCTCTCCCTCGCTGCTCTCCAAGCCGAAGGAAGGGGAGGAGATTCTGCTATACCTAGCGGTTACACCGGGAGCTATCAGTTCGGTTCTCATCCGCGTAGACGAGGACAAATCTCAAAAGCCGGTGTACTACACCAGCAAAATCTTCCACTATGCGGAGATCAGGTATACTCGCTCCGATAAACTCATTTTTGCATAAATAATATTTGCTAAGCACCTCAAGCCCTACTTCCAAGCACACCCAATAGTGGTCATGACGGACCCGCCGCTGAGGATTATACTCAGCCGACCTGAGACTTCTAGGAGGTTGGCTAAGTGGTCTCTGCTACTCAGCGAATTCGACATAGTGTACCGACCAAGGTCCCTACAGAAGGCCCAAGTCCTAGCCGACTTCGTAGTTGAGTGCATCGGGTTCGCCGAGGAACCAAAGCAGACAATAACGAAGCCCGGGCCAGGGGAAGAGCCTTGGATCCTCCACGTGGACGGAGCATCCAATTCCGGCGGGAGCAGAGCAGGCCTCATCCTAATTAACAGCGATGGGGTTGGGCGGAATGCGCCCTCCGCTTTAAGTTCGCCCGACCAACAACCAGGCAGAGTATGAGGCACTCCTCGTGGGTCTAAGAGTCTCCCGCGAGCTAGGTGTGCAGGACCTGAAAGTCTTCACCAACTCCCAATTGGTTGCTGGACAGGTCTCCGGAGAATATGAAGCAAGGGACACCCAGATGATGAAGTACCTAGAGCAGGTCCACGTAAGCACAGCAGGCCTCCGACGCTTCAGCATCTTCCACATCCCCCAAGGGGAGAATGTGCCTGCGGATGCGCTGTCTAGGCTTGCTACCTTACCGAACTCGTCACTGGGGCGTGCCTACATTGAGTACCTTGAAAGTCCCAGCTACGAGAGCCCGGCGGGGGTGCATCAAGTCACTCCCGAGCCAAGCTGGATGGACAAGTACGTCCGGTACATTACTGACAGCTCCTTGCCCGAAGACCGTGCAGAGGCTGCCCTCGTCAAGAAGAAGGCCTCCCGGTTCATTCTGATGGAGGGCCAGCTCTACCACCAATCTTACTCTTACCCACTCCTGAGATGCCTCAGGCCCGCCGAGGCAACCTTTATGCTCCAAGAAATACATGAAGGCCTCTGCGGGAACCACGTGGGAGGGAGAACGCTGGCTTACAAAGCTCTTCGCCAAGGGTACTTCTGGGAGATCATGAGGGAGGATGCTGCCGACTTTGTTAGAAGGTGTGACAAGTGCCAGCGCCATGCAAATATACAATGTCAGCCGGCAGCACCGATCTCCCAACTCTCAGTCCCTTGGCCTTTTGCCCAGTGGGGAATGGACATCTTGGGACCGTTTTCCCCGGCACCAGGGCAGCGAAGGTTCCTGCTGGTGGCGATCGACTACTTCACTAAGTGGGTCGAAGCATAACTGCTGGCTCGGATCGTGGAAGCCAATGTCCGCCAGTTCTTCTGGAAGTCAGTCATTTGCCGCTTCGGACTCCCCCGGTGTATCATCACCGACAACAGGCAACAATTTGACAATCGCGAGTTCGAAGGATTCTGCACCAAGCACGGCATCCAACATCGATTCACCTTAGTGGCTCACCCTCAAACAAATGGGGAGGCCGAGGTGACTAACCGGACCATCCTCCAAGGACTCAGGACCAGGCTGGACCAAGCTAAGGGCAGGTGGGCAGAAGAACTCCCAAGCGTCCTGTGGGCCTACCACACAACGCCCAGGACGACGACCAACGAGATACCTTTCAGCCTTGTTTTTGGTACCGAAGCGGTCATCCCGATAGAGCTCAGCGTGCCCACGTTGCAGGTGCAGCGGTATGACGAAGCACAAAACTCGACACACCTCCTACTTAACCTGGACCTTCTTGAAGAAGCAAGAGATAAAGCCCGGCTACGAATGGCGGCCTACCGGTAATGGGTAGCCGGGTATTACAACGCCCGAGTCAGGCCAAAAGCTTTCAAGCCCGGAGACTTGGTCTTACGGCGGGCAGAGGCATCTCAGTCCAGAGAGTGCAGCAAGCTCTCACCCAACTGGGAAGGCCCCTACAAAGTGGCTGAAGCCCTCTCACAAGGGGCCTATTATCTCGAAGATCTCGGTGGTGTCAGGTTCCCTCGAACGTGGAATGCCTATAATTTGCAGAAATACTATCAATGATGTAAGGTTTCCCAATAATAATAATGATAATGATTTTTCCTGCACAAGTGTTTATCTGTCTTGCAGGAAAATCCCATCAACATCCCTGAGCCTAGCTCCAGGGCGCCAGCCCAAGACGAGCTCAGATCTCTGGCTAAGGAACCTTCGAGCCACACAGCTCTCAGTCATCAACGTCTCCAAGCCTAGCTCCAGGGTGCCAGCCCAAGACCGGAGCTTAGATCTCCGGCCAAGAGACCTTTGAGCCACGTAGCTCTCAGTCATCAACATCTCCGAGCCTAGCTCCAGGGCACCAGCCCAAGACCGGAGCTCAGATCTCTGACCAAGGGACCTTTGAGCTATGCAGCTCTCAGTCATCAATATCCCCGAGCCTAGCTCCAGGGCACCAGCCTAAGATAGGAGCTCAGATCTCCAGCCAAGGGACCTTCGAGCCACGCAGCTCTCAGTCATCAACGTCCCCAAGCCTAACTCCAGGGCGCCAGTCCAAGACCGGAGCTCAGATCTCCAGTTAAGGGACCTTCGAGCCACGCAGCTCTCAGTCATCAACGTCCCCGAGCCTAGCTCCAGGGCACCAGCCCAAGATAGGAGCTCAGATCTCCGGCCAAGGGACCTTCGAGCCATGCAGCTCTCAGTCATCAACGTCACCGAGCCTAGCTCCAGGGTGCCAGCCCAAGACCGAAGCTCAGATCTCTGGCCAAGGAACCTTCGAGCCATGCAGCTCTTAGTCATCGACGTCCTCGAGCCTAGCTCCAGGATGCTAGCCCAAGACCGGAGCTCAGATCTTCGGCCAAGGGACCTTCGAGCCACGCAGCTCTCAGTATTCGACATCCCCGAGCCTATCTCCAGGATGCCAGCCCAAGACCAGAGCTCAGATCTCTGGCCAAGGGACCTTCGAGCTAAGCCGCTCTCAATCTCAAACGTCTCCGAGCCCAGCTCCGAGACGCCAAGGGATCTTGGAGCCAAGCAGCTCCTATTAACGCCTCGAGCCTAGCTCCAAGGTGCCAAAGAGCTGAGCCAAGCTCTCAAGCAATCCTTGAACTGGAGCCCATCTCTCCGGCTAGGAAGGCCTCGAGCCTAGCTCCAAGGCAATTAAATACTGTAACCCTCTTCTCTGATCTCCCCACTCAAAAAAAAAAAAAAAAGAAGGGAGGGGAAGGAAAGAAAGAGAACAAGGGGGGAATACAGCAACAAAACTCTTATCTTATCCCCGCGCCCATCTCCCTGGCCAAGGTACCACCAAGCCCAGCAGCTCGCAAGTGCCAGAACCTTACAGCCGACTTGCCAATGATGAAGCCCGGTAATTCAACCCCAGGCGAGGTGAAACCCTCTTCTCTGATCTCCCCACTCAAAAAAAAAAGAAGAATAAAAAAGAAGAAGAGGAAGGAAGAAATGAAATTGCTTACCGTATAGAGCTGAGGGAAGATGCTATCAATCACATCTCCCAACCGCAGCCCGGCCATCTCCTCCCGATCGCATGATTGGATGGAGAAATCCATCATGCGAGCGGCTAGGGCGCAGTTGTCAGCCAAGAAGCTCTCCGGCCCTAGCTTGAATGGGAGGCGACACCTCGCCTCGTCCCTCCTACTCTCTCGGGGAGCGGGTGCGCCCGTTCCTCTGGTGACGGGACCCCCAGAGACTGGTCGGGGACCCAGCACCGCCGCGACCGGAGCTCCAGTACGGGCCTCTCCCCCCTCGGCTTCGATCACCATCAGACCCGTAGAGCAGGAGGGAGCGGTAGCAACAGCAGCACCAGCCGGGGCGATCACCTCGGGCTCCGGAACGGGGACCTCGACCTGTGGCCTCGTCAGCCCTTCGAATCCTCGAACCTCCCACCAGCTCGGTCCTAGCGCCGTGGATGGCACAGGGGCTTCCTCGGCCTCCCTCCTCCTCGAGGCAACTGGCACGGTGGGGGCAGCCGTCGATGCGCCCTCAACCTGGGCCCGCCTCGGGGGAGGCTCAGCAGCCATCCCGGTGGGTGGCCTCTTCTTGGTGATTGACAACAGGTCGCCCTTCGAGAAGATCATCCCTGTGCACAGAAGTCGAGAAGGTTAGCCTAAAATGAAGAGAAGAGAAAACATGTGTGGAGGAAAGAACCGGACTCACCCAGCCCCCTCGATGGGTCGATCCTGGCATCGGAGAGGTTTTGCTTTGATAGCAGGACCTCGAGAGAGGGGATCTGGGTGGTGCGAAGCTGCTCATAGTCATCCTGATCAGCTGCGTCAACCACGGAGATCCAATTGGGGGACTGATCCGACTCGCTCCAAACCTGGTCGACCCCCTCAATGGCCACGAAGAAGAATTTGCTTTTCCATCCTTTGATAGAAGAGGGGAGTTCGAATCTGATGCCCTTTGGGTAAGAGGACAAGGACCACCACCCGTCCTCAGTTGGGTGGCATTTCAGGGTAAAAAATGCCCTGAACAAGGAAAACCGGGTGACAAACCCATGGACATGGCAGAGGATGATGAAGGAGAAGATGACCCTGATGGCATTCGGCACCAACTATGCAGGGACCAAACAGTAGTTGTCCAAGACGGACAGGAAGAAGGGATGAAAAGAAAACCGGAGACCCCCGGAGAAGGTCTCCTCATAAAAAGAGAGTCGACCCGGGCCACTGGAAGTGATCCATTCCCCCGGACGACGGATCATGAGCCAAACAGAAGGTGGGATGCCATAGACATCCCGGATGGCCCCTAACTTCGCGATGGAAATCATCGAGGTGACCCTGCCCGGACCTATTGACCGGACAGACTCAGAAACTGGATCGGGAAGAGGAGGAAGGCGGGTAGGACGAGAAAGAGCAGCCTCCGGCTCCCTAATGGACACGGGACGGACTGGGAGGACCGGTCTCCTACTAAACTCGAATCATGCCCCCTCCAACTCCTCATCGAAGGAGGAAAGCACTAGCCCCTATACAGAAGGATCGGGATGAGACATCCTACGGAAAGAACCCAAGGAGAAGGAAGACTGGACTCGAAAGAAGAACCTTATCCCAAAGGGAAAGGAGAAAGAAGAGCAAGACCGATCTGGTTCCCTAGAAAAGAGAAGGGCGGAAGCGGATCACGGAGAAGGAAGGGTCCGAGTACTGTAACAGGCATGGAAGGTTTGAAAAAATAGAAGTTTCGGGTAAAAATTTTTTCCTTTCACTTCGAAAAGACCCATCAAATCCGTACCGTTATGACCCCCTCGCCAACGAATTCAAGCCACGTGCTACTCATCAATAAAAAGAGGCATCCCGATCGCTCTGAATTCTGTGCCAACATTAGCTGATCCCCGGACGTGGCCACGTGGCACCCCCGCACTGGCCTGCGGGACCATCTCGCGAAACGGCAGCAGTCACAGCCATCATTGTGCCAGATTTTCGTCTTTCCATGTCAGCGCTACAATTACTCCCTTCGGCTCGCGCGCCGCGCACTAACGAGCCTCGAGAGTGGGGAGAAAATGATATGGCAGGACCACTGACGTGGGGAAGTCGACAGGCGCCATATCAGAGGGAGACGCCGTGACGGACGCCACGTCAATCCTCCAGTTCGGGCTCCACTACCGAGCTGAGCTGAGCTCCCTCGAGACGGCGAGCCGAGCTCCGTCCTCCGCCAGGTCGGGCCCGCGAGCTCGAGATGCCTAGGCCGGAGCCGCACTCTGCCCTCCAGAGTGAGACCCTCGGAGGTTTGAGTCCTGTGATCGGAGTCGAGCTCAACACTCCTCCGTCACGTGGAGCCTCTCCGAGCGCAAGCCCTCTGGACCGGGCCCACACTCCGCCCTCCAAAGCGAGACCCTCGGAGGTTTGAGCCCTATGGTTGGAGTCGACCTCAGCACTCCTCTGCCACGTGGAGCCTCTCCGAGCGCGAGCCCTCTGGACCGGACCTGCACTCCGCCCTCCAGAGCGAGACCCTCGGAGGTTTGAGCCATGTGGTCGGAGTCAAGCTCAGCACTCCTCCACCACGTGGAGCCTCCCCGAGCGTGAGCCCTCTGGACCGGGCCCGCACTCTGCCCTCCAGAGCGAGACCCTCGAAGGTTTGAGCCCTGTGGTCAGAGTCGAGCTCAGCACTCCGCCATGTGGAGCCTCTCCGAGCACGAGCCCTCTGGACCGGGCCCGCACTCCGCCCTCCAGAGCGAGACCCTCGAAGGTTTGAGCCCTGTGGTCAGAGTCGAGCTAAGCTCTTTGACATTGAAATTAAAAGAATTAAAAAATAGAGCAACACTAATGACAAACCGATCATTATCGGGTGATTGTAGTTGTAGCTCTTGAAAAGCCTTCTTGATTCCTTCCTTGAATGCTCTTTAAGGCTTCTTATCTTTCTCAATTAATAACTCAAGAATCTGATGGGAGTTGGTAAAGTCTTGAGTTCTTCTCTTGAAAGCTCTCTTAAATGTTCTCTTGAAAACTCATTAAAATCTCATTAACCTCTTCAAAAGTTATTCAAATCCCTTATATATAGTGTCTTAAACTAATTCCAAGTGGATATGACCATTTTAGAATGTTGGAATTCAAAAAATAGCTGTTAGAGCACTTTTTTGATTCAAAAAGATAGTTCTGGAACTAGCCGTAACACACCTAGAACTGGGATTCTAGTTGGCTCAGATGTTTTGAGTCAGCTCGAATTTTCAGACAAGTTAAAACTTCACTCTGGTCAAGTCGGCTCTTCTCCATCGAGTCGACTCACCTGGCTAGTTCTTCAGAACTAATTTTCTCATAACTCTGGAAGACTCGACTCGTCTGCACATAAATCGGCTTGGTTGTCTGTCTGAGGAATTTCACTCTGGACGAGTTGGCTCAACTTCCCTTGAGTTGGCTCGAATTCTCAGTACTTCAAAAATTAAACTCTACCTGAGTCGGCTCTTTACTCTCGAGTCGGCTCAATTGTCTGCATGCTAGAAAACTCAGTGCCATGCTAGAACCAAGAGTTGGCTCTTCTGCTTGGAGTCGGCTCGAGTGACTAGTTTTGCCAAAAACCCTTCCAAGCTTCTCTAGAATTCTTCTAAAGGCTTCCAACTAATTTCAAATATTATCAAACTTCTTCAAAGCCTAAACTAAGTAATTTAAATTTGAAAATTACATGAAATTGACCCTTTTTTATGAATACACAAGTGATTTCAAGTGATTTCTCTTTGGGCTCTTTATTACACCAAACTTTTCAAAAAATTAACCTTGTCATACATCAGTAACTTCAGAACTGTAGGAAGAGTAGTTGTTCATTCAAATCATCAAAAAAAAACTAATAAAACACTTGAGAATAGTTAGTAACAAATGCATGCTTCAATATTTTATTATCATCAAAATCATTCCAGGGGTCAACACTTAAGCTAAGCCTCTCAATTTCAACTCCTAAATGATGCAGAACGAAAGCTCTGATACCAAAAATGATGCAGAACAAAGAACAAAGAAGCGTATGCAGAAGTAAAATTAAGATTAATTTTTTTTTATATATATTTCAGAAATTGGCTTTGACTCAAAGTAAAGTTAAACTAAGTTGATGGAAACTAGGTAAGGATTGAAAGCACAATTTAGAAGAAGCTAAGTTATCAGAGTAGTTCAGAAGTAATGGATTGCTGGGGGTTGAGAAACTCCCAGACCTAGGGTTTCGCTCTGAACTTTCAACAGGACAGAAATAAAGAGAAGAGATGGTTTACCAATCAGACAGTGATCTTCACAGAATTTGGGTGGAAGAACTCTCTCGAGCAGATTGTTGGATCCTCGAATTCGGCTATCTTCGCAATGGATCCTCCAATACTGGTCTCGTGGCTGGGTCGGCTTCTCCTGAACTCAGGATCTGGGAAGAAGAAAAACAAGTGAAGGATTCAGATACTCAGGGAAGGATTTACCAGTTCGAAAAACTTGAAGGCTGATGTCGCTGAGATCCGGATTCTCTTGAAGGCTGATTCGACTCCCTCTGGAAAGAGCTATGGATTTGAAGTATCCGGACTGGAGCTGGATGCTGGTGGTCGGCCTGGACTTGGAGAGAGAGGCTGTGGGAGGTGGGATAGGCTAGGGTTTGGTGGATTGAAGTGGATGATGGGCGGCTAGGGTTTTGGAGTAGAAGTGGCTAACCTAAGGTTTGGGATTTGGAGATCTCACACCTCCTCAAGGTTCCTGGGGAACCCGGATTTACTCCCTCACGGAGCTCAACACCTGGATGCAAGTGCGGAAGAGAGAAAACACAGAGTTTGCTCACAAAAAAAAGTTGGTTTCATTCATCAGATTGATTAGAACTTACAAAGGGGGTTTAATTTATAGGACTTTACAAGAGAGTAGGGTTTTACATCTTCCCATGTGGGACTAAAGGAGGGGATCTGCAAATTAGGATTGTAGGATCAATCCTTACACATATGGCCGGCCAAAGGTTCCAAAAAAAATTGATTTGGGTTTTAGAAGGAAGGTAGATGGCGCCTCCAAGTTTTGTTCTTCAAGAGAGGATTCCTTTCCTTCCATGGCTCAACTCTTTTGGACTCCTCCTTTTCTTTCTCCCTAAGTCAAGGTCCTTCCCATCTTTGTTTTGGGTATTTTGGCAGGGAATAGGCGCCTCCTTGAAGTTCTCTCCAAGAAAATTTCTTCCCTTTCATAGTTTGGCTCTTTTGGAAGGTCTTGGGCCGCCCCCTTGATTTGTGGATCCCTGGTTGATTTCTCCTCAATTGGCGCAAGAGAGAAGGGAGCTGCTATCTGTGGTGTGGGGACCAGAGTACACTGGATGGAGATGTGGCGCCCCCTGGACTCAGGCGTGTGGCTGGGAGTGTGGCTGGGAGTGTGGCGCCCACTTGCTTGGCCTTGAGAGAAAATGTAACACCCCAGGTTGAAGTCCTAGACCACTACTGAGTCAACATGACTCAACAAAATAAAAATGCAGGTAATACAGACTCAAGCTAAAATTGAGTTGATCAAGTCAACCCTTATTACAAGCCAGAAAACCCTAATTCTTCGGGCAAGGTTAATCAGAGATCCAGATGGAGCTCTGAAGTCTTCTTCTGAGTCTGGTGCCCGCACCACTAAAAGCCTTGGATTGGAAGAAATTGGAAAGCTATTTGCTCGACAATCAATGCTCGAAAGCCTTTTGTCAAGCATCAATTTCAATGCCTGTAAGTCTTAGGCTAAGGCAATGTTAGAGAGCTATTCACCTAGTATTCTATCCCTAAAAACCTTGGCCATATCTTAACACCAACATCTAAAAGCTCTTGCATGAACCCCAGGCCGAGCGATGGTACTTTATCATGGCAAACAACCCTCGGTTACAGAATGCTCCGAGTCATCCAAATGAATACGCCTTGAGATCCCTACACCTTGAGATCCATCGGTGCCCACCTGGCACATAATACAAGAGCATCTGGATCCCACCCTAGGTGACATATGAACTCCATCTATTTATCCATGACAAGGTTCGAAACCAATGACAAGATGAAAAGGTAATTGTCCAAATCCAAAGCTTTTTGTCGATTCAAAGAAAAAGTTTTTACAATGACCTCTTAAGGGCCAAGAAAAGGTTTACAAAAGAAGATGAAAGAAGAAAGAGAAACTGAAATCCCCTATGAGACTACAATAGAAATACCACCACCCATAGGGGTATCCGCATTATTGCTATCTTCTACAACGACCAGGAGATCGTCCAAGAAGCTCGGGTCTACCCCGGGGCATCGAGCCATGGCAATCTTTGTTGCCTCTTTATAGGCAGCAATTGCAAAATCAGCCTTCTCATCCTCAAAATTTGTGGAAGCTTGGAAATCCTCGATAGCTTTGGTGGTGACAAAGATCTTCTCGGCCAAGAAGTCAGTGGAAGTCCAAAGGTCTTAATGGCCTTTGAGGCAATAGCCTTAGTCTTACCCTTATTGGCTTCCCTCATTTCCTCCTTCGTTACTTTGTGGGCAGCTTTTTATTTTCATATCTTCACTACTTGGCTCACTCGAATGGCCTCCAGGCTAGTGCTCTCCACCTTCAAGCTCACATTCTTCATCGTGACCTTCTTTAGGGTAGCCTCTACAATATTTGCCCTCTTAATGTCCCCATCGACCTTGACATTTCTCTTGTCAAGCCTCTCCTTCAAAGTCTCGGCCATTGTCTTTCACTTCCAAGCATCAATAGAGAAGTCCCTGCTATCATCAAAAAACTTATTCATATATAGGGCTAGCTACAGATAAAGAAATCGCTAGCAATTAATAACCTATATCTATAATGATGTAAACACAAGAATCTATAGATGATCGACTCACCCAAATGAAACTTCTAATGGCATCCCTTTATGTTTTCACCCATGAAGCTTCCAGGATCGTATTGGCATTAGGAGGGAAAATGAGCCTATCAAAGACATCATGTACTAGTTTATGTCCTCTAGCACTGAGGTATCAAGCTTGGTGCAGGCTATGGCTGCACTAGAAACACCTTCCCAAGGTTGGAGAGGGGAAGCAGGCTCATCCTCCTCACTCTCTTGCCTCGATCCTAAGAGGAAAGGACCAACTCCTTCCTAGCTTGGGGGACGGAGCATTCTAGCTTAGCTTTAGTTGGGCAAACTGGAGAGCTTCTATAAATCTCCTGAGCCTCAAACTCTTCATCACCTGCTTCACTTCGAGGGGATGGTGAAGTGGTGAAAGTGCAAAAGCGACAATGGGACCGCCCCTTTCAGTCACTAGGGACTGCAAAGAGGTGGGATTTACATCGACCAGGTGGTGAGTTTGATACTCCTGTCTTGAGTGCCTCCAAGGAGCCAGTGAAGGAGGGAACTCTTACTCTTGAGGCGAACATCATGGCAGGGTCCGTGGTTATCATGTCACCTCTTGTGAAGATGACCATGTTCTTGCTCCTATCGCGCTCTTCCACATTCTAGACCCCTCGCACGTTCATGCTCCAGCCCCTTCACATCCTTGCCCATGCCTACAACAAAAACAATCCAAGGTTAGTATAAACTTATTAAATCAAGCACATCAGAAGCAGGAGTTCATATCCATGTGTACCTTGAGAGCTGGCTGGGCTGATTATGATAATGTACAACATCTATTCTGAAAAGAACTCCATTATGCTTGATACTTGAAAGTCATGCAAAGTATCAAACTCCTACCTCCAGCGCCGGTCCAGATCAGGCACCCAAAGATCCAATTTCTGGAGTTTGCCCTAGCTGGTGAAGCCCCAAGCCTCGTTGAATATTTTGGAGACAAAAAAATTGCTCTTTTCAATGGTGTATGGTGGATGGGGTCCCCGAAATCAATTGGTGAATGCCTTTTTTAGCAAAGCATACCACCACCATATGGTAGGTTTGGGATGCTTCTTGAAAGTATAAAAGGAGAGAAAGAGAGATGCTGGGAGTGACCCCAGCAAGAAAGCAGATCATGGTAAACCCATCGATGTGCCACCATGAATTTGAAGAAAATATGCATGGTGACATACTAAAGAACTTAAGCAAAGTGAGGAAGAAGGGATGAAGTGAAGCCTCAACCTAGCCTTAAAACTCTTCTCATAAAGGAACAGCTAGTTTGACAGTGGTCTGCAGGCCTGGTCCTTCTCCCTTGGAACTTCTAGTTGGAATTTCGGAGGGATTGAAAAATCACTATGAAGTTTTACTAAATTCATCTCCATAATCTATGACTGAATGTTTGCCGGGTCAAAATCCTCCTCCCCTCTTTTCCCTCCTCTAGGTTGACCACAACTAGAGCTCGAAGGTCCTCAAGGGCACTCATCTTAAGAGTTGACATAATCAAAAAGGTTTGAAAATTTGTAGGAGCAGGAGAAAACCAGAGAAGTTAGATATGCTAAGCCCATGGCAGAAGGATGATAAAGAAGCCCTAAGGGACATTAGGGACCTAGCAAAAGAGGTTTAAAGAAGAACCAAAACCTTCACGGACTTTTGAAGTGTCTCCTCTCAAGATAATTAATGCATGGATGGCAAAAAGATGAAGTTTGACAGACGATGCTTAAAAAAGAAACACGTGGCATGCTCTTACTAGGCATAGACTTTGTGACATATCTGATGATTTCTTACAATAGCAAAAAGATTGTGCCCCACACAGGGTCCAAGATGATACCATCTCTAATCATATGGGAATGATTCAAATAAAAAGAAGCAATATTCTAGCTTGGACATTAGCGCGATGTTCCTTGGATCAGCCCTAGCTCGAAAATAGTCTAGATCCTAGCCCAGGTTCAACTATCCTACCTTCAGCCAGCACATTAGAAGGTCAAACTACAAGGTGAAGTGATCCCTCTATAAGTGTACCTCGGCAAAGCCATGTCCCTGGAGCTTAAAGTTAAAATCCCAACATAAATGTGCCCTGGATCATAGCTCGGAAGGACCACTCCAATGATATACCTCTTTCAAAATCCACGATCCCCATGCTGGGATTAATACTTCATCCCATCCTATTACACCTCGAGATTTGATCCAAAATGACCCATATTAAAGCATTGAGCTAAGCTCCACGAGGTGGAACCTACCTCATCAAGAGCATTGTCCAGTCTGGGATAGCCTCTCCATAGAATCTAATCTTAGATCCAGAGTTGGTACCCTAGCAGGATGTTATTGACTCCTAGTCTACTATTCAATGGTGTAAGGCTAGAAAAATACTTCGACCTAGCAGGGATTCGACACAAACATAACAAAGAGATTATTCAGGCACTATAGCCAAGCTCGGAATTTGGACAATACACCAAAAGATACAACCCAATCTCAGAAATTTTACAAAAAGCCTATTTATGTCAAGTTCAAGATACAGTTACTGAGGCAAGATGGATAGATCAGAAAAAAGAAGAATACATCATCAAAGGAGAAATGAGTTAATGATGGGTCAATGTTGGCCCTCTTTTCTTGTTCTCCTGGGCTTCTTTGAAGGCATCCTCACAACTGTCGACCTCCTTAATGGGTCAATGTTGGCCCTCTTTTCTTGTTCCAGCTCATACTCCAAGTGGTCTACCCGTGAAGCCTGGGTCGCGAAGTGGGCCAAACGATGGCCCAACTTCATGAATATCAAGTGGAGTACTGGTCAAAGTCCAAATCAGAAATACATTATCAGAAACAATAGAAATGAAAAATAAAAATTGCTTACCAACATGACCATCCCAAAGGCATCAGAAGCCTGAAGCATCTACCCCATTTCCTGCCCTTCCATGAGCAGAAGAATGGTCGTCATCCTCTCGACGACCCCACTGAATCTCATAGGGGCTATTGGAATTTCTTCCCTCTGAGCTGTAGGAAGCTTGGAAGGTTGCCCTCCACCATCGAAGCCCCAGCTGAGACTCTAGCTTCCTTTACTTCGAGTATTTGTGGAGCGACATCTTAATGGGTACATTGAAGCCAGCCCAGAATTTAAAGCAGTCCAGATCAAACCTGAAGCCCAGCCCAGCCCAAAACCTGAAGCCAGCCCAACCTAGCCCAAGCCCTGGGGCCCAAGATCTTGGAGTCGATGAGCACAGAACCTGAAGTCATCATTAGCACTAATCCTGATGCAGCACCACTTTTGAATTTGTTATTTAGTTTGATTATTTGTTTTAGGATTTATCTTATCAGTTATTTTAGGATTTGTTCGGATCTCTCGATCTATTGAGAAGTTCCGATTAGGCTTTAGTTTATTTGAGAATGTTTTATCATCGAATAAAAAATTAGCGAAGAATATTATTGTGAAAAAAGTTTGGGTGTTATCCCGTCTCCTCCCTCATCTTCTGGTTCTTCTTTCCTCTGATATTCTTCCTCCGGCTGCTCTCCTCTCTGCTTCCTTTCTTCTCCCGGATCTTCCCTCTTCTTCCTCTAACTTACCTGCTTCTTCCTCTTTCCTCAAGACTCAACCATCTCCTTTTATTGTAAGTCGATCAATTGCAGTCCAAGAAGAACTCTGCCTTGGAGCCATCACTGCCAAGTCTTCGGCCGATCATCGCTGCCCCTCCAACACCGATCGGAACCCCATCACCCCAGCTTGCCCACGCTCGTGCCATTCCACCCCCAATCTTCCCGTCCAACAGACCGAGCGCTCCACCCCACCGATCGGAAGTCTCCAGCCGGTCGTCCGACTCCTCCGCTCCCAGTCACCGTCCATCTCCTCTGCTCCCCGTCTCCGTTTGCGACACCATGCCGACGGTCGCCCGGCTCCCTACGACCATGATGTCCACCACCCGCCGGAGAGCCCGTGCCTTCTCCCCACCATGCCGCCACCTCCACCTACCATCATCGCTAGAGAGCCACCAAAACCCGCTCGGCTCCTCATCTCTGCTCGTGATCGAGACCCGCTCAGCTCTCCAAGTCCATGCCGTGACCGAAGCTCCCGCTGAGAAGAACCACCATCTTCCTCTCCCACCGCCTCGCCGGCGAGAGCCCGCCGGACTTGCTCCTTCGGCACCGATCCCCTGTTTGCACGCCCGTCAAAGCACCGGAAGGCCCTCAGCATGAACGTAAATGCAAAGATTGCGTTCGTCATCGACTTCTGCACGCTCACAATCATCTGCATGCTTCTCAAAGCTTAATCGGCCCTCCATTGCCGACTTCAAATAAGGAGAAAAAAGATTTTAAAAAAAGAGAAAAAAAAAAAAAAAAAAAAGAAGACCGTGAGGAAAAAAAAAAGTGAAAAAAAATATGGAGAAAAAAAAAGAGTCATTTCTTAATTGAATATGGTCATTTGAATAAAAATTTGGAAAAAATAATTGGTTTTGGTTTAGTCTAGCCTAGGGTCATTTCTTAATGACCAATGATCCGATCTCCTTGGAATAAATCTTGATTCGGGGTCGTGTCCCGCGTCATCTTATTGGTACCAGAGCAAGTTTAGGTTAGGTTAGGATTAATTCCATTTTTATTTGCTTTCTGCTTTGAATTGTTCAGTCTACAGATGATGCATCGAGGAGCCAATTTTTTGAAGCTTGACTCGATGGAGTAGAGTTCTCCTCACCTCAGGAAAAATGATGGGGACATTGAAGCCAGCCCAGAATCTGAAACAGTCCAGATCAAACCTGAAACCCAGCCCAGAACTTGAAGTCCAGCCCAGCCCAAAATTTGAAGCCAGCCCAACCTAGAAGCCCAGCCCAGAACCTGAAGCCCAACCCAGCCCAAGCCCTGGGACCCAAGATCCTGGAATCGATGAGCACAGATCCTGAAATCATCATCAGCACTAATCCTGATGCAGCACCACTCTTGAATTTAAATTCAAGAATATTATGGGTTGTTTAGTTTGATTATTTATTTTAGGATTTATCATATCAGCTATTTTAGGATTTGTTCATATCTCTCGATCTGTTGAGAAGTTTCGATCAGATTTTAGTTTATTTAAGAATATTTTGTCATCAAATAAAAAATTAACGAAGAATATTATTGTGAAAAAAATTTGGATGTTATCTCATCTCCTCCCTCCTCTTCTGATTTTTCTTTCTTCTGATATTTTTCCTTCGGCTGCTCTCCTCTCTGCTTCCTTTTTTTCTCCCGGATCTTTCCTCTTCTTCCTCTAACTCTCCTGCTTCTTCCTCTTTCCTCAAGACTCAACCATCTCCCTTCATTGTAAGTCGATCAATCACAGTCCAAGAAGAACTCTGCCCTGGAGCCATCGCTGCCAAGTCTTCGACCGATCACCGCTGCCCCTCCGACACCGATCGGAACCCCATCGCCCCGGATTTCCCACGCCCGTGCCATTCCTCCCGATCTTCCCATCCGACAAACCGAGCCCCCCACCCTGCCGATCGGAAGTCTCCAGCCGGTTGTCCGACTCCGCTCCCAGTCGCCGTCCGTCTCCTCTGCTCCCCGCCTCCGTTTGCGACACCATGCCGACGGCCTCCCGCCTTCCTACGACCATGACATCCGCCGCCCGCCGGAGAGCCCGTGCCTTCTCCCCACCATGCCATCGCCTCCGCTTACTATCGTCGCCGGAGAGCCGCCGAAACCCGCTCGTGACCGAGACCCGCTCGGCTCCCCAAGTCCACGCCGTGACCGAAGCTCCCGTCAAGAAGAGCCACCATCTTCCTCCCCCACCGCCGTCACCGACGAGAGCTTGCCGGACTTGCTCCTTCGGCGCCGATCCCCTGTTTGCACACCCGTCAAAGAACCAGAAGGGCCTCACCATGAATGTGAATGCAAAGACTGCGTTCGTCACCGACTTCTATGCACTCAGTCATCTGCACGCTTCTCAAAGCTTAGCCGGCCCTCCATTGCCGACTTCAAATAAGGAGAAAAAAAATTTAAAAAAACTGAGTGAAAAAAAAATCAGAAAAAAAAAAAAGACTGCGAGGGAAAAAAAAGTAAAAAAAGGAAAAAAAATAGAAAAAAGGAGAGAAAAAAATATGAAAAAAAAGGTTTTATTTGAATAAAAAAAATAATTTGGTTTGGTTTAGCCTAGTCTATGGTCATTTCTTAATGACCAACGGTCTGATCAGGAATAATTCTTGATTCGGGGTCCGTCCCGCGTCACATCTCTTGCCTCCGAAGCCCCGGCCCAGACTCTAGCTTCCTTCACTTCGAGTATTTGTGGAGCGACATCTCTTGCCTTCGAAGCCCTGGCTTGGACTCCAACTTCCTTCGCTTCGAGTATTCTCAGAGCAAGATTTCCCGCTTCTGGAGCCTCGCATTTAGCTCCAAATTCCTTCGCTGAAGTGCATACGACTCATCCATTGGTGGACGAAACGTTGTGCCAATCAACCCACCCCACTGGTCTATTATCGACAAACTCATCATGACGACTGCCTTAGCATGTAGATTGGAGGCTGACATGTTATCTATGCTTGGCTCGCCCATTGACAAAAATGCTATGTCATCAACCTCTACTGGAGCGTTTGTAGGTGGCACAACCGCTTCCACCACAATAGCTTCATCCGGTAGCGTAGAAACCTCTATGACCTCCATGGGAACTACTGCAAACCTCCCAACTTCACTACTCAATGACAAAAATGCCAAGAGGGCGGGCATTACAATGCCCTCCATCAAAGTTGGTGCTGCATGCACAGTAGTGGAAGACCCAGTTGGTATCAGGGATGGAACTAACGGAGCGGCAATCGCTAGTGAAGATATTTTTTCCCGGTCCCTTTGGAGCACCCTTTGCAATGCTGCAACCCTTAAAATTTATTTTGCCATAGAAAGAATAGGAGAAAGAATTGCGCTAAGGGGATTTCTAAACAAACCCTAAGGAAGGAGGAAAGATAGGTTTAAATAGAAAGATGAAGACAAAGAGACATTTTGGTTATGGTGAAATTTTCGGGTTACCCTCCAACAGTAAACAAATGCAGTCATTTCAATTCTTGTGATGGGTGGTGGTAAGCACTATCAGCATTAAATAAAGTTAATTCATCATGAACTACTTCCAAAGTTTCTGGTATCCGAAGGTTTTTCTGGTCTTACTTTTATAGTCTAACCCACTCCAACTTATACTAGAGAGTAGGGGGCATGTGTTACAAGATACCTCGGGTACCTTAGATTATGCCTTAAAGGAAGGGGTGCATACTTCATATACTTTAGATATAGATTACACATACTCAAAGTCCCACTCCCGAAAAGATCTTCACACCTGCCATCCTTTACGCCTAGCGGGATGCTCATGTTGTCCAGGGTCTAAGCCCCAGGCCCTTAACCTACCTAACCTATCAGGCAACTCAGGCGAAGCATTGAGGTATATCCTGCAGGGCTCCCTTTATGTCCGAGGTATTGAGATACTCCTCCCCATCTGATCAACTTTAGAGGTTTTGAATGGCCTACCATCCAAATAATAAAAATAGCTGTCAGCATCAATGACATTATCGAAAACCGCATCCCCACTTACGATCTTTAAAAGCAGATCACGGTGATAATTTTGCAATGGCACGATCATGGCTCAACATTCTTGGGATCGCCATTCTATTCAGCCCTCTTTTATAAATATCCAAGGCTTCAAGGACCTCATGTAAGCAATTCTTTTCTACACTCATTATTTTCCTTCTATTCCAAATCACTGACTTAAGTATCGGAGTATCCGCATCGCGACCCCTTCCGGTTATGGACCTTTTTTGTAGGCCACTCCAGCGGTAACTCTAACCATCCAACCTCTCTGATCTTAGAGCCGGTACCTGCCATAATAATTTGTATAATTTAAATGAAATACTTTTGACACTTTAAAAATATTCTTCACTTATAATGCTATTTGAAGTCACAGCTCCTTTATTGTTTACTTTATGGTTTAATTAATGCAAAGATATTGTAGAATAGATCCTTTATTGTTTACTTTTTGGTTTGATTAATGTAGGGATATTATGTAATAGATTAGGATTAATGTGCACAACATGAGGACCATCAACTATATATATGTGTATGTGCACGTACATGTGTGTAATTTATCTTATCAATTTCTCTAAATTTAGGTCAAAGATGAATGAAACTCAAAAAAGTGGCTAAATCTAAAAAAAACAAATACTATGAGCAAATATTTATACAATTTATCTTATCAATTCCACCCCCTTTCACATGGCTTAAGTTTTTTAAATGTCTTGCTTACTTCTAATTGCATGTAAAAGCTTGGATCTTGCCAATATCTTTTTATATGTTTTACTGTGTTTTAGGTGGTTCTTTTTAAATGTCTATTCTCAAACTTGGTATTCTAATTAAATACTTATACAAAAGTTGATTGATGGCAAATTTTGAGATAATATTCTATAACTAAACTTCAATTACTTTAAAAATAAAAATTACATATGAAAATTATAGGCCTTACTATAAAATGTACTTTTTTTTCATTGTAACCAAAATCAAAGGCAAAGTAGATGCTGATGATTATTATAAATGACTTATGCTTTCCATTAGGACTGATGTATTTAAAGTATGCTATTATCAGGATAAAAAAGGGTCAATGAGCTAGACAAGGTGGGAAAGAAAAGATGAAAAGGCAATATGCTTGATCTTCGAGGGTACTAGTTGGGAGTCAAAAGAACCAAACCACCTATGAATGATCCTTTCCAATGGTAATATTGTTCCCCCTATATAGTTATATTTATAATTACAATTTTGTAAGTAGTCCTGCTTAAAATATCTTTTGATAATATGGTGCATCAAGATATTTCTGCAAAATAAAACACAAGCTACCCATCACTAAGATTTTCAAACTATTTTAAACATTTCTATCCACCTAAATAAAGAAAACTTTCACCAATCATTTGAATTTTGAGGGTCACATGATGGATACTTTCAAAATAATAAAGAAAATATTGTTTTACTTTAAAACACAACCTGCTAACTAATAAAGAAAATTATGGTGGTTGGTTGGTTGGATCCTTTTCAGAAGGGCAACACACTATAATACATCACCATTATCAGGTCAACTTGATTTCGTAGACACTAGTATAAATAGTAGTGAATGCTCATTGATCTGACTTGTTAGTATAAAATGTTTAAAATTTTTACTTTACTATATCCTAAAACTTTATCCTCCTCCTCCTCCTTTTATATATATATATATATATATATATATATATAACTGTTGGAATGAATAAAACTTATCCGACCATTTCCGATTTTCAATTTTTCTTCAAGTTCTGAACATGATTTCCAATTTTGAAAATATTGTAGCGAGAAACTGAATCTACCCGACATAACAACCTGTGCTCAAGTGCATGGAGAAACGGTTCTGCATTGCAGGGGTTCTGGCCCGCACTCAAAACCCTCTCATCGATATTACCTAGTTTTTACAGGGATATTCAAGAATTATTGCCAGGCATATTTATCGAGAAGCCAATTCAGCAACAACTGGCTGGATAGTTTTTTTTGTTGCGAAGCATTCTGATAAAGTGTCCTGATCTCATCCGAGAGAGATGCCAAAACTTTTTAAGGATATTCTTCTTTCTGGTATTCTTGGTTATATTCATTCGAGGATTGTGGATTGAATGCTCCATCTTATAAAAATAAAATAGTTCTGTATTAAAAGATGGTGTGTAATATATTCCGACTCTGCTCCATGCTTGGCAGGAATACGAGCACATCCCATGGGGAGGAAGACGGAAGCGAAAGAAACGATCCCATCAGATTTCGTTACTTCGAGGACGAGAACTAAAAATAGCAAATCATTGTGGGGTTTTGAGACCAGACCGACCTTGTGGGTGACGAGTTCTGATCGCCCATCGTTTTGGATTCCCGTGCATCATTGGCTCGCGAGGAACCTTGGAATCCTATGGAGGGTTTGCATACTTTTTGGAAAATATTGTACAAAAGAGAACATTTGAAGCACAGATACTAAAATGACTGTTATAAGGAATTGCTCTTTTAAATTTCCCATTTCAACTGAAGGCAGAGAATCCCGCATTACAAGCCGGACAACATACAAATTTTCGATTTTATCACATCTGCCTTTCATATTGGTCAAGACAAATTTTCCTACCAACCAAGACACTTTTGTCCTGGTTTTAAAAAACACAAGATTCTCACTCTATATTATAAAAAAAATTGGTCCAGAAACACTTTAAGATTCGGAGAGACAGGTGCATCCACGAATGAACAGTAATCACATACAATAGAGCGGATTTGCTGGGGATCATGAACTGAGTCATATATACAAGTCCCCTAGGTAATCTAATATATGGAGTACAATTGCTTTGTGGCACTTGTTATCATACAGCGAAAAGGTTGGTCCATCTAATGTCTACTTATTAATTAAGTATTCAAAACAGTTCTTGTATATTGCACTAGCTTTTATAAATAATAACGGATCACTCGTGTCAAATATCCTGTAATTTTTCATATGTATGAAATAGGCATCTCCTAGCATTCAAGTTTTTTGAAATTGGTACTCGAAACTATTCCGATTAACAGGTGGTACAAATCAGTATGGCCCGTATCGGACTGGACCGGTACAAACCAATACGAAAATAAAGGAACAAATCGAGAAGAAGAAAAAAAAAGAAATGGAGAGAAAGGAAAAAAAAAAAAAAAGGGGGGGAGAAGAAAAGGGAGGACGGCACCATCGGAAGGTTGGCGATGGCCTCTCGAAATCGCCGAAGCGTCATGGAGGCCTCGCAGCTTCTGTCACCTTATAGAACTTTTAATCGAAGAAAAAAAAGAGAGAAGAGAAAAAGGTAGTATCAGAAATTGTAGCAGGAGAGTTGCCAGGAATCATTGTGACCATCGAACATTGGAATGGATTCCCACGAAGTCGTGGCAGCTGAATAGGGATGAGAAGCCACAAGCAATACCAAACAAGCCCTTGATCAGTTGACTTTCAATAGTTCAGCATGCAAAGATCATCTAGCTTGGTAGTGCTTTCAGTAATGCTATTTGGACATGGGGTGGTAGCATCTCTCTTCCTCTTTGGTGATGCAAGTCATATCTTGAATCTTGAAATTTTCATATTCTTTATTTTTCTCGAACAAACTAGATGGAAAAAATTTAGCCAATGAGAAATATTTGTATGGTTAGAGAAATGATCATTTTCAGCATAAGGCAATTTTCCTATGGATGGCCTAAGAGAAAGTGGTGCAATATGAAGCAGGACACACGGATGATGGGGTACATAGGATCCGGGCTCCCACTCTTGGCCTCGGCAGCATGAAGTTGGTGGGGCCTTTTTACCGCTTCCGTGTCCTGGCCTCTTCATCATCAACGCCTTTCACTGCTTCGGTTAAGAGAAGACGGGCATGCCCCTCCCTTCAATAAGTCACTTGAGTTCAAACCAACCTAACAGGGGAATCAAAGGACATGATCATTACTTGGGAGATTAGTCATCTAGAGTCCATGGTACACTTTCCAGAATTCATAACCAATGCATAGAATTTAATCAAAAAGGTGGTCCAGAGATGTGAATAATATCAGTTTCTGAACATCCATGTAATGTTGTTGTTCCACAGCTATGATGTTTTTATTGGAATCCTATGGACTTTCCAGGCTATTGGATATTTTAGGATATTTCGATGCCAAAACTATATATATATATATATATATATATATATATATATATATATATATATGGGACAAACTTGGATAAGAAAAGAGTAAATTTGGACACAGGTCCGGTCTATCAAAATTAAATAATAGAGATTCTATATCGACGATCCAAGCTATTGAATATATTCTATTATCTCGAAACTACTTACTAAAAAAATATATGATTTAGAAATTCTCAACATATGCATCAAGTGATCAATCTCCAAATTATATGATTTTTTTTATATATAAATAATTTGGAGATAGTAAATCACATTAAATTGCTTGAATTATTAATATAGGATCTTCATTAAAGAGTTTTGACATGATCAGTTTTGAGTTTAAATCCGGTTGATCTTATTATAACCTTCCTCTCTCTCTCTCTCTCTCTCTCTATATATATATATATATATATATATATATATATATATATAATCAAATTCTGATAAGTCTTAAATAAATAAATTAGCCATATAACATATACTCCACACTAGCATTGTGTTAGAACTATCAACGGGCCGGGTCCAGACTTGAGACCCATGGGCATTTATCTAATAGGTTGAGTCTGATAGTAACATGGGACCCATTTATCCGGATCCGGGCCCAGACCTATTTAACTATAATATAAATAGGTAGGATATGGATATTTAATATCCAGATCGGAGACTCGGATAATAAAATATAATAATTATATATAATTATACATATTAAAAATATTGTGAACCATTAGATCAAAAGATCAAATGGTTTAAAATTTTCATAGAAAAGTTAAATAAAAAGAAAGCCTCGCTATCCTGAGTGCCCTCTCTCCCTAGCTCAATAGTAGAGCTATCAATGGGTAGGGTCTAGACTTGAGACCCACAGGTATTTGCCCAATGGATCCTAGTATGGTATTAACATGGGACCTATTTACCCAGATCCGGATTTGGACATGTTTAATTATAATATAAATGGACAGGGTTTGGATATTTAATATCTAGACCCGATGAACCCGATACCCGGATAATAAAATATAATAATTATATATGATGTGGCGAGATCGCTGACGTGGGTAGTTGACAGGCGCCATATTGAAGAAGACCGCCACGACAGATGCCAAGGCAACACCCCAGCCCGGACCACTTTGCCGAGCTGAGCTGAGCTGAGCCTCTTCAAAGTGACGGGCCGAGCTCCGTCCTCCGCCAGGTCGCGCCCGCAAGCTCGAGATGCCTAGGCCGGAACCGTCCACTACCCTTCAGAGCGAGACCCTCGGAGGCTAGTGCCCTGCGGTCGAGGTCGAGCTCAGCGCTCATCCACTGATGTGGAGCCTCTCCGAGCGCGCGCCCTCTGGACCGGGTCCGTCCTCCGCCCTCCAGAGCGAGACCCTCGGAGGCTAGTGCCCTGCGGTCGAGGTTGAGCTCAGTGCTCACCCGCCGATGTGGAGCCTCTTTGAGCACGCGCCCTCTGGACCGGGTCCGTCCTTCGCCCTCCAGAGCGAGACCCTCGGAGGCTAGTGCCCTGCGATCAAGGTCGAGCTCAGCGCTCGCCCGCCGATGTGGAACCTCTCCGAGCGCGCGCCCTCTGGACCGGGTCTGTTTTCTGCCCTCTAGAGCGAGACCCTCGGAGGCTAGTGCCCTGCGGTCAAGGTCGAGCTCAGCGCTCACCCGCCGATGTGGAGCCTCTCTGAGCGTGCGCCCTCTGGACCGAGTCCGTCCTCTGCCAAGGTGACCACACGAGCTCGGAGCATCCAGACCGGAGCGAGCCCTACCATTCTAGGACACCGGCGAGCCACCCAAGGACTACGGAGTAGCGCCTCCCATGCCGCCATGACTACCTGCCCGGCCGTACTTCCAGGGAGATGGGCCAGCCAGAAAGCACAAACCCCTAGGGCGGCGACCCCCGGATCGAGGCTCTAGCAAGCCTCCCGGAATTGAGCGACAGGAGAGGATGTCAGAATGAATGGAAGCTTCCCCTATCACATGTCAGGAAAGGCGTCCCGTCTACGGCACGGAATCCTGCTGCACGCGCCTGCCAACCCAATGAGGATCCCGAGGCAAGCTCCAAACGACTAATTTTCAACTACAAAGAATAGTTGACACCCCAAAAAAAAGGGGGGGAGGTAACAACAACAATCCACCACCAACACAAGTGCAAGCTCGATCAAGAGGGCGAAGCACCACTACCAAAATCACCGTCGAGGGAAAACAAGAGAAACAAGGAGAAGCAGAGGAATAGGGAACCCCTTTGTCCCCGCTATTTGTCTCCCCCTGCTACGTTTTCGCCTCCACACACATCTTTCACTCTTCCTAGTGCGGAGTCCATTAAGAGGGGCCCGACCTGGAGGATCTGTTCCCGTGGATCGTCACTGACTTGATCGTCGAAGTGCCCCCGCCAGAAACCCTGGCCTGGGTCACTAACTCCTGTTTCGTAGGTCCAGGAGCAGAGGAACGACAGGCAGCAAAGGGAGTGCATTCCGGCGCTGGCAGCAGCTACGGGCCATGATGGTCTTGGGGGGGCGGATTAACCCCCCATCTCTTCATAAATGAGCCAGTCGGGAGGATGGTGATGACAAGGGCAAGGGAAGCTTCCACCAATCATGCGGGGGATTCCCCCTCTTGAGGGAACCCGCACCGCCAAGAGGTGGAGCCACCCGCTCCGGTCCATCCACCTCCACCAGAAGCCCAGCTGACTGCACTTGCCCAGCAGATGCAAGTCATTGCCATGGCAGTGCGCCAGCTTCAACACCAGCACCGGTCCGTGGCTACCTACCAGCAGCCAGGGACCCCGACGGCCCATGCCGCAGCTCCCCGCGACAGCCTGTGCTCCTTCCAAGGAAGGCAGTCGCAGCCGCGAGCCACCATCGACAACCGGGGCAGCCATCAAGCTCCGGCAAAAAAGATAACAAGCTGGCTCTGCCGACAGGGAGAGCTGCTCATCAAATCTCAGGCGGGAGGTACCCAGACCCCACCGAGGCAAGAAAAGCAAGACCCTCCGCCACGGGTGCCATGCATCCACGTCACCTTCTCCGTCTCCTTCGGTGGAGGGATCCACGGATGAAGCCATTAGGCACGCGACGGAAAGGCGCCTGGAGGAACATGAATGCAAGCTGGCGGAGTTTGCCCGCCGGTTTGCTAGCATGCAGGGCTCCGCTAGTGAGCCAGCGGGCTACGACGCCCGTCCCCCATTATCCTAAGAAATCCAAGCGAAGCCGATCCCACGCTGGTTTCGGATGCCGCAAGTGGACTCTTACGATGGGACCACTGACCCCCTGGACCACCTAGAAAGCTACCGGACTCTCATGAGGGTCCACGGGGCTACCGACACACTTCTCTGCATCGCTTTTCCTGCTACTCTCCGGAAGGCAGCCCGGGTGTGGTTCACCAATTTGGAGCCGGAGAGCATCAGCTCCTTCGCCCAGCTAGGACAGAAGTTCATGGCCCACTTCGACGCTTGCAGGAAGTTGCCACGAGAGGCAGACAGCCTCTTCTCCATCCGGCAGCAGGACCGCGAGCCCCTGCGGGACTATGTGGTCCGCTTCAAGGTCGCCGTGTTGGAGATCTACAATCTTGAAGAGCCAGTCGCCATGCTGGAACTGAAACGAGGGCTCAGGACCTCCTGCCTGACCTACTCGCTGGATAAGAAGACCCCAAAGACCTACTCCGAGCTCCTTCTCTGGGCCCAAAAGTACATCCGCACTGAGGAGGCAGACTGTACGAGGTGGAGCTCGACAGAGGACCCTTGAAGAAGTCAACCCCTGCTGAAGCGTCCGAGACCCGAAGGCCAGTACCCCAGGCTCCGAGCTCCCGGAGGGATCGGCCAAGGTTGAGAGGGACCCTGTCCCCGAGGAGAGCTACACCCCTCTCTTCGCCCAAGGGCAAAAAATCCTCATGAAGATTGAGGGCGAGGACTACCTGAGGTGCCTGCCTCTGTTGAGGACCACCACCAGTCGTGACAAGATGAAGTACTGCCGCTTCCACCGCGACCATGGCCACGACATCGAGGAATGCCGCAACCTCAAGTGGGAGATTGAGGAACTCATCAAGAGAGGCTACCTCAAGAGGTTCGTGGGGGACAAACCTCAAGCGGAGTTCAAGGTGCTCGTCACTCTCCCGCCAGCTCTGGCCATCGACAATCGCCCCACCGAGAAACCAGTGGGCATGATCTCTTGGGGAGCTTCCCGTGCATCTAAGAGGGCCTGGGGGGCAAGAAAATCTGAGATTGTACTCCCCTTTATGAGGGAAGGGGAAGACGGGAAAAAAATATAAATAATGATGCCATGGTCGTCGAAATGATGATCGCGAAGCATCCTGTAAAGCGCATATTGGTTGATAGTGGAAGCTCCACATACATGCTTTTTTATGATGCCTTCTCCAGAATGAATCTCTCCCCCGATTAGCTTAGGCCCGTGCACACACCCCTTGTTGGTTTCACGGGCGATTTTATGAGAGTAGAAGGAAAAATCACTCTCCCGATCACTGCCAGAACCCCACCTCGGCAGAGCTCCGTTATGATGACCTTCATGGTTGTAACGCTTCCTTCTACCTACAACGTGATATTGGGTCGACCCGGGCTCAATCTACTCGATGCCGTTGTCTCCACCAAGAGACTACTTGTACAGTTCCCAACTCCCTACGATGTCGGGGAGACGAGAGGAATGCCCCAACCGGTTGCAGCATTGTTTCCAACTCTTCCTGGGGCCAAGGTCCCTCAGGACGACCCCAGCATGGACGACCACGGTCAAAGGGCCCAAGACCCCAGGGGAGGCCCGGTCGAGCATCTACTTTCTTATCCACTCGGAGAGGACCCCGCAAGGATGGTGCAGATCGGAGCCCAGCTACCCGAGGAAGAGAGGGCCCAACTACTGGGATTCCTGCGGGCGAATGCGGATGTGTTCGCCTGGACGGTGGCAGACATGCCAAGTATCCCCCCTGACATCATTACTCACAAATTGAGTGTCGACCAAAGCACAAGCCAGTTCGGCAGAAGAAGAGAAGTTTTGCCTTGGAGAGACAAGCATCCATTAAGGAAGAAGTTGACAAACTCCTGGCTGCCGGTTTCATTCGAGAGGTCCAATACCGAGCTGGCTGGTGAATGTAGTGATGATCAAGAATAATAATGGCAAATGGAGGATCTGTGTAGACTACACCGACCTCAATAAAGCTTGCCCGAAGGACAGCTTCCCTCTCTTGAAGATTGACTAGCTGATGGATGCCACCTCGGGCCACCGGTTGCTCTCCTTCATGGATGCATTTTCTGGGTACAATCAAATCCGCATACATCCAGAAGACGAGGAGCACACTGCCTTCATCACCGACCAAGGAACATATTGTTACAGGATGATGCCTTTTGGCCTAAAGAATACAGGGGCTACCTATCAGCGCCTGGTCAGTAAGGTCTTCAAGGACCAAATTGGCCGCAACATGCAAGTATATGTGGATGACATGCTCGTCATGAGCAAGCCGGGCTCGAGCCATGTGGCTAACCTCGTTGAATCCTCCACAATCTGCGGCAGCATCAGATGAAGCTGAACCCAGCGAAGTACACCTTCGGGGTGGCGGCAGAAAAATTCCTTGGCTTCATGGTCACCCAGAGGGGCATCGAAGTGAACCTGGAGAAAGTACAGGCCATCATCGACATGGAACACCCGACCTCCAAGAAGCAGGTCCACGCTTGATGGGATGAGTTGCCGCCCTCAGTAGATTCATCTCGAGGTCGGCTGATCGTTGCTTGCCATTTTCAAGGCGCAGCGCAAGATGCACGACTTCACCTGGATCGAGGAGTGCAAGACAGCCTTCGAGGAGCTGAAGAACTTCCTCACCTCCCCTCCGCTGCTCTCTAGGTTGGAGGAGGGAGAGGAGCTCTTGCTATACCTGGCGGTGACACGGGAGCTGTTAGCTCAGTTCTCGTCCGCACAGACGAGGATAAACCTCAGAAACTGATGTACTACATCAGCAAAATCCTCCATGATACGGAGATTAGGTATACTCGCCCTGAGAAACTCATTTTTGCACTAATAATGTATGCTAAGCGCCTCAAGCCTTATTTTCAAGCACACCCATATGGTCGTGACGGACCAGCCACAGAGGACTATCCTCACCCGACCCGAGATATTTGGGAGGTTGGCCAAATGGTCCCTGCTGCTCAGCAAATTCGACATTGCATACCGATCGAGGTCATCGCAAAGGCCCAAGTCCTAGCTGACTTCATGGTCGAGTGCACCGGGTTCGCCGAGGAGCCAGAGCAGACAACAACGGAGCCCAGGCCAGGAGAAGACCCTGGATCCTCCACGTAGATGGAGCATCCAACTCAGGTAGGAGCGGAGTGGGCCTCATCCTAACCAACTGTGATGGGGTCATGGCGAAATGCGCCCTCCGCTTTAAGTTCGCCGCAACCAATAACCAGGCAGAGTATGAGGCACTCCTCGCAGGCCTGAGAGTCTCCCGCGAGCTGGGTGTGAAGGACTTGAAAGTCTTCACCGACTCCCAACTGGTCACCGGACAAGTTTCCGGAGAATATGAAGCGAGGGATGCCCAGATGATGAAGTATCTAGAGCAAGTCCGTGCGAGCACGGCAGGCCTCCAACGCTTCAGCATCTTCCACATCCCTCGAGGGGAGAATGCACGCATGGATGCGCTGTCTAGGCTCATGACATACCAGACTCATCTCTGGGACGCACCTACATCGAGCACCTTGAAAGCCCCAGCTACGAGAACCTAACAGAGGTACATCAAGTCACCCCCGAGCCGAGCTGGATGGACAAGTAACCCAGTACATCACCGACGACACCCTGCCGGAAGACCGTGCAGAAGCCGCCCTCATCAGGAAGAAAGATTCCCGCTTCGTCCTGATGGAGGGCCAACTCTATCACTGGTCTTACTCTTACCCACTCCTGAGATGCCTCAGGCCCGCCAAGATGACCTTCGTGCTCCAAGAGATACATGAGGGCCTCTGTGGGAATCACGTGGAAGGGAGGACACTGGCTTACAAAGCTCTCCGCCAGGGATACTTTTGGGAGACCATGAGGGAGAATGCCGCCGACTTCGTTAAAAGGTGTGACAAATGCCAGCGCCACGCCAACATACAGCGTCAGCCGGCGGCACTGATCTCCCAGCTCTCGTCCCTTGGCCCTTTGCCCAGTGAGGAATGGACATCTTAGAACCGTTTCCCCCAGCACTAGGGCAACGAAAGTTCTTGCTGGTGGCGATCGACTACTTCACAAGTGGGTCGAGGCGGAGCCGCTAGCTCGAATCGTGGAAGCTAATGTCTGCCAGTTCTTTTGGAAGTCAATTATCTACCGCTTTGGGCTTCCCCATTATGTCATCACCGACAAGGGCGACAGTTCGACAACCGCGAGTTCAAAGGATTCTACGCAGCGCATAGCATTCAGCACCGGTTCACCTCGGTGGCTCACCCCCAAATGAACGGGGAGGCTGAGGTGACCAACCGAACCATCCTTCAAGGACTCTAGACCAGGCTAGACCAAGCTAAGGGCATATAGGCAGAAGAACTCCCGAGTATTTTGTGGGCCTACCACACAACGCCTAGGAGGCGACCAATGAAACGCCCTTCAACCTCGTCTTCGGTGCCGAGGTGGGCGTCCCAGTCAAGCTCGGCATGTCCATGTTGCGGGTACAGTAGTACGATGAAGCATGGAATTCGATGCATCTCCTACTGAACCTGGACCTTCTTGAAGAGGCGAGGGACAAAGCCCGCCTGCGGATGGTGTCCTACTGGCAAAGAGTGGCCCGATACTACAACGCCCGCGTCCAGACAAAAGCTTTCAAGCCCGGAGACCTGGTGCTATGGCGGGTGGAGGCATCCTAGCCTAGGGAATGCGGCAAACTCTCCTTAAACTGGGAGGGCCCCTACAAAGTAGCTGAAGCCCTCTCACAAGGGGCCTACTATCTTGAAGACCTCAGTGATGTCAGGTTCCCCAGAACATGGAATGCCTGTAACTTGCGGAAATACTATCAATAATGTAAGGTTTCCCAGCAATGATAATAATAATGGTTTTTTCTCGTGCAAGTGTCTATCTATCTTATAGGAAAATTCCAACAACATCCCCGAGTCTAGTTCCAGGACGTCAAAGAATCATGGGGCCACGTAGCTCTCCATTCGAAGCGTCCCCGAGCCCAGCTCTAGGATGTCAAAGAATCATCGAGCCACGTAGCTCTCCATTCAAAGCATCCCCGAGCCCAGCTCCAGGATGTCAAAGAATCATCAAGCCCAGCTCCAGGATGTCAAAGAATCATCAAGCCACGTAGCTCCCCATTCAAAGCATCCCCGAGCCCAACTCCAGGATGTCAAAGAATCATCGAGCCACGTAGCTCCCCGTTCAAAGCATCCCCGAGCCCAGCTCCAGGATGTCAAAGAATCATCGAGCCACGTAGCTCCCCGTTCAAAGCATCCCCGAGACTAGCTCCAGGACATCAAAGAATCATCGAGCCACGTAGCTCCCCATTCAAAGCATCCCCAAGCCCAGCTCCAGGATGTCAAAGAATCATCGAGCCACGTAGCTCCCCATTCAAAGCATCCCTGAGCCCAGCTCCAGGAGATCAAAAAATTATCGAACCACGTAGCTCTCCATTCAAAGCATCCCCGAGCCCAGCTCCAAGATGTCAAAGAATCATCGAGCCACGCAGCTCCCAAACTCAAGCATCCCTGAGCCCAGCTCGAGGACACCGGTTCAAGACCAGAGCTCAGATCTCCGTCTAAGGAAACTTCAAGCCAAGCCACTCTCCATCTCAAACATCTCTGAGCCCAACTCCGAGATGCCAAGAGATCATGGGGCCACGTAGCTCCCATCAACACCTCGAGCCTAGCTCCAAGGCACCAAAGACCTGAGCCAAGATCTCAGGCAACCCCTGGGCCTGAGCCTAACTCCATGTCCAGGAAGGCCTCTAGCATAGCTTCAAGGCAATCAAGACTGGTAACCCCCTTCTCTGATCTCCCACTCGAAAAGAAAACGAGAGGGGAAGGAAAGAAAGAGAACAAAGGGGAGCCCGGCAACCCCCTTCTCTAATCTCCCCGCTCGAAAAGAAGACGAGAGGGGAAGGAAAGAAAGGGAACAAAATGGGGGCACAACCAGCAACCTCTTCTCTGATCTCCCCACTCTAAAAATTAAAAAAAAAAAGAAGAGAAGAAAGAGAAAAAAAGATAAAGAAAGAAGAGAGGGGAAGAAAAGAAAGAGAGAACAAGAGAAAAATATAGCATCGAAGCTACCACTTTCCACACTCAAGACCAGAGCTCAGATCTCCGACCGAGGGAACTCCGAGCCATGCAGCTCTCAGTCACCAGCATCCCCGAGCCCAGCTCCAAGATGCCTTCTCAAGACCGGAGCTCAGATCTCCGGCCAAGAGAACTTCGAGACAAGCAGCTCTCAGTCACCAACATCCCCGAGCCCAGCTCTAGGATGCCAACTCAAGACCGGAGCTTAGATCTCCGGCCAAGAGAACTTCGAACCAAGCAGCTCTCAATCACCAACATCCCCGAGCCCAGCTCCAAGACGCCAACTCAAGACCGGAGCTCAGATCTCTGGTCAAGAGAACTTCGAGCCAAGCAGCTCTCAGTCATCAACGTCCCCGAGCCCAGCTCCAGGATGCCAACTCAAGACCGGAGCTCAGATCTTCGACCAAGAGACCTTCGAGCCCAGCAGCCTTCGAGTGCCATCAACTTGCGCCTAGCTTACAGGTGCCGAAGTCTAACAACTCAGCCCCATGCAAGGTGAGGCCCCCTCTCTGATCTCCCATACATCAAAAAGATAGAAAGAGGAGAAGGGGGAGTGAAAGAGATGAAGAGCCAGACTAGAAAAATGATTGCAAGGAAGCTTGCACTTTATTGATTGAGTGTCAATTACAAACATCCTGCAGGCCCCCGACATGCCGGGTGGCCCTGCTAAGTATAGAAAAAGAATAAGACATAAAAGGAAGCAGGAAATGACTACTTACTAGCTGGATCGCCGGGTTGGGAGTCTCTATCAGCCGGGACTTCGGACCACACGGCTTTGGGCTCAGGTGGCACGGCCTCCTCGATGCCCGCCTCCTGGTCTGAAGTGCCGGGATAGTCAAGGCGGCTACGGCCTTTGGCCTAGACAAACTCCTTGACAAGGCGGTGCAGGTACATGAAGCCTTTGAAGAAGGAGTCCGACGCTGTCTGTTGGATCTCGGCGAGGAACTCCTTCGAGGCCCTATACCTTTCCATCGCCTCCCCAGCTTCCTTCTTCGCTACAGCCACCTCATGCCTGGCATCCACAACCGACCTGGTGGCCTCCTCGGCTGCCCTCTAGGCCGCGACCGACTTCTCCTCCATCGCCAGCCGAGCCTAGAGGGATTGGGCAATCCCCTTCTGCCAGGCCGACTCGATGTCGGACACGTCCAACCGCCGCTCGATATCAGCGAGGTCCTCGGACTTCTTCCTCGACTACCCCAGCTCATGGTCTAGGCTCTCCTGGAGCTCCCTCGCTTACCCCTCAGAATCGGTGAGCTGTCTCTCGAGGTCCTTGACCCGTCGGTCAAGCGCCCCCTCGGAGTCAGCCTTCTCTCTCAAATCGGCCTTCAACGACGCGATCTCGATCGCCTGCTGCTGCTTAGCTCGCTCCCAGTTTCGGCAGTAGCTCCTAATGAAAGAACCTCGACACCTATCTGCATCATAAGGAAAGTTAAAAAAAAAAAAAAAGGAAGAGAAGAGAGAGAAAGAGGATAAGGTTGCTTACCGTGTAGAGGTGGGGGAAGATGCTATCGATCATAGCTCCAACCGGCAGCCAGTCCATCTCTTCCCGGTCACATGGCTGGATGGAGAAGTCCATCATGCGGTAAGCCAGGGCGCGGTTGTCGGTTAAGGATCTCTCTGGCCCCAGCTTGAACGGAAGGCGGTGCCTCGCCTCGTCTCACCTGCTCTCCGGGAGGCAGGTGCGCCCATCCCTCCAGTAGTGGGACCCTCAGGAACCGGTCGAGGATCCGACACCATCATGATCGGAGCCCCCATCATAGGAGGAGCCCAACCCGGGTCCCTCCTTCTTCGGCACCAGTCACCTTCGAGCCCGGAGGGCGGGGCGGCACAACGGCAGCAGCAATGTCAACCCGGACCGTCGCCTCAGGCTCCAAAACAGGGACTCCAGCCTGCGACCCTGTCCATCCTTTGGCCTCCTCCTCGAAGCGACCGGCACCATAGGGGCAGATGCCGGTGCGCCCTCAATCCGAGCCCGCCTCGGAGGAGGCTCGGCAACCGTCCCAACGGGCGGCCTCTTCTTGGAAATCGGCAATGGCTCACCCTCCGGGAGGATCAACCCTGCATACAGAAGCCAAGAAGGTCAACCTAAGACGAAGAAAAGAGAAAATGCAGACGAAGGAAGAGCTGAACTCATTTGACCCAGCTGATGAGTCAACCCTGGCATCAAGAAGGTTCTGCTCCGATAGCAAGACCTCCAGAGAGGGGATCTGAGCAGTGCGAATCTGATCGTAATCATCCCGATCAGCTGCATCAACCGCGGAGATCCGGTTGGGGGACCGGTCCGGCTCGCTCCAAGCCCAGTCAATCCCCTCGACGTCTGCAAAGAAAAATTTGCTCTTCCATCCCTTGATGGAAGAGGGGAGCTCAAATTTGATGCCCTTTAGGCGAGAAGACAGAGACCACCACCCGTCCTCGATCGGGTGGCATTTCAGGGTGAAGAATGCTCTGAATAAGGAAAACTGGGCAACGAACCCATGGACATAGCAGAGTACAATGAAGGAGAAGATCACCTTGATGGCATTCGGCACCAACTGGGCAAGGACCAGGTGATAGTTATTTAGGATGGATAAGAAGAAGGGATGAAAGGGGAATCGGAGACCCCCGGAGAAGGTCCCCTCGTAGAAGGCGAGACACCCCGGACCACTGGAAGTGACCCGCTCCCCGGGGCGGGGATCATGAGTTGGATAGAAGCCGGGATGCCATAGGCATCCCGGATGGCCACTAGCTCTACGGCAGAAATCGTCGAAACGACCCCGCCCGAACCTATTGACCGAACAGACTCAGGAGCTGATTCGAGCAACAGGGGAGGACAAGTAGGACTAGAAGGAACAGGAGGGGCAGGAAGGGCTGGTCTCATACTAATCCTAAACTATGCCCCCTCCGACTCCTCGTCGGAGTAGGAGAGCACTACCCTTTGGGTAAAAGATTCAGGACAAGACATGCTAGACTAAGAAGGAAGGAGCCTACCCAGAAGGAGAGAAGGGAGAAGAACAAAGCCGGTCTGGATCCCTAGAGAAGAGAAGGACGGATGCAGATCATGGAGAAGGAAGAGTCTGGACACTGCAACAAGCGCGAAAGATTTGGAAGAGAGGAAACATGGAGTAAGAAAATTTTTTCTTTTCACTTCGAAAGGACCCATTAAATCCGTGCTGTTGCGACCCCCTCGCCAATAGATCTGCGCCACGTGCTACCCATCGATAAAAAAGGAGTCCCGGCCGCTCAGAATTCTGCACCAGCATTAACTACTCCTCGGACGTGGCCATGTGGCACCCCCGCACTAGCCAGCAGGGCCATACCTCGAAGCGCCGGCAACTGCGACCATCATTGCACCGAATTTTCGCCTTTCCACGACAGCACCACAGTTACTCCCTTCGCCCCGAGCGCCATGCACTAACGAGCCTCGGGAGTGGGGAGCAAATGATGTGGCGAGACCGCTGACATGGGTAGCTGACAGGCACCATATTGAAGAAGACCGCCATGATGGATGCCGAGGCAACACCGTAGCCCGGACCACTTTGCCAAGCTGAGCTGAGCTGAGCCCCTTCAAGGCGACAGGCCGAGCTCCATCCTCCGCCAGGTCGCGCCCGCAAGCTCGGGACGCCTAGGCCAGAGCCGTCCACCGCCCTCCAGAGCGAGACCCTCGAAGGCTAGTGCCCTGCGGTCGAGGTCGAGCTCAGCACTCACCCGTCGATATGGAGCCTCTCCGAGTGCGTTCCCTCTAGACCGGGTCCGTCCTTCGCCCTTCAAAGTGAGACCCTCGGAGGCTAGTGCCCTGCGGTCGAGGTCGAGCTCAGCGCTCACCCGCTGATGTGGAGCCTCTCCGAGCGCGCGCCCTCTAGACCAGGTCCGTCCTCTGCCCTCCAAAGCGAGATCCTTGGAGGCTAGTGCCCTGCGGTCGAGGTCGAGCTCAGCACTCGCCCACCGATATGGAGCCTCTCCGAGCGCACGCCCTCTAGACCGGGTCTATTTTCTGCCCTCTAGAGCGAGACCCTCGGAGGCTAGTGCCCTGCGGTCAGCAGCTATGGGCCACGACGATCTTGGCGGCAACAATATATATTAAAAATATTATAAATAATTAGATCAAAAGGTCTAACGGTTCAAAATCTTTGTAGAAAGGTTAGATAAAAGAAACCCTCACTACCTTGATGCCCTGAGTGCCCTCTCTCTTGGCTTGATAGCTCCCCTCTCCACTCCACCCATAGCAGACCGACATCACCGGACTGGCCATCTCCTTCCCATCCTCCCCTTCCCCCATCTCCTCCCTCACCCTCGAACTCTTCTGCTTATTAGCCCTCCTCGCATCCGAGCCCTGCCGCTATCTCTAGTTGCTGCCCCCACTAGCTGCCCTGCCCCGACATCATCCCTTGCCATTGCCTTCCTTGCATCCAAGCCTTGTCGGCTGCTACTATCTCTTGTTGGCCATTGTTCTCCTGACGTTGTCCTCCGCCACTACTCTCCTCATATCCAAGCCCCGCTAGCCATCGCTGTTTCTTGTTGGCCATCGTTGCCCTCCTCGCATCCGAGCCCCGCCAGCTCCCGCTTTCCTCCTCACATCTAAGCCCTGCTGACTATTAAACATGCTCTCCTTCTCCTGGAACCCTTAGCCTTTCTTTCATCTCCTATGGTCCATGAGCTCATCGCCGGTGCTCATGCTCTCCTTGCCCACAACAGCCCACCTGCCACCACCTAGAAACCTGTGCCTTGCCTCTCTCGAACCATCGACCCAACTTTTGGCCCTCCTCAACCGCCCTTCCTTTACTCCGCTTCTCTCTATTATAATCATCATTCTTGGCCCAGCCACTAGGGTTCAATCACCACCGCCACCAATCTACAACCAAGCAAGCCCATTGGTGTTCGCTCTCTTGTGAGTCTCTCTCTCTCATAGATTCTTGCAATTTTTATATAGATTTTTAATGATTTTTGGGGTGATGCAAATCCTTGGGAACTTCCAAAAAGAGCTTGCTTTGCTTCTTTTGTGGTTTTTGGGAACCAACCATCCACCCACACACCCAGGATTTCTTTTTATTTTGCTGTGGCACCTTTTTTTATCTTCTTTATGTTTTTTTCAAAGCTATTCAATTTTACTTATTAGCTTATTATCCATGATCTATTCTCTCTCTTGCTAGCTAATTTCTTTTAAGTCTTTCTTAAACTTGCATATGTGAATTTTTTTAGTTCCAAATTTGTAACTTCCTAAGATTGTCTAAAATTTCTGCCGGATTATGTCTTCCTATCATTTTTTTTATAATCTAAATTATCAAAAATAGTAAGGGGATCTAAATATGAACCATGTCACTAAATCTTGAGTTGTTCATTATTTGTTTATGTACTAAAAAAAAAGTATCCATAGATAAAAAATTCAAAAAACCAGGTCATGATTCTGTTTTAGTTGGTCAGATGAGCTTTGTTTTCTATAAATTTACATGGGTTTTGGTAAAGTTTTGGATCTCAAATCCGAGTTCGAATACTCAGGATCCATTAGGGTCTGGGTCTGGTTCTTCAAGATTAGACCCGTCAGACATTCAGGTCTGGTATGGGTTGGATAACTAAGATTGGGTCTAGGTTTGGATATCTAGGTTTCAACTCGAATCCAATCCATTGACAGCTCTATTCGGTGGCTGGCTCCCCCTATTCCACCCACCAGCAGATCGGCATCACCAAACCAGTCGTCTCCTTTCCGTCCTCCCCTCTCCCTTCTCCTCCCTCACCCTTAAACTCCTCTGCCTTTTGGCCCTCCTCACATCCGAGCCCTGCCACTACCTCTAGTCGCTGCCCCCACTGGCTGTCGCTAACCCGACATCATCCCTCGCTGCTGCCCTCCTCGCATACGAGCCTTGCCGGCTGCCACTACCTCTTGTTGGCCACTACTGCCCCGACGTCATTTTTCATTGCTTCCCTCCTTGTATTCGAGCCCTGCCAGTTGCTACTGCCTCTTGTTGGCTGCTACTATCCTAATGTCGTCCCCCGCTATTGCTCTCCTCACATACAAGCCTCGCCGACCATCGCCATCTCTTGTTGGCCACTACTGTCTCGACATCCATCCACTATCGTGCCCTCCTCACATTTGAGCCCCGTGGACTATTAAACATGCCCTCCTCCCCCTCGAAACCTTAGCCTTTCTTTCCTCTCCCATGGTCGATGAGCTCACTGCCGGTGCTCATGCCCTCCTCCTTGCCCACAACACCCCACCCACCACCACCTGGAAGCCAGAGCCTTGCCTCTCTCAAACCATTGATATGAGTTCTAGCTCTCCTTAACCGCCCTTCCTCTACTCTGCTTCTCTCTATTCTAATCATCATTCCCGACTCCGCCATTGACATTCGATCATCACCGCCACCAATCTACAACCAAGCAAGTCCATTGGTGTTCGCTCTCTTGTGAGTCCTCTCTCTCTCATGGATTCTTGCAATTTCTATATAGATTTTTGATAATTTTTGGGATGATGCAAATCCTTGGGAACTTCCAAAGAGAGCTTACTTTGCTTCTTTTTAGGTATCTTGGAACCAACCATCCACCCCCACACTGCCACGAGGATTTCTTTTCATTTTGATTCGGCGCCTTTTTTATCTTCTTTATATTTTTTTTCAAAAATATGCAATTTAACTTATTAGCTTGTTGTCCATCATCTATTCTCTCCTGCTGCCCAAATTTTTTGAAGTCTTTCTTAAACTTGCATATGTGGAGAGTTTTTTTTCAGTTTCAAATTTGTAACTTTTCTAAGATTGTTTGAAATTTCTACCGAAATATGTTTTCTTGTCATTTTTTTAAAATATAGATTATCAAAAATAGTAAGGAGATTTAAATATGAACCATGTCACTAAATCTTGAATTGTTCATTACTTGTTTATGTACTAAAAAAAAATATCCATATGCTAAAAATTCAAAAAATGAGATCTTGATTCAATTTCAACTCACCATATAAGCTTTGTTTTCTATAAATTTGCATAGTTTTTTAATCCAATTTCGGATTCCGGATTAGAGTCCAGGTCTGATATTTCAAAATTAGACCTATCAAGTATTCGAATCTAGGTCTGAGTTGGATAACAAAGATTGGATCCAGGTCTAGCTATCTAGGTTCCAACCCGAATCCAATCATTGATAGCTCTGCATTGTATTTTTGAGTGAGAAGATTTGCTAAGTTATACAAAATTTAGCAAATTCACTATAATCATGCTATCATAATGAAATTTCATTAATCTATATAATCATCTGCTTAGTTATAGCCAGTATTCTTTTTAACTTTGATTAAAGAATTTCTCTAATAAAATCCAAGAAAACTCAAGATATCTTAAACCTCCTAAACTTGACCTTGCTGATTAGAGAGAGAGATTTATCACTATGGTGAGCATAGCTTTCATCAATTTATATAAGCCTTAATGCATTACAAGTTTCAAGACAAAAATTCTTGAAGGGCACATCTTAAAAATATATCCGCTTAAGATGTCTTAAATCCAACTCGATCTTATATTAGGTTGGGATGGGTTAATCTGTACCCAACCGGCTAATAACAACCTGTTAGGTTAGGCTAGCCGACTATAAGTTGGGTTGTGTTGAGTAAATAGGTTCGGTCAAAAATTGCCACATCTTGTTGTAACCAAGATCTCTACACAAGGAAAAAAAGAAAAAAAAAAGAAAAAGAAAAAAAAAGAGAGTATATTTGTAGTGTATGGTTGACAGCTATTTGGATTATTTTTTCATGTATATTGGTCGTTGAGTAGTCATGCTGCCATGCCAACCACTCTTAAAGTGACTTACACCAACTGGCTGATTGATGTGATTATGATTAGCTTGAATAAAAAATAAGTTCTTATGAAATAACAATCCTATTTTGCAGCCAGTAACCTATATTATGTTTTTGGTAAGAGTAATCTATATTATCAAGCTATAAAATAACCCCAGCATTTTTTATCCTACCCTATCTATTCCTAAACAGAGGATGTGCTTGGAAGCGGAACAAGTTAGCCTCAATAAAAAAAGTTTACTTATCCCGACTTATCTTTATTCCAGAAAAAATGCTCCATCTTAGTATCTTACACATCAAAGTAATTTATTCCTAAATCAAGTGGGATAAATGGTTTTGGAAGTTAAAAAGTCACATCTTAGAGGTGTAGGATTGTCTCGTAATACATTAAAAAAACCACAAAGAGGGATCGATGCTCGAATATGGTGGATGGCTTCTCCAACTCCCATCGGACCAAGCGAAGCAACCCAAGCAAACCCAAACCCAGAATCAAGCCCCAGAAGTCTGCAACGCCCTCACGACTCCCAAAGCCCACGTGTGTCGTGCTAACGGTTTCCTCAACTAACGGAGTTAAATAGCCCGGCCGATTAACCTCCTCGAAGGGCTTAGGGCGCAGCGGAAGGGAGAGAGAGATCGACGGCAAAAGGGAAAATGGGGAAGGAGCTGACGGAGGAGCAGGTAGCGTCGATGCGGGAGGCGTTCTCCCTATTCGACAACGACGGCGACGGCCGGATAGCGCCGTCGGAGCTGGGGATCCTGATGCGCTCCCTCGGCGGTAACCCGACCCAGGCCGAGCTCAAGGAGATCGTGAGCGCGGAGAACCTGACCGCCCCCTTCGACTTCCCCCGCTTCCTCGACCTCATGCGCGCCCACCTCCGCCCCGAGCCCTTCGACGCCAAGCTCCGCGACGCCTTCCGCGTCCTCGACAAGAACGCCACCGGAGACGTCGCCGTCGCCGACCTCCGCCACGTCCTCACCACCATCGGCGAGAAGCTCGAACCCGACGAGTTCGACGAGTGGATCCGCCAGCTCGGCGTCCCCCCGGACGGCACCATCCGCTATGAGGAATTCATCCCCCGCATGGTTGCCAAGTAGTGATGGTCGGTCTAACGTTAGGATCCGATCTGATCGAAGCACTGGGTACGATTCTTCTCGTCCACCCATTTCTCGCTCAGATTTGATCGATTAGGATTTATTTGGTTGTTGGGATCTAATTGGTTCTTTGTGTGATCACTGCTTTGCTCGGGTCTTTTGATTTCAATGATGGATGTTGGAACCATAAGTTCGAAGCTTATTGGGATCTGATTGGTTCTTTGTGTGTCCTCTGTGTTGCTTGGATCTTTGATTGCAATGATGGATGTTGGAACCATGAGTTCGAAGCTTTTTTAGGTTTAGCTTATGGATTGCTAGAATGGAATTTGATTAAATTTTCTTTTATCTAGATCTTCATTGAATATGAGTAATTTTTATGAATCTATCTTGGTTAGGTGTGGTAACAATTTTCTTTCCCCCAAAATTTTAGAGTTTAATTCCCTTTGCTTTTGGTGTATGGTTTACATGGTGGCAAAGGTTTTCCTATTTTAACTCTTTGCAAAAATATTGTTCATAAAAAATATAAGCAATGAACAAATTCAGATATGATTCCTGTTTAGCTTAGGGACATTTTATTTTCTGATTCTCATGGCTGTATTTTTTTCTTGAACATTATAAATCATCTAATTCCTCCCCAACCCCATCCCCCCGCCCCGCCGAAAAAAAAAATTTAATAATCAATTATCCGTGCCGCCGAAAAAAAAATTTAATAATCAATTATCCGTGATTAATATCTGTAAGTGTTTCTATTGCCTTTCCGTATATTTTTTTCATAATTGTTTTAATGCCCATGCCTATTGATGTAAACTGGATGAAAGAGATGCACTGGATTTCTGAGGAATAAAATGAGAGGGAAAGTATGAAGCACAAGTCTGCACATCAAGGGCCATATATGATGAAACATGTGGGATGGGATCCCTGGAGTAAGGCAAAAATGGCATGAAGGTCGAAGTTTGATAAACCACCACTGGAAATAGGAATCGCAAGATTTCTAATGGTAAGCTAAAAAGAAGTGGCAACAGACAGGGTTTAAAGTGGGATATTTCAAAAATAACTGGGGGAGCTTTTGGCTTTAAAGTCTTGAGGATAAATAGAAGCACCGGGCTGCTTAGTGTTGTATATGTCCTGTAGTAAGCTTAAACTGATGCATGTCCGAAATCTAGATAGGAAGGAAGACGGACTGCTTTTATAAATCTTGGTGATCCCTGAAATTAATTTTTGATAATGTAAGTAAAAGTAGTATATAGAAGGATAATGTGCTTAGCTTTTGAGAGAGTGCAAACCAGTCCAAACATACCATGTGTCTTGGGATGGGAAAGTTTTGAGCAATTTCTTTTTTCCATCCTTGATGTGATGTATTGCTTGAACTATGAGAGACCTGCAAGCAGCTCGATATAAAACAAGTTGGTGGAGGAACAAGATAACACAGTAAGAGAAAAATCAGGATAGGTTTATTTGGAGTTCATTTGTAACAAACATCCATAAGTACTCCTTGTTTGCAAACACCCATCCATTCCCATCAAAGAGAAAGGAAAACATGTTCACTTCAAGGAGTTCTAGTTGCTAATTAGAAGTGTTGTTAAAAGTTGTGGCCTTCATTCTGCACTTTCAATGTGTTTGGTCAACAAGAGAGTGATGTAATAAAGCATTCTTTCACTTTGTGTTAATCTATGATATTGTCCTGACAGTGTTTCTTCTATTGTATTGCACAACAATGATGATAGAGCATCACAGGTTATGTTCTTATAGTAAGTTTTTCTGAACAATGATGGAGTCTTGCAGAGACTCACTTTCCATGGTTGGCGTGGTTTAAGTAGAAGAAAAGGCCTAAAGATGATTCTCCTAGATTCCATGGCATCCATTTGTCATGACTCAATTCAAGCAAGGGTTAAGGATAGGAAACAAAGGGCTAGCATTGGGGTTAGGATGAGGGCTGACGAGTGGAGTAAGCAGGTAGAAGATACCAAGAAAAGCCTCAAAGGGAATGGTTAGGTCTGATAGAAATTAGTGTCGTTCATTGAAATGGTAGTGACTGGTGATGGGGGATTAAGCAGCTGGGTGGAGATGGTTAACGGCTTTAGGCAGTCATGTTGGCCAGTTTAGTCCATTGAGAAGAGTAATGAAGAAGAAAATACGAGGCTGAGAAGTTTTGTCATTCAAGGAGTTGGGGTTGTATCTCATGTTTTATTGTGTATGATCCAAGGCATTGATTATAGCTATTAAAAAACAATGTAACCTGAATTGTTTATTCAGCTCAGCTTTGGGATTAAGATGTCGTTGAGATAAATTCCCTAATAATGTCCATTTGGCGGTAATAAGTAATTATAAAATATTTTTTGTTGATAAATACTAAATGATTGTTGGTTATTTGTGTCTGTGAGTTTTTGCTTGTTATTGAGCTTAATCAAACTGAACATGAGATCTCAATCAGGTTTCAACATTCAAGGAGTTGGGGTTGTATCTCGTGTTTTATCGTATATGATCTAAGTCATTAATTGTAGGTATTAAAAAACAATGTAACCCGAATTGTTTATTTGGCTCAGTTCCGAGATTAAGATCTCATGGAGATAAATTCCCCAATAATGTCCATTGGCAATAATAAAAAAATTATGAAACAATTTTTGTTGATAAATACTAAATGATGTTTGGTTATCTATTGCTATGAATTTTTTTGTTTGTTATTGAGCTTAATCAAATGGAACATGAACATGCTTGCTAATCTCAAGTTCAAGATTGTTGCTGATTGAGCAGGCTCATGTCAAGCCAAATTTCTTCTTGAAGCTATGCATGAATGACTTGCTCTTTTGACATTCGTAAGTAACTCAGGCAGGGGAAAAAAGAAGAAGAAGAATTCTTTGCATGCACAAAGCTGCAATAATTATTTGGGTACCTTCAATATGACTGTCCACAAATAGTAAACGTCCCAACAATCTATTTCATTTTTCTCTCGCTGAGTGTTGTTTACGGGCAACAACTTCCATGAACGTTTAGCAATTTCAGATGAAGGTAATACATGGGTCATTTATTGCATCAATCTATGAATATTATTTTTGAATGCATGACAAGATGATTACTTCATCATTACCTTTAATTTTTTGGTGTTGAGCTGGTTTGAAGCTTAGAGAACCTTTTCAGACCCATGTAATCCTACATCCTTAAATTTCCTTTCACCTTTGATATTTGTCTTTTCTGCTGCTGCTGTCCAAGACCAACTTAACAATGCTTTTCATCTCTTTATGACCTGCACAGAGTTCCTGCTTATGTGAGGGAGTTTATAAAGAAAAGGGCAAAATATGAAGCGCAAATAATCTCACAAGTGACTAGTATAATTTCTCAAGCAATAGTATACTTGGCCGTTTAGTTTAATTTTGATAAACAATCAGTATCTACCAATGCTCGGGCTTTGAAAACTTATCGAATACTTTTAGTCTTTTGCCTTGTACTCTTTATGGTTTTCATTTGTTTGGGGCATGTGACTACTGCGACTCATGTATCAGTCCCAGGAACTTTTAAAAGTTAATATCAAATCTCCAAGCAGGCTCATTAAATACCTTCTGTTGCCATGCTCATTAAGCTTTTTTGAGGCTATTATTGACACTTCCAGTTGTCACAGTGGTCCAAAACCCTGCAGCTCGAGCAGGGGAACTAAATTCTGAAATGCCTCTACTCCCGCATGACTTATTGTCTGCTAGAACTGTTGCAGTCTGACAAGATCCATGCTAAAGGTTTCTGTGTGGTACTTAAAAGAACTTCGCTTTACATGAAATCAATGTAGATCTGAGAATGCTTATTTCAATGTATGACTGCCTTGCGTCCTCTTTAGACCTAAATCCATGGCCAGCTTGAAGAGGAAAAAAGTTAGATGCCAAGCTTGTATATCAAGAGTAAAGGAGTGTCTTTGTAAAAGGTGTTTGCCATCATCCTAGCCAGAAGGTGGTCGGTAGCCAAGTTTGCATTTGATCGATCACCTTCTGCGAAATATGAGTGATCTGAAGAAGCTTGAATTCTGTCCGCAACCTTTGAAAACTTGATTATGGTATCAATTTGATAGGGCATGCCACATTATGGTTTTGTCACTTTTGGTGATTCCAGAAATTTTATGTTATTATTTCCATTCTCGATCACAAAGTTTGGACCATCCAGCAGCTACATAGTTTGTCTTTGCATATTTGCCCAGACATTAAAATACGAGAGTTAAGGATACTATATTTGTCACAATAAAGCTATAGGTAGGGATGGTAAACCTTCCGGGCAGCTCGACCGCAGCTTGGAGGAAGCTTGGTTCAGGTTCAATTCAAAGCTAAATGAACCAAGTTTGGATCAGCAATTTAGGTTCCAAATTAGTTGCAAACCAAACCTGAAATTGATCCAACTAGGCTAAAATGTATGTTGTGTGTGTGTATTATAAGTTTAGATACACTGTTTGGTCCTTGGATCTAGCGATTTATAGTATTGGAATCATTTCAAGCTTGAATGTTTTAATTTGAAATACATTAAATATTAACTTAGACTTGAACCAACATTAAATTAAGCTTTAATTCATATTGGAACCGAGCAGGTTAGAAGTTGATTGATTTCCATTCCGAATTAAGCTTGAAATGGCGATAAACAATCCAAGTTTGATTTTAACTTTCGAGTTTGTTAGGATGATTTAATGGGTTATATATCAATTTATAATTCTTTTTATTAACGTGATCGCATAATATTTTATTTGTTAGTATAATTTTGTATTAGTTATTATTATATTTATTTTATAGATTCCATACACTAGTATAAATAATATTTGAAATATATAAAATAAAATTGAAATAGAGATAATAAAGCTCCCCCCCCTCTCTCTCTCTCTCTTTTTTTGTTTTTCCTTTCTTCTATAAATATTTTAATGTGATATCAAATTCACTGATCACCTAATATAAAAATATTATTATTTTTGTCTCTATTGCAGCTATTGTTGTACTATCTATAAGCCTTAAAATTCTCATCATCGGTATACTGATCTCTATTTTTTTGCAAATTCTCTGTTTTTCAGAAAAATTGGAAACTCAAAGATCTTTTGTTTTTAGATGAATTTGCAATCGTTCTTCGCTGCCCAATTTTAAGTATTTTCTCTTTCATTGGGTATTTTGCTATCTATATCTCATTTATAATCCAGCTTATGACATTTTCCTTCTCTATGAGTGTTTTTCTATCTTGGACTTCTTCGCTACTCAATTTAAGGCATTTTCTCTTTTTTTGATATTTTTCTACTTTTGACTCCATCATCCAATTTGAAGTATTTTTTCTTTTAAGATGTTTTTATCTTTGGGTGCCAACTTTCCTTTTTGTAGTATTTTTATCTATAAACATCATGGACCTTCAACTACCTTCTATTTGAGTATCGGCCTTCTCTTTTATGACATTTTTATTTCTAAATATTGCCGTCAAGACCGTCGTAGCCTGTAGCTGCTGCGCTGGAGTGCGCTCCTCTCGCTGCCTGCTGGTCCTCTGCTCTTGGACCTACGAAACAGGGATTAGTGACCCGGGCCGGGGTTTCCGGCGGGGGCACTTCGACGGTCAAGTCAGTGACGATCCAGGGGAACAGATCCTCCTGGTCGGGTCCCTCTTGATGGACTCCGCACTAGGAGGAGTGAACAGGTGTGTCGGTGAAGGAGAAAAGCAGCAGGGGGAGAGTGATAGCGGGGACAGAGGGGTTCCCTATTCCTCCGCTTCTCCTTGTTTCCCGATGACTTTTCTTCTACCGTGGTGTTGATGGTGGCGCTCTGCTCTCTCGGTTGAGCTTGCGCTTGTGTTTTTTGTTGTTATTTTGTTGTTTGTTTGTTTGTTTATTTGTTACCTCCCCCATTCCGAGGGTGCCGATCGTTCTTTGTAGTTGAAAACTGGCCGTTGGGAGCCTGCCTCGGTATCCTCGCTGGGTTGGCAGGCGCATGAGGCAGGATTCCGTGCCGTGGACGGGATGCCTTTCCAGATAGGTGGTAGGGGAAGCTTCCATTCCTTCTGACATCCTCTCTGGTTGCCCTATTTTGGAAAGTCTGGCAGAGTCTCGATCAGGGGGCTGCCGCCCTAGGGGTGTGTGCTCTCTGGCTGGCCCATCCCTTGGAAGTACGGCCGGACAGGTAGTTATGGTGGCATGGGGGACGCTGTTCCGTGGTCCTCAGGCGGCTCGTCGATGTCTTGGGACGACAGGGTCTACTCTGGTCTGGGCGCTCCGAGCTCGTGCGGTCACCTTGGTGGAGAAGGGAAGAGTGCGGGCCCGGTGCAGAGGGCGCGCGCTCGGAGAGGCTCCACATCGGCGGCCGAGCTCTTGGCTCGACCTCGATCGCAGGGCCCTAACCTCCGAGGGTCTCGTCCTAGAGGGCGGAGGATGGACCCGGTCCAGAGGGCGTGCGCTCGGAGAGGCTCCACATCGGCGGGCGAGCTCTTGGCTCGACCTCGACCGCAGGGCACTAACCTCCCAGGGTCTCGCTCTGGGGGGCAGTGGATGGACTCGGTCCAAAGGGTGCGCGCTCAAAGAGGCTCCACATCGGCGGGCGAGCTCTTGGCTCGACCTCGACCGCAGGGCACTAATCTCCGAGGGTCTCCTCCGGAGGGCGAAAGGCGAACCCGGTCCGGAGGGCATGCACTCGGAGAGGCTCCACATTGGCGGGCGAGCTCTTGGCTCGACCTCGACCGCAGGGCACTAACCTCCGAGGGTCTCCTCCGGAGGGCGAAAGGCAGACCCGGTCCAGAGGGTGCGCGCTCGGAGAGGCTCCACATCGGCGGGTGAGCTCTTGGCTCGACCTCGATCGCAGGGCACTAACCTGCGAGGGTCTCACTCTGGAGGGCGGAGGATGGCTCCGACCTAGGCGTCGAGCTCACGAGCTCGACTTGGCAGAGGACTGAGCTCGACTTGCTGTGCTGGGGGAACTCGACTCAGCTCGGCGAAGTGCCTCGAACTAAGGCGTCGCCTTGGCACCCGCCATGGCGGTCTCCTTTAACGTGGCGCTCACCAGCTACCCACGTCAGCGGTCTTGCTACATCACTTTCCCCCCACTCCCGAGGCTTGTTAGTGCGCGGCGCTCGGGGCAAAGGGAGTAACTGTAATGCTGACGTGGAGGGGCGAAAATCCGGTGCAATGATGGCGCGGTCGCTGGCGCTTCGAGGGACGGCCCAGCAAGCCAGTGTGGGGAAGACGCGTGGCCATGTCTGAGGAGCAGTTAATGCTGGTACAGAATTCTGAGCGGCTAGGATTCCTTTTTCGTCGATGGGCAGCATGTGGCGCAAATCCGTTGGCGAGGGTGTCTCAACAGTGCAGATTTGACGGACCTTTTCAAAGTGAAAAGAAAAATTTCTCATCCAAAAGTCCCTTCCTTTCAAATCCTTCGTGCTCATTGCTGCATCCGGGCCTTTCTTCCTCTATGATCTGCATCTGTTCTTTCCTTCTGTAGGGGTCTAGACCAGCTTCATCTTCCTTCTTTCTCTCCTTCTTGGGTAGGCTCCTTCCCTCTCGATTTAGCATGTCTCGTCCTGAGTCTTTCACCCGAAGGGTGGTGCTCTCCTCCTCCGACGAGGAGTCGGAGGGGGAGCAGTTTAGGATTAGTGTAAGACCAGCCCTTCCTGCCCCTCCGGTGTCTGTTGGGGAGCTGGAGGTCGTTCCTTCTCTTCCTGTCAGTCCTCCTTTTTTGCTTGAACCAGCCCCCGATTCGATCCGGTCAACAGGTCCGGGCGGGGTCGCTTCGACGATCTCTGCCGCAGAACTGGAGGCCATCTGGGATGCCTATGGGATCATGTCTTCCATTCGACTCATGGTTCCCCACCCTGGGGAACGGGTCACATCCAGCGGACCCGGGCGTCTCGCTTTCTATGAGGGGACCTTCTCCGGGGGTCTTCGATTCGCTTTCCATCCTTTCTTTTTGTTTGTTCTAAGCAATTATCGCCTGGTCCCCACCCAGTTGGTGCTGAACACCATCAGGGTGATCTTTTCTTTTATTGTGCTCTGCCACATCCACGGGTTCGTTGCCCGGTTCTCCCTGTTCAGGGCACTCTTCACCCTGAAATGCGACCCGATCGAGGACGGGTGGTGGTCTTTGTCTTCTCGCCCGAAGGGCATCAAGTTCAAGCTTCCCTCTTCCATCAAGGGATGGAAGAGCAAGTTCTTTGCAGATGTCGAGGGGGTCGACTGGGCCTGGAGTGAGCCGGACCGATCCCCAAACCGGATCTCTGCAGTCGAAGCTGCCGACCAGGACGACTACGATCAGCTTCGCACCGCTCAGATCCCTTCCTTGGAGGTCCTGCTATCAGAGCAGAATCTCCTCGACGCCAGGGTCGACTCGTCGGCGGGGCCAGGTAAGTTCAGCTCTTTCCTCTGTGTTGCCGTCCTCGTCGCCGCGCCCGTGCCGAGGATCAACCGATCCTCCCTGACCGCCTGGCAAGGGAGCCTTCCTTCCTGCGAGAAACCTGCAACAAAGGGGTTAGAGGACCCTGGCCGGGGATTCCGGCGAGGGGGCTCCGACGGTCAAGTCAGTAGACGACGTGGGGGAACAGACTCTCGCTCCCTGGCCCTCTAAAGGGTCCCAGGTTTGGAGAGTTAACTCGTGAAGGGGAAGCGCCGGGGACCGGAATCTCGGCTGGGCCTGCCTGCCGAGCTCGCGTCCAGTATTCCCCTCTCGGGATCTCTGGCTTCTTTCTCGGAGCGAGGCCTTGTGCCGGTGCTTCCTTCTTGTCCCCAGGCTAGTTGGCTTACCTCGCAGTCTCCGGATCCCTCCTCCTTTATCTCCCTCCGTTGTGTGCTTTCCGTCGTGTGCTTGTCCTTTTCCTCCTCGAAAACTCCTCTCCCCTGTCTTCCTTTCTTTTCCCTTTTTGGTGAAGGAGGCCAGGCGGCTTTCCGACCTCGTCCACCGGGCCCAGCAGGGAGAAGGCAAGGACAGAAGAGAAAAGGAGGAGGGGGGGGCGGCGCTGGCAGAGCGGCCAGTCGTCAGGCTTCGGGCTCCGTGAGAGTGCTCTTTTCCCCGAGGGTGGGCGCCATCCGTTTACGGGGCCCGTTCCGTCAGGATCGGGTCTCTCGACTGCGGGACCTTTCGGGCCAATGTAAGTGACGTTCCGCGTGCCGCCGCCCTCCGTACGGGACGCCGTCTGGGGTCGGTACGGCCCGAGGGATGGCCTCGGGACCTGTGGCTTTCCCCGGGGGCCTCTCCGTACGAGCGGTCTGACCTCGGCTGAGTTGGACCTGTCTCCGGGGGCCAACTGGCGAGAGGCGAGGGATCGGCCGACCTCGGCTTAGGTGGACCCCTAATGGGTGGACACCTGGCGAGGTGGCAGGAGGTCGCCTGGCTTCGGCCGAGGTGGACTCGTCTCCGGGTGGCCACCTGGCGCAAGGCGGGGGGTCAGCCGACCTCAGCCTAGGTGGACCCCTCCTGGGTGGACACCTGGCGAGGTGGCAGAAGATCGCCTGGCTTCGACCGAGGTGGACCCGTCTCCGGGTGGCCACCTGGCGCAAGGCGGGGGGTCAGCCGACCTCAGCCTAGGTGGACCCCTCCTGGGTGGACACCTGGCGAGGTGGCAGAAGATCGCCTGGCTTCGGCCGAGGTGGACCCGTCTCCGGTGGCCACCTGGCGCAAGGCGGGGGGTCAGCCGACCTCAGCCTAGGTGGACCCCTCCTGGGTGGACACCTGGCGAGGTGGCAGAAGATCGCCTGGCTTCGGCCGAGGTGGACCCGTCCCCGGGTGGCCACCTGGCGCAAGGCGGAGGGTCAGCCGACCTCGGCCGACCTTACTCGGGGCGGACTCCTCCGAGCCCGGGCGCAGATGAGTCGGTGGGGGAACTCCGCGCCGAACTCGACCTCGGCGGGAGCTGTTTGCTTCAGATAGTCGTCGGGCGGTGCGGTCTTGCCGACCCTAGCTTTGAGGACGTGGCGCTGATTCTGGCAGGGAAACTCGCACGTGGCTCGCTCGCATTCGGCGATACCTGAGCCTGGCCACGTCACTGTCACGGCTGTAACAGTTGCCCCCCAGCCCGCCGTTCCGTCGGGGCATCGTAAAACGGAACGTCGGGATTAATTGCAGACATGACGTGGGGAGGCGAAGATCTTGCATCATAATTGGCACGATCTCCATTCGTCGTGGCTCGATGTGGCTGAAGACCTATGGGGGGTCGCCACGCGTCGTCCACTTGCCCGTAATCAATGCGTCGCTTCGGGGCAGAGGCCGTTACTCTGCTAACGAGGCGACGGTGTCGGGCGTGCGCCCACGTGGCGACCATCCAGTGGTCCGAGGCGGAATGATGGGTACGGCTGCTGCCGGCTGAGTTTGAAAGGGAGGGGACTTTCCAGAACGAGGCCTTTTCCCTTGCTTCGTGGGCGGTTTGCTGCAGGCTAACAACTTCTGCCGCTCGCGCCCGTCTGTGCATTTTTGGGTGAGTGTCTTCTTCTCCTTCTCTAGCCCCCTTCCTCTCTCATTTCTTATTCAGTTTCTTCGTCCTTTCCTTCCCCATGGCGCGCCGTCGCCATGTCTCTTCTAACCCGGACGAGGCCGGTCCATCCCGGCCGAGGACTCCATCTTCTTCCTCCTCGGATGAGGAGGTAATTCCAGAGGAGGTCCGCCGGCGCTTGCAACCCGGGGGTGTCACTATTGGCATCCCCAGGGGGGTCCGGTCCCCTCCGGTTGCGCCTGCCGTGCCCCTCCGTTCACTCCCCGCCTTGGCTTCTCTTCCTGCTCCGCCACTTCTTCCCGCCGGTCCCTCCGGTCATGCCTCTACCATGACCGAAGGTGATCTTTCTCTGCTCCGGGATGCCTATGGCATCCCGGGATCTGTTCGTCTGTTTGCTCCGCGGTCCGGGGAGCGTGTCACCATGAGCGGCCCCGGCCGCATTGCCTTCTACGAAGACTTCCTCCTCGGGGGTCTTCGTTTTCCTCTGCACCCTTTTTTCCTTTCCTTTCTCAGCCATTTCCGGCTCGTCCCGGCTCAGCTGGCTCCTAATGCCATCCGGGTCATCTTCTCCTTCATTGTCTTCTGCCATTTCCACGGGTTCGTTGCCCGTTTTTCACTCTTCAGGGCCCTGTTCACCTGAAGAAGTGCTCCACCGATGATGGCTGGTGGTACATTTCGCCCCGGCCTAGGTGTCTCCGGTTCGACCTCCCTTCTTCGGTCAAGGGATGGAAGAGCCGGTTTTTCTTTGCTTCGGTCGACGACGTCGACTGGGCTTGGAGCGAACCGGACCGGTCGCCGAACCGGAGTTCTCGAGTCGAGCCCGCGGACCAGGAGTCTTACAGCCAGCTCCTGAGTGACGTGGTCCCGCCGCTCGAGGTTCTGCTTTCTGAGCAGAATCTTTTTGAGGCCGGCATCAGTCCCATCCGGGAGACCGGTGAGATTTGGCCCCGCATTAACTCCTGCCCTTCCCCCCTCTCTTTTTAAGATTGAACTGTCTGACCTTCTGATTTCTCCACTTTGCAGGGATGAAGTTTTCCTTAGAGAATCTTCTGGAGGGAGCGGCCCAGAGGGAGGTCGTCGACGTGGACGAGCCCGTGGCGAAGAGGGCTCGCACAGAGACGAGCCGGGAGGTCGCAGCGGCGACCGCGCCCGGCCTAGCTGCCGCTGTTTCTCCGCCCAGACCTCCTCAGGGCGGCGCCCCTGGCGCCTCGGCCCCACGACCTGGCAACGCCGCCGAGAGAGCTCCGGCGCCCGCCGCTCTGCCCATCGCCGGGCCCACTCCTGTCAGCAGCCCCACGGCACCGCCAGTGGCGACCGCCGGTCCGTCGGCTGTAGCTCCAGCAGAGGGGGCAGCTGCCGCGGGGATCGGCCCGAAGGGCCCGGCGCCGGTGATCTCGCACCGAGACTCGGTCATCCTCGACCGAGGACTGGCGGAGAAGTTGATGGAGTACGCTTCCACCGCCCGGGACCGCCGAGCTCGGGGCGGCCGAGATTACGCGGATGCGCTGCTCGGCATCCTGCCCCAACTCTTCACGGTAAGTCAGAGCTTTCCCTTCTTCTTTACTTCCAATCCGAGGGCTTCTGCCTTGATACTGACATGCGCTGTTTTTGCCTCTGCAGATCGGGAACGACGTCCTCCTACTGAGGAACTACCTCGTAGGGAACGCCAAGCGGGACTCCGATCGGGAGCTAAAGCTTGGCAAACTCGCGGCCGATGTGAAGGACCTGATGGACAAGGGGGCCGAGCTGCGAGCTGAGAAGCAGGCCCTCCAGTCCGACCTGACACGTTCCGAGGAGCGGAACAAAGAATTGGAGGCCTCCTTGGCGGAGGAGCGGACCTCCAACCAGCGCCGGACTGAGGAGGATGCGGCGGAGAAGGCCCGCCTGCAGGCCCATTCCCTGTTTTTGGAGCGCCAACGGGATGAGGCCCGGCGAGAGGTGGCCGCGGCGAAGGACCGGAGCTCCTACATCAACGGGCTCCTGGAGGCGGCGAAGCGGGAAGCGCAGGAGGCCGTCCCCAAGTTCCGGGCCTCCGACGAGTTCACGTCGGAAGTCCGGGAGGCCGCCGTGGACTCCTTCCTGAAGGGGTTCCGGATGTGCCGGGAGAAGGTGGGGGCCTTCTTCCCCCAGCTGGACTTGAGTGGGGTCGTCGTCGGCGGCAGGAAGCCGGGGAGCGAGAGCAGGGTCCCCGGCGCGACCCAGGCGACACCTCAGGGACACCTCAGGCGACACCTGTGGCACCTCCGGCCGGCGATGCCGCGGTCCCGGCACAGCCCCAGGAGCCGGTCGTCGTGGAGGTTGAAGAGGTGGCGCCCGCACCTCCGGCGGACGGCGCCGACCCTGCGCCCCAGTGACCTTTACTTTGTTTTCTTGCTGTCTTCGTCCTCTTCTTTTTTCTTGGGGGTTCCGGCCTGTCGGAGCTCCCAGTTTGTACTGAACACTTTGTAATGAAGACTCCTTTTTCATAAAAACTTGTCTATCATCTTTGCTTCTTTTTCTTCTTCTTTGTTTGTTTGTGAGATGTCGGTCTGGGACACCTGAGATAACTGCAGGCCTGGTCCTTCTATACTAAATCGAAGGACGGGGTCTGCAGAGCCGTGTTGCGGCAAGGCAAGAATCCTGAGCAGGTCCGACTTTGGGCTGCCTTCATGCTTGCGCGGACAGCACAGTTCCTGCACCATCTTCTGGGCCGAAACCCGGGATCCTCCGGACTGAGCTCGATGCCGCAGGCTTTCTCAAACCTTGCGCGGCTTGCTGAGCCGTGCTCCGGGCTTGCGTGGGCGAAGCGGATTCGGCGCCACCTTCCAGGTCGGAGCCCAGGATCTTCCGGACTGAGCTCGATGCCGCAGGCTTTCTCAAACCTTGCGCGGCTTGCTGAGCTGTGCTCCGGGCTTGCGTGGTCGAACTGGGTTCGACGCCACCTTCCAGGCCGAAGCCCAGGATCTTCCGGACTGAGCTCGATGCCGCAGGCTTTTTCAAACCTTGCGCGGCTTGCCGAGCTGTGCTCCGGGCTTGCGTGGGCGAAGCGGATTCGGCGCCACCTTCCAGGCCGAAGCCCAGGATCTTCCGGACTGAGCTCGATGCCGCAGGCTTTCTCAAACCTTGCGCGGCTTGCCGAGCTGTGCTCCGGGCTTGCGTGGGCGAAGCGGATTCGGCGCCACCTTCCAGGCCGGAGCCCAGGATCTTCCGGACTGAGCTCGATGCCGCAGGCTTTCTCAAACCTTGCGCGGCTTGCTGAGCTGTGCTCCGGGCTTGCGTGGTCGAACTGGGTTCGACGCCACCTTCCAGGCCGAAGCCCAGGATCTTCCGGACTGAGCTCGATGCCGCAGGCTTTTCAAACCTTGCGCGGCTTGCCGAGCTGTGCTCCGGGCTTGCGTGGGCGAAGCGGATTCGGCGCCACCTTCCAGGCCGAAGCCCAGGATCTTCCGGACTGAGCTCGATGCCGCAGGCTTTCTCAAACCTTGCGCGGCTTGCTGAGCTGTGCTCCGGGCTTGCGTGGGCGAACGGATTCGACGCCACCTTCCAGGCCGAAGCCCAGGATCTTCGCAGGCCTCCTCGCTGAAGTTTAGAGAAGAATGTTTAAAGTGAAGAAGCTTTGTTCAAGGAGCCGGGAGCCTTACATCACTGGTAGTACATTCTCAGGTTCGAGGGGTTCCATGTCCGGGGGAACCTGGCACCTCCCAATTCTTCCAAGTAACATGCCCCGTGGGGGAGGGCTTCTGCTACCCGATAAGGGCCTTCCCAGTTGGGTGAAAGCTTGCCGCACTCTCGTGGCTGGGAGGCTTCTGTACGCCGGAGGACCAAGTCCCCGGGACGAAAAACCTTCGGCCGTACTCGGGAGTTGTAATATCTGGCTACACGTTGCCGGTATGCCGCCATTCGAATTCGGGCCTTGTCCCTTGTTTCTTCGAGGAGGTCTAGGTTGAGCATCATCCTGGCCGGGTTTTCTGTCTCGTCGTATTGTTCTACGCGCAGCGTGGGTATGCTGAGCTCGATCGGGATGACTGCCTCGGCCCCGAAGACGAGGTTGAATGGGGTTTCGTCGGTAGCCGTCCTTGGAGTGGTGTGGTATGCCCAAAGAACGCTGGGAAGCTCGTCGGCCCACCTGCCCTTGGCTTGGTCTAGCCGCGTGCGGAGGCCCTGAAGAATGGTCCTGTTCGTGACCTCAGCCTCCCCGTTGGTCTGGGGGTGCGCCACCGAGGTGAAGCGATGCTTGATGCCGAGGTCGTTGCAGAAATCCTCGAACTCTCGACAGTCGAACTGGCGTCCGTTGTCGGTAACCACGGTGTGGGGGAGGCCGAAGCGGCAGACGATGGACTTCCAGAAGAATTTGGCGACGTTTGCTTCGGTGATTCTTGCCAAGGGTTCGGCTTCGACCCACTTTGTGAAGTAGTCGATGGCCACTATCAGGAACTTCCGCTGGCCGGATGCCGGCGGGAATGGGCCCAGAAGGTCCATTCCCCACTGGGCGAATGGCCAGGGGGCTGAGAGTTGAGAGATCGGGTTGGAGGGTTGCCGCTGTACCGTGGCGTGGCGCTGGCACCGGTCGCATCTCTTCACGAAGTCAGCGGCGTCCTCCTTCATCGTCTCCCAGAAGTAGCCTTGACGAAGGGCCTTGTATGCCAATGCCCTGCCCCCCACGTGGTTCCCACAGATGCCTTCGTGAATCTCCTGGAGCACAAGCTTGGCTTCTGCGGGTCCAATGCACTTGAGGAGGGGATAAGAGTAGGACCTTCGATACAGCTGCCCGTCCATCAGGACAAACCGCACGGCCTTCTTCCTGATGAGGCGAGCCGCGTCTCGGTCTTCCGGCAGAATGCCGTCGGTGATGTACGCGGCGTACTTGTCCATCCAGCCGGGCTCTTGGCTGACCTGATGGACCCCCGCCGGTGCTTCGAGGCTTGGGACTTCGAGTCGCTCCACATGAGCGCGTCCCAGCATTGTGTCTGGCAGAGTCGCCAATCGAGAGAGAGCATCCGCGCGGGCGTTCTCCCCGCGGGGGATATGAAAGATGTTGAAGCGCCGAAACTTGGACGCGCCCGCCTTGACGAGCTCCAGATACTTCGCCATCTGGGGGTCGTGAGCGACGTACTCCCCGGACACCTGCCCCGCCACGAGCTGGGAGTCAGTGAAAGCTCTGAGGTTGGTCACGCCCAGCTCGCGGGAGACCCTGAGTCCGGCGAGAAGCGCCTCGTACTCCGCTTGATTGTTTGTCGCGGGGAACTGGAAACGGAGCGCACATTCTGCGACGACCCCGTCGCCGTTGGCAAGGATGAGCCCAGCTCCGCTCCCTCCGGAGTTTGAGGCTCCGTCTACATGGAGGATCCAGGCGTCCTCTCCGGGCTTGTTGGCGCCGACCTCCATCGGCTGGGCCGAAGAGTCCTCCTCGGGCTCCTTGCCCAAACCTGCGCATTCGACCAAGAAATCGGCCAGCACCTGTGCCTTCATTGCCGACCTCGGTCGGTATGTAATGTCGAACTCGCTGAGTTTCAGTGCCCATTTGGCCAATCGCCCCGAGGTGTCGGGTCGGCTGAGCACCGCTTTCAGCGGTTGGTCCGTCAAGACGGCGATGGGATGCGCTTGGAAATAGGGCCTGAGACGCTGGGCAGATACTATCAGCGCAAAAACGAGTTTCTCGGGCCGGGAATACCTGAGCTCCGCGTCCCGGAGGAGTTTGCTGGTATAGTACACCGGTCGCTGGATCCCGTGGTCGTCGGTTCGGACCAGGACAGAGCTGACGGCCTCCGGGGTAACGGCCAAGTAGAGGGTAAGCTCCTCCCCTTCCTCGGGCCTGGACAGCAAAGGTGGTGATGCGAGCGTCTTCTTCAACTCCTCGAAGGCCTGCTGGCATTCCTCGGTCCAGGCGAAACCATTCATCTTCCTCAGCACCTTGAAGAAGGGACGGCAGCGGTCCGCCGACCTGGAAATGAAACGGCTAAGGGCCGCAACCCGGCCGGTCAGCTGCTGCACTTGTTTCTTGGAGGCTGGCTGCTCCATGTCCAGGATAGCCTGGACCTTCTCCGGGTTGGCCTCGATTCCTCTCTGGGTCACCATGAACCCTAGGAACTTTCCGGCGGAGACCCCGAAGGCGCACTTCGCCGGATTCAGCTTCATCTGGTGGCGCCGGAGGTTGCCGAACGTCTCTGCCAGGTCGGCTACGTGGTCCGAGTCAAGTTTGCTCATTACCAGCATGTCGTCCACGTACACCTGCATGTTGCGGCCTATCTGGTCTTTGAAGACTTTATTGACCAGACGTTGGTACGTCGCCCCCGCGTTCTTGAGGCCGAAGGGCATCATCCTGTAACAGAAAGTCCCGCGATCAGTTATGAAGGCGGTACGCTCTTCGTCCTCCGGATTCATCCGGATCTGGTTGTATCCGGAGAAAGCGTCCATGAATGACAGGAGACGGTGTCCCGAGGTGGTGTCGACCAGCTGGTCGATCTTTGGCAGAGGGAAGCTGTCCTTCGGGCAAGCTCGATTGAGGTCGGTGTAGTCCACGCAGATCCTCCACTTACCGCTGCTCTTCTTTACCATGACCACATTTGCTAACCAGCTGGGGTATTGGACTTCTCGGACGAAACCGGCGGCGAGAAGTTTCTCTACCTCCTCGTCGATCGCCTTCTGCCTCTCCATGGCAAAGCTTCTCTTCTTCTGGCGGACCGGGCGGCTGCCTGGGTCCACGTTCAGGCTGTGCATGATAATCTCGGGCGGAATACCCGGCATGTCGACCGCCGACCAGGCGAACACATCGGCGTTGGCACGGAGGAACTCCAGCAGGCGGGTTCGTTCCTCTTCGGGGAGCTGGGCCCCAACTTGCACCGTCTTCAGAGGGTCTGAACCAAGGGGAAAGGAGAGCAGGCGCTCTACGGGCCCTCCCCTGGGTTCCTTTTCTCTTAGGTCGAGGTCCTCGACCTCGCGGGCGAGCTCTGCGCCCTTGATGCCCGGGATTGTCTGCAGGCAGAGCGGGACTGGCTGGATCGTCCCCTTCATTTCCCCGAACCCAAAGGCGTGGGGAACTGCACCAGCAATCTCCTTGTGGAGATAGTGGCGTCTAGTCGGTTGAGCCCCGGTCGCCCAAGGATGGCGTTGTAAGGGGAAGGGATCTTGACTACAGTGAAAGTTACCATGATGGTCGCCTGCCGAGGTGGGGATCCGGCGGTAACTGGGAGAGTGATCTCCCCTTCGACTCCCACGGAGTCCCCTGTAAAACCTACCAGTGGGGTGTGCACTGGCTTTAGCTGGTCGAGAGACAAGTTCATCCGAGAGAAAGCGTCATAAAAAAGTACATCGGCCGAGCTTCCACTATCCACCATGATTCGATGTACAGGGTGTTTCGCGATGGTCATTTCGACCACCACGGCATCATTGTTTACATTGTCATTAGACTCCCCTCCCTTGGGAGGGTTACATTCTCCGGGACTTCCCGGGCTCTCTTCTCTGCTCGGCCAGATCCGCGTGAGATCATGCCCACGGGCCTCTCTGTTGGCCGGTTGTCGATCGCAGGGACAGGTGGCAAGGCCGCGAGCGGCTGCTTTTCGGAGGGAGCCTCGTTCTTGACGAACTTCCGGAGGTATCCCCTCCCGATCAGCTCCTCGATCTCCCGCTTCAGGTGGCGGCACTCCTCCGTGTCATGCCCGTGCTCGCGGTGGAATTGGCAGTACTTTGATTTGTCTCGGGCTGCCCTCGGGTTCTGAGGTGGAGGTCGGCGGAGATAACGCTCGCCCTCGATTTCCATAAGGATTTTGGCTCGAGGTGCGAGGAGAGGGGTGTACCTCCGCTCGGGGGCAGATTCGGCCCTCGGCCTTGGGTTCGGGCGAGGGTCGACTGGTGGCCCGGGCCTCCGAGCTCCCGGGGCGTCTCTCGGGGTCGACTTCTTCAAAATCTTCCCGTCCAGCTCTCGACGGGTGCGGTCGGCCTCCTCCGCTCGGATGTACTTGTGGGCGCGGAGGAGGAGCTCGGAATACGTCCTGGGCGGCTTCTTGTCCAGGGAATAGGTCAGGCGGGACGTCTTGAGCCCGCGCTTTAGAGCCAGCATGGCGACGGGCTCGTCTAAGCTGTAGATCTCCAGGGCCGCGGTCTTAAACCGGGCGATGTAGTCACGGAGCAGCTCCTGGTCCTGCTGGCGGACGGAGAAGAGGCTGTCCACCTCCCTTGGCACCTTTCGACAAGCGTCGAAATGCGCCACAAACTTTCCTTCCAGCTGCTGGAAGGAGCGAATGGATCCGGGCTCGAGACGGGCGAACCAGACTCGGGCGGCCTTCCGAAGGGTTGCAGGGAAGGCGATGCACAGAAGGGCGTTGGTGGCGCCCTGGACCCTCATGAGAGCTTTATAACTCTCCAAATGGTCCAGGGGGTCGGTGGTCCCGTCGTAAGGGTCCACCTGTGGCATGCGGAACCGTTTCGGGATCGGTTCCGCCTGAATTTCTTCGGAGAAAGGGGGGCGGGAGTCGTAGCCCGCCGGGTCAGCTGACGAGTTCTGCAGGTCGGCAAACCGTCGGGCGAACTCCGCCAACTTGCGCTCGTGCTCTTCTAGGCGCCTCTCGGCCTGGCGCCTGATGGCTTCATCGGTGGAGTCTTCCACCGAGACTGCGTGTGAGGGAGGCGCCGATTGGTCTCGGCGCGGGGTCCGGACCCGGCGTCGCTTGCTGCGATGCGCCGTCTCGGCCCCATCGGCCGGGGATCGACTCTCGTGATCCTCCGAGCCGGAATAGTCTTTCTTCGGGGGAGCTTGGCGGCTCTCTCGGGGGTTGGAGATGGCTTGCGGATGGGACGGCCTGCCCTGGATTGAGCGCAGGCTCCCACGCTGTCCCGCAACCCGAGCCGCGGGGGTCCCTGGCTGCGGCTGAGTGGCCAGGGACCGTTGCTGATGCTGGAGCTGTCGGACCGCTGAGGTCAAGGTCTGCAGCTGCTGGACGATGGCCGCAAGGGATCCGTCCGCCGGGGTAGGCTGCTGCATAAGAGGAGGGGGAGCCGGAAGCTCCCGTTCGGGGGTGTGGCCCCCCGGTGGGGAGTGGGCTTCTCCCACATGGCTGGTGGACGCCTCGCGACCACGAGTGACCACCATTGCTAGAGAGCGTGACACCTGCAAAAAGCTAGTTCCCACTAGGGGTTAGTGTCCTGCCCCCCTACCTGGCGCGCCAATCTGTTGCCGTCCTCGTCGCCGCGCCCGTGCCGAGGATCAACCGATCCTCCCTGACCGCCTGGCAAGGGAGCCTCCTTCCTGCGAGAAACCTGCAACAAAGGGGTTAGAGGACCCTGGCCGGGGATTCCGGCGAGGGGGCTCCGACGGTCAAGTCAGTAGACGACGTGGGGGAACAGACTCTCGCTCCCTGGCCCTCTAAAGGGTCCCAGGTTTGGAGAGTTAACTCGTGAAGGGGAAGCGCCGGGGACCGGAATCTCGGCTGGGCCTGCCTGCCGAGCTCGCGTCCAGTATTCCCCTCTCGGGATCTCTGGCTTCTTTCTCGGAGCGAGGCCTTGTGCCGGTGCTTCCTTCTTGTCCCCAGGCTAGTTGGCTTACCTCGCAGTCTCCGGATCCCTCCTCCTTTATCTCCCTCCGTTGTGTGCTTTCCGTCGTGTGCTTGTCCTTTTCCTCCTCGAAAACTCCTCTCCCCTGTCTTCCTTTCTTTTCCCTTTTTGGTGAAGGAGGCCAGGCGGCTTTCCGACCTCGTCCACCGGGCCCAGCAGGGAGAAGGCAAGGACAGAAGAGAAAAGGAGGAGGGGGGCGGCGCTGGCAGAGCGGCCAGTCGTCAGGCTTCGGGCTCCGTGAGAGTGCTCTTTTCCCCGAGGGTGGGCGCCATCCGTTTACGGGGCCCGTTCCGTCAGGATCGGGTCTCTCGACTGCGGGACCTTTCGGGCCAATGTAAGTGACGTTCCGCGTGCCGCCGCCCTCCGTACGGGACGCCGTCTGGGGTCGGTACGGCCCGAGGGATGGCCTCGGGACCTGTGGCTTTCCCCGGGGGCCTCTCCGTACGAGCGGTCTGACCTCGGCTGAGTTGGACCTGTCTCCGGGGGCCAACTGGCGAGAGGCGAGGGATCGGCCGACCTCGGCTTAGGTGGACCCCTAATGGGTGGACACCTGGCGAGGTGGCAGGAGGTCGCCTGGCTTCGGCCGAGGTGGACTCGTCTCCGGGTGGCCACCTGGCGCAAGGCGGGGGGTCAGCCGACCTCAGCCTAGGTGGACCCCTCCTGGGTGGACACCTGGCGAGGTGGCAGAAGATCGCCTGGCTTCGGCCGAGGTGGACCCGTCTCCGGGTGGCCACCTGGCGCAAGGCGGGGGGTCAGCTGACCTCAGCCTAGGTGGACCCCTCCTGGGTGGACACCTGGCGAGGTGGCAGAAGATCGCCTGGCTTCGGCCGAGGTGGACCCGTCTCCGGGTGGCCACCTGGCGCAAGGCGGGGGGTCAGCTGACCTCAGCCTAGGTGGACCCCTCCTGGGTGGACACCTGGCGAGGTGGCAGAAGATCGCCTGGCTTCGGCCGAGGTGGACCCGTCCCCGGGTGGCCACCTGGCGCAAGGCGGAGGGTCAGCCGACCTCGGCCGACCTTACTCGGGGCGGACTCCTCCGAGCCCGGGCGCAGATGAGTCGGTGGGGGAACTCCGCGCCGAACTCGACCTCGGCGGGAGCTGTTTGCTTCAGATAGTCGTCGGGCGGTGCGGTCTTGCCGACCCTAGCTTTGAGGACGTGGCGCTGATTCTGGCAGGGAAACTCGCACGTGGCTCGCTCGCATTCGGCGATAACTGAGCCTGGCCACGTCACTGTCACGGCTGTAACACTCTGCATGCAGCTTCTCTTTTCTCCATTTTGGGTTGACTTTCCAGTTCTTGTGTGCAGGGTTGAATCTTCCGGAGGGAGAGCCATCGCCGATCTCCAGGAAGAGGCCGCCCACCGGGGTGGTGGCCGGGCCCCCTTCGAGGCAGGCCCGGGTTGAGGGCATGCCGGTGTCTGCCCCTGCTGTGCTGGCTGCCTCAAAAGGAAAGGGGGTTGTGGGAGCCCCTGTGCGACGGACAGAGCCGCAGGCGGAACCCCCTGTCCCAGAGCCCGCAGTGGTCGTCCTGATCGATGCTGCTGCTGCTATTTTGCTCCGCTCTCCGGGTTCGGTGACGACCGAAGTTGATGGTTTTTTCGGTCATGACGGTGCCGGGTCCTCGACTGGTCTTTGGGAGTCCTGCCGCTGGAGTGGCGGGCGCATCTGCCCCTCAGGAGAGCAGGAGGGACGAGGCGAGGCGTCACCTCCCATTCAAGCTGGGGCCGGAGAGCTCCTTGGCCGACAACCACGCGCTGACCTACCAAATGATGGACTTCTCCATCCAGCGGTGCGACTGGGAGAACATGGACGGGCTGCTGGTTGGACTCTTGATCGACAGCATTTTTTCCCATCTGTACACGGTGAACAGCTTCGTCCTCTCTCTCTTCCTTCTTTTCTTTTTCTCTTTTTTTTTTGACCTTTCATGTACTGCAAATGTGTGTTAAGGCCCTCTTCATTAGGAGCTGCTACCGAAACTGGGAGCCGTCTGCGCAGCAGCAGATGGCCGAGATCGCGTCGCTGAAGACCGATCTGAAGGGGAAGACCGACTCCGAGGAGGTGCTTGACCGGCGGGTCAAGGACCTCGAGAGGCGGCTCGTCGACTCCGAGGGGTGAGCAAAGGAGCTCCAGGAGAAGCTGGACCACGAGTAGGGGGAGTCGAGGAAGAAAGATAAAGAGCTTGCCGACTCTGAGCAGAGGTTGGACATGGTCATGACCGAGGCAGCCCGGGAGAAACGGACCACCCAATCTCTTCAAGCTCAACTGATGGCATAAGAGGAGAAGTCAGTTGCGGCTCAAAGGGCAGCGAATGAGGTGGCCAAGTCGATCGCGGATGCCAGGCACGAGGTGGCTGCAGCAAAGAAGGAAGCCGGGGAGGCGATGGAAAGGTACAGGGCCTTGGAGGAGTTCCTCGCCGAAATCCAGCAAACGACGTCGGACTCCTTCTTCAAAGGCTTCATGTACCTGCGCTGCCTGGTCGAGGGTTTGTCTCAGTCGAGGGCCACGGCTACCTTGACTATCCCAATACTTCAGATCAGGAGGCGAGCGTTGAGGGAGCCGCGCCAGCTAAGTCTGAGGCCATGCGGTCGAAAGCCCCTGCTGATGGAGACTCCCGGCCCGGCGACCCATCTAGTGGATAGCCATTTTTTGCTTCTTCCTTTATATTTAGCAGGGCCACTCGGCATGTCGGGGGCCCATAGGATTCTTGTACTCGATACTTGATCAATGAAATGCAAATTTTTCTTGCAACTGTTTTTCTCGCTTGGCTCCTCCCCTCCTTCACTCCCTTTCCATTTTTGTCTTTCTTTTTAATGTATGGGGAGATTAGGTAGGGTGTACCTGAGCACTGCTGAGCTCGGTGGTCTCTAGGCCGGAGATCTGAGCTCCGGTCTCGAGCTGGTGTCCAGGAGCTGGGCTTGGGGATGGTGGTTGCTGGGAGCCGCCTGGCTCGAAGTTCCCTCGACCGGAGATCTGAGCTCCTGTCTTGAGAAGGTGTCCTGGAGCTGGGCTCGGGGATGATGGTTGCTGAGAGCTACTTGGCTCGAAGTTTCCTTGGCTGGAGGTCGGAGCTCCGGTCTTGAGAAGGTGTCCTAGAGCTGGGCTCGGGGATGATGGTTGCTGGGAGCTGCTGAAAGTGGTAGCTTCGATGATGTCGTATTTTCTTCTTGTTCTCCCTCTCTCTTTCCTTCCCCACTCTTCTCTCATTTATTTTTCATTCATCATTCATTTTCTTTTCATTCATTTTTATCTCCTTTTTTTTTTTAGTGTGGAGAGATCAGAGGAGAGGATGCTGGCTGGACCCCCATTTTGTTCTCTTTCTTTCTTTCCCCTCTCGTCTTCTTTTTGAGTGGGGAGATCAGAGTAGGGGCTGATGGGCTTCCCCCCTTTATTTTCTTTCTTTCCTTCCCCTCTCGTTTTCTTTTCGAGTGGGGAGATCAGGGTAGGGGGGTTATCAGTTTTGATTGCCTTAGAGCTAGGCTCGAGGCCTTCTTGGACGTGGAGCTAGGCTCGGGCCCAGGGATTGCCTAAGATCTTGGCTCAGGGCTTTGGCACCTTGGAGCTAGGCTCGAGGCATTGACGGGAGCTGCGTGGCCTCGTGATCCCTTGGCATCTCGAAGCTAGGCTCGGAGACGTTTGAGATGGAGAGCTGCTTGGCTCGATGGTTCTTTGACGTCCTGGAGCTAGGCCCGGGGATGCCTTGAGTTGAGAGCTATGTGGTTCGATGGTTCTTCGACGTCCTGGAGCTGGGCTTAGGGATGCCTTGAGTTGAGAGCTACGTGGCTCGATGGTTCTTCGACATCCTGGAGCTGGGCCCGGGGATGCCTTGAGTTGAGAGCTACGTGGCTCGATGGTTCTTCGACATCCTGGAGCTGGGCCCGGGGACGCCTTGAGTTGAGAGCTACGTGGCTCGATGGTTCTTCGACATCCTGGAGCTGGGCCCGGGGATGCCTTGAGTTGAGAGCTACGTGGCTCGATGGTTCTTCGACGTCCTGGGCCCTAGGGCATCGTCGATCGGGAGCAGCGTGGCTCCTTGACCCCTTTGGCGTCCTGGAGCTGGGCTCGGGGATGCCATTGGCATTCTCCTGCAAGACAAATAGACACTTGCATGGAAAAAACCATTATTGTTCATTGTTGGAGAATCTTACATTATTGATAGTATTTCCGCAAGTTGCAGGCATTCCATGTTCTGAGGAACCTAACGCCGTCGAGATCTTCGAGGTAGTAGGCCCCTTGCGAGAGGGCTTCAGCCACTTTGTAGGGGCCCTCCCAGTTCGGGGAGAGCTTGCCGTGCTCCGTAGGCTGAGACGCTTCCGCCCGTTGTAGCACCAGGTCTCCGGGCTTGAAGGCTTTTGTTCGGACGCGGGCATTGTAGTACCGGGCCACCCTTTGTCAGTAGGTTGCCATCCGTAGGTGGGCTTTGTCCCTTGCTTTTACAAGGAGATCCAGGTTGAGCAGGAGGTGCGCCGAGTTCCATACTTTATCATACTGCTGCACCCGCAACGTAGACATGCCGAGCTCGATGGGGACGACTGCTTCGGCATCGAAGATGAGGCTGAAGGGCATTTCATTGGTCGTTGTCCTAGGCATCGTGTGGTAGGCCCATAGGATGCTAGGGAGCTCTTCTGCCTACAGGCCCTTAGCTTGATCCAACCTGGTTCGGAGCCCTTGCAGGATGGTCCGGTTGGTCATCTCGGCCTCCTTGTTTGTTTGGGGGTGAGCTACCGAGGTGAACCGGTGTTAGATGCCATGGACTGCATAGAACCCTTCAAACTCGTGGTTGTCGAACTGTCGCCCATTGTCGGTGATGACGCAACGGGGGAGCCCGAAGTGGCATATGATCGACTTCCAAAAGAACTGGCGGACATTGGCTTCTGCGATCCGAGCTAGCGGCTCTGCCTCGACCCACTTGGTGAAGTAGTCGATCGCCACTAGCAGGAACTTTCGCTGCCCTGATGTAAGGGGAACGGCCCCAAGATGTCCATTCCCCACTAGGCGAAGGGCCAAGGGGCTGAGAGCTGGGAGATCGGTATCGCCGACTGGCGCTGGATGTTGGCGTGGTGCTGGCATTGGTCGTACCTCTTGACGAAGTCGGCTGTGTCTTCCCTCATAGTCTCCCAAAAGTACCCCTGGCGGAGAGCTTTGTAGGCCAGTGTCCTCCCTTCTACGTGATTCCCGCAGAGGCCTTCGTGTATCTCTTGGAGCACAAAGATTGACTCGGCGGGCCTGAGGCATCTCAAGAGTTGGTAGGAGTAAGATCGGCGGTAGAGTTGGCCCCCCATCAGGGCGAACCGAGAGGCCTTCTTCCTGACGAGGGCGGCTTCCACGTGGTCTTCCGGGAGGGTGCCGTTAGTGATATATCGGATGTACTTGTCCATCCAGCTTGGCTCGGGGGTGACTTGATGTACCTCTGTCGGGCTCTCGTAGTTGGGGCTTTCAAGGTGCTCGATGTAGGCACGTCCCAGTGACGAGTCCAGCAGGGTCGCGAGTCTAGACAGCGCATCTGTGCGTGTATTCTCTCCTAGAGAGATGTAGAAAATGCTGAAGCGCCGGAGGCCTGCCGTGCTCGCTCGGACATGCTCTAGATACTTCATCATCTGGGGGTCCCTTGCTTCATATTCCCCGGATACTTGTCCGGCAACCAGTTGGGAGTCGGTGAAGACTTTCAAGTCCTGCACACCCAGCTCGTGGGAGACTCTTAGGCCAGCGAGGAGTGCCTTGTACTTTGCTTGGTTATTGGTTATGGCGAACTTGAAATGGAGGGCGCATTCCGCCATAACCCATTGCCATTGGTCAGGATGAGGCCAGCTTCGCTCCCACCGGAATTGGATGCTCCATCCACGTGAAGAATCTAGGGCTCTTCTCTTGGCCTGGGATCCGTTGCTGTCTGCTTTGGCTCCTCAGCGAACCCGGTGCACTCGACCATGAAGTCGGCCAGAACTTGGGCCTTTTGTGATGACCTCGGTCGGTATGCTATGTCAAATTCGCTGAGCAGCAGGGACCACTTAGCCAACCTCCCAGATGTCTCGGGTTGGGTGAGGATGGTCCTCAGCCACTGGTCTGTCACAACCACTATTGGGTGTGCTTGGAAATAGGGCCTGAGGCGCTTAGCAGACATTATTAGTGCAAAAATGAGTTTCTCGGAGCGAGTATACCTGATCTCCGCATCGTGGAGGATTTTGCTGGTATAGTACACCGACTTCTGAGATTTGTCCTCGTCTATGCAGACGAGAACTGAGCTGACAGCTCCCGGTGTCACCGCCAGGTACAGTAGGAGTTCCTCCCCCTCTTCCAGCCTGGAGAGCAGTCGGGAGGAGGCGAGGAAGTTCTTCAGCTCCTCGAAGGCTGTCCTGCACTCCTCAATCCAGGTGAAGTCATGCATCTTGCGCAGCGCCTTGAAGAACGGCTGGCAATGGTCGGCCGACCTCAAGATGAATCTGCTGAGGGCGGTGATGCATCCCGTCAGGTGCTGGACCTGCTTCTTGGAGGTCGGGTGCTCCATGTCGATGATGGCCTGCACCTTCTCCGGATATGCTACCTTCTCTGGATTTGCTTCAATGCCCCTTTGGGTGACCATGAAGCCGAGGAATTTTCCTGCGGCCACCCCGAAGGCGCACTTCACCGGGTTCAGCTTCATCTGATGCTACCGCAAGTTATGGAAGGAGTCAGTGAGGTCGGCTACATGGCTCGAGCCCGGCCTGCTCATGACGAGCATATCATCCATATACACTTGCATGTTGCGGCCAATTTGGTCCTTGAAGACCTTGCTGACCAGGCGTTGATAGGTGGCCCCCGTATTCTTCAAGCCAAAGGGCATCATCCTGTAGCAGTATGTCCCCTGGTCGATGATGAAGGTAGTGTGCTCCTCGTCCTCTGGATGCATACGGATTTAATTGTATCCTGAGAATGCATCCATGAAGGATAGCAGCCGATGGCCCGAGGTGGCATCCACCAGCTGGTCGATCTTTGGAAGAGGAAAGTTATCATTCGGGCAAGCTTTATTGAGGTCGGTGTAGTCTACATAGATCCTCCATTTGCCATTATTCTTCTTGACCATCACCACATTCGCCAGCCAGCTCGGATATCGGACCTCTCGAACGAAACCGGCAGCCAGGAGTTTATCTACCTCTTCTTGATGGCCGCCTGTCTCTCCGGGGCAAAACTTCTTTTCTTCTGTCGAACTGGTTTGTGCTTTGGGTCGATGCTCAATTTATGGATAATGACGTCAGGGAGAATACCTGGCATGTCTGCCACCATCCAGGTGAACACGTCCGCGTTCGCCCGCAGGAATCCCAACAATCGGGACCTCTCCTCCTCGGGCAGCTGGGCTCTGATCTGCACCATCTTTGCTGGGTCATCTCCAAGCGGATAGAAAAGTAGGCGCTCGACTGGGCCTCCTCTAGGGTCTTGGGCCCTTTGGTCGAGGTCATCCGCGCTGGGATCGCCCTGAGGGACCTTGGCCCCAGGAAGGGTCTGGAAGCAATGCTGCACCGGCTGGGGCGCCCCTCCATCTCCCCAACATCATAGGGAGTTGGGAACTGTACAAGTAGCCTCTTGGTGGAGACAACGGCGTCAAGCAAGTTGAGCCCGGGTCAACCCAATATCACGTTGTAGGCGAAAGGGAGCTTCACAACGGTGAAAGTTATCATGACGGTGCTCTGCCGAGGTGGGATTTCGACAGTGACCGAGAGAGTGATTTCTCCTTCTACTCTCATGGAATCGCCCATGAAACCGACAAGGGGTGTGTGAACGGGCCTAAGCTGATCGGGGGAAAGATTCATTCTGGAGAAGGCATCATAAAAAAGCACGTCTGTGGAGCTTCCACTATCAACCATGATGCACTTTATAGGGTGCTTCGCGATTGTCATTTCGACGACCACAGCATCATTGTTTATATTTTTCCCCCTGTCTTCCCCCTCCCTCATAAAGGGGAGTACATTTTTGGAGTCCCCTGCCCCCCGGGCCTTCTTGGATGCGTGCGCTGCTCCCCAGGAGATCATGCCCACCGGCTTCTCGGTGGGATGGTTGTCGATGGCCAAAGCTGGCCGGAGAGTGACGAGCGCCTGGGACTCCGCTTGAGATCTGCCTCCCACGAATCTCTTGAGGTAGCTCCTCTTGATGAGTTCCTCAATCTTCTACTTGAGGTTGCGGCGTTCTTCAGTGTCGTGGCCGTGGTCGTGGTGGAAGCGGCAGTACTTCGTCTTGTCATGGCCAGCGTAAGGCTTCAATGGAGGCGGATGCCTCAAGTTGTCCTCGCCCTCGATCTCCATAAAAATTTTTGTCCTCGGGTCGAGGAGAGGGGTGTGGTTTTCCTCAGGGATAGGGGTCCCTCTCAGTCTTGGCCGGTCCCTCCGGGAGCTCTGAGCCTGGGGTGTTGGCTTCCGGGTCCCGGACACTTCAGCAGTTACTGACTTCTTCAGGGATCCTCTATCGAGCTCCCGCCTTGTGCGGTCCACCTTCTCAATGCGGATGTACTTTTAGGCCCAGAGAAGGAGCTCGGCGTAGGTCTTAGGGGGCTTCTTATCCAGCGAGTAGGTCAGGTGGGAGGTCCTGAGCCCTCGCTTCAGTGCCAGCTGGCCACTAGCTCTTCAAGATTGTAGATCTCCAACGCGGCGGCCTTGAAGCGGGCCACGTAGTCCCGTAGGGGCTCGCGGTCCTGTTACCAGATGGAGAAGAGGCTGTTTGCCTCCCGTGGCAACTTCTTGCAAGCATCGAAGTGAGCCACGAACTTCTGCCCTAGCTGGGCAAAAGAGGTGATGCTCTCCGGCTCCAGACGGGTGAACCACACTCGTGCTGCCTTCCGGAGAGTAGCAGGAAAAGTGACGTAAAGAAGAGCGTCGGTGGCCCCCTGGACCCTCATGAGAGTTCGGTAGCTTTCCAGGTGGTCCATGGGGTCGGTGGTCCCATCGTATGGATCCACCTGCGGCATCCGGAACCGGTGCGGGATCGGCTCCGCTTGGATTTCTTGGGAGAATGGGGGACGGGCGTCGTAGCCCGTTGGCTCACTAGCGGAGCCCGGTATGCTGGCAAATCAGCGATCAATCTCCGCCAGCTTGCAGTCATGTTCCTCCAGGCGCCTGCCCGTCGCGTGCCTGGCGGCTTCATCAGTGGACCCCTCTACCGAAGGAGATGGAGAAGGTGACTTGGATGCATGGCACCTATGGTGGAGGGTCTTGCTTTTCTTGCATCGGTGGGATCTAGGCACCTCCCACCCGAGGTTTGGTGAGCAGCTTTCTCTGTCGGCAGAGCCGGCTCGTTGTATTTTCACTAGAGCTTGATGGCTGCCCCGGTTTTCAGTGGTGGCCCGTGGCTACGACGGCCTTCCTTGGAAGGAGCGTAGGCTATCACAGGGAGCTGCGGTATGGATCGGCGGGGTCCCTGGCTACTGGTGGGTAGCCACGGACCTGTGCTGATGCTGAAGCCGGCGCACTGCCGTAGCAAGAACTTGCATCTGCTGGGCAAGTGTGGCCAGCTGGGCTTCTGGTGGAGGTGGCTGGACCGGAGCGGGCGGCTCCACTTATTGGCGGTGCGAGTTTCCCCGAGAGGGGGAGTCCCCTGCATGACTGGTGGAAGCCTCCCTTGCCCTCGTTGTTACCATCCTTCCACCTGGCTTGCTTGCAGAGAAATGGAGGGCTTACTCGATCCCCCTACCTGGCGCGCCAATCTGTTGCCGCCAAGACCGTCGTGGCCTGTAGCTTCCACGCCGGAGTGCGCTCCTCTCGCTGCCTGCCGGTTCTCTGCTTCTGGACCTAAGAAACAGGGGTTAGTGACCCGGGCCGGGGTTTCCGGCGGGGGCACTCCGACGGTCAAGTCAGTGACGATCCAGGGAAATAGATCCTCCTGGTCGGGCCCCTCTTGATGGACTCCGCACTAAGAGGAGTGAACAGGTGTGTCAGTGAAGGAGAAAAGCAGCAGGGGGAGAGTGATAGCGGGGATAGAGGAGTTCCCTGTTCCTCTGCTTCTCCTTGTTTTCCGGCGACTTTCCTTCTACCGTGGTGTTGGTGGTGGCGCTCTGCTCTCTCGGTTGAGCTTGCGCTTGTATTTTTTGTGTTGTTTTGTTGTTTGTTTATTTGTTTGTTACCTCCCCCCTTCCGGGGGTGCCGATCGTTCTTTGTAATTAAAAACTAGCCGTTGGAAGCCTGCCTCGGGATCCTCGCTGGGTTGGCAGGCGCAAGGGGCAGGATTCCGTGCCGTGGACGGGATGCCTTTCCTGACAGGTGGTAGGGGAAGCTTCCATTCCTTCTGACATCCTCTCTGGTTGCCCTATTTCGGGAAGTCTGGCAGAGTCTCGATCAGGGGGCCGTCGCCCTAGGGGTGCGTGCTCTCTGGCTGGCCCATCCCTTGGAAGTACGACCAGATAGGTAGTTATGGCGGCATGGGGGGCGCCGTTTCGTGGTCCTCGGGCGGCTCGCCGGTGTCCTGGGATGAAAGGGTTTGCTCCGGTCTGGGCGCTCCGTGCTAGTGCGGTCACCTTGGTGGAGAAGGGAAGAGTGCGGGCCCGGTGCAGAGGGCGCGCGCTCGAAGAGGCTCCACATCGGGGGCAAGCTCTTGGCTCGACCTCAACCGCATGGCACTAACCTCCAAGGGTCTTGCTCTAGAGGGCGGAGGATGGACCCGGTCCAGAGGGCGCACGCTCGGAGAGGCTTCACATCGGTGGGCGAGCTCTTGGCTCGACCTTGACCGCAGGGCACTAACCTCCGAGGGTCTCGCTCTGGGGGGCGGTGGACGGACCCGGTCCAAAGGACGCGCACTCGGAGAGGCTCCACTTCGGTGGGCGAGCTCTTGGCTCGACCTCGACCGCAGGGCACTAACCTCCGAGGGTCTCCTCGGAGGGCGAAAGGCAAACCCGGTCCAGAGGGCGCGCGCTCAAAGAGGCTCCACATCTGCGGGCGAGCTCTTGGCTCGACCTCGACTTCAGGGCACTAACCTCCGAGGGTCTCCTTCGGAGGGTGAAAGGCGGACCCGTCTAAAGGACGCGCGCTCGAAGAGGCTCCACATCGATGGGCGAGCTCTTGGCTCGACCTCGACCGTAGGGCACTAACCTCCGAGGGTCTCGCTCTGGAGGGTGGAGGACGGCTCCGACCTAGGCGTCGAGCTCACGAGCTCGACCTGGCGGAGGACTGAGCTCGACTTGCTGTCCTGGGAGAACTCAACTCAGCTCGGCGAAGTGCCTCGAACTGAGGCGTCGCCTTGGTGCTCGCCGTGGCGGTCTCCTTTAACGTGACGCTCGCCAGCCATCCACGTCAGCGGTCTTGCCACATAATAAGCATTATCGGTCTTCGAGGCTGCCTTGTCTTTGAATGCCAACCTTTTCGTCTATAGCATTGACCATAGGCCTTTGATTATCTTCTCTTTAAGCACCAACGTTCTCTTCTATCGCATGTTTATTTACAAGGATTATCTATTTTTTCTCATTTATAGCATTTTTATCTATAGGAAAAAAATTTCTAAACTCAAGTTAGCATATTCGATACTGTCTTGAAGTTGAGAGGAAATGTTAGCACTATTTTAGAGATCACATATCAAATCTAATAATTTTTTTTTAACATAATCTATAATATTTTTTTGTTAGCATGATTCTGTATCGATTGCTATTATTTTTCTTGTATAGAGTTTGTATATCGATATAAATAATCTCTGAGATTTATTGAATAAAATTGAAATAGAATAATAAACCCCCCTCTCTTTTACTCTTTTGTTTTTCTCTTCTTTCACAAGAAAAGATAATAAAATCCAGATTTCTCTCACTTTCTCTCTTATTTTTCTCTCATTCTACAAATATTTTAACATAGTGGCAAACATATCAATTATTACCAATCTATCAATCTTTTTTTCTGTAGATTCTTTATATTTAGTAGATTGCAAATCATTCATTTTTTAATAGATGACTTGAAGATTCTTTGTTTTTATATGGATCCACAGTTATTCTTTGCTATATCTGTCTTTTCTTTGGATATTTTTTTGTCTCCAATTTTTAGTAACTAGTTTGAAGTCTTTTCCCTTTTTTTAGATATTTTTTTCATTTGGCTCCTTCGTTGTCCAATTTAAGACCTTTTTCCCAATCTTTGAATGTCTTGTGGCCTTTTCCTTTTTTGGATCTTTTTCTATCTCTAACTTCTTTATCATCTAGTTTGAAGCTTTTTTTTTTTTAATATTTTGCATCCAATTAAGTTTTTTTCATTTGGGAATTTTTTTTATTTATGGCTCCTTCGTAGCATAATTTGAGATATTTTTTTTCTTTTGGATATTTTTCTGCCTTTGACTCTTTTGTCACTCAGTTTGAGGCATTTTTTTTTTCTATGATATTTTGCCTAAGAGGATCATTGATCTTTGATTGTCTTCTATTTGAGTGTCTTCTATTTGAGTGATAGCTTTTTCTTATATGATGTTTTTATCTGCAAGGATCATCAATCTTCAATCACCTTCACTTGAGTATTGGTCTTCTCTTCTATAGCATTGTTATCCATAATTATCATTAATCTTTAGTTACATTCTTTTTGAGTACAGTATTTTCCTTTATGGTATTTGATGTGGCGGGACCGTTGACGTGGAGGAGTCGACAGGTGCCACGTCAGGGGGAGACGCCGCGTCAGATGCCGCGTCAATCCTCCAGTTCGGACTCCACTGCCGAGCTGAGCTGAGCTCCCTCGAGACAGCGAGCCGAGCTCCGTCCTACGCCAGGTCGAGCTCGCGAGCTCAGGATGCCTAGGCCGGAGCCGCACTCCGCCCTCCAGAGCGAGACCCTCAGAGGTTTGAGTCCTGTGGTCGGAGTCGAGCTCAGCACTCCTCCGCCACGTGGAGCCTCTCCGAGCGTGAGCCCTCTGGACGGGCCCGCACTCCGCCCTCTAGAGCGAGACCCTCAGAGGTTTGAGCCCTATGGTCAGAGTCGAGCTTAGCACTCCTCCGTCATGTGGAGCCTCTCCGAGCACGAGCGCTCTGTGGAGCCTCTCCGAGCACGAGCGCTCTGGACCGGGCCGCACTCCGCCCTCCAGAGCGAGACCCTCGAAGGTTTGAGCCCTGTGGTCGGAGTCGAGCTCAACACTCCTTCGCCACGTGGAGCCTCTCCGAGCACGAGCCCTCTGGACCGGACCCGCACTCCACCCTCCAGAGCGAGACCCCGGAGGTTTGAGCCCTGTGGTCGGAGTCGAGCTCAGCACTCCTCCACCACGTGGAGCCTCTCCGAGCGCGAGCCATCTGGACCGGCCCGCACTCCACCCTCCAGAGCGAGACCCTCGGAGGTTTGAGCCCTATGGTCGGAGTCGAGCTCAGCGCTCCTCCGCCACGTAGAGCCTCTCCGAATGCGACCCCTCTGGACCGAGCCCGCTCTCCGCCCTCCAGAGCGAGACCCTCGGAGGTTTGAGCCCTGTGGTCGGAGTCGAGCTCAGCACTCCTCCGCCACGTGGAGCCTCTCCGAGCGCGAGCCCTCTGAACCAGGCCCACACTCGTCCTCCAGAGCATGACCCTCGGAGGTTTGAGCCCTATGGTCGGAGTCGAGCTCAGCGCTCCTCCGCCACGTGGAGCCTCTCTGAGTGCGAGCCCTCCAGACCGGGCCCGTATTCTGCCCTCCTCCACCAAGGCGACCCCACAAGCTCGGGCGTCTAGATCGGAGCAAGCCCTGCCATCCCGGGACACCGGCGAGCCGCCTAAGGACTACGGAATGGTGCCCCCATACCGTCATAACTGCCTGTCCGCCCGTACTTCCAGGGGGATGGGCCAACAAGAGAGCACGAACCCCTAGGGCGGCAACCCCTGGATCGAGATTTTGCTAAGCTTCCCGGAATGGGGCGACCAGAGAGGATGTCAGAATTAATGGAAGCTTTCTCTACCACATGTTAGGAAAGAAGTCCCGTCCACGGCACGGAATCCCGCCGCACGCACCTGCCAGCCCAGTGAGGATCCCGAGGCAAGCGTCCAACGGCCATTTTTTCAATTACAAAGAACAATCTACACCCCCGGAAGGGTGAAGATAACAACAATCCACTACCAACACAAGTGCAAGCTCGATCAAGAGGGCGAAGCACCACCACCACCACCACAATTGAATGAAAACGAGGAAAACAAGGATAGGCGGTAGGACAGGGAACCCCTATGTCCCCACTATCATTCTCCCCCTGTGACGTTTTTGCCTTCATTTTCATATCCTTTACTCCTCCTACTGTGGAGTCCATCAAGAGGGGCCCGACCAAGAGGATCTGTTCCCTTGGATCATCACTGACTTGACCATCGGAGTGCCCCCGCCGGAAACCCCGGCCCCGGTCACTAACCCCTATTTCACAGGTCTAGGAGCAGAGGACCGCCAGGCGGCGAAGGGAGCGCACTCCGGCACCAGCATCTACTATGGGCTACGACGATCTTGGTGGCAACAGATTGGTGCACCAGGTAGGGGGGCGGTGGCGACATTGTGAACGACCTTTGATCCAAGCCGAGCCCTCCATCTCTTCACAGGCAAGCCAGGCATGAGGATGGTGACTACAAAGGAAAGGAAGGCTTCCACCAGTCGTGCGGGGGACTCCCCCTCCCGGGAAAATCCACAGCGCCAAGAAGCGAAGCCACCCATTTCTGCTCAGCCACCTCCACCGGAAGCCCAACTGGCCGCACTCGCCCAGCAAATGTAAGTCCTCACCATGGCAGTGTGCCAGCTTCAGCACCAGCACCGGTCCTTGGCTACCCACCAGCAGCCAAGAACTCTGGCAGCCCACGCCGTAGCTCCCTACGATAGCCTGCTCTCCTTCCAAGGAAGGCCGTCGTAGCCACGGGCCACCATGGACAATCGGGGTAGCCATCAAGCTCTGGTGAAAAGATAACGAGCCGGCTCTACCAATAGAGAGAGCCGCTCACCGAACCTCGGGCGAGAGGTGCCCAGACCCCACCGAGGCAGAAGAAGCAAGACCCCCCACCATGGGTGCCGTGCACCCATGTCACCTTCTCCGTCTCCTTCGACGGAGGGGTCCATTGATGAAGCCGTCAGGCGTGCAGCGGAAAGGCGCTAAGAGGAACATGAATGCAAGCTGGCGGAGTTTGCCCGCTAGTTTGCCAACATGCAGGGCTTCGCTAGTGAGCCAGCGGGCTACGATGCCCGTCCCCCATTCTTCCAAGAAATCCAAGCGGAGCCGATCCCGCACTGGTTCCGGATGCTACAGGTAGATCCTTATGATGGGACCACCGACCTCCTGGACTACCTGGAAAGCACCGGACCCTCATGAGGGTCCAGGGGACCACCGACGCTCTCCTTTGCATTGCTTTTCCTGGTACTCTCCGGAAAGCAGCCCGGGTGTGGTTCACCCGTTTGGAGCCGGAGAGCATCAGCTCTTTCGCCCGGCTAGGACAGAAGTTCGTGGCTCACTTCGATGCTTGTAGGAAGTTGCCACGAGAGGCAGACAACCTCTTCTCCATCCGGCAGCAGGACCGCAAGCCCCTGCAAGACTACATGGCCCGCTTCAAGGCTGCCGCGTTGGAGATTTATGATCTCGATAAGCCAGTCGCCATGCTGGCTCTAAAGCAAGGACTCAGGACCTCCCGCCTAACCTACTCGCCGGATAAGAAGCCCTCCAAGACCTACTCCAAGCTCCTTCTCCGGGCCTAAAAGTACATCCGCGTCGAGGAGGCGGATCGTACGAGACGAGAACTCGATGGAGGGCCACTGAAGAAGTCGGCCCCCCCCGAGATGCCCAGGACCTGGAAGCTAGCACCCTAGGCTCCGAGCTCCCGGAGGGACTGGCCAAGGCCAAGAGGGGCTCCCGTTCCTGAGGAGGGTTACACCCCTCTCCTCGCCTCGAGGACAAAAAATTCTCATGGAATCTAAGGCAAGGATTACCTGAGGCATCCGCCTCCGTTGAATCCCTTCATCGGCCGTGACAAGATAAAGTACTGTCACTTTCACCGCGACCACGGCCACGATACCGAGGAATGCCGCAACCTCAAGTAGGAGATTGAGGAACTCATCAAGAGAGGCTACCTCAAAAGGTTTGTGGGGGGCAGATCTCAAGTGGAGTCCCAGGCGCTCGTCGCTCTCGCCAGCTCCAACCATCGACAACGTCCTACCGAGAAGCCGGTAGGCATGATCTCCTGGGGAGCTGTGCGCGCGCCCAAGAGGACCCGGGGGCAGAGGACTCTGAGAATGTACTCCCCTTTATGAGGGAAGGGAAAGATGAGGGAAAAAAAATGTAAATATGAACATTTGATGTCATGGTCGTCGATGACAATCGCGAAGCATCCTGTAAAACATATCATGGTTGATAGTGGAAGCTCCACAGACGTGCTTTTTTATGATGCCTTCTCTAGGATGAATCTTTCCCCCGATTAGATTAGGCCTGTGCATGCACCCCTGTTGGTTTCACAGGTGATTCCGTAAGGGTAGAAGGAGAGATCACTCTCCCGGTCACTGTCGGAACCTCACCTCGGTAGAGCACCGTCATGATGACTTTCATGGTTGTAAGGCTCCCTTCCGCCTACAACATGATATTGGGTCGGCCCGGGCTCAACTTGCTCGACGTCGTTGTCTCCACCAAGAGGCTACTTGTATAGTTCCATACTCCCTACGATGTCAGGGAAATAAGGGGAGCATCCCAGCCGGTGCAGCATTGCTTCCAAACCCTTCCTGGGGCCAAGGTCCCCGAGGACGACCCCAGTGTAGATGACCTCGACCAAAGGGCCCAAGACCCCAGGGGTGGCCCGGTCGAGTGCCTACTTTCTTACTGCTCGAAGAAATCCTACGAAGATGGTGCAGATTGGAGCCCAGCTACCTGAGAAGGAGAGAGCCCAACTGCTGTGGTTCTTGCAGGCGAACGCCAATGTGTTCGCCTGGACGGCAACGGACATGCCAAGCATCCCTCCTGACATCATTACTCACAAATTGAGTGTTGACCCGAAGTACAAGCCAGTCTGGCAGAAGAAGAAAAGTTTCGCCCTGGAGAGACATGCAGCTATCAAGGAGGAAGTTGATAAATTCCTGGCTACCGGTTTCGTTCGAGAGGTCCAGTATCCGAGCTGGCTGGTGAATGTAGTGATGGTAAGGAAGAATAATGGCAAATGGAGGATCTGTGTAGACTACACCGATCTCAATAAAGCTTGCCCGAAGGACAGCTTCCCTCTCCCGAAGATCAACCAGCTGGTGGACGCCACCTCTGGCCACCGGCTGCTCTCCTTCATGGATGCATTCTCTGGGTATAATCATATCCGCATGCATCAGAAAGACGAGAAGCACACCGCCTTCATCACCGACCAAGGGACATACTGCTACAGGATGATGCCTTTTGGTCTGAAGAATGCAGGGGCCACCTATCAGCACTGGTCAGTAAGGTCTTCAAGGACCAAATTGGCCGCAACATGCAAGTGTATGTGGATGACATGCTCGTCATGAGCAGGCCGAGCTTGAGCCATGTTGTGACCTCACCGAATCCTTCCATAACTGCGGCAACATCAGATGAAGCTGAAACCAGCAAAGTGCAACTTTGCGGGGGGTGGTAGCAAGAAGAAAATTCTTGGCTTCATGGTCACCCAGAGGGGCATCAAAGCGAACCTGAAAAAGGTCCAGGCCATCACGACATGGAGCACCAGACCTCCAAGAAGCAGGTCCAACGCTTGACGGGATGCATCGTCGCCCTCAGCAGATTCATCTCGAGGTCGGCCGATTGTTGCCTGCCATTTTTCAAGGCATTGCGCAAGATGCATGACTTCACCTAGATCGAGGAGTGCAGAACAGCTTCGAGGAGTTGAAGAACTTCCTAGCCTCTCCCCCACTGCTCTCAAGGTCGGAGGAGGGGGAGGAGCTTTGCTGTACCTGGCGGTTACACGGGGAGCTATCAGCTCGATTCTAGTTCGCGTAGATGAGGACAAATCTCAAAAGCCGGTGTACTAAAACAGCAAAATCCTCCGCGATGCAGAGATCATGTATACTCACTCCGAGAAAATCATTTATGTACTAATAGTGTCTGCTAAGCACCTCAGGCCCTATTCCAAGCACAACCAATAGTGGTCGTGAGGACCAAATGCTGAGGACCATACTAGCCAACCTTAGTCTTTGGGGAGGTTGGCTAAGTGGTCCCTGCTGCTCAGCGAATTCGATATAGTGTACCGACCGAGGTCCTCATAGAAGGCCCAAGTCCTAGCCGACTTCGTAGTTGAGTGCACCGCGTTCGCCGAGGAGCCAAAGCAGACAGTAACGGAGCCCGGGCCAGGAGAAGAGCCTTGGATCCTCCACGTGGACGGAGCATCCAATTTCGGTGGGAGCGGAGCAGGCCTCATCCTAACTAACAGCGATGGGGTTGTGGTGGAATGCGCCTCCGCTTCAAGTTCACCATGATCAATAACCAAGCAGAGTATGAGGCACTCCTTGCGGGCCCAAGAGTCTCCCGCGAGCGGGTGTGCAGGACCTGAAAGTCTTTACCGACTCCCAGCTGGTTCCGGACAGGCCTCCGGAGAATATAAAGCAAGGGACACATAGATGATGAAGTACCTGGAGCAAGTCCGCACAAGCACGGCAGGCCTCCGATGCTTCAGCATCTTTTACATCCCCCGAGGGGAGAATGCGCGCGCGGATGCACTGTTTAGGCTTGCTACCCTATCGGACACGTCGCTGGGGCGTGCCTACATTGAGTACCTTGAAAGTTCCAGCTACGAGAGCCCAGCGGGGGTGCATCAAGTCACCCCCGAGCCGAGCTAGATGGACAAGTATGTCCGGTACATCACCGACGGCTCCTTACCCGAAGGCCGCGCAGAGGCTACCCTCGTCAAGAAGAAGGCCTCCCGGTTCGTTCGGATGGAGGGCCATCTCTACCGCCGATCTTACTCTTACCTACTCCTGAGATGCCTCAAGCCCATCGAGGCAACCTTTATGCTCCAAGAAATACATGAAGGCCTCTGCGGGAACCACGTGGGAGGGAGAACGCTAGCTTACAAAGCTCTTCGTTAGGGGTACTTCTGGGAGACCATGAGGGAGGACGCCGCCAACTTCGTTAAAAGGTGCGACAAGTGCCAGCATCATGCAAATATACAGCGTCAGCCGGTGGCGCCGATCTCCCACTTCTCAGTCCCTTGGCATTTTGCCCATTGGGGAATGGACATCTTGGGACCGTTTCCTCCAGCACCAGGGCAGCGAAGGTTCCTGCTGGTGATGATTGACTACTTCACTAAGTAGGTTGAAGCAGAATCGCTGGCTCGAATCGCGAAAGCTAATGTCCGCCAGTTCTTCTGGAAGTCAATCATTTGCTGCTTCGGACTCCCCCGGTGTATCATCACCGACAACGAGCGACAAATCGACAATCGTGAGTTCGAAGGATTCTGCATCGAGCACGGCATCCAATACCAATTCACCTCAGTGGCTCATCCTCAAACAAATGGAGAGGCCAAGTTGACTAACCGACCATCCTCCAAGGACTCAGGACCAGGCTGGACCAAGATAAGGGCAGGTGGCCAGAAGAGCTCCCAACATCCTATGGCCTACCACACAACGTCCAGGACAGCAACTAACGAGATGCCTTTCAGCCTTGTTTTCGGTACCGAAGTGGTCATCCCGGTCGAGCTCGGCATGCCCACGTTGTGGGTGCAGCAGCACGACGAAGCACGGAACTTGACACACCTCCTGCTTAACCTGGACCTTCTTGAAGAAGCAAGAGATAAAGCCCAGCTACGAATGGTGGCCTACCGACAATGGGTAGCCCATTATTACAATGCTCGAGTAAAGCCAAAAGCTTTCAAGCCCAGAGACTTGGTGCTACAGTGGCAGAGGTGTCCAGCCTAGAGAATGTGGCAAGCTCTCACCCGACTGGGAAGGCCCCTATAAAGTGGCCGAAGCCCTCTCACAAGGGGCCTATTATCTCGAAGATCTCGACGGCATCAGGTCCCTCGAACGTGGAATGCCTGCAATTTGCGAAAATACAATCAATGATGTAAGGTTTCCCAGCAATAATAGTGATAATGATTTTTCCTGCACAAGTGTTTATCTGTCTTGCAGGAAATCCCATCAATGTCCCCGAGCCTAGCTCCAGGATGCCAGCCCAAGACTGGAGCTCAGATCTCCGGCCAAGGACCTTCGAGCCATGCAACTCTCAGTCATCACGTCCCTGAGCCTAGCTCCAGGATGCCAGCCCAAGACCGGAGCTCAGATCTCCGGTCAAGGGACCTTCGAGCCAAGCCGCTCTCAATCTCAAACATCTCCGAGCCCAGCTCCAAGACACCAAGGGATCTTGAAGCCAAGCAGCTCCTATTAACGCCTCGAGCCCAGCTCCAAGGTACCAAAGACCTGAGCTAAGCTCTCAGGCAATCCCTAGATCGGAGCCCAGCTCTCTGCCAGGAAGGCCTCGAGCCTAGCTCCAAGGCAATTAAATCCTGTGACCCTCTTCTCTGATCTCGCCACCCAAAAAAAAAAACAAAGAAAGAAGGGAGGGAAAGGAAAGAAAGAAAACAAGGGGGAAATACAGCAACAAAACTCTTATCTTATCACCTTGGACCAGGGCCCAGCTCCCTGGCCAAGGAACCACCGAGCCCAGTAGCTTGCAACTGCCAGAACCTTGCATTTGACTTTCCAACGATGAAGCCCGGTGATCTGACCCCAGGCGAGGAGAACCCTCTTCTCTGATCTCCCCACTCAAAAAAAAGGGGGGGGAGAGTGAAAGAAAGAGAAAAGAAAGAGGGGAGAGCTAGACAGAAAGCAGGTCTCAAGGAAGTTCGAAATTTATTGAATCCAAGTTACAAACATTCAGCGGGCCCACGACATGTCGGGTGGCCCGGCCAAGTACAGAAAGAAAGCAAATACAAAAGAAAGTAGAAGGGGCTACCCTCTTGCTGGACTGCAGGGCGGGGAGTTTTCGTCAGTAGGGACCTCCGGCTGTGTGGCTCCGTTTTAGGCGGTACGGCCCCGACCTCGACTGGCGTAGAAGACTCGAGAGCGACAGCCTCCTCACACCCCGCCTCCTAGTCTGAAGTACCGGGATAGTCGAGGCTGCTACGGCCCTCATCCGAGACGAACCCCTCAACCAGGCAACACCAGGTACGTGAAGCCCTTAAGAAGGAGTCCGACATCGTTTGTTGGATCTCGGCGAGGAACTCCTCCGAGGCCCTGTACCTCACGACCGCCTCCTCATCCTCCTTCTTCATCGCGGCCACCTTACGCTTGGCATCCCCAGCTGATCTGGCCGCCTCCTCGGTCGCCCTCTGGGCCATGGCCGACTTCTCCTTCTCTGCCGCCAGCCGGGCCTGGAAAGACTGGGCTGCCTCCTTTTGCCGGGCTGCCTCAGCATTGAGCATGCCCAACCTCCGCTCGGCGTCGGCGAGCTCCTCGGCCTTCTTCCTTGACTGCCCCTGCTCTCGATCGAGGCTCTCCTGAAGCTCTTTTGCTCGCCCCTCAGAGTTGGCGAGTCGCTTCTCGAGGTCCTTGACCCGTCGGTCAAGCACCCCTTTGGAGTCGGCCCTCCCCTACAGGTCAGCCTTCAGTGATGCGATCTCGGCCGCCCGTTGCTAATCAGCTCGCTCCTAGTTTCGGCAGCTGCTCCTGACAAAAAGGGCCTCGACACCGATCTGCACCATATGAAAAGTTTTAAAAAAAAAAGAAAGAAGAAGAAGAAAAAGGAGAAGAGGAAGGAAAAAACGAAATTGCTTACTGTATAGAGCTGAGGGAAGATACTATCAATCACATCTCTCAACCGCAGCCCAGCCATCTCCTCCTGATCGCATGATTGGATGGAGAAATCCATCATGTGAGCACTAGGCGCGGTTGTCAGCCAGGAGCTCTCCGGTCCCAGCTTGAACGTGAGACGATGCCTCGCCTTGTCCCTCTTGTTCTCTCGGGGAGTGGGTGCGCCCGTCCCTCCAATGGCAGGACCCCCAGAGACCGGTCGGGGACCCGGCACCGTCACGGTTGGAGCCCCCGTTGTAGGAGGAGCTCCAGTACGGACCTCTCCGCCCTCGGCCTCGATCATCGTCAGACCCGGAGAGTGGAAGGGCGCGGCAGCGACAACAGCACCAGCCCGAGCGATCACCTCAGGCTCCGAAACGGGGACCTCGACCTGTGGCCTTGTCAGCCCTTCAGCTCCTTGAACCTCCTGCCAGCTCGGTCCTAGTGCCACGGATGGTGCAGGGGCTTCCTCGGCCTCCCTCCTCCTCGAGGCGACTGGCATGGTGGGGACAGCCGTCGATATGCCCTCAACCAGAGCCCACCTCAGGGGAGACTCAGCGGCTACCCCGGTGGGCGGCCTATTCTTGGTAATTGACAACAGGTCGCCCTCCGAGAAGATCATCCCTGCACATAGTAGCCGAGAAGGTTAGCCTAAAATAAAGAGAAGAAAAAAAAACATGTGTGGAAGAAAGAACCGGACTCACCCGGCTCCCTCGATAGGTTGATCCTAGCATCAAAGAGGTTTTGCTCCGGCAGCAGGACCTCGAGAGAGGGGATCTGGGTGGTGCGAAGCTGCTCATAGTCGTCTTGATCAGCTGCGTCAACCGCAGAGGTCCGATTGGGGGACTGATCCGGCTCGCTCCAAGCCCAGTCGATCCCCTCGACGGTCGTGAAGAAGAATTTGCTCTTCCATCCTTTGATGGAAGAGGAGAGTTCGAATCTGATGCCCTTCGGGCGAGAAGACAAGGACCACCACCCGTTCTCAGTCGGGTGGCGTTTCAGGATAAAAAATGCCCTAAACAAGGAAAACTGGGCGACGAACCCGTGGACATGGCAGAGGACGATGAAGGAGAAGATGACCCTGATGGCGTTCGGCACCAGCTGTGCAGGGACCAAATGATAGTTGTCCAAGATGGACAGGAAGAAAGGATGAAAAGAAAATCGGAGACCCCCGGAGAAGGTCTCCTCATAAAAAGTGAGTCGACCCGGGCTACTGGAAGTGAATTGTTCCCCGGACGAGGGATCATGAGCCGAATAGAAGGTGGGATGCCATAGATATCCCGGATGGCCCCTAGCTCCGTGGCGGAAATCGTCGAGGCGACCCCGCCCGGACCTGTCGACCCGACAGACTCAGAAACTAGTTCGGGAAGAGGAGGAAAGCGGGTAGGACGAGAAAGAGCAGCCCCCAGCTCCCTAATGGACACGGGGCAAACTCGAAGAACCGGACTCCTATTAAACTCGAATAGTGCCCCCTCCGACTCCTCATCGGAGGAGGAAAGCACCAGCCCCTGTACAGAAGGATCGGGACGAGACATCCTATGGAAAGAACCCAAGGAGAAGGAAGATTGGACTCGGAAGAAGAACCTTACCCCAAAGGGAAAGAAGGAAGAAGAGCAGGACTGATCTAGTTCCCTAGAAAAGAGAAGGGCGGAAGTGGATCACGGAGAAGGAAGGGTCCGAGTACTACAACAGGCATGAAAGGTTTGAAAGAATGGAAGTTTTGGATAAAAGTTTTTTTCTTTTCACTTCGAAAAGACCCATCAAATCCGTGCCATTATGACTCCCTTGCCAACGGATTCATGCCACATGCTACCCATCAGTAAAAAGGGGCATCCCGGTCGCTCCAAATTTTGCACCAACCTTAGCTGATCCTCGGACATGGCCATGTGGCACCCCCGTACTGGCCCATGGGACCATCTCACAAAGTGGCAGCACTCACAGCCATCATTGCACTACATTTCCGTCTTTCCATGTCAGCACAACAATTACTCCCTTCGGCCCGAGCGCCGTGCACTAACGAGCCTCGGGAGTGGGGGGCAAATGATGTGGCGGGACCGCTGACATGGGGGAGTCGACAAGCACCACATCAGGGGGAGACACCATGTCGGATGCTGCGTCAATCCTCCAGTTCGGACTCCACTCTCGAGCTGAGCTGAGCTCCCTGGGACAGCGAGCCGAGCTCCGTCCTCCACCAGGTCGGGCTCGCATGCTCAGGATGCCTAGGCCGGAGCCGCACTCCGCCCTCCAGAGCGAGACCCTCAGAGGTTTGAGCCCTGTGGTCGAGTCGAGCTCAGTAGTCCTCCACCACGTGGAGTCTCTCCGAGCGCGAGCCCTCTGGACCGAGCCCGCACTCCGCCCTCTAGAGCGAGACCCTCGGAGGTTTGAGCCCTATGGTCGGAGTCGAGCTTAGCACTCCTCTGCCACGTGGAGCCTCTCCGAGCACGAACCCTCTGGACCGGGCCCGCACTCCGCCCTCCATAGCGAGACCCTCGGAGGTTTGAGCCCTATGGTCGGAGTCGAGCTTAGCACTCCACCACGTGGAGCCTCTCCGAGCGTGAGCCCTCTAGACTGGACCCGCACTCCGCACTCCGCCCTCTAGAGCGAGACCCTCGAAGGTTTGAGCCCTGTGATCGGAGTCGAGCTCAGCTGATGCAGAACAAATAAAGGGATGCGATGCAGAAGTAAATTAAGATTAACTAATTTTTTTTGTTGTTTATAGGTTTGTAGAAGTTGGCTTCAATCAAAGAAAAGTTAACCTAACATTGAAAGATACTAATGATAATTGAAAGCACAATTTTAAGGAAACTAAATTATCAGAGTAGTTTAGAAGCAACGGATCGCTGGGGGTTGAGAAACTCTCAGACCTAGGGTTTCACTCCGAGCTTTCAACAAACAGAAATAAAGAGAAGGGAAGGTTTATCTAACCAGACAATGATCTTCACAGATTTTGGTGGAAGAACTCTCCCGAGCAGATTGTTGGATCCTCGGAGTCGGATATCTTTGTAATGGATCCTCCAATACTGGTCCTTTGGCGGGTTGGCTTCTCCTGAACTCAAGATCTGGAAGAGAAGAAAAACATTGATGGAATCAGAGAGTCAAGAAAAGATTTACCAGGTTGATGACTTGAAGATCGAATTGCTGAAAACTGGATTCTCCTGGATGCTGATGTGATTTTCCTTGGAACTTGCTCTGGATCTGAAGTAGCCGGACTGGATCTGGATGAAAGTGGACGGCCTGGACTTGTAGAGAGAGAGAGGCCGTGGGAGATGGATGGATCTAGGGTTTGATGGAATGAAAATAATGGAGGGTGGCTAGGGTTTTGGAATTTCAAGTGGCTAACCTAGGGTTTGGGGTTTTGGAGATCTCTCACCTCCTCAAGGTTCCAGGGGAACCCGGATTTACTCCCTCATGGAGCTCAACACCTGGAAGCAAGTGCGGAAAGAGAAAACACAAGTTTGCTCATAAAAAAATTTCTTTCATTCATCTTTTTTTTTAACTTACAAGAGGGTTTAATTTATAGGGCTTTACAAGGGAGTAGGGTTTTACATCTTCCCATGTGGGACTAAAGGAGAGGATCTACAAATCAGGAAAAATCATACATATATGGTCGGCCAAAGTACCAAAAAATTTGATTTGGTTATAAAAGGCAGGTAGTGGCGCCTCCTTGTATGGATCTTCAAGAGAATTTTTTTTCCTTCCATGGATCAACTCTTTTGGACTCCTCCTTTTCTTCCTCCCTAAGTCAAGGTCCTTCCCATCTTTGTCTTGGATTTTTTTTGGCAGGTAGTGGGGGTGTCTCCTAGTATCTCTCCATGAATCAAGGATTTTCCCTTCATGGTTTGGCTCTTTTGGACACCTCCTAGTCTTGCTCCACAAGTTAAGGCTTCTTCCTTTCATGGCTTTGGCACTTTAGGAAACTTTTGGGTGCCTCCTTGATTTTCTCCCCAAGACAGCATGCTCTCTTCCCTTTTATAACTTGGGTTTTTATGGAACATTGTGGGGCACCTCCTTGATCCTCTCTTCAAGAAAAATTCTTGCCATCCTGGCTTGGGTTTTTCTGGAAAGAAGTTGCTCCTCCTTGGATTGAGGTATTTTGATGATTTCTCCCCAAAGTGGTGCATGAAAAAGGGACCTGCTTTCTTGTGGTGTGGGGACCAAGGCACACTGGATGGAGATGTGGCGCCTCCTGGACTCAGGCGTATGGCGGGAGTGTGGCTGGGAGTGTGGCGCCCACTTGCTTGGCCTTGGAGAAAATGTAACACCCCAGGTTGAAACCCTAGTCCACTACTGAGTCAACATGACTCAATAAAATAAAAAATGCAGGTAATACAAACTCAAACTAAAGTTGATCAAGTCAACCCTATTACAAGCCAAAAACCCTAATTCTTCGGCAAGGTTAATCAGAGATCCAGATGGAGCTCTGAAGTCTTCTTCTGAGTCTGGTGCCCGCACCATCAGCACTCTCCGCCACGTGGAGCCCCTCCGAGCGCGAGCCCTCTAGACTGGGCCCACACTTCGCCCTCTAGAGCGAGACCCTCGGAGGTTTGAGCCCTGTGGTTAGAGTCAAGCTCAGCACTCCTCCGCTATATGGAGCCTCTCCGAGCGCAAGCCCTCTGGACCGGGCCCGCACTCTGCCCTCCAGAGTGAGACCTTCGGAGGTTTGAGCCCTGTGGTCGGGTCGAGCTCAGCACTCCTCCACCACGTGGAGCCTCTCCAAGCACGAGCCCTTTGGACCTGGCCCACACTTCGCCCTCCAGAGCGAGACCCTCGGAGGTTTGAGTCCTGTGGTTGGAGTCAAGCTCAGTGCTCCTCCGCCATGTGGTGCCTCTCTGAGCGCGAGCCTTCTGGACCGGGCCCGCACTCCGCCCTCCAGCGAGACCCTCGAAGGTTTGAGCCCTGTGGTCGGAGTCAAGCTCAGCACTCCTCCGCCACGTGGAGCCTCTTCGAGCACGAGCCCTCTAGACCGGGCTCGCACTCCGCCCCCAGAGCGAGACCCTCGGAGGTTTGAGCCCTGTGGTCGGAGTCGAGCTCAGCGCTCCTCCGCCACGTGGAGCCTCTCCGAGCATGAGCCCTCCGAACCGGGCCCGCATTCTGCCCTCCTCCACCAAGGCGACCCCACAAGCTCGGAGCGTCTAGATCAGAGCAAGCCCTGCCATCCCGGGACACCGGCGAGCCGCCCAAGGACTGCGGAACGGCATCCCCATACCGCCATAACTGCCTGTCTGCCCGTACTTCCAGGGGGATAGGCCAGCCAGAGAGCATGAACCACTAGGGCGGTGACCCCCGGATCGAGGTTCTGCCAAGCTTCCCGGAATGGGCGACCGGAGAGGATGTCAGAACGAATGGAAGATTCCTCTACCACATGTCAGGAAAGACATCCCGTCCACGGCACGAAATCGTGTCGCACGCGCCTACCAGCCCAGCGAGGATCCCGAGGCAAGTGTCCAACGGCCATTTTTCAACTACAAAGAACAATCGACACTTCCGGAAGGGGGGAGGTTGAAAGGAAAACTAGTAGCGAGCATGCTTTCTATTTTAAAACTTTTTCAAAATAACATGCAGCGGAAGCATGATCGAGAGGATTAACATTTAATCTAAGCATGCTTGTAGAATTATTCTATGCTACTTAGTCCAAGATCTTGCATGAATGATTAATATAAACTATGAAATCATGAACTCATGCTATGAACATTTCAAAGCAACATATCTATATATGTAAAACCATACCTTGTATGAAGTGGAGACGCTCTCCGCTGTGGAAGATCCAGGAAAAAGTAGAAGAACCCTGCTTAGTCGCACACGTGTCCGGCCTCTACAGGTGGTTCACCAGGGCTCTTTCAAAATCTACTTCCACTCCAAGTGCTAGCTTGTTGTGGAACATTTGATCGTAACTCCTTTTTTTTCTTTTCGATGCCGGACTCTCCGATGAATGAATGAAGAAATCAAGAGGTGGAGAATGAGTGATTGAAACCCTTCCCAAAACACTCAATCCAAGGCCTAGATCACTAGGTACAAATATGCACACTTTTCCAAAATCTTCATACCCATACAAAAATAGAACCTTCCTAGTTCTCCCTTTCTTCCCTTTGATTTTTCTAGCATTTCTTTGCTGAATTCTCACTTATTTTCGTCCTCCCATTTCAGCCCATTATGTAGATGGAGAGGAGAGGGAGAGTGGGGAGTTATGGGTGATAATGGAATGGTAATGGATAGTTATGGGGAGCTATGGTCATCGGAAGTTACATAACTCTCCAAAACTGAATTTAAACTTATTTAAATTCAGATTAATGTCTCAATTAATTTCAGTTCATAACTGAAATCAATTGGGTCAAGTATGCATACATTGGGTTCAACCCAATTGGACCCAAACCTATTTTGAACCAAATCCTATTTGATTCATTCCAGATTTTTATAGCTCAATCAAATTGGGCTATCAAGTAATCACATTACTTAATTCACCTCCATGCATCACCAACTATTAGTAAAAATTTTATGTTATAACTTTTGTGATATCAAGTGTCTACACTTGCGAAATCAACAAGTGTCGACACTTTCAAGAATATCAAGTGTCGACACTTGAATAAAGAAAAATACTTTTCCTTTGTGAGTCCACGAACGATTCCCAATCGTTCTCCGATCACTAAATCAAGTAGAAACCCCTATGGTGTGTGACCCCATAGGTTCGAACACTAAGTCGGTAGCACTGGAACATTTCCAATACCAGTCAAAGTCTCCATCTAGCAATGACACCCGACGTCCGGATAGGTCGAAGTTGCAGAGCAAAAATCAAGAACCAGGAGATATGGAAACCTTGTAATTAATTCCTTTGACCTCAATGCTCAGGAAGACTTAGGGTTAAACTGCCCAACCAATAAAGCCCATCAACAATGTGTCTCAACCTCACAAGTCCTGTAACACATTACAGAGACTACCCTGGCCAAGGTTTTGCTAAATTGAAATACAGTAAGATATCTGCTCCAAACACTTTGGAGGGGTCAATCCCATCTTGATCCAATCACCGCTACACGAGTACTTAACTGTACCCAGAAATCTTCCATCCCTGGATTAGAAATCCAGATAGTCCAGCACCAAAGTACAGTGAGTTGCTCGCAAGCTACCATGACGATCTCATGTCTGAGGGATAACTACGTCCATATCAAAACTCTAGGCAGAAAAAGTACAAACGGGTCACGTTCGATGAAATATCAAACACAACATCTGCATGCCATACCAGTGTCTCCACACTCCTTGGTTAAGAGGACAACCAATGACTATGGTACACAACGACCTATACTTGATATACTATCATCCTGAAATAAGTGTATCATTTGGTCGCGAATAATTTTAGGACTATATGATATATCCTCTCTATATCACATACAAATAGTCCTAAAGACTTCATCACTCAAGAACTCATTTCAGAAAGATGAAATAGTGATGAACTGCCAGAATAAACATTTTATTCAATAATATAATTCATATACAATTACATCAAATGTACAACTGTCTACAGTAGAAATTGGCTTTGGGACACATTTTCCAACAACTCCCACTTGGACTAAAGCCAATCAGAACAGTATCGTATACCCATCTTCCATTTACAATCATTGAGTTCTTGAATTCCAATGGCTTTAGTAAAGGGGTCAGCCAGGTTCTCCTTTCCGTCGATCTTCAGAAGGTCGATATCACCTCGTTCCACGATTTCTCGCACAAGATGAAATCGACGCAGAATATGCTTGGTACGCTGATGGAACTTCGGCTCTTTGGCTTGAGAAATGGCTCCAGTGCTGTCACAGTACACTGGAACAGGACCATCCAGGGAAGGTGACACTCCCAGCTCGCCAAAAAATTTTCGTAACCAAACAGCTTCCTTTGCTGCATCAGATGCTGCAATGTATTTCGCTTCGCATACAGAGTCTGCTACAGTGTGCTGCTTGGAACTCTTCCAGTAGATAGCTCCACCATTCAGAGTAAAAACAAAATCAGATACACTCTTGCTATCATCCCTATCTGACTGGAAACTGAAGTCAGTATACCCCACAAGTTTCAAGTCAGGTCCTCCAAAAATAAGCCACTGGTCCTTGGTATTTCGCAAATACTTCAGGATGGTCTTTGCAACCTTCCAGTGTGCTTCACCTGGGTCAGACTGGTATCGACTCACTATTCCTAATGAGTATGCCATGTCTGGTCTAGTACACGTCATGGCGTATACGATGGACCTTACTACCAAAGCATAAGGAATCCTACTCATACGCTCTCTTTCCTCAGGAGATGTCGGCCAATCCTTCTTGGAAAGAGAAATTTCATGGCCTATCGGAAGATAGCCTTTCTTGAAATTCTCCATGCTGAACCTTTTCAACACGGTATCAATGTACGTAGACTGGGACAAACCTAGAAGCTTCCTTGATCTGTCCCTATAGATCTTCATACCTAGTATGAAAGAAGCTTCACCCAAGTCTTTCATAGAAAACTGGGATGACAACCAGACCTTTATTCCCTGTAATGCAGGGATGTCATTCCCGATTAAGAGAATGTCATCCACATACAGTACAAGAAATACAACTACAGAACCATTTGCCCACTTATATATGCAGGGTTCTTTGTTCCTAACAAAACCATACGTCTTGATACACTTATCAAAATGCATGTTCCAACTCTGAGACACCTGCTTTAGTCCATAAATGGACCTACTAAGCTTACATACCTTAGATTCATCTATGGATGTGAACCCTTCAGGTTGCATCATATACACCTCCTCATCTAGCTCACCATTTAGGAAAGCTGTTCAGACATCCATTTGCCAGATTTCATAGTCCAGATATGCAGCTAAGGCAAGCATAATCCGAATAGACTTGAGCATTGCCACAGGAGAAAATGTCTCGTCATAGTCAATACCATAACGTTGACGATAACCCTTGGCAACCAGACGGGCTTTATAGGTCTCTACATGCCCATCTGCGCCTCGTTTCCTTTTGAAGACCATTTGCACCCAATGGGTTTTACCCCTTCAGGTGGATCAACCAAAGTCCATACTTTGTTGATTTCCATGGACTCCATTTCAGATTTCATGGCTCCCAGCCACAACTCAGAATCAGACTTCTGCATCGCGTCCATATAGGTGATTGGATCCTCGTTGTTCTCATCGAGCTCAACGGGATCACCGTCCCGGACCAGAAAACCATAGTATCTGTTTGGTTGACGCGTTACTCTACCGGATCTCCTTAATGACTGGTCAATAGGCTCAGGGTTTGATCTTATCATAATGGGTTCTATAGCAGTCCTTGAATGATTTGGTTCTTCTATCTGTTGAACTTCAGTAAGCTCAACATTGGCAGCTTGAGCACCTTCAGTAAAGTACTCCCTTTCCAAAAAGGTAGCTCTAAGACTGACGAACAACTTTTGTTCCCCAGGCATATAGAGGAAATAACCCTTAGATTCTTTAGGATACCCAACAAAGAGGCACCTGTCAGACCTAGGTCCAAGTTTATTTGTCTCCAAATGCTTGACATAAGCCGGACATCCCCAAACTGAAGGTGTGAAAGACTCGGCTTACGCCCATTCCATATCTCATATGGAGTTTTGTTAACAGACTTACTCGGAACTCTATTTAGAAGATAGCACGCTGACTCCAAAGCATACCCCAAAAGGAAGTTGACAGAGTTGCAAATCCCATCATGGATCTAACCATGTCCAACAGAGTACGATTCCTCCTTTCAGACACACCATTTAACTGGGGCATCCCAGGAGGTGTCCATTGAGAGAGAATTCCATTCTCTTCAAGATAAGTCAGAAACTCCCCAGAAAGATATTCTCCACCTCGATCTGATCGAAGATTTTAATAAGCTTCCCGGTTTGTTTTTCAACTTCATTACGATACTGTTTGAACATTTTAAATGATTCAGATTTATGTCTCATCAAAAAGATATAACCGTACCTTGAGAGGTCGTCCGTAAACATAATGAAATATTTATACCCACCCTTGGCATCGACATTCATTGGTCCACATACATCAGTATGTACTAGACACAAAATGTCATCGGCTCGTACACCTTTTCCAGTAAATGGTGACCTGGTCATCTTACCAAGTAAACAAGATTCACAGGTTGGCAGTGATTCACAATCACTAACATTTAGGAGACCTTCTTCCACTAACCTGTTAGTTCTATTCTTGTTTATATGACCTAGCCTACAGTGCCAGAGATAAGCATCACTGACATTATCTAATCTAGGGCATTTGCATGAAATGTACATTATACCAACAGGCCATGATAAAACATAAATATCATTCTTAATATGTCCAGTCATAACCACAATATCATTCATAATGACTTTGCAAAAATCACTCTTGATTAATAGTTCATAACCATTACTGGCCAACTGGCCTACAGAGATGATATTTACAAGGAATGATAGACAATAGTGACAATCACTAAGAACAACTTTACAAGACTCGAAAAATAGATTGACAATTCCCAACACCAGGACTGGAGCTTGACTTCCATTCCCCAGATTCAGAAATCTCTCGCCATTCTCGAATCTTCTACTAACTTGTAGTCCCTGCAACGTATTGCAAATGTGATAAGGACTACCAGTATCTAATATCCAGTTAGTAGTATCACAAATAGAAAAAAAACAAGGATTTATCATATAAATACCTTGTCAGCAACCTTTTGCTGCTTCTTCTTCTTCGGCATGTTTGGGTCAAGTGTAGCTAGGTAAGCAGAACAATTCCTCTTCCAATGACCCGGCTTCTTGCAGTAGAAGCATTCTGCTCGACTCTGGTCAGCCTTCTTCTTAGTCTGACTGGGCCCAGCACTTTGCACCATTTTATTTTATTCTTTTTCTTCCCTTTCTTAAAGGGATGACTCCTTGCCGCACTGCCTCCCACTAAATTTACCAAGCTCTTTTGGAGCTGGTGATCCTTTTCATAAATCTGTAGTAACCCCATCAACCCATGGTAGTTGACTACAGGCCTTGTTAATCTATAGTGATCTAGAAAAGATAAGTAGGAGGGAGGCAAAGAATTCAAAATCGCATCGTTCCCAAGCTGCTCGTGGAAAGGATATCCGAGTTTGGCCAGGTGCTTGATCATCTCGATCATGTACAATACATGATCAGTGACCGAAGACCCTTCAGTCATTCGAGCGTTGAAAATGATAGAGGAAACCCTGTACCTTTCAACGTCGTCTAGGGCACCAAAAGATTCCTTCAACTTTTGAAGGATTTCCTCCGGTTGGACTTCCTCGAATCTGCGACTGAACTCGTCGTTCATGACCGCAAACATAATGCACCGCACCGTAGTACTGTCAGAGACCCACTTTTGATAAGCATCCCTGATTGCAGTATGTGCAGTGGGGGCTGGCCCCTTAGGTGCCGATCCGTTAATACATAAAGGATCTGTTCATGCTCGAGAACAATTCTCAGTCTTCGATACCAGCTATCGAAGTTGGGTCCCATGAGCTTGTCATTATCTAATAATGACCGGAGTGACAGATTAGTAGACATTATCTGAAAAAGAGAAAACCAAGACTATTTAGTATATGAATTATTTAAAACTTAAAGACATGGACTTTTGTCTAAAAGCTCCTCCCACTATTTTATTCAGACGGGTAGCCTCTACCTCCAATCCGAAGAATAACACTTATCCCTTAGTGGGTACCAGAATCCAATAGATAATGCATGAGCCCGACTATGGTCGGCCAACCCATGCTCATCTAAAGGTAGGTTCATAACCAGTTGTTTCTCCAAACAACTCCTAGTAATTTATTTTGCCCCAGGAACACTTCAATCGGCCTTTGGGCTACCTGCTAAAGAAGGTCCAGTTAGGTCCAACCATTAACATGACTGATCTTAATGCTTCTAGCTAACAAATGATCAAGCCCGACTTTGGCCGGCTAACCTGACCATCTGTTTAAGAAAGTTGCATTATGTCATCATATAATGAATGGCAATTCCAATAGTATGATGACCACCCGATCTATGGATCTGCCGATAATCACCCCACTACTGGACTTATTACCAAACACCTTAATGGAGGCTAAGACAAAAATTATCATATAATTTCCATCTTTTTAAGGACCTAATAATTTAGAGGTTTATACATGTTGTGATAGAAGAGAAAGGATAAGTCATGGATTATCTTTCACTAACTTCATATGTTAATGAAAGGGTTACATGAACCACAAAATCCATGGGCACCTAAATCAGTCAAGCTAATAACCTTATTGGCATGGGCTAACTCGAATCAATGAGCTAACTAATCAAATATGGTTGACCATATTGGCCAGGTAAGTGAGATCAAAGTTATGGGTTAAGCCATTAACCATCTTTCCTTAGACACCAATATCATTGGCCAGGAAAGAGGTAGCCCCAAAAAACCATAGATCAAAAGCCATACTTACCTTAGACACCAATTGGTTCACCAATTTCGATTAGGCTAGCCTAAGGAATCGGGTCCTACCACGAAGCCAAGATTAAGTCCATTTAGATGTATGGACCAATCAATCTAACTATTAGATAGATACTAGAGAAGAACCTTAACTCAACATTTGATTAAGTTAATTCTCTATTAAGTCCAATTCATCTAAACTTAGGTCTAACCCAATTAGGACCTAATTCAAGCTAACCCATTTAATCCAGAGTTATGAATATGACTTAGATCTTAGAATCATATCCCTAGATCATTTAGTCACTTAGATTTACTTAATTCATAATTAAGTTAATCATACACATATTAAAACATTTTCAGTAAACTTTATAAAATATTTTTACAAGAAAATCCAACTTTTGAATTTCTGTTCACTGTGAAGTGTCGACACTTCAGTAGCAAGTGTCGACACCAAGGTGTCGACACTACTCTGAGACAGGTCGACACAGTGAAAAATAGTGAACCAATTTATGTGTTTTTGTTCATGAGTCGACACCCAGAAGCCCAAGTGTCGACACATAGACTCCCAAGTGTCGATACTAGGTAAGCTAAGTGTCAACACTTGATCCAACCCGAGCACAGAAATGCAGGAATCCAAAATTTGTTTTTAATAAACTTGAATTTTATGTTAAACTATTTAACATAACAATCATAAACTAACTTTAGAACATTTCTAAAATATTTTATGACTTCAAATTTAGAACATAATAAAGATCAAAATATTTTAATCTTTACTTTTTCTTTTCTTTTTCTTCTTCATGAGTCCTTCACAATGGCACCCCGACACGCCATAGGAGATCCCTTTGAATGGGAAGTGAGGGTCTTGCAGCCATACTTCTCTCCTATGACCGGACGACCTGGTGAGGCACTCAATCCAAGTACTTGCAAGATATTAAACTGATTTCATAATGTTTATACTAAACATTCATGCTAGAGCAACCTTGTTGCTCTGATACCAATTGAAAGAAAAACTAGTAGCGAGCATGCTTTCTATTTTAAAACTTTTTCAAAATAACATGCAGCGGAAGCATGATCGAGAGGATTAACATTTAATCTAAGCATGCTTGTAGAATTATTCTATGCTACTTAGTCCAAGATCTTGCATGAATGATTAATATAAACTATGAAATCATGAACTCATGCTATGAACATTTCAAAGCAACATATCTATATATGTAAAACCATACCTTGTATGAAGTAGAGACGCTCTCCGCTGTGGAAGATCCAGGAGAAAGTAGAAGAACTCTGCTTAGTCGCACACGTGTCTGGCCTCTACAGGTGGTTCACACCAGGGCTCTTTCAAAATCTACTTCCACTCCAAGTGCTAGCTTGTTGTGGAACAATTTGATCGTAACTCCTTTTTTTCTTCTTTCGATGCCGGACTCTCCGAATGAATGAAGAAACTCAAGAGGTGGAGAATGAGTAGTTGAAACCCTTCCCAAACACTCAATCCCAAGGCCTAGATCACTAGGTACAAATATGCACACTTTTTCAAAATCTTCATATCCATACAAAAACTAGAACATTTCCTAGTTTCTCCCTTTCTTCCCTTTTGATTTTTCTAGCATTTCTTTGCTGAATTCTCACTTATTTTCGTCCTCCCATTTCAGCCCATTATGTAGATGGAGAGGGAGAGGGAGAGTGGGGAGTTATGGGTGATAATGGAATGGTAATGGATAGTTATGGGGAGTTATGGTCATCGGAAGTTACATAACTTCCCAAAACTGAATTTAAACTTATTTAAATTCAGATTAATGTCTCAATTAATTTCAGTTCATAACTGAAATCAATTGGGTCAAGTATGCATACATTGGGTTCAACCCAATTGGACCCAAACCTATTTTGAACCAAATCCTATTTGATTCGTTCCAGATTTTTATAGCTCAATCAAATTGGGCTATCAAGTAATCACATTACTTAATTCACCTCCATGCATCACCAACTATTAGTGAAAATTTTATGTCATAACTTTTGTGATATCAAGTGTCTACACTTGTGAAATCAACAAGTGTCGACACTTTCAAGAATATCAAGTGTCGACACTTGGATAAAGAAAAATACTTTTTCTTTGTGAGTCCACGAACGATTCCCAATCGTTCTCCGATCACTAGATCAAGTAGAAATCCCTATGGTGTGTGACCCCATAGGTTCGAACACTAAGCCGGTAGCATTGGAACATTTCCAATACCAGTCAAAGTCGCCATCTAGTAATGACACCCGACGTCCGGATAGGTCGAAGTTGCAGAGAAACAATCAAGAACCAGGAGATATGGAAACCTTGTAATTAATCCCTTTGACCTCAATGCTCAGGAAGACTTAGGGTTAAACTGCCCAACCCATAAAGTCCATCAACAATGTGTCTCAACCTCACAAGTCCTGTAACACATTACAGAGACTACCCTGGCCAAGGTTTTGCTAAATTGAAACACAGTAAGATATCTACTCCAAATACTTTGGAGGGGTCAATCACATCTTGATCCAATCACTGCTACACGAGTACTTAACTGTACCCAGAAACCTTCCATCCCTGGATTAGAAATCTAGATAATCCAACACCAAAGTACAATGAGTTGCTCGCAAGCTACCATGACGATCTCATGTCTGAGGGATAACTACATCCATATCAAAACTCTAGGCAAAAAAGTACAGACGGGTCACGTTCGATGAAATGTCAAACACAACATCTGCATGTCATACCAGTGTCTCCACACTCCTTGGTTAAGAGGACAACCAACGACTATGGTACACAATGACCTATACTTGATATACTATCATCCTCAAATAAGTGTATCATTTGGTGCGAACAATTTTTGGACTATATGATATATCCTCTCTATATCACATACAAATAGTCCTAAGGACTTCATCACTCAAGAACTCATTTCAGAAAGATGAAATAGTAATGAACTGCCAGAATAAATATTTTATTCAATAATATAATTCATATACAATTACATCAAATGTACAACTATCTACAGTAGAAATTGGCTTTGGGACACATTTCCCAATAGAGATAACAACAATCCACTACCAACACAAGTGCAAGCTCGATCAAGAGGGCGAAGCACCACCACCACCACCATAATTGAACGAAAACGAGGGAACAAGGAAAGGCGATAGGACACGGAATCCCTCTGTCCCCGCTATCATTCTCCCCTTGTGATGTTTTCGCCTTCATTTTCACATCCTTTACTCCTCTTAGTGCGGAGTCCATCAAGAGGGGCCCGACCAGGAGGATATGTTCTCCTGGATCGTCACTGACTTGACCATCGTAGTGCCCCCACCGGAAAACCCGGCCTGGGTCACTAACCCCTATTTTGCAAGTCCAGGAGCAAAGGACCGCCAGGCGGCGAAGGGAGCGCACTCCAACACCGACAGCAGCTACGGGCCACGGCGATCTTAGCGGCAACAGTATTTTTATGTATAAGAAAATTAATATTTTTAAATTCAAGTTAGCATTTACAATGTCATCTTAAGTTTGAGAAAAAATGTTAGTATGATTTTAGGGATCTTAGATTAGCCCATAATAATTTTCTTTATTATTATGATTCTATATTTTTTTTTGTTAGTGTGATTTTGTATTATTTTCTTTCTTAGCATGATTTTATATTAATTGTATATTTTTCTAATATAAAATTTATATGCTAGTATAAATAATCCCTGAGATGTATTAATTAAATAAAATTGAAAAAGAGATAATAAAGTCATTTTCCTTTCTCTCTATTTCTATCTTATTGTATTGCAAATATTTTAGTATGATATATAACCCTTATATGGAGTATATGCACCAATATTTTACAACGTATATATCAACTAATATTATTTTTCTTGTATAGAGTATATACACTAATATATGTAATCCTTGAAATGTACCAAATGTAATTGAAATGGAGATAATAAAGAAGCCATATTTCTCTCTCTTTCTCCTTTTTTTTTCTTCTTTAAATATTTGAACATGGTATCAAAACTACTGATCACCTACTATGCCACTATCATCTCTTTCACATTTTCTATGGCTATTGTTGCCATATCTAGAAGATTTGAAGATCTCCATTGCTAATTCTATTGGTCTTTGTTTCTTTGCAGATCCTGTATTTTGTGGTAGATCTGTAGATTATCTTTTTTTTCAATAGATTAATATCCAAATTTCTTTATTTTCTAATGAATCCATGGTTGTTCCACTAGTTTTCTCCTTAGCTTCACATCTTTAGTTGTTCTCCTTATCATTGCTTAGTAAATTTCTCTCCATCTTTGGCCTTCAATCATCTTGTCTTTTAGTATCGATCTTCTCTTTTGTGATATTTTGTTTATAAAAATCATTGACCTTCAACTGCCTTCTCTTTGAGTGTCAGTCTTCTCTCCTATAATATTTTGTCTGCAAGGATTATTGGCTTTCGTTTACTTTCTCTTTAAGCACCAATCTTACTACGATTGTTATCTTCTATGTCTTCTCATAATTATAACATCTAAATCAATCACACCAACAGATTATTAATTTATCATATTAACTTCTAAGTACATTCATGATTTAGTTTTCGAATTCAAGTTGGCACCTACAATACCATCTTGAGTTTGAGGGGGAGCATTAGCATGATTCTAGATAATTACAATATTTTATAGATTATACGACAATCCATAATATTTTCTTTATTAATATAATATCATAATATTTTTGTTAGCATTATTCTACATTATTTTTATTAGTATAATTCTATAGCAGTTAATATTATTTTCTTATATGGAGTATATGCACTAATATATATAACTCTTGAGAGGTACCAAATGCGATTGAAACAGAGATAATAAAGTCCTATTTTTCTCTTCTTTTCTCTTCTTTTGTAAAGATTTTAACATGTTAAAATATTTGCAAAAGAAGAAAAAAACAAGAGAGAAAGAGAGAGAGAGAGAGAGAGAGAGAGAGAGAGAGAGAGAGAGAGAAAAGAAAAGAATTTATGCTTCAATTTCATTTGATACATCTCAAAGATTATATATACTAGTGTACAAACTCTATACAAGAAACATAATAATAACTGATACAGAATCATGCTAATAAGAAAAACAATAATAACTTATGCAAAATCCTGTTAATAAAAAAATGATATAGAATCACACTAATAAAGAAAATTATTATGGATTGTCATGTGATTCCAAAAATCATATGATTACCTGGAATCATGTGATGATCTAAAATAAAGCTAGCACTCTCCCTCAAACTCAAGGTAATACTATAGTTTCCAAATTGAGTTTAAAAATTAAATCGTGAATGTACTCAAAAGCTAGCACAATTAATGAGCTGGTGGTTTGCTGGTGATGTGACTATAAGAAGACATAGAAGGTGGTGGTTACACTAAAGTCGGCGCTCAAAGAGAAGAAAGTCGAAGGCTGATAATTCTTGTTGACAAAAGTACCACATAAGAGAAGGTGGTTGTTGTTGCCAAATCCTTGTGCATAGAACTTCGACGGTGTCAGGCAGTCTCGCAACCTTCTCCGATAAGACTTGTTCCTGGGGCTCTGTGCTTCTTGTAGGGGAAGTCCCTCTTGACTAATGGTTATCAGTGGAGGACCCTCTAATGCTTAAGTCAATGAAGGATTTGGATAATAGTGGAGTCAAGAGAAATGACAAGAGAGAGACTAAGCATTTAAGAGTAGTAAGATATGTTACCTGTAAGAAGTTCCCTCTTACCTATTTATAGTTACTCAGGATAATCAATTTTTGTTAGGAGGTAATTAACCTTCTTCGGTTGAGTACAACTTTCTATTGAACCTAACTTCTTTTGGTTAGGACTAATAGCTTTCAATTGAGATTCCCTCTATCGAGATCTTCTTTATTGAGATCTTTCTGTTGGGAAAACAGCTTCTTGTTAAGACAATTGGATTTCACTCGCCCTCGTCACTTACTAAGATGCTACGGATTGTAGTATTAGTAGGTGGTTCAAGCCCACTATTAGGGCTTGATAATGGCCTCTTAAGTTCCTTGGTGGAGTGGCATTTGTGCCTTGCTCGTTGCCGACTATAATAGCCTTGACACTATCCAAGCATACTCAACTAAGTTCACTTTGACGTTAGTCAAATCCAAGTAGTTACTCGGTTCATGCATATGGAGGGATGTCATGCTAGTTGGGCCTATGGCCACTTACAGTCTTCCGAGTTTAAGTTACTTGGTATGTTTGCTGGCTCAATCATCTTTCAGGTTAGTCCTTGAGGCCAAGTAAGTTTCCATAATAGTTGTCCCCCACTTAAAAGGAAGGCAACCGAAAATCGATGATCATTGCAAACAAAAATATTATAGAAAAGAAAATATTTGCTCAAAGAGAAAGTAGTTAAAGGTTGATGGAGAGAATTTGTCAGGAGATGATAAAGAAAGATAACAAAAAATTTGAAGCTAAAAAGAAAAGCAATGAAGAATAACTATAGATTTATCTAAAAAAAAGATCTTTGGATATAATCTACTAAAACATAAATGATCTGCATATCCATTAAAAATAAAATATCTATAGAAAAATAGAGATTGATAAATAGGAAATGGTAACTACAGCAAAGGTGGAAGAGATAATACTGGCATATTTTAACTTGGCTTCAATACCATATTAAAATATTTATGAAAAAAAAAGAAAACAAGAGAAGAGATAGACAGAGAAAAATAAGGAAAAAAGAAAGAGAGAAAATGAACTTTATTAACATGATCACATATATTTTCTTTGTTAATGTGATTCCATAATATTTTTTGTTAATATGATCTCATAATATTTTACTTTGTTAGATTCTGTATTTATTTCTTTGTTAGCATAATTCTATATCAACTATTTTTTTTTTTTGTATAGAGTATGCATACTAGTATAAATAATTTCTGAGATATGTTGAATAAAATTGAAATAGAGATAATAAAATCAATTTTCTATCTTTCTTTTTTGTTTTTTCTCTTTGTTCACAAATATTTTAATATGCTAGCATGGTTTTAGATGATCACATGATTTAAGGGATCATATGACAACCTATAATATTTTCTTTATTAATGTTACACTGTAATATTTTTCTATATTAGTGATTTTTTTATTTTGTTTGTTAACATGATTATATATTAGCTATTATTATTTTTCTTGTATGAAGCCTATATACTAGTATAAATAATCTCTAAAATATATTGAATTCCCTTTTCTCTTTATCATTTTCTTTTATTTTTTTCTTTTCTTCCATAAATATTTAACATGATATCAAATAGGGTTGGCAAAAAGTGACCTTACCTGCTAATCTGATCCATGTTCGATCCATCATAAATGGATTTGGATATGGCCTAAATAGGTTCAAGTTATAAACGGTCAACTCATTTAACTTGTTTATAAATGAATTATGTTTGCATTTTGAGCTTTTAACCTATTTAATCCATTTATTAAATAGGATGGATTAGGTCATGTATATTACCCATTTAATATCCATTTAAATTTAAACAATGCCCTAGCTTTTCCACTTTTTTAGTTTTCTTTGGGCAATAAACCACCTTTGCTAGATTGGATCCTGTTTAATCACCTCATGCAAAGAGTAGCTACTTTTTCCAGTATCCTTTTTCTCCTAGTTCCACTATTCTAGGGGCTTGTAATTAGGGTTTCTAAGTTTCTCTCATTAGGAATTCATAGTTAGCCAACCCTTTGGCCTTTGCTCCTTCCATCAATGGCTAGATTTTGTTGCTTTTCCCTTTGCCTTCCACTCTTTATTCTAGTCTTCTAGAGGCTTCTTGGTTAAGGTTTCTCACATTCTCTTATCTAGTTAGGGTTTTTGAGTTTCTCTTCTCTCGATTTCCCATCCTTTCAACAAGAACTAGAGGATCTCCAAGCCCCACCGGAAAGAAGGGAAAGGAAGGCAAGAAAAAGACACATGAACATAGTAACATCGACTCCTTTCTATTTTTCATCTTTTTATTTTTCTTCTTGCTATCTCTTAATATTTTTTCTCTTCCGGGGATTCTCTCTCTACATTGCCTCTCTCTCTTTGTGAATCGTGATCGAATCCGTGGTATGCTGTCTTCCTCCAGGGAACTTTCTTCCTTTCTTTTTCCCTCGGTTCTTGCCAAAGTTTGCAATCATTTTTTGATGCCATTCTTGAATTAATTATGACTCGTTATAAGTGTTAAAAATAAATAAATATACCCATGATGATGTGAACATTGGATAAAGTTAAAAGACAGTTTTTGTAAGTGCAAAAGGAGAGGATAGTTTGAATGTATGAAAGTGGATTCCATCTTTATATATATCCCTTCTCTCTCTCACTTAACAAAAAAAACTTTCTCTACTCTCTATCTAGAAACTCTCATCCGATCTCTTAGATTTCTTGAGGGACTTGTGCTATAGCTTAAGAGTGCTTTCTTACATGAATTCACTTGAACTAAAAAGTAAAGCAATCCTTGATTCGGGTAAAAAGTTTATTCATTGGTATCAGAGCAATACATAATTGTTTTCTTTACTGCCTAGCACATATGTTTAGAAATATGCATGTTAGGAGTTTAATGGCAAATTTCTTTATCATGTATTTTAGTATAGCAAATTATTATTGTATATTTATCATGTATGCATGATGGGAGAATTTTTTTTTAAAGTCTTGAATACCCATGAGGGATGCTGGTCCTCTAAGACCCTTTTTCCTATCACTGCAATCGAGTGGTGGAAGGCTAGGGACAACATCTTGGGCTACCACTTGGGATTGATGGCCGATGATAGTCGATCCTCCTCTCTCTCTCTTAAACCCGACAGAAGAGGAGATACACCACCAGATCTCGTTGATCTCTCCACTGGGAGCGACGTTGGCTAGCAGCGAGGCCACGATGACATGGTCATGGCAGATCAATGGCAAACAGTGGTTTTGATTTGGTGGAGAAGTGCTGATTTGCCATTTTCTTTTTTCATCATTTTGGTCCCATACCCACCTCTCATTAGGACATTGGCGGTTAGGAGAAGACTGCCAGAGTTTTGGTTTGATCGGTGACCTATCAACAAGGGAGATGCCAAGCTTGGAGACTCCATTAATGAAGTTTTAGAGCATCGACTATGTTCGTAGGAGGAAGAAGTTTGGGATAGTGGGTTTGGTTTAAAAAAAAACATTACTTGAGGGCTCCACACAAGTCTTTTCCCTTACCAGAGGGTGGTGTTGAGAAATCAGTCAAGCTCAAAGGACACAACCCTCTTGATTAAATAAAAAAATATCCACTTATAGAATAAGGCCTAGGGACTTTCCATGGGAAAAAGACCCACTCACTTTGCATTATATGATACTATGGTCTAATAAAAAAATATAATAATTCATGCTTTTCTATTCATGCTCTTCTATTTATAATAATTGAATCAAATGATATCAAAAGTTTTTTATTGATATTAAATTTTTATTATAATTATAGATGGCAAGACAAATACTCATATTAACCAAACAAGAACTAAGGCAAAGGCTACTAAGGAAAGTGATGGAGACCTTTGAGTATCATCCTGGAAGTGATATGATCAATTATATTGCTAAGCTCAATCACATGATTATTAATCTAGAGGAGTGTCGTTTTAAGACTATATCAGAATATAGAGTCTAGACACTCTGTAGATCACTTTTATCATGTTGGGCAAATTTTGTGTATGACTTTTGGATAGATCATCTGGAGTATTAGCCTTCCTTAGATTATTATCATTGTTGGAACAAAATCGCTCCACGAAATGCCCAGGATCTTTCTTGATGCTACCATGGTGGAAAGATAACGCACCATCAGGGAAGGGATGGGGCACTCCATCCGCTCCCGTCACGGAGGCGTGCCCCCATGGGGTTGCACGCATGAGAGAGTACCAAGGAGATGAGAGTAGAAGGGAGGCTAGGATTTTGGAGGAGAAAAGGGATCATGTCTTATTATTCCAGACATTCCATATACAAGACGAAAGACTCAAATATATATAATATATATATATATATATATATATATATATATATATATAACCCTAGGTCACAACTGACCTAGCCCTAAAAAACTCTCCCCTGAGTCACATGAGAAAATACTCAAACCTGAGCCCATGTACACCCATGTCTCACATGTTCTCTCAACCTCAAACTCAGAGTATCCCTGGAACACCTCTAGAAAACCCCTGGAATACATCCAGGACCCGCTTGGGACATGCCCCCAAGTCCCAGGGATTGCCTCCAGCATCCCTGCCATGGTCTTCCAAGTCTTTCCAAGGCTTGGGAGCACCACAAAATCCTACAATCTCAACTTTGGCCAAGCCTTAGCAAACCCAGCAATGTCCTCCTGCACAACTCCGCTATAACTACATGTCCTGACAGCTCCTTGTATGGATATCCTCGTCTCTGCCAATACCCTTCAGCTACTGATATCACCTAGAGGCCTTTGGAATGACCGCCTCCATAGCTGAAAACCCTTGCTTGATCCTGCACCATGATTGTAGCTTTCCTTCTACTTGGCAGTTGCATCAGTTTTTTTCTTAAACTTTCCTGAGAGAACCCAATGAACCTGAACTAGCACTCGCTGTAACTGGAGCTCTACCTGACACGATCTTCCTTAGAGCCATGCCAAACTCCGCACACTCTGCTCCACGTGGCTAAGTGCACCCCTGGTGCTCATGCTAGAATATGGTCCTCCCTGCACCTCCCGCTTTGAACTAGTATCGAATTCTACTCCACTCGTGAAGCCATCTCTCACTGATGCTTTACCTGAGACTAAAGTTCCTGATGCTACAAAAAGAAACCCCGAGGCCAGCAACTCAACGTTGCCCTGCTGAGCCTGCACCTGTACCTCGTACATAGTCGCTACCTTCTCGGACCCTCTGTATCATTGCAGATCCCTTCAAGATCATTTCGATACACCGCAACCCCGCAGGAACCTTCGAAACCTAGGAGCTCTTCCTAACTCCTTTGCTAACCCAACAACTGAACCCAGCAACTATCTCCACCTGGTTGCTGCATCATGTCCCAGCCTGTCTCCCGGCTACATGATATCCCTGGCACTCCCTGAGACCTGTCCATATGGTCTTCCTGAGCTGCCATCTCCATCAGCTCCAGTCTCTATCCCTAGATAAAAGCCACCATACCGGGACACTCTTGACTGCCCAATACCTCCGGTGCTCCCTAAGACTGTCCCCTGTCTCCCTGAGCTACCTCTAGCACCGCCTCTGTTGATGTACTCCAGTCTTCTTGAGTTATCAATCTCCCGAGACCCATCTCCAACCACGTGGGATACCACACCCACGTACAGCTCCATCACGATCAAGGTAGCTGGAGTACTACCGATCGCTCTCCTCCACAATGACCAAGAGTCTGGTCCACTATCGATGGAGCTACCACTCATGCTCTGAAAGATCCCCAGTATGTATCACTCTACCTGTACTAAACTACAAATCACCCGACCTGCCATTACTCTATAGCTCAGGACCCATAGCTCTGCACCATCATTGCAAGCTCCTGCACCACCGGATTCATCATCTTCGACAAGATCCGCTCTACTAGCAGACCTCTACACTACTTTCGATACCACGAACCTCTTCTACTTGGGAAGCTGAAGATGGACAATCCTGCTCATGCTGCCCGTACGCATGGCCACTGCACCACGATCTTCACATATACATCACCTATGATCTAACTCTATCATTGGACCATCCTAACTTAACATAAATAGCTCAAAAAATAGAATCCAACGGCATAGATGAGGCTCAAATCGAAGTTCAATTGAGCCCAAAATCACCAAAAAACCAGTCAGCACACATTTCAAAGTAGAGTCATTTGAGATGCCGGTCCATCATGAACCGATCCAACGATTCATGTGCGCATTTGCGATCCACAACTGCCATTGCTGTTAGTCCATGGTAGAGAACCATGGACCACAGCCTCTCCCGACCACCACCGTCGCCATTAGCCGCCATGTCGCGCCTCCGGTGACTACGCGCCATTGTGCTGCACCTTCGGTGGCTGCCTGCATGCCGTGCCGCACCTCCGATGGTTGCCCGCATGCCATGCCACACCCGATCCATTTCGATCGAGACCGTGCATCACCTCCCGCAACTTCCCGCTGCCATACCTCGCCTCCGGTGAACTACCCGCCACCTTGCCTGGCCCGATCTGCTCTGATCGGGTCCACCACACATCCGTTGTGCCATGCAATGTCCCACGGTCAATCCTACACCCTACACCACCCTGCGATCGATGAGCCCCTATGACACCCCGCACCACCGTGCAACCAGCAAGCAACTACCACCCTCTCAAGAGTCCTCCACGTCCAGATTTTCTCCATCCCACAATGAGGACTAGATCCTCGTCACGATGTCGTCGGGTCCAATGAGGGTGACGCCCTCAAGTCTCCTCCGACGATCTCCTCTCTCTCTATCCCAGGGAGGGCAGCAGGCCCTCACTTCCAAATCTCAGCACCAGAGATCTGCACCACCACCATGAGTCCTCTTCCCTACTTCATGCCACCGCATTAAGATCTGCTCTTATACCAAACTGTTGAAGCAAAATCGCTCCATGGAATGCTCGGGATCCTTTTTAATGCCATCATGGCGGAAAGAAAATGCACCATCAAGGAAGGGATGGTGATGCGGGACTAATTATGCATGCCAATTATTTTCTGTTATTAGGCATTAAGTTACCAGTTTGTATGCCAAATTTCAAGCCAAGAAACTAAGTAATTCTAGAAAAATTCAGAAGTACAAGTATGCAGAACTAAATCCTAAACAGTAAACGTAAAGGATCGCCAAGGCTGAGAAGCCTTGGTAAGGCTAGCTCTTTTGCAATACCATAATTGGAGAGTCAAGGGTGTGTACCTGGCAGGGATGTGAAGACGAATCCATATAGAGATCGCTCGTCGCTCCCGGATGCAGCCTGAAAATCAAGCTGAAGACCCTACGGATCCATGGCTTTCAATCCGGTAGCCCGAAAGCTAGTCAACTGGAATCCTGGATTCATAAAAACTGAGAGACCTGCAAGGCACCTGACAAGGGTTAGAAAATAAGAAGAAAGAGGTTAGAAGGCTGAAAGAATAAGGGGAGGGGAAGGATGAGGGGCGGCCAAGAGGTAGGCATCCTTGGCTTGTAGCAGGGGCGCTAGGGCTTCTGGTTGGAGAGCTTGGAGGCAGGGCGCAGGGGTTGGGATCACACAGATACCCTTCACACATAAAGTTGAGAAGAACTCAAGAATTTTTTTCATTCATAATAGATTAAAATATACATGAGAGGGGGCCTTTATATACGCTCAAGGTAAGGGCATACAAGTAACTCTATCTTGTTTTCCTATTTCCTCACAAATATATAGAGATCTCCTTTCCCAAATAGGCTCTCAATTTCTCTCCTACCTAGGATTATACCCTCTCTTTGACTTGGTCAAAGGGGTGGTAATCCTAAGGGTGGTCGACTAAGGAAGGTGACCATAAGGGGGGCGCCGAATTCATGATGGGCCAAGATTTTGGGCAGCCCACTTCAGTGATGGGCAGGTTCTAGGGTTTCTTCTAGGCTCCATCTTCTCAGCAGGCTGATGATGTGAAGATCTTCAAGGTCCTTCTCATGCAATCCAAGGTGGCATATCCAAAATGATTGGGACTTCTTGAAATTGGCAAGCTATCCTCCGGACTGGGATCCATTAGTGCCTTGAATCTTCTCTTACGGGACTGGACTCAATATAAAATTTACAGGACTCAAAATTGGCTCAACATGAGTTGACTTAACTTACAGGACTCCAAATGATAAATAGCTCAACATGAGTTGACTTAACTTAAGACTCAACTTGACTTATCCAAAATCCTAATGGTATAGATCAAATACTAAATACAGAACTCAATTATGAAAAGGCCAAAAGCATAACTCAGGACCAAAAGTAAGGACTCAAATGGGCTAAGCCTTTATTACAAAACTGGACGTAAACACTGAAAATACTAAATAGATAACCACAGAGGGTTAAGAAGCCTCTGCCTTATTTTGGTGCCTCTGGTGTCCGTACCAATTCTCTCGAGATGGGAGGAACTCGACCCTATCGAGTAAGGGTCATACTGGATCTAGTGTCTCTCAAGAAGGTCTAGGTCGAGACACAGCAAGTCCTCTCGAGTAATCCATGAATCGTCAAATTCTGGTCAACCTTGCTAATGGACTAGGTAGCGTTGATAACCGTAGCCCTGGGTCGTGATAGCTTGATTGTCCAGGATATGCTCGATCCGTTCACCTCTCTCAGGCTAATTTATAGGTGGACACTCTGGGTTAGATTCGCTCTCAAAGGAAGGAGTAGGTCCAAAAACCTCACTAGGAATCGTTACCGATTTCATATACTCAACCAAGTTTGCGATATTGAAGGTAGAGCTAATGCCAAAATCCGGAGGCAAATCTAACACATAGGCATTGGGTCTTACCTTCTCTATCACTCTAAAGGATCCAGCTCTACGAGCATGAAGCTTCTTAATGGTCCCTGGTGGAAACCTTTCAGGCCTAAGCCTAACCATAACAAAATCCACTACATTAAATTCCTTGGCTCTCTTTCAGGAATTAGCTAGTTTCTTATTTGTTTCATTATTAGTGCTTAATGAAGATCTCTAACATGAGGCACCTGTGACTCATACTGACACCTAACAAAGTGCAGACTCAACTATGCATTCCTATTGAAAGAAATTTTATTGGACTCTTTGGGCCTAAACTGAACAGATATAGACTCTCTAGGTTTGACCCTAGCTTGGCATGCACATGAAAATTTACAATGGACTTCTAGCAAATGCTATAAGGTATACCAGAAGTAAGATGCAAATCTAACATGCACAATGAGTGTATGCATTGTGTTTACTTCTACAAAAGGCAATCTAATGATTCTAAAAATATGAGAAGACTCAGGGAAGGGTAGGAAATAAAAAGGGGTTTCAGGGACTAGTTCTGGGCTAAAGAGACTAACCTTAATGTATGAACATTGAGTTATATCTATGGACAAGAAAAGGTCCATGCTATGGAAGGATGGGTCAACAATTTCTGGAAAGAGGTCTTCAATGAAAATTATAGTAGGGGATTCATCCTGAGAGTACTAAATTAAAGAGATCATATCCTCAATAAATTTCTTGGGCTCTTGAATTTTAGGACCGGGCTCTATAATTAGGCTTTTTTCTAGTGGCTCCTTAGATAAGATTCTAATAGTAGGGTCAGGTTCCTCAGGGTCTTCTTCCTTCAACTGCACTTCCACTACAGGTTCAAATAGGTGTAGTCAGGATCAGCTAACTCTAGATTGGCTTTAGTCTGGGTATGGTCAGGGTCTACTAATTCTAGGTTAGCTTCTACCTGGGTATCTACTGGGTCAAGCCTATTGGTTAAATTGTCAATTTTTGGTTGCTTGGTTGTTTGATTAGGTCAATTGGTCAAATCTTTGATTTATTTGGGTGGTTAATTGGATATTCATCTGATTCATTTGGGTGGTCAACTGGGCAAGCTGATTTTGGGATTGGGTATTCATTTGATTCATTTGGGTGATAATATGGTCACTCATGGCCTTCATGAGAGTCTCAAAATTGGGCTCCATGGTTGAGCTGGGTTAGGGTTTAGGGTGACCGTGGTATTGGGTTCCTAATATAGTGGTCATGCACTCAATCAGTTAAGGTGTTATGATGCAGTCAAGCACACAAGGTTACTATGTACTACAGTTTGCTAAACCTAGAGTCAAAATGGAATGGGTCGACTCAACTTACACTCAACTCAGCAACTAATTTTTCTACTGGCCAGGTAAAAAGTGGGGTGGTGGAGGCTCCCCCTGCCTGTGACAAGGTTCTAATTAAAAACCACCAGTCCACTTAGGGCATTTGACTCTGGACCTCTAGCCTTAGATACCAGTTTTCAGTAATAGTTAAGGAATTAAGTGCACTAGTTTACTCACACAACTCGAACCCGACCTGTTGGTATCCCTAGCTCACTAGAGCAAATTAAGTTGCTAGTTGATTTTAATTAAGGTTTGGGTAGGAATGCAAGATGGTTGTTTTGGGCTCAGGATAGGTAATGACCTCTTGCCCTGATCTGAGATAGGAAATTGTCCTTAAGATTAGTTTAATGCAAATGATGATCACACAATGAACCTGATGCAATCTAAAACAAAACAAAAAATAAAAAATATTTTTGTCTTTTTATAAGGTGACAAATTAAATTTGAGTTGGTTAAGTTATCAAAAAAAATTGGCTTGGGTGAAGTAGGGTTTGGAAGTGAGTTAGGTTTGGTTCAGTCAGGTGTGCAGAAATCACAGAATCAAAAATTAGGGTTTGTTTTGATGCAGAATTTGGTATAGTTTTCTATGCAGAAAAATTTTGAAAAAATTTGAGGACAGAGGATTAGTAGTGAAGATGATCCCTACCAACTTTCATGTAGACTAAAATTCAGATGATGATGCCAATTTTCAGTAATAGTTGAGGAATTGAGTGCTCTAGTTTACCCACATAACTCGAACCTGACCTGTTGGTGTCCCTAGCTCACTAGAGCAAATTAGTTTGCTAATTAACTTTAATTAAGGTTTGGGTATGAATGCAAGGTGGTTGTTTTGGACCCAGGATAGGTAATGACCTCCTACCCTGATCCGAGATAGGAAATTGTCCTTAAGATTAGTTTAATGCAAATGATGATCACATAATGAACCTGATGCAATCTAAAACAAAATAGAAAATAAAAAAAATTTTTTTTTATCTTTTTATGAAGTGACAAATTAAATTTGAGTTGGTTAAGTTATCAAACAAAATTGGCTTTGATGAAGGGGTTTGGAAGTGAGTTAGATTTGGTTTAGTCATGTGTGTAAAAATCACAGAATCAGAAATTAGGGTTTGCTTTGATGCAGAATTTGGTATAGTTTTCAATGCAGAAAAATTTCATGACAAAGGATTAATAGTGAAGATGATCCCTACCAACTTTTATGTAGACTAAGACTCAGATGATGATGCAATACTTAGGGTTTCAGACTGTGTGCAGAAAACTTAGAATTTCTATTATAGTTTCTAGGATGCAAATTTTTATAATTTTGTTTTCTATAAAAATAATTAAAATAATGATAATTATTAAGACTGAACAGAGAGTATGCCATGCAAATTTTAATAAAAAACAAAGTATCTAAGTTAACAAAATAGACCGAAACTCGGACCCCTAAGGGTTGGGATGGGGAATAGTAGGTAAACCTAAGCTTTTGACAGCACTGGCAGAGATTGCATTTACACAGCTCCCGCTATCTATAATGATCTTGCACACCTTCTTCCCTATCTTGATAAAAGTTTGCAGGATATTGGCTTTATGCCAATCCTCTTGCTCTCTAGTCTGGGTCAAAATATTTAACAACTCTCAGTAAATCAGATAACTCTATGGCTTCCTCATCTCCCTCATACTCATCCATGAGGCTTGCTCCTGCTTCATACACTTCTTCCTCAATTTCTTTAGTGGGTTCAGGATCTTCTTCATCTAGCCCTCCTATGTGTAAAGATCGGGTAAGGCATTGGCCGGCATAGTGTCCCAATTTGTGACATTTAAAATAATGAACATCTAGGTTACTATTCCTTTGAACTTTCGAAGCCTTATCCTTGTCATCCATACAGTTCAATGGGGTATTAGAGTGGGTCAGTTTGGGCGCACCTGACTAGATCCTGATTTTTGACTAGGGGCACTAATCCTGTTTGATTTAGGCCGATGGATTATGGGTCCCCTTTGAAATCTCTCAAAATTCCTAGCTATTTGATAAGCTTGCTCAAGGTCATGGACTTCTCTCTAAAACAACTCTCTTTGAATTTTCTCATGTAGGCCAGCTCGAAATCTGAATAGGGTCACAACCTCAGACTCATCTATGCTACACCTCATGACATACTCATCAAACTTGACAATATATTCAGATACTATCCTATTGCCCTGACTCAACCGTTGCCACTAATCTAAGAGTCTCTGGTGATAGGATATTGGGAGGTACTTTTTCTTAAGCTTAAGTTTCATGGCTCTCCAGGTAGCTATGGGTATGTCTCCTCTCTGTCTACTTGTGCATTCAATATTTTTCTAGTATAGCCTAGCCTAGCGGACTAACCTGAGTTTGGCAAACTTATATTTCTTTTCTTTTGACATCTCATACCATTCAAAGTACTGGTCTATATCTCCTTCCCAATCAGTGTACACCCTAGGATCAAGACTACCATCAAATGTAGGTGCTTCTAAATGAATGTTCCTAATGGCTCTTTCATCTTGGTCCACAAAGTCATGGTATGGTCGCCTCGGTTCAGTTCCACAGTAGGTTCATGGTGTTGGAATCTCCTAGGATTGAGGGGTGTTTCAGGTTCAGGTTCAGTATGAGTCTCATGGGCTCCTTTTAGGGTCCTACATGTGCCTCCATTCGGTCAATCCTATGGTTCAGTTGGGTAAACTGTTCAGTCATGGTCCTTAATAAGGTTTCAAAGTTGGGTTCCATGGTCAGATTGGGTTGGATTTGAGACTGCTGGTATTTGGTTCCTTATCTAGTGGTCATGTGGCACAAAAACTCGTTCTAGGAGTTTTCTAGACTTAGAAGCTCAATGTGGATGAATTGACTGAGTACAATTCAAGTCTACAATTACCCTTTTAACTGGCCAGGTAAGATTTGGGAGTGTGAGAGGCTCCCCCTGCTCTCGCAGGGCCCTAATTAAAAATCATAGTTTCACTTAAGGTGTTTGCCGTTAGACCCCTCGCCTTAGATACCAATTTCCAGGGTAAGTGAAGAATTGAGTTACACTAGTCTCAACACAATATCTTGAACTTGACTTATTGATGTCCCTAGTTTAGGTTCTTACTCGATTTTAAATTAGGGCTTAGGATTGATGCAAATGAGGGTAGTTGTTTATGGGCCAAGGAAAGATGATGAAATCCTTCCCTTATCTTGGATAGAATTGCCCTTAGATATCTTAAATATGAATGCACAAGCAAATTCTACTCATCATGAAAACTAAATTATCTAAGCAATTCAGTTTTGTAATGTGCCAGAAAACTTTGGGGTGCTTAATATGCTAATAAAAGAAAATCATGCATTTCAAGCAATCACTTAAGCAAGTTATGCAATCACACATCGAGAAGCAATTAGCATATCAAACCTTTAACCCTAAAGATTTTCACGTCGGTCGTAGCTCATTACTCGGATGGGTCATGACAATATACTTTTATATACCCGCTTAGGAGGCGTGAAACCCTATATCAAATAATGAAAACAATGTAGAGATTTTTTTTTTTTTTTTTTTTTGAAATCTCATATCTGAAATCAATGAGGAAGATTTCAGTCCTATTTTTGAACTAGCAATATTAATGAAAAATGCTAATGAAAACTAGGATCTGGAAAGTTATGAAGAGAACTTTCAGATGAATCCTTAATATGCAGAATTTCAGCACTATGCAAAATAAGTCCTAATCACCATGCTCTGATACCAAATTGATGTGGGATGAAATGCATGAAGAACATCAGCATAAAAGAAAAGCTATTTCGGATGAGCAACGATTCAGATCTATATGGCTTATTCTTCCTGAGAAAGAGTAAAGAATATGCTGGGATTGATTACAAGAAGAGTAAAGAGCACCATCCCACAGACTGAACTCATCCAAATGATAAAGAAAGAGGATCTAAGGGTTAAGAAACCACTTACGATTAGGACTAGTGCCTTCTTCAACAAATAAGACCTAAGATTAGGGAGGTTTGTATCATGCAATGATCTCTTCTCCGTAGTGGATCTTTCAGCACTCGAGGGGGTTGGCGCTTGGATAAGGAGGCGTTACTTTGGCGGATTTGTTGGCTTATAGGTCTGGGGTTCCAAGGCAAGGGTGACATCCTCTATGGATCGAGATACCCAGGGGATCCTGCAAGCAATAGAGTTAGAGACCTATCAAAGCAGAGAATGAAGTGGAAAGGAAACTTTGAGTAGAGAGGGGTAGGGAATGGCGATGGAAGATGGATCTTGGCGTGGATGAGATTTGGCATGGAAGTGTCTTGGTGAGGAGGAAGCTTGTCGCCCGGAGACTTGAAGGAGGAATGCTTGATGGCTAGGGCTTGGAGGAGGAACTCTTGGTAGCTAGGGCTTGGAAAAGAGATTAGGGTTTGGAACTTAGAGAACTAGGTTAGTTTGGGCCTCACACCCTCTCCCTCACGGAGCGTTAATGCAAAGAGCACAGGAAGTATAAGAAAACTTTTCATTCATCAAAATTCATCCCTTACAAGAGGAGAGGGGGGTACTTATTAATCACCCAAAATCCCTTTGAAATTTGAATGCATGCCTAAAATAAGAAGAGAATAAAGGAAAGTGCCTTTCATGCTTGGACGGTCAAGGACTTCCAAGTGGGGTGCCTCTTTTCTTTCATGCTTGGTCAAAGATTTCCAAGTTGGGTGTCTCTTTTGAAATTTGAAAAGCTTCCAAGTTGGTGAGAGAAGAAGGTGGGACATCCATTTGAATTTCATGGAAATAAGGAGAGAAATGTGGGGCACCACTTTGTTTCTTCCTTTGTTTAAGGTGGCTTGAGCGGGGACCAATGGAGGTGGCACATGACGTCTTCCTTCTTTGCTTCAGTGGGGGCCAGTGGAGGTGGTACATGAAATCTTTGTTTAAGTAGGAACCAGTGGCTCTCCTCTTGAACTTGACTTGAATGAAAGAAAATAAAATTACAGGACTCAAGATGAAAACCAAATGGGCTCAATTGACTTAACTCTATTACAAGACTGACAGGGCTCAAAAATTGATGAACTCAAATGCCTAAGCAATCCATAATGAGCTCTGATTTGGGTGCAGCCTTTTTCTGATCCTAATGCCCGTACCACTGGTAATTTAATAGGATCCCATCATAATATTGTATTTGGTATATATTTATGTATGGTAATTTATCCTGTTTGATAATATGGATTGCCTTTCAAGAGGTAATCTGGATTACCTCTAAGAAAGGTGATAATCTAGATTACCATATCTGAGATAATCTTTTGGATAATATTACCCACCCTTCTCTATTCCTCTTATAATATAATATAATATAATATAATATAATATAATATAATATAATATAATATAATATAATAATATATTTATAATATTATAATATTATTATAATATATTATACAATAATATTATATAATATATAGGATAACTATATAATATATAAATATCTTATATTAATATAATATAATATATTATAAATATGAATATTATAAAATATATTTAAAAGTATATTAGATTAGATTATTTTATTTTAAAATTTATTATATTATATTATTATAATACTATGTAATAGTATAATATAATAATGTTATAGTATATAATATAATATTATACTATATTATATTAATATATTTTATTTTTTTTGTAATATTATAATAATATAAAATTATATAATTATATTATATTATATTATATTTAATATATTTAAATAGCATATTAAAAATATTATTTATTTAATATATAAATTTTTTATATTAAATTTATTTAATATAAAAAATATTTTTTAATTTTTAATTTTAATATAAAAATATAAATTATTTAATATTTAATATGTTTTATAATATAAAATATTAAAAAATTATATTTTATAAATAAAATATAGATTTAATTTAGGGATATTTTAAAATTTTGATTTTATCTTATACAATATTATACGCATGTACCAAATACAATAATCCACATTACCTGTATTCTATATTGCTAACAATCTACATTACTAGTAATCCACATTATCTTTCAAGATTGCTGGGTAATGCACCAAATGCAATCTAAGGATTTTTCTCAAATCTATCTAGAAGTTTTCCTTCCACACCATATCCCTCTCTTATCCCCGTCCCACTTTTCCACACTACCACGCTCTGAGCCTTCATGTCATTCCCCTCTTCTCCCTCTCAACTTAATTTCCACTCCACCATATCCTCTCATCTACCTATTCCACTTCTCCATAACCTTCATAGCCTCCAAGCCATCTTTTTTCCTCCACTTTCTTTCCTTCCCAACTGCCATCCAAGTCCTATCCAGCATGAGGATGTCAACAAGGATGTCAGTGAAGAAATTCTCTATGAAAGGCTAGATCTTTATTTTCTCTAGAAATCCCTAAAATACTTATAGCAAGTGGTGTTTTTATTGCTTAATCTTTTATACACCTCTATTTCTATGAAATAAAATTTGAATTCAATTATATATTTTTTATATATCTTTATCTAAAATTATATTTAGAATAATCTATACTCTTAGGACAAGCCGTGATTTACAGATACAGCCAATGATAGAACTACATGGAGGCATGAGGGGCCATGGCCCCCTGGACCTAAGACTCCCTGGACTATCCCACTTGGCCCATTCCCATCCCCCTCATCTCCACACATAGTTCCCTCATGTAGCCCTTGAGGAGGGAGCTGAGGGCGAGGATGTTAGCGCCAAACATCTCATGAAAGAGGGCGCGGACAGTGTCCATGTAGATGTGGTGGATGTTTAAACAAATTAATAAATTACAACAAAAAATAATTCAAGTTTGTCCTTGGAACAACAACGTTGAATCGGGTTAAATGAGATGAGTATAAAAGTCTATTGTTTCACTATCTGTGAATTTGTGAATTATACAACTAGGCTTATCAATATTTTTCTTTCGTTTCTTTCAATAATTAAGGTCAAGATGTTGACATGCATGCACAATATATATGGTAGAGATGAAGATGGCATGAGAGAGAGTTGATTGAGATAGGAGAGATGGCTCTTATTAAAAAAAAGGAGAGCCAACTGAGATGGATCAAATCAGTATGATTAAAGAGAGGAGAAACAATAAATTGAGATGATATTTATGGTCCCAAATTTTCAAGTTTAGTTTAAATTTTAGTGGGCAAGAGAAAAAAATCAATAGAATTCCCTTTTATAAAAAAAAATCCATGTAGTTTTATTTTTTGTGATATTAGCAAGGAAGCTTCAAACATTATAGATGGGTCACCTTTTTTTCTTTCCTTTTTTTTAATGGAATTGAAGTGGGTAGGTGATATTTATGTTGCTCACATATTTGTGTCACTAACATGGTAGGACATGGTTGCTAAGCAACAAGTGGAACCTGTGAGAACCCAACACTGGTATATTAGTTGGACCCACATAACTTAATTTTCTAACCCTGCCACTAGATGCGGCTCGTACTCTTGGAATAAATTATCTTTAAGTGAATTTCTTTACCTTGTATATATCTCATTTTGATTAGCCTATATTCTAGAAAAATGGGCCATGATCCAATAGGTATGGGTCATGATCTCATCAAATAGGTCATATCTTAATAAGTGGTTTACGAACTAATTGCATAGAAGGAGGGTGTCACTACCTATCAAGTAACCATGTGAAATCCTAAGAAACTTCTCTCTTATTCTTATTTTATTTGTTTGTCAGTATATGGTTTACTTATTTTAATTAGAATTACTATAATCAATCAATCAAATTCTAGTCTTCTCTAGTCTCAAGTATTTAAACTAAATAATCCTAAGCTCCCTATTGATTCGAGACTTACTTCCGCTACTCTACATAGTAGTTACGGAAATAAGGTTTTATAATTGATGTATTACGACACACATCAAAGAGTACTAGAAAAAGTATTCCACATCAAAGGTTGGAGATTGAGGAAGAAGCCCTCATGATTACTCCAGAAGATAAGGAGGAACCTAACACTGTGAATAAAGCTTTATCATGCTCTACTAAGGAACAATGAAAAATCGCCATGAAAGAAAAAATGGAATCCATGGAACAGAATTAAGTATGGAAGTCGATCGATCTACTTGCTAATTGCAAAGCTATTAAAAACAAGTAGGTTCTCAAAATCAAATGAAAAGTAGATGAATTAGTTGATCAACACAAAGCACGACTTGTCACTAAAGGTTATACCCAACAGGAGGGTATAGATTTTAAAGAAATCTTTTCTCCTGTTGTAAGGTTTACTTCTATTTGCTTAATTCTAGCTATTATGATGTAGTTAGATTTAGAATTGCATCAAATGGATGTCAAAACAATATGCTTTTTTTAATAGAGAGCTTGATGAAGAAATCTATATGGGACAACCTATAAGTTATGTTAATAAAGACCATGAACACAAAGTATGCAAATTGAAAAGATCAATTTATGGCCTAAAACAAGCATCAAGATAGTGATATTTGAGATTTCATGATGTTATTGCCTCATATAACTTTGAGATGATTAACAAAGATCATTATGTATACATTAAAAGGTCCAAAAAAAGTTTGTGATATTATCACTCTTTGTGGATGATATTCTTTTGGCTGGAAATGATAAAGAATTCTTAAATTTTATTAAAAAATAGTTATCCTCGAAATTTGATATGAAGGACATGGTAGAAGTAAATTATATATTAGGGGGTCAAGATCCATAGAGATCATTCAAGAAAACTCTTTGCATTGTCGCAAGAGATATATATAAAGAAAATACTTGAATATTTTCATATGAAAAACTATAAACCTTTTGATACCCTTATAGCAAAGAAAAATATTTGAATAGTAGCATGCATCTAAGAACTCCCAAAGAAAAATGAAAAATATTCAAGATATCATATTCTAGTGCTATTAAAAGTTTAGTGTACACTATATTATGTACGAGGCCAGATGTCTATTATGTTGTGGGACTTGTTAGCCATTTCCAATCAAATCCTAGTCAATTATATTGGTTTTAGCTCCAAGGATTGATTTTAATGAATAACAAAATATTCAAGTATATAATATCACTAGTGTACTATACAAGTTAATGTTTTAGAAAAAAATAAGGATAATATCAATAAATCCGAAATATAAGTTTTTGAAGATAATTATTTGAGAAATATCAATGGATTTTATTAAGAAATAGGTGTATTAAAGTTTGAGGTCTCAAAAATTATAGAAAATCAAGTCTCAACTCCATATCGAAAGGTTTAGCTTGATACTGTAGATTCTAGCTAGTACGCATTTGAGCTATCTTGGATAAAATTTGAGTCAACCCGATAGGATGTGCCAAAAATAACAGAAAGTTAATTTTGTGACTATCATTCGAATCGACTCAAATAAACTCTGAGTTGACTCGAATGGACTTTAAGCTAACTCAACAGAATCGAGCTGACTCAATAGTGGATAATAGAAAGCCATATTTTAGAGAAAAAGACTGAGCCAACTCAAAAGAAAACTGAGCCAACTCGAAAGAACTCCGAGCTAACTTGATAAAAATCCTAACCAACTCAAAAGCTGCTAACAAACGTAATGGCTAGTTTTTCAGAAAGATAGAATGGCCTTGTTTTATTCCTAACGGTTATTTTTCCTTCTTTAACAGCTAGAAATAACTAGTTTGACCTTGGAAGGCTTTTTAAGGACTACCAAACTCATTAAAGACTACCAAAAATGATCAAATCAAAAGAATATTCTAAGTATCATCAAGAAAAGAGAAAAGCCAAAAAGTATTGATTTGAGAGCTCATTCTTCCAACAACTTGAAATAAATTCGTCAATCATTGACTTCTCAACAAGGAGATAAGCATTAAAACTTCCAAAAAATTCTTATATCTTCTTCTACCGTGAATAAGTTTTTTTGCATCTTTTAAGAAGTTTTTTGTACTTAAACCAATATTCCTTGTTTTTTTTGTTACCTACTTCAGTTGTGACTGAAGTTAGATATTTTTTAAGCCAGGAATTAGCTTGTTGGATTTTAATTATGAGCCCAAGAAAATAATCAATGCTGGATTTTGATCGCGAGCCCAAGAAAATAATAAGTGTTGGGTTTTGGTTTGTGAGCCCATGAAAATGAACCGGCTATAATCTTTGGAGAAAATTATAGTAAAAAATTTTCAAGGAAAGACTTGAAAAGTGGATATAGATGCTGGGGGTATCGAACTACTATATAATTTTCTTGTATTTATGATTGCTTGCATATTCTCTTTACTTTCGATATTTATATTTTTGTACTTGCATTTATGCTCATATACATTTCACATTACGACACATAATTAAGATTTATTTTTTAAAAAAAAATCAAATTCATCCCCCTCTTAGATTGTTTGGCTGGGCCACAGGTGGTATCAGAGTATTGGTTTTCAGCTACATTTGACCAAATGATCAAGAGTAAGATCAAATGGCAACCCACCCAACCATGTCACCTCCACTATTCACCAGCACATATAATAAGTCTATCAATTATCCTAATTTAATCATTAAAATAAATATTAATTAATCAATGTTTATTAAGAATTGATACTTTTTATTAGAGTTTTGTAGAAAGGAGTCTATGGATGGAAAGAGCTTATTTCTAGAATCCAATGACATAAATGGTACTCAAATCAGAGTTGGAACGAGGCCATAATTGAAATTTAAAGTTATTAAGCTTTTGCATGATTTTTGAAACATCCAGTCCACCATGGACTGGCCGTTCGGTCCATAAAAGCCGTTAACCATGGTTTATGAGCCTGTTCCAAAGACCATCAGTCTACTCGAGCCAATTCATCGTCAGAGAAGCCGTTAAAGGCCTTCCCCTCATCGCCGGGAGCTCTCTTACCACTGGAGACCCACCAATCGCCATCAAAATACTACTTGGCCATCATCTTTATTTTTTTTTTGTTCGACCACCGTTCGCTCCAAACCATCATTCCATGTCATCCCCCTTACTGTCGACCTCCGCCTTTCGCCACCATCTTCCCCCTTGTCCACTGGCATCCATCCACCATTGATCCCCCTACAGCCGGCCACCATCCGATGTGTTCTGTTGTTTGTCCTTAACATCAATGCACCAGCGCCACCACTTCTTCACCGCCTCCTGCCGCTTGATGTTGCTACCATCCATCCGCTGCTATGGAACGGGGAGAAGCAAGGGACCAAATTCCAATTGAAGATGGAGACCTAGATCAGGTATGCGACAAGAGTTTGGATTGAACTCTGTTCACCCAAGAAGGAAGGAGGACTGCTATGCATGAATTTCAATGTGATCTAAAACCTGTGATAAAGAATAGATGGCTGAGAAGTTTTTTTATGATATCTAGCTGATCTTGAGCCCCATTGACTCTAAATTTGATTGAGAGGAAGCCCTAGATGAGCTCTATAAAAGAAGGATCCTGGAAGACAGAGAAATCATGAATTCCACACTAGAAAAATTTATTTGTATTTTTTCTTGTAGTTAGTTGAGATTGTTAGAGAGAGGGAGGGAGAGTTATCAAGAAAAAGAGTTCTTCAAGAGAGGAGGTGCGGTGACAATGTCCCGAGTGTCCAAGAAGATGTATTCAGGAGCCATACTCGATTGAGGTAGAGTCTGAAGGGAAGTACATGGATCCTTCTATCAAATTTGTAGTTGTTTTCTCTTCTATACAGTTGAATAAATACTTTCAATCCCTTTTTCAATTCCTTTCTGTTTAATCTCCTAAATTGATTTTCTAAGTGGAATGGATCATGATCCTGATAAGATATGGTCCATACTCGATATAGATAATTAATTTTAGGATTTTTATTTATATATCTTATTAGGATCTTTTCAACTAAGCATTAGATAGCCTGTACTTATGGGATGGGCCATGATCCTAATAAGATATGGTTCGTACTTGACAATATAATATATATTGAAGGTTAGTTTGAAAGATTCTGAAATAAATACAGAATTCGATTATTTAGATTAGAACAATTGCATGTTTTATGTTGGTGATTACCTGAAAACCCAAAGATATCTTTTTATCATATAAATCCCTCGATCTCATGTTTAGTTTGAATTGATTAGTTTTAATTAACCCATCATCTATTTTCTAAACATCAAAATAAGTATATCTTTTCTTTGTTTTCTTCATGAAATAATTATCCTTAATTCCCGAGGATACGATCCATCACTAGCTATAGTAGTGAGTATGTTTTATTTTTGACCGTCTATGATAGCAATCAAATCTTGGCATCATTGCCAGGGAGGCAGGCACGATTGTTTTATCAAAAAAAAGAAAAAAATTCTTTATATATATATATATATTATTTATTGCTCTCTTTAGTCCATTATTATTTTTATCTTAATAATTAGATTTTCTTATTTTCTTCTTAACATAAAAAAAAATATTGACTTTCCTTCTTTTCATAAATCCACTTCTAACCTAATTAACTTTTCCTTTTAACTAACTTACCTTAAATAACCCACAAGAAAACCCTAAGACACTTTCTATAAAATATAATTAATTTTTTAAAAAATAAATAATAAACTTTAAAAACTGCCTAACTTGTTTGGACACCTTGCTTCATTTGCATTATATTTTTATAAAACACGTTAAGGGCATAACCCCTAAACAATATAAGGTGGGGATTTCATCATCCTTCCTTGGCCCATAAACCATCACCTTGCATATTGCATTGACCTAAGTCTTAATTAAAATCAATTAGATGTTGGCTCCTAAGGATTTTCGAGCTCACTAGGATAAGGGACCTAGAGAGTTGGACTAGCTCAGAATTAACTAATTTACTGGATCTAAAAAAGGGGTTCAATGATGATGTAGCCCTGAAGGAAGTCATTTTTTAATTGGTTCATTGTCTGACGTGGCCAATTAATTTGGTATCTAAGGAAAGCAATGAGAGGACCCCCACCGACCTTACCCTTACCTGGCCAATTGCTAGTTGGTATTTGACTTCGAAGGCTCAAAGGCAACCTTGGCAGTTAAGAGATGTCTAGATATAGGGTAATCCTAGGATAGAGAGTTCATTGCTTGATAACTTATTTTTCTAATAAAATTTTTAACCTAATTAAACCTCCCTTCTCTATCATCTATAGATTTATGACTCCTTAGGCTCTCACCTTTAGACTCTTCTCTCTTTCTTCCTTCTTCTTCTCCTTTCTCTCCATATAATAAAAAAGATAATCAAAAAATCAAAAAAAATTCATGCTCAGATAAAGAGATGATTGGTTTGAGACAATCTAAACTATACAAGATTAAAAGGTCATGGAGTCCATTGAGCAACCAAAAAGCCTAATGGAGTATTGTTATCCTAATCCCATTGAGCGACCTCAAACTTTACGAGATTATTGGTACAAGATTGACTCTAACTGACAGTTTAGAATGAGAGCTTAAGCTAACAATTTCATGAATTGACCACAATAGATTGATATGCATCCTAATTTCATGAGATTTGAAGATGCATACAATCATACATAAGAACATGTAGGAACTACACTAGCAACTAGGATCCTTAGGATTAAGGAAGTCTTAGAATGTAAATGATATATCCAATTTTACTATGTGCCAGCACCTATGTGCATGACATGTGATGCACTAGACCATGTTACAGAGAATGTCCTTACTTGATACACCCAATCCAAAATGGGTTTACAGAAGGGAGTGTAGCCAATAATAGATATATAACCAACCCTTATACCCCAACCTATAACCAAGGATGAGATCATCACCCAAATTTTGTGTGGTCACAAGGTGCAATATTGGGAGCCCTTAGTTTTGATCAGCCGTATCCTAGGTTCAGTCAAGTACCTAATCATCAACCAGGTTTAGATCTTGAGAAAGGACTCAGCATATTAGAAAAAAGTCTAGAAACTTTAGTTAAAGTCCAAGCTGACCTCCATGCTATAATTAATAACACAAACACTATCCTGAATAATTTTATGTAGACCACGGGCCAACTGATGACCTCTAACACCCAGGCTATTGCCCATTTGGAGATGCAATTAAGTCAATTAGCTATGGCTGTAAGTGAAGGAGAGCTATCCAATCAACCCGAGAGTCATCATAAGGGACAATACATAATTAAGAATTTTAATATCAATGTGACTGCCCCTCAGCAATCGAATATGACTCTCGAGAATGAATTGGTTATAGAGCAATCCAGTACAACCAAAGAGACCAACTTAAATAATCTGACGAAGGTAAAAACTTATGAAGAGAAATCAGAAAAGAGGGATGGACCACTTCCTTCATCATCCAACTTACTTATGGTCCTAATCCCAAGAACCCTAGAATTGTCTATTACTTTCGATGGGAAGGGAGAAAAAATAGATGTAATGATGGAATCAATTAAGACTTCCCAAAGATCATAAATGTATAATGTAATAAAGGAAGCCATGCATGAAAGTCTCCCCCATGATTTATTAAACCCTAATTTGGCTTACTTTGAGATAGGTGATCTTGATATAGAGGGATGTACCCTAGAGATGAGTAACCTAGTAGAAACACCCTGCCCTAATGCCACCTCATCTTGGAGCAAGAAATATAAGCCATCATCCAGACCTCCAATAGCTCCCTTGTTAGAATCACCATTTGAACCAGAATTGAAGCCACTTCCTGCCGCATCCACTGATACCTTACAAGTAACATATAATCAGGAAGCCCAAATTATAGGTCTTTTAAAAGTATATAAAGAAGTTGGGACATTGCTCATATGGGAGATAACGAAGTTAAAATTTTTATAACTGATTTCTCTATATTTGGCATGACTTTCAAGAACTTCAAAATTTATCTATAATATTGAAACAATGTATGGAAATAGGATTATATTGAGTTGGTAAAAATGCTAAGTTATAGATCATAAAAGGCTTGAGCCAAAATCTAAATCATTAGCTAAATCTCTCATGACTCTGGTTGAACCATTGCCTATGAAGGATGAGGCATCACATGGGGATCCTAAAATACTCCCTTCATATATTGAGCACATTGAGTACATAGATCTAGATCCATTAAAATCCCAACTAGAATTGAAGTTATACCTAAATATAATTATAAAGAAAGAATTGTTAGCAATTAGGGCAATAAGCCACTCAATGTTTTCATGCAAGAAATACTCTGCAGTTGAATCCAAATCACGTAGGAAATTATAAATCCACGTCAAGATTCGAGTGGGAATAGGATAAGAATCCCAAGAGGTCTAGTTGAAGACGTAAAACTTAGTGCTTGTTGGGAGGCAACCCAATTTTTTTGATTTTTTCTTAAGTGATTTTTATTTTTGTATGAATAATGGTCCACTCTTTATAGATACACCTGGCAATTCATGATGCATGTCTAATCCAGGTGGTATCTCTCGTTGTCTTACTTTTATATCTCAATTTTTTCTTACTCCATTGAGGATAATGAAAATTAAGTTAGGGGGTAAGAGAAATTTTTTTAAAAAAATTTGGAAATTATTTTGAAAATCTTTTGAAAAATTTTAGAAAAAATTTTAAAAAATCATGGAGAAAGTTTTTGATAAATCATAAGCCATTAAAGAAATTCTTGAGCTAAATAGACTAGAAAAATGATAATAGAGTTAAAAAGCATTAACTAATTAGTGTAGCAAGTCAAGAAATAAACTAGTTGTTCAGACTTTTAGCTATCTACTTAGGTCACCTAAAGGCTATTAGCACTTCCATCACACATGCACACTGATGAGATAAAGTAGGTATTAGTTATAAGGTCTATTAAAGATTCAATTATTACTGAAAAATTGATAATTGATATACACCTCCCATTTAACTTGAAATTGAGGAAAGAGCTACCTGCATGAAAAAAATCATAAAAAAGAACAAAGAAAAAAAGGACAAGTTCTAAATATTGATTTTTCATCAAGTAATCGGGCACTTTCACTTAAGTAAGCATCATTGTTCATGTCAAAAAGTGGATAGTGTGAAGACATCACCAACCAAAAAAGAAAAGAGAAAAATTTAGGTGGTGTGAAAGCTACCTCAGTTCTTATGCTTAATTTGAGGGATATATAAAAAATTGACCAAAAGTAAGTGATAAGCGAAGATATAATTGTCATTCATAATTTAGCACTAAAATACTACGTTAGCCATCACAAATAGAAGTGATGTAGATCTTTAGATAAGGTCTAAGAAAGTTTTTAATAGTTCAGACTGTAAAATTTATTTTGGAGACTCAATACTTAGTTAGTGATGCTAATTAACCTTTTTTGACCTTAAGCCTATATCCCAAGGAGAATTTTAATGATACATGGTTGTAAAATTAGTACTTATATTTTAATTACATTGCTAAGTGACTAGCAATGACTAAGTTGGGAGGTGTGATAAGTCTATCAATTATCCCAATTTAATCATTAAAATAAATATTAATTAATTAATATTTATTAATAACTAATATTTTTTATTAGAATTTTATAAAAAAAGTTCATGGATGGAAATAGCTTGATTTTTGAAATCCAACGGTACAAACAGCACTCAAATCAGAGTTGGAACAAGCACGAAATTAAAATTTAAAGTTATTTAACTTTTGCATGATTTTTGAAGTAGCCGATCCATCATGGACCAGCCGCTCGATCTACAGAAGGCATTAACCGTGGTTCACAAACCTATTCCATAGACCATCAATCTATCCAAGCCAATTTATCATCAAAGAAACTGCCAGAGGCCTTCCCCTCGTCGTCGGGAGCTCTCTCACCGTCGGAGACCCATCAACCACCTTCAAAATACCGCTCGGCCACCATCTTCATTTTTTTTTTGTTCGACCACCATCCACTCCAAACCATCATTCCCTGTCATCCCCCTCACCATTGACCATCGCCTTTTGACGCCACCTTCCCCCTTGTCTGCCAACATCTGCCCACCACTAATCCCCTTGCAGTCAGCCACCATTCAATAGTGTATTCTGCTGTTCATCCTTAACATCAATGCCACCACTTCTCTACTGCCTCCCGTTGCTTGACGCTGTCGCCATCCATCCGCTGCTATGGAAGGGGGAGAAGCAAGGGACCAAATTCCAATTGAAGACATAGACCTGGATCAAGGATGCAGTAGGAGTCCAGATCGGACTCTGTTCACCCAAGAAGGAAGGAGGACTGTTACACATGAATTCCAGTGCAATCTAAGGCCTATGATGTAAAATAGATGGCTGAGAAATTCTTTTACGATATTTGATCGATCTTGAGTCTAATTTACTCCAAATTTGATTGGAAGGAAGTCCTAGACGAGCTTTATGAAAGGAAGACCCCGAGAGGCAGAGAAATCATGAATTCCATACCATAAAAAATTATTTTTATTTTCTTCTTGTAGTTAGTTGAGATTTTTAAAAAGAGAGGGAGAGGAATCAAGAAAAAAGTTCTTCAAGAGAGGAAGTGCGGTGACAGCATCTCGAGTCTCCAAGAAGATGTATCCATGAGTCATGCTCGACTGAGGTGCAATCTATAGGAAAGTACAGGAATCTTTCTATCAAGTTTGTAGTTGTTTTCTCTTCTATACAGTTGAATAAATACTTTTAATCTCCTTTTTAATTTTTTTTTATTTGATCTCCTAAATTGATTACCTAAGTGGGATGGATCTTGATCCTGATAAGATATGGTCCATGCTCAACATAAATAATTAATTTTAGGATTTTTATTTACATGTCTTATTAGGATCTTTTCAACTAAGCATTGGATAGTCTATACTTATGGAACGGGCCATGATCCTGATAAGATATGGTTCGTACTATGCAAGATAGTCTATAACATTAGTTTGAAAGATTTCAAAATAAATACGAAATTTGATTGTTTAGATTAGAACAATTGCATGTTTTATGTTGGTGATTACCTGGAAACTCGAAGATATCTTTTTATCATATAAATTTCTCGATATCATGTTTAGTTTTAATTGATTAGTTTTAATTAACCCATTATCTGTTTTCTAAACATCAAAATAAGTATCTCTTTTCTTTATTTTTTTCATGAAATAATTATTCTTGGTCCTCGAGGATACGATCCCGACTCATCGCTAGCTATAGTAGTGAGTAGGTTTTATTTTTGACCGCCTACGATAGCGATCAATATACTATTTCTATTGAAAAACATGAATGCATATATATGTTCAAGCTATAAACCATCAATTTTGAAAAGTAATGACTAAAGGACCACATGCACCTACCACTATTGTAGATAAAGTTGAAATCTCCAAACTTAAAGATGATTGGGATGAAAATAATATAAAGATAGATGAAGTTAATACTAAGACCATAAATATTCTTTATTTTTGCTTTAAATGCTACTGAATTTAATAGAGTTTCCACTTATAACTCCACCAAGAAGATATGAGATAGGCTTGAGATTATCCATGAAGGTACCAATCAAGTAAAATAAACTAAGGTTAATATGTTAGTGCACAAGCATGAAATATTTAAAATGGAACCAAATGAAACTATTACAAGTATGTTTACTCGTTTTACTGATATTACTAACAGTTTGAAAAGCTTAGGCAGGTTTATTCTACTAGTGATCTCGTGCAAAAGATTTTAAGATCTTTTCCATTGTCATGGGATTCAATAGTAGTAGCTATTCAAGAGGGCAAGGATCTTTAACAAGCTACCACTCGAGCAATTTATCAGATCTCTCATGACATATGAGCTGACCATTAGACAAAAGCAAGATAAAAAGTCTAAGAGAAAGAAGACCATCACCTTAAAGTCTATAATAAATAAAGATAAAAGAAAGGAGAGTGATGAGTCGAAAAAAAAAAAGAAGATGATGATGAATTAGCCATGATAGCAAAAAGATATAGGCGACTCATGAAAAAGAAAAAAACCTAGCTTCAAGAAGAAGAATTATAAGGGTGAAGCTAGCAAAAATTTAAAAAAAGAAAGAAAGAAAGGGAGCAACCAATATGTCTTAAATGTAAGAAGCCCGGTCATTTCAAAATAGATTGTCCCCTACTCAAAAGGATCACAAAATACAAAAAGAAGGCCTTAATGGCCACTTAGAGTAATAGTAAAGGTTCAAGTTCCGAAGAAGAAGTAACTAAAGAAGATGTAAACTTTGCTTGATGGCACAAGAAAGTAAGGTAAGTTTTGAATATTTTTTTAGAATATAATGAGTTACAAAATTCATTTAGTGATCTACTTTTTGATTTTAAGAAGCTAAGAAAGATCAATAAAGAATTAAAGAAACAAAATATTGAATTGACTAAGAAAAATGAAAATATCTTGCAAAAAGTTTCTAATGAAAAGAAAAAGGTTTTGAAAGGAAAGCAAACTAAGTTACAAAAAGTTTTGAAAGAAGATGACAGCATCTTGAATAAAAAAGATAAGATTCTTATAAAAAACTAAAATCTAATTTTCTACTTTTGTTTATCCAAAAGTATATTTAGAATCTTTGTTTTTTTTTAACACAGTTTGTTTGTGGATTCGCACCCGTTTCTTATCTTGATCATTGCCCTTAATACCTATATGTATATCATGCATGCTAAATGCTAATGCATGACACAATCTAAGTAGAAAATCCTTATTTTGGTTTCTTAGTTTTACAAAATAATGTTAATACATTACCTCTCATAGGTCAAGATTATAGAATGGTCTTTTGATTAGAGATGGAAATTGGGTTAGGTTAAGTTAAACAAATAAATAAAATATTTTGATCCATACCTGGCCCAACTCGATATTAGGTTGAGACCCGTGTACCAATATCCACCCATAGATCACTCCTTAACATGTTTGACCTATAACTTGGTCTAACTTGTAAGGCATATTTCGATACCCCACCTATCATGTTTAATCCAACACTTAAAATTATTATTGGTATTTTCAAAATAAATTAAATAATTAATATTTTTATCCAAGTTTATGACTAAAACTTGATCTAAGATATCTCAATACATGTTGAACTCTATTATCGTGATCAAGTTGAATCAAAACCTTTCATCTAAAGTAGAGATATTTAGAATTTGGGTCGTGAGATCTAACCTATACTAGCTTAAATTTAAAATCCAGAGATCAAATCCCTCCCAAATAGGTTCTATTTAGGGTTTTAGATTGCATCGTTTTTGCCACTTCTATATTCGGCCATCCGATTTGAGGTTGCACAACATCAAAGTTAATTACATTTTCAAAGAAGCCTATTGTGCTATGTTGTATTGGAATTGTTAGATGACTATAAAATTTGACAAATTATTTCTTTATCGGTAAAGTTCACATAATTATTTCTCTTTAACTATTCATATAAACATAATTAATCAAAGTATAGGTAGGGAAATAATTTAGCATTAGCTCATCTATACAACTGATAAGAAGATTAATAAATATTTATTCTCTCCAACCAGGGTTGTACGTTGTAACCCTACTTCCTATTCTTCTCACTCCATTAAGGTGGAGAAGACGGCCGCTCCGATGACCACACATCAACCGTCCATTTACCTGATTAGATCATGACCGTCTGATTATATTATCCGAATCACGTGGTGGAACCCATTAATCGGACGGTGTTCACTTCTACCATGTACCATCGAGCGGTCGCAAGGGACTTTCCGGTAACCCAAGACCAAAGCCCTCCCATATATATCTATATATTCAGAAAACCCTAACCACCCGGCTTCTCTCCGCCGGTTAGGGTTTGCTCATCGCTCTTTGCTCCTCGCTCTTACCTCCCTCGAGAGCCCTCCGCCGCACCGGCCACCACCGCCGCCGCCATGGGTCGTATGCACAGTCGCGGGTAACCTTTTTCCCAATTCCTCCTCCTATCTCCCCCTTCTTCTTCGCTTATTCTATCTCTCTCATCCATTTGTTCTTTGGTCGCAGAAAGGGTATCTCCTCGTCGGCGTTGCCGTACAAGAGGACTCCTCCGAGCTGGCTCAAGATCTCCGCGCAGGACGTGAGCCATCTCTATTTTTTTCTATAAATTTTATCTCCATGTTTGTTCTTTGTTGATGTTTCTAATCGTTTTTGGATGCCCAGGTGGATGAGAACATTTGCAAGTTTGCAAAGAAGGGACTGACGCCGTCGCAGATTGGTGTTATTCTCCGTGATTCTCACGGTATCGCCCAGGTGAAAAGTGTCACCGGGAGCAAGATTCTCAGGATTCTCAAGGCTCATGGTATTATCTTTTTTTTGTTTTCTTTGGATTTCTGTGGCGTTGTTTTGTTTGCGGTTCTGATTTTATTGGTACGTGGTCGGCAGGGCTTGCACCAGAGATTCCGGAAGATTTGTACCATTTGATTAAGAAGGCGGTGGCGATCAGGAAGCACTTGGAAAGGAACAGGAAGGACAAGGATTCCAAGTTCAGGTTGATTCTTGTGGAGAGCAGGATCCACCGCCTGGCTCGTTACTACAAGAGGACCAAGAAGCTCCCTCCTGTCTGGAAATAGTGAGTTCTTGCCCTGCTTTTTATTTTTTTTGTTTAAGTGCTGTTCCGTTTAGGGTGTATTGGTTTGCTATAACATACTATTTGTGATCGCAATTGGTGATACCTTGGATTATATATTGTTTTGCAAATTGATGTGAAAAAGGTAGGGATTTTTTTGCCGCAGAAACTTGATAAAATGCTTTAGTTTCTTTTGATTTGCAAATTGGCCTTTATAGAGTTAGTCGTGGTATGTCCTTATGCCGTATATAAGGGAATGATTGATCTGTATTATTTGGTGGTCTGTATGGTAATTGGTGTATGAAAATGCATCTATATTAGGATTTCTGGGAAATCATAAACACTAAGTTTTGCAGTCAAATCAATGTGTTACGAACTCTCAATGAAGGGATATATCACATCTTGGTCTGATGTTAAGGTCTGCATGCCCTCTATAGACTTCTATGCAGTCTAAAAATTCATTAGTCTATGTGTGCGTGATTAGCTTATTAAGGTAGCAATTTTGAATTTATTTGGTTGCATAACAACACATTGTTACTATTGTACTTCAAGGTTCATGGATGTTACAAGTTAGAGTATTGTTAATATGAGAATGTAAATTTGTAAGTTCTTTGCCGTTAAACATGTTGTAGGAAAATGCACCACATTGTGACGAAGTTTCACGATTTTACACATTTCAAGAATTGAAATTTATGATTCCATTTTACTATGTATTTGGTTGTCTAGAAAAATTTTGCAAAAGCCCTTCAAGTCATTGTTTTTTTTTTTTTGGTCTTCTTGCCATCTTTTATTATTTTTTTCCCATTTTCTGACATTCTCTTTTCACAGTCAGAGGTCTCTTGGAAGATTCCAACTTTGAAAATTCAAAAACTTTTTAAGTTCAGAGAAATGATAAAATCATGATTTTTTTAAATTAAAAACCTTACATGGCCTTAATGATAGATTGTGTTTTTAGTAAAATGTTAGCTTTATTTTGTCAAATTTGGTTGGTCCAATGCTTGGCAGCATGACATTTGAACCGTCATTTTAACTTTATCAACAAATTTTAGGTTTATAAATAGTGAAGGATAAAAATGTTTGAATTGCTCAAGTATGGAGACAGTTAAAAGAAAAGGAGCAGAGAAAATGAAGCATTGACTAGTTTGCAGATAAAGATTGCTCAACTCTGGAGATAATTAAAAGAAAAAGAACAGAGAAAGTGAAGCAATGACTAGTTTGCAAATGCTAAAGGCAAACATTTTAGGTGTTGAGAATTCTACTTATGCATGTCAGAGGACTTAGGATTGGTAACTTATTTTTACTCAGAAGCTGGTGCTTGCTGTAATTTTTTTTTTTTTGCATCCATTTTTTTCGTTAAGGAAAGTAGGTGGTTACCCCCGACTCAGTGATTTGAACCTAGATCATTGAATACTATCCACAATGATTTTATAAACTTGACAAGTTGGCACCCACTAAGTTTTTTATATCTGTGCGATTGGATTTTCTTTATCTGTACGATTGGACTTTCTTGTTATTTCTTTGTCATCCTTGCTGGATTTGTCTTCTCACTTTCCATTTTTCTACTTTATTAAGATTATTGTTTACATTTCAATCTGTTTAAAATGTAAGATGAATGTTCTTTTTTAAAAAAATTCTTATTTTGCATAAATAATTGTAAGCCTGTACCACCTCTAATCACTAGAAAGATATTGTTGTTTCTTTGTTTTCAATTTGGGGTTTGAAAGAAACACTGCATGGTTTTGTTTCAAGAAAAGCTGGATTGGTGGCTGACTTTATTGTTTAATCAGAAAATACTATGAGAATTTGGATTCAAAATCCAATTGACCCACATTACTTTTCTGGTTGGTTGCTTATGGGCCTCTAATTAATGAATCCAGCTAACGTAATTTTACATAAGCCTCTTGAACCCAACATAAATTATTGACCCCTCCATTCTTTTGTCTGAGAAGACCTCTGATAAGTTATGAGTCGCTTAATATCCATTGGGTGAAGCTGTGGGGATAAGAGGCTGGCTGTTGGGTTGAGATGATGTCTTGCCACGGATCTAGCTGGTAGTAGTGTAAATGAAGTGGAAAAGCTTAAAATATTCTCAGGTGAAGTTTTTCCTTTTTTTTATGTTGAAGAGTGTGTTCCTTATTCCTTTCATGGTTTTTTGGCAAACTTCTGTTTTACACCAGTTATTTGTGTGGTTTTAACCTATAAGATAAGAGGAAAAGGTATATCTAGGAAGAGGTTAGCATGTGATTAGGTCTCTTAAATATCTGCTGCATGGTTGAGGCAAGTGATTTATGGACTTTGCAAGTTTCCATCATTAAGCTCCTGATGTCAAATTTACTGCAGTGCCTGCTAGCTTAATTTACTGGTGTATTGACAAATTGTTGAAAGTCCAAAAGATGGTGTAGTTTCAGGAAGTTTTCAAAATGTACCTAAAATATTTATTTAAATGACCTTTTATCTATTTGCAAAAAAAATTTGTAGCCTCGGTTCAATAAATCATGACCTGTTATCTTGCTTTCCGTTTTTGATTTCATGTTACCAGTCTCAATGGCCTTGCATATCCCACATCTCAGAATATTGGTTTCTTGTATGTCAAACCTTCATAAAAGGTTTAGATTTTTTAAAAAAATTATAAGATTTTGTTTTATAGTTGTTTTGTTTAAGAAAATTTGGAACTTTGACTTTTCTAGAATCCAATTAACCTTGAGGTGTTGTCTAAAATCAATGTTTCAAATACCAAGGTGTGATGGGACATCCACTGTCTAGTGTTGGGGCACGGGGAATCCATTCCATAGAAAAACTGGTTTGACTGCATACAGTTCAAGCAAGTTTTCTCTCTGTTGCACTGAACCTTCTGTCGTGTGATGCGTTTCAGTTAATTGTGCTGAGAAGATGATACTTAAATTACAAAACTTTACCAGGGAACAAAGACTCTGCTCATCCTTTCTGCATTCTGGCATTTAGCTGTTTCTTTATATGCTTATCATTAACTTGATTGATGATAATTATGTGATCGCAGCTAACACTTTGTAATGTCAACCTCATACTATCATATTTATCATCACTTACTGTTTTAGGTATTTTTTAACACCTGCTTTGCTCTTGTGCAGTGAATCCACCACGGCCAGCACTCTTGTGGCTTAGGGTTTAGTCTCACCAGCCGGTGGATTCTTCTTGCTAGAGGAAAAAAAATGTCTTTGTTTTTGCTAAAATATGGGATCCCTATCTATGTTTTAAATTAGCTGACATTCGGTTGTCCCATTTTTGCTTTTGATCTGTGTTCTTTTTGGATAAGTAATTGTTGGATATTTAATTATTTTGGAACACGGCTTATGCTTGCCATGGGATGAGTATCTGAACCCAGATTTTGGAGAATTCAGATCCAAACCCAAGATCTCATTTCTTATAACGGACTGTTACCTGGGTTTGAATTGGGTTGCTGTCTGGTATGTGCTGTGCTAGGATGTTTTGGATCCTTGGATGGGAAATGGAAAGTTTTAATGTATTATGGGAGTTTAAACCGTACCCATTGGATTAATAGATATACGCGAAAGATAAGCACCATAATTAGGAGAATATGGTACCAGATGTATAGGAAGAAATTTGATTGGATAACCGAATTATAATTATTGCAATGAAAAAAAAAAAAAAAAGGATTATTCAATTGCAAGCATATTTTTCCATATGTTTTCAAGATGTTTCCATACTCTTGTTTGCCCTTGCTGATTTTGACACCATATTGAACGGCGGCCCTCAAAATGCCCATCAACGCAGCATCCCTTTTGTAAGGCTAAAACTCCCGCCCGTCCCGATCCATGTTAAAAGGTTTGCCTACTTGCTTGTTTCGTGATTTAAAATATCGTTTAAATCACCGGGCAACAAAATATCGTTTCAATCACCGGGCAACAATAATGGCAACCACTGTGAAAGAATCTGAGTGATGGAACTCCATGCAATAATCCAATTGCATAATCCAATGATGGGTACGAGGGCTGGAAGTGGGCAGGGCAGGATCAGGTTACACTTCTATCCGAGCTTGATCGGGAAAAAAATTAGGACCAGGTTACATTTCTATCCGAGCTTGATCTTGAAAAAATTTTCAGTTTAGGATCGAGTTTAGATCTGAAATTTTTTAAAAATATCATGTTCGAGCTTGGCCTGAGCTTGTTGGGTCGGTTCGAATTGAAGTGGCCCACGATCACCAAAAACGATGAAATCCAAAAAAAAAAAAAAAGCTCTGGGCATGATAGGGTGCAGGATGTGGTCATCGGAGTCCGGAAGAAGAAGATCAAAATCGAAAAGGGGCATCTCGTGGACGGAGATCGGAGTTGGAGGGCTACGGGTCACGCAAGGGTGGAGGAGGTGTTGGGTGTGTGCACCGGGATCGGGGAGGGAAATTGGAGTCGAGGAAAGAGATTGGAGATGGGAATGGTTGCAAGATTGTGCAGGGGTAGGGGAGCGGGCATCATTGTATTTGCATCGGGGAGGAGATCGAAGTCGATGGGCTGTGGGGTAACATGAGCAAGGGGGGCGTCGGGCTCGTGTACCGACTGCTGGGGTCGATGGAGGGAGATTGGAGCTCGAGGTTGCGGCAGGGTTACACGAAGCTGGGGATGGCGGCGGGGTGATCGAGAGTTGAGACGTCGGAGAGAGCCCGAGACGGTGAGAGCCCGAGAGGTGAGAGGTGACTCAGGTTAGATATTTAAATAGCATTGGATTCGGGCCAAATGGATAGGCCGGGTTCGGATGAGATCGGGCCAAGCTAAAGTAGAGCCCGAATTCTGTCCGAAAATTGAATGGGCTCTGTTATAAAATTCGAAGCCTAACCCGAATTTGAACCTGCTCGAAGCTTGAGCTAGCCTGATCCAGCTCCAGCCTTAATGAATACCTTTGAAAGAGGCAAGCCAAGAAGTACCGCAACAAACCTGATTATCCATTCGAGTAAAACTAAACTGGGTCCTGTTCTCATGCCAGGCAATAACCATTCCCGATGGAGCCGTATAAAAATCCCAAACCAGAACCCAAACACCCGAAACAGCCAACCGAGTTGCCACAAAACAACACACATCAATTGCAAACCATCGGGAAGCAATGATTTAGCATGTCTGACAGACGAGGGCTTAGCAGCATCTCAACAATTCTACAAGAGAATATTCACCTGCTCATCCTTAAACGCAACTCCACCTTCCAAAATATGAACCGACTAAATTAATAGACTGATCCTGTGACCCCTAGAACCCCTGCTGATCTTCCAAAGCCTGAGTTGACTGTTGAAATAAAGAAGCATGAGACTGGGAAGTTCAGAACATCGTAATATAACACACGAGGACCAGCATCCGTCATGGAAGAAAAGGTGATGCACAGCATAAGACCCCTCCAATTGCAACGACCTCCCAAAGTACTTTAGCAGACATAGTCGAGGAAAGATCGGCGAGGTATCAAATCCAGCAGTAGATTCCTCGCGAACAAGAAACTTTGGTCGTGGAGGAGATGCAGAACCGGGGGAAGAACCATAGGGGCGACTAGACCCCCGCACCTGGGTCGGTGACCACTTATGTTTATCTTTGTGAATCCCTGAAACGATCAAATGTCATTGCTGTTCGGTCAATTGGAGTTCCATTGGGCTTTGAGCTGCATGCTCCATTCCATCGTCAGATTGCAACACTCCAAACCAAGTACCATGAACATCAACTCCTTGTTGGATCGTTATTGGGCTGAAGCCAAGTTTTATTGGACCGTTATTGGGCTGAAGTCTGGCAAACCTTGCCGGCTACAGTTCGATGCTGGAAGGAAAAAAAAAAGATATAGCCAGAGATCGTGGTGGACGGGCATCGAGAAGTTTGAAATGGTCGGCGAAGAAGTCGGAAAGGAATAAGGATTTTTTCCTATAAAGAAACAATCCCTTGCGTGCATCGGTCAAATCCGAACCCATCTCCCTCTGGTGGACGCCAACTCCGATGTCGATTTTCCGAGAGAATTTATTTTCCGAGGAAATTTGCGATGGAGATTTTTCCTTGGAAGTTTCCCAACAGATTCTCCGAAGGAAATTCTCTGAGGGATTTGCCGAGGAAATATTTCCGGGAGATTTTCCGAGAGAACATTATCGGGAAATTTTTCGAAGGAACATCTCCGAGGGAACATCTCCGAAGAATTTTCGGAGAAATTTTTCGAGGAATAATTTTCGAGGGAACATCTCCGAGGGATTCTCCAAGGGATTTTCGAGGAATACCCGAGGGATTTTTCGAGAAATTTTTTGAGGAATATTTTCCAAGGGAACATCTCCGAGGGATTTTCGAGGAATACCTGAGGGATTTTCCGAGAAGTTTTTTGAGAAATATTTTCCGAGAGATTTTTCTAGGGATTTTCGAGGAATAAATTTTGAGGAATTTTCCGAGGGAATATCTCCGAGGAATTTTCTGAAAGATTTTTCGAGGAATAAATTATGAGGAATTTCTCGAGGAATAAAAAAAAGACCACCCTGCTGCAATCCCTGCTTAACACCTTGCAGTAACATGATGTTCACAAATTTACCAAACAATGAATGGGTAAGGGAATTGAGGAGAGATCTAGCAGCACTCAAAATAAATAAAATCTAACTTTTTTCTATTGATAAGATGAAGATAGTGGAAATTAAAGTTTTTTTTTTTCATATACCTCTATAGGAGACAGAGTGTAGAAGTCAGACACCTTTAATGGAAAGCAATATTTATTGTTCTAATTTGATAGTCATGGGGCGGGGCAGAGACTTGGGCACACCTTTCCCGGTGGTGGAACTACTGTCCATTTGCTCTTCCAGTTGGTGAGAGAGGAGATGAAACAGGATGTTGTCTTCTATTTGCTCCAAAGAAGGCAGGTTCTACTAAATTCATAAGATAAAATTAAATAGTTTTTTTTTGGGACATATGATTTACCAAAACAAATTACTTAATTTTAAGTACTTTTTGATAAAATTAAGTAGTTTTAAGACAACTTACAAACTTGGTTTGGTAGTAAATACAATCTTTCCTCAAGAAATATGAGTTGCAGACATTATATCACAAAATGTTCTTCAAGATGTAGCAGAAAAGATAACATACTAAGCGCATCTTCAATCAAAACCTTCTACCATTTCCTCTTAAACAAAAGGGAAAGCTCATAATCAATATGGAACAAGATATGCTTTATTTTCTCATAACCTCCTCTCTAGAGTAGCTTGAAGGAAGTCTATATAGTTCTGCTCTAACCATCCATGCGAATGATGCAACGATGGCCCTCTCCTTTGATCATGTAGTCAAATGCCTTGTTGATCTCTGAGAAAGGTACACTGTGTGTGATGAACTTTCCCAACTCTAGCTCCTGCACCATTGAACCAAACTTTAAAAAAAATAATCAGAAAAGTCCAATTGCAGGCACATTTCTAAAGGACTAATCATGACCGCTAAATAATTATTTATAAGCTTTTGAATTACCATTCATCAATACCTCTGCATAATTTAACTAGTTGTACCATTAGAAAGATTGATTTTTAACAGGGCAAACACATTAAGCATGAGAAATATTGTTTAACTAGTTGTACCATTAGAAAGTTTGTTTTTTAACAGCAAATATATTAAGCTTGGGAAATCAAAACCATGTACTTACCCTGTTCATATACTTCTCCACAGCCAAAGGAAAGTGCGTGGTTTATAGTTTCCAAAAAAGGTTCCCTTAAGAGTCCTTTCATTAAGAAAGTTTATAGGGTGGGTCTTGAATTGGGCTTCTTTGTGAGGCACCCCCACCAGCACAGCAACACCCCAATTCGAGGTCACAATTTTAGAATATCATAATAATGCCAAAACAAATTATTAGTGCACAAGGCTTTTGAACTTTTTGTAAAGGGAGTCGGAAGATACATCGTGAACAAATTCAAATGCATAAATTAAGGCTTCCCATGTTTACATCTGGAATCCTCTACACCATTACTCATCACATATTCCATAAAGTCATCCACCCTTCATATTTTGCTATTTATTTGGCTATGAGATTTTTAAAAAGAAGATAAATCATGCCAAAATTTTTTCATTTTGCATGAAATTTGGATATCTTGTAAGGTGGGGATCAACTTACGAAACAATATATTTTTTGATGTGCATTTTTGATTGTATAAAAGTATATTATTTTTAAAATAAACTAACAATTAGAATAACATAGAAATAATTTTAAACTAGCAAGAAGTGATATCTTGATATTGTACATATTTAAGTAACCAAAGAGCTAACAATAATGAATGTAACCGCTTGAAGAAAAAATAGTAGTATGCAAGGGGCTAATCTTAACAAAGTTTCATAAAATGGACATGTAGTACCTATAGCATTCTACTCTGGCAGAGTTAAAAAAAATGCTTTGGCAGAGATATGAATATCTGTAGTATATAAGGGGCTAATCTTAACAAGTAACACTTCTCAAATAGTGTTCAGTCAAAAATATGTAAGATTTAGGTACCCACAATACTGACAATTCACTGTGCATAGATTTCTGACCTTCTACACTTGCCTGCCAGCCAGAAGACAGTGCATCAAATAATTATTCAAAATAATATCCAAAATGCATGAAATGAACTAATGTAAGTATTCAAATCAAAGTTTCATAAAATGGAATGAAGAACAAAAGTGCTAATTGCAATAAACTTTGACATGCACGTCATGCTTGTAAATTTCTTCGGAAAGAATGGATAACCCATAACCGCTTACTTTTGCTATCAAGTGCTCATCAAGCAAAATGCTATCAGTCTTCAGTCGATTACTGAAGCAACCAGGAATAATTCCTGTATGTAGAAAATGCACAGCCTTTGCTATGTCTATCAAAATTGCCATTCTGTCTGACCACAAAAAAGAAACTGCAGAAATTATTCATTATTATCATTTTCCATGTTATATAAAATCCTATTTTATTTATAGTACAAAATAGTAAAAAAATTAGAGACTTAATTTCAAACTAAATGACATGAATGGTAAACAAATAATTGAATTTCTTAAAAAGTGTAGTAATTAATTTTGTATTGAATTGATCTAGCACACATAATGGGCAACTTTGCTTCGCAAGAGATGAAAAGGAGAATATCGAGATACTTTATGCATAACATGCACACTAAAAAGTGTACATAGTTTCAAAAGATTCATGTTAAGAATAATGTACTTGAATAACATTAGCATTTAAATACAAATATCTCAATTGTAAACTCACCTTACATGGATTGGTCTCTCAGGGATGGATCATCATCATCGTCGTCATCAGAATCATCATCATTTGCAGAGGTAGCAACTGGAAATGGTGCTGGAACTATAGATAAAAATTGTGCTAAGATAGATGGATTCACCTGCATCTTCTTCATCATAAGGTGCATGAACTTCTCAGTACGGGAAACACGAGCAGATAACTCACTGTTCTGAGCTACTAATTGACTGTTTTGATCAGCTAACTCCTCATTTCGAGCAGAAACAGTCTCAAACATACTATAAGTCTTATAGATCATAAGTATAAATCTTGAAAAGAAATAAAAAAATATATTATTACCTTTGTATTCTCTCTTGACGAGAAAGTTACAAAACCAAACCCACAAGAACGGCCACCGAAATGTTTCTATTATTCACAAAGTCATTTAAAAAAGAAACGTGATTAAAAATATGTTTATAGGCAAGCATGTTAAGTAAAACCATGTAAGTAAAACCATGAAGGAAAAAAAGGCATGGAGTGGTGATAAAAAATGATCATAACAAGAGCCTCACTACCAAAAAAACTAGTAAGCTCTAAGTACCAATTAAAACAAGACATTTAACAACAAAATTTATATCTAACATGTTAGGCATAAAAGGTTTTCATCTTGTGAAATAAAGAGTGTTTTTATCTTGATGCTCCAAAAATCATAGTTTTCACTATCAAAGATTGGCATAAAAGGTTGTTGGATGTTCGTACCCATGGGATTTGAAGTTGCCATGAAGATCTTCTTGATTGGGATTTGTTTTCTCATAAATCTTACTCAAACCTAGCTACAACGATCTTCCTTGCTCTAATACCAATTTGTTGGATATGATTTCAGCTCATAAACATATATTTGGAAGCAAAAAAAAAAGAAGTAAATGGATGATCAATATGATGAAAGAAGAACCTCTCTCAATTATGTTTTTCCTTGTTTTTTTTCCTGTTTTCATGGCAGCCCTATTTTTTTACTTTTCTTGGCTCCTAAGAAGACTACATAATAGCCATCCATGTGGTATACATGCAATCCAACACTACATTGACAAAACATAACAAGAGAGAGAGAGTTTAATATATAATAAACAAAGTATTAGAATTTAATACTAGTAAGCCCAAATCGTGTCCTTTAAAAAAAAAAAAATCTTCTTAATAGAGGCACCAGGAAGTCACTGCCCTGGCTTAAATAATATATATGAATAGGATTGTTTATGTATATATAGATAATCATTGGAAAAAATGAATAGAAATTTTTTATTCTTAAACTACCCTTTGGAATGGAAAACTATCTTTTGGGATGGAAACTTTTAGTTCCACATGGAAAGATTGAAAAAAGTGAAGGCTCTTTATAAGAAAATATTTTTTCATGCTCTTGCATTTAGGCTCACCATAAGTGGAGAGCTTGAGGATGATGCGTAGCATCACTCGCACACGCACGCACATGTGCAACGGGCGACAAGGGTGCAATGGGCGCTTTGTAGGTGCACTTCGTACGTACACATCATCACGAGGAGCTTGAGAAGCCTTTAATTTTTTTTTGATCAAATGGATCAGATGGTCAAGATTGATTGGCACCACATCATGGTTGCAGGGAGGCGAGTCGACTCGATTATGCTGGGAGTCGACTCGGATGACTGGGAGTCAGCTCGGATCCATAGAACAGTAATATACAGTCTGGTCGAGTCGACTCGAGTGATTCGAGCCAGCTCGGATCCATAGAACGGTAACGTGCAGTCTGGCCGAGTCGACTCGAGGGGTTCGAGCCGACTCGACCAGGGTGCTCTCTGCAGCAAGGAGCCGACTCGAGGGTTTGAGCCGACTCGAATGGCGGGATTTCAGAATCACAAAACAACTGATCACGCATCTGGAAATGTAATCACGCGTCCATTTGTGGATCAACGTTTCTTCTGACGATCACGGGTGCCATCGGATCATGAAACAACGTATTGAGAAGCATGTTAATCGCGTGATCTAAAGACCACGGAATGAATCAGCGTATCATGGCATCCGATCATGATTGAGAAAATATATTGATTGTGTAATCTTCAGATTGTGATTGAGAAAAAGCATATCTCACTACGAAAAGACATCGGTAACTCTCTCTGATAAAATCAAAAGGTTGCTTCCGAGGGGCACCTTAAGGCTATAAATAGGTCCCCATTCCTCATTCATTTCATCCAATCAATCCTTTTCCTTCATTCTCTTAGGCATTTGCATACTCTGAATAACAGAGTATAACTATAGTACATCGTAAGTCTCTTAAGCATTTGTATACTCTGAAAATAGAGTATAGCTATAGTGCATACAAAAAGAGAAAAGCATTAATGATTCAAATTTCTAGTAAATTGTAGTGCTGCTTTCACCAAAAAAAGACTGTTGTATCCTGGGAGACAATCGTCATAAACCGTAAGCACCATTACGGGACAAAATTATCTTAAGGATATAGAGTGTAATTCTAGACTCGATCTTTTCAATTAGGTAGCCACAATTATTATATACCAACAATCTTAAGACAATTTCCGTACTGAAGTGCTGCTTAAGTGATGGCAACAATGGCTGCACCTATTCAAGCTAACAAGCCGAAGAAGTTTGTTGGCACCGATTTTAAGAGATGGCAACAGAAGATGATGTTCCATCTAACAACTCTGAATCTAGTTAGAGTTTTCAACGAAGACCCACCAATCCTGAAGGAAGGAGAGAACGATAAATAAATTATCGTTGCTATGGATGCATGGAAGTACTCAAACTTCTTATGCAAGAACTATATCCTAAACGGATTAGAGAATACTCTGTACAATGTGTACAGTAGTATAAGCACAGCAAAAGAGCTATGGACATCTTTGGACAAGAAGTACAAGATCAAGATTGCAGGTCATAAGAAATTTATGGTTTGCAGGTTTCTTGACTACAAGATAATAGATTACAAGACCGTCTTAGAGCAAGTTCAAGAACTACAGATTATACTGTATCAGATACATGCAGAAAGGATGTCTTTGAGTGAGTCATTCCAGGTAGCCACTATAATTGAGAAGCTACCTCCATCATAAAAAGATTTCAAGAACTACCTGAAACATATGTGGAAGGAGATGGGACTTGAAGATCTGATTGTCTGCCTGAGGATCAAAAAAGATAACAAGAGCCATGATAAGAAAATAAGAAGATATCTTGCTGAGCCTAAGGCCAACCTCATGGAAGGAAAGGTCAACAAGAAGAAACACAAGTTTCCTGATAAAGGCTATAAATAGAAGAAGGACAATCCTAAGAAGTTCAAAGGCAAATGCTTCATTTGTGATAAAATAAGCCATAAATCCAAGGATTGTCATTTCAAGGGGAAAGAAAAGAAGGAAGTCAATACTACTGAAGATACCCTATCCCATGAAGTGTCAGGGATGATATTATCAGCAGTTGTATTTGAAGCAAATATGATTGATAAACCAAATGAATGGTTTGTTGACACTGGAGCTACTCGACATGTCTGCTCTGATAAGAGTATGTTCTCATCATATACTTCTATCAGAGATAGAAATCTGCTAATGGATAACTCTGCTACATCGAACATAGAAAGAATTGGCCGTATTATTCTAAAGATGACATCTGGCAAAGAGCTTCTACTGAACGATGTATTGCATGTTCCTGACATCCGTAAGAATTTGGTATCAAGCTCCCTCCTAAGTAAACATGGATTTAGGATGGTGTTTGAGTCTGATAAATTTGTACTTATTAAACGAGGGATCTTTCTATGTAGAGGTTACTTGAATAATGGATTATTCAAGATGAATGTAATGATTGTACATCGCAACCTTGAAAAGAATAAAGATGCTTCTTCTGTTTATATGGTTGACTCCTATTATTTATGGCATGATAGATTAGGTCATGTGAATTTTAATTCATTATGGAGATTAATGAATTTAGAATTGTTACCTAATTATGAAATCGATCCGCATTACAAGTGTGAGATATGCGTTGAAGCTAAGCTAGCCAAAACACCATTCCATTCAGTAAAAAAGAGTACTGAACCTCTAGATTTGATCCACAGTGATCTATGTGACTTAAAGTCAGTACAATCTAGAGGAGGTAAAAAGTATTTTATAATATTTATTGATGATTCAACTGGATACTGTTATGTATATCTACTAAAGTCTAAAGATGAGGCTTTAGATACATTTAAATGCTATAAGAATGAGGTTGAAAATCAGCTTGGTAAAAAGATCAAGGCTATAAGGAGTGATAAAGGTGGTGAATACGATGCACTATTTAATGACTTTTGTCAAGAACATGGCATTATTCATCAAACTACAGCTCCTTATTCATCTCAATCTAATGAAATTGCTGAACGCAAAAATCGAACATTGAAAGAAATGATGAATGCCATGTTAATAAATTTTGGTACACCACAGAATTTATGGAGAGAAGCAATTCTCTCGGCTAATTATATTCTTAACAAAATATCTCTTAAAAGGAAGGACATTACTCCATATGAGTTATGAAAAGGAAAAAAGCCTTCTTATAATTATCTAAAAGTGTGGAGGTGTCTATCTAAAGTAGCTATTCCAGATCCCAAAAAGATCAAAATAGGACCTAAAACTATTGATTGTACTTTCATTGATTATGCACAAAACAGTAGTGCATATCGCTTTCTTGTATATAAATCAAATATATCTGATATATAGGAAAATAAAATTATGGAATTAAGAAATGCATCATTTTTTGAAAAGATATTTCCTTATAAGGGGATATCTGGTACAAGTTCAAATAAAGGAACTTATGATAATATGGCAAGTAGTAGTCATCAGGAAAAACATCCTAAAGATGAACCTAGACGTAGTAAGAGACTTAAAGTTATAAAATATTTTGGTCTAGATTATGTTACGTACATAATAAAAAATGTACCTCAGACATTTAAGGAGACAATGTCTATACCAGAAGCACCCTTTTGGAAAGAAGCTATTAATAGCAAAATTCAGTCCATCATGCATAATTGTACCTGGGAATTGGTAGATTTACCATTAGGTATGAAGCCTTTGGGGTGTAAATGAATTTTCAAGAAAAAGTTAAAGGCTGATGAATCAATTGATAAGTATAAAACCAGATTAGTAGTTAAAGACTTTAAACAAAAGGAAGGTCTAGACTTCTTTGATACTTATTCACCTGTAACAAGGATAACATCCATATGAATGTTAATCGCTATTATAGCCATTAACAATTTTAAATATATCAAATGGATGTAAAAACAGCTTTTCTTAATGGTGAATTAGAGAAGAAATTTATATGGAACAACTTGAAGGGTTTGTGGTTCCAGGTAAAGAAAAGAAGGTGTGCAGACTTGTGAAATTCTTATATGGATTAAAACAAGCACCCAAGCAATGGCATATAAAATTTGACAATGTCATGTTGTCTAATGGATTCAAAATCAATGAATGTGATAAATGTTTGTATGCCAAAACCATACCTACAGGGTATGTGTTAATCTGCTTATACGTGATGATTTGTTAATCATAGATAGTGATATTGATATGATTAAACAAACAAAGAAAATATTAATTAAATATTTTGATATGAAAGATATGGGTATCGTAGATGTTATACTAGGGATTAAAATCACTAGAATGTCTGATGGAATAATATTATATCAATCTCATTATATTGAGAAAATATTAAATAAGTTCAATGAGTATGATACCAGCTCGCTTAAAATACCTGTAGATGTTAATCTACATCTTGCTAAGCATATTACGCAACCCATATCACAATTAGAATATTCACGCATAATTGGCAGTTTAATGTATGTCATGAATTGCACCCATCCTGACATAGCATATGCTGCCAATAAGTTAAGCAGATTTACTAGTAATCCAGGTCCAAATCATTGGATAGCATTAGTAAGGGTATTTCGATATCTACGATATATCCTAAATTTTGGATTACGATATACAACATATCCAGCTGTACTAGAAGGATATAGTGATGCTAACTGGATATCTTCTTTAGAAGATACTAAATCCACTAGTGGATATGTGTTCACCTTAGGAGGAGGTGCAGTGTCATGGAAATCCTCAAAACAAACTTGTATAGCTTGGTCCACTATGAAATCAGAGTTCATATCTTTAGATAAAGCTGGAGAAGAAGCAGAATGGTTTCAAAATTTTTTAAAGGATATTCCATGTTGGTCTAAACCTGTGTCTGCAATATGTATCCATTGTGATAATCAATCAGCTATTTGCAAAGCATAGAATAAAATGTATAATGGTAAGTCTAGACATATACGTCGCAGACATAATATCATTAAGCAATTATTTGAAAATGGAATAATCTATATTGACTACATTCAATCAAAGAAAAATCTTGCAGATCCACTGACAAAAGGTTTACCAAGAGATCAAATAAATTGTTTATCAAGGGAAATGGGTTTAAAGCCTATAACAAATTAATCTTCATAGTGGATACCCAACCTAGTTGACTGGAGATCCTAAGATCTAGGTTCAAAAGGAACAACTAAATTATGAAGAGATCAATGAAGCACTAAGGATGTAAATTCCTACTCATTCCTATGATAATCAGTGCTGCCTGCTAAAGGTACTAGGATAAGCATAGCTTTTAATGATTCTTATGACATGAATATCATGTGGGGTATAGCAGGATATTCTTAATAAGAATCACCTATGTGAGTGTGAATTGGGCCAATTCTATGAGAATTTTAAAGGCTTTAATTCTCTAAAGCACTCATAAAACCAGGAGTTGTTTAGGGCCAAAATGCTCAAAAAGAAAAGTTGTGATTGTTATTGTCTTAGTTTACATCAAATGCTGAAAAGTTCAAGACATCATGTTCACTTTTAGCAAGTAAACTCGATAATAAAATACAAAGGAAGGTTCAAAGCCACAAGCTACCTATCCTGATACAACTTCATTTAATTTACTCTCTTTAAGTGTCTGCATATTCATTTGCATTTAAAAATCTATGTTTGTGGGGGATTGCCTTTACTGATCTTTGATCTTAGTCCAAAATTTCATTCATGTGGGGGGTTGTTGGAAAAAGTGAATAAGAGTTTTTTATTCCTAAACTATCCTTTGGGATGGGAAACTATACTTTGGAATGGAAACTTTTAGTTCCACATGGAAAGATTGGAAAAAGTGAAGGCTCTTTATAAGAAAATATTTTTCCATACTCTTATATTTAGGCTTACCATAGGTGAAGAGCTTGAGGGTGTGCGTAGCATCATGCACGTGTGCGACGGGCGACAAGGGTGCAATGGGCACTTTGTAGGCACACTTCGTACTTCGCACTTCGCACGTATGCATCGTCGTGAGGAGCTTGAGGAGCCTTTAAATTTTTCTTGATCAAATGGATCAGACAGTCGAGATTATTAGCACCACAGACTCGACAAGGATGCTCTCTACAGCAAGGAGCCGACTCGAGGGTTCGAGTTGACTCATATGACGGGGTTTCAGAATTACAAAACAACTGATCATGCATCCAGAAGTGTAATACGCATCCGTTCATGGATCAACATTTCTTCTAATGATCATGGGTGCCATCGGATCGTGAAACAATGTATTGAAAAGTGTGCTGATCACGTGATCTAAAGATCACAGCATGAATCACAGTATCATGGCGTCCGATCATGATTGAGAAAATGTATTGATAGCATAATCTTCATATCGTGATTAAGAAAAAGCATATCTCACTATGAAAAGACATCAGTAACTCCCTCCGATAAAATCAGAAGGTTGCTTCCAAGGTGAACCTTAAGGCTATAAATAGATCCACGTTCATCATTCATTTCATCCAATCAATCATTTTCTTTCCTTCTCTTAGGCATTTGCATACTCTGAATAACAGAGTATAGCTATAGTGCATCGTAAGTCTCTTAGGCATTTGCATACTCAGAAAATAGAGTATAGCTATAGTGCATACTGTTACTGCCCGAATCGTCATGGCCCGTAGCTGCTAGTGGCATCGAGGGTCGCGCGTCCGCCTACCGGGGATGCCTCCGGCGCCTCAGGACCTGCAAGAAACAATGTCAGTGACCCGGGCCAGGGATTCCGGTAGGGACGTTCTGACGATCAAGTCAGTGACAATCCAGGGGAACAGATCCTCCTGGTCGAGCCCCTCAAGATGAGCCCCATGCTAGGAGGAGTGAGTGTAGTGTATATGGAAGTGAGAGTGAGCTGGGAGAGGTGATGGCCTAGGTGGTCGAATCCTCCTGTCTGGCCTTCCTTCCTTGTTTCTTTGCTTACTTACTTTTGGCTTACTCGGGTTGAGTTTTTACTTTGGCTTGCCTTGGGATCTCCCCGTGTCGTCAAACGTGTGCGACGAGGTATCCTGCCGTAGACGGGATGCCTCTCTTGTCAGGTAGACGGGGAAGCTTCCATGTACTCTGACATTCCCTCTGCTTGCCCCACTCCTGGAAGCCTAGCAGGGCCTCGATTGGCGAGTCGTCGCCCTCGGCACTCGTGCTTTCCGGTTGGATCTTTTCCTGGTGGTACAGTAGGTTGGTGGAGGGCATGGCGCCTTGATGTGAGTTTCCTTTCTTTCTAGTGTGAGTGACGGCCGTGGGCATTAATGGCGGCATGGCGGGCACTGCTGTACGACCCTCGGGAGGCCCACCGTCGTCCTTGGAGAGGAGGTGCCGCTCCCTTGATGGTTGGTGCTTCTGTCTGAGCTGGGGACCGAGCTGGAAAGGTGGGGCCCGCCTCCGAGGGGCTCGCCTCGAGGTGGCTCGGCTGGGCGGAGGAGGGCTGAGCTCGACTCCGGACTAGCGGAACTCGGCTTCGGATGAGCTCGACTTGATGGAGGTGGGCGGGGTGCCACCTAGCCCAGGAGATCCGACCTCGGAGGGGCTCCTCGTGGTGGAGGAGACTTGAGCTCGACTCCTGACCACGGGGCCCGATCCTAAGGGGTCCATCTTGGATGGAGACTTGTACTCGGCTCCGGCCTAGGCATCCCACCCCGACGGGAACCGATCTGGCGGAGGACGGAGCTCGACTTCGACGGGTGACCCCGTTGCTCTGGGAAGCTCAGCCCGACGAAGGGGCCCATGTTGAAAATCCAGCATGGTGTCTGATGGGGACTCCACGTCAGTTTTCCCGCCCCATGTCAGCGATCCAGCCACTTTATTTACCCCCACTCCCGAGGCCCTTTGGCGAGCGGTGCTCGGGGCGAAGGGAGTAATTACGGTGCTAACATGGAAAGGCGAAGAAATCTGGTGTAATAATGACCGATATCGATGACGCTTCACGCGGCGGTCCTTCAAGCCTGTGCGGGGGTGCCACGCGGCCACGTTTGAGGAGCAGTTATGGCAGCACGGAAGTCAGAGCGACCATGGTTGGATTGAGGTGCTGGCCCCGTTGATCGGCGACACGTGATGAGCGTCTCTTGGGAGAGCCATAACGGTACGGTCGGGCGTAGGTTTCCTCGAAAAGAAAGGTAAGTTTTCGAGACTTTCTTTCAAATCTTTGCACCTGGCATCGTACAGAGGTTCTCTCCCCCTTCTTCTCCGGCCGCTATCATCCTCCCAGACTCTTAGCAGGTTAGCTCCTTCTTCCTCTCCCTCCTCGTCGACTAGGGGTCATTTTAGGTCTTCCTTCATCCTTCTCTTCTTCTTCCATGGACCGTTTTCGTTCGAACTTCCATCCTTCTTGCCAAGACGAGACCGGACCTTCCTGACGAGGAAAGAGAGGCGGCATGCTATGAGTTAAGTAGGAGACCTTCCTACGGTCTTATAGCCATTAGGGAACCGGGTCTGCTCCCCCACCTCGCTTTGCTCTCCTTCCTGCTCCTCCCCTTGCTCTTGCTCCTGAACCCGAACCTTCTCGATCAACAGGTCCCAGAGGGATTGCTTCGGTGATCACCGTCGAGGATCTCGCGACCATCCGGGGTGCATACGACATCTCGAGTCCATCCACCTTTCTGTTCCTCGTCCGGGAGAGTGGGTCATATCTAGTGGCCCTCGGCGGATTGCTTTCTATGAGGAGGCCTTCACCGGGAGTCTCTGATTTCCTGTCCATCCTTTCTTTCTTTCCTTTCTGGCCAACTACTGCCTTGTTCCTAGCTAGTTGGTCCCCAATGCCATCAGAACGATCTTCTGTTTCATCGTTCTATGTCACTTCCATGGGATCGTCGCCCGTTTCTCCCTGTTCAGGGCCTTCTTCACCCTGAAATGCCACCCTATTGAGGAGGGGTGGTGATCCCTTTCTTCTCGCCTTTGGGGTATTAGGTTCGAGCTCCCTTCTTCCATCAAGGGATGGAAGAGTAGATATTTCTTTGCTTGGTCGAAGGGATCGACTGGGTTTGGAGCGACCCAGATCGATCTCCTAATAGGAACTCCGTCGAAGCAACCGACCTCGACCTGTATGAGCTGCTCAGATTGGCCAAGATCCCTTCGCTCGAGGTCCTGTTATCGAAGCGGAATCTCCACGAGACCGGGATCGGCTCGACGCAGGAGTCGGGTGAGTTCGACTTGGCCACCCCTTCCCTTTTTCTTTCTCTCTTTTCTTCTTTTTTTTTTGAACTTGGGATTGACCATGTCTTCTTTGGTGCAGGAATGAAGTTCTCCATGGATGAGCTGCTCTTGTTCTCCGAGGAACGAGAGCAGGTAGCTGAGGCCGATGAACCCGCTCCGAAGAGGGCTCGTGCCGATGACGGTGTGAGGCTGGTGCAGGCCGGGCCAGACGTGCCGATTTCTAAACGAAGGTGGAAGAGGGCGGCTGAGCCCATCCCGGAGCCTTTAGGGCAGCACGAGCCGGCCCCGGTGCCCAAGCTCGAGGTGGTCGTTCGGGCCAGATCGGCTGCTGCTGCCGTCAGGGTGGGAGCCCCCCTTCCGGAGGTCGTCGACGTCGAAGAGGACGGGGAGCCGAAAGAAGCAAGGCCGACGCCCCAGGTGCGGTCCGAAGCAGCACTGAACCCGTAACTGGCGTTGAAGGTGCCTTCCACCGCTGAGGGGTCCGAGTCGGTTGAAAAGCGAGATAGGGACTACCGTCGAGTCCCTTTCCGATTGGGGCCCAATGTCTCCTTGATGAAGGACCCGAGCCTCGCCGAGCGGATGATGGACTTCTCAGTCCAGTCCTACGACTGGCGGGAAGGGAGCGAGAGACTTCTGGGTGACGTCGTTAGCTCGTCCTTCACCAACCTCTACGCCATAAGTTCCTCTTCGCTCGTCTTTATTACTTTTGATCTTTTTAGCACCGTAGCTAACGTGCTTTCTCTGATGCAACATGGCAGAGAACTGATCCTCATCCAGGACTACTGCCGTAACTGGGTCAAGAGGGACAGGAGCGGCAGGCGGCACTCGAGTCCCTGAGGACCGAGGCAGGTCGGAAAGACGAGGAGACCCAGGAGGCTAACCTGAAGGTTAAGAGCCTTATGGCCAAGGTCGTCGATGCCGCCCGGATCAAGAAGGAGCTCGAGGGAGAGCTCGAGTCAAAGAGGACTTGGCTGAAGGAGCTTCGGGCCAAGTCAGAGGCGGCAAGGGAAAGGGCCGCCCCTACTGAGAAGAAGGCGATGGCCGCTGAGAAGAGGGCCGCGGAGGCGGAGGAGAAGGCTACCGTCGCCGCCCGTTCCACTGAGACCGCCGAGAAGGGGATGGTGATGGCGATCCATCAGGCCGAGCGCGCGGGAGAGTAGCAAGCCGAGGCGAGGCGGCTGGCGGAGGCCGCAAGGAAGGAGGCCGCCTATGCGGTGGCCACTTTCAAGGCCTCCCATGAATATATAAAGGACTTCAAGGAGGCGGCGACAGACTCCTTCGCCAAGGGGTTCGCTTACTGCCGCACTCAGCTACAGGGGATCCTCTCCAAGGAGCGATTGGCTACGCTTCGGGCCCCTGGCAAGAGGGCCCCAGCTCTGGCGGTGGCTGCAGTGGAGCAGGGAGCCGCCCCCGCCGGGCCTCTCCCAGAGGTGGTCTCGAAGGCACCTGGCCGTGTCGAGCCGACCTTGGTGGCGACGGCGGCCGAACCAGTGCCGCAGGTGAGGATAGCTGAGTCGGTCCCGGTGGCATCAGCAGCTGAACCAGCCCCTTCGCGAAGGCCGCTCAGGAAGGTGCCGCTGCAATGGAGGTGGAGGAGGGGGAAGTCCCAACCGTGCACCGCCCAAGGAAGGAGCCAGCTCAATAGGGCAGGACTCCTTGTAAGATCTTTTTTTTTATTGGACCGGGCTACCTGGCTTGTCAAGGCCTGGGAGATAATGGAATGTATTTTTTTCAAGTAATGAAAAATAGTTCAGCCAATATGACTTTTTCCTTCCTTTGTGGTGTGAATGTTTTCTCTCCTCCCCCCTTCTCCTCCCTTTTCTTTTCTTCTCTTTTTTCTTTTAGTGCGGGGAGGTCGGAGAGGGGAGCTCCATCTTGTATGGGCTCGAGCCTCACTGTCTTGAGCTTGGCTCGAGACTCCGATGCTGAAGAACGGTGGCTCCGAGCTTGAGTGCCTGAGGGCTTCTCAGGTCTTAGTACCGGAGGACTTTTCTCCGGACTTGAGTGCCTGAGGGATTCTCAGGTCTTGAATGCCTTGGAGCTGGGCTCGAGGGCATGCTGGCCAGAGAGCTGGGCTCCGGATTTTGGTTGCCTGAGGACAGGGCTCAGGAGTTGTCATCTTGGAGCTAGGCTTGGAGACGTGCTGGCCGGAGAGCTGGGCTCCGGATTTTGGTTGCCTGAGGACAGGGCTCAGGAGTTATCATCTTGGAGCTGGGCTCGGAGACGTGCTGGACGGAGAGCTGGGCTCCGGATTTTGGTTGCCTGAGGAGAGGGCTCAGGAGTTGTCATCTTGGAGCTGGGCTTGGAGAAGTGCTGGCCAGAGAGTTAGGCTCCGGATTTTGGTTGCATGAGGACAGGGCTCAGGAGTTGTCATCTTGGAGCTGGGCTCGGAGACGTGTTGGCCGGAGAGCTAGGCTCTGGATTTTGGTTGCCTGAGGACAGGGCTCAGGAGTTGTCGTCTTGGAGCTGGGCTCAGGGATGTGCCGGCCGGAGAGCTAGGCTCCGAATTTTGGTTGCCTGAGGACAGGGCTCAGGAGTTGTCATCTTGGAGATGGGCTCGGGGACGTGCCGGCCGGAGAGCTGGGCTCCAGATTTTGGTTGCCTGAGGACAGGGCTCAGGAGTTGTCATCTTGGAGCTGGGCTCGGAGAAGTGCTGATCGAAGAGCTAGGCTCCGAATTTTTGTTGCCTGAGGACAGGGCTCATGAATTGTCATCTTGGAGCTGGGCTTGGAGACGTGCTGGCCGGAGAGCTAGGCTCCAGATTTTGGTTGCCTGAGGATAGGGTTCAGGAGTTGTCGTCTTGGAGTTGGGCTCGGGGACGTGCTAGCCAGAGAGCTAGGCTCCAGATTTTGGTTGCCTGAGGACAGGGCTCAGGAGTTGTCGTCTTGGAGCTGGGCTCAGGGACATGCCAGCTGGAGAGCTGGGCTCCAGATTTTGGTTGCCTAAGGACAGGGCTCAGGAGTTGTCATCTTGGAGCTGGGCTCGGAGACGTTCTGGCTGGACAGCTGGGCTCCGGATTTTGGTTGCCTGAGGACAGGGCTCAGGAGTTGTCATCTTGGAGCTGGGCTCGGAGACGTGCTGGCTGGAGAGATGGGCTTCGGATTTGAGTGCCTGAGGGCTTCTCAGGTCTTGGTGCCGGAGGACTTTCTCTGGGCTTGGATGCCTTGGAGCTGGGCTCGAGGCTTGAGTACCTGAGGGCTTCTCAGGTCTTGGTGCCAGAGGACTTTTCTCCAAGCTTGGATGCCTTGGAGCTGGGCTCGAGGCTTGAGTGCCTGAGGGCTTCTCAGGTCTTGGTGCCGAGGACTTTTCTCCAAGCTTGGATGCCTTGGAGCTGGGCTCGAGGCTTGAGTGCCTGAGGGCTTCTCAGGTCTTGGTGCCGGAGGACTTTTCTCCAGGCTTGAATGCCTTGGAGATGGGCTCGAGGCTTGAGTGCCTGAGGGCTTCTCAGGTCTTGGATGCCTTGGAACTGGGCTCGAGGCAGGCCTCCCAGAGAGCTGGGCCCGGGTAGTGACATTCCTACAAGGCAAACAACCCGTTGTGCAAAGGAAAGTCTTTATTTCTAATGGAGAAAAAACTTACATTACTGATAGTATCTCCTCAAATTACAAGCATTCCATATTTGGGAGAACCTGGCACCATCCAGGTCCTCGAGATAGTAGGCCCCATGTGAGAGGGCCTCGACCACTTTATAAGGGCCTTCCCAATTTGGCGAGAACTTGCGCACTCCCAGGGTTAAGACGCTTCGGCCCAGCACAGTACTAGGTTGCCAGGTCGGAAAGTCTTCAGCTTCACGCGCGCATTGTAATATCGGGCGACCCATTGTTAGTATGCCACCATCCGAAGTCGGGCTTTGTCCCTTGTTTCTTCTAGGAGGTCTAGGTTTAACAGGAGGTGCACTGAATTCTGTGTCCCGTTATACTGCTGCACCCGCAGTGTAGGCACGCCGAGCTCGATTGGGATTACTGCTTCACACCGAAGATGAGGTTAAAGGATGTTTCACCCGTTGCCACTCTGGACGTTGTGTGGTAGGCCCACAGGATGCTTGGAAGTTCCTCCGCCCATCTGCCCTTCGCTTGGTCCAACCTGGTGCGAAGTCCTTGAAGGATGGTCCGATTAGTCACCTTGGCTTCCCCATTTGTCTGGGGATGAGCAACCGAGATGAACCGGTGTTGGATGCCGTGTTCGGCACAGAACCCTTCGAACTTCCAATTATCGAAATGCCGCCCGTTGTCGGTGATGACACAATTGAGAGTCCGAAGCGGCAGATGACAGACTTCCAGAAGAATTGTCGAACATTGGCTTCTGTAACCCGAGCTAGCGGCTCCGCGTCGACCCACTTGGTGAAATAGTCGATCGCCACTAGCAGGAACTTCCGCTACCCTGGCACGGTGGGGAACGATCCCAGAATGTCCATCCCCTACTGGATAAAAGGCCAGGGGGATGACAGTTGGGAGATCGTGTGGCCGGCAGGCGCTGTATGTGGGAATGGCGTTGGCATTTGTCACACTTCTTGATGAAGTCGGCGGCGTCTTCCCTCATCGTCTCCTAGAAGTATCCCTGGTGAAGAGCCTTGTATGCCAGAGTCTTCCCCCTACATGGTTCCCATAGAGGCCCTCGTGTATCTCTCGGAGCACGAACGATGCCTCTGTGGGTCTGAGACACTTCAAGAGTGGGTAGGAGTAAGATCGGCGGTAGAGATGACCGTCCATTAGAACAAAATGGATGGCCTTCCTTCTGATGAGGCCAGCTTCTCTGCGGTCCTCTGGTAGGAGGCCGTCCTGGATGTACTTGATGTACCTGTCCATCCAGCTTGGCTCATGGGCTACTTGTTGCACCTCCTCTGAGCTTTTGTAGCTTGGATTCTCGAGATACTCAACGTAGCACGCCCCAGGGATGAGTCCAGTAGGGTTGCAAGCCTCGACAGTGCATCCGCACGAGCATTTTCTCTGCGAGGGATGTGGAAAACGCGGAAGTAACGGAAGCCCGCCGTGCTCGAACGAAACCTTCTCCAGGTACTTCACCATATGGGGATCTCGAGCCTCGTACTCTCCGGAGACTTGTCCAGCAACCAGTTGCGAGTCGGTGAAAACCTTCAGGCTTTCGATGCCCAACTCATGGGATACCTTTAGGCCCGTGAGGAGTGCTTCATACTCCGCCTGGTTGTTCTTGGCGGCGAACTTGAAGCGAAGAGCGCATTCCGTCACCACTCCATCGGAATTGGTGAGGATGAGGCCCGCTCCGCTTCCGCCGGAATTGGAGGCATCGTCCTCATGGAGGATCCAAGGGTCCTCCCATGGTCCGGGCTTAGCTTGGCTCTCCGGGGCCATCCGCTCTAGCTCCTCGGGGGGCCCTATATATTCGACCACGAAGTCGGCTAGGACTTGGGCCTTCTACGATGACCTCAATCGGTATGCGATGTCGAACTCACTCAGCGTCAGGGACCATTTAGCCAGTCTCCCAGAAGTTTTGGGGTGGCCTAGTATGGTCCTCAATGGCTGATCGGTCACAACCACGATGGTATGCGCTTGGAAGTAGGGCTGAGGTGCTTAGCAGACATGATTAGTGCAAAAATGAGTTTCTCGAGCGAGTATATCTGATCTCCGCATCGCGGAGGATTTTGCTAGTGTAGCATACCGGCTTTTGAGTTCGTCTTGATCTGTGCAGACGAGGACCGAACTGACAGCCCCGAGTGTGACCGCCAAGTAGAGTAGGAGCTCTTCTCCTTCTTCCGGTCTGATAGTAGAGGTGGAGAGGCTAGGAACTCCTTCAGCTCTTCAAAGGCCATCTTGTAGTCTTCAGTCCAGGTGAAGTCATGCATTTTACGGAGCGCCTTGAAAAAAGGGAGGCAGCGGTCAGCCAACCTCGAGATGAACCGGCTTAAGGCTGCGACCCTCCCTGTCAGGCGTTGAACTTGCTTCTTGGATGTCGGGTGCTCCATATCAAGGATTGCCTGGACCTTCTTCGGGTTTGCTTCGATGCCTCTCTGGGTGACCATGAAGCCGAGGAACTTTTCGGCCGCCACCCCGAAAGCGCACTTTGCCAGATTGAGCTTCATTTGGTGCTTTCGGAGATTGTGAAAGGCTTCGGCGAGGTCGGCGATGTGGTCCAAGCTCAGCTTGCTCATAATGAGCATGTCATCCACGTACACTTGCATGTTCCGGCCAATCTGGTCCTTGAAGATCTTGTTGACCAAATGTTGGTACGTGGCTCCAGCATTCTTCATGCCAAAGGCCATCATCCTGTAGCAGTATGTCCCTCGGTCAGTAATGAAGGCAGTGTGCTCTTCATCCCTTGAGTGCATCCAGATCTGATTGTACCCGGAGAACGCATCCATGAATAAGAGCAGCCTGTGCCCTAGGTGGCGTCCACCAACTGATCTATTCTCGGCAGAGGAATGTTATCCTTTGGGCACGTCTTGTTGAGGTCGATGTAATCTACACAGATCCTTCACTTGTCATTGCTTTTCTTCACCATCACCATGTTTGCCAGCCAGCTCAAGTACTGCACCTCCCGGATGAAGTCGGTGGCCAAAAGTTTTTCCACTTCCTCGTTGATGGCTGCTGCCTTTCTGGGGCGAAGCTTCTCTTCTTCTGTCAAACCGGCCTATGCTTCGAATCGACGTTGAGCTTGTGGGTGATGATTTCAAGGAGAATGCCTAGCATGTCCGTCGCTGTCAAGGTGAACACATCTGCATTCGCCCACAGGAACTCCAACAGTGGAGCCTTCTCCTTCTCAGGCAGCTGGGCTCCGATCTGCACGGTCTTTGTCTGGTCAGCCCCGAGCTGGTAAGGGAGTAGATGCTCGGCCAGGCCTCCCCTGGGGTCCTGAACCCTCTAGTCGAGCTCATCTGTCTTGGAGTCCTCCTCGAGCACCTGGACCCCGGGGTGGGCTTGGAAGCAGTGCTGCACCGGCTTGGGTGTACCCCTCATCTTCCCCCATACTACAAGGGGTTGGAATTGTACAAGCAATCTCTTGGTAGAGACAACAGCGTCGAGGAGATTGAGCCCATGTCGGTCCCAAAATCATGTTGTAGGGTGAAGGAAGCCTGACAACCGTTAACATCATCATGACGGTACCTGCCGAGGTGGGATCCCAGCATTGACTGGGAGGGTGACTTCTCCCTCCACCCTTACGGAGTCTCCCATGAAACCAACAATGGGGGTATGTACAGGCTTGAGCTGAACAGAGGAAAGATTCATCCTGGAGAAGGCATCGTAGAAAAGCACATCCGTGGAGCTTCCACTATCTACCATGATGCGTTTTACAGGATGCTTTGCGATCATCATCTCGATGACCACAGCATCATTATTTACATTTCTCTCCCCTTCTTCCCTTTTCCTCATAAAGGGGAGTACAACCTCAGGATGCTTTGCCCCGCGAGCCCTCTTGGACGTGCGCTCGGCTCCCCAGTGTATCATCCCCACCGGCTTCTCGGTAGGGCGATTGTCGACCATCGGGACTGGTGGGAGGGCGACGAGCGCCTGAGATTCTGGCTGAGATCTGACCCCCACATATCTTCTGAGGTAGCCCCTCTTGATGAGCTCTTCGATCTCCTATTTGAGATTGCGGCATTCCTCGGTGTCGTGGCCATGGTCGCGGTGGAAATGACAGCACTTCGTCTTGTCACGGCTAGAGGACGGCTTCAACGGTGGTAGGCACCTTAGATAGGTCTCGCCTTCGATCTCCATGAGGATCTTCGTTCTCGGGGCGAGGAGGGGGGTGAAACTCCCCTCAGAGATGGGAGCGCTTCTTGGCCTTAATCCCGGCCGGGAGCTCTGAGCTGGCAGTCCCGGCCTCCATGCCCCAGGCACCTCGATGGGTGCTGGCCTCTTTAGCGGCTTCCCATCGAGCTCCCGCCTTGTACGATCCGCCTCCTCGGTGCGGATGTACTTCTGAGCTCGAGGTAAGTCTTCGGAGGCTTCTTGTCAAGCGAGTAGGTCAGGCGAGAAGTCCTAAGCTCTCGCTTCAGAGCCAGCATTGCGACCGGCTCCTCCAGGTTATAGATCTCCAACGTAGCAGCCTTAAAGCAAGCCACGTAGTCTCATAGCAGCTCGTGGTCTTGCTGCCTGATGGAAAAGAGGTTGTCTGCCTCCCATGGCATCTTCCGACAGGTATCAAAGTGAGTCACAAACCTCTGCCCCAGCTGGGCAAAGGAGCTAATACTTTCAGGCTCAAGGCGGGCAAACCATACCCGAGCCGCCTTCCGAAGTGTAACAGGAAAGGCGACGCACAGGAGAGCATCAGTGGCCCCCTGAATCCTCATGAGGGCCCGGTAACTTTCCAGGTGATCTAGGGGTCGGTGGTCCAGTCGTAAGGATCCACCTGCGGCATGCGGAACCGGCGGGGAATCGGCTCCACTTGGATCTCCTGGGAGAATGGAGGGTGGGCGTCGTAGCCCACTAGCTCGCTAGAGGAGCCGGCAAGTTAGCAAACTGATGGCACAACTTCGCCAGTTTGCGGTCATGCTCCTCCAAGCGCTTCTCCGCCATGTGCCTGATGGCTTCATCCGTCAACCCCTTTGCTGAGAGAGGCGGGGAAGGTGACATGGGTGTGTGGTGCCCGTGACGAGGGGCTTTGCCCTTCCTTCCTTGGCTGGGTTTAGATGCCCCCTGGTTAAGGTGTGGTGAGCAGCTTTCTTCGTCGGTGGACCCAGCCCGTTGTCACTTCATCGGGGCTTGACGACTATCCCGGGGGTCTGTAATGGCCTGTGGCTGCGAAGGCCTCCCTTGGAAGGAACGCGGCTGTCGTGGGGTGCTGCGGCATGGGCCGCGGGGGTCTCTAGCTACTGGTGAGTAGCCAGGGATCGATGCTGGTGCTAGAGCTGGCGTACTGCTATAGTGAGAGCGTGCATCTGCTGCGCAAGTATGGTTAGCTGGACTTCTAGCGGAGGTGATTGAATCGGGGCGGGTGGCTCCGTCCCCGGACCGTGCAGGTTCCCGTAGGAAGGGGACTCTTCCGCACGGCTGGGAGAGGCTCCCCTCGCCCGAGTGGTCACCATCCTCTCGACAAACTGTCCGAGTGGGGCCTGAACCGGATCGGGAATCATTCTGCCCCCCTTCCTAGCGTGCCAATCTATTACCGCCCGGATCGTCGTGGCCCGTAGCTGCTGGTGGCGTCGAGGGTCGCTCGTCCGCCTATCGGGGATGCCTCCGGTGCCTCGGGACCTGCAAGAAACGACGTCAGTGACCCGGACCGGGTATTCCGGTGGGGGCACTACGATGGTCAAGTCAGTGACGATCCAGGAGAACAGATCCTCCTGGTCTAGCCCCTCAAGATGAGCCCCACGTTAGGAGGAGTGAGTTAGTGTATATGGAAGTGAGAGTGAGCTGGGAGAGGTGATGGCCGAGGTGGTCGAATCCTCCTGTCGGCCTCCCTCTCTTGTTTCTTTGCTTGCTTACTTTTGGCTTACTCTGGCTGAGTTTTTACTTTAGCTTGCCTCGGGATCTCCCTGTGTCGTCAGATGTGTGCGACGAGGTATCGTGCCGTAGACGAGATGCCTCTCCTGTCAGGTAGCCGAGGAAGCTTCCATGCGCTCTGACATTCTCTCTGCTTGCTCCACTCCTGGAAGCCTGGCAGGGCCTCGGTTGGCGGGTCGTCGCCCTCGGGACTCACACTCTCCGGTCGAGTCTTTCCCTGGTGGTACGGCAGGTTGGTGGAGGGCATGGCGTCTTGATGTGAGTTTCCTTTCTTTCTGGTGTGAGTGACGACCGTGGGCATTAATGGCGACATGGCGGGTACTGCTGTACGACCCTCGGGAGGCTCGCCATGTCCTTGGAGAGGAGGTGCCGCTCCCTTGGTGGTTGGTGCCTCTGTCTGAGCTGGGGACCGAGCTGGAAAGGTGGGGCCCGCCTCCGAGGGGCTCGCCTCGAGGTGGCTCGGCTTGGCGGAGGAGGGCTGAGCTCGACTCCGGACCAGCGAAACTCAGCTTTGGACGAGCTCGACTTGACGGAGGTGGGCGAGGTGCCGCCCAGCCCAGGAGATCCGACCTCGGAGGGGCTCCTCATGGCGGATGAGACTTGAGCTCGACTCCTGACCACGGGGCCCGATCCTAAGGGGTCTGCCTTGGATGGGGACTTGTACTCAGCTCCGGCCTAGGCATCCCGCCCCGGTGGGAACCGACCTGGCGGAGGATGGAGCTCGACTTCGGCAGGTGACCCCGTTGCTCCAGGGAAGCTCAACCTGGCGAAGGGGCCCATGTTGAAAATCCAGCATGGCGTCTGATGGGGACTCCACGTCAGTTTGCCCACCCCACGTCAGCGATCCAGCCACATCACATACAAAGAGAGAAAAGCATTCCTGGTTTGAATTTCTGATAAATTGTAGTGCTGCTTTTACCAGAAGAAGATCATTGTATCCTGGGTCATCATAAACCGTAAGCACCATTGCAGGACAAAATTGTCTTAAGGACATAGAGTGTAACTCTAGACTCAGTCTTTTCAATTAGGTAGCCACATATTATTATATACCAACATGGCGAACCCATCGTCGTCCATCCACCTTCTTTCCCTGCCGCCTTCTCTCCCTAGCACCGAGCCCCACATCTCTCTCGTGAAATCCCTCGATCGGTTGGCGGTGATGGTAGTGACCATGTTCATCAAAGTCCAATGGATTCCCATCAGAACAAAAGGAAGTTCTATACTAGGTTCGCCAATGTCTCCTCCGACTCCGGCGAACCCATCATCGTCCGTCCACCTTCTCTCTCTGCCACCGAGCCCCACATCTCTCCCGTGAAATCCCTCGATCGATTGGTGGTGATGGCAGTGACCATGTTCATCAAAGTCCAGTAGATTCCCATCTGAACAAGAGGAAGTTCTATACTGGGTTTGCCACCGTCTCCTTCGACTCCGGTGAACCCATCATCATCCGTCCACCTTCTCTCCCTGCCACTGAGCCCCACATCTCTCTCGTGAAATCCCTCGCCACCAAGCCCCATCTCTTCCATTTCTCCTTCCCCATGAATCTTCGGAAATGGAAATGGAAAAAAAAAACTCAAAGAAGAGGGATTCATCTACTTACCTTATTTGTTCGGTCCCAGTGGAAGGAGAGAATGGAATCCGTGGAAGAAAGCGAGGGAAGCCCAACAAAGATGGAATCTGAAAAAAGGGAAGCCCGACGGTCAAATATAGATGGGCGGTGGGCGTGGGTAAGGGGTTTTAAGTTTTATTACTTTATAAAAAAGGTTTTATATAGGTTAAATATTTTTTAATAAATTTATAATAAAAAAATGAATTATAATGTTTATGATAATAGGTAGCCTTTTCAAAGGTTCTAAGTTCAATTCTTGCTATCTACTATTATAAAATTATTTTATAAAAAAATTAGAACAATATTTCTTATTTTTCTTTTTTTTGAATAATTTTTTAATTTTTTTGTTGAGCCTTTCTTTCTAGTTTTTCTATGTTCATTAAAGTAAACAGGAAGGCAAACTCATGTAAGATCCTTTCCAATATTATCTTTGATCATTGACCAAAGGCTAACACCTTTTTCTTTCTCAATAGGATCAGGTAATTTTGTACACCTGATATAATCTATGAAAGGATAAAATACAAAATACAAGATGAAGGTACAAACAATTAAATAAAAAAATTTAGTATAATAAAAATCAAACATGGATCAATACTTTAATTATTATTATTTATTATAAATTAGTGCAATAAAAATTACAAACATGGATAAATACTTTAATTACATTTTATTTATTATAAATTAATTCTTTATTCCCTTTTCCTATTTTTCATTAAATAAAGTTTAAATATTTAATTTTTTTATTGGTTTTTACCTGATTTTTCTCTCCCTTTCTTAATAGTAATTAGTTATTAATCATTATGAATGATTAATAGTAATTAGTTATTAAATTAATATACAAAAATTTACAGAAAATAAAGAATGTAATTCGTCCAGAGATGCGCAGCGTGCTGCCCTAAGATGATTCCCGATCTTGATGCAGAATTAATCTTGAGATTTCCATTTCAAAATATAATAAGATATATACTTCTCCTGCGAGCATGTTCATGAAAAAAATAGCAGAGTTTTAACCCTGCATTAAAAGAAAATTGATCACATTTGAAAGAAAAAATAAGGAAAAACTTGATGGCAGAAGATTAAAAAAGATCGGAGAGAAGAGTAGGAGAGCTGAAGAGAAGTGGGAGGAGAGTAATACATCTGAGGAGAGAAAATAAGAGCTTGATTTTTTTTTATACCTTTCAATTCCTATCATGGACTCCATTTATAGGCCTAAAAGTTAGATGATTGGGCTAATCCAATGACTAGATTATTAACATCTAACAGACAAAAAATATTAATCTGGTGATGAATGTCTAACGGTAGAAATATTAATGTTAAGTAATGGCTAATAAAAATAATCAAATCGGCGGTTAAGGAGAAAATGATCAAATTTAAAAGTGGAAAAAATAAAATATTCACCGCACCATGTTGCACCCGTGAGCATGATTTGCATTCGCACGCATGCTAGCTAGGCCTGGTGGCATGCATATGGAAAATGGTCCAAAACATGACAAAATCCAAGAAAGAAGTTTTGATTATAAACTAATTCTCAATTTTACTCTTGTCTAATATATGACTAAACAAGGATGGAGAGAATTTAGAGGGTATTAGATGGAGGGAATTTGGTATAGAAAATTTTGAATTTTCCCTCCAAAACGCTAACAATATCTACATGAAATGTAAAATACATAAAGTCTCATGTTTTGAATTTATTGGTATTCTTCTTCCTCATAAATCTGAGGTAATATCTCTGGTCTGAAAGTAACAAAGTGGTAGGATGCATCTATTTCATATTTACTACTGATTATTATTGTATCCAATATACTCAAAACAAGACGCACAACATTAACTCCATTAGAAACTCAAAGAGGTTTGTATCTCTGTTACTTGGCTCAGTTTTGAAGGGCATAATGAACTCAACAAATTCTTTGTGCCCTATATATTAATCTTCAACGAAAACTTACTAACATTACTAATATATTCTAGTTATTGAAAAAATTATTTATTGAAATTCTCGTCATAAAATATTTGCCTGGAGGAAGAAAAATAACACAACGAGGTTTATGTAGAAATGGAGCAAGATCACACCAAAAAAAATAGTATTTGTTTAATTTTATTAATAAAATATGTAATCGACATTGGCAAGCATGCACCTGCAATGAGTTTTGCATGGTTTGAGAGAGAGAAGCTAAGATATCTTAGAGAGAGAAGGAAAACTTTGTTGAAATGGGAAGACCAAGTGCGTGCGAGCATATAAACGGACTTTTGATAAATCTAATCAATAATCAAAATTTTGAAACCGTGTTTATGTGAAGAAAAATATAATAATAAAAAAATTGATGGAGCAATTGCCAATGATATACTCCAGGAATTAGTTAGCGTAGGCTATGTTATTATAGAAAGTAGTCAAAAACCGAATATCTAGAGAATCTAATAAATAGAAAATTTTTAACAATTAAATAGAAACCTATGTAGGGAAAAAAAATAAAAAAGAGAGAGGCAAAATAACAAATACCTTGGAGACCGGACTGAGCCTGATTTGGAATCAGTGAAACGAAGATGATGGAAATGGATGGGTGTGGGGGTCGGTATGAAGGGAAGGACGAGGGAGGAGACACTCAACAGGCCGAGGAAGCATGGATGGAGCCACACGGAAGCATGGATGGAGACACACGGATGCACAGACCGTTGATGTTAGACAATTTGGAACTATGGCAAGTCGGTGGGTTGGTAGTGGCATTAAGGTTTGATCGGAACTCTTTTTTTTTTTTTTTTGGTGTTTTGATCGGAGATGGGGGAAGGCTGGAAGGGGGGTGAGAGAGGGGCCAGGAGGGAGTGGGGGAGCCCAGGAGGGGATGGGGTGGAGGAGCCGAGCCCGAGCCTGCCGGTCGGCGAAAACAAAAAAGAAAATAATTGATCATTAATTGACTTACCTGAATGATGAATCGAAGGAACCGAGAAAGAAGAACGATGGAGCCATGGAGTTGCCATTGCTGCCACCACCATCACCGTCATTCCCGCCATCGCCTCTTGATCACCAGTCCAATTCCGAGAGGAAAGGCAGTCGAAGGAGGAAGAGAGGGAAGCCCGACAGTTAAACAGAGATGGGCAGTGGGCGTGGAAGTTTAAGGGGTTTTAGATTTATTAATTTATAAAAAAGATTTTATATAGGTTAAATATCTTTTAAAAAAAAAATTTATTAAAATTTTTTTTCTGAGAACTCATTTATAAGGAATAAATATCCTTCAAAAATCTCCCATAAAATTAATTTCTAAGGATTTTTCTTGAGATTTTTTATTAAATTTTTTACTAAGAACCAAATTATGATGAAAAGATCCCTTAAAAAATCTCTCATAAAAGTAATTTATGAGAGATTTTTCGAGAGAAAAGATTCCTTGAAAAATCTTTCACAAAAATAATTTACGAGAGATTTTTTGAGAGAATTTCTACTAAGAGCTCATTTATAAGGAATAAATCCCTCGAAAAAATTTCTCAAAAATAAATTTCTGAGGGATTTTGCGAGGGATTTTTTTATTTAAAATTTTTTTACTAAGAACCAAATTATCATGAAAAGATTTCACAGAAAATCTCTCGCAAAAATAATTTTCGAGGGATTTTGCAAGAAACTTTTTTATTAAAAATTTTTTTACTAAGAACCAATTATAATAAAAAGATCCCTCGAAAAATCTCTCGCAAAAATAATTTACAAGGGATTTTCCGAGAAAACCTTTTTTTCTCAAAAAATTTCTACTAAGAGCTCATTTATAAAGAATAAATCCTCAAAAAATCCCTCACAAAAAAAAAAAAAAAATCCGAGGAATTTTGCGAGGGATTTTTTATTTGAAAATTTTTTTACTTTAAAACTAAATTATCATGAAACATCCCTTAGAAAATCTCTCGCAAAAATAATTTCGAGGATTTTGCAAGAAATTTTTTTATTAAAAACTTGTTTACTAAGAACCAAATTATGATGAAAAGATCCCTCAAAAAATCTCTTGCAAAAAAAAATTGTGAGGGTATTTTCCGAGAAAACCTTTTTTCTCGGAATATTTCTACTAAGATCTCATTTATAAGGAATTGATGCAGAATGAATGCTCTGATACCAAGAATGATGCAGAACGGAAGCTCTGATACAAAAAATGATGCAGAACGGAAAGAGATGATGCGATGCGGAAGTAAATTAAAATTAATGTATTTTTTTTTATTTATTTATTTTCAGAAGTCGGCTTTGACTCAAAGGAAAGATAAACTAATGTTGAAAGAAACTAAGAAATGACAGAAAGCACAATTAAAAGGAGTGGATTATCAGAGTAACTCAGAAGTAGGATCGCTGGGGATTGAGAAACCCCCAGACCTAGGGTTTACTCCTCTTTCAAGAAACAGACGAAGAGAGAAGAGAAGGTTTTATACCTGACTATGATATCTCTCGTTGCTTCAATTGAAGGACACTCTCGAGCAGATTGTAGGATCCTTGGAGACAGGGTATCTTCGCAATGGATCCTCGGATTGTAGTCCGATGGAAAGGTTGGCCTTCTTCTCGAACTCAGGATCTGGAAGTAGAAGAACAAAAAAAAGAACCAGAAACTCAAAGAAAGACACTGACTGAGGACTTAATGAAGATTGTTGGATGTAGAAGTTCTGGAGATCTTGATATTGATCTGACTCTCCTTTGAACTGGCTCTGTAGTTGAAGCAGTTGATCTGAACCTGGATGCTGGTGACCGGCTTCGATGTGGAAGAGAGGGGCCGTGGGATGAAGATGGAAATTTAGGGTTTGGTGGTGGTGGAGTAGAGATGGGTGGACTAAGCTAGGGTTTTGGGGTTGGAGATCTCACACCTCCTCAAGGTTCCTAGGGAACCCGGATTTACTCCCTCACGGAGCTCAACACCTGAATACAAGTGCGGAAGAGAGAAACACAAAGTTGCTCACATAGAAATTGATTTCATTCATCTGATTTTTTTCAAGAGTTACATAGAGTTGAATATATAGACATAACAAAGAAAATAAAATTTCATACACTTTCCATGTGGGACTAATAGGACTAACCCACACTTTAGGCATCAAATTCTCTTCCCAAGACTCCTTCCATGAGTGGGCAGCCCAAAAAACTCCAGAAAACTTGAAAATCAGCTCCAAATGGCAGGTTATGGGGGTGTCTCCTAGTATCTCTCCATGAATCAAGGATTTTTCCTTCATGGTTTGGCTCTTTTGGACACCTCCTAGTCTTGCTCCACAAGTTTAGGCTTCTTCCTTTCATGGCTTTGGCACTTTAGGAAACTTTTGGGTGCCTCCTTGATTTTCTTCCCAAGACATGCTCTCTTCCCTTTTATAACTTGGGTTTTTATGGAACATTGTGGGGCACCTCCTTGATCCTCTCTTCAAGAAAAATTCTTGCCATCCTGGCTTGGGTTTATCTGGAAAGAAGTTGGCTCCTCCTTGGATTGAGGTATCTTGATGGATTTCTCCCCCAAGTGGCGCATGAAAGAAGGGACCTGCTTTCTTGTGGTGTGGGGACCAAGGCACACTGGATGGAGATGTGGCGCCTCCTGGACTCTGGCGTGTGGCTGGGAGTGTGGCGCCCACTTGCTTGGTCCTGGGAGAAAATGTGGCACCTTGGAGAAGACCTAGACCACTACTAGGACTTGTATTGAGTCAACATGACTCAACAAAATTTAAATTGCAGGGAAATACAGACTCAAACTAAAATTGAGTTGACCAAGTCAACCCTTATTACAAAACCAGAAAACCCTAATTCTTCGGGCAATGTCAATCAGAGATCCAGATGGAGCCCTGAAGTCTTCTTCTGAGTCTGGTGCCCGCACCAGGAATAAATCCCTCAAAAAATCCCTCACAAAATTTTTTTTTGAGGGATTTTGAGAGGGATTTTTTTATTTAAAAATTTTTTACTAAGAACAAAATTATCATGAAAAGATCCCTCAAAAAATCTCTTGCAAAAATAATTTTCAAGAAATTTTTTTATTAAAATATTTTATTAAAAAAAATTTTATTAAAAATTTTTTTACTAAGAATCAATTATGATGAAATGATCTTGCGAGGAATTTTTCGATAAAACTTTTTTCTCAGAAAATTTCTATTAAGAGCTCATTTATAAGGAATAAATCCTTCGAAAAATCTCTTACAAAAAAAAAAATTCTGAGGGATTTTGCGAGGAATTTTTTATTTGAAATTTTTTTACTGAGAACCAAACTATCATGAAATGATCCCTCAGAAAATCTCTTGCAAATAATTTTCGAGAGATTTTGCGAGGAATTTTTTTATTGAAATTTTTTTTACTAAGAACCAAATTATGATGAAACGATCCCTCAGAAAATCCCTCGCAAAAATAATTTGCAAGGGATTTTCTAAGAAAACTTTTTTCTTCAAAAAATTTCTACTAATCACTCATTTATAAGGAATAAATCTCTCAAAAATCCTTATAAAAAATTTTTTGAGGGATTTTGCGAGGGATTTTTATTTAAAGATTTTTTACTAAGAACCAAATTATCATGAAAAGATCCATGGGAAAATCTCTCATAAAAATAATTTCCAAGGGATTTTGCGAGAAATTTTTTATTAGAGTTTTTTACTAAGAATTAAATTATGATGAAACGATCCCTCAAAAATTTTCTCGCAAAAATAATTTGCAAGGGATTTTTCGATAAAACTTTTTTCCTCGAAAAATTTCTACTAATAACTAATTTATAAGGAATAAATCCCTCAGAAATTTCCTTACAAAAATAATTTCCGAGGGATTTGCGAGTGAATTTTTTTTCTCAGAAAATTTTACTATTAATTTTTTTTGTCAGAAAATTTCTCGAAATTGCGAGGGATTTTTTCCCTCGATAAAATCCCTCGGTAAAGCACCATTTTCTAGTAGTGTGCCTTAAAGATAGCTTTCCTCTATCGAAGATAGACCAACTGGTTGATGCCACTACTGGTCATCAGCTATTGAATTTTATGGATACTTTCTCCGGTTACAACCAGATACGAATGGATCCCGATGACAAAGAGAAGAAGCATTCATAACGGAAAAGGGGCTCTACTACTACAAAATGATGTCCTTCGGACTGAAGAACGCCGGGGTAACCTTCCAAAGGTTGATCAACAAGGTGTTTGAAAAGTAGCTTAGGAAAAATATGGAGGCGTATGTCGATGATATGATCGTAAAGAGCCTCCAGAAAGCCGATCACATCAGAGATCTATAAGAATCCTTTGACACCCTATGATGTCATCGGATGAAGTTAAATCCAACCAAATGCATCTTTGGAGTGACTTATGGAAAATTCTTAGGATTCCTCGTCACCAAACGAAGAATAGAAGCTAACCTAAAAAAAATCCTAGCCATCCGGTGTATGAGATATCCTTCCAATAAGAAGGAAGTTCAACATCTGATTGGAAGAATCGCCTCTTTAAGCCGATTTATTTTTCGGTCAGCTGAAAGATGTCTACCATTCTTCAAAGCTCTCCATCAAATCAAAAGTTTTGGGTGGTCGAAAGAGTACCGACTCGCCTTCAAAAAATTAAAGAAGTATTTGGAAAGTCCTCTACTTTCCAAATCTCAAGAAGGTGAAACTCTATATATGTACCTTACCATTTCGGATGAAGTATTCAGCTCAGTACTTGTCAAAAAAAGGAGCCGATGACCTATAAAAATCGATCTACTATACTAGTAAGGTGCTACATGAAGCCGAAGTAAGGTATCCTATAATATAGAAGCTCATATATTCACTAGTGATTGCAGCAAAATGCTTGCATCCCTACTTTCAATCCCACGCCATTGAAGTGCTGACGAATCAACCCTTAAAAGCCATCCTTCGATGTCCTGATATCTCGGGAAGAATAGCCAAGTGGGCCGTCAAGTTAGGCGAATTCAACATTACATTCCGACCTCGTTCGGCAATGAAGGGGCAGGTACTTGCTAATTTTCTAGCCGAATGTACATAGAGTCAAGAAACTAATCAATGAGAGATCGAAGATGAGGCAGTCACCACAAAAGGTTTAGAATCCATGTGGGTACTTCAGGTGGACGAAGCCTCCAACCATACTGGATGCAGAGCCGGACTCATATTAGCCGACCCTGAGGCACAGACCATGGAGTACGCCCTTCGCTTCTCCTTTCAAGCTTTAAACAAACAAACGGAATACGAAGCCCTCTTGGTAGGACTCAAAATCACCAAGGATTTAGGGATTCGAAAGATTAAAGTCTTCTCAGATTCTCAATTAGTGGTGAATCAAGTGAAAGATAAATTTGAAGCTCGAGACCCCACTATGGCCCGGTACTTGAAAAAGGTATGAGATCTTCTATCTCAACTAGAATTCTTTGAAATAACCCATGTCTGTGGATTGAAAACTCTCGAGCCAATGTCCTTCTCGACTTGCAACCACTGTTTCGGAGTCCCTTAGTCGGACTTATATAAAGTACCTAGAAGATCCAAGCATAGCGAAAAAAATTCTTGAGGTCCGCCAAATCGAGCATAAGCCCTATTGGATGGACCCTATTTTCAAATTTCTAAATGAGAGTATATTACCTGAAGACAAAATCGATGCCAAGCAAGTCCGTTGGATGGCTTTCCAATATGTTATCCTAGACAAAACTTTATATAAAAGGTCCTTCATGCAGCCCTTATTAAATGCTTAGGGCAGTCGGACGTCAACTATGCCCTGAGAGAAGTACATGAGGATATATGTGGAGACCATCTGGGGGGCAGGTCGCTAGCTCACAAGATAATTTGCCAAGGTTATTATTGGCCAACCATCCAGAAAGATGTAGCTGATTACGTCTGAAGATGCAACCAATGTCAAAGATACTCTAACATCCAAAGATGCCCTGCAGGCCAGCTGACTCAACTTACAACTCCATGGTCCTTTGCTCAATGGAAAATGGATATCCTTGGTCCATTCCCTTCGATCTCTGGATAACGGAAGTTCCTTATTATAGCCATCGACTACTTCACTAAATGGGTCGAGGCTGAATCCCTAGCTCACATTATTGAAGGGAAGGTCGATGATGGGGACATCGATCTGCACGAATCCCGAAGTAGCATGAATCGCGATGCAGTATGAATTTCGATGTAAATAAATTTAAGTTTGAAGATCGTCTCATCCTCCACATAGAAGGTCCCCACATGAATGCCAAGTGGTGCCTAATACATGATGACTCATGAATGCCCACATGAATGCCAAGTGGCATCCATGCATGCAGATTTTCAGATTTGCCACCACAAGGAGATACTTGGCACCCATGCATTTTGCCACCCCTTTTCATGAAACTTGAAATTCAAATTTGTAGATACATTCCTCCTCTTTTCATGTAAAATTTGAATTTCAAATGGAGCTTAGAAGGCTATAAACAGGTCCCTAATCTCTTTGTAAAAAAGATGCTATTAATGAATAAAAGTTTTATTTAGAGAAGCATGACTCTTCTTTTGCTTCGTGAGGAGAGGGCGTGAGGCCCAACCCCAGGACATGATGTGAAGTCATGTCTAGTTATCCCCTTTATTGATTCCATATTCCGTACCACCCTCATATCCTTTGAGATCCATCTTAACGGCTCCATTAGTGAGGCGGGTGAGATGCCCTAGAGGTGAGAGATCTCTCCGTGAGTATGAGTCCCAAAGTTCATGAGAGTCCAAATTTTTACCTTCCATCTCTATTGTTCCTTCACCACCATCTACAAAAAGAAAATATATAGTAGTACCCTAAGCTCGGTGACTTCTCAGCTCGCCGACAATCCTACCCGTGATCCCATTCCCCATCAATCAAGAACTTCATCAGGAATGCAATTATCTTTCGATTCAGAATTTTGCATGCCATCATCACTGATAACGAAAGACAATTTGACAATTCTAAGTTCAAAGACTTCTGCGCCTAATATCATATTGTCCATAGATTGGCTTCTATCGGCCATCTCCAATCCAATGAAGAAGCCGAAGTGATCAATAGGACAATTCTCCATGATCTGAAGACTAGATTGAACGACGCCGGGGTTCTAAGCCGAATAATTGACCTCAGTCCTTTGGGCATACCGAACAACCCTCAGAAGAGAATCTCTGTTAACTTGGCCTACGGCTCCGAAGTGGTCCTCCCAGTGGAAGTTATTTATAATTTCTAAGGATTGACCACTTCAAAGAGCCTAAAAATTCGGAGCATCGTAGAGCTAACTTAGATCTACTCCAAAGCACCAGACTTCAAGCTCAGATGAAGATGGCTACGTATCGAAAAAGATTGCCAGATATTATAACTTTAAAGTGAACGAATGAGCCTTCTGACCTGAAGACTTAGTATTGTGGAGGTCCGAAGTATCCAGGCCCACGAAACAAGGCAAACTCTCTTCTAACTGGGAGGGACCTTACCGGATCAGAGAAGTCGTATGCCCCGGAGCTTATTAGCTTGAAACTCTAGACGGTTTCTTGTTACCTCGGCCCTGGAATATAAAAAACCTTCACAAGTACTATCAATAAAGAAAATCTTTCTTTGAATAGCCCCAGCGAAGTGTCTAAGAAAAGGCAGGCCTAACCAACCACCTTATCAAGGTCCACTGAAGCCCATTAGATCCCTTGAGATCTAAAAGGCAAGCCTGACCAGCCTACCTTATTATCAAAAGAAATGCACAGGGCGGCTTAATCAACCTACCCTAATGGCAAGTAGAGGCGGGCTTGACCAACCTACCTATTATCAAAAGAAATGCACAGGATGACTTAATCAGCCTACCCTAACGGTAAATCTGAAGAAGTGCAGTGTTGCACAGGTGGTTTTCCAGGAGGGGGGTGAATTGGGATTAAAAATCTTTTCACAATTATGTGCACTTTGAAATTTTTTTAATGTTGTGGTGCAATATGCAATGCGAAAGTAATTAAGTAAGAGCAATAAAGCAACAAGAGCACAAGCACAAACATAAAGGATTAGAGTGGTTCGGAGCAACCGGCTCCTACGTCACTACCCAAGCACCACTTGGGATTTCCACTATATCCCCAATCAAAATACAGTCGGATTGTTTTACCAGGCTCACAATCCAAACCTATACACTTTGGTTTTATCGGGATCACCAAAGAAACCCAAACTTCTTTTGGTTTTAAGTAGGATTACCAAAGAAAACACTAACACTTGGTTTTATACCGGGATTACCAAGAACCCAACTTAGGTTTTCACAAGGCTAACCTAAAAACCTTCAACCCTCTCTTAAGACATAGCCCTTACTGTTCTTAGAGAGGAAAACAATGATAAAGAGAAGATAAATAAGCAACTACAATAAACGAGTTTGTTTAAGTGTTGCCGATGTAGATCAAGATGAAGCCTAGCTTTGAATGCTCTTTAATGCTCTTCAAGCTGCTTCTTTGCTTCTTCAATGAGTGGATTCAATGATGAAGTAGAGTTGGTGAAGCTTTGAATCCTATCTTGAAAGCTCTTGAAGTAAGGTAGGTGAAAGACTTGAAGGCTCTTCAATATCTCAAGATAAATCAATAATAATGCTCTAATATTGTTTAACCCCTCAAAATAATCCCTTTTATAGTTTTCCATGAGATATGGCCATTGTAGGGACTAGGAATTCATGAAAGAGCTGTTGGAGACGAAATGGGATTCAAAATTCAGTTTCAGCAACTAGCCGTTGGAGTGCAGAAAATGGCTACACGAGTCGGCTCGAGGTCCACGAGTCGGCTCGAAGTCTTGGACAGTCCAAAACAAATTTCTGTGAGAGTCGGCTCTTCAAGCTGGAGTCGGCTCTGCCTTCAGTAAATTCAAAATGACAAATACCCAGAGTCGGCTCTTCAGACTGGAGTCAGCTCAAAGTCTCAGTTCACCAAAAACCTAACTCTGGATGCGTCGGCTCTTGGGGCAGGAGCGACTCGACTTCTCAGTCTTCAAAAAATATATCTTTTCATGAGTCGGCTCTTAGGACAGGAGTTGGCTCTTGATACTGAAACTCTGAAATTTTTTTCGTGCCATACCACAATGAGTCGGCTCTCGATCCACGAGTCAAGCTCTTGCTAAGTCTTCAATTGATGCTTCAAAACTTCTTCAAAACTCTTCATCATTTGAATCAAACAAAAGCTAATCTACATAATCTTAATTTTACAAATTTTTTAGCCCATATTACAAGATTACAAGATTGAAAAAACTAGGGTTTTTACAAGTTCAAGTTCATAAAATTACATACATAATTGAATTACCTTCCAATCAATTTGAAAACCATTTTAAATTAAAGGTAACCAATTTCCTGCAAAACTTTTCAGGTAATTTGAAGGAGTTAGTATCAATATATGCTCAAATATTTGTGATCATCAAAATCATTCCAGAGGTCAACAATCTTTCCCTTTTCGATGATGACAAAACACTGGGCATGAATAGAATTTAAAAGCACTTTACAATTACTGTATATTTATATTATCAAATGATATTGATCATAGTGTGTATCACATAGATTAAGTATCAAGATATCAACACAGTGTGTCACAACGTATCATATGTATCAAGTGTATAAAACTGAAAACTATTAACATCAAATATCATATGTATCGATACCCTGTATTATCTGTACCATATGAATAATAAGTATCGAAACATAATATATCAACACATAATGTATCAGGAGTATTGCATATCGAAACTTATTAAAACTAACAAGTAATAAATCTCAAACGAATCTATAATAAGGCTCCCCTTACTATTTGAATAGCATTTCTTTCATTTTCATCAAAGTTCATATCAACATTCATATAGCCTTCAAAGTAGTTTCATGTCACATTCATATTAGCCTTCAAAGTATTTTTCATGTATTTTTCATGCACATTCTCCGTTCTCTCGCTTTTTGTCATCAACAAAGGTGTAGAAGATAGCATACATGTACAGTAAGTCATATATAAGAAGACATATGAGAGTATCATAAGGAGAGATGTATGATGGTGAATATATATAATATATATATATATATATATATATGAGAAAAAATGAGTACATGAGTGATACAATACAATGTGCCTCGGCATGACAAAATAGTATCACCACATCAAAATACAACAACCAAAGAGTCCTAAAACATCAAGATAAAAGCCCAAAAACATCAAAAAGAAGGGCCGGATCATTACTATGATCTTGTTAGTGGAAGAAGAACGACTTCTAAGATTCCAGGACTAGGCTTTAAACTAGGAAATCTAGGTCTAAGATCCCTAATTCTAGTCCAGTAGGAGTGGTAGTTCTAGAAACTTTAGTTTTAGCTTCGGCTTTAACTTTAGACTCTAAGGAAATGATAATGGGAGTGGGTCTGACAGTCGAGGATCGAAGGATAACGCCAAGGTGCTAGTAGTAGATAGAATCTTTGTGGCTGGAGTCTGTCCAACATGATCCTGGAATGTCCATACCAGCATCGGCCTCTGCAGGAATATCAGTAAAATGTGCAGTCTCTCCTGCTCGCAATCAATGCCAGTACCAGTACCAGGTGCTGCAGTCGAAGTCGCTGAAAAGACTGGCTGGCGGAGAGCTATCTAAGAATGGTCATAATTTCCTAAAATTCATGCTGCATCTCAGACTGAAGTAGAGTAATCCTGCTGTCAGTGTCAGATCTGAGACAAGATATCTCATCCAGTACTCTCTGTAGTATGTCATCTGCATCAGGTCCAACAGCTATGGGTCTCATGACCGGTGAACGAGGTGTGGTAGGAGCTGGCTCTGACGGTCCAGCCTCATCAGCATGTGTATCAGCCTCCTCACCAAGTCCCTCAGCTGCCTGAGTTTCCTCCTCTGAATCATCTAAGTGTGCAACTGGTATCCCTAAAGTCTTCTCAGTCCAATGACCGTCTACTTTTATAAATCCCATTTGAGTAAGGGATTTCTAAGTGTAATTGTCAGTGTGCTGAAGTAGCCGGCTGTCCTTACCTGTCAAGTCTACCCGGGCATCCTGAAATAGAAGAGTGAAGACCATCCCATACGGTAGACAGGCTCGGGTCCTCCGAACCGCTTCTCTTATCTATAAGAGCATGATAAAAGGTAGATTGAGGGCCTCCCCCTCAATCAGACATCTCATGAAAACAAGGTCATGCTCGCTGACCCAATCAATGCCCTGTCCGGGGCATGAAAATGCGACTGATAATTGTGCAACAGCCTCATTTCCAATGAAAGTTGATTTGCATTAACATGCACATATCCTTAACATTTGATCTTTCTAGTACAAGTCTAAGGGTCTTCTGCTTTTCCTTCAGAACCAAATAGCTTTCGCCTTCTTTTGGAATTTGGAGGATGTTTAACGGTTTCTGCTCATTGATTTCAATGTGCTTTCATTTTCCATTCCTTCTATATGAAAGCACCTAAAAACATAGTTCAAAGAAGTGCCTGACCAAATTGGGATAGGTGGGTACACTTCAATAGACAGAAATTCTTTCACCCTGGTTTATCTAGCCAATCCCCATTTGTATTGTTCTTGCTCCAAGAAATCAAAATCAATGCCACCTACCAGGAGTTACTTGACGATTGCCCATTGAATCACTTGCCTGGGTGCCTGTGACTCTTCTCTTGCTCAATGTGCTACTCTTCCTCAAGATTGGAGGTGTCCAAGCACCTTTTTGTTCTCCTTTCCTCTGCGACAGTCCAACCACCCACCGGGGTTTCTTTGCCATGGCTTGCGGGGTGCCATTTAGCTAAGAGTAAGAGTTTGGAGAGCTTGGAGAGTGTTTAAGGAAGTTTTCCTAAGATGGGAAGATGAGTCGGCTAAGTGGAATAGAGCAAAATCTAAAGACAGTGAAAACTAACCTAAAAAGTCCTATTAAAAAACTTTCGGCCTGACTTTCGAGTCAACTCGCCGAAAAGCCTGTTGACTCGAGTCGGTTCAAGCCAAAATCAGCCAAAAAGTCGAATAAAATCAAAATCAATTTCTATTGGTTTTTTTGATACTAGAATAGGTTGTCTTAGGCTCTAGAGAGAAATTTGAAATACCTAGCTAATATTTCCTTATTTTTCAAAAGTTAAGTCAGAAAGTTTAGAATGGGTTACACAGCCTAATTCACCTCTAATTTCTTAAATCTATCTAGACTTAGGGGTTAGTAAAAATGTCAGCAAGTTGATCTTCAGTAGGTACAAATTCCAGCTCAATAACATTATTGAAAAACAGGATCATGAATAAATGATGTCTAATTTCTATGTGCTTAGTTCGTGAATGCTGAATTGGATTTTTGGACAAATTAATAGCACTAGTGTTATCACATTTAATAGGAATTTTAGATTAGACAACACCATAACTTCTAGTTATGGCTTGATCCATAACACTTGAGCACAATAGCTCCCAGCAGCTAATATTCTACCTCAGTAGTAGATAGTGCTACAGAGTTCTATTGCGACAGTGCCAAGAAATCAAATTAATACCTAGAAATTGACAAGTGCCACTTGTGCTTTTTCTATCAATTTTACAGCCTCCATAATCAGTGTCAGAATAACTAATTAATTTCAAGGATGTATGCTAGAATACCATAAACCAACATTGCATGTGCCTTTCAGATATTTAATGATTCTTTTAACAGTCATGATGTGTGACTCTTTGGATTAGATTGAAATCATGCATACATACAAACACTAAATAAAATATCAGGTATACTAGCTGTCAAATAAAGTAAGGAACCGATCATACCTCAGTATAGCTTTTGATCAACATTGGTGCCATTCTTCTTTATCAAGTCTACATGCATGACTCATGGGTGTTCCAATTTCTTTGCTTGATTCCATGCCAAATTTTTTGATAATCTCCTTGATGTATTTGGCTTGGTTGATCAGGATACTTTCTTTAGTTTGTTTGATTTGAAGTCCAAGAAGTAACTCAGCTCACCCATCAAGCTCATTTCGAGTTTTTCCTACATTAGCTTAGCAAAATCTTGATACAAAGATTCATCAGTAGATCCAAAAATAATATCATCAACATAGATTTGAACAACTAAAATGTCATTATTTTTTTTTTGAATAAATAGTGTAGTAGTGTCAACACTATCTCTTACAAAATCATTTGAAGTAAAAACTTACTTAGTCTGTCGTACCAGGCCCTAGGTGCCTGCTTCAGACATACAAAGCTTTATTCAATTTGAAAACATGATTAAGAAAGTGTGATCAATAAAACCCGGTGGTTTCTTAACAAAAACTTCTTTAGATAGAAAACCATTCAGAAATGCAATCTTTACGTCCATTTGAAAAAATCTAAAGTTCAATAAAGCATGCATAAGCTAACAATAATCTAATGGCTTTAATCTAGTTAGGGTGCATAGGTTCATCAAAAATCTATTCCCTCTTCTTGATTATATCCTTGGCTACCAATCTAGCCTTTTTCTAATTACATTTCCATCTTCATTTAGTTTATTTCTATAAACCCACTTAGTACCTATAACAGGATAGTCACTAGGTCTTCTACTAGGGTCCAGATATTATTTCTCCTAAATGGTTTAATTCATCATGCATTGCTAACACCAATTAGGATCAGTTTCAGCTTCCTCTATAGTGTATGGTTCTACATGAGAAACAAAAATTAAATTAATTAAAGTCATGTGTATCTCTCGGTGCAGCTCTAGTTTTAACATCTTGAGAGGGTCTCCTATAATTAATTTTTAGGGTGTGATTGTACATACCTCCATTCTTTAGGTATACATCATGATTTTTGCTTACCTCTTCTTCATGTGATTCACTTGATGTTTGTCCTGAGAGTCAAATCTTTCAATTATGTTCTAGAGTACCTGTATCTCATTAGTAAAATCGTTTTTCTAGAAGATGTAATATCAGATTCATTGAAAACAACATATACAGATTCTTCAACTGTCAAAGTTCTTTATTAAAAACACGATAGGCTTTACTATTTAAAGAATATCCAAAAAAAATAGCCTAATCAGATTGCATTGAATTTACCAATATTATCCTTTCCATTGTTAGAATAAACATTTACATCCAAAAACATGAAAATACTTAATATTAGGTTTTCTATTGTTCCAAAGTTCATAGGGGTTTTTCCGAAATAGGTCTAATAAAAACTCTATTAAAATATGCATTGCAGTATTAACAGCTTCTATCCAAAAGTATTTTGGAAGATTTTCTTCACAAAGTATTGTTCTGGACATTTCTTCCAAAGTATAATTATTTCCTTCTACAACATCAATTTGCTGTGTGTTCTAGGTGCAGAGAAGTTATGATCAATACCGTGCTTTTTGCAAAAGTGATCAAAATGTTGATTTTCAAATTCTGTGCCATGATCACGATGAATTGAAATAATAGATATATTTTTCAAATTAGTAACTATTTATAAAACTTTTTGAATACATTAAAAGTTTCATCTTATGTGCAATGAACAAAACCCATGTGTATCTTGAAAAACATCTACAATCAAAGGCCATATTTCATACCACCTAGGCTTGTAGTCATAGTAGGTCCAAATAAGTCCATGTGAAGTAGCTCTAAGGGTCTGTAGTAGAAACAATGTTTTGGGATTTAAAACTCCCCCTCACTACTTTCCTAACTGACAAGCATCACAAACATAATCAAAATTAACTTTAAATTTTGGCAAACCTTTAACTAAATCTTTGAAATAAGTTTAGCTATAGTGTCCATACTATCATGTCTAAGTCACCTATGCCTAGTAAACTTGATTCCTACTCTTGTCTTTCATTGCTACAAGACTCGTGTTGCTTGACATAGCTAGATCATAAGATCTACTACATAAATGTTACCAAGTCTATGTCAATGAATTTAGTACTAGAGTCAAGTGGACAACTACTATACACATTGATGACTTGAAGAAAATATTAAAACCAATATCACATAGCTGACTAATACTCAAAAGATTATGCTTTAACTTTTCCACAAGTACACCATTTTCAATGAATGTAGGAGTAATTTTAATTTTACCAATATCAATATCCTTCTTTTCGATTATCACCAAATGTTACCATTTCATCATATTTTATTCTAGGATGAAGAATTGATCAGCATCACCCTCATGTATCTTGAACAGCAACTATCCAGATACCATCTTTTTCAAATGTATCACACTGATTTTTTAAAGTTTTCATTTTCAAACCAGCTTTCTTGTATTCTACTAACAATTCACAAAATGCATTATGTAATTCATCATATGTAAATTCTAAGTTAGGTTTAAAAGTAGTTACCTCATCCTCCAAACCCATAAGACAAATTTGTGCAGTCTTTGTTGTTTCTTCATCCTCTTTAGTGGATATAGAATCATCGCTGCCACTCCATGCAGCAATCATTGCCTTTTTCTTTCTTTTTTGTAATCATCTTTTTCTTTACTTCAGGACAGTCAGGACGAATGTGTCCAGGCTTCTTGCATCCATAGCAGTTTGGTACTTGATCTTTATCTTTATCCTTCTCTTTTTCTTTATCTCTCTCTCTTTCTTTTCCAAAATCTCCTTTTCTAAATTACTTTCTCCATTTGTTTGTTTTTCTTTTGCCCATAAACTTTTTGAATCTTCTCATTACCAGGGCTATTTCATCATTTTCTAGATCATCATCATCTGATGAATCTGAATCTTCATTTTTATCTTCTTCTGTAGCTTTAAATGCTATAGCTTTCTTCTTTTTGGTATCTTCCTCAGTCCTTTATTGCATAGCTAGTTCATGTGTGATCAGTGATCCAAGCAGTTCATCCAGTGATAGAGTGTTTAGATCCTTCGCCTCTTGAATAGCTGTCACGTTAGCTTCCCATTTATCTGGCAAGGATCTCAACACCTTTTGGACAAGATCAGCATTAGTGTATGTTCTACCAAGACTTTTGAAACCATTTATAATATCAGTAAAACGAGTATACATAGCAGATATAGTCTCACTAGGATCCATCTTAAATAGCTCATAATTATGTACAAGAAGATTGATTTTTGATGTTTTAACTTGTGATGTGCCTTCATGTGTAATTTCTAGCTTGTTTTAAATTTCTTTAGCAGAATTACAAGTTGAAATTCTGTTAAACTCATTTGGATCCAAAGTATAATACAATAAATTTATCTTTTTGGCATTCAGCTCAGCTAATTTCATATCATTATCATCCCAATCCTCTTCTAGTTTGGGAACCTCTACATCATTTACTCTAACAGTGGGTGTGTGAGGTCCTTTCAGGATAATTTTTCATAAGTGAAAATCTACAGCTTGAATGTATATTTTCATTCTTGCCTTCCAATATGTATAATTGGTTCCGGTGAAAAGTGGAGGTCTGTTTGTGGATTGACCTTCGGCCAATGAAGTGCTCATGGGATGTGCCATATATCTTTACTCTAAGCAAATTTCAGATACTCTGCTCTGATACCACTTGTTGCCCAGGTGGCTTTCCAAGAAGGGGGTGAATTGGGATTAAAAACCTTTTCACAATTATGTGTACTTTGAAATTCTTTTAGTATTCTAGTGCAATATGCAATGCGAAAGTAATTAAGTAAGAGCAATAAAGCAACAAGAGCATAAGCACAAACATAAAGGATTAGAGTGGTTCAGAGCAACCAGCTCCTACATCCACTACCCAAGCATCACTTGGGATTTCCACTATATCTCCCAACCGGAATACAGTCGGATTATTTTACCAGGCTCATAATCCAAACATATACACTTTGGTTTTACCGGGATCACCAAAGAAACCCAAACTCCCTTTGATTTTAAACGGGATTACCAAAGAAAACCCTAACACTTGGTTGTATATCGGGATCACCAAGAACCCAACTTAGGTTTTCACAAGGCTAACCTAAAAACCTTCAACCCTCTCTTAAGACACAGTTCCTTGCTGTTCTTAGAGAGAAAACAATGATAAAGAGAAGATAAACAAGCAACTACAACTTAAGTGTTGCCGATGTAGATCAAGATGAAGCCTAGCTTTGAATGCTCTTTAGTGCTATTCAAGCTGCTTCAATGAGTGGGTTCAATGATGAAGTAGAGTTGGTGAAGCTTTGAATCATATCTTGAAAGCTTTTGAAGTAAGGTAGGTGAAAGACTTGAAGGCTCTTCAATATCTCAAGATAAATCAATAATAATGCTCTAATAATTGTTTAATCCCTCAAAAACAATCCATTTTATAGTTTTCCATGAGATATGGCCGTTGTAGGGCCTAGGGATTCATGAAAGAGCTATTGGAGACGAAATGAGATTCAAAATTCACTTTCAGTAACTAGCCGTTGGAGTGTAGAAAATGGCTACATGAGTCGGCTTGAGGTCCACGAGTCAGCTCGAAGTCTCAGACAGTCCAAAATAAATTTCTGTGAGAGTTGGCTCTTCAAGCTGGAGTCAGCTCTTGCCTTCAGTAAATTCAAAATGACAAATACCCAAAGTCGGCTCAAAGTCTTAGTTCACCCAAAACCCTAACTCTGGACGAGTCGGCTCTTGGGGCAGGAGTCGGCTCGAGTTCTCAGTCTTCAAAAATATATATTCTTTTCATGAGTCGGCTCTTAGGACAGGAGTTGGCTCTTGATACTGAAACTCTGAAATTTTCTCCGTGCCGTGCCACAATGAGTTGGCTCTCGATCCACGAGTCAACTCTTGCTAAGTCTTCAATTGATGCTTCAAACTTCTTCAAAACTCTTCATCATTTGAATCAAACAAAAGCTAATCTACATAATCTTAATTTTACAAATTTTTCAGCCCATATTACAAGATTACAAGATTGATAAAACTAGGGCTTTTACCAGTTCAAGTTCATAAAATTACATACATAATTGAATTATCTTCCAATCAATTTGAAAACCATTTTAAACTAAAGGTAACCAATTTCCTGCAAAACTTTCCAAGTAATTTGAAGGAGTTAGTATCAAATACATGCTCCAATATTTTATGATCATCAAATCATTCCAGGGATCAACATGCATGGACGGCCTGACCAGCCTACCATATCATCAAAAGAAATGCACAGGGCGGCTTATTCAGCCTACCCTAATGGCAAGTCCAAAGAAGTGTAGGGGCGGGCCTGACCAGCCTACCTTATTATCAAAAGAAATGCACAGGGTGGCTTGATTAGCCTACCCTAATGGCAAGTCCAAAAAAGTGTAGAGGTGTACCTGACCAGCCTATTTTATTATCAAAAGAAATGTACATGGTAGCTTAATCAGTCTACCCTAACAATAAATCTGATGAGTCTAGAAGCAGGCCTAACTAGCCTGCCTTATCATCAGAAAGATAAAGAATGGGCTTAATTAGTCCATTACACCGACAAGCACAAGCAGATGAACCTAACTTGCCTATGAAATCAGCAAAATCTAATTCTTCGATCTACAATAAAGACATTTTATCAGAGTCATGGAAGGATCATGAAGTCCTCCAAGGAACTCTCCTGATTCATCTTCTATTATGTTGACTAATCCATACTTGGGAAAAATTTCAAAGCACAGTTATCATGTGACACCCATTGAACACAGAATTGAACAAAGGAAGAACTTTATTCACTTCGAAATTTTTACAGACTTCCGAAGGGAAGCCAATCTACATGAATGAAAGGAAGATGTGTACATCAGGATCATTTTCCTTTGACCGGCCTAGAAGTTGGAACAGAAGTGGTTGCCTCTCGGTCCACTACTTCATTAGTCGAAGGAGCTAGCATCTCTTTAGCTGGTTTTTCTGCTTCTTCCTCTTCATCCGCTTCGTCACCGGCCATGATAAAAGAGAAGATGTTAAGATCGGGATACAATTTTTTTGACTTCCTTCAAACAGTCCTGGAAGCCGATATTATAACTTTCCACCCCCGTTTCATGTATCTTGTCGTCGAAGGTTTTGGACTTTTTATATTTTTCGATGGCGTGTAGGGCCTCTGCCCTCTTGGGCGGCAGTTCCGCCCTCTGGTCAGTTGATTCCGCCCTTTGCTCAAAGGCAGTGACCTTCTCCTCTAGTTCGGCCTTTTGACCCATGACCTCTTCATAATTGCAGAGATTAGCTCTCAGTAATGCCTCAGCTGAACGAAGTTTCTTTCTTCTCTTTTTTGAGTCGGCTAGGAGTTTAGTCATCTGAACTTGTACCACCTACAAGTCTTTTTCCAAAATAACATTTGCAGCAGTAGTTTGGTTCAGCTTCTGGTCCATGGCTGCCCGAAGTTCTTTGGCCACAACTTTCGAGCCCGCACCACTTTTCCAAGAGCCAACAGGAGACTGACACTTGTCCAGAGCACGACGCTCGAATCAAGGGACAGTTATTATGATCAGCTAGATCAAAGATTTGCCATCATTGGCTATCTTTTCTTCCCCGGAATATGACAAATTATTGGTATTCCCATTTTTCAAAGTAATAACTTACTTTGAAATTGGAAGTGAGGGACAACTATTGTGATAAACTGGCTCAAAAAGATAAATACCAGTCCAAAAGGTTCAATTGATCCAACCTCGACCAGCGACCAGACAGATCAACATGAGGACGCTCCCAATTTATGATGGGAGAATGGATTAATGCTATGTTTCGATTACAATGGCACACAACTTGAGATCAGCCTTCAGTTGAAGTCCGATTCACAATGCAATACATACTCCGAAGCAAACTGCTTCGAAGTAACTGGCCAACCCACTGTTGGAATTCTTCCAGGAATAGAAAATTGCAAACGATCAGGCATCAACAGCCTGTCGCAGCGGAAGCAGATATAAAACAATTTATATCTATTCATGCAATTCATAAATAAATCTAATTTATTTATCATAAATTTCTAACATGCTGCAACATATGAAAAAATATCAAATCTGAAATAAAATTATTTTAAGCATAAAATACTTACCTTGATCGCTATTCGGGCCTGCTATGAAAGGCGTGCAGATCCGCTACTGAAAACCGGGATTCTGTCGGAGCCGCGCAATGCCCGGCCTCTGCTAGTATCCATATGAAGCTCTCACAACTGAGTCGTAGAGGGTACCAGACTGCTAGATCCTTACAGCCCTCTCCTCTTTCAGCAAATTGTTTATTTTAAAAATTATGCCGATCCGAATCTAGACCGGCTTTTGGCTTCTGTCTTGCAAATCAAACTATGCAAGACCTTGGATCCTTTCCTCTCTTCTTTCTCTAGTAGAGCATCTCTCTTGAATCTTGAACCTCACACAAGAAAGAAATAAACAAAGGAGGAGATGGCGCCCCTAGGAGAGAGACTCTCTGGAGAAGACCCTAAGAGGATGTTCGCGCACAAAAGAGAAACTATTCTCTTATGTTCGGTCGCCACTCCCTTCTTATTTATTTTCTCATGGTAAAAGTCTCCAATTTTATTTCTCCATGCCAAAACAAAACACCGATATCTTAATTTCAACCGGTTGAAAATTAAGAGGAGAGGAATCTTCCCTCTCTTAATTCTCTTCATGCCAAACTCAATTAGCGCCCACCTATTTCACGCCCCCTTTGTTTTTGTTGCACAAAATACTTGGGGCCCACATAGGCATGTGGAGGGAAGGGAAGACAAAGAGAGAGAGTCTCAGTCTAACTGGACTCTAGCTTATGGTCCAAATGAAGTGATTTTACAGTCAAACTGAAGCCGATTTTAAATCCGATCAAACCATTTCGAAGCGAACATTGACCCAACTCAATTAGGAATAATTAATTGAGTCTAACTCAATTAAATTAAATCTAATTTAATTTAATTAACAATTAATCCATAATTAATTAATTGTAACATTTATAATTAGGTCAAATATTAATTGTAACACTATAATTAGGTCCAAATTGATTTGCTAAGTGGTTACTTAAGCTCCTAATGTGTGTGACCCCTCTGGTCCTATCATGTCTGGTAACGAGACATACTATAATCTCCATTATACATCATCAAAACTTCTTTCGATAGATTGAAATAATTTCAGCTCAATTCTAATTAGGATCATTGATCCGAGAACGATCGCTGATGGGCTCTCATAATCCACCAGTGACACCTAGCAGTATGTAGTGGCAACCTAGTAGAATAATTTTGAACCCCTAGGTGTAGTTACCATGTGATTCGGTTCCTCTATCAAAATCCCGACATGGTGTTGGTTACGGATACTCGTCAAACCCATCAGTCATATGCTTAACCTAATCGACTCAAGTCCATTGTGATACTAATGAAAACACTTTTTATTATCACCCTACTATGGCCATAGATTTCTGGACTGTCTCATTAAGCTTGCATAGGATTATTCCTTACTACTAAGGCTGAAAGATCCCTACAAGTGAACACCCTACTCCTACAATAAATTTACTGCAGCTAACGAACACCGCAAGGTCCCGTATGGATAGGAACCATGTGATTATATTGTCAAACTTTAGCAACCTTATTGTGAGTAGCTGAGACACTTTATGTCAAAGAACTATTCACACGACTACAGCATCAGGAAGTTATCGACGAGTGAGTAGTCATCCGTATAACTTCCTGTACTTGGCCACGCTCAGTACCGTTGATCTCTATCAACTACCTGCACTCTCACTCCAGTGTCACCACATTGTAGGTCAGAGACTCATCTATCCTGAAAGGGAAGTGATCTGTGCATCGATTTTAATAGATCAATCATCGTTCTCGTAATATTCCAATAATCGGGAGCTTTTAGAAGTTAATATATAAAGATACAGGCCTCAGATTCTCAACTTTTGAGAATATGTGTCATTGCCCATTAACTCCATGGACGATTCATAGACACATCAATATGAATGAAACTAATGCCCTTTTATTAATAAGAAAATTAAGTACAAAGTTCATACCCTAAAATTAAAATATGTCAAGCCAACTTGGCTTTTAAGGCATACATCTAACACTCACAACATATGCTCCGAAGCAAATCGCTCCGAAGTAACTGACCAACTCACAACATCTGCTCAAAAGCCAATCACTCTAAAATAAATAACCGATGCACATAGTTCTACGGTGAATGGCGATTTACAATTAACAAAATATCCATTGACCAACTCCGAAGAGAATGACCGATCTACTTTATGCTAAGGCCGTCAAGAATGGACTGGGTGACTATAACCACCCACATGACTAATAACTACGGTTTCAATAAGATCAAAGTAATTGACCCTCGATAGTAACCACAATATGTTATAGGGAAGTTAGATTGACTAACTCCCCTAACAGAAATTGTGAAGGCTTAACTGCTTTCTGTTAAAGCAATACCTATATAAACCAGTAAGAGAGAACATCCAAGTAGGCATTCCCATTTATTCAAGGCCATGCAAGTTCGAGCCCAGTCTATGACCAGCTCGCGATTTGCATACCTGAGTCTCCATTCATTCAACTTTACTTTCTTTCTTTGAGCTCTCCATTATGTGATCTAAACCTACTGACTTAAGCATCGAAGTGTCCCTCATCGGAAAAAATCCGGTCAGAAAATTTATTTTCCAGGAATTTTGGAAGGTGAACCAGTGTTCCAAGCACTCCGTTATGTCAACGGGGATCAGCATCAACAGCAAGTAATTCTGCTTATTGGATTAACTTGCTAGAATCACAGTTAAAAATAGTCTATCATTCGTTTATTTTTATAATTATCTAATATTAGAAATATGAAAAATAGTTTTTGAAGTAAATAATATTTGTTATAATCATTATAATGGTAAAAAAATGATTTTAACGGGTGTTATTGCCGATACCGCGTTGTTTGAACTTGTTTCAGATCTTGGTTTAATCAACCGCGTAGCATCCCAATTCCCGTATTACTCCGATCTGCAATTCAACGGCTGCATCCGGACCATACAGCTTGCAAATCGCACGAATCATGAGCCCCAGCGGACCAGCGACGAAACGAACCCTAGCGCTCCTCCTCCGCCTCAGCTCGGACGGATATAAAAGAGAGCTATTCTATTAGAATCCCCAGCGGCGCCGTCTCGAACTCCTCCACTCCGAGGTGAGAACAGGGCCGTTCACTTAGGGTTAGGGTTCTCTTCCGCGATCTTTCTCGTCGGTCGATCATAAGGGAGTGCCATTTTTGGTTGAGAAATGGCGTATGCCGCGATGAAGCCCGCGAAGCCGGGGCTGGAAGAGCCCCAGGAGCAGCTCCACCGCATCCGGATCACCCTCTCTTCCAAGAATGTCAAGAATCTCGAGAAGGGTGCCGCCTCGATCTACCTCATCTCTATCGATCCGATCGTTTTTCTTTGATACATTTTGATATTTTGATCGATTTTATTGTTTCTGGGTGCTATTGGTTGTAGTTTGTGCGGATCTGGTGAGGGGAGCGAAAGACAAGAGGCTGAGGGTCAAGGGACCGGTAAGGATGCCCACCAAGGTTCTCCACATCACCACCAGGAAGTCCCCCTGCGGTGAAGGTGACGTTTTCCTCCTTTCTTTATCTCTTTCCCTTTTTCTTTTTTTGGCTCTTTTATTTTTCTCGGAAATATCTTAAATAGGTTTCTAATCCATCTTTTAATAGATGTGAACTTTTCCTTCTTGTACTTCCTTGCAAAATGTCTTCCCGTTCCATGTGTTTTTTGGGGTACAGTATTAAGGTTACCTAAGATTTAACAAACAAGGTAGACCACTACGAACAATGAAGCACTTGGAAAAAAAATGTTTCGCGGTCATCTTCGAACATAAGTTGTGTCGGTTAGTTTGTAGAAATGGTAATATTTGTTACTTTTTCTACACTTTAATCTGTTGCAAAATGTATTCTAAATCGGCATATGTATGCATGCCTTCATAAGGAGAAATATATACATATGTATATGTATATATATATACATACACACATATGCATATGTGTGTGTGTGTGTGTGGATGATCTAGTTTGGACTATTGTTTTCAGCTTATTTTAAGTTGATTAAGTTGGTTGAATAGGGTTTTCATTTATTAATGGTGAAATATATGATTGAATGCGAATAAATATGGTCAAATAATCGACAAATTAAGCTATGATTGGGTAAATTTTTGGGGCTTGATGGTTGATGATTTGACTGAGCAAATGATGATATAAAGATATAAAGATTCAATAACACTGAGATCTATGTCTTTGAAGTCCCAAAAATCAAGCTTTTTAAAGCCAATGCTCGGGTCAAATTTTAGCCTCCAATTGAGCTTTCAAAAATGGTAAAAATTGTGAAAGGAGTTCAATACATGTGGTATTCAACAATGTGTCACGTTGCAATCATTCTGATAACTAAGTGTCTGCTCTGATGCAAGCATATTGTGCTTGTGTCAATTGGTGTTGGCATTGTAAAAATTTTTCCACACCAAGCTGGCACCAAGGATGATCATTTTATGAAAATGAGCATGATATGAAGTAGAATATTAAAAAATATTAATTCAGCATCCAACATTAACTTTTAGTGGTTTATTTGTAAAGATAGTTTTATAAGTTGTGCATAGTGTGACTTTGGCAATTTTATACATATATTTCTAAAAATCTACATTTATGTCTTAGTTAAGTGATGTGAATTGGTTTTCTTAAAAGCATATTTTAGTTTTGCTGATTAAAAAATGATACATCTTATGGATGGCCACTGCCTATGTTAATGTAATTTAAATTACTAAATTGCATTCAATTTGATAGAACAAAATTTTATAGGTATAATAAGTGCAAAAATAAGTGACCACATAAAAAGACAAACTAAGTATTTGCATGTATAAGGCATTGGAACTTATTTCTTTTTGCCCCCTTCTTAAACATCATACTTTTGTATGGTGATAGTTGATTAAATAATTATAGTGGGCCTTCAGGTGTTATTACTGGCTGGTTGATTTGACTGAGCAGATGATGATATCAATGTCAATAGATGCTGAGATTTATGTCGCTGAAGTGTCAAAAGTCGAGCTTTTTAAAACTGATGCTCATCCTAAATTGACCATTAGTTCAAAAATTAAAACTAAATACTTGTAGCAGAGCTAATATGTTATAGGTATGCAACAATTTGCAATTGGTTTTACCAATAACTATTAATTTGGCTTCATATGCTTAGGAGGTCACTTGATTGTTTTGTTCAATATTATGCACTTCGGTTTATATATATTTTTTTAGTTATGTTTTTAGAGTTTTTCTTATTCCTCTTCTTCTTCTTCTTCTTCTTCTTCTTTTTGTGGTAATAGTAGGGTTGGAAATGGGCCGGGCCACACCCTTGAGCCTAGCCCGAATTCTTTTTTCAAGCTTTGGGTTAGGCTTAAGCCCAAAAATTTTTGAGAAACCCAAGCCCAAGCCTGGCCAAAACCCAATTAGGCCAGCTCAAAAAAAAAATAGTACATTCTTCTCCTCCACTAATAGTGCTCCTCTCCCCTACCATGACTCCGTCGTTTGCTCTAATTGCTCTCTTGCCACTGATGCCATATTAGTCGAATGCTCCACCCCAAGGATCACGGTACCGTCCCGTATCGCCCGGTACGGGGCATACCATACCGTATCGGTAGCTAGCCGGTATGGTTCAGCCCATAAAAACGGTCCGGCGTTCAGATCGTTAAAAAAATAAAAAAAAATTAGTTTTCGTACTGGTACGCCCGGTTCGGGTCGATACTGGCTCGGTTCAGCCTGGTTTGGTCCATTTTATATTTTAAATGCTTGGGAGGGGGGAGTGAAAGATTAGTTTTATAATAAAAAAAGGCCGATACGCCTGCTGGTACGATACGGACCGTACCTTACCTCGATATGTCTCCCGGTACCGATACCGGGAACCCTGCTCCACCCTTCGTATACTCCCTTCAAAAAGACCTGAAAAAATCAAGTTTGAATGAGATTGATGTAGAAGGGAAAAAATCAAGAATCAATATCCAAGTAAAGGAGAAAAATCAATAAAAAAATTGAACTTTAAAAATATTCAAGAAATTAATGGAATCGAGAAGCCCTCCATGGCGATTGCCTTGCTTCACCCTCAAAAACGAGAAGTGAAAAGCAAACCCCTTTTCCATAGAAGAGAACTGCTTTGCTTTTAGTTTTCTAGTTTCCCACTTGCTCTCTACCTCAGTTTTTATTCCCACTTCCTTACCAAAAAATTCCCACTTCCTCTCTAATCTCTCCCCAATTATGGCTGAAAGCAACATATGATAGAAATACTATATTTCTTCCCAATTTATGGTTGACAGCGATATATGATGGAAATCTATATATTTAGGGATAGCATGCTATGGTCCAATCGCGGCCATCATTTGGCTTGACCTCCTCATGGCCATAATGTGAAGATTGAAGTGGCATCCACTCGCTTTGGCTTCAAAGCAACAATGCCTTGGGGCCTTAAGCTGGTCATCAATGACTTGGATCCAACATCGAAATCTGATCAAATGGCTGATATTACTCAGGATCAATTGGTTTTAATTGGGCTTAATGTTGATCCTTGAATGGGCTCAGACCAGGCCAAAGGCATACCTGAGCTTGGCCTAAAAATCAAATGGATTCTACATCTAGCCCCAAGTCTAGTCCAAATTTTTCAGGCCTTGCCCAAAGCCTGGCCTGAAGTTGGCCCAGCCTGATGGGCCTCGTGCTGGCCCTAGCCCATTGTCAGCCCTGGTTGATAGTGGTGGTTCCATAAATTGGGCTGAGCAGATGATGATATGAAATTACAGTTAATACTGAGATTTAAATTTATGAAGTCTTAAAAATCGAGCTTTTTAAAACTGATGCCAGTCCCATCACCCCTAGAATGGAGAATTGGTTAGATAAATATTCTTTTTTCAGGAAAAATGATGATATAATTAGAAGTTATCAATTATAACTATTTCAATCTATTTCTGTATGCCTTTGAAGAAACCCTTTTTTTTTTTGTTTAAGAACCTTTTCTTTCAGCCAAAACTTTCTCTTAGCTTCTCGACAATGTTTTTTTTTGTCTTACATTAGCATGACTTGCTAAAATTGAAAAGAGCTGTCTTATTATGTTTGTAATGGCTGTTACCTGCTATACTATACTATAAATCATAAGATTATTATTTTTCTTTGGGAAAGAAGGTAACAATGAGAAAATATGCGTGAATTACAAATTGATTAGTTTTGAGAATGCTCAAAGAATAGGAACTGGTGTCGTTGTGTGAGCCCGTTCATCAACCGTCATGGTTGTCTAGACTAACTATTTTTTCTGAGAGGGATTTGTTGGGAGGCCGAGGAGGTGTTTGGAGGATTCTAGCGAGCAGATTATCAATTAATGTGTTTATACTAATTTATGTCTTTCACTCGTGGTGGACCAATTTTTTTGAATGATTTCTTGTTGCAAAGGTAAAAAAAAAATTATCGCTTCTTTAGATGTGGTAAAAATGATGGGGACTAGAGATTAGGGCAGCCCATTAGGCTTCTGCCAGTTAGCATCCAGGCAGGGTCAGATGTGCACAGCCATATCCCTGTATGCAGAAGGCTGTTCAATGATTCGAACACTTACACTGACTGACTTGCAGGTAATGGTAGAGCAATCTTACCATTGCATCAAGGTTTACCGTGTTTCAAACTTGCTATTGCAATTTCTTTTAGCTAGTCTGGATTGCAAGATGGAGGCAGTTCTCTATTATATATCTCTGTTATGCTGGTATGGTAGACCTGTAGCCCTACTGTATCATCAAGGTTTACCATGTTTCAAACTTGCCATTGCAATCTGTTATTAGCTAGTCTGATTGCAAGATGGAGGCAGTTCTCCATTATATAACTCTACTGTGCTGGTATGGTAGACCTATAGCCCTACCGTAACCCTCAGTAAGGATTCATTGAAACTTTGGTTTCAGTTATATTACCCTACAACTCCACCATTGTTAGTTTTGTTTGGTTTTGGCGGTGTTTGATACTGCATGGTCATCTTCTTGTTATGTTGGTTTTAGAGGAGTAGCACTCCTAATTGCCATTCATCTTCATTTACCATTTGTTTTAGTCAATGTTTCTCATGTTTGTAGAGACTCAGCAGAGTTCTCATGGTGCTACTTATTGATTTTGAACTAATAAGGTTAATTTAGGGCTAGAGCAACTTTTTTCTTTTCTTTCGTTTTCTTTTTTTTTTTTTCCCCTTGGTGAAGGATGGATATCGTCAACTGAGTTCAATTGTTACATTCTTTCAGCAAATGCTTGTTAGTCCAGGATTTCAAATTAATTTTTCTTTCTTCGTTTCTTTTTTTTTTTCAGTAGTTTTTAACTGTGCAACTTTTGGTTGCACTCGGTAATTTCAGGAACCAATACCTGGGATCGATTTGAGCTGCGTGTACACAAAAGGGTGATTGATCTTATCAGCTCTCCTGAAGTTGTTAAGCAGATAACCTCAATCACCATTGAACCAGGAGTAGAGGTTGAAGTGACGATCGCAGACCCATGATTTTTTTATTTATGTGAATTAGTGTTGAGTCCTTTTTTTGACGTATTATTATGATATGTTGAGAAACGCGAGTACTCTGCGTGGAGGATTTTTGAAATTGCCTATGCCTATCATTTTGATGAAGTTTTTTCTTCTGGAGTACTTGAGATTGCAATCCTATCTTGAAGAGCCGGGAACATTTCTTGGCCAATAATGAAAGATTGTATAAAATTTCTTCAGACTTTTACTAGCAAATAGTTTGAACAATTATAGACCGAAGATATATCAAGTAGGCAAAATAACATGTGGTAATATTGTGCAAGTATGGGTAGCAGTGACCTTCAATATTGAAGATCGGACATAAGACAATTGCACAAGCTGTGAAGCCCCTTCTCGCTTAGCCTCCAGTCTTTAGATTTGACAGGTATTATGGTAGGATCTCCTGGCATAATTTCTATTCAATTCTATGATGCTGCAGTGAGCTGCATTTATTTTGTTTCCCATGCCTTGGACTGGGATCGATTTGAGCTGCGTGTACACAAAAGGGTGATTGATCTTATCAGCTCCCTGAAGTTGTTAAGCAGATAACCTCAATCACCATTGAACCTGGAGTAGAGGTTGAAGTGACGATCGCAGACCCATGATTTTTTATTTACCTGGAGTAGAGGTTGAAGTGACGATCGCAGACCCATGATTTTTTTATTTATGTAGATTAGTGTTGAGTCCTTTTTTTGACGTATTATTATGATATGTTGAGGAAACCTCGAGTACTCTTGCGTGGAGGATTTTTGAAATTGCCTATGCCTATCATTTTGATGAAGTTTTTTCTGCTGGAGTACTTGAGATTGCAATCCTATCTTGAAGAGCCGGGAACATTTCTTGCCAATAATGAAAGATTGTATAAAATTCTTCAGACTTTTACTAGCAAATAGTTGAACAATTATAGACCGAAGATATATCAAGTAGGCAAATAACATGTGGTAATATTGTGGCAAGTATGGGTAGCAGTGACCTTCAATATGTGAAGATCGGACATAAGACAATTGCACAAGCTGTGAAGCCCCTTCTCGCTTAGCCTCCAGTCTTTAGATTTGACAGGTATTATGGTAGGATCTCCTGGGCATAATTTCTATTCAATTCTATGATGCTGCAGTGAGCTGCATTTATTTTGTTTTCCCATGCCTTGGAGATTATCTAGTTTGCTTCTGTAGATCAATAAAATTTTATTGATATTTATATTTTTGAATGTAAATTGCTGGCAACTTATATTAAGTTTGTATTATGATTTATTTATAGTAAAAGTTTTTTTATTTTATTTTATGAAATTTTAAATTTATTCTTGCGATACTTTACGAGACTTTTAACCATTCCTTGCGAATACCAGAAAGGAATATTGGATATATACAGTTGTTGGTAATTGAGATGGGTGAGGCAAAGATCTCGTATATATTGGCTAAGAGCTTAGTTTGTCTGATATCTTCTCTTGGCAATGTAATATATATTGGCTGAGACCTTAGTTTTGTATCTTGGAAATATAACCAAAAAAAAAAAAAACCAATTCTTGGTCAATTAAAACGGGTACCCAAGATATCCGTGGAATCAATATCAATATATGGACAAATATTTTCAAAGCAGTATTTACTTCCTTATACAGCCTTGAATAGTGAAATTACCATATCAGTTGATTTTTTTTTGACATCCCAGTCTGAGAAGATAATTCAAGATCTCAGTTATTCTCATGGTCTCGCACCAAAATCTTTTAACATTCTCAGCTAATGAAAATCATAACTAAAGTAACACATTTAATGATAACTAATTAACCAAAAGATAAATTCTGTTAGTTATAAATGATGGGAATCATCTTAAGTCCTTTTGAAAATAAATATAATGCGGTGACTCGATTAATCCAGGTATTTCTTGGGATGATGAGAAAGCGTACTACTCCGGCGTCTTAGTGGTATCAGGCTGACGTACTCATCAGTGATGGGAAGAGCACGCGAAAAAATTACGACTTGAATCGAACATTGTTTAGCGGGATTGGGGCCGATTTGGGATAGCTACGCCGGGATTTATTCCCACTTTTTTTTTTTCATCAAAAAAAAAAAAAAAAAAAGTAAATATCATGAAAAGATTGGTAACTTTTTTTTTGATAACGCTTTTAAAGATAGATGAGTTTTTTTTTTTTTCTTTCTTTCTTGATAGTATTCTTTCATGAAATGGAAGGAAAACTTTATCATCGGGAAAGGAACAATTTATTTTTTCATCAATTAATAAAGTAAATATTAAATATTATTCTGGAAATATTCTCATTCTCATTTCTAATATCTTTATCATTCAATAGTCAATAAATTAATTATTTACTATCATTTATACTTATAAAGTATAAAAAATATATTAAAAAATATGAATAAATTTTAACAATTTATGTAGGAAGAGTAATTCTTTGTACATCAAGAGAGGCGTAGAAAATTCAATGTGGTGGTGCACCGCACTTCTCGATTCGATCATGTTGTGCTTGCATGGTGTGATAGGATTTCCATCCTTTCGATGTCAAATCAGGCATATAAAGCAATGAAAATTGTGATGCATGTGATTAGTCAAAATTAATCCAAATTTTAAAAATTTATTGAACGAAAATATCCTTTTTTTTCTTCAAAATGAGTCATTTTTTTCATTCTTTAGAGCTGGCAAAAGCCGTGCATGTTCGGTGGGTTTCAAAGATGGTTACTAGGCCGACCGGTCTACTTGCATGCTCCATCGTCGAGTTGGGCAGGCAAGTAGGTGCATGGGCACTATGCCATCCGAGCATCTGTCCAAGCAGGCATGGTGGCAATGACAAGAATGGCCATACCCTTGTGCAGCGATAGTGGTGGCACTTGGTAATGGCACGATCCACTTGAGTGCCATTATGCGGGTCCCAGCTTGTGCACGGGTATCGAAGCTATGACAGGTGCGGCAGCAATGTCGAGAGTGATTAGGACAGTAACGCGCAACTTCGTGGGCTGCAATGCCTATCAAACCAGCTGCATACCATAGTTACCTCTTAGAATGTCATAGCAACCCCTTAGGATGTCATAGAAAGGTGTTAAACTAGATTATAGAATCTATTTGGATACCAAGTGTCATAGAATCTCCTTAGGATATCATAGAATCTCTTTAGGATGTCATGGAGTGGGCCCAAACCTGATTCTAGAACTTATTTAAAAACCAAGATATCATAGAATCTCCTTAGAATATTATATAATCTTCTCGGAATGTCATAAAATGGTATCAAACCTAATTATAGGATCTATCTGGATACGAAGGTATCATAGAATCTTCTTAGGATATCATAGAACCCCTTAGGATATCATATAATCCCCCTTGAGATGTTATAGAATAGTGCCAAACCTGATTATATGACCTATTTAGATACCAAGGTGTCATAGAATCTCCTTAGGATATCATAAACTCTATTTGAGATGTTATAAAATGGTGTCGAACATAATTTCGAGATCTATTTAGACACCAAAATATCATAGAATTCTCTTAGGATTTCATATAATCACCTCGGAATGTCACAGAATAGTGTCAAACCTGATTATGGGACCTATTTGGATACTGAGATGTCCAATATGCTTAAGATGTCATAGAATTTTCTTAGAATATCATAAAATGATACCAAACCTGATTTTGGGTTCTATTTGGATACCAGGATATCATAAAATTCCTTTACGATGTCATAGAAATCATTTGGAATGCCATAAAATGATACCAAACATGATTTTGAAATCTATTTGGATACTAGGATATCATAAAATCTTCTTAAGATATCATAGAACTCTTGGAGTGTCATAAAATAGTATCAAATATGATTTTGGGACCTATTTGGATACCAAAATGTCATACAATCTCCTTAAGATATTATAGAACTTCCTTGGGATGCCATCAAATTATGTTAAATATAATTTGGGACCTATTTGGATACCAGGATATCATAAAATATTCTCAGGATATCATAGAATCTTCTTGGGATGTCATAAAATGATATCAACCTGATTTTGGGACCTATTTGGATACTAAAATGTCATAAAATCTTCTCAGAATGTTATAGAATCTCCTTAGAATGTCATAAATAGTGCAAAACCTGATTTGGAATCTATTTGGATACCAGAATGTCAAAAAAATTTTATAGGATGTTATAAGAATCCTCTTAGGATATCATAATTAAAATGGTGTCAAACATGATTTGGAGATCTATTTGGATACCAAGATGTCATAAAATATTCTTGAGATGTCATAAAATAGTGTCAAACATAATTTTGAAACTTATTTAAATACTATAATGTCACAGAATGTCCTTGGGATACATAAAAGTCTCTTAGAATGCCATAAAATAGTGTCAAACATGATTTTGGAATCTATTTGGATAAAAAATATCATAGAATTTTGTTAGGATGTCATAGAATTTTTTTGGAATGTCATAAAATGATATCAAACCTGATTTTGGAACTTATTTAGATATCGAAATATCATAAAATCTCCTTAGGATGTTATAGAATCCCTTGAGATGTCATAAAATGGTACCAAATATGATTCTAGGATCTATTTTAATACTAGGATGTGTTATAAAATCTTCTTAGGATGTCATAGAATGTTCTTAGAATATCATAAAATGATGCCAAACTCCATTTTGGGACATATTTAGATACTAGAATGTCATATAATCCTTTTAGAATATCATAGAATTTTCTTATCATAAAATGGTCTCAAACTTGATTTTGGAACTTATTTGGATACTAAAATATCATAAAATCCCTATAGAATGTCATAGAATCTTCTTGAGATATTATAAAATGGTGCCAAACCTAATTTTGTGATCTATTTGGATACCAAAATATCATAAAACTTTCTTAGGATGTCATAAAATAGTACCAAACATGATTTTTGGCACTAATTTGGATACCAAAATGTCATAGAATCTTCTTAGAATGTCATGGAATCCTCTTGGGATGTTATTAAATGATATCAAATTCGATTTTGGAATCTATTTGGATATTAGAATGTCATAGAATTTTCTTAAGATGTCATAGAACCCTCTTAGGATGATATAAAATGATGTCTTACCTGATTTTGGAATATATTTGGATACTAGAATGTTATAGAATCCCCTTGGAATGTCATAAAATGGTGCTAAATTTGATTTTGGGACATATTTGGATACCAAAAGTCATAGAATCCTCTTAGAATTTTATAGAATCCTTTTAAGATGTCATAAAATGGTGTCAAACCTAATTTTGGAATCCATTTAAATACTAAAATATCATAGAATTCTTTTGGAATGTCATAGAACCTCCTTGAGATGTCATAAAATAGTATCAAACCTGATTTTGGAATATATTTGGATACCAAAATATCATTGATATGGTTGGAAGCTGACGTGCTGACATGTACTCTCTGATAGATGCCATGTTAGAAGTCCGCCACGGTGGACACCCCATCTCGGGCTCCTTTGGCCGGGCTGAGCTCCTCCGGATCAACAAGGTAGCCAGCCAAAGTCGAGCTCCGTCCTCCACCAGGTCGGCACCCGCAAGCTCGAGGCGCCTAGGCCGGAGCCGAGCAACCTCCCTCGCCAGGTCGAGCTCAGCCCTACCCGGCCAGGTCGGCACCCGCAAGCTCGGGATGCCTAGGCCGGAGTCGAGCTCAGCCCTCCTCCACCAAGTCGAGCTTCCCAGGTCAGAGCCGAGTTCCAGCTCTTCAGCTCGGTAACCAACTCGAACAACGTCGCCGGCTGCCGAAGAAGTGGGGCTGCCCCCAAATCGCCGGCGGGCTGCCCGAGGACTGCGGGAAAGCACCTGTCAAATCATAATAACTGCCTGTGGACACCATATCCAGCAAGAGAAGGAGGACACCCCCCAATTAAGACAATGCCAGGCTTTCCGGAATGGAGCAACCGGGAGGAATGTCAGAACGCCCCGAAGTTCCCTCATCACCAACAAGGAAAGATGTTCCATTCACGGCACGGGACGCCGCCGCACGCCCATGACGGTACAGATCAGAAGAGACATCCCGTCCGCAGCATAGAACGCTGCCGCACGTGTCTGACAACACCGAGGAGATCCCGAGATAGACACTTGATATTCGTCCAGACTTAAGAAAACCTTCGACACATTCGCAAAGTAAGTAGGCAAGAAAAAGGCAACCACCAAAGGCCTGAGAGGGAGAAGGGAAAGGAGGCCACACAAGAGGACCCATCCACCTCGGCTGTTATCCTGCCCGGCACACTTGCACTCCCATTCGGATCTCACTTGCACACCACTCACTCCTCCTAACATGGAGTCCATCAAGAGGGGCTCAACCAGGAGGATCTGTTCCCCTGGGTCGTCACTGACTTGACCATCGGAGTGCCCCTGCCGGAATCCCGGCCCGGGTCACTAACCTCTTTTTTGCAGGTCCCAGAGAGCAGGACATCCCAAGACCATCGGAGGGGCGATTCGACCTCAACAGTAGCTACGGGCCACAATGATCTTGGCGGCAACAATCATATAATCTCCTTAGGATGTTATAAAATCTTCTTGGGATGTCATAAAACAATATCAAACATTATTTTGGAACCTATTTGGATACTAGAATGTCATAGAATCTTCTTAAGATATCATAGAACTCTCTTGGGATGTCATACAACACTGACATCGTTAGTGTCCTCGATGATGGCTTCATGGCTCGTAACCTCATCCTCGAGAACATTGCAGCACGGGGGCGCACCAGGCAGTGGCACTCCTGTTGGATAGCGACTACTCCTGGAGCTCGACACCATCGAGCTCCACCGCCACTAGGATACTCTCTATGCACGGTCCCTATGATAGTTGTACCGCCACTACAGGATCTTTGGCATAGTCAGTTTTGTCTTTGGCAATGCCGCAGCGATGTTCGATGATTGTCTTCTCAAGGTGGTGTTGTAGGCGGAGGGATCGGATAAGACCGGTAGCAATACTGTGACAATGTAGGGGCAAATAGACCCAGTGCAGGTGATGGGTTTCATGTTTCACCAATGTGCCGTTAACGATAGCAAGGAGTTCTTAATAGCATTTAGGGGAAAGTGGAAGCCGAAGGCGTATAGGATTTATCTAAGAGGCCATGGAAGAAGTACACAAGGGTGGTGTTCATAGAGACTTATTTAAGGGAAGTGGTGATGTCGAAAGGATGGCTCCTATTTAGAAAAGACTTTGCACTTCATATGTTATTCTATGGAGAGTATGGGAGCTCCGAGCCTAAGACTAAGAATACTTCCAGGGTGCAGTGGAGTTCTCAAATACTAGCAGAGCATCTGGGAGTGTACTCTGTAGAGAATTTTATTCAAGGAAATGAGTGAGTTCCCTCTGATCAGTAAGATCACTAATGTTTTAAAAATATATTTTTTTTGTGCATAGTTTGCTTCTTGTACTCACTTTGTTGAGGACTTTCTGCTTGTCTTAGTTTATTTGGATTGGTGTGAGTCTTTGGATAGGGAGTTGTGGCACGATAGAGGTTAATTGCTGTACATATTCGGTTTATATGGCTTTAAGAAGATTAATGAGTTTTTTTGTGAGTTTCCTCATGAATGAAATAGTAGTTCATCATAAGTTGAGTTTGTTCTTTTGTTATTAGATTTTTTAGGATAGCAAGATTACTTGGCAGTCCTCAAAATCCAGTCACTCTTTTCCAATTTTTGATGCTAGGAGGCAAAGGAGGTTTTCTTTGCCGATTTTGCATATAAGAATGTAATTCGGAGACCACATTTTATTTATAAGTAGAGATGAAAAAAGGTACATTGTATACTTTTATATATTAAAACTTGTTTATCAATATTTAGTGCCCTTCTTTAAGGAATTTTTTGTTCAGCACTTCATCTTTATCAGTTTTTTGGTTTCAAGACACTTCTTGCAACTGGTAGTTGAGAAAATGCTAACCATCGTATATTGTGCACCCAATCCAAAATAGTCACTTTGCCAGTTTCGTGTATAAAAATCTCATCTTGGTATCCAAATAGATCCCAAAATTAGTTTAGCACCATTTTATGACATTCCAAGGATCTTCTGTGATATCCTAAGAAGATTCTATGATATCCTGATATCTAAAAAGGTCCTAAAATTAGGTTTAACACCATTTTATGTCATCCCAAGAAGATTTTATGATATCCTAAGAGAATTCTATGACATCTTGGTATCCAAATAAATTCTAAAATCAGGTTTGGTACCATTTTATGATATTCCAATGAGATTCTCTACATCCTAAGGGCATTCTATAACATTCTGCTATCCAAATATGTCCCAAAATTATGTTTGGCATCATTTTATGACATCCCAAGGAGGTTCTTTGATATCCTAAGAGGATTCTATGATATTCTTGTATCCAAATATGTTCTAAAATCTGGTTTGGCACCATTTTATGATATCTTAATGGGATTCTATGATATAATAAAGGGATTCTATGATATTCCGGTATCTAAATAGATTATAAAATCATGTTTAGCACCATTTTATAACATCCTAAGATTGTTCTATGACATCCTAAGAGGATTTTATGATATTCTGATATCCAAATATGTTACAAAATTAGGTTTGATATCATTTTTTTACATCTCAAGAGGGTTCTATAACATCCTAAGGGATTCTATGATATTTTGGAATCAAATAGATCACAAAATCATGTTTGACACTATTTTGTGACATCTCAAGGGGGCTCTATGAGATCCTAAGGAAATTCTATAACATTATGCTATTCAAATAGATCTCAAAATCAGGTTCAGCATCATTTTATGACTTTTCAAGGGGATTCTATGATATTCTGATATACAAATAAGTCCTTAAATCGGTTTGGTATCATTTTATGATATTCCAAGAGGGTTGTATGATATCTTAAGGGGATTCTATGATATTCTGGGATCCAAACATGTTCTAAAATCATGTTTAGTACCATTTAAATTTTATGACATCCTAAAAAAATTCTATCATATTTTAAGAGGATTCTATGACATTTCGGTAACCAAATATATCCCAAAATTAGGTTTGACATCATTTTATAATATTTCAATGAGATTTTATGACATTCTGGTATCCAAATAGACCCCAAATCGGACTTACTACTATTTTTTTTATGACATCCTAAAGAGGTTCTATGACATCTTAAGGAGATTTTATGACATCCTAAAGGGATTCTATAACATTTTGGTATCTAAATAAGTCCCAAAATCTTGTTTGACACCATTTTATAACATCTCAAAGAGGTTTATGATATCTTAAAAAAACTCTATGATATTTTGGTATCCAAATAGGTCACAAAATCAAGTTTGACACGATTTTATGATATCTTAAGGAAATTCTATGATATTCTAAGGAGATTCTATGACATTCTGGTATCCAAATATATCCTAAAATTATATTTGGCACCATTTTATAACATCTCAGAAGATTCTATGATATTTTTAAAAAAAATTATGACATTCTGGTATCCAAATATGTCTTAAAATCATGTTTGGCACTATTTTATGACATTCCAAGGAGATTCTATAACATTATAAGTTCTTTTGACATCTTGGCATCAAAATAAGTTCCAAAATTATATTTGGCACCATTTTATAACAATCCAAGATGGTTCTATAATATTCTAAGAAGATTCTATAACATTCTCGTATCCAAATAGATTCCAAAATTAGATTTAACACTATTTTATGACATTCCAAGGAGTTCTATAACATCCTAAAAAGATTTTATGATATTCTAGAATTCAAATAGGTTCTAAAATCATGTTTGACACCATTTTGTGGCATTCCAAGAAACTTTTATGATATCCTAAGAAAATTTTATGATATCTTGGTATCCAAATAGATCCCAAAATGATGTTTGACATTATTTTGTAATATCCCAAGAAGATTCTATGACATCCTAAGAAGATTTTATGATATTCTGGCATCCAAATAAGTTCTAAAATCATGTTTAGCATCATTTTATGGCATTCTGATGAGATTCTATAACATCCTACGAAGATTTTATGATATTTTGGTATTTAAATAAGTCTCAAAATCAGGTTTTGCACCATTTTGTGACATCTCAATGAGATTCTATGACATCTTGAGAAGATTGTTTATTATTTTAGTATCCAAATAGGTTTCAAAATCTGGTTTGACATCATTTTATGATATTCAAAGAAGATTCTATAACATAGAAGATTTTATGATATCTTAGTATCCAAATAGGTTCCAAAATTAGGTATGGTACTATTTTACGACATCCCAAGGAGTTCTATGACATCCTAAGTAAATTATATTATATTTTGGTATCCAAATAGGTCCCAAAATCAAGTTTGACATCATTTTATAATATCCCGAGAGGATTCTATGACATTTTAAAGAGATTTTATGACATTATGGTAGTAAAATAGGTCCTAAAATTATGTTTAGCACTCTTTTATAACATCCTAAGGGATTTCTATAACATCCTAAGAGAATTCTATAATATCTTAGTATTCAACTAAGTCCTAAAATCATGTTTAGCATCATTTTATGATATTCCAAGAGATTCTATAATGTCCTAAGGAGATTATATGACACCTGGTATCCAAATAGGTCTAATAATCAGGTTTGGCACCATTCTATGACATTCCGAGGAGATTATATGACATCCTAAGGGGATTCCATGACATCTTGGTATCTAAATAGATTTTAAAATAATGTTTGACACCATTCTATGACATCCCAAGAGAATTCTATAATACCTTGGTATCAAAATAAGTCTCTATTTAAGTTTGACACCATTCTATGACAATCGAGAGGTTTATATGACATCCCAAGTAGATTCTATGATATATTAGTATCCAAATAAGTCCCAGAATCAGGTTTGACACCATTTTATGACATTCTGAGAGGATTATATGACATTCTATAGGGATTCTATGATATCTTGGTATTTAAATAGGTCCTGAAATCATGTTTAACACAATTTTATAATATCTCAAATTGATTTTATGACATCCTAAGGGATTTCTATGATACCTTGGTATCTAAATAGATCTTATAATTAGATTTGACACCATTCTATGATATCCCGAGGAGATTATATGACATCCTAAGAGATTTTATGACACCTTGGTTTTCAAATAAGTCCCAAAATCAGGTTTGGCACCATTCCATGACATCCTAAGAGGATTCTATGATATCCTAAGGGAATTTTATGATACCTTGGTATTCAAATAGGTCCTATAATCTAGTTTGACACCATTCTATGATATCCCAAGGGGTTGCTATATCATCTTAAGGAGATTCGATAGCATGCGGCTAGTTTGACAGGTACCGCAACCTAAAGAGTTGCACACCACTGTCTCGACCTCCCTCAACACCGCCACCACACCAACCATAGCTCCCGGTACCCTTATGCAAGCTGGGACCTACAAATAGTGCTCAAGTGGATGGTGCCATCACCGGATGCCGCCACCGTCGCTATACAAGGACATGGTCATTCCAGTTGTCGCCATCGTGCCCACTCGAACAAATGCCTGGATAGCACAATGTCATGCGCCTACTTGCCTGCCGAACTCGATGATGGTTTGTACGAGTGGACGATCGGCCCACCTATCATCTTCGGAACTCGCCATAGCTGAAGCCACCACACAGCCTTTGCTATCCCTCTTAGACAAAGGAGCAGAAGGAGGAAGAAGAGAGAGAATAGGAGACTACCTAATGTTTTGGCACCAACAAAGAATGGGAAAAAGGATTCATTTTGGAGGGAAAGAGCATTTTCACCCTACAATTTCTAAAAATTTGGGTCGATTCTGATTAGCCACGTGCCTATGTTTTTCATTGTTTCATATGCCTAAGTTGACACCAAAAAGATCAAAAGCCCATCACACCATACAAGCACGTGGCCTAATCGGGAAGTGCGATGCATACCACATTGGATTTTCTACATCACCCCCCGGTGTACAAAGAATTACTCCATGCAGAAATTAGTAATTCAAAAGAATATTGATAATATATTTCAAAGCTATTTTTTATATATAAAAAAATATAGATAAATTATTTTCCTGTTTAAACATTGTTTAGAAAATATATTTTAAAAAAATATAGTTTTCCAAGTAAATTTATTGACTATAAAAGAACGAACTCCAATGGCTCATTTTTTTATGAGTAAAAGATTTAGCAGGATCTATATTTTTCTCAGTAAATATTTTCTAGTTAATATTTAGACAGGAAAATGATTTATCTATATTTTTTATACATAGAAAATAACTTCAAAATTTGTTATCCATATTCTTTTATATTATTACTTTCCTGGATAAATTACTAAAATTTATCTATATTTTGCATAACATCCTTTACAGGGATTAAAGTTTGGGGATAGTGGATAACTGAATTATTAGGCATTGAATGAGAGGAGGCATTTGAAATCAGGAGGAGGGTATTTGAGGAATAAATTTGAATGTTTACTAGCTGGTGGGGAAATTATTTAGCCACTCTCTAGGTGGATAAGATTTTTTTTAATTTAATAGATAAATGCTATCTAAGAAAAATAACTTATTTATCTTGAAAACTATAAGAACATGGATAAGTTGGTCAATAAAAAATTGATCAACTTTTTCATAATATTTATCCTTAAAAAAATAGCCCTTGTAAATATATAATAGACATTTATAGATTCATATATTGACATTGACATTTAAAATTAAAATTAAAATATAACTGACTACATTCTTTGTTTGATACCGTGGAGTCTAGATCTAAAATTTCGTAGAACTTGCATGCCATGTTGACTCTAGGATGATCTTTGACCTTGGTGTAGAATTAGTATATCAGATAGGATCCCAATCAAATACTCTAGTAGATTTATTTGCAATCACCCAGGCATAATTCTTCTACAATAACTGTAGGCATCTCATAGATGGATGCATATGTGTTGAATCATACAGCGCTACACGATTACAAGCAATATAGAACTGTTGGATACAAGTATAGATAAGGTTGCAAATGGATCAGGTCGGACCGGGTCATGAGTAACCCCGATCTGATCATGTTCTTTGATCAGGTCCTAATATTAGACCCAAACCCAATCCACTAGAAAATCGAGTCAGGTCGGGTCGGGTCTATTATTAGAATTTTTAATCCAATGGGTCATCGGGTTGGATCGGGTCCATAAATAATCCGATTCTAATTTAAAAAGTTTGGATATAAATATGATCCGAATAAAGTATAGACAACTATATTTTAATTATTACATAGCTAACTATTATTAACCATAAAATAGATAACAAACAATATTATTTTCAAGATAAATTAAAATATAAAAATAATTATAACTCTATCTCTATATCTATATTAAAAATAAATTTCATACAAGTTTTAAATTATAATTTAAAGGTCCAAATAGATATAATTTTAATAGTATTAGTATATTCGAATCGGGTCAGGTCGGGTTAGGTCCAAATTCAGTAAATCTAAACCCGACCCAGAAAATGGAACCGGTTTAATTTTGGGACACAATCCGGATCCACAGGTCCATAAAAATGGGTTGGATCGGGTCTAAATGGGTTAGGTTAGGTCAGGTCAAGTCACGGGTCAACCCGATGCATTTGTAGCCTTAAGCATAAACGTTACTATTCTACCATAACAAATGTCAATCACCTGGGAATGGGATGGTAGCCAGAGCAAGTGCAAAGTTGAAAGCCATGCGGACTTCGTTACAACATGAAACCAAATAAACAAGGAACCAAATTCAACAATTAATATCCTGCATCTTGTTAGAGAACGGATGCGCAGAGAAAACATATTTTTTTAAAAAAAATTGTAAAATAGATATAATAATTATATCAAAATAATCCAAAATCCTAGCTACAAAATTTACTTATATATAACAAAAAAAATAATATGAGCAACTAAAATAAAGGCATACCTAAATGATGATCATCCAAAACCAATTTATGATCAATGAGACACTTGATTGTAAGCCCTTCAATAGTAATCCACACAAGAATCTCTCAAGGACCTTCCCAATCAAATCAAAACCTGCTGGAATCCTTCTCAAGAATTTCAGCCCTTCTCCTTTTCAAAAAGATGCACATATTTCTCTTTCGATTGTGATCTCTTCTCAAGAGCTAATAAAACCCTCTCTTTTACCTTCCCCTCTACTCTCTTAGCCATCCCTTAGACTAAGAATTAATTCATTCCAACCCTTGGAGATCCCTTCAATTTATAGCCATCATGCCAAATCCTTTTGGTATAGAAGTCTAATCAAATTAGACTTCCAAAATCACCCCAGTCATTTTCCCAACTTAATAAGGATTGGACTCTTCATGGACACCAACTTTTGGCATGTAAGAAAAGAGGTGGTGTGAGGTTTAGGCTAAAAAAAAAGGAGCGCCAAAATAAGATGAGAACCCACTAGTGCCAACAAGTTTCTTGTGTTGCCATTTTTTCATGCCATTTCTCCTTAATTAGGCACTGATTTAATCCTATCCAAAAGAGGAAGTTGAGGGGAGTGAGAAGCCCCGATGTGGTATGCAAGACTTAGTCAAATCTCCTAGAAGAAGGACTCCTAGGGGCACCATAAATTCTCTCGTGCTAAGACATCTTTGCACCAAAGAAAAATCAACACAATTCATCTGTTGATTTTCTCCAGGTTTTGGCACTAATTCCTTCTTATTTGTAGCATGAGGAGAGAGAGACTCATGAGGAAGACTCCTAGGATGCCTACTTTTCGATATTTCATGCTGGAAAAATCAAAGAGAAAATAATGCAGCACCACTTTTAAGTTGAATCCAAATAGGAGTCCTACTATTAGATTTGGGATTGACCAAGTCAAACTTGATCTTTAATTCAATTGTAAACTTGGATCTAAACCATATACTAGCAATCCTATTAGATCCATAGAATTTACACTCAATCCTATTAGATTAGGTTTATGATTGATTTTCTAATGTGTGACCTATTGGATTTCATACCTAGCCAGTAGTAGTCTTGGATTCGAACCCAATCCAGTTAGGTCAAACACAAAGTACTAATTAATTAGAACTCCTAATTAATTTTTGAATTAAACTCTTTAATTCATGTAAGTCCACAAGCTAAGATTGACTTCTAGCAATATGTCATAGCTATCTAGAAGATGTGAAATTTTGGTAAAATTACTAAAACATCCTTTTTGCAGTGAGTTACTATGCAATTCAATTTTTTGATTACATAACATCCCAAAAAGGTCATGGGCATGAAATCATATCAAGCCCAAATACCTAATCTATGTCTCGATCCAAGACGATGACTCAATTAATGAAATGTTAAAAACTCTTCAATTTACATCATGTTTTGGTCAAAAACTAATGAGTCATCATTCTATAAGATCATATAAAATGTTCTCTCCTTTTATAAAGAGTGATCGATTCCTTATTGATCACTCATAATCTTCATACATACTTTATCATGTCCAGAACTTCCCGTACATGTATCAAAGTACCATACTAGCATATGAACCAAAGCATAAATCCATGTATACAAGGTACCATAGTAATCTCAGGTTTAAGGATAGCATGCACCACTTCTATTAGAGAAATATATATTGATACGCTAATAAGGCTCCATTAGATTTTTTTTTATAAGTCAGTCTAATAAACTTATTCTCCAATGAATATCTATATTTTGTATTAGTGTCCCCATACAAGTAATTATGAGATTAATTTATCTATCGAGAGCATATATATAATGTATCAATCTATCCAGTATCATCGATCCCTAACTCGATAGTCCTATAACTAGAAACATTTAAAATCAAGACTATCAAGATTTTAGATCTCACAGGTATGATCTCATCATGACCCTAAAATCATTGTCCAATCTATGGGGCTCATCATAATTCAATATAAATAAAATGCAATATATGATGAAACACACTGCTTCTTGGTTAATGTCATCTACATGAGTAGGGAGATAAAGTATTGTTGACTCCGTTATTGATTTTGATAATAAAAAAAATACTTAAATATAAGTTGAGTACTAACCGTTTCTTTAAAATATGTTTTTATAGAAAAATATACTCTTCAATTCAACAAGTCTTGATTGCTTATCAAAAGTGAAGAAGTCCCTTCAATGAATGAAAGATCAGTTTTAAATGGACTTAAGTACTTAAAGATTGCTTGAAAGGACTTGGATAGTCCAGCACAAATTGGTTTTAGCAGAGATTCAATGGTTTTTGAAGATATCTCAGCAAGTGTCGACTCATAGTATCGACTCACAACTCAAGTATCGACTCATGACAGTGGAAGTGTCGACTCAAGCCGGCATGCAGATAGAGTTTCAGATGGTATGGCTGAAATATCGACTCATGCCAATTAAGTGTCGACTCAAAGTGTCGACTCAAGGATAGGCTCAAGGCCTGAGAAAATTTTGATACAGAACTTACTGAAATTGAAGACTTGCCTGAAGTGTCGACCCATGGATGACAAGTGTCGACTCACCTGAGAATTCCAGAGAGCTTCAATGAAGAAATTTGAACTTGGTGTCGACTCATGGGACTTAAGTGTCGACCCTAAGTGTCGACTCACAGCTTGAAGTGTTGACACTTGGAGTTCTGGGAACAGTAATGGCTAGTTTTTTTAAATGCAAAACTCGACCCTCTTGGCTTCCAACGACTAGTTTTTCGTGTCTAACGGTCATAAACTGACTTTGAGATCTTGGAAAGGTATTTAAGTTATTCAAATCAAACCTAAACACAAGAGGATCAACAAAAGAAGAAGAAAAGCAAATGCATTCACTCCCATTCATTGAAAGCAACCACCTTCAAGCAAAAAGAAGTCTCAAAGCATTCAAAGCCCTCAAGAGCATTCAAGTCAAATATTCTTGAGCATTGATTGAGGCTTCATCAAGTTGAAGAAAAGCGATTCCTCAAAGCTTCAAAGGGATCCACCTTTATTTAGAAAGCTTTTTTTATTGCTTTACTTTAAAACTTTATCCTTTTGTAAAGATTATTAGTTAGCCTTGAAAACTGTTACAGCCGTGACAGTGACGTGGCCAGGCTCAGGTATCGCCGAATGCGAGCGAGCCACGTGTAAGTTTCCCCGGCCGAGTCAGCGCCACGTCCTCAAAGCCAGGATCGGCAAGACTACACCGCCCGACGACTGTCTGAGGCAAACCGCCCTCATCGAGGTCGAGCTCGGCTGGGAGTTCCTCTACCACCTCATTGGCGCCCGGGCCCGGAGGGGTCCGCCTAAGTGAGGTCGGCCGAGGTCAGGCGACCTCCTGCCAACCCGCCAGGTGTCCACCCAGGAGGGGTCCACCAAAGCCGAGGTCGGCCGGTCCTTCGCCCTTCGCCAAGTGGCCACCCGGAGACGGGCCCACCTCGGCCGAAGCCAGGCGACCTCCTGCCACCTCGCCAGGTGTCCACCCAGGAGGGGTCCACCTAAGCCGAGGTCGGCTGGTCCTTCGCCCTTCGCCAGGTGGCCACCCGGAGACGGGCCCACCTCGGCCGAAGCCAGGCGACCTCCTGCCACCTCGCCAGGTGTCCACCCAGGAGGGGTCCACCTAAGCCGAGGTCGGCCGATCCCTCGCCCTTCGCCAGTTGGCCCCCGGAGACGGGTCCAACTCAGCCGAGGTCAGACCGCTCATACAGAGAGGGCCCCAGGGAGAGAGGCGGGCCCCGAGGTCCATCCCTCGGGCCGTACGAATCCCAGACGGCGCCCCGTACGGAGGGCGGCGGCACGCGGAACATCACTTGCATCGGCCCGACAGGTCCCGCAGCCGGGTCTCGCGGAACATCACTTGCATCGGCCCGACAGGTCCCGCAGCCGAGAGACCCGATCCTGACGGAACAGGCCCCATAGATGGATGGCGCCCACGCTTGGGGAAGAGAGCGCTCTCGCTGGGCCCGAGGCCTGACCGGCCGCCTTGCCAGCACCGCCCTCCCCTTTTTCTCTTCTGTCTTTGCCTTTTCCCTGCTGGGCCCGGCGGACGAGGTTGGAAAGCCGCCTGGCCCCCTTCACCGAAAAGGGAAAAGAGAAAAGGACGGGGAGGGGAGTCTCCGAGGAGGAAGAAACAAGCGCACGACGAAGGGAGATAAAGAGGGAAGAATCTGGGGACGACAAGGTAAGCCAACTAGCCTGGGGACAAGGAGGAAGCACCGGCAGAAGGCCTTGCTCTGAGAGAGAAACCAGAGATCCCGAGAGGGGAACACTGGGCGTGAGCTCGGCAAGGAGGCCCAGCCGAGATTCTGGTCCCCAGAGCGTTTCCTTCACCAGTTAACTCTCTAAGTCTGGAACCCTTTCGAGGGTCCGGCTGGAGAGTCTGTTCCTTCTCGTCGTCTACTGACTTGACCGTCGGAGCTCCCTCGCCGGGATCCCCGGCCAGGGTCTTCTAACCCCTTTTTCGCAGGTTCTCCACGGGAAGGGAGGCTCCCTCGCCAGGCGGTCAGGAGGGATCGGCGGATCCGTGGCACGGGCGCGGCGGCGAGAGCGGCAACAGATTGGCGCACAGATTGGCGCGCCAGGTAGGGGGGCAGGACACTAACCCCTAGCGGGAACCAGCTTTCTGCAGGTGTCACGCTCTCCAGCAATGGTGGTCACCCGTGGTCGCGAGGCGTCCACCAGCCGTGTGGGGGAAGTCCACTCCCCTCCAGGGGGCCACAGCCCCGAGAGGGAGCTTCCGGCTCCCCCTCCTCTTCCACAACAGCCTACCCCGTCGGACGGAGCCCTTGGGGCCGTCATCCAGCAGCTGCAGACCTTGACCTCAGCGGTCCGGCAGCTTCAGCAGCAGCAACGGTCCCTGGCCACCCAGCCGCAGCCAGGGACCCCCGCGGCCCGAGCCGCGGGGCAGCGCGGGAGCCTGCGCTCAATCCAGGGCAGGCCATCCCATCCGAGGGCCGTCTCCAACCCCCGGGGGAGCCACCAAGCTCCCGCAAAAAGAAACTATTCTGGTTCGGAGGATCACGAGAGTCGATCCCCGGCCGACGGGGCCGAAACGGTGCATCGCAGCAAGCGACGCCGAGGCCAGACTTCGCGCCGAGACCGATCGGCGCCCCCTTCACCTGCAGTCTCGGTGGAAGACTCCACCGACGAAGCCATCAGGCGCCAGGCCGAGAGGCGCCTGGAGGAGCATGAGCGTAAGCTGGCGGAGTTCGCCCGCCGATTCGCCGACCTGCAGAACTCATCGGCAGACCCGGCGGGCTACGACTCCCGCCCCCCTTTCTCTGAAGAAATCCAGGCGGAACTGATTCCGAAACGGTTCCGCATGCCGCAGGTGGATCCTTACGACGGGACCACCGACCCCCTGGACCATTTGGAGAGCTATAAAGCTCTTATGAGGGTCCAGGGTGCCACCGACGCTCTTCTGTGCATCGCCTTCCCGGCAACCCTACGGAAGGTCGCTCGAGTCTGGTTCACCCGCCTCGAGCCCGGATCCATTTGCTCCTTCCATCAGTTGGAAGGAAGGTTCGTGGCACACTTCGACGCTTGTCGAAAGGTGCCGAGGGAGGTGGACAGCCTCTTCTCCATCCGCCAGCAGGACCAGGAGCTGCTCCGGGACTACATCACCCGGTTCAAGACCGCAACCCTAGAGATCTACAGCTTGGACGAGCCCGTCGCCATGCTAGCTTTGAAGCGCGGGCTCAAGACGTCCCGCTTAACCTACTCCCTGGACAAGAAGCCGCCCAGGACGTACTCCGAGCTCCTCCTCCGCGCTCACAAATACATCCGAGCGGAGGAGGCTGACCGCACCCGTCGAGAGTTGGACGGGAAGACTTTGAAGAAGCCGCTCCCGAGGGACACCCCGGGAGCTCGGAGACCCGGGCCGTCTGCCGACCCTCGCCCGAATCCAAGGCCGAGGGGCGAAGCCACTCCCGAGCGGAGGTACACCCCTCTCCTCGCACCTCGAACGAAAATCCTCATGGAAATCGAGGGTGAGCGCTACCTCCGCCGACCTCCTCCTCAGAACCCGAGAGCCGTCCGGGACAAATCGAAGTACTGCCAGTTCCACCGCGAGCACGGGCATGACACAGAGGAATGTCGCCATCTGAAGCGGGAGATTGAGGAGCTGATTAGGAGGGGTTACCTCAGGAAGTTCGTCAAGAACGAGGCCCCCTCCGAAGGGCAGCCGCTCGCGGCCTTACCACCTGTCCCTGCGATCGACAATCGCCCAACGGAGAAGCCCGTGGGCATGATCTCACGCAGGTCCGGCCGAGCAACGAAGAGAGCCCGGGAAGTCGGGAACCCGGAGAATGTAGTCCCTCCCAAGGGGGAGAAATTAACGACAATGTAAACAACGATGCCGTGGTGGTCGAGATGACCATCGCGAAGCATCCTGTACATCGAATCATGGTGGATAGTGGAAGCTCGGCTGACATGCTTTTTTACGATGCTTTCTCTCGGATGAGTTTGTCCCCCGATCAGCTGAAACCAGTGCACACCCCCCTGGTAGGTTTTACAGGGACTCCGTGGGGGTCGAGGGGGAGATCACTCTCCCGGTCACCGCCGGATCCCCGCCCGGCAGGTGACCGTCCTAATAACATTCACCGTCGTCAGGCTCCCTTCGCCTTACAACGCCATTCTCGGGCATCCCGGGCTCAACCAACTGGACACCACCATCTCCATGAGGAGGCTGTTGGTACAGTTTCCCACGCCTTCCGGGCTCGGGGAGATGAAGGGGACGACCCAGCCAGTCCCGCTCTGCCTCCAGACGATCCCAGGCGCCAGGGGCATGGAGCTCGCCCATGATATCGACGACCTCGATCTAAGAGAGAAGGAACCCAGGGGAGGGCCCGTAGAGCGCCTGCTGACTTTCCCCCTCGGTTCGGATCCCCTGAAGACGGTGCAAGTCGGGGCCCAGCTCCCCGAGGAAGAGCGAACCCGCCTGCTGGAGTTCCTCCGCGCCAACGCCGACGTGTTCGCCTGGTCAGCAGCCGACATGCCGGGCATCCCGCCCGAGGTCATCATGCACAGGCTGAACGTGGACCCAAATTGCCGCCCGGTCCACAAGAAGAAGAGAAGCTTCGCCATGGAGAGGCAGAAGGCGATCAACGAGGAAGTGGAGAAGCTCCTCGCCGCCGGTTTTGTCCGAGAGGTCCAGTACCCCAGCTGGCTGGCAAACATGGTCATGGTAAAGAAGAGTAGTGGTAAGTGGAGGATCTGTGTGGACTACACCGACCTCAATCGAGCTTGCCCGAAGGACAGCTTCCCTCTTCCAAAGATCGACCAGCTGGTCGACACCACCTCGGGGCATCACCTCCTGTCGTTCATGGACGCCTTCTCCGGATACAACCAGATCCGGATGAACCCGGAGGACGAAGAGCACACCGCTTTCATAACTAACCGCGGAACTTTTTGCTACAGGATGATGCCCTTCGGCCTTAAGAACGCGGGGGCGACGTACCAACGTCTGGTCAATAAAATCTTCAAAGACCAGATAGGCCGCAACATGCAGGTGTACGTGGACGACATGCTGGTGATGAGCAAACTCGATTCGGGCCATGTGGCCGACTTGGCGGAGACGTTCGGCAACCTCCGACGCCATCAGATGAAGCTAAACCCGACGAAGTGCGCCTTTGGCGTCTCCGCCGGGAAGTTCCTAGGGTTTATGGTGACCCAAAGAGGAATCGAGGCCAACCTGGAGAAGGTCCAGGCCATCCTGGACATGGAGCAGCCCGCCTCCAAGAAGCAAGTGCAGCAACTGACCGGCCGAGTCGCGGCCCTTAGCCGTTTTATCTCCAGGTCGGCGAACCGCTGCCGACCCTTCTTCAAGGTGCTGAGGAAGATGAATGACTTTGCTTGGACCGAGGAATGCCAGCAGGCCTTCGAGGAGCTGAAGAAGACGCTTGCATCGCCACCGTTGCTGTCCAGGCCCGAGGAGGGGGAGGAGCTTACCCTCTACTTGGCGGTTACCCCAGAAGCCGTCAGCTCAGTCTTGGTCCGAACTGATGGCCAGGGACTCCAGCGGCCGGTGTACTATACCAGCAAGCTTCTCCGTGACACGGAGCTCAGGTATTCTCGGCCCGAGAAACTTGTTTTTGCGCTAATAGTGTCTGCCCAGCATCTCAGGCCCTATTTCCAAGCGCACCCCATCGCCGTCTTGACGGATCAACCGCTGAAAGCGGTGCTCAGCCGACCCGATACCTCGGGACGATTGGCCAAGTGGGCACTGAAGCTCAGCGAGTTCGACATTACATACAGGCCAAGGTCGGCCATGAAGGCACAGGCGCTGGCCGACTTCTTGGTCGAATGTGCAGGCTTGGGCAGGGAGCCCGAGGAGGACCCCCCGGCCCGGCCGACGGAGGTTGGCCCCGATGAGCCCGGAGAGGACACCTGGATCCTCCATGTAGACGGAGCCTCGAACTCCGGCGGGAGCGGAGCTGGGCTCATCCTTGCCAACGGCGACGGGGTCGTCGCCGAATGCGCACTCCGTTTCCAATTCCCCACAACAAATAACCAGGCGGAGTACGAGGCACTTCTCGCCGGACTGAGAGTCTCTCGAGAGCTGGGCGTGACCAACCTCAGAGCTTTCACTGACTCCCAGCTCGTGGCAGGACAGGTATCCGGGGAGTACGTCGCACACGACCCCCAAATGATGAAATACTTGGAGCTCGTCAAGGCGGGCGCATCCAAGTTCCGGCGCTTCAACATCTTCCATATCCCCCACGGGGAGAACGCCCGCGCGGATGCTCTCTCTTGGCTGGCGACCCTGCCGGATTCGATGCTGGGACGCGCTCATGTGGAGCGTCTAGAGATCCCAAGCCTCGAAGCACCGGTGGAAGTCCATCAGGTCAGCCACGAGCCCAGCTGGATGGACAAATACGTTGCGTACATCACCAGTGGCACCCTACCGGAGGACCGCGAGGTGGCCCGCCTCATCAGGAAGAAGGCCGTGCGGTTCGTCCTGATGGACGGGCAGTTGTACCGAAGATCCTACTCTTACCCCCTCCTCAAGTGCGTAGGACCCACGGACGCCAAGCTTGTGCTCCAGGAGATTCATGAAGGCGTCTGCGGGAACCACGTGGGGGGCAGGGCACTGGCGTACAAGGCCCTCCGTCAGGGCTACTTCTGGGAGACAATGAAGGGAGACGCCACCGACTTCGTGAAAAAGTGCGACCGGTGCCAGCGTCACGCCACGGTGCAGCGACAACCCTCCAACCCGATCTCCCAGCTCTCAGACCCCTGGCCGTTCGCCCAGTGGGGGATGGACCTCCTCGGCCCATTCCCGCCGGCGTCTGGCCAGCGGAAGTTCTTGATAGTGGCCATCGACTACTTTACGAAGTGGGTCGAGGCCGAACCCTTGGCAAGGATCACCGAAGCAAACGTCGCCAAATTCTTTTGGAAGTCCATCGTCTGCCGCTTCGGCCTCCCCCACACCGTGGTCACCGACAACGGGCGCCAGTTCGACTGCCGGGAGTTCGAAGAATTCTGCAGCGACCTCGGCATCAGGCATCGCTTTACCTCGGTGGCGCATCCTCAGACCAATGGGGAGGTCGAAGTCACGAACAGGACCATTCTTCAGGGCCTCCGCACGCGGCTGGACCAGGCCAAGGGCAGGTGGGCCGACGAGCTTCCCAGCATCCTCTGGGCATACCACACCACCCCGAGGACGGCTACCGATGAAACCCCGTTCAACCTCGTCTTCGGAGCCGAGGCAGTCATCCCGATCGAGCTCAGCCTACCCACGCTGCGCGTGGAGCAATATGACGAGACAGAAAACCCAGCCAGGATGATGCTCAACCTTGACCTTCTCGAGGAAACGAGGGACAAGGCCCGAATCCGAATGGCGGCGTACAGGCAACGTGTAGCCAGATATTACAACTCCCGAGTGCGGCCGAAGGTTTTTCGTCCCGGAGACTTGGTCCTCCAGCGCGCTGAAGCCTCCCAGCCACGGGAATGCGGCAAGCTATCACCCAACTGGGAAGGCCCATATCGGGTGGCAGAAGCCCTCCCTCATGGAGCATATTACTTGGAGGAATTGGGAGGTGCCAGGTTCCCCCGGACGTGGAACTCCTCGAACCTGAGGATGTACCATCAGTAATGTAAGGCTCCCGGTTCCTGTAACAAAGTTCCCCCACTTCAAACACTCCCTTCTCACTTTGACAAGAAGGCCTACGGCATCGGGTTCGGACCGCAGATCCTGGGCTTCGGCCTGGAAGGCGGCGCCGAACCCAGTTCGCCCATGCAAGCCCGGAGAACAGCTCAGCAAGCCGCGCAAGGCTTGAGAAAGCCTGCGGCATCGAGCTCAGTCCGGAGATCCTGGGCTTCGGCCTGGAAGGTGGCGCTGAACCCAGTTCGCCCACGCAAGCCCGGAGAACAGCTCAGCAAGCCGCGCAAGGCTTGAGAAAGCCTGTGGCATCGAGCTCAGTCCGGAGATCCTGGGCTTCGGCCTGGAAGGTGGCGCCGAACCCAGTTCGCCCACGCAAGCCCGGAGAATAGCTCAGCAAGCCGCGCAAGGCTTGAGAAAGCCTGCGGCATTGAGCTCAGTCCGGAGATCCTGGGCTTCGGCCTGGAAGGTGGCGCCGAACCCAGTTCACCCACGCAAGCCCGGAGAACAGCTCAGCAAGCCGCGCAAGGCTTGAGAAAGCCTGCGGCATCGAGCTCAGTCCGGAGATCCTGGGCTTCGGCCTGGAAGGTGGCGCCGAACCCAGTTCGCCCATGCAAGCCCGGAGAACAGCTCAGCAAGCCATGCAAGGCTTGAGAAAGCCTGCGGCATCGAGCTCAGTCCGGAGATCCTGGGCTTCGGCCTGGAAGGCAGTGCAGAAACCATGTTGCCCGCGCAAGCATGAAGGCGACCCAAAGTCGGGCCCGCTTAAGGCCTACTCTGCCGCGACGCGACCCAGGAGGCCCCATCCTTCGATTTGAGCAATGGAAGGACCAGGCCTGCAACTGTTTCAAGTGTCCCATACCAACATCTCAGAAAGAAAAAGAAAGGTAAAATGGAATGAAAGAACTCAAGGTTTTCATAAACTTAGACTTCCATTGATATGAGTAGCCAGTACAAGCTGGGAGTCCCGACAGACCGGGACTCCCCAAAAAAAAAACAAACAACAACAACAGCAGGAAAAAGAAAAGATATCCGGAAGAAGGCGCTGGGCTCACTATGGTGCGGGGTCGGAGCCCTCTGCCGGGGGCGCGGGTGCTGCGTCCTCGACCTCTACGACTGCCGGCCCCTGAGGCTGCTCCGGAGCCGCGGCATCGCTGGTCGACGGCACCGCAGGAGTCGCTTCGGCCGTGCCGGAGGCCCTGCTCTCGCCTCCTGGCCTCCTGCCACCGATCACTACCCCGCTCAGATCCAGCTGAGGGAAGAAGGCCCCCACTTTCTCCCGGCACATCCGGAACCCCTTCAAGAAGGAGTCCACGGCGGCCTCCCGGACCTCCGACGTGTACTCGTCGGAAGCCCGGAATTTTGGGACGGCCTCTTGTGCCTCCCGCTTGGCAGCCTCCAGGAGCCCGTTGACGTACGCGCTCCGGTCTTTCGCCGCGGCCACGTCTCGCCGGGCCTCCTCCAACTGGCGCTCCAGCCACTGGGAGTGGGCCTGCCGGCGTGCCTTCTCCGCCGCCTCCTCCTCCGTGCGGCGCTGGTTGGAGGTCCGCTCCTCCGACAGGGAGGCCTCCAGCTCCTTGTTCCGCTCCTCGGAACGCGCCAAGTCGGACTGGAGGGCTTGTTTATCTGCTCGCAGCTCGGCCCCCTTCTCCATCAGGTCTTTGACGTCGGCCGCGAGCTTGCCGAGCCTCAGCTCCCTCTTGGCGTTCCCTACGAGGAAGTTCCTCAGCAGGAGAACGTCGTTCCCGATCTGCAACGACAGAAGCAAAACAGGTCAGAAGAAAAGAAGCCAGGTCTCGAAAGAAAAGAAGGGGAAGGAAGAAGCTCGGACTTACCGTGAAGAGCTGCGGAAGGATCCCGAGCAGCGCATCTGCGTAATCCCGGCCGCCCCGAGCTCGGCGGTCCCGGGCGGTGGAGGCGTACTCCATGATCTTCTCCGCCAGCCCTTTATCGAGGATGACCGAGTCCCGGTGGGTGATCACCGGTGCCGGAGCCTTCGGGCCGGCTCCTGCGGCGGCCGCCCCCTCAGCTGAGGCCGCAACCGACGGGCCGGCGGTTGCCACAGGCGGCGCTGTCGAGCTGGCAATGACGACGGGCCCGGCGCTGGGCGGAGCAGCAGGCGGTGGAGCCCTCTCGGCAGCGGCGCCACCAGGTCGCGCGGCCGGGGTATCAGTAGCCCCGCCCTGAGGTAGCTTGGGCGGGGAAACGACAGCAACCGGGCTGGGCACGGTCTCCGTCACGACCTCCCGGCTCGTCTCTGTGCGAGCCCTCTTCGCCGCGGGCTCGTCCACCTCAACAACATCCCGCTGGGCTGCGCCCTCCAGGAGGTTCTCCAGTGAAAATTTCATCCCTGCAAAACAAAGAAACAGGAAGTCAGCTGGCTCGGTTATGAAGAGAAAGGGGGGCAGAGGTCAAAGTGGGGCCGAATCTCACCAGTCTCGCGGATGGGACTGATCCCGGCCTCAAAAAGATTCTGCTCAGAGAGCAGAACCTCGAGCGTCGGGACCACATCGCTCAGGAGCTGGGAATAAGACTCCTGGTCCGCCGACTCGACCCGGGAATTTCGGTTCGGGGTCCGGTCCGGTTCACTCCAGGCCCAGTCGACGTCGTCGACCGAGGCGAAGAAAAACCGGCTCTTCCAGCCCTTGACCGAGGAAGGGAGGTCGAACCGGAGACACCTGGGCCGTGGCGAAATGTACCACCAGCCGTCATCGGTGGAGCACTTCTTCAGGGTGAACAAGGCCCTGAAGAGAGAGAAACGGGCGACGAACCCGTGGAAGTGACAGAAAACAATAAAAGAGAAGATGACCCGGATGGCATTAGGAGCCAGCTGGGCCAGGACAAGCCGGAAGTGGCTGAGGAAGGAAAGAAAAAAGGGATGCAGAGGAAACCGAAGACCCCCAAGGAGGAAGTCTTCGTAGAAGGCTATGCGGCCGGGGCCACTCATGGTGACGCGCTCCCCGGACCGCGGAACAAACAAGCGAACTGACCCCGGGATGCCATAGGCATCCCGGAGCAGAGAAAGATCACCCTCGGTCATGGTAGAAGCATGACCGGAGGGACCGGCGGGAAGAGAAGGCGGAGCAGGAAGAGAAGGCAGAGCAGGAAGTGAACGGAGGGGCACGGCAGGTGCAACCGGAGGGGACCGGATCCCCCTGGGGATGCCAATGGTGACACCCCCGGGTTGCAGACGCCGGCGGACCTCCTCCGGGATTGTCTCCTCATTTGAGGAGGAAGAAGATGGAGTCCTCGGCCGGGATGGACCGGCCTCGTCCGGATTGGAAGAGACATGGCGACGGCGCGCCATGGAAAAGAAAAGGACAAAAAGATCAGAAAGAAGAGAAACGAAAAAGGAGGAGGGGGACCAGAGGATAAGAAGGAGGCACTCACCGAAAATACGCCAGACGAGCGCGAGCAGCAGGAGTTGTTAGCCTGCAGCAAACCGCCCACGAAGCAAGGGAAAAGGCCTCGTTCTGGAAAGTCCCCTCCCTTTCAAACTCAGCCGACAGCGGCCGTACCCGTCTTTCCGCCTCAGGCCACTGGATGATCGCCACGTGGGCGCACGCCCAACACCGACGCCTCGTTAGCAGAGTAACGGCCTCTGCCTCGAAGCGACGCATTAATTGCGGGCAAGTGGGCAACGCGTGGCGGCTCCCCATAGGTTTTCAGCCGCATCGAGCCACAGCGACGAGGATCGTGGCAATTATGATGCAAGATCTTCGCCTCTCCACGTCATGTCCGTATTTAATCCCGACGTTCCGTTCTACGATGCCCCGACGGAACGGCGGGCTGGGGGACAACTGTTACAGCCGTGACAGTGACGTGGCCAGGCTCAGGTATCGCCGAATGCGAGCGAGCCACGTGTAAGTTTCCCCGGCCGAGTCAGCGCCACGTCCTCAAAGCCAGGATCGGCAAGACTACACCGCCCGACGACTGTCTGAGGCAAACCGCCCTCGCCGAGGTCGAGCTCGGCTGGGAGTTCCTCTACCACCTCATTGGCGCCCGGGCCCGGAGGGGTCCGCCTAAGTGAGGTCGGCCGAGGTCAGGCGACCTCCTGCCAACCCGCCAGGTGTCCACCCAGGAGGGGTCCACCAAAGCCGAGGTCGGCCGGTCCTTCGCCCTTCGCCAGGTGGCCACCCAGAGACGGGCCCACCTCGATCGAAGCCAGGCGACCTCCTGCCACCTCGCCAGGTGTCCACCCAGGAGGGGTCCACCTAAGCCGAGGTCGGCTGGTCCTTCGCCCTTCGCCAGGTGGCCACCCGGAGACGGGCCCACCTCGGCCGAAGCCAGGCGACCTCCTGCCACCTCGCCAGGTGTCCACCCAGGAGGGGTCCACCTAAGCCGAGGTCGGCCGATCCCTCGCCCTTCGCCAGTTGGCCCCCGGAGACGGGTCCAACTCAGCCGAGGTCAGACCGCTCGTACGGAGAGGGCCCCAGGGAGAGAGGCGGGCCCCGAGGCCATCCCTCGGGCCGTACGAATCCCAAACGGTGCCCCGTACAGAGGGCGGCGGCACGCGGAACATCACTTGCATCGGCCCGACAGGTCTCGCAGCCGAGAGACCCGATCCTGACGGAACAGGCCCCATAGATGGATGGCGCCCACACTTGGGGAAGAGAGCGCTCTCGCTGGGCCCGAGGCCTGACCGGTCGCCTTGCCAGCACCGCCCTCCCCTTTTTCTCTTCTGTCTTTGCCTTTTCCCTGCTGGGCCCGGCGGACGAGGTTGGAAAGCCGCCTGGCCCCCTTCATCGAAAAGGGAAAAGAGAAAAGGACGGGGAGGGGAGTCTCCGAGGAGGAAGAAACAAGCGCACGACGAAGGAGATAAAGAGGGAAGAATCTGGGGACGACAAGGTAAGCCAACTAGCCTGGGGACAAGGAGGAAGCACCGGCAGAAGGCCTTGCTCCGAGAGAGAAACCAGAGATCCCGAGAGGGGAACACTGGGCGTGAGCTCGGCAAGGAGGCCCAGCCGAGATTCTGGTCCCCAAAGCGTTTCCTTCACCAGTTAACTCTCTAAGTCTGGAACCCTTTCGAGGGTCCAGCTGGAGAGTCTGTTCCTTCTCGTTGTCTACTGACTTGACCGTCGGAGCTCCCTCGCCGGGATCCCCGGCCAGGGTATTCTAACCCCTTTTTCGCAGGTTCTCCGTGGAAGGGAGGCTCCCTCGCCAGGCGGTCAGGAGGGATCGGCGGATCCGTGGCACGGGCGCGGCGGCGAGAGCGGCAACAAAAACCAAGGAGGTTATTGATTAGCCTTGAAAATCGAGGTTGTTGGTGAGCCTTAAAACCAATTAGGTTCTTGGTTAGCCCGCAAAACCAAGGGAGGTTTTGACTTGTGAGCCTTGTGAAAATAAGTCGGGTTTTGATTAGTGAGCCCAGAAAACTAATCAACTGTAATCGATGGAGATTATAGTGAATTCCCAAGTGGACCTTGGGGAGTGGATGTAGGTGCATTGGAAAGCACCGAACTACTATACTTGGATTGTGTTTTTGATTGTTTGTCTCTCTCTCTCTTGCTCTTACATTTATTACTTTTAAATTTTCGCTGCATACTCTTTAAAAGCAAACTACTTTTGCATCTCATTGCACTTAAGTTGTTTATTGAATTGGTACACACACTTGTATTTAATTATTTTTTAGAAATCCAATTTACCCCCCTTCTTGGGTTGCTTACTCGGCATCAAGTATAAAATACTACATTGCATCAACTATGTAATTGGCTTGTAGGGCACTATTCTTTCAATTTTTCATTTATACCAAAGCCAAGACCCATGTACTAGATGCACATGCAATCAAGGTGGCAATCAAATTACTGCATTGACAATGCCTTAGTGAATGGGTCTATCATATTTATTGTTTGCAACTCTACTAACTCACTACTCATCCATTACAGAGTAAATATATACCCTGATATAGACTTAAATGCTATCATTGAAAAATATCTCTAGTGCTTTTTAAGTACTTGAGAATGTTCTTCACAACTTTTCAATTAACACCCATCTATGTTGAACTCTTCAACACGAGATTTATGTACATGGACTGGGACAAACCAAGCATCCTTTTATATCTATCCCTATAGATCTAAATACCTAGGATGCTTCATCCAAGTCTTGACTGTTTATTCTATCAGGACATCATTCCCAATGAATAGTATATCAATCACATACTATACCTATAAGATAATGATACTCCCACTTGCCTTTTTGTATACACCAAGTTCATCTATATTTTTTTGATAAAGTCAAATGATTTGACTATCTCATCAAAATGGCTATTCCAACTCCTGAATGCCTATTTGAATCCACTCGTAGACTTCTTTAGCTTGCATACCAAATTTGTCCTCCCACTAGAGTCAAATCACTATGGCTGAGTCATGTAGACTTCTTCCTTAAGAAGTCTTCATGACAAGCTACCAGATATCATGCAACCATAGCAGTAGAATCTGAATGGACTAAAGCAACAGTACTGGTAAAAAAATCTCATCAAAGCCAACTCCTTGGCTTTGTAAAACCTTAGACACTAGTCTAGCTTTGTGGATTTTTACTTGGCCATCGACTCCAATTTTCCTTCTTAAAGACCTATTGGCAACTTATTGGGGTTACACCCTTGGGCATATCAACTGAAGTCTATACTTGGTTGATATCCATGGAGTCCATTTCGAATTTCATGACTTCAAGCAATCTATCAGAGGCACTACTCATGACTACATCCGTATAGGTTGTGAGATTATCATTCTTAATGATGTATGTCATTCTTAACAACAAAGCCAAGTCTGAGCGATACACTACGTACTTAACTTGACCTTCGGATAAGAGATGTGTTATGGTTGTGCCTATTAATAATAGGCACATCTGACTGAGAAATATCTTATGGACTACCCACTAGCAATTGCAAGCTTAAACTTCTCTGAGTTCAATTATCCTCCAACTATTCCCTTTTTTAAAAAAACTCTTTTTCAAGAAAAAGGGCATGCCTACTAACAAACACTTTTGTTCAGCAGGATAGGAGAAGTAGTGTCACATACTCTCCTTAGGATAACCCACAATTATGCATATATCTGATTTAGCACCTAGCTTATATCCATCAACACTTTTCACATAAGCCGGACATCCCCAAATATCTAAATGTTTTAGCCTTATCCTCTTTCCTTTTCATATCTCATATAGAGAGCTAGCAATAGATTTAGTTAGTACCTTGTAAGCGATAATTTCTAAGAGAAATCCTTAGAATGAAATCAGAAGATCCGTAAAGTACATCTGGACCACACCATATCGAATAAAGTATAATTCCTCCTTTTCACAACATCATTGTGGTGTATAAAGAGTGATCCATTCAGAGAGTTTTTTTTAGATGATCAAAAAAGTTACTAGTTAAGTATTCACCTCTTCAATCAGATTGAAGAGCTTTAATACTCTTACCAGTTTCTTAACCAAGCTTTCGTACTCCTTAAACTAGTCAAAGGTTTCAAACTTATATTTTACTAAATACATATCCAAAACTAGACAAATCAGAAATAACCTCATCTGGCTTGAGTGATCATTGAGCCACAAATAAGCACATGTACGATGTCCAAAAAGTCACTCACCCTCACTCCATGTCCAGTAAATGGAGTCTTGGTCATCTTATTCATAAGACTAGATTCACAAACTCTATACGATTCACAATCATATGGATCAAAGAATCTTTCTTTGTAAGGCTTGTTAATCCTAGACTCATTAACATGACCAAAACGGTGGTGCTAGAGATATGTGACATTCACATCATCTCTTTTCTTATTTTCATCAATAAAAAAATATTATCATTGAGTATAAGTAAGATCATTATCTATATATCCATAATCATCAAAATAATAAATAGAGCAATACTTGCCCTTTTAGTTTATTTCAAATCCATATTCAACTAACAAATTTATAGAAATAATGTTTCTGATGATTTTTGGCATATAATAGTCTACTAAATCTAGAACTTTTCTAGAAGGTTCCTACAGCTTCGGGCTGGATAGACTCTTCATTAATGCTAAACAACTCAAAGTCACTTCTATTCAGTTCCTAACTCCCTGCAATCCATGCAATGATTTGCATATATTAAAACTACAGGTGGTATCTCATATCCAAAAATTAGAATTTGAATTGCTTAATGATAAATTGGTTTGTATCATATATTTATCTTTAGAAGATGCAACCTTTGTAGCCTCCTTTCTGTGCTCCACATCTACAAGATAAATATTATAATTCCTCTTCCAATGCACATCCTTGTCACAATAAAAATAGGTATCCTTGGCAAAGATATTCTTTGCCTTTGACATGCTTGAGTTAGAGTTTTAGCTACATCTTTGAACCCTTCTTCCCTACCTTCTCCTTCCTAGAGATATGATCTATAAGGAGACAAGAGCCTTTCACCCTTGAAATGGCTCTTAGTTGTGTTTAACATGTTAAGCAGTTCTAGCAAAGAAGTGTTCGATTTGTTCATGTGATAATCAATAACAAACTAAGAGAATAAGTCAGGGAGTGATTGCAGGATCAAATCTTAACTGAGCTCACCATCAATGTTAAAATCCAATTGACCTAATCAAGTGATCAAGTCGAACATGTTTAAAACACAAGTTTGCATGGATGTGTGCTCACTCATCCTAACATGAAATAACTGCTTAGATATTTCATATTTAGCAGTCCTACTATGAACCCTATATAACTTCTTAAGATTGAGAAGTATGGATGGTGGATCCATACTTTCATGTTGCCTCTGAAACTCATTACCTATAAAGGCTAACATGATGTACTTGACAGTATACTGCCATCCCATCACTTCTTGTAAGTAGCTCTCTCCCTCGTGAAATCTTTCTTGACTGGATCGGGATCAAGCATATCAAGAATGTAGGAGATATTCTTCTAAGTAAAAACAATTCTCAAATTCCTCAACCAGTCTATGTAATTTGATCGATCAATTTGTTAGCATCAAGTATGCCCCGCGTTGATAGAGAAGATATCATTTTATAGACTAATCTATAAAATCAAAATAACTACATTAGTGGACCACTCATGATGACAAGATAACTAGATGAGAACTTTTAAATATCGTCTTATCTACCACTATTTTATCGTGAATACCATAGCCCTTATCTATAGTATGCAAGAAACTTTTCAAGTCTCTTTAGAGGGGTTGAGATATCAATTTCTCGTAATTGTCTTATGGATAGCACAACAAACTATCATAAATTCAAGGATAGATGACTCTTATCAATTACATTTCATGCAATTTTCAATTTCTCTTTTGCCTCTAAAAACTTGTGGTCTTGTAGATAGGACAACAGACCAAAATATTTTAGTTAAGTCTAACACTTCATCGCATATAGTTATACTCGAACAATGCCATCCTTGTAGATAGCATAATAAAATAATATTATTCAAGTATACCATAAGCATCATTATGCATTGAGCAACATCACAACAGTTCTCATACCGAGTCTTGTGAATAGTGTTGCCTCCAAGATCATCGTGGCCCGTAGCTGCTGTCGATGTCGGATCACCTCTCATCTTCTCGGGGTTGTCCTATGCTTCGGAGTCTACAAAAAGCAAGGTCAGACACCTGGGCTGGGAATTCCGGTGGGGCACTTCGACGGTCAAGCCAGTGACGATCTAGGAGAACAAATCCTTCTAGTCAAGCCCTCTTGATGGACTCCATGCTAGGAGGAGTGAGTGGTGTGCAAGTGGGGGTCTGAGTGTGCTGGGAGGGATAATAGCCAAGCTAGGTCGGCCCTCTTGTGTGGCTTCTTCTCCCTTACCCGCTTGGATGAGAGCTTTTTGGTTAAGCTAGTATTTGCATACATTTGTTACCCCTCTCCTGGGGGTGTTGAAGGTTCTTTTAAGTCCAGGCGACCGTTGAGCACCTACCTTGGGATCTCCCCATGCTGTCAGGCACGTGCGGCAGTATTCTGTGCCATGGACGAGACGTCTTTCCCGATTTGTGATAAGGAAAACTGTCGCATGCTCTGACATTCCTTCCGGTCATCCATTCCGGGAAGCCTGGCAGTGCCTCAATCGGGGGGCCACCATCATTGGGATTCGAATCTCTTGGTTGACTTTCTCTTTCGGGTGGTGCAGGTGGTTGGTGAAGAGCGTGGCACCTTGATCAGGGAGCTCCTTCCTCTCTTGGTGTAAGCGGTGGCCGCAGATAGTTATTGTAACCTGACGAGCATTTCCTGATGGTCTCCGGGCTGCTCGCCGGTGTCTCATGGAGGTGGTTCCACCCCCTTTACGTTTCGAGGCATCATCCAAGTTGGCTGCCAGATTGGAGAGCTGGGACTCGACTCCGCCTCGGGGGGGCTCAACCTTCGAAGGGCTCGACCTGGCGAAGGAGGCTGGGCTCGACTCCGACTCAAGGGGCTCGACCCGGTGGAGGAGGGCTCAACTCCTACCCGCAGGGCTCGGCCTCAGAGGGGCTCTACCTGGAGGAGGAGGGCTGACCTCGACTCCGGTCCAGGGGTCTCAGCCTCGGAGGGGCTCAATCCGGCGGAGGAGGTCGACACGCGACTCCAGTCCAAAGGGCTCGGCCTTGGAGGGGCTTGACCTGATGGAAGAGGGTTGAGCTCGACTCCGATTCAGGGGGCTCAGCCTCTGAGGGGCTCGATCTGGCGAAGGAAGTCGCTCGGCTCCAGCCTAGGTGCCCCGAGCTCATGGGTGCCGACCTAGCAGAGGACGGAGCTCGGCTTTGACGGGCCATCCTGTTGATCCGAGGGAGCTCAGCCCGATCAAAGAAGTCCAAGATGGGGTGTCCATCGTGGCGGATCTTATGACGTGGCATCTGATTGGGAATGCATGTCAACACGTTAGCTTCTCGTCATATCATTTTCCCCCCACTCTCAAGTCCCGTTGGCACGGGGCGCTCGGGGCGAAGGGAGTAAATGGGCTGCTGACATAGAAAGGTAGGGATCCGGCATGATGATGGTCACGATCGATGGTGTCTGGGGAAGCGATTTCTTCAGCCTACCCGGAGGAGCCACGTGGACACATCCGAGGAGCAGTTATTGCGGATGCAGAATCCGAAGCAGCCGCAGTCGAACCCAGACATCAGTCCTGCCGATGAATGACGTGTGACGTGGATCCGATGGTGGGGGTTTGTAACGGTATGGTCGGGCACCGGTCACTTCGAAAGGAAAGGTGGCCTTTCTCGAAATACGTCTTCTTTCAAATCCTTCTTGCTCACCACTGTATCAAGGCTCTTTTTTCATCCATCCAGCAATTCTTGCCTTCCAGAGCTCCCTGCAGGTTAGTCTCTCCTTCTAGTCCCCTTTCTCCTCGCCTTAGTTGAGTAGGACCTTTCTTCTCAGGGCTAGGTTCACCTCCTGACTTTCATCCACTTTCCTCTTCTTTCCTTGATCTTCTTCGTCATGTCCCCTTTCGGGCAAGGTTTCCGTCCTTCAACCAATCAGGGTGAAACCGGGCCTTGTAGGCCGAGATCGCCATCATCTTCTTCTTCTGATGAGGAGGGAGATGGGGCATGCTTCGAGCTTAGAGGGAGGTGTCGCCCTGGTGGTATAGTCATTAGGGAGCCTGGTCTTGACCCCTCTTGTCCTTCTCGTCCCCTTCCCCCAACTGAACCCATCTCCGAGTCTATCCGGTCAACAGGTCCCGGCGAGATCGCTTCGACAATCTCTGCTGAGAAACTGGAGACTATCCGGGATGTCTATGGCATCCCGTACTCCGTCTGACTTTTAATCCCCCGACCAAGGGATCGGTTACTTCCAATAGCTCGGGCTGAATTGCTTTCTATGGGAAGACCTTCTCAGGAGGGCTCCGCTTCCTCTTCCATCCATTTTTTTTGTCTGTGCTGAGCAACTACCGCTTGGTCCCTGCTCAGCTAGTCCCCAATGCCATAAGGACTATCTTCTGCTTCATCATGCTCTGCCACTTCCACGGGATCGTCACCCATTTTTTCCTCTTCAGAGCCTTCTTCACTCTGAAGTGCTACCCCACCAAAGACGGGTGGTGGTCCCTCTCTTCTCATTCGAGGGGGATCAAGTTTGAATATCCCTCTTCCATCAAAGGATGGAAAAGTAAATTCTTCTTTGCTACAGTCGAGGGGGTCGACTGGGTGTGGAGCGACCCGGATTGATCTCCCAATCGAAACTTTGCGGTCGAAGCAGCCAACAAGGATGTTTATGAGTTGCTCCGTACTACTCAGATTCCTTCTCTAGAGGTTCTGTTGTCAGAGCAGAACCTCGCCGAGGCCAGGGTCGGCCCAACGAGAGAGTTGGGTGAGTTTGGCTTGAGTCTTTCCTGGTCCTTCTGATCTATTTTTTCGAAACTAGGACTGACATCATGCTTTCCGCATGCAGGCATGAAGTTCTCGGTTGATGACCTGCTGTCGATTACTCGGAAGAGGCCTCCATCGGGTTTGACTGAGGAGTCCTCCTAGAAGAGGGCTCGTGATGAGGGCGCATCAGCGGCCACCCCTGCTGAGCAGATCAAGCCGAGGAGGAGGGAGCCCAAGGCTGCCTCCTTATAAGCAAGGGGCGCGGTGGCTGCCATGTCCGAGCTGGGGCAGAGGGCGATCGTGTATGCGATAGAGCGGTCGAGGCGACAAGAGCCGGCCCCCGCCTCGGAGCCTGAGGTGGTTGTCCGGGCCAGGGCCGTCGCTGCAGCCGTCGCCATCATGCGCCCCCCCTCCCGAGCTTGTCGTCATTGAAGAGGAGGATCGGGAAGGAGCGAATCCGGCACCAAGGGCGCCATTGGAGGGGGCACCGAGCTCCCAACTAGCCCCCAAGGCCTCTATTGGTGGCGGAGCGGGTGACTCCGCCTCGGGGCAGGCAGAGGGAGAGAGACTATCATCGGGTTCCATTCAGGATGGGGCCCGACGTCTCATTGCTTCGGGATCCGAAGCTAGCCGAGCGCATGATGGATTTCTCCATCCAATCGTGTGATCAGCGAGAGATGGCCAGGAAGGTACCGGGGGACGCAATCAGCAACATCTTCCCCCTACTCTTCAAGGTAAGTGGGTTTAACCTTCTAGAGCTCTCTTTCTTTTTCCCTTCTCCTCTTCTCTCCCTTTGACATCTTGTTTGGTGCAGGTCGGAGCCGAGATGCTCCTTATCAGGGACTGCTACCGGAACTGGTTGAAGAACGACCAGCAACGTGCAGCCGAGGTCGAGGCCCTGAAGGCCGAGCTAAAGGAGAAATCTGATGCCTCCCGAGAGCTCCGTCTGAGGAATGAGGAGCTCCAGAAGGGGCTCGCAAGCATCGAGAGGCACTCGAAGGGGCTCCAAGAGGAGCTCGACCAGGAGCGGGGCCGGTCGAAGCGCAAGGCCGAAGAGCTTGCGGCCACGAAGAAGAGGCTGAGCTCGTTCAATACCGAGGCGGTCAGGCAAAAGGGGATCGCGCGGTCCCTCCAGTGTGAGCTGGACGTAGCGAAGGAGAAGCTGGCTGTAGTCGAGAGGGAGGCAGCGGAGGTGGCTAAGTCGGTGGAGGTGGCAAGGGAACAAGCCGTCGAAGCGAAGAAGGAGGCTGAAGGGATCGTAGATAGGTACAAGGCCTCGGAGGAGTTCGTCGTCGAGTTCTATCAGATGGCGTCGGACTCCTTCTACAAGGGCTTTATGTACCTACACGACTGAATCGAGGGGTTCGTCCCTGATGAGGGCCATAGCCGGCTCCACTTCCCTCGAGCTCCGGGCATGGATTCGAGTATTGCAGAGGGATCAGCCATCATCCCCGAAATTTTCCCGCCAGTGCCGATCGTCGAGGCCGAAGCTGAGCAGTCCGGGACCCCGAGGGAAGGAACTTCACCGCCGCACAACCCTATTGACGAGGATGCCTAAGTAGATTTCTATTTTCTTTGTTTTCCAGCATTGGCCAGGTCACCCGACATGTCGGAGGCCCGAGAACATTTATAAATGAACAACAACTTTCTAATGGAATGGGCTTTCTTTTCAACCGTCTTGACTTGAGCACTTCTGGACTCAACCCCCTCTTCTTCTCCCTTCTCTTCTCTTTACTTCTTCTTCTTCTTCTTCTTCTTCTTCTTTTACATGTGATGGGATCAGAGGAGAGGTTTCCGCCTTGTTGCTGGATGTCCTAAACTTCAGTGCTGTAGAGCTAAACTCCGGGCTTCGGCATCTCGAAGCTAGGCTCAGAGACTTAGTGCCTGGAGGTCTGAGCTCTGGACTTTGAGGTCTCGGTGCTGGGCTCTGAGACTTAGTGGCCGGAAAGCTTGGTTACGGGCTTTGATGTCTTAGAGTTAGGCTCGAGGACTTGGTGGCCGGAGAGCTTAGCTCCGGGCTTTAAGGTCTCGGCGCTGGGCTCTGAGACTTAGTGACCAGAAAGCTTGGTTCCGGGCTTTGATGTATTGGAGCTAGGCTCGAAGACTTGGTGGACGGAGAGCTTGGCTCTGGGCTTTGAGGTCTCGGTGTTGGGCTTTGAGACTTAGTGACCGGAAAGCTTGGTTCTGGGCTTTGATGTTTGAAGCTAAGCTCGAAAACTTGGTGGCCGGAGAGCTTGGCTCCAGGCTTTGAGGTCTGGGTGCTGAGCTCTGAGACTTAATGGCTGGAAAGCTTGGTTCCAGGCATTGATGTCTTGGAGCAAGGCTCAAAGACTTTGTGGCCGGAGAGCTTAGCTTCGGGCTTTGGTGTCCTGGAGCTGGGCTTGAAGACTTGGTGGCCGGAGAGCTGGGTTCTGGGCTTTGGTGTCCTGGAGCTGGGCTCGAAGACTTGGTGGCCGGAGAGCTGGGCTCCGAGCTTTGGTGTCCTGAAGCTAGGCTCGAAGACTTGGTGGCCGGAGAGCTGAGCTCCCGGCTTGGATGCCGGACCTGGGGTCTGGCGGAAGTTCTCCTGCAAGGCAAGAAATGTTTGCACAAGGAGAACCTTAATTATTGATGAGAAAGAACCTTATGCTATTGGTGCCAGAGAGCTGAGCCCCACATTTTGGCATAGGAGAGTTGGCCTTCGAGTTTTGGCGTGCCAGACCTTGGGCCGGGTGGTGATATTCCTACAAGGCAGAAGGCGATCTATGCAAAAGAAGGCCTTTATTATTTTAAAGGGTGAGCCTTACATTACTGATAGCATTTTCTCAGATTGCAGGCGTTCCATATTCGTGGGAATCTGGCACCACCCAATTCTGCGAGGTAGTAGGCTCCATGCAGAAGAGCTTCGACCACCTTATTTATAGGGACCTTCCCAGTTTGGCGAGAGCTTGCCGCACTCCTGGGGTTGAGATGCTTCAGCTCGGCGGAGCAACAGGTCGCCAGTCCGAAAGATCTTGGGCCTTACTCGGGTGTTATAGTATCGGACGATTCGTTGCCAGTATGCTGCTATCCGAGTCGAGCTTTGTCTCTGGTCTCCTCGAGGAGGTCCAAGTTGAGCAAAAGGTGCGTCGAGTTCTGTGCTTCATCATATTGCTGCACCCACAGCATAGGCAAGCCGAGCTCGATTGGGACCACAGCCTCAGCGCCGAACGCAAGGTTGAAGGGTGTCTCGTCCATCGCCGTCCTGGGTGTCGTGTGCTAGGCCCAGAGAACACTTGGGAGTTCTTCTGCCCACCTACCCTTGGCCTGGTCCTGGTCCTGAGTCCCTGGAAGATGGTCCGGTTGGTCACTTCGACTTCTCCGTTTGTCTAAGGGTAGGCGATAGAGGTAAAGTGGTGTTGGATGTCGTGCTCGGCACAAAAACCTTTGAACTCTCGGATTGTCAAACTGCCACCCATTATCGATGATGATGCAACGGGGGAGTCCGAATCGACATATTATTGACTTCCAGAAGAATTGGCGGACTTTCGCTTCCGTGATCCGCGCCAGTGGCTCTACTTCCACCCATTTGGTAAAGTAGTCAATGGCCACCAGCAAGAACCTTCGTTGTCCCGGTGCAGGGAGAAATGGCCCTAAGATGTCCATTCCCCATTGGGCGAAGGGCCAAGGGGCGGAGAGCTATAAGATCGACGCCGCCGGTTGATGCTGTATATGAGCGTGGCGCTGGCATTTGTTGCATCTCTTCATGAAGTCAGCGGCATCCTCCCTTATGGTCTCCCAAAAATATTCCTAGCGGAGAGCTTTGTACGCCAACGTCCTTCCTCTCACATGGTTCCCGCATAGGCCTTCATATATCTCCTGGAGAACGAAGGCCGCCTCCGCGGGTCTCAGGCACCTCAGGAGTGGGTATGAGTAGGATCGGTGGTAGAGCTGTCCTTCCATCAGGACAAACCGAGAGGCTTTCTTTTTGACGAGGCCGGCCTCCGCGCGGTCCTCGGGCAAAGTTCCATCAGTGATGTATCTGATGTACCTGTCCATCCAGCTCAGTTCCGGGATGACTTGCTGCACCTCCTCAGGGGCTTCATAGCTTGGATTCTCGAGGTACTCAATATATATGCATCCCAGCAATGAGTCTGGCAGAATAGCGAGTCTCGACAGGGCATCCGCGCGGGCATTCTCCTCGCGGGGGATATGGAAGATGTTAAAGTGTCAGAGGCCTGTTGTGCACGAGCGGACTCGTTCTAGATACTTTATCATCTGGGGATCCCTAGCTTCATACTCTTCGGCAACTTGTCTGGCTACCAGTTGGGAGTCGGTAAAGACCTTTAAGTTCTGGACGCCTAGCTCGCGTGAGACCCTTAGGCCCACGAGGAGTGCCTCATACTCTGCCTGGTTATTTGTCACTGCAAATATGAAACGGAGGGCACATTCCGTCGTGACCCCATCGCTGTTGGCGAGGATGAGTCCTACTCCGCTCCCGCCAGAGTTGGATGCGCCATCCACGTGGAGGACCCAAGGCTCCTCCTCTGTGTCGGGCTCAACTTGATGCTCCGTGGAAGTCTGCTCCGGCTCCTCGTCGAGTCCTTTACACTCGACCAGAAAGTCGGCTAGGACCTGGACTTTCTGCGATGACCTCGATCGATATGCGATATCGAACTTGCTTAGCGTTAGGGACCATTTTGCGAACCGCCTGGATGTTTCGGGGCGGTTGAGTATGGTTCTCAGCGGCTGGTCCGTCACTACCATGATGGGATGCGCTTGGAAGTAGGGCCTGAGACGCTTAGCAAATATTATTAGAGCAAAAATAAGTTTTTTAAAGCAGGTATACCTAATCTTCGCATCGCGAAGAATTTTGCTGGTATAGTATACCGTCTTCTGAGATCCATCCTTGTCCGTACAGACGAGGACCGAGCTGACGGCTCCAAGTGTGATCGCCAGGTAGAGCAGGAGCTCCTCCCCTTCCTCCGGTCTAAAGAGCAGAGGGGGAGAAGCTAGGAACTCCTTCAGTTCTTCAAAGGCTGCCCTGCACTCCTCTGTCCAGGTGAAGTCGTGTATCTTGCACAGTGCCTTGAAGAAGGAAAGGCAACGATCGATCGACCCCGAGATGAATCAATTCAGGGCTGTAATACACCCCGTCAGGTGCTGGACTTGCTTCTTGGATGTCGGGTGCTCCATGTCGATGATCGCCTGGACCTTCTCCGGGTTCGCTTTAATGCCCCTCCGAGTGACCATGAAGCCAAGGAACTTCCCTGCCGCCACTCCGAAGGTGCACTTTGCAGGGTTCAGTTTCATTTGGTGCTTCCAGAGGTTGTTGAAAGCTTCGGCGAGGTCTGCAATGTGGTCTGAGCTCGGCTTGCTCATAACAAGCATGTCGTCCATGTACACTTGCATATTCTGGCCAATCTAATCTTTGAAGACCTTGTTGACCAAATGCTGGTACGTGGCCCCAGCATTCTTCAGACCAAAGGGCATCATCTTGTAGCAATACGTCCCTTGGTCAGTGATGAAGGCGGTATGCTCCTTGTCCTCTGGGTGCATCCAGATTTGATTGTATCCAGAGAATGCATCCATAAAGGAGAGCAATCGATGACCCAATGTGGCATCCACAAGTTGATCAATCTTTGGCAGGGGAAAACTATCCTTCGGGCATGCCTTGTTGAGGTTGGTGTAATCTATGAAGATCCTCCATTTGTCATTATTCTTCTTCACCATCACCACATTCACAAGCCAGCTCGGGTATTGTACCTCTCTGACGAAACCGGCAACAAGGAGTTTGTCGACTTCCTCCTTGATTGCCGCCTGCCTCGCGGGGGCAAAGCTCCTCTTTTTCTGTCGAACTGGCCTGCACTTTAGATCAATGCTCAGTTTATGGGTGATGATGTCAGGGGAAATACCTGGCATATCAGTCGCCATCCATGCGAACACATCTGCGTTCATCCATAGGAACTCCAATAGGTGGGCCCTTTCCTTTTCCTATAGCCGGGCCCCAATCTGCACCGTCTTTTCTTGGTTGGCTCCAAGTGGATAAGACAGCAAGCGTTCGGCCAAGCCACCCCTGGGGTCTTGCACCCTCTGGTCGAGCTCATCCGCCCTTGGATCTTCCTTGGGAAATTCGGTACCTGGGAGAGTCTGGAAACAGTGTTGGAGCGACTGGGGTGCACCTCTCATTTCGCCGACTCCATAAGGAGTTGGGAACTGCACCAGCAGCCGCTTCATGAAGATGATGGTGTCGAGCAGGTTGAGCCCGGGTCAGCCAAGGATCACATTGTAGGCCGAAGGCAGTCTAACTACCGTGAAGGTCATCATGATGGTGCTCTACCGAGGTGGGGTTCCGGTAGTGACTGGGAGTGTGATCTCTCCTTCAACCCTCACAGAGTTCCCTGTGAAACCGACAAGGCGTGTGTGCACAGGTCTGAGCTATGCAGGAGACAAGTTCATTCTGGAGAAGATATCATAAAAAAGCATATCTGTGGAGCTTCCACTATCAACCATGATGCATTTTACAGGATGCTTTGCGATCGTCATTTCGACCACCACGACATCGTTATTTACATTTTCTCCCCAATCTCTCCCTTCCCTCATAAAGGGGAGTACATGTTCAGACTACCCTGCCCCCCAGGCCTTCTTGGGCGCACGCTCGGCTCCCTGGCATATCATTCCTACCGGCTTCTCGGTAGGGCGGTTGTCGACTGCTGGTACCGGCGGGAGAGCGACGAGCGCCTGAGGTTCTGCTTGAGGTCTACCCCCCACGAACCTCCCGAGGTAGCCCCTCTTAATAAGTTCTTCGATTTCCTTCTTGAGATTGTAGCATTCCTCGGTGTTGTAGCTGTGGTCGCGGTGGTAGCGACAATACTTCGTCTTGTCACGGCTAGAGGACGGCCTCATTGGAGGTGGGCGCTTCAGGTAGGGCTCACCTTCGATCTCCATCAGGATCTTCGTCCTCGGGGAGAGCAGGGGGTGAGTTTCTCCGCCGAGACCAAAGCGCATCTCAGCCTCAGCCCTGGGTGGAAGTTCAGAGCCGGAGCCCCTGGCTTCCGCATCCCGGACTTCTCGACAGGAGCCGGCTTCTTCAATGGCCTCCCGTCTAGCTCCCTTCTCGTATGGTCCGTCTCCTCAGCATGGACGTACTTTTGAGCTTGGAAGAGGAGCTCGGAGTAACTCTTGGGGGGCTTCTTATCAAGCGAGTAGGTTAGGCGGGAGGTCCTGAGCCCTCGCTTCAGTGCCAGCATAGCGACTAGCTCTTCAAGGTTATAAATCTCCAACGCGGCAACCTTGAAACGGGCCACATAGTCTCGTAGGGGCTCACGGTCCTATTGCCGGATGGAGAAGAGGCTATCCACTTCTCGTGGCACCTTCCGACAGGCATCGAAATGGGTCATGAACTTCCGCTCCAGCTAAAAAAAGAACCAATGCTTTCGGGCTCGAGGCGAGTGAACCAGACTCGAGCCGCCTTCTAGAGGGTTACCGGGAAGGTGATGCTAAGAAGGGCATCAGTGGCCCCCTGGACCCTCATGAGGGCCTTGTAACTTTTCAGGTGGTCCAGGGGATCGATGGTCCCATCATAGAGATCCACCTGTGGCATCCAGAACCGGCTGGGAATCGGTTCCTCTTGGATTTCTCGGGAGAAGGGGGGACGGGCGTCATAGCCTGTTGGCTCATCAGCGGAGCCTTGCATGTTCGCAAATCAACGGGATAACTCTGCTAGCTTGTGCTTGTGCTCCTCCAGGCGCTTCTCGGTCATGCGCCTGATAGCCTCATTAGTAGAACCTTCTGTTGAGGGAGACGCAGAAGGTGACGTGGGTGCACGGTGCTCATGAAGGGCAGACTTGCCTTTTCGGCCTCGATGGGATTTGGTCGTTGCCCGCTCAAGAGTCGGAGAGTGGCTCTCCCTGTCGGCAGACCCGGCTCGTCTTTTTGCCGGAGTTTGATGACTATCCCGGGGGTTAGTGGTGGCCCGCGGCTGCGAAGGCCTTCCTTAGAAGGAAGTAGGCTATCGCGGGGTGCTACGGCATGGGCCATGGGGGTCCCTAGCTGCTGATGGGCAGCAAATGACCGTTGCTGGTGCTGGAGCTGGCGCATTGCCGTAGCAAGGATTTACATCTGCTGGGCGAGAGCAGCCAGCTAAGATTCCACCGGAGGTGGTTGAGGTAGAGCGAGCGGTTCCACTTCCGGGACATGTGGGTTTCCTCGAGAAGGAGAGTCTCCCGCATGGCTGGTGGAAGCTTCTCTCGCTCGCATCGTCACCATCCTCCTGATGGAACTGCTTGAAGAGGGACTGGCTTTTGGGATCTCTCGCTCATGCCGTCCCCCCTTCCTAGCGTGCCAATCTGTTGCCGCCAAGATCATCGTGGCCCACAACTGTTGTTGACGTCGGATCACCTCTCGTCTTCTCGGAGTTGTCCTATGCTTCGGAGCCTGCAAAAAGCAAGATCAGACACCTAGACCGGGGATTCCGGTGGGGGCACTCCGACGGTCAAGTCAATGACGATCCAGGAAAACAGATCCTCTTGATCGAGCCCTCTTGATGGACTCCATGCTAGGAGGAGTGAGTGGTGTGCTAGTGGGGATGCGAGTGTGCTGGGAGGGATGATAGCCGAGGTGGGTCAGCCCTCTTATGTGGCTTCTTCTCCCTTACTCGCTTAAATGAGAGCTTTTTGGTTAAGCTAGTACTTGCGTATGTTTGTTATCCCTCTCCTGGGGGTGTTGAAGGTTCTTTTAAGTCTAGGCGATCGTTGAGCGCCTACATTGCGATCTCCCCCATGCTGTCAAGCATGTGCGACGGTATTTCGTGCCATGGACGGGACATCTTTCCCGATTCGTGATAAGAAAAACTATCGTGTGCTTTGACATTCCTTTCGGTCGCCCCATTCCGGGAAGCCTAGCAGTGCCTCGATCGAAGGGCCTCCACCCTCGGGATTCGAATCTCCTGGTTGACTTCCTCTTTCGGGTGGTGCAGGTGGTTGGTGAAGAGCATGGCGCCTTGGTCAGGGAGCTCCTTTCTCTCTTGGTGTAAGAGGTGGTCACAGACAGTTATTGTGACCTAACGGGCATTTCCTGATGGTCTCCGGGCCACTCGCCGGTGTCTCAAGGAGGTGGCTCTGCCCCCTTGACATTCTGGGGCACCGTCCAAGTTGGCTGCCAGACTGGAGAGCTGGGACTCGACTCCGCCTCGTGGGGGCTCGACCTACGAAGGGCTCGACCTGGTGGAGGAGGCTGGGCTCGACTCCGGCTCAGGGGGCTCAACCTCGGAGGGGCTCGACCCGACAAAGGAGGGCTCGACTCCTGCCCGGAGGGCTTGGCCTCAAAGGGGCTCGACCTGGCGAAGGAGGGCTGACCTTGACTCCGGTCCAGGGGTCTCAACCTCGGAGGGGCTCAATCCGGCGGAGGAGGTCGACATGCGACTCCAGCCCAGAGGGCTCGGCCTTGGAGGGGCTCGACCCGACGAAGGAGGGCTGAGCTCGACTCCAGTTCAGGGGGCTCAGCCTCGGAGGGGCTCGATCTGGCGAAGGAAGTCGCTCAACTCCGGCCTAGGTGCCCCAAACTCACAGGTGCCGACCTGGCGGAGGACGGAGCTCAGCTTTGACATGCTGCCCCGTTGATCCGGGAGAGCTCGGCCCGATCAAAGGAATCCGAGATGGGGTGTCCACCGTGGCAGATCTTATGACGTGGCATCTGACTGGGAATGCATGTCAACATGTCAACTTCTCGTCATATCAAATACCACAACAAACATACAACAGAAATTGACAGACTATTGACCCAACATGAAGGAAGGCTTGGGTAGCATTCTTAATACTTAGCTAATTGAGTAATGGTCTTAACCTTAAGCAATCAAAATTCAAAAATTAATTTACCTTTATTAGCCAGATAAGTATAAGATTGGTGGGAGCATCCCCGCTACTGATGCAACAGTCCTAATTAAATAACAACCACTCTTGAATACTTTTCTTTGACATTAATTGGTCAAATCGATTCCAAACTTGATTAGCTTTTAGTTTCCATCACTGAAGCTTAATATAATTTTTATGAGACCTTTTGATTTGATGTAAATACTAAACATGTATCTCATACATGTACTAGCATACATTTATTGTTACTCATGGCATCATAAATGTGATGTCATTCATATGTCATAATCCTATCACCCTAGCGTTAATTTGATTCAACTCTTGAGCCAAATCGAATTTGACTTTGATTTGCACTAACTCTTAATCTAAATTAGGTCAATTATATGTCAACAATTGACTTAAGTCAACTTAGATTCAGATCTATAACCAGTTAGGTTCGAATCAAGTAAAACTCAAACCCTAATCATATTAAGATTGGGTCAGGTAAACCTAAAACCCTAATCCAATTAGGTTAACCTACAACCCTAATTATTAAGAGTTCTAATTATATCAAGATCCAAAACTCGAGTTGACTCATGATTGAGCCTTTGCATGGAGTCCAAAATCTAGGGTTTTAGATTTCAACACCTATTACCATGACTCTTCAGAAAACAAAAAATCTCAGCCACCAGAAAGTTTTAGCAAGCTAAAATTCAGTGACTAGAAAATTCTAACAATTAGAAAGCTCCCATCAACCCTAAATTCCAACAAGTTAAAATTTCCAGAAATTTGAAAAACATGTTAATTTGAAGTTATAGCAATCAACATGGTTTAATCAGAATTTTTATAGGGGTTTTAGAAAGGGTTTTAAATGTGTTGAATTCTAAGGTTTCACCACAACCTTTTAATCGTGCATCACATGTATGAAGCAGTAGCTATTTGATCAAATCTAAATGATTTCTTGCTATTTCAACTTGTCTAACAGGTCCTTAACCCTTGGCATTACATACCATGGATTAATCATGGTTGAAATAATTTTATTTTGATTTTAGAAGCATATAATATCAAAAACATAGGTGCAAAAATTTTAGATCATGATTTACATGAAGTAGATCTAATCTATATCACAAATATGATTAAAATTTCAATCGTATGATGCAAGGATGCTCTAATATTACTGTTGGAAAATGGATGTATAGCAAAAATGATTTTTTTTAAAAAAAATATGAAATAGATATAACAATTATATCAAAAGCATCCAAAACACTAACTATAGGATCTACTTGCATATAATAAAAGAAATAACATGAGCAACTAAAATAAAAGCATATCGGAACAATGATCGTCCGTAGCCAATCTATAATCCATAAGGTCTTCAAGGACGAGCCCTCCAATGGTGATTCACATAGGAACCTCTCAAGAACCTTTACAATTGAGTCAAACTTGCTAAAATTCTTTTCAAAAATTTCAACCATTTTCCTTCTGAAGGAGATGCACACATTTTTCTCTCGATTGTGATTTCTTCTCAAGAGATCATAAAACCTTTTCTTTATCCCTCTCCTCTACTCTCTTAGCTTTCTCTTAGACTAAAAATTAATTTGTTTCAATCCTTAGAGGTCCCTCCAATTTGTAGCCATTATACCAAATTCTTTTAGCATAGGAGTCTAATCAAATTATACTTCCAAAACCACCTTAGCCATTTTTCTAACTCAACAAGGATTAGACTCCTCGTGAGCACCAACTTTTGGCATGTAAGAAGAGAAGCAGCATGAGATTTAGGCTAAAGAAAAGGGGTGCCAAAATAAGATGAGAGCCCACTAGGAGGACTCCCGCTAGGCATGAAAACAACCTAGCACCAACAAGTTTCTTGCACTACTCTTTTCCGCATCATTTCTCCTTAATTATGCATTATTTTAATCCTATCCAAAAGAGGAAGTTAAGGAGAGAGAAAAGCCCAGATGTGGCATCCAAGACTTGGTTAAATCTCCTGGGACTCCTGGAGGCACCACAAATTCTCCTGCACCAAGACATTTTTGTACCAAAGAAAAATCAACACAATTCCCATGCTGATTTTCTCCCAGTTTTGGCTCTGATTACTTCTTATTTGTAGCATGAGGATAAAGAGCCCCAGGAAGACTCCTCCCGGGATGCCTAATTGCTGGTATTTTATGCTGAAAAAAATCAGAGAAAATAATGTGGTGCCACTTTTAAATTAAATGCAAATATGAGTCCTACTTCTAATGAATTTGGGATTTGACCAAGTCAAACTTGATCTTTTAATTCAATTGAGAACTTAGATCTAAACCATATGCTAGCAATCCTATTAGACCCATAGGATTTACACTAAATCCTATTAAATTATATCCATGATTGATTTTCTAATGAGTGTAATCCATTAGATTTCACATCTAGCTAGCAGTAGACTTAAATTCGAGCCCAATCCAATTAAATCAAACCCAAGGCACTAATTGATTAGTACTCCTTCTAATTATATTTTGAATTAAACTCTTTAATTTGTATAAGTCCATGATTGGCATCTAACAATATATCATGACTACCCAAAAAATATAAAGTTTTGATAAAATTATCAAACCACCCTTCCATAATGAGTTATGATGCAATTCGATCATTTGATCACATAACATCCCGAAAAAATCATGGACATATATCATATCGAATCCAAATATCTAATCATATGTATCTCAATCCAAGACGATGACTTGATACATGAAATATTAAAATCTGTTTCTAATTTTCATCCTTTTGGTCAAAGAATCCTCAGTTACACCTTATAAGATCAAATAGAATATTTTCTTCTTTTATAAAGAATGGTTAATTTTTTGTTGATCACTCATAACTTTTACGCACACTTTACTATACCCAAAACATCCCACACATGTATCAAAGAATCATGCTAAGATATGAACTAAAGCATAAATTTATGTATATACCATAGTAATCTCAAATCTAAGAATCACAGGCACTACTTTCACTAAAAAAACATCTATTGATACATTTGTAAGGCTCCATTAAATATTTTCTGTAAACCAATCTAATAAACTCATTCTCCAATAAACATCCACATCCTTTTATTAGTATCTCCATGTAAATAACTGTAAGATCAGTCACCCTCTCTATCAAGAGCATATATAAAATATACCAATCTATATTAATCCCCGACTCAATAATCTTATGATTATAAATATTAAATCAAGACTATCAAGATTTTAAATCTCACTGACATGATCTCATCATGATTCTAAAATCACTATCTCAAACTCTAAAATTTATTATAATTTAATATAAATATAATATAATATATAATGAAACACATCACCTCTCAATTAATGCCAACTATATGAGTAAAAAATTAAAGTATAAAATACCTATCATATCAATTATGTAATTGAGTTGCAAGGCACCATTCCTATACACTTTTTTTTTTTTTTTTTTTTTTTTTTGAAAAGCATGCTTTTATTTTAATGTATGAGAAATGTTGAAAGAGCTGAAATAAGGATCAATTTGGATAATCTAGTAGAATTAGATTGAATTACCTGTTGGATTGTGGATTGGGCAGCCCCAATCAAATGGAAAAGAAAAAAGATACTTTTATGGGACTTTTTCCTTCTCATGGACCACGGTAGAATTTCTGCATGCACTTATTCAGAAAGGCCTTAAAAAATATAAAATAACAGCCTTGCAACACTGGCTATGCTATTGTACAACAGGACAATAACGTTCACATACTACGCATGAAGTTTGCATGGCTTTAGCCTATGGTTACCGACCACACTAAATCTTCTTTGTAGATCCAGTTGGTCAGTGCCTCGTAAACGTTTGCAGGACATCAAAATAGTCCGGGAAAGTCTTGCGTGTGCAGCCGGGGTCTTTGATGGTGACGGGGACATCAGCACAGGCAGCAATAGAAAATGCCATTGCCATCCTGTGATCATCGTACGTGTCAATTGATGTCACATTCAACTTCTCCGGTGGGGTGATCACACAATAATCAGGCCCTTCTTCCACTGTTGCTCCCAGCTAGATTAGCAAATAGAAGCAGAAGAAATGTGAGCGAGAGAGAGAGAGAGAGAGAGAGAGAGAGTATATGGAAAAGAGAATATACTGACCTTTCTAAGCTCTGTACAAATGGCAATCATCCTTTCGGTCTCCTTGACTCTCCAAGAGGCCACTACAAATAAAAGAAAATAAAAGATAAGACTTTCTTTAATGCATAAAAATAAGACAGGGAAACTATAAAATGCACTACTTTCCAGATCCGACTGATTCCAGACAATAATTTATATAACCAAGGAATAAACATGCGAGCCAGCTGAACCTACCATCTCTAATGGCCGTTGGACCATCGGCAAATAGCGCCACAACAGCAAGGGTCATGGCAACATCAGGCATTTTATTCATGTTTACATCAATGGCATGCAAGTTTTTTCTCTTGGAAGGATCTCGAGGTGGACCAGTAACAGTGACACTGTTCTCAGTCCATGTAACCTTGGCTCCCATTTTCTCAAGAACTTCAGCAAATTTCACATCGCCCTGAGGGGTAAAACAGAGACGCAGCGAGAGCACCCTTGTCAAAAGAATGAAACAACTAATTGGCTAAATGCTTCAGTATCAACAGAGGTAACCATGAATACCTGTAAACTGCTTGTACCACAACCTTCCACAGTGACAGTGCCCCCAGTGACTGCAGCACCTGCTAAGAAATAACTTGCACTTGATGCATCACCTTCCACATAAGCATTTCCAGGAGATCTGTCAGTCACAAATATGGCAAAGTGATTTAAGATGTAAATAATTTATATCACAACATTGTTAATCTTTTGATTTCTAAATTCGTACTTGTATTTTTGACCACCCTTGATCAAGAATCTGTCCCAACTATCAGAATGCTCCACGGTGACACCAAAACGTTCCATAAGTTTCAAAGTCATTTCAACATAAGGAATAGAAATTAATTTGTCAATAATTTCAATCTCCACATCTCCAAGAGCTAAGGGAGCTGCCATGAGCAAAGCAGTCAAGTACTGACTGCTGATGGATCCAGAGAGTTTCACCTGCAGTAATCAAGGAATGCACATCAACTGCTATTGACAGCTTGATAAAGGTTAAAGAGTGATTTACGGTACATTAATTAATCGCTAATTCTAACAATGAACAAAGGAGGGATAGCATGTCTAAAAGGGATGCTGCTATCTTTTTCACACACACAGATTAACAGTTAATAAAAATAAACTAAGGCAGATAAGTGCATGACCAATGTTTTGAAACCAGGATGGGTCAATCGGGTCAACCAGACACCAATTATGAGTTGGGTCAAACAAAAACAAAATTTTAAAAAAAACTGCTTGACCAGGTGACTTGGACAGTTCAATTGCTTGAACAATCCAAGCCAAACCAGATCAAATAGCACAGGTCAAATGATGGGAATGTGGATACAAAAGGAAAAAAAGTTGAGAGAAGGAACCTTGATCGGATCATCTCCCGAGCGCAGAACAATATGGTATCGATCTCTTTCCAAGCACCATGATGGCACAACTACTAAAACCTACCCAATCCAGTGGGAGGGGTGGTGTTGGAGTCAGATTTGGCAGGAGGGAAGGCATCAAAGCCAAATCTGGCAGAAGAGATGGCACTGGAGCTAGATCCAATAGGAGAACAGTTGTTCAAGCCAGATCTAGCAAGAGTGGAAGCACCATGGCCAAATCTAATAGAATTGAAGGTGCCATGGCTGGGATGGCACAGCCATGATCTTTTTTTCTCCTCTATTTATTCTCCTCCTTCCCTGCCTGGGCCAGATCAGACCTCTACCACCTGATCTAAAGCACAGGAAAATGGGGAAGGGAGTAGATGGTTGGGAGAAGGAATGAAAAAGTCAGGTGATAGGGAAAAGATACTCGTCCTATTTTTGGGTGGGAAAAATATACACATTTTTTGGGATAGTTGATCGATGGTTAACCCGCGCTTGGTCCAAGTACCCATGACCAGACCAAGGTTTTAAGTCCTGTGGAACGGGGCTGTCCCAGTTTTTTCGTAGAACCGGGATGCATTGGTGCCCCATTCTATCCCGACACTCGGGAGGGGATGTCCCAAGATATCCCGATTAGCACGCTGGGATGCTGGAGGGATGTCCTATCCCAATACACGGGACAGTACCCCATCCCAGTGTCCCACAGGACATCCCGCCGAGACCTGAAATCTTGGACCAGACCACCTGGTGGGTTAGTCCAGTTCACCAAGTTCAGAACATTGTGAATGACTAGCGACACCCCCTAAAAGAGAAGTGAAATTAATTCAATTTAGATGTTTGGTCATTCTCCGAAAGGCTATGGCAGCCTCTTGAAGCAGAGTCAAGGGGCCGCCAAAGAGGGAAAGACCCATGGAGACCAAGATGAGTAGATGGATGTTGGGAAGAGATTTCAAAGCTCCTGGTAATACATACTGCCTCACATAAAAGAAAAGGAAGAAAAATGAAAAGGAAAAACAAGAACCAACAGATCACTAAAGATTGCTGTTCAAGGCTGTAAGTCTCTTTCTGATGTGATTGCTTGTCACCTTAAATTAAAAAATAATTGCAAATATCTGGAAAATTTTCCATATTTAATGAAACACCTAATCGAGTGTATATTTGTAGACGTACATTGAAAATGGTAATCTTGGCTGGCAAGAGTTTGTCTTGCACGATGAAAAGGTCCAAAGCATAAATAGATAGAGGACAAAACTTGAAAGTCACAAATCAGAATAAACAAGACCATTATTTTTTGCATTACAAATGATATGCAGCACTAAGATTTTCCTAAATAGCTAAGCTAATATCAGTGTCCATCCATGCACTAATAAAAACAAAAATAGGGATTTTCGACCTTAAGTTTTGACTTCTGGAGGGCTGGGTGGAGACGGCATAGGACTGCTGTTTTTGTAACTTAAAAAAGCTCAGGAAAAAATTAGAAAATCAGAGAACCAAGAAAGGAGGAAAACCACCAGAAAACCTAGCTCATTGTTCTTGTAACCGGGGATGGTTGACAGTAAAGGTTTGGAAGGATAGACAGACATAAGTTGATACTATTTATCAATGTTCTACTCTCCAAGCAATTGATTAACCAAAGTCGATTATGTAACAAGACATGTTTCCTTTGTGTGTTTGGAAATAAGTCAGCTTGAAGCATTCTCCAGTATATAATTTAAGTTTCAGAAAGGTATGTAGGTTAAAGGTGCTGCAGGGTATCATAATCAGTTGATGCGGAATTTCAATTTTTCCACTTGATTTTTTGCAGTGTATATAAGTCTCAAAAGAAAGTATGAGGATGATAGTATGGAAGCATGATAACTTCTCAAGAAAATCAGGTACAATGTTATAAAAGGCTAGAAAATAGGTTAACTATCTAGAAAGGGAAGAAAAGAGCAAGCTATTTAAGAAAGTTGAGATCTGACAAAAGATAAAATAACGACTCAAGTTCAATTTGTAACAGGAAAGTTTTTCCTTTTTCATTTCAGAGAAAAAAAGGGCAGTGGAAAAGTTCATACTGTGTTCTTCAACAAGAAATATTCTTAAAAATAATTGTAGAAGAGAAACATTCCCATTCAAAAATCTAAAACAACATTTCAGAAAGCTAAGTTTAATGTAAAATTGAAGTTGAAAATTTCCTTCATCAGTACCAAGGATGCTTAAATGTAAGATGCAAAACAAACTTCCATGAGCTGACAAAGTGTAAAAAACATATCCATCATTTCAAACCATAGATTGTAACACCAAAAATGAAAACTACACTTGTCAAGAAATCAAACTCAAACTTAAGGGGAAAAACTTTGCATTGATCCGGCCAACCTTCAGCTCTAACAAAAGTTTAAGCACAAAAGAGAAATCAAACTTTTTAGAGGAAAAGATGATAGGCTACCGACACCATGTTCGAGAACTCTAAATTTTTTGTTCAAAACATTAAATTTTTATAATGCAATCTTTACAAACCATTCAATTGTTAAAATTAATGAATGGAAACAACAAACCAAGCACACCATCTAATAACGGAATGTCTACCACCATGATTGATTACAAAAGAGAAGGTTTTGGAAAGAATGGTTACTACTTGGTTCTTTATGCAGCATGAGACTTGAAAGGGATGAGATAGTATGCTGGTCATTGAAGTGGGCATACTGCTATACATGCACTAGAAGTGGAACTACACTGGTGAAAGCCAAGGAGACATCTTGCAAAAATTTTAGCATGGTTGTTGCAAGAAATTGAGAAGAATTGAAGAAACATTGCTTCAGAGCTGTAAACTCTCACATGCTATTATATAGTAAAGACTCCTTGGCTGAAGCAAGGGCATCTAAAATTTCTTTTATTGTTGCGAAGCTGATTGTCTATTGGAATATTTTTAATCTTTTCATCACTTTTTTCAACAAAATATAGAAGACCATAGAGAATTCTTGCATAGTCATAGACAAGTGAGTTGCATTCAATGTGTATCAATGTCTCCAGTTTTTTAAGGGCAAAATACTGAAATAGAGGACCCATAGGGATCATATTTATACGTGCGTATGTATGTATCTATTAATATTTTCAACATTATAGTAATAGAACTTCTAAAAAAATAACTTTTATATATATATATATATATATATGCATGTGTGCGCGCGTGCGTGCGTGTAAAGGAATTTCATCTTTTATATAAAAATGACTAATTTTTTCTTTATTTTCAAGTTTTAACATATAACAGTAAATTAGTGATGTTACCTTTGAACTTAAAAACTGATAATAAGTATGAAACAAAATATATATGATTGTTCATTTGTCATATCTAACTTGAAATAAAGGGTATTGAGCATCAACAATAATATGGGCTAGCAAGGTGCCTAGCTTGTCATATTCCATATGTTTCAAAAGAATAAAGTTTAGGGTTATGCCATACCAAAAGTCTTGTCATTACAAAAATTAAGGAAAAATTTGTTTCACATCCAAACTCCAAATAAGCTTAAGGATCCAAGATATATGATGTTTTGCAGAGCATATTTAATGCCACCATCACCAAGCACCAAAACAATATAATCCACCTTCACCTCAAGGTTGTCAAAATGCCTAGCTGGCCCTAGTACTGGCCCCTTGAAATGCCTAGGCTGAACATCTAGGTGGCAAAGCAGGTGCCTAGAGTTTAAAAATCTCCAAAAAAAAATAATAATATATCAGCATTACAGCCTGATCAAATTATCACAGATATATATTATATTTGGTTCATAGCAATGAAAAGAAAACAATCATATTCAGAAATGGTCTTATGATGTTCAAAATAAAATCTAACATAAAACAATATCTTTGAGAACACTTTCAAAACATCAAAAATAGTACTAAAGAACATAACATCATAAAATAGATTAAAAAAACATTTTCACACTTTGCAAAGAACGTCTAGATGGCAAAATACATACAAATGAACTAGTCTTTAAAGCATAGCACACTCCAAGGCTCATCAAATATAACCCAAATTACTAGTTCATAAATAAATTTTATATTACATATAAGAAGGATGGATTGAATTGAAGTGATAAATAGTATTATGAATAGGAATCCCTGTCACAAAATGGTGGCCAAAAGAGGTCAAGCAATTGCTAGGCACCAACATAGTTGCCTCCGCAGCACCCTGCCTAGCAATTAGGAAAGCGCCAGGCACCTAGGCGCTGGGGTTGCCCAGGTGCCCAAGAAGTCTTACCATGGTGGTCAATTTGTAATCAAGATTATTCAAGCATGAACCAATCTTTTGTTGGGAAGCAAAGCCATCCTTTTTGTTTTGCCTATCAATGGGATTGCAAAACAACAAGAAACAATAAAATACTAATAAAACCAAGCACAAAAGATTAATGTAGAAAACCTTCTATCAAAGAAAAACCATAAAGTAGTCAGAATCAATCCACTAAGCAAGAAAATAAAGGGATTATACCACTTCACTTCCCAGGCTGATCAAAACCTAGCCCGAGAAACACCTCTCAGCTCATACACAAAAACACCCACCTAGAATCTCTAGGGAGGATGCTAAAAAAAAATATATAGAAAGAAATTTTGATATGGTGCAAGAGGATACAAGACCACATACTAAATCCAAAACAACTCAAATGTTGAGGATGAAATGTAGAACCTAGATCAAGCACCTAAAAAGAGCTATTTTCTCTCTCCTCTCTCTTTTTGCTCCTCTATCTCCTCTTCTCTCTCTTTTCCCTCAATCTCCATATGTTTGTGTGTTTGGCTGCCAACCATCAGAGCCCCATAGGGCTTCTTTCAGAAAGGCACCCCACCACTGCGCACCCCCCCCCCCCAACCCAAAAAAAAAAAAACCACACACTCTCTCTCTCTCTATCATTCATTCAATCTTTAAAAAAAAGAGGGGTTGTGGGGCTAAATCAATGGATAGGTGGGCCCCTCCATAAGGCTGCCTTGACACCCAACATATTTAAAGTGTGCAATTAAAGATAAAAAACTATCTATAGTGTCTAACACGTATTTGACACATCAATTCGTCTCTGACAATGAATTCTTTTAGTTGCACATGAGAGTTCAACACTATCATAGAGCTGCATTTTTGGATCTAACTGACCATTCATACAGTTTCTTGACATTTAAAACTCAATTACTGCTTCATAGGTTGCATATCAACTAGAATATTTGCCAGGAATTTCAATATTGCGAGTAGTATATGAACATGAGGCATTGCTAGATGCACTTTTATCATCAAGTATAAACTAAACATCATAAGAAACATGTAACAATATTTAGAAAACAGCATGCGGAAAATAAATGGGTTAAAACCTGCATGCTTGGCAAAGGCTAAATTTTGCCTATACAAGAGTGAAGTAACATTATACTAAATAAGGTTCTCAAGATGTAGATGAAGAGAAATATAATCACATTCCCAGCTTGCAGTAGTATATTTATCATATCTACATGTGAAACTCATGGCAACAAACATGCCCAGAGTATTCTAATGGAACCATGAGCTCTACAGAAGCCAACAAACATCTCAAGTTATCTCAGATCAATATGAAGAATTTAAACCGAGTTCTCCAACCACTTTTATGGTGCTATAGATAGAGCATTATTATCACATTTGTCCAAACAAAAATGAAAATGTAAAATTTACTATCTATAGAAAACAAGAAACAAAGTTCCTCTTTTTTGCTTTTTCCTTCTAGCCAAAAGATGTGCACTTTGCTTCAGATGTATGCATCACATCATTATCGATAAACAACAATTACCTCTAAGAGTGCAAAGGCTCAGGATGTATGTAATACAGGAAGCAATTAACAAATAGAGGATACTAATAACTCTGAAAGCTCTGACCCCACAGCAAGATAAAAGTGAGTACTAGTTTAATATGCACTGACCCTTCCCCCTGGAAGACCTCCCATTGCATTAACACGGACAGGGGGGCAGTTAGTGCCCAAGAAACAATCAACATCTGCGCCTAGCTGCTTTAAACCAGTAACCAAGTCTCCTATAGGCCTTTCCCTCATCCGCGGCACCCCATCAAGTATGTAACTGGAATGCAAATTACATATGTTTTAAGCTAAAGTACCAGCATGTGACATAAATCAACCTAATTTAATCCCAAAAGTGAGCATGGTACCTTGCATTTCCACCAGAAGCAGCAACAGCAGCAGTCAATGGGCGCATTGCAGTTCCTGCATTTCCTAAAAAGAGTTGAACTTCCTCTTTGGAATCTTTACCAACTGGAAATTGGCCGCCACAACCTACAATTATTGCCCTTTTCATCGCACTGTCGTCTTCCACAGTTAGGCCAAGAGTTCTCAAAGCAGCAAGCATATAACGAACATCATCGCTATTCAACAAATTGTCTACAACAGTAGTTCCCTGATCACCGATTCAAAAGAGAAATTAGTATAACGTAACCACAAATACAGAAGTAGTATAAGCAAACAAGTCCACTATCCACTTATCTATTCACTAACAATCAGACGGTTGCAATTTCTGTGAACAATCAGTCTAGGATCACTGGAGGAACAATTATAAATAATTTAAGTCATATGCAGACCAAAGCAAGTGTCAGAGCACACATTATGTCCTCATTTGCTCTATCTCTCCTAATTTTAATGATATTTATACATGAATTGATCTCCATAATGGAAATTTAACACAAATTCCACGAGCTTAAATGACATGATAATAGGAGAGGGGAAAAAAAAGGAAAAGACTCAATAGATTCACAGGAAAAGACCCAACAGATTCGCGTTTTATCTTAAAAGTTTTTTTTTTAACATTCAAGAAATTTTGAAAAAAGTGATGCTTCACGCGGCAACGCCGATGGCAAAGCCAAAACAAAAGTAGAAGGGAAAGCCAAAACCCCTAACAACAATGTAGCCATGGTATTCGCCCACATACTAAAACCAATCTCTATCGGCACAGAGAAAGTTTTCGCCTTTCCACAATAAGCTTCCAAATCAAGACGAGAAATAGAGTTAATTCGATCATCTCACCTCGGAGAGGGCGGCGAGGAGGAGGATCCGATTGGAGAGCGACTTGGAGCCGGGGAGCTTGACAGTCCCAAAGATCTCCTTGATCGGCTGCAGCACGATCTCTGGGGCCGTCGAGGGCTTCCCGGTAGCCGTCGCGACAGAGGCAGAAACCCTAAGAGGAGAAGCCTTCATGACAGACCTTCGGTCGCTCCCGGTTCTCAGAGAGACGGACCCTGCAAGCTTGGATGCCGATCGGAAGCGAAGCGAAGGAGGGAGAGGCGTCGGCCGCCGACCTCCGGCGAGGTGGGAAGAAGAGAGGCGGGGTTTCATATCCAGGGTCTTTGCCATGGTCGCTTGCGCCATCTCTCTCTACGTTTGGTGGATGCCGACTTCTACAGAAGAGATGGGGGCGAGAGAAATGGCCGCCGTTCTCTCACCAACCCCCGACCAGCTCCGCTCCAAATCCCCCTCGCCACCAAACCCGCGTCGCTTTCTGAAGTAATTCTTGAATATTTATATTTAAACCCGTAAATCTAAATAAAAAGAAATCCCAGCTTAGTTTTATTGAAAAATAAAAATGTTAAAATTTTAATATAGTTTTATGAAAAATGTTAAAAGAATAACAATATTCGCAAACCGCAACATAATTTTATGAAAAATATTAAATTATCTAAAAAAAAAAAAAAAATTGTAAGGAAAAGGGATGGAAGGAGGGAAAATCCCTGCTGTAGCCGCCCTCAGCGGGCTCCCGCCCGTAGAATATGTTCGATTCGGACCATAATTTTTTATGTACCCTCCTCGTCCGAAGGTGAGTACGTCAGTCTAACCCCGCTAAGCTACGAGGTGAAGTGCTCGTGCGAAAGTGAAGTGCTTCCTTGTCCCACCAGGCCATGTTCGATTCGGACCGTAATTTTTTCATGTACCCTCCTCGTCCGAAGATGAGTACGTCAGTCTAATCCCACTAAGCTACGAGAGTGAAGTGCTCGCTACGAAAGTGAGTGCTTCCTTGCTCCCAGTCACGTGCCCTAGGAATAAATCCTGAATTTAATCGAGTAACCCACAAGTTTAAGTCCTTGAATCCGTGATCAGAAGAACAGGAGTCAAAGCGCCCACCAACTAATTCTTTATCCACCCCCTTTGATGTCGAAGAAAAATTAAGATAAAATATACTATTTTATTGGATTAAACCGTGTATCATAGTTTTTAATACACTAATTTCTAATATTACTATCATTTAGTACTATTTATTTTTTTATATTTATAAAAAATATTATTTTCATTATAATATTTTAATGATTATTATAATTTTTTTATTCATTGTGATATCTAATTACTTATTATTATTTTTTTATATATATTATGATATCATGTTGATTATTATAATTTTTTATTATTTACTATAATATTTAATTATTTTTTATAATTTTATATTTTTATATGATATTTATTGATTATTATTATATTATTATTTTTTTATATCCTATTGATCAATAATATTTAAATTATGTAACGAATAACAAAAAATCATAATAATCAACAATATATCATAATTTAGGAATAAAGAAAATTAAATATTATAATAAATCATAATAATTAACAGAATATTATAATGTAAGCATATAAAGTTATAAAAAATAACGGATGTCATGAGGAATAACAGGAATATATAATAATTAATAAAATATCATATATAGGAGTATTTTTGTCAAAAAAAAAATTAAAAAAAAAAGATACATTACATTCATGTGATGTTGAAAAGTGGTGCAGCCCTATTGTTAATTAGGGTACATGATCTAATCCAGTAAATTATAATAGTTTTTTTTTACTGAGAATGATGAACAAAGAATTTTTTAAATTATCTGTCCGATCATCAAAATTTATTAATAAATAATTAGTGAAAAGGTCTCCAAAACCATCTAATATTTGATGATCATATAAAAAATAAATTTATTTTAAAAATAATGTACATATTATTTATTTTTAATCCAATTATAGAAATTTATTTCTAATTGTAAAGAATTTTGGATAAATAATATTTCTAACTAAAAAAGTAAATTAGAAATTTATTTAGATAGCATCCTAAAAAAGATATGTATTTTTTTATATATTAGAAAAGGATTCTAGCAAAATTGAAATTCATGTTAGATTTCTCTATATATTTTTAGAATATTTTTCAAAATTTTGAAGGGATATAGTTTATTTTCCCTCCTATTTGTTTAATAGAGACAAAGATGGGTATAAGCTAAAAAGGATTTTCTCAAATTATTCGAGATTTTATTTTTTTGATATAATTTATTTTTTTGTGCTAGAAAGGTTATTCGATATAATAAAAATAAATAAATGTAATTTATTTTGATATATTTTAATTTAGAGTATAACAGGGCCTGCAATGCCTCTGTTTATTATCAGGCTTTTTCTCGATTTTTTTTTTCCCTCTTTTAACAGCACGTGCATCATATACTATTTTCGACATATTCTAATTATTATTATTATTGCGGGAATGGATTAGTTGAAATCCAAGTACAAATTAAGATATATTTATGTAAATACTAATAGTATCACGTACGTATTTGTCTAAATCTCAAATTAAAAAAAAATAAAAGATAAGCCTCCAGACCAGATTTTTTTTTGACTGCAATAAGTACACGTGGATGTACCTTATTGGAAAAGAAAGACCATGGGTTGTGTTGGTGCACCGTACGTCTCGCCTGCCGCCTGGGGTGGTTGATTGCGTGAGGAACACGGGTTTACGCGAGTGGGTTTGGGTTTGGTGGCGTCTCGTCGCACGGGCCACGCTAATAGCCTACCAACCTTTGCACCTAAAAAAAAAGCCCACCAACCTTGGCCTCACCTAACACTAACACCTTGAACTTGAGGGTTTGGTGGGCATACGTGGTTTTGGTGGTTTTGATGAAAATTTTAAAACTAAGATTGAAACCGGATGGATACAGATTTTATATATATATATATATATATATATATATATGGATACAGATATTAATTAAATTTTTATATTCATATTTATTTTAAATAAATATGTATTTAAATTAGATAATGAAATATATATATATATATCAAATAATTAAACTATATAATCATATAATCAAAGATATTATTAATTTAAAAATAATTTAAGTTAATAATATGTTAATATATTTACATATTTTTTATAAAAATTAATAAATACTATATAAAATTAAATAGAATTATAAATAAAATAAGTTATTTGGATATAGATGGGAAAGTTATCTATCTATATCTATATCCATATTTTTTTACTAATATAGATATAGATATGAATATTAATCAAATGCTCAAATTTATATCCATCTCCATCTAGATAGATTTTGATATAAAATCGGATCCGGTTAGATATTTTTCATGCTGCTTTCACCTCTATTTATAACAATACCGGGACCTGAAAAATAAAAATAAAAATAAAAATAAAGCACTTGATTTGGTGTCGATCGTGAGTAAAGATTTCAAAAGTTTGGTGGCAGATGGCACGGGTGGATTCTTGGTCAACTGATGCATGTTTTTCCAGTAAACAGTCCATCGATACGTGCAACCCATGTTCCATGCACACGTGGCATTATAACAATGCATGCTTCAAGAAATAAGCCATAATATGCTTAATTTATAGCATTTTTATGATTGTTATACAAAAAACAGATCATATTAGACCACATAATTTCATTTTTGATGAATTCCTATTCCCCCAGCCGTTTTATTGCCTAAATGATCAGCATTAGTAGAAAATCTGATTTAGAAGTGGACATTGACCATGAGGATCTGAAGTTATATTGTACTTTGGAAATATATGGATGTAAGCAAAGAGTACAATAAGGTGTATGGTTGTCAACCATGACATCAAGAAGCATACATTAGGGCAGGAGATCAAATAAAGAAAGCAATAATTGTGAGCATTAGAGGGATACCTATTTTATACACTTCTTAGCTCATGTAATCATAGGGCAACCCTCTAACATTTTGGCTTTTCAGATAGCCAACAGTAACCAGACGTGAACCATATAAGATTAACCTAGGTAATCTCTTCATTTCCTTAAAAAATAATAAGTAGATTAGTGTCACTATTACCATATAAAATTAGTAGATTTTCTCTCGTATAACATATTTTCTTTCACATATTTTTCTTTTCAGTGCTTAACCAAATCCAGGCTATGGTTTGGCCAGGATTTTACTAGAGAAACTTTTTCTAATACTTAACCATCAATGGAAGGCAAGTTCATCCCATAACTTGTGTCAATATCTGACTAATGATAGCTTGCATATTAACGACCTCCAATTCTATGTTGTTTTATTTTATAATTTCCACATAATTCATCATCAAGAATTGTAATACATTTTTGGCCAATCTAGGGAATCATCTCTAAATTTATTCAGCCAATGTTGCAAGAAATATTGCAACACTTGAGACTCAAGGTGGAGAAAGTTCAATAATGATCATCTCTAGCCAAATCGATCAAAACTAATGAAATACATCATTGACAGTATCTCATCTTCTGGTCCATGTCCTACAGCAAGATGTTCAACCATGTCATTCTTACTGATCTATTACATAAAGCAGGATATTAGACTCCCTCCAATGCTACAATTAGAAAGGTATGATGCTTTTGACATTACAGAACACACCCTCGCAGTCCAAGGAAATTTGAATTTTTACTAATAGAATGTTCTCTCTCTAAAAAAAAATAAAAAAAAATAAAAAATTCTAACAAAGAAGCAAGATCTCAATAGAGCAAAGAAAAGAGATTTCAAACAAGCAATTTACAATTATAATCATATAATCTTTTATATAATACCACTTGCACGTTAATTATTTTGCAAAATTTTTTTATTGAATGAATTTAAAGAAACATCAAAATAAATACAATGATCATAAATATATTTTATTAAAAAGATTTTTGTCAAACATTGATTATCACTATTTAAAAATTTATCAAATACCAACCCTCCATGATATTTATGTTACCTTATCTTTCCGAAAAATAAATATGAAATCAATTACTTTTTTTTTATCTTCTCTCTTTTTTACTTTTTATATCAAACCGTCCAATAAGAGATTTATTTTTTCACGCCATATTATCCCTAACCAAATGGATGGATCCTTGAAGGCTTTCTTTTACCTCAGATGCCACATGTTAAACACCAATTACAAAGGGAAGGAAGAATCTCACATGCAAACACCAAAATCAAAATATCCTTTCTTCATGAAATAATCAAAATGCAGATTCAAAAAAGTAAAAGGTTCAGAAGTTATGTCGAAAATTTTTCGAGCAAGTATTCAAAATTTAATAGAACAACAAGATACAGCATGATGCAACCATCAGATGCTACTGTTTCATTCTAACAGACCATGAAAAAGACTCATAACTCCATGAATTATAAGATAGAAATGGTTCAAGGAAATAGAAGGGGCTTTATTGCAGGCCAAAGGCTAGACTCAATCTACGAAAGCTGGCTTCTTACCCACCAGTGCCCTTTAACTCGCAGAAGGGAGGCTCCAGAATCTAGGTTCTCCATGTAACCATGAGAGGAAGTACCACAGACAAGCTAATCTTATAGAGATCTGGCTGCTTCAATGACTTTTTCTGCGGTTATACCGAATTCCTTGTATATCCGCCCAGCAGGAGCACTTGCCCCAAACCGGTCAATCCCGATAGCCTTGCCCTTAGTTCCGAGGAACTTCTCCCATCCAAGTGTGGATCCTGCTTCAATACTAATCCTAGCAGTGACAGCAGCAGGGAGGACACTCTCCTTGTACTCATCAGATTGCTCATCAAACAACTCCCAGCTGACAAGTGACACAACTCTGACTGCTTTCCCCTCCTTCCTCAATTCACCTGCAGCCTTGGCAGCAATCTCCAATTCGGAGCCAGAGCTCATAATAATGAGATCTGGTTTGTTACCAGATGAGTTGTCTGAAATAATATATCCTCCCTTCTCAACTCCTTCAACTGATGTTCCTGCAAGTTGAGGAAGCTTCTGACGGGAGAGAGCAAGAATTGATGGCCTCTTCCTGTTGAGAATTGCAACTTTGTATGCCCCAGCAGTCTCATTCCCATCAGCTGGACGGAGCATCAAAATGTTGGGCATGGCTCTGAAGCTAATCAGATGTTCGATAGGCTGATGCGTGGGTCCATCTTCTCCAAGACCGATAGAATCATGCGTCATGACATAGATGACTCCTGCCTCAGACAAGGCTGAGATCCTTATCGCAGCTCTCATGTAGTCTGTGAAGACAAAGAAGGTAGCACAGTAGGGGATAAGGCCCGGGCTGTGGAGGGCAATGCCATTGCATATGGAACCCATCCCATGTTCCCTAACACCGAAACGAACATTCCGCTCCTCGGGTGCATCCTTTTGGAAGTTACCAAACATCTTCAGCAATGTCATGTTGGAGGATGCAAGATCAGCACTACCTCCTAGAAATCCAGGAAGTATTTTAGCAAGAGCATTCAGGCATTGCTGAGATAGATTTCTAGTGGCATCTGCAGGACTTTCAAGCGTGTATGTCTGCGAAAATATGTGTAAAAATTGCCAATGATAGATGCCGATATAGTGCTACTTCCATTTTAAATATTAACCGAAGAATGAATGTGAGCATAAAAGAAACATTCACCGGAAGAGCCTTCTCCCATCCAGCAGGCAGTTCTCCAGACATGATACGCTTCAGCTCTGCAGCATCATCTTTATATTTTTTCTCATACTCTGCGAACTTAGAGTTCCATTCAGCTTCGAAAGCAGCACCTTCTGGGACGTGGCGGCTCCAGTGACTGAGATGGACAAATCCAAAAGAACCATTGCTCTCAAAAATTCAGATTTATCTGCTAAATAAGAAATGTATTAACAAAGTTTGCAGACCTCTTCACATCTTCGGGCACAAAAAAAGGTTCGTGAGGCCATCCAAGGTTCTGCCTGGTTGCCTCTACTTCCTTAGCACCCAATGCACTCCCATGTACACTATATGTGTTCGCTTTGTTGGGTGACCCATAACCAATGGTAGTGGTAAACTGAAACAAAAAATAAATCATTAGACACTATTTTATAAAACTTCAATGCAAACCATTGCCACGTATTTGTTTTTGAATAACTATGCAAACTTAACAAACCTTGATCAGTGTGGGTTTGTCTTTTACAGCCTTAGCTTCCTCAATTGCAGCACGGATTTCATCATAGCCTGTATTACCGTTCTTCACCCAGATCGTGTGCCAGCCAAGGGCCTCGAAACGGGCATTTACATCTTCTGTAAATGCAATCTCCGTGTTTCCATCAATGGAGATGTGGTTGTCATCGTAAAAAGCAATCAGCTTTCCTAAACCCCAGTGCCCAGCAAGAGAACAAGCTTCATTAGAAATGCCCTCCATTTGGCAACCATCACCAACTATAACATACCTAAGGCCATCAACAAATCAAATTACTCAATATGCATAAAGTCTGCATACAAAGATAAGCAATATGGAATTCAACAGAAAAATGAATATGAGGAGTTACGTGTAATGATCAACGATCTCCATGTCAGGCTTATTGAAACGAGCAGCTAGGTGCCTCTCAGCAAGTGCCAATCCAACAGCATTTGCAATACCCTGACCAAGAGGACCTACTCCATTTCACAAACCACGAAAGGAGATGAGCATGCTACACTAACATAAAATGGAAAGAAGAAGAGGCATGCCACAACTGTATTTATCTGCAGCACAAAACTTCTTAATTCAGTCAGGATCAGTTCAGGAAGCAAACCAGTAGTGACTTCAATTCCAGGAGTTTCAAAATTCTCTGGGTGACCGGGAGTTTTGCTTTCCCACTGTCGGAAAGCCTTCACATCATCCTCCTGAAAGATCAGATTGAAACCATCAAAAGCTTCAGTATAAGATTATGGCTGAATCAAACACCAGATCATTGAGTTCAAATCATATGTTTCCATTATTTCCCCTAGGATATCAAATTGGAGCATTAAAAACAATGTAAAAGATTAGAGTGCAACTAGCACTATACCAATGAATTCAGATCAACATGTTGAGCTACTGAAACCAAGTCACAAAACAAACTCTTAAATCAACATGAAGGTATTTATACTTAACAAAATAATGAATACATTCACTCCATGTTCAACAGATATGAACTTCAACAATGAAATATCACATGGCAAGATTACAAAGAAACATAAAGGTGTCACCAAAAGCATATTGCTTCGGCTTCTCTCTTAATTCTGTTCATTTTTCTATCGGAACAAAAACAAACTACCCTATAAACCCTTTTGTCCCAAAGAAGAACGAGAATAAATATGCATAAAGAGAGAAACTTTTCAATAAAGTAAGAGCACAAGCTATAAATTAGATAACCAGAATCAAATTTTGGACAACCCCATGAGATATAAGCCTCCTGTAACCAATCAAGCATAAAAAAACATAAGCAAAAAACTCGATATCAATCCAAAGTCTTCAATACAAGAACAGATCCGAATCCTTAGAAACAAGAGAACAAGAACAAATCAACATCAAGTTTCCATCTTTCTTGCTATTCTACTCAGTAAATCTACAGATAACGCTCAGACTGCATCAAGCTGCCGTCTTTTTTGTTATAGTCATCAAATCTGAAAATAAGCCTCAGGCTAACACCAAGTTGCCTTTTTTCCTGCTATTATATTCATCAAATCTAGACAAGCCTCAGATTAGCATCAAGTTGCCGTCTTTTTTTGCTCTTCTATTCATCTAATCTAGAAATCAAGCCTCGCAGAATAAGAGATCAGAAATCAAGACTCGGAGGATAAGAGATCAGACGGCTCACCTTGACGCTATCATATCCGGCGAGGTGGAGCAGGGCGTACTGGAGCATACACCCATGGCCGGCGGAGAGAACGAAGCGATCACGGTTGAACCAGTAGGGATTCTTGGGATTGTAGCGCATGATCTCGTCGTAGAGGATGTGGCCCAAGGGGGCACATCCCATGGGAAGGCCCGGATGGCCGGAGTTGGCCTTCTCGACGGCGTCGATGGCCAAGAACCGGATCGTGTTGACGGACTTGTCCACCAGGGCCTCCGTGGCGGCCTTCCCCTCCAGTGTCTCCACCGCCGCCGCCCTGGTGACGGCGGCGCGGCGGGGCCGGGGGGCGGCCTGCTGCCGGATGTTCTGGAGGCGGGGGGACTTGAGGGCGTGGCCGGCGAGGGAGCTAAGGCCGAAGGCGAGGCGGTCCGGGTGAGCAGGAGATGGGGAGGGGTGGCCGGAGATGGCACGGCCGACGAGTGCCTGGGCGGCGGTCACGGAGGAGGAAGCGGCCATGGCTCTTTCTCTCTTGTTTTCGCCGAATCCTCGATTGCTCTTGGGTAGGTGAGATCGGGAGTCGAGGGAATTTTAAGTTGTTTGGCTTTTCGGCTAAGTAGAGAGACAATTGGATGGAGTAGCTGGACGATTCGTGCGAGGATCAGAGGAAATGGAGTCTTTGCCGTTGGATATGGAGATGATTAGATCTTGACTGTTGGAAGAGGTTAGGCACGACTCCGTCGAGATTGTTTGACTAGATTGGCGGCTTGTATATTGTTTCGTTCATATCTTTTTCCGTTATTCGATTATGCCGAGAAATTATACACCATATGTTATACGTACCACGAGACCATGCGAAGTAAATCGCAACCGCTCATTTATAGACGCCATATTTGTCAAACGCCCATCTCAATAATGGGGACGTTTGGTGATTTACACCTTGGTATCGAAAATTACCGGTTATCCAAATTCTGGAATGATCCAATTTTTTTATGATCTAAGATAACCATATTTAATCGGTTATATAGTGATTAAAAATTTTTAAATATGCATGATGTTGTGTCCAGATTGCTGTGATGCTTAACTTTGGATCGAATTCGTTGAAGATGAATTCTGCAGGTTAATCTAGCTCTTCTTCATCGCCTGATAGCAGTCTTTGTCAGCTGAATTAATCCTCTCACCAGAAAGGTTACGATGGGGATACTTCGATGCTCAAGTCAGTCACAGAGTCCAAACTAAAGCAGATTAGATCTGAGGGAAAACTAGAGCAGAGGGTGTGCAAGAGTTTCTTTGTTTTGAAAAATGAACCTCCCAAAGGCTCCTTACTCATCGGTATTTATATGCTACGATCCTAACCGAATCCAGCTAATAAAACTTAAAACGGTTAGTTAGGGTGTGCAGGAGTTTCTTTGTTTCGAAAAATGAACCTCCCAGAGGCCCCTTACTCATCGGTATTTATATGCTACGATCCTAACCGAATCCAGCTAATAAAACTTAAAACGGTTAGTTCGTTAGTGGACTAGTACGTGCAGTGATCGTTATCCATTATAGTCCTCATGGTTATGTGAATTTGATTTGTCAACACCACATGCATATTTTCAACTTGGGAGGTTTGTGCCCCTTGGGCATTGATCAGCCTTACGGCTCATTGATCGGTCTTGTGCCCCTTGGGCATTAATCAGCCTGGTGCCTCTTGAGCATTGGTTGACTTTGTGCCTCTTGAGCATTGACAGCCTTACAGCTCATTGATCGGCTTTAGGCCTTCATTAATCGGTTTTGTACCTCTTGGGCACCGATCTATTACCTTATCAACCAATTTCACTCCTCATCAAATCAATATGAGTAGGTCAAATCTATCATATCCCAATACTAGTCCTCCCAGCTTCTGAATTCATTAAATGAATATCAGAAGCTGTCAGAAGCTTCTTTTTGATCGGATTGGCATAAATAGTAGCCCTTGCAATCTGTCGGATTACGGTCAGTGTATTGGCCAACATTTTTTATCGTCGGAAATACCGATTTATGAATACCGATGAGATGGTGAGTCAGACCAACTCAATTTATCGAATTGTGGTCAGCTTATCAGGCCAACCTTTCGGTTTATACCAAATTACGAATACCAATAAGATGGTGGGTCAGACCAACTCGAATTGTCAGATTAGCACTTCTTGGGCATTGATCGGCCTCGCACCTCTTGGGCGTTGATTGGCTTTTGCGCTTTTTGGGCATCGATCAGCCTTTGCATCTCTTGAATGTCGATCGGCCTCGCACCCCTTGGGCATTGATCGGCCTTGACGCGTAGATGGGCCTTATGCTTTTTGGGCGTTGATCGGCCCCGCGCCTCTTGTGTGTTGATCGATTTTTGCTCCTCTTGGGCGTCGATCGGCCTTTGCGCCTCTTGGACGTCGATCGGCCTTGCACCTCTTGGACGTCGATAGAGCCTTTGCGCCTCTTGGACATCGATCGGCCTTGCGCCTTTGGGCATCGATCGGGCCTTTGCGCCTCTTGGGCGTCGATCGGCCTTTACGCCTCTTGGACGTCGGTCAGCCTCGTGCCTCTTAGGCGTTGATCGGGCCTTTGCACCTCTTGGACGTCAGTCGATCTCGTGCCTCTTGAGCGTTGATCGGCCTTTGCACCTCTTGGGCGTTGATCGGGCCTTTGCACCTCTTGGGCGTCGATCGGCCTTTGCACCTCTTGGGCGTCGATCGGCCTTTGCGCCTCTTGGGCGTCGATCGGCCTTGCACCTCTTGGGCATCGATTGGGCCTACACCACTTGGGCATGGATCGAGCTTGGCACGTAGATGGGCCTTTCCTTGGGCTTCAATGGATCCTGATAAGATGGGCTTCAGTGGCAAATTTTTTGATGTAATAGCAATAGCACCACCTGTTTGGGCAACAGTTTCAGTGATGTCCACTTCTTGAGCCTTGAGTTTTTTTCTTTGCATTTCTTCCTTATCACCGCAAAGACTCTCAGAGGCATGTCTATTTTGTTAACATAGATAGCTGGGTTGTAGAATCCTATGCTCTAAACTGCAAAAGTTGTCAGAATATGTCTTTCCATGAGATGAATTATCAGAAGAATCAAGAAGTTGAGAAATTGATAGACGAACATCTTCAAATGCATCTGCCATAAAGCTTTCATCCAAGTCCTAAGGTCCATCGATCTCATCAATTTCATCACTTGAGGAGGCAGGACCATCCTCTACGTCCAAGCAGCATTGATTTCATGCATGCTTCACATGAAGAGAAATTTCTAGAATAGTTTTGGCTTTCAAATGTTCATATTAGCAGCCACTTGACATCACTTCTAAAATGACCATTGCTTCTAAGGCAGCAACAGAAAGCTCAACTACATCATTTATGTCTGCATTCCTGAAAGTGCAAGTTTCAAGCTTTCGTCGAAATCTCTTCTGATTATTCTGCTAAGTTTTTTCTGAGTGATTTGCTGATGGGTTTGGTAGACATCCTTGGTTTGCAGCCTGCTAACAACATATCATGTGTTGGGGCTCTATCTTCCATAAGATGCTGACAAATTTTTCACGCTGGATGCCTAGAGTTTCCGGATTAGGATTACTGGATGAACCTTCATTATTTTCAAGCATTAAGTTGACTTGAGGATGGCTGTGAAACACCAACTAAGGAAAGATGCAGATGAAAATGTAATGTAGTTCCAGAAGATGGTGTGCTTCTAGCAGGTGTCTCATCATCACCAGATAAATGTAAATGGCAACCACTAAATCTGGCATGATCCCTGAAAAACTGACCATACTGTCTACCATGTATAGCTTCTTCTTCAAGAGGTACCACATTCATGGGAATCTATAAAGCAAACTTATCTTGCAGAAGAGAAGAGAAACAACATGTTCATCTTTATCGGAATCATCGAATGTAGATAGCTGATGCAGCTAAAGCCATGGCGGGAGCCAAGCTATATCCTTTGAGAACTGGGGGGAGTGATAACTAGAGGCCGCCATCACCATGGGATCGGTGGTGGAGGAGGCGCGTCTGAAGCTTTTTGCCGTGAAAAGAATAGCATAGTGCTTTCCTTGGACTAGATGAGATGGAGATTCTAACCCCAACCCATTCAGGTCCAGTGATCGATCGATCCCGATCTCGACGATGGCGAGGTTGGGATTGTCGGGGCTCACAGTCAGGTGATAGGAAAGTGGTAGACCTGGGATCTTATTCTTGAGAAATCAATCCAAGATCTCGTCGTCAAACGATTTGAACTGCCAGTCAAGCAGCGGCATTGCCCTGTTTTGGCTCAAACAAATAATAACAGAGAACGGAGGAGAAAAATATCGAGGGAAGAAACATCTCCCTTGTCACCTTCGGTGATCTTTCTTCATTTCGACAAAGATGGAGATGTCATCACCACCCCCAAAGAACCATAACCTGAACCTTCCCAGGGGGAGATTGGTGAGGGTGGAGCACACGCCAGTATAGAGCATGCGATGTAGTCTTACTTATTGCCCTCGGTTTCGATCACCGACTCTATTGGCTTGGCATAGCTCCTGCCGACCAAGTTCTTCGACTTCTGAGCTTGCCATTGAATTGGTCGAACTCTAGGAGATCGAAGCCCATCTTCTTTAGAATTTTTCTTGCTCGGCGCTAATTTTCTTTCCACTTGGCATCCGCTTAGGACTTGTTCTTCAGCCTGAGCATATTTTTAGGCACGGGCCAACAGTTCAGAATAGCTGGTCAAAAATTTCTTGTCTAAAGAGAATGTGAACTTGGAGGCTCGTAGTCCCTTCTTCATAGCTGACATTGCCATGTGTTCGTTGAGATCTGGGATCTCCAACGTGGTGGAATTGAATCTTGCTACATAGTCTCTTAAAGTTTCTCCTTCTTATTGCTGAATGAAGAACAAACTATCGGAGTTCCTTGGCATTCTTCTACTTGTTCTGAAGTGAGAGATGAATAGCCTTTCCAACTACTCGAAGAAATGAACGGTGCCTGGCTGGAGGCTAGAGTACCACATTCTTGCTACCTTTTTCAGAGTTGCTGGGAAAGCAAGGCAGTGAAGCGCGTCTGACGCTCCTTGGATCAGCATGTGAGCTTTAAAACTATCAGATGGTTAAGAGGATCAGTCGATCCATCATATGATTCTACTTGAGGGATTTTAAAATGGTAAGGAATCCTTTCCTCCATTATTTTCTTGGAAAAGGGAGGCAGGATGTCGTAGGTCAGAATTGCATCCTCCGTCTTCCTCTGTTCGCCAAGCCTAGCGATCTGTAGTTCTAACTTTCTAAATTTTCTCTTAAAGTTATCAGTCCTCCCAAGATCTGGAGTCTGAGCATTGCCAGGGGTTGATTCACCGGAAGATGTCGAGTAAGATCGAGGGCACTTCTGACGCAGGACACGAGCCCGAATCAAGAATTATTCCAGGGAGATCAGATTGTTGGTCATTAAGAAATAATCCTAGGCTAGGTTCAACAGGCACAAATTATTTTTTTTTCATTTTTTTATTCAAATGAACTCTTTTTTTTCATATTTTTCTCCTTTTTTTTTCTCTGTATTTTTTCCTCTCTTCTTTTTCTAATTTTCTTTTCCTTTTTTTTTCACCTTTTTTTTTCTCATGGTTTTTTCTCCTTTTTTTTCTCTATGCTTGAAATCGGCTCTGAATGCCGAATAGGCATTCACGTTCATGCAGGAAAGGAGGGCACACAGGGAGGCCTCGCCGGTGTCGGCGAGGGGTGGAGCTGGTCCGGCCATGGCGGCGACGGCCATGGCGAAGTCGAGTGGGATGCTTGGCTGCGGGCCGTGCGGTGGCCGTGGAGGGCATGGCAGCAGGGAGGAGTTCCGGTTGGCTTCTCCAGCGATGGCATCGGACGGAGGTGGCGAGCATGGAGGCGGTGGCACGAATCCAGTGATGGCGGCAGTCCGGCGATTAGGTGGCTCGGTCGGGCAGATCCGGGGAGATGGTGGTCAGGCATATATGGGAGATCTGTGCGGTGGAGGCTGTGGTGGACTTATCTGACAGACGACGGGTCAATGGCGATGGGGGTTGGCTTCGTCGAGCGGATGCCGGATCCGATCGAGCGGTCGTGCTTCTCCACGGATCAACAACCAAAAATCAAAAACCAGAGGGCTTGACTTGGAAAGCTGGGATTCTCGGAGTGGGAAGGGGAAAACAAGAGGAAGCAAGAGAGTTAGAGGAGGAAGAGGGAAGAACCGGGAAGAGGGGAAATAGCTCCAAGGAAGAAGAAGAGGGGGGGAGGAAGTCGGGAAGCACCTAGATGATTTCTTAAATAATTTTCTTCATCGCTAATTTTTTTATTGAATAACAAACATCTTAAATAGACTAACACCTAATCGGAACTTCTCAACAGACTGAGAGATCCGAATAAATGATAAGATAAATCCTAAAACAAATATTCAAACTAAACAATCAAATCCTAAAAACAATTGGAACAAATCAATCCTAACAACTGATAAGATAAGATAATATTCTTGAATTTAAATTCTAGAGTGGTGCTGCATCAGGATTAGTGCTCATCAGGATCTGTGCTCATCGACTCCAGGATCTTGGGTCCCAGGGTTTGGGCTGGGCTGGGCTTCAGGTTATGGGCTAGCTTCTGAGTTTGTGACGCGGGACACGACCCCGAATCAATTTTTATTCAAAGGAAATCGGACTGTTGGTCATTAAGAAATGACCCTAGGCTAGGCTAAACCAAACTAAATTATTTTTTCAAATTTTTTTTATTTCAAATAAACTCTCTTCTTTTTTTTTCACCTTATTTTTCTCTTTTTTTTTCACTCCTTTTTTTCCACAGTTTTTCTTCTTTTTTTGTTTTTTTATTTCCACCCTGTGCCTAAAGTCGGCATTGGACGTCGCTTATGTTTTCACGATCGTGCGGAAGCTTGTCTTCCTCACGGGACCGAGGCATTTCTGAACACGGGAAAAGGACTTCTCATCAGCAACGACGTTGTGGACGGAAGAGACCTTGCCGGAGATGACGGAGATGCTGATCGGTTTGACTGCAGCAGGGGTGAACAGAGGGAGGGAAATCTGGAAGGAATTTGTGCCGGCGATCTCGAAGAATAGTCGATAGCGAGGTTCATCGGTGAAGGGCGTTGGGGTTGATGGAAACCAATCTCGCTCGAAACCAGGTGAACGAGGGAGGGCTTGCGGAGGGGGTTCCGGCGGGAAGGATGGCACGGACGTCTGGATGGCATGGCCGACGGGTGGAGGAGGACCGACAAGTGGGTGACAAGGAAGACCGAGGCAGTCTTCTGATGATGGGAGTAGATCCGACGGGATCTTCCGGATGGACGGCATCGCATGGAGATCTGTGCACGGTGGGGGTTGGGCTGCAGCGATGGCTTGCACGGGCAGATCCGGCGAGTGGAGGTCTACAGCATCACTAGGCTTCATCGGGATCTTCTGGGAGGAGCCTGGGCGATGGGATTCCGATCGGTGGATCTCGGTGGACCGGGTGGTTCGATCGGACAGATCCGGGGAGATGGGTTCCAGTGGCGTCGATCGACGGTTCTTATCACAGGCGGAGAGTTGTAGGCTTTGGTTGATTTTCATGGAAGAAAGTAGTAACCGAGAAGAGAATGAAGAGAGACAGGGAGAAGAATCCAGGGAGAGGAAGAAGGAAAGTCCAGGAAGAAGAAAGGAAATAGAGAGGAGAGCAGAGAAGAAAGTACCGAGAAGAGTATCAGAGGAAGAAAAATTCGAGAGGAAGAACTAGAAGAGAGGGGGGAAAGAAGTCGGGACAAATCCAAATTTCATTTTTCAAATAATCTTCTTCACTAAATTTTATTCAATAACCAGACTCTTAAATAGAGTCATCTAAGATATCCGATAACTTGATCGGATATCCCTAACAAATTCAAACTAAAAAAACAAATCCAATTAAAGGATAAAATAAATATTAAAATAAACTTTCAAACTAAACAATCAAATTCTAAAACAAATTTTAAAATAACTGTGATCCTAATCCTAAATTTTCTGATAATATCCTGTGCTGGCATCGGGATCCGTATTGGCATCGACTCCAGGATCTTGAGCTCCAGGGTTTGGGCTGGGTTGGGCTTTAGGTTCTGGGCTGGGCATTTGGGTTGGGCTTTAGGCTTGGGCTGGGCTGGGCTTCTGGGTTGATCTGGGCTGCTTCAAATTCTGGGTCGATGTCCCCATCATTTTCCCTGAGATGGGGAGAACTCGACTCCATCGAGTCGAGCTTCAAAACGTTGGCTCCTCGATGCATCACCTGTAGACCGAAATCTAATTAAAATAAAATTAGCTAACATAACCTAAACTTGCCCTGACACCAAATTATTGATGCGAGACACGACCCCGAATCAATTTTTATTCGAAGGAAATCGGACCGTTGGTCATTAAGAAATGACCCTAGGCTAGGCTAAACTAAACTAAATTATTTTTCCAATTTTTTTTTATTTCAAATAAACTCTCTTCTCTTTTTTTTTCACCTTATTTTTCTCTTTTTCTTTTTTTTACTCCTTTTTTTTTTCCACGGTTTTTCTTCTTTTTTTGTTTTTTTTATTTCCACCCCGTGTCTAAAGTCGGCATTGGACGCCGCTTATGCTTTCACGATCGTGCACATTCACGATCGTGCGGAAGCTTGTCTTCCTCATGGGACCGAGGCATTTCTTAACAGGAGAAAAGGACTTCTCATCAGCCACGGCGTTGTGGACGGAAGAGACCTCGCCGGAGATGATGGAGACGCTGATCGATTTGACTACAGTAGGGGTGAATAGAGGGAGGGAAATCCGGAAGGAATTTGTGCCAACGATCTCGAAGAACAGTCAACAGCGAGGTTCATCGGTGAAGGGCGTTGGGGTTGATGGAAACCAGTCTCGCTCGGAACTGGTGAACGAGGGAGGGCTTGCGGAGGGGGTTTCGACAGGAAGGACGGTGCGGACGTCTGGATGGCGTGGCCGACGGGTGGAGGAGGACAGACGAGTGGGTGACAAGGAAGACCGAGGCGGTCTTATGATGGTGGGAACATATCCGACAGGATCTTCTAGATGGACGGCATCGCATGGAGATCTATGCATGGTGGGGGTTGGGCTGCAGCGACGGCTTGCACGGGCAGATCCGACGAGTGGAGGTCTACGGCATCACTGGGCTTCGTCGGGATCTGCTGGGAGGAGCCTAGGCGATGGGATTCTGATCAGTGGTTCTCGGTGGACCGGGTGGTTCGATCGAACAGATCCAGGGAGATGGGTTCCAGCGGCGTCGATCAACAGTTCTTATCACAGGCGGAGACTTGGAGGCTTTGGTTGATTTTCACGGGAGAAAGTAGTAACCGAGAAGAGAATGAAGAGAGACAGGGAGAAGAATCCAGAGAGAGGAAGAAGGAAAGTCCAGGAAGAAGAAAGGAAATCGAGAGGAGAGCAGAGAGAAAAGTACTGAGAAGAGTATAAGAGGAAGAAAAATTCAAGACAAAGAACTAGGAGAGAGGGGGGAAGGAAGTCGGGACACACCCAAATTTCATTTTTTAACTAATCTTTTTCATCGCTAAATTTTATTTAATAACCAGACTCTTAAATAGAGTTATCTAAGATATTCGATAACCTGATCGGATATCCCTAACAAATTCAAACTAAAAAAACAAATCCAATTAAAGGATAAAATAAATCTTAAAATAAACTTTCAAACTAAACAATCAAATCCTAAAACAAATTTTAAAATAACTGTGATCCTAATCCTAAAATTTCTGATGATATCCTGTGCTGGCATCGACTCCAAGATCTTGAGCTCCAGGGCTTGGGCTGGGTTGGGCTTCAGGTTATGGGCTAGGCTTCTGGGTTGGGCTTCAGGCTTGGGCTGGACTGGGCTTCAGGTTTTGGGCTAGGCTTCTGGGTTATCTGGGCTGCTTCATATTCTTGGCTGATGTCCCCATCAGTTTGGCTTCTGGGTTGGGCTAGCTTAAGGTTCTAGGCTGGCTTCTGGGTTGGGCTTCAAGTTTAATCTGGGCTGCTTCAAATTCTGGGCCGATGTCTCCATCAGCTTCCTTTTGTCCCGCCTCTTAACATGATGGTAAGACCAGGGGCGTTGCTTCAGGGGAGAGTGCTATCCTGAAGAGTGTTGACAAAGTGAACGTCGACTTGGACCTGGGCGTTTGCCTACATGGAGAGAAGATCGTAGCTATTTCTTGGAGATTCTAGACTGCTGCAGTAAGCACCTCCATTTTATTCAGAAGGATATCCAATTATTCTTGATCCAGATTACTAGTAGGAGCAATATCCATTCCACCCAGAATATGATCATTCTCTCTTGGAGAATGATGAACTTCTTCAACAGGAAAACTCCGCATTCTACCCTTTACCATGTTTCCCTTCAGATTCCTGAAAATTCTTTCATCGAGTTCCCCTACCTGGCGTGCCAATCAGTTGTGTCCAGATTGCTGTGATGCTCAAGCTTGGATTGAATTCGTTGGAGATGAGTTCTGCAAGTTGATATAGCTCTTCTTCATCGCCTGATAGAAGTCTTTGTCAGTTGAATTGATCTTCCAACCCTGAAAATAAATCCTCTCACCTGGAAGAGAAAACTAGCTTTTCTATCAAGATCACTTTCACATAAGATTAAATCAAACAAGATGATTTTAATACATTTACAAGGATCAACCTTGATCTTGAAGTCATCCTATACCAAATGATAGCTTATAGAAATAAACGATCATGATTAAATGTGATCATATAATGCGCACATTATAGGATATAATTCCTCGATTATATGTAAGCATGCAAATGGGTTGGTTGACTCGTGATCCAACTCGACCTAACCTGCTTAGATCCGATTCAACCCATTTTCAAGGATCCATAGATTTGGATCGGATCCTAAAATTAGTCTTGTTCGTTTTTTCGGATCAAGTCTGAATTTACTAAATTGAACCTGATCCAATTCAAACTTGGTAATACCACTAAAATCCAAATTTATTTGAATCTTTAAGTTATGATTTAAGATTTATATGGATCATGTTTTTAACATAAAGATATATTTATAACTATTTTTTTATCTTAATTTAATTTAAAAATATTGTTTCTTGTATATTTTATGTAATTAATAGTAGTTGACTATGCGATAATTGAAACATAGTTATCTATAATTGATTTGGACCCTATCTGGATTGAAATTTTTAGATTATGACTTGGTTATATATGGATTCAATTCAACCCGAATGATCTATTGGATCGAAGATTTTGATCTTGGAATTAATCCGATCTTCTATTAGATTAAGTTTGGATCCAATAATTGGACCCGATCAAAGAACTTGGTTGGATCGAAATCATTCGTAACTCGATCCGATCCGATCTATTTTCATCCTTAATTATATGACGACAAGTAATAAAATTGTTTTTCCGAATTTTCATGATAAATATGCTTTCCTATTTTAATTATTAGCTAGCTTCTTAGTTAATACATTTCGGCTTTTTTTGAATATTCGTGCAGGAATATTCCGTGAGAGTCGAGTTAGTTGGGTTGTAGGCTGATGCTACCTACCCATCCCCGGAAGTTTTGGTTTCACAGAGCAAACATCAAATCGGATCGGGTTGGTTTTGGAGGGGCACAGATATGCATTTTAGCCATTCGGGTTGGTCCGCATGGAACAATTTACACGCGGAAGCCTTGGTAGATTTGGACATGATCTTAGTTTGTTAAACATAGAAAATAATCCTACATTAATATCTATCCATCTACCAAGCAAATAAACAAAAGAGAAAATACTCAATGTTCCACAAAATTCAAAAAAAAAAAATTTAAAAAAAAAAAATCTGCCGACATAAAACTTCACGAATTCGCTTTCTTTAGTAAGAAGTTTCATGTACCCAAATTTGATTATAACTAAATTTCTATAATCCAAAAAAAGTTATAAATTAAAATATAAAGTAATATATATTATTTTTTAAATAAAAATAGTCTTTACCTATAAATTTTACACTCTTTATGGCTCTTCCAATCCGTGAAAATGCACCATTAGAGTCTGATCTATTCAAATATTTCCTTAATACTGGCCTGGTGACATGACCAAAATAATATAAAGCCAGGCCCTGGCAGTCCTGTGTCCTGGCCGGTTTGCATCTCTCCAAATACATGAGATAAGGTGTCCCTAGCTCAAGAAATTAGATGTTTCGACTCTCCAAAAGTGTTTGAAGGATTAGTTAATCACTAGCTTGGTCCAACCTCGAATTATGGTCATCATCATGATCACTTCGAGATGACTGCCAAGGGATTCCAATTGTTCATTTCATCATATTGCAAGATTTTTTTTATTTTTATTTTTTTATTTTTTTATTTTTTAAGGAACAGGTTGACTGCATTACCAACCTCACTCCATTTTGTTACCACCGTTTCATTGAAGCAATGAAATAATAGCAAAGGAAGGAAGATGAACCGGAGGATAAGATATAGTTTTTTTTTTTTTTTTTTTTTTTGATAAAATGGTGTATTTATTAAACTTAACGGAAATGAATACAACCTAAGGAGTCAGCAAGTAAAATATTTCTAAGCTGTACAGGAGCAGTCTGCCAGTCAGTCCACAAAATAGAGCCAGTATGCTGAGCAACATAGGAGGCTACCCAGTCAGTAGCTGAATTAGCCTCCCTGAAAATGTATCTGATAGTCAGAGAAGAGCAATCATGTAACATGAGTCTAATGTTCCTGACTATCAGATGACTCACATGCGTGGAGGAAGTCTGCGAGATCCAAGAAATGACGGTGGCAGAATCTCCCTCAATGATAAGATGGTCTAAGCATAGAACCTAGTGAGCATATCTGATCCTAGCCCACGCAGCATAAAGTTCTAGGGCCGACACCGAAGAGTCGAAACAAGGGGTACCCCCAGCCGCCAAGAAACCCAACGAAGAGTCCCTGATAATGAAACCTGCTCCACCGATCCTGCAGCGGAGGCTCGCATCGAAGCTAACAGTGACGAAGGGCGGAGGAAGGGGTTCTCAGGTAATAAAAACCCTCCGGGTCGCTCGAGGAGCGAGAGGGGAACCCCAGATCTCAGCCGGCATCACTGCAGACCTACAATACTCCATCGCGGCTATCCTGACCCTCTCAACCAGCATCGTTGGGGAAGACCTCAAAGATGTAAATATCTGGTCATTTCTAGAAATCCAAATATGATATGCCAGATAAGCATCAAATGAAACCTGGATGATAGGCACCGTCCGCAGCAGGATATAAAAGGTATCAAGAATGTAATCAGGTTGGGCAGGTATACCATGAAAACCCGCCAGTGCCCAGATTCGGCTGGCGCGGCCGCAATGGAAGATGGCGTGAGTCCGCGTCTCCAGCTGATTCCCACAAAAAGGGCAGTCGGGAGTGATATGGACCCCCCTAAAGATGATGAACTCACGCGTGGGGAGGCGGTGCCAAGCGAGTTTCCAGATAAAGAGAGAAACTCTAGGATGCACTGGTAAGTTCCAGATCAACCGGTAGCTCCTGGAGACATGAAGGTCCCGATCTGGCCTAGGAGTAAGATCAGAGATAGGCACCCTGGTCGATGTCGTATGTCTCCAAACCCTGATATCGGAGCACAGATGAACTGGAAGTGGAATAGATAAGACCCTGTAATCGAGGATGTCCCCAAATATGGACAAAACCCTGTCTGTGTCCTAAGATGAAAGAACCGACCTGTGAAGGTCAGCATCAGTAATAGAGGCCGGAATCAGAACAGAGATGAAGGTGGGCCATCTACTCAAAGGAATGTCCGATATCCAAGGGTCATTCATGAAGCTAATAGATCAGCCATCTCCTAGCACCCAGGAAATCTGGGAGCCGACCATCGGGGCCCTGGCAAGCATCTCCCGCCTGACAATCGATGACCTCCTGGTGGAAGTATAGCATTCTCCGGGATACAAGGGAATGTCGCCATATTTAGCCCTCATGAAAGAAGACCACATAATGTCCGGACATAGAAAAAACCTAGCCACATGCCGGGTCATGAAAGTGTCTCTCCTTGCAAGAAGAGAAGTGATGCCCAAACCCCCATCCTGCATCGGTCGACAGACATTGTCCCAGCTCATAAGATGTATCCTCCTCCGATTGGAAGAGGAGTTCCACAGAAAGAGCGAATCATCTGCTCAATCTTGATAATTACCCTCCTGGGTATAAAAGCATTAGAGAGCATATAAACTGGGAGAGAAGCCAGCACTGAACGAACAAGAGTGAGCCTGCCCATCGCGGATAGAGATCTGGCCTGCCATCCTCCAATCCTGTCCGTCACAGAAGCCAATAGCGGGGCGCAATCGTGCGTAGTAAGCCTGGTGCTAGAGATGGAAATATCCAGATAATGCAGAAGGCCTTGCCGCTCCTGAATGCCCAGCATGTGAGTAATCCTGCTTCGGATATCGAGGGTAGTTTTAGGACTAAAATATATCCCAGACTTTTAAAAATTAACCCTCTGGCCCGAAGCATGACAATAATGCTCCACTATCCTCCTGAAACCCCTACCATTAGCCAGGGAAGCCCGGCCAAGCAACAGGTAGTCATCCGCAAATAAGAGATGAGAGACCAGGAATGAACCCAGCCCCACAATATAAGGGTGGATCTGAGAGTCCCGCACTGCCTGAGATAAGGATCTAGATAGGAAATCAGCACAAATAATAAATAAATAGGGGGACAGAGGGCAACCTTGGCGGAGACCATGGGAGGAATGGAAGAACTCCGTAGGGGATCCATTGATAAGAATAGAGAATGCTGGGGCCTTAATGCAAGACATTATTTTGGAAATCCAGGCTGATTGAAATCCAAAATCCTCCAGAGCTTTGATAAGAAAATACCAGTCAACACAATCATAGGCCCTCTCCATGTCGAGCTTAATAGCCATCAGACTATGACGACGAGATGCGGCGTTAAGATCATGCATAAATTCCTGGGCTATAAGGATGTTGTCAGTGATATGACGGCCTCCAATAAAAGCACCTTGTTCAGGACTAATAATCTTTGGAAGAACGAGGCTCATCCTATTCGCCAGAAGTTTGGCACAAACTTTATAAAAAGTATTGCATAGACTGATAGGTCTATAATGTAAAGGCATAAACGGATCCTGACGCTTTGGAATAAGAGCAATATAAGTCTGCTTCCAATCAAGGGGCATGGTAGCCGTATTAAAAAAGAGCTGAACAGTCGCCACCATATCAACCCTCAGAATCTCCCAAATAGCACGGAAGAAGAAGGGGGGATAACCATCAGGTCCCGGAGCTTTATCCTCCACCAACGACCACAAAGTAGATTTAACCTCTTCCTCAGTTACCTGCTTCAGCAGATCATGATTTTGAAGGGTAGTAACCAAAGTCTGGGGAGGAACGGAAGAAATATTAGGAGTAGTGAGAGTAGGAACAGTCCACCTGGTCGTAAAGTAATGAAAAAGTTCCCTCCGAATATCAGCAGTATCCTCCATCCATCCCTCCTAGTCAGAATATAGAGCATGGATAGTGTTGGTATGCCTCCTGATAATAATGGCCTAATGAAAAAATCGGATATTTCTGTCTCTCTCCCGCAACCAGTGAACCCTTGATTTTTGTCTCCAAAGGGTTTCCTGATTCTGAAGGAAGGTATGGTAAGTAGCAAGAGTAGTGCGAAGAGCGTGGAGGTCGTCGTCCGATAAATAGCCTTGGGCATCTTCTTTGATCTGCAACAGATGAATAGAATCCTCAACCTTCTTGATTTGGTTCGGCAAGTTGCCCACTTCCACCCTGTTCCACCACAGAAGGCGTCTTCTCAGAAGCTCCAATTTCTTGGATATCCGGTAAGCCGCATCCCCCCGAACCGGCGTACGCCAAACCTCCCTAGCAATCTGCTTGGCCTTGGCATAGGAGAGCCAAAACTTTTCAAATTTGAAAGGCTTGGGAGTAGCGGGAGGGACAGTCATAGATAGGAGAATGGGTGCATGATCAGAAGCAATCCTGCTCAAATGGCTAACACTGTGATCAGGATAAAGAGACAACCAAGAAGGCATAGCAAGGTATCTATCAAGTCTCTCCCACACTCTAGCCTGGCCGGTTCGGTTGTTGCACCAAGTGTGATGAGGACCCATAAACCCAAGATCAATAAGACCGTTGTCCACTATGAAAGTAGAGAATTCCCTTGTGCCAATATCCGGTTGAAAGGGTTTACCACCTCGCTTGTCGTCCTGCCTCAGGATAGTGTTAAAATCCCCAGCTACCACTATTGGGATCTCCTGATCAATTAAGGCAGACGCCTCCTCCCAGAGCATTCTTCGCTCCCTATAGGACGTGCTAGCATAAATAGCACAGAGGAGCCAGGAAGGCCGGTTGGGTTCAGAGACAACAATGGCCACCAGCTGACAAGATCTATGAAAAACATCCACTCTCACTGCCGTAGAATCCCAGCTGACAATGATGCCCCCAGCCAGACCCTGGGAGGGAACAGAGTAGAAATCCCAATCTCTCGAAAGGCGACGCCTTAGACTATCAAGAGCAGGACCAGATAACCTGGTCTCCAGTAAGACACAAATGTGTGGATGATATATCTGCAAATACCTATGATAAGTAGATAAAAAGGAGGGTTTTTTCGCCTCCCTGACATTCCAGATAAAAGTTTTCATAGGAACAGGTCAAAGCTTAGGGTCGGACCCCTGTCCGCCCTCAAGTCATTTAAATACAGAGACTTCGTTTTACAGTAATATTAACCAGTTCCTGCTTCCCACTAGTTTCTCCAGTTAATCCCAGGGCGAGTTTCACCTTATCACATACTGGATCATGCCCCCTGGTCTGAAGTTAGACTGGCAAGGCGCAGCAAGAGTTTGTCAGCTTGAACACCAGGTTCAGAAGATTCAGTAGTGCCCTTTTCCACTTGAGGTCGAGATAAAACATCATCATCACCCGAATTTATCTGGTGCAAAGAAGCAAAGGCACCCTCGGTCTTTTGGTTTTGACCGACTGATGAACCCTGCGGCATAGATGCCGACATTCTTGCAAGAGTTTTCAATCGAGGATTCATTCTAGTGCATGCAATCCCAGTTCCCCCTCCAACCTGAGTTCCTCCCTCTACTTGCAATCCCTGCACCTCAACCCTGCGACAAACCCCTTCCCTCAACCCCACAGAAACCCGTTGCTCCCCCCCACCGACTATTTTTCTCCCTCTGAACTACCTCCCTTCCCCTGAATAAGGATGGTTGTCAAAGGAACCCGGTTTAACCTCTCTCTCTCCCCCAACCTTCTCAGCATGGGAGGCAGCCTGAGCACCCACGGAAGAGGAGCTTCCTCCCTCACCCGAACCCTGACCCCCATGACCACCCTTTTCCCTAGACAGCCCTTGCTTACCCTCGACCCTCCGCCATTCCTTCTTTTCCCTCCTCCTGCTCTCCTGAGCCCCCAGAGGAGAGGACAAACCAATGGTCCCCTGAGTTGCACCCTCGGAGTCATTCACAGAAGGTTTGGAGGGGCATACCTAGTTCGGAGGATCAGCAGCAAACTTCACCAAAGACGGAGAAGGAGATCTGAATTGGCTTTGGGTTCTCTTCAGCGAAATTGGGCCATAGTCAACCATTTGAAGGTCCCGGCGGACTTCATCCGGCAGAACAATCTGCATGGTGTCCATCAGAGGAGCAAAGAAACTCCCCCCCACCTCCTTCGTCGAGCTGTCCCCGTCCTTTCCGCCGGATTCCGTGTGAGGAGGCGACTTCCTCCTCGCCACCTTCGCTGGCTTTTGCCAGCCTTCGGAGTTAAGCGACGAGGTCGGGGTGGATGAGTGCCTGTTGGGAGATGATCTTGAAGGAGAGGACGAAGGTGGATCAGATGATGAAGCCAGGGCCTTGCCACGATCCGCCAGCTCCCCCTGTCCAGTTGAAGTCCCTCCCCCCTGGCCTGGGCACACCTTCATCGTCATCAGCCATAGACCAAAGGCCAGGAGTTCCCCCTCTCTCAAGGCCTTTGGAGCCGAACCCTCGGTGGACTTATCCCCCAACACATCTACAAAGTTACCTGAACAGAGCCCCGGGGAAGAGGGTGCAGACTTCCCCTGTTCCAGCAAAAAATGGCGGTCGGCCACCTCGTGGCCCATTCTTCCACACCGGAAGCAAACCGGAGGAAGGCTCTCGTACACAAATTGCTGCCAGAAAGGTTCAGTTCTCCCCTGGATCAAGACCCCAGGTAGCAAGGGTCGAGAAGCATCAATCTCCATGCGAATTCTGGCAAAGCCGGTTTTCCGCATGAGATCAGTAAAAGTGTCCAAAGAAAGAGGCTTACCAGCTTCTCCGGCGATGGCCATAATGGCCGAAGGCTCCCAATACTCCAAAGAAAGGTCAGGCAGCCTCATCCAAACCACTGTGCGGTTAACCGGGCTCCTTCCCGGTCTGAAGTCATGCTGCCATGGTACGAGCGCCATGAGTTGGCCAGCGACATACCAGGGCCCAGCAGCCAGCATCCGGTTGCAGTCATCCGTGGAAGCCATCCGAAGCACGAAATGGTCCTCTCCCACAGGGAAAACCTCAGGATCCACGATAAGCTGCAGTCTCATACGAACCTCCTTCACTAGCCTGAGGGCTTGAACCCGGTGGCCAAGACTGCGGAAGGTGACCGCGAGGCCCTCCCACTTCTTCCTCGAGTCTTCTATCAACATCTCTGGGATGATCAACATCTTGGAGAAGTTGTGCTGGAGCCTCTCCAACTCCTCCTCAGTGAGTTTGTAAGATGTCCAAACCGGTGCACGAGGTGGTCCATGCACCACATCCGCCCACGAGCGGCCTTCCTTCCCATCGGAGCCGGTGTCTTCCTTCCCATCCAAGCCTGGGAACCTTCCTTCAGATCTGGTCTCCGCCATCAAGCGACCACCCAACATCAACACCAACAGAGATCAAGCAAACCCTCCAAACCCTCAAAACCCAGTAGAAATCCAGTAAGAACCCTCGGGGAAGATGGCACGGTTTACGAGAGACTCCTGACCAAAATTTACAATGTTATGGCTCCTGACCACATCCGCCATCAATCTTTTTTTTTTTTTATAACAGACCAAAATTTACAATGTTATGGCTCCTGACCTCTCGTTCAAACGTTTACATGTTAATCGATGGCAATTGGATGACGTGTTTTAGAATTAGCTTAGCTAAAATATTCTGCAGCTATCTTTTTACTTTTCATAATGAAGTTTAAAAATTAGTGCATTGTGACAAACATGCCATGCTAGGCACCTAATAGTTACTTCTGATTAAAAAGCAACTACCTCTCTGGCCTCTTGGCCCTTTTTTTTTTATTTTTTTTTGGAACTTTTATCCTAGGATCTCATATGTCCTTTGTCGGGTTAATAAAAAGATTTTAGGAAAAGTTTGATATGGGATGATCATTGCAAAATTTTAAAGATGATATGGATGAAGGTATAAAATTATCATTTTTGGTTGCATTATGATGATTCTACATAGTAGTGATTCCAAATCACTCATACTTATCAAATCATCACCTAATCCAATAATAGAATACCTGTCTTTGAGAACGAGAATTCAAGATTATCTATGATAATGATCTTGGATTGAAATTTGAAGATAAAAATATCCCTCGATCCAACAAAAAAAATTGATATATAAATATACCATTAATATATTTGATCAATATTATATATGATTTTATATTTTATTATATCGATATTATATATGATATTCAATTTTATTACATTGATGTTATTTATTATATTTATGATACATATGATATGATAATGGATTATTAATCATAGTATTATACAATGATATTTTTAAATCATAGTAAAAATATATTATTATACTTTATATTTATATAATAAATTATTTAATATATTAGTTCTATTTTTTCTTACTTTTTAATCAAAATAAATATTAGTATTAAAAATAATATATTATAAGTTTAAATAAAAATATTAATTCTATAATAATAATTAATATATTTTTATGAGATCAATAATTTATAGGAACAATTAAAATATTTTTATGCAATATATTATTAATAGCAAGCTATCATACATATATATTAACATCATTAAACATAGAACATTGATTCCTTTCATGAAGGGAAATCGGCTAATATGTATGTACACGTATATCTACATGCATGTATGTCTCCGATGGCATGATTATCGAAATTGTAAAAAAAAATATTAATAGATGTTAGACGTTCGGGACTTCCATTACCTTGTGAGCCATGTAAATGAGCCAAGTTTCAGCTGAATCCTATGCCATGACATATTTATATGAGTGAGCTTGTTTGGAGCTGGAGTCTGAAATTGGTGCATTGGCTTAATTAATTTACTTAGTAAATGAGCAAGGCAACCTTTGTTGGGCCGATAATGGGCCGGGCCTCAGGCCTAAAATATATTCGTTGTCAGTCAAGTTTTGGGCGGGCCGATTAGAAATTTGACACTGCCGATAATTTCTTTAAAAATTGAGATTTAAGAAAAGGGATTTTTTTTTTTTCCACCAACCCATCTTGGGAAAGAAAAATTATACGTTTCACCGTTTTGGGCCACGTGTCATAATTAATAACGATACTATACACCAATGCCATATATATTTAATGCCACTTAGTTTTGCTTTTAAATTCCATTCCTTTAGCAAGCACCATCATGGTGCTTGATAAGATTCCATTCAATAATAAATTTAGGGAATGATAGTCCTCGCTATTTTGATTTATATAATTTAGTACTTATTATTAATTATTTTTTAAATGACAAAATTGTTTATAAGAATTTAGCTAAAATAGTTTAGCATTTATTTTTTTTGAAATAATAAAATAATTCATAAGAACCCAACTAAAATAGTTCAACATTTATTAACGAGGAAGATACCATTTAATGTAAGCTTACCAAATACCTTCCCGGTATCTGTTAAAATAATCATTTTAAATTTTTCTTGATGAAAATATCCTTTCTTTATATTATGATATATATTGGCTATTATGATTTCTTATTATTCCTTATAACATTCAATTACTTTTTATAACTTTTTGTATCCGTATTACATCCTGTTGGTTATTATGACTTTTTATTATTTTTTATGACATCTAATTGTATAATAAAGATGCAAGAAGTCATAATACAAATACAAGAAATCATAGTATAGATATATGAGGTAATAAAAAGAAATTGAATACCTTAAGAATAACAAAAAATCATAATAATCAACAAGATATCATGATATATAGATATATAAAATTATAAAAAATAATTAAATATCATGAAGGAATAACATGAAGTCATAATAATCAACATGATATTATAATACAGGAAAAAATATATTTTTATTAAAAAGTTTTTTTTAAAAAAAGATGAGCTACATAATGTATGTAGTATTGGAGTCCTGGATAATTCTATTATTAATTATGATACTACATGGCCAAATCTAAGTAAAGTGGTGTATTTCTTTTTTCTATCAGAAGGGATGATGGGCAAAGAATTTCTCTTTGGTGGGTTATAATGATTAATGAGGGGGGGCCAGCAGTGGGGCAAGGCCCGCCGATTAGCCATCAGCGTGGAGAGACGCTGGGCTGGGCTGGGCTGGGCTTGCTGTAATACAAAATCTAGACCCAAACCTACCGGGGCTTCAGCTTAAAAAAATTAGTTTCATATCCGACCTATCGAAGAACTTAGCAAGTGTTACAACTACCGTGATGGCCGTCCAACGGCCGCAAAATTTAAACAATGTTGTAGCTATTTATTGTCCCGAGAAAACTGAGAATCCCAGGAGTGGGTGGGTGCTTGGTATCGAAGGGTAGAGTCAAAGGCTCACAGGTGATGGTGGGCCATGGTGTTACTCCACTGGGTAAAATGTCCTCAAGGCTGGGTGCCACAAGCCAGTGCCTCCCACCTTTCCTTTGAACGAGGAAATATCCCATGATAACTCCACGTGCCTTGGTACTGCTGCACATGTCTTTGTCCAGCGATCCATTTACTCCAAAACGCAAAATTTCAATGTTCTTCGCGCACCACTCATTGCTCCTTTGATCTCGAAGTCTTTTTTTGGGTGTACGTCAAAGTTTTGGGACTTTCGAGTACAATCTAAGAAACTTGGAGTGTAATTTCGGAATCCAAACCCATCCGATAGCTTATTGGATTTACTTTTTAGACCTAAAATCTTTTGTTCCAGGTCTATTTATCATTTAAGGATCTTCTCACTACAATTTTTTTTTTTTTTTAATGATTTCAAGAACATGTTTGGTTTGGTAGGGCTAGACCCTGAAATAAAAATGAGACGAGGATAGATGACTTTCATTCTAACTATCTAATTAGATAAGTTTCATTTTGATACGATTATATCCGTTGACGTAGAGTCTATCCAGATGTTGTTAACAGCCAGCAGATGGAGATGCCACCTAAGCCTGGTGTCCAAGCAAGGAGCCAAAGTGAACCCCCTGCCAAGGTCAGCTCCTGACCGAGGTCGAGCTCAAACTGCCACGAAGCGGAGGGAAGGCGATGGAGATTCAAATTATGGCAGGAAAGGGAGTTGCCTTCACCGAGATCCCGCCACTGAGACAGTACGACTGACAGGCAGCAATCCGCCGCCTAAGGCCTACGAAGGGGGTGCCTTGCCGGAGCACCAGGGCCTCCCCCAAGGTCCCAGTTTACACCGATCAGGAAAGAACATCTCCTTCAATGCACGGTGCTCTCCAGTCTACCGTCTGCACTACCCACAAGTAGAAGGCCGCGCCAGAAGATTCAAACCCTGGGGCGGCTGCCCGCATGCCAATGCTCTGCCAGGTTTCCCGAAATATGGCGACTAACCAAGACACCAGAGCCAACAACTTGACTCCCCACCTCAAAAGGGAAAACGGGAGCTCACGCGCAATTCTCGCGTGCTGCCAGATGTCACTCCCTAGGACTCACCCGAAAGGGGAACATATGGAAAGCAAGTAGGAGGTCATACACGGCCTCTCCATAACAAACTAAAGAGGGGCCTCCGAAAGAGAGGAGGGCACAACAGTCAAAAACTAGCAAGGGATAATGGAGGTAATCGTTGGCACACAGAAGAAGAGAGCAAGCCAAATGCAATGCTCTGGGAGCTACAGAGGAATTCGTTGGAAGAATCCCACGGACACAGCCAACCTTGCTCCAGCCTCCCTTTGCTAACGCCCTACACTTACTTTCTTTTCTCAAAAACATGACCCCCGAACGTAGAAACCTCATCGGGATCCACCGAGAGGGATCTGTTCTCTTGGATCACCCACTGACTTGATCTTCAGAGTGCCCCTGCCGGAAATCCCGGTCCGGGTCTCTTTTTCTTTTGCAGGGATCCGAGAATGCATGCAGGATCCCAGGCGAGGGGGTGACGCCCGACACCGTGCCGGAGCTACAGGCCACGATGGTCCAGGCGGCAACAAATTGGTGCACTAGGTAGGGGACGGGCAAGACATTGAAACGTCAGCCAAACTAGTCCCCCCACCATGAAAGCAGTTCCACTTGAGGCATGGTGGTGACACGCACACAAGAAGCCTCCACCAGTCGCATGGAGGGCCCTCCTTCTCATGGAGGCCCACGCAGCCTGGAAGGGGAGCTCCCTGCTCTACCACATCTCCTCCGATGGATGTCCGACCCACTGCACTCGCCCAGCAAATTCAAGTGCTGTCCGCGACGGTGCGGCAGTTACAACACCAGCAATAGTCCCCGGCTACCCAGGCGGATCCAGGGACCTCTGCGGCCTAAGTCGCTGCCCCCCGCGATGGTCTGCATCCCTTCCAAGAAAGGCCTTCGCAGCCGTGGACCACGACTGATCCCCGGGATAGCCTACGGGCCCCAGCGAAGCGATAGAGGAGTGGGTCGACCGATCAGAAAAGCCATTCCCTAAGCTTAAAGCACGCCTCCCACAAGCACCGTAGACGCTGCCAGAGCAAGGCCCCCTAGTGCGACCCTCCTCAGCATTCACCTCCATCCTCTCTAGCAACCTCAGCGGAAGACTTCGCTAATGAGGCTATCAGGCGTGTGCCAGAGAAGCGCCTAGAGAAACAAGAGCATAGGCTGGCGGAGCTGTTTCGCCAGTTTACCAACATGCAAGGCTCCTCCAAAGAGCCGGCGGGCTATGACATCTGTCCCCCTTTCTCCCGAGAGATCCAAGAGGGGCCGATCCCAAGTCGGTTCTGCATGCCTCAGGTAGATCCCTACAACGGGACCACTGACCCCTTGAACCACCTAGAGAGCTACAAGACTCTCATGAGAGTCCAGGGGGCAATAAATGCCCTCCTCTGCATAGCCTTCCCCGCTACCCTGCAAAAGGCCGCTCGAGTCTGGTTCGCCTGTCTCGAGCCCGAAAGCATCAGTTCCTTGGTGGAGCTGGAAAGAAGGTTCGTGGCACACTTCGACGCCTACCGAAAGGTGCCACGAGAAGCCGATAGCCTTTTCTCCATCAGGCAACAGGATCACGAGCCCTTGCGAGGCTATGTGGCTCGCTTCAAGGTTGCCGTCCTGGAGATCTACAACCTAGACGAGCCCATCGTCATGATGGCACTGAAGGGAGGGCTCCGGACATCCCGCCTAACTTACTCCCTGGACAAGAAGCCATCGAAGACGTACTCTGACCTCCTCCTCCGCGTTCATAAGTATGTTCACGCTGAGGAGGCAGACCGTACCAGGAGAGAGCTGGATGGGAAGCCCTTGAAGAGACAAGCTTCGGGGGAGACCCCAGAGGCAAGCAGGCCCTGGCCGAACTCCAATTTTCGAGCGAGGCCCAAGCCAAAGAGCAGTCCCATTCCGGAAGAAGCATACACCCCTCTCCTCGCTTCAAGGTCGAAGATCCTCATGGAGATTGAGGGCGAGCGCTACCTATGCCACCCTCCCCCACTGGGGTCATCTGGTGGCTGTGACAAGATAAAATACTGCCGGTTCTACCACGACCACTGCCACAACATTGAGGACCACCACCACCTCAAAAGAGAGATCAAAGATCTGATAAGGAGGGGCTACCTCGGAAAGTTCATGGAGGGCAAGACCCCGGCAAAGCCCTAGGCGCTTATGGCTCTTCTTCCTGTCCCTGTAATTGACAATCGGCCCACCGAGAGGCCCGTGGGTATAACGTATTGGGGGGCAAGCTCTTCCCAAACTGGGAAGGCCCCTATAGAGTAGTCGAGGTCCTTCCACCTGGAGCCTACCACCTCGCCAATATCGATAGTGATGAAAGTCTAAGGGCTTACCTCCAAAAATATAAGGCTCCCCCCTTTCAATAAAAGTTTCTTTTTAGTGCAATGTTGTCTTTGCCCTGCAGGAAAACCATCGCTCGACCCCAGGCCTGGCGATCCAAGCCAGGAAACTTCTGAAGCTCCACACCCATCGCCGTGCTCACAGTCCGAAGATGTCAGCGGGACTCCCTAGAAGTTTTGCTATCTACCACCTGACTCATAGCCTAGCACCCCAAGTAGGGAAACTCCTGAAGCCCCGCACCTATCACCGTGCTCACAGTCCGGAGATGTCAGTGGGACTCCCCAGAAGTTTCACCATCTACCACCTGACTCACAGCTCGACACCTCAAGCTGGAAAACTCCTGAAGCCCCGCACTTGTTGTCGTGCTCACAGTCCGGAGATGTCAGCAGGACTCCCCAGAAGTTTTGCCATCTACCGCCTGGCACCCCAAGCCGGGAAACTCCTGAAGCCCTGCACTTGTCGCCATGCTCACAGTCCGGAGATGTCAGCGGGACTTCCCAAAAGTTTGCCATCTACCGCCTGACTCACAGCCTGACACCCTAAGCCCAGAAACTCCTGAAGCCCAGCACCTAAGCCCAGAAACTCCTGAAGCCCGGCATCTAAGCCCGGCCACTAAGTCCAAAAACTCCTGAAGCCCGGCATCTAAGCCCGGCCACTAAGCCCAGAAACTCTTGAAGCCCGGCCACTAAGCCCAAAAACTCCTGAAGTCCGGCATCTAAACCCGAAAACTCCTGAAGCCTGGCCACTAAGCCTGGAAACTCCTGAAGCCCGGCACCTAAGCCCGAAAACTCCTGAAGCCCGACACCTAAGCCCGAAAACTCCTGAAGCCCAGCACCTCAAGCTCGAAAACTCCTGAAGTCAGGCCACTAAACTCGAAAACTCCTGAAACCCGGCACATCAAGTCGGGAAACTCCTGAAGCCCCGCATCTATCACCGTGCTCACAGTCTGGAGATGTCAGTGAGACAACCCAACGGTTCCTCCACCTATAGCCTGACTCACAGCCCAGCACCTCAAGCTCGGGAACTCCTGAAGCCCGGCACCTAAGCCGGGAAACTCCTGAAGCCCCGCACCTGTCACCGCGTTCACAGTCTAGAGATGTCAACGGGGCACCCTAGTGGTTCCGCCATCTATTCCCTGACTCACAGCCCGGTACCTCAAGCTGAGAAACTCCAAAAGTCCCGCATTCAACCCGCTGGTCCCCCAGTTCATAGACGGCAAAGCAGGGCATTCTTGAAGGCCCACACTCCCCCGGCCAGACTCAGAGCCAGTGAGAACAATCTCAAGACTCCTCATGTCAAGTTCCCCAACTTGACGGTCTCTCGGGGCCACACAGGCCCTCCCTTCAAGCCATCCGCCAGCTCCCATCTTAATTGAAGAGGTTCAAGGTAACCATAAAAACAAAAACTCAATGAAGTAAGAATAACTTCATTGATGTTGCATAAAAAATATACATCATCAAAAGACCCCCGACAGGCCCGGCGGTCCCAAAAAAAAAGAGAAGAAAAGAAGGGCAGGTTCTGGAAGGAGATTGGAGCATATCTCTCAGCAGGCTCCTTCCCAAGATAGCAAATAGGCACGCCGACATCCCCTTGGGCCTCTGCAGCCCCAGCCGGTGGGACTTCCTCAGCGACAAGGGTAGGCTCCACCTCAGTCATGGCAGTAGGAGTCGTAGCTTCCCTTGAGCATCCACCAATGCCACCCGGGACCATGATCTCATCCAGCCTCAGCCATGGGAAGCAATAGGCCACCAAGGATTTGCAGATCCCGAATCCTTTGATGAAGGAATCCGTGGTCGCCTCTCGGACTTCATCGACAAACTTGACTGAGGCCCTGAATCTGAGCACTACCTCAGCGGCCTCCTTCTTGGCGGCCTCCATCAGAGCCACCGCCTCAGCAACTTTCTCCTCGACTGCCGACAGCCAGGCCTGCGTCACCTCCAGCCATGCCTGGAGGCCACTCACTAGCTCCTCCACCCGAGTAATGTCAGCCTTGAGCCCTTCCACCCGGTGGGAGGCCCAATCCCTTTCTCAAACCAAGGATGCTTCAAGGTACCTGACCCGACTCTCGGCATCGACCACTTTGGCCTAAAGGATCCTATTCTCCTCCTCCAAGGCCCAGGCCCTGTCAACCTGCTCCTGGGCCTCAGCCACCCACAACATCCTTTCCTGCTCCCATTGGGTACAATAGTCACGGACAAGAAGAATGTCGGTTTCAATCTGCACCATGAAAGATGTTAGCCATGGCAGTCAGATTGAAGCAACAAAAAGGCAGAAAACTATCGCGAAGAGGAGGGTAAGAGTGCCAAGAAGGGCCTCCACTAGCATCCTGCCTTCCCTCTCATGGCGGTCGCATGACTGGACCGTGAACTCCATCATGCGCTTTGCATGCACAAGATCTTGGGTGATCGTCGAATTCGGTCTCACCCCAAATGCTGCCCTCCGGATAGCAGCCCTCCTCGTTGCTGGGGGTGCCACCACGTCCGGGGGAGCCACCTCCGAAGGCATCTAATCTGGCAGTGGGGAGCTCATTACCGCAGGCGATGGCATCGGTGATGGTTGCTCCACCACCCCTTCTCCCTCTGCATCCACCTCGATAACTGCAGAAAGGTGGGGCACAACAACTGCAGCTGGCCTAGTCAGCATGCTCATGCTAGGTTCTCGAGCCGGAAGCTAGGCTCGCTGCTCCGAAGGCCCAGGGGCTGGCTTAACTTTTTGCCCCGCAGGGATAGAGACTGAAGCAGCCCCGCCTCTTGGCTGGGCTCAACCCGGGCCCTCTTTAGTAGAGCCTCCTCGAGCCTGGACGGCAGGCCCCTCTTGTGGGTGGACTTTACAAGCTCCTACACCGAGAACTTCATGCATGTAGGAAGAAGAAGACAAAGTTCAGCAACAGGTAGAAAAGGACTCATTAAAGAAGAGATACCCTTCCTAACTCACCTAGCCCCTAGATTGGGCTGATCCCGTCATCGAATAAGTTCCACTCTGATAGCAGAACCTCGAGAGGGGAGATCTGATCGAAAACAAGCTGGTTATATACTTTCCAATCAAAGGCCTCCACCTGGAAGTTCCAATTTGGGATCCAGTCCAGATCACTCCATACCCAGTTCACCCCTTCGACAGAAGCAAAGAAGAATTTTCTCTTCCATCCCTTGATGGAAGAGGGGTGCTCAAACTTTATCCCCCTTGGACGAGGATAAATGCACCACCATTCGTCCTTAGTCGGGTAGCATTTCGGGATAAAAAAGGCCCTGAATAAGGAGAAGCAGATGATAATCCCAAGAAAGCGGCAGAAAACAATAAAGTAGTTGATGACCCTAATGGCGTTTGGAGCCAACTGAATTGGAACAAGATGGTAGTTGCTCAGAAAAGAGAGAAAGAATGGATGAAAAGGCAAACGGAGGACCCCGAGAAAGAACTCTTCGTAGAAGGCTATTCGACCTGGGCCACTAGAGGTGACCCACTCCCCTGGTCGCGGGACCAAGAGCCGAACAGAGTCCAGGATCCCGTAGGTGGCCCGGATCACAGAGAGATCCTCCCCGGTATCGTCGAAGCTATGCCCGAAAGCCCGGTCGGACGGAAAGACCTAGAAGAAGCAATGGGAGCAGAAGAGATGGAAGGAGCAGGAGGGACCCTGGGCCCATCGATGACTACTCCAGTTAGGTGAAGGCTTCTGTGGATGATGAGAGGGACCTCCTCCTCCTCGTCTGAAGACAAAGTCCTCAGTCGAGAGAGCCCTGCCCCATCGGGGCACCAGAAGAGCGGTGGTGCCGACCGGACGGAGCCTTCCGAGATCAGAAAAAGAAGGAGGTGTACAGGGAAAGGAGACCTGAGAGCCCTACAGGAAGACTCAGCCTAGTCAGAGAAGAAGGAGAAGGCCAAGGGAGACTAACTTGGTTGTTAAGGAAAAAGATAGTCAGAAGAAGGAAGAAGCTCTGGCCCGGCGATGAGCGGGAAAGTTCCAAAAGAGATGATTGAGGGAAAAGCTTACCCTCTCTTCAAAGCCAAAAGACTGCAGCCGTACATCCTTTTAGCACTCCCGCCGCCAGATAGGCACCACATGGCAACATCGACCGGAGGCGATGCCCGATGTAATGGAAATAGTCTCGAGTCGTACATCCACCATTATGCTTCCTCGGATCCACTGATGTGGCACCTCCATACTGGCCTCAAGGCACGGCACGTGAAGTGGCGGCGATCGTGGCATTTAATGGTACTAGATCTTAGCCTTTTCGCGTTAGCTCCATAATTACCTCCCTAGCCCCGAGCACGATGTTTTGTCAGGACTTGGGAACAAGAGACCAATGAAGAAACGACATCACTGGGTCCTGCATGGATCCATTCGATGGAGATTGCAACCATAAGCTCCATCCCGTCAAGTCCTTCTGCTGGGCTGGCTCTCTCCAGGTCGAGACTCCAATAGAAGCCCGATTCCTCGAGTCCCTTCGCTGGGTTGGCTCCTCCCTCATCGAGACTCCAGTCGAGGCCAGACTCCACCTTCTGCTATGCTGGCTCCTCCTAGGTCGAGACTCCAGTAGAAGCCCGATCCCTCGAATCCCTTCACTAGGTTGGTTCCCCCTAGTCGAGACTCCAGCTAAAATCAGACTCCACCTTCTGCTGGGCTGGCTCCCCCTGCTCGAGACTCCAGCAGAAGCTCGATTCCTTGAGTCCCTTCGCTAGGTTGGCTCCCCCTAGTCGAGACTCCAGTCGATGTTAGACTCCACCTTCTGCTGGGCTGGCTCCCCCTGGTCAAGACTCCAGCAGAAGCCTGATTTCTCGAGTCCCTTCGCTGGGTCGGCTCCCCCGTGGTCGAGACTCTAGCCGAAGTCAGACTCCACCTTTTGCTGGGCTGGCTCCCCCAGGTCGAGACTCCAACGGAAGCTGAATTTCTCTCCAAGTCTTCCCGTCGAGCTAGCTCCTCCAAAGTGCACACTCACGGAGCAGCTTAGGCGGAGAAGAAGAAGAAGGAGACAAGAAGAAGAAGTGCATTGTAGTCAAAGCAAAAACCTTCATTGATCAAAAGTCCATTACATCCTACAGAGGTTCGCCAGGAAGCCTCCCGGAGATCTAAGTTACAAGTGAGAAGGGATTCTCCCTGGCAGCACTCCCGGAAGTAGCCGGGGGAGCGCCAGTCCTTCTTTCAGGCAGGCTTCTTGGGAAGGAGGACGGCGGTGCCTCCACCTCTAGCGGCCCTTCTCCCCAGGAAGTCACCGGGTCTCTAGATCCTAGCATCGATTCACTCAGATGTTCACTCGTGGAAGGGTACATGCATCCTCCTCGACCGTGCCATCCTTCTTGGATTTCACCAATCTGGTGATTCCAAGCACAACTACAGCCGCTCCTGGTTAGGCCACTCTCAGTAGCGCCGCGGCAACCACGGCCTTCTCCATGGCGACTGCGACCGTGGCCATCCCCTCATTCAGTCGCGTGACCAGGCACACTTAGGAGGTTCACAGGTAGGCTCCTCCTATGACACAAGCAACCACCTTCCCTGCCTCTCGGGGCCTCTCAACTTTCTTCTCCTTCAAGGGAATCTCGAGCTCAGTGAACTTCTTCTCCGACCGGGATGCCCTCGCCTAGATGCCGGTCGGACGTCCTCGGAGGAACATCACGAAGCCTCCCGGACCTGAAACTCAACAGAAGACCTCCCTTGGCACAAGCCAGGAGAGAGGAGTCAAAGAAAGAAGGTATTGGAGAGAAAAGGATGTTCTACGAAGGTCCATCCGCTTGCACTTAAAAAGGCGAGGGATGGCCTCTCTATGACAGATCCTGCCAACCCCTCATACCGATTGAAGGTATGCATCTCATTAATTGTCAGGCCAGCCAGAAGATGCCATGTGCCAGCACCGAACGATTCGCATGCCTCGTTCTTAGAGGATTCGCATCGACCCAGGAGAAGCATTTATGGACACCATCAAAAAGCCGAAGCGCCATGAAACCTCCCATCAATGCGAAGGTGTGGTCTTTGAAGCACATATGCACAGAGATGTCGGTGATGTAAAGGATGCCCCAGTCCACGTCAGCATGATCATTACTCTCCATGTCCTAGGCATCGTATCGTCTTCTAGGCTCGAGAGTGGAGGGCAACTGATATAGCTGTATCAGCTGATGTGGAGTCCATCTGGATGCCAGCTGTCAGCCAGCAGATGGAGGTGCCACCTAAGCCTGGCGCCCGAGCAAGGAGCCGAAGTGAGCCCCCTGCCGAGGTCAGCTCCCGGCTGAGGTCGAGCTCAAACTACCACCAAGCGAAGGAGGGAAGGCGATGGAGATTCAAATCATGACGAGAAAGGGAGTTGTCTTCACCGAGACCCCATCGCTGAGACAGTATGATTGACAGGCGGCAGCTCGCCGCCTAAGGCCTATGGAGGAGGGTGCCTCGCCGGAGCACTAGGGCCTCCCCCCAGGCTCCAGTTTACACCGATCAGGAAGGAGCTCTCCTTCAAGGTGCGGCGCTCCCCAGTCTACTGTCTGCACTACCCACAAGTAGAAGGCCATGCCAGAGAATTCAAACCCTGGGACAACCACCCGCATGCCAATGCTCTACCAGGTTTCCCAAAACATGGCGACCAACCAGAATAGCAGAGCCAACAACCTGACTCCCCACCTCAAAGGGGGAAATGGGAGCTCACGCGTAGTTCCTGCATGCTGCCAGATGTCACCCCCTGGGACTCCCCCAAAAGAAAAATATTTGGAAAACAAGTAGGAGGTCACACACAGCCTCTCCATAACAAACTAAAGAGGAGCCTCCGAACGAGAGGAGAGCACAAGAGGCAAAAACCAGCAAGGGGTAAGGGAGGTAATCGTTGGCACACAGAAGGGGAGAGCAAGACAGACGCAACGCTCTGGGGGTTACCGGAGAATTCGTCGGAAGAATCCTACGGACACAGCCAACCCTGCTCCAATCCTCCTTCTCTGCTAACGCCCTACACTTACTTTCTTTTCTCAAAAACACGACCCCCGAACATGGAAACCTCACTGGGATCCACCAAGGGGATCTGTTTCCCTGGATCGCCCACTGACTTGATCATCGGAGTGCCCCCACCGGAATTCCTGACCCGAGTCTCTTTTCTTTTTGCAGGGGTCCAGGAACGCGCACAGGATCTCAAGCGAGGGGGTGACGCCCGACGCCGCGCCGGAGCTACAGGCCACGACGATCCATGCGGCAACACATTTCTATCATGAAAAAAATAGAAATGTACTAATTTTTTAAAATTCAATCTCTATTTTTTTTAATATTCAAATTCGATTTCAATTTCAATTAAAAAGTGAATATCGAGACTATTCTGATTCTCATTTAATTTTGATTTCATGCCCCGAATCAATTGATACATATATGTAGAGGTCGGACATAGATGCATCCCTATCCAAACCTATGGATTAGGATTTGGATGACATCTTAAGTATGGTCCATTAGATCAATCACAATTATTTTTTTAAGGCTAAGCAAACTATGATCCAAAATCAAACCCAAATAATGTTGACTCAAATTGAACTAGACAACGAAGAGCATTTGTTGATGCTTTTACCACACTCCATCAACGTCTACTGGATATGAAGTTGACGTACCCTACCTAATCTTATATCACTAACCTTCCACTTGTCATCCATGATACTCATGCAAAAGGCGACCCCTTTTTACACCCAGCCTGGCAACTTTTTTTTTTTTCTTTTTTCTTTTTGTGATAAGTCGAAAAGGATAGAGAGGATTAAATCCAGTGTAGTTATCACGCGGGCTCTTGTCCTGCCAGATAATGTTCGATACAAGATACTTAGATTTTCACAACCTTTTCTCATCTATAAGTGAGTATGTTAAACACCACTAAGACGCCGGTTGGTAGAACGGGGATAAAGAAAATAAATCCTGATCTCTCATCCAATCCAACCTGTCACGAGTTTCAGGAAATAGTTCCTGGATTTAATTGAGTCACCGTGCATAGATCATGTCTCGAACCCGTAACCGATTGGATGTGAGGCAAGGTCTTTACCAACCCGATACCGTTTTAGCGGTTTGGCCACCTTTCCTTCGAGAACCCTGCTATTCCAACGCGAGAACTTTATGGTGAGCTTTCTTACCCTAGCTCTTGGCTTTCACATTTATATTATCGGTGCCATTTTGTCTCAATTAAATAGATTATTTACATCATATTGGTTATCTTAAAATGTGCTTCAGGGTAACGTTGCATTTAAATGCGTCGATGAACTCGTACTGCATGTATTTCAAGTTATTTTTTTAAAGCATTTCTTACTCCAATATTTCTACTCTCACTACATGTCTGTTTGCTTAAACTTCAACATCCAAATTTAGTGGACTTGAACTAAGAAATTAAAATCTTCCCTCAACAATCTACAAAAATATGCAACAACTAATGGAATTGGGAGAACATTTCCATGATGAAGTTGATGAACTCTATGGATCAAATGACAAAATAAAAATAAAAATCTTGGAAACAAAGATGCACTATAAGCCCTATGCTGATGATCACTTGGAAAAAAAAAAGCAAAAACAAATACAAAAACAAAAACCTATGTCTTATGAGATGACAAAATCCTTGTTATATTGTCAAAATTATAGGTCCCATCTAATCATTTATATAAATATATGATCTCTGACCCTTGCCCCTGTTCTCTTAGTCTATGATCTCTTCATCCCCTTCATACTCATCAGCTATACTCATCAGCTAAACTCACACCTGTCTCATATACCTCTTCTTCCTCACAGTTTTCTATGGGTTCAGTAACTTCTTCTAATTCCCCTATGTGTAATGCTCTAATAGGACATTGGCTTGCGTAGTAACCTATCTTGTGGCATCTAAAACAATGGAGATTTCCTTCTCTTCTAACCTCAGGGCTCTTTCCTTTATCTTCTCTTCGAATTAATGGAGTAGCAGGACTGGGTCTATTGGCTATACTTGGGCTTGGACTTGGTCTATTTCCAGGAGGATTAATCTTAGTGGGTTCAGGTCAGCGAAATAAAGGTCTCCTCTGGAATCTCTCACTGTCCCTAGCAACTTGATAGGCCTGGTCTAGGTCATGGACTTCTCTCAAAAATAGTTCTCTCTGGATCTCCTCATGTAGACCTGCTCTAAACCTAGATAAGGTTGCTGCCTCAGACTCGACCACGTTGCATCTCATCACGAACTCATCAAACTTGGCAACATATTCGGACACTGTCTTATTCCCTTGAGTTAATCGTTGCCATTGATCCAAGAGTCTCCGTTCATAGGACATTGGTAAATACTTCTTCCTAAGTTTCATCTTCATAGCTCTCCAAGTGGCTATAGGTATGTCACCTCTCTGTCGACTCATGCGCTCAACATTACCCCAATACAATCTAGCCTGACAGACCAATCTAAGTTTGGCAAACTTAAATTTTCTATCTTCTAATATTTCATACCAATCAAAATATTGGTCCATATCACCCTCCCAGTCTATATACACCTTAGGATCCAAGTTTTCATCAAATGTGGGTGCATCTAGACGAATATTTTTAAGGGCCCTTTCATCCTGGTCAACATAATCATGGTGAACTCTCCTTGGATGTGGGTCAGGAGTATATTCTTGGCATTGGACTCTAGGATGGACAGGTGGCAATCTGGGTGATTGTGGCTCAACAGGGGCCAAACGGGCATCTTCAAGGGTTCCTATTCTCTCTTCCATTCGATCAAACCTAGTGTTCAATTGCTTTAACTGCTCAATCATAGTTCTTATCAGGATTTCAAGATTGGGATCCATGGAAGTACTAGGATGGTCAAGTGAATGCTGATAGGGAGTTCCTGATCTAGTTGTCATGCGCACACAAACTCAAACTTGGGCTAGGGGTTTGCTAGACCTAAAGTTCAAACCAAATGTTAGGTCAAGATGACAATCTTGGTTGTAGTAACTTGGCACATGGCCAGGTAAGTGTAAGGTTGGTGGAGGTCCCTCTTTGCTTGCCTTAGATACCAATTTGAAATTGGTCAGGTAAGCAAACCAACCCACCTTCCTTCGGGCTCTTGTCCCTGAACAACTTGCCTAGATACCAGATATACAAGCACACACAAACAAGTTGTCTAAATTAGCTTGACACTTGGTTTGACCCGACCTTGTGGATGTTCCTAGCTCACTAGAGCAAAGTGTCTACTCAATTTTAATTAAGGGTTGGGTCAAATATGCAGGATGGTGATTTTGGGCTAAGGACAGGTGATGAAATCCTGCTCCCATGTCATACTGATGCCCTTAGATTGATTTGCCATGAGATGGTGCAAACATGCATATGAATCCTAATCTCAGCAACAGAAATGTTGCGTTGCAGTTCAAAGTGGGGTTGAGAAATGCTTATAACAGTCTCAGAAAAATTCAAAAAACTCACAGAAAATTGCTAACTTACAGATGATATGTCATATGAAAGAAAATTTAAAAATAAAATCTGTGCTGTACTAAGCAGATCCTGAAATTTAGATAATGTAAAAGGAACATAACATAACATACAGGAATTTCAGCAACAGTGATGGAGTGTAGGAATTTTCATTTTTTCTATGATTTTTTTCTAAGTATAAAATTATGCATGATGATAGCTAACTTAATATGGATTAAGAAAAAAAATACTTCAATGAAAAATTAACTACTTTTTTTTAGAGTTTTATACGAATTACAGTCAGCCTACTCAGAAATACGACAAGCAGAAAACAGAAAGTCCTAAGTGCAGAAATTCAAAAATGTGACCTAACATGCTCTTTGTTTTCTTCTTCAAGGGTCAATCACAATGGCACCTAGACATGCCTTAGAAGATCCCCGTGGAATGGGAAGAGCGGGTCTTGAAACCCTACTTTTCTCCTAAGATCGGATGGCCTGGTGAAGCACCCGATCCAAGTACTTAAAGAACTTAACCCTAACCTACCAAGCTCTGATACCAAATATGATGCGGCATACTTATAGGAAATATGGCATGAATGACTAAAGCAACTAAGCTAATTAAAACTCTAAAACATATGATCTAATTTTAGTCATAGTGGAGTCATTAAGATGCATTAAAGAAGACTAAACTAGAAGGCTCATATACTTCGCAGTGCAAATATGAATTAAGTTAATGAACTAGGACCTATGTGCTAGAAGAACCATCTAATTAGGACTATACCCTATTCAAAAGTTCAGACCACAAGAGGAAAGGAAAGGATTTAGATACCAATAATGACTCTCCAATAACCTTACACTAGGTTCACTCCTTCATACTCAGGATTGGCGACTAACTGATCAAGCTAACCCACCCGTTGGAAGTAGAGGTTCCTGCTGTTGAGTTGAAGGCAAGGAGGACTTTATCATGGACGGAATACTCCTTAGGATCCTGCAAGAACAACCATTAGTATTGTGGAGGAGATGGAAGATAGTATGGAATAGAAATAATGGAAGGGAGGGAAGTAAAGGATTGTTGGTGATCTTGGTAGAGTGTGGCCGGCTACTCTTGAAGATGAGGTAGTCATCAATGGAAGAAGAACTTTTGCTGGAATTTGAAAACTAAAGCACTTGGTTGAGCCTCTCACTCAATCCCTCATGGATGGCATTTGCAAACACAAATGGAGATAAGAAAATTCTGGATTTCATTCATTCAAAAGCATCCTTTTACAAAGAGATTAGGGGCCTATTTTTTAAGTCCCATTTGAAATTCAAATTTTACATGAAAAGAGGGAGAAATGTAGTTACATATTTGAATTTCAAAATTCATGAAAAGGGGGCACCAAATCTGAAAATCTGCATGCATGGGTGCCAAGTGTCTAAATCTGAAAATCTTCATATATAGGTGCCAAGTGTTCAAATCTGAAAATCTGCATGCATGGGTGCCAAGTATCCAAATCTAAAAATCTTCATGTATGGGTGCCAAGTGTCCAAATCTGAAAATCTTCATATATGGGTGCCAAGTGTCCATTCTCTTGGATAATGTGTTTTGGCGAGATGGCTTCAATCCTTCATTCTATCCAATGGCTCTTATTTCAAGCACTCTTGATTTGAAATTTTCTTGATGTAGCTTTGGTTCATCCCTTGGTCCAATTATATGCTCCCTTGGTTTGACTGAAGCTCAAAAGAAAAATTACAACTCAATTTGGACTTGAGTACTGTTGCCGATCTCGCCGCCGCGCCCGTGGCCTCGGAACCGTCGATCCGACTAGACCGTCCTGCCCTTGGGGCCTCCTGGCTAGACCGAACCTGCAAGGCAAGGTCAGAAAATCCTGGCCGGGGATTCCAGTGAGGGAGCTCCGACGGTCAAGTTAGTAGACGGCGAGAAGGAACAGATTCTCTGGGACGGGCCCCCGAAAGAGTCCCAGACTCAGAGAACGTGCTAGCAAGAAAAGTGTTAGAGAGACTAGAAACTCGGCTGGGTTCCCTTGCCGAGCTCACGCCAAGCCACCCCCTCTTGGGACCTTGGATCTCGCTCTCGAAGCAGGGTTTCTAGCCTTTGTTTCTCGCTTGCTCTACCTACCTTATCGTCTATTCTCTCCTTCCTTTTATCTCCTCCCGTCGCCCCCTTGTTTTCCGATCCCGGGAGGCTCCCTTGTCGCTTTCCTCTCCTCCCCTCCGCCCCTTTCTCTTTCCCCTTCTGGTTCAGAGGGCCGGGCAGCTTTTCGGCCTCGTTTGCCGAGTCTAGCGGAGAAAGAGTAGGGGAGGGGGGCGCTGGTCAGACTGCCGACCAGATCTCGGGCCGAGCGTGAGTGCTTTCCTTCTCAGGCACCGACACAATCCGTTATTGGGTCCTATTTTGTCAGGACCTCGTCTCTCGACTGCAGAACATGTCGGGTCGACGTAAGTGATGTTTCGCGTGTCGTCGCCGTCCGTACTGGGCGCCTTTCTCGGGGTGCGGCGCGCACGGCTCGAGGGGCAACCTCGGAGCCCGCGCCTCCATTCTTCGGGACCTTCCTGTACGAGCTGGCCTACGTCGGCCGAGGTGGACCCCTCCTGGGTGGACACCTGGCGGGAGCAGCAGAAGGATGCTCGGCTTCGGCCGAGGTGGTCCCGTCTCCGGGCGCCACCTGGCGAAGGAGCGAAGGGGCCCGGCTCCACCTCGGTCGAGGTGGGACCGTCTCAGGGTGCCACCTGGCGAGGGAGCAGGGGAGCCGCCGACCTTGGCCGAGGTGGACCCCTCCTGGGTGGACACCTGGCGAAGCGGCGACAGGACGCTCGGCTTCGGTCGAGGTGGTCCCGTCTCCGGATGCCACCTGGCGAAAGAGCGAAGGGGCCCGGCTCCACCTCGGCCGAGGTGGGACCGTCTCAGGGTGCCACCTGGCGAGGGAGCAGCGGAGCCGCCGACCTTGGCCGATGTGGACCCCTCCTGGGTGGACACCTGGCGGAGCGGCGGCAGGACGCTCGGCTTCGGTCGAGGTGGTCCCGTCTCCGGGCGCCACCTGGCGAAGGAGCGAAGGGGCTCGGCTCGACCTCGGCCGAGGTGGGACCGTCTCTGGGTGCCACCTGGAGAGGGAGCGGGGGAGCCGCCGACCTTGGCCGAGGTGGACCCCTCCTGGGTGGACACCTGATGGAGCGGCAGCAGGACGCTCGGCTTTGGCCGAGCTCGACCTCGGTCGGGAAGGGCTGCATATGACCCAGCCAAAAAAAAGGACTCCACGTGGCTCAAATCATGCCCAACAAAATCTGAGACACGTCACGTCATCGTTACGGCTGTAATAGTTGCCCCCCAACCCACCGTTTCGTTAAGGCGTCGTGGAACGGGACGTTGGGATTAAATGCAGAGATGACGTGGGGGGGGCGAAGATCTTGCATCATAATTGCCACGATCCTCGTCGCCGTTCTTCGATGCGCCCAAAGCCCTATAGGAGGCCACCACGCGTCGCCTAATCGCCCGCAATTAATGCGTCGCTTCGAGGCAGAGGCCATTTTCCTGCTAACGAGGCGTCGGTGTCGGGCGTGCGTCCACGCGGCAATCATCCGATGGCTCGGAGCAGAATGACGGGTACAGCTGCTGTCGATTGAGTTTGAAAAGGAGGGGACTTTCCGGAATGAGGCCCTTTCCCTTGCTTTGTCGGCGGTTTGCTACAGGCTATCTCCCTCTGCCCCGCGTTGCATAGTGCATTTCGGTGAGTGCCCCCGTTCTCTTTTTCGCTCTTCTCCTTTCCTCTAGCGAGCTTTTCTCACCCTCTTCTCTGCCATGGCACGCCGTCGCCATGTTTCTTCTAACCCGGACGAGGCCGGTCCGTCCCGGTTGAGGACTCCATCGTCTTCCTCCTCGGAGGAGGAAGTGATCCCGGAGGAGACCTGCAGGCGACTGCAGCCTGGGGGTATCACCATAGGCATCCCCAGGGGTGTCAGGTATCCTCCCATCGTGTCCGCACTTCCCATTTCTTCTCTTCCTCCTCCGACCCTTCCTTCTGCCGGTCCCTCCGGTCATATTTTTACGATGACCGAAGGTGACCTTTCTTTGCTCCGGGAGGTCTATGGCATCCCGGGGTCAATCCGTCTCTCTGTTCTGCGGCCCTGGGATCGCGTCACCATGAGTGGCCCCGGCCGCATAGCTTTCTATGAGGACTTCCTTCTCGGGGGTCTTCGGTTCCCTCTGTACCCCTTCTTCCTTTCCTTCCTCAGCCATTTCTGTCTAGTCCCGGCCCAGTTGGCTCCCAATGCCATCCGGGTCATCTTTTTCTTCATTGTCTTCTGTCACTTCCATGGATTTGTTGCCTGTTTCTCCCTCTTCAGGGCTCTGTTTACCCTGAAGCGGTACTCCACTGATGACGGCTGGTGGTACATCTCGCCCCGGCCCAGGTGTCTCCGATTTGACCTCCCTTCTTCCATCAAGGGTTGGAAGAACCGGTTCTTTTTTGCCTCGATCGAGGACGTCGACTGGGCCTGGAGCGAGCCGGATCGGTCCCCGAACCGAAACTCCCAAGTCGAGCTGGCGGACCAAGAGGCCTACTCCCAGCTTCTAAGCGACGTGGTCCCAGCGCTCGAGGTTCTGCTCTTGGAGCAGAACTTGTTCGAGGCGGGGATCAGCCCCATCCACGAGCCGGGTGAGGCTCAGCTCTTCTCTTATTCCGCTTTTCAGTTCTTTTTCTTTTAGCCGAGCTGACCGACTCTTTTTCTATTGCAGGTATGAAGTTTTCGCTGGAGAACCTTCTGGAGGGCGCGGCCCAGAGGGACGCCGCCGAGGTGGACGAGCCTGTGGCGAAGAGGGTTCGCACCGAGGTGAGCCAGGAGGTCACGCCGGCGTCCGTGCCTAGTCCGGTAGCCGCCGCTCCCCCGCCCAGGCCGCCTCGGGCCTGGGCTACTGATGCTCCGGCCGTCCAAGCTGGCGGTGCTGCCGATGAGGGAGGTCCACCGGCAGCAGTTCCACCCCGCGCCGGCCCCATCATTTCTACAGAGCCGACGGCGCCGCCCGCGACTCCAGCCATTCCGGCGATGGCGGTTCCTCCCAGGGGGTCGGTCGCCATTGCAGCCGACCTGACGGCTCCATCGCTGGTGATCCCCAACCGGTGTTCGGTGTTTCGTGATCCGCGACCAGGGGCTCGCGGAGAAAGTGATGGAGTAGGCCTCCACCTCCCGGGACCACCGATCTCGAGGCGGCCGGGACTATGCCGACGCTTTGCTCGGGATCCTCCCGCAGCTTTTCACGGTGAGTCCGAACTCAGGGCCCTCTCTTCTTTGCTACTTCGGTTGGCTTTTCTACTAACCTGTTCTCCTTGCTGTGCAGATTGGGACCGACATGCTCCTGCTGAGGAACTTCCTCGCAGGGTATGCAAAGAAGGATGCCAAGAAGGAGGAGAAGCTCGGCAAGCTCGCGGCCAACGTGAAAGACCTCATGGAGAAGGGGGTCGAGCTACGGGGGAGGAACCAGGCCCTTCAGGCGGACCTGGCACGCGCCGAGGTGCGCGTCAAGGACCTGGAGTCCTCTCTGTCCGAGGAGAGGATCTCCTACCAGCGACGCACGGAGGAGGATACGACGGAGAGGGCTCGACTCCAAGCCCATTCTCAGTGGTTGGAGTGTCAGCTGGAGGAGGCCCAGCGGGAGGCGAGTGCAGCCAAGGAGCGGAGCGCGTACGTCAACGGGCTCCTGGAGGCCACGAAGCGGGAGGTGCAGGAAGCCATCCCGAGGTTCCGGGCCTCCGACGAGTACGTCTCGAAGGTCCGGGAGGCCGCTGTGGACTCCTTCCTGAAGGGGTTCCAAGTGTGCCGGGAGAAGGTGAGGTCCTTCTACCCCGAGCTCGACCTCAGTGGGATGGCGCTCGGGGGCAGAAGATAAGGACCCGCCAGTAGGGCTTCCGGTGCGGCGGGAGACACAGCTGCGGCCCCAGCAGGTGACACGGCTGTAGCTCCGGAGCGGTCCTCCGAGCCAGCAGCCGCCGACGGCGAGGACGGGGAGCGGCGGCCCAGACTAAGGACCCTGCCACCGCGTCGAACTGAGCTACAGATGTATCCCTTTCTTTTTCCTTTTATTTTTTGGGGACTCCCGGCCTGTCGGGACTCCCTTTTTGTAATCCTTGCTTTTGAATCAATGAAGATTTAATTTTGCCAAGTCTCGACCTCGCCTTCCTCTTTCACCTTTTCTTTTTCTTTTTGTTTGAGGTGTTGGTGTGGAGTGCCGAGACGAGGGTAGACCTACCTCGGGCTTAATCCGCGGGTGGACCTGGTCCCATCCAGCATTCAGATCAAAGTTCGGAGCATTCTGGACTGGGTGGCAGTAGAGTAGGCCTTGTGCGGGCCCTTCTTTGGGCTTGCCTTCGTGATCGCGTGGGCAAACTGGGTTCTGCCCTGCCTTCCAGATCGAAGTCCGGGACTTCCGGACTGAACCCCGGGGCCGCAGGCTTTGTTCAAGCCTTGCACAGCTGCCGAGCTATTCTCCGTGATTGCGTGGGCGAGCTGGGCTCTGCCCCACCTTCCAGACCGAAGTCCGGGACATCCGGATTGAATCCCGGGGCTGCAGGCTTTGTTCAAGCCTTGCGCGGCTTGCCGAGCTGTTCTCCGTGATTGCGTGGGTGAGCTGGGCTCTGCCCCGCCTTCCAGACCGAAATCCGGGACTTTCGGACTGAACCCCGGGGCCGCATGCTTTGTTCAAGCCTTGCATGGCTTGTCGAGCTGTTCTCCGTGATCACGTGGGTGAGTTGGGCTCTGCCCCGCCTTCCAGATCGAAGTCCGGGACATCCGGACTGAACCCCGGGGTCGTAGGCTTTGTTCAAGCCTTGCGTGACTTGCCGAGCTGTTCTCCGTGATTGCGTGGGCAAGCTGAGCTCTACCCCGCCTTCCAGACCGAAGTTCGAGACTTCCGGACTGAACCCCGGGGCCGCAGGCTTTGTTCAAGCCTTGCGCGGCTTGCCGAGCTGTTCTCCGTGATCGCGTGGGCGAGCTGGGCTCTGCCCCGCCTTCCAAACCGAAGTCCGGGGCTTCTTGCTTTCTCGGGTCTTCGGCCACAGTCTTGTTTGCCGAGCTCAAGGTCATGCGCCTGTTTCCCTACGAGGTGAGAAAGAGCGTTTGAAGCAAAGAAACTTTATTGCAGGAGTTGGGGGAACCTTACATTATTGATAATACATCCTTAGGTTCGAGGCGTTCCATGTCCGAGGGAACCTGGACCCTCCCAATTCCTCCAAGTAGTAGGCCCCGTGAGGGAGGGCTTCCGCTACCCTGTATGGGCCTTCCCAGTTCGGGGAGAGCTTCCCGCACTCTCGTGGCTGAGAAGCTTCAGCACGCCGGAGCACCAGATCCCCGGGGCGGAAGGACTTCGGCTGGACCCGGGAGTTGTAATATCTGGCCACTCGCTGCCTGTACGCCGCCATCCGGACTCAGGCCTTGTCCCTCGTCTCTTCAAGAAGGTCCAGGTTGAGCATCATTCTGGCGGGGTTCTCCGCCTCGTCGTATTGCTCCACACGCAGTGTGGGTAGACCGAGCTCAATCGGGATAACCGCCTCGGCTCCGAAGACGAGGTTGAATGGGGTCTCGTCGGTCGCCATCCTCGGGATGGTGTGGTATGCCCAGAGGATGCTGGGGAGCTCCTCCGCCCACCTGCCATTGGTCTGGTCCAGCCTCGTGCGGAGGCCCTGCAAAATAGTCATGTTCATGACCTCGGCTTCTCCATTAGTTTGAGGGTGAGCCACAGAGGTGAAGCGATGGCGAATGCCGAGGTCGCTGCAGAATTTTTCAAATTCTCGACAGTCGAACTGATGCCCGTTATCAGTGATCACGGTGTGGGGGAGGCCGAAACGGTAGATGATCGACTTCCAGAAGAACTTGGCGATGTTTGCCTCGGTGATCCATGCCAAGGGTTCGGCCTCGACCCACTTCATGAAGTAGTCGATGGCTACAATCAGGAACTTCCGTTGCCCGAATGCCGGTGGAAATGGTCCTAGGAGGTCCATTCCCCATTGGGCAAATGGCCACGGGACTGAGAGCTGAGAGATTGGGGTGGAGGGCTACCATGCACCACGGCATGCCGCTGGCACCGATCACACCTCTTCACGAAGTCGGCGGCGTCCTCCTTCATCGTCTTCCAAAAATAGCCTTGACGGAGGGCCTTATAGGCTAGCGTTCTGCCCCCCACGTGGTTCCCACAGACATTTTCCCCGCCAAGGATGTATTATCAATAATGTAAGGACATTTTCCCCGCCAAGGACATTTTCCCCCCACGTGGTTCCCACGGACATCTTTCCCGGCTGCCGAACCGCGCGACCTTCTTTTTGATAAGGCGGGCCGCTGCACGGTCCTCTGGCAGGGTACCGCTGGTGATGTACTCGGTGTACTTGTCCATCCAGCTGGGCTCGCGGCTGACCTGATGGATTTCCACAGGGATCTCGTAGCTTGGGGCCTTGAGGCGCTCCACATGAGCGCGGCCCAGCATCGAGTCCGGCAGGGTCGCCAGCCGGGAAAGGGTGTCCGCACGGACATTTTCCCCGCGAGGGATGTGAAAGATGCTGAAGCGCCGAAACCCGACTGTGCTCGCTGTGACAAGCTCCAAATACTTTGCCATTTGAGGGTCGTGCACGGCGTATTCTCCGGAGACCTGTCTCGCCACTAGCTGGGAGTCAGTGAAGGCTTTGAGGTTAGCCACGCCCAGCTCGCGGGAGACCCTCAGCCCGGCGATGAGCGCCTCGTATTTCGCCTGATTGTTGGTTGCGGCGAACTGGAAACGGAGCGCGCATTCAGCGACGACCCCACCGCCGTTGGCGAGAATGAGTCCGGCTTCGCTCCCGCTGGAGTTCGAGGCTCCATCTACATGAAGGATCTACGCGTCCTCTACGGGCTCCTCGGGGCCCGTTTTCAACTGCTGGTGCGAGGAGTCTTCCTCGGACTCCTTGCCTAGGCCCGCGCACTCGACCAAAAAATCGGCCAGCACTTGCGCTTTCATGGCCGACCTCGGCCTGTAAGCGATGTCGAACTCCCTGAGCTTGAGCGCCCACTTCGCCAATCGTCTCGATGTGTCGGGTCGACTAAGCACCGATTTCAGCGGCTGATCCGTCAGGACGACAATGGGATGCGCTTGGAAATAGGGCCTAAGACGCTGGGCAGACACTATTAACGCAAAAACAAGCTTTTCGGGCCGGGAATACCTGAGCTCCGCATCGCGGAGAAGTTTGCTGGTATAGCACACCGGCCGCTGAACTCCCTGGTCGTCGGTTCGAACTAGGACCGAACTGACGGCCTCCGGGGTGACCGCCAGGTAGAGGATGAGCTCCTCTCCCTCCTCGGGCCTGGAAAGCAGTGGGGGCGATGCGAGCATCTTCTTCAGCTCTTCAAAGGCCTCCTGGCACTCCTCGGTCCAGGCAAAGTCATTCATCTTCCTTTACACTTTGAAGAAGGGTCGGCAGCGGTCGGCCGACCTGGAAATGAACTGGCTCAGGGTGGCTATCCGGTCGGTGAACTGCTGCACTTTCTTCTTGGAGGCGGGCTGCTCCATGTCCAGGATGGCCTGGACCTTCTCCGGGTTGGTTTCAATCCCTCTCTGGGTTACCATGAACCCCAGGAACTTCCCGGCGGAGACGTCGAAAGCGCACTTCGCCGGGTTCAGCTTCATCTGATGAAGTCGGAGGTTGCCGAAAGTCTCCGCCAAGTCAGCCACGTGATCCGAGTGGGGCTTGCTCATTACCAGCATGTCGTTCACGTACACCTGCATGTTGCGGCCGATCTGGTCTTTAAAGACTCTGTTGACCAGATGCTGGTACGTGGCCCCGGCGTTCTTGAGGCCAAACGACATCATCCTGTAACAGAAGGTTCCGCGATCGGTGATGAAGGCAGTGTGCTCTTCGTCCTCCGGGTTCATTCGGATTTGGTTGTAGCCGGAGAAGGCGTCCATGAAGGATAGGAGGCGATGCCCCGAGGTGGTGTCGACCAACTGGTCAATCTTTGGAAGAGGGAAGCTATCCTTTGGGCAAGCTCGGTTGATGTCGGTGTAGTCTACATAGATCCTCCACTTACCACTGCTCTTCCTCACCATGACCACATTCGCCAGCCAACTGGGATACTAAACTTCCAGCACGAAGCCGACGGCGAGGAGTTTCTCCACCTCTTTGTTGATGGCCCTCTGCCTCTCCACAGTGAAGCTCCTCTTCTTCTGGCGGACCGGGCGGCAGCTCGGGTCCACGTTCAGCCTGTGCGTAATGACCTCGGGGGAAATGCCCGGCATGTCGACCGCTGACCAGGCGAACACATCCGCGTTCATGCAGAGGAACTCCAGCAGGCGGTTTCGTTCTTCTTCTAGGAGCTGCGCTCCAACCTGCACCATCTTCAGTGGGTCCGAATCGAGGGGATAATTCAACAGGCGTTCTACGGGTCCTCCCCTGGGTTCCTTCTCCCTCAGGTCGAGGTTGTCGACATCGGGGGCGAGCTCAGCGCCCCAGGCGCCTGGGACCGTTTGGAGGCAATGCGGGACTGGCTGGGTCATCCCCCTCATCACCCCGAGTCCGGAAGCCATGGAGAATTGCACCAATAACCGCTTCATGAAAATCATGGCATCCAGTTGGTTGAGCCCGGGATGCCCGAGGATCGCGTTGTAAGGCGAAGGAAGCTTGACGACGGTAAACGTCATCAAGACGGTCGTCTGCCGAGGTGGGGATCTAGCGGTGACCGGGAGAGTGATCTCCCCTTCGACCCCCATCGAGTCCCCAGTAAAACCTACCAGGGGGGTGTGCACCGGCCTCAGCTGATCATGGGACAAATTCATTCGAGAGAAAGCATCGTAAAAAAGCACGTCAGCCGAGCTCCCACTATCTACCATAATTCGGTGTACAGGAAGCTTCGCGATGGTCATCTCAACCACCACGGCATCATTGTTTACATTCTCATTTTCATTCCCCTTCTCGGAATGGGGTACATTCTCTGGGTTCTCGACCTCCCGGGCTCTCTTCGCCGCCCGCCTGACCCCACGTGAGATCATGCCCACTGGCTTCTCCGTCGGGCGGTTGTCGATTGCAGGAACCGGGGGTAAGGCCGCGAGCGGCTGTCCCTCCGCCAGGACCTCATTCCTGACGAACTTCCTGAGGTAGCCTCTCTTGATCAGCTCCTCGATTTCCCGCTTCAGGTTGCGACACTCCTCCGTGTCATGGCCGTGCTCGCAGTTGAACTGGCAGTACTTTGACTTGTCCCGGGTACCTCTTGGGTTCTGAGGAGGAGGTCGGCGGAGGTAGTGCTCGCCCTCAATTTTCATGAGGATCTTTGTTCGGGGAGCGAGGAGGGGGGTGAACCTTCGCTCCAGAGTGGCCTCGCCCTTTGACCTCGGATTCGGGCGAGGGTCGGCGGATGGCCCGGGCCTCCGAGCTTGTGGAACGTCCCTCGGGGCCGGTTTCTTTAAAGTCTTCCCGTCAAGCTCTCGGCGGGTGCGGTCGACCTCCTCCGCTCGGATGTACTTGTGGGCGTGGAGGAGGAGCTTGGAGTACGTCCTGGAGAGTTTTTTGTCCAGGGAGTAGGTCAGACGGGACGTCTTGAGCTCGTGCTTCAAGGCCAGCATGGCGACGGGCTCGTCCATGCTGTAGATCTCCAGGGCTGCGATCTTGAACCGGGTGATATAGTCCCGGAGCAGCTCCTGGTCCTGCTGGCGGATAGAGAAGAGGCTGTCCACCTCTCTCGGCACCTTTCGACAAGCGTCGAAGTGCGGCACAAACTTTCCTTCCAACTGATGGAAGGAGCAAATAGATCCGGGCTCGAAGAGGGTAAACCAGACTCGGGCGGCCTTCCGGAGGGTAGCGGGGAAGGCGATGCACAAGAGAGCGTCCGTGGCCCCCTGGACCCTCATGAGAGCCTTGTAGCTCTCCAGATGGTCCAGAGGGTCGGTGGTCCCATCGTAGGGATCCACCTGAGGCATTCAGAACCGGCCGAGAATCGGCTATGCCTGGATTTTTTTAGAAAAGGGGGGACGGGAGTCGTAGCCCGCCGGGTCTGCCGACGAGTTCTGCAGGTCGACAAATCGGCGGGCGAACTCTGCCAACTTGCGCTCGTGCTCCTCCAGGCGCCTCTCAGCCTGGCATCTAATGGCCTCGTCGGTGGAATCTTCCATCGAGGTCGCTGGTGAAGGGTGCGCCGATCGGTCTCGGTGCAGGGTCACGCCTCGGCTTCGCTTGCTGCGATGCGCCGTCTCGGCTTCATCGGCTGGGGATCGACTCTCGTGATCCGCCGAACTGGAGTAGTTTCTTTTCGCGGGATTTTGATGGCTCCCGCGGGGGTTGGAGACTGCCCGCGGTTGGGATGGCCTGCCTTGAATAGAGCGCAGGCTCCCACGCGGCCCCGCGGCCCGAGCTGCGGGGGTCCCTGGCTGAGGCTACGTGGCCAGGGAGCGTTGCTGGTGTTGTAGCTGCCGGACCGCCGCGGTCAAGGTCTGCAGCTGCTGAATGATGGCCGCGAGAGGTTCGTCTGCCGAGGTCGGCTGTGGTGGAAGAGGAGGGGGAGCTGGGAGCTCCCTCTCCGGGCTGTGGGCCCCCTGAGGGGAGGGGACCTTCCCTACACGGCTGGTGGACGGCTCGCGTCCAGGAGTGACCACCATTGTCAGAGAGCGCTTTGCCTGCAGAAAGCTTGCTCCCGCTAGGGATGTTGTCCTGCCCCCCTACCTGGTACGCCAATCTGTTGTCGATCTCGCCGCCGCGCCCATGGCCTCGGAACCGCCGATCCGACTAGACCGTCCTGCCCCTGGGGCCTCCTGGCTAGACCGAACCTGCAAGGCAAGGTCAGAAAATCCTGGCCGGGGATTCCGGCGAGGGAGCTCCGACGATCAAGTTAGTAGACGGCGAGAGGGAACAGATTCTCTGGTACGGGCCCCCGAAGGAGTCCCAGACTCAGAGAATGTGCTAGCAAGAAAGGTGCTAGAGAGACCAGAAACCCGGCTGGGTTCCTTTGCCGAGCTCACGCCAAGCGACCTCCTCTTGGGACCTTGGGACCCGCTCTTGAAGCGGAGTTTCCAGCCTTTGTTTCTTGCTCGCTTCACTTACCTTGTCGTCTATTCTCTCCTTCCTTTTATCTCCTCTCGTCGCCCCCTCGTTTTCCGCTCCTGGGAGGCTCCCTTGTCGCTTTCATCTCCTCCCCTCTACCCCTTTCTCTTTCCCCTTCTGGTTCAGAGGGCTAGGCGGCTTTCTGGCATCGTTTACCGAGCCCAGCAGGGAAAGAGTAGGGGAGGGGGGCGCTGGTCAGACTGCCGACCAGACCTCGGGCCGAGCGTGAGCGCTCTCCTTCCCAGGTGCCGACGCTGTCCGTTATTGGGTCCTGTTTTGTCAGGGCCTTGTCTCTTGACTGTGAAACATGTCGGGCCAACGTAAGTGATGTTTCGCGTGTCGCCGCCATCCATACGGGATGCCTTTCTCGGGGTGCGGCATGCAAGGCTCGAGGGGTAACCTCGGAGCCCGCGCCTCCATTCTTCGGGACCTTCTCCGTACGAGCTGGCCTACCTCGGCCGAGGTGGACCCCTCCTGGGTGGACACCTGGTGGGAGTGGCAGAAGGACGCTCGGCTTCGGCCGAGGTGGTCCTGTCTCCGGGCGCCACCTGGCGAAGGAGCGAAGGGGCCCGGCTCGACCTCGGCCGAGGTGGGACCGTCTCTGGGTGCCACCTGGCGAGGGAGCGGGGGAGCCGCCGAACTCGGCCGAGGTGGACCCCTCCTAGGTGGACACCTGGCGGAGTGGCAGAAGGACGCTCGGCTTCGGTCGAGGTGGTCCCGTCTCCGGGCGCCACCTGGCGAAGGAGCGAAGGGGCCCGGCTCGACCTCGGCCGAGACAGGACCGTCTCTAGGTGCCACCTGGCGAGGGAGCGGGGGAGCCGCCGAACTCGACCGAGGTGGACCCCTCCTGGGTGGACACCTGGCGGAGTAGCAGAAGGACACTCGGCTTCGGCCGAGGTGGTCCCGTCTCCGGGCGCCACCTGGCGAAGGAGCGAAGGGGCCCGGCTCGACCTCGGTCAAGGCGGGACCGTCTCTGGGTGCCACCTGGCGAGGGAGTGGGGGAGCCGCCGAACTCGGCCGAGGTGGACCCCTCCTGGGTGGACACCTGGCGAAGTGGCAGAAGGACGCTCGGCTTCGGTCGAGGTGGTCCCATCTCCGGGCGCCACCTGGCGAAGGAGCGAAGGGGCCTGGCTCGACCTCGGCCGAGGCGGGACCGTCTCTGGGTGCCACCTGGCAAGGGAGCGGGGGAGCCGCCGAACTCGACCGAGGTGGACCCCTCCTGGGTGGACACCTGGCAGAGTGGCACAAGGACGCTCGGCTTTGTCTGAGCTCGACCTCGACCGGGATGGGCTGCATCTGACTCAGCCGAAAAAAAAGACTCCACGTGGCTCGAATCATGCCCAACGACATCTAAGACACGCCACATCATCATTACGGCCGTAACAGTTATAAAATGATACCTTTATAATGAAAAAAGTGTTTAAATTTTGTGAAAATGTATTCTCCTCTAGAATCCATTTGAATAGTTTTTATACGACTCAAAAATTAAGTATAAATCATCATAACAAAAGGCTTATAAGTAAAGAATACTTCATCATGAGACTTGAAAAGATAAAGCCAAGTGAAGATAGAAATCATCAATAAAAATAACCTAATAACAAGAACCACCCATTATTGGATCCCAAGGACCCCATACATTAGAGTAAATAATATCGAATGGAGGTAGAAAGCAATAACATGATTATTATAGGAAAGAACAGTTTGTTGCTAAGCTTACAATTAATACAAGAAATAGAATGAGTTGAAATCTTATCTAAGATACCACTTGAGAAAAGTTTATTTTAATAGGAGTCAGACATATAACCAAGACACAAATGCCATAGTTAAGAATTATTTTTGCTAATGGTGGAAAGGGATAGTTGAGGTTCAGGATGCAGTCAAGTGATCTCAAAGAGCATGTCCATCTTACGGCCAGTCCCAATGATTTCTTTATTTGTTACTCCCACACTAGACAACCATTGGCAGAAAAATAATACTCAGGTGCCACCTGGCGAGGGAGCAGGGGAGCCGCCGACCTTGGTCGAGGTGGACCCCTCCTAGGTGGACACCTGGCGGAGCAGCGGCAGGACGCTCGGCTTCGGCCGAGGTGGTCCCGCCTTCGAGCGCCACTTGGCGAAGGAGCGAAGGGGCCCGGCTCGACCTCGGCCAAGGTGGGACCGTCTCTGGGTGCCACCTGGAGAGGGAGCGGGGGAGCCGCCGACCTTGGCCGAGGTGGACCCCTCCTGGGTGGACACCTGGCGGAGCAGCAGCAGGACACTCGGCTTTGGCCGAGCTCGACCTCGACCGGGAAGGGCTGCATCTGACCCAGCCGAAAAAAAGGACTCCACGTGGCTCAAATCATGCCCAACGAAATCTGAGATACGCCACGTCATCATTATGGCTGTAACAAGTACATTTGACTCTTACAACTCAATTGACTCAAGGCTTCAAGATCTAATACTTAGCAAGACTTAAACATAAAACTCATGATACAAGAAGACTTAACTAGACTCAAGATTCGGATTAAAAACAAGTTAACAAGGTTGGAACTCAATTTGCAATCCATAAAAAATTGGAGTTGACTAGGTTTGATTGAAGTCTTCTTTTAACCTTGGTGCCCGTACCAATTTTGCCATCCCATCGCGCGATCGACGAGAGAAGGCCAGGAAGCTGCTTGGTGACGCCATCAGCAACACCTTCCCGCAACTCTTCTTGGTAAGCACTCCTTTTGCTCGCCATTTTCCTTCCTTCTATTTCATTGAGGCTGACATCTTCTTTGGTGCAGCTTGGCACTGAGCTTCTGCTGATAAGGGACTGCGACAAAAATTGGGCCAAGAAGGACAAGCAGCAGGCAGCGCAGCTGGAGTCCTTGATGGCTGTTAGATATTAGAATAATGAAAATTAACCCAACTTTATTTGATTAAAATTAATATTTTTTGTGGTACTTTGTAGGAATTGACTCTATAAACGTGTAGATCTTGATTTTAGGAGTCCAACAAAGCAAACGGCATGCAATTTGGATTTTGAATGGGCCCGAAATGGAATTTAGAAGAATTTAGCATGAACTTCAAAGCCGCATGATTTTTGGAGCAGCCCCTAAAACCTTTCAACCGGTTCACCCAAGACCAACGGTTTGGTCCATAGATCAGCGCCCGGTCCACCTACAGCCATTGCTACCGGTCCACTGGCAGAGCCGTGGACCACAGTGCTTCATTTGCTCCGGAACTCACCGGAAAGCTCCCCCCGATGCTGCCTAAGCAACCGCCGACCTCATCGCCGACCTGAGAGCCTCCAACGGTCGGAAAAGCCGCCGGAAACCTGTTGCTGCACGTCATCTTCCTCGCCGCCGCAAGTCACCATCCCAGCACCGTCCCGTAGCCACCATCGTGCCCGCCGCCCAGCCCTCTGCCGTCCTGAAGTCGCCGCGAGCCACCACGAGCCGCTCATTGCCATCAGCCGTCGCCGTTGAAGCCGCTGGCCAGAATCCATGCTCCCCATCTCCACGGGCCCAAAGCCGTCCGAAGCCACCCGTCGCCGCTGCAAGCCGCCCCTTGCTGCCACCGTGAAGTCGCCGGAGCCACTCCACCATTGGCCGGAAAGTCACTGCAATTCGTCCAATGCCGTCGGTCCTGTTTCAACCTCTCTACTGTAGCTCGTTGTCAGAAGGTAGCGTTCATGTTCGAACGATGCTGGATGGATGCGGGATTGTGTGATAGGATTTTTAAGTTTAATTTTTGAGATGGAGATACTATCGCGAAGGAATTCGGATGAGGAGATAAGCGCAGAATTTAAGAAGCAGATTAGGATGAGGAAATTACTTCGGTTCCTATACGGGCCCGACACGATATTTCCCATTTATAAATTTGGGTAATTCTACGCTCCGAGAAGAGAATTAGAGAGAGACTTCGTCTCATTCCACTTCCAATTCTCATATTTCTTTTCTAGGAAGCTGATGTTTGGCTAGATCATCTTCTCGGGATTCCACTGTAGTACTTGGCACAGGGGGTTTATTTTATTTTTAATCTTTTGTACTCCTTTTCTATGAAATAAAAATAGAAATTTTTGGTCAATATTTTTATGAATCATTTCATTCTTATTAGGCATAGTTTATATTCTTGGAACAAGCTGTGATCAATAGATACAGTTTGTGCTCTTGGAATAAACTATCTCTAGGAGGAATTTTCATAATTTGTATGTGTCTGCTTTTTGACTAATCTTTATTCCAGGAGAACGAGCCATGTTCGAACAGGTACGGGTCGTCATGACCAAGACTAGGTTATATCTGGATCGGAATGTATGGATCTCATAGAAGTAGAGTTTCAGCCCACCTAACAAGTAACCAGTTGGAGTTTCAAGATTTTATCTTTTGCATTTACATTTTGTCAGTCTTAGTTAGTTAATTGATTTATATTCTATTATTAGTTAAATATTAGTTTTCTCTTCAAAAATTCTTTTTCGGAATAACCCAAAGTCTCTGTGGGTTCGACCCTTACTCCCGCTATCCTACCTTTCAGAGTAGTGAATTTAAGGTTCTAAATCGGTGCGTTGCGATGTGCATCAGATTTTTGGCACCGTTGCCGGAGACTTTTGGCATTATTCTAAAAAAAATAATCAAAAAAAATCAAAAATCAAAAAAAAATCAACAATCCAAAAATTCAAAAAAATTCAATTTTCAAAATTTTAAATTCAAATTTTCAAAAAAATTTAAATTTCAAAATTCAAAATTTAAAAATTAAAAAAGTGAAAAATTAAAATTTCCAATCTTGAGTGCCCTGATATAGGGTCGCCCTGGCATAACTGGGAGGTTATGTTGAATGGTTGTCCTAGGGTACAAAAAGGTTGAACAAAAAAAAATTTTATGCTTTTTACTTTCCATTTTTAGATTCACTTAGGTAAATTTACATTTCAGCAAAATCAAAAAAATATTACCCAGATATTTCATAATTTATTAGGATTAGAAACTTAATCACAAAAATTTTTAAAAAAAGTTTTTCAAAAATTTTTAAAAAAAGTTTTAGTTTAATTTTGTTTGTTTATAACGTTTTGGACACCTTAGTTGTTGCATTTCATAATTCCATAATCAACTTAAGGGCACAACCCATTAATCAGATAAGGTGGGGAGATCAGTACCCTTCCTTAGCCCACAAACCACAACCCAACATCTGCATTGACCCAAGCCTTTAATTCTAAAATTAATTAGACATCAACCCTAGGATTTCGAGCTCAATAGGACAAGGGAACCCTAGAGTTGGACCGGGTTCAGACCATTTAATTGCTTAGTGTCTAAGGAAAGTGGTTCAGGGACTAGAGCCCGAAGGGAGGTGCGTTGGTTCCGCTACCTGGCCAATTTTTAATTGGTGTCTAAGGCAAGAGATAAGGGAACCTTCACCAACCTTACACTTACCTGGCCGAGTCAGTTAATTGATCTTGGGCTTAGAGTGCTCAAAGGTAACCTTGGATCAGTTAGGAGCTGTCTAGATCCAGGTTAACCCTAGGATAGTGATTTTGATTTATTTCACTTGTTTGAGAAAATAAATAAATAAATCAATAATAATTTCTTTTCTTCTCTTTAGTTTTGGACTCTCTTAGAAGTTTTTCCTTTAGACCTTTTCTCTTTTTCCCCTTCTCTTTTTTAAAAATAATAATAATAATAATAATAATAAATCTAACCATGTATCAATTTCCTGAGTTTAGGTATGACCAAATTTATCAAAATCAAACTCATATGGCATATAGACTAGGAGAAAATTTTGATGCTTACAATCCTGGTTGGGGGGCTCAATTAGATTTTTCGTGGCAACCACACCCAGCAATTGCCCCGGTATCCCAAAGATCTTCGTTCGCAGATGCTTCTTTTTACGATCCGTCCTATTCAGATTATCAACCTTCTCCTTCTTCTTATAGCCTATCTTTTCAAGAAAAGGTTTTACAAGTACTAGACCGGATTGAAATTAATCAAAACTTACTTAAAATTAGTCAGAACTCACTTCTTCCGTAGACTAACCTAAAAGCCGATAGATTTGCCCAATATCAACAACCGATCATGTCTTAGCAGCAATCTATCGATGAGTTTAATATATATGATTCGATTGAGACAGAGAAACCAAACTGGTGGGATGAACTACTTCTATCATCATCTTACTCACCGATGACTCCCTTTGATGATATGATGGAATTCATTGAGGCTCCCCATGAACCCCAACAGAATAACATAGTAAGGGAAGCCATACCTCCTAGTTATCCCCAAAACTCATTAGATCCCTATATGGTTCAGTGTGAGGTAGATAATTTTAATGAAGATGAAGATATCATAGGGAGGGATGATCCACTTTTCAAACCCACCCCACTTTTGATGGAACAAGTTGAGCCAACAACTAGCCCCCCAATAGCTCCTCCGTTAGAATCACCACTAGATTTAGAATTGACACTGCTTCCTCTCACACATATTGACACCCTACCAGTGATCTCTAATCAGGAAGACCTAATAGTTGGTGTTCTAAAGATCCAAAGACAAGCTGTTCGATGGGATGTGTATGACATGAGGGATAACGATCTTAAAGAGTTTGACACTGATTTTTCCATACTTGGCAATACTTTCGAAGATCGCCTCCAAAATCTATCTTTTATTCTGAAACGATGTATGGAGACAGACCTACAATTAACTCGGATAAAGTGCCATCAGGAAGGGATGATATCAAGACATACCATACCCGAGAATGGGATTAGGGTAGACCTTTCTAGAGATCGAAAAATTTTTAAGCCCCCACCCCTACTTTCGACCCAACACACACACTCCCTTCCTAATTCTCAACAAAATTGTTCCAAAATTTTTCAATCTTGGTCTAGCACACTTACCTCCTGTATTATATGGATTAAGGATAATCATCGTCGTAGAATACTCTATGAACATTTTTCTGCCATGTTGACAAGGCCTCCTGATTGGCCTGTCTTCTAAAAATTTTCTTGAGGGATGTATCTAAGTTTAATATCAGTAACACTCCCTCTTGGTATCTGGCTGAAGATGTTAAACTTAGCGCTCCTGGGAGGCAGCCCAGCTCTTGCCTTAGCTATTGCCTTAACTTAGTTCATGTTTTTAATTTTAACCTTTTATTTCTTGTTTTTAGAATAAATTAAGAGGAGTAATAAAAGAAGATTGCGAGGAACATGGTGATAAAAGGGCATTCAATGTTCATACCCTGCCAGGTTGTACCCTTCTTTGTCTTTACATTATTAGTATCCTCTTTCATTGGGGACAATGGAAATTAAGTTGGGGGGTGAACTGGGATAATTAATCTAATCCTCGAGTAAAGTTTTAATCGATTTTTGTGTACAAAATTTTGTCTCGAATTGAAAATAATCAAGCTCACTAAATGAGGAGTGATTAACGGTTTAGAAAATTTTAGAGATACTGAGGAATGAGAAACCCTATAAATGGTAGAGTGTAGTTCAAAAAAAAAATTAGAAGAGTAATTTCAGACCCTTCGGCCTATCGATCTTGATAATGAATCCTACTTATGGTATAGACATCATAAAAAGTTCCAAGTTTAAAAAATTCCCGAGTTTAATAAAGGTTTTTAGCATTTCTCACTGAGTAATTGGGCGCCTTCGCCTAAGTAAGCGTTGTTGTTCGCGTCAAAAGTTGGGGATGTAAAGAAATCTTTTGTAGAGTCAGTCTTGACTAAGCCTTTTTGACTTGAGTCAGTAAGCCCGAGGGGTGTTTTACACCTAATGCCCTAAAGCCAACTGGTTTGGGAGTCATTGGCCTAAAGCTCGCTACAATGATTAACTAGAAAGCAAGATGTCAGGACATTGCACTGACTCTACATTTTATCATTAAAAAAAAAAAAAAGAAAAGAAAAAGTGGGGACTAAATAAATATTGCACCAAAACCAAAGTAAGTTGGAAGATTTAGAAAGTGAGATAGAAAGTTAGGAAAAGAACAACTCTTAGATCTTCTATGAACTTCACTCTACCACTAAATAGGTGGAATTGGTAATCTAATGAAGTACATTTTTAATGGTCTCACCGGGTATCCTCTGATTTTAGGGTTAGTAAGATAATTTTCATTTCATGAATTGGAGTTTCGAGATTTTATCTTTTACATTTACATTTTGTATGTTAGTTAATTGATTTATATTTTGTTATTAGTTAAATATTAGTTTTCTCTTCAAAAATTCTTTTTCGGAATAATCCAAAGTCTCTGTGGGTTCGACCCTCACTCCCGCTATCCTACCTTTTAGACTAGTGGATTTAAGGTTCTAAATCGGTGCGTTGCGATGCGCATCAATGGCTGACATCAAGCATAAGTCTGACGAGGCCAAGGAAGCCGGCCTGAAAAATAAAGAGCTTCGGGACGAGATCGTGAGAGCCGAAAGGCGCATAAAGGAGCTAGAAGAGTCTCTAGACAGGGAGAGGACATGGTCCAAAGGAAGAGCTGAAGGCCAAAGAGGCCAGGCTCAAAGAGCTCAGCACCGAGACAGACCGGGAGAAAGAACAGGCCCAAGCTATTCGGGCAGAGCAGGAGGCGGTGAAGGAGCGGACCAAAGCTGCCGAGAAAAGGGTCGTAGCCACTGAGAAGAAGGTCTCGGCCATCGAAGAGAGAGCCGCCGCTGAAGAGAAGGCCACGACGGCTGCCAGCTCAGCAGAGGCTGCGAGGAAAGATGCCGCCGAAGCGGTGGCGCAGTACAAGGCCTCCAAGGACTTCAACACTGAGTTTCGTGAAGTGGTGATAGATTCCTTCGTCAAAGGCTTCATGTACTGCCGATCCCAGGTGCAGGACATCATCCCGGAGAAAAACATGTATCGGCTCAGTTTCTCGGGTGTTCCGGATGTGAGCTCGACCCCTCACCTCAGAGAGGCAGAGGAGCAGGTTGCCGCTGCCGACCCAGCTCCACCGACAAAGGCCCCTGAAGACAAAGCCCCGCAGTTAGAGGCCCCAGAAGTTGACACGCCATTCAAGCATCGCCCTGGGAAAGGGCCAGTCGGATAGCCTAGGGGCCGTTGTAACTTTTTTTCTTTTTCTTTTTTGTTTTTGCTCTGGGCTGCCCAGCATGTCGGGGCCTAGAAATAATGTAAGAACTTCAAATTTGAGCAATGAAATCTTCTTTGCCTTCTCCTCGACTTGCGCATCTTGTTCTTTGGTATTCCAATTTGCATATTTTTGTGTTCTTTACACTTCGCAAACTTCCTCCCTTCACCTCTTGCCTGCCTGTGTGCATGAACTTGTAGAGGCATCTCACTTAGGGGCTCCAAGTCTTTAGGGCATTCTTCGCCGAGGTCAGTTTCACGGGGAGGTCAAAGAGGATTTCTTGATTTGCTGATTCATTCCCACCTTGCGGGCAAAGTGGTAAGAGGGCTCCGAGCGCTTCGCTAGTAAAGGTGCATTTGACCTCAGCAGGGATCAGCTCTAGGTGTGTACACCGAGACCGAGCTCGGGTGCTGTCCTCGTCGGGTCCGTCAGGTGACTGAGAGGTGCCAGGCTTTGGAAGCTTCTGGGCATAACTTCCCGTGCTTCAGGAGTTTCCGGTCTTCAGGGCCGGTCTGCCAAACTGTGAGTTTCGCGGTAGATAGTGAGACTTCTTGAAGTCTCCCACGGACATCTCTGTACTGTGAGTTCGGTCGATAGGTATGGGACTTCAGGAGTTTCCCATCTTTGGTGCCGGACTGGTGTCCGGGCTTGAGTGCCGTGCTTCAGGAGTTTCCGGTCTTCAGGGTCGATCTGCTGAACTGTGAGTTTCGCGATAGATGGCGGGACTTCATGGAGTCTCTTGCGGACATCTACGTACTATGAGTTCGGTGCCGGACTGGTGTCCGAGCTTGTGTGCCAGGCTTCAGGAGTTTCCAATCTTTAGGGCCGGTCTGCCGAACTGTGAGTTTCACGATAGATGGCGGGACTTCTTGGAGTCTCTCGTGGACATCTCCATACTGTGAGTTCGGTCGATAGGTACGGAGCTTCAAGAGTTTCTTGTATTTGGTGCCGGACTGGTGTCCGGGCTTGAGTACCGGGCTTCAGGAGTTTCTGGTCTTTAGGGCCGGTCTGCCGAACTGTGAGTTTCACGGTAGATGGCAGGACTTCTTGGAGTCTCTCGCGGACATCTGCGTACTGTGAGTTTAGTCGACAGGTACAAAGCTTTAGGAGTTTCCCGTGTTTGGTGCTAAACTGGTGTCCGGGCTTGAGTGTCGGGCTTCAGGAGTTTCCGAGCTTGAGGTGCCGGGTTTCAGAAACTTTTGGGCTTGAAGTACCAGGCTTCAAGAGTTTCTGGACTTGAGTGCTGGACCTGGGGTCGGGCATCGAAGTTCCTGCAAGGCAAAGGCAATTTGCACAAAGAAAATCTTTATTATTAATGAAGGAAAGCCTTACATCACTGATAGTACATTCTTAGGTTGCTGGCATTCCATGTTCGTGGAAATCTGGCATCGCCCAGCTCCGCTAGATAGTAGGCTCCATATGGAAGAGCCTCGACCATCTCGTACGGGCCTTCCCAGTTTGGCAAGAGCTTGTCGCACTCTCGAGGCTGGGAGGCTTTAGCTCGGCATAGCACCAGGTCATCCGGACGGACGAGCTTCGGCTTTATACGCGCGTTGTAGTACCGAGCTACTCGCTGACGGTAGGCCGCCATCCGGAGTCGAGCCTTATCTCTGGTTTCCTCAAGGAGATCCAGGTTGAGAAGAAGGCATGCCAGATTCTCCGCTTCATTATAGTGCTGTACCCGTAATGTGGGCACACAGAGTTCAACTGGGACAACGACCTCTGCACCGAAGACAAGGCTGAAAGGCATCTCATCCGTGGCCCTCCTGGGTGTTGTGTGGTAGGCCCAAAGAATGCTAGGGAGTTCCTCTGCCCACCTGCCCTTGGCCCGATCTAGCCTTGTTCTGAGCCCTTGGAGGATGGTCCGGTTGGTCATCTCGGCCTCTCCATTGGTCTAGAGATGGGCCACCGAGGTGAAGCGATGTCAAATGCTGAGGTCGGCATAGAATTGCTCGAACTCCCAGTTGTCAAACTGTCGTTCATTGTCGGTGACGATGCTGCGGGGGAGTTCGAAGCGGTAGATGATCGATTTCCAGAAGAACTGCCGGACCTTGTCTTCAGTTATCCTTGCTAGTGGCTCCGCCTCTATCCATTTGGTGAAGTAGTCGATAGCCACTATCAAGAATTTGCACTGTCCGGATACAGGAGGGAATGGTCCCAGGATGTCCATCCCCCATTGGACGAACGGCCAAGGTGAGGAGAGCTGGAATAGCGGTGCCACTAGTTGATGCTGTATGTGAGCGTGGCACTGACATCGGTCACACCTCCTCATGAAATTGGTGGCGTCTTCTCTCATGGTTTCCCAATAATATCCTTGATGGACGGCCTTGTACACCAGTGTCCTACCTCCGACATGATTTTCGTAGAGGCCTTCGTGTATCTCTTGGAGCACGAAGGCTGACACTGCGGGTCTCAAGCACTTCAAGAGTGGATAGGAGTAGGATCAGTGGTAGAGCTGCCCTTCCATCAAGATGAATAGCAAGGCCTTCTTCTTGATAAGGCCGGCCTCTGTGAGATCTTTTGGCAGAGTGCCGTCAGTGATGTAACTGATATACTTGTCCATCCAGCTCGGCTCTGGGGTGACATGCTACACCTCTCCGAGAGCTTCGTAGCTTGGGCTTTCAAGATATTCGATATGGGCACATCCTAGTGACGAGTCCGGCAGGGTTGCAAGTCTTGACAACGTACCGGTACGAGTGTTCTCTCCACGGGAAATATGGGAGATGCTGAAGTGCCAGAACCCTATCGTGCTTGAGCGAATACGCTCCAAGTATTTCATCATCTAGGGATCTCTGGCTTCATATTCTCTGGACACCTATCCGACTACCAGCTGGGAGTCTGTGAAGACCTTCAGGCTGGGCACACCCAGCTCGCGGGATACCCTCAGGCCCACGAGGAGTGCCTCATACTCCGCCTAGTTGTTTGTCGCAGCGTACTTGAAGCGGAGTGTGCATTCAGCTACAATCCCATCGTTGTTAGTGAGGATGAGACCTGCTCCGCTTTCACCTACGTTGGACGTGCCATCCACGTGGAGGATCCAAGACTCCTCCATGCTTTCCTGCTCCGATGCGATCTGCTCTGGCTTTTTGATGAGTCCCGCGCACTCGACCAAGAAGTCAGCCAGCACCTGGGCCTTTTGAGATGACCTTGATCGGTACGCGATGTTGAACTCGCTGAGCTTCAATGCCCACTTGGCCAAATGTCCGGATGTGTCGGGGCGACTAAGCACGGCCCTCAGTGGTTGGTCCATCAGGACCACGATCGGATGCACTTGGAAGTACGGCCTGAGATGCTGGGCAAACATAATAAGAGCAAAAATGAGCTTTTCAAATCGGGTGTACCTAATCTCTGCATCCCGGAGGATTTTACTGGTGTAGTACACCGGCTTCTAGGATCCGTCCTGATCCGTGCGGACGAGAACCGAGCTAACGGCCCCAGGGATGACCACCAAGTATAGCGAGAGTTCTTATCCCTCCTCCAGCCTAGAGAGCCGTGGCGATGATGCCAAGAAGTCCTTAAGCTCCTCAAAGACTGCTTTGCATTCTTCGGTCCAAACGAAGTGTATCTTTGTGCAGCACCTTGAAGAAAGGGAGACAGCGATCAGCCAATCTTGAGATGAACCGGCTCAGAGCTGCAACCCTGCCCGTCAGGCACTGGATCTGCTTCTTTGAGGTGGGATGCTCCATGTCGATGATTGCCTGGACCTTCTTCGGATTCACTTCGATCCTTCTCTGGGTCACCATAAAGCTAAGGAACTTCCCTGCCGCGATACCGAAGGTGCACTTCATCGAGTTCAACTTCATTTTGTGCTCCCGGAGGTTGTGGAAGGCTTCTGCCAGGTCGGCGACATGGTCTGAGCTCTGCTTGCTCATGACGAGCATGTCATCGACGTAAACTTGCATGTTCATGCCAATCTGGTTCTTGAAGACCCGATTGACCAGCCGTTGATACATATGGCGCCAGCATTCTTTAAGCCGAATGGCATCTTCCGGTAGCAGTATATCCCTCGATCGGAGATGAAGGCAGTGTGCTCCTCGTCCTCTGGATGCATCCGTATCTAATTGTACCCAGAGAATGCATCCATAAAGGAGAGCAAGCAGTGCCCCGAGGTGGCGTTCACTAAATGGTCGATCTTCGATAGGGGAAAGTTGTCCTTCGGACATGCTTGATTGAGGTCAGTGTAGTCCACGCAGATCCTTTATTTGCCATTGCTCTTCTTTACCATAACTACATTCGCCAGCCAGCTCGGGTATTGTACTTCTCGAACAAAGCCGGCTGCGAGGAGTTTATCCACCTCCTTGTTGATCGCCCATTGCCTGTCCAGGGCGAAGCTCCTCTTCTTCTACTGAACAGGCCGGTACTTCAGGTCGATGCTCAGCTTGTGGGTGATAATGTCAGGGGGGATCCCTGGCATATCAGCCACCATCCAGGCAAACACATCAGCATTCGCTTGGAGGAATTCCAATAGGTGGGCCCGCTCATCATTTGGCAGCTGGGCCCCAACTTGCACCATCTTCGCTGGGTCAGCCCCGAGCGGGTATGATAGCAGACACTCGACCAGGCCACCTCTGGGATCCTGCACCCTCTGGTCGAGGTCGTCCATGCTGGGGTCATCCTCGGACACCCTTGTTCCAGGAATAGCCTGGAGACAATGCTGGATTGGTTGAGGTGCCCCCCTCATTTCTCCGATGCCATAAAGGGTAGCGAACTGCACCAGAAGCTGCTTGGTTGAAATGACCGCATCGAGCAGATTGAGCCCGGGTCAGCCAAGAATCACATTGTAGATGGAGGGAAGCCTAACAACGGTGAAGATCACCATGACGGTGCTCTACCGAGGTGGGACCCTGGCAGTAACTGGGAGAGTGATTTCTCCTTCAACTCCCACGGAGTCTCCTGTGAAACCAACGAGGGGAGTGTGCACAGGTCTGAGCTGAGCAGAAGATAAATTCATCCTGGAGAAAGCATCATAAAAAAGGATATCAGTCGAGCTTCCACTATCGACCATAATTTATTTTACAGGATGCTTTGCAATCGTCATCTCGACGACCACAGCATCGTTATTTATATTTTCAACCCTAGATTCCCTCTCACTCACAAATAGGAGTACATTTTCAGAAATCTCTCCTCCCCGGGCCCTTTTAGGAGCACGCTCGATTCTCCAACATATCATCCCCACAAGCTTCTTGGTGGGGCGGTTGTCGACTGCAGGGACTGGAGGGAGAGTAGCGAGCGCCTGAGGTTCGGCTAGGGTCTTGCCCCGTACAAACCTCCCGAGGTAACCCCGCCTTATGAGGTCTTCAATTTTCCTTTTGAGGTGGCAGCACTCCTCGGTGTCATGGCCGTGGTCACGATGGAACTAGCAGTACTTCATCTTGTTGTGACCAATAGATGGCCTCAGTGGAGGTGGGTGCTTAAGGTAGCGCTTACCCTTAATCTCCATGAGGATCTTCATCCTCGGGGCAAGGAGAGGTTATACGTTCCTTCTGGGATGGGTCCGCTCCTCGACCTCGGACCCTGGCAGAATTTCGATGTTGCTGGTCTGGTCTTCAGCACCCCGGACATATCCCCTGAGCTGGCTTCTTCAGCGGCTTCCCGTCCAGCTCTCTCCTCATGCGATCCGCCTCCTCAATACGTTTGTACTTCTGAACACGAAGGAGGAGTTCGGAGTAGGTTTTCGGGGGCTTCTTGTCAAGCGAGTAGGTTAGGCAGGAAATCCTGAGACCTCTCTTTAATGCCAGCATGGTGACTGGCTCGTCCAAGTTGTAAATCTCCAACACGGTAACCTTGAAGTGGGCCACATAGTCCCGTAGGATCTCGTGGTCCTGCTGCCTGATGGAGAAGAGGCTGTCCATCTTACGTGGCACCTTCCGACAAATGTCAAAATGGGTCGCGAACTTCTGCTCCAGCTGAGCAAATGAGCCGATGCTTTCCGGGTCCAAGCGGGTAAACCATACCCGGGTTGCCTTCTGAAAGATGGTCGGGAAGGCGATGCAGAAAAGAACGTCAGTTGCACCCTGGACTCTCATAAGGGCCTTGTAGCTCTCAAGGTGGTCCAGGGGGTCGATGGTCCCATCATAGGGATCCACCTGCGGCATGCAGAACCGAGTTGGGATCGGTTCCTCTTGGATCTCTCGGGGGGGGGACGGGCATCATAGCATGCAGGCTCACAAGAGGAGTCATGTAGATTGGCAAACCGGCGGGACAGCTCCGCCAGCTTGCGCTCTTGTTCCTCCAGGTGCCTTTCTGCCATGCACCTGATGGCCTCATCGGTTGAGCCCTCCGCTGAGGTCAACGGAGGAGGTGAATGTGGTAGCTGAGGAGGGTCACGACGGGAGGCCTCGTCCCTGCGACCTTGATGGTGCTGGACAGCATCCTGCTTGCAGGTCTAAGATCGGCTTTCCCAGTCGTTCAACCCAGTCCAGTGTCTCTTCACCGGGGTCCTATGGCTTCTCCGGTGATCTGCTGTGGCTCGCGGTAGTGAAGGCCTTCCTTGGAAGGATCGCAGGCTATCGCGAGGTGCAGTAGCTTGGGCCACGGGAGTCCCTGTCTGTTGGTGGGTGACTAGGAATCGATACTGGTGCTGCAGCTGGTGCACTGCTGTAGTGAGAAGCTGCATCTGCTAGGCGAGTGTAGCCAGCTGAGTATCCATCGGAAGTGGCTGCGATGGAGCGGGGAGCTTCCTCTCCGGGCTGTGTGGGTCCCCTTGGAAAGGGGGATCCCCCGCACAACTGGTGGAGACTTCTCTCGCTCGCATCACCACCATGCTCCCAGCGGGCTTCTTGCTAAGGGGATTGGCTTGGATCAGAATGCATCTTGCCCCCCTACCTGGTGTGCCAATCTGTTGCCGCCTGGAATACCATGGCTTGTAGCTGGAGATGACCTCGGACCGTACCTCATCGCTCGAGATCCTGCTCGGTCGCCCAGAACCTACAAAAAAGAGAAGACCTAGGCCAGTGATCCCGGCGGGGGCACTCCGATGCTCAAGTCAGTGGCGATCCAAGAGAACAGATCCTCCCGATTGAGCCCCACAGGTGGACTCCATGCTAGGAGGGAATATTTGTTGATTGAAAGAATGTAAATGGGTCGAGAGTAGAGCGTGGGAAGTGACAGCCGAGGAGAACTCGAGCTAGGTGGCTGTATCCATCAAGGCCCTTTCGACGGGTCTTCGGTAGCCTGGAGTACTTGGTCTCTCCTGAGGGCTGCCCCTCTCGCTCGATCGTTTGCTTTGCTTACCTTCTCATGAATCATGGAGAACTCCTTTTAGTTAGGATGGCTGCGCGCCACTTACCTCGGGATCCTCCCCTCTCTTGCAGGTGCATGCGGTGATGTCTGGTGCCATGCATAAGGTGCCTTTCCCCGTCCATGATAAGGAACAGCACCATGCACTCTGTACCTCCTTCTGGTCACTCCCTTTCGGGAAGCCTGGCAGGGCCTATATCGATGGGCCACCGTCCCATGGATTCGAATCCTCTGGATTGACTTCCTCTTTTGGGTGGTGTAGATGGTCGGCTGAGAGCGTAGCACCTTGATTGGGGTACACCTTCCCTTCTGGTGAAAGTGGTAGTTAGGGCAATTATTGCAGCCTGGCGAGCGCCCCTCCATGGTTCTTGGGCAGCTCACCGCTGTCCAAGGAAGGCGGTGATGATCACCGGCTGCAAGGTGCTTCTTCCGAGGTGGGCGAACTCAGGAAGGCGAAGCTCAACTTTGACCGTGGCATCTCGACCTCGAGGGGAGCCAGCCAGGCAAAGGAGACCAGGCAGAGGTGGAGCTCAACTTCGACCGTGGCATCTCGACCTTGACGGGAGCCAGCTGGTGAAGGAGTTCGGGCAGAGGTGGAGCTCGACTTCGACCGTGGTGTCTCGACCTCGAGGGGAGCCAGCCGGGCGAGGGAGTTCGGGCAGAGGTGGAGCTCGACTTCGATCGTGGTGTCTCGACCTCGAGGGGAGCCAGCCGGGCGAGGGAGTTCGGGCAGAGGTGGAGCTCGACTTCAACTGTGGCATCTCGACCTTGAGGGGACCGAGCCGGGCGAAGGAGTCCAAACAGGGGTGGCCATCATGGCAGCTTCATCCAATGCGGCTTCTGATAGGGTCTGACATGAGTTCCACGTCAGCGATCCCGCCACATCAGAAGTGACTATTGAAATGTAATATCATATTATAATAAAATTAATGAGGCATATGTTGTTAAGTATCTTATTCATGATTGATCTTTTATGACATACATATTGTTAAAGTAAGTTGTTTTGTATTTGTTCGGATATTTAAATTCTTATATAGATAATTTCATAGGTTGGCATAAATATTTATCATTAAATTAGTTTATTTTTATCAAACCATCAATTTTTTTTATTATGAGAGGGATATTTTCTGGTTATGGCATCAACCACCTATCCAAAGGGGTTATTATGTATTTTAATTGGAAAAAATGTTATATGGAATATTATATTGCAATGGTGCTCTAGTTTTTAGGAATCTATCTGTTCAAAGAGGATAGGTTTCTAAATGCTAAAATATTTTGTTTGCTTGTAGCTTTATGTGAAGAGCACTTATATATATTACATATTTTGTCCAAAGAAAAATATATGATATTATATTATGGGCTCTTGTTTAATATGTCCATTGACTAATATTTTATATTTAGTTATTCTTTTGATTATACAGATATTTTTTATATTAATAATATTATTATTATTGTTAAGGTCTTAATTGGATCAAATTATAAAAGATAGAGATATATTAGGCTTAAAAAATTTGTTTGTCTAAAATAGATAGATTTTCGAATACCTTGTATCATCATTATATTAACATCTCTTTTCTTTGAAAAGAGATATATTAGACCTAGAAAATTTATCTGCTCAAAGAAGATAAACTTTTAAATATCTTATATTCTCATTATATTAATTTCATGATTGGAGCTCTTAAAGCAAGTCATATTCTTTGCCTAAAGGGAGTTTCATGATGATGCACATGATACTCTTATAAAAAAATATCTTATTATATTTTAAACTTTATTTATTTATTTATTTATTATCTGTATCTCTAACATGTATCCATGTATGATCTTGATTGATTATTTATTTATCTTATGTCATCATAGAGATCATGACTTATTAATCTCTGATTGGAAGGTTTGTGAATTTTGATGGATGGTGATTACTAAAGTAGTCCGTTCACTAAGATTTATAAGATCATTCTCTAAGATATTTTTTTAAAAAATTGAATAGCATTATGTATTGAAAAGAAATATCTTATATGGGCACTTTCTTTCTAAAGAAAGTTTTATAACATTGGACTAAGGGCTCTCATTAAAATAAAATTTATAAAGATTTTTTGGTATATATATTATCTATGTTTCTCTATTGATTGACTATATAAAGGTTATTTAGTAGTTAGTATATTTAGATTCAATAGAGTTAATGCTCCTATCATGACTCTGATTGAAATAATCTATAATATATGGAAACTAAAATTATACTAGTATTAAGTAAGATAGTTTTGGATATTATATTATGTAATGATCCTCCATCTTGAGTGACTTATAAGAGTATTTTTAGTACAAAAGCTATCTATAAAATTGGTATAGAGCAAATCATTTTGCTTATGAAATATAAAAAGAAAATTGATTCCATTGTTATATTTAAAAATGGTAATATAATATATTTTTTGACTTCATTTGTAAAAGGTATATACAACTGGATAAAAGAGAGGCTGAATAGTTGATGGATAAATAATTCAAATTAAGATATAATAACATAATGGTGTTAGGATTTATATTATGAAATTAGAGAGCATTGCATCTAAACTTAATATTTTAAAATTCTATCTTTAATATGTTGCAATTCATCATGTTTTTAATTTTTTGTTGTGCGATTTAGTGAACTTAAAATCATACAAGTAAAATATTAATAATTTTAATTAAAAATTTTATCCTATTTTATTTAAAAGTTTTGATACTTTTAAGAAAAAGATAAGAGTATTAATATGGTGTATCAGTAACATCCTAGTATTCTATACATAACAAACAAATATGATTAATAAATATTTGTATAAATATAGAATAGTTATTCAATACATCATGTCCAAAAAAATTTCTAAGCAAAATGATGTGATTGAGTGATAAAATCACACTCGCATGAATATGATTTGAAGGATGATAAGTCGGTGCAGTTTGTCATGATATCTCTAGAATAATATCCTAAGGACTATTATCTATATTTTGAATAAAGTTATTAGTAAGATGTTACACAAGATACCTTTAGAGTTAAAGGTTGAAAGAAAGCATGTACTATTCAATTTTATATTGGGGACTGTCCTGCATAATTTAATCATTAATACCCCATCAAGAAATAAATATTAGATTAAAATAATATATTATTTAATTGATTATCTATATAATTCTAAATGAATCATATTCTACTATCCTAATAAAGGTATAAAGAATATTGGTCAAATCATGCCTTGTTTGTAGATTCTGATATGGATAATGTTACATGCTCTTATGCTAGAAATATAATATTAAAAAAATAATAAGTTATTATTTTTATTTTTTATTTACAAAATATTATTTTTATTCTATTGGAGGACTATAGAAGAGAAATATCATATATATGAACCAATTATAGTATCTTCATTGCTAATTGATATAATACTAGTAAATAAATTATATAATAAAAAATAGAAACATATCATTTCTTATGATAATTTTGTTTCTTAAGATATAAATAGCTAAAAGGGGTTATTTTTCAGAAAGTATGAAAACAAAATTTAATGATATTTTGGATATACAGGTAATATTTATGGCATGTTCTAAAATTATAATTTATATTATTTTGATTATAGAACTTTGTTCTAGATTTTATAATTCTTGACTCTATCTTAAAAACCACTTAAAATTTGTTATAATAATAGTACAGCTATATTCTTTAAAAGAATAATAGAAGTTTTCGTTATCTCTATGTATATAAAGATAGAATATTTAAAAATAGATATTTTAAAGTTAAAAGAAAGATATTTTGTAAAATATATTTATACAGAGTCAATATTTGTTAATCTCCTAATCAAATGAATAAGATCCATAGTTTTTATGAAACATATCAAGAATATGGGCTTTTTAGATTTTTTTGACTTTTGGATTAGCAGGAGTTTGATGTATTTATGCATTGACTTGATAGATAAATTTTATTTATCATCAATTGCTTTATTAAAGGATTGTAATCCAAGAATACATAACTATTGAGTGTATAGATACAAAGTCTATGTTAGTTAATCCTCTGACCAAGGATTTGAGATCCGTATGCTTTACAAAGCTTGTTGAAAATATGGACATATTGAGTTCTTTTGATATACTTGAATAGTAAGAATGACTTTATATTTATACTTTATTATTATAATTTTTTATTTTATATATCTATCATGAGTATTTATATATATTATTGACATGATAGTTGATGGATTGCATTCCTATATAGTTGATAAGCATATATGAAACAAAATACAACATAGTATCTCAAAAATATATCTGTCTTGAGAATGACAGTTGTATGGATATATTTTATTTACTATTAAGAGATCTTGATATATTTGTTTGAAGATATACGGGCTTCTTATGAAGTCATGGAATTTCTTTAGCTTATAATAAAGTATATAGTTGAAGAAAAATCATGATTGATGGTATATATATAATTCTTTTATTATGTATGCATATTTTTGAGATATCTTATGTTTATGTACCTACTGAATGAGATAGAATGGCTTATTATCGTTGAAGCCATTAAATTTTTTTTTGTTTATTTTGTATTCAAGCATGTTAAAGAGAAATTTGTAGACTAATAATGAAAATAGCATATTTTCTTGTATCATTTTTTGATGTTATTTTTTTGCTAGACTATCATAAATGTCGATAGTATTTATGATATTTATAATCATAGACAAGTCTTGTATCAAATAAAGGATGCAATGACTTCCATGATTCGGTATGACTAATACTGTTGGATCGAGTCAATTCGAAGGTACTATCTATAGATCATATATTTTCGTGGCCATATACTGAGTTCAGCTTGAGAATCATTTTGAAATAAAATATTTTTAAAATCATAATTAATATTATCCAAGTAAGAGAATGTTAGAGTTTTTTCTAATTATAGACTATCATTAATTATTATTTTATTTATTTTAGTTCATTAAAAATAGGTTGATTTTATGATCTGTGTTGATGGACATGCATATAGCCCAATATTGTATGTAACTCTTATGTTTGGGCTTTGAACATCTTATATTAGTTGGTGTGGTTGAGGTGGTACAGTGTAGGCCTTAGTCCAACTTGGTTCATGATGGAAGTGCCTATTAAGGTTTGCTTATAAATATGCTAGGTCTCCTCTCCACTCTTCATAATATTTTTTTGTGAGATTAGTTCTTATAGCTTGTCCTATCGAATAGTTGCCTGTGAAGATGATGCTGAAAAGAAGGACTTAGTCTTTGATGTTCATGTGAGCATCTATGATTATAGGTTTGAAAATTAATGGTGAAAATACATGTATGCATCCTAAATCTAAAATTATTATATATTCTATTAGTTTTTTTGATCTATTATTTATTCAGATCCATGAAAATAATATTATTTTGACATTTTTTAGTATTCTAAAAATCATACACAAAATCTTGAGATATTAAAATCTCTTATAATAAAATGTGTAAAAAAAAGAGTTATAGAGAAGGGAGGGAAAGAGAGAGAGATATGGTGAAATCCATGAGTTGCCTGGCTACATTTTTGATGCTCCCAAGGGGATGAAGAGAGCTCCAGTGAGTAGGCACAGAGATGAAGACCCTTCAATTGAGTTGTTGAAGGTTGGAAGTGTAAGTTCAATTTCCATTGAAACTACTAGAGGAGATGAGCCAGATAAGCTTTAACATTGGGAGGGAACTAAAGCAATGTTTGAAGACATAAGAACTATCATTATAGTTTGTGTCAAAAAAAAACATTTTTAAATTTCTTTGTATCAAATTATTATGCCAATCTTACCTTGCATCATGTCCCGAACCTGGTACTTGGATCGGCCATATGACCGGTCTCACAAATCCTAGGCATCGCCATAGAGATCATGCTAGGTCTAAAATACAAAAGAATCTCATCATCTTTAAAAATTAAAATTAAATAACCAAATACCATTAAAATAAATTCATAACAACCAAATGATCAACTTGTCTGATTACATTAGTATTAGAAATAGAATTATAAATCGTATACTCGAATCTCATGTTCGATCCAACCCATGCTATACATCCTGGGATTTTGAAAAAAAAAAAAGTGAGAGGTGAGCTTTATAGTCCATTAAAAATTTCTACACACTCACATCAGTACAATATAATATAATTAAAAAATAATAGTAAAATATAATATAAATCTCAAAATCTCATATCAAGTAATTAAAATAACTCAATATCAAAAATATACATCAATTAATACTAATCATCCATCTCATTCAAAAGTGAAACACCACATATGTTATTAAGTAAAACCTCTCTTTTCATTTAATTATTATTATACCTCTTATTACCCACATCTAATTGACATGATTCGGATTAACTATTGTTATCTTTTAAAATTTTGGACTAATCATAATCATGCTCCAGCCTGTGACTGGCAACCTCAAGATTGACCATGTATTAACCGTTTGTGGTCAGGCTATTCTATATATTATCCGTCCATGATTCAGTGATCCCACATATTATCCATCCATGGCTCGGCGATTTCAAGTATTAACCGCTCTGGCTCAGCGATTCCACATATTAACCACCTATGGCTTGGCTATCTCATGTATTAACTGTCCGTAACTTGGCGATCCTATGTATTATCCATCCATGGCTTAGCTATTCTTTATTTGGCAAAGCTAGTCTAAACATCCTTTTCTTAATTATCAATTTATCAATTCTCAACATATTATCAAATCATTTTTTAAAAAATTTCTAATAATTGATATTATGATCCAAATCATCCAAAAATAATCATATTGATACAAACATATTATACAAAGTTATAAATAATCATATCAGCAATTCATATAATAAATATACATCACGAGAAATCGAAGTCATATAGTGCATAAATAATCATACATGCCAATGATTATGTCCAAGAATCAAATCATGCAGTGCCAAAAAATATATATAAACTAGTGATCATGTCCAAAAATCCTTACCTTTATTAGGGATAGATTTAACATACCCGATATCAGTTTGCACATGGATCCTCGATCTAGGTGCTACGAAACTTGCTTAATGCCCTCCTGTCCAGAAAATTAATCTTTTATATAATAATTTTATTTTAATAAACGATTCTATGATATGGTAGTTATAAGTTTAGAATCCTCTATCCTGGTTTTATCAGTAATCCATCCGTTGATCCTTAATCCCAACTTCACAACTTCTACAATCTCTAAGAAAAAATCTTTTAGAGAGAGAAAATTATAAAGAGATAAACTAGAGAGACAAAATGGAGAGAAAAACTATAGAGTGAAGAGAGAAGAGAGATTTTTTTTTCCTCTTCTCTTTTGTCCTTTTCTACTTTTTTCTCTTTTTATTTTTCTTTTCTATTCCTCTTTCCCCTTCATCTTCAGCTCGGCCCGAGCAGGGGACCTGTGCACCCATTTGTTCCCCCAAGATTTAGGAGGTTCTCTCCCTGAGTAGGGTGGCCGGGATTGCGGTCCATGGTGGTGCAACCACGGCCATGGTTAGGTGGTTGCACTATAAGAAAAACAAGTTTTAGCAACCGATTTTGCAACCGATTTTTTTGGTTATATTTGCGACCAATTTTGCAACCAATTTTGCAATCGATTTTTTTAAAAAAATTTGTGACCAATTTTGCAACCGATTTTACAACCGATATTTTTTCTGAATAATTTAGCAACCGATTTAAATCAGTTGCAAATTCAGTTACAAAGATTTCATTTTACAACCGATTTTGCAACCAAAACAGAAATTATTTTTAATTTTTTAAAAAAATTATTATTTAAAAATTTAGCAACCGAAAAATTCGGTTGCAAATTTCAAAAATAAAAAATTTAAATTTAAATAAAATTTTGCAACCGATTTTTTCGATTGCTAATTTTATTTTTTAAAAAATTATAATTTTTGAAATTTGCAAACAATTTTTTTGGTTGCTAATTTTTTAAAAAATAAATTTTATAATTTTTGTAATTTGCAACCGATTTTTTTGGTTGCTACTTTTTTTTAAAAAAAAATTATAATTTTTGAAATTTGCAATCGATTTTTTTGGTTGCTAATTTTCTAAAAAATAAATTTTATAATTTTTGTAATTTGCAACTGATTTTTTCGGTTGCTAATATTTTTTTTATTTTTTTTATAATTTTTAAAATTTGCAACCGAATTTTTTGGTTTCTAAATTTTTTTAAAAATAATTTTTATAATTATTGAAAATTGCAACCAATTTTTTGGTTCTAATTTTTTTTAAAAAAAATCTTTTATAATTTTGGAAATTTGCAACTGATTTTTTTGGTTGCTAATATTTTTTTTAATTTTTTTTATAATTTTTAAAATTTGCAACCGAATTTTTTGGTTTCTAAATTTTTTTAAAAATAATTTTTATAATTATTGAAAATTGCAACCAATTTTTTTGGTTCTAATTTTTTTTAAAAAAAATCTTTTATAATTTTGGAAATTTGCAACTGATTTTTTTGGTTGCTAATTTTTTTTTAAAAAAAAACTTTTATAATTTTTGAAATTTGCAACCGATTTTTTCGGTTGCTAATTTTTAAAAAATAAATTTTATAATTTTTGTAATTTGCAACCGATTTTTTTGGGTGCTACTTTTTTTTTAAAAAAAAATATAATTTTTGAAATTTGCAACCGATTTTTTCAGTTGTTATTTTTTTAAAAAATAAATTTTATAATTTTTGTAATTTGCAACCGATTTTTTTCGTTGCTAATTTTTTTAAAAAAAATTATAATTTTGAAATTTACAACCGATTTTTTCGGTTGCTAATTTTTTTTTAAAAAAATTTATAATTTTGTAATTTGCAACCAATTTTTTGGGTTGCTAATATTTTTTTAAAATTTTTTTTATAATTTTTGAAATTTGCAACTGATTTTTTCGGTTGATAATATTTTTAAAAATAAATTTTATAATTTTATAAGTTGCAACCGATTTTTTCGGTTGCTAATATTTTTTGTTTTTTAATTTTTTTTTTAGAAATTGAGGGTATTATAGGATGCCCTAGCCGCCCACGTTTTTTTTTCTCTCGTTCCCTAACCCTAGCCGCCTCCGTTTTTTTTCTCTCGCTTTCCCATAGCCACCGCCTCCGGGTCTCCCTTCCTCAGGTCCGAGCCCCGCCGACCGCCGCCTCCGACTCTCCCTTCCTCGGGTTCGAGGCTCGCCGGCCACCGCCTCCGGCTCTCCCTTCCTCGGGTATGATCCCCTTTGGCCACCGCCTCCGGCTCTCCCTTCCTCGGGTCCGAGCCCCGCCGGTCGCCGCCTCCGGCTCTCCCTTCCTCGGGTCCGAGCCCCGCCGGCCGCCGCCTCCGGCTCTCCCTTCCTCCGCTCCGAGCCACTTTGGCTGCCGCCTCCGGCTCTCCCTTCCTCGGGTCCGAGCCCCACTGGCAACCGCCTCCAGCTCTCCCTTCCTCATGTTCGAGCCCTGCCGGCCGCCACCTCCGGCTCTCCCTTCCTCCGCTCTGAGCCCCTTTGGCCGCCGCCTCCGGCTCTCCCTTCCTCGGGTTCGAGCCCCGCCGGCCGCCGCCTCCAGCTCTACCTTCCTCGGGTCCGAGCCCCTTTGGCCGTCGCCTCCAGCTCTCCCTTCCTCAGCTCCGAGCCCCCACTGGCCGCCGCCTCCGACTCTTCCTTCCTCCGCTCCGAGCCCCTTTGGCCACCGCCTCCGGCTCTCCCTTCCTCGGGTCCGAGCCCCACCGACCGCCGCCTCTGGCTCTCCCTTCCTCGGGTCCGAGCACCGCCGGCGCCGCCTCCGGCTCTCCCTTCCTCGGGTCTGAGCACCGCCGGCGCCGCCTCCGGCTCTCCCTTCCTCGGCTCCGAGACCCGCCGGATCCGGGTATCGCCGTCTTTCAATTTTTTTTTTAGAAAAAACCTTTTCCTCATTTCAATGAATGCATGCTTTTTTCAGTGTGTTGCTTGCTCCATTTTGACTTGGCTTGCTCCATTTTGACTTGGGTGTCACAAGTTCAAAACATGGAAATAGTCTAGTTGATTAGACCTAGAATGGCTCCCAATAATTTGTATGTATGTTCTAAGTAAATCTCATCAAGTAGTTACTAGTGAATTTTTGAAGATAGATATACAAGAATGGTCACTTCAGAGGCTTAAATTGTAATTATTCACTCTTATTGCTAGTATTATGGTTTGTTAGTGATTGCATTTCTTCTTTATGAACAAAATAATTCTTTTCTTCATGATTATCTTGATGATGAGGTTTATATATAGCTTTTAATATCTCATGTCGTAGTGTGTTATGTCATTCTGCTTTCTATAGCTCTTCATGTATTATTTTCAGAATTCTCATAAATCCTCTTTTGCCTTTGTCACTTTTAATTTGACTTCAATATCTTGTTATAGAATATAAATAATGATTGTCGATAGTTCCTAATATGAAAGTTTTTACGGAATTATGTGTAAATATGTTGTTGCCCCAGTTCTAAGACCTAGTCGCTTCTATAGTATTCTTTTACATATGTTAATTTATATCTCAAAGAGGGAGAGGGACTTATGCAGATTTTAGATGCAACCATCTTCTTTAACAATACTTAGTCCACCCTCATTTGATTTTTCTGTATCATCATGTTTTGATATGGTACAGAATATGGATATCTTTCAACTTCATAGTTGGATGTATAATAGACTTTTACCTGGTCGAAAGAGATATACTGAAAAATTTTTAAAGGGCGTGGAAGATTTTGTACTCTTTGTATGTCAGCAACCTAACTTTCAAAGTGAAGGAAAATTCCGATGCCCTTGTTGCAAGTGCAAAAATCTAAGGTACCTAACTACCGATGAAGTGAAGCTTCATCTTTACAAAAAAGGATTTGTACCGATTTACTAATATTGGACATCTCATGGAAAGAGTGATCCTTGTGTCGGTGGGGTACCTAATTTGTATGCAAATGATCCTGCCTTTGCACCAATGGATAATGATCTATAAAACACATATCGACACATGATATTCGATACATTTGGAACAGAGTATGTGCCTGACGATTCGTCTAATGAAGAGGAAACACCGAATTTTGATGATCAAAGATTTTATGACTTGTTGCATTCAGTCCAAAAACCATTATGGCCGGGATGTACAGATCATTCTGAGTTATCGGTAGCTGTATGGTTGCTTAGCATCAAATATGAAGGTAATATTTCACATCGATCCTTCGATCAAATTGTGGGTCTTATGAAGGAGACCCTTTCAGCCAATAATACCATACCTCAGGATTTTTATAGGACAAAAAAATTGGTGTTCAAACTCGGACTTACTGCTGAGAAGATTGATTGTTGTATTAATGGTTGCATGCTGTATTATGGTTAACAATCTGTAGAAAAGCAATGCAAATTTTGCGGGGCTGGTAGATATAAACCTCGGCCTCATGCAGACGGTAAACATAAAGAGGTGTCGATGAAGAAAATGCATTATTTACCTCTAATTCCTAGATTAAAAAGATTATATGCTTCAATGAGTTCTGCACCACATATGACATGGCATTATGAGAACAGGCATGAGCCAAGGATATTGTGTCATCCATTAGATGGAGAAGCCTGGAAACATTTTGACCGAAGCTATCCTCATTTTGCAGCTGAACCATGTAATGTCAGGCTAGGCCTATGTGCTGATGGTTTTACTCCTTACAGTCAGTCATCAGCCCCATATTCTTGCTGGCCAGTAATTGTTACTCCCTACAATCTGCCACCTGAATTGTGCATGACCATTCCTTATATGTTCTTAACAATAATTATTCCGGGTCCACATAATCCAAAGAGCATGATAGATGTGTATCTACAGCCTTTGATAGATGAGTTAAAATATTTGTGGGATGAGGGTGTCCTAACATATGATATAGCAAGAAAGCAAAATTTTGTGACGAGGGCTGCATTGATGTGGACCATCAATGACTTTCCTGCATATGGAATGCTGTCCAGATGGAGTATAGCTGGAAAATTGGCTTGTCCGTATTGTATGAACTGATCAAAGGCATTCACTTTGAAACATGGTCGGAAGAATTCTTGGTTTGATTGCCATCAACAGTTTCTGCCTATTGATCATGTACTGAGAAGAAATAAGGATGCATTATACAAAAATTGGATTGAAAAAGATCAACCTCCACGAAGTTTGACTGGAGAGGAAATATGGGAAGCTGTATCTTCCATTCCAAATGTAATCGAGCATGGTTCATGCAGAGTTGAAGGATATGGGGTTACACATGATTGGTTAAAACAGAGCATATTTTGGAATTTACCATATTGGAAGACTAATTAGATCAGACAATCTGGATGTGATGCACATAGAAAAAAATATATTTGATAATGTTTTTAACACTGTAATGGATATCAAAGGCAAAACTAAAGATAACATCAAAGCACGAATGGATCTAAAGGAATACTGCAAGCGTAAGGAACTGAGTTGCAAGAGTTGGCTAACGGAAATTTATTGAAACCAAAAGCAACATATTCTTTCAACCTAGAGCATAAAAGAGGTGTATTTAAATGGATGAAGAAATTAAAAATGCCTGACGGTTATGCATCTAACTTATGCAGATGTGTTAATATGAATGAGGAAAAATTAACTGGAATGAAAAGTCATGACTGCCATGTTTTCTTTGAGCGTTTGTTGCCAGTTGCATTTAAAGCTCTACCGGATCATGTATGGAAGCCTATAGCAGAGCTAAGTATGTTTTTTAAGGATTTGTGTTCAACAATGTTACGGATCGATGATTTGTTGCTAATGGAACAGAATATTGCTTTGATTATATGTAAATTGGAACGGATTTTTTCCACCCAGTTTTTTTGACTCAATTGAGCACTAACCGATTCATTTACCATATGAAGCAATAGTTGGTGGTCCAGTTCAATATCGTTGGATGTATCCATTTGAGAGGTAAATATATCACATATCAATTTAACAAACATATTCTTCTGCAACAAATCTATATCATGTACGTAAGACAGTAACCATATTTTAAAGATTGAATGATGTAGGTTCCTTAACAAAATAAAACGGATGATCAAGAACAAAGCTCGTGTTGAAGGATCCATATGTGAGGCATACCTGTGTCAAGAGACTTCTTTTTGTTCATATTATTTTGAACCACATGTGCAGTTATCAAGAAATAGAATTGGAAGAAATGATGTTGTGGGTCAGGATATGACATGTGAATTTACTCTGTCAATATTTAATAAACCTGGCCAATCTACTGGTAGATGTCAAAGTCGATATCTGAATGATAGGGAATTAGCTGCTGCACATTTACATATATTGCTCAACTGTGAAGAGGTTCAACCATTTATCGAGTAAGCTTAAATAATCGTTGATGCATAATTACTCAAACCCTATATCGATTATTGAGATACTAACTCTGAAAAAATCTTGATTTCAGAATTTTTAGTGAGCAATTACGGCTTTCGACACCAAATATAAGTACCACAAAAATTGATTCTAGGATTGCATCTGACTTTCCATATTGGTTTAGGTCTTTTGTAAGTGATTCTTCGAATTGTGGTATATGTCTATCAAATTATGTAATATCGATGCGTAATGGCATTCATGCATTTTCGTTATATCATGTGTAGGTTCATAATCCACAGAGTCAAGTAAACAATCAATATTTCCATGATTTGGCATGGGGTCCAAAAAGAAAAGTTCTTACATCGCAGACATATTTTGTCAACCATTATAAGTTTCACACAGATGAATGGAGTAGCTATAAAAAAATAATTAATAGTGGAGTATGCGTCAAAGGTTCAGAACAAGCTGTAGAACACAATTATTACTATGGCATAATTAAGGAAATAATTCAAGTAGAATATCCTGGCCATCCAATGAAACAGGTAGTGTTATTTAATTGTGAATGGTTTGATACGGTATTGAATCGTGGCATGAAAGTGCTTAAGGATTACAGGATCGTTGAGATCCGGCACAGCAGAAGGTATTCAAGATACGATCCCTTTATAGTTGCATAAAAAGTGATTCAGGTATACTATCTACCATATCCTGAGAAGTTAAGGGACAAGCAACATTGGTGGGTTGTAATTATGACTAGACCGAGACGTACTGTAGATGATCGATATACAATTGAGATTGCTTACCAAGAGGATACAATATCTCATGTGAATAGTATACCGCATGATAATACAATTGAAAATTTGGTCGACAATGACTGTATTTTTGAAGAAGTTGACAGAATCGTCGATACGGATTTGAACATAGACGATGAAGATGAAGAATAGAATGACGATTTTGATTCTAGCCAAGAGGATAATACCGAGCATGACCATCATGGAAGTTCTTCTGATGATGAATAGTAATCGTATAAGCAGACCCTTAATTTTATATGTACGGACTGTATTTAACTGCTTTATCATATTATTCATGAAGTTGACTAAAATTCTTTATGTTTATTTGTAGATGGTAGATCAATCCGGAAACAGTCCTGCATCATCATCTAGGGGTCGTGGGAGGAGGCATTGTCTCTCCGTTACTATCCCATCCCCATCATCCACTATCCCACCTGCATTTTCTACTTTTTCTGCGTCTCCACTCATTAGTCCACCACATACTACTACTACGCCATGTTTACCAGGAGGCACGATGTCACCTCCATTATATTCAGGGCCTCCTATTCATGCTCCATGCCCTATCATGTATACTATACCACCCCTTACTTATTCTACATCTCCTACAGTCCATTCATCATCTCCTCAATTAGGATCGGTCGCCATTTGTTCATCATCTCCTCATTCATCCACCGGCGCAGTTCATTTAACATCTCCTCATTCATCCAGCGATGGCAAGGCTGTACTGATCCTAAATGGAGAGGGATAATAGTCTTATGTCCCCTATTAAAAAGTTTTTAAGTTGTATCATATTTGTGGGTTGTATCATATTTGTTGATTGACTTAAATTTTGTAGGTTTTTACCATCTCATCCAGCTGCCAATGCCATTACAGACATAATGAGGAGCCATTTTGAGGAGCCGTGGGTATCATGGAAAAGAATACCGCCCGGTGTAAAGGATATGTGGTTTGATGAGTTCAAGGCAAGTAATTTTGCTTTGATAGATGTAAATGAATTTTGAATTTTATTATTGTCATTTAATCGGTTGTTGAATTTGTAATAGAGGAGATATCAGTTTTAGCCACCGGATGATATGTGGGCACGTCGTAATTTTGAAAGACGTGATGCGACTCAACTTAAAAATCTCCTTGCTACTGCTAGAAGAGTTATGGAGGGACCGCCATGGCTAGGAGAACTTGTATGGAATAGATTATGTGAGCACTGGCGCACCGTCCAATATCAGGAGAAGTTAGAAAAAGCAAAAGCAAATAAGGCTTCTGATACTGATGGTTTTGGTCCTTCACGTCATACCTGTGGCTCGAACACTACATCCCAGCACAGATACAATTTGGTAAGCAATACCAATCAAAATTTTTAATATAATTACAATTCATATTAATAAAATATCTTGTTCTACGAGTTACAGACTTCGAAGATTGGTATTGTACCTTCTCCATCTGAGCTATTTATTCATACCCATCAGAGGAAGGATAAGACATGGGTTGACAGGAGATCAGAGCATATTTGCATAAGTTAAATTTTTAAGTTATTATAATTTTTTTTGATACTAACTGAATTAAATTAATTTCAGTCTGAATTTAAACGAAACATGGAAGAGTCACAAAGTCAAAGCAATGCTGATTCTAGCCAGCAGCAAACTCTGCCATCAGAATTGGATGTATGGATACATACTGTTGGTGGAAAAAAGAAAGGAAGAGTGTATGGGCTAGGATTAGAGTCCACTGCACTGATACCAACTTCAAAATTTCCAGGACAATCTTCATTTCTCGTATAATGGTTGAATAGTAAAGAATTCCAGGAGCAAGTACGGAAGCAGGTTGAAGACGAAGTCAAAGAAGTAAATGCTCGGGTACAAGCTGCCGAGCAAGAAAGGGATGAACTGCGGAGGCGAGTTAAACACAATGAACGAATGTTGCAGGATATATTAGCCAACATAAATTTTCAACATGTAGCAACTCCTGCAACTCATGCTTTTAGTGGAAATCCTTCGCAACAAACTGGAGTCGATCCTTATCAGATGTATCGTGGACAAGGATTACAGCAGGGCTAGGAGGAGGATGACGCTGAGGAGGACGAGAATGATGAGGAATAGGAGCATTAGCACATTATTCATATTATCTTGCTCCACTTATTATTCTTATAAGTTTTGCATTATATTATGGACTGCACCTCTTCTTATCGTTATATGTTTAGCTTTGTATTATGATTACTCTTATATGTTTTGCATTATATTATGAATTGCATCTCTTATTATCGTTAATTGTTTAGCTTTGTATTATAAACTACAAAACTTGATGTTGTTTTTGTTGTTTTATTATGGATTTTCATTAATTATCTCCTCTTATTTCATGCAGTTAGAGGCTGTGATGAGTTGCCTTGGTATCTTCATGATGCTTCAAATGCTGAAAGTGTATGCTGGATAGGATCGTTTTGCAAGGATCTAAATGGTGTTGCAAATTTGGATGGCTTGCTCTTTTTGCAAGCAACCATTTGCTGCCTTAGATCCTTCGCAATGTACAAAAAGAGGCAATCCTGAGCTTCTGAATCTTATTGTTTGAAAGTTTTGTTTGATTTTTGCTATTTTATTGTGCATTTTAATTTCATTGATTTTCTTTTGTTACCTACGGCTAGAGGCTGTGATGAGTTGCCTTGGTATCTTCGTGATGCTTCAAATGCTGAAAGTGTATGCTGGATCGGACCGTTTTGCAAGGATCTAAATGGTGTTGCAAATTTGGATGGCTTGCTCTTTTTGCAAGTAACCATTTGCTGCCTTAGATCCTTCGCAATGTACAAAAAGAGGCAATTCTGAGCTTCTGAATCTTATTGTTTGAAAGTTTTGTTCGATTTTTGATGTTTTATTGTGCATTTTAATTTCATTGATTTTCTTTTATTACCTACGGCTAGAGGCTGTGATGAGTTGCCTTGGTATCTTCGTGATGCTTCAAATGCTGAAAGTGTATGCTGGATCGGACCGTTTTGCAAGGATCTAAATGGTGTTGCAAATTTGGATGGCTTGCTCTTTTTGCAAGCAACCATTTGCTGCCTTAGACCCATCTAAATGTAGAAAAAGAGGCAATCCCGAGCTTCTGAATGTTATTATTTTTCATTAAATCTGACGATTAATTACAGTATTCAAGTTATGACTTATAGAATTTTTTGGTTGTTTTACCTTCATTTTGTACCTGGTATTCAATTCCGGTTAAACCCATTTGGTGTATGTAGCTGTTATTTTTGGATAATTGGATGTGATTGAATCCTTGAAATGAATATCTGATTTGTGCCTAAGCTGTCTATGCTTTATATGTTGCGATTGTGTCTAATGGGTGTGACTGAACCCTTCTCAATGATTTGTGGCTAATATTGAAATGAATATCTGCTTTATATATCTTAGCTTAAATTTGTAAATTCAGAAAAAAAATTCATATTTGGTAATTTTTTTTAAATTATTCAATTTTAGCAACCGATTTAGCAACCGATTTTTTTTATTTTTTCTGGATTTTTTTTAGTAACCAATTTAGCAACCGATTTTTTTTTTTAGCAACCGATTTTTTTATTATTTTTTCTAGATTTTTTTTAGCAACCGATTTTTTTTTATTTTTTCTAGATTTTTTTAGCAACCAATTTAGCAACTGATTTTTTTTTAGCAACCGATTTTTTATTTTTTTCTGGATTTTTTTAACAACTGATTTAGCAACCGATTTTTTTAAGTTTTTTCTGGAATTTTTTATAGCAACCAATTTAGCAACCGATTTTTTTTTATTTTTTCTAGATTTTTTTTAGCAACCGATTTTTTTTATTTTTTCTGGATTTCTTTTAGCAACCGATTTAGCAACCGATTTTTTTTTATTTTTTCTGGATTTTTTTTTTTAGCAACCGATTTTTTTTATTTTTTCTGGATTTTTTTTTTTAGCAACCGATTTAGCAACCGATTTTTTTTTAATTTTTTTCTAAAATTTTTTATAACAACCGATTTTTTTTTTATATATTTTCTGGATTTTTTTTTAGTAACCGATTTAGCAACCGATTTTTTTTATTTTTTCAGGATTTTTTTTAGCAACCGATTTAGCAACCGATTTTTTTTTATTTTTTCTGAAATTTTTTATAGCAACCGATTTAGCAACCGATTTTTTTTTTTTCTAGCTTTTTTTTTTGGCAACCGTTTTTTTTTTTTTTCAGAATTTGTTTTATATTTCTTTGATTTTTTTTTCAAAAAAATTATGTCAAATTTGGTTGCTTAATCGGTTGCTAAATTTTGCAACCGAAAAAAATCGGTCACAAATTTTAGCAACCTATACTTTTGCAACCGACTAATTTCGGTTGTAAAATTGGTTGCAAATTAATTTAACAACCGATTTTTAATTATTACCTGGTTTTTCTTGTAGTGTTAGATAGCTGCGGATGTGCCAGGAAAAAAAAAAAAAATTGGGTTCGGCTTTCTATGCTTGATCTAGCAATCGTCGATCAAAATAGAGCTTCTTAGGACCGAGGAAGAAGGAGAAAGGAACTCTTTAAGGGTTCTCGGCCTCAAACCTGTAGTGGTTGACTGTGGTGGTGGTGGAAACCGTCGGGGGTGGGGTTTAGCAAATAAGATAGAAGAGAGGACTTAGACTCTCTCTTAGCCCCCATTTGATTTTGAGATTCCGAACGAGAGTCTCCTCGGGGAAGAAGACTCCTAATGGGAGTCTTTCCTCTATTTTTAAACGGGAGTACACTTTTTTTATAAGCACTGCCGGTCGGAGAAGCTAACCTAGCTAATGATAATTTTACAAAGTTTAACGGACAAGGTCAACTTGGCTTTTCTTTCAGTGAAAAGTTTGGATCCAGCACCCTTAAATAAGTAAGGCTAGATGTTATCAAAAGAAAAAACAAAAGTAACGATAGAGGTACTTAATTTAGCTAGCTGCATCCTCATGAGTCCATAAGCTTGTTTAGTTAACTTAGTATTATACCTATGATGTACTTTTGTCATCCTTTGTCTTCTTTTACTAGATGAGGATACCATCATGGAACATCCAGCTATCCTCGGTGGGGGACCAAAGAATTTGTTTTCATCTGCTAAATATCGACGGGATAAATAATGGTACGACATTGTTTGGAATACATCAAGGATGATTGAGTGCCATCTAGATGCCCAAATCAACACCATAATGATATAACTATTTAGATCCAAATTTTTATGGTGAACCAATCAAAAATCGAACATATTAGAATCTCCATTGGTTAAGTAGACGAGTGTTACATTAGGAATGCCACGGTTCTTGGTTGTAAGTATAAAATAATTGCATCACTCTACCATTAATTACGAGACTAAAAGCATATTTCGTTAGAAAGAATTAGAGTCTGAAATAGAAATAAAAACGAATAAATGACTCTCATTCGAGCCATTTAGTTGAAGGATTCTAGTTTTCAGGAAGAAATGAGAATATCCTGATCGCTCAAATTTCAATTCCCACACTCCTCTTATATTCAAATGCTATTCCGTTTCTGATATGACCGTTCTAATTTTTGTTTTAATTCTGATTCCATTTCTACCAGCCATGTCCGAGGCCCCCGTCCACTCCCATAGTTGAATGTGACTTTTTGCCTGTGAACGATGACTCCAAATTTGGATTTAACCAATACTCCAGGATCACGGGCGCATTGGGAGGTCTTGTACTTCATATGCTGCTGCTACCCCCCCCCCCCCCTTTTTTTTTTTTTTAAGCAAAAGAGATAGGAGAAATAAATACTGGTATTTTTTTTAAAAAAAATAAGAAAAATAAATTCTGGTGTAGCTATCCATGTAGACCTTCATCATGCTAGGTAATATTCGATACGAGACGTCCAGCCTCTTCCCACCTAATAGTGAGTAGGTCAACCGGAGTCAACCTGGCATCACTAAGAGTCTCTCTCCACCTAATGATAAGTAATCATGTGTCGAACCACCGACCTATTGATAGTGAGACAAGATCTCGCTAGGTAATATTCGATACGAGGTGCTCAGATTCACGCAGTCTCTTTCTATCTAATGGTGAGTAGGTCAACCTTATCCAACCTGATATCACTAAGAGCCTCTTCCCATCTAATGGTGAGTAATCCACTAAGAGCCTCTCCCCACCTAATAATGAGTAATCATGTGTCGAATCATCGACATGTTGATAATAAAATAAAATCTCTACCAACCGAATTACCATCTTAGCGGTATATGCTACACCTTGAAACTATAGATAAGCCATCCATATATATATATTCTGTGCCAGGAGTCCAATCCAGCCCATGCTGGACTTAGGAGCGCAAGGACGGGATTCTTGTTTCCTTCTACTTCTAAGGCACCAAACATCCGAGTACCGTGCAACACTTAGCTCGTGATTGGTTGGGGTTGGGGACTAAGACCAAACATTTGTGTACCGTGCAACAGCTAGCTCGTGATTGAATAGGGTTGCAGTGGGGGCATCCGTGTTAGATCTCCCTTTGCCAATCACAAGTTACATGATTCAGAACATAGTAATTTAGCCTATGAGCCAATTCAATTCTGATTTATGATAAGTAAGGATGGCAACGGATCGGATTTGGATCGGATCATCCAAAATTCATACTCGTCCCGCTAAAAAATTATCCATTCTATATCCGTCCCATACCCATCTCGGGTCGGGTATAAAAAAATCACGGATCGAATCAAGTATAAAAAAATCATGGATCGAATCGGACCGAGTCGGGTATATCCGGTCTCATAAAACTTAGTTTATTTAAAAGCTAAACGGGTCGGATTCGGATCGTGACGTACTACTACCCATACCCGATCCGAACCTGAATCAGATTTTTTTTATATAACCAATATCCATTTATAAATTAGACTAGGCGGGTCAGATTTTACTCGTCCCATTAAAATCGGGTCGGATTGGATATCTATCGGATCGGAAAAAATTGCCATCCTTTAGATAAGAGACATATATTGAAATTTGCATGACTCATCAGAAATGGTCATGTATTTTAAAATCCTATATTGATATGATGTTATATAAAATGATTTAAGTACATGAATTACTATCGCACTCCATCTCAAGAGATAGCCTCTTCAGTCTTCCCCACCCACCACTCTAAGAAGGTCACAGGGGCATCCCACATCGCATATATAAATACTTATTCCAATCCACCATTGACATTGAACTTAGAAAGAAATGAAAGACTATATGTACCGTTGGAGGTTTGACTGATTGAGTGGCTTCGTTAAAGGATAACCCATCCCTTAATTAACCGCACTAGATCAGGGATAAACAGGGAGGAACAAATTATAATCTATTTCTGAAGCATTAAGCCTAGATTTGAAGTCTGAGTCGGGTCTAAACCAAGCCGAGTGTTATTATGCACCTCCAAGGTTCTTCCGCAAGATATGTAGCGGTAGTTGATGGCATGGTGGGAGTATAGGCGTTCTATAAAAGGAAATCTATTAAAGTCTATGTAGAAATTTATATGGAATTGAATTAAAAATTTTATAAAAATCGGACATGCTAGCTTCCAAAAGTCTATCCAAAATTTAATTTTTTAGCTAAAGTAAAAAAAAAAAAAAATCATGGAGGTTTTTTATTTCTTCCTACAAGATTTAGATAGGTGGAAATATAATTATTGGATCCATGCTTAAGCAAGCAATCCAATTTAAGAATTTTATAAAATTTTTAACTTAATTTTATAAAAAATATCTAAACAAATTCTTAGTGTTTGTTATGGCGAGATTTCTGATATCTCGGATATATCTTCGGAATAAATCTTTAAAGGTCGTTGATCCAACTACCGACCCATTTGTTGACCTATCAGCCATGCCAAGGCAATGTCAAACTTAGTCATTGTCAGCTTCTCTTTTTACAGACTGCTCTTCTATCCTGTGACCAACAATCATGATTTCAAATGGTCAGTGATCCAGTATATGGAAACGGCTACTCTATATAGATAAGATCAATATCAATTGATTCCTCCCTGTGTAAGAGCGAATGAGGGCTAGAATTTATGCCTATAACAGCACGACCAACAGTCCAATATTCTTGGAATTGCATGGTTTCTCATCCATCTGCTACAAATATCCAAAGCTTTAAGGACCCGTATATGCAATACCTTTCGCTTACTACTTTTTTGTTCTAGATAGCTGACTTGACCATCAATGGGTCTTCATAGAAACCATCCCTAATTGTGGATTTTTTTGTAGGTTGCTCTAGCAACAACTCCTAGCAGTCAAGCTTCTTCTCCGACCTTGAGCCAAAAATATGCAGCAATGCTTAGCACCAGAGGAAAGGCACAAGCCCATTTTCGGGAAGTAAAGTGAGCAAGACTTAAGAAAGTAAACAAGATACCACCTAAAAATATGATTTCATCTAAAAATGCAAGAACCCACTTTGGTAGCATGGCTCCTACACTTCATCACCACAGGCCTTCACCTATCGCAAGCATAATTACTGACTAATTCAATGATCCGGTCTAACAAGTGTGCACAATAACTGTTGTGGTCTACGTAATGCAGCAGAACAATAATGGTGTCTCGCGAGAGCAGAGCTGTCAACGAATCGGGTTCGGTCGGAATCCAGATATCCAGATCCAGACCTGATCTTAGCTACTAGACCCAGACCTGGATCCAAATACCCGACAGGTTTAATTTTAAAGTACCAGACATGGACCCGAATGGATCCCGGGTATCCAGACCTAAACCCAGACCCGAATAGCAGGAATGGCAATGACAAAACTACATAGATGAAATACCTGAATTGGAAATGCACCACACCAGAAAGATCACGTTATACTCCTCTACCATGAGCCCCGTTCATGCACAAACATATATTTATAGCCAAAGCAACTAATTTCATGAATTAGAACTCAAATTCTTCACATTAAAAACAAGGAAAGGACAAAGAAATGCAGACACACACAATGCTGAACATAAGAAGAGAAGAAGCAAGAGGATTACCAAATGGCAAACACGAAGCAAGGTCTCAGCTGCACCTTGGCACTCCGAAACAACCGAGGCCAATTCGGCTAGAAGCATCACATCCGAAGTGACCTGAAACCATCCTATGTATTAATACAAAACAAGAACAAGCATATAAGTATCTTATCGATTTTGTGGCACTATGGCAGGGGTCGGATTCGAGGAAGACGAAGCCAAAGATGGGAACAATATCGGGACAGGGGCAGCGACAGCTGACGGGGGATGATCGATGATGTTGATCACCGGTGGAGCTCGAATCCAAGAATGGTAGCTGCGGCCACGAGGGGTCGACCGTCGATGTCGAGCACTCAAGCTATAGGGGTCAATATCAGGGTAGCGCGGCTGACGGGGCTCGGATCTGGTGAAGGCAGCGTTGCTGGAGGATGATGTCCAAGTAACGACGGCCGGCGGGGCTCGAAGCTGAGGAAGGGAGAGCCGAAGTAGCAGAGCAGCTAGCGAGGATGATGTCGGAGTCGCGGATGGCCGGATGGGGAGAAGGGTGATGGAGTGATGGCCCGATGGGGAGGAGATGGTCGGCGACGGAGTGATGGATGCCGATGGCCGATCTGGACTCGACTAGAGAGGGGCTCAGTCGCTGAGGGGGGGAGGCGTCGACCATCAATGGGGGAGAGCCGGGGAGGCGTTGGCCATCGAGGGGGGACGGGGGAGGATGGGGAGGATTTGGAATTGGGGATTCGATCGAGCGAAGGAAAAAAACTAGGGCACCAAATGGGCTTTTATATTAAAAATAATATTTTATTTCGAACCCTTGGATTGCGATCTAACGGTCTATATTAATATAAATATATATAAATATATATAATATTATTTTATATAATCGGGTCTCAGGTCTTCTAGGTCTGGATATTACATATCCAGACCCGGATCCATTTAATTATAACTAAACGAGTCCGGGTAAACGAGTCCAGATTTAATACCAGACCCGGACCTGTTGGGTAAATACAAACAGGTCTCAGGTCCGGACCTGACCCATCGATAGCTCTACGTAGGAGGCATAGCCTGCCTATGCTCCACTGCAGTAACATTTCATTACTACTCAGTAGTTGCAGCCACCTCCCGCGGTGTCCCATCCTACTCCGCAAGATCCGGAGCCAGAGAGGCACATGCGATAAAGTAGGCTCAAGAGTTTGAAGCGAGCCTAACAACTATCACCCACTTTCCATTTTGAGAGTGACTCTACTCCTAGGAGGTCATTGCCTTAACATTTAGAGAGAGGCTTACCATGCTAGGGACACCAATATAGAGCGGCATTTCTAAGAGATGAATTGGTGGATCAAGGCATTACAGAATCAGGCCTCAACTTATGATGAAAGGCTTGGGATCAACATCAAGCCACCCTTCACCATCAAGATAATGCAGGAGTCCATGCCTACAAATTTCAAGTTCTCCCTTCTAGAGACTTATGATGGGTCGTAGGATCCATTGGATCATCTGGAGAGTTTTAGGACTCTCATGTTGCTTTGTCAGGCTTTTGACAGAATTCTTTGTCATGCCTTCCCTTCCACACTCAAAAGGATAGCCATGCATTGATACTCTGGCCTCAAGCCTAGCTCAATTGATTCCTTTAAGGAGCTGAGCTAGTTGTTTGCCTCCCACTTCACTAGCAGCCAGCAACACCAATGGGGGTTGGACTCTCTTATTAGTATAAGGCAAAGGGAAGGAGAATCTCTCTATACATACCTCAGTCATTTCGATGCGACTACTTTAGAGGTGCATAATTTAGATCAGTCTATAGCCATGATAGTTTTGAAGAGTGGACTGTAGAGAAATGCCTTTCTTTTCTTCTTAGAGAAGACATATCCATAAAAGTTCATGTAAATGCTGACTCAGGTAGAGAAGTATGCCAATGTTGAAGAAGCGTACAATGCCCATCCAATTCCCATTGAGCTTAAGGTGGAAGAGAAGCTGAAGATTTCGAAGCAAGCCCTTTCTGAACGGGACAATCAAAGAAACTGGCAGATGTCTTATAGTCCAAACCATCATCGATCTAGGACTCTACTAAGGAACAGGAGGAATAGGTCTCCCCCAGGAGACATCATAATTCACCTTTGAGGCGTTTTATTAATTACACACCTCTGAATGCACCTCGAGGACAAATATTGATAGAGATAAAAGCATAGCTATTGCCAGTAAGGATGATGCATGGCTGGCCCAAACGTTGCAATCCCAACAAGTACTATCTTTATCATCATAACCACAAATACAATATGGAGGACTACATCCAAGTACAGGATGAGACGAGTGGTTCATTCGAGAGGGTTGGCTCGATCAGTTTTTTCAAAGAAGGGCACCCCCATGCATGTCACCTCCGAGACCCCAACAGTTGCCATCATCAGAGCTTTATAGGGCTCCTAAATAGTCTCCCTAGTAGGAGAGCATGGAAGAAAGGCCTTTTAGGAATGTTAATGTAATAAGTAAAAATATGGTGGATAGAACGAGGTGAGAGCCCACAGGGTCTTCTGGGGTAGTGAAGTGGGAGAAAGTTGAAGAAGTCATTACCTTCTTCGAGGAAGATGTGGCTAGGGTTCAATACCCATACACTGAAGCAGTAGTTACAACTTTGAATATTGATAATTACAATGTACACCACATCCTAGTTGATAATGGAAGTGCAATTGATATTCTATATTTCTCGACCTTCTCTCAAATGAATCTCTCTGTGGATCACCTAGTAGAGTATGGATCCCTTATACTTACATTGCCTATAAAGGTTGGCACCTTGTCCCAACAAATTACTATCCAACTAGATTTCCTATGGTCAAAATCCTGGCAACTTACAATGCAATTATTGAATGACCTGACCTGTATGCCCTCAATGCCATGGTCTCCATCAAACATTTGTTGGTGAAATGTCCAATGAAGAATGGAATTGGGCATATTAGAGGGAATCAAGCATGGCACAGCAATTCTATAATGCCAGGGTTCAAATCGAAGCATAGTCTGACCTATTTTTTATGGGATTGGACACACAGGACGAGCTAATTGAAGAGCATAGCAAGCCATTAGGAGATCTTATGGGGATACCCCTATTTAAAGGCGACCCCAACCGAACGGTTCGGATAGGCTTGGATCTGGATAAAGTAACAAAAGACTACCTAACCACTTTTTTATAGAAAAATATCTACGTATTTGCCTAGTCTGCTGTTGATATACCAGGATAGATCTGAATATGATAGTTCACTGGCTAAACATTGATCCAACCTATAATCCAGTGAAATAGAAGAAGCGAAGCTTCACCCTAGCGCATCAGAAGGCCATTGCTGAAGAGGCAGACAAGCTAGTCAAAGCTAGCTTCATCTACAATGTTTTGTATCCAAATAGGCTGGCTAATGTAATACTTGCAAAGAAAGTAAATGGAAAGTGGCACATGTGTATAAACTTTATTGACTTAAAAAAAGCCTGTCCAAAAGATAGCTATCCCTTTCCTTGGATCAATCAATTAGTTATGCAACCTATGGCATTAACTCCTCACTTTTATGAATGACTTTTTTAGCTACAATCAAATACGGATGGTACTTGAAGATGAGGAGAAGATCACCTTTATTACTGATTGCGGCGTCTATTATTATAGGTTTATGCTTTTCGGGATTAAGAATGTAGGTGCTACTTATCAGCACTTGGTGAACAAGATCTTTAAAGATCAAATCGGCCAGAATATGAAAGTGACATAGATGACACACTAGTTAAAAGTTGATCCACTCAAGACCATATTGATGAACTTCAAGAGGCGTTGAACACACTGCGCCAATACAAGATGAAGCTGAATCTAGTGAAGTGTGTATTCAGGGTGACATTTCACAAATTTCTTAGCTCATAATCTCGCGTCGAGACATCAAAGCTAATCTAGAGAAGATTCAAACAGACTAGGAGATGACTCCAGACATCAAAGCTAATCCAGAGAAGATTCAGATAGACTAGGAGATGACTTCTCTAAGATCTATCAAGAAAGTACAGCACCTTACTGGGAAGGTAACAGCCCTCAACCATTTCATGTCCAGATTAGCAAAAAGGTGTCTTCCATTCTTTTAAATACTTAAGCAGCCAAAAGACTTTCAATGGACAATAGAGAGCCAAAAGGCATTTGAAGAGTTAAAGGCATGCCTCAATTCTACTCCATCATTGAGCAAGCCCGAGCTGGTGAAGAACTTTTTCTCTACCTTATTGTATTCTCGGCAATAATAAGTACGGTGCTCATTTGAGAAAAATGAAAGATTCAGAGCTGGTGTATTACATAAACAAGGTCCTCCATGATGCAAAAAATTGATACATAAGGTTGGAGAAGTTTATTTTTGCTTTTATTATATCTATCAGAAAACTTTGGCTTTACTTTCAAGCTCATAGTATTACTCTCCTTACTGATCAACAAATGAAGATGGTCCTCCATGGCCAGATACCTCAGGATGAATAGCCAAATGGGTACTTGAGCTTTTTGAATTAGATGTAAGGTTTCATTCAAGACCTTCAATCAAAGCTCAAGTACTTACCGACTTCATCCTTGAATGTACTAAATAGAAGGAAGAAAATCCATAGGCTAAGGGGACATGTTCCCGGGCTAATTTAGAGGAGCAGTGGACTTTGTATGCTAATGGCTCATCAAATTCTTCTAGATTAGGAGTATGACTCATACTGACTGGCCCTAAAGGAGATGTTGCTAAATATGCCCTGTGCTTTGAGTTCCTAGCTATCAACAATGAAGTAAAGTATGAAGCATTGATTGCCAGGCTCAAGATTATGAAGGAAGTTAGAGTCCAGGACCTTACCACCTTTAATGATTCCCAACTAGTGGTCAGATAAGTCAAAAGTAAATATGAAGCTTAGGAAGAAAATATGAAGAAGTATCTTGGCAAGGTAAAAAATTTAACCTCATCATTTCAAATCTTTGATATCCAGCAAGTACCTACAGCAAAAAATGCTAGGGTCGATGCGTTATCAAAGCTAGCAGTATCCTTGCCATCTAACCTTCGGAACAATACATACCTCAAGGTACTGAAGAAGTCAAGCCTCGAGGAGCTGCAGCATGTTCAGCAGATTGATGAAGAGCCAAGCTAGATCGACCCACTCTTTAAATATCTTTAGCAATGTGAGTTACTACCAGACCAGAAAGAAGCTCAAAAGATAAGGCACCAAGCATCCCACTATGTGATATATGATAGGAAGCTATACAAGTAGTCATTCTCCCTGCCTTTATTAAAGTGCCTACGCCCATTTGAAGCATGTTATGCATTAAGGGAGGTTCAGAAAGAGTCTATGGAAACCACTTGGGGGGAGCTTACAAAATACTTTGGTAAGGATATTACTGGCCTACTATGCAACAAGATATGGTCAAGTTCATGCAAAAGTATGATCGTTGCTAAAGAAATACCATCATTTAGCATCAGTCATCAAAGTTCTTAATTATAATTGCTACTTCGTGGCCTTTTGCCCAGTAAAAGATGAATATTCTTGGTCTGTTTCCTTGAGCAATTGGCCAATGTAAGTTTTTTCTAGTAGCTATTAATTATTTCACCAAGTGGGTCGAAGCAGAATCTCTCGCCTGCATTATCGAAACTAGGGTGAAAGACTTTATTTGAAAATCCATTATCTGCTGGTATGGTTTTTCTAGAATCATAATCACAGACAATGGCCAATAGTTTAATGGTTCACGACTTCATAAGTTTTGCAAAGAATATGGCATCACTCAGTATTTTACTTCGATGGGACATCCTCAAGCTAATGGTGAAGCTGAAGTAACTAACATGATACTTCTACAAGGCTTGAAGGCTAAGCTAGGCTAAGAAAAGGGATATTGAATTGATGAGCTTTATCATGTGCTACAGGCCTACCTGACTACTCAAAAAATCTCTATGGGAGAAATCCCTTTCTGCCTTGCATTTGGCATAGAAGTAATTATTCTTGTAGAGATTGGGCTTCTATCACTTAGAATTGAAGAATTCAATAAAGATACCAACTCTGAGTGCTTTGGGCATAAAGAGTGAACTATAATAAGAATGGCTTCCTAATGCCAAAAAGTGGTTAAATATTATAATGCCCAAGTCAAGGCCAAAGAATTTAGAGTTGGTGATTTGGTATTATGGCAAGCAAAAGTTTTCTAGCCTACGGAGCAAGGAAAGCTATCATCCAATTAGGAAGACCCATATTAAGTGGCATGGACAAGGTAATTCATCTTGGCACTTATCAATTGAAGCAACTTGATGGAGCTCCACTATCCAGACCTTGGAATTTATCTCATCTTCGCATGCATTATTAGTAATGAAAATTTACTTTTTTTTTAAAGAATTTAAAATTCTTTGTTTAATGTGCATGTTTTTGCATAATGACTTACATTTTATGAAATTGAGATTAACCTTTGTTGGCCCCCGAGTACCACTCATCTTTTCATATGAATTGAGCCAGCTGTTTAAAGGCCTTAGTATTCCAAGAAGTAAGGGATTAACCTTCAATAACCTCCCAGAGCTCTTCATCTTATCAGATGAATGGAATTATCCAAACTCTAGGTTTACTAAGAAGCAAAGGAGTAACCTATGATGACCCTTGAAGGGCTAACCCCTTAAGAGGACCCTTTCAATCATTCATAATAATTGAAGACCCTAAACACTCGAGAAATTGGAGGTTGAAACCTCAATGTTTAGGAAGCAAGGGATTAACACTAGATGACCCTCGAAGCCTAGCAAAATTTTTAGCAACCAACAAGATATTAACCTCTGATAACTCTCGTAAAGATTGGTTTCTAACTAGAACTAGGCATTATTAAGACAACCTAGTATGACAATTATCTCGAATTAACATTGTCAAAGCTACCTGCTTCAATCTGAAGTTATGAAGATCATTCTAGTATAGCAATTATCTCGGATTGGTATTGTCAAAGCTGGCTACTTCAATCCGATGTTATCAAGATCAGTCTAGTACAACAATTATTTCATATTGGAATTGCCAAAGCTGGCTACTTCAATCAGATGTTATCAAGATTAGCCTAGTACAATAATTACCTCATATTGGCATTGCCAAAGCTGGTTGTTTCAATCCTATGTTATTAAGATCATAATAGTATGGCAATGCCTCAGATTGGCATTATCAAAGTTAGCTGCTTCAATTTGATGTTATCAAGATCAACCTAGTATGGTAATTATTTCAGATTGGCATTATTAAAGCTAGCTACTTTAGTCTGAAGTTATCAATATCAGCCTAGTACAGCAATTACCTCAAATTGATATTATCAAAATTAGCTACTTCAATCTGATAGTATCAAGATTATCCTAGTAGGGTAATTATCTCATATTAGAATTGTCAAAGCTAGCTACTTCAATCTGATGTTATCGAGATCACCCCATTATAATAATTGCCTCATATTAGCATTGTCAAAACTGGCTACTTTAGTTCGAAGTTATCGAGATCAGTCTAGTATAGTAATTATCTTAGATTAGCATTATCAAGCTGGTTGTCTTAGCTTGACATTGTTACCATCAGCCAAGTATAGTAATTGCCCCTGATTGGCATTGCCAATGTTAGCTTACAATGGTAGCTACCACAAATCGGCATTCTTAAAGTCAAGCCACAACTCAAGAAGGTCTGGTAGTTTCCTTGAGAGAGAATCTCAAGGCAAGTCTAAGGCATGGGATGTCTGGTGAATGTCTTTGAATCCGATTTGCCTAAATATGCTCATTTACAAGTCTAAATAGTGACTTTCTTGAAATTGGGGTTGCTTGAGTACCCTTATCTACAAGTCCAAACAACATTTGGTAGATTCTTAGGATCAAAATTATTGAAGTACTTATATGCTAAACATGCCTGGCGATCTTCCTAAGTTGGAATTGCCTAAGTGTCTCTATATCTAAATGAGACTTGGTAATTCTTATGAATTGAAGTTATCTAAGCATCTATATTATCTACATGTTGAAGCTATCTAACAATCGCCCATGGACTAAACTATGTAGTTGGCGAGGTTTGTAACTACTAAACATGGAGTTGAAACTATTAAACGACATGTAGACCCTGTTCAAGCATGAACCCAAACAAAAGCAAAGTATGTTCAAAAAGATATCTTTTCATTCATTCAAAGATTCATTACAATGACCTCCAAAGGGTCATATATGACTTACAATGAAAAAAGAAAAGAAAAACCTAGATGTGGTCACCGAAGTATCACCTTCTCCAGACTCTGTGTCCTCATCCAAAAAATCCAAGTTTAACTATAGATTTCAAGCGGTGACTTTATCTTGGATATTTTCTTCCTAATGTCATAAGTGTCGGAGGTGAAGTTAGCCTTCTCCTCGCAACATTCTTTTGATGCTCGGAAGCTCTCCACGACCTTTATTGCAATTGCCTTGACTTTGTCCTCGATGCTACTCTTGGTCTCTTTTATTTTTTGTTCCATCATCGTGGCTCTGACCTCCAGCTCCTTTATTTTCATGGACTGAGTTTCTTGAATGCCTTTGAGTCTGAAGTTTTCTTTCATTGTCCTTTGCAAGGCTACCTCAGCATATTCAGCTCTTTTTGTAGCAGCCTCAACCCTCCGTTCAACTCTCACGATCTCCTCCTTGGCCTTGTCCTTACTAGCCTTTAGCATCTCAGCCTCCAATCTGAACTTCTTCACTGACCGAGATATCCAGGTCATGCTCAATGAACCCATTCATATAATGGGCAAGCTATCAAAGAAGATTTGTCAGCAATGAAAGAATATGTATATATATAACAAACAAAAATGTGAAGTTATAGGAACCTCAACTTATGGAATGAAGCAATAAGCTACCAATTGCTTCATTCCACATGATAGAGCACCTCTCGCTCAGTAGTTAATTTGCATTAGCAGAGAGGAGCAGCCTAGTGAATACCTCGTGGGCCGGTTTGTAGTCCACCAAGATGGAGGCATCAAGTGGAAGGCCGGCCGAGGCAGTCACGGATGGTCCCATTGCTTCGATTGGCTGTTTCAAGGCAAGAGTTTCGACCAAGGTGGCGAGGTCTGGACTTGAGCTTGCCCTCTGCTTAGCTCGAGGGGAAGGAGGACCCGGATGAGGCCTCTATCTAGCCTCAACTCAGGGGGCAGGAGGACCCAAATGAAGCCTTTGTCTAGCTTCGGCTTGGGAGGCAGGAGGACTTAGGCGATTCCCTTGATCTATGGTTAGGCCTGAATAAGCTCTTCGATCTCCTACCCAGGTCACCTAAACTGGAGGAGGTGCGATGGCAATGGGTTGGCTGGGCTGCTCTGACCTTGAAGACTTTTAGGAGCCGATAGTGTGGGAGGGCTCCTGGGTCCAATGCGAACACTTCTACCAGTCGTAAGATTTGTAGGCCTCTTCCACATAAAGGTCCGCTCCAGCCTCTTCTTAATCTCTGGGTCCATCTCTACAATAAAAATAATCAGAGGTTAATACAAAATTTAAGCAAAGCAAATGAGAATAAAAACTAGAAGGAGTTTGGATCTGTGCATACCTTGAGAGCTAGCCTGACTAATTCTGACGTTATATAATATCTGATCCAAAAAAAGATCTTTCAAGGTTGGTACCCGAAGTCATGCAAGATCTTGAACTCCTCCCCTGTTTATGGTCCAAAACAAGCTCTCTGAGGATTGACTGTTGAGGCTCACCTCAGTCGATAAATCCCTAGATTTCATTGAAAGTTTTTGAAACAAATAAAAATTGCTCCTTTCAGCTATGTACAGTGAAAGGAGTGCCCTAGATCAGTGGTGGGATGCCTTTCCTCTTTTGAGGGGAAACATACCGCCTTTCCTCTTTCGAGGAAAGATGTACCATCATCCGTGTAATCCAGAATATTTATTTAAAGTAAAAAAGAATGAAAAAATAAAATACACACTAAATTCAATCCCAGCTAGGATGCAAACTATGGTAAAACCTTAGATATGCTGCCATGAATTCAAAACTACTGAACTCTGTGATATATCAAGAAATTAAAAAGGAGTTGTAAAAAATAGATGGAGGGAAGCCTCAACCCAACCTGGAAGCAATCCTCATAAAGGCTCATTCAGCTTGAGAGAGGCAAATATACCCGATCGTTCAATCCCGGAACTTCTAATTGAAACTCCGAAGGAATCTAGAACTACCCATGAAGTAGTACCAAATCTATCTCCATGAGTTTTGAATAGAAGTTTAGTGGGGCAAAATCGAATGTCTCCTCCTCTTCTTCCTTTGAAGTAGTCATCACTAAAGCCAGAGACTCCTCAAAGGCGCTCATCCTGATGGTTGAAGGAAAAAGAAAGAGAAAAGAAGCTTAAAGAGAAAAAGGAAACAGGAAGAAGAAAACTACAAGAACATGGTAGCAGGAAAATATAGAAAATGATTGAAAAGTCCTAAGGGACCAAGTATAATCATGTTTGGAGTTTAAATAGTATTGGAGATCAAGACCCTGGCAGCACGCCTTCTCCCATTACATTTAACGTGGGAACAGAAAAAAGGTACAATATAGTAAAATATGGGTAGATGGTTGATATGTGGCACCCTTCCGTTGGGCATAATTACTATAGCATACATGACAGTTAATACTAGTGGTGGATGAATCATTCCCTACACCAATTTCTAAGTGGCATATCAGAATACTTGCCACATGAAAGTGCTTGGAAGTAGTTCAAATTCTAATTACTTTGCCAAAAGTTCATGGGAGTTTGATGTGATTTGGTTAAGCCTTAAATCAAATTTTGGATCAGATCATTTTATCGAACTACTTCAAATTATAGTCTAGACTTTTCAGAATGATCTATTTATGAATACTTTGACTAATATGATAAGTTCAACTAGAAATGGTTTGACCTGCATAACATTTAGAGTTTAAATAGAGTTCAAGATACAAATTTTTCAAAAATTTTATTTTTATTGAGTGTAGAATCTAAGTGCATCCGATTCATCAAAAATGAAGAAGAAGAAGAAAAAGCTACATTCATTGGAGTCCTGGAGCATTATTAGCCTCGGACAGATTTTTGGTAGCCCATAGGAAAGTCTCACCACCAATTTCTTGATCTGTGAACTGGCGGTAGAGGACTGTCCTATTCTTTCCCTCTTTTTTTAGTAGCCCCTCCACATGCTTAACCCTCAAGGTAGTTGAGTGAAACTTTGTTTGAAGATTAGATAGCTCCACGGTCGCTTGAGTCCCTCCTATGACCAAGCCAGCACCCCCAGTTGAGGTATCTACCTTTTGAGGAAGGTGGCTTTTTGAAGAAGGAGCCTCAGTGGAAGTGCTCCTCCGACCCTTCTTCCCCCTTTCTTCCTCTAGCGATCTCTTTAGGTGCTTTATTTTATCTTAAGCATGTGAGCAATCTCTTTTAGTCTTGGTTATTTGTTGCTCAAGATCTTTTATTCTGGCCTTTGCCTTTATCATTTCATCAGCTTGATGGTCGATCTTTTCATAGCCTCCCGGAGGGCTTTTTCATAGCAATCAGTCTCCTTCACCAACTCGACATTGGTAACTTTCTCTTATTCAAGCATGTATTCCAATCAATCTACCTTTTTCTTGCCATGACAAGTTCTTGTGCCAAAGCAATGATAGCCAAATTCACAAAGTAAGCCAAATGATTCCCTAGCTGTACAAATTTCAGATGAAGCAATGGTCAAACAAAGTATAACATGAAATAAAGGAAATGAAATGTGAGGATTTCTTACCTGGATGAATTATCCTGGGGCATCTGTCATGTGATTGTGGGCATTTTGTCCCACCAATAGCTACCTCTTAACTAGTGAGAGAAAATCCCCGAGCAACACTATGGCTGCACTGAGGCCTTCCTGCATGGCACCATGCATTGGTTGTGGTGGGTCACTGGAGGAGGGCATCGATAAAGAAATGGTGATCGTTTCCATCAAGGTCTCCTCCACTAGGTAGATGGTGTCCATCACAGCCTCTTCTTGTGGGCTAGAGGTCCCAATCATCTACTTTGATGGACCAATGGCTTCCATTGGGGCCTCCTCTGGTGATACAACAACCTCCACCATAGGAGTCTCTTTCAATGGAGTAGTAACATCCACCTCCTCCATTATAACCTCTTTTGGCAAACCGACATCATCGCTTGGAGAAGCTGGAGCCTGGGTAAACGGTGGGATGGAATCTCCCCATATCGAAGTTGGTGATAAGGGTGGAATGGCTAAGAGATCGAGAGTATTGCCCACCAAGGCTAGAGGGGTAGCCACCAGTGTGGCCTTCCTGACCCATTTCCTCTTGGATGCTCTTCCGAGTGCCTGAAGCTTTTCTGAAGTCATCTTGTTGACTCCACAAGTTATTTTGATGATAACCAAACATTGGAGCAATTTCTGACAACTCTTCAAGTATTTGACAAGTTTTTGTAGAATGTATAACATGTTCAAACTTCAACCCCTACATTTCTACTTTCTTGTTTGAGTTGTGTTGTAAATATTTTTGTAAAGAAGAACCTAATGAAAATGCTAAGAAAAATCAAGTAAAAAGGGTTATTTCTGTGAGTATGTATGTGCCATGAATTTTAGTTTGAGTTGGTTTATGTAAAATTGTAAAAAAGTTTGTGAGAGTTTTCTTTAAGTTCAATTATAAAAATCCAAAAGAAGACACTCGAGCCGACTCAAGTGAAGAAGAGCCGACTCTGCTTATTGGCACGCAGCAAGGATTCTATAAAGCAACAATCCGAGCCGACTCGATGGAAAGTGAGCTGACTCTAGTGAATCCGAGTTGACTAGAATCAGTCTGAGCCGACTCCTCCAGAGTTCATTTCCTAAAGTTTTCTGAGAACAGCCAGGCGAGCTGACCTGACCTAGAAAGAGCCGACTCTGCCAAACCTAATTTCCAAAGCTTGAGAAAGCGAGCCGACCCGAACTGCATCGAGCCGACTCTTCCAAGGTAAGGTTTTTTCGAACCTGAGAAGAAGAGCCGACCCAAGCTGAAAAGAGCAGACTCCTCGAGTTCAAGTTTCTCAAGTTTCAAGTTCGAGCCGACCCGAGCTATCAAGAGCCGACTCGTCCAGAGTGACATTCTGTGCCTTGAGACACAGAGCTAACTGCATTGAAGATTTGGTGACTCGACCTATCGACTCGAAGGATCCAAGCCAACTCGAAGGAATCAGAGCCGACTCGAACATCATTTTCAGGTATTTAACGGCTAGTTCCAGAATTTATTTTTGAATGCTAAAAGGTGCTCCAACGGTCACAAATCATTCCCTAATGGTTTACAATAGCTAGAGCTGTCTTGGGATGATGAAAGACTTTAAATTTGAAGGATTTGAACTACCTCAATGCAATAAATAAGAGAGTTCTTAAAAAAAAAGAGAGCTTCATTGAATATCCTACCAACCAACAGCACATGAGCATTCAAGTCAAGCTTCAAGTCTTCACCAACTCTAAATTTGAAGCTTGAAGCAATTTTAGGAAGAAGTCACTGAAGTCATTAAAGCTTATTCAAGTGCATTCAAGTGGACTTCCAACAAGCTGCACTGGCAACTATCCGACAACTTGAGTTTGTCATTTCTTGTTGCATTTATTTTCAATTCAATCTTTGAATTGTTAGGTTATTGATGAACCCGATTGAAAAATCAAATAGGTTCTTGGTGTGCCTTATTAAAACCAAGGGTTAGGTTCTTGGTGATCCTGTGAAAACCAAGTTGGGTTTATTTGGTAAGCTTGTCAAAACCAAAGGGTGCTGGATTTTCTTTGGTGATCCCGTAAAACCAAAGTGTAGAGGTTTTGGATTGTGATCCTGTAAAACACTCATACTGTATTCGGGTATGAATATAGTGAAAATCCCAAGTGATATCTTGGGTAATGGACGTAGGAGCTAGGTTGCTCCGAACCATTATAAATTTAATGTGTTTGTGTTGTGCTTTATCTACTCTATTTAGCTTCAGCATTTTATAACTCTATCACAGCACTTACCACTTGCAAAGGATTTTGATACCTACCACTTGGTATCAGAGCGGTGTCTCTGATTACATTAGAGTAAAGATTGATGGCTCATCCCATGAGTATATCCTTGGCGGAAGGCCAGTCAACTAATAGACCCCCATTATTCACAGGCACAAATTATGCATATTGGAAAGCACGAATGAAAATCTATATTCAAGCTGTTGATTTTCAATTATGGAAGGTCATTCTTAAAGGGCCAAGTATTCCCATGATCAAAGTTGATGGCGTGGATGTCCCTAAGTCTGAAGAGGACTGAGATGAACATGACATGAAATTAGGAGAATTGAATGCCAAAGCCATGAACTTGCTTTACTGTGCTTTGGATTTAAACGAGTTTAATCGAATTTCCATTTGCTTCTCAGCGAAGGAAATTTGGGATAAACTTGAGGTGACCCATGAAGGAACTTCACAAGTGAAAACCTCCAAGATAAATCTTTTGGTGCACAATTATGAATTGTTTAAGATGGAGCCTAATGAAAGTATTTCTGCCATGTACACTAGATTTACAGATATTATTAATGGTTTGAAAAGTCTTGGCAGGATATATTCAAATGCTGATTTAGTACAGAAAATCTTGAGATCACTTTCTGATAAATGGGATCCTAATGTCACTGACATTCAGGAAGCCAAAGATTTAAACATTTTATCAATGGATGAATTAATGGGATCTCTCATCACTCATGAATTAGCCATGCAGCATAGAACGGATGATGATCAGAAAAAGAAAAGGACAATCGTATTCAAGGCTGCATTAGAATCAAAAGATGATGAAGAGACTGAAGATGACTCCTCCTCCTTCGAAGATGATCTTAAAGATGAAGACATTGCAATGATAGTGAGAAGATTTAGAAAGTTTATGAAAAAGAAGAAAAGTAGATACAACAGAAAATTTCATAAACGATGAGAGCATTCAAAAGAAAAGGACAAGGACAAAGATAAAGATAAGGAGCAAGTCCCCACCTACTATAAATGTAAGAAACCGGGGCACATTCATCCGGACTGTCTTCAACTAAAGAAATTCTTCAGAAAGAAGAAAAAGAAAGTGATGGTTGCAACGTGGAGCGATAGTGAAGACTCCACTTCAACTGAAGAAGAAGAGGCTACCAAAACAGCAAATCTATGTCTAATGGATCTCGAGGATGAGGTAAATTCTTCCGATGCTCAAATTGAATTTACTTTTGAAGAATTAAATTCTACATTCAATGATTTGCTATCTGAATTTTAAAAAGCAGGAGTAAAGATTAAATCATTAAAGCATATCAATAATTCTTTACTCAAAGAGAAAAATGAAATTTTAGAAAAGAACAGATTATTGCAAAAAGAATTTCATACCTTTTCTGAAAAATGTAATGCTTTGAAAATTGAGAATGGAGAAGTTCAAGATAAAAACAATACTTTGATAAGAGAAAACAATGAACTAAAAAAGGAGGTTGAAAAGCTCAAGCCACTTGTTGAAAAATTAACTTTATCTTCTAATAAGCTTGAGTTAATTCTTAAAGAACAAAGAATTTCTGGAAACAAAGCTGGAATAGGTTTTAATGCTTCAAATTTAAATTATGTTTCAGCTACCACTTTTATGAGACAAAAATATTTTGTTCCCAAGTTTACTTCTCATAAAACCTTTGTTACAAAAGACTCTATTTCCATTTCAAAAACTGTTTCATATGTTCCTAAGAATTTAAATGCAAAACCTGCTATTTCTGCATCCAGAATTTCAAAGTCAAAATCATTCCAAAATTCTAAAATTAAATGTTTTGCTTGCAAAAAGTTAAGACATATAGCCTTCAACTGCAATACCATTAGAAATTTCCTTAATATAAGAAAAATTTGGGTTCCCAAAGGGACCACCTTAACTAACCTGAAAGGACCCAAGTTAGCTTGGGTACCTAAAAGCACTCATTGATTTTCTTGCAGGAATGTCTTGCAACCTAGAAATTAAAGAAAAAATGGTATTTTGACAGTGACTGTTCAAGGCATATGATGGGTGACAAGGATCAATTCATCACCCCAAAAATGAAAGAAGGAGGTATGGTTACATTTAGAGACAATGGCAAGGAAAAAATAAATGGAATTGGTAAGATCAAAATAACCCCCTGCACTTTCATTGAAAATGTATTGCTAGTAGATAAGTTGAAGCACAATCTTTTGAGTATTAGTCAATTATGTGATAAAGGCTTCAAAGTTATCTTCAAATCATCTATGTGTATAGTAACAAACTCTCTTGATTCTAGCAGTAAATTCATTGGACACATACTAGGAAATATTTATGTGGTAGATCTAAATGATCTTGCCATGTCAAGTAGCTCCAGTTTAGTTACAATGATGCTAAGACTAAGGAGTATTGCTTATTATGGCATAGACGATTGGGTCATGCTAGCATGCATACAATTGCCAAATTAATTTTCAAAAATCTTGTTAGAGGCATGTCTAAGTTTAAAGTTGATTTTGATCATGTTTGTGATGCATGCTAAATGGGTAAACAAACTAGGGAGAGATTTAAATCCAAAAATCTGATTTCAACTTCTAGACCTTTAGAACTACTTAACATGGATTTTTTTGGACCAACTAGGACCACAAGCCTAGGAGATATGAAATATGCCCTTGTGATTGTAGATGATTTTTCTAGATTTACATGGATTTTATTTATTGCACACAAAGATAAAACTTTCAAAATGTTTAGAAAATTTCACAAGAAAGTTTCAAATCAGAAAAATCTTTCGATAATTTCAATTAGGAGCGACCACGGCACAGAGTTTGAAAATCAATTTTTTGATGATTATTGTACTGAAAATGGCATTGATCACAACTTTTCTGCTCCTAGAACACCACAATAAAATGGTGTTGTAGAGAGAAAAAATAGGACTTTGGAAGAAATGGCCAGAACAATGTTGTGTGAAGGTAATCTTCCAAAATATTTTTGGACAGAAGTGGAGAACACTGCATGTTATATTTTAAACCGCATCTTGATCCGTCCTATTTTGAAGAAAACCTCCTATAAGCTTTGGAATGAAAAGAAACCAAATATAAATTATTTTCATGTGTTTGGATGCAAATGCTTTGTACTTAATAATGATAAAATAATCTAGGAAAATTTGATGCTAAATCTGATGAAGCTATTTTCCTTGGTTATTCACTTCATAGCAAAGCATATAGGATTTTTAATAAAAGGACTCTTACTATTGAAGAGTCAATGCATGTCATTTTAGATGAAACTAACCTATCACCATTTAGAAAAGATGAGTGTATTGATAACGATGCAGGTACCATTTGAAAGGAGATGGAAGACATGAGTATTCAAGAAAGACCAACAGAAGAAGGAGAAGAAACAATAAGTAAGGATCGTACCGATCTACCAACTAAATGGAGGTACGCTACTCCCATCCTAAAGAATTAATCATTGGTGATCCTTTTCAAGGTATAAGGACTAGATCTGTACATAGGACTGCACATGATTACCTAGCCTTCGTATCTCAAATTGAACCACAAAGCTTAGAAGAAGCAGAAAATGACCCAAATTGGATGTTAGCCATGTATGAAGAATTGAACCAGTTTGAAAGGAATAAGGTTTGGACACTAGTTGATAGACCTAAAGACCATCCAATTATATGAGCCAAATGGGTCTATAGGAATAAATTAGATAAACAAAGAAATGTTATTAGAAATAAAGCTAGATTAGTGGCTAACAGATATAGTCAAGAAGAATATATAGATTTTGATGAAACTTATGCACCTGTAGCAAAATTAGAAGCTATTAGATTACTTCTTGCATTTGCTTACTACATGAATTTTAAACTTTTTTAAATGGATGTGAAAAGTACATTTTTAAATGGTTTTATCACCGAACAAGTTTTTGTAGAACAACCACCGAGTTTTGAAAATCATGATTTTCCAAACCATGTGTTTAAACTTAATAAAGCTTTATATGGTTTGAAACAAGCCCCTGGAGCCTGGTATGATAGACTTAACACTTTCTTAATTGAAAATGATTTTTCAAGAGGAAATGTTGATAAAACTCTTTTCATTAAGAAGAAAAACAATGATATATTAGTTGTACAAATTTATGTTGATGATATTGTTTTTAGTGCAACTAATGAAAGTTTTTGTGAAAAATTTGCTAAGCTAATGCAGGAAGAATTTGAAATGAGCCTAATGGATGAACTGAATTACTTCCTCGGACTTTAAGTAAAACAATCAAAGGAAAGGATCTTCATCAACCAATCCAAATACACCAAAGAAATCATCAAGAAGTTTGGTATGGAGAAAAGCAAACAAATGAATAGACCCATGAGCCCATCCTGCAAATTGGATAAAGATGAAAGTGGATCCAATATTGACCAAAAGCTATATCGAGGTATGATCGGATCCTTATTATATCTAATTCCAAGTAGACCAGATATCTTGTATAGTGTATGTGCATGTGCTAGATTTTAATGTAATCCTAAAGAAATACATATGCTTGATGTTAAAAGAATATTAAGATACTTGAAAGGTACAAGTAATCTCGATCTTTGGTTTTCAAAAGAATCATCTTTAAATTTAATCGGATTTTCTGATGCTAATTATGCTAGTTGTAAAGTAGATAGAAAAGCACTAGCGGTACTTGTCAATTTCCAGGGTTGAATTTAATCTCATGGACTGTAAGAAACAAAACTCGGTAGCACTTTCTACTGCTAAGACAGAGTATGTTACTGCAGGGAGTTGTTGTACATAAGTGTTATGGATTAAACAACAACTAGAAGATTTTGGTGTTTCACAATGCAAAATTCCTATCATGTGTAATAACACAAGTACTATAAATTTATATAAAAAGCTTATTCAGCATTCTAGGACAAAGCATATAGAAATTAGATATCATTTCATTAGAGACCATGTTTTGAATGGTGACATAGAACTAGAATTTATCCCAACAAAAAAATAACTAGCTGATATCTTTACCAAGCCACTAAATCAGGATAGATTTGAGTTGATTAGAGGAGAATTAGGGTTATGTTATCCTTTCTAGATTTAATAAACCTAATTTCCGTCAAGAACTAAGGAAAATTATCTAGAAAGCCTCCAACAGTTATTCATGATCTTTGAACATCTTTCCCTGAATTTCTCAGTGTATTGAACTGAACTTCTGGACCACTTGATTTCATATGGAAAGTTTCAGTTCGAGTCGACTTGAGCAATTTTGCTATGATCGAGCTGGCTCAAATCTCTGAGTATTATACTCTTGCTCTGATCGAACCGACTAAGTCTGTGCTTAGCCAACTCGGTGTTCTGATTGCTCTGAGTTTGCTCTGGTTGAGCCGACTCGGATGTTTCTAGGGCTGAGCGAGCCGACTCGGAAGTCGAGAAATCGCTATTTAGGAAAGTCTAATTTATCTTTTCTAAGTACTTCACTCCCTCACTTTTCTTTGAACATTCTCCACCTCTCTCGAAAACTTTACCATCCTTCCTAAAATCATTCCTTAGAGCCTAAAATTCTTTGATTCCTCTGCAATGGCTCCTCGAAGATCTATGAAGATAGTTCTTCAACTCGGTGAAATAAGCGATCGCAGTACAGGTGTAAGAGAAAGAAAGGAAAAGAGAAAAAGGTCCGCTCCAGTCCAGCAAGATGAAGAAACTCCTCCTCCCGGACAGCATGTCTCAATGATCAACCGACCTGTCACCTACGGAAGAAGGATTGACTTTGCATTCCTAGAATAAATGGGAATGAAAATCGGACACTGGATAGAAAGCCAAGGGTGGAAGCATTTCTGTTCTGTGGATACATTAACCTATCCCTCACTGGTACGGACATTTTATGAGAACATTATTATTAAAGAATTTCATTTGGAATCTACGGTCAAGGAGAAGATAATTGTGATAGATGAAGAAAGATTGAGCAAAATACTACACATGCTAACGAACGGTGCTACTAAACTTCTTCTACCGGACAAGGAACACATTCTAAAACTCATTTTGGAAAAGGAAGAGTGAGCACAGTCCGACATGTTCAAGCGAATCTACTGTCAAGGAAAATGAGGTTGCTACACAGTATGATCAGTAGAATATTGACAAGGAACATATTCTAAAACTCATTTTGGAAAAGGAAGAGTGAGCACAGTCCGACATGTTCAAGCGAATCTACTATCAAGGAAAATGAGGTTGCTACACAGTATGATCAGTAGAATATTTCTTCCGAGAACTGGACGCTTTGACTGGGTCAGTGAGAAGGATATGATCATAATGGGACACTTGATTGAGGAAAAGCTTCTCAACCTTCCCTACATAATGATGATCCAAATGACCGAAGCAGCAAGAAAGGTCAAAGCCTGTCTACCTTACGGTATGTTCTTCACTCTGTTATTTGAAGAGACAGGAGTTGACTTGTCAAATGAGATAGGCAAGCCACTACATCACTTTGATATCTACTCCTTCAGCTCTCTAAAAAGAATGGGATACAAGTTACAAGAAGGAGAGTGGATTAAGAAGATGCCTAGTCAAGCTGATGCTACCTTTTCTGATGAAAATGAAGCTACTGATGAAGAAAGGACTGAGGAAGCAATGGTTACTCCATTTGAACTCGAAAACTTAATACTCCAAAAGATGGGAAATATCTCCAATTCTCTGACTGATCATATGAATTCTGCAATTGAGGAAATCAGAAAAATAGTTGACATCAAATTGCAGGAATTAAGATTTGAACAAGAGCTTCACCAGCAAAAAATGAAAAAAAAATGAAGGATTTCAAGAAGAAATCATAAGCATTTTACTGCAATCCCAGAAGGAAACTGCTCCCATTGAAGATGCTCCTGGACAGATCATCAAAGAGTCACTTGACACTCCTATTCTTTCATCTGATCCACCTAAACCTACTAAGACCAAGAAAGAACCCAAAGCCAAGAAGACCAAAGTTTTTTGAGCCCCTATTAGAACTAGATTCAGGGATTTAAGGCTCAAACCCCTGAAAACTAAGACCTCTGATAGAGTCATAGAGGTGGGCTCCTCTTCTTCAACTGAGGAAGAAGAAGAAGATTAGATTGCTTTGTTAGTCTTTTGGGTGTAATTTCATTATTCCACTTTTTATCTTTTACTGTTATGATGTACTTTCTTATTATATCTAGCAAACTTTTTAATGAAATGGAAGTTGTATGTTTAGCAATTGAATTTGTTATAGTACAACTGTAATGAAATTTTAATTAAAATTTTAAATTTGAGAATGTGAAATTATTTCAAACAAATATTAAAAACTTTCTCAATCTATTTTAAATTCTGAGCTTTATTTGAAATCACCTTTTGATTGATTGACAAAAAGGAGGAGAAAGTTATATGGGCTAATATGAAAAATGAGAAAAAGAGCTTACATAGAAAATATCTGACATACTTTGCTTGCTTCCTTGAAAATTTTTGATACATGGTTGAGCTTATTACCAACTACTCTTGAAGTGCATAAAAACAATGAAGCAGGGGGAGCACAAAAATAATTGCACTACTTAAATTACTTTAAAATCTAGAGAAAGGGGGAGATTCTCTTGGATACTTTTGCTCTGACTTGTATTCAAATTAATCTTAATGCTCTGATTACAATTGCATATTTTAACTCTCTGATACTCCATATTTGGTGCTAATTATAATACATTTTAAAGCATGAAAAGTTTAACACTTTGATGATATATAGTGATATCATCTCTTGAGCTCTAATACTTTTTCAAATCCAATTAGCTCTGATACATGTGAATATTTATATTTCAAATACTGTTATACATGTAAAATGTGAAGGATTTTTCATGCCCAGTATTTTGTCATCATCAAAAAGGGGGAGATTGTTGATCCCACAAGTGATTTTGATGATAACCAAACATTGGAGCATGTATATTTATTTCTGACAACTCTTCAAGTGTTTGACAAGTTTTTGTAGGATATATAACATGTTCAAACTTCAACTCCTACATTTCTACTTTCTTGTTTGAGTTGTGTTGTAAATGTTTTTGTAAAGAAGAACCCAATGAAAATGCTAAGAAAAATCAAGTAAAAAGGGTTACTTCTGTGAGTATGTGTGTGCCATGAATTTTAGTTTAAGTTAGTTTATGTAAAATTGTAAAAAAGTTGGTGAGAGCTTTCTTTAAGTTCAATCGTAAAAATCCTGAAGAAGACACTCGAGCTGACCCAAGTGAAGAAGAGCCGACTCTGCTTACTGGCACGCAGCAAGGATTCTGGAAAGCAGCAATCCGAGCCGACTCGATGGAAAGCGAGCCGACTCTAGTGAATCCTCCAGAGTCCATTTTCTGAAGTTTTCTGATAACAGCCAGGCGAGCCGACCCGACCTGGAAAGAGCCGACTCTGCCAGACCTAATTTTGAAAGCCTGAGAAGGCGAGCCGACCTGAACTGCATCGAGCCGACTCTTCCAGGGTAAGGTTTTTCCGAACCTAAGAAGAAGAGCCGACTCCTCGAGTTCAAGTTTTTCAAGTTTCAAGTTCGAGCCGACCCGAGCTATCAAGAGCCGACTCGTCTAAAGTGACATTCTGCGCCCTGAGACATAGAGTTGATTGCATTGAAGATTTGGCAACTCGACCTATCGACTCGAAGGATCCGAGCCGACTCGAAGGAATCCGAGCCGACTCGAACGTCATTTTCAGGTATCTAACGGCTAGTTCCAAAATTTATTTTTGAATGCTAAAAGGTGCTCCAACGATCACAAATCATTTTCCAACGGTCTACAACAGCTAGAACTACCTTGGGATGATGGAATACTTTAAATTTGAAGGATTTGAATTACCTCAATGTAATAAATAAGAGAGTTCTTCAAAAAAAAGAGAGCTTCATTAAATATCCTACCAGCCAACAGCACAAGAGCATAAGAGCATTCAAGTCAAGCTTTCAAGTCTCCACCAACTCTAAATTTGAAGCTTGAAGTAATTTTAGGAAGAAGTCACTGAAGTCATTAAAGCTTATTCAAGTGCATTCAAGTGGACTTCCAATAAGCTGCACTGGCAACTATTCGACAACTTGAGTTTGTCATTTCTTGTTGCATTTATTTTCAATTCAATCTTTGAATTGTTGGGTTATTGGTGAACCCGGTTGAAAAACCAAATAGATTCTTGGTGAGCCTTGTTAAAACTAAGGGTTAGGTTCTTGGTGATCCTGTGAAAACCAAGTTGGATTTCTTTGGTGAGCCTGTCAAAACCAAAGGGTGTTGATTTTCTTTGGTGATCCCGTAAAACCAAAGTGTAGAGGTTTTGGATTGTGATCCTGTAAAACAATCCTACTGTATTCAAGTATGAATATAGTGAAAATCCCAAGTGGTATCTTGGGTAGTGGACGTAGGAGCTGGGTTGCTCCGAACCACTATAAATTTGGTGTGTTTGTGTTGTTCTTTCTCTACTCTGTTTAACTTCTGCATTTTATAACTCTATCACAACACCTACCACTTGCAAAGGATTTTGAATTGCATATTACTTTCTTTAAGTTTTTTTTAAAATTTACAATTCACTCCCCCTCTTGGGTAGCCACCTGGGCAACACATCTTGTTTTCGAGATGCTGAATAGAGAATCATTAAAGGTTTTGTTTTGCTTGGAAGGCTTTCAGGTAGAATTCAAAAAAAGGAGGATAGATTTAAAAAGGAAAGAAGGAAGAGAAAGGAGGCAAAAAAGCATCATCACTGGCCCAAAATCTCCAAAATGTCCGGAGACAATAAATGGGTGAAACAAGTTACAACCGATCGAATCGATTTTTTCAACAACCAGTAGTTAGTAATGTCCAAATACCACCTACACTAAATGAAGGAATGATAACTCATCGAAAGCTATGGGCAAGCGCTCCAAGATCCGAGGCACGATGTTAGCAGTACTCCATTAGCCTAGCCTACTTCTAGCTTAGACTCAAGAGCAGGAGGCAAGTGTTATGGGATGAATTCTGATACCTCAGATGTATCTTCAGAATACATCTTTAAAGGTCACTGACCTAACTGCCAACCCATCTACCGACCTATCAACTATGCTAACGTAAATTCAAATTTAATCACTGTCAGCTTCTTTTTTTCAAGTAGCACTTCTATCACATGACCAGTATTCATGATTTTAAATGATTAGTCACCTAGCATGTGGAAATGACCACTTTATACAGATAAGATCAACAGTAATTGATTCCTCCCTGTGAAAGTTAATGAGGGTTGAATCCCATGCCCATAACAGTACGACCAACAACCTAATATTCTAAGAATCATATGGTTTCTTAACCATCTGCTACAAATAGCTAGAATCCGAGGATCCAAGTAAGCAATTCCTTCTGCTCACTACTTTTCTGTTTTAGATAGCTGACTTGAGCATGGAAGGGTCCTCATCGGAGCCATTTCCGGTTGTGAACTTTTTTCCGGGTTACTCCAACAATGACTCCTACCAGTCAAGTTTCTTCCCTGACTTTGAGCTAGAAATTTATAGCAATAATGTTAAAAGAAAAGGAAAGTTTTTTTAAAAATATATATATTTTTATACTATGAAATTTGGAAACACTAGTAATCAAATGGTCAAATTTTAAGTTTTGTCAATTTGGTCAATAATATGGCTAAATCGATCAAAATCAGAAAATTAGGTAAATGGAGCTCAATGCCATTTACTCATAATAAGCACGATCCATTAAAATCTTATATGGCAAATAAAATAAAATAAAATAAACAAAAATAAAAGGATAATAAAATAAAATAAAATAAAAAATTAAATGATAATATAATAAAAATATAATAAAATAAAATAAAAGGAGAATAAAGATAAAATAAAAGAAGAACAAAATAAAATAAAATGAGATGAGGAGACATGGAGCATGTGAGGCTCTTCCCTACCTCCGCGCCCTCGCCACCACCTACACCCTAGCCATCAACTGCCTTCTAGAACTCTTTGACGACTATGCCAAATCTTTAATGTTTTTGTCCATCTCCACACCACCATCTTTATTAATGAAATACGATAGTTTATGAACATAGATTGCAGGATGATGAGGAGATACATGAAATACTGAAAATTTGATTCGGACGATGGAGAGCTCTGGAAGCTGGTTGATGGTTGAAATGCGGGCAACTACGAAAGTATGAAGACAGGAAAAAATCTCCATGACGTAACCAGAATCGTGTTCCATATCTCCTTCTGCTATTTTTTGTTCTTATTTTATTTTATTTTATCCTTCTTTTATTTTATTTTATTTTATTTTTTATATTAGGTTTTAATGCATATGTACGATCACATGATGAACGATGTTAAGTTCTGTTTATCCAATTTTTAAATTTTAATTGATTTTATTATATTATTAATTAAATTGATAAAATTTAAACCCTTATCACTAGCTACTTTTCCAAATTTTATAATATAAAAACGTTTATTTTCCAATTTTTTACCACCCAAATCGCTATTGGGTCCCCCTGCCTCTGGTAACCGTTCCGTGATTGAGGGCGCTCCCCTCCACTGCAGGATGCAACAAAGATCGTGCCACTGACCGGCGAAGTTTAACTCCAAGACTCGTTCGTCCATTCGCACCGGAGAGGTGATCCCTTTCGCGACACGCCACTTCTCCCGGATGCCAGACGGCGGGTCCCAATGTTCCGTCGCTTTCCGTTCTCCGACCCGTCCGACCGATATGATCACAATAACGCGAGCCGCAAGCCGTCAACCCTGTCCCAAATGATCACCACCGTCCACAAAATATCTCCATCCCCTTTGGACCCCACGCCATGTATAAAAACCAAAAATTGGTACGTGTCAACTTAGCAGTGGCATTTCCAAAACAGCAACTGCCCCACCCTACTTCTACTATCAATTTCCTTCTTGGCATGTGGGCCCCTTCCTGACAACTAGACATTACACATCCCACCTGTCATCCATTACCGCCTATCTACCTTTCCCGCGCATTCCCATGGCGCGCTTCCCCTTTCCCTTATCTTGCAATCCCTGGATGAAATTCCACGCCCAGCCCCTTTTACTTGCAACTTTCCAATTTTAAAAAATATTAAATTAATTTTAAAATTTTAAAATATTTTAAAATAATACTATCATTTATTATTATCAATAAATTTTTTATCAATAAAATAAAATCATATAACCACAAATAATATTATTATTTATAAAATAATTAGAATATATATTTTTTTAATCACTTTCTTTTTCTGTATCACCATTTTTTTTTTTTCCCTCATTATCCTTCTTTATTTTTTCCCTCCTATTTTAATTTCATTTTTCTTTTCATTTTTTTCTCTCCCTTTGGATCTTATCATTTTTTTTCCTTCTCTTTTTTTTTCTTTTATCAATCCCATCCATGAGACCTTTAACACCATCCTTCAACTTCATGCCCACCTCTACAATCCTACCTTTTTCCTTCACAATAGCTTTCTCCATCTCTACTCTTTTCTTGATGATGATCCCTCGTTCCATTACTCCTTGCTCATTTCTTCTCTTCGTTGTCCTTCTCATTCTTTTTTCTTCTTTCTTTTTTTCTTCTTTCTCCGATCTCTTTTTTTTATTTTTCATTCTCTTTCAATTTCACTTCTTTCTCTTCTTTCCTTTCTCTAATTCTAGCATTTTTATTTTCTTTTTCTTCTCCGTATCTTCCTGTTTTTCTTCTTTCTTTTTTGGTCTCACTATTCTTCTCTCCTTCTTTCCCCCTTTCCTCTTTCAACCTTATCATTTCTTCTGTATTTTTTCTCTGTTACTCCCGTCCATAAAACCTTCAATACCATTCATTGACTCCTTTCAACTTTTTTTTTTTTTTTTTTTTTGGCTAGTTATCATTTCTATACAAATAAAAAGTAATTTTATTAATTGGTATCGCAAACTATTACCATTTATTAATAAATAATAACAAAATTATTTTAAAATATATTAATTGTTTATAAAAAAATAATTTAATTTTTTGTACGGTTATTTTAATAACATTAAATTAAAATTAAGGGATGCTGCAGTAATTTATCCTAAATTATATTTAAAATAAATTCTAGGGACCAAAACTTCCCACTATATAAGCTAAGTCGAGCTTAAAACCTCATCCCACCGCTCCCTCCATCGTACCACTACTTCCCCACTGCGGAGAAGCATGCGCCCTGCACGTGCCGGGAAGCCGACGATGAGCTCATCGGTCGTCCTCGTCCTCGTGTTTCTCTTCCTCACGCCGGCCGTGGTTGTGGTGGCGTGGCGGCCGTGGCCTCAAACCGTCCTCAACACCACCATCGCCACTGGAAAAGATGGCGGCGTCGCGATGGACCTCGGGGCCTCCAAGAAGTACGAGGGCTCGTCGGAGTTCGTCCACCTCCGCTACCACATGGGCCCCGTCCTCACCGCCAACATCACCGTCCACCCTATCTGGTACGGCGCCTGGACCCCCGCCCAGAAGCGCATCCTCCGCGCCTTCCTCCGCTCCATCTCCCCGCCCGATCCCGCCGCCGTCCCCTCCCCCTCCGTCGCCGCCTGGTGGCGCACCGTCCAGCTCTACACCGACCAGACCGGCGCCAACGTCTCCCGCCACGTCCTCCTCGGCGCCGAGAAGAACGACCGCCGCTACTCCCACGGCAAATTCCTCACCCGCCTCTCAATCCAGTCCGTCATCCGCGCCGCCGTCACCGCCCGTACCCGCCCTCTCCCCGTCAACCCCCGCGGCGGCCTCTACCTCCTCCTCACCTCTTCCGACGTCGCCGTCCAGGACTTCTGCGGCCAGGTCTGCGGCTTCCACTACTTCACCTTCCCCTCCATCGTCGGCTACACCCTCCCCTACGCGTGGGCCGGCAACTCCGCCGCGAGATGTCCGGGGATCTGCGCCTACCCCTTCGCCGTGCCGGACTACATCCCCGGGGCTCGCTCGGCGGGGCGGCCGCCGAATGGTGACGTCGGGGTGGACGGTATGGTGAGCGTGGTGGCGCACGAGCTGGCGGAGATGGCATCGAACCCACTGGTGAACGCCTGGTACGCCGGCGGGGACCCCAGCTTCCCGACGGAAATCGCCGACCTCTGCGAGGGGATCTACGGCACCGGTGGCGGCGGGGCCTACACCGGCCAGCTGCTGGTGGACGGCCGCAGCGGCGCGGCGTACAACGTCAACGGCGTCGGCGGCCGCAAGTTCTTGGTGCAGTGGATCTGGAACCCCATCCTCAACTACTGTTCCGGTCCCAATGCTCTCGACCAATGAGAGCAACGCTATTATTACATCAAGCAAAAAGAAACCGATGGGTTTGTCTTATTTCCTAATCATAGTTTATTTAAGCTTTAAAATGGTCTTCTCTCTGGGACTGGAGGTGTTGAGTTAGTAGTAGTGGTAAGTATCATCATATTAATAAAAGAGGAGAAAGGAGAGGCCAGGAGTAATTTCATATTTTTGTATATATGAATGCGGTGGGCTTGTTTTGTTGTACAAAGAAGCTTTTGCCTTTTAGCTGTTACAAATCTTGCTCCATGGTTGCGGTGGTGGTGGTGGTGGTCTGGGTCTTGCTTCTTATGCTCTGTTTTTATTGTTTTACCGTCTTGTCTCGATGTTTATGTTAGTGGATAATTTTCGGAATTTCAAATTGGAAGTCTCTTTTCATTTTTCTTTGTTTGTTTTTGGAATATTGGTATAGCTTCATGAAAACTAGGAAGTAGTAGGAAGGTACCTCGGGAGGTGGTTATGAGAGAACGGCATTATCAAACTTTTGCTACCTCTCACGTCAATTATCTATCTAGATATGTTCGGCTTTTAGCATGGAGATGTCTGGTCAAATCAAGGAGGGCTATGATCTTCTCCTCTGAAAGTGCCGAATCGACGTGCCAAACTCTATTCAAAAGGGTGTTTCATTTCAATTTCATGTATCCGAAAGCTACATCCATCTGCTTGCTTGTGAATTTAGATCGAGATGTCGCTTATGAATTTAGATCGAGATGTCGCTTACTTTAGCTGGGCCAGAACTGAGCTGTAGATTTGTAGGACCTCAACTTCATGAGGAGAAAGAAAGTTTTTGGCCCAGGATGGTTGATGGAAAGGGAGGTGCTTGTGCTCGATCTTAGTTTGTTCAGGGCTCGGTGGTGGATGGGGCACCACCTCTGGGTCGAAAGAAAATGGGCAGACCATCCTTGTGGTGATTAGGAAGTGATCTTTGCGCACTATCAGGTTGGCCTGAGTGCAGTATACTGATACACCATTGATAGGCTCTCGATTAGGAATGACAACAGGTTAGGTTTGGATCGAATCATCCAAAATCTATACTTATCCCGTTAAAAAAATTTTCATTCCATATCTGTTTCGTGTTGAATCAGATCAGGTATAAAAAAAATCATGTTTGGATCGAATCGGATATACCTGATCTCATAAAACCTGGTTTACTTAAAACCTAAATGGATCGAGTCGAATCAGATTTTATCCATCTCATTAGGATCGAGTCAGGTATCTATCGGATCGATAAAAATTACCATCTCTGCTCTCGATGCATTTGCCAATGGCTTATATCATGTGTTGCCTTGGAGCATCAACGTGAGCTCATATTACCTAGCAGAGGTTGCATTTGAATGCTTTAATCATTGATTTTTACCCCCAAGTGAATGAATATATTTGGTTTTTGTTTGCTTGGTGCTCCCATAATTGCTAAGATAGAGATATGGAAAATATAAAAAGAATAAATCAAAGAAAAAACTAGACTATTTAGAAGTTTTCAATTTTATTTTAATTTCAATTAAGTACAATCAAACCATCAAACTATTAAATTCATCCAATTCAAAACTAGCAATAAGTTTTAATGGAATTATCATATCATATCACTTTCCATATCATCCCTGATATGGCAACATTGGTGACGTGGAGTGTATGTCAGATCCAGCTGGATGCCAGCGGTGCTACGTGGATTTTTTCTTTCGAAGTTTCCCCCGGGTGACTTGGCCCGCGATCGTCCTCACCCGGGACGAGGCACCCCTGCTCCCTCGCCAGGTGGCGCCCCAAGACGAGTCCACCTCGCCGAGGTCGAGCCAGACGCTCCTGCTCCTTCACCAGGTGGTACCTCAAGATGGGTCCACCTCGGTCGAAGTCGAGCCTTCCTTTGCCACTTCGCCAGGTGTCCACCCAGGAGGGATCAACCTCGATCGATGATGGTGGCCTCTACTCCCTCGCCAGGTGGTGCCCCAAAACGGGTCCACCTCGTCGAGGTCGAGCCAGGCACTTTTGCTCCTTCGTCAGGTGGCACCTTAAGATGGCTCCACCTCGGTCGAAGTCGAGCCATCCTCTGCCACTTCGCCAGGTATCCATCCAGGAGGGGTCAACCTCGGTCGATGATGGTGGCCTCTTCTCCCTCATCAGGTGGCGCCCCAAGACGGGTCCACCTCGCCTAAGTCGAGCCAGGCGCTCCTGCTCCTTCGCCATGTGGCACCCCAAGATGGGTCCACCTCGACCGAAGATGAGCCTTTCTCTGCCACTTTGCCAGGTGTCCACCTGGGAGGGGGCCACCTCGACCGAAGCTGGCGGCCTCTGTTCCCTCGCCAGGTGGCGCCCCAAGACGGGTCCACCTCGCCAGGTCGAAGGGGTCAGGCGAAGGCGCTCCTGCTCGCCAGGTGGCACCCCAAGATGGGTCAACCTCGATTGAAGTCGAGCCTTCCTCTACCACTTCGTCAGGTGTCCACCCAGGAGGGGTCCACCTCGACCGAAGCTGGCAGCCTCTACTCCCTCGCCAGGCGCTCCCTCGCCAAGACGGGTCCACCTCGTCGAGGTCGAGCCAAGCGCACCTGCTCCTTCGCCAGGTGGCACCCCAAGTTGGGTCCACCTCGTCGAGGTCGAGCCATGCGCTCCTGCTCCTTCGCCAGGTGACGAGCCTTCCTTTGCCACTTCACCAGATGTCTACCCAGGAGGGATCCACCTCGGCCGAAGCTGGCGGCCTCTGCTCCCTCGCCAGGTGGCGCCCCAAGACGGGTCCACCTCGCCAAGGTCAAGCCAGGCGCTCCTGCTGCTTCGCCAGGTGGCACCCTGATGCGGACATCGAGATGAATATTGAACCTGATCAGTTGACTCATATATCAGGATAGCCCGATGATAGTTCGGCGAAGCCCAACCCAGACATTTCGGTTCAGCTTCCGGCCCATGACGATTTGGGGCAGCCAGCCTCGCCAGCAGGAAACGTGCGCAGGTCCAGACGCCTTCAAGGGAAGCAAGTTTCAAATCTGACCCGTTTATGGGATGAAAATAATTAATTGGGAATTGGGCCGAAGGCCCAATACACTATTAGCGCCCGTGGAGTTTCGGATCCGGGAAAACACCGGAGTCTTTAGTTTTATTATAATTTTATTAGTGGCGTGATTTCTTGAATAGTTGTATTGATTCTTTAAAATACCGAACCAAGGAAAAAAAAGATGAGCGTTTTTTTTGTTTTGGAATTTTTGGACGGTGTTTTTTTGGTGTTTCCGTGGAAGGCCGCCAGCTTTCTTCCTCCTCGCGCATACCAGGTCGAAAGCCTGGTTAGGAGAGGACGATTCCGTGATGAATCTCTTCCTTCCGTTCCAAGTTCTTGATAAAAAAAAAAAAGAAACAGGGACTCACGGTGAGAAACCCACCGTTCGTCCCTTCCAATCATGAAGACCCGGATTGAAATCCGGTAGAGGGCTGGCAACGTGAGGAATCACGCTGCCCTTCCAGCGCTTGATCGTTGCAGGTTTCAAAGGATCTTCCCCATCTTGCTCAATCCTAGCATCCAAGAATTCTAAGAACTCGTTCTCGCTGAGTCGGGGTTTTGGTCGCTGCAGGCGTTTGACAACCGCCTTGCACCACACCCCAAGATGGGTCCAGCTCGGTCGAAGTCGAGCCTTCCTCTATCACTTCGCCAGGTGTCCACCCAGGAGGGGTCCACCTCGACCGAAGCTGGCGGCCTCTGCTCCCTCCCAGGTGGCGCCCCAAGACGGGTCCACCTCACCGAGGTCGAGCCAGGCGCTCTTGCTCCTTCGCCAGGTGGCACCCCAAGATGGGTCCACCTCGGCCGAAGTCGAGCCTTCCTCTGCCACTTCGCCAAGTGTCCACCCAGGAGGGATCCACCTCGATCAAAGCTGGCGACCTCTGCTCCCTCACCAGGTGGCGCCCCAAGATGGGTCCATCTCGTCGAGGTCGAGCCAGGCGCTCCTGCCACTCCACTAGGTGGCACCCCCTAATGGGTTCATCTCGACTGAAGTCAGCCCTACTTTGCAAAGCCTCCGGGGATTAGAGGCACGAGCCACGAGGTCAATGCTAGAGTCGGCGTGCGGCGCGTCCCGTACAGGGTGCCCAGTATGGCCCACAACGGCGCGCGGAACCTCGTTTACACCAGTTAAGGAGGGCCCTGCGATTGAGGTATTGAATCCTTGCGGAAAGGGGCCTAGAACCCAGAAAATCCACAGTCAATGCCCCGAGATGAGGGCTCCCGTGCTTGGCTCGAGATCCTGCCAGGTTCCTCCTTTCGTGACAGTATGGCGGACGAGGCAAGCTCGCCGCTTAACTCCCAGACTCGAAGAGGAGGGGAGGAGGGGGTAAAGGAGCCAGGAACCTCCGGGAGCCTTCGAGAGGGGAGGAAACAAAAGCTGAAGGTGGTTCGGTGGTATAAGAGGGACGGTGAAAGCGGACGGGAAGGTAAGTCACTGAGAGGAAAGAACACCCAGAGAAAGGGATAACGATTCTGGGTCTCCCGGAAGATCCCAGATGCAAGCCCGGCGAGTCAAGTTTAGGAAACTGGGTGTCAACTCCTCTCGTTCCCACACTTCTTTCATAAAAAACCTCCTCTAAGCACAGGAATCCAGCGGAGACCCGTCTTAGTGGATCTATTCCATCATGCTGCTCGCTAACTTGATCGTCGGAGTGCCCCCGCCGGAACCCCCGGCCCGGGTCTCTGACCTTGTTTTGCAGGTCCGGAGGCTTGGAGATCCCGAGGCGAAGGAGTCCAAGGTCCGGTGCCAGTACATAAGCTACAGGCCACAGTGGTAAGATCGGTAACAGATTGGCGTGCCAGGTAGGGGAGAACTAAAACAGTAACCCCTGCATGAGCAAGAGAGCAACTCGACCGCGAGCATGGTGGTGACACGCGGACGTGAAGCTTCCACCAGCCGGACAGGGGAGGTTCCCTCTCCTCCGGGTCCATGCAGCCCGGAGAGGGAACTTCCCGCTCCTCCTCCTCCTCCCAATCAGCTATCCTCGGTGGACGGCCCTATTGCAGCCATCGTCCAGCAGCTGCAAACGCTGACTATAGATGTACGGCAGCTGCAGCATCAGCAGTGCTCCCTGGCCACCCAGCCCCAGCCAAGGATCCCCGCGGCCCAAGCCACGAGTCCCCGCGGAAGCCTATATTCTATTCAAGGCAGGCCGTCCCATCCGCGGGCAGCAACAAACCCCCGCAGGAGCCATCAGACTTCCGTGAAAAGAAACCATACTGGGTCGACGGATCACGAGAGTCGATCCCCGGTCGATGATCCTGAAGCAGTTCGGCACAGCAGGTGCCACCGGGGCAAGGCCCCTCACCGCGATCGGTCGGCACCTCCTTCTCCAGCGGCCTCGGTGGAAGGTTCCACTGATGAGGCCATCAGGTGCCTAGCCGAGAGATGCCTGGAGGAGCATGAGCGCAAGTTGGCGGAGTTCTCCCGTCGCTTCGCCGACATGCAGGGCTCCCCTAGCGAGCCAGTAGGCTATAACGCCCAACCGCCCTTCTCCCGGGAAATCCAAGAGGAACCGATCCTGAATCGGTTCCGCATACCTCAGGTGGATCCCTACGATGGGACCACAGACCTCTTGGACCACTTGGAGAGCTATAAGGCTCTCATGAGGGTCCAGGGGGTGACGGACGCCCTCTTATGCATTGCCTTCCCGGCCACCCTCCGGAAGGCTGCTCGAGTTTGGTTCACCCGCCTCGAGCCGGAGTCTATTAGCTCCTTCCATCAGCTAGAAGGAAAGTTTGTAGCACATTTCGACGCTTGCTGGAAGGTGCCAAGGGAGGTGGATAGCCTCTTCTCTATCCGCCAGCAAGACCAGGAGCCGCTGCGGGACTACGTCACCCGCTTTAAGACTGCTACCATGGAAATCTAGAGCTTGGACGAGCCCATTGCCATGCTAGCATTGAAGCGAGGGCTTAAGACCTCCCGCCTAACATATTCCTTGGACAAAAAGCCCCCCAAGACGTACTCCAAGCTCCTCCTCCATGTCCACAAGTACATCCGCGCTGAGGAGGCTGCACCAGGCGAGAGCTGGATGAGAAGCCTCCTAAGAAGCCTGCCCCAAAGGATGTCCCTAGGACCCGGAGGCCCAGACCACCTGTAGACCTCTGGCCGAGATCGAAGCCGAAGAACAGCCCCGTTCCGGAGCGAACCTTCACCCCCCTCCTTGCTCCAAGAACGAAGATCCTCATGGAGATCGAGGGCGAACGCTACCTCCGCTGACCTCCTCCTCAGAACCTAAGGAACAGTCGTAATAAGACAAAGTACTGCCAGTTCCATCGTGACCACGGCCACGACACAAAGGAGTGCCGTAATCTAAAGCGGGAGATCGACAAGCTGATCAAGAGGGGCTACCTCAGGAAGTTCGTGAGGAACGAGACCCCGGCGGAGGACCAGCCACTCGCGGCCCTTCCCCCTATCCCTACAGTTGACAACCGCCCTACGGAGAAACCTGTGGGCATGATCTCTCGGGGGGTAGGACATGCGTCGAAGAGAGCCCGGGAGGCGGGAGACCTGGAAAATGCACTCCCCTTTGAAAAGGGGAATGAAAATGGAAATGTAAACAATGATGCAGTGGTGGTCGAGATGACTATCGTCAAGCATCCTGTACATCGTATTATGGTGGATAGTGGGAGCTCTACTGACATACTTTTTTATGATGCTTTCTCCCGGATAAATTTATCTGATGATCGGCTAAGGCCAGTGCACACCCCTCTCGTGGGATTCACCGGATATTCCATGGGGGTCGAAGGGGAGATCACTCTCCCTGTTACCGCCGGACCCCCATCCCGGCAGAGCACGGTCATGGTGACTTTCACCATCGTCCGACTCCCATCACTTTACAATGCTATCCTGGGCCGTCCACGGCTTAACCAACTGGACGCGGTCATCTCTACCAAAAGGTTGCTGGTGCAGTTCCCTACCGCCTTTGGAATAGGAGAAATGAGGGGGACGGCCCAACCTGTCCCGCATTGCTTACAGGCTATCCTGGGGGCCCGAAGTACCGAGCTCGGCTCTGACGTCGACGGCCTCGACCAGAGAGCGCAAGATCCCAGGGGACGCCCCGTAGAGCGCTTATTGACGTACCCCCTTGGCTCAGACCCTCAGAATACAATGCAGGTAGGAGCCCAACTCCTAGAGGATGAACGAGCCCGCCTGCTGGATTTCCTCCGGGCAAACGTTGATGTGTTCACCTGATCTGCTGCAAATATGCCAGGTATTCCCTCGGAGGTTATCACCCACCAACTGAAGATTGATCCGAGATGCCGCCCGATCTGCCAGAAGAAGAGAAGTTTCACCGCAGAGAGGCAGAAGGCAATCAATGAAGAAGTGGAAAAGCTCCTCACCGCCGGCTTTGTACGAGAAGTGCAATACCCTAGTTGGTTGGCGAACGTGGTAATGGTGAAGAAGAACAACGACAAGTGAAGGATCTGTGTGGATTACACCGACCTCAGTCGAGCGTGCCCGAAGGACAGCTTCCCACTTCCTAAGATCGACCAGCTCGTGGACACCATCTTGGGATATCGCCTCCTCTCTTTCATGGATGCTTTCTCCGGGTACAATCAGCTCCGAATGCACCTGGAGGATGAGGAGCACACTACCTTCGTTACCGATCGCGGGACCTACTGCTACAAGATAATGCCGCTCGGCCTCAAGAATGCGGGCACCACGTACCAACGTTTGGTCAACAAGGTCTTCAAAGATCAAATTGGCCGTAACATGCAGGTGTACGTAAACGACATGCTGGTGATGAGCAAGCTGACCTCGGACCACGTCGGCGACTTGATGGAAACCTTCGATAACCTTTGCCTTCACCGAATGAAGCTGAACCCGGCGAAGTGTGCTTTCGGCGTGTCGGCGGGGAAGTTCCTCGGCTTCATGGTGACCCAAAGAGGGATAGAAGCCAACCCGGAGAAGGTTCAGGCGATCCTAGACATAGAGCAGCCTACCTCCAAGAAGCAAGTGCAGCGACTCATCGGTCGGATAGCTGCCATGAGCCAGTTTATGTCGAGGTCCGCTGATCGTTGACAACCCTTCTTCAAGGCACTAAGGAAGATGCACGACTTCGCTTGGATGAAGAAGTGCCAGGAGGCATTTGAAGAGCTGAAGAAGACATTGGCATTGCCGCCACTGCTCTCCCGGCTAGAGGAAGGAGAAGAGCTCATTCTATAGTTAGCAGTCACTCCAAAGGCCGTCAGCTTGGTCCTGGTCCGGACGGATGACAAAGGGATCCAGAGGACAGTGTATTACACGAGCAAACTTCTTCGCGACGCGGAGCTCAGGTATTCTCGGTCCGAGAAACTAATTTTTGCACTAATCATGTCCGCCGAACGTCTCAGGCCTTATTTCCAAGCGCACCCCATCGCGGTCTTGACGGATCAACCACTGAAAGCGGTGCTAAGCCGACCCGACACGTCCGGACGCCTAGCGAAGTGGGCACTGAAGCTTAGCGAATTCGACATCTCTTACCGGCCGAGGTCGGCCATGAAGATGCAGGTACTCGCTGATTTTTTAGTTGAGTGTGCAGGCCTAGGTGCAGGGCCGGAAGAGAGCCCCCAGGACCGACAGCCAGAGCCTGGACCGGAGGAGGACGTCTGGATCCTTCATGTGGACGGAGTCTCAAACTCCGGTGGGAGTGGAGCTGGACTCATCCTCGCCAATAGCGAGGGAGTTGTTGCCAAGTGTGCACTCCGCTTCCAGTTCACCACCACCAATAACCAGGCAGAGTACGAAGCGCTCCTCCCAGGGCTGAGAGTCTCCCGCGAGCTGGGTGTGGCTAGCCTCAGGGTTTTCACTGATTCGTAGCTGGTGGCTGGGCAGGTCTTGGGAGAGTACGAAGCACGGGACCCCCAAATGGTGAAGTACCTGGAGCTCGTGCGAGCAAGCACGGCGGGTTTTAGGCGCTTCAGCGTCTTCCACATCCCGCGCGAGGAAAACGATCGCGCAGACGCCCTCTCCCGCCTGGCAACCCTACCGGACTCGTCATTAGGCCACGCCTACATCGAGCACCTTCAAGCCCCGAGCTATAAGACACCCAGGGAGGTCCAGCAGGTTACCGCGGAGCCCAGCTGGATGGACAGGTACATCGAGTAAATCACCAACGGCACCTTGTCGGAAGATCGCACGATGGTCGGCCTCATTAAAAGGAAGGCCGCACGATTCATGTTGATGGACGGGCTACTGTACCGGAGGTCCCACTCCTACCCGCTCCTCAAATGCCTGAGACCCACCGAGGCCACACTTGTGCTCCAGGAGATCCACGAGGGCATCCATGGAAACCATGTGGGGGGCAGGACCCTGGCGTACAAGGCCCTCCATCAAGGCTACTTCTGGGAGATGATGAGAGAAGATGCGGCTAACTTTGTCAAGAGGTGTGATCGATGTCAGCGGCACGCTGTTGTACAGCGCCAGCCAGCCGCGCCACACTCCCAGCTCTCCGCCCCCTGGCCATTTTTTCAGTGGGGCATGGATATCCTCGGACCCTTTCCCCCTGCGTCCGGGCTGCGAAAGTTCTTGATTGTGGCTATCGACTACTTCACGAAGTGGGTCGAGGCTGAGCCGTTAGCCTGGATCATAGAGGCGAATGTCACCAAGTTCTTTTGGAAGTCAATTATCTGCTGTTGCCGTCCTCGTCGCCGCGCCCGTGCCGAGGACCAACCGATCCTCCCTGACCGCCTGGCAAGGGAGCCTCCCTTCCTGCGAGAAACCTGCAACAAAGGGGTTAGAGGACCCTGGTCGGGAATTCCGGCGAGGGGGCTCCGACGGTCAAGTCAGTAGACGACGAGGAGGAACAGACTCTCGCTCCCAGGCCCTCTAAAGGGTCCCAGGTTTGGAGAGTTAACTAGTGAAGGGAAAGCGCCGGGGACCGGAATCTCGGCTGGGCCTGCCTGCCGAGCTCGCGTCCAGTATTCCCCTCTCGGGATCTCTGGCTTCTTCCTCGGAGCGAGGCCTTGTACCGGTGCTTCCTTCTTGTCCCCAGGCTAGTTGGCTTACCTTGCAGTCTCCGGATTCTTCCCTCTTTATCTCCCTCCGTCGTGTGCTTGTCCTTTTCCTCCTCGAAAACTCCTCCCCCCTGTCTTCCTTTCTTTTCCCTTTTTGGTGAAGGAAGCCAGGCGGCTTTCCGACCTCGTCCGCCGGGCCCAGCAGGGAGAAGGCAAGGACAGAAGAGAAAAGGAGGGAGGGCGGCGCTGGCAGAGCGGCCAGTCGTCAGGCCTCGGGCTTCGTGAGAGTGCTCTTTTCCCCGAGCATGGGCGCCATCCGTTTACGGGGCCTGTTCCGTCAGGATCGGATCTCTCGACTGCGGGACCTGTCGGGCCAGTGTAAGTCACGTTCCGCGTGCCGCCGCCCTCCGTACGGGATGCCGTCTGGGGTCGGTACGGCCCGAGGGATGGCCTCGGGACCCGTCGCTTTCCCCCGGGGCCTCTCCGTACGAGCGGTCTGACTTCGGCTGAGTTGGACCTGTCTCCGGGGGCCAACTGGCGAGAGACGAGAGATCGGCCGACCTCGGCTTAGGTGGACCCCTCCGGGGTGGACACCTGGCGAGGTGGCAGAAGATCGCCTGGCCTCGGCCGAGGTGGGCCCGTCTCCGGGTGGCCACCTGGCGCAAGGCGGAGGGTCGGCCGACCTCGGCCTAGGTGGACCCCTCCCGGGTGGACACCTGGCGAGGTGGCAGAAGATCGCCTGGCTTCGGCCGAGGTGGACCCGTCTCCGGGTGGCCACCTGGCGCAAGGCGGAGGGTCAGCCGACCTCGACCGACCTCACACGGGGCGGACTCCTCCGACCCCGGGCGCATATGAGTTGGTGGGGGAACTTCGCGCCGAACTCGACCTCGGCGGGAGCCGTTTGCTTCAGACAGTATCGGGCGGTGCGGTCTTGCCGACCCCAGCCTTGAGGACGTGGCGCTGATTCCGGCATTAAAACTCACACGTGGCTTGCTCGCATTCGGCGATACCTGAGCCTGGCCACGTCACTGTCACGGCTGTAACAGTTGCCCCCCAGCCCGCCGTTCCATCGGGGCATCGTAGAACGGAGCGTCGGGATTAATTGCTGACATGACGTGGAGAGGCGAAGATCTTGCATCATAATTGGCACGATCTCCATTCGTCGTGGCTCGATGCGGCTGAAGACCTATGGGGAGTCGCCACGCGTCGTCCACTTGCCCGCAATCAATGCGTTGCTTCGGGGCAGAGGCCGTTACTCTGCTAACGAGGCGTCGGTATCGGGCGTGTGCCCACGTGGCGACCATCCAGTGGCCTGAGGCGGAATGGTGGGTACGGCTGCTGCCGGCTGAGTTTGAAAGGGAGGGGACTTTCCAGAACGAGGCCTTTTCCCTTGCTTCGTGGGCGGTTCGCTGCAGGCTAACAACTTCTGCTGCTCGCGCCCGTCTGTGCATTTTTGGGTAAGTGTCTTCTTCTCCTTCTCTCTCGTTTCTTATTCAGCCCCCTTCTCCTTTCCTTCTCCATGGCGCGCCGTCGCCATGTCTCTTCTAACTCGGACGAGGCCGGTCCATCCCGGCCGAGGACTCCATCTTCTTCCTCCTCGGATGAGGAGGTAATTCCAGAGGAGGTCCGCCGGCGCTTGCAACCCGGGGGTGTCACTATTGGCATCCCCAGGGGGGTCCGGTCCCCTCCGGTTGCGCCTGCCGTGCCCCTCCGTTCACTCCCCGCCTTGGCTTCTCTTCCGGCTCCGCCACTTCTTCCCGCCGGTCCCTCCGGTCATGCCTCTACCATGACCGAAGGTGATCTTTCTCTGCTCCGGGATGCCTATGGCATCCCGGGATCTGTCCGTCTGTTTGCTCCGCGGTCCGGGGAGCGCGTCACCATGAGTGGCCCCGGCCGCATTGCCTTCTACGAAGACTTCCTCCTCGGGGGTCTTCGTTTTCCTCTGCATCCTTTCTTTCTTTCCTTCCTCAGCCATTTTCGGCTCGTCCCGGCCCAGCTGGCTCCTAACGCCATCCGGGTCATCTTCTCCTTCATCGTCTTCTGCCATTTCCACGGGTTTGTTGCCCGTTTTTCCCTCTTCAGGGCCCTGTTTACCCTGAAGAAGTGCTCCACCGATGATGGCTGGTGGTACATTTCGCCCCGGCCTAGGTGTCTCCGGTTCGACCTCCCTTCTTCGGTCAAGGGATGGAAGGGCCGGTTTTTCTTTGCCTCGGTCGAGGACGTCGACTGGGCCTGGAGCGAACCGGACCGGTCGCCGAACCAGAATTCCCGAGTTGAGCCTGCGGACCAGGAGTCTTACACCCAGCTCCTGAGTGACGTGGTCCCGGCGCTCGAGGTTCTGCTCTCTGAGCAGAATCTTTTTGAGGCCGGCATCAGTCCCATCCGGGAGACCGGTGAGATTTGGCCCCGCATTAACTTCTGCCCCCCCCCCTCTCTTTTTAAGATCGAACCGCCTGATCTTCTGATTTCTTCACTTTGCAGGGATGAAGTTTTCCTTGGAGAACCTTCTGGAGGGAGCGGCTCAGAGGGAGGTCGTCGACGTGGATGAGCCCGTGGCGAAGAGGGCTCGCACAGAGACGAGCCGGGAGGTCGCAGCGGCGACCGTGCCCGGCCCAGCTGCTACTGTCTCTCCGCCCAGGCCTCCTCAGGGCGGCGCCCCTGGCGCCTTGGACCCACAGCCTGGCGGCGCTGCCGAGAGAGCTCCGGCGCCCGCCGCTCTGCCCATCGCCGGGCCCATTCCTGTCAGCAGCCCAACGGCACCGCCAGTGGCGACCGCCGGTCCGTCGGCTGCAGCTCCAGCAGAGGGGGCAGCTATCGCGGGGGTCGGCCCGAAGGGCCCAGCGCCGGTGATCTCGCACCGAGACTCGGTCATCCTCGACCGAGGACTGGCGGAGAAGTTGATGGAGTACGCTTCCACCGCCCGGGACCGCCGAGCTCGGGGCGGCCGAGATTATGCGGATGCGCTGCTCGGCATCCTGCCCCAACTCTTCGCGGTAAGTCTGAACTTTGACTCTTCTTTTCTCTTCCAATCCGGGGCCTTCTGCCTCGGTACTGACATGTGTTATTTTTGCCCTTGCAGATCGGGAACGACGTCCTCCTACTGAGGAACTACCTCGCAGGGAACGCCAAGCGGGACTCCGATCGGGAGCAGAAGCTTGGAAAGCTCGCGGCCGACGTGAAGGACTTGATGGACAAGGGGGCCGAGCTGCGAGCTGAGAAGCAGGCCCTCCAGTCCGACCTGGCGCGTTCCGAGGGGCGGAACAAAGAGCTGGAGGCCTCCTTGGCGGAGGAGCGGACCTCCAACCAGCGTCGTACTGAGGAGGACGCGGCGGAGAAGGCCCGCCTGCAGGCCCACTCTCTGTTCTTGGAGCGTCAGCTGGACGAGGCCCGGCGAGAGGCGGCCGTGGCGAAGGACCGGAGCTCTTACATCAACGGGCTCCTGGAGGCGGCGAAGCGAGAAGCGCTGGAGGCCGTCCCCAAGTTCCGGGCCTCCGACGAGTTCACGTCGGAAGTCCGGGAGGCCGCCGTGGACTCCTTCCTGAAGGGGTTCCGGATGTGCCGGGAAAAGGTGGGGGCTTTCTTCCCCCAGCTGGACCTGAGTGGGGTCATCGGCGGCGGCAGGAAGCCGGGGAGCGAGGGCAGGGTCTCCGGCACGACCCAGGCGACGCCTCCGGCGACACCTGCAGCACCTCCGACTGATGACGCCGCGGCCCAGACACAGCCCCAGGAGCCGGTTGTCGTGGAGGTTGAAGAGGTGGCGCCCGCACCTCCGGCGGACGGCGCCGACCCTGCGCTCCAGTGACCGTCACCTTGTACTTTTGCTTTCTTTGTCCTTCTTTTTTGGGGAGTCCCGGCCTGTCGGGGCTCCCAGTTTGTACTGAGTACCTGTTTTAATGAAGACTTACTTTCTACAACAACTTGTCTATCATCTTTGGTTCTTCTCTTTCTTCTGCTTTGTTTGTTTCTGAGATGTCGGTCTGGGATACCTGAGACGACTGCGGGCCTGGTCCTTCCATACTAAACCGAAGGACGGGGTTTGCAGAGCCGTGTCGCGTCAAGGTAAGAATCCTGAGCAGGTCCGACTTTGGGCTGCCTTCGTGCCTGCGCGGACAACACAGTTCCTGCACCATCTTCCGGGCCGAAACCCGGGATCTTCCGGACTGAGCTCGATGCCGCAGGCTTTCTCAAACCTTGCGCGGCTTGCTGAGCTGTGCTCCGGGCGTGCGCGGACGAACTGGGTTCGACGCCACCTTCCAGGACGAAGCCCAGGATCTTCCGGACTGAGCTCGACGCCGCAGGCTTTCTCAAACCTTGCGCGGCTCGCTGAGCTGTGCTCCGGGCTTGCGTGGGCGAACTGGGTTCGGCGCCACCTTCCAGGCCGAAGCCCAGGATCTTCCGGACTGAGCTCGATGCCGCAGGCTTTCTCAAACCTTGCGCGGCTTGCTGAGCTGTGCTCCGGGCTTGCGTGGGCGAACTGGGTTCGACGCCACCTTCCAGGCCGAAGCCCAGGATCTTCCGGACTGAGCTCGATGCTGCAGGCTTTCTCAAACCTTGCACGGCTTGCTGAGCTGTGCTCCGGGCTTGCGTGGGCGAACTGGGTTCGACGCCACCTTCCAGGCCGAAGCCCAGGATCTTCCGGACTGAGCTCGATGCCGCAAGCTTTCTCAAACCTTGCGCGGCTTGCTGAGCTGTGCTCCGGGCTTGCGTGGGCGAACTGGGTTCGACGCCACCTTCCAGGCCGAAGCCCAGGATCTTCCGGACTGAGCTCGATGCCGCAGGCCTTCTTGCTGAAGTTAGAGAAGAATGTTTGAAGTGAAGAAGCTTTGTTAGAGAAACTGGGAGCCTTACATCACTGGTAGTACATTCTCAGGTTCGAGGGGTTCCATGTCCGGGGGAACCTGGCGCCTCCCAATTCTTCCAAGCAACATGCTCCGTGAGGGAGGGCTTCTGCTACCCGATAAGGGCCTTCCCAGTTGGGTGAAAGCTTGCCGCACTCTCGTGGCTGGGAGGCTTCTGCACACCGGAGGACCAAGTCCCCGGGATGAAAAACCTTCGGCCGTACTCGGGAGTTGTAATATCTGGCTACACGTTGCTGGTATGCCGCCATTCGAATTCGGGCCTTGTCCCTTGTTTCTTCGAGGAGGTCTAGGTTGAGCATCATCCTGGCCGGGTTTTCTGTCTCGTCGTATTGTTCCACGCGCAGCGTGGGTATGCTGAGCTCGATCGGGATGACTGCCTCGGCCCCGAAGACGAGGTTGAATGGGGTTTCGTCAGTAGCCGTCCTTGGGGTGGTGTGGTATGCCCAAAGAACGCTGGGAAGCTCGTCGGCCCACCTGCCCTTGGCTTGGTCTAGCCGCGTGCGGAGGCCCTGAAGAATGGTCCTGTTCTTGACCTCAGCCTCCCCGTTGGTCTGGGGGTGCGCCACCGAAGTGAAGCGATGCTTGATGCCGAGGTCGTTGCAGAAACCTTCGAACTCTCGACAGTCGAACTGGCGTCCATTGTCGGTGACCACGGTGTGGGGGAGGCCGAAGCGGCAGACGATGGACTTCCAGAAGAACTTGGCGACGTTTGCTTCGGTGATTCTTGCCAAGGGTTCGGCTTCGACCCACTTTGTGAAGTAGTCGATAGCCACTATCAGGAACTTCCGCTGGCCGGACGCCGGCGGGAATGGGCCCAGGAGGTCCATCCCCCACTGGGCGAACGGCCAGGGGGCTTAGAGCTGAGAGATCGGGTTGGAGGGTTGCCGTTGTACCGTGGCGTGACGCTGGCACCGGTCGCACTTCTTCATGAAGTCGGCGGCGTCCTCCTTCATCGTCTCCCAGAAGTAGCCTTGACGAAGGGCCTTGTATGCCAATGCCCTGCCCCCCACGTGGTTCCCACAGATGCCTTCGTGAATCTCCTGGAGCACAAGCTTGGCTTCCGTGGGTCCAATACACTTGAGGAGGGGATAAGAGTAGGACCTTCGATACAGCTGCCCGTCCATCAGGACAAACCGTACGGCCTTCTTCCTGATGAGGCGAGCCGCGTCTCGGTCTTCCGGCAGGGTGCCGCTGGTGATGTACGCAGCGTACTTGTCCATCCAGCCGGGCTCCTGGCTGACCTGATGGACCTCCGCCGGTACTTCGAGGCTTGGGACTTCGAGTCGCTCCACATGGGCGCGTCCCAGCATCGTGTCCGACAGGGTCGCCAGCCGAGAGAGGGCATCCGCGCGGGCGTTCTCCCTGCGGGGGATATGGAAGATGTTGAAGCGCCGAAACTTGGACGCGCCTGCCTTGACGAGCTCCAGATACTTCGCCATCTGGGGGTCGTGAGCGACGTACTCCCCGGACACCTGCCCCGCCACGAGCTGGGAGTCAGTGAAGGCTCTGAGGTTGGTCACGCCCAGCTCGCGGGAGACCCTCAGTCCGGTGAGAAGTGCCTCGTACTCTGCTTGGTTATTTGTCGCGGGGAACTGGAAACGGAGCGCGCACTCGGCGACGACTCCGTCGCCGTTGGCAATGATGAGCCCAGCTCCGCTCCCGCCGGAGTTTGAGGCTCCGTCTACATGGAGGATCCAGGCGTCCTCTCCGGGCTCGTTGGTGCCGACCTCCATCGGCTGGGCCGGGGAGTCCTCCTCGGGCTCCTTGCCCAATCCTGCGCATTCGACCAAGAAGTCGGCCAGCACCTGTGCCTTCATTGCCGACCTCGGTCGGTATGTAATGTCGAACTCGCTGAGTTTCAGTGCCCATTTGGCCAATCGTCCCGAGGTATCGGGTCGGCTGAGCACCGCTTTCAGCGGTTGATCCGTCAAGACGACGATGGGATGCGCTTGGAAATAGGGCCTGAGACGCTGGGCAGACACTATTAGCGCAAAAACGAGTTTCTCGGGCCGGGAATACCTGAGCTCCGCGTCCCGGAGGAGTTTGCTGGTATAGTACACCGGTCGCTGGATCCCGTGGTCGTCGGTTCGGACCAGGACAGAGCTGACGGCCTCCGGGGTAACGGCCAAGTAGAGGGTAAGCTCCTCCCCTTCCTCGGGCCTGGACAGCAGAGGTGGTGATGCGAGCGTCTTCTTCAACTCCTCGAAGGCCTGCTGGCATTCCTCGGTCCAGGCGAAACCATTCATCTTCCTCAGCACCTTGAAGAAGGGACGGCAGCGGTCCGCCGACCTGGAAATAAAATGGCTAAGGGCCGCAACCCGGCCGGTCAGCTGCTGCACTTGTTTCTTGGAGGCTGGCTGCTCCATGTCCAGGATAGCCTGGACCTTCTCCGGGTTGGCCTCGATTCCTCTCTGGGTCACCATGAACCCTAGGAACTTTCCGGCGGAGACCCCGAAGGCGCACTTCGCCGGATTCAGCTTCATCTGGTGGCGCCGGAGGTTACCGAACGTCTCCGCCAGGTCGGCTACGTGGTTCGAGTCAAGTTTGCTCATTACCAGCATGTCGTCCACGTACACCTGCATGTTGCGGCCTATCTGGTCTTTGAAGACTTTATTGACCAGGCGTTGGTACGTCGCCCCCGCGTTCTTGAGGCCGAAGGGCATCATCCTGTAACAGAAAGTCCCGCGGTCAGTTATGAAGGCGGTACGCTCTTCGTCCTCCGGATTCATCCGGATCTGGTTGTATCCGGAAAAAGCGTCCATGAATGACAGGAGACGGTGCCCCGAGGTGGTGTCGACCAGCTGGTCGATCTTCGGCAGAGGGAAGCTGTCCTTCGGGCAAGCTCGATTGAGGTCGGTGTAGTCCACGCAGATCCTCCACTTACCGCTGCTCTTCTTTACCATGACCACGTTTGCTAACCAGCTGGGGTATTGGACTTCTCGGACGAAACCGGCGGCGAGAAGTTTCTCTACCTCCTCGTCGATCGCCTTCTGCCTCTCCATGGCAAAGCTTCTCTTCTTCTGGCGGACCGGGCGGCTGCCTGGGTCCACGTTCAGGCTGTGCATGATAATCTCGGGCGGAATACCCGGCATGTCGGCCGCCGACCAGGCGAACACATCGGCGTTGGCACGGAGGAACTCCAGCAGGCGGGTTCGCTCCTCTTCGGGGAGCTGGGCCCCGACTTGCACCGTCTTCAGGGGGTCCGAACCAAGGGGAAAGGAGAGCAGGCGCTCTACGGGCCCCCCTGGGTTCCTTTTCTCTCAGGTCGAGGTCCTCGACGTCGTGGGCGAGCTCTGCGCCCCTGGTGCCCGGGATTGTCTGTAGGCAGAGCGGGACTGGCTGAATCGTTCCCTTCATTTCCCCGAACCCGAAAGGCGTGGGGAACTGCACCAGCAGTCTCCTTGTGGAGATGGTGGCGTCTAGTTGGTTGAGCCCGGGACGCCCAAGAATGGCGTTGTAAGGCGAAGGGAGCTTGACGACCGTGAAAGTTACCATGATGGTCGCCTGCCGAGGTGGGGATCCGGCGGTAACTGGGAGAGTGATTTCCCCTTCGACTCCCACGGAGTCCCCTATAAAACCTACCAGTGGGGTGTGCACTGGCTTTAGCTGGTCGAGAGGCAAATTCATCCGAGAGAAAGCATCGTAAAAAAGTACATCGGTCGAGCTTCCGCTATCCACCATGATCCGATGTACAGGGTGTTTTGCGATGGTCATTTCGACCACCACGGCATCATTGTTTACATTGTCATTAGACTCCCCTCCCTTGGGAGGGATTACATTCTCCGGGACTTCCCGGGCTCTCTTCTCTGCTCGGCCGGATCCGCGCGAGATCATGCCCACGGGCTTCTCAGTTGGCCGATTGTCGATTGCAGGGACAGGTGGTAGGGCCGCGAGCGGCTGCTTCTCGGAGGGGGCCTCGTTCTTGACGAATTTCCTGAGGTATCCCCTCCCGATCAGCTCCTCGATTTCCCGCTTCAAATGGCGGCACTCCTCCGTGTCATGCCCGTGCTCGCGGTGGAATTGGCAGTACTTTGATTTGTCTCGGGGGGCCCTCGGGTTCTGAGGTGGAGGTCGGCGGAGGTAGCGCTCGCCCTCGATTTCCATAAGGATTTTGGCTCGAGGCGCGAGGAGAGGGGTGTACCTTCGCTCGGGGGCAGACTCGGCCCTCGGCCTTGGGTTCGGGCGAGGGTCGGCTGATGGCCCGGGCCTCCGAGCTCCCGGGGCGTCCCTCGGGGTTGACTTCTTCAGAATCTTCCCGTCCAGCTCTCGACGGGTGCGGTCAGCCTCCTCCGCTCGGATGTACTTGTGGGCGCGGAGGAGGAGCTCGGAATACGTCCTGGGCGGCTTCTTGTCCAGGGAATAGGTCAGGCGGGACATCTTGAGCCCGCGCTTTAAAGCCAGCATAGCGACGGGCTCATCCAAGCTGTAGATCTCCAGGGCTGCGGTCTTAAACCGGGCGATGTAGTCTCGGAGCAGCTCCTGGTCCTGCTGGCGGATGGAGAAGAGACTGTCCACCTCCCTTGGCACCTTTCGACAAGCGTCGAAATGCGCCACAAACTTTCCTTCCAACTGCTGGAAGGAGCAAATGGATCCGGGCTCGAGACGGGCGAACCAAACTCGAGCGGCCTTCCGAAGGGTTGCAGGGAAGGCGATGCACAGAAGGGCGTCGGTGGCGCCCTGGACCCTCATGAGAGCTTTATAACTCTCCAAATGGTCCAGGGGGTCGGTGGTCCCGTCGTAAGGGTCCACCTGTGGCATGCGGAACCGTTTCGGGATCGGTTCCGCCTGAATTTCTTCGGAGAAAGGGGGGCGGGAGTCGTAGCCCGCCGGGTCAGCTGATGAGTTCTGCAGGTCGGCGAACCGTCGGGCGAACTCCGCCAACTTGCGCTCGTGCTCTTCTAGGCGCCTCTCGGCCTGGCGCCTGATGGCTTCATCGGTGGAGTCTTCCACCGAGGCTGCAGGTGAGGGGGGCGCCGATCGGTCTCGGCGCGAGGTCTGGCCCCGGCGTCGCTTGCTGCGATGCGCCGTTTCGGCCCCATCGGCCGGGGATCGACTCTCGTGATCCTCCGAGCCGGAATAGTTTCTCTTCGGGGGAGCTTGGCGGCTCCCTCGGGGGTTGGAGATGGCTTGCGGATGGGACGGCCTGCCCTGGATTGAGCGCAGGCTCCCGTGCTGTCCCGCGACTCGGGCCGCGGGGGTCCCTGGCTGCGGCTGAGTGGCCAGGGACCGTTGCTGACGCTGAAGCTGTCGGACCGCTGAGGTCAAGGTCTGCAGCTGCTGGACGATGGCCGCAAGGGATCCGTCCGCCGGGATAGGCTGCTGCAGAAGAGGAGGGGGAGCCGGAAGCTCCCGTTCGGGGGTGTGGCCCCTCGGAGGGGAGTGTGCTTCTCCCACACGGCTGGTGGACGCCTCGCGACCACGAGTGACCACCATTGCTGGAGAGCGCGACACCTGCAAAAAGCTAGTTCCCTCTGGGGGTTAGTGTCCTGCCCCCCTACCTGGTGCGCCAATCTGTTGCCGTCCTCGTCGCCGCGCCCGTGCCGAGGACCAACCGATCCTCCCTGACCGCCTGGCAAGGGAGCCTCCCTTCCTGCGAGAAACCTGCAACAAAGGGGTTAGAGGACCCTAGCCGGGGATTCCGGCGAGGGGGCTCCGACGGTCAAGTCAGTAGACGACGAGGAGGAACAGACTCTCGCTCCCAGGCCCTCTAAAGGGTCCCAGGTTTGGAGAGTTAACTAGTGAAGGGAAAGCGCCGGGGACCGGAATCTCGGCTAGGCCTGCCTGTCGAGCTCGCGTCCAGTATTCCCCTCTCGGGATCTCTGGCTTCTTCCTCGGAGCGAGGCCTTGTGCCGGTGCTTCCTTCTTGTCCCCAGGCTAGTTGGCTTACCTTGCAGTCTCCGGATTCTTCCCTCTTTATCTCCCTCCGTCGTGTGCTTGTCCTTTTCCTCCTCGAAAACTCCTCCCCCCTGTCTTCCTTTCTTTTCCCTTTTTGGTGAAGGAAGCTAGGCGGCTTTCCGACCTCGTCCGCCGGGCCCAGCAGGGAGAAGGCAAGGACAGAAGAGAAAAGGAGGGAGGGCGGCGCTGGCAGAGCGGCCAGTCGTCAGGCCTCGGGCTTCGTGAGAGTGCTCTTTTCCCCGAGCATGGGCGCCATCCGTTTACGGGGCCTGTTCCGTCAGGATCGGATCTCTCGACTGCGGGACCTGTCGGGCCAGTGTAAGTCACGTTCCGCGTGCCGCCGCCCTCCGTACGGGACGCCGTCTGGGATAGGTACGGCCCGAGGGATGGCCTCGGGACCCGTCGCTTTCCCCCGGGGGCCTCTCCGTACGAGCGGTCTGACTTCGGCTGAGTTGGACCTGTCTCCGGGGGCCAACTGGCGAGAGGCGAGAGATCGGCCGACCTCGGCTTAGGTGGACCCCTCCGGGGTGGACACCTGGCGAGGTGGCAGAAGATCGCCTGGCCTCGGCCGAGGTGGGCCCGTCTCTGGGTGGCCACCTGGCGCAAGGCGGAGGGTCGGCCGACCTCGACCTAGGTGGACCCCTCCCGGGTGGACACCTGGCGAGGTGGCAGAAGATCGCCTGGCTTCGGCCGAGGTGGACCCGTCTCCGGGTGGCCACCTGGCGCAAGGCGGAGGGTCAGCCGACCTCGGCCGACCTCACACGGGGCGGACTCCTCCGACCCCGGGCGCAGATGAGTTGGTGGGGGAACTTCGCGCCGAACTCGACCTCGGCGGGAGCCGTTTGCTTCAGACAGTATCGGGCGGTGCGGTCTTGCCGACCCCAGCCTTGAGGACGTGGCGCTGATTCCGGCATTAAAACTCACACGTGGCTCGCTCGCATTCGGCGATACCTGAGCCTGGCCACGTCACTGTCACGGCTGTAACATCTGCCATTTCGGTTTGCCCCATACCATCATCACCGACAACGGATGCCAGTTCGACTATCGGGAGTTCGAGGATTTTTGCAGCGACCTCGGGATTCGTCATCGCTTCATCTCGGTGGCGCATCCTCAAACCAATGGAGAAGCCGAGGTGACGAACAAAACCATCTTGCAAGGCCTTCGAACAAGACTGGACCAGGCCAAGGAAAGATGGGCGGAGGAGCTTCCAAGCATCCTATGGGCGTACCATACCATCCCGAGGATGGCCACGAACGAAACCCCCTTCAACCTCGTCTTCGGTGCAGAAGCAGTTATTCCAGTAGAGCTCAGCCTGCCGACCTTGCGTATAGAGCAGTACGACGAGGCTGAGAACCCGGCGCGGCTGCTACTAAACCTGGATCTCCTTGAAGAATCAAGGGACAGGGCCCGAGTTCGGATGGCGGCCTACCGACAACAAGTGGCCAAATACTACAACTCCAGGGTACAGCCAAAATCCTTCCGCCTAGAAGATTTAGTGCTGCACTATGCTGAGGCTTCCCAGCCGCGGGAGTGCGACAAGCTCTCCCCAAATTGGGAGGGCACTTACAGGGTGGCCGAAGCACTCTCCCACGGAGCTTATTACCTGGAGGAGCTCGATGGATCACGGTTTCCACGGACTTGGAAAGCCTCGAACTTGAGGATATACTACCAATAATCTAAGACCTTTTAAACTTTAATATTGAGATTCTTTTAAATGCAATGCCTGTTCTCCTCTCATAGGACCATCGCCATCCAGTTTTAAGTTTAGCGAGCGAGGACAAGGCGGGAAGCCCACAAACGGCCTATAAAGATGCAAAGTCCCAGGCCTCGGCATGAAAATCTCATGGAAGCCGGCTCTTCCGCAAAAAAAAAAAAAAAAAAAAAAAATCTCGGAATTCAGTCCGGAGTGCCGCACGGAATTAAACTCCAGCGTGCAGCCCCGGAGTTCAGTCCGAAAGAAATTCCGGAGGCTTAAGTCCCGGTCCCACTAATCCCGAAGTTCAGCTCGGAAGGTCGTGCAAGGCTCAACTCCTGTCTGCGGCCCCGGGGTTCAGTCCGGAAGTTTGCACGGAACCCAATTCCAGAGCAAAGTCCTGGACTCCGGTCTGGAAGGTGGAGCGGAACCCAGTTCTCCCACAAGATCCCAGAGTTCAGCCCGGAATGCCCCACGGGACTTAGTTCCGATGGTTGGCCCCGGGGTTCAGTCCGAAGGATGCAAAAAAAAAAAAAAAAATAGAGGGAGACAAATTAGGGTGATTAAAAAAGATCTTCATTTTTACTGAAGGGTTTCTTACAAAAAGAGGGCCCCGACAGACGGGGAGACCCAAAGAAACAGAAAAATAATCTATATTAGAAATACAATAAAAGGGACCTCGAGGTCACTTCGCCACAGCCGCGTCCTCCTTTGGCTGGGGGGCACCTTCGTCGCCGGCGGCGGCGTCAGAAGGCTGCATGGAAGCCTCCACGCTGGCACCCTCTGCAACTAGTTCTCCCTCGTCGGGCTGCTCCCTTCGGCCGCCCAAGATGACCTCATTGAGATCGAGCTCGGGGAAGGAGCTCACCTTCTCCAAGCACATCTGGAAGCCCTTCAAGAAGGAGTCAACCACCGCCTCATGCAACTCCCCCCTAAACTCCTCGGATGCCCGGAGTTTTGGCACGGCCTCCTGCGTCTCCTTCTGGGAAGCCTCCAGCAGCTCGTTGATGTAGGAGTTCTTCTCCTTGGCTGCGCTCAGTTCCTTCAGGATCTCCTCGACCCGACGCTCTAGTGATCGGGACTGGGCCCTGAGGCATGATATCTCCGCCGGCACGGTGTTGGCTCGAGATCCTCTCCTCAGACAGAGAGGTCTCGAGCTCCCTTACGCGCCCCTCGGCGTGACCCAGGTCCTCCCGGAGGGCCTGGTTGGTCCCCCGCAGCTCGTAACCTTTCTCCATCAGGTCCTTCACATCGGCCGCGAGCTTGCTGGGACTCTTCTCCTTGTCTGCCTCTTTCTTCGCCGAGCTGGAGAGGAAGTTCCTCAGCAGCAGTACGTCAGTCCCGATCTATGTCAGAGATAAAATGAGATGTTAAGGAGACCCAACTAGAGCATTAAAAAGAGAGAGAGAGAGCTCGGAGCTTACCGTGAAGAGCAACGGGAGGATCCCGAGCAGCGCATCAGCGTAGTCCCAGCCGCCCCTCAGGCGACGATCCCAGGGCATGCAGGCGAACTCCATCATCCTTTTCGCGAGCCCTTGATCGTGGATGATGGAGCTGGCGTTGAGCACTGAAGGTGAAGGATGGACGTCAGGGGCAGGCTGAGCGGCTATCCCCCCACTGGGCATTGCGACCGTCGGTAGGGCTGCCGTTGCCTTGGTGGCCATCGCAGGGATGACCGGTGCGGTGGCTGGAGCAAGCGCCGACTAGGAAGTTTCCGGCCTCCCCTCTCCCTCAGCCCTGTCGAGCTCGATGATGGGCGAGTCAGGCGCACGGGACTGGGGCGGTCCAGGGGCAGGGCCCGTCGCTCTGGGGCCAGTAGAAACTGGGGTAGGCTTGGGACCCTGACTCGTCGCAGTGCGAGCCTTCTTCGGTGGAGCCTCCTGGGCCCCTTCGGCAGTGCCCCTCTTCCGGGCACCCTCCATCAGGCTCTCAACGGAGAACTTCATCCCTAGAGAAGGAAAATGATCTGGGCATTTCAAAACAAAAAAGAAAAAGAAAAAAAAAGAGAAAAGGGCAAAGGAGGAGGAAGAGGACCCGGAGTCTCACCCAACGCCCGGATTGGACTGATTCCTGCCTCGAATAAATTCTGCTCTAAGAGTAGGACCTCGAGAGCAGGGACCACGTCACCCAGCATCTGAGCGTAAACCTCCTGGTCTGTCGGCTCAACTTGGGAGTTCCGGTTCGGGAACCGGTCTGGCTCGCTCCAGGCCCAGTCGACATCCTGGACCGAGGCAAAGAAGAAACGGTTCTTCCACCCCTTGATCGACGTGGGGAGGTTGAACCGAAGGCACCTAGGCCGGGGAGAAAGGTACCACCAGCCATCATCGGTGGAGTAGCGTTTCAAGATAAAAAGGGCCCTGAACAACAAGAAGCGGGCAACGAACCCATGAAAGTGACAGAAGACAATGAAGGCGAAGATGACCCGGATGGCATTGGGAGCCAACTGGGCCGGGACCAGACGGAAGTGGCTGAGAAAGAAGAGGAAAAATGGATGAAGGGGAAAACGAAGACCCCCGACAAGGAAGTCCTCGTAGAAAGCAATCCTCCCTGGTCCGCTCTAGGTTACTCGGTCCCTCGAACCTGGGAGCGAAAGCTGGATTGAATCCGAGATCCCATACGTATCCCGAATCCAAGAGAGATCATCTCCGGTCATCGTCGAGATGTAGCCGGAGGGACCAGAAGAGGAGGTCTCTGCCACCGGAGGAGGAAAGGCAAAGATGGGACGTGTAGAAACAATGGGGGGAGACCTAGGACTCCTAGGGATGCCTATGGTCACAGTCCCAGGCCGCAATTGCCTCAGGACCTCAACTGGAATCTCTTCCCCCTCTGAGGAGGAAGGCGATGGAGTCCTCGACCGGGAAGGACTGGCCTCGTCTGAATTAGAAGAGGAATGACGACGACGAGCCATCAGGGAGAAGAAATGAGAAAGAGACGGGTTCGGGGTGACACAGAATCGAAAGGTAGAAGAGGAAGAAAAGGTGTTGCAGGCACTCACCAGGATGTTTTTAACCGGAAGAATGGCGACCCTGGGGATGAAGAAAGATCGCTGCAACCGCCGGTGATGTGTGAGAAAGCCAAGAGGCCTCGTTTCCAGAAAGTCCCCTCCTTTTCAAACTCAATCAACAGCGACCGTACGTCTCTTTCTGACTAGAGCCATCAGATGAACGCCACGTGGAGACACGCCCGACATCGACGCTTCGGTTCGATGGAAGCTGCCTCGTGTTTGGAATGGCGTATTAATGGCCCATCAGGCACGTGGACGTGGCGGCCATCGATTGGGCCTCGGGCACGATGGACGTAGCGGCGGTGATCATGGCAATTATGGCACATGATTTCCCTCTTTCCACGTCATCTCTGCATTAACTCCCCACGCCCCAAACCACGACGCTCCGATGGGACTTGGGGATGGGGGGCAACTGATATGGCAACATCGGTGACGTGGAGTATATGTCAGATTCAGCTGGATGCCAACGGTGCCACGTGGATTTTTTCTTTCAAAGTTTCCCTTGGTGGCTTGGCCCGCGATCGTCCTCACCCAGAATGAGGCGCCCCTGCTCCCTCGCCAAGTGGCGCCCCAAGACGGGTCCACCTTGCCGAGGTCAAGCCAGGCGCTCCTGCTCCTTCGCCAGGTGGCAGCCTAAGATGGGTCCACCTCGATCGAAGTCGAGCCTTCCTCTGCCACTTCACCAGGTATCCACCCAAGAGGTGTTCACCTCGACCGATGCTGGCGGCCTCTGCTTCCTCGCCAGGTAGAGCCCCAAGACGGGTCCACCTCGCCGAGGTCAAGCCAGGCGCTCCTGCTCCTTCACCAGGTGGCATCCCAAGATGGGTCCACCTGGGTCGAAGTCGAGCCTTCATCTGCTACTTCACCAGGTGTCCACCCAGGAGGGGTCCACCTCGGTCGATGCTGGCGGCCTCTACTCCCTTGCCAGGTGGCGCTGCAAGACGGGTCCACCTTGCCGAGGTCGAGCCAGGCGCTCTTGCTCCTTCAACAGGTGGCACCCAAAGATGGGTCCACCTCAGCCGAAGTCGAGCCTTCCTCTGCCACTTCGCCAGGTGTCCACCCAGGAGGGGGCCACCTCGGCCAAAGCTAGCGGCCTCTGCTCCCTCGCCAAGTGGCACCCCAAGACGGGTCCACCTCGCCGAGGTCGAGCCAGGCGCTCCTGCTCCTTCGCCAGGTGGCACCCCAAGATGGGTCCACCTCGGTCGAAGTCGAGCCTTCCTCTACCACTTCACCAGGTGTCCACCCAGGAGGGGTCCACCTCGATCGAAGCTGGCGGCCTCTGCTCCCTCGCCAGGTGGTGCCCCAAGATGGGTCCATCTCGCCGAGGTCAAGCCAGGCGCTCCTGCTCCTTCGCCAGGTGGCACCCCAAGATGGGTCCACCTCAGTCGAAGTCGAGCCTTCCTTTGCCACTTCGCCAAGTGTCTACCCAGGAGGGGTCCACCTCGATCAAAGCTGGCGGCCTCTACTCCCTCGCTAGGTGGCGTCCCAAGATGGGTCCACCTCGCCAAGGTCGAGCCAGGCGCTCCTGCCCTTCGTCAGGTGGCACCCCAAGATGGGTCCACCTCGATCGAAGTCGAGCCTTCCTCTGCCACTTCGCCAGGTGTCCACCCAGGAGGGGTCCACCTCGGTCGAAGCTGGCGGCCTCTGCTCCCTCACCAGGTGGCGCCCCAAGACGGGTCCACCTCGCCAAGGTCGAGCAGGCGCTCCTGCTCATTCACCAGGTGGCATCCCAAGATGGGTCTACCTCGATCGAAGTCGAGCCTTCCTCTGCCACTTCGCCAGGTGTCCACCCAGGAGGGGTCCGCCTCGACCGAAGATGGCGGCCTCTGCTCCCTTGCCAGGTGGCGCCCCAAGACAGGTCCACCTCGTCGAGGTCGAGCCAGGCACTCCTGCTCCTTCGCCAGGTGGCACCCCAAGATGGGTCCACCTCGGTCGAGGTCGAGCCTTCCTCTGCCACTTCGCTAGGTGTCCACCCATGAGGGGTCCACCTCGACCGATGCTGGCGGCCTCTGCTCCCTCGCCAGGTGGCGTCCCAAGACGGGTCCACCTCGCCGAGGTCGAGCCAGGCGCTCCTGCTCCTTCGCCAGGTGGCACCTCAAGATGGGTCCACCTCGGTTGAAGTCGAGCCTTCCTCTGCCACTTCGCCAGGTGTCCACCCAAGAGGGGTCCACGTCGATCGAAGCTTGCGGCCTCTGCTCCCTCGCCAGGTGGCGCCCCAAGACGGGTCCGCCTCGTCGAGGTCGAGCCAGGCTCTCCTGCCACTCCGCCAGGTGGCACCCCATGATGGGTTCACCTCGGTCGAAGTCGGTCCTACTTTGCAAAGCCTCCGGGGATCAGAGACACGAGCCACGAGGTCAATGCTAGAGTCGGCGTGCGGCGCGTCCCGTACAGGGCACCCAGTACGGCCCACAGCAGCACGCGGAACCTCGTTTACACCAGTTAAGGAGGGCCCCACGATCGAGGTATTGAATCCTTGCGGACAGGGGCCTGGAACCCAGAAAATCCACAGTCAATGTCCCGAGATGAGAGCTCCCGCGCTTGGCTCGAGATCCCGTTAGGTTCCTCCTTTCGTGACAGCACGGCAGACGAGGCAAGCTCGCCGCTTAACTCCCAGACTCAAAGAGGAGGGGAGGAGGGGGGGAAAGGAGCCAGGAACCTCCGGGAGCCTTCGAGAGGGGGGGAAACAAAAGCTGAAGGTGGTTCGGTGGTATAAGAGGGATGGTGAAAGCGGACAGAAAGGTAAGCCACTGAGAGGAAAGAACACCTAGAGAAAGGGATAACGATTCTGGGGCTCCCGGAAGTTCCCAAACGCAAGTCCAGCGAGTCCAATGTAGGAAACTGGGTGTCAACCCCTTTCGTTCCCACACTTCTTTCATAAAAAACCTCCTCTAAGCACGGGAATCCAACGGAGACCCGTCTTAGTGGATCTATTTCATCTTGCCGCTCGCTAACTTGACCGTCGAAGTGGCCCCGCCGGAACCCCCGGTCTAGGTCTCTGACCTTGTTTTGCATGTCCGGAGGCTTGGAGATCCCGAGGCGAAGGAGTCCAAGATCCGGTATCAGTACATAAGCTACAGGCCACAACGGTAAGACCGGCAACAATCTCCTTCTATCACATAAATATATCACGTGACAATTCCATCACAAATGAAATTCACAATTATGGTCTAAATTAAATAAATTTGAAATTTGAATTATTTGGTTGTGTTAAGTTAAATTTCAGAATTAAATGGAAAATCCTAAATAGTTTGAGATTTTTTTGCAAAATTAATTCAAAGAAGAATGGGTAAGAGAGTTTTGGATTGTTGAAGTTATTATTTCACCCTTCCTCCAGGAACAAAGTTAGCCCAGGTTAATCATCCTTTTGGCATCAAATAAATTTATCTGCTACTTTTTGTTGGTGGGTTAACCATACAATTTTATCTCATCCATCTTTTGACCAGCATTCAAACACAAGTTTCAAAAAAAACAAAAAAAAAAAAAAAGACGGTACTACCGTTCCCTACACCTTTTAGATTTTTTTTAAATATATATATATATAATGAAAAATAAGGCTTATATTAGATGCTTGATCTTTGGCATGTGTGATGCATGTGATTTGATAAAAGAGTAACAAGCATTTTGCATGGTGACAAAAAGGATGTAAGGTAAATGTATGGGCCTTATCTATGATATTTCTTGTAATATATATAAAGACATTGTTGATATTTGTAAGGAATTTTCTCATCTAGTTATCACCATCAAAATGCGGAGAAAAGCCTCCATTATTGTATTAAAAGGGATCTCTGGTGGCCATGACCAGGCACACCTCTATTTATTTATTTTTTTTTTTTTTTTTTTTTTGATAAGCAAAAAAAGATAGGGGATAAATCCAGTGCAACTTCGAAAGTCCTCACCCTATTCAATATGAGACACTGGATTTATGAATATCTTCCTATATAAAAATGAGTATATCAATCCGATACCATCAAAATGCCAACGGGACATTATCAAAAATAAGAGAGATTTTAGTCCCTCATCTATCCTACCTGATTCGAGTCCCATGAATTTATCCTGAATTTAATCGAATCGATAATGATTTTTTTTTTAAATGTGTATCAAATAAGTATAAGATAAGATCCCGTTCAACTGAACTACTATCTTGGCGGAAACATACACAACCGTAAATTAAATGCTGTCACGTGGGGCATAAACTTTCCTCAATCAGACGATCCTTTTATTTTAAAGCCAGCAAAAAAATGCTATGAATCGAGCATGTGCCCCCTACTACCAGAAATTGGGGATGCGTAATTCACCGTCTGACACATCCCCAACGGTAGAAAAAACATCATTCCAGTTCCCTGAAAGCATGCTATCATGCATGACCACAGCGTAGTGAAACCGATTACTTGTCCTGCACCGCCCATTTTTGGTAGCAGAAGCCAACGAGCACCTGAGCCCCTCCAGCCGAGAAGTGCAAGAGAAAAAAAAAAAAAAAAAAACTTTAGCCGTTGAGAAGGATTGAAGATTGATGAAATATTTGAAAGTGACTCATGCTATACTTGGAGGTGATTTAATAACTATGATTGGATCGCTTTTTAAACCATGACTAGTTCCCATCCAACATACGATATATCCTTTGAGATGACACATATCCACTATTAGAGATAAACAGTACGATTGATTGGATGGCAATACAAAGATAGGTAATCATACAGAAATAATTATTTAGATTGCTGCATTAGAGTTTTCATCAGACTTTTTATATATTTTATTTGTTGATTCACGTAAATGTATCTTTATTAGATTGATTTAATAAATCTATTTTTTTAAAAAAAAGCTTGGGGTTCTATCTTATAGTCCGATTTAAAAAAAGAGATGATAACTTGGGCCTTCCGTAGGGCCATGATGAAGAGGGTCGGGAAACTTCCGTTTATAAACAGTTTCAAAGAACGGTGGAAAAAAAAAAAAATCAGGCCACTTAAAACAGAGAATAATTTGTTGAGCCATGCCTCAAGCCTGGCCAGCAATAAATCCAGCCCTACAGCTAATCCAAGTCTACATGGGAGTAAGCCTGCATGCAGCCATGTAGCCCAGGTGCACATGAATATGTACGGTTTTGCATGGTGTATTCAAGTTTTGAAGAGACTTGAAGACAATGACAAGAATGCTGGAAGCAATCTCTGAAGCTTGAGGACGTGTCCCAAACGGATTCTTGGAGATATTCCAGGGATGCTCTAAGTTTGAGAAACCAGGGATGCTCTAAGTTTGAGTATTTTCTGATATGATTTAGAGAGGAGTTTTTTTTGAGAGATTGTAACATAACCCAATTGGATTATGGGATTGGGTCCAGGTTTGTTAAATTGGTTAGGAGATTAGCTAGTTGATTAGATGGTTGGTTAGTTGGTTAGCCCAACCATTCAGGATCCTAACCGAATTGGTTGGTTGTAACCAATTGAAAGCCTCACTACCTAGGAAGTTCTAACCAATTTGTTATTGATCCAATAATTCAAGTTCTAATCGTTCATGTGATTGCAGCCCAACTAATCAAGAAGTGGTTAAGCCCATATGAAGTCCAGGAAGGATCATGATGCCCAATCCAAGAAAGAGACCGCCCCATGTGCCTATATATGAGAGGATGGGGCGTGCGGTTTGAAGGTCTCACGGTGTGGAGTCCATGAGGACTTCTCACGATCCTGGTCTTGGACCATGAGGGCTTGAGGGCCACCCCTTAGGGCGGAGACCGTAGGGAGACATCCTGGGTTTCAAGGAGGCCACGGTGATGGGCTGCAGAGAGGCACACGTGAGTTAGATATCATGTGGAGGGCTTGATGCCGTGGGAAGTTCCACAGGGCTTTGGAGAAGGGATGCACGTTGAGGTATTGTTCGTGCATGATGTACGTGGATTCTTAGGGCGTGAGGCCTGCAAGAGAGAAAACGTGCGGGACAGTGAGAAGCTTCTAAGGTTTCAGAAGAGGAGCTGTCGAGTGTTGTCTTGTTTGTTGTAATAAGATTCTTCTCCAAAAGAATAAAGCAATCTCTCTTTTTCTCCTACATTTATATCTCCATTGTTACATGATATTGAATCCAAGAACAGGTTGTTGGGCTGTATCCTTCCATGTTGCATCCATTGCGTATAGGCGCTGGTCCGGATCTCCCAACAAGTAGGATCAGTGCCTGGAATTTTCTCAACAACTGGTATCAAAGCTTGGTTTGAGACATTGTTCGAGCAGAAGCGAAATGCTTTTAGAGCCGCTGGTTTGAAGGTGGAAAAGGAGGATTCAAGGAGTGCATCGAGACAGGTGGAGCTGTACGTGGGTATGGTATCCCGCATGGATGGAGAAAGAAAAAGCCCGGATTTCTCAAGTTCACCGGAGTACATCAGCAGAGACGATGCCAAGGACTGCTCAGAAAGACAAGAGACAGTCTCAGGGAGCGCCGGGGTATCAAGCAGTCTGGAGTGTCTCGGTATGGCGGCATTGGCCTAAGAACGAAGACTGGAGTTGATGGAGATGGCAGCTCAGGGAGACCGGGGACAGGTCTCAGGGAGCGCCAAGGTCATCATGCAGCCGGGAGACAGGCTGGGACATGATGGAGTAGCCAGGTGGAGATGGTTGCTGGGTTCATTTGCTGGGTTAGCAGAAGAGTTGGGATGAGCTCTTGATTTCGGAGGAGCTTGCGGGATGCAATGTATCCGAAACGGTCTCGGAGGGGTCTGCATGATGCGGAGGGTCCGAGGAGGTAGCGACAGTGTTCGAGGTGCAGCGGCAGGCTCAGCAGGGTAGCATTGAGTGGCTAGCCTCAGGCTTTCTTTTTGTGGCATCAATGGGACTTCAGTCTTAGGTGGAGCACCGATAAGAGGTGGCTTCATGGGTGGAGCAGGATTCGACACGAGTTTGGAGTGGAATGTGCAAGGATACTGGCCAGGTCCTAGCACAAGCGGCAGGAGTGCACTTAGCCAGGTGGAGCAGAGTTTATAGAGATTGGCGTGGCTCTGTGGAGATGGTGTCTAGTAGAGCTCCAGTTACAGCAAGTGCTGGTTCAGGTTCACTGCAGTCTCTCTAGGGAAGTCCAAGAAAAAGTCTGATGCAGCTGCCAGGCAGAAGGAAGGCTACAATCGTGGTGCAAAAATACAAGCAAGGATCTTCAGCTATGGAGGCGGTCATTCCAAAGGCCTCCAAGGGCGCGCAGCAGCTGAAAGGTGTTGGCAGAGGCAAGGAGGTCTGCACGAGAGACTGTCAAGATACACAGTTACAGCGGGGTTGTGCAGGAGAATATTGCCAGGTTTGTCAAGGCTTGGGGCATCAAGGTAAAAATTGTAGGATTTTGTGTAGTGCTCCCAAGCTTTAAAGAGACTTAGGAGGCTATGGCAGGGATGCTAGAGGCAATTCCTAGAGCTTAGGGGTGCGTCTCAAGCGGATTCCTGGATGTGTTCCGGGGATGCTCTAAGTTTGAGTGTTTTCTCATATGACTTAGGGAGGAGTTTTTTTTTAAGAGATTGTAACATAACCCAATTGGGTTATGGGGTTGGGTCCAGGTTTGTTAAAATGGTTATGAGGTTAGCTTAGTTGGTTAGATGGTTAGTTGGTTGGTTGGTTAGCCCAACCATCCAGGATCCTAACCGAATTGGTTGGTTGTAACCAATTGGACGCCTAACTACCTAGGGAGTTCTAACCAGTTTGTTATTGACCCAAGAATCCAAGTCCTAATCGTCCATGTGATTGCAGCCTAACTAATCAAGAAGTGGTTAAGCCCATATGAAGTCCAAGAAGGATCATGACGCCCAATCCAAGAAGGAGACCGCCCCATGTGCCTATATATGAGAGGATGGGGTGTGCGGTTTGGAGGTCTCATGGTGTGGAGTCCATGAGGACTTCTCACGGTCTTGGTCTTGGACCGTGAGGACTTGAGGGCCGCCCCTTAGGGCGGGGACCATGGAGAGACCTCCTGGGTTTCAATGAGGCCATGGTGATGGGCTGCAGAGAGGCGCACGCGAGGAAAATATCACGTGGAGGGCTTGGTGCCGTGAGATGTTCCGCGGGGCTTTGGAGAAGGGACGCACGTTGATATTGTCCGTGCATGGCATACGTGGGTTCTTGGAACGTGAGGCATGCAAGAGAGAAGACGTGCGGGACGGCGAGAAGCTTCTGAGGTTTCAAAAGGGGTGCTGTTGAGTGTTGTCTTGTTTGTTGTAACAAGGTTCTTCTCAATCTCTCTTTTTCTTCTACATTTATATCTCCATTGTTGCATGATATTAAATCCAAGAACAGGTTGTTGGACTGTGTTCTTCCATGTTGTATCCGTTGTATATAAGTGCTGGTCCGGATTTTCCAATAAGTGGGATCAGTGCCCTAGGAATTTTTCCAACAGAGTGTGTGGCCTAACCCGTTGCATGCGAGATGCACATGGTCCAGTACTTGTCACAATCCATCACGGCTCACTGCTTGAAACGTTCCACAGGATAGCTATTGCAGTCCAGGAAAGCGAGACTAGTCTTTATCAGGGTCTACGAGGCAAATGTATATGATTTACATGATCAAACAGTTGTACATACTCCTTGATGCAATCCGATGGCTAGGGAAGGTCTCTGACTCAAATCCAGCATGATGCACGACAATTTCAATACATCCGATGCCAATCGAATGGCGAGAAGACTTGTGTGGGTCAAACTAGAATTGGAAAAGGAATTGAAGTCTAATTCCAACATGGATTGAATTTATAGTTTTCTGTTGAAGAGCTCTTTGATAGGAAGATATCCCAAAGATCATAAAAGGAGGACAGACGTACCAAGTACAAAGAATGAGGGTCCAGAGAGCTTCCAAGAGGTGTAGCAGTAATAGAAAAGTCTGTAAGGACTAAAGGGTCTCCTTGAGAGTTGAGAATTTTGTAAGAAATTTAAGACTTCTTGTTGAAAGAAATTGTATGGAATTGAGAGTCCAATTTCTTATCATGTAAGTGATTATTTTTTTCATGATGAAATCTTGCATGTCTTATTGATTATGCCTTTTATTTTATTCTCTTTTTCCTTCATTTACGATATCAACAACGACATCATGATTTTGAAAATAGAGATCCATATTCCGCATAAGGGACTTTAATAAATGGTATCAATATAGATGGTACCATAACAACTGGTATCAGAGTTTCAGATTATCCAGATTATCCATATTGATCGAGATTAAATAAAATGAAAAAGACAAGCGCAATTAAAGTCAACATCAATCGATTTGATGGGAAGAGCAATTTCTCTCTCTGGAAAGTAAAAGTGAAAGACGTGCTCATCTGGCAGGGGTTAATCAATGTTTTCATATACGAAAAGAGACCAGCCACCATAAGGGAAAAAAGTTAGAAACGACTCCAAATGCAGGCGATGAGTACGATCCATTTATATTTGATGGATGATATGGTGATCCCTGTACTGAGCGAGACTTTCCCGATAGTGCTATGGATGAAGCTCGAAAAGTTGTATATGGTAAAGTTCCTCACCAACACACTCTTTTTTTGAAAATATTCTATCAACTGCAGATGAGCAAAGGACAGAGTGTGTAAAGTATCTGAGCAACTTCTAAAAGATTCTCATCGATCTTCTTAATGTAGGTAAGAAAGTTGAAGAGAAGACTAGAATATTGGTCTTGCTATTATCATTTCCGTACTCCTTCGAATCTTTAATGATTACTCTTCTAATGAGAAAGAGCACCATCAAAATGGAGGTCACTTCGATGCTGCTAGAACTAGATTTTTAGATGAAAGAATCAAGTTTCAAATTCAACTACGAACTCAGCATTGATGGTCTCTGGAGAAGTTGGCGATAAAGAATGGAGCGACAAAGGATCACGAGATGGGCAATTCAAGTCCAAGCCAAAGGATACAAACAAAATCATATGCTACTGATGCGACGAGTTAAGACATCGTGTCAGAGATTGCCTAGAACTCAAAAATCGAACGAAAGCTACTATGACGATGGCCAATGATAGTGACAATAATAGATATGGTATGTGCCCATGGTATCCAACAAGATATCTTCATCTTTTTAGCAGTGGATTCTGGATTCTGCATGTCTCTATCATCTATATTACAGAGAGGACATATTCAACTTTTTAGAGAGTAGAGAGTGCTGTTCACTTACAAGATGAATTAAATTGTGCGATCAAGGATGAAAGAATAGTCAACTTAAAACTTCATGATGGAACATCGAGAAAACTAAACGATGTCCAATACATATCCAGCTTTTGCAAAAAGCTAATCTCACTAAATAAACTAGATTTAAACGGCTACACATGAAGAGCCAGTGATGGAATCCTGAAGGTTATCCGCGATAGTAAGATTATTTTGAAGGGGAAGAAGCAGAGAGGACCTATCACTTGACGAAAAGGTCCAGTATAAGATGGAGCCCCTGATGTAGATAAGAGCCCATATGAGGTCAAGCTCCGAGAATAAGTAGATCGGGCAGGAAACGAGAGACTCGGGAGAACTTCACAAGACATTGCATAGTGATGTTCCTATTATCTCAAAAAACTTTTTCGAGCACATCTCAGGTCAAGGTAAACACAGTACACGATGAAGATAGGATCAAGCACCTGGCTCGACTTCAATGTTTGCCCATCCATGACCAATAAATGTTTGCCTAGGACATGCAAACAAGATCCTTTAAGAGTTCTCAAAGTCAAGTGAATGCCAGACATCGAATCGAAGTAGAGGTTGTTGGGCTATACCTTGAGCCAGCCTGCAGCTGACCTAGGCATTTTTCCAGTGCTTGTCACGATCCATCGAGGCTCACCACTTGAGACGGTCCACGAAATGGCTATTACAGTCTAGGGAGTGAGACCGATCTTTATCATGATCTACGAGGCAAACATGCAGGATTTGCACAATCAGACGACTCCACACACCCCGATGCAATCCGACGGTTGCAGGAGGTCTTCAACTCCAATCCAACATAATATGCGATAATTTCAGCGCATATCATGTTAAAGTACTTTTCGACAGGAAAATATCTCAGAGACTAAATAGGGGACAGACTATAAATAAGGGACAGACAGGTCAAGGATGGAGTGAGGATCCAAAAACTTCCAAGAAGTGTATCCATGATAGAAAAAACTTGTAGGATCTAGAAAATCTCCTTGAGAGTTAAAAATTTTATGAGGAATTTAAAATTTTTTATTAAAAAAATTATACAAAATTAAGAGTGCGAGTTCTTATCTTAGAAATGATTATTTTTTTGATAATAAAATCTTGCATACCATATTAATTATATCTTTTATTTTATTTTTTTTTCTTCCTTCTCTTATGATATTAACAATGATATGATCTTAAAAATAAAGATTTATATTTTTCATAAAATTTCTTTTAATAAATAATATGGGTACAGATAGTACCATAATATAATTAGATAATAAGGAAAGAAACAAAAAGAGAGCTGCTCAGGTCCTGAGGTAATCTCCTCAGGGAAGGATCCCACTCGGCGGTTGAAAGAATGGGAAAGCGATAGGAGACGGCAGAAATGTGGACCGCTCTCATATAACCCGAAGGGCAGCTAGAAAGCAACAAAGTTAGAAATTTTTTTTTTTTTTTTTTTGGATAAAAAACCATCTCATCACCATCCCGATCAGGGATTAGAACTGAATTCCTTTTTGGATTGGTAATTGGATAGCTTCCTGCATGGTCATCAATGCAAATCGACCAAATTCTCAAGCCGATCGGTATCAAATATTTTGTGTATCATATATTTACTTTTACATTTGGCACCCTTCTTCCAAGGACTTGGCCTTGGAAAGGTCCAACGTTCGCCATATTAGTTTTTTTTTATATATAATCTATTATTTTATTATTCAAATTCATACTTCATTTCATCATTGTGCAGCTAATTTCCATGTCCTAGTTGCCAATCTACTTTGATGATAGAGATACAAGTTAGCCAAGGTTCTGAAAAAAAATAACCAACTCATGAGGCTAGATTCCAAGATATCAATACTAGCTACAATAATAACCTCTCAATCATTGCAATATTCTCAGGTAAACATTTCTCCAGTCGACCCCATCCGATCAAAATACTTAGTTGAGGTTATTGACGAACTTTATGATTTACTCATAACTCCCTCACAAAGCACTGAGGGACTAAAAGTTATTGCACTCAGTACATTTTTTACAGTGTTTTCAGTATTACATATCCTCTACTTATGCAATCTTATTTTTACTATAATAAAAACATAATTAGATAATCATCTGCTCGTAACCTTAAATGATGTGGCCAAAACGCTGACATGGCACGAGACAGCTGACGTGGAGTCCCCATCAGACGCCACGACAAACTTTCAACATGAGCGTCTTTGCCGAGCTAAGCTTCCCTGAAGCGACACCTTTGCTCACCGAAGGCAAGCTCCGTCCTCCGCCAGGCCCGTTCCCGCAAGCCCGGAATGCCTAGACCGGAGCCTAGTCCGAGTTCCCACCTGAGACGGACCCCTCGAGATCGGGCCCCGTGGTCAGGAGTTGAGCTCAGCCTCCTCCGCCACGAGGCGCCCCTCTGAGCTCGAGTCCCCTAGGCTGGGCAGCACCCCGGCACCGATCTCGTTTGAGGTCGGGCCCCGTGGTCAGGAGTCGAGCTCAGCCTCCTCCGCCACGAGGCGCCCCTCCATGACCGAGCTCGGTCGACCTTCGTCCTGCCGAGCGGCACCAAGGCGAGTCTACCGAAGACAGGCCCTGCCTCTCTAGCTCGGCCCTCTGTTCAAGCCGAGGCACTGGACGCCAAGGGAGCCATACCTCTCCTCCAAGGATAGTGGCGATGCTCCCGAGAGCCGTACGACACCAACCATGCCGCAATCAAGGCGCCATACCCTCCGCCGATCTACCGTACAACCGGAGAAAAGACCTTACCGGAGAGCACGGATCCCAAGACCGGCGGCCCGTCGGTCAAGGCCCTGTCAGACTCTCAGGAAAGGGATAAGCAGAAAGATTGTCAGAAGTCTACGGAGGCTTCCCCGACTATCAAAACAGGAGAGACGTCCCATCCACATCACGGTACCTCGCCGTACACGACAGCAGGGGGAGATCCCGAAGCAAACCAAGGTAGAAACTCCCGCCAAAAAATAAGCAAAAGAGATATCGGCATCTAACCTCAAGGAACGACACCCATAGCATGCTTTTCAAGCCAAAAGAGGAACCAGAGTGACACAAGGGAGAAAGGCCAGAGAGGAGGGCAAGACCATCTCGGCCAACACCACTCCCAGCTCGTCCTCATCTTTCACTCACACTATATTCACTCCTCCTAGTATGGAGCTCATCCAGAGAGGCTCGACTAGGAGGATCTGTTCCCCTGGATCATCACTGACCCTGTTCTCCTGGATCATCACTGACTTGATCGTCGGAGTGCCCCCGCCGGAATCCCCGGCCCGGGTTACTGACATTGGCTTTCTTGCAGGTCCCGAGGCATCTCCCGCGGGCGGACGTGGAACACCCGGCGCCACCAGCAGCTGCGGGCCACGACAATCCGGGCGGCAACAGATTGGCGCGCCAGGAAGGGGGCAAAATGACATTCAATCCAGTTCAAGCCCCGCTCAGCCGGACCACCGGGGGGATGATGACCACTCGGGCCGGGGGAGCTTCTTCCAGCCGTGCGGAGGCATCCCCTTCTCAAGGGAACCCGCACAGACCGGAGACAAGCGGAGCCACCTACTCCGGTCCAGCCACCTTCATCAGAAGCCCAGCTGGCTGCACTTGCCTGGCAGATGCAAGTTCTTGCCATGGCGGTGCACCAGCTTCAGCATCAGCACCGGTCCGTGGCTACCCACCAGCAACCAGGGACCCCAGCAGCCCATGCCGCATCTCCCCGTGACAGCCTGTGCTCCTTCCAATGAAGGCCGTCGCAGCCGCGAGCCACTACTGACAACCGGGGCAGCCATCAAGCTCCGACGAAAAGACAACGAGCCGGCTCTGCCAACAGAGAGAGCCGCTCACTAAACCTCGGGTGGGAGGTGCCCAGACCCCGTCGAGGCAAGAAAAGTAAGACCCCCCGCCACGGGTGCCGCGCATCCATGTCACCTTCTCCGTCTCCTTCGGTGGAGGGGTTCCCTGATGAAGCCGCCAGGCGCGCGACGGGTAGGCGCCTGGAGGAGCATGAACGCAAGCTAGCGGAGTTTGATCGCTGGTTCGCCAGCATGCCGAGCTCTGCTAGTGAGCTAGTGGGCTACGACGCCCATCCCCCATTCTCCCAGGAAATCCAAACGAAGCCGATCCCGTACCGGTTCCGGATGCCACAGGTGGATCCTTACGAGGGTACCACCGACCCCCTGGACCACCTAGAAAGCTACCAGACTCTCATGAGGGTCCAGGGGGCCACTGACGCCCTACTGTGCGTCGCCTTCCCTGCTACCTTTCAGAAGGCCGCTCGAGTTTGGTTCACTCACCTCGAGCCGGAAAGCATCAGCTCCTTCGCCCAGCTAGGACAGAAGTTCATGGCTCACTTCGATGCTTGCAAGAAGTTGCCACGGGAGGCAGACAACCTCTTCTCCATCCGGCAGCAGGACCGCGAGCCCCTGCAAGACTACGTGGCCCGCTTCAAGGCCGCCGCGTTGGAGATCTACAATCTTGAAGAGCCAGTGGCCATGTTGGCACTGAAGCGAGGGCTCAGAACCTCCCACCTGACTTACTCGTTGGATAAGAAGCCCCCCAAGGCCTACACCGAGCTCCTTCTCCGGGCCCAAAAGTACGTACGCACCGAGGAGGCAGACCGTACGAGGCGGGAGCCCGACGGAGGATTCCTGAAGAAGACGGCCCCTGCTAAAGTATCCGGGACCCGTAAGCTAGCAACCCAAGCTCAAAGCTCCCGGAAGGACCGGCCAAGACTGAGGAGGACCCTCGTTCCGGAAGAGGCCTACACCCCTCTCCTCGCCCCGAGGACAAAAATTCTTATGGAGATCGAGGGCGAGGACTACTTGAGGTGCCCACCGCCACTGAAGCCGTCCGCCACCCGTGACAAGTCAAAGTACTGTTGCTTTCATCGCAACCACGGTCACGGCATCGAAGAGTGCCGCGACCTCAAGTGGGAGATTGAGGAGCTCACTAGGAGAGGCTACCTCGGAAGGTACGTGGGGGGCAGATCTCAGTTGGAATTCCAGGCACTCGTCACCCTTCCACCAGTCCCGACGATCGGCAATCGCCCCACTGAGGAGCCGGTGGGGATGATACAATGGGGGACTGGGTGTGCCCCCAAGAAGGCCCGGGGGGCAAGGGGTGGAAAAGCTCCCGAGCATCCTGTGAACCTGCCATACAACGCCCAGAACGATAACGAGCAAAGTGCCTTTCGACCTCGTCTTCGGCACGGAGATAGTGATTCCAGTTGAGCTCGGCGCACCCCCTCCTCAACCTGGACCTCCCCGAAGAAAAGAAGGCTAGAGCTTGGCTTTTGATAGAAGCCCACTGGTAACGGGTCACCCGACACCATAATGCCCGGATGAAGTTGAAAACTTTTCGACCTGGCAACCTGGTGTCGTGCCGAGCTAAGGCGTCTCCACCCAAAGAGTGCGGTAAACTCTCGCTGAATGGGGAAGGCCCCTACAAAGTGGCCGAGGCCCTTCTACAGGGGGCCTACTATCTCGAAGACCTGGATGGAATCAGGCTCCCCCCGGTTGTAATCTGAGGAGCTACTGTCAATAATGTAAGTTCTCCCTCCGTTTGAAATAAAGGTCCTTTTCCTGTGCAATGGTTTATTTGCCTTGCAGGAATGCCAAAGACCGGACGACCCTCCGGCACCGGCAAGCCTAGCTCCCCGGCGAAGGACCTGGGAAGCCCCCAGGCACTCAACGCCTCCGAGCCTAGCTCCAAGGCGAAACCTTCCGAGCCACGTAGCTCGCCAACACCGACGTCCCTGAGCCTAGCTCCAGGACGCCCGTCAAAGCCCAGAGAAAAGTCCCCCGACACGAAAGACCTGGGAAGCCCCCAGGCACCAGCGAGCCTACCTCCCCGACATCGAAGACCGGACGACCCTCCGGCACCGACGAGCCTAGCTCCCCGGTATCAAAGACCGGATGACCCTCCGGCACCGGCGAGCCCAGCTCCCCGGCGAAGGACCTAGGAAGCCCCTAGGCACTCAACGCCTCTGAGCCTAGCTCCAAGGCGAAACCTTCCGAGCCACGTAGCTCGCCAACACCGACGTCCCTAAGCCCAGCTCCCCGGCAAAAGACCTGGGAAGCCCCCAGGCACCGGCGAGCCTAGCTCAACGACATCAAAGACCGGACGACCTTTCGGCATCGACGAGCCTAGCTCCCCGGCATCAAAGACTGGACGACCCTCCAGCACCGGCGAGCCCAGCTCCCCGGCGAAGGACCTGGGAAGCCCCCAGGCAACCAATACGTTTTCAAGCCCGGCTCCAAGATGCCTCCTCAAATTATCAACGTTCCCGAGCCCAGCTCCAGGACGCCAGCCCAAGACCGGAGCCCAGATCCCCGACCAAGGGAATTCTCAACAAATGCGTCTTCAAGCCCGGCTCCAAGATGCCTCCTCAAATTATCAACATCCCCAAGCCTAGCTTCAGGATGCCAGCCCAAGACCGGAGCTCAGATCTCCGGCAAAGGGAATTGTCAATTAATGCACCGTCAAGCCTAGCTTCAAGGCGCCATCTCGAATTATTGAAGCTCCCGGGCTCGGCATCACGATGACAGTCGAAGCCGGACCCCCATCCTCCACCAGGTCCGCTCCCACAAGCCCGGGACACCTAGGCCGGAGCCGAGCACGAGCCTCCATCCAAGGCGGACCCCTCGAGATCGGGACCCGTGGCTAGGAGTTGAGCCTAGCCTCCTCTGCTGCGAGGCGCTCCTCCAAGCTCAGGTCCCCTGGGCTGGACAGCATCGTCGCCAATCCAAGACCGGATGACCCTCCGGCACAAAAGACCTGGGAAGCCCCCAGGCACCAGCGAGCCTAGCTCCCCGGCAACAAAGCCCAGAGAAGAGTCCTCTGGCACAAAGACCTGGGAAGCCCCCAGGCACCGGCGAGCCTAGCTCCCCGGCATTAAAGATCGGATGACCCTCCGACACCGACGAGCCCAGCTCCCCGGCGAAGGACCTAGGAAACCCCCAGGCACTCAATGCCTCCGAGCCCAGCTCCAAGGCGACATCTTCTGAGCCATGTCCTCATATCATTAAAACATCATAGTCTTCGAGCCCAGCTTCAGGACGCTCGCTCAAGACCGGAGCTCAGATCTCCGGCCAAGGGCAGCTCCGAGCCACGCGGTTCTACAACATCATCGTCCTCGAGCCCAGCTCCATGACACCTGCCCAAGGCCGAAGCTCAGATCTCTGGCCAAGGACATCTCGGAACCATGCAGTTCGTCATCAACAACACTCCCGAGCCCGGCATAACTGCGACAGTCGAAGCCGGGCCCCCGTCCTCCGCCAAGTCCGCTCCCGCAAGCCCGGGATGCCTAGGCCAGAGCCGAGCACGAGCCTCCACCCAAGGCGGACCCCTCGAGATCGGGATCCGTGGCTAGGAGTTGAGCCTAGCCTCCTCCGCCACGAGGCGCTCCTCTGAGCTCAGGTCCCCTGGGCTGGAAAGCATCATCGCCAATCCAAGACCGGATGACCCTCCGGCACAAAAGACTTGGGAAAGCCTCCAGGCACCGGCGAGCCTAGCTCCCCGGCAACAAAGCCCAGAGAAGAGTCCTCTGGCACAAAGACCTGGGAAGCCCCCAGGCACCAGCAAGCCTAGCTCCCCGGCATCAAAGACCGGATGACCCTCCGGCACCGGCGAGCCCAGCTCCCTGGCAAAGGACCTGGGAAGCCCCCAGGCACTTAGTGCCTCCGAGCCCAACTCCAGGATGCCAAGGCCTAGAACTCAGATCCCTAGCGCCGCAATCCTCAAGCGTCAACGTCCCTGAGACTGGCTCCGAGACACTACGGTTCAAGGCTCAAACTTTCAGCACCAAGGATCTCAGCCTTCGACGCCTCCGAGCCTAGCTCCAAGACGGCGACCACTGAGTTATGCCCCTAAGCAGCTGAATCCAAGGTCAACATCCCTCACCGGCATGACCTCAAGCTCAACGTCGGGTCCGTGCCGGTTGGAGTCCTCAGCTCCTCTCTCGGACATCCCTGCACCAAAAAAGAAGTAGCAAAGAAAGGGAGGAGAAGAAAGAGAGGGGACATTCCACATTACAGATGATGGAGACACCATGATCGCAAAAGTGAGTTTCATTATCGAAAGAGCTGATTACATTATCTTCCGGGCCCTGACAGGCCGAGTGACCTGGTCAAGAAAAAAGAGAAAAGTACAAGTGAAAAAAGAATAAAGATCCAATTCTAAGGGGCTGGCTCCTTCCCCGGGCGGCGCAAGGCTGGGATCTCTCCCTCCTCCACCTATGTAGGAGGAGCGGGTTCAGCCGCTGAAGCTGCCGAGACCGGATCAGCTGCCTCCGGCTGCGGCGCAGGTGCTGCCCTCGCCATCGTCAGTGTCGATTCCCTGGAGCCGGGCACTTCCGAGGTCGCTTGAGCCCGAGCCTCAGTCGGAGCAGCTCCCTGCTTTGTCACCACCATCGTCATTGCAGAGGAAGCCTTCTTCCCTGGGACGCAAAGCACGACCAGCTACTCCTTGGACAGAACCCCTGCAGCTGGGACCGGCAGTATGCGAACCCCTTGGCGAAGGAGTCCGTCGCCGCTTCCCGGAAGTCCTTGAGGTACTCCGGGGTCACCTTGAAAGCAGCCACAGCGTCAGCGGCTACCTTCTCTGCAGCCTCGGCCCGGCGCCGGACCTCTTCGAGCTCCGCCTTCAGGTGCTCGGACAGACGGACGGCCGTCGCCAACGCCTTCTCGGTGGATTCAGTGGAACGGTGGGAAAGAGCGGCCTTCTCCTCTGCATCGGTAGCTCTCTTCTCGACCGTGGCCACATTCTTCTCAACGGAGGTGGCCCTCTCCCTGGCCGCCTCCGACTCTGCCCGAAGCTCCTTCGGCCGGGCCCGCTTGGACTCGAGCTCGCTGTCGAGCTCCTTCCTTATTCTGGCCGCATCAGCAGCTTCGGTCTGGAGGCTCTTCACCTTCTGGCTAGCCTCCCGGACCTCTACATCCTTGTGGCCTACTTCAGCCTTGAGGGACGCGAGCTTGGCTCCCTGCTCTCTGTCCCTCCGTGCCCAGTTATGGCAGTAATCCCTTATGAGGATCAGCTCCCGCCCTTGCTACAATAAGAAGAGCCAAGTCAGCAACAAACTAAAAGAGGAGAAGGCAAGAAGATGTCAAGGTAAAGGAGAGCTACTTACAGCGTATAGCTGGGCAAACGACGTCGTGATGACGTCACCAAGGAGTCACCCACTCCCCTCGCGCTTGTCGCATGACTGGACAGAGAAGTCCATCATGCGCTCCACCAGACCCGCGTCCTTCATCAGGGACACGTTTGGGCCCAGCCGAAAGGGACTTGGCGGTAGTCCCTCTCCTGTGTTCCCGCCGGTTCGGCTCCTTCGGTGGCTGAAGATTCCCTTGGCGCCAACTGGGAGATCGGCACCACATCAGACCAAACTTGGGGTGCCGGCCTGGCTTCTCGCGCCCCCCCTGTCCCCCTCCATGCTGGCGACCTCCGGGGTGGGGGGCGCCGGCCTGGCAGCGGCGACGGCTGACCTCGCGCGGACAACCACCTTGGGCTCGGACGCTGCCACGGGAGGCTCCAGGACAGGCTCTGCCGCCCTTTTCCGCCTACGCTCCTGCACCGGTGCATCCGCCCTAGCCTGCACCGGCCTCACCCCGTCCTCCGTTCGGGCTCTCTTCGGCGTTGGCTCGGCAGCCTCAGTGGCCTACTCCCGCTCCTTAGAGAACGAGAGCAGCTCTTCCATTGAGAACTTCATTGCTGCACCAAGACAAAAATAAGGTCATACCCCAAAAAAAAATGAAGAATGAAAACGAAAAAGGGGATGGCCAAGTGGGACTCACCCGACTCCTGCATCGTGCCCACTCCAGCCTCGCGGAGATTTTGTTCGGACAGCAAAACCTCGAGCGAGGGGATCTCCGCCGATCTAAGCTGCTTGTACAGTTCGACGTTGGCCTCCTCGGCAGCAGAATTCTGATTTGGGGACCGATCTGGGTCACTCCAAACCCAGTCAACCCCTTCTATGGAAGCGAAGAAAAACCTACTCTTCCATCCCTTAATGGAAGAGGGGAGGACAAACTTTATTTCCCGAGGGCGGGAAGAAAGAGACCACCACCCCTCCTCGGTGGGGTGGCGTTTCAAGATGAAAAAAGTCCTAAAAAGAGAAAAACGGGCAACAATCCGGTGAAAGTGACATAAAACTATGAAGGCAAAGATGGTCCTAATGGCGTTGGGGACCAACTGAGCCGAGACAAGGCGATAATTGGCCAGGAATGAAAGGAGAAGGGGTGGAGAGGAAAACGGAGGCCCCCAGCGAAGGCCTCATCATAAAGGGCGATCCGCCCATGACCACCAGAAGTCACCCGCTCCCTCGGGCAAGGAACGGAGAGACGGACGGACTCGGGAATCCCATAGGCTTCCCGGATGGCTAGCAGATCTTCAGAAGTAATCGCCGAGACAATCCCCCCGGGACCCGTCGACCGAGAAGGCTCAGGCTCTAGAAGGACTCGAGGAGAAGGAGGAGAAGACTCGGGTTCCCTGATGATCACTGGGCCCTGGGCGGGCCACCTACTAAATTCAAACCTCGCCGCCTCCATCTCCTCATCGGAGGACGAGGGAGTCCTCGACCGGGAGGGTCCGGCTTCGGCTTGGCAAGAAGGACAGAACTCCGGACCGAAACGATCCATGGAGGAAAGAAAGAAGAAAAAAGAAAGGAAGGGATAAGAGGAACCCTAAGACGACCCCTAGAGGACGAGAAGAAAGGGGGGCTAACCTGCAAGAACTCTAGGGAGTCGCCGGCGACCGGAAGGGAGGAAGAAAAGGAAAAATGCTCTTACGGGATGCTGGGCGCGCAAAGCTTGAACGAGGGTAAGCTTCGAAAAGACTTACCCCTCCTTCCCAAGCAACTTACGCCCGACCGTACCTTTGCGGCCCCCCAAAAGGCGCCCGTCGCGTGTCGACCATCCATTGGGCCCGCGCGCCCATCCGACCGCGGTCGCTCCGACTTCTGCGCCCGCCTCGACGGCTCCCCTCCTGCGTGGCCACGTGGCGTCCTCCCACAATCTCGTAGGACCGCAGAGCGAGGCGCCACCGATTTTGGCCATTATTGCGCCCGATTTCTCCGCCTTTCCATGTCAGCGCCATAATTACGCCTTTCGCCCCAAGCGCCGCACGTCAATAGGCCTCGGGCGTGGGGGGCAAATGATGTGGCCAGAATGCTGATGTGGCATAAGGCAGCTGACGTTGAGTCCCCATCAGACACCACGGCAAGCTTTCAACATGAGCGCCTTTGCCGAGCTGAGCTTCCTGAAGCGACACCTTTGCTCGTCGAAGGCAAGCTCCGTCCTTCGCTAGGCCCGTTCCCGCAAAACCGGAACGCCTAGGCCGGAGCCGAGTTCCCACCTGAGGTGGACCCCTCGAGATCGGGCCCATGGTCAGGAGTTGAGCTTAGCCTCCTCCGCCACGAGACGCCCCTCCGAGCTTAGGTGCCCTAGGCTGGGCAGCACCCCGGCACCGAGCTCGTTTGAGGTCGGGCCCCGTGGTCAGGAGTCGAGCTCAGCCTCCTCCGCCATGAGGCGCCCCTCCACGACCGAGCTCGGTCGACCTTCATCCTGCCGAGCAGCACCAAGGCGAGTCTACCGAAGACGGGCCCTGCCTCTCCAGCTCGGCCCTCTATTCAAGCCAATGCGCCGGCCGCCAAGGGAGCCATATCTCTCCTCCAAGGACAGTGGCGATGCTCCCGAGGGCCGTATGACACCAACCATGCCGCAATCAAAGCACCATACCATCCGCCGATCTGCCGTACAACCGGAAAAAATACCTTACCGGAGAGCACGGATCCCAAAACTGGCAGCCCGCCGGTCGAGGCCCTGTCAGACTCACAGGAAAGGGATAAGCAGAAGGAATGTCAGAAGTCTACGGAGGCTTCCCCGACTGTCAAAACATGAGAGATGTCCCGTCCACGTCACGGTACCTCGCCGTACACGACAGCAGGGGGAGATCTCGAAGCAAACCAAGGTAGAAACTCCCGCCAAAAAATAAGCAAAAGAGGTATCGGCATCTAACCTCAAGGAACGACACCCATAGCATGCTTTCGAAGCCAAGAGAGGAATCAAAGCGACACAAGGAAGAAAGGCCAGAGAGGAGGGCAAGACCATCTCGGCCAACACCACTCCCAGCTCGTCCTCATCTTTCACTCATACTATATTCACTCCTCCTAGCGTGGAGCTGATTCAGATGGGCTCGACCAGGAGGATCTGTTCCCTTGGATCATCACTGACTTGATCGTCGGAGTGTCCCCGTCGGAATTCCCGGCCCGGGTCACTGATGTTGGCTTTCTTACAGGTCCCGAGGCACCGAAGGCATCTCCCGCGGGCAGACGCGGAACACCCGGTGTCACCAGCAGCTACGGACCTCGACGATCCGGACGGCAACATTAAACTTTAGTATTAATTATCTTCATTCTAATTGTTAATTTATGAATACTTTAAGCATTTTTTGCAAATTCTCTACGTGTTTTCTCCTTTGAATTATTTCTAGCACCAACCACGGGACTATGTGACAAAGAAAACCGCCGCCTAAGATTCACCTACAGACGGCTATATCATAATTCTAGCTGGAAGGACTCCACCAAGTCTAACCTGGCCCTGGACTGCCACTGGAGTAAAAGGAAGCAAAGGTGGGGTGGTGAGTGTTTTTTTTTTTTTTTTTTTTTTTTTTTTTTTTTTTTTTTTTAAATAATGGGAAGAATAAATTTTCGTCGTAGCTATCTTCACTGAGCCCCTCCCCGCTAGACCATGTTCAATACGGATCATATTTTTTACTCGCCCTTCCCATCCGAAAGCGAGTATGTAGTCTAATCCTACCCGCATCCAGTCACATATTCTAGAAAAAAATTTTGAATTTAATCGAATAACCTGCATGACTCAAATATTGAATACACGACAGCAGGGGGAGATCTTGAAGCAAACCAAGGTAGAAATTCCCGCCAAAAAATAAGCAAAAGAGATATCGGCATCTAACCTCAAGGAACGACACCCATAGCATGCTTTCGAAGCCAAGAGAGGAATCAAAGCGACACAAGGAAGAAAGGCCAGAGAGGAGGGCAAGACCATCTCGGCCAACACCACTCCCAGCTCGTCCTCATCTTTCACTCATACTATATTCACTCATCTTAGCGTGGAGCTGATTCAGATAGGCTCGACCAGGAGGATATGTTCCCTTGGATCGTCACTAACTTGATCATCGGAGTGTCCCCGTCGGAATTCCCGGCCCGGGTCACTGATGTTGGCTTTCTTGCAGGTCCCGAGGCACCGAAGGCATCTCCCGCGGGCGGACACGAAACACCCGACGCCACCAGCAGCTACGGACCTCGACGATCCGAACGGCAACATTAAATTTTAGTATTAATTATCTTCATTCTAATTGTTAATTTATGAATTCTTTAAGCATTTTTTGCAAATTCTCTACATGTTTTCTCCATTGAATTATTTCCAGCACCAACCACAAGACTATGCGACAAAGAAAACCGCTGCCTAAGATTCACCTACAGACGGCTATATCATAATTCTAGCTGGAAGGACTCCACCAAGTCTAACCTGGCCCTGGACTGCCACTGGAGTAAAAGGAAGCAAAGGTGGGGTGGTGAGTGTTTTTTTTTTTTTTTTTTTTTTTTCAAAGAATGGGAAGAATAAATTTTCGTCGTAGCTATCTTCACTGAGCCCCTCCCCGCTAGACCATGTTCAATACGGATCATATTTTTTACTCGCCCTTCCCATCCGAAAGCGAATATGTAGTCTAATCCAACCCGCATCCAGTCACATATTCTAAAAAAAAAATTTGAATTTAATCAAATAATCTGCATGACTCAAATATTGAATACATGATCGAAAGAACGGGAAATAAAATTTCCATCAACTGCACTACTATCTCAGTAGCTCTGGAGGTACCATCCTTCTGGAAAGAAGTTACCGTGGGGATCGTCAAATCCTTTGCTCCGTGGGGAATGGTACCATTCCACACGTATTAACGCTGGTAGTGCCTTCGTATCCTCACTAGTGGTGTTGGGGGACCAGTCACAATGGAACCTAAATTATTTCTTAAGTATTAGGTCACTGCCTTTGTCCTTTCTGAGGTGGAAATATTTTTTGAAACATTTAAAAAAAGTATGATATCTTGTAATAAAAATTAATAACAAAAAGATATGTTAATTAGGTATCAAGAAATGAGATGCTCAAGAAGCATGGTCAAAAGGGAATCATCTCTGTCAACCAGAGAAAGCAGACCATGGGGCTGATGGGGTGACTGAAGTCATGAATTATTTAATGTTTTTTGGTCCCACACTTTCTTTCTTAGGTTTTTGGTATACACACGCTCACCAACTTTCGGAATTTCTCCAAGTTCTAAATTTGTACTACGTATCTATCTATTTATGTTATGCTTGACACAAATTTTTTGTGCATGAGACCATGGAACCATCACCACTTGTAACGCATGCTCTTTGTTAATGCAAATATATAAAGTTTAGCAGTTTGTAAATTGTCTTAGAGAAATGAAAACCAATATCAGGTACTCTTACATCTTGATATCAAGTGCATTGTTATATGGTTTGGATCAAATATCTGCTCCTTTTGATGGTCAATTTCTCGGTATTAAAATAATTAACTCTAAAATGAGACTTGGATTCAAAAATGAAAAAGAAAAAAAAATCATTGCAGAATTCTTGCGACAACCTCCAACAGGTTATGTCTAACCTAGATATTCCTCCTGTATCATTAATATTCCACATACTTCTGCTAACAAATATAATTTCTCGGTCGCCAATTAAAATGAAGTTTATAAAATGCTAAAAAGGGATACTTAAGGAAATGGAATGCCTATAAGCTGCAGGTAATTGTTTCAGCCTAGATTATTAAATTTATATGGGGTATGTGCATAAATGTAAAGGATGAGGATGGCGTATAACCAAAAAGTTGGGTAGAAAGTAAATAATAAATATACAAGGATTGGTTGGTGAGAGTCCCATAAAATAAGTTTTTGAAGATGCCAGCTAGCAAACTGGTTAGAGTCTACTCATGGTTGTACTTAGAGGTGTCAAACGGTTGGGCTTAGGTGGGGTCAAATTTGACTAATGTCGGTCATATCCATTCCTAATTCCTAAACCCACAATATATTTATTAGATACAACTCCAAACCCGTATCCAATTAAAACCCTACAAGTTTTTTTTAATACTGGACCCAAAAAAAGTTATGCTAAAGTTTTAGGTAAAACTACAGTATTTAACAAATTATTTTGCCATGCCTTTTGAATTTTTTTTGTTAATTATTTAATTTGTCCAAAATGCTATCTCGTAAAATATGAAACATGAAAATTTTAATGATATAAATAATATAAATTTCTTTGTAAACGAGGATATCTATTCAACCAGTACTTTTGTAACGTAAACATCCAAAAAATCAGAAGATATGAAGAATGAAAAAGATCCTACAATAATCAAACTCCATGTAAATATTAAATTATAACAAACATATCCTAAAAAGCTTACAATAAATGATTTGGATGCAAATTTAGTAGAACAAGATGTGTCATAAATTAAATTTAGTTTAAAGAATTTTTTTTTCACGCCCAAAACCTACGTTTCACTTGGTTTCAGATTGGGTTACTAGCTTGCTGACCTAAATTAACACTCCAAGACATATTTATCAGTCTTCCCTCTGTCAAGGTTGTAGGAAATGAGCAATACTCAGAAGATTACTAGTCCAAAATTATCTATGAGCCTCATTTTGTATGCCAAAATCGCCTATGAGCATTATTTAACAAGGAAGAAAATGCTGCTACATCCAACAAGTCCCTTGGCATCTCTGAATTGTAAAAATTGTGAAATATAAGCCTGCATCTATAAATGTTAAAAGAAAAAAAAAAGCTTTAACAAGAGAGTATGTTTTCCACGTGCTATCCTACAAATATGGTGCTTCATTTACTCTCCTAACAACCAAGGTGTTCCCCACAAATGGGGAATAATTCTTGGATACTGAAATTTGTCTACAAAAGCAGCTCTGCTGATATATAGTACTTGTTGATGCAAAATCCTCGCAGACCGGATGGAGCAACATGCTTGCTGGTTCACCTTCGATAAAAATTAACAAAACAAATCCCCTGACCGAAATTTCTCCAGTGGAGGATACTCCGATGCCAAAATCAGCAAGAATTTAGACAGCAGAATGGAGAACTTGATAGCATAATGAAGTGGAATGGAAAGGAAAATGAGTGGAGTGGCATTGAAAGAGCTTATCAAGAATGTTGCTTATTCACAAATTTTATATGATCGATAAGATCATCATTCAACATTTTACCTCCAATGAATCCATACTTGGTAAATTTCTCGTTGCGGCATAATTCATTTGGAAAGAAAGATGTTATATTCACAAAAAGTAGTACATGTATATTATCTTTCTTATAACATGATGAAAGAAAAAAGAGGCTACAAAAATTGTACAACTTTTACATCAGCCACCTATGGATTAACTTTAGCCAGAATATCTTTAGCTTGAGTTAGATCAGTTGGGTCAGCAACCGTTAATATTTCCTCTCCATCTGCTTCTTCGATTGCAACATGAACTTCTTCAGAATGATCCGATATTGCTTTTGCCGATACAGGCTCTTCTGTTTCTTCAAGTTCATATAGCTAAATACTCGAAATATCAAGGTTGGGATAAAGTTTTTGTACTTCATTTATCCCATCATTATAGCCCGCTCGATAGCTGAAGGTTCCTGTTTCGATCATTTCATCATCGAATGCCGAAACTTTTTATAGTGCTCGACCGCCCTACTTACTTGATCTTTTAAAGCTCTATTTCTACGGTCGTTGCTTCAGCTTTTCTGACTGCTTCATTGGCCTTTTCAACTGCCTCTTCGGTCTTCTTCTGAGATTCCTTGGCTGAATGTTCCAAGGACCGAATCTTCTTTTTCCTCTTTTAAAGTTTTGCTTTTTGTTCAGAAGCCCTTAGCTGAGCTTTTTCCAATTCGGCCTTCAGATTTTGAACCGCGGCATCACTTAAAGCAAGCTTCTCCTCCATGGCCTTCTTTAACTCTTCAACTACTTCCTTCTCGACTTCGGCCGTTTTGAGTTTTTCTTGGGTTCTTTTATGATAATCTCTGAAGTCAAATATACTCTCTTCCATAAGGGTAATATCATAAATCAGCTGCATTGACAATGAAGAATATGAAGTTAACCAGCTTAAGTACTATATAAAACGAAGAGAAGAGAAGAAGAAAAGAAGTAATATTTACCTTTAGCATAGATGAGAACGCTGAATCAGATATCTCTTCAATGTTTCGAGTTTTGCTGACTTCCCAGTCTCGAGGGAGGAGAATGTACTTCAGTATCTTCCTAGCTAATTCGGGGTGCACCAAGCCCCATCCATCGAAAAAGACAGCAAAATTCACGTTACATTCCCTATCTGTTGGATTGTCTCTCACCAGACCTTCTTCAGTTCAAGGAGCTTTTCCTTTGTCTCTTGGAGAAGGATGAATCGACTCTTCGGTAATCGGATCTGGAATAGGTTGTTCCGGGGAAGGCAATAGAGGGAAAATCCTTGGTGAAGGCTCTGTCATAAGAGCATTGTCTTAATCTAGTGTAACACTTGTTGGACTTGTCCTTAAAGTTTCTTCGAACCTGATTTTCTTTCGAACTTCTATTTCCTTTTGAGGAATCGGCACTACTCTTTTTTTGAATGCTTGTCGGAGTTTTTCAAGATTGGGCTTCATTTTTTCACCTGTGAACAAAGAGAAAAGGCTTCACATATCAACCATGGAGATGCCAAATAGATTCTGGGAGAAATTAAAGTTAGCTATCTATTATACCTAGTGTTGGGAGCTCACTGATATGAACAAGGTGGAGGTTTTGTTCTCTCAGCAGTTCCTTGACCAAAGGAACCTCTGAATTGGACGGTGTCTCGAAATCTTTCTGATCGGCTTTCAAGATTCTTTTTCCAGCATTTGCATCTAAGCGTGGAGTCTTCCATTTATGGCTAAAACCCCATGATTGGTAATAAATAAAGAAGAAACAGGGTTTCCACCCGTGTATGGCACTAGGCATTCCTTTAATTAGTCTTCAGCCCGAACGGGGACCGATGACCCACCATCCTTCGTAGTGAAAATCTTTCTTCAGTACAAAAAGAGAAGTAAATAATGAGGTTCTGGGCACTATCTTACAGAGTTTGCAAAGAACTAAGAATCCACAGATATTCCTAAAGCTATTTAGTGTCAGCTGAGCTGAGACTACCTGATAAAGGGTGAACAACTTCATCGGGAAGGGATGAAGAGAAAACCTAAGGCCAGCCTTTAAATGATTCTCATATACAGCAATAGCCCCAGGAGGAGGACAAGTGACCCTTTCATCGGGTCTGGGAAGTAGTGTTTTATAAGTCCTAGGAATGTGGTAACATTCCTGGAGACTCTCTATCCTGGTATCGGACAGAGAACTGGCAACCGTTTCTGAAGAAAGTTCAGAAATTTTTCTTCCATCAAGACCTTTGCTCCCAGAAGGTTGTTCACCCGCTGAACCTTTACCAGGGGTCAAGCTATCTAATAACTTAGACATTATGAAAACAGTGAGGAAAAAGATCCCTACCTCCGAGACAAAGACAGGGTAACTTGTAAGAGAAGCACAGTGGTGTCCAGTAAAACGAAGAAGAAAGATGTTCCAACAAGGAGTACGAAAGTTTATTTTGTGGGATGACCCCCTTTTTATATATGCAGGACGGTAGGGTTTTCTCAGGAAACTGATGATCTTCTCAATCGCATGACGTACCGGCAGCGCCAATCATGGGTTAGATTACTAAGGGATGTCGATCGACTGATTGTTAGTTACGATATGCGAGGAATGCCATAAACGGCCAAGATGAGTTTTTAACATAATGACTAAGACTCTAGATGTTGCCAAGTATAATCTCTTGATCGAATGAGAGTCCCATAAAAGTCTTTTTAATGAAAGGATCAGCCAGACTTTTGAATCTGCGCCATTTTTTTGAAGCATCAATAAGGCGCTAACACCTGTCCTCGGCACGATCTTCGAATCATAAATTAGTTATTATAAAAGGAAGGGTCAGTGATTCACCATCATTGATTATCTTATTTTCATCCATAGATGACAAACTCTAACTACTCACATTTTTCGAAATAAAGTTATTTCGAATTTGGAAGTGGGGGCAGCTGTTGTGGTAATCCGGTTTGATACAAAATAATTGCCGGTTCATCAGTCGAAACAATTTTATTTGGACCCGTCAACCAAATCAGTGCACCTGAAGATGATGTCTTCTAAATTTAACGAGAGTTACAATCTATCTCAATGAAAAGAATTCTAACTACACCTTCCTGATAGTTACTTCATTCGGCTTCATGTCTTCAACTTGGTCCGAAAAAGATACTTCTTGAATATATTATTACTTCATTCAGCTTTATGTCTTCAGCCTGGTCCAAAGAGAATATTACTAAAATATATTATTTATCCCTTTGGCTCCATGACAAACAGTTCTTTATCTTCCAACTCACTTCAAAGGACATAAATCCGAAGCATATAACTATCACTTTTTCGATCCATTCCAAGGAAGATGGTCCGAAGAAATAGTTATACTCTTTTTGGATCTCCTCTAAAAAAAGTGTATCTGAAGCATGTGAACGATCCCTCAGCCTAAAGCAGTTGAAAGTTATTTTAGTTATTATAACCACCCACATGATCGATAGCTCTAGCTTCAATAACCATGGACTAACTAATATCCGACCGCCACTACTTACTGTTATGAGAAAGTTACATTAACTAACTCCCATAACCGTAAGTAGTTACATTCACGCCTATAAATATCGGTAAGAGAAGACACTCGAGGTAAGCCAACTTCAGACAAGTTAGAGCCGGTCCATAACTAGCTCTTTCAACGCCACTTCACTCATTTTCCTTTTCATTTCACTTCATTCTACTCTCAAATTCTCTATTCTATTGTCTAAATTCTTGTTGACATTGGCATCAGAATGTCCCCCACCGGAAAAATTCCAGTCAGGGAATTTGTTTTGCAAGTTTTCATCGAAGACGAACCAGCAAGCAAGTTGCTCCATCCGGTCCACGAAGATTTAGCGTCAACAGTACTTTTGATTTACTAGGTCGTAGTGAGATAAACTCATCAGCCATGAGCAGCACCACAGTAGAAGTTACATCTGACGTCACATATATTGGATTTTACCAAAAATTTACCTACCCTCAGTGAGAAATGGCGAATGCTTGTCGGACTCTACGACTGACGTAACATGCTTGTTGGATAAAAAATGAGTACAATCCTGCAAGACTCTAACAAGTAGCAAGGCACCATACTGCAATAGTAACAGATGGAATGCATGTCTCAAGGTTTAAAGCCAGTTGGTAAGCATAAGTGCTAGAACAGTTGCTTACAACACTCGCATGGCATGAAACAAAAGACCTACAATGTCCTTTCCTCCTCTCCTCTAATTAAAACTCAGATGACAACCTCCACAGTGTACCACCCTCACATTTGTGTTCAGTTGTCCCCAAACGTAGCAGCCAAAGGACCTTTCAATGAATCATTCCTGAATGAAGCATTATGTAATCACTGCACAAATGAGCTAGAATCCAAAGAACAACCGACCAATCTTGATACCTAAGGTATATGTTAGGCTTGGACAGCTCATGCCCATTCATCCTATCACATATTTTAGACAGGTAGGTTCAAGTTTTTTGGTGGTTTGAGCTCGGCTGGCATTTCTAAAATACCGTCAAACTTGAAGTGGGGCCACCTGTAAGCCTAGCAAGACTTTCCCTGCTCTGCATGAGTTATGAGAAGCTATGCAGGCTTGCAAAAAGAATTCTCATATGTGACAAGCATACGTTGCAGAACAACGAGAGTTCTAATTAGACTTCATCAAATATGTAAATGTAGAAGTGAAAAAAATAAGAGATTATCATAGCAATCAAAGGGAGTGGATTATCTTAGACTGCTGTATGGCTGAAACAGAACTTGATTAACCCAAAGTGGATTATCTTAGATTGCTGTAGGCTGAAACAAAAGTTGATTAACCCAAAGTTTTACCAGATATTTGCCAAAGCTCAAATCATGAAACTCAGGGTTGGGATTGGAAGAGCTTACCGCATCAAAGGTAGATTAAGTCAAGAATGGGGGATGAATGAGAAATCTAATAGAACCTACACACGGTGTGGTCCAATCAATGAGAAGTAGATATGTACACCGGTGAGCAAAAAACTTAGCATAATACAAAAAAACATGCATGCATATCCAAATTGGTTCAGAAAATATTTTAATTATTGCCACGGAAGGGTTATTCAGGTGTGCTTATATATAAAATCAGTAATGCATATACTGTTCATTGCATTTTTTGTTTTTAAGGACATGGTACTTATACCTCCATCTTCATTATAGAGGAAATGTTGAGACAAATCCACCAATAAAAGAAAAAGGATTATTAATTTTAAATCAATAAAGCTTTCATGACATAGAAATACATATAAATCTTATCCTGTGCTTTATCTATCCACATTATTTTCAGCAAAGAAAATATTATTGCAGTCTTATATCAGGGTCTATGTTAGACAATAATACTGGCAGTGATTATCAAGTACATTACCCAAGAAAGCTACAAGAACAATGATATGGTGTATGGTATTAGTCAATATCATTAATAGTATCAAGCAATATCAGACAATATCATTTCCACATTGATGGCTTATGCCTATGTAATGCACCATTTTTACATCCCTCTTCCAATGAAAATTACAAACCTCCTATTGCTTTTAACATAAGACCACTAAAGAAAGTTGTAGATAAAGTTGAGGCAATCAGCTACAGCAGCCATTGAATAAACAGATCAGGTCAGTGTAATTCTCAGAACAAGCACATAACATTAATACTAGAAAGTAGCCAATGGAAGAAAAAAAATGATAGTAATAGAGATAAAGAATTTATTCCTGATAACTCATCAAATGAAGAAGGCAACTAATATGCAATGAAACATTGTAAAAACAAACCTTTGTCAGAACACAACGGTCTTCCTCAACTCATATGGCAGGACCCGAAGTTCACAATATGATTTTATTGCCTTTCCCAGACATTGCTTTTCTAGATTCTCTGACTTCTGTACAAAACTTTGTAGATTATCTCTATGAGAAACTCTCTCAACCTGTCATGCATATAACCATCCAAAAATGTAACAGGCATGTGATGGTTAGCATTCTGCAAATCAGGAAGATAATGAAAACAGATGGGCATTACCCATGCATGATTGCACAAATAGAATCATATACACAAGTGGTTGAATCATTTAGACATTTTGAGTTTGCTGAATTTAAATTATTGCCAAGAATATGAGTATCAAACTAACCAATTGCAGGATTTAAGAGAGCAAATTCATAGGCACATGTTTGACTACAAACAAGCTATCATTATCATATTAAGAGTCTTCATGATTGTGAATTATTTGATGGTATTAACAATCTTTGACTAAAATACGGTACATACATGATACATAATATTGAAATTGCTGCAAAATTTCTGAAAGTCAAAACTTTAGGAGTGAGCTCCTTTACTTGACTGTTTTTTCCGGTATGTAGATTTTTTTTTCATTCAGAAGGCTGAGTAATAAAGAAAAAAACAATAGTCACAAATCTGAATAACAAGGATCTAGCCTTGCCTAACAACAAAAAGATACTGTTGGCAAATAGCAGGTACATAGCTTTACATTCTCCCTACATCATACTGGCTACTAGAGGACAACAAATCATGGACAATCATCAGGACAGGAGAAAGAAAATCACTACCATTGGTAACATATCCAATCTCATTGTATAAAATTGCAAGTACCAAAGGAGGTATACTTGGCCCAGGTGATGAAATTCAGGAGTCACCTATTATCATAGCAACAAAGAGCACATGCACTCAAGGAGCCCATGTTATACTGGACCTCTTCAAGCTGATTGGGCTTGAAATAGCAATGAGAATGAAGCCAGTGATGCCTCACTATCCGACTTATGCTAAAAGGAATTGGTCTCCGCACTGACCTGGAATTGACACTTGTGACTTCTAAGGATTATCCATCTTGGCTTGAGGATTTAGGTCAAAATACTTAAATGATGATTATGAATGTTTTCCCAGTTTTTAGTCAAATGTGAGGTCTCATAACTTTCCTCTTTTGAGGAATTAATAAACCATATAAACAAATTCTAGAATCATTTCAACAATATAAACAAGTCTACTCATTCTGTCCACTTTTTCCACTATAAGATCCTGATGTCACTGCATATCATACTCACCATTCAGCTGGAACAGAGAGGTAATTTAGAAGATGAAATCAAGAAGAAGTTTGAGCATGATTGTTAGCAATTTATAAGATCATAGTTAAGGCGACAAAGTAATAATGCATAGCTTTGTTACAAAGAATATGTTTGGTTTCAGGATATCTATTGACTAAATTTTCAAACTTGCACTTAATATCTTACATCTAAAAGTTAGACTTACACTCGATCTTACCATCACAGAGATTCCAAGATGCTAGATAGTGATCATGGGCAAAGTATGACGTAGAACAATAATCAGTTACCTTAGGACAAGAGTATTTTGAAGTTTTAGGCTATTTCTTAGTTACAATTTCCAACTCATGTTTAACCCCGCTTTTTTTTGTTCAAATTTAGATATCTTAAGAGGGACCAAGCAGATTGAGTATCATGTCTCAGTTGTTACTACTTTAATCCATTTTAGAACCACGCTAAAAACCTGTAATTAATCTTCCAAATAAAATGTCACCATCTAGACAAAAAAAAGTGTTAAAATTGAAATAGATCAAGTTGCTGATGAGCAATAACATTATAAATCTACTACATTTTGACTTTAACTGATGTGGTTGTAGCAACTTGTCATATGTTAATACGCAAATTAAACAGATATTGGAAAGTTAATGCACAATCTTGGCTTTTAATGGAATAACCTCCATCCAAAATGACCAATTGATGGGTATGTTATTAAAATAGGGACGGCCATAGAACTGCACAGCATTCTAATTCCAGATTGATGACTTTTCAAGACCTTATCCAACTAAGGCTTCATCACCACCTTCAACACCGCCCCCCCCCCCCCCCCCCAAGGCCACCAACACTCTTGGTGTGCGACAATGGTGGTAATGCCATCAATTATCTCATCTAAATGATGGAAGAATTACTGCCAAACAACTTGTGCAAAGACCTTCTAAGGTTCAAACATGAAACCTCCACTCGATAGAAGAGAGGTGCAACAAAAAGACTAAAGCTTGTCTACAACTAAGGTTAAAAAATAAGCCACCAGGTTAAATACGTAATGCTTGTGATATGTTGAGACCTGGCAAGTCCATTTGGAGGCAAATTAGCTGGCAGGCTGAAAGCTGAGATGGATGCTTAATGACTGAGATCAATAGGCTTATTGTACAAAGGCAAAAGTGTTTCAAAATGCAGCTGTACTAATATTGCAACATTTCTTTCAAAAAACTTGAAATATAGTAAAATTAGAGAAGATTAAAAGTTAGTTAAAGAGAATGAAGTAGTATGAGTAATTATTATGCAAAAGGACTTCACCATTTGTTCAATAATTGGACCTGCATCAAGTCCTTCAGTTACAAAATGACTTGTTGCACCAATCAATTTCACCCCAGAATCATAAGCCTGATAACCATGAAATAGCGTCAAATGAGACATACAATTACAGAAGATGCAAACAACTAAACAGGAAAGCCATAAATTGAATACCTGTTTGGAAGGATTCCCACCCTTGAAAGATGGAAGAAGACCATGATGAATGTTGATTATATCCTTCCCATAGCTATCCAAAAATCTACCAGACAATATCTGCCACATTCTTATATCACACAAACAGTTTTTGACTTCATGAGACAATGGGTATTCTAGTACAGCTACAACAAACAAAAGGACGCTTCAAGAAATGTTTTGATGAATAACAAAGATGTGTTGATCCAGAAGTATCATTTGATTTGCTGGGTGCATGATCTGTCACATCAGAAGCTGAGTTTCATATCAAACTCCCAGAGCATAAATTTATAGCATAACAATCAATTGAAGTGCTTTAAAAAAAAAAAAATAGATGAATTTTTGAGATCTACAAAGCCTTAGCACTCCTAAAAGATTTGACGTCATGACAATCAGGCCATACGCCAACATTTGGACACCCAAATGGACCGATCAAAGTAAAATTACCTTTTTTTAGGATAGATATTAACCGGTCATAGCTCATAATCTAGGAAGAATTAGATGAGATAGCTTTTCATAATTATTTCCACTAGTGATGAATATTTTGGAAAAGCTGTGATCTCTCCCAACTAGAAGAGGATCCATCTCAGATTTTGTGAGGGACCTCATTAGTATACACAAAGAGATTGTATAAAGTTTTATCATTAAACTAATGGAAGGGGAACCTAGAACCCTACTTTCCTTTTTTTTTTCTTATTTTTTATTCTTTTAAGAGGTCTAGGTTAAGCTGATTGAAGGAATTTCTTCTTTCTCCCTGATTGGATCATTTGTATTAATTCTATACATAAATTAATCTGTAACCATTAGTTTCTTAACTTTCTTATTATGCATACACAATTTGTTCTGAACATAGGGGAGTTTGGATGCTTGGCTATGATGTTCATTGGCTATATTACATGAAGACATCAATATGTTGGTGAAATCATCTAGTGAAGTTGGAGTCTTAAGTCTTGACCCTTCATTTTTCCTAAAATATATGCAATCTGGGATAATATCAATGAAATCAGCTCCCACATGTTTGAGGGCATTGAATCTCTATTTCTATCTCCTTATCCCCACTCTTCAGACTTTTGAAGACCATAAGCATATTATATTTATCATTAGTTTAACATGAGAAAGAAAACAAGCAAAATATCATATACATCAAGCCTCTAAAATCTAGAAGTTAAAGCATAAGCAACATTCTAAGGACTTTTCAACAGCAAAATCTGGAAAATTAAAAAATAGGCGAGCTCAAATCTAGGTTACCTGCATATATCTAGCAAGTACAAGAAAATCAGTATCTTTAACCAAGTCCAAGATCTCGTTTTCTCTTTTATTTCCCGGAGAAGTTGGCAAGTAATAATAAGGAATCCCATGTCTTTCAAGAAACCGAATAACATGAGTATTGGGAGCTCTCTCATGATTGCTGCTACAATGCATTATGGATTTGAAAATTAATAACAGAACAAATGTATCACGAAAAAGGAATTCAACAATATATTTCACCTTATGATGCATTTGATATCCACTGGCAGTCTACCATCCTGCCATTCATGTAGTAAGTCTACCAAACAATGTTCCTACAACAGTGATTTACAAGTCATCAGTCATCACCACCATTCTCATCATCCTCTGAATTTTTCCAATCAAAATGAGGTCAAACATGCAGCATAGCTCCATGTACAGAAGGCTCCATGGAAGGGCTGAACAGCTTTTTAGGAAGAGAGTCTGTTGAAATTTAAAATATATTCCTATTAAAAATTATTAATTATTGATGCATAGCAAAACAAATAAGCAAGAAATAGTTATTAATTCTCTCAAGATTTCTGTTCAGTATCTACCTTGAATATGATACTGCTGCAACCTTAAATGGTCGAGAAAAATTAGACCATAAGTTCAGTTTTCAGTCATATACTCAAAACTAGAAAGAAAATTACGTCTAGAAGAATCACAAATAGAAAAAAAGATCACACCTGCTTGGAAGCAAGAACCGCAATCTTATGTTTTGGGTCTAGATCTGGAACTCGTACAATAGACATTTTAGCATTGAAAAACTTTGACAAATCCGAGAAGTCGCTGTCCATCACAACCCTCGGCCAATGTGCAGGATCAAATACGAATTCACTGCCAAGTTGCATCGGTAGGAAGTCTTAGATTTACTTTAACCAAGCAAAAAATATTTAAGATGCAGCTCAAATCCAGCCGCCTATAAAATTTATGAGTATCAAGACACGAGGCCATGACCTTCAAGCTAAATACTTCGCCATAACAAGGCGCATAACAAGTATATCAAGCACCCACTAGTGGGCCTACTTTTATTTTGATATTTAAAATTTACTGTTATCATAAGTAGTTCAGCATATTTCGCATTAGCCATCAGACTCCAGGAGCTGTTAGGGTTAAGAATCAGATCAGTAGCTTGCCAATCAGAGGTAATCATCTGACACCAACTCCCAGCACATATTTCACCTTGTTAAGGCAGATATAATCAGGATTTGCGGTACCATCCCGTACCGCCCGGCACGGGGCATACCGTACCGTACCGGCCAAGAGCTGGTACGGTTCATATACAAAAAACAGTCCAGCACTCCGGACCATTAAAAAAATAAAAAAAATTATATTTCGTATGGTACCATACCGTACTGCCCAGTTTGGCCTAGTTTGGTCTTGGTTCAGCCCAGTTCGGATCCAGTTCATGTCCGATTCAGGTCAAACAATTTGTTGATAGAGAGAGAAAGAATTTTTTTAAGATTTTGTGGGCCCAGTATAGTACAGTACGATACTGTACCATACCGGTTGGCGACCGGTACAGGGCTTGGTACCGATTCGGTGTTCCTTGGATATAATTATTAAGTATATAAATCACCCATTAATGGCCCTAATTTCTTTTGATATTTAAAATTTACTGTTGTTATAAATAGTTTAGGAAATTTTGCCCTGACGATCAGACTCTAGAAGCTGTTAGGGTTAAGAATCAGATCAGTTGCTTACCCGATCAAAGGTAAACATCTAAAACCATCTCCCACCATCTCTTTAGGATAACTAATTATGTGCCTCCTCGATTGAATTGAGGAACTTTGCAGTCTAATTTGTTGGGACATAGATAGTTCTTATTAGATATTTTCACCCACTATTAGAGTGATAGTTGCCTTGGCTTGATGGCAGTTTACTGTTACTTCAGATCCATGTCCTTAATGTTAAGACAGTGTTCAAATCAAACTGCATGCATCAGTCGGTGATGATCATCACAATATCACATAGTATGTGCCTGTGTGGTAGATACGATGCTCCCCAATGAATAACAATCCTCCAGGCTTTTGTTCCAACCTTCATCATTGGGTGCTCTAATTTTCTTGGCTCCTAACTGCATCAATCAAAGTTAAGGATCTACTATTGAAAAGGGCTTAATAATTTTTAATACTGGAATAGCAATCTAAAACAGAGGCCAGTGAAGCACAGTCTTAAGACAAGATAATAAAAACCTAAATTCCAACTTACTCTGGGATATTCTGATTGTTCTCCACATGTATAATTTCCTGCACAGTCATGATCTCATTTTGAGCTTCCACGGTTCTAAAGGCTCCTTACTGTCAAAAAATGATTCTACGCATGATGTCTCAAAATCAACATGTTTTTCTTTTTTTAAAAAAAAAAAATTACATAGGCCCGACAGTGTATAACATTAATTCCCGGGAAAATATAAGTGGGGTTGCAGTACTTTGCAACAACCTACAAGCAAAGTTGTAAAATGCTTTGTAAAGGTTTTTTTTTTTATTAATTCAAAAAAACAAGCCAATAGGCCATTTGGGCTTGGGACTCTTATCATTTTTATGTGACTAAACAATTGCATCCATCACACAACGGTTATCATAAGGATGAAAATCATCCTTAGAATTGATGGATGATAATCACTTGAAAAAAAAAGGTTTTTCTGGGAATCATTTTCTTTCATTAGGATTGTTCTCTTTATAGAGTTTACAGCATATACAAATCCTACAAAACAGGAAACTAAATCACTAATTTTAGGGAGAGAATAATTCCTAACAATTGCTTTCCTAAAATACAAAGGTTGACAACTAATCAGCTAAATCACTAATTTTAGGGAGAGAATAATTCCTAACAATTGCTTTCCTAAAATACAAAGATTGACAACTAATCAGCTAAGTTACAGCTGAACAAGATTATTTCCACATAAGTTTATGTTTTCCAACACTCCCCCTCAAGCTTGCTTAAAGATATCTTCCATAGTCAGCTTGCCAACTAGAAAATCGAACTGTCTCTTGTGTAGTCCTTTGGTGAAGACATCAGCCACTTGTTTCTCAGTAAGAAATAGGACATACAAACTGACTCATTGTCGATCTTCTCTTTGATGAAATGCTTATCCACTTCAACATGTTTTGTGCGGTCATGGAGAACTGGATTGTGAGCTATTGCAACCGCTGCCTTGTTGTCGTAGTACAACTTCATAGGAGATGAATATGTTGCTTTTAATTCTTCCAATAACCTTATCCACAATCTCACAAATACCATGAGCTACAACTCTAAATTCAGCCTCAGCACTACTCCTAGCAACCACGTTCTGTTTTTTACTTCGCCATGTTACCAAGTTGCCATCTACAAATGAACAATATCTAGAAGTAGACCTACGATCTACCATGCTTCCAGCCCAGTCTGCATCAATATAGGTTTCAACTTGCAGGTGTCCTCTTGACTTAAACAGAAGTCCTTTACCCAGCGCCCCCTTTAGATACCTTAGGATCCTGTAAACAGCTTCAAAATATTCCGACCCTGGTGCATGCAAAAACTGACTAACCATACTTACAGAGAAAGCTATGTCAGAACGTGTTTAGGATAGATAAATCAACCTCCCAACAAGTCTCTGATATCTCTCTCGATCCTTCACATCCTCAACTTTTGTAGGCTGCAGTTTTACATTAGGTTCTATAGGTGTTTCTGCGGGCTTACATCCTAACATACCTGTCTCATCAAGGAGATCAAGAACATACTTTCACTGATTTATTGCGAACTCCATCCCAAGAAAGTACTTTAATGCCCCCAGGTCCTTGATCTTAAATTCCATAGCAAGTTTTCTTTTCAGCTTCTCTAGTTCATTATAATCATCCCCAGTTAACACAATGTCATCAACATATACAATTAGGATGGCTACTTTACCTTCATTTGAATGTTTGTAGAACATCATGCGATCATCTTGACTTTGAGTATAGCCATAACGCTTTATCACCTTGCCAAAATGCTCGAACCAAGCTCTAGGTGACTGCTTGAGTCCATATAAGGACTTCTTCAATTTGCACACTTTCCCAACTCCAAAACTTTCTTCGAAACCTGGTGGTAGACTCATTTATACCTCCTCCTCTATATCTCCATTAAGGAAGGCATTTTTAACATCCGATTGATGTAAAGGCCAATTGGAGTTAACTGCAAGAGACAACAACACTCTAATTGAGTTTATTTCAGCTATTGGGGAAAAAGTCTCTTGATAGTCTATCCCATAGGTTTGGGTAAAACCTTTCGCCACAAGCCTTGCTTTGTATCTCTCAACACTTCCATCTGCCTTGCACTTTACTATAAACACCCATTTGCATCTACAACTGCAAGAGACAACAACACTCTAATTGAGTTTATTTTAGCTACTGGGGCAAAAGTCTCTTGATAGTCTATCCCATAGGTTTGGGTAAAACCTTTCGCCACAAGCCTTGCTTTGTATCTCTCAACACTTCCATCTGCCTTACACTTTACTATAAACACCCATTTGCATCTACAACTTTTTTCTCTCTAGGCAGTTCTACAACTTTCCAAGTACCATTCTTTCTTAAGGCATTCATTTCCTCGAGCACTGCCGATTTCCATCTCGGTTCATCTAGCGCTTCCTAAATATTTTTGGGTACCACAAGTTTTGAAATATTTGCAGTGAATGCTCTATGATTGTCAGAAAGGTTATAGTAGGAGATATACTTGGCAATGGGGTGTTTGGTGCATGTTCTGGTTCCCTTTCTAAGAGCAATGGGGAGATCAAGATCCAGGTTATGTTCAGGAACAACAAGAGCTGAACCTGAACCTGGTTCGGGTACAGTATTTTCTGGACAAGAATTAAAGTGTGATGGTAGATCCAAATCAATATTAGGAGAATAAAAGTGTATAAGAGTAGGAATAGAAGAGGAATTACCTGAGACATTTAGAGGGCCATCACCCAGGGTTTCCGGTTGACTATGTGCTGAGATGATAAACTGCTCTTTACTTCTTCCAAGAATCTTTTTCCTCGTATAAACCACAGGCTCAAGATTGTTTCTATTTTTTTCCATTCATAGTATTTCTTTTTCTGACAGACCAGTTTCATATTCGGGTTCAATAGGCTTAATTTCTCTATTTTTTATCTCAAGAGAAAGGTAAGGATTGTACTAGGCAAGGGTTTAGCAATTTCCCAAAAATTTGGTTCTACTAATCTCTACCCCTGAATTAGATTTTTGGTAAAAAACGGGACATTTTCCATAAAGGAAACATCCATAGTAGTGTGAAAACATTTTATAAGAGGATTGAAGCATTTGTAACCCTTTTTATTAGGAGTATATCCCACAAAAATACATTTTTCTGCTCTAGGATCTAACTTAGATCTTGACCTTTTTGGAATATGCACATATGCCATGCAACCAAATATCCTTAAGAATAAATCAAAATTGATTCTAGAATCAGGAAATACCTTTTTCAGTGAGTCCAAAGGGGTGGAATACTGCAAAACTCTTGTTGGCATCCTATTGATGAGATATGAAGCAGTTAGTATAGCATCCCCCCATAAGTATTTTGGAACGTTCATGTAGAACATCATGGCACGAGCAACTTCTAGCAAGTGCTTGTTCTTACGTTCAGCTATTCCATTTTGTTCAAGAGTATTAGAACATGATGTTTGGTGTAAAACTCTTTTTTCATTTAAGAAACCATCCAAAGTTTTGTTAAAGTACTCCGTCCCATTATCAGACCTTAGAATGCTAATTTTTGTTTGAAATTGGGTTTCAATCATTTTGCAAAACTCTTTAAAAATCCTTTCTACTTCAGATTTTGCTTGCATTAAGTACACCCAACAAAGACGAGTATGATCATCTATAAAGGTCACAAACCATTTTTTCCTGAAATCGTTGTCACTTTTGAAGGTCCTCAAACATCACTATGATAAAGGTAAAATGGTTTGGATGCATAGTAAGGTTTTGGAATGTAATATTTACGTTGGCTCTTTGCCAATAAACAACTTTCATAATGAAATGATAGAGGATCAATCTTTTGAAATAACATGAGAAACGAGTGTTTTAAATATAAGAAACTAGGATGGCCTAATCTGCGATGCCAAATCATTATTTGATCACAAACAGAAAGAGAACTAATACTACTTAATCCTTGAGCCATTTTATTACTAGGTAATTCATCCTTAAAATAATAGAGAACATCGATCATTCTAGCACTGCCAATCGTCTTCCCCGAGCTCCGGTCCTGCAAGATACAATGGGAATCATAGAAGACAACACAACAATTAGAATCTCTAGATAATTTGCTAACAGACAAGAGATTACAGGCAAGCTTAGGAACTTGGAGAACATATTTACGATCTATTCCCTCGGAGATTTTTATTCAGCCTTTCCCAGCAATTGATGAGAAGTTACCATCTGTTATCCTAACCTTTTTATGCCCAGGACATGGTGAATAGGATTCAAACATATATGAGGAATTGGTCATGTGGTCAGATGCTCCAGAATCGATGATCCATGGAGCAAGTTTAAGATGACAGGATAAAGCATAAAAGTTGTTACATGTGTGTGCCACAGAAACACTAGGAATACCGGATATCAAGTTGGATTTCAGTAGTACAAAGAGATGCTCCATCTGCTCCTTGGTGAAAGAGCTGGTGTCGACCTCATTAGCAGTAGGGATGGCCCTTCCTGTTTTTCCCTTCTAATTTGCAGGTTTCCCATGGAGTTTCCAACAGGTCTCACGGGCATGACGAGGCTTGTTACAAAAATCACACCACACTCGGGGTTTTTCATCAAGTTTGCGCTGAGAAACAGAGGGAGCAGAGGCTTTGTTATGGACTCCACCCGTGGTATACAAGGCTGAACCTTCAACAGCACTTTCAGGTCCCTTCTTGCCCAACATCACATTCCTCCGACTTTCCTCTCTCCTAACTTCTGAGAAAACTTCACCAATTGAAGGTAGGGGTTGCCTTCCAATAATTCTCCCCCTCACCTCATCAAACTCAACATTAAGACCAGACAAAAAATTGAAAATCCGACTGTCTTCCACTGTCTTTTTATGATGACGTGCATCCTCGGTAGATTCCCACTCATAAGTGTTGAAGAGATCAAGGTCTTGCCAAATCCGCTTCAAGGAATTGAAGCACTTTGTGACGCTGTCCTCCCCTTGTCGCATCTCACCGAGTTTGAGGGTTAACTCAAAAATTTGTGATTGATTCCCTAGGCCAGAATACATCTGATTTACATTCTCCCAAAGCTCTTGTGCTGTTGGATAGCACATATAATTAGAGTTAATGTCTTCCTCCATAGAATTCACAAGCCATGTAATCACCATGGAATTCTCAGCATCCCATGTAGCATAACTTGGATCATTCACTGCAGGAGCTTTCTTTTCACCTGTCAAGTAGCCCATCTTTCCACGTCCTCTGATGTACATCTGGACTGATTGGGACCATCACAGAAAATTATCACCTATCAAGCGAATTGTGGTGATTTGGACAGAGTGAGAATCCGTGATGGCAGTACTGATTTTTGAAGAATTAGTGGTATTGGGATTATTCAGAGAGGGTTGGGGAACCGTAATGGACTTGTTTAAAGTTTCAGACATGGTTTCAGAAAGCAAGAACAGGAACAGAAAGGAAGGAAAAAGGGTTTTGGGAAGCAATTTGCTAGCTCTGATACCAACTTGAAAAAAAAAAGTTTTTTCGGAAATCATTTTCTTTCATTAGGATTGTTCTCTTTATAGAGTTTACAGCATATACAATTCCTACAAAACAGGAAACTAAATCACTAATTTTAGGAAAAGAATAATTCCTAACAATTGCTTTCCTAAAATACAAAGATTAACAACTAATCAGCTAATTTACAGCTGAACAAGATTATTTCCACATAAGTTTCGGTTTTCCAACATGATCATAAAGGACTAATAAGCATCAACATCAATTTGCTAAATCACTAATCAGCTAAATCACTAATTTTAGGGAGAGAACAATTCCTAACGATTGCTTTCCTAAAATACAAAAATTGACAACTAATCAGCTAATTTACAGCTGAACAAGATTATTTCTACATAAGTTTCGGTTTTCCAACATAATCATAAAGGACTAATAAGCATCAACATCAATTTGCTTAGAGGAGCAAATCTCAATGAAGTAGTTGACTATTTTATTTTTTATGTTGGAGAGTTTTCATAAAATCCTCCCTTTTAAGATCACATATGAAGGCAAAGAATTGATGCATCCTATGGTGTTCAATTGATATAATTTTTGCTCCCAAGATTTTTATATTTGTCGAAGAATATGTATCTATTATCCTCTATATCTCAACTAGTATATTACCCACACTTCACAGCGGGATTTAATATAAATCAAAAAAATTATAATATTTTATCAACATATAAATTTTTTGTACAATAAAATATATAATGTTTTATTAATTAATAAAATTATATCAATGCCGATTTTCATCTAATAAGCTTGGGGGTGATACTTGTGTGGATATTTTTAGATACATGATCTATCTCGAATTCTAATAGGACTAGTTTGGCAATATCTTACAAGGAGCGTATAGTATGAAATGATCCATCTGAGATTAACGATAATATAGGTGAAGATGATCATATCATTTTGATTTTATCACCATGATTTTACATGGTAGTGATCCCAACTCATCCCCATTTCTCAAATCATCATCCAATTCAATGATGGGATACTCGTCCTTAAGATCGGGAATCCAAGATCACCCCCGGATAGTCATGTTGAACTGAAATTTGAGAACAAAAATATTTCTTAGTCTAGTGAAATTTTTGGAATACCAATATACCAGTAATATATTATATCAATATTATATATATGATATTATATTATACTAATATTATATATTATATTTATAAAATATGTCATATTATAATATATTATTAATTATATTAGTGCCATATTATTATTCAAAGATAATTATAAATTAGAGTAGAAATATCTTATTGTACTTTATATTTATATAATGAATTTATTTAACATGTTATTTATATTTGCCTTATTTTTCTAATCATAATAAAAATTAGTATTAATAAATAAAATATTATAAGTATAAATAAAAATATTAATTATATAATAATATATATATATATAACATATATTAATAATTAATATATTAATATTTTATTATAATATATTTTATATGATTAATAAATATTTTTTAATAAAATATATCAAGGATAACTTTGATATTATATGATTAGTGATCTTACATTCTATTGGAATATCAAATAGGTTACTCATAGATATCTGAAAATCTTTAATCACCAACCTATGGCCTACCAAATGCCATGATTTATTAAAAGATATTAAAATTTGAAACAGCTTTGAGATTTGCCACCCAAATACTCACTATCCAAGCTCGATTAAACATATATATATCAATTTTCATTAAAAAAAGTACATGGTGAGAGGATGAGAGGAGTTCAGTTTAACTATCTTATAATCTGATAAAGCATATTTTTTTATTTTTAATTTAATTAATAATATATTTATACCTTTAGATTTTTATATATAAATATTTAATACAAAATCCATCTCCATGCTTTTCACCTGGTTGCTAAGCTTACCTAGTCGGCTACTCAAGCCTCCCACCCAATTGAAACACCTAAGGATGGAAAAAAAATAAAATAAAAAACCTTTGATCTTTTTAACTCCTTAAACTCTTCTTATTTAAATTCTTCTTTATAAATACCTAACACAAAAGCCTAGCCACCATCTAAGCTTCCCAATTCGCTCGCTCTAAGCCTCCCACCTGATTGAGACTCCTAAGGATGGAAAGAAAAGGGAAAAACTGGGGGGGGGGGGGGGGGGGGGGGGGTGGGCAGGAAATGGAATCCTAACCATTGTTTAACCTTCCCTGTTCGGCCACTCCAAGCCTCCCACCCGATTAAGATCCTTCCCTATTCAGCTACTCTAAGCCTCTCACCCGTTTCATGCTCCTAAGGATCGAAAAATAGGGGAAGACAGGGGGACCTGATTGAGATGCTTGAAGATAGAAAAAAACAAGGAAAAAGGCCCTTAGCCACCCTAAAAGCATCCCTTTCAGCTGCTTCAAGCCTCCCACCCGATTGGGACTTCTAAGGACAGAAAAAATGGAAGAAAATGAAAGAAAAATCAAGGAAAACAATGGAAAATTTGAAAGGTAAGGCCTTTTCCAACAGATTTTTTTTCTTCCTACTTCATTTTATTTTCATTTCACTCTCTTTTCTCAGAGATTCGTGGGAATGGAGAGCACTTGAGGGAGATCAGAGGGGTTTTGAGGTTCTGGTTAAGGTTTTTCTCGACGAGAAGAGGGCATGCGAAGGTGAAGACCGGTGAAAAAATATTGCTGCACTTGACATGTGGCGGGCTGGTGCAAAAAGACTCCCATGAACTGCCCTTTAATGCATGAGAAAGTCTTTAGGCACCACCCCCGGTGAAGAAAAAATATACCGCACAACCTGATTGAGCTACATAAATCCTACTTTTCATTGCACATTCAATGTTGCAGTTTTACCTTTTCTTTAAAAAATTTGAATGACAAAAATATCCCTTATGAAAAAATTATGATACATGTTGGCTTGGATTATGACATCCAGGGGCCGGCTTATGACATCCCCATGTTCACAGCATGTCATAGGGCCGGGATATTTTCATCATTAAAAAGTTCAAAAATTTTCAATGATGAAAATATCCCTCATCTTATGACATCCTATGAACAGGGTTATGATATCATGTTCACAAAAGGATATCCTATATGGAAGGCATTTTATCATTCAAACACGTATTTAATTCCTATAGTTTATTTTTTATTAAAAATTTTAAATGATGAAAATGTCATTTCCTTACAACACCTGTTTGTGAACAGGGTATCATAACCTTGTTCACAAGATATCATAAGACTGAGGATATTTTCATCATTCAATCTTATGACAGCCTGTGAACAAGGTTATGACATCTTGCTCACAAATGGGTATCATAAGATAATGACATTTTCATCTTTCAAACGTATATTTAATACTTGCAATTTATTTTTTCTTGAAAATTTTGAATAATAAAAATGCCTTTTCCTTATGACACATGTTTGTCAACAAGGGGTCATAACCTTGTTCACAAGATGTCATAAAGCCGAAGTTATTTTCATTATTAAAAAATTTTTGAACTTTTTTCAATGACAATAATATCCCTCAGTTTTATGACATCCCGTGAACATGGAGATGTCATAAACCAACGGGTATCATAATTTTTTTAAAAGGGATGGGCATTTTCATCATTCAAAATTTTTAATAAAAAGATAAAACTATAAGTATTAAATGCACGTTAAAAAGCATAGCTTATATGGCCCTTACCTGGCCCAATGATACTTGGCAGTGTATTTTTTTTATACCACCCACAGTAGACAAAGAATTTATATAGATATAGATTTGTAGACTGACCAAGCCCAACATTTTTCTTCTCCAATTTGTTAAGAAGGCCAACTAAAGCTTCAAGTTTGTTATTAGAGTATCCACAGTAAGATTTGCCATCTCAATACTGAACCCGTACTAGTTTCATTCTATTACATTGTTGGTATGCTCAATATGGGGACCGGTTCAGCATATCGAGTGTTAGAATAGTCCTTGTACTACATACAGATTCAATACTAGTACAGTATAGTATGTACACATCGATATTGACCGGTACAACAAATCTTGGTCCACCAAAACCCCCCCAACCCTTGTCTTTTCTCCTCAAGTTCTAGCCAACCCCTTTTCCCTTCTCTAATTCTAGTTCTTTTTTTTTTTTCCATCTACTTTTCCCCACAATTCTTTCTTTGCTACAAGCTGAACTCTCTCTCCGCAGTCCCTACCCTCCCCTTCATATCACCTTTTTCTCCCTCTCTTTTTTTCTGCAGGTATGAACATAGGGGATTCAAGGTATAAAGAAATAACAAGTCCCATAACATGCAAAGAATTCAGGGTTCCAAGCACTTACTGGCCAACCGAGTTACTTCTCCCAACTTTGACATTACCTTAACATCTTATCAAAAAGAACCACGTGATTCCCAATCATCTACAACAAATGGCAATCCAACTACTTAAATTTGCAAAGACTCCAACACGAAAATTGAAGATATTGTGAGTATATGTACATTGAAAATCAAGTAAGGTGATTATTAACATTACTTGGTGCAACGACATATTTGCACATTCTTTGGTTGGTAATCAATCAATGAAACCAACCAACAATGCATGAATAATGATTTTTTCTAGTGCTAACTGGACATCCACTCAACATAGTCTAGTTCTTTCCCACCAAGGTAGAATCAACATGACATCATTACATTAGCTATTATGACGTGTATCGAATGCTGGAGTATCCTTATTTTTTCAGTGGTACCACATAACATTACACGTCCTCCTAAATGAAAGGGGTTAAGGGACTTTGCAAGGCAACCAAGAGTCATCCTGTTGGGTTATTGAAGAATTAGTTTGAGTAGTTATATCGTTACGATTTAATGGGTCCTTGAAGAATCCACCATCTAGTTCAATGATTTTCCACCATCTAATTCAATGTTTTTTGTTTCTTTAGCATATTTGCTTATTTGTTTCAGCTATGATGGAATAATAAGAAAAAAGGTATTACGAAACACAGGTTATTTTTCCCCCTCTCTGATCTCACAAACACTAATTAACCACCCTCTTTGCCTGTCTAATTGAATATGTTTCTTTCCATATTTGTATATTCACAAAAACACTATCAGAAATGTTTCCCTTTCTCCTTTGGCCCTGTTCCTTCTCACTGCTTTCTTCTTCTCTTATATTGGCTTCGAGGTTTCTTGTTATCATTCCACCTACTATGAACGTGGTTATTATGAGGTGCAAAGGACAAATAATTCCAACAAGACATGGCATCCCTTATACAAATGAACTCGAGGCATGAGAATGCACAGTACAAATTGATGAATTTATAACTCGGACTTAATGTACTCATCTGGACAAATTTCCACGGTTACCCACTCTTTAGAACAAACGGAGATGTCTTACACAAGCAATAAATCAAACACATGCTGTATTATGGCTGAATTTCTACTTAAAATCAAATACTTCGTACGGTTCGCTAGAATCAACAGAATTTCTGAATGGGTGCATTAATTGTGGAGAGAAAGGAAACACCATCGGTGCTTAATTGACTCAATCGATGAACCTTACAAAGCCTGAACGCGGTTGCAATTAAAGTACGGAGAATTAAATCATATCGAAGAATGAGGGAAGCAAATATATCCAACCTTCGGAAGTAGAAGACGCGCTTGTTTTCGGGAACGAAGACATCGACGCTGTGGATGTTCCCACCATGCGAGGCGATGCACTCCGACAGCTTGGCGACGATGCCCACCCTATCCTGGCCACCACCACCACCCACACTCAGATATTGTCGGCAAGAAAGACCGAACCAGCTGGTGTGGGTTGGCAAATCATACTTACAGGGCATTTAAAGATATGAATCCCATGACTGCCGCCGGCTACGGTGGTGGTGGAGGAATGGAAGGACCGGAAGAATGTTCCGGCGATTTGGAGGACGGAGGAGGAGAAGGTGGTGGGCCGTCGGAGGAGAGACATGGGTTAAGGTCTGGCTCTGTGCTTTCTGTTCTCTTTTTCTCGTGCGTGGGAGAGAGAGAGAGAGAGAGAGAGAGAGGCAGGGAGGGAGGGGGGACAAGGCATGAGGTAGCGAAGGGGGTTTGTCGGGCTCTACCACCATCGCTATCATTATCTCATCCAAACTCCCCCTTTGGTGGCAAAGCCTTCACACGCCCACTCCTCTCCAGCACATTTTATTGGATGCTTGTGCCTGCATGGGCGGTGACGACAGCCTCCGGTGGGTGGTAGCAGGGAGAGAACGCGCGGGAAGTGCGTTTTTTTTTGGATTGCCAACGTTGCCATTTATCTTCGCGTGCGCGCGCTGTGCGTGCGTGTTATTTTTTTTTCCCCGCTCCAAGACATGCAGAAATATTAAATATTATTGATGTCAGATCATGAAAATTATGTTTGATATATTTTAATTCTTTTATTATTATAGGTTTTATTTGGATAAAACTATTTTAGGTTATTCAACCCTTTCCCAGGCTGGATTCAAGTAGGGCGTATTTGATTCCCGTATTCCACCGGGTCTTATTCCTGCTTACTCCTTCAAACGGCTTCAAATATCAAAGTGGAAAGAGATGAGAGCGAAGCTAATACTAGAATTAGTATTTTATGATAAACTACAGAATAGCATCATCCATCAAGCTATTGGAATAAAATTTTAATCTTGCAAGAAATAGATCGAAGATGTCTAAAACTGGGACCTGCAATTCAAGTTGGGTACATGACGTGAAACATATTTTATAAAATATGCTATTATATCATGTTTTTTTTTTTTTTTTTTTGATAGAACAAAAGGTTAGAGGGAGAATAACCCCGGTGCGTATCGAGAGCGAAGCTAATACTAGAATTAGTATTTCATGATAAACTACAGAATAGCATCATCCATCAAGCTATTGGAATAAAATTTTAATCTTGCAAGAAATAGATCTAAGATGTCTAAGACTGGGACCTGCAATTCAAGTTGGGTACATGACGTGAAACATATTTTATAAAATATGCTATTATATCATGGTTTTTTTTTTTTTTTTTTGATAGAACAAAAGGTTAGAGGGGGAATAACCCCCGGTGCGTATCATGTACTTGTTTTGAATGATAGATCTGATTTAATTTTTTTTATTCTTATTTTTTAAAAAAATATTGATTATTGGTGTATTGATATGCACACCTGAATGCTCATATAAGCACTAGAATAAAAAAAATATCTTTAATTTATAATATATCAAAATAAATTTAGATTTTTAATATACTTCTTTCTAAATTTAAAGTATCATTTTTAAAAAAAATAATTTTTATTATACTCCAAATTATCCTTGTAAATTTTTTACATTTACTCCTTAATTATTTTTGTCTAATTTTTTAAAGAAAATAGCCTAAAATCATGTCCCCTTCTACCAGCATGCTATCTCATTCATGTTCCCATCTCATCCACTATCTTCAATCTTGCCCATATTTTCTCTTTCTTATTTCTTTGAAGACAAAAAAAAATTCTAATCCTTCCAATTTTTTAAAAAATACTATATTTATTTTTAAATTCCTATCTTTAGAAAGCCAATATTAAGTTTAGTGTAACTAATGCAATTTATTTTAATTTTTTTATTTCTTATATATAATAAAAACTACCATATAAAAAGATAAATGTAGAGCTTGTAATTATTTTATTTTTCTTATATGTGCATTATGTTAGAAAATCTATCCTATAGCCAATCATCTGAATTGTAGATAGTTGAGCTCTTTACAATTTGTACATGAATCATTATTTAAATAAAAGTTATTTTTGGTGATTCTTTTTTTTTGCATCTTCTTTTCAATTTTTTTGAGATAAAGTCTTAAGAACTACTTCAATTCGATATAGAAGAATTTATCGAGAAGTTCTTAAACATGTTCGCAACCAAATGATACGTTATTATCTATGATGACAATATTTATCAAACATAAATCATTGTATGCCATATAGATTGGTTGTTCTCATAACCAATGAGTGTGAAGATACTGGTATGACATATAGGTCAGTGTAGATATACATTGCACCAAACATGGCTAACTCTATAAAGTACTTTGCTGTCGAGAGTATCCCACATAAGGATATGAATATAAGTATCCCTCCAACTTGAGATCACCCTGGTGAATTACAAGTAACTCATTGTACTTAGGTGCCGGACTACCTAAATTTCTAATCTAGTAAAAGAAGGTTACTGAGTAAAGTCAAATACTTGTTAAGTTAATAATAAAGTCAAGATGAAATTGACCATTCCAAGATATTGGAGACAATACTCAACTGTGTTTCAATTTAGCAAGATCTTAGCCAGGATAATCCATGTGAGAAGTCACAGGATTTAGCAGGTTGAGACATATTTGGATGCATTATTTGAAGTTCGTAGTTAACTCTGAAATCATTCTAAGTGTTAAGGTCAAAGGGATGAATAGATAGAAACCATATGCCTAGATTCTTGAATATTGCTTCGCGAACATTCGACCTATCTAGACATCGGGCACCATTGCTAGATGGTTACAACGATTAGTTCAGGAATTGATTTTTAGACTACCGATTTAGTATTCAAACCTACGGGGTCACACATAACATGAGTTTCTAACCAATCATGATGGCTGACTAACAATTAAAAACCATTCGATGGCAAAATTATAAATACGGTGAACAATTAATTCAATACAAATATTATTAATTAATTATTAATTAATTATAGGATGATTAATTAATAATTAGATTGCTAATTGATTCAATTTGATTAAGTGAAGAGGTTTAGATCAAGTCTAATAGAATTTGGTTCAATTAAAATTCACCCGATTAGGTTATTTGGTAACCTAATTGCTAAGAATTTCTAATTACGGTTTGATTCAGACTTAGGCTCAGTTAATTTCAGATTCAATTAAAATTTAAGTAAACCTAATTGGGACCTAATTGGATTGAGTCTAAGTTGGTTAAATGAGTTATAATCAAATTAGTTTTGGTTCCAAACTAATTTTGGTCAAAGCTTGGTTAAACCCTTAATTAGTACAACTAGATTTCCTCTAGGATTTCTCCATGCCATTTATTCAAATAAATTCATGAAAAATTCATGACAAATATGTTTTCATGCACTTCCTCATTTCTTATATGATCTAGATTAATTAAGGATGAGTTTTGAATTTAAATTTGAGGAGTTTGATTGGGAATTAAACTTTTTACCTTATCCTAACTCTATGTGGTCTTAAACTCTCAAAATTTTGTTAATTTTTTATGCCATTTTTTTTGAAAAATCTAGATAAAATATATGTTGAAAATAAGGCCCTTTCATCAATGATTTGAGATAAAAACTCATGGATTTTTTATGGATTTTTGTGGTGGGGCATGGAATGATAAAGACTAGTCAAACTAGGCTAGTATTTCCTAATCTCATTCAAAATCCACTTAATTCAATCCTAATCTACTTGTCTAATTTTCTTAGAATTCTTTTGGGATTTGAAAATCAAATGAGCTTTAAGTTGGCATGAAATCTGATGAGAAAGGGTGCTTGAAAAATTGTGAAAAATCGTGAGAGAAAGATTGGTGTGAGAAACCTTCTTGGGTACTAGGGTTGAGGGAAGAAGAAAAAGAAGAAATAAATTAAAGAAAAAGGTTTTCTTATTTTTAGTTTTCTTCATCTTAGATCTAGACCTCTCCATCCTCTTCTTGGATTTCTTGGAAAACTTAAGAAAGTTCAAAAAATAAATTATTTTCAACCATCGATGGCCTTCGGAGGGATCTAGCAGTCCCGGGAGGCTAATCGCGTCGGAGCTTCGTGTGAACGATTTATAAAGGCCGGACATTCTATGTAGCTTTGAAATAATGCAGAGAGTCCTTACCATGTACCATCAATAGCAGCGATCATCGACCCATGATCGAAAATAAAATAATAATTCATATTTTTATAGATTAGATCTACTACATACATCGAGTAAATCGATGCATGCTGATTTTATTTTTTATTACATATCATGTTACAATCCTGCTTAGAATTTATTAGAATTATTATAAATATATATTTTTTATTTAAAATAATTTTAAAATAGATGTATTTCCATTATGAATTAAAAAAAAAATCATGTATGAAATTCTAAGCATTTTCCCAACACATTATACATGCCATTTCTAGTAATGTTAATTATAATTCTCGCTAGCTGCTTCATCACTACTTGTAACCTCACTGTTCATAATGTTATCATTTGGATTGCTGATAATATCATTGCCTTCTATATCAGCATCATCCTTCATGGTCACATTGCCTTCTCCCCGACCTTGGCATTTATTTTTGCTTTATCTGAAGTCGAGCTCTGAAGTGGCATTGTTCTCAATATCCATTTCTCCTAGGAAAGCTCCTATAATTCATCCAACAAAAAAACTTTCCACTCAAAATTGAAGATTAGAGAACAACAATCAAATCCATCAAATTACAAGCTCTGATGAGTCAATCATAGAACTAAAATTGGTGCCCATGATGGCATGCATTATTGAGATGAAGGGTGTAAATTTACCCCTGCTCAAATAAAATACACAGATTTATTATACACATGTATGGCAAAGGTGTCAAGGTAATGTTAAATATTGATCACCCTAACAAAACAATCCCATCTTTCTTATGATTGATCCTCGAACAAATTATTTCTACAGAGTATTATGGGTTTTTTTAATGGTAAATGGAGGCGGAAAAAGCTGCCATCTTTCAATATTATTAGATTTTGCTTTGGCTTTTGCTCCGGATCTTAAAGCTAATCAAAGGATTTCAGTATCCAAAACCCCTTGGATCATCTAGATTTGTAGAAAAATTTCTTGATCTATATCGAGCAAAGCAGAAGCTCTCAGATCTTTAGAAAACTTGGTGCCATAATATATATATATATATATATGTGTGTGTGTGTGCGCGCGCGCGCGCGCACGCATATGTGTGGACTTGCTTCTTTCAAATGGATTTGAACTCCAATTCGGTCAAATCAAAACTTTACAATAGAGGTCCTACATCAATAATCCAAGCCATTAAATACGATATACTATATCAAAATTATTTACATATCAAAAATCATATGATTTGGAAATTCCTAGCCTATGCATCAAGTGATCAAAAGATATATCTAATTTAATTTTATTTAGGCTATCCAATTTTTGACTATTTGATATATAGGCTAAGAGTCTCCAAATCATATAATTTTTTATGTACAAATAATTTTGAGATAGTAAATCATATCCAAAGACTTAGATCATTGATGTAGGATCTTCATTATAGAGTCTTAACTAGATTGGATTTAAGTTTAAATCTATTTGAAAGGAGAGCCAAGTCCACCTATATATATATATATATATATATATATATATATATATAAGAAGCTCATTTTAAGATAATATCCCTTCCTCCTGGATTGTCAACATCTTATGCCAAAAAATGGCCCAAACAACTGGCCTTAAAACCGGCTACATGACTTAGGTTTGGATAGAAGAAGAGATATCTTATCTTTTAAAGAATTTCTTTACCCACAACCAGCTTTGATACCACTTTAACCCAAGCAAAATATAAATGACATCAAAACATAAATTGTACATATATTGAAATATAGTGAAATTGAAAGATAATGAGATTGAAAGGTAGAAAACAAGAAAGAAAACATTAATAGATGGACAATAATCAATAATAATTGGTATAATGCAAAAGAAAATAACTATTTTTCTAATGGTATTGGTGTATACTAATATAAATTCATAATCTTTTGAAAATCCTTGGGTTGGTAATGCTAGTGAGGAGAAAATATTTTTTTGGTGTCCAGCCAAGGGGTTTTAAATTAATAGTCGTCTTCAATTGTTAAAATTATTTGGATTGATTTTTTTTCAAAATATTTTGAAGAATATTTTTTAAAAAATATTTTTTGGAGAGGTGTTGGGTCAAAAATTCCAGCAGCTTATTTTTGTTTTAAATCTATTTGTTACTGTTTTTTTTTTTCAATCTTTGCAACAATTTTTTGAAAAATATCTAATTCCAAAAGAGTGGGAATAGTTTTAGCTAAATCACCTATTTTCTCAAAGGAGATTGATGACTTATGTTTTTCTTCTTCTTGCATGACCCTCTCATACCATGTTAATGATTTTGATTGGTTTGGAGTTTTGGTGGTTTGGGTATACGATGCTTTGTTTTCTTTTGGATAATAGAGGGATTGGGTTTTTTAGGTGACATTATAAGGTGGAGGAATATTTTCCTGCATGAATTCAGGAGAGAGGAAATCAAGAAGAGAGTTTTTGTCTTCTCTAATGTATTCAATGTCAAAGTTGAATATTGAAAAATAGCTTGCCACCTTACAAAGATTTATTTTGAGGCTAAATTTTGAATATCTTTTTGTGAAACCTCTTTTGCTGTTTTGCAATCATCTTTTAGTAAAATTTTTTAATTTAATAAGTTACTTTGAAATTTTAAAATACATAAAATGATTAATAGAATTTTTTTTTTAATAGTAGAATAATTTTGCTTGGTTGGATTCCAGTTTCTAAAGGTGAATTGGATCGGTTGTTCAATTCCATTTTTTTTTTATTTGAGGACTCCACCATAATCTTTTTTTGGAGGCATCTATTTCTACAATTTTAAAAGAGACTAGGTCTCTGGGTGTAAACAAGATAAAGTTTTAATATATTTTTTAATGGTCTGGCCTATCTTTGTATATTTTTTTGTCCATGGAGAGCTTTTATTGCTAAGCCTTTCATATAAAGGTTTGGTGATTATTTCTATACTTATAGGCAATTGGTCAATACCAAAAATTTCAAAATACTCTATATACAAACATAACAATTTTAAGATTATTCATGACTACAAAATCAAAACTATTGAATGAACAATCTCAATCAAAAATGAACATGAACTTATTTCATTGTTATTAGAAGAAATGATAAGAAATCAAAAAACTAAATATGAATTTATCCATATAGGATTAGTCTATGTGCAGCCAAGCATTTTGTTAGGAAAGGCCTTAATACACTATTCTGCCATGCCTTAGGGTTACAGGCCTATAGACTTTCAAATTTCACTTTTAGGAATGATTGAAACAAGCCTATATAAAGGACCACTTTATTTCAATTGCAACGCTGATATAACCATTAGAATAAAAGATAAAAACATTATGAGAGTTTTAGAATTAGATGTCAAACTATATGGATTTAAAATATTTTCAAGATCATATGCTGCAGCAATCACTTATATAAAATTATTACGATAATTTTAGAATTAGATATCAAACTATATGGATTTAAAATATTTTCAAGATCATATCCTGCAGTAATCACTTATATAAAATTATTACGAGAGTTTTAGAATTAGATATCAAACTATATGAATTTAAAATATTTTCAAGATTATATCATGCAGCAATCACTTGAAGAGTATACTACAAAATATTAAATACTCTAAGTCATATTCATGCCATGAACAAAAGAATCATAAGAAAAACAACATATTTCCAAACAGGCTTAACAAAAGAGAATGTCCATGTTTCAGAAATATTCATATGGGATCAAACAAACCTTCCAAAGGATTGGTCTCTAAAAAGAGCACCACCTACTCTCTAGAATGAGAATAATACACTAGAAATAATTACCATACACTATGATGAGGATGTTGTAATAAGATTTAATAGGACAAATCTCCAAAGCAAAAATTGTAGGATGAGTTCAACTTTTCTGCCAACAATCTCTCATATAAATTCATATTCTTTGATTCGGAGCCCAAATATAAATCCACAAGAAGTTAGGAACATACAAAATGTACCACAATCACACCACATAGAAATGCCAAATGACCAAAATAGGCAATAATCCCCACCTTTTTTTTATAAAAAAAGGGATAGGAGGGATAAATTCGGCGTAGCTACCCCACAGGCCCCCATCCCGTCGAAAAATATTCGATTCAAGATGCTAGGTTTTCGCCTTTATAACAAATCCCCACCTTTATGACCAACATATTCCTAGATAATAAAAAATCAAGATCATGAATCTTACACTATTTCAAAAGAATTTAAAATAAATAAAAAGATGTTGAAAGAGAACTTTTATTTAGAAAGAAATAAAGGAAAAAGAAAATGGTTTTTCAAAACCTTCCCAAAACCTCATAGAGATAAACTACAAAAAGATTGTTATAAATTTTCAAGAGAAAATAGAATTCATGAAAAATTCTTTAACTTGAAATATACAAAATTAATAAGAAAAAAATAAACATAATAAAAGAAAATAAAAAAAAATCCTTATAAAAGGCACATGTTATGGCCTCACCCTTTAAAATAAAACTACCACCCCCGAACCTCCAAAAGGTAGGGATATTCAAAATATTATTGAACAAAATAATTTTACAAACTAAATTTGAAAAATAATAAGTGATCAACTAATCAAATAGAAAATACAGTTCAAAATAATAAAGAAAATGATTGACCAGATGAAATACCAATATTTAAACCACATAAAATCTTTCAAAACTACATTCTACAACTAGGAAAACCAAACATGATGAAAGAATAGATAAAAGATTTTCAAAAATAGACATATGTGCCCCATAAAGACTTATAAAGGAAAAAATAATAGCAGTCATGGGCCAAATAAGCAAAAGCCTAAATGAAAGTGAAATAGGAAGTGACACTATAACTTGAGAAAATCAAAAAAAAAAAGTATTATCAACCAACACTGCCATATATGATTTTCGAAAAAAAATCCCAATTCGGGCAAGCCCAATATTATTGAAATTAAATCTATGAATGGAATAAGATAGAATGACAGAACATCACATTCTAAACCTCTTACGATAAATGATCATGATCAATATTACTTATAAAATGAAATAAAATACTTTATACCATGCAATAGCACAAGCCTTAATTGTACGATTTATTGGACAACTTAAGGGATAGTGGGACATAGACGACCTTGACAAAGAAATATTCTAAGTGCAATCAAGAGGATTGCAGAATGAACAACCATGAGATTGTAGAAGGAACAACCATGAAAAATAACAAGATGGTTCAGAAATCTAAGATGCAGTATTGACTTAAATTTATCATAGCCAAACAATTTCTAGAAAATCCCTCAAAAGCATAAGCTCAAAAATATTAGTAAATCTAAAATACAAATAATTATAAAATTTTAGATGTTATAAAAATATTTTTCTTACCAAGATTGTGACCATGAATGACTGTAATCAAGCTTTCTGGAAAGAAAATTTCTTTATAGGACTTCCATAGTATTTGCCAAAAAGTTAGAACAAAATTAAAAAATAAAAATAATGTAAGAATACCGTATGACTAACTCACATATAAAGACTTAAGCAATATAATCAATAATAAAAAAATATTATTCTGAAATGATCTCAAGTTAAAATAGCAAATAAAAAAGAACAAATAATGAATAGATTAGAACCAAGTTCATTTTAGGAATAATTCGAGTACAGTCCTTCACAAAAATCTACAAGTCATAAGGGAGAAAAAAGGAGGTAAAACTTGTAAGAAAAATCCCCCATCTAACCAATTAAGAAAGAAAGAGAAAAGGCAAAAATATTCCAGAAAAGGCTATAAAACTCCTATTTGCAAATAGGGAAAACCAAGACATTATAATAAGAACTGCAAACTAAAAACAAAGATAAATGAGATAGAAATCAATAAACTAAATCTCAAAGAATCACTTAAAAATAATTCAAAAACAAATCAATAAACTAAATCTCAAAGAATCACTTAAAAACAATTCAAAAACCTACTTAATTCTGGAATAGAATTAGACCAAACCTCTGAAGAATGCTCTGATGATTAATAAAATATAGATGAAATACTATCCACTTTGGATAAAATATGCATGATAATAAAAGAACAAAACTTATTGCTAGAATTTCTAGACAAAATAGAAGATCCAAGAATAAGGAAGGAGTATTTGTTAAAATTAAAAGAATTGATAAGCGAGGAAGAAGAAAAATTATCAACCCAGAATACATACAACCTGTTGCCGCTCTCGTCGCCGCGCCCGTGCCACGGATCCGCCGATCCTTCCTGACCGCCTGGCGAGGGAGCCTCCCTTCCCGCGGAGAACTTGCAACAAAGGGGTTAGAAGACCCTGGCCGGGGATCCCGGTGAGGGAGCTCCGACGGTCAAGTCAGTAGACGGCGAGAAGGAACAGACTCTCCAGCCGGACCCTCGAAAGGGTTCCAGACTTAGAGAGTTAACTGGTGAAGGAAACGCTCTGGGGACCAGAATCTCGGCTGGGCCTCCTTGCCGAGCTCACGTCCAGTATTCCCCTCTCGGGATCTCTGGTTTCTCTCTCGGAGCAAGGCCTTTCGCCGGTGCTTCCTCCTTGTCCCTAGGCTAGTTGGCTTACCTTGTCGTCCCCAGATTCCTCCCTCTTTATCTCCCTTCGTCGTGCGCTTGTTTCTTCCTCCTTGGAGACTCCCCTCCCCGTCCTTTTCTCTTTTCCCTTTTCGGTGTAGGGGGGCCAGGCGGCTTTCCGACCTCGTCCGCCGGGCCCAGCAGGGAAAAGGCAAAGACAGAAGAGAAAAAGGGGAGGGCGGCGCTGCCAAGGCAGCCGGTCAGGCCTCGGGCCCAGCGAGAGCGCTCTCTTCCCCAAGCGTGGGCGCCATCCATCTATGGGGCCTGTTCCGTCAGGATCGGGTCTCTCGGCTGCGGGACCTGTCGGGCCGATGCAAGTGATGTTCCGCGTGCCGCCACCCTCCGTACGGGGCACCGTCTGGGATTCGTACGGTCCGAGGGATGGCCTCGGGGCCCGTCTCTCTCCCTGGGGCCCTCTCCGTACGAGCGGTCTGACCTCGACTGAGTTGGACCCATCTCCGGGGGCCAACTGGCGAAGGGCGAGGGATCGGCCGACCTCGGCTTAGGTGGACCCCTCCTGGGTGGACACCTGGCGAGGTGGCAGGAGGTCGCCTGGCTTCGGCCGAGGTGGGCCCGTCTCCGGGTGGCCACCTGGCGAAGGGCGAAGGATCAGCCGACCTCGGCTTAGGTGGACCCCTCCTGGGTGGACACCTAGCGAGGTGGCAGGAGGTCGCCTGGCTTCGGCCGAGGTGGACCCGTCTCCGGGTGGCCACCTGGCGAAGGGCGAAGGATCAGCCGACCTCGGCTTAGGTGGACCCCCCCTGGGTGGACACCTGGCGAGGTGGCAGGAGGTCGCCTGGCTTCGGCCGAGGTGGACCCGTCTCCGGGTGGCCACCTGACGAAGGGCGAAGGATCAGCCGACCTCGGCTTAGGTGACCCCTCCCGGGTGGACACCTGGCGAGGTGGCAGGAGGTCGCCTAGCTTCGGCCGAGGTGGACCCGTCTCCGGGTGGCCACCTGGCGAAGGGTGAAGGACCGGCCGACCTCGGCTTTGGTGGACCCCTCCTGGGTGGACACCTGGCGGGTTGGCAGGAGGTCGCCTGACCTCGGCCGACCTCACTTAGGCGGACCCCTCCGGGCCCGGGCGCCAATGAGGTGGTAGAGGAACTCCGAGCCGAGCTCGACCCTGGCGAGGGCGGTTTGCCTCAGACAGTCGTCGGGCGGTGTAGTCTTGCTGATCCTGGCTTTGAGGACGTGGCGCTGACTCGGCCGGGAAAACTTACACGTGGCTCGCTCGCATTCGGCGATACCTGAGCCTGGCCACGTCACTGTCACGGCTATAACAGTTGCCCCCCAGCCCGCCGTTCCGTCGGGGCGTCGTAGAACGGAACGTCGGGATTAAATGCGGACATGACGTGGAGAGGCGAAGATCTTGCATCATAATTGCCACGATCCTCGTCGCCGTGGCTCGATGCGGCTGAAAACCTATGGGGAGCCGCCACGCGTCGCCCACTTGCCCGTAATCAATGCGTCGCTTCGAGACAGAGGCCGTTACTCTGCTAACAAGGCGTCGGTGTCGGGCGTGCGCCCACGTGGCGATCATCCAGTGGCCTGAGGCGGAATGACGGGTACGGCCGCTGTCGGCTGAGTTTGAAAGGGAGGGGACTTTCCAGAACGAGGCCTTTTCCCTTACTTCGTGGACGGTTTGCTGCAGGCTAACAACTCCTGTTGCTCGCGCTCGTCTGGCGTATTTTCGGTGAGTGCCTCCTTCTTCTCCTCTAGCCCCCCTCCTTCTTTCTCGTTCCTTTTCTGATCTTTTGTCCTTTCCTTTTCTATGGCGCGCCGTCGCCATGTCTCTTCCAACCCGGATGAGGCCGGTCCATCCCGGTCGAGGACTCCATCTTCTTCCTCCTCAGATGAGGAGACAATCCCGGAGGAGGTCCGCCGGCGTCTGCAACCCGGGGGTGTCACCATTGGCATCCCCAGGGGGATCCGGTCCCCTCCGGTTGCACCTGCCGTGCCCCTCCGCTCTCTTCCTGCTCTGCCTTCTCTTCCTGCTCCGCCTTCTCTTCCTGCTCCGCCTTCTCTTTCCGCCGGTCCCTCCGGTCATGCCTCTACCATGACCGAAGGTGATCTTTCTCTGCTCCGGGATGCCTACGGCATCCCGGGGTCAGTTCGCTTATTTGTTCCGCGGTCCGAGGAGCGCGTCACCATGAGTGGCCCCGGCCGCATAGCCTTCTACGAAGACTTCCTCCTTGGGGGTCTTCGGTTTCCTCTGCATCCCTTCTTTCTTTCCTTCCTCAGCCACTTCCGGCTTGTCCCAGCCCAGTTGGCTCCTAATGCCATCCGGGTCATCTTCTCCTTTATTGTTTACTGTCACTTCTACGGGTTCGTTGTCCGTTTCTCTCTCTTCAGGGCCTTGTTCATCCTGAAGAAGTGCTCCACCGATGACGGCTGGTGGTACATTTCGCCCCGGCCCAGGTGTCTCCGGTTTGACCTCCCTTCCTCGGTCAAGGGTTGGAAGAGCCGGTTTTTCTTCGCCTCGGTCGACGACGTCGACTGGGCCTGGAGTGAACCGGACCGGACCCCGAACCGAAATTCCCGGGTCGAGTCGGCGGACCAGGAGTCTTATTCCCAGCTCCTGAGCGATGTGGTCCCGACACTCGAGGTTCTGCTCTCTGAGCATAATCTTTTTGAGGCCGGGGTCAGTCCCATCCGCGAGACGGGTGAGATTCGGCCTCGCATTAACTTCTGCCCCCCTTTTTCTTCATAACCGATCCGGCTGACTCTCTGTTCTTTTGTTTTGCAGGGATGAAATTTTCACTGGAGAACCTCCTGGAGGGCGCAGCCCAGCGGGATGTTGTTGAGGTGGACGAGCTCGCGGCGAAAAGGGCTCGCACAGAGACGAGCCGGGAGGTCGTGACGGCGACCGTGCCCAGCCCGGTTGCTGTCGTTCCCCCGCCCAGGCTACCTCAGGGCGGGGCTACTGATACCCCGGCCGCGCGACCTGGTGGCGCCGCCACCGAGAGGGCTCCACCGCCTGCTGCTCCGCCCAGCGCCGGGCCCGTCGTGGCTGCCACCTCGACGGTGCAGCCCGCGGCCACCGCCGGCCCGTCGACCGTGGCCCCAGCTGAGGGGGCGGCCACCGCAGGAGCCGGCCTGACGCCCCCGGCACCGGTGATCACCCAGCGAGACTCGGTCATCCTCGACAAAGGGCTCGCTGAGAAGATCATGGAGTACGCCTCCACCGCCCGTGACCGCCGAGCTCGGGGCGGCCGGGATTACGCAGACGCGCTACTCGGGATCCTCCCACAGCTCTTCACGGTAAGTCCGAGCTTCTTCCTTCCCCTTCTTTTCTTTCGAGGCTTAGCTTCCTTTCTTCTGACCTGTGTTGCTTTTGTCGTTGCAGATCGGGAACGACGTTCTCCTACTGAGGAACTTCCTCGTAGGGAACGCCAAAAGGGACTCCGAGCGGGAGCTGAGACTCGGCAAGCTCGCGACCGACGTCAAGGACCTGATGGAGAAGGGGGCCGAGTTGCGAGCCGATAAACAAGCCCTCCAGTCCGACCTGGCGCGTTCCAAGGAGCGGAACAAGGAGCTGGAGGCCTCCTTGTTGGAGGAGCGGACCTCCAACCAGCGCTGCACGGAGGAGGAGGCGACGGAGAAGGCCCGCCTGCAGGCCCACTCCCAGTGGCTGGAGCGCCAGTTGGAGGAGGCCCGGCGAGACGCGGCCGTGGCGAAGGACCGGAGCGCGTACGTCAATGGGCTCCTGGAGGCTGCCAAGCGGGAGGCGCAAGAGGCCGTCCCAAAATTCCGGGCTTCCGACGAGTACACGTCGGAGGTCCGGGAGGCCACCGTGGACTCCTTCTTGAAGGGGTTCCGGATGTGCCGGGAGAAGGTGGGGGCCTTCTTCCCCCAGCTGGATCTGAGCGGGGTAGTGATCGGTGGCAGGAGGCCAGGAGGCGAGAGCAGGGCCTCCGGCATGGCCGAAGCGACTCCTGCGGCGCCGTCGACCAGCGATGCCGCGGCTCCGGAGCAGCCTCAGGAGCCGGCCATCGTAGAAGTCGAGGACGCAGCACCCGCGCCCCCGGCAGAGGGCTCCGACCCCGCACCACAGTGAACCCAGCGCCTTCTTCTGGATATCTTTTCTTTTTTCCTGCTGTTGTTGTTTTTTTGGGGAGTCCCGGCCTGTCGGGACTCCCAGCTTGTACCGACTACTCATATCAATGGAAGTCTAAGTTTATCAAAACCTTGAGTTTTTTTCATTCCATCTCACCTTTCTTTTTCCTTCTTTCTGAGATGTCGGTATGGAACACTTGAAATAGTTGCAGGCCAGGTCCTTCCATTGCTCAAATCGAAGGATGGGGCCTGCTGAGTCGCGTCGCAGCAGAGTAGGCCTTAAGCGGGCCCGACTTTGGATCGCCTTCATGCTTGCGCGGGCAACATGGTTTCTGCACTGCCTTCCAGGCCGAAGCCCGGGATCTCCGGACTGGGCTCGATGCCGCAGGCTTTCTCAAGCCTTGCACGGCTTGCTGAGCTGTTCTCCGGGCTTGCGTGGGTGAGCTGGGTTCGACGCCACCTTCCAGGCCGAAGCCCAGGATCTCCGGACTGAGCTCGATGCCGCAGGCTTTCTCAAGCCTTGCACGGCTTGCTGAGCTGTTCTCCGGGCTTGCATGGGCGAACTGGGTTCGGCGCCACCTTCCAGGCCGAAGCCCAGGATCTCCGGACTGAGCTCGATGCCGCAGGCTTTCTCAAGCCTTGCGCGGCTTGCTGAGCTGTTATCCGGGCTTGCGTGGGTGAACTGGGTTCGGCACCACCTTCCAGGCCGAAGCCCAGGATCTGCGGTCTGAACCCGATGCCATAGGCCTTCTTGTCGAAATGAGAAGGGAGTGTTTGAAGTGGGGGAACTTTGTTATAGGAACAGGGAGCCTTACATTACTGATAGTACATCCTCAGGTTCGAGGAGTTCCACGTCCGGGGGAACCTGGCACCTTCCAATTCCTCCAAATAATATGCTCCATGAGGGAGGGCTTCTGCCACCCGATATGGGCCTTTCCAGTTGGGTGATAGCTTGCCGCATTCCCGTGGCTGGGAGGCTTCAGCACGCCGGAGGACCAAATCTCCGGGATGGAAAACCTTCGGCCGCACTCGGGAGTTGTAATATCTGGCTACACGCTGCCTATACGCCGCCATTCGGATTCGGGCCTTGTCCCTCGTTTCCTCGAGGAGGTCAAGGTTGAGCATCATCCTGGCTGGGTTTTCAGTCTCGTCGTATTGCTCCACACGCAGCGTGGGTAGGCTGAGCTCGATCGGGATGACTGCCTCGGCTCCGAAGACGAGGTTGAACGGGGTTTCGTCGGTAGCCGTCCTTGGGGTGGTGTGGTATGCCCAGAGGACGCTGGGAAGCTCATCGGCCCACCTGCCCTTGGCCTGGTCCAGCCGCATGCGGAGGCCCTGAAGAATGGTCCTGTTCGTGACTTCGGCCTCCCCATTAGTCTGCGGATGTGCCACTGAGGTAAAGCGATGCCTGATGCCGAGGTCGCTGCAGAATTCTTCAAATTCCCGGCAGTCGAACTGGAATCCGTTGTCGGTGACCACGGTGTGGGGGAGGTCGAAGCGGCAGACGATGGACTTCCAGAAGAACTTGGCGACGTTTGCTTCGGTGATCCTCGCCAAGGGTTCGGCCTCGACCCACTTCGTGAAGTAGTCGATAGCCACTATCAAGAACTTCCGCTGGCCAGACGCCGGCGGGAATGGGCCCAGGAGGTCCATCCCCCACTGGGCGAACGGCCAGGGGGCTGAGAGCTGGGAGATTGGGTTGGAGGGTTGCCGCTGCATCGTGGCGTGACGCTGGCACCGGTCACACTTCTTCACGAAGTCGGCGGCGTCTTCCTTCATTGTTTCCCAGAAGTAGCCCTGACGGAGGGCCTTGTACGCCAATGCCCTGCCCCCCACGTGGTTCCCGCAGATGCCTTCGTGAATCTCCTGGAGCACAAGCTTGGCTTCTGTGGGTCCTACGCACTTGAGGAGGGGGTAGGAGTAGGATCTTCGATACAACTGCCCGTCCATCAGGACGAACCGCACGGCCTTCTTCCTGATGAGGCGAGCCGCCTCTCGGTCCTCCGGTAGGGTGCCGCTGGTGATGTACGCAACGTACTTGTCCATCCAGCTGGGCTCCTGGCTGACCTGATGGACCTCCACCGGTCCTTCGAGGCGCCTCATTTGAGGCGGTCGTGTCCGCGAGCGTACTCCCCGCGATACGCTGGACCGCCGCCACGAGCTGGGAGTCAGTGAAAGCTCTGAGGTTGGTCACGCCCAGCTCGCGAGAGACTCTCAGTCCGGCAAGAAGTGCCTCGTACTCCGCCTGGTTATTTGTTACGGGGAATTGGAAATGGAGTGCGCATTCGGCGACAACCCCGTCGCCGTTGGCAAGGATGAGCCCAGCTCCGCTCCCGCCAGAGTTTGAGGCTCCGTCTACATGGAGGATCCAGGCGTCCTCTCCGGGCTCATCGGTGCCAACCTCCATCGGCTGGACCGGGGGGCCTTCCTCGGGCTCCTTGTCCAAGCCTGCACACTCGACCAAAAAGTCGGCCAGTACCTGTGCCTTCATGGCCGACCTTGGCCTGTACGTAATGTCGAACTAGCTGAGCTTCAGTGCCCACTTGGCCAATCGTCCCGAAGTGTCGGGTCGGCTGAGCACCGCTTTCAGCGGTTGATCCGTTAAGACGGCGATGGGGTGCGCTTGGAAATAGGGCCTGAGACACTGGGCAGATACTATTAGCGCAAAAACAAGTTTCTCGGGTCGAGAATACCTGAGCTCCGCATCACGGAGAAGCTTGCTGGTATAGTATACCGGCCGTTGGAGTCCCTGGCCGTCAGTTCGGACCAAGACTGAGCTGACGGCTTCTGGGGTAACCGCCAAGTAGAGGGTAAGCTCCTCTCCCTCCTCGGGCCTGGACAGCAACAGTGGCGATGCAAGCATCTTCTTCAGCTCCTCGAAGGCCTGCTGACATTCCTCGGTCCAAGCAAAATCATTCATTTTCCTCAGCACCTTGAAGAAGGGTCGGCAGCGGTCCGCCGACCTGGAGATAAAACGGCTGAGGGCCGCAACCCGGCCGGTTAGTTGCTGCACTTGCTTCTTGGAGGCAGGCTGCTCCATGTCCAGGATGGCCTGGACCTTCTCCAGGTTGGCCTCGATTCCTCTTTGGGTCACCATAAACCCTAGGAACTTCCCGGCGGAGATGCCGAAGGTGCACTTCGCCGGGTTTAGCTTCATCTGGTGGCATCGGAGGTTGCCGAACGTCTCCGCCAAGTCGGCCACGTGGTCCGAATCAGGTTTGCTCATCACCAGCATGTCGTCCACGTACACCTGCATGTTGCGGCCTATCTGGTCTTTGAAGATTTTACTGAACAGACGCTGGTACGTCGCCCCCGCGTTCTTAAGGTCGAAGGGCATCATCCTGTAGCAAAAAGTCCCGCGGTCAGTTATGAAAGCGGTGTGCTCTTCATCCTCCGGGTTCATCCGGATCTGGTTGTATCCGGAGAAGGCGTCCATGAACGACAGGAGGCGATGCCCCGAGGTGGTGTCGACCAGCTGGTCGATCTTTGGAAGAGGGAAGCTGTCCTTCGGGCAAGCTCGATTGAGGTCGGTGTAATCCATACAGATCCTCCACTTACCACTATTCTTCTTTACCATGACCACGTTTGCCAGCCAACTGGGGTACTGGACCTCTCGGACAAAATCGGCGGCGAGGAGCTTCTCTACTTCCTCGTTGATCGCCTTCTGCCTCTCCATGGCGAAGCTTCTCTTCTTCTGGCAGACCGGGCGGCAACTTGGGTCCACGTTCAGCCTGTGCATGATGACCTCGGGCGGGATGCCCGGCATGTCGGCTGCTGACCAGGCGAACACGTCAGCGTTGGCACGAAGGAAATCCAGCAGGCGGGTTCGCTCTTCCTCGGGGAGCTGGGCCCCGACTTGCACCATCTTCAGGGGATCCGAACCGAGGGGAAAAGTCAGCAGGCGCTCTACGGGCCCTCCCCTGGGTTCCTTCTCTCTCAGATCGAGGTCGTCGATATCATGGGCGAGCTCCGCGCCCCTGGCGCCTGGGACCGTCTGGAGGCAAAGCGGGACTGGCTGGATCGTCCCCTTCATCTCCCCGAGCCCGGAAGGCGTGGGGAACTGCACCAACAGCCTCCTCGTGGAGATGGTGGCGTCCAGTTGGTTGAGCCCGGGACGCCCGAGAATGGCGTTGTAAGGCGAAGGGAGCCTGACGACGGTGAATGTTATTAGGACGGTCGCCTGCCGGGGTGGGGATCCGGCGGTGACCGGGAGAGTGATCTCCCCTTCGACCCCCATGGAGTCCCCTGTAAAACCTACCAGGGGGATGTGCACCGGTTTCAGCTGATCGGGGGATAAGTTCATCCGAGAGAAAGCATCGTGAAAAAGTATGTCAGCCGAGATTCCACTATCCACCATGATTCGATGTACAGGATGCTTCGCGATGGTCATCTCGACCACCACGGCATCGTTGTTTACATTGTCATTAATTTCCCCCCCTTTGGGCGGGATTACATTCTCCGGGTTCCCGACTTCCCGGGCTCTCTTCATTGCTCAGCCGGACCCGCGTGAGATCATGCCCACGCGCTTCTCCGTTGGGCGGTTGTCGATCGCAGGGACAGGTGGTAAGGCCGCGAGCGGCTGCCCTTCAGAGGGGGCCTCGTTCTTGACGAACTTCCTGAGGTAACCCCTCCTAATCAGCTCCTCAATCTCCCGCTTCAGATGGCGGCACTCCTCTGTGTCATGCCCATGCTCGCGGTGGAACTGGCAGTACTTCGATTTGTCCCGAATGGCTCTCGGGTTCTGAGGAGGAGGTCGGCGGAGGTAGCGCTCGCCCTCGATTTCTATGAGGATCTTCATTCGAGGTGCGAGGAGAGGGGTGTACCTCCGCTCGGGAGTGGCTTCGCTCCTCGACCTTGGATTCGGGCGAGGGTCGGCAGACGGCCCGGGCCTCCGAGCTCCCGAGGTGTCCCTCGGGAGCGGCTTCTTTGGAGTCTTCCCGTCCAACTCTCGACGGGTGCGGTCAGCCTCCTCCACTCGGATGTACTTGTGGGCGCGGAGGAGGAGCTTGGAGTACGTCCTGGGTGGCTTCTTGTCCAGGGAATAGGTCAGGCGGGACGTCCTGAGCCCGCGCTTCAAAGCCAGCATGGCGACGGGCTCGTCCAAGCTGTAGATCTCCAGGGCTGCGGTCTTGAACCGGGTGATGTAGTCCCGGAGCAGCTCCTGGTCCTGCTGGCGGATGGAGAAGAGGCTGTCCACCTCTCTTGGCACCTTTCGACAAGCGTCGAAGTGCACCACGAACTTTCCTTATAACTGATGGAAGGAGCAAATGGATCCAGGCTCGAGGCGGGTGAACCAGACTCGAGCGGCCTTCCGGAGGGTTGCCGGGAAGGCGATGCATAGAAGGGCGCCGGTGGCCCCCTGGACCCTCATGAGAGCCTTATAGCTCTCCAAATGATCCAGGGGGTCGGTGGTCCCGTCGTAGGGATCTACCTACGGCATGCGGAACCATTTCGGGACTGGTTCCGCCTGGATTTCTTCAGAGAAAGGGGGGCGGGAGTCGTAGCCCGCCGGGTCTGCCGACGAGTTCTGCAGGTCGGTGAATCGGCGGGCGAACTCCGCCAGCTTACGCTCATGCTCCTCCAGGCGCCTCTCGGCCTGGCGCCTGATGGCTTCATCGGTGGAGTCTTCCACCGAGACTGCAGGTGAAGGGGGCGCCGATCGGTCTCGGCGCGAAGTCTGGCCACGGCGTCGCTTGCTGCGATGCACCGTTTCGGCCCCGTCGGCCGGGGATCGACTCTCGTGATCCTCCGAACCGGAGTAGTTTCTCTTTGCGGGGGCTTGGTGGCTCCCCCGGGGGTTGGAGACGGCCCTCGGATGGGATGGCCTGCCCTGGATTGAGCGCAGGCTCCCACGCTGCCCCACGGCTCGGGTCGCGGGGGTCCCTGGCTGCGGCTGGGTGGCCAGGGACCGTTGCTGCTGCTGAAGCTGCCGGACCGCTGAGGTCAAGGTCTGCAGCTGCTGGATGACGGCCCCAAGGGGTCCGTCGGCTGTGGTAGGCTGCTGTGGAAGAGGAGGGGGAGCCGGAAGCTCCCTTTCGGGGCTGTGGCCCCCCGGAGGGGAGTGGACCTCCCCCACACGGTTGGTGGACGCCTCGCGACCACGAGTGACCACCATTGTTGGAGAGCACGACACCTGCAGAAAGCTGGTTCCCGCTAGGGGTTAGTGTCCTGCCCCCCCTACCTGGTGCGCCAATCTGTTGCCGCTCTCGTCGCCGCGCCCGTGCCACGGATCCGCCGATCCTTCCTGACCGCCTGGCGAGGGAGCCTCCCTTCCCGCGGAGAACCTGCAACAAAGGGGTTAGAAGACCCTGGCCGGGGATCCCGGCGAGGGAGCTCCGACGGTCAAGTCAGTAGACGGCGAGAAGGAACAGACTCTCCAGCTGGACCCTCGAAAGGGTTCCAGACTTAGAGAGTTAACTGGTGAAGGAAACGCTCTGGGGACCAGAATCTCGGCTGGGCCTCCTTGCCGAGCTCACGTCCAGTTTTCCCCTCTCGGGATCTCTAGTTTCTCTCTCGGAGCAAGGCCTTTCGCCGGTGCTTCCTCCTTGTCCCCAGGCTAGTTGGCTTACCTTGTCGTCCCCAGATTCCTCCCTCTTTATCTCCCTTCGTCGTGCGCTTGTTTCTTCCTCCTTGGAGACTCCCCTCCACGTCCTTTTCTCTTTTCCCTTTTCGGTGTAGGGGGGCCAGGCGGCTTTCCGACCTCGTCCGCCGGGCCCAGCAGGGAAAAGGCAAAGACAGAAGAGAAAAAGGGGAGGGCGGCGCTGGCAAGGCGGCCGGTCAGGCCTCGGGCCCAGCGAGAGCGCTCTCTTCCCCAAGCGTGGGCGCCATCCATTTATGGGGCCTGTTCCGTCAGGATCGGGTCTCTCGGCTGCGGGACCTGTCGGGCCGATGCAAGTGATGTTCCGCGTGCCGCCGCCCTCCGTACGGGGCACCGTCTGGGATTCGTACGGCCCGAGGGATGGCCTCGGGGCCCGTCTCTCTCCCTGGGGCCCTCTCCGTACGAGCGATCTGATCTCGGCTGAGTTGGACCCATCTCCGGGGGCCAACTGGCGAAGGGCGAGGGATCGGCCGACCTTGGCTTAGGTGGACCCCTCCTGGGTGGACACCTGGCGAGGTGGCAGGAGGTCGCCTGGCTTCGGCCGAGGTGGGCCCGTCTCCGAGTGGCCACCTGGCGAAGGGCGAAGGATCAGCCGACCTCGGCTTAGGTGGACCCCTCCTGGGTGGACACCTGGCGAGGTGGCAGGAGGTCGCCTGGCTTCGGCCGAGGTGGACCCGTCTCCGGGTGGCCACCTGGCGAAGGGCGAAGGATCAGCCGACCTCGGCTTAGGTGGACCCCCCTTGGGTGGACACCTGGCGAGGTGGCAGGAGGTCGCCTGGCTTCGACCGAGGTGGACCCATCTCCGGGTGGCCACCTGACGAAGGGCGAAGGATCAGCCGACCTCGGCTTAGGTAGACCCCTCCCGGGTGGACACCTGGCGAGGTGGCAGGAGGTCGCCTGGCTTCGACCGAGGTGGACCCGTCTCCGGGTGGCCACCTGGCGAAGGGCGAAGGACCGGCCGACCTCGGCTTTGGTGGACCCCTCCTGGGTGGACACCTGGCGGGTTGGCAGGAGGTCGCCTGACCTCGGCCGACCTCACTTAGGCGGACCCCTCCGGGCCCGGGCGCCAATGAGGTGGTAGAGGAACTCCGAGCCGAGCTCGACCCTGGCGAGGGCGGTTTGCCTCAGACAGTCGTCGGGCGGTGTAGTCTTGCTGATCCTTGCTTTGAGGACGTGGCGCTGACTCGGCCGGGAAAACTTACACGTGGCTCGCTCGCATTCGACGATACCTGAGCCTGGCCACGTCACTGTCACGGCTGTAACACAACCTAAAAGATATATTAGAAAATTTTAACCAACCCACAAACAAGGAATTTTATCCGCAAGACATGCAAGAAGAAATAAACCAACTAAAAACCAAAATATCTCAAATAAAGGAACAAATGAAACAAATAAAAAATCTAGAAGAAATACAAGATGACGAAGACCAAAATTTTCTTGAAATATTATCTTAAGTCATGGTACAAAAATGGTATATAAAAATCACAATAACAATAGGAGAAGACTTTAAAATAGAAATAATAACACTAATAGATTATAGTGTAGACTTAAACTGCATTTAAGAATGATTAATCTCTATAAAGTATTTTGAAAATAAATCAAGGAGAAGCTAAACACAACAAATGTATCGAAGTTAAAATTTAATTAGAAACTAACAAATGCTTATATGTGTAATGAAGATAGATGTTTAAAAGCATTTTTTATCCTAGTAAAGAATCTAAACAAAGATGTTATTTTAGGAACCCCATTCATTAATCTTATAAAACCCTTTCAAGTAGATGATGGAGTAAAAATGAACATGCTAGGACAAAACCTAACCTTTGAATTCATTAATAAACCTTAATAGAGATAGATATCATAAAAACCTTATCTACAACCCAAATAATTAATGAAATAATAAGGAAGCAAAACCATTTAAAGGAAGAATTACCATACAAAAGAAATGAACAACAATTGTAAAATCCACGATAATGCAAGGAATCCATGATCTTAGTTTAAAAATTCAAGAAAGTGTTTGTTCTAATATTTTCAATGCCTTTTGGAAAAGAAAAAACATGCGGTAGCTCCTATATGAAAATGATTTTAATGAAAACCAAATTCCTACCAAAGTCAAATCAGTACAAACGAATCAACAATTACTAGAATTCCGTAAAACAAAATTAAAGATTTACTTTCAAAATGATTAATCAGGAAAAGCAAATCCCCCTGAAGTTATGCAGCATTTTATGTCAAAAAAAAAAAAGTTAGGAAGAGGAACTCCAAGACTTGTAATAAATTATAAATCCCTTAATAAAGTTTTACAATAGATGATATCCATTGCCAAATAAAAAGGACTGGTTAAAAATAATTTGTAATGAAAAAAATATTGTCAAAATTTGACTTGAAATTTGGATTTTCCAAAATCTAAATTGTTGAAAAAGATAGACATTATTTATAGTTTTATTTAAACAATATGAACAGAGTATTATGCCATTTGGACTAAAAAAATGCCCCATCAAAATTTCAAAGAATTATGAATGAGATATTTACCTCTTATTATCGAATCAGAAGATAAGCTGATCCAAGCTCGACTCAATGAGGGCTGGAGCTTAGGTGGCTACTGATGTGGAGGGTCTTACAAGATGCTATCACTTAGAGTCAGGTCCTGCAAGACAAAGAAGACTATAAAGCCATAAATGGTGGGGGTTTTGGTGGTGGACACTCCGATGCCTAAGTCAGTCTTCCAGAAAAGCAAACAGAGGAGGCTCAAAGTCCTCTCTAGATTTAGAGCAAAGTAAGGAGAAGCTAGAAAAAGCCACAAAGGAGCGAGAGAGAGATGAAAAGGGATCAATAAAAGAAGGGGTTCTCAATATGTATGAGGCTCACTTCAAAGGAGAAGGTACATGAGTGAGTGAAGTTGTAGAGACCAGAATACTTTATGAGAGGTAGAAAGCATGTAGGATGGCCTGCAATTATCTTGATGATCACTTAGGTTGATGGTTAGAGTTCAGGAATTTCGTGAGCTACGAAGAACTCGATGGTTATCATAGAGCTCAAGGTGTATTTTGAGAGTAAGAGGGTTCTTTTGTCATAAAGGGATGGCTCTTAGAAAAGGGAGGTGAGCTCTTGGTTTCATCTTCCATTTCTCTTCTTGTTCTTCTTTCTTCTTGCCTGGAGGATTCTGGGGAAGGGTTTATAAGCATGTACTTGGCTCCTAAAGTGATATGGTGTGCATTATAGAATCTAGCACATCTCAATTATGGCAGGCACACCCGTAGCATGGGCCATTTTTCACTTGGTGGAACATTAAGTGGAGACTAGCACATCCCTACAACGAATGTTTCTCAAGTGCCGAGCATTAATGGCAGCTACTCCCAGGTCACACGTGATCAAGATGGATGGGGGCAAACTTGATAACAGTCGACATCCATGTTAATGAGCATGAGCTTGATATCCAAGTGGCGAGATGTTGAGAGATGATCTGATTGTCCAGGCTAGTTGCCACATGTATGATATTGATTGGAGCTTCAATGCCATGCCGGACCAACCAAATCCAGATATATCACCTCTTATATCACATTTTCAATTATTTACAATGATGCACTGATCTTTTCATTATCCATTGAACAATACTTCAGGTATCTATGAATATTTTTAAAAGTAGTGCACTTAAATATATTAGTTTTATCAAAACCAAAAATAACATTATTTTAGATAAATAGTAGATATCTAAAATATAATATTTCTCAAGGAACAATTACGTCCATCCAAAGATCCATTAACTTTGCTAACAAATTCCTGGATACTATAACTGATAAAAAAATAATTATATAGATTTTTAGAAAGCTTAAACTATATCATTGATTTCTAAAAGAATACATGAATAACTTTTGTATGAAAAACTTAGTAACCAAAGCTCCCCTTGGACAAAAAAACATACAAAGATAGTCTAGTCCATTAAAAAATAGATTAAAATTTTACCTTGTTTTTACACCTAGCGGATCTAGCTTCTTTTAAAATTGTAGAAATAGATGCTTTTAAAAAAGATTCTAAAGAAATCCTCAAACAAAGAAAAAATGGAATTGGATAACTAGTCTAATTCATCTCTAGAAGCTAGAATCCAATTCAACAAAATTATTCTACTATTAAAAAAACATCAATTATTTTTATATTACAAAATTTCAAAATGACTTACTAAATCAAAAGTTTCTGATGAGAGTTAATTGCTTTCATAAAAGGATGTTCAAAACTTAGTCTTAAAATAAATCTTTGTAAGTGGCAAGTTATTTTATTAGTATTCGACTTTGACATTGAATACATTAGAGGAGACAAGAACTCTCTTCCTTCTTGATTTTCTTTCTCGTAAATTCTTGCAGGAAATAATTCCCCAACTTATAATGCCATTTAAAAAAGTCAATCCTTTTATTATCCAAAAGGAAACCAAAATATTATATATAGAGTTATCAAAATGGGCAGTGGCCCATAGTCCAGTCCATTTAGTCCTATAAATTGGCTGGGTCAGGTTAATCAATTCTTGGTCAATTTAACAATCGGGCTTTTTAGCCTAGCCTTTGTAGCCCATGGGCTAAACCGGGTTAGAATCGGATCAGCCTGTGGGCTAGAAAATAAAATCATTATTTAAAAAAATAAAAGAGCCCATGCTTACCTAAATCACCTGATAGCCCACCATTCGACACCTAATACTTTCTTATCTCAATTCTTTTTCTTTGGCTCTAGGCATTTAGGGTTAGGTGACTACAAGTGGCATCCAAGCAATGGAGGATGAGAAAAGCAATGGTGCCAGTACTGTCTTGACAAAGGAGGAGAGAAGCAGCAGTGCTAGCATTAAGATAACATCGCTAGTGATAGGGATAGGCTCACGGACTCACGATGACAATGAGAACTCAAACTCTTCTATGTGGTGCATGGCAAATGTAGACTATGCCAGACAAATAGCAAACCTACCTCAAGTCTATTGAGCAGCAAAGAATTTTATTTCGACTTCATATATGATTGGACTTAAATCATTTCAAGATTAACCTTACAAATATGAAATTAATTAACAAACTATTTACCTTGTATGGATATTATACCTTCTCTAGATCATAGGAAAATGAGGAAGAAATTCTTATTTCCACTTTAGAAATGTCATGGAGTTTGGTAAGATTTTTAAAATTTATACTGGAGATTTTGATATCCAATATATGATGGTTCAATGGAATGATTTATAACCCATGCACCCTTAGGTGAAATTAAGAACCCTGGATAGATGGTAATATTTTTATCAACACTATTTTTTTTATTCTATATATGGTGGGCTGGCTTGATCCTAACCAATGGCCTATGTAAAGCTAGGATGTGATGGGCCATTTATTAAATGAGCATAACCTGGCCTGGCCTGGCCTGGCCCATATATACTTGTAGCCCATGACAGCCCTAATTATATGCCCAAGAGTAATTCTTTGTGCACCGTGTGCGGTGTAGCAACTCCAGCATGGCCCGCACCGCACGCGGCTATTGGTCCATGCTGGCACCATGTGGCTTGACGATGGGACGGGATATGGTGTGACGGGAGGGGTATAACAGGTTTTAATTTGAGTGTGACTAGCATTAAATATGATTTAGCTTTTATTTGAAAAATTCATCTAGCCCATTCCCTCCAGCCTCATTTTACCCGCCATCTTGCTTGGATTTATGGAAATCTTTCAGTCTGAAACATTTTGAAACATGCTCTGGTTTCTGAAACATGCTCTGGTTTTTATCCAAGAAATTAATAAAGGTTGAAAAAGAATTTTCCTCATGCTAAAATCTGCTTTGAGAGTTCTGTTGCAGAAATCAACCTCTTTCTTCTATCTGAAAAAGTACTCTGTTTTGGTCTGAGACTGGAATAAGGCACTGAAGACTTCATTTCTTTTGATCCAAGTTTGGAATAAGCCACCGAAGAGTTCTTCTATACGTTCAAGATAAAATATCTTCTCCAACATGAAGTAAAACATTTTTTTAGTTTTCTTTTTATAGTTCCTTTATTACACCAACTGTTTTGGTAGATAGAGAAAGTTAATGACACTCTGGAAGTCATAACTTAGTCCATAGGTTATAGGTATTCCTAGTAGGAGGGGATAATAAATGTAGTTTAAGTTTTTGTACAGGGATGTAGTAGCTTTATAACTAGGGTGTCGTAATATTTTTACTAGGATGTCATAACTTCTGAACTAGGGTGTCGTAACTTGAAAATTCCTTTTTTTTGAAATCTTTTTCCTTCCTGGTCTTTTTATCACAATCCAACAATCTTATTCAAGCCAATGCATGATTAAAATGTCCCATGATGGAGGATAAAAGCTTTCATTTTTTGTTTTGTACCGATTTGTTCATGTTTCAATTTTTTTGATACCCAAGTTTTTCCATAAGCATTTTACTATATTGGAGGTATCATATATCATCAATGCATACCGAAACACTTCTTTTACAGAGGATCAAAATATCCGATTTAAGTTTTTGTACAGGGATGTCATAGCTTTATAATTAGGGTATCGTAGTGTTTGAACTGGGGTGTCGTAATACTGTTGCAGCATATATTTCTGAACTTTTTGCATCCATGTCATGTTATGACATTCTAGGAGTCGTAACTCAGTCCACAAGTGATAGGTTCTCAAGGTAGTAGGGGTTAGTATATTTAGTTTCATGTTTCATGATCGGGTATCGTAATATTTTAACTAGGGTGTCATAACTTCTAAACCAGGATGTCGTAACTTGAAAATCCTTTTTTTTGAATTTTTTTTTTCCTGGTCTTTTTATCACATTCCAATAATCTTATTCAAGCCAATGCACGGTTGAAATGTTCCATGATGGAGGATAAAAGCTTTCATTTTCTGTTTTGTACCGATTTGTTCATGTTTCGATTTTTTTGATACCCAAGTTTTTCAAGAAGCATTTTCCTATATTGGGGGTATCATATATCATCAATACATACCGAAACACTTCTTTTATGGAGGATCAAAATATCCGGTTTAAGTTTTTATACAGGGATGTCGTAGCTTTATAACTAGGGTGTTGTAGTGTTTGAACTGGGGTATCGTAGTACTGTTTCAGCATATATTTCTGAACTTTTTGCATCCATGTCTTGTTATGACATCCTAGGAGTCGTAACTCAGTCCACAAGTGATAGGTTCTCGAGGTAGTAGGGATTAGTATATTTAGTTTCATGTTTCATGATCGGATGTCGTAATATTTTAACTAGGGTGTCGTAACTTTTGAACTAGGATGTCGTAACTTGAAAACCCCTTTTTTTTGAAATTTTTTTTCTTCCTGGTCTTTTTATCACAATCCAACAATCTTATTCAAGCCAATGCATGGTTGAAATGTCTCATGATGGATGATAAAAGCTTTCATTTTCTGTTTTGTACAGATTTGTTCATGTTTCGATTTTTTTGATATCCAAGTTTTTCCAGAAGTATTTTACTATATTGGGGGTATCATATATCATCAATGCATACTGAAACACTTCTTTTACAGAGGATCAAAATATCCAGTTTAAGTTTCTGTACAGGGATGTCGTAGCTTTATAACTAGGGTGTCGTAGGTTTGAACTGGGGTGTCGTGATACTGTTTCAGCATATATTTCTGAACTTTTTGCATCCATGTCATGTTATGACATCCTAGGAGTCGTAACTCAATCCACAAGTGATAGATTCTCGAGGTAGTAGGGGTTAGTATATTTAATTTCATGTTTCATGATCGGGTGTCATAATATTTTAAATAGGGTGTCGTAACTTGAAAATCCCTTTTTTTTAAAATCTTTTTTCTTCCTGGTATTTTTATCACAATCCAACAATCTTATTCAAGTCAATACATGGTTGAAATGTCCCATGATGGAGGATAAAAGCTTTCATTTTCTGTTTTGTACCGATTTGTTCATGTTTTGATTTTTTTGATACCCAAGTTTTTCCAGAAGCATTTTACTATATTGAGGGTATCATATATCATCAATGCATACTGAAATACTTTTTTATTGAGGATCAAAACATCCGGTTTAAGTTTTTGAACAGGGATGTCATAGCTTTATAACTAGAGTGTCATAGTGTTTGAACTGGGGTGTCGTAATACTGTTTCAGCATATATTTCTGAACTTTTTGCATCCATGTCTTGTTATTGCACTGTCATGTCATATTCTATCCAATACATAACTCGTTATTTATTTTGTTGTAGATAAAATGTCATCTAAAACTATGTATATCAATGTTTATGAATTTTTATGCAGATATTTCTACATATGGCACTGAAATTAGAAATTTGGATGATGTTGCTAATGTTGTTCAGGAGAATGCACCTTCACCTATCACCCCGATCACAGAGAACGAGTCCGTTGATCCTAAAATTGGTATGGAGTTCAATTCCACAAATGATTTATACAATTTCTACAATGGATATGCAAGGAGAGTAGGTTTTGGAATCACAACAGTGTGTAGTAGGTCCAACAACAACAAAGAAATATGCTTCAAGCACCTGCCATATTGGAGGCAAGGAAAATCTAGAAAAATCGATAACTCCATGAATCTTAGGGATATTGGCAAAATTGATTGTAAGTTGTAAGGCTTCGATAAAAGCAAGACTAAATTCTAAAAATGGTAAGTGGATATTAGTTGATGTTTTCCTAGAACATAATCATGAGCTATCCATATCATCAGCCGGTTATCTACGGTCCCATAGGAGGATCAGTATACCAGAAAAGGCAGAGATCAGCAATTTACATGCCGTGAATGTTTTCACAAGTCAAATATACTCTGCCATGGCTAGAAGGAAAGGGGGTAGAAGATAATTAGATTTCACAGAAAAGAATGCTCATAATTTTATCTATCGAGAACGTCAGAGTCAGCTGAAAGAAGGAGATGCACAGTCAATGGTAATCCATTTCACACAAATGCAAGTTAAAAATCCAAAATTCTTTTATACTTTTGACCTGAATAATAATGGATAGCTTAGGACTGTCTTCTGGATCCATTATAGGTCAAGATTGGAAAGCACTTACTTTAGTGATATACTGACATTTGACTCAACCTATTTGACAAATACATATCAAATACCCTTTTGTCCATTTATCGGAGTTAACCATCATGGACAATCCACATTGCTTGGTTGCGCATTGTTATCAGATGATATGACTGAGACATTTAAATGGGTATTCCAATCATGGCTGGATGCAAATGGTGGTCAACCACCTAATGCTATTATAACTGACCAAGATAAGGCAATCAAGGCTGCTGTCAGGGATGTTTTTCCTAATGCACGACATAAATTTTATCTTTGGCATATTTTGAAGAAGATTCCTAAAAAGATTGGCTATATTTGCACTGCAAATCCCAACTTTATGGTTGAGTTTGACGAGGCGATATATGATTCAGTTACCATAGTATCTTTTGAGGAAAGATGGGCACATTTAATGGAGAAATATGTAGAATGCAAGGCCATATGTTGGTTAAATGACATATATAAATGTCGGGATAAATGGATTCCAGTTTATCTTAAAGATACATTTTTTGTGGGTTTGTTAGTCATTATGAATGATTGATGTTCATTTTTTTAAATTTTTGAACAAACTTTTTATCTTATATGCTTCTATTTTTTGAATATTTATGAATAGGGATATCAACTTCACAAAGGAGTGAGAGCATCAATCATTTCTTTGATGAGTTTATAAACTCAAAGACTATGCTCAAGGAATTCATCGATAAGTATGAAGATGCCTTGGAGAAAAGATATGAAGCAGAAAATGAGGAATACAATAAAACGTTGCAAACAAGTGCTTTCCTAAAGACATCCTCTCCTTTTGAGAGGCAAGCAGCAGGAAAATATACAATGCGCATATTCAAAAAATTTCAAAATGAGATCCTTGAAATGGCTGCATCAAATGCCAGATTACTTAAAGAAGTTGATAATCGTGATGTATATTCTGTTAAATCATTTGAAAGAATTGAAGTTAATGGAATCAATAAGGAGATTATTAAAAATTACGAGGTTTCATATGACAAAACTTTGGGAGATATTAAATGCCAGTGTGGATCCTTTGAGTACAAAGGTTATTTATGTAGGCATGCCTTACTAGTTCTTCATCAAAGCGAGATATTTCGTATCCCAGATAAGTACTTCTTGAATAGATGGTGCAAGGACATGAAATATCAATTCGACGATCTGGAATGCAACACTCAATTTTGTGATAAAAGCATGTGAAAATCATGGTACACACTCGAGAAATTATTTAAATTCAGATGTCTTATTTTAAGTTTACATTAACCTATCATATGTTATGAAATCCTAATACGAATATTATATTTTATTGATCATAGATATGCTTTGATGAGTCATTGGATGATGAAGCTTGCAGAGATAGCCTCCATGTCTGAAGATGCATTCAATTTGGTGATGGAAGATCTTACACCATTATTCAGAAAAGCTGTTGATGCTAATTATGCAGCTACGCAAAGCAAAGAACTTCTAATTCAGGATCCTGACTAACTTACTACGAAAGGTCATCCACCAGAGAATAAAATTAAGAGTGGAGTCGAGAAGAGATCAAAAAAAAATTTGGATAAGGCTTCTGTTGACACTCCTGTGCAAAATGAGAGAAGAGGTAGTACTAGCAAAAAAGGCAGACTTCCCATATTGAGTGGAATTACCAAAAATTGTAATTGAACCCACTGTACCTTCTTCGGACCCTTTTTTAGATGAATTTAATGCTTATGTTTGCAGTTAACTAACACATGATAGGATATAAAATTCTGAATTATGGTATAGTCCTATATATGTACAGTCCTATATTTTTTAAAATTATTGAATGAAATTTCATACAGGATGTTTATGACTCCCAGATTGACAAAAAATTTCTTCTACCTGTGGTACAGGATGTTTACGACACCCTAGTTCAAAGGTTACGACATCCTAGTTCAAAAGTTACGACACCCTAGTTCAAAAAAAATAAACATGCAGAAAATATAAGATAAAATATTTCTAATCCCTTCTACCTATGGTATATGTCATCATTGGATTAGCTATTGACTCCCAGATAATCAGAAATAGTCCTGGCTGCTTAAAAATCAATAAAATCACCTGAAACAGCATTACAACATCATAGTTCAAAAGTTACAATATCCTAGTTCAAAACTTACGACATCCTAGTTCAAAAAAAAACAAACATGCAGAAAATATAAGATAAAATATTTCTAACCCTTCTACATGTGGTACATGTCATCATTGGATAGGCTATTGACTTCCAGATAATCAGAAATAGTCCCGACTGCTTAAAAATCAATAAAATCACCTGAAACAGCATTACGATACAATAGTTCAAAAGTTACGATACCCTAGTTCAAAACTTACGACACCCTAGTTCAAAAAAAATAAACATGCATAAAATATAAGATAAAATATTTCTAATCCCTTCTACCTGTAGTACATGTCATCATTAGATAGGCTATTGACTTCCAGATAATCAGAAATAGTCCCCGCTGCTTAAAAATCAATAAAATCATCTAAAATAGCATTACGACATCCTAGTTCAAAAGTTACGACATTCTAGTTCAAAACTTATGACACCCTAGTTCAAAAAAAATAAACATGCATAAAATATAAGATAAAATATTTTTAATCCCTTCTATCTGTGGTACATATCATCATTGGATAGGCTATTGACTCCCAGATAATCAGAAATAGTCCCGGCTGCTTAAAAATCAATAAAATCACCTGAAACAGCATTACGACATCCTAGTTCAAAAGTTACGACATCCTATTTCAAAACTTATGACACCCTAGTTCAAAAAAAAATAAACATGCAGAAAATATAAGATAAAATATTTCTAATCCCTTCTACCTATGGTACATGTCATCATTGGATAGGCTATTGACTCCCAGATAATTAGAAATAGTCCCGGCTGCTTAAAAATCAATAAAATCATCTAAAACAGCATTACGATACCCTAGTTCAAAAGTTACGACATCCTAGTTCAAAACTTACGACATCCTAGTTAAAAAAAAACAAACATGCAGAAAATATAAGATAAAGTATTTCTAATCCATTCTACCTGTGGTACATGTCATCATTGGATAGGCTATTGACTTCCAGATAATCAGAAATAGTCCTGGCTGCTTAAAAATCAATAAAATCACCTGAAACAGCATTACAACATCCTAGTTCAAAAGTTACAATATCCTAGTTCAAAACTTACGACATCCTAGTTCAAAAAAAATAAACATGCAGAAAATATAAGATAAAATCATTGGATTAGCTATTGACTCCCAGATAATCAGAAATAGTCCTGGCTACTTAAAATCAATAAAATCACCTGAAACAGCATTACAATATCCTAGTTCAAAAGTTACAATACCCTAGTTCAAAACTTACGACATCCTAGTTCAAAAAAAACAAACATACAGAAAATATTAGATAAAATATTTCTAACCCTTTTACATATGGTACATGTCATCATTGGATAGGCTATTAACTTCCAGATAATCAGAAATAGTCCAGGCTGCTTAAAAATCAATAAAATCACCTGAAACAGCATTACGATACTATAGTTCAAAAGTTACGATACCCTAGTTCAAAACTTACGACATCCTAGTTCAAAAAAAACAAACATGCATAAAATATAAGATAAAATGTTTCTAATCCCTTCTACCTGTGGTACATGTCATCATTGGATAGGCTATTGACTCCCAGATAATCAGAAATAGTCCCGGCTGCTTAAAAATCAATAAAATCATCTGAAATAGCATTACGACACCCTAGTTCAAAAGTTACGACATCCTATTTCAAAACTTATGACACCTTAGTTCAAAAAAAATAAACATGCAGAAAATATAAGATAAAATATTTCTAATCCCTTCTACCTGTGGTGCATGTCATCATTGGATAGGCTATTGACTCCCAGATAATTAGAAATAGTCCTGGCTGCTTAAAAATCAATAAAATCACCTGAAACAGCATTACGACATCCTAGTTCAAAAGTTACGACATCCTAGTTCAAAACTTATGACACCCTAGTTAAAAAAAAATAAACATGCAGAAAATATAAGATAAAATATTTCTAATCCCTTCTACCTATGGTATATGTCATCATTGGATAGGCTATTGACTCCTAGATAATCAGAAATAGTCCCGGCTGCTTAAAAATCAATAAAATCACCTGAAACAGCATTACGACATCCTAGTTCAAAAGTTACGACACCCTAGTTCAAAACTTACGACATCCTAGTTCAAAAAAAACAAACATGCAGAAAATATAAGATAAAATATTTCTAATCCCTTCTACCTGTGGTACATGTCATCATTGGATAGGCTATTGACTTCCAGATAATCAGAAATAATCCCGATTGCTTAAAAATCAATAAAATCACCTGAAACAGCATGACGATATCCTAGTTCAAAAGTTACGACACCCTAGTTCAAAACTTACGACATCCTAGTTCAAAAAAAACAAACATGCAGAAAATATAAGATAAAATATTTCTAATCCATTCTATATGTGGTACATGTCATCATTTGATAGGCTAATGACTCCTAGATAATCAGAAATAGTCCCGGCTGCTTAAAAATCAATAAAATCATCTGAAACAGCATTACGACATCCTAGTTCAAAACTTACGACACCCTAGTTCAAAAAAAATAAATATGCAAAAAATATAAGATAAAATATTTCTAATCCCTTCTACTTGTGGTATATGTCATCATTGGATAGGCTATTAACTCCCATATAATCAGAAATAGTCCCGGCTGCTTAAAAATCAATAAAATCACCCGAAATAGCATTACGACACTCTAATTCAAAAGTTACGATACCCTTGTTCAAAACTTACGACACCCTAGTTCAAAAAAAATAAACATGCAGAAAATATAAGATAAAATATTTCTAATCCCTTCTACCTGTGGTACATGTCATCATTGGATAGGCTATTGACTCCCAGATAATCAGAAATAGTCCCGGCTGCTTAAAAATCAATAAAATCATCTGAAACAGTATTACGACATCCTAGTTCAAAAGTTACGATACCCTAGTTCAAAAAAAATAAACATGCAGAAAATATAAGATAAAATATTTCTAATCCCTTCTACCTGCGGTACATGTCATCATTGGATAGGCTATTGACTCCCAGATAATCAGAAATAGTCCCGGCTGCTTAAAAATCAATAAAATTACCTGAAACAGCATTACGACACCTTAGTTCAAAAGTTACGACACCCTAGTTTAAAAAATATAAACATACAGAAAATATAAGATAAAATGTTTCTAATCCCTTCTACATGTGGTACATGTCATCATTGGATAGGTTATTGACTCCTAGATAATCAAAAATAGTCCCGACTGCTTAAAAATCAATAAAATTACCTGAAACAGTATTGCGACACCCTAGTTCAAAAGTTACGACACCCTAGTTCAAAACCTACGACATCCTAATTCAAATGCTACGACACTCTAGTATAAATACTACGACACCCAATTAAGAAACATAACATTCCTTTATATCATCATCACAGCTATGAAGAATTACAAAATATTGATTGAATGAATTACATAGAACTATATGTAATAAGACAATGATATTCAAAACAATACTGGTTGAATGAATCAAAAAAATTTTCTTTTGAGAATGATACTTAAAATATAATCCTCAAGTTAGTTACAAATTTGTGTAACATAATACAGAAGTGAATGAATCGAAAAGAAAGAGTACATAACAAATAATTTGCTTTTATAGGCTAATATTTAACAGCATTTTCAATCTTTTGATTTATACTCTCTCTCAAAATCCTTGCTACTAGGCGGTACATGCTGACATCTTTTTCTGTGAAATCCCAAGTATCAGGCCTATCCCTGCGAGCAATAAAATCCATGTATTTCAAGCAAAACAACCCACAGTCTAGTGATCCTGCAGCTTGGGAAGGGCATTCACTATTCTCTATCATTGACCATTTGGATACCTCACTATTATCACAGAATATGTGAAACTTTGCACCTACTATCTTGTGCCACTTCCTAGCATTTGCCTTGTACTTGGAATTGCGCTTTATCGAATTCAGATGCATGAAAATCTTTTCTTGCATGTCCACCGCTACCAGGTGCCAGTGAGAATTTTCGGAGTTGATGATAGTGAAGAGAAATCGAAATTCCTTCTTATCTGAATTACTCACCGCATCAAAAATCATATTGCCAGCTGTTCCAGTAAGTTCATGATATGGTGATGTTGAGGTTAGGCACAAGCCAGAAGTCATTACTGGAGCAACTATACTTTTATGATATCTTTCTGCATTCTCAGCCCAGTTCTTTGTAATGAACTCCTGCCCGGCATCAATTATCTATCAATATAATTTAAACTGATTAATTATAAAGTAAATATAATAATTGTTGTCGCTCTCGTCGTCGCGCCCGTGCCGCGGATCAGCCGATCCTTCCTGACCGCCTGGCGAGGGAGCCTCCCTTCCTACGGAGAACCTGCAACAAAGGGGTTAGAGGACCCTGGTCGGGGATCCCGGCGAGGGAGCTCCGACGGTCAAGTCAGTAGACGACGAGAAGGAACAGACTCTCCCCACCGGGCCCTCGAAAGGGTCCCGGATTTAGAGAGTTAACTGGTGAAGGAAACGCTCCGGGGACCGGAATCTCGGCTGGGCCTACTTGCCGAGCTCACGTCCAGTATTCCCCTCTCGGGATCTCTGGTTCCTCTCTCGGAGCAAGGCCTTGTGCCAGTGCTTCCTCCTTGTCCCCAAGCTAGTTGGCTTACCCCGTAGTCCCCAGATTCTTCCCTCTTTATCTCCCTCCGTCGTGCGCTTGTCCTTTTCCTCCTCGGAAACTCCCCTCCCCCGTCTTCCCTTCTTTTTCCCTTTTGGTGAAGGAGGCCAGGCGGCTTTCCGACTTCGTCCGCCGGGCCCAGCAGGGAAAAGGCAAAGACAGAAGAGAAAAGGAGGGAGGGCGGTGCTGGCAGAGCGGCCGGTCGTCAGGCCTCGGGCTCCGTGAGAGCGCTCTCTTCCCCGAGCGTGGGCGCCATCCGTTTATGGGGCCTGTTCCGTCAGGATGGGGTCTCTCGACTGCGGGACTTGTCGGGCCAATGCAAGCGACGTTCCGCGTGCCGCCGCCCTCCGTACGGGACGTCGTCTGGGGTCGGTACGGCCCGAGGGATGGCCTCGGGATCTGTCTCTTTCCCCGGGGGCCTCTCCGTACGAGCGGTCTGACCTCGGCTGAGTTGGACCCGTCTCCTGGGGCCAACTGGCGAGGGGCAAGGGATCGGCCGACCTCGGCTCAGGTGAACCCCTCCTGGGTGGACACCTGGCGAGGTGGCAGGAGGTCGCCTGGCTTCGGCCGAGGTGGGCCCGTCTCCGGGTGACCACCTGGCGAAGAGCGAAGGATCTGCCGACCTCGGCTCAGGTGGGCCCCTCCTGGGTGGACACCTGGTGAGGTGGCAGGAGGTCGCCTGGCTTCGGCCGAGGTGGGCCCGTCTCCGGGTGGCCACCTGGCGAAGGGCGAAGGATCTGCCGACCTCGGCTCAGGTGGACCCCTCCTGGGTGGACACCTGGCGAGGCGGCAGGAGGTCGCCCGACCTCACCCGGGCGGACCCCTCCGGGCCCGGGTGCCAATGAGGTGGTAGAGGAACTCCGGGCCGAGCTCGACCTCGGCGAGGGCAGTTTGCTTCAGACAGTCGTCGGGCGGTGCGGTCTTGTCGATCCTAGCCTTGAGGACGTGGCACTGATTCCGGGGGGGAAACTTACACGTGGCTTGCTTGCATTCGGCGATACCTGAGCCTGGCCACGTCACTGTCACAGCTGTAACAATAATTATTAGAAAATATATCAGTACATACATAAAGATTAACAACAAAATGATGTAATACTCCATTACTTACATCATCAACTATCATGTCATTGTTGATGAGATCAAAAAGATTTTTTCTGATGATAGTGCCTCTGAATTTGTTGGTGTACATGACATCCCTGAAATTAATAAACATGAATTATATTATATATTCTCGATTATAAATTAGCATACATATATAGGTGTAACTTGCGAGTTCATCTTTTCTTTTAAAAATGTATTGATCAAATTTTCATCATCTTCAATTTGAAAATTCAAATTTGATTCCTCGGGCTAAGATGTGCCCACCATCTTCAACTTTTTTTTCGATGGGCCTGTTTCAAAAGCAGAATCAGCTACGATTTGGGAGGCTTTCTGCAGCCTAGGTTCTTTTTTTACCCTCTTGATAAGTGAAGGAATCTGGATTTCTTTTTTTTTCCCCTCAACTTCCTCACTTATAAGGGTATCCTTAAATTTTTCATCAAAAATTTCTTTCACCTCAACCTCAGTATCTTCAGTATCCTCTCCCTCCGCCTCTTTCTGGCATTCTTTATTGGCATTAATACCTTTATTTACCAATGAACTAAGAAGAGTTTCAACTATGGCTAACCTCTTCTTTATTTCTTCAAGTTCAACCTTCACCTGTGCACAACTTGCACAAGTTTTTTCTTTTTCGGAGGATGCTGCTATTACTGTTTATTTAGGGAGAAGCCATTATTCCGTTATTGTTGGCTCAATAGCTCCCTTCACTTGCAAGCAAAGAACAATAACAAAATAACCATACATTAATCATAATAATATATTGTTCATTAATATTATAATGAAAAAATATTTTTATTTACCAACTCATAAGGCTTCAAGTTTGTAAGGTCAACAATCTTTGTCTTCACCTGGCTGTCATACCATTTTAACAGCCTAGGCAGTTTTTTTGGATATGTTGGGGCTCTCAAGGTACTATGCTTAATGAACCAAACATGTACATAATAAACATGTATGTTAAATATATGGAAGATTTAAAATAAAGCAATTATACTTTTACTGCATCTTAATGACACTTATCAACAGAGCAGCTGTACACCCATACAGGTTGGTTGCCTCCTAACCTTGTCACTTCTTTTGGTTAGGACTGGCTGGTCGGATCTCAAGCAAACAGCAGCATCTGGGAGAGACATAAGAGTCAACTCCATTATTGTGGTAGCCCAATCTATTTTATCCAGCTGGGATAAATCATCCAAGTAAGGGGTGATAAATCTTGGGCAACTTTGATTTGACTTTGGACACAAGAACGTTGCGAACATAAATGCAATCCATAATCTCACTGTGTTCTCAACATCCTCTTGTAGATTGGATGAATGAAGTCGGGCAATTAACTTCTCCATCCCCTTATTTTGCATATTTAATTGTCTTCCAAATCTTCTGAATAACCGGCTCTTCTTAACTTGATCTTCCATTTTGATTTTCTTTCCGTGGCATGGCAGACCCAAAATCAGGGCCAGGTCTTCCACGCTGAATATAAGTTCCTTGCCACAAAAAATAAACTTGTTTCCTCCCTTATAGCATCTAATAATTTCAGCTAGTAAACGCCCGTCGATAACAAACGGTTGCATGTCTACGAACGCATTGAAAGGAGTATTTCAGATTATTTCTAAATGATAACTTGAGAAACTCATCTTCAAAACCTGTTCAGCATACACTGCTGGCTTGCAATGGTTTTTAAACAATTATGAAGCCTTTAATCTAGACAGCCGAAGCATTGGAAGATCACCTGAAACATAAGTAAAATATAATTATAAGTTAAGCAATTTCTGCATGGGTGTCGTAAGTTTTGAACTAGGATGTCGTAGATTTTGAACTAGGGTGTCGTAATACTATTTTGGCCATTTTGATTAATGTTACAGCATCCATGATAATTTTATGACACCCTGGGAGTCATAAAACAAGCCACGATTGCCATGTATTAGAGGTAGAGAGGTTAAAAACTTATTTTTTACAATTTCTGCATGGTTGTCGTAAGTTTTGAACTAGGGTGTCGTAGGTTTTGAACTATAGTGTTGTAATACTATTTTGGCCATATTGATTAATGTTACAGCATCCGTGGCAATTTTATGACACCCTGGAAGTCATAAAATAAGCCACAGTTGCCATGTATTAGAGGTAGAGGGGTTAAAAACTTATTTTTCATAATTTCTGCATGGGTGTCGTAAGTTTTGAACTAGGATGCCGTATATTTTGAACTAGGATGTCGTAATACTGTTTTGGCCATTTTGATTAATGTTACAGCATCCGTGGCAATTTTATGACACCCTGGGAGTCATAAAACAAGCCACAGTTGCCATGTATTAGAGGTAGATGGGTTAAAAACTTATTTTTCATAATTTCTGCATGGGTGTCGTAAGTTTTGAACTAGGGTGTCGTAGGTTTTGAACTAGGGTATTGTAATTCTGTTTTGGCCATTTTGATTAATGTTACAGCATCCGTGGCAATTTTATGACACTCTGAGAGTCATAAAACAAGCCACTGTTGCCATGTGTTAGAGGTAGAAGGGTTAAAAACATATTTTTCATAATTTTTGCATTGGTGTCGTAAGTTTTGAACTAGGGTATCGTAGGTTTTGAACTAGGGTGTCGTAATACTGTTTTGGCCATTTTGGCCATTTTGATTAATGTTACAGCATCCGTGGCAATTTTATGACACCCTGAGAGTCATAAAACAAGCCACGGTTGTTATGTATTAGAGGTAGAGGGGTTAAAACTTATTTTTCACAATTTCTGCATGGCTGCCGTAGGTTTTGAACTAGGGTGTCATAATATTATTTTGGCCATTTTGATTAATGTTACAGCATCCGTGGCAATTTTATGACATCCTGGGAGTCATAAAACAAGCTACAGTTGCCATGTGTTAGAGGTAGAAGGGTTAAAAACTTATTTTTCATAATTTCTGCATGGGTGTTGTAAGTTTTGAACTAGGGTGTCGTAGGTTTTGAATTAGGGTATCGTAATACTGTTTTGGCCATTTTGATTAATGTTACAGCATCCGTGGCAATTTTATAACACCCTGGAAGTCATAAAACAAGCCACGGTTGCCATGTATTAGAGGTAGAGGGGTTAAAAACTTATTTTTCATAATTTCTGCATGGGTGTCGTAGGTTTTGAACTAGGATGTCATAGGTTTTGAACTAGGGTGTCGTAATATATGAACTACGGTGTCATGATTTTATACTATGAAGTCTTAATATTTTTTAAAAAATTATTGTGACATCCCTCTGTAGAGATAAATTTCAAAGATTGACATTAAAATAGTAAAATAGAAATTACGACACCCTAGTTCAAAATCTACGACACCGTTGTTCAAAACCTACGACACCGTTGTTCAAAACCTACGACACCGTTGTTCAAAACTTACGACATCCTTGTTCAAAACTTGGGGCACCCTAGTTTAAAAACTCTGATATCCTTGCAGAAATTGTAAAAAAAAAGTTCATATGCTAAATGTCATATCCAAGCAGGGATCAAAAATTTTCCTAACATGTTTCTGCTTTTGTAGCATTCTTGGGAACAGATCTTAAGGGGGTCTCATCACCTCCTGAATAAACAACGATCACAGTATTTCTTTCCTCTATCTGCGTTCTTGCGTTCTTTTCATGTTCGTCGTCTACGTTTAAAGACGAAACCACTTGTCTCCATTTTTCCAAGATTTCGAAGGCATATCAAATATTGAATGAAGATCACCAACACTTTCTCGACCACCAAAGAGGAGCAAAAAATACAAAATGTAGATATATGAGATGTCCAAAAATAATGGACGAACTCTGGGGTGGGGTGTCGTAGTGGCAAATATATTTTTTTCCCTATTTGTAGAATAAGAACCGTTTTTCTGATACCGAAAATGATGAGAACATAATAGCCATTTTGCATGGTTGAAAAGATTGCGGGGCGGCAGGATTATGTATATCCCATCCCATCGTCAAGCCCCATGATACCAGCGTGGACCAATAGCTATATACGGTGCGGGCCATGCTGGAGTTGCTGTACCGCATGCGGAGCACAAAGAATTACTCTATGCCCAAACCATCACAACCATTAACATGGAATCATAAAGTCATATACTAAGAAAAAGAGCAAAGTTAACAATCCTTTCGCCCAAATGTCTAATATAATAACCAAAACTAATCCACACTTTCTTGAAATTAAATATTTTTCAAAAAGATATTGTAAAGTAGAAAGTAAAATAATTATAATAAATAAATTTAAAATAAAAACAAGGCGTTGGTATTTTTGATCCGGCATCTCCTTTTTAAAAAAATAAAAATATTATTTCGAAAGGAGGACGATCCAAATAATTTTAATAATTAAAGATAAATATTTAGCAAAAATTTATTGGCTAGTTTTCGAAAAAATATTTCGGCCTTGATGGTACCATAAAAAATAAAAAATAAAAAAAAATTTATAATTTTTTTTGATAAAATGAAAGGGTAGGAGGTTTTATCTCGATGTAACATTACATTCCGGTCTAGCTCACTAGGTTTTTGTTCGAAACAGTTAATAAATAATTACATAATTTTTTTACTTCCCAGGATTTACGCATCAGAAAAATTTAAAAATTTAAATTAAATCATTCACGAACCATTCCTCGTGACCAGGTTACCAACTGCCGTAGAGGTAAAATCCATAACTTTAATCACCTATGCTTCTTCCCATAATTGGTGGGTTCCCAAACTCCATGTATAGCGGTCGGTTTCCCTGCAATGTGGGCGGTACGGCGACGACGCAGTACGTGATGCTAACGAAGAACCAAGATGCGCCCATGGAGGAGATTAAACCCGGAGAGTTCAATCAGCCCAACCGGCTCCCCCAGGTTGCCTAAATTTTTTATTTTGTTCACGTCTCTCATCATCACCTCTACGATTTTTTCTTTTTCGTTTGAGCCATTTTTGAGTTGATGAAGCTTCTGACTCCGTGACATGATTGGTTGTGGTTTTTGTTGACAGTTGGAGGTTCGTCGATGCATAGAGTGTGGGCAGCCGCTTCCGGAAAGCCATCAGCCCCTGGCCAACGAAGCTTGGTCTACTGGAATTTTCGGTTGTTTTGAAGACATGGAAAGTTGTAGGATTCTTTTCCTTTGCTATGCTTTGTATGCTGGTGGTTATGATATAGCTATGATTTTTTTTTAGTTTTTTTTTAATCGGATGGTCGATTTGTTGTATACTTTTCTTCTGAAACTATTGAAATGCTGTTTTCCAATGACGTCTCTTGTAGAATTATGTGTTGTTAAGATGTTGATTTGTTTTTGAATTTTTGATATACTCTAATCTGCTTTTTTTTTTTTTTTTTTTCCTTTTCCCCCTCATACTCATGATTGGCGTATCTTTGAGGCGCGTTTAATTAATTCAAACGTGATTAATTTCCACGGTTCTTCTGATTAATTTCCTACCTTTGATCAAATATGCACCAATGATTCGCATCGTTATATTGGACTTTGAAATTCGCAGCAAATCCTGGAAAAGAAAAATAAGGGATCATTTTATTTTGTACAAACAATGCTAATTTTTGAAATCAAAGAAAAGGGTATAAAGGCTGGTGTGCTATGATTCCTGTGTATCGCTATTCTTGAAATATGATTGATTAGAACATGTTTATGGTAATAATGAATGTCTTCATGGAATTCAAGGGGATCTGCAGCCTTGTATTTTTTTTCTTCAATAATTGCAATGCGGTATAGTGGCCAATTGCCTTCTAGTTTCTAACATGGTTGATATATTCCTCCACTGGTAAAAAAAGATTTTGCTAAAATGAATAGTCAATTCTCATCACTTAAAGATATCCCAAGCTTTAAGGAGCAATATAAGGCAATTGGAAGGTGATTATTGTGATATCATATGAATTTGTGTATGTAGACAATGCTCTGGCAATGGTTGCAGAGTGGAGGTAGGTTGGTGGGTGTTGAAGGCCAATCAAATGAGCATAAAAGAAGTCAAGAGACAGGAAAAAAGGAGACTGATTAAAGAAATCCAACAGCATAGAGAGACCACTCTTCATATTTGTATTGATTGGATGGGAAACATGTAATACGAAAGTGAAGCCATTTCGGCTCTGATGATGGTTGTTTGGACTTGGGTGAATCATATTCAGGTGTTTGTTATAATAGTAGAAATACCATGCTTAGAAAGAAAGAAAATAGAATGGAGATGGTTGAGAAAGTGAGCTCTATTACTTTCCCTAGGATCATTCTTTGATGCCAGAGAGGAGGGAGAGGCTTTCCGTGGAGCAGTTATTCATATTGGAGGAAAGGGTTACACATCATCATATTCGTGCTAAAAGACTTCGAAAGGGTTACACATAAGTTATTTGGCATCAATGATGTGTTGTATGATGTTGGTGATAAGATTATGTTAAGAAGTTTGCCGTTCGAGATTTTGTAGCATTATTTTTAAATACAATATTCTATGAAAAAACCCATAGAAATTATTCATACTCCTCGGTCAAACAGAATGAAGCAGAGAAATTAGCTTGAGCAATATTTAGGCTCTATGTATTGGAACCGGATACTTTTAAGGTTTAATTGCTACCTACTATTTTTTCTTAATGAAGGAAAAAGAAAGAATTTGAAAAATACCTATAACTAAATTCTCAGTCCTCAAGTTATGAAATGAGCTGTACTAGTAGCTATATGCCCAAGTAATTATGTTATGCATATTAGCAAATACTAGAACAAAGTGCATCCTCAAATTTTTCATTTTTAATTTCTGAGATTTCTGAATCATCAAGAGAAATGGGCCAAGGCTAAGACCAAAACTATTTAGTTTGATGGAATAGTGATGGAAAGACATGGAGATGCAGAAAGTCCTCATTAAATTTTGACCTTGAATAATAAGAAAAACAAAGACATAAATCAGTCCTCCCTGGGAAACGATTTTCATGGATTGCAGCACTGAGTTATAATATAATGATGTTATAGAAGTTTTGGATCATCTTGATGACATCACCTCATAGTCTGGTCTCTCTCTCTCTCTCTCTAATCTTGAACACTTAAATCTTCTTGATCTCAGACTACTTTGCCTAAGCATATTAATTTTCACCATATGGAGTTGATGTATACTAGTGCATTTTTTCTACACTTTTAGATTGATGCTTTGATTTTTTGTTTGATAGGCTGGACTGGTTTGTTCTGTCCTTCTGCATTGTTTGGTCATAATGTTTAGAAGATTGAAGAAGAAATCCCATGAAAAAATACATGTGTTTGTCATGCAATCTGTGTTGAATGTGGAATTGCACTGGCAGCTGCTACAGCATTGTTTCATGGCATTGACCCAAGGACATCGTTTTTAATTGGAGAAGGATTAGTGTTTGGTTGGTGGATGTGTGGAATCTACGCTGGTCTTTTTCGGCAATCTCTGCAAATTAAATACCATCTCAAGGTAACCTCTTATCCTTCTTTTTTGTAATGCATGTGATCAATTCCAAGCATAATCACTGCTGCACCAAATAATTTCATGTTTTATACCGAGTGCTCGGAGACTGAATGCTGTTTTATTTCTAGCTCTTACACAGACTTCAAAGTAGTTATTACACTAATCAATATGTGCAGATATGTCTTGTTCGGTCCATATGAACGATTCTTCCAAAATCTTCTAGTAGCATGGATTTTTGTAATTATAAATCTCTCCATGGTTTCAATTAGAAAAAGAAATAAATTACTCAGTGGACTTACTGGCACTGACATAAGCATGCTTATGCATCAAGTTTGTTTTGTATGCTGTATACTTAAAACAAAGTCAAAAGCTGCTTGCGATTTCTTTGCCAAAGTTGTTCTGTTTCATTAGTAATGTGAGTTATGAGATTCATTCATATTATGACGTGGCAGTGGTTGCATAATGAGAGTAGACCATCTACTATATGTTCAGTTTGTAATAAGTCCGTCGAGGACTCGCTTACTGTGATGTAAGCATGTGTGCTCGTCACAAATGCTGATGAGAAAAACTGCATAAGATTCCTATCCAAAGTTTATCTGCTGCAGTAGTAACAAAGCAAAGAAATCCACATATAAAGTTGTGATTTCTTTATAATGATTTAGACTGCCTACAAGATGCTTTCTTTTCCCTGCTACAGTAATTTATTTATAAAGTATACTGGTCTCATGAAGCTGAACATCTCCTGCTTTATGTATCTCATCAGTTGACTTTATCCTAAATTACAAACCATAGGATCTCTGTTGCTTTTGTTGCCACTATTGCATGCTTCTTTTGCACCAGATCAGGTTGTCCTTGTTGATCATGTTCTTGTTACTCCATCCGCAGAACTCTCTGCGCAACCCTTGCATGGTACACTGCCGCATGCATTGGTGTGCCAACTGTCAAGAGCTCTGAGGAATGCAAGGTCACCTCTCTGATAATACTGCGAAGCCAAGGACCATTATGAACCAACCTGCAGCGCAGGAAATGAATACAAATGAGAATGAGGAGACCACAGGCTCTGAGATTGGTGTTCAGAACCAGCAAGCCACTTGGGAGGTTCAGGCTGTATGGTAGATGTGGAGTTATGTGAAAGCTTGTATGGATCCTAGGTACCCACCCTTTCTTTGCTTTCCACCCTTTCTTTACTTTGTTGTTGGTTTTGGAGCCATTTCATTTTCACTGAAGATGCATGGGAAACATCTGAAAGAGTTCTTTTTCATACTTTTTATGTTGATTGAAGTTTGGATGCCTAACAAAATTATATGCTCAGGATGAAATTTTTATTTTGTTTTTCTCCTTCTGGCCATTGTTTATGGATTAATTGCTACTACTAGATGGATTAGAAGCCCCTGCTTATTTTATTTTGCTTTTGTGTCAGTAAACTAAAGTTTACTGATTTTAGTCTTTTCCTTTCATGACTGAGTCTCTGATGCTGTAAGCCAATGCATTTGCTTCATTGATTGTTACACATCAATTTGTATTGTGCAGAATAATTTTATGTGCATGTGCATTTACTTTTCTATCTATGACTGCTAGCCACCAGTGGATTTAGTCTGTCACAGATTTACTTAATTTTGATGCTCCAATCCTTTTGTTGTGGAGATTGAGAAGCTTTCTAGGCAATAGTTTCTATTGAGAAGTGCGTGAAAAATTCACCTAGCCTCTATACGAACTTCCTTATTTATATTAAGTAGGAAAAAAATAAGTTACACAAATGTCCCTATCAGGCACTCTATCTAAATATCATAAGGACAACATAGTCAACTAATAACTTCTAATACTCCATCTCAAGCTGAAGCATATATATTAAACATGCCCAGCTTGTTAAATAAAGATTTAAACACACTCACGGACATAACCTTGGTGAAGACATCAGTTCACTACTTGGCAGGAGTGAACGGAGTATGGATAATGTCTTTTATCATAGCATCTTTTACAAAGTGATAGTCCACCTTGACATATTTGGTTCTTTTATAAAACATTGGATTACAAGCTATGTAAATAGCTGCTTGGTTATCACAATACATGGACATAGGACCTGTCATAGAAATCTCAATTTCAATCATTAAGGACTTCAACCATATCAATTCGCATGCAGTGTGAGCTCTAGCCCTGCACTCTGCTTCAACACTTGACCTATATATAACATTCTATTTCTTGCTTTGCTGGGTCACTAAGTTCCCTCCTACATAAGTATAATAACTGGAAGTAGACTTCCGATTAAGGTTTCCGGTACCGGTACCAGGTGCCGTACCGGTGGCCGGCTGGTACCGGTTCGGTACCGAACCGTACCGTGCCGACACACGGTACGGCGGGGCATACCGGTTCAAACTGGTACGCCCAAATTTTTTTTTTTGATTTTTTTTTGTGTGTAATTTTAAGATTTTTATTTTATTTTTTAAGGGTTTATGGTTTAGGATTTAGGGAGAATTTAGTGTTTAGGCTTTAGGGTTTAGGATTTAGGATTTAGGGTTTAGGATGGCGTACCGTTTTAGGGTTTAGGACAAATACTAATATTTAGGACTATTTTTAATTGAAATAAAAAAAAAGATAATTAAACTAATATTATCAGCAATTAATGAAAGTAAAATGTGGCATAAACATATAATTACATATCAATGTCTAGATTCGGATAGAGTGATGATATCTATAAATATAGGGATCATGTATGTACTCTGTAGGAAATTCGGCATGTCCCTCCTGCCAGGCAGCATGATACTCCTTTAAGCTCATCCCAGGAGGTATGCATGATGGGTCATAACTAATCGTAGATCCCTCTCTAATGTCCCGACTCTGAGAGCTGTCCAGAGACTGATGATATAGCAGTGCAGGGGAGAATCCAAATATACCAGTAACAAAATCAGATGCATAAGATGCTCCAAGATAATAACCACTGAATGCTGACGCCTCGGATGCACCATATGTATCATATTGACCAGAAGCTGCCGGTAGCTGCGGATAAGAGGATCCTGAATATGAGGATGATCCAGATACATCCATGGATCTTATTCCACGTACAAAATCTGCAGCTGTATCGTGTCCCGAACGATCACGTGGAGCCCGTCGTCTATATGGAATCGTATCACCACGGGCACGGGGTCTATTAGATGGTACTTCATGATCTGTATCCTGCGTGGCATGGCAAAACTGCGACTTTCCAGTGAATCGAATAGGACTAGGTGGCTGCGACTCCTGTTCTCTTGCTCCTCCTTGATCACTAGATCCTCCATTATCTGAAGCACTATCATCACTGTCTCTGGTATTTGAATTTGAGTGGACTAAATGCTCCGATGGAGGTGCAACTGCCTTTCCTTTTCCTCTGTCTTTAGGTCTACTAGATGGTGGGGACGGACGATGTGCTGTATCTGCTGGAGCCCTGTGAGGAATATGACTTGTTGCCCATTGTCCAGCATCCACCCCAGCCTCACTAGCTACAAAACTGGCTGGTCGAGGAGGCGATCCTGGCTCATCAAGCTCTGGCGTCTGCTGCTGACTCATGACTCATCCAATCATTGGATCTTCATCCTCATCAATATATGAACTTGCAGTGGGATCTGGATATTTCAATTCTACTTCTTCCTGAATACATTTTAGCCTCAACCTTAAATTATAGTGTACATATACAAGATCGTTGAGGCGTTTCTGTTTCAGATGGTTCCTCTGCTTGGAGTGGATAAGACCAAATATAGACCAGTTGCGCTCACATCCACTGGAGGACACCGTCTGGAAGAGGATCTTCACTGCAAAAACCTTTAAATTTTTAGCAGATCCACCAAAATGCACCCACCATTCAGCTGCAAAAGACATTACATCATTTAGAATTTTAGATTAGGCAAAATAAAAAATTTAATCCTGATATAATATTAGATTTACTCCTTAGTAGTACCTACCAGGATTCATCTTTGATTTACTTCTGACCGCTACAGCGGATCCAAATGAATCTGTGCCCTCCCTAAAAAATTTCGTCAGCCAGAAAAAAATTTGTTAGCTTGTTGAAATTAATACTCTTAAAAATCATTTAATAATTTCAACCTAATTTACTTCTTCAAGGCACATAGCAGCAATATCTGGATCGGGCTCCATCTTATATATAACATTACACAGGACAGACATAAGATCCTCATCCATGGTAATGTCCGGTACGAAGTACTGAAATCTCGGATTTAGATAGTAAGCTGCACATATATTTTAAGAATCAGTCAAGCGTACTTGTATGAATCTAATTGAAACTTAATTTTTAGGGACTTTATAAAATACTACGTACCTGCTAGATGTAAATCCGAACTCATTTGATAACTTCACCGTCCATCAATGATCCGGATATATTCATATGCATGTGATGGATCTGCCTCATGGATCTTTTCCTTTGCCCTTTGCATTATGAAATATAAGATGTCCATCTGATCATACCTCTCGGAGTCCATGGCACGAAGTACCTTATATAGAGACTTGATAGCCTCCACTACCCTCTCAGCCCGCTGCCAGAATGTCTGTCTCGTCACTAAATTCTCCACATTACTTTTCTCAGTATTTGCCCTGGCATATCTGCTCTCCTATCAGTCCTGACTGACAAACATCTAACGTAGCTTTGCTTTCTTGCCAAGAAAACTATCAAGTGCAATATAATTAGTTGCAAACCGTGTGACTCTCGGTCTCAATATTTCTTTCCTGTAAAGCTCCTCATCAATGATAAGACCCATGTATGGTTATATATAAATCTGGTGATAGACCGTGCTAGCTCAACAATCTTCTGCACCCTGCGAATTTTATCAATATCCATCAACATGAGGCCTATACAATGTGCAGCATAAGGGGTCCAGAAAATATGCGGCCGTCGCTCCATCAAGATCTGCCCTGTGGCCCTGTACTGTGGTCCATTATCAGTGATGACCTGCACGACATTATGCTCTCCCACCTGATCAATCACCTCCTCCATCAATCTGAGAATATAACCGGCGTCGTGCACCTGATATGAAACATCAATAGACTTCTGAAAAAAAGTCTTCCCATCATAATAAGTCAAAAAATTGATGATGCTCCGTCTAGTAGGACCAGTCCAACCATCACACATCACCGTCAATCCATACACAGGCCACTTGCTCTGATATGAGGATATCCATCCTTCTAGCTCCTTCTTATTGCTTTCCAGAAGATGACCATAGATATCCCTTGATGCTAGAGGATCTACACTTGCACTAGCAGCCTGTATAGATGAAATAGCAGAGCGATAATATGGATTGTCTGCTGCATGGGCTGGGATATGACTGAAATGAAACCAGGAGGAGATGGCCCGCCACATATCCTTCTTCTTATCATTTTTCAACATTGTGTCAATCCTCTGTTGCTTGGAATCTCTACTGAAAAATGCATGTGGATCGACATCATGGATAGTGGCTCCCTCTGGAATGTCCCTAGGCCTGGAAGGCTTTCTCCTACTGCCAAATGCTCCCAACATGGATGCAAACGGCCGGTGCCTCTCCTGACGGGCTCTCTGATTGAGGTCCTCTTGAACTGTCTTAGACTTTCCTGGAGCACTAGCAGAAGCGGATCCCGATCCTGACTCAAAAGCTGATGGCCCGAATCGCTGTCTATGCCTGGCTGTCTTCTCCTGCTGCCTCTGCTCATATAAGCTCGCCTGAATAGCAGCCTCCATCTGTGCCTCATCATCAGAAGGAATAGATGCTTCCTCTGACTCCCTGGAGTGATAAGAAGGTGGTTCTACGGATCTGCGGTCCACCTCTACCTTCTTCTTTGCTGTTCTTTCCTTTCCAGCTTTAAAATCAGCAAAGTGTTTCTTCATCAACTGACGAACCTCCTGTGGACACTGTCGGTATGCAGATATATTAGGATAGCCGCCAGTCAAGTACTGCTTCAACCCTGTTACCCACCACCTTTGAATTCGGTATTGCATCATTTACACCTCCAGTGATGCCGACCTGAGAGCATCTCTCCATGTGACCAGCCAATATCCCGCTCCGGATCCTTCTTCCTCCTTGATGGATCCATACATGAATATTTAAATTACATATAAGGTTAATAATAATCTTTAGTAATTAACACTTTATTAACCTAATTTTCAGAATTTAATTTATTTTTTTAATTTTTTTATTTAAAAAAATTCAAAAAATAAAGAAAAATAAAAAAATTTAAATTTTAGATTCATGTAGGATTCCATCATACATGCTACATATATTTTTTTAAGATCCTAGAAATGCATTAGAAGTTAATTATTTTTCAATTTAAGACCTATGGGCATTATTCATGAGATGCATAAAACTTGAATAAATCGACATGAAATTTATAGTGAGAGTAGCTTACAAATCCTAGATTAATAATTTATAATTATAATTTTTTTTCTAATTATTTTTTTAATTAATTTATTAATCCAAAATTAATTTTTAATTTAAAAAATTATATACTTAACAAAAAATTAAGATTTTAGTATCATTGTGTAAATCTATCCTAGATCTACCACATACTCTAAAATCATTACCAACAAATAAATCTTGACAGCATTTCTTCTTAATTTTCTATTTTGTACGGATTTTAACAAAAATTAACGATATGAAAAACGAAAATTTGGAAAAAGAAAAGTATACGTACCTTGATTCTACCTACCCCTTCGATTTTTGCAGGTTGGATTGGATTGAAATTGATCCACGAATTTTTTTTTTCTGCATTTTTCCTTCCACGGTGTGCTGTAGCAGAGGGCACAGAGAGCTCTTATGAGCTCTCTATATCTCCTCCCCCGACAAAACATCACATGGCTATAGTAGCCATGTGACAATTCTAAAAAAATTTGCCCCCCTCTTCCCAAGCCGTACCGAGCCGAACCGGGCCGAATCAGCCGGTTCGGGCCCGTTTCGACCGGTTCGGGTCCGGTTTGCACCGGTTCGGGTCGGGTTCAGGTCCGGTTCAATGCGGTAAGTTATTTTGTTTTTGTTTTTTAAATGGGGCTGTGTCGATTTATATGGCCGAATTGTGCCGGTCGGCCACCGGTTCGATTCAATACGCCCCGAGCCAGCCGATTCGGCACGGTTCGAAAAACCCTGCTTCCGATCACTCTCATCACTAGCATATCTCGAGTTTGAATAAGCCTCAATATATAAGTGACCATGACTTTTATATAACAATCCCTTACTTGATATTTCCTTCACATAAGCAAGTGTTCTCAATGCAGCCTTCTAATGTATCTATCTAGATTTTTGCTGACTAATAAAACCCACTGCTAATGTGATATTTAGCCTCGTAACTGTGAGATAAATTAGTTTTTCAACAAGTCTCCTATATCTACTAACATTAGGAAATTCTTTCGACTCATTCCATATATTCAGATTTTGCTCCATAGGTGTATTTTCAGGTTTACATCCAAGAAATCCAGTTTTTTCTAGAAGATTAAGTGCATACTTTCTCTAAGATAGGACAATACCCTGTTTTCCATCGGCTAATTCAATTCCTAGGAATTACCTAGGTCTCTCCATATCTTTTATAACAAATACTATTTAATAATGATCTTAGTTTCTTCCACTCCTGTTTTATAACTACCTGCTAACAAAATATCATCGACATATACTATCATAACAAATGTCCCGATAATCCTGTTATGCACAAAAATATAATGGTCAGAATTACACTTGGTAAAGCCTATAGAAAATATCACCTTGCTTAGCTTATTAAACCATGCACGCGGGCTCTGCTTCAGACCATAGATCGCCTTTCTGAGTTTGCACACCATCTCTCCCTAAGCAACATACCTAGGAGATTACTTCATATAGATCTCATCAAGATCACCATACAGAAAGGCATTTTTTACATCTATCTGACACAGACCATTCCTGATTAATAGCTATAGACAGGATGACTCGGATGGAAGTGCAACTAGAGAGGTCTCAAAATAATCAACACCAAAGATCTGGGTGTACCTTTTGCTACCAGGTGGGCTTTGTAGTGGTCAATAGAACCATCCGGGTTATACTTAACGGTGTACACCAATCGACAACCAATAATATCAACCTGTGTATAGGGAGTCACTAAATTTCAAGTATGGGGAGATAATAGAGCCGTCATCTCCTCATCCATGGCAACCTTCGAATATAGTGAATTGAGTGCTTCTTGATACTCCTTGAAAATAGAAACAGAAACTAAAGAAAGAGCAAACTAGTGAAACAAGAGATAAAGATGATTATAATATACAAAATTAGCAATATGATGAGCTGTAGAGTGTTTACTGTTGACTCATGTCTTGATTTTGATGAATAACAAAATACTTAAGTATATTTGAGTACTAACTGTATGTTAAAAATATATTTATCAGAACAAGGTACTCATCAAAGTTGTAGTGTATTGAAAGTTCAAATTGTTTGTCATCTTGTTGAAGAAGTCATTTAAGTTAATGAATTTTCAAGTTATATGGACTTTGACATATAAGAATTATTTTGAAGGACTCAAATTTTGAATTTGGACAAGCTTCAGCCATGTGTCGACTCATGAAGACCAAGTGTCAATTCAAAGTGTCGACTCACAGAACTTTGAGCTGATATGCAGAAAATATTTCTGTTGACACACTGAAGTGTTAACTCATGGAAATCAAGTGTCGACTCAAGGCCTGAGATAAAAAATGATACATAATTTGCTGATTTCAAGTTTTTACTTAAGTGTCAACTCATGAAAATGAAGTGTCGATTCAAGTATCGATGCACTAGAACACTCTAGAGAGCTTCGGAAAATATGTTTGACCTAGTGTCGACTCAAGTATCGACTCATGAGTCAACTCATGACCTGAAGTATCGATACCTGCAAGTCTGAATGAACAGTAACGGCTAGTTTTTTGAAGCGCAGAATTGTTCCTTTTTATGTCTAACGGCTACTTTCTCCTCTCCAACGGTCATAAATGATCATTTAAGACTTGGAAAGGTATTTAAAAGTCCACCAAATACAAGAGGGAAGCAATCAATTGAGCATTCATTGCATACACCTTAAAGAGTTATTATTTTTGAGAGAGTTGAGCATTCAAGCATTCAAGCATTCAAGGAGCATTCAAGTCCAATTATCAAGTATTGATTAAGGCTTCAACAACTCTGAGACAAGCTTCTCAACAATCAAAGAGCTTCAAAGAGATATTTGCTTTTATTTTGAGAAAGCTTATTGTATTCTTTCATTGTAGTTGAATTATTTTGTTGTTCCTAGTTTCAAGTAGATTGAAACTAGTGCTTGAATTGTTGGTGAGTCTTGAGTTAAAATCAACCAGGTTGTTGATGAGCCTTGTTTGAAAACCAACTAGATTTTTGGTTAGCCTTGTGAAAACCAAAAGAATTTTGATTAGTGAGCTCGGGAAAACTAATTTACTGTAATCAAGTTGGATTATAGTGAAATACCTAAGTGGATCTTTAAAAGTGGACGTAGGTACTTGGAGTGCACCGAACCACTATAAATTCTTGTGTTTGTGATTGCTCATCTTTCTCTTCTTGTATTTTTTTATACTTCTGCTGTATACTCTTGTTGAGCACACAAAGACTTGCAAACACACTAGCATTTGTCTTTAATCTTTGCAAAAAAAATTTTTAAAACCCAATTCACCCTCCCTTTGGGTTGCTTTAGCTGGGCAACAAGTGGTATCAGAGCCTTGTACTTAACTTGTAGGTCTAACCATCTTGAGTTAAAGATCTATGGCAGCCCCAATAGGAACTAGTATTGTTGAGGGTCAAGCCTCAAATAGAATCCGAGCTTAATGCTAAAGCAATGAACTTGTTTTATTGTGCATTGGATCCTAGTGAATTCAATAGGATTTTTATATGTGCATCTGTGAAGAAAATTTGCAACAACCTTGAGATTACATATGAGGGTACCCATCAAGTGAAAAATATTAAAGTAAATATGCTTGTGCACACATATGAAATGTTTAAAGTGAAGCATCATGAATCCATAACTGATATGTACACAAGATTTACTAACATTGTTAATAGAATGAGAAGTCTTGGTAAAGTTATGTCTAACGCTGACCTTGTTAATAAAATTCTCAGGTCTTTGCCATCTTCTTGGGATCCAAATTTGATAGCCATTTAAGAAGCAAAAGATGTTGAAATTCAACCTTTAGAGCAACTCATCGGTTCACTCATGACTTATAAGTTGAACCTAAAGAAAAAGCAGTGAATGCGGACAAAAAAAAGAAAACAATTGTCCTCAAATCCACTACACCAAATGAATCTTCAAGTGAAGAGTCAGAAGAAGGTGAAGATAAAGATGATGAGGCTTTAGTGGCTAGGAAGTTTAGGAAATTCATGAGGAAGAAGAAATACTCATACAAAAAGAAGCCACTCAAAGGAAAGCCTAGAAAGGATAAGGGCAAGGACAAAGAAAAAGAAAAAGAGAAGGAGAAGAACCAACCTATTTGCTTTGAGTGCAAAAAGCCCGGTCACTACAAGGTTGATTGTTCTCTCCTTAAGAAGCTTAAAAAGAAGTTCAAGAAGAAAGCAATGATGGCTACTTGGAGCGAAAATGAAGACTCCAGTTCAGAGGAAAAACAACAAGAAGTCGCCAACCTCTGCTCATGGCAATTGAAAATGAGGTATAATCTAAACTTGAATTTACTTTTGAAGAACTTAAAGATGTTTTTGATAAACTTGTGCATGAATACAAATTGCTGAAAATTGAGCACAAGAAGTTGAAAAAGCATGTTGATTCTTTTTCTTTTGAAAACAACAATCTTGAAAATGAAAACAAGGAACTAAAAGCCAAGATTGATGTTTTTGAAAAGGAAAAGAATGCACTCTCAAAAGAAATAAAAGTTTTGAAAAGATTCAAGACTTTTGTTTCAAGTAATGAGCTTATAAAGAAAAACAAAGATTTTGAGTCGGAAAATAAAAAGTTTAAAGATGAGCTTGATAAAGTCAAGCCATTTGTTAAAAAATTCACATTTAGTTCTAAAAGACTAAATTTACTATTGAATAATCAACGTGCAGTTTTCAACAAAGCTGGCTTGGAATATAAGATTCAAAAACAACAAAAGTACTTCAAAAATTTCTTTATTCTAGCATCATCAAATACTACTTGCTTTAGTTGTGGTAAATTTAGACATAAAGCACATCAATGCAATCAAAGAAAAGTAAATAAATCTAGAAAAACTTGGATTCCAAAAGGAACCATTGCTACTAATCCTAAAGGATCCAAGATGGCATGGGTACCTAAAGCAAAAACTTGATCTGTTTTGCAGGTGTGTCTTGCAACTAAGGAAAAAAGAAGATTATGGTACCTTGACAGTGATTGCTCAAGACACATGATGGGAGATGTGAAGTAATTCACCTCTCTTGAAGCTTTGAATGGAGGGAATGTAACTTTTGGAGACTATGTAAAGGAAAAATCATTGGTATCGATAAAGTTTACATTTCTCCATCCATTTTTATTGATAATGTATTGTTAGTAGGAGTAAAGCATAATTTACTTAGCATTAGTCAATTTTGTGATAAAAGTTTTAAAGTAGTTTTTGAATCATCTTTTTGCATGGTATCTAGTCTTGAAGATAATAGGTTGAAATTCATTGGAAATAGGCATGGCAACATCTGCCTAGTTGATCTTGATAATTTATTTATACAAGATGGTGAATGCCTACTTACAATGAATGCCACAATAAATGAGACTAGTTTGTTATGGCATTGTAGATTAGGGCATGCAAGCATGCATTTACTTTTCAAATTGTGCAAAAAGGATTTAGTTAAAGATTTACCAAAACTTAGATTTGAAAAAGACAAAATTTGTGATGCTTGCCAATTTGAAAAATAAACAAGAACCTCTTTTAAATCTAAAGGAATTGTTTCAACCTCTAGGCCACTAGAATTATTCTATATGGATCTCTTTGGACCAACTAGGACCACAAGCCTAGGAGGCAAAAGATATGGATTAGTTATAGTGGATGATTTTTTATGTTTTACTTGGATTTTATTCTTAGCACATAAAGATGAATCTTGTTTTACTTTCACAAAGTTTTATACAAAGGTTTTAAATGAAAAAGATATTTCTATTGTTTATATTCAAAGCGATCATAGTACTGAATTTGAAAATCAATATTTTGAAGATTTTTGCAATGAAAAAGGCATTGAACACAATTTCTCTACACCTAGGACATTTCAACAAAATGGGATGGTAGAAAGAAAAAATAGGACTTTAGAAGAAATGACACGCACAATGCTTTACGAAAATAACCTACCTAGATATTTTTGGGTCGAAGCTGTTAATACTGTATGTTATATTTTAAATCGAGTTTTAATCCGACCAATTTTAAAGAAAATACCATATGAGCTTTGGAAAGAAAGAAAATCTATTTTAAAGTATTTTTGTGTATTTGGTTGCCGATATTTTATATTGAACAATGAAAAAGATAATTTAAGCAAATTTGATACCAAGTCAGATGAAGGTATCTTCTTAAGATACTCTACATTTAGTAAGGTATACAGAGTTTTTAATAAAAGAAACTTGTAGTAGAAAAGTTTATGTATGTTGTGTTTGAAGAGTCTGCTAACAACTCTAGAAAAGAGGATATTTCTGATGATGTTGCAGGTATTCAAGGACTCAAGAAGTTGACTCTAAATGATGATCCTCTAAAGAAAGTGAAGAAGATCAAAACAATGAGAATGAAGAAGAAGCCACAAGACCTTCATCGGAGCACAAGGACCTATCTAAAGAATGGAGGTATGCTCATGGACATCCTAAGGAATTAATTTTAGGAGATCCATCAAAAGGGATAAGAACTAGATCTTCTATTAGAAATGAATGTGATTATATTGTTTTTGTATCACAAGTAGACCTAAATGTATTGAAGAAGCTGAAAAAGACCTTAAATGGATGATTGCTATGCAAGAAGAATTAAATCAATTTGAAAGAAATAAGGTTTGGACATTAATAAAAAGACCATTTAATGCTTCTATAATTGGCACTAAATGGGTATATAGAAATAAATTGGATGAAAATAGAATAGTAACTAGAAACAAGGCTAGACTGGTACCTAAGGATTACAATCAAGAAGAAGGAATTAATTTTGATGAAACCTTTGCTCCAGTAGTTAGACTTGAAACTATTAGATTATTTCTAACTTTTGCATGTTTTATGAATTTTAAATTATTTCAAATGAATATTAAAAGTGCATTTTTGATTGGATACATTACTGACGAAGTATATGTAAAACAACCACCTGGTTTTGAAAATCATGCACATCCTGACTATGTTTTTAATTTATACAAAGCACTTTATAGTTTGAAACAAGGCCCCATGCATGGTATGAAAGATTAAGTAAATTTTTAATTGAAAATGGCTTTACTAGGGGTCATATAGATACAACATTGTTTTTAAAGAAAAAGGTTGATGATCTCTTAGTAGTACAGATCTATGTCGATGATATTATCTTTGGTACCACTAATAAATCTCTTTGTGAAGAATTTGCAAAGCTTATGCAGGATGAGTTCGAGATGAGCATGATGGAAGAATTGAGCTACTTCCTCGGACTCCAGATCAAACAAACAAATGAAGGGATCTTTATCAATCAAGCTAAATACACAAAGGATATTCTTAAAAAGTTTGGGATGGAGAAGACTAAACATATTGGTACACCTATGAGCCCTTCATGTAAGTTTGACAAGGATGAATCTGGTAAGAAAGTTGATCAAAAATTTTATAGAGGCATCATTGGTTCCTTATTGTATTTAATTGCAAGTAGACCAGATATTATGTTTAGTGTATGCATGTATGCAAGATATCAGTCTGAGCCTAAAGAATCATATTTATTGGCTGTTAAACGTATATTTAGATATTTATCTGGCACTATTGATATTGGATTGTGGTACTCTAAGAACTCAGCTATAGATTTAATTGCATATTCTGATGCTGATTTTGCTAGCTGTAAATTAGATAGGAAAAGTACTTCTAGAACCCGTCAATTCCTTGGAGTTAATTTAATTTCATGGTTTAGCAAGAAACAAAATTTAGTTGCACTATCTATAGCTGAAGCTGAATATATTGCAGTTGGAAGTTGTGCTCAAATTTCGTGGATTAAACAACTCGAGGACTTTGGCATTAAATTAACTAAGACACCAATTATATGTGATAATATAAGTGCAATTAACTTAACTAAAAATCTTGTACAACACTCAATAAGTAAGCATATAAAAATTAGATATCATTTTATTAGAGACCATGTTCAAAATAATGATGTTATGTTTGAATTGTCTGTACTAAAATGCAATTAACTGATATACTGACCAAGCCACTTAATGAAGAAAGGTTCAGTATGATTAGAAGAGAATTAGTGGTCATTAATTCTTTTGATTAGATCTCAATCATTTCTAATGACCTTTGGAATTTCCTTTGAAAATTTTTTGATCTAATGCTCTTGAAACTCAAGATCAATCATTATTAGCTTCTAAATCAACTTCCCTAATCTTATTTATGATTTTTTTTTCTATTTTTCTTGATTTTTTTTGAAGTGTCGACACTTGGAAGTATCGACACTTCGAGGTGTCCACACTTCCAAGTGTCGACACTTTGAGGTGTCGACATTTAGACTAGCCCATGAGTCGACACTTGACCGACGGGAACCGGTGAACAAATAGGAAAAACGATCCGTTTCTTTTCATCTTTTCTCCCATTTCTCGAGTCGACACATCTTCTTACTGTTTCCTCACTGCCGTTTGTTCCTATTTAGGATTCTAACCATTCCATTTTTAGTTTGAAACCTCTTTCCCTCTCTTTTCACCGTTCTTCATGGTTTCACCTTGAGACCTTTGCCTGTTTCACCTTCCATTTTTGTATTCCTCTATTTCTTGGACAATGGGACCCAGGAAGCAGCTGGTTAGGAGGCCATGACCATTCTCTTAGGGTACGGAGCGCTTCACGAAGGCCAGACACGACGATCAGCCTGCAGAGGTAGCAGCACAGCCTGAGATTCTAGCACGACCACCACCAGTCCCTAGGGCAGACCGCTTGGCCTTCAAGGCCATTGTTGGGGGACGGAGAGTGGACTTCGAGTTCCTCGGCCAGCAACATTTTAGGATTGGTGATTGGCTTAGAGATGCTAGGTTAGCACAGTTCTATTCCCTTAGAGAGAGATTTTATTCAGCACTAATGAAGGAGTTCTAGGGACTCTAGTCCGAGGTGCTGATGGATGGGTCGCAGAGGTGAGAGGCTTTTCTATTCCATTGTCAGCAAAGATACTGAGCCAGATCTAGGAGATCCCGATAAGGGGGACAGTTGCAGACTCTCTAGTAGACCGGATCAGTGGGTTCAGGGTTATTCTAGAGAGAGATGACATTGGAGAGGGAGCTACAGTTGTTGCATCACAGCTTTTAGCAGAGATGAGGCTCCTACATCACATCGTAGCCAGGATTCTTCTACCGAAGATTGGACGATTCGATTTCATCACTAAGAGAGAGCTGCTAGTTATGGTTGCTCTGATCCAGAGGATGCCTATCTGTCTGCCCGTATTGATGATACATCAGATGACAGAGGCCGACCAGCAGGCGACTTTGCTTATCGTATGGGATGGGTCTTACGATACTGTTTAGAGCATACGGAGTCAACCCTGATGGTGAGCTATACAGACAGCTACTCCATACTGATATGTATGATGAGAGATCACTGCATCATATGGGTTATTGTAGGTACTGAGGTCAGTGGAGATGGAGAGTCTTTGGAGAGCTTGACTCGGATTAGATGATGATGCAGTTGAGGAGGATACACCGAGAGATGAGGATGGGCCATCTGAGCCATCACGAGCTATACTAGAGCGGTAGCCCGAGCCATCAGTATCGGCACATGCTGAGGTGCCACCTCCTAGAGATACTTCTAAGGACATGATCACTCGCCTAGAGGCAGATATGCGGACTATGAGAGAGCGAGTGGATCTGATACATATGGAGATGAGATTAGGATTTGATGAGATGAGGGAGGGATTTACTGCTGTCATGACTGCTCTACAGAGATTATCTTCTAGCAGGCCACCATCCCTTCCAGCACCACCTGCTCCACCTGCAAATACTGATATGGGAGACGGTCAGTTTGACTCATCACAGACTTTGATGTTGCTGACTTTATGGTGGATCCTAGAGCCGAACACTGGAGCTGACCAGGATGCTGAGCCCACAGTTGATGGGACAAGGTTATTCGAGGTTGCTCTTATCCCATCCAGTCTAGCTCTTCAAACTTTTGTCCTTCCTAGCACTCCTGTCATTCCAGATCCTTCTGACCCTATAGTATCTACCTCCATTCTTTATTCTGATCCATCAGATACTTTTGCTGATTTGCCTATACCTTTCATTAGTGTACCCCCTACCCTTCCAGATAGGACACCTTCTATCTACTTTTTTCTTGTCCAGAGAGCTAAGATTTTATACTCATGGTTTTCACATTATTTTATCTGGTCTTATTTTTGACACTACTCTACCTATTATTGATACTGATCTCACCGATCCTGATCCTGTTCTATTTTTTGATTTTGCTCCTGACGTTGCTTCTTCTTCAGCACGAGTCAGAGGGAGAGCACGACGTAGAAGCAGAAGCCGAGGACGTGGTGATGTTCCTAGAGCCGTCCACACTAGGCTAGCTGATCTCCGGCCGAAATGACCTCGATCCTGTCCCTCTAGGATTACAGGGCCTATCATTTTAGAAATTGGGTCCTCTGATGAGGACAACACCCCTTAGGATTGGTCAGTGTATTAGTTGGTCTCATATCAGCTAGATGTATGTTTATATCAAACTATGTTTCATTGTATCAAATTATGTATTAAATTTTGAATATTATATATCAATGTTTGAAATTATATATATGATGACATTTTTAGCATTTTCTCTTGTATACTTCTACACTCTTCTTACTATACTGCCTTTCATTTTATCTTCACTTTTTACCTTTTTTTTTTAATGATGATGACAAAAAGCTGGAGAAATAATGGTCATGATAATGAAAAAATAGAAATAAGAATATTGGTAGTAAATGATACAATGTTTAATATTTTGTGGTATCAAAATGATAAAGAAAGGAAAAAATAAATGGTATAAATAACTAAAGGAGAGACAAGATAGCAATAAGTAATAATTAAGAAGGAAAAATGGTTAAAGGAGAGAAAAGTACTAAAGAAGGAAATTTTTTGAAAATTTTAAAATTTCTAAACTTTTCAAAACCTTTTAAAAATAAAAAATATTTTCAGATCATATATTAAGGGGGAGCTTCAGTTTTATGCTCTGATACTTCTTATATTTATGCTTTGATACTCTTTATTTTTTATACTCTGATACTCCTTATTTCTTATGCTCTGGTATTCGTTATTTTCATGCTCTGATACTCTTCATGCTCTGATACTTTCTATCTTTATGTCATATTATTTGCTCTGATATGCTCAGATACTTTTCATGCTAATCTGGTACTCTTTATATTGTATTACTTTGATACCCTTAAAGATTTTGTTCTGATACTTTTCACATTCAACCTATTTTTGCTCTAATGCTTAACTTTCAAATCTATTTTAGCTTTGATACACCTTTTGAACATCTCATATAAGTATATAGCTCTGATACATTTTAATTATAGCTCTGATACATTATAGTTACAGCTCTGATGTATTGGAACTATATGAATTGAATTATTTTCATATATATATCTATAGCTCTGATCCATTGAAACTATATGAATTAAATTCTTTTTTATATATACATATATAGCTCTGATATATTATAAATAAGTTTTTGCTCTTGATAATCATTATAACTTAGTTCTGATATTTATTGTCAATAGCTCTAATACTCATTGTCAATTACTCTACACTTATTGCAAATCTTTTGAGCTTACAATGCGTATATACTTAAAGATTTTATCATCATCAAAAAGGGAAAGATTGTTGACTCATGTCTTGATTTTGATAAATAATAAAATACTTAAGTATATTTGAGTACTAACTGTGTATTAAAAGTATATTTATCAGAATAAGGTACTCATCAAAGTTGTAGTGTGTTGAAAGCTCAAATTGCTTGTCATATTGTTGAAGAAGTCACTCAAGTTAATGGATTTTCAAGTTATATAGACTTTGATATATAAGAATAATTTTGAAGGACTCAAATTTTGAATTTGGACAAGTTTCAGTAAAGTTTCAGCCATGTATCGATTCATGAAGATCAAGTGTCGACTCACAGAACTCTGAGTTGATATGCAGAAAATGTTTCAGTTGGCATGCTGACGTGTCGACTCATGGAAACCAAGTATGGACTCAAGTGTTGACTCATGCTCAGCCTAGTATCGACTCAAGGCCTGAGACCAAAAATGATATAGAACTTACTGATTTCAAGTTTTTGCTCATGTGTCGACTCATGAAGATGAAGTATCGACTTACTAGAAGAAGTGTCGATACACTAAAGCATTCCAGAGAGCTTCAGAAAATATTTTTGACTTAGTATTGTTACAGCCGTGACAGTGACGTGGCCAGGCTCAGGTATCGCCGAATGCGAGCAAGCCACGTGTAAGTTTCCCCGCCAGAGTCAGCGCCACGTCCTCAAAGCTAGGATCGGCAAGACCGCACCGCCCGACGACTGTCTGAAGCAAACCGCCCTCGCCGAGGTCGAGCTCGGCCCGGAGTTCCTCTACCACCTCATTGGCGCCCGGGCCCGGAGGTGTCCACCCAGGAGGGGTCCACCTAAGGCGAGGTCGGCCGATCCTTCGCCCTTCGCCAGGTGGCCGCCCGGAGACGGGCCCACCTCGGCCGAAGCCAGGCGACCCCCTGCCACCTCGCCAGGTGTCCACCCAGGAGGGGTCCACCTGAGCCGAGGTCGGCTGATCCTTCGCCCTTCGCCAGGTGGCCACCCGGAGACGGGCCCACCTCGGCCGAAGCCAGGCGACCCCCTGCCACCTCGCCAGGTGTCCACCCAGGAGGGGTCCACCTGAGTCGAGGTCGGCTGATCCTTCGCCCTTCGCCAGGTGGCCACCCGGAGACGGGCCCACCTCGGCCGAAGCCAGGCAACCTCCTGTCACCTCGCCAGGTGTCCACCCAGGAGGGGTCCACCTGAGCCGAGGTCGGCTGATCCTTCGCCCTTCGCTAGGTGGCCACCCGGAGACGGGCCCACCTCGGCCGAAGCCAGGCGGCCTCCTGCCACCTCGACAGGTGTCCACCCAGGAGGGGTCCACCTAAGACGAGATCGGCCGATCCCTTGCCCCTCGCCAGTTGGCCCCCGGAGACGGGTCCAACTCAGCCGAGGTCAGACCGCTCGTACGGAGAGGCCCCCGGGGAGAGAGACGGGTCCCGGGGCCATCCCTCGGGCCGTACAGACCCCAGACGGCATCCCGTACGGAGGGCGGCGGCACGCGGAACGTCACTTGCATCGGCCCGACAGGTCCCGCAGTCGAGAGACCCGATCCTGACGGAACAGGTCCCATAAACGGATGGCGCCCACGCTCGGGGAAGAGAGCGCTCTCACGGAGCCCGAGGCCTGACGACCGGCCGCTCTGCCAGCGCCGCCCTCCCTCTTTTTCTCTTCTGTCTTTGCCTTTTCCCTGCTGGGCCCGGCGGACGAGGTCGGAAAGCCGCCTGGCCTCCACCAAAAAGGGAAAAGAAAGGAAGACAGGGGAGGGGAGTTTCCGAGGGGGAAAAGGACAAGCGCACGACGGAGGGAGATAAAGAGGGAAGATTCTGGGGACTACAGGGTAAGCCAATTAGCCTGGGGACAAGGGGGAAGCACCGGCACAAGGCCTTGCTCCGAGAGAGAAACCAGAGATCCCGAGAGGGGAACACTGGGCGTGAGCTCGGCAAGTAGGCCCAGCCGAGATTCCGGTCCCCAGAGCGTTTCCTTCACCAGTTAACTCTCTAAATCTGGGACCCTTTCGAGGGCCCGGTTGGAGAGTCTGTTCCTTCTCGTCGCCTACTGACTTGACCGTCGGAGCTCCCTCGCCGGGATCCCCGGCCAGGGTCTTCTAACCCCTTTGTTGCAGGTTCTCCACGGGAAGGGAGGCTCCCTCGCCAGGCGGTCAGGAAGGATCGGCTGATCCGTGGCACGGGCGCGGCGACGAGAGCGGCAACAGATTGGCGCACCAGGTAGGGGGGCAGGACACTAACCCCTAGTGGGAACCAGCTTTCTGCAGGTGTCACGCTCTCCAGCAATGGTGGTCACTCGTGGTCGCGAGGCGTCCACCAGCCGTGTGGGAGAAGCCCACTCCCCTCCAGGGGGCCACACCCCCGAACGGGAGCTCCCGGCTCCCCCTCCTCTTCCGCAGCAGCCTGCCCCGGTGGACGGATCCCTTGCGGCCATCGTCCAGCAGCTGCAGACCTTGACCTCAGCGGTCCGACAGCTTCAGCATCAGCAACGGTCCCTGGCCACTCAGCCGCAGCCAGGGACTCCCGCGGCCCGAGCCGCGGGGCAGCGTGGGAGCCTGCGCTCAATCCAGGGCAGGCCGTCCCATCCGCGGGCCATCTCCAACCCTCGGGGGAGTCACCAAGCTCCCGCGAAGAGAAACTTTTCCGGTTCGGAGGATCACGAGAGTCGATTCCCGGCCGATGGGGCCGAAACGGTGCATCGCAGCAAGCGACACCGAGGCCAGACCTCGCGCCGAGACCGATCGGCGCCCCTTTCACCTGCAGTCTCGGTGGAAGACTCCACCGACGAAGCCATCAGGTGCCAGGCCGAGAGGCGCCTGGAAGAGCACGAGCGCAAGTTGGCGGAGTTCGCCCGACGGTTCGCCGACCTGCAGAACTCGTCGGCTGACCCGGCGGGCTACGACTCCCGCCCCCCTTTCTCTGAAGAAATCCAGGCGGAATCGATCCCGAAACGGTTCCGCATGCCGCAGGTGGACACCTACGACGGGACCACCGACCCCCTGGACCATTTGGAGAGCTATAAAGCTCTCATGAGGGTCCAGGGCGCCACCGACGCCCTTCTGTGCATCGCCTTCCCAGCGACCCTTCGGAAGGCCGCTCGAGTCTGGTTCACCCGCCTCGAGCCCGGATCCATTTGCTCCTTCCAGCAGTTGGAAGGAAAGTTCGTGGCGCACTTCGACGCTTGTCGAAAGGTGCCGAGAGAGGTGGACAGCCTCTTCTCCATCCGCCAACAGGACCAGGAGCTGCTCCGGGACTACATCACCCGGTTCAAGACTGCAGCCCTGGAGATCTACAGCTTGGACGAGCCCGTCGCCATGCTGGCTTTGAAGCGCGGGCTCAAGACGTCCCGCCTGACCTATTCCCTGGACAAGAAGCCGCCCAGGACATACTCCGAGCTCCTCCTCCGCGCCCACAAGTACATCCGTGCGGAGGAGGCTGACCGCACCCGTCGAGAGCTGGACGGGAAGACTCCGAAGAAGCCAATCCCGAGGGACGCCCCGGGAGCTCGGAGGCCCGGGCCGTCCACCGACCCTCGCCCGAATCCAAGGCCGAGGGTCGAGGCCACTCCCGAGCGGAGGTACACCCCTCTCCTCGCACCTCGAACGAAGATCCTCATGGAAATCGAGGGCGAGCGCTACCTCCGCCGACCTCCACCGACCTCCACCTTAGAACCCGAGAGCCGCCCGAGACAAATCAAAGTACTGCCAGTTCCACCGCGAGCACGGACATGACACGGAGGAGTGTCGCCATCTGAAGCGGGAGATTGAGGAGCTGATCGGGAGGGGTTACCTCAGGAAGTTCGTCAAGAACGAGGCCCCCTCTGAAGGGCAGCCGCTCGCGGCCTTACCGCCTGTCCCCGCGATCGACAACCGCCCAACGGAGAAGCCCGTGGGCATGATCTCACGCGGGTCCGGCCGAGCAATGAAGAGAGCCCGGGAAGTCCCGGAGAATGTAATCCCTCCCAAGGGAGGGGAAATTAATGACAATGTAAACAATGATGCCGTGGTGGTCGAGATGACCATCGCGAAGCATCCTGTACATCGAATCATGGTGGATAGTGGAAGCTCGGTCGACGTACTTTTTTACGATGCTTTCTCTCGGATGAACTTATCTCCCGATCAGCTGAAACCAGTGCACATCCCACTGGTAGGTTTTACAGGGGACTCCGTGGGGGTCGAAGGAGAGATCACTCTCCCGGTCACCGCCGGATCCCCGCCCCGGCAGGCGACCGTCATGATAACATTCACTGTCGTCAGGCTCCCTTCGCCTTACAACGCCATTCTCGGGCGTCCCGGGCTCAACCAACTGGACGCCACCATCTCCACGAGGAGGCTGTTGGTGCAGTTCCCCACGCCTTCCGGGCTCGGGGAAATGAAGGGGACGATCCAACCGGTCCCGCTCTGCCTCCAGACAGTCCCAGGCGCCAGGAGCGCAGAGCTCGCCCATGATATCGAAGATCTCGATCTGAGAGAGAAGGAACCCAGGGGAGGGCCCGTAGAGCGCCTGCTAACTTTTCCCCTCGGTTCGGATCCCCTGAAGACGGTGCAAGTCGGGGCCCAGCTCCCCGAGGAAGAGCGAACCCGCCTGCTGGAGTTCCTCCGTGCCAACGCTGACGTGTTCGCCTGGTCAGCGGCCGACATGCCGGGCATCCCGCCCGAGATCATCATGCACAGCCTGAACGTGGACCCAAGTTGCCGCCCGGTCCGCCAGAAGAAGAGAAGCTTCGCCATGGAGAGGCAGAAGGCGATTAACGAGGAGGTAGAAAAGCTCCTCGCCGCCGGTTTTGTCCGAGAAGTCTAATACCCCAGCTGGCTAGCAAACGTGGTCATGGTAAAGAAGAGTAGTGGAAAGTGGAGGATCTGTGTGGACTACACCGACCTCAACCGAGCCTGCCCAAAGGACAGCTTCCCTCTGCCGAAGATCGACCAGCTGGTCGATACCACCTCAGGGCATCGCCTCCTGTCATTCATGGACGCCTTCTCCGGATACAACCAGATCTGGATGAACCCGGAGGACGAAGAACGCACTGCCTTCATAACTGACCGCGGGACTTTCTGCTACAGGATGATGCCCTTCGGCCTCAAGAACGCGGGGGCGACGTACCAACGTCTGGTCAATAAAGTCTTCAAAGACCAGATAGGCCGCAACATGCAGGTGTACGTGGATGACATGCTGGTGATGAGCAAACTCGATTCGGACCACGTGGCCGACCTGACGGAGACATTCGGCAACCTTCGGCGCCATCAGATGAAGCTGAACCCGGCGAAGTGCGCCTTCGGCGTCTCCGCCGGGAAGTTCCTAGGGTTTATGGTGACCCAAAGAGGAATCGAGGCCAACCCGGAGAAGGTCCAGGCCATCCTGGACATGGAGCAGCCCGCCTCCAAGAAGCAAGTGCAGCAACTGACCGGTCGAGTTGCGGCCCTTAGCCGTTTTATTTCCAGGTCGGCGGACCGCTGCCGTCCCTTCTTCAAGGTGCTGAGGAAGATGAATGGCTTTGCTTGGACCGAGGAGTGCCAGCAGGCCTTCGAGGAGTTGAAGAAGACGCTCGCATCGCCACCTTTGCTGTCCAGGCCCGAGGAGGGAGAGGAGCTTACCCTCTACTTGGCGGTTACCCCGGAGGCCGTCAGCTCTGTTTTGGTCCGAACCGACGACCACGGGCTCCAGCGGCCGGTGTACTATACCAGCAAACTTCTCCGGGACGCGGAGCTCAGGTATTCCCGGCCCGAGAAACTCGTTTTTGCGCTAATAGTGTCTGCCCAGCGTCTCAGGCCCTATTTCCAAGCGCACCCCATCGCCGTCTTGACGGATCAACCGCTGAAAGCGGTGCTCAGCCGACCCGATATCTCGGGACGATTGGCCAAGTGGGCACTGAAACTCAGCGAGTTCGACATTACATACCGACCAAGGTCGGCCATGAAGGCGCAGGTGCTGGCTGATTTCTTGGTTGAATGCGCAGGCTTGGGCAAGGAGCCCGAGGAGGGACCCCCGGCCCGGCCGATGGAGGTCGGCACCGATGAGCCCGGAGAGGACGCCTGGATCCTCCATGTAGACGGAGCCTCAAACTCTGGCGGAAGCGGAGCTGGGCTCATCCTTGCCAACGGCGACGGGGTTGTCGCTGAGTGCGCACTCCGTTTCCAATTCCCCGCGACAAATAACCAGGCGGAGTACGAGGCACTTCTTGTCGGACTGAGGGTCTCCCGCGAGCTGGGCGTGACCAACCTCAGAGCTTTCACTGACTCCCAGCTCGTGGCGGGGCAGGTATCCGGGGAGTACGTTGCACACGACCCCCAGATGGCGAAGTACTTGGAGCTCGTCAAGGCGGGCGCATCCAAGTTCCGGCGCTTCAACATTTTCCATATCCCCCGCGGGGAGAACGCCCGCGCGGATGCCCTCTCTCGGCTGGCGACCCTGCCGGACACGATGCTGGGACGCGCTCATGTGGAGCGACTTGAGGTCCCAAGCCTCGAAGCACCGGTGGAGGTCCATCAGGTCAGCCAGGAGCCCGGCTGGATGGACAAGTACGCTGCGTACATCACCAGCGGCACCCTGCCAGAGGACCGAGAGGCGGCTCGCCTCATCAGGAAGAAGGCCGTGCGGTTCGTCCTGATGGACGGGCAGCTGTATCGAAGATCCTACTCTCATCCCCTCCTCAAGTGCATCGGACCCACAGAAGCCAAGCTTGTGCTCCAGGAGATTCACGAAGGCATCTGCGGGAACCACGTGGGGGGCAGGGCATTGGCGTACAAGGCCCTCCGTCAAGGCTACTTCTGGGAGACAATGAAGGAAGACGCCGCCGACTTCGTGAAGAAGTGCGACCGGTGCCAGCGTCACGCCACGGTGCAGCGGCAACCCTCCAACCCAATCTCCCAGCTCTCAGCCCCCTGGCCGTTCGCCCAGTGGGGGATGGACCTCCTGTGCCCATTCCCGCCGGCGTCCGGCCAGCGGAAGTTCTTGATAGTGGCTATCGACTACTTCACGAAGTGGGTCGAGGCCGAGCCCTTGGCAAGAATCACCGAAGCAAACGTCGCCAAGTTCTTCTGGAAGTCCATCGTCTGCCGCTTCGGCCTCCCCCACATCGTGGTCACCGACAACGGACGCTAGTTCGACTGTCGGGAGTTCGAAGATTTCTGCAGCGACCTCGGCATCAAGCATCGCTTCACCTCGGTGGCGCACCCTCAGACCAACGGGGAAGCCGAAGTCACGAACAGGACCATTCTTCAGGGCCTCCGTACGCGGCTGGACCAAGCCAAGGGCAGGTGGGCCGACGAGCTTCCCAGCGTCCTTTGGGCATACCACACCACCCTAAGGATGGCTACCGACGAAACCCCATTCAACCTCGTCTTCGGAGCCGAGGCAGTCATCTCGATCGAGCTCAGCCTACCCACGCTGCGCGTGGAACAATACGACGAGGCAGAAAACCCGGCCAGGATGATGCTCAACCTAGACCTTCTCGAGGAAACGAGGGACAAGGCCCGAATCCGAATGGCGGCATACCGGCAACGTGTAGCCAGATATTACAACTCCCGAGTGCGGCCGAAGGTTTTTCGTCCCGGGGACTTGGTCCTCCGACGCGCAGAAGCCTCCCAGCCACGGGAATGCGGCAAGCTATCACCCAACTGGGAAGGCCCATATCGGGTGGCAGAAGCCCTCCCTCATGGAGCGTACTACTTGGAAGAATTGCGAGGTGCCAGGTTCCCCCGGACGTGGAACCCCTCGAACCTGAGGATGTACTATCAGTGATGTAAGGCTCCCAGTTCCTGTAACAAAGTTCCCCCGTTCCAAGCATTCCCTCCTAACTTCGACGAGAAGGCCTACGGCATCAAGCTCAGTCCGGAAGATCCTGGGCTTCGGCCTGGAAGGTGGCGCCGAACCCAGTTCGCCCACGCAAGCCCGGAGCGCAGCTCAGCAAGCGGCGCAAGGTTTGAGAAAGCCTGCGGCATCGAGCTCAGTCCGGAAGATCCTGGGTTTCGGCCTGGAAGGTGGCGCCGAACCCAGTTCGCCCACGCAAGCCCGGAGCGCAGCTCAGCAAGCGGCGCAAGGTTTGAGAAAGCCTGCGGCATCGAGCTCAGTCCGGAAGATCCTGGGCTTCGGCCTGGAAGGTGGCGCCGAACCCAGTTCGCCCACGCAAGCCCGGAGCACAGCTCAGCAAGCCGCGCAAGGTTTGAGAAAGCCTGCGGCATCGAGCTCAGTCCGGAAGATCCTGGGCTTCGGCCTGGAAGGTGGCGCCGAACCCAGTTCGCCCACGCAAGCTCGGAGCACAGCTCAGCAAGCCGCGCAAGGTTTGAGAAAGCCTGCGGCATCGAGCTCAGTCCGGAAGATCCTGGGCTTCGGCCTGGAAGGTGGCGCCGAACCCAGTTCGCCCACGCAAGCCCGGAGCACAGCTCAGCAAGCCGCGCAAGGTTTGAGAAAGCCTGCGGCATCGAGCTCAGTCCGGAAGATCCTGGGCTTCGGCCTGGAAGGTGGCGCCGAACCCAGTTCGCCCACGCAAGCCCGGAGCACAGCTCAGTAAGCCGCGCGAGGTTTGAAAAAGCCTGCGGCATCGAGCTCAGTCCGGAAGATCCTGGGCTTCGGCCTGGAAGGTGGCGCCGAACCCAGTTCGCCCACGCAAGCCCGGAGCACAGCTCAGTGAGCCGCGCAAGGCTTGAGAAAGCCTGTGGCACCAAGCTCAGTCCGGAGATCCCGGGTTTCGGCCTGGAAGACGGTGCAGAAACCGTGTTGTTCGCGCAAGCATGAAGGCGACCCAAAGTCGGACCCGCTTAAGGCTTGCCTTGCTGCGACGCGACTCAGCGGGCCCCATCCTTCTATTTGAGCAATGGGAGGACCAAGCCTGCAGTTACTTCAAGCGTTCCAAACCAACATCTCAGAAAGAAAAAAAAAGAAAAGAAAAGAAAAAAAAAAAAGAAGAGAAAGGTAAGACGGAACAACACGAGACAACGATCAAAGTTTCGATAAAGACAGATTTTTATTAACAAGAGCAGTCGCTACAAGCTGGGAGCCCCGACAGGCCGGGACTCCCCAAAAAACAAAAACAACAGAAGTAAAGCGAAGAAGACAGTGCCGGGATCACTGGGGTGTGGGGTCGGAGACATCTGCCGGAGGCGCGGGTGCTGCGTCCTCGACCTCTACAGTGGCCGGCTCCTGGGGCTGTTCCGGGGCCGCGGCATCGCTGGTCGACGGCGCCGCAGGTGTCGCTTCGGCCGCGCCGGGAGCCCTGCTCTCGCCCCCTGGCTTCCTGCCACCGACTACGACTCCGCTCAGGTCCAGCTGGGGGAAGAAGGCCCCCACCTTCTCCCGGCACATCCGGAACCCCTTCAGGAAGGAGTCCACGGCGGCCTCCCGGACCTCCGACGTATACTCGTCAGAGGCCCGGAACTTGGGGACGGCCTCTTGCGCTTCCCGCTTGGCCGCCTCCAGGAGCCCGTTGACGTAGGCGCTCCGGTCCTTCGCCGCGGCCACATCTCGCCGGGCCTCCTCCAGCTGGCGCTCCAGCCAGTGGGAGTGGGCCTGCAGGCGGGCCTTCTCCGCCGCCTTCTCCTCAGTTCGGCGCTGGTTGGAGGTCCGCTCCTCCGACAAGGAGGCCTCCAACTCCTTGTTCCGCTCCTCGGAACGCGCCAGGTCGGACTGGAGGGCTTGCTTCTCGGCTCGCAGCTCGGCCCCCTTTTCCATCAGATCCTTCACGTCGGCTGCGAGCTTGCCGAGCTTCAGCTCTCGATCGGAGTCCCTCTTGGCGTTCCCTACGAGGAAATTCCTCAGTAGGAGGACGTCGTTCCCGATCTGCAATGGCAAAAGCGACACAGGTCAGAACAAAGGCAGATAAATCTCGAGGAAGAAAAAAGGAAGAGGAAGAAGCTCGGACTTACCGTGAAGAGCTGCGGAAGGATGCCGAGCAGCGCGTCCGCGTAATCCCGGCCGCCCCGAGCTCGGCGGTCCCGGGCGGTGGAGGCGTACTCCATAATCTTCTCCGCCAGTCCCCTGTCGAGGATGACCGAGTCCCGGTGGGAGATCACCGGTGCCGGACCCTTCGGGCCGGCCCCGGCGGCAGCTGCCCCCTCAGCCGAAGTCGCAACCGACGGGCCGGCGGTCGCCACAGACGGCGCTGTCGGGCTGGCGGCGATGACGGGCCCGGCGACAGGCGGAGCGGCAGACGCCGGAGCTCCCTCGGCGGCGCCGCCAGATCGCGCGGCCGAAGTATCAGTGGCCCCGCCCTGAGGTGGCCTGGGCGGGGAAATGACGGCAACTGGGCCGGGCACGGTCGCCGCCACGACCTCCCGGCTCGTCTCCGTGCGAGCCCTCTTCGCTGCGGGCTCGTCCACCTCCACGACGTCCCGCTGGGCCGCCCCCTCCAGGAGATTCTCCAAGGAAAACTTCATCCCTGCAAAATGAAAAAGACAGAAGGTCAGACGGCTCGATTATGAAGGAAGAGGGGGGGGCAGAGATCAATGCGGGGCCGAATCTCACCAGTCTCACGGATGGGACTGATGCCGGCCTCAAAAAGATTCTGCTCAGAGAGCAGAACCTCGAGCGCCGGGACCACGTCACTCAGGAGCTGGGTATAGGACTCCTGGTCCGCAGACTCGACTCGGGAATTCCGGTTCGGCGACCGGTCCGGTTCACTCCAGGCCCAGTCGACGTCGTCGACCGAGGCGAAGAAAAACCGGCTCTTCCATCCCTTGACCGAGGAAGGGAGGTCGAACCGGAGACACCTAGGCCGGGGCGAAATGTACCACCAGCCGTCATCGGTGGAGCACTTCTTCAGGGTGAACAGGGCCCTGAAGAGAGAAAAACGGGCAACGAACCCGTGAAAGTGGCAGAAAACAATGAAGGAGAAGATGACCCGGATGGCATTAGGAGCCAGCTGGGCCGGGACAAGCCAGAAGTGGCTGAGGAAGGAAAGAAAGAAAGGGTGCAGAGGGAAACGAAGACCCCCGAGGAGGAAGTCTTCGTAGAAAGCAATGCGGCCGGGGCCACTCATGGTGACGCGCTCCCCGGACCGCGGAACAAACAGACGAATAGACCCTGGGATGCCATAGGCATCCCGGAGCAGAGAAAGATCACCTTCGGTCATGGTAGAAGCATGACCGGAGGGACCGGCGGGAAGAGACGGCGGAGCAGGAAGAGAGCGGAGGGGCACGGCAGGCGCAACCGGAGGGGACCGGATCCCCCTGGGGATGCCAATAGTGACACCCCCGGGTTGCAAACGCCGGCGGACCTCCTCTGGAATTACCTCCTCATCCGAGGAGGAAGAAGATGGAGTCCTCGGCCGGGATGGACCGGCCTCGTCCGGGTTGGAAGAGACGTGGCGACGGCGCGCCATGGAAAAGGAAAGGACAAAGAGATCGGAAAGGAAATGAGAAAGAAGGAGGGGGGCTAGAGAAGGAGAAGGAGGCACTCACCGAAAATGCACAGACGAGCGCGAGCAGCAGGAGTTGTTAGCCTGCAGCAAACTGCCCACGAAGCAAGGGAAAAGGCCTCGTTCTGGAAAGTCCCCTCCCTTTCAAACTCAGCCGACAGCAGCCGTACCCATCATTCCGCCTCAGACCACTGGATGGTCGCCACATGGGCGCACGCCCGACACCGACGCCTCGTTAGCAGAGTAACGGCCTCTGCCTCGAAGCGACGCATTGATTACGGGCAAGTGGACGACGCGTGGCGGCTCCCCATAGGTCTTCAGCCGCATCGAGCCACGACGAACGAGGATCGTGGCAATTATGATGCAAGATCTTCGCCTCCCCATGTCATGTCCGTATTTAATCCCGACATTCCGTTCTACGATGCCCCGACGGAACGGCGGGCTGGGGGGCAACTGTTACAGCCGTGACAGTGACGTGGCCAGGCTCAGGTATCGCCGAATGCGAGCAAGCCACGTGTAAGTTTCCCCGCCGGAGTCAGCGCCACGTCCTCAAAGCTAGGATCGGCAAGACCGCACCGCCCGACGACTGTCTGAAGCAAACCGCCCTCGCCGAGGTCGAGCTCGGCCCGGAGTTCCTCTACCACCTCATTGGCGCCTGGGCCCGGAGGTGTCCACCCAGGAGGGGTCCACCTAAGGCGAGGTCGGCCGATCCTTCGCCCTTCGCCAGGTGGTCGCCCGGAGACGGGCCCACCTCGGCCGAAGCCAGGCGACCCCCTGCCACCTCGCCAGGTGTCCACCCAGGAGGGGTCCACCTGAGCCGAGGTTGGCTGATCCTTCGCCCTTCGCCAGGTGGCCACCCGGAGACGGGCCCACCTCGGCCGAAGCCAGGCGACCCCCTGCCACCTCGCCAGGTGTCCACCCAGGAGGGGTCCACCTGAGCCGAGGTCGGCTGATCCTTCGCCCTTCGCCAGGTGGCCACCCGGAGACGGGCCCACCTCGGCCGAAGCCAGGCAACCTCCTGTCACCTCGCCAGGTGTCCACCCAGGAGGGGTCCACCTGAGCTGAGGTCGGCTGATCCTTCGCCCTTCGCCAGGTGGCCACCCGGAGACGGGCCCACCTCGGCCGAAGCCAGGCGGCCTCCTGCCACCTCGACAGGTGTCCACCCAGGAGGGGTCCACCTAAGTCGAGGTCGGCCGATCCCTTGCCCCTCGCCAGTTGGCCCCCGGAGACGGGTCCAACTCAGCCGAGGTCAGACCGCTCGTACGGAGAGGCCCCCGGGGAGAGAGACGGGTCCCGGGGCCATCCCTCGGGCCGTACAGATCTCAGACGGCGTCCCGTACGGAGGGCGGCGGCACGCGGAACGTCACTTGCATCGGCCCGACAGGTCCCGCAGTCGAGAGACCCGATCCTGACGGAACAGGCCCCATAAACGGATGGCGCCCACGCTCGGGGAAGAGAGCGCTCTCACGGAGCCCGAGGCCTGACGACCGGCCGCTCTGCCAGCGCCGCCCTCCCTCTTTTTCTCTTCTATCTTTGCCTTTTCCCTGCTGGGCCCGGCGGACGAGGTCGGAAAGCCGCCTGGCCTCCTTCACCAAAAAGGGAAAAGAAAGGAAGACAGGGGAGGGGAGTTTCCGAGGGGGAAAAGGACAAGCGCACGACGGAGGGAGATAAAGAGGGAAGAATCTGGGGACTACAGGGTAAGCCAATTAGCCTGGGGACAAGGGGGAAGCACCGGCACAAGGCCTTGCTCCGAGAGAGAAACCAGAGATCCCGAGAGGGGAACACTGGGCGTGAGCTCGGCAAGTAGGCCCAGCCGAGATTCCGGTCCCCAGAGCGTTTCCTTCACCAGTTAACTCTCTAAATCTGGGACCCTTTCGAGGGCCCGGTTGGAGAGTCTGTTCCTTCTCGTCGCCTACTGACTTGACCGTCGGAGCTCCCTCGCCGGGATCCCCGGCCAGGGTCTTCTAACCCCTTTATTGCAGGTTCTCCGCGGGAAGGGAGGCTCCCTCGCCAGGCGGTCAGGAAGGATCGGCTGATCCGTGGCACGGGCGCGGCGACGAGAGCGGCAACAAGTATCAACTCAAGTGTCGATTCATGAGTCGACTCATGATCTGAAGTGTCAACACCTGTAGATCTGAATGAACAGTAATGGCTAGTTTTTTGAAGCATAGAATTGCTCATTTTTGTGTCTAACGACTACTTTCTCCTCTCCAACAGTCATAAACGGTCATTTAAGACTTAGAAAGGTATTTAAAAGTTCATCAAACACAAGAGAGAAGCAACCAATTGAGCATTCATTGAATACACCTTAAAGAGTCATTATTTTTGAGAGTTAAGCCTTCAAGCATTCAAGAGCATTCAAGGAGCATTCAAGTCCAATTCTCAAGCATTAATTAAGGCTTCAACAACTTGGAGACAAACTTCTCAACAATCAAAGAGCTTCAAAGAAATATTTGCTTTTATTTTGAGAAAACTTATTGTATTCTTTTATTGTACTTGAATTGTTTTGTTGTTCCTAGTTTCAAGTGGATTGAAACTAGTGCTTGGGTTGTTAGTGAGCCTTGAGTTAAAATCAACTAGGTTGTTGGTGAGCCTTGTTTGAAAACCGACTAGGTTGTTTGCGAGCCTTGTGAAAATCAAAGGGGTTTTGATTAGTAAGCCCGAGAAAACTAATCTACTGTTATTAAGTTGGGTTATAGTGAAATACTCAAGTGGACCTTGGGGAGTGGACGTAGGTGCTTGATGTGCACCGAACCATTATAAATTCTTGTGTTTGTGATTGCTTATCTTTCTCTTCTTGCATTTACTTTATATTTCTGCTGCATACACTTGTTGAGCACACAAATACTTGCAAACACACTAGTACTTGTCTTTAATCTTTGCAGAAAAAAATCTTAAAACCCAATTCATTCTCCCTCTTGGGTTGCTTTACCTGGGCAACATTTATCTTTTCTGAAAGCAATTGGAAGATCAAGATCACTTGGAGAAGGAGAACAAAGAGGTTGAGGACTAGGAGTTGCAGCTAGGAGATTCGGATAAGATAAGACTAGAGGTGGAACGGGGGTAACTTTTCGACGTGAGTAGACCTGTAATGGTTTGGCAGGGGGAACATGTTTGGTAGGAGGGTAACAAATAAAAGATAGTGGAATAGAGGGAATGACCACATCGGATGTAGAAGAAGATGAGAAATAGGATGTGGACTCGAAAAAAGTGACATCAGAGAAAAATCAACCACCATCAGACGAAAAAAGTGACATCGTTGTTGGGAGTAAGATCATGGACAAAACAATCACTTTTGTGTGTTAGCAAATGGTTAATAAGATGACATGCAGTAAGAACTGCATCTGTCCATAGATATTTTGGTATTTGCATTTTAATCATAAGTGTACGGGCTACATTAAGCAAATGGTGGTGTTTTCTTTCAGCGACACCATTTTGTTGAGATGTGTAAGGGCAAGTGTTTGATAAATGATGCCACGATGATAACAAAAAATAGATATATCTTTTTGAACAAATTCTAAGACATTATTAGTGCGCAGGATATTAATTTTTTAGTAGAAAAATAATTTTTTATGTTATTAAAGAATGTTTGAATAACATTAGAAGATTGATCTCGGTCTTTCAACATATAAACCTAAGTGACATGAGTATAATCATCAATAAAATTAATAAAATAATGAAAGCTTTGAATTGACTGAATACAAAAAGGATCACAAACATCACAATGTATTAATTCAAAAGAAAAAGAACTACATATAGTTTGGCGAGCCAGAAATGAAGCTCGATGATATTTGCCTAGTTGATATGATTCGCACTCAAATAACGACACCGAGGATTGGAACGAAATGACTCTTTATAGATTTCAAAGAGTGGGATAACCTAATCGATAGTGCTAGAGAAGAGGGGACTCAGAGGTAGACACTGCCAAGTCATGAGGTGTAGTCACATCACCTAGAAAGTATAATCCATCATACTCATGGCCCAAACCAATCCTCTTCCCGGTCTGCAAGTCCTAAAAAATATAATAAGAAAAAAAGTTATAGAGCAATTATGGGATTTAGTAAGCTGGCTAATAGACAGAAGACTAACAAAAAAATTAGAAATATAAAATGCATTAGAAAGAGAAAGACCAAATGAAACTGAAATCGTTTCGGTTTCCTGGACAAGACAACGAGAACCATCAACAGTAGTGACAGATAGAGTAGAGATAGTAAACGAAAAAAGAAGAGGACTGAAATTTTATGTGTCTATGTGGTTAGAAACTTCTGAATCTAAAATCCATGGACGACCAGAGGGAGCAACAAAAGTACCAATACTTGAGGTAGCCGCATGAGTAGCATTAGAAGTGAGCATTGCCCCTTGAGATTGGAGAAAACGTTCATACAGCCTGGAAAATTTGAACAAATCCAGGAGTGGCAGTACTATTCTGTATAGAAGAATCAGTTCCAGTAGTAGTCGAGGCCAACTAAGCCTAATCTGGCTTACCATGTTTCTCCTAGCAACGATTCACGGTATGATTGTTGCATCCATAATAAGAGCATGTACATGCCTTTATCAAAGAAAAACAGACCACCACCATGACCATGCCCAAAATCATGGCCACGGCCATGTCCACAACCATGACCACAAGTGCATGTGGTGAAGGCCAAAGCCTCAGGGATAGGAGTGGATGTACCCATAGAATCTCGGAGCACTTGGTTAAAAGTTAAAGATAAAGATAGAACTGAGTTAGCACCAAGAATAAGGCCATGCATCTAGCCAACTCCGGACGTAGGCTAGATAAAAACTTTGCAATAGCTAAACCTTTACGATACTTCTTTAGTTGTTGGATATCTACAACAAGAGACCGATGAACATCAAGTTCATCAATAACAGAATGGAGCTCCGCATAGTAATCAGTAATTGTTTTATCACCTAGACATAAAGAAAGCAGCTTCTTATAAAGTTCAAATATTTGAGAGATATTTTTCTTGTTACCATACAAATCATGTAGAGAATTCCAGATTTTTTCGGCAGAGTCAAAAAACATAACACTAGGAGAAATAGAGGTCTCTATACTATTGATCAAACATGCACGTACACAATAATCATCAGTGAGCCATTCTTTATAAGGCAAATCAATAATGGCTGGTGGTTCTGACATGATATGCTCAAGTTTTTGTTGAGCACCCAAGAAAATCTTAAATGATTGAGTCTAGATGAGATAATACCAATTAACTTGATGGTGGTACTGATCAAGTTCTTGAGGACTTGATCAGATGTAGAAGTAGAAGATTGTTTAGTGTCCATAATGAACTAATAGAGGAGGTAGCACATAAAAAAAGCAAAAAAAAATCCTTCTCTACCTCCCCGCTACCAAGATGACCGCTTAAGGTGCCTTGAAGATAGAAAAAAATACAATTTTTTTAGAAAAATATAACAAAGAAGGGGTTTGAGTCACCAAGATGGCGTTCTAGTCGCTAATCAAAAAATGCCAAAGGAGAGAAACGACACCTGCGTTGATCCAAAGCACCAAGAATTGAAGAGGGAAGAGAGGAGACATGATGGAGAATGTCAAGAACTCAATAAGCAGGAGAAGCCTTCCCGTCAAGCACAACCATGTGCAAGAATTCCCTGATGAAAAAGAAAATAGCGTCAAATACATAGTCTCAAGAAAATGATGAGAGGTCTCCCCTTTCCGGTCGCTGATCTTTGGGATCGAGAGTATCACAGTAGCATTTCAGTCTCTCCCTTCTTCTTCGAAGCTCTTATGGAGGGAGAGGCATGTTTCGAGGACTCGATTGACCTTGTCGGGCCACCGCACAACAGTCGCAGTTGTTGAAGAGGACCATGGGGTGGATGCTTGCACTCCAACTCATCGATGACGAGAATAACTGCAGCATCGTTTGCTTACCTGCCGTGATGAGACAAGGACAAAAGGCTAGGGCTTCTAGAATAGGCTTCGAAATTAGGAAATTAGGGCAAGCATCTACGACGAGATCGGGACAATGATGGTTGGCTGGTGGTGGTCCTCTTTCATCAAGAAAGCAGTGGCTAGGGCTCCATTCGTTCTCAAGAGTGGATGGGAAGGAAAGGGGAGCGATGCGAATGAAGCAAGCTCTGCCTCATTCCGGTTGTCTTAGAAATGGTGAAATTCAAGAACCACATGGCTCACAACCAGTCCTGCAATGCCCACAAGAATGGGATTAAGAAGCCCTGAGGCACAGATAGACCTCCACCAGGGGGATGGATCCAAAGTTTCCAAGGAACCAAAGGTACGTGAATGAAGCGAGGCTTCTCTTTCTCCGCATGAGAGTCTCGATCAGTTGGGAGGCTCAATTGGGTGGCTTTTCTTCTTTTCCATCCTTAGGACTTAGTATGAAGAAGTAAAGGCCGCGATGTAAAGAAGTATAGGCAAGATGGAGAGAGAGGGCTTAGGGTTACTCTGGTACCATGTTGAAAAGTGCATGGAAAGTTCACCCAGCCTCCACACAGACTCCCTTATTTATATTAAGTAGAAAAAATATGTTACACAAATACCCCTATTAGGTACTCTATCTGAATATAATAAATAAGGGCAACATAGTCAACTAATAAATTCTAACAGTTTCTGTTTATTATTGGACCAAAGAAGTTGAGATCAAAAACCAATTAGTTCGTGAAGGTATTTCTATTGCTATATGCTGAATTGGTGAATGTACTTGCATCTGATGGTTGAATAGAATATGGTGAAAAGATAAGCTGGTCCATTAACATTCTGTTCATGCTGATAGTGTTTTTAAATAGATGGACCAATTTTGATGAAATACTCTGTAACCATAGCGTACTTATTCTAGATCCTTGCAACCATAGAATGCACATGGTCTATAGTTGATCCATTAATAAGCACTTGACTTAAGATAGTGTTTTCTAATAGTTTTTCCCCCTTTTTTTGAACTTCTGAATTTCTTTTATTATTTTTATGAAATGGACAAATGATTGTACAAAAAATAACAAATATTAATTGCATTTACTTAGTTGCAAGAAATTTTTTTGTGGATCTTCCAACTCTTCTAAGAGATGAATGTTAGGTTGAATAGTTAATTGTTAGTTGTTTGAGAGTACAATCCACTAAAGTCAGAGATATCACCATTTGGAAATGAGAGTGAGAAATATTGATACTACGTACCCATTGGAGACTATGAGAGTTACATGAGACTAGATAGGAATGAAATAAGGTTCCGATAGTATATGGATATTTTTCTTGTTTATATTTTTTATATTTGTCTTGTTCAGATAGACTATATATTTTTGTACGTATCTGCTCTTGTTTTGTAGATACAAATGTAAATATGTATATTAGTTGCATACTAAACTTGATATCCATATTCACATAAACTTGGATATGAAATGGATCAAATAAGATATTTATTTGATCCATTTTCACCCCTAAACTTGAGCCATATGTGTTTGGCTTGAGTCAATACCCACTTTACTGCTTTAATCGACAAATTGTATAGGATGGACTTGATTTACAATGGACTTTTTTGAGCTATATATCTATTACAGACTAGTGGCTTAGCTGTAGATTGATTGATTCTCAAACTTTGCAGCAGAAAAAGCATGCATCATCCAACTCATGTAACTATTACAACAGAGTTCTCATCTCCAATTTGAAATAACCAAACTTTCCATTCAAATAATTCATGCTTCCAGACAGGCATCCCCTTTCTCAAACCATGGACACATTATGTTCCCCTGTTCGGCTGTTCTGGCCATGCAAACAACTTGATTAGACCTGCAATAAAATGAGTCTTACAATGGATTAATATTAGGCATGATAAAAGAGGGAGAAGTGAAAAGGTAAATATAGGAATAGATTATCTTTCAGAATCCACCATGCTTTAATTAACTTTATAATTATAATTATAATTATGCTGGGATTGGCTGAATTTATCCAAATGATCATTCTTAGTCGGCCTGCAGATGCAGTGGTATAACTTCCATTTACGTATGTATGTGAAAGTCACAATAGGGGTTTGTAAATCTTATTCTAAAAGTGCATTATCAATTTTAAAGTGTTCAATATATATTTGGATATTTGATCATATAAGCCCTTTCACCCCCCACCCCAACTCCCCAAAAAAAAAAAAAACCTATCTAGTTTGGTTTTAATATAATTAAACTCAAGCTAAATCAAAATATAATGGATAAAGATCATACATAGTTTACCAGGTGATTATGATTAAATTACAAGCAACCACCAGTTGACCAGTTGCGGATGCATCAATACCTCTTGCATTAGAGTAAGATAGCTATATGAAAATCTTTTATTTATGTTGGCTTCGCAGGTATAAAAATAATTTGCAAACCATGTTACTGGCATTAATTATCTTGTAAGAATGGTTTAAGGTCATTTGTATCCCTATGATCTTGCTTGATGTGTACTAGAAGACTGGAAAGATTAAATTTTCATCCTACTCCAGTCATACACAAACATGAAAAGCGTGGTTGTTGCTGCCGCTCCCAGACTGGCCTTTAGGTTGGCAAATTCGAGCTTGACTGAGATTGCCCTTGTGCAGATAGGGCATCATATAATGGAGCTGAACCTGCAAAACAAGTCTTCTGGCCAGAGTTGTTTCTGGCAGGGATTCTCTGGTACTCAAGTTAGTTAGAAAATAGAGAACAGTGAAAGAGAAAAAAAAAAAAAAAAAAAGAGACTTGAGCTTGTCTGGGTACTTGGCCTTCTTTATCTATGGAGGAAGATCAGAGGTTGTTTCCATGATGCACGGCAAATGAAGCCGTGAAGATCTTGCTATATGTAGTAGACACAGCATTCGTGATTTTAAATGGCCAATCTCCAGTGTGTACAAAAAACTACTATATGCAGATAAGATCAACAACAACTAATTCCTTCTTAGATGGAAACGAGTGAGGGCTAGTATCTTGCGCTCATAATAGCATGACTAATAGTCCAATACTTGGTTTCTCATGCATTTGCTATAAATAGCTAGTACCCTGAGGATTTAAATAAGCAATTTTTTTTCACCCACTACTTTTTTCTATTTCAGATCTCTGACTTGAACATCGGAGGGTCCTCGCAGGAGCTAACCGATTAGAAACTTTTTTTGTAGGTCTCTCTAGTAGTGACTCCTGTCAGTCAAGCCTTTTTTTCAATCTCGAGCCAGAAATTTATAGCAACAGATTGGCATTAGAAAAATGCTAACTGATTAGAAACTTTTTTTTGTAGGTCTCTCTAGTAGCGACTCCTGTCAGTCAAGCCTTTTTTTCAATCTCGAGCCAGAAATCTATGGCAATAGATTGGCATTAGAAAAATGGTCCATGCCCATTTTTGGGAAGTGAAGTGGGCAAAACTTAAGAAAGCAAGATGCCATTCAAAAACATGGCTTCGTTTAGAAATGCAAGAATCTGCTCAAGTAACATAGCTTCCACACCTCCATCACCACCGGTGCAGCCACCTCTGCCTACATGGGGATAATTATTAATTAGTTTAATAATCTAATCCAACAAGTATGCACCTTAGCTGCTGTTGTCCAGGTGATGTAGCAAAATAATAACGATGCCTCACAGGAGGCACAACCTCCTCCTGCTTGCTATAGTAGCCTTCCACTACTGCTCAGCAGTCGTGGCCACCTGCCATAGCATCCCATCCTCCACAAGAACCGGAGCTAAAGTACAAGGTTATCAAGATTAGCCTAGTATGGTAAATGTTTCATATTGGTATTGTCAAAGCTAGTTGCTTTAGTTTGATGTTATCAAGTTCAGCATAGTACGACAATTATCTTAGATTGGCATTGTTAAAGTTGGTTATTTTAGCTCGACGTAGTTATCAATTGCTCCTGACTGGCATTGCCGAAGCTGGCTTATAGTAGTGGCTACCCCAAATAAGCATTCTCAAAGTCAAGCCACAATCTGAAAAGGTCCGGCAAATTTTGTGAGCGAGAATCTCAAGGCAAGCCTAAGGCATGAGAGGTTTAATGAATGTCTTGGAATCCAATTTGCCTAAATATGCCTATCTACAAATTTAAATGGCAACTTTCTTGAAACCGGGGTTACTTTGAGTACCCTTATCTATAAGTCCAAACAACATTTAGCAGATCCTTCAGATCGGAATTATCAAGCTATTTGACAATTGTCCGTGAACTTACCTATGCAATTAGCGAAGTTTGTAAGAAGTTAAAACTATTGAAAGATATGCAAACCCTATGCAAGCATAAACCCTAATGAAAGTGAAGCGTGTTTAAAAAAGTTCCTTTTCATTCATTCAAGAATTCATTATAATGACCCCAAAAGGTTAGATATGACTTACAATGAAAAAGGAAACAAAAAACCTATGAAGTGACGGTTGGGGTTGAAACATCTGGAGAAGAAGCATTTGCCAAAGTATTGCCTTCTCTGGACTTTATGTTCTCTTCCAGAAAATCCAGATTTAACTATGGATATTGGAGGGAACTTTATCCTGATAATTTGCTTTCCAGCATTATAAGCATTTGAGGCAAAGTTGGCCTTCTCCTTGCGAAGTTCTTTCAATGCTCAGAAGGTCTTCGAAAGTTCTTCACAACCTTTATTGTGGCTACCTTGACTTTGTCCTTGATGCTATTCTCGGCCTCTTTTATTTTTTGCTTCGTTGTCGTAGCTCTAACTTCTTCCTCCTTTATTTTCTTGAATTGACTTGAATGTCTTTGAGATTGGAGTTTTCCTCTATTGCCCTTTGCAAGGCCGCCTTGGCATCTTCAGCTCTTTTCGTGGCAATGTCGACCCTTTGTTTGGCTGCCACAATCTCTTCCTTGGCCTTGTCCTTGTAGCTTTCAGCATTGCAGCCTCCAATCTATACTTTTTTACCTCGACCAAGATGTCCTAGTCATGCTCAATGACCCATTCATACAATGGGCAAGCTATCAAAGAAGATTTGTTAGCTCAAGGGGCAGGAAGATTTGGATGAGGCCTCCATCTAGCTTTGGCTTGGGGGGTAGGAGGACTTGAGCAATCTCTTGATCTGTAGTTGGGCTCGAATAAGTTATTTGAGCTTCTGCTTGGGTCACTTGAATAGGAGGTGCGACGACAATAGGTCAATTGGGTTGCTTTGACATTGAAGACTTTGTAGGAGCCGACAGTGGGTGAGGGCTCCCGGATCTAATGTGGACACTTCGGCCAGCCTCGGGATTTGTAGGCCTCTTCTACTTGGAGGTCTGCTCTAGCCTCTTCATCTCTGGGTCCATCTCTATGGTAACAATAATTAGAGGTTAGTGCAAAATTTGAGCAAAGCGAATGAGAATAAAAACCAGAAGGACTACAAGAAATCATTATTAGTGATGACTAATTGCCATACCTAATAACCCAGTTGCTATCAATAAAGCTATTAGCGATGGCTAGCCATAACTAATAACTCATCGGAACTAACTCTGCAGCTAAAAGGGGTTATTACCGATGAATAAAATTTCATCGATAATAATTGTTATTACCGACAGAATAGATGATAGGAGCCATTGTTAATTTTTTTCTAGTTATTAAAAAAATAAAAAAAATAAACTAGCGATGGAGGGCTGTTGCTACTTAGCCATTGCTAATATTATTAGCGACGACAAAAACCATCGTTAAGCCATTGACAAAATTATTTTTTATTTTTAAAATTAAAATTAAAAATTAAAAATAGCAACGATATTGTCGTCGGCATTTGTCATCACTAATAGTATTAGCGACAGCAAATTCTATCACTAAGGCCATCGATACTAAGTTTTTTAATTTTTTTAAAAAAATAAAAAAAATACTAAAACCTGTTTTAATTATAATAAAATAGTAATTACAATCCTTAAACCTTGTTATAAGTAAATTAACAATCAAGTACCACAAAAAAATCTAATTATATTATATCAAAAATATAAATTATACAATTTTTCAAATTAACAGATTGTTCATACATGTTACATTCGATGATATGGAATTATAGACATCCCTAGCCCATCTATTGGATTGTTAAATTAAATTTTTACCCCTTAAGTTCCCTTCTCTAACTTAAGCCTAAATATATAAAGCTTCTAAGTATAAAAATTTAAAACAAGTAAATAAATTTATTAATAGACTTACCTGCTGTGATAGTTATGATAATGAAACTAGCTGATTATGCAGATGCGGGTCCCAAAGAATTATGATGATTGTATCACTGATGACATTTTGTAAGCATTTAGGATGCTAGGCAAAAAGGTGGGTCACGGCATTCTTGACACGTGCATCATCCCACGTCTGGGTCATCGAGACCTAAGATGAGGATGCCAAAGACCTCATCTTATGACCTGGAGAGTCGAAGCTGTGCCCGAATCCTATGACCTGGCTTCTACTCATCCCTCCAGTGATCGTGAGCCATCCCTTGAGGTCAAGGAGGGACTGAAAGGATGGATCCTCACTTTGTTGCGATACGAAGTACTCCACGTAATCCACCTATATAATTTACAAATTGATTAGTCTAATTATATATATCAATATATATAAAAATTAATACTTAAAGTTTTTAAGTTGTTACTACGATATGTCAAGATCTTGATCTAAGTAATCACCGATCCTCTTGGACTAGTGTATGGCTTCCCACAACTATAACTGCCTTAGTACATAACCCAGCTACTATGTTTATGATAAATAAATAAAAAAAATAAATTAATTTAAACATATATCATCAATTTAATATAAAATTAATATAATCATTGAATTCTTATCAATCTATCGACACCATATGCATGACAATAGAGTCGCCAGTATGTTTGATTGGATCTTGCTGGATGGTACGATTCTGTCATACCCTTTCTTGCCTATTGGAGTACTCTTTAGTGTTCTACTAGTCGTAGATGGCCTTCTATATGTCTGCCCGTATCCAGTAATTCCTAAAAGACTTTTAGTTCAATGGTGACTTAGAATTAGAGTGCTCTCTGACGGACTGCCTAAGACTATATAGCTTAACCTAGAGCCTATGTGTGGCCACCTCCTTAAAGGTCAGATGGCCAGCTTTCTCAGCCCGAGTTATCTCAAATCAGTAGTTCTTGTACAAGTAAAAGCAAGTTTGTAGTAAATAAATAAAATATAAATATTTTATGAATTTAAAATTAAACATATTTGAGTTACCAAGAACATCTTCTAGGCTACATCACGAGCTCTTGATGGTCAACTAGAGAACTCATTCATCGGTCTTTGATGTGGTGGGATCGTTGACGTGGAGGAACCGGCAGGCGCCACATCAAGAAAGGACGCCGTGTCGGACGCCGCGTCAACTCTCCAGCCCGGATTCCACTACCGAGCTGAGCTGAGCTCCCTCAAGACAGTGAGCCGAGCTCTGTCCTCCGCCAGGTCGGGCTCGCGAGCTTGGGATGCCTAGGTCGGAGTCGCATCCTGCTTGCCAGAGCGAGACCCTCGGAGGTTAGTGCCTTGTGGCCGAGGTCGAGCTCAGCGCTCACCCGCCAATGTGGAGCCTCTCCGAGCGCGCGCCCTCTGGACCGGGTCCGTCTCCTGCCCTCCAGAGCGAGACCCTCGGAGGTTAGTGCCCTGTGGTCGAGGTTGAGCTCAGTGCTCACCCGCCAATGTGGAGCCTCTCCGAGCGCGCGCCCTCTAGACCGGGTCTGCCTCCTACCCTCTAGAGCGAGACCCTCGGAGGTTAGTGTCCTGTGGTCGAGGTCGAGCTCAGCGCTCACCCGCCAATGTGGAGCCTCTCCGAGCGCGCACCCTCTAGACCGGGTCCGCCTCCTACCCTCTAGAGCGAGACCCTCGGAGGTTAGTGTCCTGTGGTCGAGGTCGAGCTCAGCGCTCACCCGCCAATATGGAGCGTCTCCGAGCGCGCGCCCTCTGGACCGGGTCCGCCTCCTGCCCTCTGGAGCGAGACCCTCAGAGGTTAGTGTCCTGTGGTCGAGGTTGAGCTCAGCGCTTACCCGCCAATGTGGAGCCTCTCCGAGCATGCGCCTTTTGGACCGGGTCCGTCTTCTGCCCCCCGGAGTGAGACCCTCGGAGGCTAATACCCTGTGGTCGAGGTCGAGCTCAGCGCTCACCCGTCAACGTGGAGCCTCTCCGAGCGCGTGCCCTCCAGACCAGGCCCGCACTCTACCCTCCTCCACCAAGACGCCACCGCAAGCTCGAAGCGCCTAGGTCGGAGCGAGCCCTGCCATTCCAGCTCAATCCCAGCTCGGATGAGGTCCTCACCAGCCCAGAACGCCGGTGGGCCGCCCGAGGACTGCACTGGAGCGCCCCCCAGGCCGTACTGACTGCCTGCAATCGCCAGTTATACTAGAAGGGAAAGAATCACGCTGATCGAGGTGCCATATTCCTCACCAACCATCCAGATCACCCAAGAGAGGAAGCCAACCGGGAGATTCGAATCTCGTGGGCAGCGGCCCACCATTCAAGGCACCGCCAGGTTCCTCGGAATGAGGCGACCAAGAGGAGTGTCGGAGCGCCTGACAAGTCCCCTTATCATGAATCAGTAAAGTCTCCTCGGAACACCGCCGCATGTGCCTGACAGCCCGGCGGGGATCCCGAGACAAGCTCCCAACGGTAACCTAGCTGCAACAAACTCGGAGGTAACACAACAACTCCAACACACAGAAAAAAAGAAGAAGCCAGGAAAAAAAGAAAGAGGAAGAACACAGGTGCGATCTCCGTGAGGAAGAGGGGCATGGCACCACCAACACGGGCAAGCCCAACCAAGAGGGCAAAGCTCTACCACCACTACCACAATCGAGGAAAAACGAGGGAAACAAGGAGAAGCGGAGGAACAGGGAACCCCTCTGTCCCCGCTATCATTCTCCTCCTACAATGTTTCCGTCCTCACACACATTTTTTACTCCTAGTGCGGAGTCCATCAAGGGGGCCCAACCAGGTGGATCTGTTCCCCTGGATCGTCACTGACTTGACCGTCGGAGTGTCCCCGCCAGAAACCCCGGCCCGGGTCACTAACCCTTGTTTCACAGGTCCAGGAGCAGAGGGTCGCCGGGCGGCGAAGGGAGTGCACTCCGGTACCGGTAGGAGCTACGGGCCATGGCGATCTTGGCGGCAATAGATTGGCGCGCTAGGAAGGGGGGGGACAGGACATGAGAGATCAAGCCTTCCACCTCTTTACAGAGCAACACCCCATGGAAGGATGGTGCCGAGACAAACTCGAAAGGCCTCTATCAACCATGCAAGGGGTTCCCCCTACTCAAGGGCACCCATGTCACCTTCTCCATCCCCTTTGGCGAAAGGATCCACTGACGAAACCGTCAGGTACGCAGCAAAAGCGTGCCTGGGGAAGCATGAGCGCAAGTTGGCGGAGCTTTCCCATCGATTTGCCAGTATGCAAGGCTCGACCAGCGAGCCACCGGGCAGCGACACCCACCACCCTTGAAGCCCTTCACCGGCCATGACGAGACGAAGTAGTGTCGCCCTCACTGCGATCACAGCCGTGCCACTAGGGAATGCCGCAATCTCAAGTAGGAGGTCAAGAAGCTCATCAAGAAAGGCTACCTTAAAAGGCTCGTGGGGGGCAGACCTCAAGCGGGGTCCCGGGCGCTTGCCGCCCTCCCGCCGGCTCCAACCATCAACAGCTTCCCCACCGTGAAGCCGGTGGACGTGGTCACCGGGGGAGCTGCGCGCGCGTCCAAGGAAACCCGGGGGGCATGGGACCCAGAGAATGTACTCCCCATTGCGCTGGGAGAAGGAAGGTAAATAAGGACGCCGCGGTCGTCAGGATGACGATCGCAAACCACTGCGGGCAGGCCCCTGCATGGTGGCCGAAACTCCATCACGAGGGGCCTGTTACCTCGAAGATCTCGACGGCGTCAGGCTCCCCCGAAAGAGGAGGGTTTGCGGCCTACGAAGATGCCACCCACAAGGTAAGGGTTTTTATCGATAATAACGATAACGATTTTTTCTTGCACGAGTATCCATGTGTCTGGCAGGGAAGAATCAATGACATCCTCGAGCCCAGCTCCAGGACGTTAAAGGATTTTCGAGCCATGCAGCTCTTAACCTCAAGCGTCCCGAAGCCCAGCTCCAGGACACCGAAGGATTTTCGAGCCATGCAGCTCTCAACCTCAAGTGTCCCCGAGCCCAGCTCCAGGATGGCGAAGGATCTTCGAGCCATGCAGCTCTCAACCTCAAGCATCCACGAGCCCAGCTCCTGGACGTCGAAGGATCTTCGAGCCATGCAGCTCTCAACCTCAAGCATCCCCGAGCCCAGCTCCTGGACATCGAAGGATCTTCGAGCCATGCAGCTCTCAACTTCAAGCATCCCCGAGCCCAGCTCCAGGACGTCGAAGGATCTTCGAGCCATGCATCTGTCAACCTCAAGCATCTCCGAGCCCAGCTTCAGGACATTGAAGGATCTTCGAGCCATGCAGCTCTCAACCTCAAGCGTCCCTGAGCCCAGCTCCAGGACGTCGAAGGATATTCGAGCCATGCAGCTCTCAACCTCAAGCATCCCCGAGCCCAGCTCCAGGACGTCAAAGGATCTTCGAGCCATGTAGCTCTCAACCTCAAGCGTTCCCGAGCCCAGCTCCAGGACGTCGAAGGAATCTCCAAGCCATGCAGCTCTCAACCTCAAGCATCCCCGAGCCCAGCTCTAGGACGTCAAAGGATTTTCGAGCTATGCAGCTCTCAACCTTAAGCATCCCCGAGCCCAGCTCCAGGACGCCTACTCAAGACCGGAGCTCAGATCTTCGGCCAAAGAAACTTTGAGCCAAGCCGCTCTCAATCTCAAACGTCTTCGAGCCCAGCTCCGAGACGCCAAGGGATCATGGGGCTAAGTAGCTCCCATTAACGCTTCGAGCCTAGCTCCAAGGCGCCAAAGACCTGAGCCAAGCACTCAGGCAATCCCTGGGCCCGAGCCTAGCTCCACGTCCTGGAAGGCCTCGAGCCTAGCTCCAAGGCAATCAAGTCCGGTAACCCTTTTCTCTGATCTCCCCACTCGAAAAGAAGACGAGAGGGGAAGGAAAGAAAGAGAACGAGAGGGGAGCCCGGCAAAAACCCTATTCTCTGATCTCTCCACTCGAAAAGAAGACTAGATGGGAAGGAAAGAAAGAGAACGAGAGGGGCACGCGGCAAGAACCCTCTTCTCTGATCTCCCCACTCCAAAAAAAAAAAAGAAGAAAGAAAAGAAGACAAAGGAAAGAAGGAGGGGGGAAGGAAAGAAAGAGAATGAGAGGGGGACAAGCCGCCATTCCTTAGTCAACAACGTCCCCGAGCCCAGCTCCAGGACACCTTCTCAAGACCGGAGCTCAGATCTCTGGCCAAGAGAACTTCGAGCCAAGCAGCTCTCAGTCAACAATGTCTCCGAGCCCAGCTCCAGGACACCTTCTCAAAACCGGAGTTCAAATCTCCGGCCAAGAGAACTTCGAGCCAAGCAGCTCTCAGTCAACAACGTCCCCGAGCCCAGCTCCAGGATACATTCTCAAGACCGGAGCTCAGATCTTCGGCTAAGAGAATTTCGAGCCAAGCAGCTCTCAGTTAACAACGTCCCCGAGCCCAGCTCCAAGATACCCACTCAAGACCGGAGCTCAGATTTCTGGCTAAGAGAACCTCGAGCCAAGCAGCTCTCAGTCAACAACATCCCCGACCCCAGCTCCAGGACACCTATCCAAGACCGGAGCTCAGATCTCCGGCCAAGGGACCTGCGAGCACAGCAGCACTCAAGTGTCATAAACCTGCGCCCAGCTTGCCGACGTTGAAGTCTAATAACTCAATCTCAGGCAAGGTGAGGCCCCTCTCTCTGATCTCCTCGCTTATGCACAAAAGAAAGAAGAGGAAGAAAAAGAAGAGGGGAGAGAAAGAAAGAGAAAAAGAAGGGAAGAACCAGACAAAGAAAACAGATGTTAGAAAAATTCAAGTTTCATTGATTGAGCACAAGTTACAAGTGTCTTGCGGGCCCCCGACATGCCGGGTGACCCTAACTAAGTACAAGAAACAAAAAATACAAAATAGGGCGAAAAAGAAAATGGGGCTATTCCATGCCGGCCGGCCTCCCTGCTGAGCTCTGGGGCTGAGAGTCTCTACCTTCAGGAACCTCCGGTTGGGCGGCTCTAATCGCGAAAGGTTCAGCATCAGCTGGCATCAAAGACTCTGAGGCCACGGCTTCCTCCACGGCCTCCTCTTCTGGCCCTGCATCTGAGGCTGAAGGATATCTGAGACGATCACGGCTCTTCTCGGGGACAAGCGCCTCGACTCGGCCATGCAAGAACATGAAGCCCTTGTAGAAGGAGTCCGATGCCATCTGCTGAATCTCGATGACGAACTCCTCCGAGACCTTGAATTTTGTGACGGCATCCTCGGCACCCTTCTTGGCCTCAACAGCCACCCTCCTCGACTCGGCGGCCTCCAGCCTAGCTGCCTCTGCCGACCTGGCCGCCTCCTCTACCGTCTTTTCAGCTGCGGCAAGTTTCTCCCTCCCAGCTGCCAGCTCCGCCTGGGCAGCTCGGGAGGCCTCCTTGTGCCGATCCGCTTCGACACTGTACCAGTTCAGCTTTTTCTTGACGATGGAGAGATCGTCGACGGCCTTCTTCGAGCGACTCCGCTCAAAGTCACGGGCCTCTAGGAGCATCTTCGCTCGCCCCTTGTCATCGACGAGCTGCTGCTCAAGGTCCTTGACCTTTAGTTCTAGGGCCCTGTTCGCCCCGACTTTCCCCTTCAGGTCGACTTTCAAGGACTCATTCTCAGTAGCCTGTTGCTGCTCGAGACACTCCCAGCTCTGGTAGCGGCTCTTGATGTAGAGGGCCTCGGCACCGATCTGCACCAAGAAAAGAGGTCAGACAAAAAAAAAAGAAGAAAGAAAAGAAAGAAGAAAGAAGAAAGGAGAAAAGAGAGGAAGGAACAGCTTGCCGAATAAAGCTCGGGGAAGATGGCACTGATGACATCAGCCAGCCGCATCCCGGCCATGTCCTGTCGGTCGCATGTCTGGATCGAGAAGTCCATCATGCGCTCGGCCAGCTTGGGGCTCCAGAGGAACGAGTTGTCTAGCCCAATCTTGAAGGGGAGATGGCGCCGCCCCTCCTCCTTTCGACCCTCTACCGGAGTGGGTGGCCTCGTCCCGGTAACTGCAGGGCCGCGGGGGGCAGGCTGAGAAGCGGACGCCGGTGCAGGCGGCGCCTCGGTCGTGGTCCTGGTGATGGCCCAGACCTCCTCATCCCTGACCTCGACAATCGGCGGACTCGGAGGGCGGTGGGGTACAGCAGCGGTAGTTGCAGTCCTCGCCCGGACCACGACTTCGGGCTCCACAGCAGGGGCTTGCTGGGTTGGCCTCGGCGCCACAGAAGCCACCCTCTCCGCCGGCGCAGGAGCAGTGCGCGCCGCCTTCGAACTCGGGATGGCCGGAGCAGCCGAGCTCAGGCCAGGCTCCACGGTGGGGGCAGCCACAGGAACGCTCTCGCCCCGGGCTCACCTCGACGAAGGCTCCCCGGCTAGCCCGGTCGGTGGCCTCTTCCAGGTGATCGCCAACAGATCGTTCTCGAAGAAAATCATCCCTGCATGCAAGTCATACAACAGTTAGAGTCCGCGGGAAACAATGCAAGAAATGCAAATATAAAGAAAGAAGGAAGTTCAGGTCGAACTCACCCAACCCATTCGTTGGGTCGATCCTGGAGTCGGTGAGGTTCTGCTCAGATAACAGGACCTCAAGGGAAGGAATCTGGGCGGTGCGGAGCTGCTCGTAATCATCCCGGTCAGCCGCATCGACCATGGAATTTTGGTTGGGGGACTTGTCCGGATCACTCCAAACTCAATCGACCCCCTTAACCTCAACAAAGAAAGACTTACTCTTCCATCCCCTGATAGAAGAGGGGAGCTCAAACTTGATGCCCTTCGGGCGGGAGGACAAGGACTACCACTCATCCTCAGTTGGGTGGCGCTTCAGGGCAAAGAAGGCCCTGAACAAGAAAAACCGGGCAACAAACCCATGGAGGTGGTAGAGCACAATGAAAGAAAAAATGACTCCAATGGCGTTTGGCACTAACTGAGCAGGGACCAAACGATAATTGTCCAAGACGGACGGGAAAAAAGGGTGGAAAGGAAACCGGAGACCCCCAGAGAAGATCCCCTCATAAAAAGCAAGACGGCCTAGGCCACTGGAAGTGACCCGTTCTTATGGACGAGGGATCATGAGCCGGACAGAAGACGGGATGCCATAGGCATCCCAAACAGTTCTTAGTTCCCCGGCAGTGATCGTCGAAGCGACCCCACCAGGACCTATGGACCTAATGGACTCAGAAGTAGGAACAGAAGGAGGAGGAGAAAGAGAAGAACCGGATCCCGGTTCTCTGATGACTACCGGACCGGAAGGATGCCTTCTACCGAGCTCGAAGCGAGCTGCATCTTCCTCCCTGTTAGAGGAAGAGGAAGAAGACGCCGACCTTCGCTCAGAAGGACTGGCCTCGCTCTGATTAGTGGAGGGGCGGAAGCCCAGACCAAAACGGGACATCCTCAAGGACAAGGGGAATGAAGGACTTGAAGTGGGGGACGGAAGAGGAGACTCGACCTGAAGAAGACCCCAGACCCGGAGGAAATACCCTATTCTAGCAGGGGGAGAAGGAAGAAGAAACTGACCTGATTCCTTAGAAAACTCGAGGATAATTGGGAGGAAGAAGGAAGCTTGGGCAGCAGCAGCAGCAGGCACGGAGAATTCAAAAAGAATAGATGTTTCGGGTAAGGCCTTCTTTTCATTTCGAAATGACCCAACGGATTCGTATTGATTCAACCCCTTCGCCAACGGATCCATGCCACGTGCTGCCCATCGACGAAAATGGCATCTCGGTCACTCTGAATTCTGCGCCAACATTAACTGCTCCTCAGATGTGGCCATATGGCACCCCCGGATTGGTCCGCAGGGCCGCTCCCCAAAGCACCAGCAATCATGGCTATCATCGCGCCAAATCTCCACCTTTTTATGTTAGCACCGCAATAACTCCCTTCGACCCGAGTGCCGCGCACTAACGAGTCTCGGGAGTGGGGGACAAATGATGTGGTGGGATCGTTGACGTGGAGGAACCGGCAGGCACCATGTCAAGAAAGGACGCCGCGTCAACTCTCCAGCCCAGATTTCACTACTGAGCTGAGCTGAGCTTCCCAAGATAGCGAGACGAGCTCTATCCTCAGCCAGGTCAGGCCCGCGAGCTCGGGATGCCTAGGTCGGAGCCGCATCCTGCCCGCCAGAGCGAGACCCTCGGAGGTTAGTGCCCTGTGGCCAAGGTCGAGCTCAGCGCTCACCCACCAATGTGGAGTCTCTCCGAGCGCGCGCCCTCTGGACCGGGTCCGTCTCCTGCCCTCCAGAGCGAGACACTCGAAGGTTAGTGCCCTGTGATCGAGGTCGAGCTTAGTGCTCACTCGTCAATGTGGAGCCTCTCCGAGCGCGCGCCCTCTAGACCGGGTCCACCTCCTGCCCTCCAGAGCGAGACCCTCGGAGGTTAGTGCCCTGTGGTCGAGGTTGAGCCTAGTGCTCACCCGCCAATATGGAGCCTCTCCGAGCACGCGCCCTCTGGACCGGGTCCGCCTCCTGCCCTCCAGAGAGAGACCCTCGGAGGTTAGTGCCATGTGGTCGAGGTCGAGCTCAGCACTCACCCGCCAATGTGGAGCCTTTCTGAGCGCGTGCCCTCTGGACCTGTCTGTCTTCTGCCCCCGAAGTGAGACCCTCGGAGGCTAGTATCCTATGGTCGAGGTCGAGCTCAGCGCTCACCCGCCAACGTGGAGCCTCTCTGAGCACGCGCCCTCCGGACCGGGCCTGCACTCTGCCCTCCTCCCGAGGACTGCACTGGAGCGCCCCCCAGGCCGTACTGACTGCCTGCAACCACCAGTTATACTAGAAGGAAAAGAAGCACGCTGATCGAGACGCTACATTCCTCACCAACCACCCGGATCATCCAAGAGAGGAAGCCAACCGGGAGATTTGAATCCCATGGGCGGTAGCCCACCTTTAAGGCACCGCCAGGTTCCCCGGAATGAGGCGACCAAGAGGAGTGTTGGAGCGCCTGACAACTCCCCTTATCATGAATCAGGAAAGATTCCTCGAGATATCGCCGCATGCGCCTGACAGCCCGGCGGGGATCCCGAGACAAGCTCCCAACGGTAACCTAATTGCAACAAACTCGGAAGTAACACAACAACAACTCTAACACAGAAAAAAAGAAGCCAGGAAAAAAAAAAAGAGGAAGAACACAGGTGTGATCCTCACGAGGAAGAGGGGCATGGCACCACCAACACAGGGGCAAGCCCAACCAAGAGGGCAAAGCTCCACCACCACTACCACAATCGAGGGAAAACGAGGGAAACAAGGAGAAGCGGCGGAACAGGGAATCCCTCTGTCCCCGCTATCATTCTCCCCCTGCAACGTTTCCGCCCTCACTCACATTTTTTACTCCTAGTGCAGAGTCCATCAAGAGGGGCCCGACCAGGAGGATCTGTTCTCCTGGATCGTCACTGACTTGACCGTCGAAAACTCCAGTCCGGGTCACTAACCCTTGTTTTGCAGGTCCAGGAGCAGAGGGTCGCCGGGCGGCGAAGGGAGCGCACTCCGGCACCGGCAGGAGCTACGAGCCACGACGATCTTGGCGGCAACAGTCTTGATATCAATAAGCAGATGATCCTGATAACTACCTGAGAAACTCCAGGTTCTTTGAATATACTATAAAATTAAAATTTAATAATAAGCATTAACTTTTAAATAATTAAAATTTAAATATATTAATATAAAGATGCAGCATTTAGAATGGCTCTAAATATGGATGAGCTCTCTATCCTTTGGCCAAGTCGGAGGTGCCAAAGCTGGGCGGGTCCTCGACCATGGCGATGAGTCTTAGAGCCAGTCGCTGCTGCATGCAATAGTGGGGTCACTAGTGACCCCACGTCCTCTAAACTTAATCACAAAACATCTAATATAAAGAATGTTATATTAGATAATAAAGTATAAAATAATATAAAAAAGAATATCTAAAGTTTTCGAATTTAGCATGTGGGGTGAGTGGCGCAGAACCATGCAATCTAGTAGCATGATCGCTCTCTCCTCGAGAGCTCTGTCTTCAGCTAGCACTGCTCCGACCTCTAGAAAATATAATGTATAGTCTCTGAAAATAAAAATAAATAGATTCATCGAATTAATTATACAATGGCAATGCACAATTTAAAATGATGCAAGATAAGATTTTAAAATGATTCAAGAATTATATACTTAGCAGTACTTATCGGCCTCTTCAGATGTTTGATACCCTTCGGATTATTCTTCTTCATTGTTTTTGTATATTCGTATATGTACTTGTAATAATTGTTGTTTATTTAAGATGTTATTTAAATGATTATTGTTATTGCATATGGTAGTTAAATGGCAAAAAAAAAGGGTAAGAAAATGACTAATAGTAATGCACAACAATAAGATATCTTATCCATACCTCTACTTTGTTTGTTAGATAAACCACAACAAGAAGCTAGTGAATCTAATCACATTGGCTAATCAAAAGTTTCACCACAATCTAAGCCTTTAGTTGATGCATGTAGATAGGGTAATATTTGTTTTAAAATTTCATTTTATTTACTAATTTTTACTTATGAACAATGACTAGTTGTCTGATTTATGTTATTTGTCTTGGTAAGAGGTTCTATATTTGAAAAGAAAAAAGGTCAGAAAAAAGGTGGAGTTAAACCAAGATACAAAGTTAGACATTTTTAATAAAAGATAATTATTTCAAATTTATTTTACATAGTTATTAAAATCTTATAACTTTAATATTCAATTTTATTATTTGATACGAAGCTACTAATATTTTTACCTGAAATCATGAGATCAGCAATCTTTTTCACTAGAATATCCTTTTCAACTCCATCATTCAGCTAACGATAGTAGGAGCGACTTAGCTATCGTATAAGCCATTCTTGATAACTTCCATTCCAAGGTGAGCATCCATTATTATGCCTGGGCATCGAAGTAGCTTAGGATCCCAACTTGTGCTCTGTATGTCAACATCTGAATTTTATGCATAAATACATCCGTACACTTAATTAATTAATTGATTAAACTAATATATAATTAATTAAATAAATGATTAAATAAATAAATAAATAATGAATTTATTAAATAAAAAAAATAAATATCAAAATAAATAAATAAACAAACATGTATCTAATTAAATAAATAAATAACTAATTAATTAATTAAAATTAATATCTAAATAAATAAATAAATATTTAATCATCATATCGATGTGCTTGCGAATTTTTTTTTGTGCCATCTTATTTGCCTGGCTGTTGACTTCATTCACTATAGAGATTCTAATACTTTCTTCATCTTTAGTTACATCATTTGCATTATGGATTTGTCTTATATTAATAAGTACAATATCTGGTCATGGATTAATTTATGTTTTAATGCATATAAACCATTAACTTTGTTCAGTTCATATGCATTAAAACATGAATTAATCTATAATAAGAGATTTCACTTAGTAATGTAAGACCAGTCCATGATCGTGCCAATGATGTAACTAAAGATGAATAAAGAGTTAGAATCTCTACGATGAATGAACTCAATAATGAGCTAGTTGCCACTTAGCCCTTATACGAGGGCTAGTTGCCCTACATGACGGTTAGGATCCAAGGCTTGAGCACACGGGACACATCCTGGCCCTAGTGTTTGTAATGCTGCATTACAAATATGAATTCATCAATAACAATAATTTTTATACATATTAAAACATAATAAAATTTCAAAATATTAATTCATCAATAACAAAAGTTCATATATATTAAAATATAATTATATAGGAGGATGATGATAGTCAAATATAGGAGGATGATGACTAAATATGATGATAGTCAAATACAGAAGGACGATGACTAAATAATAGTTCTGAGAAGCCAGGAAATAATTTTAAAACTCTATGCCTTGCCAGCAGTGGTATGACCCTTCGTATAACTCTGAAAGGCTTCTTGGATATCCTGAAATGCAGGGATGGTGCTATTGACTGTCGCAGCGATGTCACTAGAATCTTTTTACCAAAAGGCTGGATCTTGCTTGAGGAGCAAGGCGATGAGTAATCCAACTCTATCATTCTATCGGTGATAGTAGTAGTGATGCAGCTATTGTACTGACCATTCTCGATACCTTCCATTCCAAGATGAGCGTCTATCATCACGCCTTGGTACCAAAATAACTTAAGATTATGCTTTGCATGTCGAGACTCGAGTTCTATGCATGCAGGACATGTATCTGTATGCACCTAATTAATTAATTTAATAATAATTAATAAATACCTAATTAATTAATTAATTAACTAATTAAATTTAATTAATATATTTTTTGGTGATGGTTTTATTGTCATCGTCACTACCATCATTAATACTCACAAAATCCAAAATAGATGGCCTTTTGGAGATTAAAGTGCAGTAACAAATGATGGCATAGAGATTGGATGCCAGCTCAGGGATGCAGCCGTGGGGATGGAAAAATGGGGATGGCAGTGCAGGGAAGGGTGAATTGGCAAGGGGCACAGAGTGCCAGGAAGGGGGAAGTAGTAGGGGGAGCATGGGAAGCTGGAGAGGGGAGAATCGATAGGGGGAGCACCCGAGGGAGCAGGGGGTATGGTGATTGGCAAGGGAAAGCACCAAGGGGCATGGGGGTGTGGCGATTAGTGGGGGGAGCACCGAGGGATAGGGAAGTGGTGGGTGTGGCAGCTGGCGGGGGAGCATTGGGGAGGTGGGGTGTGTAGCAGTCGATTGGGGGGGAAAACCGGGGGACGGGGGGTGTGGTGGCACGAGGAGGGTAATCGGGCATGACTGCGAGGAGGGGGAGCCGGCAGGTGCTATCAACGGGGGACGGAGAGCCAGTGAAGGAGGGGAATTGGTGGGGTAGGGGAGGCGGTGGGAGGGTGAATCAATTTTTTTGTTGGATCGGGCAAATTTGATAGGAGGAATGCTGGGATAGTGGTGTAGGATACCAATGGGGGAGGGGGAGCCGGCGAAGGAGTGAGAGAACCGGGGAAGGGGAGATCGGGGGGAGGGGATTTTTTTTGGAAAAAAAATTTCATGGCTCAGACTCCCTAGGGATCAAAAGGAACCACTATTAGCAATGCCATGAGGGATCAAAAGGAACCACTATTAGCAATGCATGAGGGATCAAAAGGAACCACCATTAGCAATAGCAATGCATGCCGTCGCTAATAGTGATCACTAAATTATTTTTTTAATGTGCTATTATTAGCGACAGCAAGCTGCCATTGCTAATTCCATCTAAAATACATAAAAATTTTTAGTGATGAACTCTACCATCGCTAATAAGTAAATTTCATCGCTAATAAAAAAATTTAAAAAATAAAAAATTATAATTTTAAAATTTTTAGCGACAATACTTGCTATCGCTAATAGTCAACTTTTCATCACTAATAGTATTAGTAACAGAAAATTTTTGGATCAATTTTGTAATTGTTAAAAATGGGTACTAGTGATAGATGTTTAGCCATCGCTAATACTTCAAATTCTTGTAGTGAAGCAAGAGTTTGGATTCGTGTGCACCTTGAGGGCTGGTTTGACTAATTTTGATGTTACATAACGTTTGATCCGAAAGAAGATCCTTCAGGGCTGGCACCCTGAAGTCATGTAGGATCTAGAACTCCTTCCCCTAGAAATGGTCTAAAATGGGGTTTCTAAGAATTGACTCTCAAGGCTTGCTCTAGTTGACAAATCCTAGATCTCATCGGAAGTTCTTGAAAGAAATAAAAAATACTTATTCCAGCCATGTATAGTGGAAGGAGCAACCTGGATCAGTGATGGGATGCCTTTTCTCTTTCGAAGGGACACATACCACCACTCTTGTGATCTGGGATATTTTTTGAAAGTAAAAAGGGAACAAAAAAACAAAACACTAGGTTCAATTCAAGCTAGGATGCAAACTGTAATAAAACTGTAGATATACAGTCATGAATTTGGAACTACCGAACTCGGTGATATATTAAGAAATTGAAAAAGAATTATGAAAAATGGATGGAGGGGAAGCCTCAACATAGCTCGAAAGCATTCCTTGTAGAGGCTCATCCAACCTGGGGAAGGTGAGTACACCTATTCATTCAGTCCCAGAACTTCTAATTAGAACACCGAAGGAATCTGGAACTGCCTGTGAAGTAGTACCAAATCCATCTCTATCTCCGTGAGTTCTGATTGGAAGTTCAGCGGGGCAAAATCAAATATTTTCTCTCTTTCTGCCTTCAAAGTAGCCGTCACTAAAGCTAGAGACTTCTTGAAGGCGTTCATCTGGAAGGTTGAAGTAAAAGAAAAGGAGAAGAGACTTCAAGAGAAAGAGGGGATATGAAGAAGAAAACTAGAAGAACTCGGTAGAAGGAAGATGACATTAAATGATTGAAAAGCCTTAAAGGACCAAGTATGGCCATGTTTGGAGTTTAAATAGTGCCAGTGATCGTGATCCTAGTGGCACACGTTCCTTTACATTTAATATGAGAATGACGAAAAGGTGCAACCCGGTGGAACATAGGTAGATGGTTGATGCATTGTCATGGACTTAAGCAGGTTGCAGGCGGGATGTGCGACATAGTGATCCTGGATGCCAGTCCTGGAGCATCCTAGGTGCCTTCTTGTGCCAAGCCTACGGGACCCAAGTCCTATGTGCACGAGATGCAAGTCCTGAGTGCACAGTTTGCGAAACCTGGCCCTCAAAAATTTGTAATGATGCTTGGTACTTGGAACTCTCGGGATAGATTTTAGGTAGATTCTTTATTGGGGTATTGAGGGGGAGTAATGGTTGCCAAGATTCGGCTTAGCCTTGGCTTGAAATCAAGGGGCTCGAAAAGCTTGATATTTGGCATGGCGATGGTTTCCAAGAATGTATTGAGACTCGAGGATTCTTCTTGGTTTTGATGAGGGATGTGGGCTTTGACCGTATTCCTGACTCCTCCAAACCCATACGATACAGGTCTGCCATAGTACGGTTGTAGGGTAAGGTGATGCCATGCCCGGATGGTCTCTTGTGGAGGCATTTAGGATAATGTTGGTTGGATGAGCTGGCCATATTGTGTGGGATGGGGATTTTCAAGAGGTCTAACTTCAAGGAATTATTCAGGCTACTCTATACATTCTTAATCTCTGTGATGGAGTGTAGAGGCGATAGAGGATTAGTCAAGCAAGGGTTTGGCCTATCCAAATATGCAAGTCTTATGAGCATTTCAGGATGATGCTCGCGATGATGCATGGGAGCCAGTCGGCCATGGAGTTCAAGTGTAGCTTATGAAATTTTGATCGGGGCATATGCCTTGGAGCTAGGCCAAGGATCAAGGACAATCAAGAGGGTCATGCCAAGGAGAGGATAGCTAGATACAAGGATCAGCTGGTCGAAAATATTTACTTATCAGGCAAACTTTGATGCCAATATCGTGGTAATGCATAAGATGTGAGTAGGCCATTGACATAGAGTGTTGAGCAGTATAGTTGTGGACCTTCAGGACTATGGCAGTGCACAGTGATATGTGAGCAGGCCATGAACATTATCAAGTAGTATGGCCATTGATGGAAAGGCATACCAAGAATACAAGATCGAGATCATGACATAGGAGCTTGTAGGGGAGCTTGGATAGCAAAACCTGGGAGAGCTTTGGATGTGCCCGATCAACCTAAACTTTGTGGGGCTATGGCATGTGTCGGCTTGGCAGGTTGGCTAGGTGACGCTGGAGATGAGTTGCCTGAGCCTCATGTAGAGTGGTAGCATTGCATGGTCGTGTCATGTGTGTTTGGTTTATGTTTCCTGAAGGATAGCATGGGAGCTTGTGGATCAGTGGCATAGTGGTTATGTCATGGCATGGAGGTATTTTGAAGGTTGAGACAGCCTGGATGAGCAGTACTTGGTTTAAGGGAAAAAGCCATTGGGTTAGCATAGAGGTGCCGAGCTGCGGAACACTCTCGGAAAGAGTATGATATTATGGCATGGAGGTGCGCATGAGCATTGCAGTTAACTTGAGGGTTGGGTTGCTTGCGGGTACTTGAGGGTGTCACTTGTGTCCAGTTCAATAGTATTGCTGGGCAAGGACATGGAGGTGCATGCTTGGCTATATAGCTAGATTGCTGCGTATTTATCTATAAATCCAAGTAAAGGACTCAGGAGGGTTAGCCTTGGTGTGTGGCATGCCGAGGCATTGAACGGATGTTTGAGCAAGAAAACACTCATCTGTGACAACGTGGTGTCCCTCCGTTGGGCATGATTACTGCAACAAATATAATAGTTAGTACTGGTTATAGGCGAATCATGCCCTGCACCATTTTCAAAGTGGCATATCAAAGTACCTACCATATGGAAGCGTGAGGAAGCAGTTCAAATTCTAATTACTTTTGCCAGAAGTATACTGGTTTTTTGATGGAATTTGTTTATATCCTAGGTTGGATTCTTGGTCAGATCATTTTATCAAACCACTTCAATTTATAGCCTAGATTTTGGTTCATAGCTCGGAATGATTTATTTATGAGTATTTTGATTAATTTGATTAGTTCGGTCACAAATAGTTCGGCCAGCATGACATTTAAAGTGCAAGCAGGGTTCAAGACAAATATTTCAAAAAAATGCATTTTTATTAAGTTCAGAATTTGAATACATCTGGTTACAAAAAAAAAAGAGCTACATTCATTGGAGTCCTAGTGCATTATTAGTCTCGGGCAGATCTTTGGCAGCCTGTAGAGAAGTCTCGCCACCAGCCTTGTCAGTTTGGATAGCCACATGGACTTTGGTTGCAGGGGGAAGTCATTGAGAGATTTTGAAAAAAGTCCTTACGCGGTCATCCACTATGGCCTTTAAGTTTTGATTTGAAGGGTTGGTTTTCAAAACTTCGATGCTATTGTTGGGAAAGAAGGCCCAAGTCATCTGCTTGTATTTTTCAAAGTCTATGAAAAAACCCATCTTGCAAGCTTCTACTATAGCCTTGGCTCCCATTTCTCCACTTGGGATGCCTTGTTATCAGCAAACTGGGCTAAGAGCTCCCGGTTTATGAGCTGGCGATAGAGGGCCATCTTGTACTTTTCCTTTTCTTTCAGTAGCCCCTCCATGTGCTTAACCCTCGAGGTAGCTGAGTGAAGCTTTGTCCGAAGCTTAGATAGCTTCGTGGTCACTTGAGTCCCTCCTGCGGCTGAGCCAATACCCCTGATCGAGGAATCTGCCTTCTAAGGAGAGGCACTTAGCCACTGCTCAAGATCTTTTATTCTAGTTTCTGCCTTTGTAATTTCATCATCCCGACGATCAATCCTTTCTTGAGCCTCCCGGAGGGTTTCTTTGCAGCAATCAGTCTGTTTTACCAACTTGGCATTAGTGGCTTTCTCTTGTCAAGCATGTATTCCAACTGATCCACCTTTTCTCTTATCGTAACAAATTTCTATGCTGAAGCATTGGTAGCCAAATTTGCAAAGTAAGTCAAGTGATGTCCTAGCAATGCAAATTTCAAATGAAGCAATGGTCAAGCAAAATATAACACAAAATAAAAGAAATGAAATGTGAGGATTTCTTACCCAAATAAATGATCGTAGGACACTCGTCATGTGGTTGTGGCCATTTTGTCCCACCAATAGCTATCTTTCAATTGGCAAGAGAAAATCCCTAAGTAGCTTTGTGGTCGCACCGAGGCCTTCCTGCACAGCACCAGGCTTTGGCTGTGGTGGATTTATGGAGGAGGGCATTGGTGAAAAAATGGTGTCTGCCTCCCCCAGGGTCTCCTCCTATGGGCAGATGGTATCCATCCCTCCATCACTACCTCCTCTAGTGGGCTAGTGATGTTAATCATCCCATTCAGTAGACTAACAGCCTCTATGATCTCCATTGGGGCCTCCTCTGGTGGTGCAACAACCTCCACCACAGGAGTCTCTTTCGATGCGGAGTAACACCTATCACCTCCATTATAACCTTTTTTGGTGGACTGACATCACCACTTGATGAAGCTGGAGCACGGGTGACCAAAGGGATGGTATCTCCTCTTGTCGAAGCTAGTGTCAGGGTGGAATGGCTGGGAGATCGAGAACATTGCCTGCCCAGGCAGGAGGGGCAGCCACCTATGTGGCCTTCCTGGCCTGTTTCTTCTTGGATGCTCTTTCGAGCGCTTGAGCTCTTCTGAAGTCATCTTGTCTTAGAGATGCTGAAGGGAAAACCGTCAGAGGTTTGGTTTTGCTTGGAAGACCTTCAGGTGGGATTCAAAAGAAGGGAGAACTGATTTAAAAAGGAGAGAAGGAAGAGAAAGGATATAAAAAGGTGTCATCATTGGTCTAAACTTTTTAAAATGTCCAGCGACAATAAATGGGCTAAACTAATTGCGACTGATCGTATTTGATATGGCTAGATCGCTGACATGGCACGGACAGACTGACGTGGAGCCCTCACCGGGCGCCACGGTGGATTCCCACCATGAGCCCCTTCGCTGGGCCGAGCTCCCCTGGAGCAATGGGATCGCCCGCCGAAGCCAAGCTCCATCCTCCGCCAGGTCGGTCCCCGCCGAGCACAAGCCACCATTCGAGGCGGACCCCTTGAGGTCGGGCCCCGTGGTCTGGAGTCGAGCTCAAGTCTCTTCCGCCACGAGGAGCCCCTCCGAGGTCAGATCCCCTGGGCTGGTCGGCACCCCATCCATCTCCGTCAGGTCGAGTTCGTCTAAGGCCGAGCTTCGTTGATCCGGGGTCGAGCTCAGCCCTCCATCGCATAGCCGAGCCACCTTGAAGCGAGCCCAGCGGAGGCGAGCTCCACCTTTCCAGCTCGGTCCCCAACTCAGACAGAGACACCAACCACCATGAGTGTGGCGCCTCCTCTCCAAGGACAACGGTGAATCTATCGAGGGCCGTATAGCAGCACCCACCATGCCGCCATTAATGCCCACGGCCGTCGCTCACACCAGAAAGAAAGGAACTCACATCAAGACGCCATTCCCTCCACCGACCTGCCGTACGACCGAGAAAAAGATCCAACCGGAGGGTGCGGGTCCCAAGAATGGTGGCCCGCCAACCGAGGCCCTGCCAGGTTTCCAGCAGAAGGAATGTCAGAAGCAGAAGCTTCCCCGATCATCTAACAGAAAAGACGTCCCGTCTACGGCATGATACCTCGTCACACACGCCTGACAGTATGGGGAGATCCTCAGGCACGCCAAAGTAAAAAACCCAGCCAGGATAAGCCAAAGAGAGGTAACAAAAACAAACCAAAGCAAACACAAAAAAATGAGGGGGAGAGGCCAGACAGGAGGGCTACACCACCTCGGCCATCACCTCTCACAGCTTACTCTCACTTTCATACACATTACACTAACTCCTCATAGCATGGAGCTCATCCAAAGGGGCTCGACCAGGAGGATCTATTTTGCTGGATCGTCACTGACTTGACAGTCGGAGCGCCCTCGCCGGAATCCCCGGCCCGGGTCACTGACGCTGTTTTTTACAGATCCCGAGGCACCGGAGGCATCCCGAGCAGGCGGACGCGTGATCCTCGACACCACCAGCAGCTACGAGCCACGACGATTTGGGCAGCAACAGTATCAATCTTTTCGACAGCCAGTAGCTTGTGACGTCCAAATATTGTCTATATTAAATGAAGGAATAATGACTCATTGAAAATCGTGGACAAGCACTCCAAGATCCAAGGCATGATATCAGCAATACTCTCTTAGCCTAATCCATTTCTGGGTTAGAATCGAGAGTAGGGAGAAAGTATTATTAGTGGATTTCTGATACCTCGGAAATATCTTCGGAATACAGCTTTAGAGGTCGCCTGCTCACCTGTTGACTTATTAGCCATGCCAAAGCAACTTCATATTTAGTTGATGTTAGCTTTGTTTTCCAAGCAACTTCTTTAGCACGTGACCAGCATTTGTGATTTTAAATGGCAAGTCATCTAGCATGCAAAAATAGCTACTTTGTGCAGATGACATCAACATCAATTGATTCCTTCCTACATGGGAGTGAGGGCTAGAATCTCATGTCCATAACAGCATAACAAATAGCCTGATACTCTCGAATCACATGATTTTTCAGTCGTCTACTATAGATAGCAAATGTCCCGAGAATCCAAGCAGTTGTTTTCCGCTTACTCTTTCCTTTGATTCCAAATATTTGATTTGAACATCAGAGGATCCTCGCTAGAGCCAACCTGGTTTGAAACTATTTTGTAGATCTCTCTAATAGTTATTCTCGCTAGTCAAGTTTATTCTCTAATCTTAAACTGATAATCTGTAATAATATATATATAAGTTTGTATCTAAGAGAATAAATTCATAAAATTATGAGTTTTTAAAAAGTCTTTTAATGAAAAATACTAGCTTTCAGAAAATATTTTTGAGACTATTTTTCATGGATTAGTATCCATATATTATTCTTTGATAATTAAAATAGATTGTAAAATAGGCTTTTTAAAATACGGTAATTTTTTTATGATATTTTTTGAAAAAAAGTTAGATCATAAATTCTAATTTTTATTTATAAAATTTGAAATGATAATGAATCAGAAATCATATATATATATATATATATATATATGTTGACGTGAAGTCCCTGAATTGGCCGGTCGGAGCTACTGCGCCGCAGGACCGCTCCCTGGTTCACCTGCAAAACAGGTCTGTTGCCGGAGTTATTCCGGCGGGGGACACTCCGATGCCTAAGTCGGTGGCGGATCCCAGCCATAGAATGGGGAAGGGTATCAAGAGTGTGAGAGGAAAGCTCTTTAAGAATGTATGAGTGTATATAAGCGTACCTCTCTGGCCATCCTTCTTATCATTATTTAAAAGAAGGCCTCCGGCTGTGGTCCGCTCTTTTTCCGGTGATCATGGGGAGCCAATCTCTTCCATGATTGGCGATCTTGGGTTGTCATTGAGCAGTTCCGGCCAGATCGGAGGCGTGGCAGCAGAAGTTGCGCGCCATGATCATGGCATGATGAGTGTTGATTGTAACTGTTGGTTGTAACCGTTGGTTACAGTTGCCTTTCTGGACCAGATTGTGATCCAAACTTCGGGTTTTCCCTTTCGTGGATCGAAGATTTGGTATTTTTCCCAGAACCAGAGATCGTGTCTATGGCGAGAACCGAAGAGCATGTCTCCAGAGGTCGATGAGAAATTTGATCTTCAATCGAGGCCGAAGACGTTGTCCGAAGGATTTGCCTTCGGATGCTGTAGTCCGCTGAGAAGCAGTGGGTCGCCTGCAGTTGGCATGTCCCTTGCCTGGTCCGAAGTCCGTAGTCCGGAGAAAAGGGCTTCGACCAGTTGAACAGAAATTTGGTTCGTAGCTGAATCGGGATATCCTAACAAAATATATATATATATATATATATATATAAAAGTCATGAATGCAAGCTCTTATACTAGCCGATGTCTGTGTCGCCAGCCTCAAAGTTATTTAAATGTAAAGTTCAAGTTGGGTATCAAAATCCTTGATGCTTCTTGTTACCTATTTTGTGACTCTAGGCTTTTGATCGCTATTTATATATTTTCTCGCTTCCTTCAAAAGTTATGATTAGGGAAAAACATCGTATCATTAGCAACCTAAAGCGAAGACTCTGACCTTCTTGTTTTTTAACCAACAGACATTTGACTTTTCTTATACTCTCGTACGAGGTGAGCGCTAATCTGTCCTTTTTTTCCCGGTGGAATCTGTCCTTTTGGCTTGCTTAGGAATTGTGGCAACCCCACAATTGCATCCGTTGCCATCCTCCACATGGCAAGTTCTAACCATATTTAATAATCCCCTGTCAGATTATATTAATATCCGGAATTTAAATTATAATAATTTCGAAGTAACGTAAGAAAGAGGATTAATTATAAGCAAAAGAAACAAGAACGAAAGTGGAAGCAAGGAACAAAAATAGCAGGAAAATCTCACTCTTCCTTAACAAATCGATCCGACAAACCCTCTAACTAAAATTTACGTAATCAGCCACAGGCTTCTGCACCACCGCAGCCAGGGAACCACCACCCTGCTGCTTTCCGGCCACCACCGCCTTCCGGTTAGGCGTCGCCTCGCGTAACATGGACAGCACGTCCCTCATCGTGGGCCGGTCCGCCGGTTTCTTGCTGGTACAAAGCAGCGCCAGCCGGAGCACCAGCATCATCTCCTCCCTTACCTCCTTGCACTCGGCCCCCGCCGCTGGGTCCAGCACCTCCCACGCCCCTCCTCCCTCCCCTCTCACCACCCTCGCCCTCACCCACTCCACGATGCTGTTCCCCTCGCCGTACTCCGCCTCCACCGACCTCCTCCCCGTCACCATCTCCATCAGCACCACTCCATAGCTATATACATCACTCTTCTCATCCACCTGCAGCGTGTATGCATACTCTGCACCACCATTTGCGCGCAAATTATTCATAACGACTATGTAGTTACCTCGATACCATTGCTTTCTAGTTTCGTCGCTTACCGGGGGCGATGTAGCCGTAGGAGCCGGCGATGACCGACATGGTCGGGTTCGCAGTCTGGATGAGCTTGGCCACGCCGAAGTCAGCCACCCGCGCCTCCATCTCGGCGTCCAGCAATATGTTGCTAGGCTTGAGATCACGGTGCACGATCACCGGGTCGCAGTCGTGGTGGAGATAGCAGATCCCCTGTGCGATCCCCACCGCGATCCGGTACCTCGTCTCCCAATCCGCCGCCACCCCGCCACCCTTTCCGGCGGCGGTGCCGCAACCCCGGCGGTGGAGGAGGTCCTCCAGGCTTCCGTTCGGCATGTGCTCGTAGAGCAGTAGTGTTGTCTCCCGGTTGGTACAGTAGCCGAGTAGCCGGACGATGTTCCGGTGCCGGACGGAGCCCAGCACCTCCACCTCCGCCGCCGCCACTCCGGCCTTCTTTTTTATCGTCCTCCCTGCCTCTTTTTGTGGTCCCCACAGTTTCTTAACCGCTATGACCTCGCCACCTGGCACGTCGGCGCGGTACACTGTCCCCATGGACCCCATTCCGATGATCCGATCGCTCCCGGCCACGCAGTCAGCCACGTCCTCTGCCGTGAAATTTAGCCGCTGGAAGGCCGTTAATCGCCACGGCCCCGGTCCCCGCGGGCTCGAACCTTCCTCCCCCCGCGCACGGGACCACCGCGTCCCGAGGATCAAAACCACCAGCCCCGCCCCCACCGCGCCGGCGGCGATCCACACTATCGCTGTCCCAGCCGAACCACTTGCCGGCGAGGCCTCCTCCCTCTGCCCGGCCTCGGTGGCACCGCCGCCGACAGCCGCGCAAGGCCGCTCCACCGGCCCGCCGCAGAGGCCGGCATTCCCGGCGAAGGCGGAGGGATGGAGGTTACGAAGCACGGCGCCGGAAGATGGGACCTCGCCGGCGAGGTGGTTGAACGACACGTTGAAGCTCTCCAGAGTGCTGCAGTTGTCGAACGCTGGAGGGATCGGGCCGGTTAACCCGTTCCACGAGAGATCCACGTCGGTGATTGACGGAAGCGCGGCGAGCTCCGCCGGAATCGTCCCGGTGAGCCGATTCCGGCCGAGCTTAAGGCTCAGCAGCTTCGAGCACCGGCCGACGTCGGTGGGGATTTCGCCGCGCAAGTCGTTGCCCTCCATCTCGATCTTGTAGAGATTTCTGCACCCAGCCTCGAAATTGGGAATCTCGCCGTACAAATCGCAGTAACTCGCTAGCAAGATCTGGAGCCTCGGCGCGCCCCAGATAGTCTCCGGCAGAGGCCGCCGGAGGGGGTTGCCGGAAACATTCAAGAACTCGAGCCTCGGGGCGGTGCCCAGATCCGGTGGAATGCCTCCCGATAGATTATTACTACTGAGGTCCATGTAGGTGAGGTTGGGGAGCGAGCCGAACCCGGATGGGATCGGACCGGAGAGCCGATTCACCTCGATCCGGATCCGCCACAGAGAGGAGCAATTTGCTAAACCAGGCGGGATCTTGGAGTCGAACCGGTTTGAGAAGAGGATGAGCCGAACGAGCCGGTTCCCGGAGCAGAGCCCGGGCGGGATAGGGCCGGAGAGCGAGTTGGAGGACACGTCCAGCTTCTCCAGCCGCCTACCGGATCCAAGCTTCTGGGGGAGGGCGCCGGTGAGGGAGTTGTTCCAGAGAAGGAGCGCCTCGAGATTCGGGAGCTCGCCAATTCCCGGTGGGATCTCGCCGTCGAGCTCGTTGTTCATGAGGCTGAGGAGAGTGAGATTGCCCAACGAGGACAGCCCCGCCGGAATGCCGCCGGAGAGGCGGTTATCGGAGAGGTCGAGCACCTTCAAAGCCCCCATGCCGGAAAAACTCCCGGGAATCCTGCCGGAAAACCGATTCTTGAAGAGGAACATCGATTCCAGCCGTGTGAGGTTTCCGAGCTCCGGCGGGATATCGCCGGAGAGATTCGCTGACGAGATGTCCAGGTATCGGAGCTCCGACAACGCCCCGAGCTCCTGCGGAACGGCGCCTTCGTACGAATTGTAACCGATCTCCAGATGCTCGAGCTGGGAGAGCGAGCCTAGCTGGTGCGGCAACTGCCGAGTGAGCAGATTTCCCGCAAGGTGGAGAAATCTTAGCCGCGGTAAGCTGCCGAGCCCTGTGGGAATACCGCCTTCGAAGAAGCTCCCCCCGAGATTGAGGTGCTCCAAGAGGCGGAGCTCGGCGAGCCCGGAAGGAACCGGGCCAGTGAAGCTATTGCTGTAGGCGTCGAGGAGGGTGAGCCGACGGAGGCCGGCGACTGCGGCGGAGAAGGATGAGTTGAAGTCGTTGTGGCTGAGGTCGAGAGTCTGTAGGTGGCGAAGATCGAAGATGGCTGTCGGGAGGGGGCCGCTGAAGGCGTTGCCGCTGAGGTTCAGGTGGGCGAGGGAAGGGTAGAGGAGGCGGACCTCGGAGGAGATGGTGCCGGAGAGGTTCCGGCGGGAGAGGTCGAGAGCGGTGACCTCGCCGGCGGCGGAGCAGGTGACGCCGCTCCAAGAGCACCATGGAGGCAGGACAGCGGCTGTGGCGGAGAGGTAGGACCAATCTTGGAGTGAGGATAGTGGATCGACGAGAGAGTATTTAAGAGAGAGAAGGGCGAGGAGCGGAATCGGAGCCCCGGCAGCGGTGACGGCGAGGAGGAGGAGGAGGAGGAGGAGGAAGGGGGAGGTCATGGTGGTGGCGGTGGAGGGGAGGAGGTGGGAAGGGGCGGGGGATATAAGCGAGGGAGGAGGGCAGGAGGGCTTTTGGGGAGTGCCGTGGGGAGGGGGTGCCTCATGATTGAGTTCACCGCGGTGGAGATGATTTCGGGCCTCCCAACTCCCCCATTCCCTCCAATTTTTTTTGTTTGAGGGGAAACCCTCTCTTGTCTCTTCCTCATTTTAATTTTTTTTTTCTTTTTTATGTGTTTTAAAAATTTAATACACGTTGGTAAGGTGCATATATAATTTATATACATGAAGGTGATTAATTGCTACAAAAATCGCGTAAGCGTGGCCGGTTTGGCACGGGATCCGAGAAAGTTGGTAGGTTAGGTTTTGTTCTACGGAGTTGGGGATGGTTGGGATCCTGACGTACGAGTACTTTTTGATTGATGGGGTCTGCAACATTCTCCAAGCTTTGGAATGTTTGGGGAGTGGTTCCGGTGCCGCTGCGGCAACTTGGAATGGTTTGGCCGTTAGATGGAGACCGGACGGGTAGGATGAAGCCTTAGCAGAGGGATGTCTCAGTTTCCTTGCATGGCAGTTATCTTCGAGGTATAAAATCTCACCGTCTGTTTCAATACATCTATCGAGATCTTGGAATGGGGATCAGATTCGATCGCAACCTATTTTACACATCTTTGGATTAGACCATCGGATGGTTGAGATATATTTACAATATGATCCATTGGGTCAAGTTCATTCTTGGAAAAATTCACCGGATGATCGAAGCAAGAAATTAAATTGTTCCCTATTTGGGTTGGAGGGCTCTCTGTTATTGCAAAATGAAAACAAAATAAAAAGATGACAAAAATATTAACGGTAGCTCAGCCGATTGAGATATTGTTTTTCTACTAAGACTCGATTAAATTCAGGAATTATTTCTTGAGGCTCACTCTTCTGACCAACTACTACCTGGGTATTGTCGAGTTAACATACTCACTTAAAAGAGAAAGATTACGAAAATAATCGTATGTTTTTTGATGGGACGAGGATGTGCAGAAATAGCTATACCTGATTTATCCTCTCTATCTCTTTTTTAAATAAAAAAAAGTATGAAATGAAAAGGTTGGAGCCAATTATAACTAGCTAAATAAGAGACCACCAAGACTTTGATGCCCATCAATATGCTTGAGTATATGTTTCGTTATAATTAGACTACAATCTAGAAATCAGGCTAAAATTAATATAAATTTTTCATCATGGTTCATCCAATGACTATCCTCTAAGACATGGAGAAGGGGAGAAGCTAAGCTTAGAATACAAATTTTAATAGACACTTTTTAACACCAATTTACATTTCACAATTTCCATCTTAACATCAAATTTGATATTTTTTAAATTAATTTTTTAATATATAATATTCCTCTCATTTTAGCCGTGCCCTTCATCTTAAACTTCACTAATAATCCTTCGTCGTGGTTATTTTATATTTATCTATTTATTTTTTTGTTGAATTTTTTTAAAGATAAAATTTTCTTATATATTGAAGTTGGGTGATGGCTAATTTATTTTAAATTACATGCATTACAATTTTATATATACATCTCATGTACCAACCAACAATCCCTTCCACTTGGGAGAGGCCTAGCAATCCAACCATGATGGTATTATCCATGCTTTATTTATAAAAGAGAAAAAGGTAAGTCACCTTATCAGCATTCAAAATAATTACGGTAATCACATTTCTATACATCAGCATCTACTGTTCAGACAACGCCCATAGAAAAAATCATGCGTGTGCTTTTTAATTTTATCACCTATTCTTGAAGCTACCGAGCACTTCATTTTTATGGAGCATGTACAATGAATGTAAAGATATTAGGCTTCCATTTTCTGGTACTCTCTTTTTGTTACAACAGACAAGCAAGGTAACGAAACAAGAAGGAAAAAAAAAAAAAAAGAAAAAGAAAAGAAAAGAACATAAACACATAATTTTTACTTGATTATTATCATGTACGTTGTTTTTTTTTTTTTTTTTTTTTTGATAAGAAAAAGGGATGAGGGGATAGATTCCGGTGTAGCTATCCCTGTAGGTTCTCATCCTGTCTGGTAATGTTCGATTCGAGACATTCAGATACGCTCCTTCTCACATGATCAGTATCCGAGATTTTAAATAGCCAATTATCCAAATTATGGAAACAGCTATTTCGTGTCGATAATATTGCTAGTGACAATCTCCTTTATCCACGGGAATAAACGAGGACTATAATATTGCAATGACATGACCAATGATCCAATATTCTTGGAGTTTTTTCTTTTCTCAATCATCTTCTATAAATAATCAGAACTCCGAAAATCTACGAATAAGTAACACTTTTTTATATTCATTATTTTTTATTTATTTCAAATTTTTGACTTAAATATCGAAAGAGGTTTTACTGAAATCAACTCCTGTTATAAATTTTATTTTTTAAATTACACCATCGATGATTCTTGCTAATCAATCCTAGCTTCACTTTCGAGCCTTCACTTTTGAGCCAGAATCTGCAGCGACATCCCTAAAACATGGAAGGACATTAATTGGCCATCGATTATTATTATTATTATTTTGTCTCAGATGAAGCCTAAGTGGCCATAAATAAGTTTGTCTTTTCTTTCGTCAGCTTTTTTTTGTTTTATTTTCCCTTCATCCTCAAACTAAATCTCCCCCCCCCCACCCCAAAAAAAAAAAAAAAAATGCTTTACAGCTTAAAAGCAGAGCTTCTTAAATCGTTACGGTCCAGACGTGGAACCAAGTGTCGGTGAGATTCTTTGGTTGGCCCACGAGATTTCTGGGGGTTTCTCCAAATTCAGCCGACAAGGATCAATTTCTGCCATTGATTTTTACTGTACCGCTACCACCGACGATTGGTGATTCGTGACAAAGTCAGCTCGATCACACGGCTCTCCAAAACCTACGGTAGTCCATGGGCCATCCACCGGTCTCTAACGGACCACGGAACGACAAGAGGATTAGAACAAAACGTGAAGAGCAAATCCTGGATACCATTTGTAAGCTAGTCTCGAGGACTTCTAACTTTTTAATACTTTAGGGTCATTTTTTTGCCATGCGAGAACCCTTTCATGTACGGCCTTTAAAAGATCGGTTCGGTTATTCTATCCTATATTCTTTGGTTTATAATTTTTTTGAGACTAGAAATCAGACCCATCAACTCAGCAGTGAATAAAAATTAAAATTATAAAGATCTATGACATGATTTGATTTCATTCATTTTTTAGAAAATCATGGATCCAAGTTAGGTTCTAAAATTAGATCTATTTTATTTTCCAGATCAAGTTTGGACTTACTGAATTTGGATCCAACATGATATGATCCGACTCGAACATACTAAATACTAATACTGTTAAGATCATATTTATTTAGATCTTTAAATTATAATTTAAAACTTGTATGGAGCTTATTTTTAACATAGAGATAGAGTTATAATTATTTTTATATCTTATTTTATTTTAAAAATAATATTATTTATTATATATTTTATGGTTAATAATAGTTTGTCGTATAATAATTAAAATATAGTTATCTATATTTTATCTATATCATATATAGATTCAATTTTTTTATTAGAATCGAATTATTTATGAACCCGATTCAATCCAAATGATCTATTGGATTGAAAATTTTAATAGTGAATCTTATCCAATCTGATACGATTTCTAGTGGATTGGATCTAAGTCTAATATTAGGATTTGATCAAAGAATCAAGTCGGATCAAGATCATTCATGATCATGTCCGATCCGATCCATTTACACTCCTAAGATTTAAAATAATCATAAAGCAACATACGCTAGTATTATCTATTTTTCTTAATTTTTTATTATTTATTTATTTATGTCTCTCTCTGCATGCATTATTTTATCTAGACTGATTCATTATTGAGTTGATGGATCTTGTTTGACCACTAATTTCTCCTATGGTTCGAATCAGGGGCGGATCGTCAGGGGGCAGGGGCCTTGGCCCCCCTAATTTTTTTTTTAAATTAAAATTTTATATAAAATTTTAAAATATATGTTGTTGCTGCTAAGACCGTCGAGGCCCGTAGCTGCTGCCGGCGCCAGAGTGCGCTCCCTTCGCTGCCTGCCGGTCCTCTGCTCCTGGACCTGCGAAATAGGGGTTAGTGACCCGGGCCGGGATTTCCGGTGGGGGCACTTCGACGATCAAGTCAGTGACGATCCAGGGAAACAGATCCTCCTGGTCGGGCCCCTCTTGATGGACTCCGCTCTAGGAGGAGTGAGAGATGTGTGTAGGTGAAAATGTGACTGGGGGAGACTAATAGCGGGGACAGAGGGGTTCCCTACCACTCCGCTTCTCCTTATTTCTCTCAGCTGTGGTTTTTTTTTTTGGTGGTGGCGCTTCGCCCTCTTGGTCGAGCTTGCGCTTGTGTTATTGGTGGTGATTTTGGTGCTACTGGTATGTTACCTCCCTCTTGTGGAGGTGACGATCATTCTTTGTAGTTGAAAATTGGCTGTTTGAAGCTTGCCTCGGGATCCTCGTTGGATTGGCAGACGGTGCGGCGGGATTCCGTACTGTAGACGAGACGCCTTTCCTGACAGGTGATGGGGGAAGCTTCCATTCGCTATGACATTCTCTCCGGTTGCCCCATTCCGGGAAGCCTGGAAGAGCCTCGATCCGAGGGCTGCCGCCCTACGGGCGCGTGCTCTCTGGCTGGCCCATCTCCTGTAAGTACGGCTGGGCATGTAGTTATAGCGGTATGGGGGGCGCCGTTTCGTGGTCCTCGGGTGGTTCGCCGGTGTCCTGGGATGGCTGGGCTTGCTCCGGTCTGGATGCTCCGAGCTCGTGTGGTCGCCTCGATTGAGGAGGGGAGAGTGCGGGCCCGGTCCAGAGGGCGCGCGCTCGGAGAGGCTCCACATTGGTGGGTGAGCGATGAGCTCGACCTCGACCGCGGGGCACTAGCCTCCGAGGGTCTCGCTCTGGAGGGCGGAGGACGGACCCGGTCCAGAGGGTGCGCGCTCGGAGAGGCTCCACATCGACGGGTGAGCGATGAGCTCGACCTCGACCGCAGGGCACTAGCCTCCGAGGGTCTCGCTCTGGAGGGCGGAGGACGGACCCGGTCTAGAGGGCGCGCGCTCAGAGAGGCTCCACATCGGCGGGTGAGCTCTTGGCTCGACCTCGATCACAGGGCACTAGCCTCCGAGGGTCTCGCTCTGGAGGGCGGAGGACGGCTCCGGCCTAGGCATCCCGGACTTGCGGGCACGACCTGGCGGAGGACGGCTCCGGCTTAGGCGTCCCGGACTTACGGGCACGACCTGGCGGAGGACTGAGCTCGGCCCGTGGCCTTATAGGAGCTCAACTCAGCTCGGCAAAACGATCCGGGCTGGGGCATCATCTTGGCATCCGTCGTGGTGGCCTCCCTTAATATGATGCCTGTCTGCTTCCCACGTCAGCGGTCTCGTCATATCATTTGCCCCCCACTCCCGAGGCTCGTTAGTGCACGATGCTCGAGACGAAGGGAGTAATCGTAGTGCTGTCGTGGAGAGGCGAAAAACTGGTGCAATGATGGCCGCAATCGCTGGCGCTTCGAGGGATAGCCCCGCTAGCCGGTGCGAGGGTGCCACGTGGCCACGTCCGAGGAGCAGTTAATGCTGGCACAGAATTTTGAGTGGCTGGGACTCCTTTTTTGTCGATGGGCAGCACGTAGTGCAGATCCGTTGGCGAGGGGGTCATAACAGCACGGATTTGATGGGCTTTTTCGGGGTGAAAAGAACAATTTCTTATCCAAAAATTTTCTTTTTTTCTTTCAAATCTTCCGCGCTTGCAGCAGTGCTTAGACCATTCCTTCTCCACGATCCGCACCCGTCCTTCTTTTCTCTAGGTGTCCAGACCGGCTTCGTTCTTCTTCTTTCTTTTCTTCTGAGGTAGGCTCCTTCCTTCTTAGTCCAGCATGTCTTTCGCCCAAAGGGTAGTGCTCTCCTCCTCCGACGAGGAGTCGGAGGGGGCATAGTTTAGGGTTAGCGTCAGGCCGGCCCTTCCTGCCCCCCCGGTGTCCGTTAAGGAGCCGGGGGTCGTTCCTTCCCATTCGACCAGTCCTCCCCTTCTGCTACTTGAGTCAGCCCCTGAGTCAGTCCGGTCAACAGGTCTGGGCGGGATTGTTTCGACGATTTCCACTGCGGAGCTGGGGGCCATCCGGGATGCCTATGGCATCCCGTCTTCTGTTCGGCTCATGGTCCCCCATCCCGGGGAGCGGGTCACTTCCAGTGGCCCGGGGCGTCTTGCCTTCTATGAGGGGACCTTCTCTGGGGGTCTCCGCTTCCCTTTTTATCCTTTCTTCTTATCTGTCTTGAATAACTATCGTCTGGTCCCTGCCTAGTTGGTGCCGAATGCCATCAGGGTGATCTTCTCTTTTATCATACTCTGCCATGTCCACGGGTTTGTTGCCCGGTTTTTTCTGTTCAGGGCATTCTTCACCCTGAAACGCCACCCGACCGAGGACGGGTGGTGGTCTTTATCTTCTCGCCCGAAGGGCATCAAGTTCGAGCTTCCCTCTTCCATCAAGGGATGGAAGAGCATATTCTTCTTTGCAGATGTCGAGGGGGTTGACTGGGCTTGGAGAGAGCCGGACATGTCCCCCAACCGGATCTTCGTGGTCGATGCAGCCGATCGGGACGATTACGATCAGCTCCGCACCGCTCAGATCCCTTCTTTAGAGGTCCTGCTATCGGAGCAGAACCTTCTCGATGCCAGGATCGACCCATCGGCGGGGCCAGGTAAGTTATGCTCCTTCTTCCATATGCACTTTCTCTTCTCTCCATTTCAGGCTGACCTTCTTGGCTGTTGCTGTGCAGGGTTGACCCTTTCGAAGGGCGAGCCGTTGCCAACCTCCAGGAAGAGGCCGCCCACCGAGATGGCCGCTGAGCCCCCTCCGAGGTGGGCGCGGACTAGGAGAGTGTCGGCATCTACCCCCGTCATGCCGGTCATGCTGATAGGAAAGGAGGCCGTGGAAGCTCCCGTGCGACTGGCGAGGCCACAGGCGAAACTCCCTATCCTGGAGTCGGAGGCTACCGTCCAAATCGGCGTTGTTGCTACTATCGGGCCGCCTTGCTCTCTGCATTTGGGGGCGGTCAAGGCTGAAGGAGGAGGAACCCGCCCCGGAGATTCTCCAGCGACGGGGGATCCGACCACGACAGTGCCGGCTCCTCGACCAGTTCTTGGGGGTCCCACCAACGGAGGGACGGGCGCGGTCGCTCCCCGGGAGAGCAGGAGAGACTGTGCGAGGCGCCGCCTTCCATTCAAGCTGGGGCCGGAGAGCTCCTTAGCCGACAACCGCGGCATGGCCTATCGCATGATGGACTTCTCCATCCAACCCTGCGACCAGGAGGAGATGGATGGGCTGCCGGTTGGAGCTGTGATCGACAGCATCTTCCCTCAGCTCTTCACGGTAAGCAGTTCTATCTTTCTCCTCCCCCCTTTTCTTTTCTTTTTTCTTTTTTTTTTTGACCTTCCCATATGGTGCAGATCGGAGTCGAAGCTCTTATCATCAGGAGCAGCTGTCGAAACTAGAGCCGAGCTGAGCAGGAATGAGCAATCGAGATCGAGTTGCTGAGGGCCGACCTACGGAGGAGGGCAGACTCCGAAGGGGTGCTTGGCCAACAGGTCAAGGACCTCGAGAAGCAGCTCGCCAACTCTGAGGGGCGACGAGGGAGCTCCAGGAGAATCTCGACCGCGAGCGGGGGGAGTCGAGGAAGAAAGCTGAGGGGCTTGTCGACACCGAGAAGAGGCTGGACGTAGTCATCTCCGAGGCGGCCCGACAGAAGAGGACCGCCCAATCCCTCCAGGCCCGGCTGGTGACAGAGGAGGAGAAGTCAGCCGTGGCCTAGAGGGCAGCAGATGAGGCGGCCAAGTTGGTCGCAGATGCCAGGCACGAGGTGGTCGCAGTGAAGAAGGAAGCTGGGGAGGCGGTGGAAAGGTACAGAGCCTCGGAGGAGTTCCTCACTGAGATCCAACAGACGGCGTCGGACTCCTTCTTCAAGGGTTTCATGTACCTATGCCGCCTGATCGAGGAGTTCGTCTCAGCCGAGGGCCACAGCCACCTTGACTTTCCCGGCACTTCAGACCAGGAGGCGGGCGTTAAGGAGGCCGTGCCACCTGAGCCTGAGGCCGTGTGGCCTGAAGCTCCTACTGATGGAGACTCCCAGCTTAGCGGTCCAGCTAGCCAGCAGTCTTCTCTTGCTTCTTGTTGTATTTTGTTTTTGTTTTTTTTTTTGTACTTGGCAGGGCTACCTGGCATGTCGGGGGCCCATGGGATACTTGTAATTGATATTTAATCAATGAAGTGCAAATTTTCTATCTTTCTTGTCCAGTCCTTTTTTCTCTTTCACTCCTCTTCTTTTCTTTCTTGATGTTTGGGGAGATTAGAGAGGGTACCACACTTTGCAAGGGGTTGAGTTATTAAACTTTAACATCAGCAAGATGGGCGTATGTTGGTGGCACTTAAGAGCTGCTGGGCTCAAAATTCTCTTGGTCGGAGATCTGAGCTCCGATCTTGAGCTGGCATCCTGGAGCTGGGCTCGGGTACGTTGATGGTTCAGAGCTGCGTGGCTCAAAATTCTCTTGGCCGGAGATCTGAGCTCCGGTCTTGAGCTGGCATCCCGGAGCTGGGCTCGGGGACGTTGACGGTTGAGAGCTGCATGGCTCGAAATTCTCTTGGCAGGAGATCTGAGCTCCGGTCTTGAGCTAGCGTCCTGGAGCTGGGCTCGGGGATATTGATGGTGGAGAGCTACGTGGCTCGGAGGTCTCTTGGCCGGAGATCTAAGCTCCATTCTTAAGCTGGCATCCTGGAGCTGGGCTCGGGGACGTTGATTGTTGAGAGCTGCGAGGCTCGAAATTCTCTTGGCCGGAGATCTGAGCTCCGATCTTGAGCTGGCATCCTGGAGCTGGGCTCGGGGACGTTGATGGTTGAGAGCTGCGTGGCTCGAGATTCTCTTAGCCGGAGATCTGAGCTCCGGCCTTGAGCTGGCATCTTGGAGCTGGGCTCGGGGACGTTGATGGTTGAGAGCTGCGTGGCTTGGAGGTCTCTTGGCCGGAGATCTGAGCTCCAGTCTTGAGTGTGGAAAGTAGTGACTTCAATGTTGTATCTCCCTCTTGTTTTCTCTCCCCCTCTCTTCCTTCTTCCTTTTTCTTTTTCTCTTTCTTTCTCTATTTTTTCTTGGAGTGGGGAGATCAGAGGAGAGGATGCTGGTTGTACCCCCATTTTGTTCTCTTTCTTTTCTTCCCCTCTCGTCTTCTTTTCGAGTGGGGAGATCAGAGAAGAGGGCTATCGGGCTTCCCCCTTTGTTCTATTTCTTTCCTTCCCCTCTCGTCTTCTTTTCGAGTGGGGAGATCAAAGAAGGGGGGTTACCGATCTTGAATACCTTGGAACTAGGCTCGAGGCCTTCCTGTACGTGGAGCTAGGCTCGGGCCCAGGGGGTTGCCTGAGATCTTGGCTCAGGTCTTTGGCGCCTTAGAGCTAGGCTCGAGGCGTTGATGGGAGCTACATGGCCCCATGATCTCTTGGCATCCCGGAGCTAGGCTCGGAGACGTTTGAGAAGGAGAGCTGCTTGGCTTGGAGTTCTCTTGGCCGGAGGTCTGAGCTCCGATCTTCAGAGGGCGTCCTGGAGCTGGGCTCGGGGACGTTGTTGATTGAGAGCTGCTTAGCTCGAAGTTCTCTTGGCCGGAGGTCTGAGCTTCGGTCTTGAGAAGGGCATCCTGGAGTTGGGCTCGGGAACGTTGATAGTTGAGAGCTGCTTGGCCTGGAGTTCTCTTGGCTGGAGGTCTGAGCTCCGATCTTGAGAGGGCGTCCTGGAGCTGGGCTCGAGGACGTTGTTGACTGAGAGCTGCTTGGCTCGAAGTTCTCTTAGTCGGAGATCTAAGCTCTGGTCTTGAGAAGGGCGTCCTGGAGCTGGACTCGGGGATGTTGATAGTTGAGAGCTGCTTGGCTCGGTGACTCTTTGACGTCCTGGAGCTGGGCTCGGGGATGCCTTGAGTTGGGAGCGACGTGGCTCTACGATCTCCTGGCCAGAGGTCTTGGCTCCGGTCTCGGATCGGCGTCCTGGGGCTAGGCCCGGGGGCGCGGGCGGAATTCTCCTGCAAGACAGATAGACACTTGCGCAATGAAAAAACCATTGTTATTATCATTGCTGGGAAGTCTTACATCATTGGTAGTATTTCCGCAGGTTGGAGGCATTCCATGTTCTGGAGAATTTGACGCCGCTGAGATCTTCCAGGTAGTAGGCCCCTTGTGAAAGGGCTTCGGCTACTTTGTAGGGGCCTTCCCAGTTTGGCAAAAGCTTGCCGCACTTTCTGGGTTGAGACGCTTCTGCTCGCCGTAGCACCAAGTCTCCGGGCTTGAAGGCTTTTATCTTGACGCGGGTGTTGTAATACCGGGCCACTCGTTGCCGGTATGCTGCCATCCAGAGATGGGCTCTGTCCCTTACCTCTTCGAGAAGGTCCAGGTCGAGCAGGATGTGCATCGAATTCCGTGCTTCATCGTACTGCTGCACCCGCAACGTGGGCACGCCTAGCTCGACCGGGATGACTGCTTCGATGCCGAAGACGAGGCTGAAGGGTGTTTCGTTGGTCGTAGTCCTGGGCGTTGTGTAATAGGCCCACAGGACGCTCGGGAGTTCTTCTGCCCACATGCCTTTAGCTTGGTCCAGCCTGGTCCTGAGTCCTTGAAGGATGGTCCGGTTGGTCACCTCGGTTTCTCCGTTTGTTTGGGGATGAGCTATCGAGGTGAACCGGTGTTGGATGCCGTGCTCGGCACAGAACCCTTCGAACTCGCGGTTGTTGAACCGTCGCCCGTTGTCGGTGATAATGCAATGGGGGAGCCCGAAGCGGCAAATGATTGATTTCCAGAAGAACTAGCAGACATTGGCTTCCGCAATCTAAGCTAATGGCTCCGCTTCGACCTACTTGGTGAAGTAGTTGATCGCCATCAGCAGGAACTTCCGTTGCCCTGATGCTGGGTGGAACGGTCCCAAGATGTCCATTCCCTACTGGACAAAGGGCCAAGGGGCTGAGAGTTGGGAGATCGGCGCCGCCGGCTGACGTTGTATGTTGGCGTGGCGCTGGCATTTGTCGCACCTCTTGACGAAGTCGGCGGCGTCCTCCCTTATAGTCTCCTAGAAGTATCCCTGGTGGAGGGCTTTGTAGGCCAGCGTTCTCCCTCCCACGTGGTTCCCGCAGAGGCCTTCATGTATCTCTTGGAGCAAAAAGGTCACCTCGGCGGGCCTGAGGCATCTCAGGAGTGGGTAGGAGTAAGATCGGCGGTAGAGTTGGCCCTCCATCAGGACGAAACGGGAGGCTTTCTTCCTGACGAGGGCAGCTTCTGCACGGCCTTCCAGCAGGGTGCCGTCAGTGATGTATCGGATGTACTTGTCCATCCAGCTCAGCTCGGGGGCGACTTGATGTACTTCTGTCGGGTTCTCGTAGCTGGGACTTTCAAGGTGCTCAATGTAGGCGCGCCCTAGCGACGAGTCTGGCAGAGTCGCGAGCCTGGACAGCGCATCTGCATGCGCATTTTCCTCTCGGGGGATGTGGAAGATGCTGAAGCACCGGAGGCCTGCTGTACTTGCACGGACCTGCTCCAGGTACTTCATCATCTGGGCGTCCCTCGTCTCGTATTCTCCGGAAACTTGTCCGGCGACCAGTTGGGAGTCGGTGAAGACCTTCAAGTCCTGCACACCCAGCTCGCGGGAAACTCTTAGGCCCACGAGGAGTGCTTCGTACTCCGCCTGGTTATTGGTTGCGGTGAACTTGAAGTGGAGGGTGCATTCCTCCACAACCCCATCACAATTGGTGAGGATGAGGCCTGCTCCGCTCCTGCCGGTGTTGGATGCTCCATCTACGTGGAGGATCCAGGGCTCTTCTCCTAGCTCGGGCTCCGTTGCTGTCTGCTCTGGCTCCTCGACGAACCTGGTGCATTCGACCACGAAGTCAGCCAAGACCTGGGCCTTTTGTGACGAGCTCGGTCGGTACGCTATGTCGAATTCGCTGAGCAGCAGGGACCACTTAGCCAACCTCCTGGATATCTTAGGTTGGGTGAGGATAGTCCTCAGCGGCTGGTCCATCACAACCACTATTGGGTGTGCTTGAAAATAGGGCCTGAGGCACTTAGCAGACATTATTAGTGCAAAAATGAGTTTTTCGGAGCGGGTGTACCTGATCTCCGCGTCATGGAGGATTTTGCTGGTGTAGTATACCGGCTTCTGAGATTTGTCCTCGTCCGTGCGGATAAGAACTGAGCGACAGCTCCCAGTGTCACCGCTAGGTACAGCAAGAGCTCTTCTCCCTCCTTCGACCTGGAGAGCAGAGGAGGAGAGGCGAGGAAGTTCTTCAGCTCCTCGAAGGCTGTCCCGCACTCCTCGGCCCAGGTGAAGTCGTGCATCTTGCGCAGTACCTTGAAAAATGGGAGGCAACGATCAGCCGACCTCGAGATGAATCTACTGAGGGCGATGACTCGTCCCGTCAGGCGCTGGACCTGCTTCTTGGAGGTCGGGTGTTCCATGTCGACGATGGCCTGCACCTTCTCCGGATTCGCTTCGATGCCCCTCTGGGTGACCATAAAGCCAAGAAATTTTCCTGCCGCCATCCCAAAGGCGCACTTCGCCGGGTTCAGCTTCATCTGATGCTGCCGCAGGTTATGGAACGACTCGGCGAGGTATGTGGCTCGAGCTCGGCCTGCTCATGATGAGCATGTCATCCACATACACCTGCATATTACGGTCAATCTGGTCTTTGAAGACCTTGCTGACCAGGCGCTGATAGGTAGCCCCCGCATTCTTCAGACCAAAAGGCATCATCCTGTAGCAGTATGTCCCTTGGTCGGTGACGAAAGCAGTGTGCTCCTCGTCCTCCGTATGCATGTGGATTTGATTATACCCGAAAAATGGTGGTCCAAGGTGGCATCCACCAGCTGGTCGATCTTCGGGAGTGGGAAGCTGTCCTTCGGGCAAGCTTTATTGAGGTCGGTGTAGTCCACACAGATCCTTCATTTACCATTTTTCTTCTTGACCATCACCACATTCGCCAGCCAACTCGGGTACTGGACCTCTCGGACAAAACCGGCGGCCAAGAGTTTGTCAACTTCTTCTTTGATGGCAGCCTATCTCTCCGGGTTAAAACTTCTCTTCTTCTATCAAACTGGCTTGTGCCTTGGGTTGACACTCAATTTATGAGTAATGATGTCAGGGGGGATACCTGGCATGTCTGCCACCGTCCAGGCGAACACATCTGCATTCGCCCGCAAGAATCCCAGTAGTTGAGTCCTCTCCTCCTCGGGTAGCTAGGCTCCTATCTGCACCGTCTTCGCAGGGTCATCTCCGAGTGGATAAGAAAGTAGATGCTCGATCGGGCCTCCCCTGGGGTCTTGGGCCCTTTGGTCGAGGTCGTCCGCACTGGGGTCGTCCTGAGGGACCTTAGCTCCAGGGAGAGTTTGGAAACAATGCTGCACCGGCTGGGGTGCTCCCCTCATCTCCCCGACGCCATAGGGAGTTGGGAACTGTACAACCAGCTTCTTGGTGGAGACAACGGCGTCAAGCAAGTTGAGCCCGGGCCGTCCCAGTATCACGTTGTAGGTGGAAGGAAGCCTTACAACCGTGAAAGTCATCATGACGGTGCTCTGCCGAGGTGGGGTTCCAGCTGTGACCGGGAGAGTGATTTCTCCTTCTACTCTCACAGAATCGCCCGTGAAACCGACAAGGGGTGTGTGCACGGGCCTAAGCTGATCGGGGGAGAGATTCATTCTAGAGAAGGCATCATAAAAAAGCACGTCTGTGGATCTTCCGCTATCAACCATGATGCGCTTTACAGGGTGCTTCGCGATCGTCATTTCGACGACCACGGCATTGTTATTTATATTTTTCCTTCCATCTTCCCCTTCCCTCATAAAGGGAAGTACATTCTCAAAGTTCCCTGCCCCCCGAGCCTTCTTGGACGCGTGGGCCACTCCCTAGGAGATCATGCCCACCGGCTTCTCGGTGGGGCGGTTGTCGATGGCTGGAGCTGGCGGAAGAGCGACGAGCGCGTGGGACTCCACCTGAGGTCTGCCCCCCACGAATTTCTTGAGGTAGCCTCTCTTGATGAGTTTCTCATTCTCCCACTTGAGTTTGCGGCATTCCTCAGTGTCGTGGCCGTGGTCGCGGTGGAAGCGGCAGTACTTCGTCTTGTCACGGCCAGCAGTGGTCCTCAGCAGAGGTGGTCGCCTCAAGTAGTCCTTGCCCTTAATCTCCATAAGGATTTTTGTCCTCGAGGCGAGGAAAGGAGTGTAACTCTCCTCAGGGACAGGGGTCCCTCTCAGCCTTAGTCGGTCCCTCCGGGAGCTCGGAGCTTGAGGTGCTGGCTTCCGGGTCCCGGACACTTCAGCAGGGGCCGATTTCTTCAGGGGTCCTCCGTCGAGCTCCCACATCGTACGGTCCACCTCATCGGTGCAGATGTACTTTTGGACCCGGAGAAGGAGCTCGGAGTAGGTCTTGGGGGGCTTCTTATCTAGCGAGTAGGTTAGGCGGGAGGTCCTGAGCCCTCGGTTCAGTGCCAGCATGGCGATTGGCTCTTCAAGACTGTATATCTCCAATGAGGCGGCCTTGAAGCGGGCCACGTAGTCCCGTAGGGGCTCGCGGTCCAGCTACCGGATGGAGAAGAGGCTGTCTGCCTCTCGTGGTAACTTCCTGCAAGCGTCGAAGTGTGCCACGAACTTCTGTCCTAGCTGGGCGAAGGAGTTGATGCTCTTCGGCTCCAAACGGGTGAACCACACCCGGGCTGTCTTCCGGAGAGTGGTAGGGAAAGCAATGCAGAGAAGAGTGTCGGTGGCCCCCTGGACCCTCATGAGGGTCCGGTAGCTTTCCAGGTGATCTAGGGGGTCGGTGGTCCCATCGTAAGGATCCACCTATGGCATCCGGAACCGGTGCGGGATCGGCTCCGCTTGGATTTCTTGGGAGAATGGGGGACGGGCGTCGTAGCCCGCTGGCTCACTGGCGGAGCCCGGCATACTGGCAAACCGGCGGGCAAACTCCGCCAGTTTACGCTCATGTTCCTCCAGGCGCCTTTCCGCCGCGCGCCGGACGGCTTCATCAGTAGACCCCTCCGCCGAAGGAGACGGAGAAGGTGACATGGATGCATGACACTCGTGGCGGGGGGTCTTGCTTTTCTTGCCTCGGCGGGGTCTGGGCACCTCCCGCCCGAGGTTTGGCGAGTAGCTCTCTCTGTCAGCAGAGCCAGCTCGTTGTCTCTTCGTCGGAGCTTGATGGCTGCCCCGGTTGTCAGTGGTGGCCCGCGGCTGCGACGACCTTCCTTGGAAGGAGCACAGGTTGTCGCGAGGAGTGGCGGCATGGGCCGCCGGGATCCTTGGCTGCTGGTGGGTAGCCACGGACTGGTGCTGGTGTTGGAGCTGGCGCACTGCCGTGGCAAGGACTTGCATCTGCTGGGCAAGTGCAGTCAGCTAGGCTTCTGGTGGAGGTGGTTGGACCGGAGCGGGTGGCTTCGCCTCTTGGCGGTGCGGGTTCCCCCGAGAGGGAGAGTCCCCGGCATGGCTGGTGGAAGCCTCCCTTGCCTTGTCGTCACCATCCTCCCGTCTAGCTTGTGCTACCCACATCAGCGATCTCGCCACATCATATATATTTATGTATTTAATTTTTTCTAAAATCTAAAATATTATATATATATATATAATTATTTTTAAATTAATATTTTTTTAATCTTTTTTAGAAAAATTGGTGTGTCCCGTCTTTGGTTCGAACAGAGAATCCTGGAACAAGCACATTACTCATTATGCCAGAAGGCATGGACAAAGAAAATGCTATCCCAAAAGGTTGCAAGTGATGCTGTTTAGAGGAAAATGCAAATAAGCATTTAGATCTAAAATCTCCGTGATTCACGCTGCGCCAACGGTCTTGGATTAAAACATATTGTTTATCATGTCCATTACTATATAACATATGAAGTTTGCACCATGGAATCCATGGTTTTGATTGCTAAGTAGCGAGGTACGATAATTGAGGCAAGTCCCAATTTATGCAACCTATGATCACAAACGGCCCTCACTACATAAAAATAAACTATTATCTTTATACTACATATATAAAGTAGATTGCTTTTTTACAAATTGTTAATTCTGAAAATAATAAGTCTATTAAAAAAGATAAAATATTTTTATAATAACATCAGTAGATTTCTCTCTTATAACCATAAATATGTCAGGCTTTCGTGGAAGTAGAGATTTAAAGGCTTCTAAAAAGATAAAATATTTCATATAACGATCAGAAAAAAATAATAATATGAATTATTGATTTTCAGATTTTTATATAGTATGGATTTTATTAAATTATTCAAGACGGGGAGACCATGTGAATTATAACTAGTATTCTACCGGTATTTCAATGAACGTTTCGATTTTTTAAATATTTAACAAGATTATATCATTATTTATTACACCATGCTATTTTAAGTAAACATGGCTATTGAATTAGATAATTTTAAGCATCCAATCGATTTCGAATATGTTACGGTAGTAAACAAGATCCATTCGGTCCTGACATGCGTCCTCCTTGGAGGCTGGCGTGGCCACATACTTTTCCACCTCGGTCAGGTACATCTCCAGCTCGGCCCCACTTCGGCCATGTGGCGGTTCAGCCCAGCTCGGCCCCACTTCGGCCATGTGGCGGTCCAGCCCAGCTCGACCCCACCTCGGCAGTGAACCAGTACCCTGGCCTCACTCTGGCCATGAGAAGTCCAACTTCGGTCGTTCAGTTCAGCTCGGCATGCTCGTGGCATGCCCAGGTCAGCTCCAGCTCGATCAGCCCGCTTCGGTCGGACCCAGGTCGGCTCCAATCATCCTAGCTCGGCACCTTCTCCATGCCTCGGTCCGTGCGCACGGCAGGTACGCGCATCCATCACCTGTGCCAGGGGAAACTGGCGCCTGCACTGCCCATGCACACATTTGCACCAGGGCAGGCCCATGCTTGGGTGACGACCGGCGGCACCCCGGTAGTGCCTCGCCCACCGCCGGCGAGCCCCCGCGCCCGCCATGCCTCCGAGCTCCGGCGCCTCCGGCTCCTCCCGACCTCGCCCGTGGCCGGCGCCCGTTCCGCCCGCGGGAAGCTCGCAGCAGGCTTCTGCCCGAGCCAGGCGCCCAGTTCGCCCGTGGGAGGCTCGCCTCCGAGCTCCGGCGCCTCCGGCTCCTCCGGCTCCTCCCGACCTCGCCCGTGGCCGGCCCCGGCTCGCCTTCGCCCGCTCCGGCGCCTTCGGCTTCCGCCCAGGCTGGCGCCCGTTCCGGCACCGGTTCGCCTCGGCTCCACCCTCTCCAGCGCACGTCCGCCCGTGGAAGGCCCGCGCTTGGGTGACGACCGGCGGCACCCCGGTAGTGCCTCACCCACCGCCGGCGAGCCCCCGCGCCCGCCACGCCTCCGAGCTCCGGCGCCTCCGGCTCCTCCCGACCTCGCCCGTGGCCGGCGCCCGTTCCGCCCGCGGGAAGCTCACAGCAGGCTTCCGCCCGAGCCAGGCGCCCAGTTCGCTCGCGGGAGGCTCGCCTCCGAGATCCGGCGCCTCCGGCTCCTCCTGACCTTGCCCGTGGCCGGCCCCGGCTCGCCTCCACCCGCTCCGGCGCCTCCGACTTCCGCCCAGGCTGGCGCCCGTTCCGGCATCGGTTCAACTCGGCTCCACCCTCTCCAGCACGCGTTCGCCCGTGGGAGGCCAGCGAGAGGCCTCTGCCCTCTCTGGCACCCCGTCCGCACGCGGGAGGCCACCGCCCGCTCCGGCAGCTCAGTTCGGCACAGACGTCTCCAGCTTCATCCACACGGAATCCCGCTCGCGGCTTCGGAGCGGAGCTCTCCGGCTCCGATGCAGCACTTCGCCCGTGCCAGGCCCGTGCCAGCGGCATGCCCATGCCGGGCTCATGCCAGCGGCACGCCCGTGCCAGTTCGGCGGTCCCGTGCCCAGTCCGGCTCAGTTCGGCTGACCTCCATCCGGTCCGGCGGGATGCCCGCTTCGGCACCCGGTCGCCCGCAGGGTCCGCACCTCGCCTCCGCGCCAGGGCATGCCCATGCAACGCCCTCCGCCTGGTTTGGCTCTAGCCCGTGCCAGTTCGGTGATCCCGTGCCCAGTCTGGCTTAGTTCGATGGACCTCCGTCCGATCCGGCCCAGTCCGGCAGGACACCCGCTCCGGTACCCGGTCGCCCGCAGGGTCTGCACCTCGCCTCCGCGCCAGGGCACGCCCATGCAGCACCCTCCACCTGGTTCGGCTCCAGCCCACGCCAGTTCGGTGGTCCAGCGCCTAATCCAGCTCAGTTCGGCGGACCTCCGTCCGGTCCAACCCAGTCTGGCGGGATGCCCGCTCCGGCACCCGGTCGCCCACAGGGTCCGCACCTCGCCTTCGTGCTAGGGCATGCCCATACAGCGCCCTCCGCCTGGTTTGGCTCTAGCCCGCGCCAGTTCGGCGATCCCGTGCCTAGTCCGGCTTAGTTTGGTAGACCTCCGTCCGGTCCAGCCCAGTCCGGCGGGACACCCGCTCCGGCACCCGGTCGCCTGCAGGGTTCGCACCTCGTGTCCGTGTCAGGGCACGTCCATGCAGTGCCCTCCGCCTGGTTCTTCTCCAGCCCGTGCTAGTCCGGCGCCCAGTCCGGCTTAGATTGGTGGACCTCCGTTCGGTCCGGCCCAGTCTAGCGGGACACCCGCTCCGGCACCCGGTCACCCGCAGGGTCCGCACCTCACCTCCGTGCCAGGGCACGCCCATGTAGCGCCCTCCACCTGGTTCGGCGCCCAGAACTGCGTGCATGGGGGAGACCCTGCATACCGCGCCTCGGCTCGTGCGACTACCCCGCGCACCTCGACCCGTGTGCATAGAGGCCTCTGCAGACCTCGCCATGCATGGAGAGGCTATGCGGCCTAGCCTCGCGACGGGACACCTCGAACCATGTGCACGAAGAGCCTCGCCTGCCTCATCTCGAAGCATGTGCCACGGTTTATTTGATTCCATTCCAGGTATGCTTTTCAAAATATAGATATGGAGGAAGGCTAGATGGCAGCCCGACACGTCACCATCTCTGCCAAACTGAGCCTGCCATCTACGAAGGAGGGCTATATTAAAAGCCCCCATCACAGTTTACGCCAATCAGGAAGGAGTGCCACATCCAAGGCGCTGTGCTTCTCCACCAACCTCCTGAACTATCCAGAAGGAGGAAGTTGACCAACCTACCTAAGCCTCCCAGGCCTGCAGAAGCTTCACAGGCCTATACCAAGAAGAACGTGCCTCTTTGAACACCAAGGCCGCTCGTCTACATAAGAGCAGCGGGAAGAGGTAAGAAGGGGAGGGAAGAGACAACACACTCTCTTGATGCTTACATGATCTATCACCCTCTGGCGGCAGAGAGTCTCCCAAGCTCTCTGCCTCAGAGGTCCCTTATTTCCTTCGATCGTCCCACTGACTTGATTGTCGGAGTGTCTTTGCCGGAATCTCCGGTGCAGGTCTCCCCTGTTTTGCAGGTACCGTCCAACGGAGGGATAATAAGGAGGAAGATTACTACTCCCTAAAGAGGCCCACATGAGGACCACCACAGTACCAAGCCCCTAAGCCCCTTTCATCCCAACTACAACTATGTTCCTCTTGATCGTCTCCGACCAACGAGCCCGGTGACGCTGGCACGGAGCCCACTCATCTAGACCACGTAAGAGCTACCGACCATGATGATCTAGGCGGCAACAGAATCCATTATCTAATACAATGACATATGGCGAATCCAAATGAGCATAGGTAATGATAAAATCCATTTTTGAATCTAACCTGAATATATATAATTTCATAAACTCCCTTTCATTTTTTTAAAAAATTATATAAAAATATATTTTTTTAAAAAAATATTAAATCCTATCCATCCAATCTATCATGTAACTTTATCTATCCCAAAATTCTAACCGTTGTCCCATTACACTTCGAGCGGCTTAGCTTATCAATGTATCTCAAAGACAATTTAACATCAATATATCGAGATAAAATTTTTTAAAAAATATATAAATATTATATTTTTTAAAAAAATAATAAATAATAATTTTTGAAAAATATTTTTGTTAATATTGAAATTAGATTGGATGTATATTGGATACTAGTATATCCAAATAATAATATATATAGATACAGATATTAATCAAATCAAAAAATCTATATTCATATTTATTTTAAATATATATATATTAAAAAATAAAAAAAAATAAATATAAATAATGATATAAGACAGATAATTAAATTATATAATTATAACATTAAAAATATTATTAATTTAAAATTAATTAAATTAATAATATATTTATATATTTATATTTTAAAAATGATAAAATTTATATAAATTAAGTAAAATTATAAATAAAGTGATATGGATCGAAAAATTATAATATATTTTTTTTGATAAAATAAATTATAATATTATAGATGCTACTCTCATCCCTACTCTCTGCGTGCTGGGGTCACGCCAAATTAAGGACTCGACGGGACAGGAGCGGGGCAGAAAAAGTAATGGCCAAACGGTATAAAAGGCAAAGTGGTTACGGCCGCTTCCGCCGGGGTGGTGGTGGGGTACGTTATGATTGCAGAACTGCCTCGCTTTCCTCGCTGCCTGGCCCGCTTTTGCTTTAACGGCAGGTGGGCCCCGCGTTCGGTCTCCCCTAACTGCGACGCGTTCTCTAGCCCGGTCGAGCGGTTCCGTAGGCTCATCGCACCCCCTCTAATGTAGGGCCGTAGTTTTTTTAAAATTTTTTTTTTTTTGGTGTTATCCGTAACGAGGTTCGTGCACGTGCGACCAGGGAGGCGCGAGCCGTGCAAGGAAGCGTGAACGGGAGAGGGTCCCACAGGCGTGATCGGCGTGTCACACGCGTGGTGATGACGTGGATACGCACCTGTTCGGCTATGCACAGAAATACTTCGGCAAATTCCCATGAAGCTATGTGTTTAAGTATTAAGCCAAACACAAACCACATAAATGTGGCATTGTGTGATCCATCCAAAATATTATTTTTTGGTAAAGAGTATAATTCAATCTATAGTTTTGATAAGAATATATTCAAAAAAATCAAAAAAAATATAATCGTTAAAAATAAAAGGAGTGCGACTGAAATGAGTCCAAACTACCTCTCTCGAGTGATGTGCAGCATAGGAGGCCATCCCACCGTGTTAGTCTCTCGAAACACGTGCCTAACAAGAATTGAGGAGCAACCACATAACCAAATAGTAATATTATGAATCAAGGATTGCGACGGCAAGAAGTTGATAGCCTTCCAGATCCATGATATAATAGTGGCCGAATCCCTCTCAATAATGAAATGATCCAAGCCTAGGCACCGAATACCAGCCCACGCTGTTCTAAGCTCTACAAAAGGAACAGTACAGTCTAGCAGATGATAACCCATAGCGACAAGAATGCCTAGGCCAGATCCACGAATCATAAATCCGGCCCCTCCCTCCATACCCCAAACACTTCCATCGAAATTGATCTTGACAAACCTTGAAGGAGGGGGCTCCCAAGCAATAAAAACTTTCCCGGTGCTCTACGAGAGAAACCGGAATCCCAGATCTCCATGGATGTCATAGTCACTTTCGATACTCTTCCATATAAGATCGAGCTCTTTCAACAAGAACTCTGGAAGGGTGCAAAATATTGTTCATCCCCACAAGAGTAATTAAAAATGAGAAATGATAGATATTTTATTTATTTATCTGAAGTTAGATCTATTTCTTTGATTTATTAGCTTAAGCAAATTGGTTGAAGATCTATAGAGCTTTGATAGAGAATGAACTTATATGAATGTTATACATGTATCATGCATGACATGTGATGTGGCGGGATCGCTGATGTGTGGCCCCAGTTAGATGCCACGTCGGATAAAGCTGCCACGTGGAACGTCTCAGCCCGGACTCCTTCGCCCGGCTGCGCTCCCTTCGGGTCTAGACGTCGAGGTCAAAGTCGAGCTCCGCCTATCCTTCACCTGGCTGCGCTCCCTTCGGGTTGAGACGCCGAGGTCGAAGCCGAGCTCCGCCCTCCTTCGCCCAGTCGTGCTCCCTTCGGGTCGAGATGCCGAGATGGAAGTCGAGCTCCGCCTTCCTTCTCCCGGTCGCGCTCCCTTCGGGTCAAGACGCCGAGGTCGAAGTCGAGCTCCGCCCTCCTTTGCCCGGCCGCGCTCCCTTCGGGTCGAGACGCTGAGGTCGAAGTCGAGCTCCGCCCCTCCAGATCGGTTCCATCTCGGACAAAGAGATCTGCTGCTGAAGGAGGTCGCCACTCTCCCTAGAGACGGCCCGATGCCCGAGGACAACGAAAGGATGCCTGCCAGGTCGTGATAGTGACCCAAGCGGCCACTTTCACTAGAGTGGAAGGAATCCTCCGATCGAGGCTTTGCATTCTCCACCAACTGTCTGCACCCTCCGAAATTGGAAGTCAACTAGCACACCTAGATCCAGGAGGTGGTGGCCCACCGATCGAGGTCCTGCAAAATTATCCAAAAAGGAGCGACCAGAAGGAATGTCATTACGAACAGTAGCTTCCATACCACCAGAATGGAAAGGCAATTCGTCCATGGTATGAAACGTCATCGCACACGTCCATAAGCATGGGGAAGGTCCCGAGGTAAGTGGCGGGCAACGCCCTAGCAAAAAGGGGTCTCCCAAGTTCAAACGAGGTATGCACACCCACATTCAACCAAAGTTTCGGACGAGTGAGATCCCACGAGCAAGAAGGGGTAGCGCACAGGAAGATAATGCTCGAGACTACCGCGAAACCCCCAAGAGGGGTCTAGACGGACACAGCCATCCAGTTCGAGCTTTCCTTTACTGTCACTCCCACAATCTATGCTCGGCCCGCTCGCATTCTTTCATTTCATAATTTCTCCTCCTAGCATGGAGTCCGTACTCGAGGCTCGACCAGGAGGATCTGTTCCCCTGGATCATTAATGACTTGAGCATCGAAGTACCTCCACCGAAATTCCTGGCCCGGGTCACTGACTCTATTTTATAGGTCTGGGAGATCGAGTAGGACCCCGTAAGATAGCGGCATGCTCCGACCTCGACCTCAACTACGGGCCACGACGATCTTGGTGGCAATAGATTGGCGCGCCAGGTAGGGGAGCGAGCAGAATGATCTTTGATCCAACCCGACCCCTTGCGAACAGCTCACCAGGAGGATGGTGACGACGCGAGTGAGAGAAGTCTCCACCAGTTATACGGGAGATCCCCCTTCTCATGGGGACCTGCAAGTTCAGAAGGGGAGCTCCCCGCTCTAGCTCAACCACCTCTGACAAATGCCCAGCTGGCCGCACTCGCCCAGCAGATGCAGATCCTCACTGCTGCAGTGCGCCAGCTGCAGCACCAGCACTGTTCCTTGGCTACCCACCAGCAACCAGGGACCCCCACGGTCTATGCCGCAACACCTCGCGATAGCCTGTGTTCCTTCCAAGGAAGGCCTTCACAACCGCAGGCCATTATTGACCATTGGGGTAGTCACCGGACTTCGGCGAAGAGACAATGGGCTAGATTTGCCGATTGGGAGAGCCGGTCTCCGACCCTCGAGTGGGTAACAGCTAGAGCCCACCGAGGTCGAAAGTCCAAGACCCCCCATCATGGACACCATCCCACGTTACCTTCTCCATCTCCTTCGGCCTCCACGGAGGGTTCCACCGACGAGGCCATCATGTGCATGGCAGAGAAACGCCTGGAGGAGCAGGAGCGCAAGCTGGCAGAGCTTACTCGCCAGTTTGCAAATATGTAGGGCTCTGCTAGCGAGTCGGCGAGCTACGACGCCCATCCCCCTTTCTCCTGAGAAGTTTAAGAGGAGCCGGTTCCAAGCTGGTTATGCATGCTGCAGGTGGATCCCTACGATGGGACCACCGATCCCCTGGATCATCTTAAGAGCTACAAAGCCCTCATGAGAGTCCAGGGGGTGATCGATGCCCTCCTCTGCGTCGCCTTTCCTGCTACTCTCCAGAAAGCAGCTCGGATGTGGTTCACCCGCCTAGAGCCAGAGAGCATCGACTGTTTCGTTCAGTTGGAGCGAAAGTTCGTGGCTCACTTCGATGCCTGCCGAAAGGTACCACGAGAAGCGGACAGCCTCTTCTCCATCAGGCATCAGGACCGCAAGCTCCTACGAGACTACGTGACCCGCTTCAAGGTTGTCGCACTAGAGATCTACAACCTTGATGAGCCAGTCACCATGCTGGCATTGAAGAGAGGGCTAAGGACTTCCCGCCTGACCTACTCTCTTGACAAAAAGTCCCACAAGACTTACTTTGAGCTCCTCCTCCGAGTCCAGAAGTACATCCGTGCTGAGGAGGTGGATCGAACGAGGAGGGAGCTGGACAAAAGGCCTCTAAAGAAGCCATCTCTCGGGGAGACCTCTGGGATGCAGAAGCCCGGATCGGCCGCGCCGGACTCCCGCCAGAGGCTGAAGTCGAGGAGAGATCCCATCACAGAAGGGAGCTTCACTCCTCTTCTCGCCCCGAAGGTGAAGATCCTCATGGAGATCGAGGGCGAGTGCTACCTGAGGCGCCCACTTCCGTTGAAGCTGTCTAGTGGCCGCGATAGGACGAAGTACTGCAATTTCCACTGCAACTACGGCCACAACATCGAGTGCCGCAACCTTAAGAGGGAAATTGAAGAACTCATAAAAAGGGATTATCTCGGAAGATTCATGGGGGGCGGACCCCCAATGGAAGCTCAGGCGCTCTTCGCACTCCCTCTGGTCCCTGCCGTCGACAACTACCCTACCGAGAAGCCGGTGGGGATGATATGCTGGGGAGCCGAACATGCTTCTAAGAAGGCCCAGGGTGGGGAAAATTTTGAGAATGTACTTCCCTTTGCGTGGGAAGGGGGGATGAAAATAAGAATGTAAACAACGATGCTGTGGTCATCGAGATGATGATCGCAAAACATCCTGTAAAACACATCATGGTTGATAGTGGAAGCTCCACGGATGTTCTTTTTTATAACACTTTCTCCAGGATGAATATTTCCTCTGCTCAGCTCAGACCCGTGCACACGCCCCTTGTTAGCTTCACGTGTGACTCCGTAGGAGTCGAGGGGGAGATTACCCTCCCCGTTACTGCCGGGATGCCACCTTCGCAGAGTACCATCATGATGACCTTCATGATTGTTAAGCTCTCCTTAGCCTACAACGCGATCCTTGGCCGACCCGGGCTCAACTTGCTCAACGTGATCATTTCCACGAAATGACTATTGGTTCAGTTCCCAACCCCCTACAGTGTTGGGGAGATGAAGGGGGCACCTTAGCCTATTCAACATTGCCTCCAAACCGTCCCTGGGACCAAGGCTGCCGAGGACGACCCCAGCACAGACGACCTCGACCAAAGGGCACAGGATCGCATAGGTGGCCCGGTCGAGAGCCTGTTGTCGTATCCCCTCGAAACCGACCCGACGAAGACAGTGCAGATTGGGGCGCAGCTACAAGATGATGAACGAGCCCACCTTCTGGAGTTTCTCCGGGCGAACGCTGACGTGTTCGCTTGGATGGCGGCCAACATGCCCGGGATCCCACCAGAGATCATAACCCACAAACTAAGCATTGACCCGAAGTACCGCCCTGTCCAGCAAAAGAAGAGAAGTTTCACACCGGAGAGGCAAAGGGCGATCAACGAGGAGGTGGACAAACTCCTCTCAGCCGGCTTTGTTCGAGAAGTACAATATCCAAGCTTGCTGGCAAATGTGATTATGGTAAAGAAGAATAATGGAAAGTGGAGGATCTGTGTAGACTACACCAATCTCAATCGAGCCTGCCCTAAGGGCAGCTTCCCTCTACCAAAAATCGATCAGCTAGTGGATGCCACATCGGGGCACCGCTTGCTCTCCTTTATGGATGCATTCTTTGGATATAACCAGATCCGGATGCACTCGGAGAACGAGGAGCACACTGCCTTCATCACTGACGGGGATAAACTGATATCGGATGATGCCGTTCAACTTGAAGAATGTTGGTGCCAATACCAGTGCTTGGTCAATCGGTCTTCAAAGACCAGATCGGCAGGAATATGCAAGTCTATGTGGATGACATGCTCGTCATGAGCAAGCCGAGTTCGGTTCATGTAGTTGACCTCGCGGAAGCCTTCCACAACCTTCGAGAGCACAAGATGAAGTTGAACCCGGCGATGTGCACCTTCAACGTGGTGACGGGAAAGTTCCTTGGCTTCATGGTGACCCAAAGAGGTATCGAGGCGAACCTGGAGAAGGTCCAGGCCATCATCGACTTGGAGCACCCGACCTTGAAGAAGCAAGTTCAGTGCTTGACGGGCCGGATAGCCGCACTGAGCTGGTTCATCTCGAGGTCGGTGGACCGTTGCCTTCCCTTCTTCAAGGTGCTGCGCAAGATGAACGACTTCACCTGGACGGAGGAGTGCAAGATGGCCTTCGAGGAGCTTAAAGACTACCTAGCATCACCACTACTGCTCTCCAGGTCGAAGATGGGAGAGAAACTATTGCTATACCTGGCGGTTACCCCTGGACCGTCAGTTCGGTCCTCGTCTGCACGGATCAGGATGGGGCCCAAAAGCCGGTGTACTATGCCAGCAAGCTCCTCCGAGATGCTGAGATCAGGTACACCCGATCCGAAAAACTCAATTTTGCATTGATCATGTCTGCTCAACGTCTCAGGCTATACTTCCAAGCGCATCTAACTGTGGTCTTGACGGACCAGCCCTTGAGGGCTGTGCTCAGCCATCCTGACACATTCGGATGCTTGGCCAAGTGGGCACTAAAGCTCAGCGAGTTCGATATCATGTACCGACCGAAGTTGTCCTAGAAGGCCCAAGTATTGGTCGACTTCCTGGTCGAGTGCGCGGGACTAGCCGAAGAGCCAGAGCAGACGATCCCGAAGCATCAAAAGGAGCCTGGTGCCGAGGAGGGGCCTTGGATCCTCCATGTCGACGGTGCGTCTAATGCGGACGGAAGCGGTGCAGGCCTGATCCTCGCCAACAGCGATGGAGTTATGGCTGAATGCGCACTCCATTTCAAGTTTGCCGCGACAAATAACCAGGCGAAATACGAGACACTCCTTGCGGGCCTGAGGGTCTCCTGCGAGCTGGGTGTACGAAGCTTGAAGGTCTTCACCAACTCCCAACTGGTGGCCGGACAGGTATCCGGAGAATACGAAGCCAGAGACCCCCAAATGATGAAGTGCTTGGAGTAGGTCCGCTCAAGTGTGACAGGTTTTCGGTGCTTCAGCATCTCTCATATCCCCCAAGGCAAGAATGCTCGCACCGATACACTGTCCAGACTTGCGACCTTGTCAGACTTGTCACTAGGACACGCTCATATCGAGTATCTCGAAATCCAAGTAACGAAGCTCCCACAGAGGTGCAACAGGTCATCCCGGAGCTGAGCTGGATGGATAGGTATATCAGGTACATTATCGATGGCACCCTACCAGAAGACCGAGCAAAGGCCGGCCTCATCAAGAAGAAGGCCTCGCGGTTCGTACTCATGAAAGGACAGCTCTACTGCCGATCCTATTCTTATCCACTCTTGAAGTGCCTAAGACCCGCAGAGGCAATCTTCATGCTCTGAAAGATCCACGAAGGCCTTTGCGGAAACCACGTCAGGGGAAGGATGCTGGCGTACAAGGCTCTTCGTCAAGGTTACTATTAGGAGACTATAAGGGAGGGTGTTGTCGACTTTGTGAAGAGGTGTGACCGGTGCCAGCACCATGCCCACATACAGTATCAACCAACGGTGCCACTCTCCCAACTCTCCATCCCATGGCTTTCGCCCAGTGGGGGATGGACATCCTGGATCCATTTTCCCCTGCGCTAGGGCAATGAAAGTTTTTGATAGTGGCCATCGACTACTTCACCAAGTGGATAGAAGTGGAGCCACTAGCATGGATCATGGAAGTTAAGGTCTGCTAATTCTTTTGGAAGTCGTTCATCTGCTGCTTTGGGCTTCCCCACAGCATCATCATTGATAACGGGCGGCAGTTCGACAACCGGGAGTTCGAAGAATTTTGTGCCGAACTCAGCATCCAGCATCGCTTTACCTCGGTTGCTCACCCCCAGACCAACGGGGAAGCTGAGGTGACCAATTGAACTATTCTCCAGGGACTCAGGACCAGGCTAGACCAAGCCAAAGGCAGGTGGACAGAAGAACTTTCCAGCATTCTCTGGGCCTACCACATAATGCCCAGGACAGCAATGGACGAAACACCCTTCAACCTCACCTTCGGCGCAGAAGCCGTTATCCCAGTCAAACTCGGCGTGCCCACACTGCGGATACAACAGTACAACGAGGCGGCGAACCCGGTGCACCTTCTCCTCAACCTGGACCTCCTCAAGAAAACCAGAGACAAGGCCCGACTCTAGATGGTGGCTTACCGACAGCGTGTAGCCCGATACTATGATGCGCAAGTGAAGCTGAATGTCTTCCGTCCGGGTGACCTGGTACTGCACCGAGCTGAAGCGTCTCAACCCCGGGAGTGCGGTAAGCTATCGCCGAACTGGGAAGGCCCCTACAAGGTGGTCGAAGCTCTCCCACATGGAGCTTATTATCTCTTGAGTCTGGACGGTGCCATATTTCCGCGGACATGGAATGCCTGCAACCTGAGAATATACTATTAGTAATGTAAGGCCCTTCCCTGATAATAATAAATATCCCTTTTTGTGCAAACCATTCTTGCCTTGCAGGAATCTCGAAGCCCGGAGCCCCAGCTCTCCTGTACTGAAGCCTGGAGTCTAGTCCTTCGGCACCAGAGCCCGGAGCCCAACTCTCCGGCACTCAAGCCCGGATCCCACACTCTCCGGCACTTATGCCTGGAGTCTAGCTCTTCGGCACTGGAGCCCGGAGCCCCAGCTCTCCGGCAATGAAGCCCGGAGTCCAGTCCTTCGGCACCAGAGCTCGGAGCCAAGCTCTCCAGCACTCAAGCTCGGAGTCCAGCTCTCCAGCATTGAAGCCCGGAGTCCAATCCTTCAGCACCAGAGCCTGGAGCCCAGCTCTCCGGCACTCAGGCCCGGAGTCCAGCTCTCCGGCATTGAAGCCCGGAGCCCCAACTCTCCAGCACTGAAGCCCGGAGTCCAGTCCTTCGGCACCAGAGCTTGGAGCCCAGCTCTCTGGTACTTAAGCCCGGATCCCACGCTCTCCGGCACTCAAGTCTGGAAGCCCAGCTCTCCAACACTCAAGCCCGGATCCCATGCTCTCCAGCACTCAAGCCCGGATCCCACGCTCTCCGGCACTCAAGTTTGGAAGCCCAGCTCTCCAGCACTCAAGCCCGGATCCCACGCTCTTTGGCACTCAAGTCTGGAAGCCTAGCTCTCCAGCACTCAAGCCTGGATCCCATGCTCTCCGGCACTCAAGCCCGGATCCCACGCTCTCCGGCACTCAAGTCTGGAAGCCCAGCTCTCCAGCACTCAAGCCCGGATCCCACGCTCTCCGGCACTCAAGCTCGGATCCCACGCTCTCCGGCACTCAAGTCTGGAAGCCCAGCTCTCCAGCACTCAAGCCCGGATCCCACTCTCTCTAGCACTCAAGCTCGGATCCCACGCTCTCCAGCACTCAAGCCTGGAAGCCCAGCTCTCATTCAGCAAAGCCCGGAGCCCAGCTCTCCGGCATTGAAGCTTCGAGCCCGGTTCTCAAGCAGCAGAGCCCGGAGCCCAGCTCTCTGGCACTTAGAAACATTCATCCACTTCCGAGACCTCCAGGAATGAAGTGAAAGCAACTCGGCAAACTGAAGGACCTTTCTCTAACTTCATCACATGTTCAAAAAAAAAGGAGAAAAAAGAAGAGAGAAAGGAAAAGAAGTGTCAAGCCAAGCGACTGGAAATGTATACTTCATTAAAAATCAACTGTTCATTACAAGTGTCTTTGGGCCCCTGACATGCCGGGCAGCCCAGGCCAAAAACAGAGGAAAGAAAAACACAAAGGGGAACTACTCAGGCAGCCCCTTCCCGTGACTGTGCTCCGGTGGGATGTCATCTTTCGGAGCCTCAAGTTGTGCAGCCTCGGCTGCGGTGGCCACCGCCGGCGGAGCGAGCTCGAAGGCTGCGACCGGCTCCTCAGTAGTGCCCGAATCTGGGGCTGGCCCCATGTCAGAAGCTCTGGGGTACCTGAGGAAGCTTCGACCCTTGTCTAAGATGAAGTCCTCCATCCTGGAATGAAGGTACATGAAGCCTTTATAGAAGGAGTCCGATGCCATCTCATGGAACTCGGCGATGAACTCCTCCGAGGCCCTGTACATCACCACGGCCTCCTTAGCTTCCTTCTTCGACTCGGTGGCTTGCTTCTTTGCCGCCTCTGTCGACTCAGCCGCCGCTACTGCTTCCTTCTTAGTAGTGAGGACCCTCTTCTCAGTGGCGATCAGCCTCTCCGTGGCCACCTCCAACTATGCCTGAAGAGTCTGAGCATGCCCCTTTTGCCAGACGACTTCGGCATTGAACTCAGTCAGCCTTTTTTCAGTGGCTGTGAGCTCCTCAGCCTTGCTCCTTGACCAGCTCCATTCTTGGTCTAGGCTCTCTTGGAGCTCCTTCGAGTGCCTCTCTGCACTCGCGAGCTCCTTCTGAAGCTCCTTATTTCTCTGGCTGAGCTCCCAGGAGTAGTCAGTCTTCTGCCTGAGCTCGGTCTTCATAGACTTGAGCTCTGCCTCTTGCTGGCGGTCCTTCTTCAACCAGTGTTTGCAGCAATCTCTGATTAAGAGGAGCTCAGCACCAAGTTGCACCGAAGAAAGTCTCGGCAATCAATACAAAAAAAGAAGAGGAAGACGGACTGCATCCGAGAAGACCCTAAACTCAAAAGAAAAGCTCTGCTCTGTTGGGAGATGGAGGAAGAAAGAAACGAACCTGGTTCCTTGGGGAGTCTAAGATGACCGGGGAGAAGAGAAGACTTGGGTACGATGGCAGGCACGCGAGATTCGAAAGAGTAGATGTTTTGAGAAAAATCAGCCTTTCATTTCAAAGTGACCCAATGCTAACCATACCATTACAGCATCTCCACCAGCATTTGCGCCATGTGTCAACCATCGGCGAGTGGGACGTCTTGCTTCGACCGTGGCTTCTCTGAATTTTATGCCAGCAATAACTGCTCCTCGGACGTGGCCACGTGGCTCCACCACATTGACTTGGAGAAATCGCCTCACGAGGCGCCAGCGATCGTGGACATTATTGCACCGAATCTTTACCTTTCCATGTCAGCACCGCAATTCTTCCCTTCGTTTCGAGCACCGCGCGCCAATGGGCCTCGGGAGTGGGGAGCAAATGATATGGCAAGATCGCTGACGTATGGCCCCAGTCAGACACTATGTCGGATAAAGCTGCCACGTGGAACGTCTCAGCCTGGACTCCTTCGCCTGGCCGCACTCCCTTCGGGTCGAGACACCGAGGCCGAAGTCGAGCTCCGCCTATCCTTCGGCCGGCCGCGCTCCCTTCGGGTCAAGACGTCGAGGTCGAAGCCGAGCTCCACCCTCCTTCGCTCAGTCGTGCTCTCTTCGGGTCAAGATGCCGAGGTCGAAGTTGAGCTCCGCCCTCCTTCGCCTGGCTGCACTCCCTTCGGGTAAAGATGCCGAGGCCGAAGTCGAACTCCGCCCTCCTTCGCCCGGCCGCGCTCCCTTCGGGTCAAGATGCCGAGGACGAAGTCGAGCTCCGCCCTCCTTCATCCAGTCACGCTCCCTTCGGGTCGAGATGCCAAGGCTGAAGTCGAGCTCCACCCTCCTTCGCCCGACCGCTCTCCCTTTGGGTCGAGATGCCAAGGTCAAAGTCGAGCTCCGCCTCTTCAGATCAGCTCCACCTCGGACAAAGAGATCTGCTGCTGAAGGAGGTCGCTGCTCTCCCTGGACGATGGCCCGACGCCCGAGGACCACGAAAGGATGCCTGCCAGGCCGTGATAGTAACCCAAGCGGCCACTTTTACCGGAGTGGAAGGAATCCTCCGATCGAGGCTCTGCATTCTCCACCAACCATCTGCACCCTCCGAAATTGGAAGTCAACTAGCACACCCAGATCCAGGAGGTGGCGGCCCACCGATCGAGGTCCTACAAAATTGCCCAAAAGGGAGCGACCGGAAGGAATGTCATTACGAACGGTAGTTTCCATACCACCAGAATGGAAAGGCAATCCGTCCACGGTACGAAACATCGTCGCATGCGCCCATAAGCGTGGGAAGGTCCCAAGGTAAGCGACGGGCAGCGCCCTAGCAAAAGGGGGTCTCCCAGGTTCAAACGAGGTATGCACACCCACATTCAACCAAAGTTTCAGACGAGTGAGGTCCCATGAGCAAGAAGGGGACAACGCACAGGAAGATAACGCTCGAGGCTACCGCGAAACCTCCAGGAGGGGTCTAGACGGACACGGCTATCCAATTCGAGCTTTCCTCTGCCGTCACTCCCGCAATCTGTGCTCGGCCCGCTTGCATTCTTTCAATTCACAATTTCTCCTCCTAGCGTGGAGTCCGTACTCGGGGCTCGACAAGGAGGATCTGTTCTCCTGGATCGTTACTGACTTGAGCGTCAAAGTGCTCCTGTCGGAATCCCCGGCCTGGATTACTGGCTCTGTTTTGCAGATCCGGGAGATCGAGCAGGATCTCGTAAGATAGCAGCATGCTTCGATCTCGATCTCAGCTACGGGCCACGACAATCTTGGCGGCAACAACATGGTTGATACAATAGTAACAAGTTGCTAGATGCATGCTGAATATTGATTGCATGTTCATATGTTTACCATATGAAAATTTTTGGATCTCTCATTCTTTTTCATTTCTTTGCTTCTCTTCTCACTTGTATTCATGATTTGTGCACAACCCTAGTTTTGTCAAATGGATGAGCTTGACAATCACCTATTTTGTTTGTTTGTTCGCATATTAAATTTTAGCATATCATCATATGTATGTGAGTGAAAACTTAGACGACAACAGTAATTCCTCCATTTGAAATTCATAGACAAATAATATTAGATTTTCTCCCTTCTCCTACTTGCCTCACTACATAACTCCTTTATGTGATCACCATATAAGATTTGTTGAATGTTTGACCGTTGTTATCTTAATAAGAAATTAATTTTATGCATAGTACAAGATCGTTGGGCATGTATAATGTGCACAAGATGTAGCTCATCAATTTAATAAAACAATTTTTTTTTTTGATTAAAAAAAACTAAAAAAATATTTTAAAAAATAAAACTCCATAATATTTTATGAATTTTCAAGATAAAATTTATAATAGAAATGCTTAATGGTGGTAAATACAACTTCAAGAAAAAAGATGAGGATTTTTTAAAGACCCTACCTTATAATTTGACATTATGGGTTTTATGCTGGCTTCATCATTGATCGGCAATCATCGATGATGAAAGATAGAAGTATACCTTTTTTTTTTTTTTTTTTTTTCCTTCTTTTTTTTAAACAAAAGAGAAGGGAAGAAAGAAAAAACCTAATCCCTTCTCTCCATCATCAATATTAAAGTGTCGGTGTCAAATTTGTGGTACTGAAACACAGATTATGGCCTTCACATAGAAAAGGAGTGTGATAAAATAACAAAACAAAAAAAGAAAATCACAATCCCTATTCTTAATGTTGACAATAACAAAGCAACTCGCGGCTTGCCTAACTTGTGCTTTTCCTTGATATTCTTATTATTTAATTCAACTATAAAATTTGATGGTGGTTCGGCATATAGAAAATAAAGAAGGTTTTGCAGCCCCATATTGACACTAATTACTAAAAGTTGTACCAAAAAAAAAAAAAAAAAGAGCAGCAATTACTAAAAGCGTTCGGCTTCTAACGGCTATCTTTCCTGATTGCACTCCTAAAAAGGAGTCCAAATTATATACCGAGTATTAGGAGAACAAAATTTGTTTACTAGCTAGTATATAAGCAAGTTCCCTCCCCATCTATTTTGAAAGCTTCCAAGGTCTAAAAGTATCATGGCTACCTTATATGCAATCCACCGGCAATCAAACATCATAAGCCATCACAATCATGTAATCCTCTAGCACCATGGAAATATTTTGTATTTCATGATCAACGTCTCACTTTTTTATTTAATTTGTTTGATGGAACGAATTAGGGAAGGCTTAAATCAGAATATTTTATTATAATGAAAATTACTGTCTCGCTTTATTTTCTTGTTTTCAATACCATAATCACTGTTCTCCCATACAAACCAAATTTTATTACAGATCTCAACTACCAAAAACTAATATATATATATCGATGCATATGTAAAAACTAATTTGATTGTTAGTTTTGGTGAATTACATGTAAAATCTAAAATTTGATGAATACTACGAAGACTTAAACTCCAATTCTTATAATTTCGATTGAAAGACTGTTAAGTGTATGGATTGATGGTGCAAGTGTCTTTTACTTTCCAGACTCGATCCATTAATTTGAATTTTCCCAGGCCAACCTTTAATCAGGAAACATAGCTAATGATCATCGTAGACTTGTTTTACAGCTATTTTTCTAACCACTGCTCCATCTCTCTTGCTTGCGTACTGTTTGCGCTGCATTTCCTTGCAGTGGCAACCATGGGACCTTGAATCCATTCCCATTCCAGGTATATAGCCCGTAATTTTGAAGGACAACCATGGTGGAAAAATTTGGAACCAGGAAATTAAGGGAATCACGTAATGTTTGAATATGAGTACTACGAAGAATTACAACAATGGTAGGACCTACAAGGTATGGTCGATTCATTACACACCATCATTTTTTTTTTTTTTTTTTTTCATCGCTTAATTCACAAGCAAACGTTGGCACCACTAGGCTCTTCCATCAAACTTTCTCATACTGAATTTTTCGTCAAAAAACTTTATCATACCGGATAGGATACCCCATTGAAAAGTAGGCATGGTAATGATGCACCATGCTCATCTTTTCCTTCCTTTTGTTACCACGCCGGTTATTGGAGCCTCCCCACACGTCAAGGTCATGGAGAACAACTCATGGCGCATAAACCCACGCATGGTTCAAATGATAGACGGTCACTGTGGCTGGAAAATTACGATCCTCATTTTATCTTTTGGTCTCCTCTCCGGGCTCCCTTGAATAGTAGAAGCATGATTTGGTGCGCCTTTAGTTTGTCTATCTTCATCCATCTATACATAAAGAAGGTGTGAAAATCAAACATCGCCGGTGTTGTTATTTCATTCATCAATATTAAACTTTTTTGTTACGTATTTAGATAAATTATAATCTACACCGTATGCACTAACATGATCATGTATCATGCCAATAAACTCATTTCCTCCATGAATAAATTCATAGAAAGAAAATAAAGTGATTAATATGATGCATCATCACTAAGACGGTAGCCTGGTATGAGTGAGAGGTCAGGATCTCCTCTTTATCCATATTCTACTAGTTGACGTCTTAGTGATGTCAGGTTGACGTACTCATCTTTAGATGGAGAAAGCTTGCATAAATCCCGAATAGCTTGCATCGAATATTACTTGATGGGTTGGGAGCCTGCAGGGTAGCTATACCGGGATTTATACCTCTATCCCTTTTCTTTATCATTTTTAAAAAAAAAAAAAATGATGCATGGCTATATGGTGTAAGGGGTGTAAGGTATAATTTCTCCTCAACTAGCTAAGATCCTGAAAGGTATAATTTCAAGAGGGGTAAGGCTGTTGCTAAACTAATGGCATCCAGTGTGGCACAAGGGGGTTGGTGCGATGCTTGTGGGATCGGTCTAATTTGGAGGTGTTAGGCAATTCATGGGAGCCACGCCAAGTGCCACCATGTCACACTGAGAACCCCAGTTTGGCAATTGACTTTGGCCATGGAAACTTTCCCCACCAAACAAGCATTTTTTCTCATAGGAATGCGGTTTGGAGTTAGGTCCTCTTTGCTGCCATGGTGGCATATCATGCTGTTAGGCTGGTCCTTTGTGTATTTCTGCGATGAGGTTTAATTTTGATGATGTCCACGATAACAGTTTCAACTTTCAAGGGTTTCTCTTTACATTATTTTACATACATGATGATCTTTTAAATAGCTTCTATTATTTTGCATCTAGTCCATTATAGTGGCCATAATATTGGAGTGAGTTTTGAATGATTGCCACCCGGGAGTTTTGAAACAGGGTTTCATTGGTGTTGACCATTATGCTTTAAGAGTCGTGCTACGACATTTTTGCTTTGATCGCTGGTGACCGGTGTGGTGGTTGTGGATTGTAGCTTCGGGAGGGATGGCGAGTGTCCCTAGGGATCATTTGTAGATCTTGCTTGAGGGGATCTGCTGGAACCAAGTTGAAAGAAGATTGTGAAAGGCTGCTCAGTATGGGTTTCATCGAATTCATCTCCGGAGGAGGTTGCAGAACTTGTGAGGTGGTTTCCGAAGGTGGTGGCACTCCCAAAGGAAGAAGTAAAGGTGGAATCGGAGGGGTGGGCGACATCTGCCGTTGTTGCGAAGAGCCTTGGATGGAAGGTGGCCATGGAGGTGGTCGTGAGGAAGTTCTGGCTGCGGGCAAGGCCAAAATAGGAGGTGGTGGGTTATGGCCTAGAACAGGGTTACCTCCTCTTCCGTTTCAAGTAGGACTGGAATTAGGCTCAGGCCGGCTAGAAATCGGGCCGAGCTTCGGGCCAGGCAGGCCCGAAGTAGATCAGACCAGACTTGGGCTTAAAAATAGAACCTATTTAATTTTTGGGCCAAGCTCGGGCTCCCCCTTGGCCTGACCCAGCCCGGCTCACCAGTTCAATAGGTTTTAGGATTTTAACCTTTTAGAGTTTTTGGAATATGTATCAATAGTTAAAAGAACTTTATTTTATCATTTCATCTTTAATTTGATAGGCCCAATCGAGCTTTAATTCAGGCCAGCTCAAATCAAAGCCTGGTTCGGGCCAGCCTAATCGGGCTCGGGTTCGAGCTCAGGCTAGACTCAGATTGGGTTTTTTTTAAAATAATTCGGGCCTAAAATCGGCTTGAAGCCTGAAATTTTTTTCTGGATGGGCTTGGGTAGAGGTATGGCCCAGCCCACTTCCAGCCCTAGTTTCAAGGAGGCTGGGGAGAAGACTTAATCCTATGTCAGCCATGGGTGGTGGCTGGATAGATGGTGGCAGTGGAGCCATGGCAGTCGGGCTTCTTTGTGATATAGGGGGCCATTAGGTTAACGTGGTTTGGGTCCACCTGCCGCTGCTCTTGGTGGAACTTTGGGGGGACGTGGCGATCCGAAGAGTCCTCACCTGGCTAGTAACCTGGTAATGGTGGATGACTACACGATGGAGCAGCGTAGGCTGGAGTTTGCACGGGCTAGTGTGAGGATCGATCTCACTTGGCCGTTGAGATCGGGTGTGCTGGTGAAGGGCCCAAAAAGACCATTTTGGCAAGGTTCGTGTATGAGAGCTTGGAGGAGGTATGTTACCGGTGTGGACGCCTTCATTCTCCAGAGGTGGCGTGCTTGGCCAGATGGGGTGTTGGGTGGCCAACAGCTATCCCTTGCTCAAGGTTTGGGACCAAAGCTAGAGGGGAGGACACCAGAGGGGCAAGGGGAGGGTCGCGCTTAGGGCCTTGGCTAGTGGTCATCTACCAATAGCTACCAGCCGACCTAGGGAAGAAGATGTCTGAGCCAACTCATGCCTCTGAGCTGAGTCAACCTAAAAAGGAAACAAATCAGGGTGGCCCGGATCGAGTCAACCCACAGAGATCTGATAGCTAGATCAAGCCACTCAAGATCGCATGATAGTGATTGCCCGTCCATCCTAGCACTTGATCAATTGTTGGATTGGAGTCATGAGGCATGGTGATTCGTGTGGAGTAGGATGCGGGCCTAAGTCCAAGCATGGGATAGGTTGCCAATCATTTCAACCTACTGGCATTGGGTTACGACATGGGAGAAAGCCTGCCTAGAGTCAGGCATGCTAGGGTCATGACTCTGGTTTGGTGCATTGGGCTAGGGGCTAGCATGGCAGGCATGACGGGCCCAGCTTCTAGTCAACCTAAGTGGGCTTGCCTAGGTGAATTTGAGGCAGGCCAAGCCTATATGATGCCCAATGGATAGGGAAAATGGGGCCTTGTTCCTAAAAAGGGTCCCAAGCCATCCAGTAGGGCCAAAGGCAAGGCACTAGCCCACTCAGAGGCACGGATGGAGCTATTAGCTTCTCCTGGAGGGCATGGGATCTTTATTTTCTACCAGGACCCTAGGGGAGGGGGAAAAGATTATGATTTAGATGGAGGAATAGGGGATGGTCTTGATATCCCAAAGGTGGAGGGGTAGTCTGAGCAGGGATTGGAGCATCTGATACCGGATGACCTTGCACTTATTAAGGGACACAGCCAGAGGTGTCTAAATCCCCCGGAAAGTGACTAAGACTTGACTCATGATGAGGTAGCAGCTCGATTGAGGGAGGACATCTAGGAGGAGGAGGAGATCTCGGTGGCAATAAAGATGGGGGTGGACTTTGAAGCTAAGGGGGTATTAGTGTGCGTTCCCCTCCCTGCCAAGTGTCTAATGTGAATGCTGATATGGAATACAGAAAGGGCGGGGAGGCCCTCACTCTAAAACTTTAGTAGTATTATTCAGTGGCATTGTCCTGATATTTGTATTTTGCTTGAGGCCTATCTTTCAGAGGCAAGATTAGACCGGGTCAAATGGCCAGCTATGGAGGTTCGAAGCACCTACGTGGCAGAATCCAGAGGTCTATTCGGTAGGATCATTATAATGTGGCAGCATGGCTTGGTTAGTGTAGATGCAGTCTACAATTGTAGCAACAAGTTGCTCTAGTCATCTAAGAGCAAACTGGAGGCACTTGGTTGCTATTCGGTGTATATACGAGTACCGAATATAAGGAGTGGAGGGTGTTTTTGTCTGAGATCTCTAGGTCTCTAGGATGATAATGCAGGGCCTGCCCTCTCTTGTCGTTGGAAACTTCAACCATATTATGGGGTCCCAAGAGAATATGGGTGGTAAGCATTTTGCTGATAGTATTGACTCTAGAGGGTTCAGGAGGTCATCTTTGACTTATGCTTAATTGATCTTGGTTACACTGGATCAAGGTTTACTTGGTGCAACAATCAGATCGGCGTGGTTAGGGTTTTGGAGAGGATTGATTGGGCACTCACTATTGCTGATTGGTTTTAGCATTTCTCGGGTCATAAGGTTCAGTACCTTTAGAGAATCACTTCTGACCACTGTCTGCTCCTCATCACCACTGATAGTCTGTATTTTTCTAAGGTGCCATTCAGATTTGAGAAATTTTGGACCTTCTACTCATGCTTTGGGATAATCGACTTGGGTGGCCAGGGTTTGGGAGAGGATTGATTAGGCGCTTGCTATTGTTGATTGGTTCCAGCATTTTCTAGGTGACAAGGTTTAGCACATTTTGAGGATCGGTTCTGACCACTACCTACTCCTCATTATCACTGATGGTCTGTATTTGCCTAGAGCGCTATTCATATTTGAGAAGTTTTGGACCTTTTACCTGCACTCGTAAGATCTGATCAGGGAGGTTTTGAGGATGCCGATTCATGGAGATGTATGGTATCAGGTGACCCGGAGGCTTGAGTTAGCAAGGCATAGGCTCCTTTGATGGAACCAGCATAAGATTGATGATATCTTCAGGCATTTGATGGTGTGGAGGATGACATTACAAAGCTCTAGCATAGAGAAGATCAGGAGGGATGCCTCCAAGAATCCGAGTTGAGGACATTGTGCCACAAGCTTTTTATGCACCACTCATTGCTGAGACAATAAGAAATTTTGTGAAGGCAAAAGTCCAAGATGCAGTGGATCAGGGAGGTTGATTGAAATACCAGATTATTTCGCTGGTCAATGATGATTAGGAGGTCGATCAATCATATCAGGCAGTTGCAAGAGAGGGATGGTAGAGTGGTGGAGAATACTAGGGAGATCAAGGAGTAGATCTTCCAGTTCTTTAGATCCTATTTGATTACACAGTTGAGAGGGGATGGTCTATTCCAGGGATGCTAGCCTATTTACTGCACTTCTGATGAGGAGAATGAGGCCTTGACTCATCCTTTTTCTTTTAAGGAGGTCTGGGAGGCCCTTTGGTCTCTTGGAGAGGACAAGGCCCCGGGTCCAGATGGGTTTCCCCCTCTCTTCTTCCATCATTATTGGAGTATGTTAGGGGTTAGGTGGTGAAAGTAGTACAAGAGCGAAAGAAGACCTTAATCACTCTCATCTCGAAGAGACCTGATGCGATGACCCCGAGTCATTTCAGATTGATTAGCATATGCACCACCCTCTATAAAGTATGTGCTAGGATTTTGATATAGCGACTGAAGCCAGTTATCCCTTTCCTGATTAGCTCGGAGCAGGGTGCTTTTGTTAGTGGCCATGGGATCACCAACGATAGCCTGCTTGCTCAGGAATTCATGCATGATCTGTAGCATGCCCCTATTCACCGAAATGTGATGGTAATCAAGCTAGACATGGAGTATGCTTACGATTGGATGTGCTGATCCTTCCCGTGTCAAATGCTCCATGAGTTTGGATTCCAGATAAGTGGATCAACTGGATTATAGATTGTGCGGAGGTCCCGAGTTTCACTATCTTGATCAACAGCACCTCAATGGAGTTCTTTCGCTCGACTAGCAAATTTTGATAATGGTGCCCTTTTTCCCTCTACTTTTTTATTTTATATGCTGATGTTCTATCTTGTGGTTTGCAGGTGGCAATTCAGGAGGTGGAGCTAGAGCCTTACTGACCCGCCTCGGGGGTTATGCCCCTCTTGTATCATTCTTTTGTAGATGATTACCTGCTTATCTATCGGACCTCCATCTAGAGTACTAGTGATATGGCACGATTGTTGATGTGGAGTCCCTATCGGATCTAGCCGGATGCCGTCTTGGCAGAAGCTGCCATTACAGACCATCTCTTCGAGCTCCTTCACCGGGCGACTCCCTTGAGGTCGAGCCCGTCCTAGCCAAAGTCGAGCTCCCGCTCTTCGAGCTCCTTCACCGGGCGGATCCTTCAAGGTCGAGCCCACCTCGGTCGAAGTTGAGCTCGTTCTCTTCGAGCTCCTTTGCCAGGCGGTTCCCTCGAGGTCGAGCCCACCTCGATTGAAGTCGAGCACACTCTCTTCAAGTTCCTTTGCCGGGCGGCTCCCTCGAGGTCAAGTCCATCTCGGTCAAAGTCGAGCCTGCTCTCTTCGAGCTCCTTCACCGGGCAGCTCCCTCGAGGTTGAGCCCACCTCGGTCAAAGTCGTGCCCGCTCTCTTCGAGATCCTTCGCATAGCTGCTCCCTCGAGGTCGAGCCCACCTCGGCCGAAGTCGAGTTCCCTCTCTTCGAGCCAAGCGCTCTTCGATCGAGAGGTCTGGCGGTCGAAGGCCATCCCCAAGGCAAAGTCCACAGCACTTCAAAGGATTCAGAAGCAAAAGGAAGAGGACTTCACCACCTCCCTTGGATGGCGGTGTGCCGCCCAAGGGCTCCAGAAGGATGCCCCCAGGGTGCCGTGATCTCTCCCGCCATCCTTACACCAGATAGGAAGGGGCACCCTAACCAAGGCACTGCACATCCCAACCGACCGTTTGCACCACCCAGAAGAGGAAATCATGCTAGGAGATTCAAACCGGGAGGCGACTGCTCCAAAATCGAGGCCCTGCCAAGTTTTTCAAAGTATGGCAAATGACTGAGAAGTCATAGCCTACAACATAACTCCCTATCATGGATGGGAAAAGGTACTGGGACGCACCACATGGAGCACTGCCGGACGTTGACCTTCCGATACCTACAAAGAGGGAGGAACCCAAGTTTGGTTGCTGGAAATATCCATGGCCTAAAAAAAGGTTCAAAAGGTCTTCGAACAAGGTAAGCAAACCAAGAACAAGCAAAGGCAAGCGAGTAGAGAGCTAGAAAGGGACCGAGCGCTCTGAAGCTACTGGAGACTCACCGGAAGAGTCTCGACGGATACAGCCACCATAGCTCAAGCTCTCCTCCACCATGACTACACTTATCCAACTCTTTTTCTCTAACTCAAAACTTCCTCCTCTTAGTGTGGAGTCCAATCGAGGGCCCACCGAGGAGGATCTGTTTTCCTAGATCGCTATTGACTTGATCATTGGAGTGCTCCGGCTAGGATCCCCGACCCAGGTCTCCTCTTTTTTGTAGGTCCGGGCGTGCAAGCTGGGTTCCAGGCGATGAGGTCAGCATCCGGCGCTATCCCCGAGCTACAGGCCATGATGGTGTAGGCGGCAATATATTGGCATGCTAGGAAGGGGGGCAGGACACAGTTTGATTCGAGCCAATCCCCTTACGTGCAACTCCACTGAAGCATGGTGATGACATGCATGCGGGAGGTCTCCACCAGCCATGCAGGAGACCCCCCTCTCACGGAGGTCCACACAGTCCAGAAAGGGAGCCCCCCGCTCAACCGCAACCACCTCTGGCGGATGTCCAATTGCTAGTGCTCGCCTAGTAGATGCAGTTTCTAACTGCGGTGGTGCGATAGTTGTAGCATCAACACCGGTCCCTGGCCACCCACCAACAGCTAGGGATCCCTGCGGTCCAAGTCACCGCACCCCGTGATAGCCTGCATTCCTTCCAAGGAAGGCCGTCGCTACCGCAGGCCACGATCGATTCCTGGGGAAGCCACCGAACCCCGACGAAGAGGAGTGGACCGGGTCAGTCGACCGGGAGAGCCGGTCTCCGACCCTCGAGCAGGTCGTTGCTAAGCACCGTCGAGGCCATCGAAATAAGGTCCCCCATCATGACCCCCCTCAACTGTCATCTTCATCTCCTCCGACGGTCTCGGTAGAAGGCTCCATCGACAAGGCCATCAGGTGCATGGCTGAGAAGTACCTGGAGGAGCAGGAGCGCAAGCTGGCAGAACTATCCTGCCATTTGCAAACTTGCAGGGCTCCTCCCACGAGCCGGCAGGCCATGATGCCCATCCCCCTTTCTTCCGAGAAATCCAAGAGGAGTCAATCCCAAATTGGTTCCGCATGCCACAAGTGGATCCCTACGATGAGACCACCGACCCTCTAGACCACCAGAAGAGCTACAAGACTCTCATGAGAGTCCAAGGGGCGATCGGTGCCCTCTTCTGCATCGCCTTCCCAGCCACTCTTCGGAAGGCCGCTCGGGTCTGGTTTACCCGACTCGAGCCCGAAAGTATCAACACTTTCGTGCAGCTGGAAAGGAGGTTCATGGCTTATTTCGATGCCTGTCGGAAGGTGCCACGTGAAGTAAACAGTCTTTTCTCCATCAGGCAGTAGGACCATGAACCCTTGTGGGACTTTGTGACCCGCTTCAAGGTTGTTGCACTGGAGATCTACAACTTGGATGAACCAGTCACCATGTTGGCACTGAAAAGAGGGCTCAGGACCTCCTATCTGACCTACCCCTGGACAAAAAGCCATCGAAGATGTACTCTGACATCCTCTTCCATATTCATAAGTATATCTGCATCGAGGAGGTGGACCGTACGAGGAGGGAATTGGACGGGAAGTCCCTGAAGAAGCAACCTCCGGGGAAGAAGTCCGGGATACGGAAGCCTGGACCGACCCCAAATTTCCGACCATGGTCGAAGCCAAAGAGTGGCCCCATCTTAGAAGAAAGATACACACCTCTCCTCGCCCCGAGATCAAAGATCCTCATGGAGATTGAGGGCGAGCTTTACTACACCGCCCTCCCCCGCTGAGGCCATCCAACGGTCATGACAAGATAAAGTACTGCTAGTTTCACCGTGACCACGACCATAACACCGAGGAATGCCACCACCTCAAGAGAGAAATTGAAGATCTGATAAGGAGGGGCTACCTCGAAAAATTCATGGAGGGCAAGATCCCGATGGAACCTCAAGCGCTTGCTGCTCTTCCTCCTATCTCTACAGTCGACAACCGACCCACCAAGAAACCTGTGGTATGATATGTTGGGGAATAGAGCGCGCCTCTAAGAGGACCCGAGGGGAGAGAGGTTGAAAAATGTACTCTCCTTTATGAGAGAGGAGGGATCTGGGAACCAAAATATAAATAATGATGCCGTGGTTGTCGAGATATTGATCGCCAAGCATCCTGTAAAATAAATTATGGTCGATAGTGGAAGTTCGATTGATGTCCTTTTTTACGATGCTTTCTTCAGGATGAACTTGTTCTCTACTCAATCGAGGCCCGTTCACACCTCCCTTGTTGGTTTTACCGGGGAATCCGTGGGAGTTGAAGGAGAGATCACTCTTCCCGTTACTGCCGGATCACCACCTCGGCAGAGTACTGTCATGATGACTTTCACGGTTGTTAGGCTTTCTTCGACCTACAACGTGATTCTTGGCCGCCCCAGGCTCAATTTGCTCAACGCGGTCATCTCCACCAAGCAGCTATTGGTGGAATTTTCCACTCCTTATGGCATAAGGGAAATGAGGGGGGCACCTCAGTCGATTCAACCCAGAGGATGAGAAGCACACTGCCTTCATTACGGATCTGGGAACGTACTACTACCGGATGATGCCTTTTGGCCTGAAGAACGCTGGCGCCACATATCAATGGCTGGTCAATCGGGTCTTTAAGGATTAGATTGGCTGAAACATGCAAGTCTATGTGGACGACATGCTTGTCATGAGCAAGCTGAGGTCAGACCACATCGTCGACTTGGTGGAGGCCTTCCAAAACCTTCGCCTGCATCAGATGAAGCTCAACCCGACGAAGTGCCCTTTCGGCTTGGCCGCAGGGAAGTTCCTAGGCTTCATAATCACCCAGAGGGAGATATAAGCCAACCCTGAGAAGGTTCGGGCAATTGTCGACATTAGCACCCCACCTCGAAGAAGCAAGTCAGTGCCTCACGGGCCGGATTGTTGCGCTGAGCCGGTTCATCTCACGATCTACTAACCGCTGCTTGCCTTTCTTCAAGGTACTGTACAAGGTGCATGACTTCACCTGGATGGAGGAGTGTAAAAAAACATTCGAGGAGCTGAAGAAGTCCTTGGCGTCACCGCCGCTACTCTCGAGACCGGAGGATGGAGAGGAACTCTTGTTGTTCTGGCGGTTACCCCGGGGGCTGTCAGCTTGATTTTTGTCGTACAGATGGGGACAGAGCTCAGAAATCGATGTATTATACCAGCAAACTCCTCCGAGATGCAAAGATCAGGTACACCCGCTCTGAAAACTAATTTTTGCCCTTATAATGTCTGCTCAGTGCCTCAGGCCATATTTCCAAGCGCACCCGATCATGATCTTGACGGATCAACCACTGAGGGCCATACTCAGCCGCCCTGATACTTCTGGGCATTTGGCCAAGTGGGCTCTGAAACTCAACGAGTTTGATATCGCATATCGACCGAGACCATCTCAGAAGGCCCAGGTGTTGACTGATTTCCTGGTCTAGTGCGCGTGCATGAGCGAAGAATCGGAGAAGATCCCCTTGGAGCGCCTGGCGGAGCCCAAAACTGAGGAGGTCTGGGTCCTCCACGTGGACAGCGCATCCAACTCGGGAGGGAGCGGAGCAGGCCTCAACCTCGCCAATAGTGACGGGGTTGTAGCTGAGTGCGTGCTCTGCTTTCGATTTATAGTAACCAACAACCAGGCGGAGTATGAGGCACTCCTCGTGGGATCGTGAGTCTCCCGTAAACTAGGTGTACCCAACCTAAAGGTCTTCACCGACTCCCAGCTGGTGGCCGGGCAGGTCTTAGGAGAATTCAAGGCCCGAGATCCCCAGATGATGAAGTACTTGGAGTAGGTACGCTTGAGCACGGCAAGCTTCCGGTGCTTCATCATCTCCCACATTCCTCATGGAGAGAATGCTCGCATCGATGCCCTCTCAAGGCCGCACCCTGCCGACTCATCACTGGGGCGTGCCCACATTGAGTACCTCGAAATTGTAAGCTATGAGGTTTCCGGGAAGTCCAGCAGGTCATCGTGGAACCCAGTTGGATGGACTGGTACATCAAGTATATCACCGATGGCACCCTGCTAGAAGATCGCGCGGAGGCTAGGTTCGTCAAGAAGAAGGTCACGTTCTTTGTATTGATGGATGGGCAACTGATTGGGATGTCGACCAGAATCTGAAGCAGCCCAGCCCAAACCTGAAGCCCAGAACCTAAAGCCTAAGCCCAAGCTTGAAGCCAGCCCAACCCAGAAGCCCAGCCCAGAACCTGAAGCCCAGCTCAGCCCAAACCCTGGGGCCCAAGATCCTGGAGTCGATGAGCACAGATCCTGATGAGCACTAATCCTGATGCAGCACTCTTGAATTTAAATCTTATCTTACGGTTGTTAGGATTTGATTGTTTAGTTTGAATGTTTGTTTTATGATTTACTTTATCCTTGGATTAGTTTATTTTTTAAAAATAATAGTTTAAATTTATTAGGATTGTGATTAAGATATATGATCGGGATATCGAATATCTCAGATTAGTCCATTTAAGATATTATTTCATTCGAATATTTGAGAAATCATCTGGATGCATCCCGACTTCCCCCTCTCTTCCGGTTCTCTCTTTCTTTTTCTTTCTGATTTTCTTTCCTCTTTCTAGTGTTTCTTCTTCCTCTCCTCTTTCTTCTTTGTTCTATTTATCTTCCCCTGCTCTATTTCTTCTCCCAAATTAGATTCCACTGAAGCAACCACGATTCCAGCATTCCATCGCCTCTCCATCCTTGGCAACCGCATTGAACCTCTGAGATCATTGATTGAAATCCCTGTGCACAGATCTCCGTGCAATACCTCCCACCTACAAGATAAGTCCACCACCAACCCCACGCACCGGTGAGATCCCTTTGCCACTCATCCGAGACCAACAACCCCGCCTCAACTGCCACGGCATCTTTTTCCGGCCGCATCACCGAGGCCATCCAAGAGAGGAGCTCATCCGCCCGATCTTCCCGTCCGCTCGACGACATCCACCGGCACTGATGGATTCCGGCCATCTGCCTCCTCCAATCCGTCGACTCCGCCATCGGACTGCCCTTCTCCCAGCCCTCCGATGGACCTCCGTACACTCCATGGCACCGAGCCCCCGAGCCGGCACACCCGTGCCGTCCGCAACGCCCCCGAGCAGGCACCCCCGTGCCGCCCGCAACGCCTCCGAGCCGGCGCTCCCCTCCCACAGTCGTCGCACACCAACAGTCGCTGCCCGTGCCGCCCTTCTCCCCACCAAGCCGCCGCCATTCGCCGAAGCAGAGCCGCGAAGCCATTCCCCAGTTGTCGTCCTCGTCCTCAGCCCCGTCACCGGCGAAGCCCGCCGGATCTGCCTCTCCGAAGCCTCCCCTGTTCCGGTCGAAGCTTTGCACGATCGTCAAAGCAAGCCGGCCTATAAGTGCCGACTTTAGGAAGAGCCTCAGAAAAAAGAAAAAAAAAGGGAAAACCATGAAAAAAAACGTGAGAAAAAAAAGTGAAAAAAAAAAAAGAAAAAAAGAGAGATTATTTGAATAAAATAAAAAAAATATTGAAGAAAAAAAAAAAAAAGAGTTTATTTGAATAAAAAAATTAGAAAATAATAATAGTAATAATAATAATAATTTGGGTTTTAGTTTAGCTTAGCCTAATATCATTTTCTAATGACCAACGGTCTTATCTTCTTCGAATAAACATTGATTCGAGTCGAGTCCCGCATCAATTATTTGGTATCAGATCAAGTTTAGATTATGTTAGGATTAATTCAATTTGCTTTTTGCTTTGAAATTTCAGTCTACAAATGATGTATCGATGAGCCAATTTTCTGAAGCCTGACTCAACGGAGTCGAGTTCTTCCTGGAAATGATGAGGACGTCGACCAGAATCTGAAGCAGCCTAGCCCAAACGCCCAGAACCTGAAGTCCAAGCCCAAGCCTGAAGTCAGCTCAACCCAGAAGCCTAGCCAGAACCTGAAGCCCAGCTCAGCCCAAATCCTGGGGCCCAAGATCCTGAGTCGATGAGCACAGATCCTGATGAGTACTAATCCTGATGCAGCACTTTGAATTTAAATCTTATCTTATCAGTTGTTAGGATTTGATTTTTTAGTTTGAATGTTTGTTTTATGATTTACTTTATTTTTGGATTAGTTTATTTTTTAAAAATTATAGTTTAAATTTATCAGATTGGAATTGAGATATCTGACCGGATATCGAATATCTCATATTAGTATTCGAATAAAATTAGCAAGTAATGAATAAAATTATTTGAAGAATCATCTTGGTGCATCCCTGACTTTCTCTCTTGGTTCTCCTCTTTTGCTTACTGGATTTTCTTTTTTCTATCTAGTTTCTCTCCTATCTTCTTTTTTTCTTTGCTCTATTTTCCTTCTCCTACTCTATTTCTTTCTCCCGAATTAGATACCATCGAAGCAACTACAACTCCAGTATTTCATCGTCTCTCCATCCTCGGCAACCGCACTGATCCTCCGACATCATCGATTGAAATCCCTGTGCACAGATCGCCGTGCAATACCTCCCACCTGCAAGATAAGTCCACCACCAACCCCACGCACCGGTGAGATCCCTTTGCCACTCATCCGAGACCGACAACCCCGCCTCAACTGCCACGGCATCTTCCGGCCGCATCACCGAGGCCGTCCTAGAGAGGAGCTCATCCGCCCGATCTTCCCGTCCGCTCGACGACATCCACCGGCACTGATGGATTCCGGCCATCTGCCTCCCCTAATCCGTCGACTCCGCCATCGGACCGCCCTTCTCCCAGCCCTCCGGTGGACCTCCGTTCACTCCATGGCACCGAGCCCCCGAGCCGGCACACCCGTGCCGTCCACAACGCCCCGGAGCAGGCACCCCCGTGCCGCCCGCAACGCCTCCGAGCCGGCGCTCCCCTCCCACGGTCGTCGCACACCCACAGTCGCTGCCCGTGCCGCCCTTCTCCCCACCGAGCAGCACCATTCGCCGGAGAGAGCCGCGCCGCCATTCCCCAGGTCGCCGTCCTCGTCCTCAGCCCCGTCACCGGCGAAGCCCGCTGGATCTGCCTCTCCGAAGCCTCCCCTGTTCCGGTCGAAGCTTTGCACGATCGTGAATGTGCACGATCGTCAAAGCACGCCGGCCTCCAAGTGCCGACTTTAGGTAAAGCCTCAGAAAAAAGAAAAAAAAAAAAAGAAAACCGTGGAAAAAAAAAAAAACGTGAGAAAAAAGAAAGTGAAAAAAAAAAAAAGAAATAGAAAATAAAAAAAAGAGGGAGATTATTTGAATAAAATAGAAAAAAAATATGGAAGAAAAAAAAAAAAGTTTATTTGAATAAAAAAATGAATAATAATAATATAATAATATAATAATAATAATAATAATAATAATAATAATAATAATAATAATAATAATTTGGTTTTAGTTGACCCTAGTCTAGGGTCATTTCCTAATCGAAGAAAGTAGAAGGTTTGTGAAGAGACGCTTTCTGATGAAAGCAGTCTCTTGCAAGATGATTTGTCCTTCCATATACAAAACAGAACATTTCAACAGGCTTGTTGGATATAGTGCTATGACTTTAAAGATTTTATCTTTGGATTTGAATCGGTTGGTGTGACTCATGATTTAGTCCAACCGACTCATTTTACACCTCTAATCATAACTTTAACAAAAAAAGAATGATAATTTTGTTAATTTTATTCTATTATTACTAACTTATATTAGGCAAATATAGCTAGAATTAGAAAACTTAACTTTAGCACAAGTTTAGAAATCACCGCATCAGTTCATAATAAATTTCTATTTATATTATTTATTTTTATAAATATTTTAATATGATATAAGATCTATTGATCATTACTAATCTATCAATGATCATTAAAATTGAACAGAGATAATAAAATTATTTTTTAGTCTAGGGTCATTCCTAATGACCAACGGTCCTATCTTTTTCGAATAATATGATCGGGTCGTGTCCCGCGTTAGCAACTCTATCGCAGGTCCTACTCTTATCCACTCCTGAAGTGCTCTATCGCAGGTCCTACTCTTACCCACTCCTGAAGTGCTTGAGACCCACGGAGGCGGACTTCGTGCTCCAAGAGATACACGAAGGCCTCTGTGCTCCAAGAGATATACCAATAGATACACGAAGGCCTCTGCAGGAGGCCTCTTCGGGAATCACGTGGGGGGTCCTATCTTCTTTGAATAAACATTGATTCGGGTCGTGTCCTGCGTCAGCAACTCTATCGCAAGTCCTACTCTTACCCACTCCTGAAGTGCTTGAATCCCACGGAGGCAGACTTCGTGCTCTAAGAGATACACGAAGGCCTCTGCGGGAATCATGTGGGGGGTAGGACATTAGCATATAAAGCCCTCTGTCAAGGATATTACTGGGAGATTGTAAGAGAGGATGCTACGCACTTCATAAAGAAGTGCGATCACTGCGAGCACCATGGTTGCATATAGCGTCAATCGACAGTGCCACTCTCCCAGCTCTCCGATAGTGCCACTCTCCCGCTCTCCGCCCCCCCACTGTTTGCACAGTGGGGGATGGACATCATTGGTCCCTTTCCTCTCACGTCCAGGCAAACAATGGGGGATGGACATCCCAGCTCTCCGACAGTGCCACTCTCCCAGCTCTCCGCCCCCCCCACTGTTTGCACAGTGGGGGATGGACATCCTTGGTCCCTTTCCTCTCGCGTCCGGGCAAACAGTGGGGGATGGACATCCTTGGTCCCTTTCCTCTCGCGTCCGGACAGCGCAGGTTCCTGATAGTGGCCATCGACTACTTCACCAAATGGATGGAGGCAGAGCCACTAGCACGGATTACCGAAGCCAAGGTTAGCCAATTTTTCTAGAAGTTAATCATTTGCCGCTTCGGGCTCCCCCACACCATTATCACTGATAACGGATGGCAGTTCGACAATCGGGAGTTCGAGGAGTTCTGCACCGGCCTCAATATCCATCATTGCTTCACCTTGGTGGCTCACCCTCAGACTAACGGAGAGGTCAAGGTGACCAACCGAACTATCCTCCAAGGACTTCGAACCAGCTAGACTAGGCCAAGGGCAGGTGGGCCGAAGAGCTCCCTAGTGTCCTTTGGGCCTACCATACAACGTCCCGACGGCCATGGATGAGATATCTTTCAACCTCATCTTCAGCACCGAGGTCGTAGTATCGGTGGAACTTGGTGTGCCCACGCTGCGGGTAGTGCAATATGATGAAGCTGAAAATCCATCTCGCCTTATACTCAACTTAGACCTCCTCGAGAAAACGAGAGACAAGGCTCGACTCCAGATGGCAGCCTACCAACAGCGGGTGGCCCGGTACTACAACACGCGGGTAAGGCCAAGGCTCGACTCCCATAAAAGTAATGCTATGTCAGGGCTCCAGGCCCTGTACTGCACCATATGCATCTTTTGTAAATGGAAGCACTCATCCATGGCCCCAAATGCTATGGCACGCCACTTGAACCTTCTGCAGGAGATCACTCCACACCAGGGGGTAGGCTCTGCAGCATGTCGACTGCACCCCCTGCAAAAGGACCTTCTCCTGGAAACCCTGGACCTTGCTCAATAGGGATTCTTGCGAGCTCGTATCCCACCAAAGGGGATACTCTGGGAGGGGCATCCAGCCAAGGCTCCACGTCTGATTCGATAGGATGGCTCCTATATAATGGTAAGAGAGGCCTCCAGGATGGAGGGGCAAACTAAAAGAGAAAAAAGAAAGGAGCAAGCAAAGGCCGAGAACAGGAATATAGTGAACAACCTCCTATTATCCCATAGATTCTAGTTTTTCTGTTCTCTTCCATTTTTCCTCTATGCGGTGGCATCTCAAGCCTCCACCACAAAGGATCTATTCTTCTTGGTCGCTTTACTAACTTAATCATCGAAGTATCCTCGCTGGGATCTCCAGCCCGGGTCTCTTCTTTTTTGCAAAGTTGACTGGCCCCAAAGGTGTGAGGACAAGAAGCCCAATGCTCCTGGGAGGCCTGTTCTTTTGGGCCACGTCAAAGCTACAGGCCATGGCAATCTAGGTGACAACAGATTGGCATCAGCTAGGTAGGGGGGCTCGACATAGTCCACTCTATCTAAGAAGCATCAACCAACCTCCAATGCTTCCATGGTGGTGACCCGTGCATGGGAAGCCTTCGTCAGCTGCATGGGAGACCCCTCCCACCACGATGATTGATGCAGCTCGGAGGCCAAGCTCTCTGCTCCTCCACCCCCAGTTGATCAATTTATGTAGATCGCCATGCTCGCTCATCAGGTTCAAACCTGCCTAAGATCCTTCCAAGAAGGGTTGTTGCGTGTGGCCTCCTACCCATAGAGGAGCCTGTGGTGGTTGGAAGAGGCACCGAGATGGTTCGATCGATTGGGAGAATCACTCCCTAGTCTTGGACCACAGTACTGCATCGCACCGATGGTGCCAATATGGTAGGAAACTGAAGTGCAAGTTCCTCTGGTCGCCACCCTCTTCCCCCCGATGGCCTCTGTGAAGGGGTCAACAGATGAGGCTATCCATCGACAGGCAAAGAAGCACCTCGAAGAGCAGGAGCGCAGGCTGGCTAACCTAGCCTAACAGTTTGCTAAAATTCAGGGATCTCCATGCTCGCCCGCAGGCTACGATGCTTCCCCATCTCTCTCCCACAGAATACATGAGGAACCGATCCCAGCCAGTTTTGCATTCCCCTGGTGGATCCCTATGATGGGACCATAGACCCCCTTGACCATCTTGAGAGTTACAAGACTCTCATGCCGGTTCAAGGGGCTAATGATGCCCTTCTCTGCATTGCTTTCCTAGCTACGCTCTATAAGGCGGCCTAAGTCGGGTACTCCGGCTCGAGCTAAGAAGCATCGACTCTTTTGAGAAGCTAGAAAAAAAGTTTGTAGCACACTTTGATGTTTGCTGGAAGGTGCCGCGTAAGGCCGACAGCCTCTTTTCTATCTGATAGCAGGATCATGAGCCTCTCCGGGATTACGTGACTTGATTTAAGATGGCCACCCTAGAGATTTACCACATCAATGAGCCTATCACCATGCTGGCACTGAAGAGAGGGCTTAGGACCTCCCTCTTCACCTATTCCCTCAACAAGAAGCCTCCAAAGTCCTACTCAGAGCTCCTCCTCCGTATCCATAAGTATATCCGTGCAGAGGTTGATCGCATCCAAAGGGAGTTGGATTGGAGGCCCTTGAAGAGGCAGACCCAAGAGGAGCCGAGCGGGCGCCATTGTCCAAGGCCATCTCGACCCCCCGAATGGGCCCTAGGCCAAGGGATGTTCCTGCTAAGGATGAGAAGTTCACACCTCTCCTCACCCTAAGATCCAAGATCCTGATGGAGATCGAGGGCGAGCACTACCTGTGCTACCCTCCCACACTCAGGCTGTCCAATGGGCGTGACAAGTCCTGGTACTGTCAATTCCACCGTGACCATAACCACGATACCGAGGAATGCTGCCTCCTGAAGAAGGAGATCGAAAAGCTGATCAAGCATGAATACTTTGGGAAGTTCATGGGAGGAGGAGCTCCGCCCATGACGTAGGATGCTATGACCCTGCCCTTAACAACCAACCCACGGAGAAGCGGTGGGGATGATTTCCTAGGGGACAGGGCGGGAGCTAAAGAGGGCTAGGGTGAGAGAGAGGTCTGGCTGATGTTATACTCCCCTGTGCGGGAGAAGGGCTAGCTACGGTGGACAACCCAAATAATGATGCTGTTGTCGTATAAATGACAATAGCTAGGCATCCTGTAAAAAGAATTATGATTGATAGTGGAAGCTCCATTAAATCTTTTTTTATGATGCCTTTGTAAGGATGAACCTGTCCCCTGATCTAATAAAGACGGTGTTTATGCCTCTCATCGACTACATTGGGGATTCTGTCAGAGTGGAGGGAGAGATCACCCTCCCGATTATTACGGGGATGCTACCTTGATAAAGCACCATATTGGCGACCTTCACCCTCATAAGGCTCCTCTCAGCCTACAACATGATTCTGGGGCATCCTGGGCTTAACTTGCTTGATGCCACCATATCGACCAAGAGGGTCCTCATCAAGTTCCCAACCCAATATGGGATTGGGGAGATGAGAGGGTCCTGATAGCTAGTCCCACCTTGCCTGCAAACTATTCCTAAGGCCCAAGGGACCGAGGAGGGCCTCGTAGTCAATAAGCTAGACCAAAGGGAGTTGGAGCCAAAGGGGGGGCTAGTGGAATGCTTATTGTCATTCCCCTTTGGAAAAGATCGATCAAAGATAGTGCAGGTAGGAGCCCTCCTAGCTAAGAAGGAAAGGGCTCACCTACTAGGTTTCTTGCAGGCAAATACTGATGTCTTCGCCTGGACTACAGTGAAATTTTTCTCGAAGTGATCACCCATAAGCTAAATATTGACCCCAACTGCCATCCGGTCCTGTAAAAGAAGAGAAGCTTCATCTTGGAGAGGCAAAGGGAGATAAACGAGAAGGTTAAAAAGCTCCTTACCGCGGGCTTCATCTGAGAGGTATGGTTTCCCAACTAGCTAGCAAATGTGATTATGGTCAAGAAAGCCAGCAAAAAGTGGAGGATCTGCATGGATTACATCGACCTCAACCAGACATGCCCAAAGGATAGCTTCCCGCTGTCCAAGATTGACCAGCTTGTGGATGCAACTACCGAGCACAGGCTACTTAGCTTCATGGATGCATTCTTCAGGTATAATCAGATCTACATGCACCTAGAGGATGAGGAGCACATAGCATTCATGATCGACATGGGGACATTTTGCTACAAGGTAATGTCATTTAGCCTCAATGCTGGGCGATGTACCAGTGCCTGGTTAATAAGGTTTTCAAGGACCAGATAGACCAGAACATACAGGTTTATATGGATGACATGCTCGTTATGAGCAGCCAGGAATCAAACTACCTCATTAACTTGGCAGAAGCCTTCAACAACCTCCATCTCCATTGAATGATGTTGAATCTGACGAAATGCACGTTCAGCATCTCAACTGGAAAGTTCTTGGGCTTCATGGTTACTCAGGGAGGGATCGAGGCCAACCCAAAAAAGATCCAGGTGATCATGGATACGAGGCATTCCATATCTAAGAAGGAGGTCCAGTGCCTGACCGATTGTATTTCCGCCCTTAGTCGATTCATCTTGTGCTATGTTGAGCACTACCAGCTATTCTTTAAGGCCCTGCGCAAGATGCATGACTTCACCTAGATGAAGGAGTGCCGAGAGGCATCGAGGGGCTAAAGAAGCTTCTCGCCTCCCTCTCATTGTTGTCTAGGCCAAAGTTCGGAGAGGAGCTCCTCCTGTACCTTGCAATCTCCCCAAGAGTGATCAGCTTGGTGCTCGTTTGCACTAACAAGAACGGTCTTCAGCAACCGGTATACTACACCAGCAGCTACTTTGTGATATAGAACTAGGTACACTCGATCTGAAAAGATTATTTTTGCACTCATTATGTCTGCTCAGCATCTCAGGCTTTGCTTCCAAGCTCATCCAATTGTGGTCCTCACTGACCAACCCGAGAGGGCCATCTTGAGTCACCCGGACACCTCGGGGCATCTAGCCAAGTGAGCGGTGAAACTCAGCAAATTTGATATCTCCTACCACCTGAGACCATCCCAGAAAGTTTAGGTCTTGGTCGATTTTCTAGTGGAATGCACCTGGATGGACAAGGACCCGGAGGAGGCTCCCATAGAGCCCAAGCAAGCCCAGCTATAGAAGAGATGACATGGATCATCCATGTCGATGGCGCATCCAACTCTAGAGGGAGTGGAGCCGAGCTCATTTTTGCCAACTCTGATGGGGTGGTCATCGAGTACGCGTTGTGTTTTCTTTTTAAAGCAACCAATAACCAGGCTGAATACGAAGTGCTCTTTGTGGAGCTGAGGATATCCCACGAGCTAGGCATTATGGACCTGAATGTCTTTATGGACTTACAACTTATGGTGGGCCAAGTCTCTGGCGAGTACAAGGTCCAAGATCCTATGATGGTGAAGTACCTAGATCGGGCACACTCGTACATGACAAGTTTTTGGTGCTTTGACATCTTCCATGTCCCTTATGGAGAGAATGCCTGTGTCGATGCCCTCTCCAAGCTGGCTACCTTTCTGGACTCATTGCTAGGGTAACATACATTGAATACCTGGAGGTCCCTAGCTACGAGCCCATGGGCGAGGTCCAGCAAGTTACCCTCCAAGCGAGCTGGATGGATCCTTATGTTAGGTACATAACTGATGGTACCTTGCTCGAAGATTGCACAGATGCCAGCCTCCTGAAGTGGAAGGCCTCTTGCTTCATGCTCATGGATGGGTAGCTCTATCGAAGGTCCTATTCCTATCCCCTGTTGAAGTGCCTGAGGCCTTCGGAGGCCGTTTACATCCTCTAGAAGATATATAAAGGCATCAACGGGAACCATGTGGGGGGTAGGACACTAGCCTACAAAGCCCTTAGACAGGGTTATTACCAGGAGACCATGTGGGAAGACGTGGCCAAGTTCGTGCAAAAGTGTGATCGCTGCCAGTGGCATGCCCATATCCAATGCTAGCCAGCTTCCCTGTTATCCCAACTCTCCTCTCCTTGGCCATTCGCCCAATGGGGGATGGACATCCTGGGACCATTTCCCTTGGCGTCTAGTCAATGGAGATACTTGATTATCGCCATCGACTTGTTCACCAAGTGGATGGAGGCTGAGCCCCTAGCTCGGATCACCAAGGGTAAGGCGAGGTCATTCCTCTAAAAATCGATCATCTACCATTTCGGGCTCCCCCATACTATCATCACAGATAACAAGCAGCAGTTCAACAACCATACCTTCAAGGATTTCTGCATTGACCTGAACATTCACCACCGCTTCACGTCGGTAGCTCACCCATAGACCAACAGGGAGAGGTGATGAACTGGACCATCCTCCAAGGGCTCTGCATCGGACTGGATGAGGTGAAGGATCGATGGGCCGACAAGCTCCCTAGCATATTGTAGACCTACCATGCAATGCCCTGGATGGCGACATGCAAGACACCCTTTGGTTTAGTCTTCGGCACAGAAGCCATGATCCCAGTTGAGAAGGGCCTGCCCATGCTACGGGTGCAATAGTACGATGAAGCAAGCAACCCAGCGCACCTCCTCCTCAACCTTGACCTACTGGACGAGACGAGGTACAAGGCATGGCTCTGCATGGTAACATATCGGTAGCAGGTGGCCCGCTACTATAACTCTCGCATGAGACCCAAAGCCTTTCACCCGAGTGACCTTGTCCTCAAGCATGCAAAAGCCTCCCAGCCTAGCCAATGCAGCAAGCTATCCCTAAACTGGGAAGGCCCTTATAAGATAATTGAAGCCTTGTCCCAGGGAGCGTATGGAATCGCCAACCTCGATGGAGTTCTGCTCTCTCAAACGTGGAATGCCACGAACCTGAGGATGTACTACCAATGATGTATGCCCCATACCCAAGGGTGAAATGAAATGCTCTTTTTGCGGCATGGTTCAGTTCTACCTCTCTGGAGCGCACTTATCCGTTGGACCTTGGTCTGGTGAAAAATGTTGGGAGCCTTAGCACCCCGCACTTAAGCCAGGAGCCTCAGTGTCCCGCACTCAAGACAAGGGCTCTAAAGCCCCGCATTCATTCACCAGGCCCCAAGTTCGACGAAGGGAGGATGAGGCACTCCACAGCACCATCCTCGTTGGAGGCTGGCTCCATGGCACTTGCATCAGCCCATCGAGCCCAGGGCCAATCCTCATCAATTAGTGAGCAAAAAGGGCACGACTGGACTCTGCCAGGCACTACACGCCGGACGCTACCAAGCACTGCCAGGCATGCATACACAAAAAAAGAAATAAAAAAGAAGTTTAGGTTCACAAAAGAAGAATTGATTGCATTACTGGAATAGAGCTTACATACAGAAGATCTTCCCGACAGGATGGGAGTTAGCAAAATATTTCTAGTACAAAAAAAAGTAGCAAAGGAGGTGATGAAGAGGCCCTAAGTCGACCGTGGCCTGGAGGTCGATGCACTGCCCGATCCAATGGTCTTCACGATGGCCTCTATCAATGCCCCCATCTTGGCCATCGTCTGTTCCATGGCCTCCCTCACCGAATGTCGCCTGGCCGATATTGGGGATGGAGCTGCCAGGGCGATCTAGATGGCTTTTGCCTATCCTGGACCGGCGATCTCTGCTAGGGTGACTTCAACAGGTGGGTCCACATTGCCCGTGTCCCCCTTGGGCTTGATCAGGATGATGTCATGCAGATCTGGAAGGTGGAAGAGCAGCATCATCTTTCTCTTGCACTCCTCGAAGCCTTTGATGAATAAATTGTAGACGACCTCCCGCACTTCATCCTTGGACTCCACCGAGGCTTTGTACTGCTTGATAGCCTCGACTGCCTCCTTCTCTGCGGTCTCCATCACCATTATGGCAATAGTGGCCTTCTCCTCGACCATCGTAGCTTGCCCCTCCACCATGTCTAGCCACACCTGGAAGCCCTGCAGCTGCCCTTCCATGTGGAGTGATGCAAAGGTGGACTTGGTAAGCTTCTCCTCCAGGTGAGTGATGTACTCCCCTTCTCCCTTCTCCGCATGGCCTCACAGTCCTCCACGTGTAGCTCGAGGTTCACCATGTGTGTCCTAAGATTGCCTGAGTTCAGCCTCTAAGTCCCTTACTTGGGCCTCCAAATTTGGCAGCTACTCGACCAGAACCGTGTCCTTCACCTCAATGGTGTGGTCCATGCTGCAGGACTCTACGTCCTATCAGAGTAGTGCATGGCATGTGTCCTTGATTAAGAACGCGTCCTGGATGACCTAAGCCACAAAATAGGGGAAGATCGTGAGCCTATAAAAAAAGAAGAAAAGAGGGGGAGGAGAAGAGAAGACTATTGTGAGAAGTTGGGGAAAGATCTCGGTGATGGTATCCCCTAGCATGTGGCCGACCCTTTCTCGTCGGTCTTGAGGTTGCAGGACAAACCCAAACAACCTCTCCACTGGCCCTGCATCGAGGGTGACCGATGCATCGGGTGGTGCCAATGCGGCCCCATGGCCACACCAGGGATCAGAGCCATAGATGATTAAGGCCCCGCTGGCTTCGGGTCTATCGGACGGGACTCTACCACTGCACTAGTCGCGGGTGGAGCCGGATCACCTTCCTACTTGAGCATGATGGTGGCCTCGGGGGATGGTGGGATCTCCACGACCTCAGGAACCTCTGAGGGAGGGGCCCGAGGTGCCCCCTCCCACCGCTCGGTGCTCCCACTGGATCCTGGGGCCACACCCCCAGCCACCTCTGCAATTGGCACTGGGGCATCCTGGGCCCTCTCCTCTTGGGGGCGAGCCGAAGGCTCTTTGCGATGCCTCTGCTCTGGCTCCTCGTGGGGCCTCTTCGCCAGCTCCTCCCGGGGCCTCGCCATCGATGACCGCTTATGAGTCATTTGCTTGATCTTGTCGACAGAGAACTTCATGTTTGCATCAACAAGAAGAATTTGGATAATCACCAGAAGTCATGGGAAGGTGTGGATTTCAAATCTTACCTAAGGATCAGATTGGACTGATTCCAGCATCCAACATGTTTTGCTCCGAGAGGAGGTCCCCCCGCGTGGAATGCTTGAGGTGACGAGTTGATCGTACACCTCCTGGTCAGCAGACTCAACCGTAGCATTCTGGTTGGGGATCGGTCAGGGTCGCTCCAAACCCAGTTAATTTCTTTGATGGAGGTGAAGAGGAACCTGTTATTCCATCCCTTGATGGAAGTGGATAGGTCAAACTTAAGGGTCCCAGGGCAGGGCATATAAACCACCACCTCTTATTTACGGGATGGCATTTTAGTATGAAGAGGGCTTTTAAAAAGAGAAAACCTAGCATTATACCGTGGAAGTGACACAATCCTATGAAGGAAGAGATGACCCTAAAGGAGTTTGGGATAAGCTAGGCTAGAACTAACCTATAATGGTCCAAAAAAGATAGAATGAAGATTCGAGGCCGAGATCTGGATAGAATCTGGGATCCCGTAAATAGCCCGGAGGGGGAGGGCATCAATCATGGTCATTGTCGAGGAAACCCCAGATGGAGTGGCCGTGGTCAAGCTTGAAGACGAAGAGAAGGGGGATGCAAGTACAAGGTATGGGGTCTGTTGCTGCCTACACCATCGTGGCCTGTAGCTGGAGCTGACCTCATCGCACGGGAGCTTGCACGTGCCCCTGGACCTGCAAAACAAAGGAGACCCGGGTTGGGGATCCCGATGGGGGCACTCCGACGATCAAGTCAGTGACGATCTAGGAAAAGAGATCCTTCCCAATGGGCCCTGTTGCCGCCAAAAATTGCCATGGCTCGTAGCTGCTGATGGTGTCGGGTGTTCCACGTCCGCCTGCTGAGGATGCCTCCGGTGCCTCGGGACCTGCAAGAATGCCAACGTCAGTGACTCGGGCTGGGGATTCTGGTGGGGGCACTCCGACGGTCAAGTCAATGACGATCCAGGGGAACAGATCCTCCTGGTCGAGCCTCTCTGGATGAGCTCCATGCTAAGAGGAGTGAGTGGAGTGTATGAGAGTGTGAGTGGGAGCTGAGAGGTATGGTGGTTGAGGTGGTCTTGCCCTCCTCTCTGGCATCTCCCCCTTCTCCTCTTTCTTTTTGTGGTGGTTGTGTTGTTGGAAAAATGCATGTCTTCCTTGTTGAGGGAATGTTGCTCTTGCTTGGAATGGAAGAATGAGTGCTGTTACCTCCCTTTTGTTCATTTTGGCTGAGTCTTCTACTTTGGCTTGTCTCGGGATTCTCTCATGCTGTCAGACGGGTACAATAAGGTACCGTGCCATAGACGGGATACCTTCTTTATTGGATAGCTGGGAAAGCTTCTGCATGTTTCTAACATTCCTTTTGTTTGCCCTTCCTGGAAGCCTAGCAGGACCTCGACGGTTGTGCCGCCGCTCTCAGGAACCGTGCTCCTTGGTGGGGTCTTTTCTCCGGTCGTACGGCAGGTCGGTGGGGGGAATGGTGCCTTGATGTGAGCTTCCTTTCTTTCTGGTGTGAATGGAGGCCTTGGACATTAATGGGTGGTGGCGGGTGCTATCGTACGGTCCTCGGGGGGCCCGCCACCATCTTCGGAGGGGAGGTGCTGCTCTCGCGGTGGTTGGTGCCCCGATCTGAGTTGAGGGCCGAGCTAGAAAGATGGGGTCCACTCGTAAGGGGTCAGCTTTGCGGTGGCTCGGTTGTGCGGAGGAGGGTCGAGCTCGGCACAGGCCAGGGGGGCCCAGCTCTTACCGAGCTCGGGCTGGCAGAGGTGGATGAGGTGCGCCCAGCCCAGGGGACCCAGCTGTGAAGGGGTTCATCATGGCGAAGGAGACTGAGCTCGACTCTGGACACACGGGACCCAACCTCGGGCTCAAAATATCTGTCTCTGGAAGGGTTTGAGCTTGGCTCCGACTAGGCATCCCGACCTGGCGGGGGTACCGACCTGGCGGAGGACGGAGCCCGGCTTCGACGGGCGGCCCCATTTGCATCGGGAGCTCAGCCGATGAAGGGGCCTGTGGTGGTAATCCTGCGTGGCATCCAGTGAGGGCTCACGTCAGGCTCCTCGCCCACGTCAGCGGACCGGTCAACATCATTTGCCCCACTCCCGAGGGCCCGTTGTCGCATGGTGCTCGGGGTGAAGAGAGTAATTGCGGTGCTGACATGAAAATGTGGGAAATCTGGTGCAATAATGACTGATACGGTGACGTCTCGCCCGGCGGGTCTTGAGCTATTGCGAGGGCACCACGTGGCCACGTCCCGGGAGCGTACCTTTTTTCAAACTTCTTCGTGCCTGGAGTTGCACAGGAGTCCTCTCTCTTTCTTCTTCTTCGACCGTCGGCATCTTCTTTAAGCTTTAGCAGGTTAGTTTCCCCTTTTTGCCCGTTAGAAGTCACCGTAGGTCTTCCTTCGTTCGCCTCCTCCTTCTCGTCCCCTAGGATTTTCTGTTCTCTTTCTTCCTCTTTCATGGACCGTTTCGGTCCTAACTTCCGTCCCTCGTGCCAAGAAGGCCGACCTCCCGTCGAAGACTCCTTCTTCTTCCGACAAAAAGATGGAGGCGGCGAGGTACGAGTTCAATAGAAGGCCTCACCATGGCTCGATGTCCATTAGGGAACCCGGGTCTTCTCCTCCTCCCGTTTGGCCTCCTTCCTGCTTCCCGCCCCTGCTTCCCTTCTATTTCTGCTTCTCTTCCTGAGCCTGAGCCTTCTCGGTCAACAGGTCCCGAGGGGTCACTTCGGTGATTACCGCGGAGGACCTGTGTCTATCCGGAAGCTTATGGCATCCCCGAATCCATCTGGCTCTCCGTCCCTCATCCCCGGGAGCGGGTTACCTCCAGCGGTCCTCAGCGGATCGCCTTCTATGAGGAGACCTTCGCTGGGTGGCTCCACTTTCCTGTACATCCTTTTTTTTCTTTCTTTCTTGGCTAACTACCGACTTGTCCCTGCCTAGTTGGTCCCCAACACCGTTAGAACGATATTTTGTTTCATCGTTCTGTCATTTTCACGGGGTGGTTGCCCGTTTTTTCCTGTTCAGGGCCTTCTTCATCCTGAAACGCCACCCTACCAAGGACAGGTGTGTGCCCTGTCTTCGCGCTCTCGGGGTATCAAGTTTGTACTCCCCTCTTCCATCAAAGGATGGAAGAATAGGTTCTTCTTTGCCTTGGTAAAGGGGATCAACTGGTCTAGAGCGAGCTAGATCGATCTCCGAATATAAACCCTCTGTCGAAGTTGCCGACCTCGACATATATGACCTGCTCAGATCGGTCGATAATCCATCACTTGAGATCTTGTTGTCGAAGCAGAACCTTCGCGAGGCCGAGGTCAGCTTGGCGCAGGAGCCGGGTAGTTCGATTGACCACCCGCCCCCCTCATTTCTCATTTATTTTTCTTTCTCCCTCTTTTTTTTTTGTTGAGCTGACCTCGTTCTCTCTGGTGTAGAAATGAGTTTTCAATGGATAGCTCTCTCATTTACTGAGGAACGGGAGCAGGCTGTTGAGGCAGGTGAGCCCGCTCCGAAGAGGGCTCGGGCCGAAGATGGGGCAAGGCCGGTGCAGGCCAATGGACGCACCGGTTCAGGAACGACGGCTGGAAGAGGGCGGCCGAGCCCATCCCCGTATGAGGAACGTGAGCAGGCTGTTGAGGCAGGTGAGCCCGCTCCGAAGAGGGCTCGGGCCGAAGATGGGGCAAGGCGGTGCAGGCCAGAATGGACGCACCGGTTCAGGAACGACGGCGGAAGAGGGCGGCCGAGCCCATCCCCTGTTGAGGCAGGTGAGCCCGCTCCGAAGAGGGCTCGGGCCGAAGATGGGGCAAGGCCGGTGCAGGCCGGAATGGACACACCGGTTCAGGAACGACGGCGGAAGAGGGCGGCCGAGCCTATCCCCGTAACTGCCGGGCAGCACGAGTCAGTAGCGGCGGACGAGCCCGAGGTGGTCGCCCGTGCGAGATAAGCTGCCGCCGCTGCTAGGTTGGCACCCCCGACCTCGGAGATCATCGACGTCGAGGCGGAAGGGGGGCAGCAAGAGATTAGGTCGGCGCCCCAGGTGCGGTCTGACGCTGCACCGATCTCGCAGTTGGGCCCGAGGGCGCCACCCGCTGACGAAGGAGTTGAGCCGGCGGGGACCAGAGACAAAGATTATCGGAAGATCCCCTTCGGACTGGGGCCGAACATTTCTCTGGTGAAGGACCCCAACCTCGTCGAGCGGATGATGGACTTCTCCGTCCAGTCCTGCAACGGCGAGACGGAGCGGGAGGCTCCTGGGCGACGTCGTCTGCTCGACGTTCGCCAACCTCTATGCTGTAAGTCCCTTCTCGCCCCTTCTTGGTCTTCCCGAGCTTTTTTTCGCTCAATAACTAACATGTTTTCTTCAATACAGCAAGGTAGGGAACTGCTCCTTATCGGGGACTTCTACCGAAATTGGGCGAAGGGGGAGAAGGAGTGGCTGACCGAGCTCGAGTCCCTGCGGGCCGAGGCGAGCCGGAAAAATGTGAAGGCCAGGAGGCCAACCTCAAAATCAAGAGCCTCATAGCTGAGGCCACGGACGCCACCAGAGTGAAGAAGGAGCTCGAAAGCGAGCTCGAGTCGAAGAGAACTCGGTTGAAGGAGCTCCGGGCCGAGTCAGATAGGAAGGAGGCGTCCGCGGGAAAAAAGGGTCGCTGAGGCCGAGGCGAAGGCCGCTGAGGTTGAGAAGAAGGCCGCGGCCGCCAGCCATGCCGCCGAGGTCATCGAGAAGGGAATGGCGGCTGCGGTCCGCCAGGTCGAGCGCGCCAAGGAGCTGGCGGCTGTTGAGAAGAGCAAGGCGGATGGTGCCGTAAGGGATGTTGCCGGCATGGTGGCTGCCTTCAAAGCTTCTCCGAAGTACCTCAAAGACTTCAAGGAGGCGGCAATGGACACCTTTGCCAAGGGGTTCGCCTATTGCCTCCAGCAGCTACAGGGTATTCTATCGAGGAGTGACTAGCTGCGCTCCGGACTCCGGGAAAGAAGGGTCCCACTGCAACGACGACGGTGGCGGAAAGGCAGGGAGCTGCTCCCAACGAGGCCCGTGCCCCAGTGACATCGGCGGTGCCCAGCCCCGGACAGCCGACACTGTCGACGACGAAGGCGGCACCTGCACCGCAGCCGAAGGCAGTTGACCCCGGTACCAGCGGCTCCAACAACTGAACCTGCTCCTCCAGCGGAGGTCGCCCAGGAGCATGCCCAAGCGACGGAAGTGGAGGAGGGAGAGGTCCCAACTATGCGCCGCCCGAGGAAGGAGCCAGCTACTTAGGATAGGACCTTTTTTCCTTTTTATACTTGTACCTTTCTTTCATCTTCTTCTTTTTCTTCTTGATCGGGTCACCCGGCCTGTCGGGGCGCGGAAGATAGTGTAATCAATTCCTTCAGTAATGAAATTCATTTTTGCCACCACTGTGCCCCTATTATCTATAATGTGGAACATCTCTTCTCTCTCTTCTCCTCCCTTTCTCTGCTTCTTCTTTTTCGGGTGCAAGGAGGTCCGACAAGGGGAGCCGAGGACTTCGACCGGCACGGACTCGGCATTGTACTTGAGGTCATGCTGGTGATGAATGTCGGCCTTGGACTCAGTTGCTTAGGGATATGATTCAGTAATCACCGTTTCGAAGCTAGGCTCGGAGACGTCGAATGCTGAGATCCCTGGCATCAGAAATCTGAGTCCTGAACCTTAGTGTCTCAGGGCCAGTTCCAAGGACGTTGACGATCGAGGATTGCGGCGCCGGAAATCTGAGTTCTAGACCTCGGCGTGTCGGAGTTGGGTTTGGAGGCACTAAGAGCCTGGGGGTTCCAGGTCCTTTGTCGGGGAGCTGGGCTCGCGGTGCCAGAGGGTCATCTGATCTTCGGTGCCGGAGGGTCATCTGGTCTTTGGTGCCGGGGAGCTGGGCTCGCCGGTGCCTAGGGGCTTCCCAGGTCTTTGTGTCGGAGGACTTTTCTCCGGGCTTTGGTTGGCAATGATGCTGTCTAGCCTAGGGGACCTGAGCTCGGAGGGGCGCTCATGACGGAGGAGATTGAGCTGACTCCTGGCCACGTGTCCCGATCTCGAGTGGTCCACTTGGGTGGGAGTTTGTGCTCGACTCCGGCCTAGGCATCCGGGCTTGCGGGAACGGACCTGGCGGAGGACGGGGCCCGGCTTCAACCGTCATCATGGGGCTGAGCCCGGGGGCATTGACGATGACAAGCTGCATGGATCGAAGGTGCCCTTGGCTGAAGGCCTGAGCTCCGGTCTTGAGCAGGCGTCCTGGAGCTGGGCTCGGGGACGTTGATAACTTGAGATGGCGCCTTGGAGCTGGGCTCAAAGATGCGTTGGGTGAGAGGATTCCCTTGACCGGAGACCCGAGCTCCAGTCTGGGACTGACGTCTTGGAGCTGGGCTCGGGGATGTTGGGACTTGATGATCTTAGGGCATGGCTCAGAAGATGATGCCTCGGAGCTGGGCTCGGGGATGTTAACTACCTGGGGGCTTCCTAGGTCCTTTGACGGGGAGCTAGGCTCGCCGGTGCCGGAGGGTCGTTCGGTCTTTGGTGCCGGAGGTTCATTCGATCTTTGATGCCGGGGAGCTGGGCTCGCCGGTGCCGGAGGGTCATCCAGTCTTCGGTGCCGGAGGGTCATCCGGTCTTTGATGCCGGGGAGTTAGGCTCGCCGGTGCCTGGGGGCTTCCCAGGTCTTTGTGCTGGAGGACTTTTTCCGGGCTTTGATGCCGGGGAGCTGGGCTCGCCAGTGCTTGGGGCTTCCCAGGTCTTTGTGCCGGAGGACTTTTCTCCGGGCTTGGTGGACATCCTAGAGGGCGGGATGGGCTCGGGGATGTTGATAATGGTGAGCTGCGTGGCTCGGAGGTGCCCTTGGCCGGAGTTCTGAGCTCGATCTTGAGCAGGCGTCCTGGAGCTGGACTCGGGGATGTCGATAACTTGAGATGGTGCCTTAGAGCTGGGCTCGAAGACACGTTGGGTGAGAGGATTCCCTTGGCCAGAGACTCGAGCTCCGGTCTGGGACTGACATCTTGGAGCTGGGCTCGGGGATGTTGGGACTTGATAATTTGAGGGCATGGCTCAGAAGATGATGCCTCGGAGCTGGACTCGGGGACGTTAACTGCCTGGGGGCTTTCCAAGTCCTTTGCCAGGGAGCTAGGATCGTCGGTGCTGGAGGGTCATCCAGTCTTTGATGCCAGGGAGCTAGGCTCACGGCTTGAGTTTTCTGCAAGACAGATAGATCGTGTTGCAGAAAGGAATCTTTATTTCTCATGGAGGGAATACTTACATCACTGATAGTATCTCCTCAAATTACAAGCGTTCTAGGTCCTGGGGAACCTGGCGCCATTCAAGTCTTTTAGGTAGTAGGCCCCCTAGGGGAGGGCCTCGGACACTTTGTAAGGGCCCTCCCAGTTCGGTGAGAGTTTGCCACACTCCCAGGGCTGGGACGCCTCTGCTCGACGTAGCACCAGGTTGCTAGGTCGGAAAGTCTTCTGCTTCACCCGTGCATTATAGTATGGATTGACTCATTGTCGGTATGCTGCCATCCGGAGCCGGGCTTTGTCCCTGGTTTCTTCGAGGAGATCGAGGTTGAGTAGGATATGCGCTGAATTCTGGGCCTCATCGTACTGCTGCACACGGAGCGTGGGCACGCCGAGCTCGACTGGGATCACCGCTTCGGATCCAAAGACAAGGTTGAAGGGGGTTTTGCTGTTGCCGTTCGGGACGTTGTGTGGTTGGCCCACAGGATGCTTGGGAGTTCCTCTGCCCATCTCCTTCGTTGATCAACCTGGTGCGGAGTCCTTGAAGAATGGTTCGGTTGGTGACCTCAGCTTCCCATTCATCTCGGGATGGGCGACCGAGGTAAACCGATGCTGGATTCCGTGCTCAGCGCAGAATCCCTTGAACTCTCGGTTGTCAAACTATCGCCCATTGTCGGTGATGACATAATTGGGGAGTCCAAAATGGCAGATGATAGACTTCTAGAAGAATTGTTGGACATTGGCTTCCATAATTCGAGCTAGCGCTCTGCTTCGACCCATTTGGTGAAATAGTTGATCGCCACCAGCAGGAACTTTCGCTGCCCCGGTGCAGTAGGGAACGGTCCCAAAATGTCCATCCCCTATTGTGCGAAGGGCCAGGGGGACAACAGTTGGGAGATCGGTGCGGCCGGCAGGCGCTGGATGTGGGAATGGTGCTAGCACTTGTCACACTTCCTGACGAAGTCGGCGGCGTCCTCCCTCATCATTTCCCAAAAGCATCCCTGGCGGAGCGCCTTGTACGCCAGGGTTCTCCCTCCTACATGATTCTCACAGAGGCCCTCGTGTATCTCCTAGAGCACGAAGGATGCCTCCATGGGCCTGAGACACTTCAGCAGAGGGTAGGAATAAGATCGGCGGTAGAGCTAGCCATCCATCAAGACGAAGCGGGTGGCCTTCCTTCTGATGATGTCGGGCCTCTTTGTGGTCTTCCAGCAGTAGGCCGTCAAGGATGTACTTGACGTACTTGTCCATCCAGCTCGGCTCGGGGGCTACTTGTTGCACCTCCTCGAGGCTTTCGTGGCTTGGACTCTCGAGATATTCGACGTAGGCGCGCCCCAGGGATGAATCCGGTAAGGTAGCGAGCCTTGACAGTGCGTCCGCATGAGCATTTTCTCCACGAGGAATGTGGGAAACGTAGAAGTAACGGAAGCCTGTCGTGCTCGAACGGACCTTTTCTAGGTATTTCATCATCTAGGGATCTCGGGCCTCGTATTCTCCGGAAACTTGTCCGGCAATCAATTGGGAGTCGGTGAAGACCTTGAGGTTCTGTATGCCCAGCTCGCGAGACACCTTCAGGCCCGCAAGGAGCGCCTCGTACTCTGCCTGGTTGTTTGTAGCGGGGAACTTCAAGCAAAGTGCACACTCCGTGACCACTCCATCGGAGTTGGCGAGGATGAGGCCTGCTCTGCTCCCGCAGGAATTGGAGGCTCTGTCCACGTGAAGGCCCCAAGGGTCCCCAGGTGGGCCGAGCTCAGCTTGGCTCTTCGGGACCATCCGCTCTGGTTCCTCGGGAAGCACTGTACACTTGACCATGAAGTCAGTTAGGACTTGGGCCTTCTGCGATGACCTTGGTCGGTATGCGATGTCGTGCTTGCTCAGTGTCAGGGACCATTTGGCCAACCTTCCAGATGTTTCGGGGTGGCTTAGCATGGTCCTCAGTGGCTGATCAGCCATAACCACGATGGGATGCGCTTGGAATTAGGGCCTGAGGCGCTTAGCAGACATTATTAGTGCAAAAATAAGTTTTCGGAGCGGGTATACCTGATCTCGCATCATGGAGTATATTGCTGGTGTAGTACACCACTTCTGTGACCCGTCCTGGTCCGTACGGACAAGGACGAGCTGACAGCCCCTGGGGTGACGCCAGGTAGAGCAGGAGCTCTTCACCTTCTTCTTGGGGACAGCAGAGGTGGGGAGGTTAGGAACTCTTCAGCTCTTCGAAGGCCGTCTGGCACTCTTCGTCCAGGTGAAGTCATGCAGCGATTATCCCTGTTAGGCGCTGGACCTGTTTCTTGGATGTTGGGCGCTCCATGTCCAGGATTGCTTGGACCATCTTCGGATTCCCCTCGATGCCTCTCTGGGTGACCATGAAGCCGAGGAATCTCCTGGCTGCCACCTCGAAGGCACACTTCACGGGTTGAGCTTCATCTGACGCTTCCAGAGACTGTGAAAGGCTTCAGCGAGGTCGGCAATGTGGTCCGAGCCAGTTGCTGATGACGAGCATGTCATCCACGTACATTGCACATTCTTGCCAATCTGGTCCTTGAAGACCTTGTTGACCAGACGTTGGTACGTGGTCCCAGCATTCTTCAGGCCAAAGGGCATCATTCTGTAGTAGTACGTTCCCCGGTCAGTGATGAAGGTGGTGTGCTCCTCGTCCTCCGGGTGCATTTGGATTGATTGTTACCAGGAGAATGCATCCATGAAGGAGAGCAGCCTGTGCCCTGAAGTGGCGTCCACCACTGGTTTATCCTCGACAGAGGGAAGCTGTCCTTCGGGCATGCTCTGTTGAGGTCGGTGTAGTCTACACAGATCCTCCACTGGTCGTTATTCTTTTTCACCATCACCATGTTTGCCAGCCAGCTGGATACTGTACTTCTCGGATAAAGCCGGTGGCGAGGAGTTTCTCAACTTCCTCATTGATGGCCGCTTGTCTTTCTGGGGCGAAGCTTTCTTCTTCTGTTGAACCGGCTGCACTTTGGATCAACATTAAGTTTGTGGGTGATGACTTAGCGAGAATACCTGGCATGTCGACGATCGTCCAGGCGAAACATCCGCGTTCGTCCTCAAGAACTCCAGTAGCAGAGCTTTCTCCTCCTCGGGCAGCTGGGCTCTGATCTGCACAGTCTTCGTCTTGTCGGCTCCTAGCTGATAGGGAAGCAGGCGCTCGGCCGAGCCTCCCCTGGGGTCCTGAACCTTTTGATCGAGCTCGTTCGCCTTGGAGCCCTCCTCGGGCACCCGGGCCCAGGGAGCATCGGAAGCAGTGCTGCACTTGCTGGGCATCCCTCTCATCTCCCCCACACCGCAAGGGGTGGAACTGGACAAGCAACCTCTTAGTAGAGACGACAGCGTCGAGGAGGTTAAGCCCAGGTCGGCCCAAGATCACGTTGTAATGCGAAGGAAGCCTGACAACCGTGAACGTCATCATGATGGTACTCTGCCGAGGTGGGGTCCTGGCAGTGACTGGGAGAGTGATTTCCCTCCACTCTTGCAGAATCTCCTATGAAACTAACAAGGGGAGTATACACTAGCTTGAGCTGAGTTGGGAAGAGATTCATCGGAAGAAAGCATCATAGAAAAGTACATCCGTAGAGCTTCCACTATGTACATCTCAGAGTTCCCTGCCCCCCGGGTCCTTTTGGACACGCGCTCAGCTCCCCAGGAGATCATGCCCACGGCTTCTCGGTGGGGGCAGTTGTCGATGGCTGGAGCTGGCAGGAGAGCAACGAGCATTTGAGATTGCGGCATTCCTCGGTGTCGTGCTCGTGGTCACTTTGGAAGCCAGTAGTACTTCATCTTGTCCCGGTGAAGGAGGCTCAACGATGCAGGAACCTTAGATAGATCTCGCCCTCGATCTCTATGAGGATATTCGTTCTCGGGGCTTCGAGAAGGGGAGTGAAGTTCCCCGGAAGGACGGGAGCGCTCCTTGGCCTTGATGCTGGTCGGGGTTCTGAGCGGCGGTCCTGGCCTACGCGCGCCAGGCACCTCGGCGAGTGCCGGCCCCCTCAGTGGCTTCCCGTCGAGCTCCCACTTGGTACGATCCGCCTCCTCGGGCGGATATACTTCTGAGCCCAAAGAGCAGCTTAGCGTAGGTCTTCGGGGGTTCTTGTCGAGCGAGTAGGTCAGGCGGGAAGTCCTGAGCCTCGCTTTAGAGCTAGCATCGCTACCGGCTCCTCCAGGCTATAGATCTCCAAGGCAGTGGCTTTGAAGTGGGCCACGTAGTCCCACAGTGGCTCACGATCCTGCTGCCTGATGGAGAAAAGACTGTCTACTTCACGTGTCACCTTCCGACATGCGTCAAAATGGGCCACGAACTTCTGCTCCAGCTGGGCAAAGGAATGGATACTTTCTAGCTCGAGACAGGTGAACCATACTCAAGCAGCCTTCCGAAGGGTGGCAGGAAAGGCAATGCACAAGAGAGAGTCAGTAGCCCCCTGGACCCTCATGAGGGCCCGGTAACTTTCCAGGTGGTCCCGTCATAAGGATCCACCTGCGGCATGCGGAACCGGCGAGGAATTGGCTTCGCCTGGATCTCCTGGGAGAATGGGGGGTGGGCGTCGTAGCCCCCGGCTCACTAGCGGGAGCCAGGCAAGTTGAAGGTCGAGGGGATGCGCAAATTCTGCCCGTGGCAAGGAGCCTTGGCACCCTCCATGGTGGGGCTTAGGTGGCCCGTCCAAGGTGCCAAGCCTTTCTTCGTTAGTGGGAGGCCCGCCATCGCTTCAAGGGGCTTGATGGGTCTCCCGGAGGGGGTAGCTGTGGGCTGCGAGCCTCCCATTGAAGGAACTTCCAGGCTCGCGGGGGGCTACGGCATGGGCCGGTGGGCAAGCAGCTTCTCTAGCTGTTGGGCGTGCTTCAGGACCTCCCGATGTGATGCTCGTGTTAGAGCCTCCCATTGAAGGACCGCCGCGGTAAGGTGTGGGCATTTGCTGCTGGCAAGTGGCGGTCAGCCAATGGGTCTTGAGTAGGGGCGGTGAAGGTGGCAAGGCAGCTTCTCAGGGGCGGTCCGGTCCATGCGGGTTCCCATGAGAAGGGGATGCTTCCGCATGACTGGGTGAAGCTCCCCTTGCCCTGGTGGTCACCATCCTCCCAATGGACTGGCTAAGCAGGGCTTGAACTGGATCAAGTGTCATTTTGGAGTTCCCCTTCCTGGCACGCCAATCTGTTACCGCCAAGATCACTATGGCCCGTAGCTGCTGATGGCGTCGGGTGTTCCGTGTCCGCCTGCCGGGATGCCTCCGGTGCCTCGGGACCTGCAAGAATGCCAACATCAGTGACCCGGGCTGGGGATTCCTGTGGGGGCACTCCGACGGTCAAGTCAGTGGCGATCCAAGGAAACAGATCCTCCTGGTCGAGCCCCTCTAGATGAGCTCCATGCTAGGAGGAGTGAGTGGAGTGTATGAGAGTGTGAGTGTGAGCCGAGGTGGTCTTGCCCTCCTCTCTAGCCTCTCCCCCTTCTCCTCTTTCTCTTTGTGGTGGTTGTGTTGTTGGAAAAATGGGTGTCTCCCTTGTTGAGGGAATGTTGCTCTTGCTTGGAATGGAAGACTGAGTGATGTTACCTCCCTTTTGTTCATTCTGGCTGAGTCTTCTACTTTGGCTTGTCTCGAGGTTCTCTCATGCTGTCAGACGGATACAACAAGGTACCGTGCCATAGATGGGATGTATTCTTTATTGGATAGCTGGGGAAGCTTCTGACACGTCTCTGACATTCCTTTTGTTTGCCCTTCCTGGAAGCCTAACGAGACCTCGACGGTTGTGCCGCCGCTCTCGGGAACAGTGCTCCCTGGTGGGGTCTTTTCTCCGGTCGTACGGCAGGTCGGTGGGGGGCATGGTGCCTTGATATGAGCTTCCTTTCTTTCTGGTGTGAATGGCGGTCGTGGGCATTAATGGCGACATGGTGGGTGCTGTCGTACGGTCCTCGAGGGGCCCGCCACCGTCTTCGAAGGGGAGGTGCTGCTCCCGGGGTGGTTGGTGCCCCGATCTGAGTTGAGGGCCGAGCTGGGAAGATGGGGTCCACTTGCAAGGGGTCAGCTTCGCGGCGGCTCGGTTGTGCGGAGGAGGGCCGAGCTCGGCACCAAGCCAGGGGGGCCCAGCTCTTACCAAGCTCGGGCTGGCAGAGGTGGATGAGGTGCGCCCAGCCCAGGGGACCCGGTCTTGAAGGGGTTCATCATGGCGAAGGAGACTTAGCTCAACTCCGGAACACGGGACCCGACCTCGGGCTCAAAATGTGTCTCTGGTGGGGTTTGAGCTCGGCTCCGACCTAGGCATCCCGACCTGGCGGAGGACGGAGCCTAGCTTCGACGGGCGGCCCCGTTGGCATCGGGAGCTCAGCCTGGCGAAGGGGCCTGTGGTGGTAATCCTGCATGGCATCCACTGAGGGCTCCACGTCAGGCTCCTCATCCCACGTCAGCGGACCGGTCACATCAGGCCCCTTGCTCGGACTCTACACTCGAAGGAGGAGATTTTGTTTGAAATGGAGGGAATGGAGCTGGGGTAAGAGTAGCTGAGGGGAACTCGAGCCTTGTGGCTGCGTTCGTCAAGACCCCCCGTTGAGTCTCCGGTAGCCCAAAGTGCTCAGTCTCGCCGTTGCTCTCCTGTGTGCTGCTTTCTCCCTCGTTTGCTCGAGTTAGACTTGCTTACCTTTTTTAGGAAACCTCGGAGAGTCCTTTTTTAGAGATGGCAATGGGCCGGGTTCGAGCCGGATGCATAACTATCCAAACCCAAATCCAAATATTCAATACACTATCCAAACCCAGCCCAAATACTATCAGGGCTGGTTTTTTATATCCAAACCTATCTCAATTGGGTATCGGGTAATCGGGTTTACCCAGCACGAACCCAACCGAGTCATATTAAATATTTTTTATTTTTATCAACTTTAAAATCATCTACAATTTTATAAATTATATATATATTAAATAAATAAAATTTAACTATATTTTAGTTCAACGGTATTTAATTTCATATTCAATCAAAATTTATATTATGAAGTTGGTAAACTATTAATTATGATCTTGTTTTGAATTCATCCTGAATAGAATAGGATGAAAAAAAAAATTCAATATATATATATAATGATTAGGGTATAGGGTTCAAGTATTTTAAAATTTAATAACTAATAATTATAATTAATAAAATATATATTAATTATATATATATATATTTAAATATTAAAATAATTCAGTTCGGGTTTGGGTCGGGTGTATATCTACCCAGTTTCGGTCCAAATCCAAAGTTAAGTATTCGAGTTTTATCCAAACCCGGTCCAAACCCAGTCAAAGTGTTGACTGCCCGGCCCAATTGGGTCGGGTTGGGTCGAGTACCCATGGGTTTAGGTTTTATTGCCATCCCTATCCTTTTTGCCAGGATCCCTCCCAGCGGCTTACCTTGGGATCTTCCTCCTCTACCGGCGCCGGAGGGTCAATGTTTGGTAGTGCTTCGTGCTGTGCGCACATGTGCCTTTCCTCATTCGTGATAAGGGGTTACGCCGCATGCTCTGACTCTCCATCTGGTCGCTCTTCTTCGAGAAACTTGGCAGTGCCTCGATCGGGGGACAACCACCCCATGGATTGGAATCTTCAGGGATAGTTTTCTCTTCTGGGTGGTGCAGACGATCGGTCGAGAGTGCGGTGCTTTGGGTAGGGTGCCTTTTCCTATTTGGTGAAAATAGCAGCAGGGGTGATCATGGCATCCTGGGAGGTGCTCCTCCGTAGTCCTTGGGTGGCAGCTCGCTGCCCGAGGGAAGTAGCACCGTGGAATTCGAATGAGAGCTCAACTTTGGTCAAGGTGGGCTCGACCCCGAGGGAGCCACCCAGCGAAGGAGCTCGAAGAGAGCGGGGGCTCGACCTTGAGGGAGTTACCCGGCGAAGGAACTCGAAGAGAGTGGGAGCTCGACTTCGACCGAGGTGGGCTCGACCCCGAGGGAGCCACCTGACGAAGGAGCTCGAAGAGAGTGAGAGCTCGATTTCAACCGAGATGGGCTCGACCTTGAGAGAGCGACCCGGCAAAGGAGCTCGAAGAGAACGGGAGCCGACTTCGGCCGAGATGGGCTCGATCCCGAGGGAGCCACCCGGAGAAGGAGCTCGAAGAGAGTGGGAGCTCGACTTCGACCGAGGTGGGCTCAACCTCGAGGGAGCCACCCGGTGAAGGAGCTTGAAGAGAGCGAGAGCTCGACTTCGACGAGATGGGCTCGACCTTGAGGGAGCCACCCGGCGAAGGAGCTTGAAGAGAGTGGGAGCTTGACTTCGACCGAGGTGGGCTCGACCTTGAGGGAGCCACCCGGCGAAGGAGCTTGAAGAGAGCGAGAGCTCGACTTCGACCGAGGTGGGCTCGACCTTGAGGGAGCCACCCGGCGAAGGAGCTCGAAGAGAGCGAGAGCTCGACTTCGACCGAGGTGGGCTCGACCTTGAGGGAGCCACCCGGCGAAGGAGCTCGAAGAGAGCTTGACTTCGATTGAGGTGGGCTCGACCTTGAAGGAGCCACCCGGCAAAGGAGCTCGACTCCGGCCAGGGTGCCTCGACCTCCGGGAGTTATCTGGCGAAGGGTTTGACATGGCAGCATGCGGCATCAGGCCAGATCTGACAGGGACTCCACGTCAGCGATCTTGCCACATCAGGGTCCACCATTCGATGGGGACCCCGGGGAATCCTAAATGGAAGATCCTCCTTCTCGCTATCCGAGGGAGGAGGCCCTGCCCGGGATGGCTCCACCGTGTCAGGACGGGTTGAGGGATGCCCCGAGGGACGGCGTGCACCGCCAGAAGAACTCATGGAGGAAGGAAAGAAGAAATAAAGGAGAGAGAGGGAAAACCTAAGAACAGGAGATGCTCTCTCGACACAAACCAGGAGGGAAGGAAAAAAAACTTTATTCCCGATACTTAAAAGCATCGAAAAAAAATTTTTAACTTTTAAATAGCTCGATGTCTCGAATAGGCTTCCATCCGTTCTAAATTAAAGTATCGGGGGGCATGTCGATATTTATGCAGCCAAGTTGGCACCCCGAATCCGATTTCTTTTATAAACAAGAAAGAGAGAAGATAATTGCTTTTAATTGCTAAAAGCAAACTTCCTGCTCTGCACTCAATCTTGGTAGGGTACACATGATCCATGCCGTGCGGGCCCCCCGGAGCAGGTTCATTCATTGATCTCCATGAAAGACCTTCATCCCATATTACGAGCAACAGCTGCTAGCCAGGAAGAACGATTTCACGAGGGCCATCGGATCACAGAGGCATGGCCTACGTGCCATGCACCGTCACTGTGAGGTGTTTGGCAAGTAAAACCGAAAGGTAAATCATGTTCAGAAATCGGCCAGCCTAGATCGACGCATTTATGGAATCAGACCATGTGTCAGTCCAGGAAAACATGTCAAGCTGCCCGATCCAAGAAAAAACTGACGTGCACGCATCAAAATGGATACTTGATCTGGACCTAGCTACGCTTTCAAATATACCAGTTTCCGTTCTATGGTCCAAGAATTTGGAGACATTTATTACTGTGCGATATTTAGGTGCAACTGCAATACTCATATGATACTTTTTGCCCTCTTCTGCAGACCTATAACTAGCAGTGAAAAAGCCAGCTAGGATCAGTAATATGTGGCCCCAGGATCTTTACAGGGTGAAATGTCGAAGGATACAATGCCCGTCATAATTAGATATATGATGCAGTCTATTTTTATCAATCAGGTTGATTCACACCGAGGCAACCCGATCCAATTCGCATCACAATTACATCGATGCTTATCATCCCATTCAATTCGACTGTAGATTCTAACTGATTGGCCTCCAGAGCGGGTAGATGTCACGATTAGATATATAGATGCTTATCGCACAGTTAATGAAATCAGTGATCGCAATTGCAAACGGAAAGGAGACCACCACTTATTATGTGTTACCACATACTACCATTGGAAGAAACTACAGCCATGATGTTTCTGACAAATCGAAAGCATACCAGATATCTGAGCAATTAGAAACACGGATGGTGAGTGAACATAAATACAGCCCGACTCCAGCAAGATTTCTCTGTGATGCATGATTGGAAAAGTTTGTAGATGGCCAAACTAAGCATTGCAATTCTTGTAATGTTCATCGAATGTTGCAAGAAGCACTAGTGGAGGAATATCAATCCCAAACTTCTACAGAACAGTTTACCAAGCTTGATCCAACTAGTGATTCAATACCTCCAGAGCTGTCTGGCTGCAGAGAAATCCAGGGATCCATGTCACAGCTTAGCATTGATATGGATTCAGACATGAAACAGAATAGAACCTCCAGGTTTGAAGCAGCAGCAGCAGCAGAGGAAGAGCTTGACATGCTTCTAAACTTATCTAGTGAAACTAGTCTTTCTAGCTCCTGTACTGATGGAATCATTATCAATGCTTCAACTTCTCGTGGTGAGAGTAAAATCCTAGTTTTTTTTTTTTAAGTAGAAGTCAGGAGCTGAAGCTTATATTACAAACATGAAAGTACAAACAGCAAGTTACATCAAGAGAAAGAAACAAATTCTTAGAAACAGCACTCCCTAATCTGAATACAAACAAACTACTCCCAAACCTGAATACAAATAGATATATATAACCTGGAATATAGAAAAGTGGCCTACGTAACCAAAGTCTGAAACGACTAAAGAGTAGAATGTTGAATATGAATCCAAATAGCGAATGGAGAACTATAGAAACAGCACTCCAAGAAAGATAACCATATATAGAGCCAACATGGAAAAAGCCATTATGCCATAGAGTAATTAAAATTAGGAGTATTTCGAAGCCTGTTGACAGGAGATAGAACAGCAATCAGATACAGTAGAATATAAAATATTGGAAGAACTTCCAGGAGAAGATAATTATATATAGGAACCCAATACATCATCCTACAAAATAGAAAATAGTTGGCGATGAATATAGTCCCCCATTATGCCATATGTATGTGCCTTGAAGAGCATGTTTGGCAATGACATCAACGGATTGTTCACTCTGATGCTACAGAGGAATCACAAGGCAAAAAAAATACCATCATCCTAGCATAAGCTGATCCAATACGGCCAGCACCAATGACTCCAACAGTCTGTCCCTTTAGCAATTTCCCCACAAACCTATCGGAGTACGAATTCAGAATTAGCCATTCCTTGGAAGAAGACTAGTCTATTCTGTAACACAGAAACCATTTGAGCCTCATAAAATCTAAGTGTGATTCAGATCATACAAATGGGGAAGCCAGCCTTCATATAAACCTGCCCTCATAAACTGATCTGCTTCAACTATTCTTCTGGCTGCTGACACTGAAAGTGAAGCGGCTAATACTGCTGTTGTATCAGTGAGAACTCCCTGAGCACACAAAAATAAACACATAAAGGGAAGAAAATGCACATAACACAAAATTCATGTAACAAGAAAAGCTAAACAAAAAGTTTTCCAGTCTTTGGATGTTCTAAAAACTAACAATTACAGAAAGGGTATTAGTAGGACAAGATCAATTAGTATAATAGAACAAAATAATACAGAAAAGAAGGAAACGTTCAATTGAAAGGAAAGTATCCAGAAGTATCTCTATAAGTTAACATGACAAATTGCAAAGCCAGAGAGTGAACTGCTTAATTTATAACAATTTGGAGATCTTTGCTCACATATGTATTAGAGATTTTATGTAAATAATTTATCAAAATTGACATTCTAGCTTGTTACGCATGAAAGAGACTGTTAAGATATTGATGTGTGAAGACAATATTGCACCTTATGCTAATAGTGCAATAATGTAGACCTCAATGATGTTTGATTTAGATTGGTAGTACACCCCAGGAAATGCTTCTAAACAATGAACAATGAGTGGTTGTTTTTGTCTTGGTTTGCTGCACATGCTATATGACTACATAAGAAACTTATAATTAAAGTCGACATGGTTTTTATGATTATTTTTTAAGTATGACAAATTGCAAAGCCATCCATCGATTTTTCTGTTTAACACTTAGTAATTCCTATAATAGGACTATTCCAGAGGCAATTACATCTCATAAGGCAAAAACAATAACATGGACATCCAAAATATCTTGATTCTTGAGTACCCATACAGCTTCCACCATGTCACAAAAATTAGAAGGAACAACAACCCACAGGGCATAAACAGTCAGATTTCCAAAAATATGATGAAACATGTAATGATGAGAGCAATTGCTTAGAAACAAAAATGTTTCAGGATTAAAAAAATATACCAATTGGATTTCATGAGGATCCAAGTACAGTGCCTTGTTATCTTGCACGCCAACAATGTAAGTTGAGGCCCCATATTTTCCATCCAAAATGCCCAGGCTTTGTGGAAACGTGAATGTTTCCCATAGCAATGGAATATACCTGAAAAGAAACATGGCATAAATACTAAAGATGGCAGAATGCCAAAATATTAAAGCTGCAATAATATATATGTTTGACACACCATATGTACAAGTGTTTAGAGATGTAACTGCAGAAGGCATTCATCAACATATAAAGTTTATCATATGCAGACCTTGAATTACTATAAGCAATGTAATGCTCCAGCATCATTGAATTACTATAAGCAAATATCAAAAGCTGACATATTTCAAATGTACCTGGGGTTGACCTTTTCTAGACCAAGGACCAAAGGAACCAACAAAAGCATGGGTGCCCAGGAGATTTGGCCCTTGCTAAAATCAGAACAGAGTCTGCCAGCAACATCAACCCATTTCTATTTTACATGCTGACATGGAAGCACATGATTGGTAGCTGTTTTCAAAGTTCAAAACTTATATCAGGTATGTTTTCAATTAAAATTAATTTTTTTTGCTGAAATAGAGTATAATTAACCAATTTCTATTTCTCTGTAACTAGAGGTGCTCTCCCTGTTTCCATTTAAGCATGCTATTTAGGCCTTTTTAGCATTACGGTTTACAAAGAGTGTACATGCTCCCACATCAAATCTCGGTCTGACAATGTAACTGTTGTTCCACACGAAGAACATCCTAAGGACCTCAATTCCCCCTTTTAAAATGTCTGGTGTTGCTTATTAGTAAACAGGAACCTAGAAGAGAAACCAAATGATGAGATTAATTAATTTCGTAAATTCTGAGACACTTTAAATATTCTTTCTGACAGCATGGATGTTGCCATCCTAACCCACCCTTTATCAGTGTCCTATTGTCTCATCCATAGAATTCTATTCTTCATCAAGCAGATATTAGTAAATGAATTGAGACAAGAGTGATTTGGTGATTAATTTTAAATAAATATCTTCTATAGTATTTGTCATTCTCATGCTTGAAGGAGTCAACTAGCCTTTTCTTAGCTACATTACTATAATTAAATTTAGCCCAAAACTTTTACATAGTCAAGATGCTGGCAAATCAGATGACATCAAATTCTACCACTTTTGTATATGGTTAGCAATCTTTTGTCATTAACCCTGACCTTCAAGTTGTTAAATACAATGAAAAAGTCAAGAAAACGAAGACAACGATCGAAGCTGAGCCCGGTCATACCCGATGCAAGGGCATCAACAATAGCCACCTGATTACCGGCCCCGCCCCTGCCATTGGAGGCCAAGACCGATGCCGAGAGGGAAGCCGACGATCCCACGCCGGGGTCGCGAGGTGGGGGGATCCGGCACAGCGTTCGGCGTCGCCGGAGGGTGCTAGGCCAAGGATCGGGTAGGCTGGGAGGCCTCCATGGTCGCACGGATCTGGGCCGACTGCCGGCGGACTGCATCGCGCTAGAGAATCGCGCCGAGGGTTAGGTCTTCCCCGCCATGGCGGTTGCTGAGAGGCTTCTCAGTGGCGGAGGTGGCGGCGATGGAGCTGCTTCGGGTGGGGGCTGCCCCTGGCGGAAGAGGAGGAGGAGTGAGGGATCGAAGGAGGAGGAGGAGGAGGGAGGGATCTAGGGCTCGAAATCGGAGGAGGAGGAAATCGCGCGCCGACAATGGATGGAGGAAGGGAGAGGGAGATGACGGAGGGAGGGAGAGCTCGGAGAGGGAGATGACGGAGGGAGGGAGAGCTCAGATCTAGGGTTTCAATCCCTTTAAAACGCGTAGAGAAGAAGAGGAGATGGCGATGGGGTTGGATGTTAAAAACTAATTTTGCCAACGCTTTTTACAAGCATCGGTAAAAACTCGGCGCTTCGCGATGCTAAAGCTTAGCGTCGGGAAAAACAGGTCATCTTTCCTCTCTTTTCCTATAGTGCAGGTAGCTGACTTAAATATTTTTTTTAGGATCCTCGCTGGAGCCAATTTTAGTTATGGAATTTTTACAAATTTCTTCAATAGCAACTTTTACCAGTCAAGCTTCTTCTTTGACCTTGAACCTGAAATTTGTAGCAACAATAAGTTTTGAAAACTCAGTAGATAGTTTTCAAACCAAATGAAATCATGCTCATCTTGACACTCTCTAAATGTCATAGAAAATTGGATGGCAGGAGACTTGCTCTTTAGAAAAACTGTAGCATTGAATTTAGGAAATAAGCGTGTAAGTCTCCTTCTAGCCAATGCCTTAGAACTTAATAAGCAATCATCAAAATTGTGCAGGAAAGCAGTGCTATTAAGTCCTAAACTCATTTCTAGTAGAGCCCCCTGGCATCTTTGAATGAAGGATTTATGAAAGAACATGTGTCACCGAAGCCGAGTGATCCTTCCGCACCATCAAGATTCTTCCAATCAAGTCTTCTTCGGGGCCATGCAAAACAAACTCACTCACTGAAGGATTTTCGATAGGGAACACTTCGATGCTTAAGTTAGCAAGGATTTGATAACAGATACAGGATCTCAAAGAGAATATGCAAGAATGAGAGAAATACTTCAGCTAGCTATTCTTACTTATCCTCGGAGATCTCTCTTACTAGTATTTATAAAAATTTGCCTTAATAGAAATTAGTTGAAAGGGCTTTTTGTAGTTAGTTTCGACGTTATTCCGTTGAGAACTAATATGAGCCTGTTATAACAGTTGGTTGTTATTATGGTAGAATAACTAACTCTTTTCTTGCCATCCTCATTCTTGCTGAAGTTGGTCGAATTTTGTGAGTGAGTCAAACTTTATATGTAAATCGGACAAATAGATCCGTAGAGGTAGTCGGCCGATTATCATCTCATCAATTTTTAGGCCTGACACGGCCTTTTGTTTATCCTTCGAGCATATTATGTGGCCTTTTATGAGTCAACCCAATCGGCTTATCACAACACTTGCCCATACTCCCAATTTCAAGGTATATTTAGTGCCCTGAAAGATGGGAGTTAATAATAATGATGAGAGTTTTTTTTACCACGTTCTCCTCGGAGGAGAGAAAGGAGATATCTTTTAATAATGGTGAACCTCAGATTCGACCAGCAATAATAATTTGCCACTTTTTGGGCGTAACATCTTTGCTAGATGTCAGATTCTCATTGGTGAAGAAGTTATCCTTTGAATCCTGGGGTCATGTCGATATTCTTTTCGTCGATACTTGATAAAGGGTCGGGTTCATGGCACAATTGGTGTTATTGAAATTGCACGAATATGTAATTGCGACCGTATCATCCTTTTATCTCTGTCAGCCAAACTCTTGTGGATCGATACTGACACATTGGTCTTCCTCCCATCATATCGACTTCTTTCCGTCGAGTCATATCTTTCGATTGAGATTTGTATATGTGGCACAATCGAAAGCATTCTATGCTATTCGAGAAAGAAATTAAGACCATTATAGTCGCCTATATAAAGGGTGTTGCCGCTCCCGTCGTCGTGCCCGTGCCACGGATCCGCCGATCCCTCCTGACCACCTGGCGAAGGAGCCTTCCTGGCTGCGGCTAACCTGCAAAAAAGGGGTTAGAAGACCCTGGCCGGGATCCCGGCGAGGGAGCTCCGACGGTCAAGTCAGTAGACGACGAGAAGGAACAGACTCTCCAGATGGACCCCCGAAAGGGTTCCAGACTTAGAGAGTTTACGGGTGAGAGAGAGAGACGCTCTGGGGACCAGAGTCTCGGCCGGGCCTCCTTGCCGAGCTCACGCTCAGTGATCCCCTCTCGGGATCTCTGGTTTTCACTCTCCGGAGCGAGGCCGTTTGCCGCTGCCTCTCCTTTGTCCCTAGGCTTGTTCGCTTACCTTGTCGTCCCCAGATTCCTCCCTCTTTATCTTCTTTCATCGTGCGCTTGTCTTTTCCTCCTGGGAGACTCCCCTCCCCCCGTCCTCTTCTCTTTTCCCTTTTCGGTGAAGGGGGGCCAGGCGGCTTTCCGACCTCGTCCGCCGAGCCCAGCAGGGAAAAGGCAAAGGCAGAAGAGAAAGGGGGGGGCGGCGCTGGTAAGGCGGCTGGTCAGGCCTCGGGCCCAGCGAGAGCGCTCCCTTTCCCAAGCGTGGGCGCCATCCATCTATAGGGCCTGTTCTGTCAGAATCGTGCCCCTCGGCTGTGGGACTTGTCGGGCCGATGCAAGTGATGTTCCGCGTGCCATCGCCCTCCGTACGGGGCGTCTGGGGTTCGTACGGCCCGAGGGATGGCCTCGGGGCCCGCGACTCTTCCTTGAGATCTTCTCCGTACGGGCGGCCTGACCTCGGCCGAGTTGGACCCGTCTCCGGGGGCCACCTGGCGAAGAGCGAAGGACCAGCCGACCTCGGCCTAGGTGGACCCCTCCTGGGTGGACACCTGGCGAGGTGGCAGGAGGTCGCCTGGACCCGGCCGAGGTGGGCCCGTCTCCGGGAGGCCACCTGGCAAAGGGGCGAAGGACCAGCCGACCTCGGCCTAGGTGGACCCCTCCTGGGTGGACACCTGGCGAGGTGGCAGGAGGTCGCCTGGCCTCGGCCGAGGTGGGCCCGTCTCCGGGAGGCCACCTGGCAAAGGGGCGAAGGACCAGCCAACCTCGGCACAGGTGGACCCCTCCTGGGTGGACACCTGGCGAGGTGGCAGGAGGTCGTCTGGCTTCGGCCAGGTGGACCCGTCTCCGGGAGGCCACCTGGCGAAGGACGAAGGGTCGGCCGACCTCGGCCCAGGCGGACCCCTCTTAGGTGGACACCTGGCGAGGTAGTAGGAGGTCTCCTGGCTTTGGCCGACCTCACTCGGGCGGATCTCTCCGGGCTTGGGCGCCATCGAGGTGGTAGAGGAACTTCGGTCCGAGCTCGACCTCGGCGAGGGCGGTTTGCCTTAGAAAATTGCCGGGCGCTGTAGTCTTGCCGAACCTGGTCTTGGAGACGTGGCGCTAACTCGACCGGAGAAACCTCCACGTGGCTCGATCGCATTCGGCGATATCTGAGCCTGGCCACGTCACTGTCACGGCTGTAACAGTTGCCCCCCAGCCCGCCGTTCCGTCGGGGCATCGTAGAACGGAACGTCGGGATTAAATGCGGACATGACGTGGGGAGGCGAAGATCTTGCATCATAATTGCCACGATCCTCGTCGCCGTGGCTCGATGCGACTGAAAACCTATGGGGAACCGCCACGCGTCGCCCACTTGCCCGCAATAAATGCGTCGCTTCGAGGCAGAGGCCGTTGCTCTGCTAACGAGGCGACGATGTCGGCGTGCACCCACGTGGCGATCGTCCAGTGGCCCGAGGCGGAATGACGGGTACGGCCGCTGTCTGCTGAGTTTGAAAGGGAGGGGACTTTCCAGAACGAGGCCTTTTCCCCTTGCTTCGTGGGCGGTTTGCTGCAGGCTAACTCCTGTTGCCTTGCGCTCGTCTGGCGTATTTTCGGTGAGTGCCCTCATCTTCTCCGGCTCCCCTCCTCTTTCTTTTTCTTTTCTCTTTGATCCTCCGTCCTTCTCTTTTCCATGGCGCGCCGTCGCCATGTCTCTTCTAACCCGGATGAGGCCGGTCCATCCCGGCCGAGGACTCCATCTTCTTCCTCCTCAGATGAGGAGACGATCCCGGAGGAGATCCGCCGGCGTCTGCAACCCGGGGGTGTCACCATTGGCATCCCTAGGGGGATCCGGCCTCCTCCGGTTGCTCCTGCCGTGCCCCTCCGTTCTCTTCCTTCTCTTCCTTCTCTTCCTGCTCCACCTTCTCTTCCCGCTGGTCCCTCCGGTCATGCTTCCACCATGACCGAAGGCGATCTTTCTCTGCTCCGGGATGCTTACGGCATCCCGGGGTCCATTCACTTGTTTGTTCCGCGGTCCGGGGAGCGCGTCACCATGAGTGGCCCCGGCCGCATAGCCTTCTACGAAGACTTCCTTCTCGGGGGTCTTCGGTTTCCTCTGCATCCCTTCTTTCTTTCTTTTCTCAGCCATTTCGGCTTGTCCCGGCCCAGTTGGCTCCCAACGCCATCCGGGTCATCTTCTCTTTCATTGTCTTTTGTCACTTCCACGGGTTCGTTGCCCGTTTCTCCCTCTTCAGGGCCTTGTTCACCCTGAAGAAGTGCTCCACCGATGACGGCTGGTGGTATATTTCGCCCCGGCCCAGGTGTCTCCGGTTCGACATCCCTTCCTCGGTGAAGGGCTGGAAGAGCCGGTTTTTCTTCACCTCAGTCGAAGACGTCGACTGGGCCTGGAGTGAACCGGACCGTCTCCGAACCGGAACTCTCGGGTTGAGTCGGCGGACCAGGAGGCCTACTCCCAGCTCCTGAGCGACGTGGTCCCGGCACTCGACGTTCTGCTTTCGGAGCAGAATCTTTTTGAGTCCGGGATCAGTCCCATCCGCGAGACGGGTGAGATTCGGCCCCACTTTGACCCCTGCCGCCTTTTTCTTCATTACCGAGCCGGCTGACTTTCTGTTCTTTTGTGTTGCAGGGATGAAGTTTTCGCTGGAGAACCTCCTGGAGGGCGCAGCCTAGAGGGATGTCATCGAGGTGGACGAGCCCGCGGCGAAGAGGGCTCGTACAGAGGCGAGCCGGGAGGTCGTGACGGCGACTGTGCCCAGCCCGACTGCCGCCACTCCCCCGCCCAGGTTGCCTCGGGGCGGGGCCGCTGACGCCTCAATTGCGCGACCTGGGGGCGCCGCTGCTGAGAGGGCTCCACCGCCTGCAGCTCCGTCCAGCGCTGGTCCCGTCGTCGCGGCCGCCTCGACAATGCAGTCGATGGCCACCGCCGGCCCGTCGACCGCAGAACTAGCCGAGGGGGCGGCTGGCGCAGGAGCCGGCCTGACACCTCCGGCGCCGGTGATCACCCACCGGGACTCGGTCATCCACGATAAAGGGCTCGCGGAAAAGATCATGGAGTACGCCTCCACCGCCCGGGACCGCCGAGCTCGGGGCGGCCGGGACTACGCAGATGCCCTGCTCGGGATCCTCCCGCAGCTCTTCACGGTAAGCCCGAGCTCCTTCCTTCCTTTTCTTTCAAGACCTAACTCCTTTTATCCTGACCTGGTTTGCTCTTGTTGGTGCAGATCGGGAATGACGTTCTCCTACTGAGGAACTTCCTCGTAGGGAACGTACAAAGGGATGCCGAGAAGGAGAAAAAGCTCGGCAAGCTCGCGGCCGACGTCAAAGAACTCATGGAGAAGGGGGTCGAGCTGCGAGCCAACAACCAAGCCCTCCAATCCGACCTGGCGCGTTCCGAGGGGCGGAACAAGGAGCTGGAGGCCTCCTTGTCGGAGGAGAGGATCTCCCATCAGCGCCGTACTGAGGAGGACGCGGCGGAGAAGGCTCGCCTGCAAACCCATTCCCAGTGGCTGGAGTGCCAGCTGGAGGAGGCCCGGCGAGATGCGAGCGCGGCGAAGGACCGGAGTGCGTATATCAACGGACTCCTGGAGGCCGCGAAGCGGGAGGCGCAGGAAGCCGTCCCGAAATTCCGGGCTTTCGACGAGTACACGTCGGAGGTCCGGGAGGCCGTCGTGGACTCCTTCCTGAAGGGGTTCCGGATGTGCCGGGAGAAGGTGGGGGCCTTCCCCGAGCTCGATCTCAGCGAGGTGGTGATCGGAGGCAGAAGGCAGGGAGTCGAGAGTAGGGCCTCTGGTGCGGCCGACGCAACTCCTGCGGCGCCGTCGACTAGCGAAGCTGCGGCTCCGGAGCAGCCTCAAGAGCCGGCCGCCGTAGAAGTCGAGGATGCAACGCTTGCGCCCCCGGCAGAGGGCTCCGACCCTGCACCACACTGAGCCCGGCGCCTTCTCCCTGCTTTGTTGTTGTAGTGTCTTTTCTTTTTCCTTTTTCTGCATTTTCTTCTTTTGGGGACTCCCGGCCTGTCGGGACTCCCGGCTTGTACTGATCCCTTGTATCAATGAAAGTTTTGGTTTGATAAAATTTCGAGTTCATCCCATCTCACCTTTCTTTTTCCTTCTTTCTGAGATGTTGGCATGGAATGCTTGAAACGATTGCAGGCCTGGTCCTTCCATTGCTCAAATCGAAGGTTGGGGCCTCCCGGATCGCGTGGCGGCAGAGTAGGCCTTAAGCGGGCCCGTCTTTGGGATCGCCTTCATACTTGCGCAGGACAGGGTTTCTGCACCGCCTTCCAGGCCGAAGCCCAGGATCCCCGGACTGAGCTCGATGCCGCAGGCTTTCTCAAGCCTTGCGCGGCTTGCTGAGCTGTTCTCCGGGCTTGCGTGGGCGAACTGGGTTCCGCGCCACCTTCCAGGCCGAAGCCCAGGATCTCCGGACTGAGCTCGATGCCGCAGGCTTTCTCAAGCCTTGCACGGCTTGCTGAGCTGTTCTCCGGGCTTGCGTGGGCGAACTGGGTTCCGCGCCACCTTCCAGGCCGAAGCCCAGGATCTCCGGACTGAGCTCGATGCCGCAGGCTTTCTCAAGCCTTGCGCGGCCTGCTGAGCTGTTCTCCGGGCTTGTGTGGGTGAACTGGGTTCCGCGCCACCTTCCAGGCCGAAGCCCAGGATCTCCGGACTGAGCTCGATGCCGCAGGCTTTCTCAAGCCTTGCGCGGCTTGCTGAGCTGTTCTCCGGGCTTGCGTGGGCGAACTGGGTTCCGCGCCACCTTCCAGGCCGAAGCCCAGGATCTCCGGACTGAGCTTGATGCCGCAGGCTTTCTCAAGCCTTGCGCGGCCTGCTGAGTTGTTCTCCGGGCTTGTGTGGGTGAACTGGGTTCCGCGCCACCTTCCAGGCCGAAGCCCAGGATCTCCGGACTGAGCTCGATGCCGCAGGCTTTCTCAAGCCTTGCGCGGCTTGCTGAGCTGTTCTCCGGGCTTGCGTGGGCGAACTGGGTTCCGCGCCACCTTCCAGGCCGAAGCCCAGGATCTCCGGACTGAGCTTGATGCCGCAGGCTTTTTCAAGCCTTGCGCGGCCTGCTGAGCTGTTCTCCGGGCTTGCGTGGGTGAACTGGGTTCCGCGCCACCTTCCAGGCCGAAGCCCAGGATCTCCGGACTGAGCTCGATGCCGCAGGCTTTCTCAAGCCTTGCACGGCTTGCTGAGCTGTTCTCCGGGCTTTCGTGGGCAACTGGGTTCTGCGCCACCTTCCAGGCCGAAGCCCAGGATCTCCGGACTGAACCCGATGCCGTAGGCTTTCTCGTCGAAGTGAGAAGGGAGTGTTTGAAGTGGGGAACTTTATTACAGGAGCAAGGAACCTTACATTACTGATAGTACATCCTCAGGTTCGAGGCGTTCCACGTCCGGGGGAACCTGGCGCCTCCCAATTCCTCCAAGTAGTATGCGCCATGAGGGAGGGCCTCTGCCACCTGATATGGGCCTTCCCAGTTGGGCGAGAGCTTGCCGCATTCCCGTGGCTGGGAAGCTTCAGCGCGCCGGAGGACCAAGTCTCCGGGACGGAAAACCTTCGGCCGCACCCGGGAGTTGTAATACCTGGCCACGCGTTGCCTGTACGCCGCCATTCGAATTCGGGCTTTGTCCCTCGTTTCCTCGAGAAGGTCAAGGTTGAGCATCATCCTGGCTGGGTTTTCTGTCTCGTCATATTGCTCCACTCACAGTGTGGGTAGGCTGAGCTCGATCGGGATGACTGCCTCGGCTCCGAAGACGAGGTTGAACGGGGTTTCGTCGGTAGCCGTCCTCGGGGTGGTGTGGTATGCCCAGAGGATGCTGGGGAGCTCGTCAGCCCACCTGCCCTTGGCCTGGTCCAGCCGCGTGCGGAGGCCCTGAAGGATGGTCCTGTTTGTGACTTCGGCTTCCCCATTGGTCTGGGGGTGCGCCACCGAGGTAAAGCGATGCTTGATGCCGAGGTCGCTGCAGAATTCTTCGAACTCCCGGCAGTCGAACTGGCGCCCGTTATCAGTGACCACGGTGTGGGGGAGGCCGAAGCGGCAGACGATGGACTTCCAAAAGAACTTGGCGACGTTTGCTTCGGTGATCCTCGCCAAGGGTTCAGCCTCGACCCACTTCGTGAAGTAGTCGATGGCCACTATCAAGAACTTCCGCTGTCCAGACGCCGGCGGGAATGGGCCCAGGAGGTCCATCCCCCACTGGGCGAACAGCCAGGGGGCTGAGAACTGGGAGATTGGGTTGGAGGGCTGCCATTGCACCGTGGCGTGGCGCTGGCACCGGTCGCATTTCTTCACGAAGTCGGCGGCGTCTTCCTTCATTGTCTCCCAGAAGTAGCCCTGACGGAGGGCCTTGTATGCCAATGCCCTGCCCCCCACATGGTTCCCGCAGACGCCTTCGTGAATCTCTTGGAGCACAAGCTTGGCTTCCGTGGGTCCTACACACTTGAGGAGGGGGTAGGAGTAGGATCTTCGATACAACTGCCCGTCCATCAGGACGAACCGCACGGCCTTCTTCCTGATGAGGCGAGCCGCCTCGCGGTCCTCCGGCAGGGTGCCATCGGTGATGTAAGCGGCGTACTTGTCTATCCAGCTGGGTTCATGGCCGACCTGGTGGACCTTCACCGGTGCCTCAAGGCTTGGGACCTCAAGGCGCTCCACATAGGCGCGTCCCAGCATCGAGTCCGGCAGGGTCGCCAGTCGAGAGAGAGCATCCGCGCGGGCGTTCTCCCCGCGGGGGATATGGAAGATGTTGAAGCGTCGGAATCTGGACGCGCCCTCCTTGACGAGCTCCAAGTATTTCGCCATTTGGGGGTCGTGTGCGACGTACTCCCCGGACACCTGCCCCGCCACGAGCTGGGAATCAGTGAAAGCCTTGAGGTTGGTTACGCCCAGCTCGCGGGAGACTCTCAGTCCGGCAAGAAGTGCTTCGTACTCCGCCTGGTTATTTATCGCGGGGAATTGGAAACGGAGTGCGCACTCGGCGACGACCCCGCTGCTGTTGGCAAGGATGAGCCCAGCCCCGCTCCCGCCGGAGTTTGAGGCTCCGTCCACATGGAGGATCCAGGCGTCTTCTCCGGGCTCGTCGGTGCCTATCTCCATTGACCGGCCTGAGGGGCCTTCCTCGGGCTCCTTGCCCAAGCCTGCACACTCGACCAAGAAGTCGGCTAGCACCTATGCCTTCATGGCCGACCTCGGCCTGTACGTAATGTCGAACTCGCTGAGTTTCAGTGCCCACTTTGCCAATCGTCCCGAGGTATCGGGTCGGCTGAGCACTGCTTTCAGCGGTTGATCCGTCAGGACAGCGATGGGGTGCGCTTGGAAATAAGGCCTGAGACGCTGGGCAGACACTATTAGCGCAAAAACGAGTTTCTTGGGCCGAGAATACCTGAGCTCCGCGTCACGGAGAAGTTTGCTGGTATAGTACACCGGCCGCTGGGCCCCCTGGCCGTCGTTCGAACCAAGACTGAGCTGACGGCTTCCGGGGTAACCGCTAGGTAGAGGATAAGCTCCTCTCCCTCCTCGGGCCTGGACAGCAACAGTGGCGATGCGAGGGTCTTCTTCAGCTCCTCGAAGGCCTGCTGGCATTCCTCGGTCCAAGCAAAGTCATTCATCTTCCTCAGTACCTTGAAGAAGGGACGGCAGCGGTCCACCGACCTGGAGATAAAATGGCTGAGGGCCGCAACTCGGCCGGTTAGTTGCTGCACTTGCTTCTTGGAGGCGGGCTGCTCCATATCCAGGATGGCCTGGACCTTCTCCGGGTTGGCCTCGATCCCTCTTTGGGTCACCATAAATCCTAGGAATTTCCCGGCGGAGACGCCAAAGGCGCACTTCGCCGGGTTCAGCTTCATCTGATGGCGTCGGAGGTTGCCGAAGGTCTCCGCCAAGTCAGCCACGTGATCCGACTCGGGTTTGCTCATTACCAGCATGTCGTCCACGTACACTTGCATGTTGCGGCCGATCTGGTCTTTGAAGATTCTATTGACCAGGCGCTGGTACGTTGCCCCCGCGTTCTTGAGGCCAAATGGCATCATCCTGTAGCAAAAAGTACCGCGGTCAGTTATGAAGGCGGTGTGCTCTTCGTCCTCCGGACTCATTCGGATCTGGTTGTATCCGGAGAAGGCGTCCATGAACGACAGGAGGCGATGTCCCGAGGTGGTGTCGACCAGCTGGTCGATCTTTGGAAGAGGGAAGCTGTCCTTTGGGCAAGCTCGGTTGAGGTCGGTGTAATCCACACAGATCCTCCACTTACCACTACTCTTTCTTACCATGACCACGTTGGCCAGCCAGCTGGGGTACTGGACCTCCCGCACAAAACCGGCGGTGAGGAGCTTTTCCACTTCCTCGTTGATCGCCTTCTGCCTTTCCATGGCGAAGCTTCTTTTCTTCTGGCGGACCGGGCGGCACTTTGGGTCCACGTTTAGCCTGTGCATGATGACCTCGAGCGGGATGCCCGGCATGTCAGCTGCTGACCAGGCGAACACGTCAGCGTTGGCACGGAGGAACTCCAGCAGGCGGGTTCGTTCTTCCTCAGGGAGCTGAGCCCCGACTTGCACCGTCTTCAGGGGATCCGAACCGAGGGGAAAAGTCAACAGGCGCTCTACGGGCCCTCCCCTGGGTTCCTTCTCTCTCAGATCGAGGTCGTCGATATCATGGGCGAGCTCCGCGCCCCTGGCGCCCGGGACCGTCTGAAGGCAGAGCGGGACTGGCTGGGTCATCCCCTTCATCTCCCCGAGCTCGGAAGGCGTGGGGAACTGTACCAATAGCCTTCTCGTGGAGATGGTGGCGTCCAGCTGGTTGAGCCCGGGACGCCCGAGAATGGCGTTGTAAGGCGAGGGGAGCCTGACGACGGTAAATGTTATTAGGACGGTCACCTGCCGGGGTGGGGATCCGGCGGTGACGGAGAGTGATCTCCCCCTCGACCCCCACGGAGTCCCCTGTAAAACCTACCAGGGGGTGTGCACCGGTTTCAGCTGGTCAGGGGACAAGTTCATGCGGGAGAAAGCGTCGTAAAAAAAGTACGTCAGCCGAGCTTCCACTATCAACCATGATTTGATGTACAGGGTGCTTTGCGATGGTCATCTCGACCACCACGGCATCGTTGTTTACATTGTCATTACCCTCCCCCCCCGGGGAGGGATTACACTCTCCGGGTTCCCGACTTCCCGGGCTCTCTTCATTGCTCGACCGAACCCGCGCGAGATCATGCCCACGGGCTTCTCCGTTGGGCGGTTGTCGATCGCAGGGACGGGCGGCAAGGCCGCGAGCGGCTGCCCTTCAGAGGGGGCCTCGTTCTTGACGAACTTCCTGAGGTAACCCCTCCTTATCAGCTCCTCGATCTCCCGCTTTAGGTGGCGACACTCCTCTGTGTCATGCCCGTGCTCGCGGTGGAACTGGCAGTACTTCGATTTGTCTCGGACGGCTCTCGGGTTCTGAGGAGGAGGTCGGCGGAGGTAGCGCTCGCCCTCGATTTCCATGAGGATCTTCGTTCGAGGTGCGAGGAGAGGGGTGTACCTCCCTCGGGAGTGGCCTTGGATTCGGGCGAGGGTCGGCAGACGGCCCGGGCCTCCGAGCTCCCGGGGCGTCCCTCGGGAGCGGTTTCTTCGGAGTCTTCCCGTCTAACTCTCGATGGGTGCGATCAGCCTCCTCCGCTCGGATGTACTTGTGGGCGCGGAGGAGGAGCTCGGAGTACGTCCTGGGCGGCTTCTTGTCCAGGGAGTAGGTCAGGCGGGACGTCTTGAGCCCGCGCTTCAAAGCCAGCATGGCGACGGGCTCGTCCAAGCTGTAGATCTCCAGGGCCGCGGTCTTGAACCGGGTGATGTAGTCCTGGAGCAGCTCCTGGTCCTGTTGGCGGATAGAGAAGAGGCTGTCCACCTCTCTCGGCACCTTTCGACAAGCGTCGAAGTGTGCCACGAACCTTCCTTCCAGCTGATGGAAGGAGCAAATGGATCCGGGCTCGAGGCGGGCGAACCAGACTCGAGCGGCCTTCCAGAGGGTTGCCGGGAAGGCAATGCACAGAAGAGCGTCGGTGGCACCCTGGATCCTCATGAGAGCTTTATAGCTCTCCAAATGGTCCAGGGGGTCGGTGGTCCCGTCGTAGGGATCCACCTACGGCATGCGGAACCGTTTCGGGATCGGTTCCGCCTGGATTTCTTCAGAGAAAGGGGGGCGGGAGTCATAGCCCGCCGGGTCTGCCGACGAGTTCTGCAGGTCGGCGAATCGGCGGACGAACTCCGCCAGCTTGCGCTCATGCTCCTCCAGGCGCTTCTCGGCCTGGCGCCTGATGGCTTCGTCGGTGGAGTCTTCCACCGAGACTGCGGGTGAAGGGGGCGCCGATCGGTCTCGGCGCGAAGTCTGGCCTCGGCGTCGCTTGCTGCGATGCACCGTTTCGATCGGCTCTCGCGATCCTCCGAACCGGAGTAGTTTCTCTTTGCGGGAGCTTGGTGGCTCCCCCGGGGGTTGGAGGCGGCCCTCGGATGGGATGGCCTGCCCTGGATTGAGCGCAGGCTCCCACGCTGCCCCGCGGCTCGGGCCGCGGGGGTCCCTGGCTGCGGCTGGGTGGCCAGGGACCGTTGCTGATGCTGAAGCTGCCGGACCGCTGAGGTCAAGGTCTGCAGCTGCTAGATGACGGCCGCAAGGGGTCCGTCCGCCAGGGTAGGCTGCTGTGCAAGAGGAGGGGGAGCCGGAAGCTCCCTCTCCGGGCTGAGGGCCCCTGGAGGGGAGTGAACCTCCCCCACGCGGCTGGTGGATGCCTCGCGGCCACGAGTGACCACCATCGTCAGAGAGCGCGACACCTGCAGAAAGCTGGCCCCCGCTCGGGTTTGGTGTCCTGCCCCCCTACCTGGCGCGCCAATCTGTTGCCGCTCCCGTCGTCGCGCCCCTGCCACGGATCCGCCGATCCCTCCTGACCGCCTGGCGAAGGAGCCTTCCTGGCTGCGGCTAACCTGCAAAAAAGGGGTTAGAAGACCCTGGCCGGGGATCCCGGCGAGGGAGCTCCGACGGTCAAGTCAGTAGACGACGAGAAGGAACAGACTCTCCAGACGGACCCCCGAAAGGGTTCCAGACTTAGAGAGTTTACGGGTGAGAGAGAGAGACGCTCTGGGGACCAGAGTCTCGGCCGGGCCTCCTTGCCGAGCTCACGCTCAGTGATCCCCTCTCGGGATCTCTGGTTTTCACTCTCCGGAGCGAGGCCGTTTGCCACTGCCTCTCCTTTGTCCCCAGGCTTGTTCGCTTACCTTGTCGTCCCCAGATTCCTCCCTCTTTATCTCTTTCGTCGTGCGCTTGTCTTTTCCTCCTGGGAGACTCCCCTCCCCCGTCCTCTTCTCTTTTCCCTTTTCGGTGAAGGGGGGCCAGGCGGCTTTCCGACCTCGTCCGCCGAGCCCAGCAGGGAAAAGGCAAAGACAGAAGAGAAAGGGGGGGGGCGGCGCTGGTAAGGCGGCTGGTCAGGCCTCGGGCCCAGCGAGAGCGCTCCCTTTCCCAAGCGTGGGCGCCATCCATCTATAGGGCCTGTTCTGTCAGAATCGTGCCCCTCGGCTGTGGGACTTGTCGGGCCGATGCAAGTGATGTTCCGCGTGCCGCCGCCCTCCGTACGGGGCGCCGTCTGGGTTCGTACGGCCCGAGGGATGGCCTCGGGGCCCGCGACTCTTCCTTGAGATCTTCTCCGTATGGGTGGCCTGACCTCGGCCGAGTTGGACCCGTCTCCGGGGGCCACCTGGCGAAGAGCGAAGGACCAGCCGACCTCGGCCTAGGTGGACCCCTCCTGGGTGGACACCTGGCGAGGTGGCAGGAGGTCGCCTGGACCCGGCCGAGGTGGGCCCATCTCCGGGAGGCCACCTGGCAAAGGGGCGAAGGATCAGCCGACCTCGGCCTAGGTGGACCCCTCCTGGGTGGACACCTGGCGAGGTGGCAGGAGGTCGCCTGGCCTCGGCCGAGGTGGGCCCGTCTCCGGGAGGCCACCTGGCAAAGGGGCGAAGGACCAGCCGACCTCGGCACAGGTGGACCCCTCCTGGGTGGACACCTGGCGAGGTGGCAGGAGGTCGTCTGGCTTCGGCCGAGGTGGACCCGTCTCCGGGAGGCCACCTGGCGAAGGGCGAAGGGTCGGCCGACCTCGGCCCAGGCGAACCCCTCCTGGGTGGACACCTGGCGAGGTAGTAGGAGGTCTCCTGGCTTTGGCCGACCTCACTTGGGCGGATCTCTCCGGGCTTGGGCGCCATCGAGGTGGTAGAGGAACTTCGGTCCGAGCTCGACCTCGGCGAGGGCGGTTTGCCTTAGAAAATTACCGGGCGCTGTAGTCTTGCCGAACCTGGTCTTGGAGACGTGGCGCTAACTCGACCGGAGAAACCTCCATGTGGCTCGATCGCATTCGGCGGTATCTGAGCCTGGCCACGTCACTGTCACGGCTGTAACAAAGGGTTTCCTCTTCCTTAGGCCAAATCTTTATGCCAATCTGCGAGCTTTCCGTTCCTTTGTTCCTTCTTTCTCTCAAGACTTTTTCTTCCATGTTAGATTCTTTCTTCTCACCATGGCTAGAACCTCGGGAGTTCCCGTTGTTGATAGATCCGATAGCTCTAGTCCACCGAGGAGGAGAGGTCCTTACAGGGAAGAACTAGGATTAGAGTCTATTAGGAGTTCTCTATGTGAGGCTAGGGTCTCCATCCTGCGGGTTACTATAAAATTTCACAGGATTTTATTGCAGTCATTCCTCACTCTGGTGAGAGGATAGATCGGTCGCCGCCTTGTAGTATAGTTTTTGCCATCTAATGGTACCATGTAATGCAGCATGACGGTAAAAAATGGGCAACTTAGATTAACCTTAACTTAAGGTCATGCCAGCTTAGGCCCTTTTTTTTTTAATTGAAAAAAAGGATAGGGAGAAAATCCAATGTAGCTATCTCCATAAGCCCTTAAGGATGAGTATGTCAATTCAATACCATCAAGGTACCAGCTGTTCAAACGGGTTTCAGATGATAATTTCTGAATTTAATCGAGTCTTTCATAGAATCATATCTTGAATTCATGATCTGTTGGTTGTGAAACAAGATTCTAACCGGCTACTGTCTTGGCAATAGCTTAGGCCTCCTTTTTAAGCCATAACCCAAGTTCTAGCCCAACCCATTCAACTCACCTTACTTGCATAAGTAATTATTTGTGCACCACGTGCGGTGCAGCAAATCCAGCATGGCCTGCACCGTACGTTCCTATTGGTTCAAAAATATTCACTGTAGCATGATGGAACAAAAGCTGAGATAACTAGCATTAATTAAAATTTTCGTCTAGACCAAAATACCCTTACAACATCCTAGTTCAAAAGTTATGACACCTCAGTTCAAAATCTATGATACCCTGGTTCAAAACATGACCTGAAACAGTATTACGACACCCTTGTTCAAAACCTACGACATCCTAGTTCAAAAACTACGATACCCTGGTTTAAAAATGACCAGAAATAGTATTATGACACCCTAGTTCAAAACTTACGACACCCTAGTTCAAAACCTACGACATCCTGGTTCAAAAATGACCAGAAACAGTATTACGACACCCTAGTTCAAAAGTTACGATATCCTAGTTCAAAACCTACGACACCCTGCAAAAAATATAAATTAAAACCAGAAACAGCATTACGACATCTTAGTTCAAAAGCTACGATACCCTAGTTCAAAACCTACGACATTCCTGTAAAAAATATAAATTAAAAGCTGAAACAGTATTACGACATCCTAGTTCAAAAGTTATGACATCCTAATTCAAAACCTACGACACCCCTGCAGAAAAATATAAATTAAAACCTGAAATAATATTACGATATCCTAGTTCAAAAGCTACGATACCCTATTTCAAAAGCTACGACATCCTAGTTCAAAACCACTACACCCTGCAGAAAAATATAAATTAAAATATGAAACAGTATTACGATATCCTAGTTCAAAAGCTACGACACCATGATTCAAAACCTACGACACCCCTGCAATAAAATATAAATTAAAATCTGAAACAGTATTACGACATCCTAGTTCAAAAACTACGACATCCTAGTTCAAAACCTAGGACACCCTGCAGAAAAATATAAATTAAAATATGAAACCGTATTACGATATCCTAGTTCAAAAGCTACGATATCCTAGTTCAAAATATATGACATGCAGAAAATAAACAGGAAGGAATGATATTTTGGTTTAAACAAAAATTTTAAATAAAAATTAAATAATAATTAAAGTTAATCATGCTCAATTTTATACCATCATATTACATTGAAATATTTAGATCAATAAAAAAATTATGATACGGGTCATGCTAAATTTTCTGTGATGCACGTGGTGCAGAAAGACTTTTCCTACTTGCACAAGGGCATCGGACCAGGCAATTATTTAATGTAAACCACGTTTACAACCGGTGATATATAGAGAGAGGAGAGAGAGAAGAGCAAGATGATGGGGAGCGAGGAGGTCCGGTACGGGATAGTAGGGGTGGGGATGATGGGGAGGGAGCACATGGTGAACCTGTCGCACCTCCGTAGCGAGGGCGCCTCCCTCGCGTGCGTCGCCGACCCCCACCCTCCCTCTCTCGACCTCGCCCTCGACCTCGCCCGTTCCCTCCATTTGCCCCCTCTCACGGTATGTCGACTTGTAACCTTTTTTTATGGAGACAAAAACTTTTTGTCCCCTCTATCCATATTGTTCCCCTAAGTGGGAGAATTAAGAAAAGTTGTGCAAGTTATCCTGGAATTGCTTGCCCGGTGCATAATATTTATTCCAGGAGGAGTACTTTGCTGAATGGCTGGTAGGGCATCGATTTGATAAATACACTCCCCGATTTAGTTTACTTATAATGGGATGCGAGGGCAAGTTATTCTTAGCTTTTATCGTGGGAAACGAGAAAGTTGTTTGATTATGTCGTGTGTCGTTTTTTGAATCTTTGGAATTAATAGGGATATCTGAATTTAAAGGAAGATATCATCTTACAGACTTGATCGAAGATAAAGGCTTTGCCATTTATTTGCAAGTGTTATTTGAATTGGATGAATCACAAACTTTTATATGAGCATCATCAGTAAATATTTCCTAAGCTGTATCCAACTCGTAAAAGAGTTCACCAAGTATTTGATCAAATTTGAGTCCCTAAAATTTGGTTAGTTATTGCTAGTGACAAGTTAAGCAAATTCTCTCATGCTTTTCAAATGGACTATTACTAGAATATTGTATCACAACGAGTCTTTGCATGCATGCATGCATGCAATACATACATACATGCAATACATATATACATATGCATATACATATACATACATATGTACATATGTACATACGTACATATATATATAATATATATATATATATATATATATATATATATACATACAATTATCATTGCTCATTCTTTCTGGGGGTTCACCGACTATGTTGTTGTCACACGACACACGTGAACAGGAACTCCATTTTAAGCTGCATGGTGTGATCTATGCAGCGTAAGAGTCAAGCTTTGGCAATAGGACTCGGTCCATTAGCAAATTGACTAATATTAGATCTTCGTCAACCCGCTAAATCCATCCTATCTGCAAAGTTGCAACCCCTAGAGAAGCTGTATTCTGACCTTGAGGTGGGCAAAGAGAGCAGGAGGTGGTCTCATGGACATGGGCATATTGCAGCTCAATTTCTTGGTCTTTGTCATTTAGTCTCTCCTAAGATATTTCTTCATCCTCAAAACATTACTGGCCCCAAGCTTGTAGTTGATTGCCTTGACTTTCATGAATTAGCACATCAAGATGATGTTACCTTGTTTTTTCCTTTCAAAGGAAAACCTGGTTCCATCAATGCATGACATATGCTTATTGGGTTTTTTAAGAGCCTCATCATGGTTGAAGAGTTTTTCAGTCATGGCCTGCAAATCTGCTAAGCAATTCTAACTATAGTTTCCTTGCAGCAATTCGTTATCAGACCATGTTGATGTGTTTGGCCCATGAGTTATCAAAGTTTTCCTGTCATTATTTAACTAGCATATACTGTAATTATTTCATTCGGAAGGACCTTTTCAGGTTGTTGAGATGGATGGAAAATCATGGAGCCCTAATACTCTTATATTTGTCTATGTTTTACCACCTCCAGTCCCATATTCAGTTATGTGACTTTGTATTAGTTTGATCTCTTGAACGTGATGGTTAGTGCTGTTGCCATGCAATTTTGTTATTCTGTGAAGCAAAGTCCATAAGTGAAAGTATAGATTGCTTTTTAAATTTAAGTAGTAACTACATATATGAAGTTGGGTAAATTGTATTTGTGACTAAGTATGGGGAATTCCCCTTATGCCATGCATATATATGGAGACATACACACTCCTGAAAACAGCCTCATGCACCACTTGAGAATTTTCTTTAATAGTAGAATAGATTTGAAGGTCATGATATGCCAAGGGGAAGCTGTCATGCTGGAATTTTTCTTACAAGATTGTTATTTTTGATTTGCAATTTTTAATAATTTTAGAAACCAATATAGACATTCTCAGGACACCGTGAGCTGCTAGACAGTGGACTCTGTGATGTGGTGGTTGTGTCATCTCCAAACATGACTCACTTTGAGATTCTCATGGATATAATTAGTCATCCCAGACCTCATCACATACTTGTGGAAAAGCCTCTTTGTACTACCATTCAGGACTGCAGAAAGGTCAGCTATAAATTTATGTCTATGAATCACTTTTTTATATTATACGCATAATGTGGGTAGCCCTTTCTATGTTGTTTGATGTTCATATTGCCTTAACTTTTCCGCTGGTGTATATTTTAGCTTATAATCTGTTCAATTTAGATATCTCTTTCTATGCTACTCTATAGGTCATTGTTTACAACTGTTGCCTGATTGTTGCGTCTGTTTTGCAATGATATGAAGTGAATGAACAGATTGAACGATGCATCATGTTGTTCAGCATTAACTAAGAGTCTTGAAGCCACTGAGCTTTGTGGTTATATCAATTTGTTTAAATCAACAGAAGCATAATTACAAAACAATATTTTTCATATAGTTCCTGAAAACTAATTCGTGATTTTTTTTGAAATATATAAGGCCCCTTGTCTTATGTTTTTCATGAATTTTAGAAGTTTTTTTTTTAAAAAAATACTTAGAATGCTATTAAGAATATTTATATTGATATATTCATAAAGCAATCTTCATCAGAAAAATAATACTGATTCTGAAAGACTTTTTTGAAGTAAAAATCCCCACCTACTTAAATATCTTGCTTTGCAGGAAAACTTATATGGTGTCTTACAAGCTGTGCAACTTTATGTTGAGAGAGTTTTTAACTATTGTATCATGTAATATAAATACTATAATCTGTGATCAATCTTGACATTAATTGAGGCTTGTAGAGATGTTCATACCTGAAGTGTAAATATTCTAGTTTTGTAGTTTTATCATGGGGGGAGGGAAATGCTTTAGAATTATGCATTCAGCTCTTAGCAGCAGGGAAGTTTAATCCATAATACTTCATCCACTTTGGGTTCTCTCAGGAAACTCACCTTGGTGGCCGCTTCCTCAGAGCTTCCTTTTTTCCTTTTTTTGGAGACACATCTTCTTCTCCTTACGCTGGCACCTTAACTTGCCCCACATCTGCTGCTACTTCTGCTAACCAAGATCCAGCTTATGATGAAATTTCTTTTAGTGCAGAGATATCATGAAAGTGAAGAACACAGTGAGCTTAGTGTGTAGTAAAAGAATACAAAATAATGGTTCTTTTATATGTCTTATGTAATCATATGCAATCCTATATCCATGTGTCACTACACTATGCATCAGGATGGAGATGCTACACAGGATATGTCTCTGCATGATTAGGTCAAAACCCTAAAAAATGGAAAATATTCTTATATCCATAAAAGGACTATGCTAGATTCAACATGCATACCATCATTAGTTTTGAAAGAGGACAAATATGACATGATGAACACCCACTTGTAGCCTTCTTAGACTACAAATTCTGTTGTAATCAATTCACAATCCTCAAAGCATAACTGTCTTTGCACCTGTTTCTCTGGTTCTTACCTCCCTTTATTACTAATGCACATAAGACAAAGGGATTGGACTAATGATGGTGATAATCTGGCCTTCTGGCTTGGCGATACTTAATAGAGAGGAGGGTGTGTCTATGTCAGTTTGAGGCTCCTCCTAGAAGGATGTACCCTTACTGTTCAGAACTTAAATACAGAACGTTGATCATAAAAGACACCTCATCTTCTCTTTTTTATTTGGTCCACTGGAAAAAGAAGTTCTGCAAAGAGCTTATTTATGCTTGGTATTTTAGTCTTCCATTATAACTTTAGCCATAAATTGTCCACAAGATAATTTAATGACCTGAATCAATGATGTCTGCAAAATTAAACCATGAGAAATCAATTTCATAAATCATATATATAAACATGTATACTTGAAGATCCAAACTTTCAGGTAAAACGGTTAGAACTTTTTGATCCAACATTTCACATCTGATTATGACAGGAATCACAGGATAACATAGAAAAGTGTCATTGATGGCTTTCTTACTGGTAATCCTACTTCCACTTAAAACTAAACACTGGGTGTGCTCCATCAATTGTACTTCAAGCATTATGGAGGTTGGCTCTAGAGTGAGAAGACTAGAACAAAAATAAATAGTAGTTTCATCAAGTTAAAAGACCATGCATGAAATCACTCATAGAAAATCAGCACCAATCCTTTGGTAATGTTGTTTTGTGATGTGGATTCTTAGTGTTGATCATCATTGTTGTTAAATACCATGGCATTTACATGAATAAACTGCATGTTTTGTTTGCTTATATTTGTCCTTGTGTTCTATGAACAAGAAATTTTTTTGGCTTGTTATCATAGGTCATAGACGCAGCTAAACAGAGGCCTGACATACTGGTGCATGTTGGGCTGGAGTACAGGTATATGCCTCCTGTGGCTAAATTAATTGAAATAGTTAAAAGTGGAACAATTGGGCGAGTTAGGATGGTGGCAATCCGTGAGCATCGATTTCCTTTTCTGGTTAAGGTATGATAAGGTAGTTTATATGTGCTACAATCTGTTCTTAGCTAATTTTGAGGGGAGAAATTGTGTCTTCACTACATCTTGTTTGCTTAAAAATCTAAATACTCACATCCAGATTCATATAGGTCAACAACTGGAATCGGTTTAATGTTAATACTGGGGGGACTCTGGTTGAGAAATGCTGCCACTTTTTTGATTTAATGAGGTTGTTTGCAGCTGCAAATCCAGTTCGTGTGATGGCTTCTGGATCTATCGATGTTAACCATAAGGATGAAATTTATGATGGAAAGGTCAGTTTTGTTTTTAAATATTTTCATGGGGTTGACTGTTGTTCCAATAATTTCCTTAGTTTGACAAGTATTTAATTTGTGTGTATACAGATTTTTTTTTTTTTCACTTAAAGAACATTTGACATTGACTAACAGTTTTGTAAAGAAGCATTTGATGTACTGTATAGATTAAATAATCCTGCATACAAGCATACTAGGTCAATGACATGTATGTAGTTACTTCTTTTTTCTCTCATCCAAGGTTCCTGGTACCGGTACCGGGTGCCGTACCGGTGGCCGGCCGGTACCGGTACAGTACCGTACCGTACCGTGCCGACACACGGTACGGCGAGGCATACCGGTTCAAACCGGTATGCCCTTTTTTTTTGATTTTTTTTTTTGTAATTTTAAGATTTTTATTTTATTTTTTAAGGATTTAGGGTTTAGGGAGAATTTAGTGTTTAGGCTTTAGGATTTAGGATTTAGTATTTAGGATAGCGTACCGGTTTAGGGTTTAGGACTAAATACTAATATTTAGGACTATTTTCAATTGAAATAAAAAAAAATGATAATTAAACTAAGATTATCAGCAATTAATGAAAGTAAAATGTGGCATAAACATATAATTACTTACCAATGTCTAAAATCGGGTAGAGTGATGATGTCCATAAATATAGGGATCATGTATGTACTCTGTAGGAAATTCGGCATGTCCCTCCTGCCAGGCAGCATGATACTCCTCTAAGCTCATCCCAGGAGGTATGTGTGATGGGTCATAACTAATTGCAGATCCTTCTCTGATGTCCTGACTCCGAGAGCTGTCCAAAGACTGATGATATGGTAGTGCAGTGGCTCATTCAAATATACCAGCAGCAAAATCAGATGCATAAGATGCTCCGGGATAATAACCACTGAATGCTGACATCTCAGATGCACCATATGGATCATATGGACCAGAAACTGCCTATAGCTGCGAATAAGAGGATTCCGATTATGATGATGATCCAGATACATCCATGGATCCTACTCCACGTGCAAGAACTGCAGCTGTATCGTGTCACGAACTACCACGCGGAGTCCATCGCCTATATGGAATCGTATCACCACGGGGTCTATCAGATGGTACTCCATGATCTGTATCCTGCGTGGCATGGCTAAATTGCGACTCTCCAGTGAATCGAATATGAATAGGTGGCTGCGACTCCTATTCTCCTGTCCTTTCCTGATCACTAGATCCTCCACTATCTGAAGCACTATTATCACTGTCTCTGGTATCTGAATCTGAGTGGACTGAGTGCTCCGATAGACGTGCAACTGTCTTTTCTTTTTCTCTGCCTCCAGGTCTACTAGATGGTGGGGACGGACGATGTGCTGTATCTGCTGGAGCCTTGTGAGGAATATGACTTGTTGCCCATTGTCCAGCATCCACCCCTAGCTTCACTAGCTACAAAACTGGCTGGTCGAGGAGACGATCCTGGCTCATCAAGCTCTGGCGTCTGCTGCTGACCCATGACCCACCCAATCATTGGATCTTCATCCTCATCAACATATGAACTTGCAGTGGGATCGGGATATTTCAATTCAACTTCTTTCTGAATATATTTTAGCCTCAACCTTAAATTATAGTGTACATACACAAGATCGTTGAGGCGTTTCTGTTTCAGACGGTTCCTCTGCTTGGAGTGGATAAAACCAAATGTAGACCAGTTGCGCTCACATCCATTGGATGACACCGTTTGGGAGAGGATCTTCATTGCAAGAACCTTTAAATTTTTAGCATATCCACCAAAATGCACCCACCATTTAGCTGCAAAAGACATTACATCATTTAGAATTTTAGATTTGGCAAAATAAAAAATTTAATCATAATATAATATTAGACTTACTCCTTAGTAGTACCTACCAGGATTCATTTTTGATTTATCTCTGACCGCTATAGTGGATCCAAATGAATCTGTGCCCTCCCTAAAAAATTTTGTCAGCCAGAAAAAAAATTTGTTAACTTGTTGAAATTAATGCTCTTAAAAATCATTCAATAATTTCAACCTAACTTACTTCTTCAAGGCACATAGCAGCGATATCTGGATCGGACTCCATCTTATATATGACATTGCGTAGGGCAGACATAAAATCCTCATCCATGGCAATGTCCAGTACGGAGTACTGAAAACTTGGATATAGATAGTAAGCTGCACATATATTTTAAGAATCAGTCAAGCGTACTTGTATGAATCTAATTGAAACTTAATTTTTAGGGACTTCATAAAATACTACGTACCTGCTAGATGCAAATTCGAACTCATTTGATAACTCCACCGTCCATCAATGATCCGGATATACTTATATGCATGTGATGGATATGCCTCCTGGATCTTTTTCTTTGTCCTTTGCATCATGAAATATAAGAAGCCAATCTGAGCATACCTTTCGGAGTCCACGGCACGAAGTACCTCATATAGAGGCTTGATAGCTTCCACTACTTTCTCATCTCGCTGCTAGAATGTCTGTCTCGTCATTAAATTCTCCATATTGCTTCTCTCAGTATTTGTCCTGGCATATCTGCTCTCCTGCCAATCCTGACTGACAAACATCTGACGCAGCTCTACTTTCTTGCCAAGAAGACTATCAAGTGCAATGTAATTAGTAGCAAACCGTGTGACTCTCGGTCTTAATATTTTCTCCCCTATAAAGCTCCTCATCAATGATAAGACCCATGTATGGTTATATATAAATCTGGTGATAGACTGTGCTAGCTCAACAATCTTCTGTACCCTGCGAATTTTACCAATATCCATCAACATGAGGTCTATATAATGTGCGGTGCAGCACAAGGGATCCAAAAAATATGCGGCTGCCACTCCATCAAGATCTGTCCTGCGGCCCTGTACTATGGTCCGTTATCAATGATGACCTGTACGACATTATGCTCTCCCACCTGATCAATCACCTCCTTCATCAATCTGAGGATATAACTGGCATCGTGCACATGATCTGAAGCATCAATAGACTTCTGAAAAAAATTCTTTCCATCACAATAAGTCAAAAAATTGATGATGCTCCGTCTAGTAGGACCAGTTCAACCATCACACATCACCGTCAATCTATACACGGGCCACTTGCTATGATATGAGGATATCCATCCTTTTAGCTCCTCCTTATTGCTGTCCAGAAGATGACCATAGATATTCCTCGATGCTGGAGGATCTACACCGGCACCAGCAACCTATGTAGATGAAATAGAAGAGCGATAATATGGATTGTCTGCTGCATGGGCTCGGATATGACTGAAATAAAACCAGGAGGAGATGGCCCGCCACATATCATTCTTCTTATCCTTTTTTAGCATTGTGTCAATCCTCTGTTGCTTGGAATCTCTATTGGAAAATGCATGTAGATCGACATCATGGATAGTGGCTCCCTCTGGAATGTCTTTGGGCCTGGAAGACTTCCTCCTACTGCCAAATACTCCCAACATGGATGTAATACGGCCGGTGCCTCTCCTGATGGGCTCTTTTACTGAGGAGGTCCTCCAAAACTGTCTCAGACTCTCCTGCAGCACTAGCAAAAGCGAATCCCGATCCTGACTTAAAAGCTGATGGCTCGAATCGCTGTCTATGCCTGGCTGCCTCCTTCTGTTGTCTCTGCTCATACAATCTCGCCTGAATAGTAGCCTCTATCTGTGCCTCCTCATCAGAAAGAATAGATGCTTTCTCTAACTCCCTGGAGTGATAAGAAGGTGGTTCTGCGGCTCTGCGGTCCACCTCCTTCTTTGCTGCTCTTTCCTTCCCAGCTTTAAAATCAGCAAAGTGTTTCTTCATCAACTGACGGACCTCCTGTGGACACTGTTGGCATGCAGATATATCAGGATAGCCGCTAGCCAAGTGCTGCTTCAACCTTGTTACCCCCCATCTTTAAATTCGGTATTGCATCATTTACACCTCCAGTAATACCGATCCGAGAGCATCTCTCAATGTAACCGGCCAATGTCCCGCTCCGGATCCTTCTTCCTCCTTAATGGATCCATACTGAATATTTAAATTACATATAAGGTCAATAATAATCTTTATTAATTAACACTTTATTAACCTAATTTTTAAAATTTAATTTATTTTTTTAATTTTTTATTTAAAAAATTCAAAAAATAAAGAAAAATAAAAAAAATTTAAATTTTAGATTCATGTAGGATTTCATTATACATGCTACATATATTTTTTTAAGATTCTAGAAATGCATTAAAAGTCAATTTTTTTTTAATTTAAGACCTACAGGTACTATTCATGAGATGCACAAAACTTGAATAAATCGATATGAAATTTATAGTGAGAGTAGCTTACAAGCCCTACATTAATAATTTATAATTACATTTTTTTTTCTAATTATTTTTTTAAATTTATTTATTAATTCAAAATTAATTTTTATTTAAAAAATTATATACTTAAAAAAAAATTAAGATTTTAGTATCATTGTATAGATCTATCCTAGATCTACCACATACTCTAAAATCATAGCCAACAAATAAATTTTGACAGCATTTCTTTTTAATTTTCTATTTTACACGGATTTTAACAAAAAATAACAATACGAAAGAGGAAAATACAAAAAAAGAAAGGTATACGGACCTTGATTCTAGCTTCCTCTTCGACTTTTGCAGGTTCGATTGAGTTGAAATTGATCGAGCAATTTTTTTTTTTTGTGTTTTTCCTTCCACAGCTCTGCAGCAGAGAGCTCGTAAGAGCTCTCTGCCTTTTCTCATCTTAAAATCCAAGCAAACTCCCCCTCTCAAAGCAGTCACATGGTTACAGTAGCCATGTGACAAAAACAAAAAAAAATTGGCCCACCTGCCCCCTCCTACCCGTTTCGACCGGTTCGGCACCGGTTCGGGTCCGATTCGGTGCAATACCCTTTTTTTTTTTTTTGATTTTTAGGGGGGCTGTGCCGATTTATATGGCCGAACCATGCCGGCCAGTTCAGCACGGATCGGAAAACCTTGCTCTCACCTTTACTGATGAAATGGTAACATTGTCGGAGATCAGAAATTCGTTTGTGTTGTTAGTATCTATCCTGGATACTGAGCTTCCGGATCTAATATGTTGTCTAATAATCATCATATCCAGATATGTTCTTTACTTCTGGATCAATCTAGGAAATGTTAGTGATCTAGCTAATTTCAGGAATCGATTGCATCAGGCATTATTACATCAAATCCTTAGGTCAAAATATTTCAATTAAGTTCATGCTGTTGATTGACTACATCCTCTTTAGTCAAGAGAAACATCATTATTCATAGTTTATGCTAGATATCAATGAATATTTTCACCATTGATTTTCTTAACTTTCTCCCTGATGTATATCTTAGGTATAAAATGTTGTCTCTAGTCGAAGTGATCATACATCTTGAATAATCTTCTTGTATGCTCATATTGGTACCTTGTGTAGGTTCTAAAATTAAAATTGCAGATAAGGAGTGGAAATTGAATTATGTTTCTTAAAGAACAAAAAGTGACTAAATTGAACTGATTTTTTATAAGGATGCATGTAGTTTACCTCTAATTACTTTGGATCTTTTCTATCACTTTATATTTGTTTCTTGCAGGACTAGGTTTAGGATGATTATGTAAAGAGTATGGCTGCTCTCTTAAGTGCACTTAGCTTCACTAGACTACATACCCAAGATTGTTGTGGGAAGACCAAAAACAAGGAGCAAGAAAAACAAGTTGGAGGAGCAATCAAGTACTCGGAAATGATGCTGGGGAAGGGGCAGACGATGATGCCCATAAACTTGGTATGGTGTTGTTTGGAGAGGGATTACATCTCTATAGAATGCTTTAGTTGATCTCGGGAGAAACTGTACTTGAAGTTGATGGCATTTATCATCAGCAATCCCGGTGGGTCGATGAGAGTTCTTAGGAATCAAATTTGTTGAGGTTGCAGTCAGCTCACGGGAGGCACGTTTAGGTGTGTAACTTGTGGAGATCTTCGTTGAGTTGGAATGTTGAATGTTTGAGCTTGGCCCATGTTGTTGTTGATGAGTGTTGTGTCGATGTCTCAGGTTGCTGTGGGGTGTAGCAGATTTGTTTTCCATGTTGGTGCCTGGCTTTGTTGTTGCCAATTGTGTTGTAGCCTCTGGCATCCTAGTTCGGGACCAGCCCATGTTGTTGTCCTCTACGGCATGGGTGTTCTAGTTGAATCCTTGTTGTTAGGTGCCCATCATTTTATAGCCCTCCATGGCATCTGAGTTTTGGCTTGGCCCTTATTGTGCCATCCTGTGGCTCGGTTCTGAGTCAGTAACGTGTTTGTGTTCTTGTGCTGCTGTCCACTGTGTTGTTGCCCTCCATGGACTTCTTATGCATCCTAACTAGATGCTCAACCTTTAATCGAGCTAGTGTTGGGTTGGTCTTCCTCTTTTTAGATTTTGGGCCTAGTTCTTATATTTCATTTTTACAAAGAATAGAAGGCTTCATCCGTTTTTCTCAAGAAAGGAAAATGTTTTTGACATTTTTGTATGTTTATATATGTCAGGGTTTTTCCTAATGAAAATATCATGAAATGCAAGAACCATTGACATAGTTTGTACGTATTTTGAACTCATAAGGCATGACTAGACATATGTGATGGTCACTACTAGCAATTGCTGCCAGTTAGAAGCAATTTTATAAATTTGGCCTCTCAGAGTGCATCAAATTTGCATGTGTATTTAGACATCAAGTGTGCTCCATCAAATTATAGAGGTGGAAGCTTTTATTTTTAATAAAATGTAAGATCAATACATAAGTAATGTTCTTTGTTTTTTCCAAATAAATGAACCCTAAAAATGCAAATGCAAAATGAAGATTTGGGTTTTCTAGTCCAGGAGATCAAATCTGTACTGAAGCTTGTGGAATCATTGTTTTAAGAGTTTGCACCCCTTGTCTTTGACTCGCTAACTCAAGTTTTCTTAGGGTTTAACACTGATGATTCGTGAGAGTTGCTGGATCAGCACCTGGAATCAGAACCAAATTCCTTTCTTGTGATCATAAAGCTGGTACCCGTAGGTTTACAGACTGAGCATCGTACTAGAAGAATCACCAAAGAATAAACTTAAAATAATTCTTATTCTCAAATCTTAAGCAAAACTTAGGTAAAGGCTGTAATCCTAGGGTTCAAAGGCCTACACTACCCATAGGACTAGGATTTCTATTGGTGCATTAGGAATCCACTTGACACTCCAAGTAGATTTAAATAATTTAAGTTGCGCATGGGCAACTGATATGCTAGTCCTCTGCAGGTAGTAAAGTTGTCAAATATGATTGGATATGCTTGATATTTAACTGAATTCTTTTTTTCTTTTTCATGCATGGAATTCTTTTGACTGCAGGAATAACTTCAAAGAATCTCCAAATGTCATTCTGAAACAAAAGAAATTATCAGTTTAAAACTGAAGGCTTCCTACGTGCAGGGTCTTAGTGGCTTACTGCTCTTTCAGGACCACTCTTTGATATTCACTATTTCATACAAATATGCCTGCTCCATATTGTAGTATGTTTGGCGACCTTTTTTCACCTTCTTCACAATCTAACATGTTTTAAAATGATATTTATATATCCTGAAGTATCTTTATGTCTCACAATTCAATTCTTCAAATAGGTGCCAGATATCATTGATAATGCATATGTGATTGTGGAATTTGATAATGGCTCTCGGGGCATGCTGGACCTTTGCATGTTTGCTGAAGGCAGTAAAAATGAGCAAGAAATTTCTGTTGTTGGTGACACTGGAAAGGTAATATTACTCAAATACTTTAGGATATCGATCTTGAATTTTCTTAAGAATCCTTTTGCACATATTCTTATCAGCTGCCAATTCATGCACTAGTTGAGTGATCTTAGTTTGATCACAGCATTTAGTTGATAAACCAGTTCCCTTTGTCTGGGCAGTGCATTTTTAACCCTCAATCTAATGATGTTGGATAATCCAGTTCCCCTTTTTAATTTAATTTAATTTTCCCCTCCCAATGTTTATTTTTTCCTTCTTGTTTCTCTCCTTTTCTATCCATTTCATTTCTAATGGAATGTGTGCTGGTATTTCCTACCATTTTGCTCAAACAAAAAAAAGGATATGCATACAATAGAGTGGAATTTGTACTAATTATATATTGTTTCTACTGAGGAACAACTTAGAATTTGCTTACAGGGTGAGGCGTTTGTTCCCGATGGTGTTGTGCATGTTGGCATCAGAACAGCAGGGAGGGCTGGAGTCATGACAATAAAAGCAGAGGATGAACGAATCAAGTATGTATTATCATTTATTATTATTATATGGATAAATTATGCTCATATTTTCCTTTTGGTTTGTAATTCTTTTTTTGAAGTGCGATAGTATTCTTTTCTTGATAATTCTGCATGTTGAGAACTTAAAATTTGACTCTAAAGCAAGCTAACCATTAGAACACGGCTTAACAGACGAGCTTTTCCCCCTCTGTGCATTGTTGTAGTCAAATGGGTGTTCAAGTGGTATGATAGTGGATTTGATTAGTACAACTGCAGAGTTAAGGAAAGTAAGAAAACAATATGGTGTTGTTGTTGTTTTTTTTTTTTTTTTTTTTGAGTTGAGAGGGAACAATATAGTGTTGCTCTCTGTGATTCTGGGAGGAGCGGCGAATTGTTGTAAGAGAGTAGTTCTCTTACCTTCATAATCTTGTGGGAGGGACTGAAAATTGAGACTTGTGTGTCAATGACTTAAGATCTTCATCCACATCATTAAGATTTGCTTGACACTAGGATTCGCAAATTCAAGATGGAAGCTTACAGCCCCTACTCTAAAGACGGTTCATATTGAGGGACACCTTGATGTGATGATTCTGCTGTTGTCCTTTTTCTTTCTTCTCTTATTGAGTACATGAAAATTTCCAAAGATTAACAAAATTCATCACCGTCAAGTTCAAGAAATATTGTTCTATATGGCAGGAGCAGTTATGAATGGAGCAGAAGTTGAAAGGAAGCAGGATTTGTTTGAGGCACTAAGAAGCGCATATAATTAGAGAGGTTGTTTGATGGGCATTACTGAAGGTATTTTGAAATCATTAGAGGCATTTCGGGTGTCAACAAGCATTAGTAGCAATTTTGGTGAGACTATTAAATTTTTAGTTAGTTATGTTTAACAAAGAGTAATATGGAGTCCATATTTCTTTGCACTAATCATAGGTGAATTTACAGCTGTTGCTTACAAAGATGTGGATGTTAGTTTTAGATGGTAAAGTGTCAATTGATGAGAAGAGGCTTATTTATTTCTCAAATTTATGATGTCAAACCATGGTAAGAAAGTAAGCCAAGAACATAACATGATATCTTATGTGGAGCTTCATGAGCTGTCATGTTTACTAACAATTTTTTTTAAAAAAAGCGGGGGGAGGGGGGGCGCCTGGAATTATTTGCTGACAGGGCAGAGCTATGTAGCCCAATTTAAGAGATCCAGTTATAATCTTAAGTACTTGGTATACATTGGTGACATGTTTTCATGGTATAATATGTAAAAGACTATCTGGTAACCAGAAAAATTTATGGATGGGCTGTCAAATTTTTATAGTGCTTTTTGATATACTACGTTACCATACAATAGCCCAAGATAAGTGCTAAACAAATGTTGCAACCGTAAACAAGGAAGAAGTAGGTTTTTGTAAATCACTCTGGTGCAAATTGAGAAGGCTTAGGGGATCAGCTTGAATGGTTATGATCTCAAGTCATGTTACATGAGATTTCAGGTGGATTTGGATTTGTATCATATGCTAGATCTTCATGTAGATGGCCGAGAATCTGGTAACATATAAAAAAGAACCAGTGGCATCAGTTGTTGCTTTTAAATTTCTTCTCTGCAGGATGGTGTAGATGTCAAACATTTCTGCAATATGAGTTGTTAAAGGCAGTAACAATAACGGTAGTTGCACTGCAGCTGTGGAACTTTTATTGATATTTATAGAACACCCAATTGCAATATAAAATTATCTGTGAACCAGGTAAAATCACACTCATGCCAGCTAGATCAGACTAAATTTATAAAACTCAAGCATGTCAAGAATTAAAATTTTTATGAAATTCATTGCTTTTCATTCTGCAACAACCTGCCATTCTCATTTCCTAACATGACTTTGATTTTGAATGGCTTGATGCGGTTCATTGATTCTTATTTTTCTTTTCTTTTTTTTAAAGCCTCCTATAATTTGAATAGTTTGTGCTCTCCAGATATGATGGCCTGCATCATGGATCAAGCTATTTAGAACACCTGAACTTCCTGTCTGCAGTGAAAGCTCAAGGTGGTGGAGCCCCTGCTGTTGACTTGAATGATGGGTTGCTCTCCGTTGCCATCGGCGTTGCAGGTCAACTTTCAATTGAGAAAGGCCATTTTGTTACCATCGAAGAGGTCTTGTCGAACTAGTTAATATTCAAAATCTGGCTCTCACCATTATCTCCAACAGAAAGATAACAGTTGCCCCAAATAATGATGCTTTCATGTATTTTGTTCTTGAGGGTGGTCTGGTTATTCTTGTTCTTCCGCTCTGTAACATATAAACTTGTCTGTACTTTTTCATATTCCAGTTCATCACACCCAACCGAGCATATCAACTTAAGGATATTTTTCATCACCTGGTTTTCTTTCATTGGCATCAGGATATCAGTGCATGTAATTTAAACATCAATCCTCATAGCTGCAAGTATTAAATCCATGCAAAATTTACTTTTTAAGCTATATAGCAAAGGATTGTGGTATAAAGACTCACAGAGCCATGATAGCAAGGAGGATTTGGTGTTGAAAGGTTGGAGATGCTGAGGCTGGCCTTACCTTGAACGGAAGTTGCATGTTTTATGCTTCGATAGAGATTTATATGGCACAAAACAATCAGAGCAGAATATGAAATGGAAAAGAAGTTAAAATTTTGCAGAGCTCGGTATTGGGCGTACTTAGATAGTAAATGTAAATAACAAAATATTAAATTTATTATAGGATCATTTGCTTGCAGAATTATTATAGTTTTACAGAGAATTGCATTCTTCGAGTAAACTGTTTGTTGATAAGAGAATGGCAGCTCAGTGGACCATTCCAGATAATAGAATGATAAGATACGTCTCCAAGGATGCAAGTTGGTTAGTTCTTGTAAGTCTAGATAATGGATGTCCTCTAGTACATATCACAGATGATCCTAAGGGCACCCACAATAAGAATGGTGCTAGGATTGTTAAATATTGTCAGCATGCCTGACCCCCAAGAAAAAACAATATGACTTTAGTCTTAAATATCCACAAATTTTGAAATCCATAGAGAATGGCATCCATAATTATGAGATGTATGCGTGATGTAAAAAGAAATTTGAAAATTGTGGAATTTCCAGTCCCAGACTATTAGTTGCTTTCCTCCTAAGAACGAGCAGCATCTTTTAGTACCAAATCATCATCGGCAAATAAATTCTAAGGCCTCGGAATGAAGAGGTTTCAAACTACAAAAAAATGATAACCAACCCGAGCCAAGATTTTAAATCTCGTGGTACGGGATTGTCCCGGCTTTTTTATGGACACTTGGGATGGAGGATGTTGCGAAATATTCTGATCGAAATGCTGGCGGGACGTCTTGTCCTAACATATGAGATAGTATCTCGTCCCGATATTCTACGAGACGTTCTGCCGGGACTTGAATCTTTGATATGTATCACCTTCGAATCCATCAGAAAAGGAACGGTCTGAACATTTCATCAAAACACAATCTTTACGGAGGGAAAGAGTCCGGTTCCTCTTCCAAGTTGCTTGCGAGATGGCCCGGCCTTGTGATGGAGATGACCTTTCCCTCGGAGACCTCTGTACTTCTTGCCGGCCGAAGTAAGACCACGAAGCTCCCGGTGCTTGTGAACACCCTTGCAGATCCAGTTGATCCTGGGGTCATTGCGAATTGCACCGTGAGCAGCATCAACCAGGATGACCTCATAATATTTGTAGGTCGAATCCTGAAGGACATACACATAGCAAACGTGAGGTTCAGGCTTAGCACAACAAATTCACAAGCATAGGAAAGAATAAAATCATGGCAGCGTAGCAAAACAAAAGTTTTAGACCATCAATGATGTAAGAATATTGTTATTGGGATCCCTTTTCCTCCTAAATTGGCCTATCAACTCAAACTGACTTGATTAGTTTGCTTCAATCCAACCCATAGTTTGGATCATTTTGTTTAGCTTTGTGTTGAGCACTCAAATACAATTTGTAGACTTTCACTTAACCAAGGATGCAGGTTTGTTATATTTACTATCAGATTTTATATAATCGAACCTAAACTGTTTTCATGATGAGCATCTTAGAGATAGGTTGTGTTTGAATTATGATTAGGTGGTCTCATTGATGGATTGGGTCGAGTTAGGATTCGATACTTCGTTCTTTAGGTTAAGTTTGAATTGGCTATCGATCGTTCCTAGTGCTTGAAAATTGCACCCTTGGCTATATGAAAGTTTATTATTCTACGAAGCTATCAATTTCATTCAAAATTTGACTTCAAGAAAAAAAGTTGCTTTCATTTGGATAGAGCTAATATTATTGGATTCGCAAGTTATGCCAAGACGATAGGGTACTTATGTTTTGATGTAATTTTTTGTCATAGTTTGATGCAACCGGTATCTTTTAAAACCCTCTAATGGGCCATATGAGGTTAACATTCATCATTGCCCGAAGGTGAATTAGAAACAAAAAGGGTGGGAGGATCGGGTGAAGGCCATCATTTCGTAACATCAACTATAAGGTATTGGGTTCAAAGCTGGGCCATTTGTATTATTTATTCCTATTTCAACAAGCACTTGCAACCTTTTTCATCAAGGGAGCAACATATTTATGCCTATCTACTAGAGATTTAGCTTTATAACTTAATGTGGTGGACATCAATGGTTAGATAGCATGTCATTCATTTACCTTTTTATTTTGATAATATCCTATCTTATACAAAGTAGCTTATCCACAATAAATTGTACCTCATCTGTAGTCATTAAAATCCATCATTTCTATTTTATATGGATTAAAAGAAATGTTTTGCAAAGCAACACCCTAGTAGCATCTGTTAAAAAATATCTAATATTTTTGAAAATCATCAGAACCCATGTTTAAGATATTAGAAATAAGACATAGACTCACATGATATTAAATATTATTATTTTAAAATTTTAAAAATAAATATACTCATAGGACAATTAATATAATATATGAATATAATAATATTACAATAATATTGTTATAATAATTAGTTTATTATAATAACTAGTATATACTATATTATATTATATTATTATATGTTATATCATATACAATATAATTTAATATATTATTATATTAATATAAAAGGGCTTAGGATATATTTATACTGATATTCATATACTAATATATTATATTAATAATCTCTATAAAAAAATAAATTTATTTTTTTTTTAATTTAAAAATAATAATATTTCATATGCACGTACGTTCAAGTCTCATTTTGATGTCTTAAATGGATTTTTTTCTCTGTTTTTCAAAAATATTAAATATAGAAAATAACTCAGAGTACTTAGTCTGTAAAGTTGATGTATCAATCTGTATAAAAAGTGATCATTAAGATAGTAGCCCGATTGGTAGAGGTCTTGTCTCATTACCAACAGGTCGACGGTCATTTGGCGGGAGGCCAGGGTTTTCTTCTTTGTCCCCACCATTTGGCGGACCCTTTGTCCCCACCATTTGGCGGGAAGTCAGGGTCTTCTCCTTTGTCCCCACCATTTGGTGGGAGGTCAGGGGTCTTCTTCTTTGTCCCCAATCTACTGGCACGTTGACGTATCCCCACCATTTGGCGGGAGGTCAGGGTCTTCTCCTTTGTCCCCATCATTTGGCGGAAGGTCGGGGTCTTCTCCTTTGTCCCCGATTTACTGGTACGTTGACGTACCCACCATTTGGTGAGAGGTCAAGGTCTTCTCCTTTGTCCCCGATCTACTAGCCATCATTTGGTGGGAACGATTTACTGGTCGGCGTCTTAGTGATGTTGACGTACTCATCATTTGGTAAAAAGAGGCTGCGCGAATTTGAATGTCTCGTATCGAACATTATTTGACGAGATGGGAGTCTACGGGATAGCTACATCCCTTTTTGTTTTTTTTTTTTTTTTATCAAAAAAAAAAAAATCTGTATAAAAAGTGGGATATATGGGCCACCTTGGAATGGATGATGCCGTAATTAACCAATTCATATTTTGATATGAGGTAAAGGGACATCGCTTAATTGGCTCGTAAGTCTATAACAGAAATCAATCAGTGCATAACAGTAATTATTTTTGGACGCTAGCCCAAAACCATATCAAGATAGATGGAACTACCGTGGAGTAGCGCAGCGGGAGTGGCCAGACGAGAAGGCCGTCCGGAATGGGCGGAGGTAGCGTGCCCCATTCCACGGGCCGCGCGGTCGGGACGGGCGCCGCAAGGGACGTTTTCTTGGCCACGGCCGGCGCCGCGATCCCCGCCAAGCCCGCGCGCATCCTCCCTATCTCCTTCGCCTCCTCCTCTCCTCCTCCCTCCATCGCCGCCTCCTCGTCGGCGGAGAGCTGGCACTCGCACCCTCGGGAGATGGCCTTTTCCGGGCACTCTGTCTTCGGGCCGGCTCCATCCAGGGAGGAGGCCGAGGCGGCCGTCTCTGCTCTCAATCAGTAGACTCTTCTTCTTTTTATTTCCCCCCTTCACGCTTATATATATATATATATATATATATATATATATTTTATCACGGTTACGATTTCTCTGAATTTTTAAAAAATTCTCAAATTATTCTCACTTTTCCTTTTGGCTTCATGATTTAATTGTTTTGATTTTATTATTTTATGTTCAAGTTTGGTTTTCCAAACTCTTTCCCAACTTTTGGCAAAATTTACTAGATTTTTTTTCTGAATTCTGAATCATCATGTCGCACCAAATTGTTCCCGAATGTAAACTCTTGTGACTACGATTTTTATAACAATCACTACTTACGAAACGTTTTGCAAGTGTATATGGTGGGGATTAATATGATAGTTTGGAGGCCTAAACAAGTTATGGTAATTGCATAAGGTTGATTAGCACCAAGTAACTACAGGAAAATTTCGATGAATGCCTTCTGCATGGAAATAAAATTTTGGAGCAACTTCTGCATTTATTAACATAGCTGACTCCTCAAAGCTGCTTACAAGTGACCATTAAACTGAAATATATTCGATATCACAAGTATTTGGTTTGATTTCTTTATCTGATTAATAATTGGGCTGTTATGCTAAGCTGAGAAAATTGATATGTCAGACTGTCAGTGGCACTGACAAAAACTGCAACATGGTTACAAAGTGTGCCCGTTATAGAAAACATGATTTTGTCATTATGATAAGTTGATGAAGATTGTTTTATTAGTTACCATACATCTCGATGTAGATAACATGATGCTGTCATTATGATAAGTTGATGAAGATTGTTTTTTAAGTTATCATTCGTCCTTTCATTTACATCATCTTCGTGCCTGTGTTTTATTCTTTCATGTAACACATGTTTAGGTGAATCTAATGGAGCATGTTTTAAGTCTATTTGCAGTTAGAGTTTGTCATCCTTGGTTGATGCCTTGATGGTTAATTCTCTGAAGTTTCTTTACTCTTTGGCATTGAACTTCCATTTTAGTTAGCTTTATATCTTAGGTACAGAATCTAATCTAAAGGCAATCAACGTGTACTAAAAACTAAGCATATATCGTAATTTAACAATTTATTCATGTAATGACATGCAGTAATTGGGCAAGTTTTATCGGATAATGACAACTGCTGTTAATAAACATGCATTAAATGTACAAATGGATGAGGGAAATATCTGAGAAGTCATTTAGATGGAGTGCCATCTTGTCTGCATCTTACCACTTTTACTAAGATAGAATTAAACTATAGAATGATTCAGTCATTTTTCTGGAAAATTAACAGCAGATCTCACTACAGCTCATCACATACACAAGTCATTTTTATTGCCGCCAAGCTCCTTAAGATGCATGTACCTATCTTGCTGGTAGGATGTACTGCAAAAAGCGCCTAGTGCCGAAGAAGATGGGGGTTCTTCAGTAGGGGACCCTTCGATGCTTAAATTAGAAGAGCTTGAAGGTACAAATAATTTGAGCAACACCTAAGTAGAGCAAATGAAAACTTACCTCCGGAGACCCCCTGATCCCTCTTATTTATAAGAGGGGTTGTGGCAGTTATTAGTCATAAGGTAATTGCCATCGTCGTGGTGTACTGGTCGCAATTACTTGGGTTGTGAGAGTAATTATCTTGTTGTGGCTTATTGGGTGGTTATTGGGCTAGCAGTTTGCATGTCATGGGCAAGCACGAAGCATCCTGGTCATTGACTTGACTCCCATAGTCGGATTATGACTTGTTCTTCAGCCCCTTCTAAGCTCTTGGCCGACTTGGACCCTTGAAGTTTTAGCCTTATCGGCATTTGGCCGATTAGATTTCTCCTTTTTCTCCTAGCTTCTTTTCTGAATCAAGTCGGTTGTTTGCTGACTTGCTCCCTCTACTTAGGTCGAGCTAGTCATTTCCTTCTCCCTTGTTTGGACTAAGTCGATTGGAAGCTGAGTTGCTACCTTCATCGAGCCATGTTTGTCTCTAGTTAACTTGGCTTCTTCCTCCAGCTTAGTTGGCTAGATAGGTCCTTGGCCTTGGCCTAGTCGGCTTCTGGTTGGATGCAATCCTACCAGTGAAGGATCGATTTACCATAACATTGAATGTCAAACTATTGACTCGGATTGTAGACTCAGGCTTATTCCCCAGCAGTTGCCCCCCACTCCCAAGCTCGAGTTAGCTTTCTCAAGCAAAGGGAGTAGTTGAGAAATTTTGCTAAAGATCATGCAATTATCATTTGTCATTTCGAGATCCATGCCACTTTGAAATCTGTAGGACCTTTTCAACAACTCACTCTAAAATCCATGTGACCATCTTGAAAGTCATTTCTTCAAAATTTGTGTAGTTTGTTTCGCTACTTCCAAGAATCATGCGGCCGCTCCAACTATCTTGTCATTTCAGAATCCATGCAACCTCTTCGACTGCAAGGATTTTGGTCTCGTATTCTCAAAAATCACACCATCAGTCCTTTTTTTTAAATCTGGCCATTGAGGATTCTTCAATCCATGAGACCGAACCAACCGGATGCTACCACTTGGCATCTCGCCATTAGCCCAGAATGGGTGCCCTGGATCTTTGAGATGTTGTGATCTAGAGACTTTTGGGTGAATGGGCTTGATTTCAGCTATTGAATCGTGGATGAGGATGGCTATAAGAGGCCAAGTCCTCTTCTCTACTATTTGAGCTACCTAAAAGTCTTTTTAAGAAAGGGAAAGGAAGAACATGAGAAAAAGAAAGGAAATCTAGCCGAGAAGAGGGAGAAGAAAATATTTGCTAAGGGCTTCTCCACTATCTTCCTCGAGCTCGTCTGCCACCTAGGAGGAATCCAGGCATCCTAGCCGGAAAGGAAACTACGTGGTCTACCTCAGGCCCTACCATTGATGTCTCCAAGCTTGTTGCTACATCACTGAGGTCGAGGTCTCCTTCTCGATCGTGGGTCATCATTGTTGTTACCAATTTCTCCAAGTTCGACGTGGCCGTGAGTTTCTTGGCTCCGAGTTGTCACTGCCACCGGCAGATTTGCCTTGAGCACTCCCATCTTCTTCGAGCCCAGCCACTGCTTATGGAGCTCATCTTACTCATGGATGTTTTTCTTGATTTTTATTTGTGGAAGGGAATCTTGCTGGGTCGCCTTCTTCCTCTTTTTCGGTGCTGTCATGTTCCGGCCATTAGGTACCGTCACCTCCACCCAAAATGTCCATGCCGCCAATCTTTTTCTCAACTAGCACTTCCAGTTTCATTGCTGTCGCCACTGCAAAGGCCTTTACCTTTTCCTTAGTTGCAGTCACCATCGGCCCAAGGTTTTATTGCCACATTCTTCTCTATTTTGGGTCTTTAGTCGGTCTGAGACCGACTACCTTCCTTCAAGCCGACTTCAAAAGTTCTCTATATCAGTTAGTAGCTAATTCGGTTCACCTTGGGTTTAATTTTTTTCATGCATTTATGCTGGGTTCTAGAGTAAATTCTAGAAGTGGGGCCCGCTCCGAGCATCTAGATGCTTCAGTTCCGAATCCTCAGGTTTGCATTGTGGAGGCTACTCAGCATGCCTCTGAGGTATCCTCCATTCATCTGGGTCGCTCGGAGTCTCGAGAATCCAACGATCTGATCGCAAAGTCAGCAGGTGCTTTTAGCGTAGCATCTAAGTTGACCAGCAAAGATGTTGAGAGGCTTAGGTCCCATTATCGGATTCTTGCTGGATACTAGTTCTCGGCTCCTAGCCAAGAAGGTTGCGCCATCTGCCCTCTAAAGGAGCATATTGTTGTTTATGAGGAGTTCCTTCGGTCAGGGCTTTGATTTCCTCTGTACCCTCTCTTCTGTAAGATTTTCATGCTGTACTGAGTTGTCTTGGTTTAGTTGGCTTTGAATTCTATTCGGATTATTTGTTCCTTCATAGTACTTTGTAGTATCCTGTGCATCAATCCGAGGGTCTCACTTTTCCAGGCTTTCTTCAGGTTGAAGAAGTTTCCCAGGAAGGTAGACTAGTAGTTTTTTGCACTTCGGCCTGGTCATCAGTTCATTACTTGCCTCTCTTCTTCCATCCACGGATGGAAGAAGAGATTTTTCTTGGTATTGACCGATCATCCTTGGGGCTTTAGCTGGGTCTGGGATGAGCTAAACCATTCTTCAAGTAGGGATGACATGATCCTTGATGAGGACATAGAAGACAACCATAAGCTTCGGGAGACCTGCATCCCTCCACAAAAGCAACTCCTATCTGAGCAGTCTTTTTGTTGCCGGGTTGAGCCCGTTGAACTCCCGATACTGTTCATATTGTCCAAATTTCTTCTTGTATTATCTTCTGAGTTGATCATTGGTTTATACTGTTTTTTGTTTTTGATGTCATAGTTATGAGGCCTAACTTATATGTGATCCAGAGTGCTACCCGGAAGTGCCTTCCTTGCAAGCTACTCAGGAATTCAAGAAGCAGAAGAAAAGGGAGAGTTCTCAAGGATAGGTGATAGCTCCCCTAGCCACTCCCATAGCTGCTCAGACATCGGCATCTCTAGCTTCTCAAGCACCTTCATCGAGGACTACTTCGTGCCCTACCAGCTGATCGAATACATCTAGTATTGCATGGACCGCGGATGACGATAGCTTGCAAGTGGTTAGCGCCTTACTAGCCAAGCGGGCTACTGCTATACCTACTACTCCTAGGGCAGGCACCTTTTAAGTGTCTTCATAGTCTCCTCGAGCCGGACCATCTTTGGCATTGTCAGGTCAAAGACGGTCTTTGGCACCGTCAAATCAGCCTTCTCGGGTAGAGCTGTCAATGGGTCGGGTCCGGACCCGAGACCTGTGGATATTTATCCAACGGGTCCGGGTTTGGGTCTAAATCTGGACCCGTATATCCGGACCTGGATCTAGACCCGTTTAGTCATAATTAAATGGATCCGGATCTAGATATGTAATATCCAGACCCGGCAGACTCAAGATCCGATTATATAAAATAATATTATATATATTTATATTATTAGGATCATTAGATTATGATCCAACGGTTTGAAATCACATGTTGCTTTTACTATAAAAGCTCTCCTCCATCGTGCCCTAACGTTTTTCCCTTCCACCGAATCCCCAAATCCCCCCTCGCCATGGCCCCGCCGTCATCAACGACATGGTCGCCCCCCTCGCCATGGCCCCGCCATCATCAACGACATGGTCGCCTGGATGATGCTCGCCATCACGATCGCCGCCACCGACGACAGGGACGGCAAGCGGGTCTCGATGCTAGTGCCGCTCTGGGTCACCCTGTCGGGCGCTGCATTCATCCTCCTTTGCTTCTATGTGGTCCGGTCGGCCATCGCGAGGATGACTAGGTGCACGATGCCGGATAGCACAGCGATAAGCAATTTGTAGCTCGGATCATCCTAACCGGCATGCCGGCGGTCGGGTTCCTGACCGACCTCATCGGAATCCACAGCATCTTCGGCACCTACATGTACGGGCTGGCGGTGCCCAACGGGCCTCGCTCACCGAGCATTTGATCGACCAGATGGAGTCGTTCCTGGAGAAATCCTCTTGCCGCTCTTCTTCGCCAACAGCAGGTTCAGGACCAGCTTCTACAACATCCTGCCATTGATCTCCATGTCGGCGCTTTACCCTTCGCTCCAGCATCGATATCTCCCACACCATCTTCATGATGCTCATCCGGGAGCTCAACCTCCCCTTTCTCCGAGGTAAATCACGTCTAGCGTCCCTCCCCCATTCGAGTCCGGGTCTAGATACTCGGGATCCATTCGGGTCTGGGTCTGGTATTTCAAAATTAGACCCGTCGGGTATTCAGGTCTGGGTCTGGATATCTGGGTTCCGACCCGAACCCGACCCATTGACAGCTCTATTCTCGGGCTCCAGAGGAGGGAGGCTTGCATGGTGATGGGTTCCAGGTGCTAGTAGATGCTTCAGCATTGCTCGATCTTGGTCTTACTCATCGCTTGTTAAGATTGGGTATACTTCCTGCTGACTAGGCGCTGACGAAGGCTTGGTCTTTAAATGAGGTTATCTTCTAGCTATACTCATCGATGCTCCAGTTATGTTGGGATCGAGTTGTTGACTTCAATTTTTTCCTTTCAAGTGCTTGTTTTTATATTTACTTTTTTGTGTAGATGATGCCCGACATTGCTTTGTTGGATGAGGGTTTGTCTAGTTTTACCCAATTAAGCCAGTCCCTCAAGAACGAGGCACGGGTAGGAGTTGCTGGCTTACTAAGGAGGTCATCCCTGCTTTGACTGCAAGCCTTTCTCGAAAGAGGAGGGAGGTTGGTGTGTTGACAAGTACCATGGCCAACCAAGAGAAGAAGATTGCTACTATCGAGTCTACATTATCCATTATCGGGGAGAGTAGATGTTAGGCTGAGGGGGGCTTACATTGAGCCCAGCAGGAGGCTCAGGCTGAAAGGGAAAAAGCTACTCAGGCCGTGGCCAACTACAAAGCTTCCTTAGCTTTTGAGGCGGAGAATGCAAAAGGCTGCATGGTAGCATATGATTGCAGGTATGAGGATTGTAAGGAAGCCGTTTGTGCTCGCTTTCCTGACCTCGACTTGTCGAGTATCGAGGTTTGTCCTATCGAGGATGATGGAATAGTTGCACCTGCCGAGGACATTGCCTCACCTTACGATGATATTGTTGCTCTTGGGCCCGACTCAGAGCCTTAGGATTTACCCTATCGTAGTCTGTTGTAGATACAGTTCTCGGCCTTGAGCCGATCTTTTTGACTTTGGTTTGCTTTTTGGTCTGTAGGCATGCTTTTTGGCTATGAGCTGACCTTTTTTATCTGTGAACCAACTTTTATGAATGAAATACTTTTTGCTACATCTAAAGGTCTATCTAAGTGTAGAAGTCAGTCTAAATGGATTATTCTGCTCATAGAATGCTCCTTTGACCGGTGTAAACAAGTCTTGTTTGCATTATTTGGTCGGGTACGAGCCAACTATTGTTGATGGCATTTCAACCATCCTTCTTGACTGAATGCAAGTCAACCTAATTTTTATTATTTATTTAGCCAGACATAAGTTGGTTGTTGGTTATACTTATCAAATTCAATCTAGGTATGAATTAGCCTAACCTTTAGTTGATTATCCGACTTTCATTTGTTGATTAAGTGCAAGTCGGCCATCTTCTTAGTCAGTCATCCCGACTTTATCCTTAGGCCGAGTGTAAGTCAACCATTTTTCTGGTCGGTTATATTGACTACCTTTCTTTAATTAGTTTTAAACCAGTTTCATGTTTAGTTGGTTATCCCGACTTTCTCCCTTGACTGGTTATAAGCCGGCCTAGTGTTTTCCGAGAAGAGACTTGATTTTTCAGACTAACATGTCGACAAATACACAATCAATTTAACAAAGGCATCGTAAGAGTTTTTATTGAACAATTTTTTTATTGATAATATATATAGAGATTTTCAATGTTCCAAGTCCTAGGAATCTCCAACCCGTCGAGATTCTCAAGCTTGTAAGCTCCTAGTTGAAGTATGCCCACGACTTGATTAGGTCCTTCCCACTTTGAAGACAACTTTCCTTGTTGAGTGGGCTTTGAAACTTCAGCCTTTCTCATCACGAGATCTCCTATTCGGAAGGCTTTTGATCTCACTTGAGAATTATAATACCAGGCTACTCGTTGTCGTATGTTGCCATCCTCAACTATGCTTGTGCTCGAGTTTCTTTGACTAAGTCAAGATCTACCTGTTGATGCTTCAAGTTGCTTGGCTCCTCATAGCTTTCAACCCCTGTAGTTGGTAAGTCAATCTCCATAGGGATTAGGGCCTCCAGTCCGAATGCCAAGTTGAAAGGACTCTCTCCAATTAGGATTCGAGGAGCTATCCACTATGACCAGAGTACACTATAATTTATCAATCCATAGTCCTTTGGCTCCCTTCAATCTAGTTTTCAAGCCATGTAGACCGGTCCTATTGGTTACTTCTACTTCTCCATTAGATTGGGGGTGTCCGCATGAGGTGAGCTTGTGAGTGATGTGGAGAGAACCCTTTAAACTTGGGCTTGTCAAATTATCATCCATTATCCGAGATGATCACATGAGGAAGACCAAATCGGCAAATAATTGATTTATAAACAAAATTCCATACCTTTCCTTCGTAATCCGAGCCAGAGGCTCGGCTTCCACCCACGTGAAGTAGTTGATCGCGACAATCAAAAACTCTCTATCCAGTAGCGAGCGGAAAAGATCTGAAAATATCGATTCCCCATCGATCGAAGGGTTATAGAACCGAGATCGAAGTCAATTAAGTCACTGGCCGGTGTTGTATACTAGAGTGTCTCTGGCACTTATCGCACTTTTCCACCAACTCAACTACATCCGATCGCATAGTTGGCCAGTAATATCCTTATTGGAGCAGTTTATACGCCAGCGACCTACCCCCCAAGTGATTGCCATAGATACCCTCGTGGACTTCTCAAAGCATGTAGTCATCTTCAATAAATCATAAGCACTTCAAAAAGGATAGAGAGAACGCTCTTTTGTAGAGCTTCCCTTCTAACATGTACTTGGAAGTTGTCTACTTTATTCGTCGGGCTTTAGCAGGTTCAGTCGGTGATGAGCCATTTGTCAGAGAGCCGACGTACACATTCGTCATACTTGACTCATGAGTACTTGTTGGATTTTGTCGATCTGATCGATGCTCGGCTTCTCTAGGTGCTCCATATATATCCTTCTAAGTCCTCCATATCCTGTCTTTGCTAGTCAGGATAATATATCAGCCCGTGCATTCTCTATTCTTGGGACATGGAAAATCTCCAAATAATCAAAAAAAGATTTGAAAGATTGGAATTTTTGTAAGTACCTCATCTTGATGGGGTCTCGGGCTTTATAATCTTCCCGGGCTTGACCTGCCACCAATTGGGAGTCAGTAAAAACTTTCAACTTTTTTATCCCGAGTTCTTTGGCTATTCATTGGCCAACCAGCAGAGCCTTGTATTCGGCTTGATTGTTGGATGCATTGAAGGCAAATCGTAGAGGGAGCATACTTGGAGACTATACCCTCGGAGTTAGCCAAAATAAGCCCAGTGCCACTATCCTGAGAATTGGAAGCCCCGTCTACATGCAATACCCAAATCAAGTCAATTTCCATTATTTTTTTGAACTTCTTCTCGGGTTGATTGCCCTCGAGAATCGTGTCAGTTAGCACTTGGGTCTTGATTGATAGTTGGGGTTGGTAGGAGATGTCAAATTCACTGAGTTTGATTGTCCATTTCATCATTCTTCTCAAGATGTCGGGTCGTTGCAGCAGAGCCTTTAAAGGTTGGTCGATGAGAACAACTACAAAATGGATCTGGAATTACGATCAAAGTCATCGGGGTTGTTGAGTGTGTAGAGCATTCTCTTAATCCGAGAATACCTGGTCTCCATGGCATGTAGAACTTGTGTAGTAGATGGGCCTTTAAATCTTCTTCTCGTCTTCTCAGACTAGGACCAAACTGATTGCATCTTGAGAGGTTGTCAAATACATGTATAAGGTTTCCCCGTATCGGCTTAGAAAGCAATGGTGGCGAGCTCAAATACTTTTTCAACTCGTCAAAGGCTTTTTGGCATGTATCCATCCAGCTGAAATCCTTTACGTGCCTTAGAACTTTAAAGAAGGGAAGATAGCATTCTGCTGACCTGGATATGAATCGACTAAGTACCGCAATCCGACCCATTAACTTTTGAACCTCCTTTGAAGTCGGGTGAGACATGTCTACAATTGCCTTGATCTTCTCAGGGTTAGCTTCTATTCCTCATTAAGAAACCATGAACTAAGAAATTTGCCAGAGGTGATGCCAAAAGTGCACTTAGTTGGGTTGAGTCTCATCTGATGCTTTCTTAAGATGTCGATTGCCTCCTTTAAGTTGGCAATATGATGAGAAGCCTCGTCGCTTTTTACCATCATATTTTCGATGTTGACCTCCATATTTTAGCTAATATGGTCCTTAAAGACTTTGTTAAGTAGTCGTTGGTATGTGGCTCAGGTATTTTTAAGTTCGAAAGGCATGACTTTGTAGCAATACAATCTGTGCTTGGTGATAAATGCTGTCTCCTCTTCGTCCTTGGGTGCCATTCGGATTTGATTATATCTCGAAAAGGCATCCATGAAGCTTAACAGTTGATGCCCTAATGTCTCGTTGACAAGCTGGTCTATTCTTGAGAGCAAAAAGTTGTCTTAAGGACATGCTTTATTACGATTGGTGTAGTCTATGCATATCCACCATTTTTCGTTAGCCTTTTTGATCATAACGATATTAGCTCGCCAATCCGGGTATTGATTTTTTTGGATGAAGTCAGCCGCAAGTAGCTTGTCGACTTCTTCGTCGATTGTTTTTTGTCTTTCCGGACTGAAGTTTCTCTTTTTCTGTCATATCGGCTTATGCCTAGGGTCAACTTCTATTTTATGGACAATCATCTTGGCAGGTATGCCAGGCATGTCTGATTCGATCCATGCAAATATGTCAGAATTTTTTCGTAAGAAAGACAACTCTTCTCAACTTTCATTGCTTAGCGAAGACCCGACTTACACCATCTTAGTTGGTTCCTCACTTTTAAGTGGGACAGAGACCAACTATTAAGGGGGCTCTCCTTGGCTTTCTTCATCCCGAAGGTCAAGTCTTTCAACTGGCAATGTCTTCAAAGGTTTCCTTTACATTGAAGCCATAAAATAATGCCAGGCTAGCTATTGGTCTCCTCGAGCTTCTTGGATCCCGAACTTAATGGGAACCGTACAAGAAGATGATACGTCGAGATTATTGCCTTGAAAGCATTTAAACCTAGTTGTCCAAGTATGGCATTGTAGGTTGATGGTACTCAAACGATGAGATATTTCAGGAGTGCAATACTTTGCCAAGGTGGGTGGCCTAGTGTAGTCAGGAGAGTAATTTCTCCTTCAACTATTACTGAGTCACCCAAGAACCTGACTAAAGGGATGTTGAGTTTTCTTAGTCGATTAATAAAAAATTGCATTCAGGAGAAAGCATCATAAAATAAAATATCAGCCAAACTTTCATTATCCATAAAGATCCTTTTTACATCAGTTTGTTATCATTCCTAAGATGACGAGAGCATCATCGCGAGGGGTATGAACTCCTTGGAGGTCCTCATTAGAGAGCGTGATTACACTTTCTTTTTCTCTTCAAGGCTCCTTCCAGTGCTTGTCTCCCAAGCTCCTCGGGAAATCATGTTCATCACCCCAATAGTCAGCTATTTTGGCACTTCTTCTGGTTGTGGCTGACTAGTTGGGGTTGGAGGTCGGTGCTGAACAAACTTCTTGAGGTATCCTCGTCAGATGAGAGCTTCAATCTCATCCTTAAGCTAGATGTAGTTCTCGGTATCATGCTTATGGTCACGATGGTACCAACAATATTTTTTTTAATTACGATAACTTGAAGAAGCTCTCATTGGCAGGGGCCTCTGGAGGTATGTTTCTTTTTCAATCTCCATGAGGATTTGGGCTCGAGGGGCCGAGAGTGGAGTGTAGTTATCATACTTGTAAACCAGATTTTTCAGCCTTGAAGTTGGTTGTCGTCAAGAGGATTCCTTCTCGGATCGCTCTCGACTAGCCCCTTCCTCGATCTTCTTTTTCTTGGGCACTCTCCTACCTTCTGATTCTCATTAGGAGGCAGCGCTTTTATCAGCATGAATATACTTCTGCGCCCATGCTAGAAGTTCTGAATACGAACTTGGGACTGTCTTATCCAGGAAATAAGTGAACCGTGAGCTATGCAAGCCTTAGATCACGGCCATCATCGCTACATCTTGATTGAGCTCGTATATTTCTAAAGTAGTGGCATTAAAGTGTGCCAAGTAGTCTTTCAACATTTTCCCTTCTTGCTGCTTAATCGAGAAGAGGCTGCCTGAAGTGCATGATAATTTCCTACTGGTGTTGAAATGGGCTATGAACTTCCACTCCAATTGTTCAAAGGAGTCAATGCTCCTCGAATTTAGACCCGAGTACTATACTCGGACTGCCTTCCGAATGATTGCTAGGAAGGCTAAGCAAAGTAGAGAGTCAGTGACTCCCTTAATCATCATGAGAGTTTTATAACTCTCGAGATGGTCTAGTGGATCTATGGTGCCATCGTAGGATCCATCTGAGGCAGGCAAAATCAAGCTGGGACTCGTTGATTATTTGTTGAGTGAAAGATGGCTGGGAGTTGAATTCCAAGTCGTCGGATGGTTCTTTTTGATCCATTCAGAGTTTTTCAAGCCGGTGGTTGAGCTCTTAGAGCTTCCACTCGTTGTCATTTAGTTGCTGAGACTTCCTTGTGATGAGAATAGCCTGGAGTGGGACCTTCCTCGAATGACGAAGAAGGTGATCGATGTTGCTTGCCTTTGTCAAGGTTTGATTGAGGAGTGATTGGTGTTTCGAATGAGGGAATTGATGCATCGGTGGACGTCGCTCATCCCATCGATTAGAAGATAGTCGAGGATGTGGTGAACGTGCTGCCAGTGATCGCCGGCTGCATCGCGATGGTGCAGCTGAATGACAATCTTGGCATGATCTAGCTATCAGAGTTGGTTGCAGTTCCATTGGCTACTGCTGGGACCTTCTAGCTGCTTGCTGTAAACCCTGTACAGCCACAATCAGAGACTGCACCTGTTGTATAAGGGTGGCAAATTGATTTTGGTCTGCCACAATGACCAGAGGTGGAGTGACAAACTCTACCCTGTTTGAATCTTCAACTTGTCGCAAAGAAGGGGCGGCGGTGCCATCGAAAACATTTCTTGCCGCTCTGGTAGTAGGCATACTGCTTTTTTGAAGAATTGGAATCAAAAAGCTCTTCATTGACTATTCCTGTACTTGGCACGCCAATCTGTTGTTGCCAAGCTTCTTGAGATGCGTGTGCTTATCTTGTTGATAGGTTGTACCTACAAAAAGTTCCTTATACCGGAGAAGATGGGGGGTTCTCCGATGGGGGACCCTCTAATGCTTAAGTTAGAAGAGCTTTAGGATAGATAATTTGAGCAGCACCTCAGTAGAGTGAATAAACACTTATCTCTGAATACCCCCTGTTCCCTCTTATATATAAGAGGGGTCATGGCTATTATTAGTCATGAGATAACTGTTGTCGTCATGGTGTACTAGTCGCAGTTACTCAGGTCATGAGAGTAATTGTCTCGTCGTGGTTTTCTAGGTGGTTATCGGGCTCGCAATTTGCACATCGTGGGCAAGCCTAGTCATTGACTCCCATAGTGGAATTATGACTTGTTTGTTAGCAGCCCTTTTGAGCTCCTGGTTGACTTGGATCCTTGAAGTTTTAGCCTTGTCGACCTAGTCGGCATTTGACCGACTAGATTTCTCCTTTTATCTCCTCGCTTTTTTTCTGGATCAAGTTGGCTGGTTGTTGACTTGCTATCTAGTCATTTCCTTTTTCCTTGTTTAGACTAAGTTAGTTGGAAGCTAAGTTGCTACCTTCGCTGTTGAGCTATGTTTGTCTCTGGTCGACTTGGCTTCTTCCTCTTTCTTAGTCAGCCAAATAGGTCCTTGTCCATGGCCTAGTTGTCTTCTAGTTGGGTGCAATCCTACTGGTGAAGGATCGATTTACTATAGCATCGAATGTCGAACAATTGACTTGGGTCGTTGTAGACTTGGGTTTATTCCCCAACAATTTTCTCTTACATATTTGGTCATTTGTTTGAAGATTTCTTATGCTAGCATAACTACCTCATATTGAGCAATAAGTCCTTACCCATCAAAATATTTTCATGCTGATGACTTTGATTATTCTGCAATTTCTATATCTGAGGAATAATTTGCTTCTTGTAGGTTATTTGTTCATGCTACACATTGCCATACTTTTAAAGATGGAATTTGTTCTTGTCTGGAGGATGCTGTTGGTGAAATGCCTATTTCACCTGACACAATGCAGAGAGATCGTTCAGCTGAACCAGAATTAGAGAGGATTGAGCGAGCACCACATTTAAAAGTTTTTAAATCCCAAGTAGGAGAAAATATTGCCAATGCATTTTACCTAATGCAGTCAAATCCATCTGTTCAGGTGACACTAGGAGTTCTGTCAAATTGTTCTGCTCTTTTCTTTTCATTTTCTCTCTTTGTGGTAGTATTTTGATGCTTTTTTTTTTTGCCATCATGCTTGTCTTCCCTTTTCTTTAGTTTGACTGCAGAATATAATTATATTTTTATGTTAGAGCTTATTCTTTATAATACCCCATCTATAGTTGCAGCTTCAATTAAATTGCATCATCTGAAAAATATCAATATATCAAACATAATGCAGTTCTTTATACAGTTAAAAGGAAAATCATTTATTTGTATAGTTTTTGCTCTTTTACATCATTCTTTGCCAAGCTACCATAAAATTACCACAATTCTATGCAAAACATGGTTATTACTTATCAGTGTCTTGTGTACTACTCAATATTATAACTGCTGAAAATGGTAAATTACATTTGTCAAGTTTACCCTGAAGCATGAATGAAGATTCTTGTCTAGGATAACATTTTTTTTTTAATGTACTTCTTGAGTTATGCAGTTGTATGCATGCATTGGTCTCATTCTCTGGTTTCTGTTTCTTTACAGAGGATGGTTGTTTCTTTGTCATCTGATAAAGCTGTGTGGGATGCAGTCATGAGAAATAGGGCCGTACAAGAACTCAAGAAATCATTCTCTGCAGGTTAGTGGAAGCACTTTCTTATTAACTAGTATAGTTAATTTGCCAGATGATTCTGCATAGCAATGATCTTCTATACTAAAACATCGTCATTTCTACTTTCCATAACACAAAAGCCAAAAGACTTTTTTCTTTCTTTCTTTTTTTGTTTTGGGGGGTGGGGGGGTGGGATTTTTTTATGTTTAGATCAAGTGGCATTGGTCAAGAATACCTATTGAATTTAATTTATCATGAGTTCCATAACTTCATTATGATAATGTCAATGAACTAAATCATGTTTATTCTTTCACTAATTTATTTCTTAACATTTTTCTTAACTTACATTACAGTACTAGGTTTCCTTCTCTCTTTTACTCTGACATGTTGGGGGTGGGGTCTCAGTGTTAACGACTATTAGCCAAGCAATATTAGTAATTTCTTCACGGTATCTCCCTTTGAGTAATAACTGCCTGGCTTATATGTCATGTTTTCTTGGATAAAATGCTTATGCATTGTCATGGCCAATTCAGTTTTTACATGTTGAGATAGGGGGATGTTTGTCATGAATGAAGTAAATTAAAGAGAGAGCCTGATTAAATAAAGAGAAGTGATTGTCTTCTTCAGGATAGCAGACCTGGACTTTGCAGAAATCACCCAGTAGATAGAATCAAAACTGCAACAAAGTCAAAATAAAATATAAGATGCCATCTCTACTGTCCTTGTTTAATATTTCACTAAATCTATTTCTGGAGTTTTACGGTCTGTGATATGTAGTTCTTAATCAGTTCTCTTTGAGGTTCAAATGTGAAATGTGCACGTGTACAGAGTGGTGTTATAATTATGCACTTTAAACTGAATCATCAACGTCTGATACAATGGCCGTAAGCAGAAAATATCCTGTCAACTTCTGGGATGACTGTCAGTATTATCATTTCTTGCTGTGGGTTCTCTTTGAATGTTTTGAAGGCAGAAGCCCAGGTAGTGTAATATGGGCTCAACCAGGTGGCAACGGTTAGCAGAAAGAGATACTAGGAAAATGGTTTGACAAACTTCTCAGGGTGAGGGGACCAAGAGGAAGGAAAACAGGAGGTTACAAAGGGGAGCTAGCTAAACCTAATGGCAATTGAACTCGATAAAGGATCAGTTCTTCATGTATTAATGATAACGTGACATATTTCGACTCTCATATTAACAGTTGTTGCAGCATTATTAACTGAATTTACAATTTTAATGAAACCTGATGAAATGCTACATATTTAGTTAACTTGCAATTTCACCCCTAGAAAATCTGTTAAATCACTAAGGAAGGAAAATCATATTCACTTTAATTGTGGAGTTGCAAGTTTTCCTGCACATATTAGGATTTGGGATGCATCTTTCTTTTTAAACCTGGTGCTGCTTAGACAAAGCAGCTCCTGTGCTCGGATAATAGCATTATACAATTAACTAGTTGACATCTAATGGTGCATTAATGTTCATAGCTAAAGCTCTATGATCTTGATTATATTGTAGGTTTTCAGTTTACCATGTTGTGCGATATGCTACCAGGAACTGGTTTTTCTCTGGTTTTAAGTGTTCGGATTTTTTTTTAAATAATGTTTTTTTTAAAAAAAATTACTGAAATAGGTGATAGGAGCTGTTGTGATATCCCGGTTTTATTTCAATTAATTATTGGACCGCTCTCTGAACCAATTTCAATTTTTTTTCTTTTAGTTTATTGGTCAAATCAGCTGGCAAAGGAAAGGGTCTTCGGCTTTGTATTATTATCTCAGTCCGAAGACCATGCTTAATATCTATAATTTTGTATCTGTCTTGTTCCGGAAGATAAGCTTATTAGCTCTGGGTCTTCGGCTTTGTATTATTACCTTGTTCCGAAGACCCAGCCTAATGTCTTTGTCTATGATTCCAAGCCAAGTTTATTCACTCTGTCTTCGGTTCCGTATTATTATCTCAGTCCGAAGACTATGCCTAATATTTATGGCTTTGTATCTTTATCTATGATCCAGGAGATAAGTTTATGTACTATCTACATCTTTTTCTATGGTTTTAAGCCAGGTTTATTTATTCTATGTCTTCGGCTTTGTATAATTACCTTGATCCGAAGACTTGACCTCCCAGGCGAATATCTTCGGCTTTATTTCTTCAATACGATCCGAAGAGCGTATGATCCCACTTTTAGACTGTAAGTGTTTACTTCTGTTACTTCCGAAATGGATTCTTCTGAAATGTGTAGCTAATATTTCCTTCAGGATCGCTACTAAAGAGAATGTTAAGCTCACTTCAGATTTATTCTTGAAGAAGGAGAATTCTTGGACATGTGGATTTCTTGGACTAACAGTTGAAATCTGTTTTGGTTGTTGCAACCACCCACATGGTCTAAAACCTCAAGATTGGATAAACTTCGAGTGTAACTATTTTTCCGACAACCACTACTTACGGTTATGAGGAGATTGCGTTCGCCAGCTTCTATAACCGTAAGTAGTTACGTTGGAGCCTATAAATACTGGTAAGAGGGGATACTCGAAGGAGGCTGGTTCATTTTCTCTCTTGCATTTCGAGTTTCTCTCTTCCCTCTCTGCTTTCAAAACTCTCCATTCTGCTATTACCTGAGCTTCTTCTGACTTAGGCATCGGAGTGTCCCCCGCTGGAAAATCTCCGGTCAGGGATTTGTTTTGCAGATTCTGGTCGACGGCGATCCAGTGGAAAACCCACTCCATCCGGTCGGCAGAGGTTCAGCATCAACAGATTGGCGCGCCGGGAAGGGAAAAGTCTATTTCCTCTGTTCTAAAGGAGAGTTTCTGCTAGGCAAGAATGGTGAAAGGGAAAACCAAGAACACATCTACGAGTCAGGAGCAGCCGGCTCCTCCGTCAAACGGACCTCCGGTCAGCACTCTTCCGGCAGTTCAGGGATCACAACCTCCTATGATAATGGTGGAGAAGCAGCAATTCGAAAGTCTGGTGAACAAGGTAGAGACCTTGACGGCGCTGGTACAGCACCTACATGAAGCTGCAGCTCAAAAACAATGCCCTCCCCCTGTTCCACAATCTAGTTGTCAACCTGAGAGGGAGAAAGATCAACGCCAAGAGATCACCCCCAGTTTCTCACGGATTCGGTCATCTCGTGGCCGCTACACTTCTCCGCCAAATCGACAAGCAGAGGATCATGGAGGAAAGAAGAGGGTCCGACGCTCTCCCTCTATTTCTTCTAGAAGCTTTGTGCCATAAGGGTCTAGGCAAAAGGAGATCAATCATGAGGTTCAGGAGAAATTCAAGGCTATGCAAGCACAGATAGCAAGAATTTCAGAACTGAGAAGGAATGATGAGGTTGTCACCTTCAACTCTCAGCCCCCATTTTCTGATGAAATTATGGATGAAGTTATCCCTAGGCATTTCAAGATCCCACAGTTAGAGGCCTACGATCGGACCTCAGACCTCTTGACCACCTGGGAAACTACAAGGCTCATATGATGGTGCAGGGAGCAACCGATGCTCTCTACTATATTGCTTTTCCTGTCACCTTGAAGAAGTCTGCTCGAATGTGGTATTCGAGCTTACCCCCAAATTCAATTCACTCCTTTGCTGAGTTAGAGCGACAATTTGTCTCGCACTTAAAGACGTGCTAGAAGATGCCGCGCAACACTAATGGTCAGCTTCTTCTCCAGCAACAAGAAGGAGAAAGTCTGAAAGGATTTGTCCACCGTTTCAATTCGGCCACTCTGGAAATTTCAAACTTGAATGAGCATGTAGCCATGTCTGCCTTGAAGAAAAGCTTAAAATCGTCCAAGTTCACTTTTTTCCTGGATAAAAGATTTCCAACGAGCTATGCCGAGCTGTTGGCAAGAGCTCAGAAGTATGCTGCCGCTGAGGAGCAAGCGGCAAGCCGAAGACTGGCAGAGGGGAGGTTCCCTCCTAAGAAGAAGAATGCTAGAGAACCGAACGCGCCAACATCTTCTAACAACGCTTCGATCTCTAGGCGCAGTCCCAGGTCCAGACAACAGAACAACCGATTTGACGCCTACACACCCCTCAACTTGCCTAGGGAGCAGATTCTGCTGGAAATTGAAAAAGAAAAATATTTTCAAAGGCCACGTCCCTTGAAGACACCTGCAAAAACAAGGGACAGAAGCAAATACTGCCGATTCCATCAGGATCACGGCCACAACACTGAAGAGTGTTTTCAGCTTCGGGATGCTATTGAGGACATGATAAAAAGAGGGTATCTGGGAAAGTATGTCAACCGCCCGGAATCTCAAGCCGAAGCAACTGCAATTCCAAGGATATCCGATGAAGCTGATCTGCTTCACCAAAAGCCAACCGATGGAAACGTTGGTATGCTTCATCGGCCATCGGCATGGGACATTGAAGCTGAAGAGAATGTCCCGAAGAGGTTCAAAAGAAAAAATGCTATCACTTTTTCCGATAAAGATGTCCAAGGTGTACAAGTTTCACATGATGATCCTGTAGTGGTCTCGGCGGTTATTGCCAAATTTGATGTAAAAAGAATATTAATTGATAATGGAAGTTCAGTTGATATGTTGCTGTATGATGCTTTCCATCGGATGGGATTGTCTGGATATGAATTGCAAAGATCTCTCATTCCTATAACTGGTTTTGGTGGAAATCAAGTTGGGGTTGAAGGTAAAACGGTCTTGCCCGTAACTTTTGGGTCTGAACCATTCCAAAGGACTCTTCTAATCAATTTTATCGTGGCTAGAACATCTTCAGCTTATAATGCAATCTTGGGGCGTCCGGCATTGAATAAGTTCAGAGCCATAGTCTCAACATACCATCTATTGGTTCGGTTTCCTACCAGAACAGGCATTGGAGAAGTAAGAGGAGATCAAAGGATCGCTCACCAGTGTCTCATGATTCAAAACAAACAAGCATCCAAGCCTTTGGCACTTGACCAGCTAGATCCAAGAGATAAATTCGAAGACTCTAGAGAACTAGTGGAAAAAATACTTTTCATACCACTATCCGAAGATGACCCAACTAGGCTTCTACAAATCGGCAGCTTGCTTGATGAGGAGTCAAAGGTAAAATTAATTTCCTTTCTTCGAGATAATGCTGATATTTTTGCTTGGACAGCTTCGGACATACCTGAAATTCCGCCTGAAGTGATTATGCATCACCTGGAGGTATCTCCCAACTATAAGCCAGTACGGCAGAAGAGGAGGAATTTTGCCCCAAAAAGGCAGAAGGCAATTGATGAAGAAGTTAATAAGCTCCTTGAAGCAAACTTCATAAGAGAGGTCCAATATCCGAATTGGCTAGCAAATGTGGTCATGGTAAAGAAATCAAATGGCAAGTGGAGGATTTGTATAGACTATACGAATCTCAACAAAGCATGTCCAAAAGACAGTTTTCCTTTGCCAAAAACTGATCAGTTGGTTGACGCTACGGCTGGTCATCAAATGCTGAGCTTTATGGATGCCTTCTCAGGCTATAATCAGATCCGAATGGATCCTGAGGATAAAGAGAAGACTGCTTTTGTTACAGAGAAAGGACTCTACTATTACAAGGTGATGCCGTTTGGGTCGAAGAATGCTGGGGTAACTTTTCAAAAGCTCATCAACAAAGTCTTCAAATATCAGATTGGGAGAAATATGGAAGCTTATGCTGACGATATGATTATGAAAAGTCTTCATAAGGCTGATCACATCACAGATCTAAAGGAGTCTTTTGATGCTCTCAGACGTCACCAAATGAGGTTAAATCCCATCAAATGTGTCTTCGGTGTAACCTCTGGGAAGTTCCTGGGATACTTGGTCACCAAGCGAGGTATTGAAGTCAACTCAGAGAAAATCCAGGCACTTCGGACAATGAGGCATCCCACTTGCAAGAAGGAAGTTCAGAGGTTAACAGGGAGAATTGCTTTTTTAAGCCGGTTTATCTTCCATTTTGTAGAAAGGTGTTTACCCTTTTTCAAGGTTCTTCGCCAAACTCAAAATTTTGAATGGACAGAAATTGCAGAATTGCCTTTGACAAACTGAAAGAGTATTTGGAGAATCCCCCTCTGCTCTTAAAGCCCTGTAAAGGAGAAACACTTTATTTATATCTGTCAGCTACAGATGAAGCAGTTAGTTCGGTTCTGGTACGAAGAGATGCCAATCATTCATAGAAACCGATTTACTACACTACCAAAGTGTTGCATGAAGCTGAAGTCCGATATCCCAGGGTACAGAAAATTATCTTTTCTCTAGTGGTAGCAGCAAAGCGTCTTCGGCCTTATTCCTAAGCCCACTCTATTGTGGTTCTGACAGATCAGCCTTTAAAAGCCATACTTCGTTGTCATGATATCTCAGGAAGGATAGCTAAGTGGGCTGTTAAATTAGGGGAGTTTGATATTGAGTATCAATCCAGATCAGCAATGAAGGCACAAATTTTGGCTGATTTTATAGCTGAGTGCACATGGGGATCTGAAAAGGACCAGCTAAGAGCCGAAGAGGAAGGTACCGAAGACAATCCGGAGTTTATTTGGATGTTACATGTCGATGGTGCTTCGAACGCCAACGGTTGCAATGCGGGTTTTATTCTTGCTGGTCCGAATGGGCAGGTTATTGAATATGCTCTTCGGTTTTCTTTTCAAGCTTCAAATAATCAGGCAGAGTATGAAGCACTCATTGCTGGACTTAGAATCTCCCAAAAATTGGAGATCAAAAGGGTCAAAGTTTTTTCCGATTCACAGCTGGTGGTGAATCAAGTGAAAGGTGATTTCGAAGCTCGAAATCCAAATATAATCCAATATCTAGAAAAGATCCGAAGCCTAACATCCGGGTTGGAACATTTTGAGATTGTTCATGTGCCAAGGACAGAAAATTCTCAGGCAAATGCTCTTTCAAGACTTGCAACCACTGCGCCGGATTCTCTTGGGAGGACATATGTAGAATATCTTGAAGACCCCAGCATATCGGAATCCCCAGCTGAAATCTGTCAAGTTGAACATGAACCTTCATGGATGGATCCAATTCTCAAGTTCTTAAGAGAAGGCGTCTTACCCAAAGATAAGCTAGAAGCTAAGCGGCTTCAGTGGACAACCTCTCAATATGTTATCTTGGATGAAGCATTGTATAAGAGGTCTTTCACACAACCTTTACTGAAATGTTTAGGCCCATCCGATGCAGATTACGCACTCAGGGAAGTGCATGAAGGAATATGTGGAGATCATCTGGGGGGCAGATCTTTGGCATACAAAATAATCCGTCAAGGTTATTATTGGCTAACCATCCAGAAGGATTCTACGGAATTTGTCCGAAGATGTGATCATTGTCAGAGATATGCCAATGTACAAAAATGGCTGCTAATCAGTTAACTCCATTGACAGTTCTCTGGCCTTTTGCATAATTGGGGATGGACATTCTTGATCCGTTTCCTCCAGCTTCTGGATAGCGGAAATTCCTTATAGTAGCTATTGATTACTTTACAAAGTGGGTCGAAGCTGAAGCATTAGCACAGATTACTGAAGCAAAAGTTGAAACTTTTATAAGGAATTTCATCATCTTCCATTTCGGGATTCCCTATTCTATAATAACTGACAACGGAAGACAGTTTGACAATCCGAAATTCAGGAGCTTCTGCACTCAATATCACATTCTTCACAAGCTTACTTCAGTAGCACATCCTCAGTATAATGGAGAAGTTGAAGTGACAAACAGGACTATTCTTCATGGCCTTAAAATCAGGTTAAATGATGCTAAGGGTTCATGGGCTGATGAGTTAAACTCAGTTCTTTGGGCATATCGAACTACTCCCAGAACAGCCACTGGTGAATCTCCATTTCATCTTTCTTATGGTACTGAAGCAGTCCTTCCTATAGAGGTCTCTTTGCAGTCTATTCGGACTGATCACAATGAAGAGCCCGAAAATTCTGAACGCCGAAGAGTTGACTTGGATTTATTGCAAGGCACACGATTTCAGGCACAGTTGAGAATGGTTGCATATCAGCAGAAAATGGCGAGATACTACAACTCTCGCGTAAAAGAACGAGCCTTTCGTCCTGAAGATCTAGTTCTACGAAAGTCTGAGGTATCCAAACCAACTGAGCAAGGTAAACTTTCTCCTACATGGGAAGGGCCATACCGGATCCAAGAGGTTGTTCGACCCGGAACTTATCGGTTGGAAACTTTGGAAGGTGTCCTATTACCTCGACCTTGGAATGTACAAAACCTCCATAAATATTATCAATAAAGGTTTCATTCAATGTCATCAATACAGATTTAATCTGTCTATCTTAATTTTATTTCTTAAAGGCATAACGGTGATCTCCGTGATCTACCATACGAAATGCCGAGGTAAGCATAACTAGCCTATCTTATTTCTCTCTCTCAAAAGGCATAAGGATGATCTTCGTGATCTATTCTATGAAGTGCCGAGTTGGGCTTAAACCAATCCATCTTAATCAAAAAGGCATGAGGATGATCCCCGGATCTACCTCACAAAGTGCCGAGGTGGGCATGATCAGCCTGTCTTAGTCCTAATACGGAAAGTCATGAGAACGATCTTTGTGATCTACTCTATGAAATGCCGAGGTAGGCCCGATCAGCTTATCTTAATTCTTGCAGATATGAATGGCCCACGGTCTATTTTATCCTAAATCCGAAGACTTAGTGTATTTTCAAGTCCGAAGACTTGATTCTTATCTAGTATTCTTTTATCCTAAGTCCGAAGACTTAATGTATTTTCAAGTCCGAAGACTTGACTCTTATTTGGTCTTCTTTTATCCTAAGTCCGAAGACTTAGTGTATTTACAAAGCTGAAGACTTAACTCTTATCTAGAGATTTGGCTTTCTTCACGATTATTTTCTAAGTCCAAAGACTTAGTATATTTTCCAAGTCCGAAGACTTGATATTTTCCTCTAAAGGATTATTTCCTAAGTCCAAAGACTCAGTGTATGCTCAGTTATTCTTGTTTTTCAGCATCTTATAATCTTGGATCAGACTTGGAAATTCTGTTTCTCAAAGATTATTATCTTAAGTCCGAAGACTTGGTATTATATGCTTCGGAGTTCTTAATTATCCGAAGACTTTGCACTTAGAAAAATTTCTATCCATCCACATGCAATTAAAAATTCTAGAAAGGATTTTTCATTGATAAAGATTTTCTTACATCCTTCCAAAAAGAGGAGAAAATGGACAATTACAAATTATCCACTGGGGCATCATCAGTAAGATCAATAGGACCCACCACCTCTTCGGTCGTTGTTGGTGCTTCAGGGTCCTTTTAGGGTTCAGGCTCATTCGGACTTTCAAGGTCAAACAGTGGAATCCCTGAAATGTCCAAGTCTGGATAAATCTTCTGCACCTCCTCCACTCCATCGTTGAAGCCTCCTTTATAGCTGTGAGTCCTGGCTTCAGTCATTTCGGCATCAAAGGCTGGAGATGCTTTGTAATCTTCTATCACCCTCCCCAATTGATCCTTTAAGGATCGGATCTCTTCTGTAGCTTCTTCGGTTCTTTTAGAAGCCTCTTCGAAAATTTGATTGGCTTCTTTAAGTAAGGCTTGCAGGGACCGAACCTTGTTCTTTCTCCTCTTAAACTTTGCTTCCTGTTCGGAATATTTTGATTGGATCTTCGTCATATCAGTTTTCAGATTCCGAACCAGGGCTTCGCTTTGAGCAAGTTTCTCCTCTACAGCTTGCTTTTCTTCTTCGGCCTTTACCTTTTCGACCTCAGCTGCCTTTATTTTTTCCTTCATACTTTTATAGTTATCCCTAAAGTCGAAGATGCTCTCCTCCATTAGGGTGATATCATGCATCATCTGCATTGACAAATTGAGATATTAGCAACAACAAATTTATAGTTTGAAAGTGTAAAATCTAAAGCTTACCTTCAGTGCCGATGAAAACACTAAATCGAAGACGTCCTCGATACATCGGGACTTGGTATTTTCCCAATCCTTGAGAAGAAGCGTACGCTTCAGCAGCTCTCTGGCCAGTTCAAGGCACTCCAAGCCTTCTCTATCAGAAAAAACTAAGAAGTCTACATTGCATCCTCCTTCTAAGGACGCATTCCACCTGGGGTTCTCTTCGAACCTATACTTGGCCTTTTCTTTCCCCTTTCCCTTCGGAGGCGTAATCAATGTTTCTTTATCGAAGGTTACATCGCGTTGATCCGAAGGCAGCATCGGAGATGGACTGGGCCTCCTCGGAGATGGACTCTTGGCAGGTTCAGGAACATCTGGTACAGTGGGGGCTGCTTCGGATGCTTCTTCATCTGATATGGGCCTTCTTGGAGTACTTGAGCCTTCTTCGGCTCTCCTTTTCTTCCGAACTTCGGAAGTAGCTGGGACGGGCACCGCCCTCTTTCGTGAAGCCTGCCGGACTTTCTCAAGCTGAGGCTTCATCGGTCCACCTGCAATCAAAGGAAAAGGTTGTCTACATGCATAAAGAAAAGATGAAGAGAAAAGGAAAAGTCCGAGGACTACTATTTCTATATCTAATGTCGGGACTTCGCTAATAGGGGCCCGATGAAGGTTTTCTTCCTTCAGCAATTCTTTTAGTAAAGGAATCTCCGGCTTCGCTAAAATATCAAAATCCTTCGCATCAGATCTCAGGACTTTCTTCCCGGCGTTTGCATCCAAACACGGAGTTTTCCAGTCTGTGTTAAATCCCCAATAGATGTAGTATGCAAAAAAGAAGCTGGGTTTCCACCCGTGTATGGCACTAGGGGTTCCCTTCAACAGTCTTCGGCCAGGCCGAGGACCTATGACCCACCACCCTTTGCCATGGAAATCCCTTTTCAGCATAAAAAGAGAGATGAATAGGGAGGTCTTCGGCTCTACATTCCTAAGTTTGCAGAGAACTAAAAACCCGCAAATATTCCTAAAACTATTAGGAGTTAATTGAGCCGGGACCACTTGGTAAAGGTTAAAAATCTTGGTGAAGAAGGGATGAAGTGGAAGTCGAAGACCAGCCTTAAGGAGATCTTCGTAAATGGCGATTGAATGCATAGGGGCTTTATCTACCCTCTCTTCAGGTTTTGGAAGAATGAGTTTGAAGGTTCGAGGGATGTGGAAACGCTGCTTAACCTCTTCCATCTTGGCAAGCGTAAAAGAGCTTGGAACGGAGTCAAGTGACCTTTTCGGACTCCTCTTTCTACCCTAACCTCTCCCTCTACTAGTTTCGCCCCCCCGTGAACCCCTACCGGATCCAACTCCCGGTGGACTCCTCTCAGTTTTCCTTCCCGTTGTTTCCCTACCGATGTCACCCCCCGATGAACCTATGCTAGGGGAAAGGTTCCTACCAGATTCCGACATTGTAAAGAAAAAGAAAAAGGAGAAAGGAAGAAGGAAGAAAGGGTTTTCTAACCTTTGAGAAAGTGGCAATGGCAGACTACGGTGCAGGGCAGGGAGAAGGAGCGCGGAAGCGAGAAAAAATTCTTTCTGAGAGGTTCTTCCCCCTTTTATAGGTGAAGGTAGTGGGTTTTCGAGGCGGTTCGGAGATTTGGCTGATTGTGCGCCGTATCGGCGGTTTCGATCGTGGGTACGGCTCTCCAGAAATTTCATTAATGAGATAAGCCGTTGCGATCTACGTGAAATGTCGCTATTGGCTGTGATAACTCCAGCGATGTGATCATGCTCTGGATGACTACCACGTGTTCAACCTCGGTTGAATAAAGATCTCTTTTTCAAGAATTTCTCAGAATTTTTTCAGAATCGAGGCGTTTCCTTTTGAGATAGCCAGTAGCAGGATGACACGTGTCTTCACCACGTTTTATCGCACCACCGGGCAGTTATAGCGAAAGACGTGTCAAGATTCAATGCCATCATTACTTGACAATTATCACTAGAAGACAAAATTAAACTACTCCCATTCTTCGAAACTTAATTATTTCGAACTTGGGATTGGGGGACAGCTGTTGTGATATCCCGGTTTTATTTCAATTAATTATTGGACCGCTCTCTGAACCAATTTCAAATTTCTCTCTTTTGGTTTTTTGGTCAAATCAGCTGGCAAAGGAAAGGGTCTTTGACTTCGTATTATTATCTCAGTCCGAAGACCATGCTTAATATCTATAACTTTGTATATGTCTTGTTCCGGAAGATAAGCTTATTAGCTCTGGGTCTTCGGCTTCGTATTATCACCTTGATTCGAAGACTTAGCCTAACGTCTTTGTCTATGATTCCAAGCCAAGTTTATTCACTCTATGTCTTCGGTTCCGTATTATTATCTCAGTTCGAAGACTATGCCTAATATTTATGGCTTCGTATCTTTATCTATGATCCAGGAGATAAGTTTATGTACTGTCTACATCTTTCTCTATGGTTTTAAGGCAGGTTTATTTACACTATATCTTCAGCTTTGTACAATTACCTTGATCCGAAGACTTGACCTTCCAGACAAATATCTTCGGCTTTATTCTTTCAATACGATCCGAATAGCGTATGATCCCACTTTTAGACTGTAAGTGTTTATTTCTGTTACTTCCGAAATGGATTCTTCTGAAGTATGTAGCTAACATTCCCTTCAGGAGCGTTACTAAAGAGAATGTTGAGCTCACTTCGGATTTATTCTTGAAAAAGGAAGATTCTTGGACATGTGGGTTTCTTGGACTAACAGTTGAAATCTGTTTTGGTTGTTGCAACCACCTACATGGTCCAAAATCTCAAGATTGGATAAACTCCGAGTGTAACTATTTTTCTGACAGCCACTACTTACGGTTATGAGGAGGTTGCGTTCGCCAGCTCCCATAACCGTAAGTAGTTACGTTGGAGCCTATAAATACTGGTAAGAGGGGACACTCGAAGGAGGCTGGTTCATTTTCTTTCTTGCATTTCAAATTTCTCTTTTCCCTCTCTGCTTTCAAAACTCTACATTCTGCTGTTGCCTGAGCTTCTTCTGACTTAGGCATCGAAGTGTCCCCCACCGGAAAATCTCTGCTCAGGGATCTGTTTTGCAGATTCCGGTCGACGGCGATCCAGTGGAAGACCCACTCCATCCGGTTGGCAGAGGTTCAGCATTAACAGGAACCATATTTACCGAAATAGGTGATTTGAGGGACGTGGCTGCCACGGGGGCACTTGAAATCGTATTTCGAACAGACGAAGTCAAATTGAACTGAAAACGTCTTTTGAAAAGACGAATTCTATTGAACTGAAATCGTCTTTCGAACAGAAATTCTATTGAACTGAAACATCTTTTGAAAAGACAAATTCTATGAACTGAAAACGTCTTTTGAAAAGACGAATTCTATTGAACTGAAAACATTTTTTGAAAAGACAATTTCTGATCTGTCAATTACGTCTTTCCAAAAGACGATTTCTTAGCAAATGGATTATAAAATAAATCCTTCCACCAAACGAATAGGATTTTTAATTTTAAATAATTAATATATTAAATTAAAAATTTAAAAAATATTGATTTTATCAAATTATATTAAAAATTAAAAATTATTTAAAAATTAGTAAAAAAATTAAATTAATAATTTTTTTATAAAAAAATATAATGAGAAATCACGGGTTGTATCCACAATTTCATCAAATAATATTTTTTTCATTAAAATTTAATAAAAAAATTTTAAAATAAATATTTTTTTGAAAAAAAATTAATGGAAAATCGTGGATTGTAACTGTGAAATCAATCTACAATTTTTTTACATAAACCATTTTCTGTATCAAATTTTTTAAAAAATATAAAAAATTAATAAAAAAATTTAACAAAAAATTGCAGGACCGGTAGGTGGATCGATGGTCGGACTGGTAGCAGGACCAGTAGGTGGACCAATGGTCGGATCCTGATGGCCGGACCGGTGGTCGGGACGGTGGCCAGACCCTGGCGGCCAGATCGGCGGTCGGGACGGTGGCAGGACTAGAGGCCGGATAGGTGGCAGGATCAACGGAAAATAGGATTTTTATTATTAAATGAATTATAAAATCCTTCCACCAAATGATTTTAATAGAGAAAGAAAATATGATTTTTATTATTAAATAATTAATATATTAAATTAAAATATTAAAAAATATTGATTTTACCAAATTACATTAAAAATTAAAAAAAAAATATTAAAAATTATTTAAAAATTAGTAAAAAATTAATATTTTTATTATAAAATAATATAATGAGAAATTGCAGGTTGTATTCACGATTTCACCAAATAATATTTTTCTTTTATTAAAATTTAATAAGATTTTTTTTAAAATTAACGAGAAATCATGGATTTTAATAAATCTTAAAATAATTTATTATTTTCATAATTTTAATTTTATAATTTATATTTTTTTGAATTTACTTAAGCAAATAAATGATTCTCTAAAGTACTAATAGGACCAGAACAGTTTATTACCTTTCATAAACACAAATAAAAATTCATAATTTGGTTTTGTTATATACAATGCATAAATATAAAAAAAATATACTAGGTCCCGCATGGCGGCCGTCTCCTCTTGCATGCAGGCTGTGTACGATGAGGGATCGGAGGTGGCTCATGCTGCTCTGTCTCATGCTCTAGTCGTGTGATGTCTGATGTATAGCATGCTCTACATCATGTGATGCCTGCTGTGCAGATATGTGATGTGACGATCCTTCACCAAAGAAGTGTCATCCAAGTTCGGAATAATCATGCTGCCAGCCCATGGAATCCAATGCAGTAGTATAATCAAAGTGTGCTGCCACATCCTCAATAGATGCGAACTCGGGCATCGGATATGGAGGTACTATGTCGTCAAGTACCTCGTCTGTACTGAGCTGGTGGAGGTGCTCCCGATGAAGATGCATATGGATAAGGCGAAGGAGTCTCGTCCTCCCTATCGACCTCCTGATAAAACTCACGTAATGGAACCCGTGCATGCTCGCCAATAGTATGGAGGGCAGAATGACATACGTCCTGTATAATCTGGGAGGACATCGTGATGAAACCTGGCTGGGCAAGCTGAAGTATCGTCGCAATGCTAGTGCCCTGTAAATAAAAAAATAATTAGTTTGACAAAATTTAAATTTAGATTTTATTAAATAGTAAAATTTAAATTACTTATCATGTGATCATACACTACACCATTGCGACTGATGAATTGACGAGTGATCCTACGGTACCACTGCATATAAGGATCGTGATAATCCATGGTACCATCGAATGGATCACCATATATAATATAATAATGTCGACTCATCCACAACTGAATGTACTCCCGATGAGCGGCGGACCAATTCTGATCGAATCGTCCCCTCAGATCAATACGATATAGTGTGGATATCTTATCAAACCGATCTGGCACGACCTGTCGCATCCCAAACTGGCGCACCACTCTATCAGGTAAATGCCACCTACTATATAAAAACAAACTAGTGGCACTCGAGTATACCAGATCTCCTGATCCTGTAGACAGTAATCTGGTAACTCTGCAAGTATAGCGACAGTATATGGCTGCCATATCACTTGTTTATAAATAATTTAAAGCATAATTCGTTAAACAAGAACAAATAAAACTAGTCAATCATTACGAAAAAATCAATATTCATTATCTCATCGGGTCGCAGTCGATCAAGTAAATAACGATATGAAGAGACCACGTGTGTAGGTACCTGTCACAGAAAAAAGATATCTCCATCTACAAAATAAATTAATTAAATTAATTAAATAAAACAGTATATATCATACATTGCATAAAATATTAGTAAATTCTAAACCACCTCATCCCTAATGGTCCCTATGGTAAACCGGCTCCACCATCATCAAAATCGATCATCGGATCTAGAGCCTATCGAAGTAATCTGTGAGGTGCAAGAAGCGGAACTCTATCCCATGCCCACAGCTGTAGTAGCAACAAAGGACCAGCAATATCAGTAGCATCTCTGTGGCTCGCCCTACACATCTCTCTATACAATCAAGCGAGTCCAGCGCTACCCCAACAATATTTAGTCCAGCCATCTCGAAATTCGCTAGTAGAGGTAGAAACAAGAGATGCATGTCGTTCCCAGATTTATCCATAAAAAGGCACCCACCCATCAACTGTAAAATATATGCTCGAGCATAGCGCTGTATAGCTATCTCGTCGGCATAGAATGCTAAATCCTGGAAATGCTCGGTAAGCCAGACCAAACTCAATCGTAATCCATGCAGCCTATCGTGTGGTGGGACGACCCCTAATAACTCATGACAAAGCTGCCTTCAGTCTACCCGTGTAGTACCTGTCACCGGTAGACCATCGACTGGCAAACCTAGTCGGCAACATCCTGTAGGGTGATGGTGATCTCTCCATGGAGAAAATGAAAAGTATGCGTCTCTGGACGCCACCGCTCGACGAGAGTAGTGATCAAATGCCAGTCCAATCTAATAAATCCAACACGTGCAAGACCATAGAATCTGGACTGCATCAACAAAGGCAAAATACAACGATCGAGCGGTATCGATCTGTGCATGACCATCTCTCGATATCGACAGTGCAAAACAGCAGTATCCTGTCCCTCCCATACCAAAGATGATCTATGTGAAGGCTGACAATGTAGTATACTACTGTCAGAAGGACCAGGATCCATAACTATGACATTCAATAACTCAAAGAAAATGAAATTAGCAATCACGAAGACCATTTAATATAAAATTATATGTAAACAATAATGACATCAATCCATATACAAGGTATAAACATCAGACAATAAAACATTACAAACCATATCCATATATTACAATCCATCAAATAAAATACAAAGTAATGACACGAATTGTGAATATGGTCTAGGACTCTCGGAGCAACAAGCAATTCCTATAATGGGACATTAATAAAAATTAAACGGTAGAAACAATATAGGTATAAGTTTGATAATAATCAATAAATAAACATCGCATAAATAACAGAAATAACTGATATATCTTAAAACATCTGTAAAATATGACTGATATAATTTAACTAATCCGCTTGTAGAAGCCTTGGACATGACCGTCTATCATGCCCTTCTTCTTTACAGATTGTACACTTGCATGACTGCGTATGTTGCTGGCTTCTCTGATATCCATATCATTTCTAATCCTCGTGGATCATGGCCTACCTTTCTGTCACAGCCATTTATATCAGGTATAATGATATCATGTTCATTTTGCTAGGACCAATATTCTTCACGAGGAATTGGTTGAAATTGTGGTACATAAGTTTGATGATAATCGTGTAATGTATAGCACACCGATCAATGTATCCATAAAAATTAATGGCAATAAGTGCACAAGCAGCCATGACGTGAGAACAAGGTAAATGAAAATATTGCCATTTATGACACGTACATGTCTGCTAGGAAAGACGAACAACCTACAACATCAAAAACCATAATTCAGCATATACACAACATAATAATATATTTTCAATGATACATAAAGATCGTAAGTACCTGTGTATTGTTACCCCTGTTCATGTTCGGTCCATGTCTAGCAGTTTGGACTTGGAACAAGCCAGTTGCTCTATCAAATCGTGTAATGGTATGCAATGTCGCTTTGGCTTGCTTGGAGATGACATGTCCCGTGATAAAAGGAGTAAACCTTTCATTTCTGTTCATTGCCTCTGTTGCTTGGAGACGTCGACCTTCAAAGTATGACACAAGCCAAAAGAAAGTCAACTGTACCAATACTGTTATGGAAAAAAATCGAGCATTTTTCAAAACTCCATTGAAACACTCAAATATATTAGTTTTCATCATCCCATACCATCGTCCGTCATCATGTGAACATGTCCATTTTGCTAAAGAAATTTCATTCAACCACTGAACGGCTTCTGGGTTAAATTTCTCAATATTCCTCATATATTTATGGAATTTTCTATGCTGCATTTACATTCCAGCTCTTTTCACCACATCTCTTAGTTTGGATCATGAAATCTTGAGTTGAAGTTACTTGCCACGTGACGCAGGCAATATACATGATAAGCATTCGGTGGCTGCCAACCCAGATATTCATTCTGTACTGCAGCAAGTATACCAGCATGTCGATCGAAAATTAGACATTTCCTGACGTGATGTAATAAAACTTCTGATGCAAGCTAAGAACCAACCCCAGGTATCCGCTGACTCTTCATCGACAATACCAAATGCAAGTGGAAAGATCTGATTATTTTCATCTATAGCAGTTGCATTCAACTACTTCTCCTTATACTTCCCATATATGAAAGTAGCATCGACACTTATGACCGGACGACGGTGCTTAAACCCTGTAATCGAGGGTGCAAAGGCCTAGAATACACGATCAAACTGGACACAATTTGGTATACCAGTTGGAGTGCTGATAAATTTCACTCAGGAATCCGGATTAAATGTTTGTACAGCATGCAATCATTTCGGAAGCAATTGATATGACATATCCCAATCTCCGAACAGCATCGCTATCGCCTTCTATTTGGCATCCCATAATTTTCTATAACTTTGTGTATAGTTGTATTTGTTCTTTATGACTGCACCAAGTCCAGCAATAGCAATGGTAGGAATTTCTTTAACAAGATCCCGAATTTTATTAGCAATTAAAATGGAGTCATACCAGAATGATCCTAAGACATCATTACATATAGGCATGTATGAGGACCGGTATATCATGAGATCTCAAAAAAATCATGACGTTTAATAGCTCTCACCATCCGCTGATAGCCAGAATCTCTGCTCTTACATTTCACATGCCATATATTTGGATTTGATTCAATAACCTTGAATTCATGATATCTTTCAACAGAATATTGCTTTACTGCAGTCTGTAATTCTACCTTATCTATAAAGCGGAGTCCTTTACGTAATTCCTCATCCCTTTGCCATATAACATGTTCTTCCTGCATTGAAGAATACATTGACATATTTGCAGCATTCCAATCAACCTGAGTGAATGTTCTAAATGAAGCTTCAAATGTAGAATAGTTTGGAACAGTGATATCCTCTGGACTTCGTACTGGATGTGAAGTATCGGCTTCGTTATCTTCGTCAGCCAAATCATGTTCACTTTCATCATCATTCTTACTAAAAAGTTGATTATCGACATGCACCATATCATCAGCAGCTATATATATTGATGCTTCTCTATTATTACTTTCTAGTACAGTACTGTTCATCGTCTGTAACGGATCTACAGTAAAAATCGAACCAATATTTTCCACATCATTATCTACAATGTTCGGAGTATTATATGATAGAACCTATTCAGTTACACAAGTTGTTGCTATATTTCGAACAGCTTCTTCATAATCATCCTGTTCGCAATCAGGATCAGGAGTTTCAACGGTTTGGATATCTATATATAACTCTGCACCCGATATGCATGGATGTGAACCGATGGTTGAAAACATTATCTTCATGTCTTCATCATCGGTTAATGGAACAGGTTCATACTTTACAAATATCGGCTGGACAACTTATGGATATCTATAAATAATCAATATTTTTTTTCCAGTTCTATCAATATGGAGAACTCTACATATTTTGTTCTCCAACTCTTGGAATGTTATACCAGAATTGATTTTAATTGTCTTTTTCGGTCCCTGATTGTACTCAATTCCATTTGATCCATTAATCATAGAACCATTTATATAACATAATGCTTTGATTGTTTCTCCCATTATATCCTACATATTTAACAAAATATATTTAGAAATAACTTTCTCATATATTGATATCATTAAAAAACTAATTAAATTACATAATTAATATGACAATAAAATAAAAAATATAATTATTTTACTATCATGATAAATGCATCCTATAATCAACTACTAGGTAAAGATATATCATATCCTATTCAGGAATTGCACTAATTTTATGAGTCAACTTATAGTAATCAAACGGTGTGCAATGAAGACTGAATGAAATTTCGGCAGCATTTTTTCTTAGTTATCCACATACAAATATTTATGTATGCGGAGAACAAAAGGAAAATGATGCTCGAAATTTCATTCGGTCTTCATTGCACATCGTTTGATTACTATAAACTGACCTATAAAATTATTTGCAATTCCCAAACTGTCCAAATTGGACAATCAATTGATTAATATGCATAATTCTCATATCCGTACAAGTCTAGAAAAATGTATTGATACTACAGAATATGCATATCAAGCAATTGACGGGTCTACGGTTCAATGAAATACAAATTTTTTAAAAATATATATAGAAAATCGAATAATTAACCTAAAAAATTATTTTGAAACATAATTACGTCGCTGATACCAATATCTACATAATATATACTATAAAAATTTATACTATCAAATAAATCATATCATATTTATAACTATATTAATTATGCCTATCCATATTAATATATTATTCTTATATACTTATATATTCATAATTAACTATTACTTCAATTAATTAACGATGAAATAATCTTAATAATTAATCCATAATAAATTAATTTCAATAATTCAATACATATTTAATTTTACTAACATAAATTATCTACCATTATAATTTCATACGTATAATATTTTCTTTATAAAATATATTTTAGCATATCATTATTCTTTTTATATTAATTAATACATTAATTGATTATTGAAATATAATACTAAATTTTTAAATCTTAATAATTGGATCGGCATATTATACATTTAATTATAATATATACTATTTTTTTATTTAATTAATCATTAACAATATATATTATTTTTTTAATTTATGATATAATATATATTACACCAAAAAAATAGATAATCAAAACTTGTTATTATTTTCTAATTTCTTCAATAATAAAATTAATAAATAAATCAAAACAAATTACTATCATGTAATTTAATATAATTTATAATTACATAATTACATCCAAAATATATTATATAAACATAAACAAAAAATATACAATTACAATTGCATTATAACAAAAACAGCATAACGTTACATTATAAATTTTTAAAATTAACCTACAAAATATTCAAAATTTCATACCAAACAAAATTTATAATAATGATATTCAAAAAAATTAGATTAACAAAATAAATAAGATAATTACCTAATAGAAGAAAATATATTTATGAATTTTCTTGGACCTTCCTTTCCCTGCACTTGAACTGGATCGGAACTACTTGGAGCGGATCTAACAACAAGCAAACAAAAAATTTTAAATAATATCAACTTTGTTTGTCAATATATATATATATATATATATATCAATTCAGGGAAGGGGAGAAGAAAAAAAAACCTTACCTTCAATTGGACCAGAGACAGTCGAAGAACAAAAAAAAATTAGGCCTGGACCGCACAAGAGACAGATGGGGCCAGACCAGAGACAAACAAAAAAACAAAATAAGCCTGGAAAATAAGATCGGGGGAAGATGGGGCCGGACCGGAGACAAACAAACAAAAAAAAAAAAGATGGGACCGGAACGAAGGGAGAACGGGACCGGCAACAACGGGGAGAACGACGAAGACAAAGAACAAAAGAACAAAAAGAAAAACGGTGTGGGGTTATCGGCCATAAATCGCAGGTTGGAAAGATGAATACTCAGGGTGAATTTGTTTTTCCAAAAGAGAAATTTAGAAGAGCTGCCAGGTCCCTGCCACGTGTCCATTTTTTGGCCAAATGTCCCCGCCCAGCCACGTGCCGAATTCTCAGTTTGAATTCGTTTTTCGAAAAGACGAATTCATACTGAATTCATTTTTCCGACCGACGAATTCAAGCGAGCTGCCACCTACCTGCCACGTGTCTATTTTTTTTTTGCCAAATGTCCCGCCTTGCTATGTGCCACCTAGATCCGTAAATATATTACGGATCACCTAGTCTCATAATTAAGTTTTTTTATATTATTTTTTAAAAAAAATTCCTTAAGTGTTCAGTCACATATGGTGCAATATGCAAAGGAAGCATTCTGCGCTGGTGTCATGATAAATTTAAAATTTAAGATTCAAACCTATTGCATTACACAGTTGATTTTGTAGCCTGGTGAGTCATGATATTCTTCTCTTTCAAAGACCATTCAGAGCTTTCAAGACTCAATTTTTCAACAGTATTGTTACATCACATGATATATATATATATAACAGCAAAATTTTAAACCTGTGTTTTGATATGCAGTTGGAAGCACTGAACCGCAGAGCTCTAGTGGAGGCCCTGGTATTACTTCCAGAATTCTAAGGTGGATCTTGGAGAATACCATGACCAAGATGATGGAACTCCTTGACAAGATAACAAAGCTGGTGAATGAGCTCTTTCATCCAGGAGAAAGAGAAAAGGATATGGAAGCTTTTTACGATTTGCTAAGATCCTCATTTTTGCTATCCATCATGGTCTTAATTGTTGTTGTGGTGACACGAATCCAGAGCCTGATTATCCATCGAGATGATGCTTGAACTCGTCTGTAAATATGTTAATAAGAATGCGCCAGAACTCTTTTTGTCTGTGCGTGAATTACTTTTGTAGCCTTCAAAACAGCCAGTGTTCTTGTTCAAAGTGGGAAATAAGGATAAAAAAATACATATTTTGTTGAGGGTGTCCACCAATGCAGTGGGTAGTCTTCTGGGGTTGGTATCAAAAATATCATCCTGATTTCGGCTGGTATCTCTCCCATCCTAATTCTGAAAAATATATATATATATATATTAATTTTGCCTTTAAAAGTCCAGAATGTTCTCAAACTTGCAACAGATTCATAAAGGGGCACCTGATTAACGTCTGAATGGGTTGATTGGTTTTGTATATTGGTGATTTCTCTTAGAAGAACTAGTGAAATCACCAAATTTTATTTCACGATATTTACTTATTATTTATTTCAGTTATGTGGAAAAATGTTTAAATTAACAAGTATGATAGAAAATATGCTCATGTCAACATGTCGTTGGGATTGGGTGGCTCGTCAAATTAGATCATCTACTGCAAGAAATATGAGAGGATATTTCCATTTGATTCTCCCAACTTCCCCATTTTGATCAAAATGAAGGACCACCATCCAAACATGAGTTGCATAACAAATGCTCCATCGTTCTGCAGAAGATATCCTGATTTCAGAATGACATGACATGCAGTTCTTCTTCATAATTTTGTCTCTGTTTCCTGCTTAAAAAAGATGTCATAAAGATAGATAAATGCAGTCTGAATAACTCTGTCATCATGAAGACCTATAAATGAAATACGTACTTTGATTTTATTTTCACCTCTTATTTTCTCATAGGAACAAACTTTCTGATTCCATTCATTTGCAAGAACCTTCAATGAATCCCGTCGTAACCATTTAAACTGCAGGATTCACAAAATCAACATGCTGTCAAACTCAACTTATTGTCCTTTATTTGGATTAGAGATGGAGTACTGCTTGCCATTCTTAACGTTCTCATGGCAGAGTTCCAACAATCCTAGTCATTTAATGAAATGACCAGGTATCAACGTCAGCATCAAACAAAAAGTATCCCAAGCCACAAGGGCATTGCTTGGGGTGGTCAATGATACTGGTATGCAATAATGAACTACTGGAAGCTTAAAGTTGACTCATTTTAAATTTCCTTTAACAATAATAGTTGTCAGTGACATCACATTCAAACGATGCTTCATTTAGACTATATGGCTGAAGAACCATAAAAATATAATCTGATCCACGAGGAGCTGATCCGTAAAAACTTGATAATCCAAAGAAAATTAGGACTTACCTGACCAGTCCAAACCTCCTGTATCTCGATAATGAAAATGGCTCAACCGAGGTGCCACATCCGAGCCATGTTAATCCGGTCTATTAAATCTCAAAATATTCTCCCAAAGGGGGCACATCATGCTCCAAACAGATATTATATCGATACCAATATTAGCTACATTGTCATACAAGAACTCATTCCTTAACTTTATTGATGGGCCCAAGTTGGCTACCAGGGGCATTTATAATTAGTCATTATTTCTGAATTTTAGACATGAGAAACTTCAGTTGTGATTGCACCTTCACAGCCTTGATATCCTAGACTTTTGCTTAAGCACAGGCTGAATGTATTCATGGTATCCGTCAGGCACAACCGAGTCGTTAAGCGGGTCCTTCCAAGCCTCTTTATAGAGGTTTGGATACACATTCCCATCATAGCGGCCGAGAACAGACCCCAAGTAGTGATCGGTGTAGTTGAATGCATCAACAAGTGCGACCGCATTAGGACGAATCTGCAAGGCACCATGACTTAGCATTTAATATATTTCTCAAGGAAAAAAATTCCAAAAAACAATATGGAAAGCTTTTGCAAAATTCATTAGCTGACCAGGGAATAAAGAGACCGGAGCTGATCATTGGCTAAGGAAGCTTGCTTGGGTGTGATGCACCCAGTTGCAAGGAAATCACCGGCATGCTTGTGAAGCACAGAGAGTGCATAGATGTTGCAGAGAATCTGTAGTTGTTCTTTGACTCCAAGTCCCGGTATGTCTTGTTGGACTTTCTCAATGAACCTGAAATAGATATAGCCATGAAATAACAGGCTTTATGATTTGCAAATTGACAGCAAGATAGAAGAACACTGTACTGACAGCTATACCGGGCATACTAATGATGTATCAGCATGAAGCCAGTATAAGGTCTAGTACCAAGACTGCGAACCTTAGTATTAGCTCCTAAGAAGAGGTGGAGGAAACACTTACTTTGATACGATAATCAATTGGCAGTGTGCAACTACAGCTTCCAATAAATCAGCAGAGAGTTCAAGAAAACCTGCATATATTAAATGATGTCAGTAAAAGAACGTGAAATTGTAGCATGGACAAGTTGAAAATGAAAAGCCATGGAACTATTGCATGAGCTCATATTTGAGATTTTTTATTGTAGATCGAAGTTGAGACTTGAGACCAGAATTTTCGAAACCGTCATGAACCGCCCAATTCGGGGCATACCATATCATATCAGCTAAAAAAACCAGTACGGTTCAGTTCTAGAAAATAGTTTGGGATCCAGATCATCAAAAATGATCTGAACCGGAATGATACAGGTCAGTTCGTCACGGTATAGCCTGGTTCAGTCCAATTTGGACTCGGTTCGGATTCGGTTCAGCGATTTTTGCTTGAGAGAGGGGAGGAAAGTAGTTTTTTCTCAAGTTCACCAAGACCCGTACATGTACCGGTATGGTACGGTACCGTACCATACCGGTCGCTAACCGGTATGGATCCTGGTACCGGTTCAGTGATTCTTGCTTGAGATACTGGGGAAAAAAGCACCATCCAACATAGAAGTAGGAAACTAGCTATTTATTTCTCCAATGAGGAAAATGATATAAAGGAAACGTTAAATTCTAGTTATCCCCATATATTTTTAGATTTTGCTGCCCTGTATCAAGCAACTTCATCGAAAATACTAAAAACACCACATGCATGTGCAATAAACAAAATCCAATATCCTGTACTGGTTTTTGACACCATTATTCATTAATAATTCTAAGGCCTATGTAATGGCATAAAATAATAAAAAAAAGAAAACTAACTGAATTGTATATTTGACCAGAAATTTCAAAAGCTTAGATAATGTAATGACCTTCTTCTGGGCTTGCTGCCTTGCTTATATTTTGAGCACAATTTATAGCAAGCCTAACAGCTCTAGCTTCAAATGCTTCCAGTATGATGGAAGGCTTCAGCCAGTCTTCAGCTGCACAACAAGACAGCAGGATTAAAGGAAAAAAGTGATATTAGATGTAACTAAAGGAACAATAAAACAAAATCTGGACATAAAGTAGTCATCTAGAACGCATTTCACAAGCAATTGACATCTCAAATCCCCAATGCACTTATATTTACTAATAAATTTCTTAGTTTTAAGTATATCAGAATATGTAAAATTTTGCAATAAGATCTACCTCCACGAACATCACATTTGCACTCCATTAAGTGCTGTGCCCTCCCCATATATGCTGTCGCCCCCACAGGCTGTTTTCCTGACCCGAGCTGAGAAACAGTCTTCATAAGAAACCTTGCGACCTACTCATCATCAAAAGGATCAGTTCAGAATGTATTGACTGAAAGCTGAGAAGACATTAATTGTAAACCAACAAATTGTTTGTAGCTCAGAAGCTCTGAGAAGCAAATAGAGGGATCATTAAACATCCATAATTTTCTATGGACTTGATTATGTATCATTTTTATAAAGGTGGTAGCCCATTTGTGCAGTCATTTGCAAATGTGGGGCATGCTGTTATTAAAATAATATGATTCATGATCTGAATCTTACAATGTGGAACAAAATGGCCAGAGGCTAGCTGGATCTCATCCTTCAATCAGGACCTGTTACTATCATAAGGTCCAGAGATGTATTAGAATTTATGATTTTGTGCAAACCTTTGGGTCATAAGACCTAACTAATGCTCATGTTATTTACATATTAAATCATGCAGAAATCCATTTTCTATAATTTACTTGACAGCATAGCTTTATAGTTACCTATTTATCACTAACAAGCCTCAAAACTTAAGCATGTAAAATTAGCAAGCCCTTTAGAGTTTTAACTTCCATAAAGTAAAGTAATTTATGAGTTTTTAGAGCCAAAAAACAGACAAATTTTCTTGGTTTATGTCCACCAGTTAATTTTAAAAAAAAAAAAAAAAATCCACTTAAAACATAACTGAATTGATAGGTTGTTGTAAATATCTTGAATAATCAGCTGTGAAGTTCATTTCATTAGACATGATAGATATGGGCTTGTGATGGTGGAAACTAACTTTTTATATGCATGCCCTTTTATATTTCTTTTGTATTCCTAAAAATTTTCAAAAGAAACCAGATAATATCTTATGATCCATAATCCAATCTAAATCCCTGTATGGTTTATGATTTCAACCCTAATACTAACAACATATGAGGCACTCATTGTGTAAATTCAACTGAATGGTGGTAGACCAAAATTATCCATGGATGACTCCAGAAAAAAGTTCTAATAACATCTGGCCCAAAAATTATATGAAGAATATATCCTACATGGATGATCTGATCCACAAGGACCATGACTGGGAATTTTTCAATTGTCTTTCTCCTAGGAAGAAGTGAAACATAATCAACTTGAATTTGGGACAGCTATTCGAAATCTAAGGGAAAAACTTGATTTGTTATCTTATTTCTGCATTTTGTGAAAAAAGACCAATTGAAGAGGAGGTTTTCTTCAAACAACTAGGAGCTGAGGCAACTATTAAATCAAATGATATATTTCCCATGTCTTCTCAAGAAACAAATAGAGTGTTTCTTTGCAAAACTATACTTGATTTCATATGAGGCAATTCCTCCAAAATCTCTTAATTAGTTGGGGGAAGAATCAGCATGAATCCCATTTTTTGAGGAACGTATCAAGATGAAAATTTGATTTGGTTATATAATGTATGGTTGGTAAACAAGGACTGGTTTTTTAGCAAGGCATGGAACGTATTGTCAAATAATCCACAAGATATATTTTCATTCAGATAAGGGATTCTGTCCAATTGAAAGGATCTTTTGATCATGGACTAAGGATGGAGTTTGTTTATTGGAAAATATGTTGCTACAAGAATATAGGTCTCAAGGGTGGGGAGAATTTTAGTTTCTTTTTTTTGTGTGTGTGTGCGCATGCATTTAAGTCTTCAACACTACAAGAATATACATTTCTAGTGTGGCTACAAGAATATGCAAGCATATTGAAGTTAAGGATTTGAGAAAGCTGATGATAGCAAGGGATATGGTTCTTGAAAAGACATCAACAAAAACATATTTTTCACATGAGTCTTCAATAGATGGGACAAGGTCTTGATGATGTCAATGAAAAAAACTATTTTTAGGTAATTTTCCCACATCATATTTTCATTGGTGAAAATAAATGCAAATGCCAACTGATCATCAAGTATCAGTAGAAAAATGACATCAAATTAAGTTGAAAAGGCAAGAAGAGCATAAGTAATCCCAAAAAATCAAAGTCAGTCTTGTTTGATTAATTGAAAATAAGCCACAATCACCTTGGTTATCAGCCAAGAAGATTAGTATTTACTTCATAAATTTGTGTGTTTTTCACTATCATCTACACCTATCTACCAGCAATCCTCTGCCTTTACCCAGGCTTATGACTAGCATGGACAATGAAGTTGGGTTTTGTAGAAACAATAGGCAAAGACAAGGTATGACTTGTCAGTTGAAGGTTTATAATTATTTTGAAAAATATATGGGATCGAAGTATCATTAGTGAACCAATATATGCTACTTAAAACCTAGTAACCCCATCACAATATCTTCTATCCCTTTTTAGCTAAGTCAGTCACACTCAACCATAAAAGATCAACTTCTCCTAGTGCATAACATTGTGATTACAAGGTTTCGAGTATTGGTGCTGGTGGGAGTGCTGGTCACTGGTCAATACAGCACAAGTCAAGCCATGCCACTAAGAATATTAAAAAGACTCAAAAATTCCAAAAAACTCTTTTGACTTAGAGTTAAAAAAATAAAGGGTGTCATACCGACCCTGCAGCAATGCCAATATTGGTCTGGCACATTATGTTCTGGCCAACACCAGACCAGCACAGGCCACTATTTGAAGACATGATTAAGGTCATTTGATAAGATATTCACATAATTGGACTATTATCTATAAAATAAACATCAGCACCATGATTGCAAAGGATCAACTCTTTATGTAGCATAAAATTAGGAAGGGTGATCTTTACCCCTTGGACTTATAGCATCCTTCCCTGTCATCTTTTTATGTCTCGGAGATAGGAAAAAACTCAGAAAGTTTAGGGTAGAGAATCTTAGCTGACTATTATCTTATAAAAATCATGTAACCTTTTAAAACAGAGTAAAGAAATTACACCATGTATATGAATTGTTCAAAATGAAAACTCTAATGAAAAGAGGAAGTAATACCCTGACCTGCAAAAGTAAAACAGCATTATCTCCTTCATAAGTGCAGGCAGGAACATATACTGCAAACAACTCAGGAAGCCCACTGCTACACAAGTAACCATGACCACCACATAGTTTTCGGCATTCTTCGATGCCATCCTGTGATAAAAATAAAAAGATTAAGATACATATCGAGGACCAAGGAAATACATGGAACCAGAGAGAAACTAAGCAGATAAATACAGTGAAGAGAGCAGAGGATGAATGAGAATAAGCAAAGTGGTTCTAACTTCATCAAGTGAGCATATAACAATGGTAGTTTCTGTTAGTTTGGTTTTTTAGCATGAAGATAATAAAGTTTTTATATGCAACTTGACTTTTTTCCTCTTCATTAAATCTTTTTCGAACTCAACAGGCACCATGTAGTAGAACTTGCTCCCCTCTTGTGTAGGCAACTCGGGCCCTTTTGTTAAAAATAGATTGACAACAAAATGTGTTTTATGTCTAATGAGAAACACTTCTCTTGTTCAATGTTGCCTTGATCAAGAATGCAATACCACTTGATAGTCTTGACATCAAGTTGACCAATTGTGAAAAAAAAATATTAAACTCTAATGGTACATCTCTTTAGCCATAGTTGATCCCTTTATATTCGGAGTGATGAGTGAGACCTCTAAATCTTAATAAGCTGCCTTAGACTAACATGGATGCCACCATCATCATTCACCAGTCTGTGGTTATTCCTATATTTTATTTTCTGGTATTTGAATATAAAATTTATTTAGATCATCTTTGCTGATCAACTTGCTCAATGTATGCACAGCAATCATCACTGATGCAGCGAAACATCACTTAATCTGTGCATGCACACAAGAGACCCATGACAAAAGGTAATTGTAACCTCCCATTTCTTGGTCCTTGCAGAATGTTCATAGGAAAGCTATATACTTATTCTTCCTTGCTATCTATACACTTATCTGTGTAATTAATTGAATGGCATCCAAAGAACTGTTATTCACAAGGCACTTCAGTCTTGAGCAAAGACCATTTCTTTGTCTTCTGCTTTCTCTCAAGAAAATAAGGTAGAGGTAGCTTATCTAGTTCTTAACACGCAAATCCATGAGACAAGACAGTAGTAAGCTCAATGACAAAGTGATAAATCTAATATAAATTATCAGTGTTGTGGTTTTGCATTCGATGCTGGACATCTTTCTATGGCACCTACTATGCTTCAGATTGGAAGAATCAGTAAACTGGAGCTTTTGCATCCCAAGCAGGTATTGTGAAGATTATGAAATTCTATCATAACTGTGTTGGAGGTCAGTTTGTTAGGACTTCAGTTTATAGATACCATATGTTCAGCACATGGTGGTGGTCACATTCCACTTCAAGATTTCACTAGTATCATACTTTCCATATTTTTTTAAATGCTAGCATGCAGCAAGCTTTGTAAACTACTTTTAGAAAAAGGACAAAAACAGTGTTGCATCGGCACGAATATAAGAATTGAATCCAGATATATGTAAATAGCAAGAAAAAACTAGTGTGTATATATAAGGAAAACTACTTTAAAATTGCTATTTATGTTGTCTGAGATATAGATATATATGTGTTTATATATGTGTGTGTTATATATATGTGTGTATATGTGAATATGTGTGTGTAAATTGACGTGTGTGTGTGTGTGTGTTTGTATAAATGCTTCTCATTCAAACTTTCCAATTAACTTAAGGACAAAAGAAAATTAATATTTTGCAAAGTTGTATCAATTTTACATCCTTGATCAAAATCTAAATGGACAAATACTCACTTTTAACATCAAAATAGAGAATCAAAATCATTATTGGATTTGGAAGAGTTAAACACTTGCAATTTTTACATGTGGCTACAGAATAACTTCATAAGTATCTAAGTGTCTAATATGTATCTAACTCGATTGTGTATTCGACACAGAATTTTGGAGCTGGATGCAAATATCCAAGTAACCATAGATCTGATGCATAGATCTGATGCAAATAGGACAAACACATTTTCCTATTTACTGGTTCATGTTATTGAGAAAACAATGTAACCATAGATCTGATGCATGATATAATTTTAGTTGAAAACCTCTTTAATAAGAAAAAAGGAAAGGCTTAAAAGCCAAAGGAAAAAGGAAAAGCCGAAGCATGATAGTTTAACCATGTTCCCATCCATCATAACCTGATACCAAATATTTTTATGCCTCACAATTCAAATCCAATAATAGGCCCTTGATTTTGTGGACCATCTAAAAGTGTAAATTGCTTCAAGCATCACCATATAGATTATAACTAATCTCATCCATAGAGACTTCATGGCACATTCAGTTTACATGTAAGAGGCCCTCACATTTTTGTTTTGAGTTTTTTGAAGACAAAGGCAAAGTGATATGGTTTTTTTTCCCATTTCAACCATCTAGGTGAATATACTGGTAAATTGAGTGGAAATTAACCATGAAGCTGAGTGTTGCAAAAAATAAAAATTATAATCAAAATCCTGACATATAATGAACCTAAATTAAATTATCAATATCACATTGGGACTATTGAAGCAGGTTGCTGGATTTAGTAGAAAACTAATTAAGGAGAACAGGTCAACATTTCAATCATGATGATTAAAAATATATACCTAATCTGAGTCAACTTTCTACGCTTCTAAACCAAGAGCAGTCTAATTAAGAAACATGAAGACTTAAATTTTTGAATGGAAAGCCCATTAAGTAACTCGGGGCCAACCATGTTGCTGATAGCTCCCTTCCCAACCCCAACATCAGCGTTGGTCCAAACATGTCATCATGGAATATTCTAAGGTCCAATAAGTAAGAATCAAGGTTTCCAAACAACAAATAATTCCCTAAATTAACAATTTGTCCATCCAATCAAAGAATTATATATTAATCATAGATTTCTTGCAAAAAAAAAAATTGTAACACTGTTATTTAAAGAGGGTTGATTTTTCTACCAAAAGAGGAGGGCTGATTTTTATCTCATATGTTTGAAAACCTGCACTGATGGGGACATCAATAATAAGAAAATATATTTGGACTAACTCACTTTGTTTTTGCAGCATGCATAGTCAATAAAGTCTAGAGCCTTTGAAACAGTTCCATTTTTCTTGAAGCAAGCACATGAGCCGACTCATAGAAGAAACTATATTACTCATGAATTTTGACCCAAGGTCACCACTTCAAAGCTCTTGAGCCGACTCAACTTCAATTCAAAAGCATGATAAGTCGACTCAAGGCTACTACTTCAAGCTCATGAGCCGACTCATTAATCATGAGCTGACTCAAGTTCAAGCAAGATGAAGGGCCACCTCTCCAAGCCCAATTCAAGCCATTCAAGCCCCCCAATCCAAGACGACTTGAAGCACATGGGGAACACCACACCAAACAACCTTGGGGGAGAAGGAATTACACTACATCAAGAATTTTATGGGGAACATAAAGAGTCCTTCCACTATCCCAACAATATTTGACATGTGGGACGCCACAACTTATGACACCTAAGCCTCCACATCAGCACTTGGAAACCACATTAGGACCTTCTAGATGCCATATGTCAAAGTGGTTGTAACTTTCTACCTACAATTTATTTCTAGTTAGAACCACTTACCTAAGAGTTGTTGGAGCCAACTAAACCATCCTTATCCCCTCCCTTCCACCCTTGGCCGAATTTTCCTAGCTTAGGAGCCTATAAATAGGGCCCCAAAGCTCTCATTTGTTTCCATGCTATGCTATGATAATTAATGAAAGGATTATTTCTCTTGTGTTCTAATTCTCTTGTATTCTTGTTTCAAGTGAGTGTTCTTGATAGTTTGAGTGTGTAGATCCTTATCCAAGGAAAGAGAGAGTTTTTGAGTTTGTATTTGAGAGAGAAGAGTGCCATTGCAAGGAGTGAAGAGTGGGATGCCCCATAGTTTGGTCCAAGCTCAAGTCCAAGCACCAAGGCCGCCGGCCACTTTCTTTCTCTTCCCTTTTTCTTGTTTCCATTCCAACCCCAATTCTTCTTCCATGCCTAATCCCAAGTTTATTTGCAGGTTCTCTCAGGTTCCTAAGTCAAGGATGAAGGTCTCCACGCCATGGATCAAGGCCAAGGTAAGTCTCAAAGTAGGAAGTGTTAAACTTGACTTCTAGATCTCAATCCTTGAGTGTTGAGAGCTTCTTCTTCCACCAAATAATTAATCATCATTGTTGGTAGAAAACCTTCTTCTTGGCTCTTTAGATCTCACCATTTGAAGAAGATTTGACCTAGTAGGAATGGTTTCCTAGCCATGAGATCCATCTCCTATCATTTTGGAAGTGATTAGTATGCGGGTATTTAATTTTTCATGAATTAGTCTCCTACTTGAATGAAATTATCCTCTCTTATGATTAATTTTTGCTTTAAATTTCATTGCTCTTAATGGATTGTTAATCTCCGGAAGAACATCATCATCCTTGCATTTCATCCATCCCCACGTCCCGCATCATGCACCCTCTTAAAAATTTATGTTTTACCACAACAAACATCAACTCCATGATAACAACTAACAATGCCATCGTAGCACTGACTTCTACATTTTACAGCTTGTAGAGCAAAACCTAAAAAGCCTTTCGAAAGTCATGAAGTTTTCTGGTTTTCAAATAATTTTGTTCTTTGCACAGTTAAAAATGTTAACTAACAGCAGATAATGAGACCAAGTTCATGAAAAAAGCTTCTATGATAGCTTGAAGATTCTAAGGACTCAACAGCATTTAAATACTATGGAAATAAAGATGATTCAGCCTGCTCAATTAATAAACATGCCAAAAATAACCCTTAGAGTTCAGGCTAAAAATGATGGAACATTGGATGCATTTTATAGGCCTAAGATAGACTAGCATAAAGTTATAGCCTTTTACTAGATTGCTAAGTGTAAAAAAAATAAATGATTTGTCTCTTTATAAAAAGAAAATATCTTGTTGACCTTCATAAGTTACCTAAATATATGAAGAAAAATATCTAATAAACTATCCCACAGACCTCAAGGCTGGCCAGTCAAAGGAACCATATGCAAAGGGCTACACATTTCCCAACAAACTAAATGTTCTTAAAGTTTTTAAAGCAAGATCAGAAACTCATAGATTAACTAATGGTGTAAATTATAAATAATATCTGTCAAACCTAGAGAGGGTTGGAGACTGAAAGTGCAAAAGAGGTGGGAATCAAAAGCAGCATGAATGTTAGCTACATATAGTAAATGAGTTACGCACAGCTGTAGCAGAGGTCGTCAAAGATTTCAAACCAGCAGTGCATGCATGCGCCTCAGGCAATGTTGAAAAATCATTAGTTTGTAGTCTCTGAGTGACGTCTGCATATAGCCATTTCAACCACTCACCCACAAATCTAAAAGCATAAGCTGAAGCCAGCAATGGGAAGAGCCTGCTTTGCTGAGTTTTGTAATCAATGACCTATGATAAAGAAAGTCTCAATATAAAAAAGCCCAATAGTATAATGCCTGTAGAAAGTTAATAAAGACTACCAAACAACAACATTAAGTGCCATCACTTAGTAACTAAAAATGTAAAACAGAAAAGAAAATTACCAATTAGCAACAAGAATCTAACAAGAATTAAATAGATTAGGTCCAAACTTTCCTTTCTTGGACTTATTGATTACATCACAGTTACTTGGCATTCATCTAGTTGGTCCTATGTCTTATAATTTGTCTATTGAATGCCAATGACTATTTACATAAATTACACCCACATATTTATGATTTAGTATCCTATATCACCTCACACTTACCAATTTATTTAAAGCAAATATTTATATTCACAAAGATTAAAGTTGTTTATTCTAGATTTAAGTATCTCCAAGACCATTGTTTTCTTTTCATTGACATCTAGTTTCATAAATCAGGGAGGATGAGCTTGAACTACTGCATTCAATCTCACAAGCCAGAGCTTATTATATAACCAAACCAGGCGTCTAGCTTTGATTTAGCTTGTTTTATACTCTAGAAAGGCCCATGACTTTGAAGACAGCCCAGTCATTTTCTGTCCAAACATGCTTTAGAAGATGAAGTGCCCTCAACATGCTACATGCATACAAGGGTGTACATTATGAATGAAAGGAGAACAAAAATAATTTTAGTTCACTTCCCTCATTACCTCTTTCTCCCTTTTAGTCTCCTTATTTATTTTCTTTTACATCTATTAAAACCTAATATACATCTTTAGTATAGATCGTGAACCCTAATCAATCCTACCTCCCCCCACCCCCTCCCTCACATGTTCTTGTTCCTTTATGTTATGAATCCACCTCTTTTATTTTTTTTGCTCTTACTATTAGTTTTTAAACATTATTTAGCAATTCAATACTCTTCTACATCAGATTTGATAAAAGATGAGAGCCTAAACTTAATCATTTCTACCAAGACTACTAAGAACCCTCCAATTTATTTCTTAAACATGATCTTCTTATAATTCTTAAGAAATCCTAGCCAGGTTAGAAGTCTTCAGATCCTTCTCTTTTCTCTTTTCAGGGAGAAAAAACCAGTGCCTACCTAAAAAAAAAAAAACTGCAAAGAGTATGACCCAGCAACCGTATCACTAACTCATAGCCTATCAAAGCCTTCTGCGACCAAAGATACTATATGACATGTTCTAAATGGGAAAATCTTTTGAGAGAAACATTTTTTTCCTTATGCTATTTTTCTTTCTGCTCTGTCCTTGAAAACCCAGCCTAAGTAATCAACTCATCATGTCATGACACACAAGTGCTTTAAGAAAGCAAGAAAACACAAATAATGTAAAACAACTAAAAGTTTAAGAAAGCAAGAAAACAAAAGTTTGACATATGGTGAATCTGTAAATCTTATTGCCAGAGCAGCCTCAGGTTGCTAGCTTAGATTTTTGAAAGATGAGGGCCTTCTAAGTTTTCTTATTAGTTACAGGCATTTACATAATTCTATGAAATCAATTTAATGCTGCAAAGTGCTGGACATTTAGTTACCATTCATGAAGATTGGACAGCAGTTAGATCATTCTAGCCGTCTAGGTCAAGAAATTCGCCTCTTGGCCTAAGAAAGAGAAGGCATCTGAAGTCCGAACATTTTACCTCAGTTTAGGTTATGGACTTGATTCAACTTTCAGGAGCTGGCTACTGCAGATTTTGCTTTATAAAATTCTGAAGCCCTCTCTAAGCTCTAGTGGAGGGTTTATCTTTGCAGATCATGCATGGCATAATGGAGGCCTAGTGCATGACCCTCCTACCATTGTGAGGTCTAAGGAAGATCAGATGTGTGCAGCCTTGCCCCCATTTGCAAAGAGGCTCTTTCCGTGTTTTGCAATTGTTACCTCCAGATCACGATGGTGGGCAACCTTATTATTGCACAAAGGCTCACCCTCACAAATCATGTAAGTGGTGTCACTACCAATAAAAAAAAAAATTACTCTTCTTGAAACCCCATGCAAAGTGTAACTTTATATCCACAACCAGTTACAGTTCAAATAAAAATTTGACTGCAGATAGTTGTAGTTTAGAATTATGGACATGTTGGAGGATACTGTAGTCTGATGCGGCTACAGGCTACAGCAGCCAGCTTCCGCTTTTCTTTATAAAGCAGTATGTTCAATCAGCTAATCATTGTACAGTTACAGTCATATAATCTACAGAAAACAATGCAATATGACTCATAATACCAACTGCAAATCAGTGAGAAGCAATGGTACAGTGTTTGCTGATGTGGTGCTTTTACATATCCTCGCTTAGCCCCATGCATGTGTAAACCTACAAGCCATTCCTTTACAATAAGGGTTTCTAGGTAATTCTGTCATCAAGAGCATTACACACAATCAAAATGTAATTAAGATAAACTCTGGCTCTATCTGTAACCAAAAAAAATGCACCCTTTAATGCACACTTTCACACACAAGATGCTCCTCTTCTAGGCATTTTGTTTCTCCTATTTGTTTCTATCTTTGCTACAATTATAAGGGTTTTGTAACTAAACATTTCTTTAGAGTTTTACAATTTTGTAAGTCATGTCTCCTGCAAAGCAGGATTTGAAAGTTACTGCCAGAGCTTTCAACCAATTATCTTACATGACACATTCAAAAAATATCATTTTCATTAAACATGATGTGTTAGAAACTTTTCAAGAAACAAAGAATCAGATTCTAAGGGATTCCATGATCCATCAAGCATGTAATAAAAGTCTAGTCAAAGGCACAATAAATGCATGAGACAAGGTTTTATCCAGAAATTTTCAAAGGAGAGGAGAACAGCAATTCATTCCTAGGAAATATACAAATAAGCAGTGCATGAAGTTCAGAAGGACAATGTCAAAGGTAAAATTAGATTCATATGACTAAGTCCATAAACTTCTTGATAAAGCATTAACTTGTCTGGAAACTTCCAGGGAGCTGATACCTGAGTCTCTGGACTGCCATCCTGTGAGCCAAATTGTCTGCGGATAGCACTATACCTTACGGCAATACAAACAGCTCGAGACAGAGCTTTAGAAGCATCTGACACAATGGTTTGACGCACATACACCATTGTCCCGTAAACTAGCTGCCATGGAACATCAGATTGCATATACTTTCCCTCCCTTGTAACCTGTGAAACCCTGCAGCATTTGTTGAAAATGTAAACCCAGCTTTTCTTTTCTTCTTTAAAGCCAAGCAGCGAGTTATGGCATCTGTAATTTTAGAGCACTCAGACAGTAGTAGCTCAGTTAAAATACTAAAGGATCTCTGGAGAAGATTTACAAGAGGCTGCTTGTTGGACTCCAAACAGTACTCAGATTAAAATAATGCCAATGAAAACCTTCTACAGCACAATGCTAACAAGATACGTACACTAACAAATTTTCAGTGCACTTCCGAGGACATATGCAGCTTACAATTCAGATGCAATGACATAAAAACTTCTTAAATTACAAACACACTAAAAAACTCGTGTCTCTATATGATCTCTATTTATACTCTAGTCAACGTCCATAGTCTATTCAGTCTCCATGGACAGTTTATCTTTAACGCCAAGGCTACCAAGCCTGGCTATTAATGAATGATGTCAGTGGGAGAAAAGAGCACAGGAATGTTGAAGCATAATATCATTGTTGTAGAAACATTGCCTAGACCAAAAGGTATGAGTAAAACTCATACTGGAATTCCTTAGTACTGAATGTTGCCTTCTTCTTGTTGACTAGTGTTATGGGAATTTGATGATAAGATGCTAACTACTCTTTTGTCTTCATAATAACTAGTGGAAAAATTATCACATATTACATGCCTATAATGTTTCTATAGTTTCTTCAGTTTCAATTTATACAAATCAAACTATCAAAAACACCAAAGAACACTTTAATAAGATCTCGGGAAGCAAAGGAGGCCAGATTGCTAAGCAGCAGTCAGTACCGAAATTATTCAGAAAGCCAAATGTCTACAAAGAAATGTTACTTTCCCTCCAATTAGTCACACTTTTACATGGAAATTATTCCCACTTTTTCAAATACTGAGTTTACAATTGAATAAAAGAGTACATGTATACAGGATTTGAAGAAATTCGGATTCCAAGTCCAACTTATAAAATAATGACTGTTACAACACCAAAAACAAAAAAGAAAAGGATATGGATATATCAAAAGGCAAAATAAGAAAAGAAGAGGCTAAACAAACCTCATCAGCATTTGATCTCTTGGTATGCGCACATGATCAAATCGTAGAACACCATTATCCATTGTGTTGTATGCACCATTTCCAAATTTTGTTCCGATGTCACCAATGGTGATCCCAGGAAGAGGTGAATGATCATCCAAACTTCGTAACTGGACTATGAAACCTGGGCAGTAAAGATTTTTCAGATGATGAATAAAGAAAACAAACTTGAGCATTATCTTGCAAACAAGATGTGAGCAAAATACCATTTATGCCATGGTCCTTTCCACCCGTGATCAAACGAGCATAAACAACTGCATGTGTAGAAACTTTTCCCAAACCACCAGGCCACCACTGCTCATGCAATGATATATATGAGCATCAGAAGGTATAGCAAGAATGTTCATGACATGAGCAGCATCAAGCCATTATCATGGACTAGCATGAACATATCCTTTTCCAAAACCAATTGGAAAACAAGCAGAGATAAGTACTGGGGCAAGAAATCTTTTAGGCACCATTAAAGTAGATTAGAGTAAACAAACGTGGAACTCCTAGGAAGATCAGTGTAAGACCAAAAAGGTCTTATTACTACTACCACTCACCTTGCATGAAGTTAGAGTAGGACTGTGAATGATAAATTCATCAGATCTGGGATCAAATGTTGCAGTTGTTTCAAGGCCTTGGACATTTGAACCATGACCAAGTTCAGTCTGTGCATAGCAGCCAATTATTTGCATTTTATAGGCCAGGGGTAACCACTTCTTCTGCTGCTCATCAGTTCCTTGTCCTTTGATAGCTGGAACAAACATGCCCTGCAAAGAAATTTACAAAAATGTAAGTCAGCTACAGAATTAACCATCAGGATGTATGTGCCTGCTTGTGAAAATCACCAAGATTCTGTATGTAAAAACAATGGCAAATACAAATAAACCAAAGGGTAACATATAAGTTGACCTCCAACAAAGTAAATTTAAGAAATTCCAACAAAATATAGAGGTTTGTCAAACAGCATGTAGCAGCATGACTTTTCTCATTAATTAAGATCATTATGCATAAGTGAGGCTGCTGAATTTTTATCTTTATTCCTTTTTTTTTTAGTTATTCCTAATAAAAGGTCCTATGCCTAACCCTCTATGGAAGTACAGAAGTCATGGGACTCTCACTCACAGAACATCAGCAGGTGGCAGCCAAGTTTTATGAGAAATAACATTTATTCTCTCTTCTCCTTCCATCTATTTTCTTGGATCTTCCTTCAAGTAGGTTGAGGACTCACCTGTTATGGTTAATTGAAGCAACCTATGGATTAACAATAAATCCAGAAGCTACATTCATCCATTCGCCGCAAATTATAATACGATAAGATCTACTATGGAGAAGGCCTCATGCCTAAATCAGATTACATAAGACCAAGCAAAATAACAAACGACCAAGTAAAAATTAATGACCCAAACAAAGAGATCCCCATGATCAATAGATATTTTGGACATGTGGATCATCACATCACCAGCAGATATGGCCGAATGTAAAACCTCAACAAAGAGAGTACACATCAAATAAATCCAAATCTTTCTAAGAGCAAGCGCACCTAGGGAGAAATGGCTGCCAACAACAAAATACAAAAGATTCCATATGCTTTTGTGATTAACTCTACAACAACCTACAATCTTTGTCCAATCTAGATAGAGTCAACATTATCGGTCAATGCATGGCCTATCAAAGTGAGAATAATCTGCAACCAGTTCTTAACCAGACCAATCCACTAAACCGTTAGTAAAGTTCTGGCAAAACTAACTTTGAGCAAGAGGGTTTGCCATGTAAACCTAGAAGATGGGCAGCAAAATTAAGACGCATGCCTAATTGGTTTCACAAACTCATGCAACCAGAGTAGCCTTCCAAAATTCACCTACATTTAGATCGAAGAATCAAGAAATTGCAGCTCTTGATGATACTTGATGGCATAGAAAAGGCTCAATGTTAGATTGCTTATTGTGTCATATACAACCATTAATACTTTTACAAAAAGCTCATGATATAGTGTCAGATCTGCCCCAGGTTCAAGGAACATTACAGGAGCAACTATCAATATGATCCACCATAGACATTAAGGATAATGCAAAGAGCTCAAGAGAGGATATTCCACTGCCTTTGATTAAAAACAAAAAGAAGAATAAACCAACAAACATTTTGAAGAGCTTCACAATATTTAATAGTAGTGGTATTTCACTTTCCTTATCTTGTTGTAGCCTAAGGGTTAAAAAATCATGAGTGCTCTCTTAATTTTAAGAATACATCACCCAAATTTCTTCGTTAAAGAAGGGGGGAAGTGAGTTACTAAGAAGCACAACAAGAAAGTAAAGTCACTCATTGTCATCTTGCTTACTCAAAACCTAGAGATTCTCCTCGTCCATTGCCATAACTTGCATTGTGATGTCATGAACATCTCCAAATTGTATCATGTAAGGAAAGATGACACATATCTCATAGACTCTAAGTCGTTGGACAGAATATAATAGCTTATGACAGTGTAAAGTGGTTGGTTTTAAAGCATATTAATTATCTAACAAAGTATCCTAAAAAAAGCAGACTATTTTAGATGGCTATAACATCAACAACTTTCAGCAACTTAACTATTGTAAGAAAAATGAGTCATCTGTCAGTATATATATCATCATAAGTCTTCTGCAGTATTATCCACAACAGTGTTAACAAGGCATAGATTTCCATACCCAATGCAGATCCACATAAGAAGGTTCATCCACAAATAATCTAAACACTGATGCCTCTTCTTCTGTCACCACAAAACATTGTGCCATTAGTGTATAACATAAGGTAAGATATGTGCAAGAAAAAAAGAGGATTGATGCCACATGTGACAATATTTAGACAGCAAAAATATTTGCAATTACTAAATGCTAAAAAGTAAACTTCTTGGGAAAATTGGATATCCTGTGACAAAAAACTTGATCAATATCATGAACCATGGAAATAGACAGTTTTACTACCACCATTCCAGAAACATAGAAGTTCTAAATGACACAAGAAATATCACAGAGAATTTACTAGAAATGCAATGGTATAAATACATATCCGCAAATAGAAGAAAACAATATAAGAATCTTCCAGAACTGGAAGAAAAAGACATGAAAGCAACTCAGATTTTGACAATTGTGCACTGTCCTAGAGGAAATATAATTAGATTAAATGTGCAGCTACAGGAACTGCCATGAAGTGCTTTAATGATAATGGTCAAGATGGTTGATCAGGGGTCAAACACTATCCTGTCCTTAAGCAATTAAACAGTTCGATGTGATTAAATAGACTATTTTAACACATAATAATTGAAACATGCCCATATCCTATTATATAACCTAGTTAACCTGTATCTTAATTGATACAATTACAGAAATATCAAATAATCCAACTAAAAGCTATTCTAAGTTATGGTTATTGCTCATGAAGAAGATGGTGGTGATTATCATGAAATTGAAGGAAACGAAAAGGAAAAAAACAGTCATGCACTATTCAAAAGAATGCAATAAAATGATAATGGAGTATTATGTTTTAATCATTAGTAAAACAACCAACTAAATGGTTAAGCTGATTAAAAAAACAACCAGTTAGATGCTAAACCAGATGCTTAAAGCACTACATAGCGCAAATGACGACTTAATTTAAACTAGCAGTCACTTTAACATTCAGGAGACAGTTTTTGATAGCTTTCTCTTCCATCTTCAACACCTAGATGATTATTGACATAAATTTTCATAACAAACCACAAGTGGGTTTTTTTTTTAAAATCTAATTACATATAATCAACTGTACTGGAGAATTAATTGCCAAAAAAGGAAGGACTGGAGCATTCAAAGATCTCAAGAAAATATTTGACCTTTTACATGAAACTTGATGAGCCTGTTAGCACATAATCATATTTATAAATTTCATAAAAGAAAATCTTCAAAAGAGTCTATCTGGTGGACTTTTCAAGAAGCATCTGAACTAATATAGGAAAAATAAATAAGAAATTCACAAGCCACTCAATATTACACAAAAAGGTACCTGTTAAAAAGGATATTAAGCATTGAATTGAGCGAGGATACATAAATTCACTGCAGATGGTAGTGTCCCAAGAATGGCTTCCAATTGAAAAGTGAATTGCCCCTAAAGTCTGCTGATTTTGTATTATATGAAGTTATGAACTCTTCCAATTGATGCAAAAAAAATTTTGTCACTCCTTAAACGTTTTGTTATTTAAGCGTAAAAAGTCTCACGGCTTTGAAACATCATATTGCAATCATTTGTCTTATTGTTTTCCTCCTGTTATCCATTTTGCAAACCGAACATACAAATATTTTCTCTTTCTTAGCAAAAGAACCCATACATAAACTTATCGGGCTGTTTTAGAGAACATGTCTAGTCCCCCTTTCTGCCAACTCCAAATTTATCTTGATCAATGGATTAACTACAAGAGCAAGAAGGTCAGTCTTAAACATAGGGCATCCAGATAATGAAGGATAAGGAACAAGCTAGATTTGCCCAATCTTCTGCAACTCAACAGAAATATTTTTACCGTCTGCAACTGAAAAAATAAATGAACAGAAACAGACATTGATCAAACCACAAATTAAAAATATCTATCATGATAACTGTATATATTAACAATCTCCCATCACTAATGCATGGAAAACTATGCAGAAGGGGGACCCATGCAACAAACTAGGCTGATGATAATTTCAGAGACATCCTAAGAATTTTTGAAAATGTTCAACGTGAGTTGCCAGTGTTATAAGGTAAAGAGAAGTAACGTGCTGTGTCAAAATGCTGAAACCAGGGGCAAAAAATATATATATACCAGTTAGATGGAGCTCACTGATGCGCTTCAATGCGTGGGCAGCCTTTCTCAGGGTGTTTTTAAACAACTCCTTCCGCCCAAGCATCGTTCTGTTATCCTTGCTAAATACCTGGATAGCCAAAAATAGAATCACTTGAGCAAGATCTCACAAAACACCGGGCCGTTTAATTCTAATTCGAAACTAGAATAAAAACCTAATAAATTCACATTTTGCAGCCCATCAAAAATAAATAAAAATCACTTATATAATCTCATATGGGTGTTTAAAAAAAAACACTTAAAAGGGAGTAAACCGAAGAAGAATATAATTCGATTTATTTTTCTTTTTTGTTATACACACTTCTATATACAAAACAATCACATCTACAATCCTTGATCTTTTGAACAAGTACTAAACGAAGAACACAACCACGACCAACAAGACCCATCGAACGCCCCATTCGAATTTTATACAGACAAAAAAACCTAAAATACACAGAGCTTTTCAGAAAATCAAAGAATCAATCCTACTTCACCAAACAAAAGGGTACATATTAGTTTGCCCAATTGACACTGAAAGTCCAAATAAAACATTATAATTCACCAGCAAAAAAAACCCAGATTAAAAAAAAAAATAAAGATCGATCAGCATATAGAATTCAAAAAATAAAAAAAAAAGGACCGTCGTGGATAAATCACTCCAAAACCCAAAATGAAACACCGAAATTCCTCGAGCGATGCAGACGAGGGGAGCTCAGCTCACGGGATCGCTGGCGACGAGGCGGGCCATCCGATCGGAGACGTCGAGGACGTGCCTGGAGCCGGCCCAGACGACCTTCATGGCGTCCACATCGAACTGCGCCTTGCTCCTCTCGTGCCCCAGGTGATCCACCTCCTCCATCGTCCCCAACTCCCCGCTTCCAATCTCCGCCGGACCCGAAAGAAAAATCCAAACTTCCCTGACAAACCAAAGCCCCAACAATGGTCTCCTCCCCCAATCCTCAGCTCGGATCCGTATTTATAGCGCTCGAAATCCAAGACGCTTACACTTCCGATCGGCAGCCGTGCCGTGGTCAAGGCCCATTTTACGAAAACGCTCTCCACTATCCTTTTTATAACATAACTAGTCCAACTTACAATTCCTGGGACCATGTTGTAAATTATCGAAAGTATGAGCCCGATTTTGGAGAAGGGAGAGGAAACGCGGGAAGAATGCTTTGAGGCCCAAGCATGGTACCAAAGCGGAAAGCTTCTCGGGAATCCCTCCTTTGATATTCGCTACAGTAAATTTTAATGGAAATATAAGAAATAGACATCTTGACAATGTCTTTATTATCCGAACTTCTGATCTTAAATTTTTTACAACTAGAGAGAGTTTAATTTTAACTGGAGAGAGTTACAGTATCTATCCGCAATATTATAGTATCTCTTTACCTTGATAGGTTCATTATCAATGATAATTTTATGACGATTATTTTCTGGATCCGGCACCGCCTCAGCTTCTTTTTAGAAGTTTTTTGTAAAATAATATTTTTTAAATAAAAAATTATTAAAATAGGTATTTGGGGATATATTTATCAAAGTAGGTGTTTTGTATCGACGTGGCGGTGACGGGCATCTAAGTTCGACTTTTCAAAAGATGAAATTCTTATAAATTAATATTTTTTTATTTTATTTTAAAATTTAATTTGACATGTAATAAAATTTGATTTGACACGTATTTAGGTGATGCGACGTTGAAATCGTTTGTTGGAAAGACGAATTCAATTTGGAATTCGTCTTTCCAACAAACGAATTCAAAATTAATTTTTTTTATAATTTTATAAATATTATTATTATTTTTAAATAAAATTAATAAATTTTAATTTTAAATAAATAAATAATAAATAAAAAATTAGTATTAGTTAAAATTTTATATATTATTTTTTGATAATATTAATTATTATATTATTTTAAGATAATATTAATTAAAAATAATATTAATTAACTATATAAAAATAATATTAATTTAAAATTAATAATAATTTAACTAAAAATAATATTAATTGAAAATAATATTAATTAAAAGATATTATAATATTATTATATTATAATTATTATTTTATATTCTAAAATATAATGAATATATTATAATTTATTATATTATATATTATAATTTTTATAATATAGTATAAAAAAATTTTAAAAAAATAAAAAAAATAAAAAATAATCATCATGTCGATACTATTCGGTCGCTAGCCCGGTACCAGTTCAGTCGACAGCCCGGTGTCAGTCCGATCCCTTGCTCAGGAACGGTGGCAGGACCCCGACGACTGGACCGGCGATCGGGTCTGCGGCATGACTGGGGCTAGACCGGTAACAGAATCTTGGCGGTCGGATAAGTAATCGGACCCGGGTGGCCGGACCGGCTGTCGGATCGGGGGCCGCAACTGGGGTCGGACCGGGGGCCGGATCGACGGCCGGACTGGGACCCGCATCGGGGGCCGGACCGGTGGCCAGACTGGGGCCCGCATCCGGCCCCAGTTGCAGCCCCGGTCCGGCCACCCGGGTCCGACTTCCTATCCGGCCCCCGGTCCGGCCGCTAGTCCGACCCCCGATGCGGGCCCCAGTCTGGCCGCCGGTCCGGCCCCCAATGCAGGTCCCAGTCCGGCCGTCGATCCGGCCCCCGGTCCGACCCCAGTTGCGGCCCCCGATCCGACAGCCGGTCCGGCCACCCGGGTCCGATTACTTATCCGACCGCCAAGATCCTGTTACCGGTCTAGCCCCAGTCATGCCGCAGACCCGATAGCCGGTCCGGTCGTCGGGGTCCTGCCACCGCTCCTGAGCAAGGGATCGGACTGACACCGGGCTGTCGACCGAACTGGTACCGGGCTAGCGACCGAATAGTATCGACATGTTGATTATTTTTTATTTTTTTTATTTTTTTTAAAATTTTTTATACTATATTATAAAAATTATAATATATAATATAATAAATTATAATATATTCATTATATTTTAGAATATAAAATAATAATTATAATATAATATATATTATAATATCTTTTAATTAATATTATTTTTAGTTAAATTATTATTAATTTTAAATTAATATTATTTTTATATAGTTAATTAATATTATTTTTAATTAATATTATCTTAAAATAATATAATAATTAATATTATCAAAAAATAATATATAAAATTTTAACTAATACTAATTTTTTATTTATTATTTATTAATTTTATTTAAAAATAATAATAATATTTAAAAAATTATAAAAAAAAATTGATTTTGAATTCATTCGTTGGAAAGAACGAACGATTTCAACATCGCATCACCTAAATACATGTCAAATCAAATTTTATTATGTGTCAAATCAAATTTTAAAATAAAATAAAAAAATATTAATTTATAAGAATTTCGTTTTTTCAAAAGACGAAATCCAATTTCGTCTTTTGAAAAGCCAAACTTAGATGTCCCGTCACCGCCATGTCAATACAAAACACCTACTTCGATAAATATATCCCGAAACATCTATTTTAATAATTTTTATTTAAAAAATATTATTTTAAAAAAAATTTCCTTCTTTTTACTCATCCGAGTTAGTTATCCGATATATTTATAAAAAAGTGATCCAACATACTTATAGAAAAACCAAATCGACTATTGATTGGGTGGTATCATATGACTTATCATTTTAGAAAGATTTTTTTGATAACCTCCTTTCCTTTAGAAATATTTTTTGACATATAATTTTTATTATATTTTTTCTAAAATTATGAATTAAAAATTTAGTTTTTTTTTTAAAAAAAAAAAAGCCACGCGATGACCGTGTGTTTTATGAATTTGGCCAGTTTTGGTAACCTGATTGGATTCGGCCCCCACTTTAAGTAGCAACGTATCCGTGGGATACCGACAAAAATCCTAATAGTGCATGCTTAGAAAATATGAAACTTGTCTACCTGTACTATTGAAAAATATCCAAAAGTCAATATAAAACTCCTAAATTCCATCAATTCATAATTTTAAGAAAATAAAAATAAAAATCATGATTATTAAAAAATTTACTGTATTACTTCATTATTATTTTTTAAAAATTAATATTTTATTTTTTATTTTATTTAAAGATCTAATCATATTTTGATATAGTTTTTGATCTGTATTATTTTCTTCATCTTTGTTAAGCCTATAGGTTGAGCTCACCGGCGTACCAATTATTTTTAATTAATTCATTTCAAACTTCTTCTAAAATTTTGATTTTACCATATTTACCTATCCTATTGAAAAAATCCATCAATTCATAATTTTTAAAAAAAATAAAAAAAATCATGGTTTCAAAGAGATTGCTTCGTTACTTTTCTAATTTGCTTCGTTACTTTTTTCTGTTTTACCAAAAAAAATACTTCATTACTTATTATTATTATTTTTAAATTATCAATGTTTTACTTTTTCTATTTTGCCCCTATTTGAATGTGAGGAAACGATGAGCAGAGAGAGGCTAGGTGAAAAACTTTGGATAAGTAGTTAAAATTTTCATAAAGAATCATTTCATAAATTTGTAGTTATTGATGGGTCTGCCTACTAAAATTGGTTGGTTGGTAGGAAGTAGCATCAATGTGCTAGCTGACAAGGATACAAATAGAATAAATTAGGGTTAAGTTTAACCAGCATTCAACTTTAATGTTCCAATTGCATGTTTTGGTGAAGTATGATGCCTCCTTCCTAATCCAACCCTGTATGTTCAAATCAAAGTAAGATTGACCTAAAACTTGGGGAGCATGCACTCTTATGTTCTAATTATGTTATAACTTTGTTTTTATTTGATAAGTGCCTTAAACTTTGCAATGTAAGAAATTCATTCATTAGTGGAATATGGGCAATTTATTCATCATCTTAATCTATTTATTTTTAAATGGCTATTTGAAATCAGTATATTTATCTATTTGTTGGTAAGTGTATTAAAACTTTATTTGTTGTTTTTTATTAGTTTTATTAAAAATATCATTTCATTAATATATTATTAAATATTGTTATCGTCTAAAAATATTATTTTATTAAAATATTTTTTTATCAGCATACTGTTATTATTTGCAATATTATTAATATTATTGCACTTAGATTGTTATAAAATCAATCACATAAATGCTTTACTAAGTTGAAATAGTTTTTTTTTTCTACTAAACTAAAAAAATACCCTTTAAAAACTTTTTTTTGTATGCGAGTGTTTATTTATGGACATGATAGAGGGAGGCTTTATCAATACCATCTCCATTATTTATAAAATATATCATCTCTAAAATATTATTTTTTATTAATTATATTATTAGTTTAAAATAATCTATATTTTGTAAATATATATAATATTTATTTCATTAAAAAAAATTATAAGAAAGTTTTAAAAAAGTCGTCCTCTTTCTTTTTAACGATCGATAATTAATATCATTATACATAAATATTAACTAAATTTATTGTGGTCAAGATTAGCTCATGACTATGTACAACCCAAAAGGTGCCTTAGAGAAGATGTGATGTGCTGATTTTGTCCCCACCTGGGCATTTCATTGGGAGAGGTAATGGTCCTCTTACGTAAGCCACAGTTTCCCTGCGATCAAAACTAGCTCATGGCCATATGCATTCCAAAAGGCATCTTAGAGTAAGGTATTGTCTGCATGTAGCTAAGTAGTTTTGTCCTCACCTAATAAGGATACCTCGTTGGAGAAGGCAATGATCCCCTTATATAAGCCAAAGTTTTTCTTGACTCAACCGATATAGATCTAAAGAAGCCTCTAACCTTATATCCATAATATAGCCCCTTAATCAAGAAAAAGATTAGGTATACAATCGAAGGCCCTACTCCTTCCTGGCGTGCCAATGTTGTGGTCAAGGCTAGCTCATGACCATGCTCCAACCTTATATCCACAATATAGCCCCCTAATCAAGGAAAAGATTAGGTATACAATCGAAGGCCCTACTCCTTCTTAGCGTGCCAATGTTGTGGTCAAGGCTAGCTCGTGACCATGTGTATCCCAAAAGGTGCCTTGAAGGGATACGATGTGCTGGTTCCGGAATAAGATAGTATCCTCCTGTAGCTAAATAATTTTATCCCCGCCCAATGGCTGGCACCTTGTTGAGGGGAGGCAATAGTCTCCTTATATAAGCCAAAATTATCCTTTAACTTACAACCGATGTGGGATTAAAGGCCCTAGCCTTATATCCACAATAAAATTTAATGGCATTCATATGCATAGTGGATGGAGATGTGTATACTTCATTTGTATACATTACCTCCCTTTTAATATATATATATATATATATATATATATATATAATGGAATATTATTTAAGCTAACATTAATCAAAATTATTTTATAGTATTTAAATGGTTCCACTTTCTAGAAAGTTCTATAATCCTATAGAATAATGCTAACTAGGGGTATAAATAATTCTGATCAAACCATCAAAATCATCCAATCCAATTAAATCCGAACCAAATATGATGATTTGATAATTTAACTAATTCGATTCAATTTAATAAAATAAAAAACTTGATTAGAGATTTATTCATATCTATATTTTTTTTTTATGAATATAAATATAAATATAGATGCGAGTTGGATGCTTAAATTTTTATCCATCTACAGGTAGATTTGAATATAAAATTAAATCGGTCAAATATTATTTGTACTGCTCTTATCTCTTATTACATGGTGGAAAAGTATGTGGTCCAAATCTGGGGGCAAGCATTCGGAAATAGTGATGGCGCACACAAGATGCTTCTCATGACCTCAGCCTCAATTCATTGGCCACCCGTGTCACATTTCTTTTTAGAGGAGTCACACTAACTTTTAAAGTTAGACCACTATTTTTGTGAGTAGGAAGAGAGAATCCTTCGCGTTTAAATCAAGGGCGCCCCTTGATTACTCGATCATCAAGTCCGCGTCGTACCAAATGTGGTAGCTTCAAGGATTTGTTTTTTAAAGTAATATTTTTTAATTTTTTATTTTTCAAACTAGCAATCCCAACTATATATACGGATTTAGGTGCGTGGCCTTTTAATAATAATAATAATAATAATAATAATAATAATAATAATAATAATAATAATAATAATAATAATAATAATAATAATAATAATAATAATAATAATAATAATGAAATCACGTGTTCTACCTGTGATTTCAAGAAAAAAAAAAAAAAAAAGGCATCGCAGGTCGAACCTGAGATTTATCCTTCATTATTTTTAAGTTTAAATTTTAATAAAAAATAAAAAATTTTAAAAATTTTTAAAAAATTAAAAATATAATATAATAATATGATATTATAATATTTTTTTCTAATTATTATAACCTGCTATTTCGCAGTCCAATCGCCGATCCTATCACCAGCCACCGGTCTGATAGCCAGTCTGGCTCCGGCCATCATCCAACAATCAATTCGGTTGCTAGGTAGATGCCAGTCCGATCGCCGGCCTGGCTATCAGTCCAGCCACCGATCTGACAGTTGGCCACCGATCTGACGGTTGATCCGGTCGCCAAGGTCCGACTACCGGTCTGGCTGCCAGTCCTACCATATGTCGGGCTACCAGTCCGGCCGTCAATCCTGCCACCTATTCGGTCCCCAGTCCTGCCACCCGTCCGACCGCCGGTCCGATCGCCAGGATCTGGCTACCGGTCCGGTCGCCAGGATCCGGCCATCGGTCCGACCACCGGTCCTACCGCCGGTCCAGTCCCTAGTCCTACTACCAGTCCGATCGCCGGTCCGGCCACCGATCCAACTGCCGATCAAACCATCGGCCCAAAATTTTAAAAAATACTTTTTCTATTTTTTATTAATTTTTTATTTTTTATTAAAATTTAAAATAAAAAAATGGAGGAGAAATCGCAGGTTCTACCTGTGTTTTCTTGAAATCGCAGGTTCTACCTGCGTTTTCTTGAAATCGCAGGTAGAACCTGCGATTCCTTTTTTTTATTTTTTTTTTGAAATCTAGGTAGAACCTGTTATTTCAACTTTTTTTTTTTCCGAGCCGTATACCTAAATCCGTAAATATAGTTACAATAACCTTAATTTGGAAAATAAAAAATTAAAAAATATTATTCTAAAAAAAAACCTAGCTTCTGCACCACCGGAAGAGAAAATGAAGCTATTCAAAGAAATATCTAAGAACCACTAAGATGGTAGCCCGATTAGTAGAGACTTAGTCTTATCTTTCATCGGTCACAGATTCGAGGTATGATCCTCGCGGGTGACTCGATTAAATCTAGAAATTTTTTTGGGACATTTGATCGAGATGGCGAGAAAGTGCACTGCTCCAGCATCTTAGTACGAATCGAACATAGCCTCACAGAATTGGAGTCCAATGGGGATAGCTACATAGCTACATCGGGATTTATTCACCTCTCCTTTTCTTTATAAATAAATAAATATATATATATATATATATATATATATATATATATATATATATATATATATATATATATATATATATCTAAGGTAATAGTGCATTTAACCTTAAAAAAATAATAATAATATAGTTGATTGGATGATATTTGATATCATAAAAAATAAAATTTTTATTTATGAGATTCTATAGGGCATCTTTCTAATTTTTTTGTTAAATATTTTTTTAAATGATTCTTACAAATATATTTATAATTGTTTGATTTAATTTTTTTGATTTATTAAGATTTTTTTGCCATGGTTACGAAGCATTGGTGCGAGAGGAGTCAACAAACTTTAATACTAAAACTTAAGAATTAGGGACCAGGCTAGTTTGCACTTTCATTTATAATGATCACTATATATATAATATACATTACCACCGTTCTGATAAAAGATAATACTAAAAAAAATATTTAATAATATTTTAAAGCAATGCTAAAAATCATCTCGATATTTTAAAAAATATCATAAAAATATCGAGAATGCAGGCGTGAAGAAAATTTTTCTTGACACTTTTTAAAAACATCGGTAAAATTCTTAACGCTTTAAAGCATCGGAAAAAATACTTTTCCCAAAGCTTTAAAAATCGGGAAAAATCCTTTTCCCGGCGCTTTACCCTTTTCCCGATGCTTTTAAAAGTGTCAGGAAAAATACTTTCCCAATACTTTAAAGTATCGAGAAAAACCCGAAAAATTCTTTTCCCGGCGCTTTACCCTTTTCCCGATGCTTTTAAAAGTGCCAGGAAAAATACTTTTCAAATACTTTAAAGTATCGAGAAAAACCTGACTTTTTTCAATACTTTTCTCAATGCTTTAAAGCATCAGGAAGCTTTTTCCCGATGCTTTGAAGCGTTGAAAAAAATCAGGCTTTTTCCAATGCTTTTCCCAACACTTTAAAGCATCCAAAAAAATTTAATTTTTTTTTTAAAAAATAAATAATTTATAAAAAGAAAATCTGTACATATATTTACTAAACTTATATAATGAAATCATTACTGATATGGCTACATCGCTGACATGGAGCGCGTGTCAGGTCCAGCTGGACACGGTCAGTACCACGTGGATTTTTTTTTTTTAATAGATCCTCCGTTCGGGAAGAAGTGCTCCTGCTCCTTCGCCAGGTGGCACCCCATGACGGGTCCACCTCGACCGAAGTTGAGCCTCTCTCTGCCACTCCGCCAGGTGTCCACCCAGGAGGGGTCCAACTCGGCCGAAGCTGGCGGCCCCTCGCTCCCTCGCTAGGTGGCACCCCAAGATGGGTCCACCTCTGCGAGGTCGAGCTGGGCCCTCATGCTCCTTCGCCAGGTGGCACCCCAAGACGGGTCCACCTCGGCCGAAGTCGAGCCTCTCTCTGCCACTCCGCCAGGTGTCCACCCAGGAGGGGTCCATCTCGGTCGAAGCTGGAGGCCCCTCGCTCCCTCGCCAGGTGGCACCCCAAGACGGATCCACCTCGGCCGAAGTCGAGCCTCTCTGCCACTCCGCTAGGTGTCCACCCAAGAGGGGTCCACCTCGGCCGAAGCTGGCGGCCCCTCGCTCCCTCGCCAGGTGGCACCCCAAGACGGGTCCACCTCTGCCGAGGTCGAGCCGGGCCCCACTGCTCCTTCACCAAGTGGAATCCCAAAATAGGTCCACCTCGACCGAAGTCGAGCCTCTCTCTGCCACTCCGCCAGGTGTCCACCCAGGAGGGGTCCACCTCGGCCGAAGCTGGCGGCCCCTCGCTCCCTCGCCAGGTGGCACCCCGAGACGGGTCCACCTCTGTCGAGGTCGAGCCGGGACCTCCTACTCCTTCGCCAGGTGGCACCCCAAGATGGGTCCACCTCGGCCGAAGTCGAGCCTCTCTTTGCCATTCCGCCAGGTGTCCACCCAGGAGGGGTCCACCTTGGCCGAAGCTGGCGGTCCCTCGCTCCCTCGCCAGGTGGCACCCCAAGACGGGTCCACCTCTGCCGAGATCGAGCCGGGCCCTCCTGCTCCTTCGCCAGGTGGCACCTCAAGACGGGTCCACCTCGGTCGAAGTCGAGCCTCTCTGCCACTCCGTCAGGTGTCCACCCAGGAGGGGTCCACCTCGGCCGAAGCTGGCGGCCCCTCGCTCCCTCCCCAGGTGGTACCCCAAGACGGGTCCATATCTGCCGAGGTCGAGCCGAGCCCCCCTGCTCCTTCGCTAAGTGGCACCCCAAGACAGGTCCACCTCAGCCGAAGTCGAGCCTCTCTATGCCACTCCGCCAAGTGTCCACCTAGGAGGGGTCCACCTCGGCCGAAGCTGGCGGCTCCTCGCTCCCTCGCCAAGTGGCACCCCAAGACGGGTCCACCTTTGTCGAGGTCGAGCCGGTTCCTCCTGCTCATTCGCCAGGTAGCACCCCAAGACGGGTCCACCTCGGCCGAAGTCGAGCCTCTCTCACCACTCCACCAGGTGTCCACCCAGGAGGGGTCCACCTTGGCCGAAGCTGGCAGCCCCTCGCTCCCTCGCCAGGTGGCACCCCGAGACGGGTCCACCTCTGTCGAGGTCGAGTCGGGCCCTCCTACTCGTTCGCCAGGTGGCACCCCAATACGGGTCCACCTCGGTCGAAGTCGAGCCTCTCTTTGCCACTCCGCCAGGTGTCCACCCAGGAGGGGTCCATCTTGGCCGAAGCTGGCGGCCCCTCACTTCCTCGCCAGGTGGCACCCCAAGACGGGTCCACCTCTGTCGAGGTCGAGCCGGGCGCTCCTCTACCGAGGTCGAGCCAGGCCCTCCTGCTCCTTCTCCAGGTGGCACCCCAAGACGGGTCCACCTCGGTCGAAGTTGAGCCTCTCTCTGCCACTCCGCCAGGTGTCCACCCAGGAGGGGTCTACCTCGGCTGAAGCTGGCGGCCCCTCGCTCCCTCGCCAAGTGGCACCCCAAGACGGGTCCACATCTGCCGAGGTCGAGCCGGGCCCTCCTGCTCCTTCGCCAGGTGGCACCCCAAGACGGGTCCACCTCGGTCGAAGTTGAGCCTCTCTCTGCCACTCTACCAGGTGTCCACCTCGGCTGAAGCTGGCGGCCCCTCGCTCCCTCGCCATGTGGCACCCCAAGACGAGTCCACCTCTGTCGAGGTCGAGCCGGGCCCCCCTGCTCCTTCGCCATGTGGCACCCCAAGACAGGTCCACATCGACCGAAGTCGAGCCTCTCTCTGCCACTCCGCCAGGTGTCCACCCAAGAGGGGTCCACCTCGACCGAAGCTGGTGGCCTCTCGCTCCCTCGCCAAGTGGCACCCCAAGACGGGTCCACCTCTATCGAGGTCGAGCTAGGCCCTCCTGCTCCTTCTTCAGGTGGCACCCCAAGACGGGTCCACCTCGGCCGAAGTCGAGCCTCTCTCTGCCACTCTGCCAGGTGTCCACCCAAGAGGGGTCCACCTCGACCGAAGCTGGCGGCACCTCGCTCCCTTGCCAGGTGGCACCCCGAGATGGGTCCACCTCTGCCCAGGTCGAGCCGGGCCCTCCTACTCCTTCGCCAGGTGGTACCCTAAGACGGGTCCACCTCGACCGAAGTCGAGCCTCTCTCTGCCACTCCACCATGTGTCCACCCAGGAGGGGTCCACCTTGGCCGAAGCTGGCAGTCCCTCGCTCCCTCGCCAAGTGGCACCCCAAGACGGGTCCACCTCGGCCGAAGTCGAGCCTCTCTATGCCACTCCGCCAGGTATCGACCCAGGAGGGGTCCACCTCGGCCGAAGCTGGCGGCCCCTTGCTCCCTCGCCATGTGGCACCCCAACACGGGTTCAATTCTGCCGAGGTCGAGCCGGGCCCTCCTGCTCCTTCACCAAGTGGCACCCCAAGACGTGTCCACCTCGGCCGAAGTCGAGCCTCTCTCTGCCACTCCGCCAGGTGTCCACCCAGGAGGGGTCCACCTCGGCCAAAGCTGGCAGCCCCTGCTCCACCGCCAAGTGGTACCCCGTGATGGGTCCACCTCGACCGAGGTCAGCCCTACTCTGCAAAGCCTCAGGGAGGCAGAGACACGGGTCGCGAAGTCGCCACTAGAGCTAGCACGCGCCGTGCTCCATACAAGGTGCCGGTATGGCCTGTAGTGATACGTGAAACCTCGTTTACACCAGTTGATTAGGGCCCCGCAACCGAGGAATGAAATCCTAGTGGGCAGGAGCCTGAAACGGCTGGAAGCCCACCGTCAACGCCCCGAAAGGAGAGCTCCCGCGCTCGGCCCAAGGCCTCGCCAGTTTTCCCCCTTTCGTGATGCACTGCGGACGAGGCAAGCCGGCCACTTAACTTCCAGACTCGAAGAAGAAGGGGAAGGAGAAGGTCCAGAGGTCTCAGAGAGCCCCCTGGAGGGGACGTGGGCTGAAAGCAGTTCGCTGATATAAAAGGGACAGTAAAAACGGACGGGGAGGTAGGTGAAAAAAAGGGGAGAACACCAAAAGAACGATCCGGGAGAATCTCAGAAAGTCCTCAGGCGAGAGCTCGGTGGCCCTAGCACGGGAGCCCGGGCCTCAACTCCTCTTTTCCCCATACTTCTTTCATTTTACATCTCCTCTAAGCACGGGGATCCTTCGGGAGCCCGCCTTAGAGGTCCTGTTCTATCTTGCCGCTCTCTGACTTGATTGTCGGAGTGCTCCCGTCGGAACCCCCGGCCCGGGTCTCTGACCTTGTTTTGCAGATCCGGAAGTTTGGAAATCTCGAAATGAGAGAGTCCGAGAACCGACGCCAGCTCACAAGCTACAGGCCACTGCGATGAGATCGGCAACAATAATAAATATAAAATAATATTATTAACATTCTTTACATCAAAATTGAAATTTCATTAAAAAATTTATTACAATACAATATAAAGAAGTTTGTTACAATTTAGAGTTTAATAAAATTAAAAAATATATAAAATAAAAAATAAAAAATAAAAAATGTCGAGGCCAATATGCAATGCCAAGTATCAATCGGCACAAATTAATATGCAATGTGAGTGTTTGAAAGCCAAGGATCCTGAATCACGTAAATAGAAGCCCCGTTACCCACTAACCATCTAATATTAGATAAAACCATTGGAGCTTAAGAACATAATTTCCTCCTAATAATTTATCGGGTTCCTCCCAGGATCGGTATATTGCATTAAAAATCATGTCTCTCATTCAGAGTGGCGCAGTAAAAGCAAATATAAAAATAATTCTATATCTGGCATGCAATATAAATAAATCTAATTTCTTCATGATAATATTCTTAAACATGCATCAGAAGATGAGAACAAGATCAAATATGAAAATATAATAATTTTAAGTAACAGTTACATACTTGGACCACTATCTTGGGTTGCTTTGAAATTCATGCGGAACCTCCTTTGGACCGAGGTTCAATTGTAGCCATGCAAGCGCCCGGCCTTTGCTGGTATCCATACAAGGCTTGTCGTAGTAGAGTCATAGAAGGCACTGGATTGCAAGATCCTTGTAGCCCCCGTCTCTTTCAATAACTCGGGCTTACTTCAAAAGATGACCCGATCGATAGCTGGACCGGCTTCTGGCTTCTATCTTGCAAACAGGCCTTTGCAAGATCTAGGACCTTCTTTCCTCTCCTTCTTCTTATCTAAATGAGCTCTCAATACTTGGAAGAGAAACTAAGAGGAGGAGAATGAATGAATGGGATGGAGATGGAGATGGAACCCTTGGAAGCAAAACATCCAAATGATTTCTCCCATTCTCTTCACTCACCCAAGCACTTTCAAAATGCTCATATGCTTGGCCGGCCACTCCCCTTCCCCTTCCTTCCCCTTCCCCTTCCTTATATAGGCCACAACTCATTAATGGGATGAAAGCATGAGTGTGTGAAAGCATTTAAAGAAGAGGAGAAGCTCTTCTCTCTTTTAATGCTTTTACACTATCATGAAAGCTTTCTTCTTTTCCACTCCCTCTAATGAGGTCAATTCCTCGTTCCAAGTCATCACCCTCATTAATTAAAGAAGAGAAGAAGCTCTTCTCTTTTTTAATGCTTTTACACTATCATGAAAGCTTTCTTCTTTTCCACTCCCTCTAATGAGGTCAATTCCTCATTCCAAGTCATCACCCTCATTAATTATAATAAATTAATGAGGGTTTACCAAGTCAAAATGAGAGGAGACTTAGTGTGAACACAAGAAATAAGAAGGCTTGTGTTGCCGATCTCGTCGCCGTGCTCGTGCTTCGGAACCGCCGATCCTACTAGACCGTCTCGCTCCTGGGGCCTCCTGGCTGGACCGAACCTGCAAGGCAAGGTCAGAAGACCCTGGCCGAGGATTCCGGCGAGGGAGCTCCGACGATCAAGTCAGTAGACGGCGAGAGGGAACAGACTCTCTAGGACGGGCCCCCGAAGGAGTCCCAGACTCAGAGAATGTGCTAGCAAGAAAAGTGCTAGAGAGACCAGAAACCCGGCTGGGCTCCTTTGCCGAGCTCACGCCAAGCGACCCCTCTTGGGACCTTGGATCTCGCTCTTGAAGCGGAGTTTTCCAGCCTTTGTTTCTTGCTTGCTTTACCTCCCTTACCTTGTCGTCTATTCTCTCCTTCCTTTTATCTCCTCCAGTCGCCCCTTCATTTTTTGCTCCTGGGAGGCTCCCTTGTTGCTTTCATCTCCTTCCCTCGATCCCTTTCTATTTTCCCTTCTGGTTCAGAGGGCCGGGCGGCTTTCCGGCCTCGTTTGCCAAGCCTAGCGGGGAAAGAGTAAGGGAGGGGGGCGCTGGCCAGGCTGCCGACCAGACCTCGGGCCGAGCGTGAGCGCTCTCCTTCCCAGGCGCCGGCGCTGTCCGTTATCGGGTCCTGTTTTGTCAGAGCCACGTCTCTCGACTGCGGAACCTGTCGGGCCAACATAAGTGATGTTTCGCGTGCCGCCGCAGTCCGTACGGGGTGCCTTTCTCGGGGTGCGGCGCGCATGGCTCGAGGGTCAACCTCGGAGCCCACGCCTCCGTTCTTCGGGGCCTTCTCTGTACGAGCTGGCCTACCTTGGCCATGGCGGACCCCTCCTGGGTGGACACCTGGCGGGTGGCAAAAGGATGCTCGGCTTCGACCGAGGTGGTCCCGTCTCCGGGTGCCACCTGGCGAAGGATCGAAGGGGCCTGGCTCAACCTCGGCCGAGGTGGGACCGTCTCAGGGCGCCACCTGGCGAGGGAGCAGGGGAGCCACTGACTTCGGCCAAGGTGGACCCCTCCTGGGTGGACACCTGGCGGGGCGGCAGAAGGACGCTCGGCTTCGGCCGAGTGGTCCCGTCTCCGGGCGCCACCTGGCGAAGGAGCGGCAGAGGGACGCTCGGCTTCGGCCGAAGTGGTCCCGTCTCCGGGCGCCACCTGGCGAAGGAGCGACAGAGGGATGCTCGGCTTTGGCCGAGGTGGTCTCGTCTCCGGGCGCCACCTGGCGAAGGAGCGAAGGGGTCTGCCTCGACCTCGGCCGGGGTGGGACGGTCTCAGGGTGCCACCTGGCGAGGGAGCAGGGGAGCCGCTGACTTCGGCCGAGGTGGACCCCTCCTGGGTGGACACCTGGCGGAGCGACAGGAGGGCCCGGGCCGAGCTCGACTTCGGCCGGGGTGGTAACGTCTCAGGGTGCCACCTGGCGAAGCGGTCGGGGGGCCCGGGCCGAGCTCGACTTCGGACGTGGGGGAGCCGCAGCTGACTTTGCCGAAAAAACCTCCACGTGGCTCGAATCACGTCCGACGGAATCTGAGACCCACCACGTCATCGCTACGGCCGTAACAGTTGCCCGCCAATCCACCGTTCCGTTTGGGCGTCATGGAACGGGACGTGGGGATTAAATGCGGAGGTGACGTGGGGAGGCGAAGATCTTGCATCATAATTGCCACGATCCTCGTCGCCGTTTCTCGGTGCGCCCAAAGCCCTATAGGAGGCCGCCATGCATCGCCTGTTTGCCCGTAATTAATGCGTCGCTTTGAAGCAGAGGTCGTTTCTCTGCTAACGAGGCATCGGTGTCGGGCGTGCATCCACGCGGCGATCATCCGATGGCCCAGAGCGGAATGATGGGTATGGTTGCTGTCGATTGAGTTTAAAAAGGAGGGGACTTTCCGGAATGAGGCCTTTTCCCTTGCTCCGTGGGCGGTTTGCTGCAGGCTATCTTCCTCTGCCCTGCGTTGCACAGTGCATTTCGGTGAGTGCCCCCATTCTCTTCTTTGCCCTTCTCCTCTCCTCTAGTGAACTTTTCTCACCCTCTTCTCTGCCATGGCGCGTCGTCGCCATGTTTCTTCTAACCCGGACGAGGCCGGTCCGTCCCGGCCGAGGACTCCATCGTCCTCCTCCTCGGAGGAGGAAGTAATCCCGGAGGAGACCCGCAGGCGACTGCAGCCTGGGGGTATCACCATTGGCATCCCCAGGGGTGTCAGGTCTCCTCCATTCGTGTCCGCACTTCCCCTTTCTTCTCTTCCTCCTCCGACCCTTCTTTCTGCCGGTCCCTCCGGTCATACTTCCACAATGACCAAAGGTGACCTTTCTTTGCTCCGGGAGGTCTATGGCATCCCGGGGTCAATCCGTCTCTTCGTTCCGCGGCCCGGGGATCGCGTCACCATGAGTGGCCCCGGCCGCATAGCCTTCTACGAGGACTTCCTTCTCGGGGGTCTTCGGTTCCCTCTGCACCCCTTCTTCCTTTCCTTCCTCAGCCACTTCCGTCTAGTCCCGGCCCAGTTGGCTCCCAATGCCATCCGGGTCATCTTCTCTTCATTGTCTTTTGTCACTTCCACGGGTTTGTTGCCCGTTTCTCCCTCTTCAGGGCTCTGTTCACCCTGAAGTGGTACTCCATTGATGACGGCTGGTGGTACATCTCGCCCCGGCCCAGGCATCTCCGGTTCGACCTCCCTTCTTCCATCAAGGGTTGGAAGAATCGGTTCTTCTTTGCCTCGGTCGAGGACGTCGACTGGGCCTGGAGTGAACCGGATCGGTCCCCGAACCGGAACTCCCAAGTCGAGTCGGTGGACCAAAAGGCCTACTCCCAGCTCCTAAGCGATGTGGTCCCAGCGCTCGAGGTTCTGTCTCGGAGCAGAACTTGTTCGAGGCGGGGATCAGTCACATCCGCGAGCCGGGTGAGACTCAGTCTTCCTCTTACCTTTGCATTCTTCTTCTTTTAGCCGAGCTGACTGACTCTTTTTATGTTGCAGGCATGAAATTTTCGTTGGAGAACCTTCTGGAGGGCGCGGCCCAGAGGGACGCCACCGAGGTGGACGAGCCCGCGGTGAAGAGGGCTCGCACCGAGGTGAGCCAGGAGGTCGTGCCGGCGCCCGCGCCCAGTTCGGTGGTTGCTACTCCCCCGCCCAGGCCGTCTCGGGCCGGGGCCACCGATGCTCCAACCGTCAGACCTGGCGATGCTGCCGACGAGGGAGGTCCACCGGCAGCAGTTCTGCCCCGCGCCGGCCACATCATTATCGCAGAGCCGACGGCGCCGCCCGTGCCTTCAGCCGCTCCGGCAATGGCGGTTCCTCCTGGGGGGTCAGTCGCCGTCGCAGCCGACCTGACGGCTCCGCCGCCGGTGATCACCAACAGGTGTTCTGTGATCCGCGACAAGGAGCTCGCGAAGAAAGTGATGGAGTACGCCTCCACCTCCCGGGACCGTCGATCTCGAGGTGGTCGGGACTACGCCGACGCTTTGCTCGGGATCCTCCCGCAGCTTTTCTCGATGAGTCCGAACTCAGAGTCCTCTGTTCTTTACTACTTCGGTTAGCCTGTCTACTAACCAGTCCTTCTTGCTGTGCAGATTGGGATCGACGTGCTCCTGCTGAGAAACTTCCTCGCAGGGTACGCGAAGAAGGATGCCGAGAAGGAGGAGAAGCTCGGCAAGCTCGCAGCCGATGTCAAAGACCTCATGGAGAAGGGGGTTGAGCTGCGAGGGAGCAACCAGGCCCTTCAGGCGGACCTGGCACGCGGCGAGGAGCGCATCAAGGACCTGAAGTCCTCTCTGTCCGAGGAGAGGATCTCCCACCAGCGTCGCGCGGAGGAGGATGCGGCTAAGAGGGCTCGTCTCCAGGCCCATTCTCAGTGGCTGGAGCGTCAGCTGGAGGAGGCCAGGCGAGTGCGGCAAAGGAGCGGAGCGCCTACGTCAATGGGCTCCTGGAAGCCGCGAAGCAGGAGGCACAGGAAGCCATCCCGAGGTTCTGGGCCTCCGACGAGTACGTCTCGGAGGTCCGGGAGGCCGCTGTGGACTCCTTCCTGAAGGGGTTCCAAGTGTGCCGGGAGAAGGTGGGGTCCTTCTACCCCGAGCTCGATCTCAGTGGGGTGGCGCTCGGGGGCAGAAGACAAGGACCCGCCAGCGGGGCTTCCGGCGTGGCAGGCGACGCAGCAGCGGCCCCAGCAGGCGACACGGCCGTAGCTTCAGAGCGGCCCTCCGAGCCAGTAGCTGCCGACGGCGAGGACGTGGAGCGCGCGACCCAGGCTGAGGACCCTGCCACCGCGCCGAACTAAGCCGTAGATGTATCTCTTTTTCCCTTTTGTTTTTTGGGGACTCCCGGCCTGTCGGGACTCCCTTGTTGTAATCCCTTTCTTGAATTAATGAAGATCTAGTTTTGCCAAGTCTCGACCTCGCCTTCCTCTTTCACCTTTTCTTCTTTCTCTTTTTTTTTTTGAGGTGTTGGTGTGGAGTGCCGAGACAAGGGTGGACCTGCTCCGGCTGAGTCCGCGGGTGGACCTGGTCCCAACCAGCGTTCAGATCAAGGTTCGGAGCATTCCGGACTGGGTGGCAGTAGAGTAGGCCTTGCACGGGCCCTTCTTTGGGCTTGCCTTCGAGATCGCGTGGATGAACTGGGTTCTGCCCTGCCCTCCAGACCGAAGTCCGGGACTTCCGGACTGAACCCCGGGGCTGCAGGCTTTGTTCAAGCCTTGCACGGCTTGCCGAGCTGTTCTCCGTGCTCGCGTGGGCGAGCTGGGCTCTGCCCCGCCTTCCAGACCGAAGTCCGGGACTTCCGGACTGAACCTCGGGGCCGCAGGCTTTGTTCAAGCCTTGCATGGCTTGCCGAGCTGTTCTCCATGCTCGCGTGGGCGAGCTGGGCTCTGCCCCGCCTTCCAGACTGAAGTCCGGGACTTCCGGACTAAACCCCGGGGCCGCAGGCTTTGTTCAAGCCTTGCACGGCTTGCCGAGCTGTTCTCCGTGCTCGCGTGGGTGAGCTGGGCTCTGCCCCGCCTTCCGGACCGAAGTCCGGGACTTTCGGACTGAACCCCGGGTCCGCAGGCTTTGTTCAAGCCTTGCATGGCTTGCCGAGCTGTTCTCCATGCTCGCGTGGGCGAGCTGGGCTCTACCCCGCCTTCCAGACCGAAATCCGGGACTTCCGAACTGAACCCCGAGGCCGCAGGCTTTGTTCAAGCCTTGCGCAGCTTGCCGAGCTGTTCTCCGTGCTCGCGTGGGCGAGCTGGGCTCTGCCCCGCCTTCCAGACCGAAGTCCGGGACTTCTCGCTTTCTCGGGTCTTCGGCCATAGTCGTGTTGGCCGAACTTAGAACTATGCTCCCGTTTCCCTACGAGGTGAGAAAGAGTGTTTGAAGCAAAGAAACTTTATTGCAGGAGTTGGGGGAACCTTACATTATTGATAATACATCCTCAGATTCGAGGCGTTCCACGTTCGAGGGAACCTGGACCCTCCCAATTCCTCCAAGTAGTAGGCCCCGTGAGGGAGGGCTTCCACTACCCTGTACGGGCCTTCCCAGTTCGAGGAGAGCTTCCCGCACTCTCGTGGCTGAGAAGCTTCAGCACGCCGGAGCACCAGATCTCCGGGACGAAAGGACTTCGGCCGCACCCGGGAGTTGTAATACCTGGCCACTCGCTGCCTGTATGCCGCCATCCGGACTCGGGCCTTGTCCCTCGTCTCTTCAAGAAGGTCCAGGTTGAGCATCATCCTGGCGGGGTTCTCCGCCTCGTCGTATTGTTCCACATGTAGTGTGGGTAGACTGAGCTCAATCGGGATAACCGTCTTGGCTCCGAAGACGAGGTTGAATGGGGTCTCGTCAGTCACCGTCCTTGGGGTAGTGTGGTACGCCCAGAGGATGCTGGGGAGCTCCTCCGTCCACCTGCCATTGGCCTGGTCCAGCCTCGTGCGGAGGCCCTGCAAAATAGTCCTGTTCGTGACCTCAGCTTCTCCATTGGTCTGAGGGTGTGCCACCGAGGTGAAGCGATGATGGATGTCGAGGTCGCTGCAGAACTCTTCAAACTCGCGGTAGTCGAACTGATGCCCATTGTCGGTGATCACGGTATGGGGGAGGCCGAAACGACAGATGATTGACTTCCAGAAGAACTTGGCGACGTTTGCTTCGGTGATCCACGCCAAGGGTTCGGCCTCGACTCACTTCGTGAAGTAGTCGATGGCCACAATCAGGAATTTCCATTGTCCAGACGCCGGTGGGAATGGTCCTTGGAGGTCCATTCCCCATTGGACGAATGGCCACGGAGCCGAGAGCTGGGAGATCGGGGTGGAGGGCTGCCGTTGCACCACGGCATGCTGCTAGCACCGGTCACACCTCTTCATGAAATCGGCGGCGTCCTCCTTCATCGTCTCCCAAAAATAGCCTTGACGGAGGGCCTTGTAGGCTAGCGTTCTGCCCCCCACATGGTTCCCATAGATGCCCTCATGAATCTCCTGGAGCACGAGTGTGGCATCCGCGGGTCCCAGGCACTTCAGGAGGGGGTAAGAATAGGATATTCGATATAGTTGCCCATCCATCAGGACGAACCACGCGGCCTTCTTTCTGATAAGACGGGCCGCTGCATGGTCCTCTGGCAGGGTACCACTGGTTATGTACTCGGCATACTTGTCCATCCAGCTAGGCTCGCGGCTGACCTGATGGACCTCCACCGGGATCTCGTAGCTTGGGGCCTTGAGGCGCTCCACATGAGCGCGGCCCAGCATTGAGTCCGGCAGGGTCGCCAGCCGGGAAAGAGTGTCCGCACGGGCATTTTCCTCGTGGGGGATGTGAAAGATGTTGAAGCGCCGAAACCCGGCCGTGCCCACTTTGACAAGCTCCAAGTACTTCACCATTTGAGGGTCGTGCACGGCGTATTCTCCGGAAACCTGTCCAGCCACTAGCTGGGAGTCAGTGAAGGCTTTGAGGTTAGCCACGCCCAGCTCGCGGGAGACCCTCAGCCCGGCGAGGAGCGCCTCGTATTCCGCCTGATTGTTGGTTACGACGAACTGGAAATGGAGCGTGCATTCGGCGACGACCCCACCGCTGTTGGCAAGAATGAGTCCGGCTCCGCTCTCGCCGGAGTTCGAGGCTCCATCTACATGAAGGATCCAGGGGTCCTCTCCGGGCTCCTCGGGGCTCGTTTTCGGCTGCTGATGCGAGGAGTCCTCCTCGGGCTCCTTGCCTAGGCCCGTGCACTCGACCAAGAAGTAGGCCAGCTCTTGCGCTTTCATGGCCAACCTCGGCCTGTATGCGATATCGAACTTGCTGAGCTTCAGCGCCCACTTCGCCAATCATCCCGATGTGTCGGGTCGGCTGAGCACCGCTTTCAGCGGCTGATCTGTCAGGACGACAATGGGATGCGCTTGGAAATAGGGCCTGAGATGCTGAGCAGACACTATTAATGCAAAAACGAGCTTTTCGGGCCGGGAATACCTGAGCTCCGCATCGCGGAGAAGTTTGCTGGTATAGTACACCGGCCGCTGGACTCCTTGGTCATCGGTCCGAACTAGGACCGAACTGACGGCCTCCGGGGTGACCGCCAGGTAAAGGATGAGCTCCTCTCCCTCCTCGGGCCTGGAAAGCAGTGGGGGCGATGCGAGCATCTTCTTTAGTTCTTCAAAGGCCTCCTGGCACTCCTCGGTCCAGGCGAAGTCGTTCATCTTCCTCAACACCTTGAAGAAGGGTCGGCAGTGGTCGGCCGACCTGGAGATGAACCGGCTCAGGGCCGCTATCCGGCCGGTGAGTTGCTGCACTTGCTTCTTGGAGGCGGGCTGCTCCATGTCCAGGATGGCCTGGACCTTCTCCGGGTTGGCTTCAATCCCTCTCTAGGTCACCATGAACCCCAGGAACTTCCCGGCGGAGACGCCGAAGGTGCACTTCGCCGGGTTCAGCTTCATCTGATGACGTCGGAGGTTGCCGAAAGTCTCCGCCAGGTCGGCCACGTGATCCGAATGGGGCTTGCTCATCACTAGCATATCGTCCACGTACACCTGCATGTTGCGGCCGATCTGGTCTTTAAAGATTATGTTGACCAAACGCTGGTACGTGGCCCCGGCGTTCTTGAGGCCAAACAGCATCATCCTGTAACAGAAAGTTCCACGGTCGGTGATGAAGGCAGTGTGCTCTTTGTCCTCCGGGTTCATTCGGATCTGGTTGTAGCCGGAGAAGGCGTCCATGAAGGATAGGAGGCGATGCCCCGAGGTGGTGTCGACCAACTGGTCAATCTTTGGAAGAGGGAAGCTGTCCTTTGGGCAAGCTCGGTTGAGGTTGGTGTAGTCTACACAGATCCTCCACTTACCGCTGCTCTTCCTCACCATGACCACATTCGCCAGCCAGCTGGGATACTGGACTTCCCGCACGAAGCCGGCGGCGAGGAGTTTCTCCACCTCTTCGTTAATGGCCCTCTGTCTCTCCACAACGAAGCTCCTCTTCTTCTGGCGGACCGGGCGGTAGCTCGGGTCCACGTTCAGTTTGTGCGTAATGACCTCGAGGGGAATGCCCGGCATGTCGGCCGCTGACCAGGCGAACACGTCCACGTTCATGCGGAGGAACTCCAGCAGGCGGTTTCGTTCCTCTTCTGGGAGCTGCGCTCCAACCTGCACCGTCTTCAGTGGGTCCGAACCGAGGGGATAAGTCAATAGGCGCTCTACGGGTCCTCCCCTAGGTTCCTTCTCCCTCAGGTCGAGGTCATCGACGTCGCGGGCGAGCTCAGCGCCCCGGGTGCCCGGGACCGCCTGGAGGCAATGCGGGACTGGCTGGGTCGTCCCCCTCATCACCCCGAGGCCGGAAGCCATGGGGAATTGCACCGACAACCGCTTCGTGGAAATCATGGCGTCCAGTTGGTTGAGCCCAGGATGCCTGAGAATCGCGTTTTACGGCGAAGGAAGTTTGACGATGGTAAACGTCATCAGGACGGTCGTCTGTCGAGGTGGGGATCCAGCGGTGACCGGGAGAGTGATCTCCCCTTCGACCCCAATCAAGTCCCCATTAAAGCCTACGAGGGGGGTGTGCACCGGCCTCAGCTGATCATGGGACAAATTCATTCGGGAGAAAGCATCATAAAAAAGCACGTCAGCCGAGCTCCCACTATCAACCATAATTCAGTGTACAGGATGCTTCGCGATAGTCATCTCGACCACCACGGCATCATTGCTTATATTTTCATTTTCATTCCCCTTCTCAGAAGAGGGTACATTCTCCGGGTTCCCGACCTCCCTGGCTCTCTTTGCTGCCCGCCCGACCCCAAGCGAGATCATGCCCACCGGCTTCTCCGTCGGGCGGTTGTCAATTGCAGGAACCGGGGGTAAGGCTGTGAGCGGCTGTCCCTCCGCCGTGACCTCCTTCCTGACTAACTTCCTGAGGTAGCCCCTCTTGATCAGCTCTTCGATCTCCCACTTCAGGTTGCGACACTCCTCCGTGTCATGGCCGTGCTCGCGGTGGAACTGGCAGTACTTTGACTTGTCCCGGGTACCTCTTGAGTTCTGAGGAGGTCGGCGAAGGTAGTGCTCGCCCTCAATTTCCATGAGGATCTTTGTTCGGGGAGCGAGGAGAGGGGTGAACCTTCGCTCCGGAGTGGCCTCACCCTTTGACCTCGGATTCGGGCGAGGGTCGGCAGACGGCCCGGGCCTCCGAGCTCCTGGAACGTCCCTCGGGGCCGGCTTCTTCAAAGTCTTCCCGTCTAGCTCTCGGCGGGTGCGGTCGGCCTCCTTCGCTCGGATGTACTTATGGGCGCGGAGGAGGAGCTCGGAGTACGTCCTGGGGGGCTTTTTATCTAGGGAATAGGTCAGACGAGACGTCTTGAGCCCGCGCTTCAAGGCCAGCATGGCGACGGGCTCGTCCAAGCTGTAGATTTCCAGAGCTGCAGTCTTGAACCGGGTGATGTAGTCTCGGAGCAGCTCCTGGTCCTGCTGGCGGATAGAGAAGAGGCTGTCCACCTCTCTCGGCACCTTCCGACAAGCATCGAAGTGCGCCACAAACTTTCCTTCCAACTGGTGGAAGGAGCAAATATATCCGGGCTCGAGGTGGGTGAACCAGACTCGAGCGGCCTTCCGGAGGGTAGCAGGGAAGGCGATGCACAAGAGGGCGTCCGTGGCCCCCTGGACCCTCATGAGAGCCTTGTAGCTCTCCAGAAGGTCCAGAGAGTCGGTGGTCCCATCGTAGGGATCCACCTGCGGCATGCGGAACCGGCTCGGAATCGGCTCCGCCTGGATTTCTTCAGAGAAGGGGGGACGGGAGTCATAGCTCGCCAGGTCCGCCGATGAGTTCTGCAGGTCAGCAAATCGACGGGCGAACTCCGCCAACTTGCGCTCGTGCTCCTCCAGGCGCCTCTCGGCCTGGCGTCTGATGGCCTCGTCGGTGGAATCTTCCACCGAGGCCGCTGGTGAAGGGGGCGCCGATCGGTCTCGGTGCAGGGTCACGCCTCGGCGTCGCTTTCTGCGATGCACCGTCTCGGCTTCATCGGTCGGGGATCGACTCTCGTGATCCGCCGAACCGGAGTAGTTTCTCTTCGCGGGAGTTTGATGGCTCCCGTGGGGGTTGGAGGCTGCCCGCGGTTGGGATGGCCTGCCTTGAATGGAGCGCAGGCTCCCACGCGGCCCCGCGGCCCGAGCCGCGGGGGTCCCTGGCTGCGGCTGCGTGGCCAGGTAGAGCTGCTGGTGTTGTAGCTGCCGGACTGCCGAGGTCAAGGTCTGCAGCTATTGGATGATGGCCGCGAGAGGTCCGTCCACCGGGGTCGACTGTGGTGGAAGAGGAGGGGGAGCTGGGAGCTCCCTCTCCGGGCTGTGGGCCCTATGGGGGGAGGGGACCTCCCCTACACGGCTGGTGGACGCCTCGCGTCCACAAGTGACCACCATTGTCCGAGCGTGCTTTGCCTGCAGAAAGCTAGCTCCCACTACGGGTGTTGTCCTGCCCCCCTACCTGGCGCGCCAATCTGTTGCCGATCTCGCTGCCGCGCCCGTGCTTCGGAACCGCCGATCCTACTAGACCGTCTCGCTCCTGAGGCCTCCTGGCTGGACCGAACCTGCAAGGCAAGTTCAGAAGACCCTGACCGGGGATTCCAGCAAGGGAGCTCCGACGATCAAGTCAGTAGACGGCGAGAGGGAACAGACTCTCTGGGACGGGCCCCCGAAGGAGTCCCAGACTCAGAGAATGTGCTAGCAAGAAAAGTGCTAGAGAGACCAGAAACCCGGCTGGGCTCCTTTGCCGAGCTCACGCCAAGCGACCCCTCTTGGGACCTTGGATCTTGCTCTTGAAGCGGAGTTTTCCAGCCTTTGTTTCTTGCTTGCTTTACCTCCCTTACCTTGTCATCTATTCTCTCCTTCCTTTTATCTCCTCCCGTCGCCCCTTTGTTTTTTGCTCCTGGGAGGCTCCCTTGTTGCTTTCATCTCCTTCCCTCGGTCCCTTTCTCTTTTCCCTTCTGGTTCAAAGGGCCGGGCGGCTTTCCGGCCTCGTTTGCCAAGCCTAGCGGGGAAAGAGTAAGGGAGGGGGGCGCTGGCCAGGCTGTCGACCAGACCTCGGGCCCAGCATGAGCGCTCTCCTTCGCAGGCGCCGGCGCTGTCCGTTATCGGGTCCTGTTTTGTCAGAGCCACGTCTCTCGACTGCGAAACCTGTCGGGCCGACGTAAGTGATGTTTCGCGTGCCGCCGCACGGCTCGAGGGTCAACCTCGGAGCCCGCGCCTCCGTTCTTCGGGGCCTTCTCTGTACGAGCTGGCCTACCTCGGCCGTGGCGGACCCCTCTTGGGTGGACACCTGGCGGGTGGCAAAAGGATGCCCGGCTTCGGCCGAGGTGGTCCCGTCTCCAGGCGCCACCTGGCGAAGGAGTGAAGGGGCCCGGCTCGACCTCGGCCGAGGTGGGACCATCTCAGGGTGCCACCTGGCGAGGGAGCAGGGGAGCCACTAACTTCGACCAAGGTGGACCCCTCCTGGGTGGACACCTGGCGGGGCGGCAGAAGGACGCTTGGCTTCGGCCGAAGTGGTCCCGTCTCCAGGTGCCACCTGGCGAAGGAGCGGCAGAGGGACGCTCGGCTTCGGCCAAAGTGGTCCCGTCTTCGGGTGCCACCTGACGAAGGAGCGGCAGAGGGACGCTCGGATTCGACCGAGGTGGTCCCGTCTCCATGCGCCACCTGGCGAAGGAGCGAAGGGGCCTGCCTCGACCTCGGCCGGGGTGGGACCGTCTCAGGGTGCCACCTGGCGAGGGAGCAGGGGAGCCACTGACTTCGGCCGAGGTGGACCCCTCCTGTGTGGACACCTGGCGGAGTGGCAGGAGGGCCCGGGCCGAGCTCGACTTCGGTCGAGGTGGTAACGTCTCAGGGTGCCACCTGGCGAAGCGGCCGGGGGGCTCGGGTCGAGCTCGACTTCGGACGTGGGGGAGCCGCAGCTGACTTTGCCAAAAAAACCTCCACGTAACTCGAATCACGTCCGACGAAATCTGAGACCCGCCACGTCATCGCTACGGCCGTAACAGCTTGCTTATGTCATTCCTTACATTATCCATGCTTACATCATGCAAACATCATTCATGCTTACATCATGCAAATATCATCCATGCTTACATCATGCAAACATCATGCTTACAACATGTGGCATGTGGAAGGAGAGAGGGAGAGTGCCATGTGGCATGAGGAGAGAGAGTCCCAGTCCAACTGGGCTCTGACTCATGGTCCAATTTGACACTTAAATCAAAGCAGATTTAAACCTAATCGAACCTATTTCGAAAGGCTATTGACCTAACTCTATTTGGATTAATTAAAATCAAATTAAATATGATTTAATTGAATTAACAATTAATTCATAATTAATTAGGTCAAATCTTAATTGTAACCCTTACAATTAGGTCCAAATAGATTTGATGATTAGTCACTTAAGCCCCTAATGTATGTGACCCCTCAGGTCCTATTTTGTTTGGTAATGAGACATGCTATAATCTCCATCATACACCATCGAAACACCTTTCGATAGATAGAAATAACTTATGCTCAACCCTAATTTGGATCATCGAATCGAGAACGATCCTAATGGGCTTTCACAATCTATCAGTGACACCTAGCAGTATGTAGTAGCAACTCAATAGAATAAGATTGGAACCCCTAGGTGTAGTTACCGTGTGATTCGGTTCCTTTATCAAAATCCCTGACTTGATGTTGGTTATGGAATCTCGCCAAACCTATCAGTCATATGCTTAAACTTAATCGACTCAAGTCCAACTATGATACCAATGAAAATGCCTTTTCATCATCACTCTACCATGGCCATAGACTCTTTAGACTTTGTCTCAATAAGTTGCATAGGATTATTCCTTACTACTAAGGCTGATAGATCCCTACATGTGAATACTTTACTCCTACAATAAACTTACTGCAATCAACGAACACCGCAAGGTCCCGTATGGATAGGAATCATGAGATTGTGCGTCAAACTACAGCAACCTTACTGTGAGTAGCCGAGACACTCTAGATCAAAGAACTATTCACACAATTACAGCATCAGGAAGTTATCTACAAGTGAGTAGTCATCCATATAACTTTCTGTAGTTGGTCACGCTTAGTACTGTTGATCTCCATCAACTACCTGCACTCTCACTCCAATATCACTACACTGTAGGTTAGAGACTCACCTACCCAGAATGGAAGCGATTCGTGCACCAATTTTAACGGATTAATCACCATTCTTGTGATGTTTCAACAATCGGGAGCTTTTAGGAGTTAATTTATAAAGACATATACCTCAGATTCTCAACTCTTTAGAATGTGTCATTGTTCTTAATTCCATGGACGATTCATAGATACATCAATATGAATAATATTATCCTTTATTATAAAAAAGAATTAAGTATAAAATTCATGTCCTAAAATTACATTGTGTCATGCCAACTTGACTTTTTGGGTACATATCTAATATAATTAAACTAGCTTGTGAATATTCTAAAGAAGGCCAAAGTGTTTGAAACTCATATTTGCTCTCGTAAGAGCAATTCATAGCCCCTTTTGTGATGACATAAACCACATCGCATATTTCACCAATAATGAACGCATCACTCCGGACCATTAAAGAAATGATCCCCAAATCATCCATTCTTATGGACTTGCAAATACAAACCCAAGATAATAAATACCACTCCCCAACCTTACCTCCTAAGAGTCCCACTGCACCGTTCCATTAAATACCACTCCACACCAGAGATTAACATCACTAAAGGTAGCAGGCACCAGAACTTACCAGAGACAGAGATTGCTAAAGATGGGATGACCGGAGAAGCCCCGGAATGGTGAGCTGATGGAGATCGCTAAAGATGGAACGACCGGAGAAGCCCCGCGAACGGCGAACTGATGGAGATCGCTGAAGATGGGATGACTGGAGAAGTCCCACGGAAGAGATGAAGGAGGAGGGAGGGAGGTTGGGAGGGGGGAAATCAAGAAGAGGCAGCGCCGGTGTGAATGAATTTAGGGTTCGAAGTTGGGTAGAAGCGGAGAAACCTACCGATGCTTTAAAGCATAGGCTAAACCTAGTTTTCCGTGATGCATGAAAAAAGCGTCGAGATATCCTTATGGTGAATTCTCGGCGGTTTTAAGCATCGTTAGTTGCCGACGTTTTTAAAAAGTGTCGGCGGGCTTGCCGGACTTCCCGATGCTTCCTCCTAGCACCGAGAAAAATCAGTTATAGTTTCCTATTTTTGTAGCAGTGGTACGATGAGTGATTACAAGTTACAACCATAGAAATATTTCATTTCTAAAATTTAGAAATGTTCATCATGTGGTTACACGTAATGAAATAATTCTACTCCAATCCATCATATAGGCATGGCTGTTGAAGAGTCAATTAATGATTACTTTGTTTCCATCCAGTATATTATATTTTATCTAATTCAAATAGTTGAAATTAAGACCAGAACTGAACTCAGGCTGGTCTAATAGACATGGAACTGGCTCGAAATTGGGTCAGGCTTCGAGCCTAGTTATATAATTCATTCAATTTTCGGGCCAAGCTCATGCACCCCTTTAACCTGGCTTGGCCCAACCCAAATTTAGCCCAGAAAGAGGCCCGAGATATTTATTGCTTTCTCGTTTAGGCTCCCAGACTCCCAATTCGCTTAATCTCTATTATTTCTCTCCTTTGTTTACATCAACACCAGCCCGCCACCCCTACCAATCAGTGCCCCCCAACCCGGCTCCGATGGTGCCAGCATCTCGCATCACCCACCGGCTTTGCACCAAGACCCCCGCCCTAGCGGTACCTGCACCCCACGCCCCCTAGCTCGGTGGCTCCAGCGACCCCGTGGCCCCTTGGTTTCGATCTCCCTCCCCCAACCTTGATGCCCGCCTTGATACCCTCTATGGCTATATGCGATCCCCCTGTTGTTGACTTTGATCTCCAGCCCTCTATTGCTATCCTTCCACTCCCCTGGTCCCGGTGCCCATACTAGACATTGCCCGTAGATTCGTGATAAGTCTATCAATTATCCCAATTTAATTATTAAAATAAGTATTAATTAATTTATATTTATTAAGAATTGATATATTTTATTAATATTTTATAAAAAAGAAGTTCATGAACAGAAAGAGCTCAGTTTTTGGAATCCAACGGTGTAAATGACATTCTAATGGGAGTTCAAACGAGCCCGAAATCAAATTTTAAACTTCATAGAAAATAGCATACATTTTAAAGTAGCTGGTCCATCATGGACCGGCCGCTGGGTCTACAAAATGAAAAATGGTCCATCGGTAGCCATTGGAGATGGTCCATGAACTCGTTTTGTGGACCAACTCCTTTCCGAGCCATGTTTTCCATCGCCCATCACTGCCCGTCGCCAAGGAGACACCGAGAGGCCCACCATGACCGCCAACGCCGTCGGGAGACCCATTTTTGGACCGGCCATTGTCATTCATCGATTCCTCTTCTTCCTTCATTCTCCGCCGCCTCTCGTTGCTGCCCTGCTTGCCAGAGAAGCCCATCGGAAAGCCATCATCGCTGCGCCTGCTAACTACCTCACCTTCCATGTCCGCCGGTCGCTGCTCCTGCCACCGTGCCAACTATTTTTCTGGCCACCATCTTCTGCCAATTTTTCACCTACTAGGTTCTTCGACCGGCCGTCCATTGATTCCATCAGCTCGCCACCGAGAAGCGACTGTCATCGATCGAAGAAGCTTCCAAGCATCCCTCTCATCGATCGGCTGCCCAACACCAACCATGCCTCTGCCCTGTTAATCAGTCCCCATGTCACTAACCATTCCCTGTCCATCCAAGTTTCTATTGATTGACTGCTTCACTGCTATTCGCTGAGCACCGCCACCATTCGTCCATCTTGTCGTCGCAATGGAGTCCAATTGGGAGAAGAGCAATGGAGTCCAATTGGGATTCGGGGATTTTACGAGAGTCCGGTTTGGATTCTATGTAAAGGAATATTGCAATGGATCCATTACATGATAGATCAATGACCAAGAATTCTCCTTGCAATATTTAGCCGATCTATAGCCCGATTGAGTCCAAATTTGATCGGGAGGAAGTCCTAGATGAACTTTATTTAAAAGACCCTATGCTATAAGGAAAAAGCATCATGGAAAGAGAGTACGGTACAGGGCAGAGGGCTTAGCTCTGGGTTATAAGTTGGCATCTAAGAGTGAGGTTTCTTAGAGGAGAGTTCTGTCCCTACACCATCTTCAAGCCTATTCTATCTCCAAGATCAAGACCCAAAGAGGAAGCAGAAGAGAAAGCCCAGTTCACTTCATGAAGTATGATGGAAGAAAAAGACATGATATCAACCAACTTCCTGACGAGACTGCGCCAATCAATTTCAGATTCTTTGTTATTGCTTTTCAGAGTTTATTTAATTATTATTTTCAATTTCTTGTAATTGAATTTCAATTAATGCAAAATTTATTTTTATGCCACTTAATTTTTTGTTATTTATTTTTATTATAAATAGATGCTAAGATCTGACTAGCAAATTGAACGTACCAAGTTTTCATTCTCTATTACACTTTAATTCTCTGTTTTACCGACTTCGAATTATTTTTCTTTATTTTATAAAAATCAAAGATTTCAAACTATCCTAAACATTGCCTTCTTCGTGGATTCGACCCGACTCATCATTTCTACGTATTTTTAATTTTTTTAAAAAATTTATTAATTAAACTGATAGCCATGGTATCTTAATGATAATATCTTAATCCTATCAATCCGCACAACCACCTTGCCCCTCCTAGCTTCGATCCCGATGACCCCCAGCTCCGCTCCAACCTCCTCCTCGTCTGCCATCTAGTCATCCTGGTTCGATGGAGATGGTTGGTAATTTTTTTATTCTTTTTTTGGTCGTTAGGATTTTATTCAGATCAAGCTTTATTTCGAGCTTGTCCAATCGAGCTCGGGTCAAGCTCAGACTTGGACTCGAGTCGGGCGCGAATTTAATTTATTTAAAATATTTTAGATCTAAGTCCGACCTAAAATTCAAAATTTTTAGGATGCATTCGTCCAGCCTGATCTAATTTTAATAATAGTTAAAATATAGAAGTTGGGTGGATCAGCGTAATGGATGGTCAAATAATTACCAAAAATTGTGATGGAAGTTTTTACATGCCTTTATGGGTCAACCGGTCAATATGACTCACAGTTTTCAATTGAGTGGCCTAATGGGTAGGGCGGTTGGGATCCATAAAGGCAACTACTTCTCTGCATTTTTTTATTAATTTTTTTATTTTTTCTCGGTACAACTTCTTTTTCTGTAGTTTGACGAATGGTTGAAGGCTCAACCACCGCGCCGATATTCAATAATTTTCCAACCATTTTGTACCAAAAAAAAAAAAAAGTTTGGTGCAATTTAATTATTGTTAAATAATCACACTTTTATCCCACCCTGCAACGTCGCTGAGGACAATAAAACATGATTGGGCCTTGCATTATTTTTTCTTTTTCATTTTAAAATTCACGTTAGCAAGAGTTCTGATAAAATGGTTTTCAATTTCACATTTTTCTTTCCTTAAAACATTTAAAAGAAACATGAAATTTTATGATTATCCTAATATTAATTTTAATTTTAATTTGTTAGGTAAATTTTACAAATTTCAGCATTTTAAACTACTGTTTTTTTAAAATTATGTATCAAAATGAACTAATTATATATTTAAGTTACAATAGTTGGAAGTGATCCCATTGTACAGGGATGAGGGGAAAAAAAAAAAAACACGTAGTGCATGCGAAGTCATTCGATTTTTAATAATAGGGTAGGCATACGCTGTGTGAAAACTTGGAAAAGGACGAGGTTTCTCGGGAAAAAAAAAAAAAAAAAGAAAAGAACGAGGCCTTTAAAATATCGGATGTGCCTTGTTCTAATCGACACCAGGAATCGGCCAGGTAGGCAGCGGCCAGGGACGTAGAAAATTTCAATCAAATCATCTAGATCATCTAATCCAATTCAAATTGGATCGAATATAACCATTTAATTATCAATTTAATATTAAAATAATTAAAATATCGATTTAATTATTAATTTATTAATTAATATAATTTATTAAAATCAAATTAAATTGATTAACTAATATTATTTTATATATTTATATATATACAAGAATATATTTATCTTATATATTATATATTCCTATCATTTAGTATATCGTATAAGTCTATTACTTTTATTTTCTTGTTCATAAAGTTCTTCTTTTCAATAATTTTTTGATTTATTAATTTTTTTTTCTTCTCTCCTTTGTTTAAAATAAAATCGACTAACTTGCTCCAGCCAAAAAACTATTTAAACCGTTCAAATACTTGGTGATGTGACAGGACCGCTGACGTGGAGAAACCTGCAGGCGCCATGTCAAGAGAAGACACCACGTCGACCCTCCAGCTCGGATCCCACTACCGAGCCGAGCTGAGCAGAGCTCCCCAAGGGCAGCAAGTCGAGTTCAGTCCTCCGCCGGTCGGGCTCATGAGCTCGACGTCTAGGTCGGAGCCGCCTTCTGCCCTCCAGAGCTAGATCCTCGGAGTCCGTCTTCCGCCCTCCAGAGCGAGACCCTCGGAGGCTAGTGCCCTGCGATCGAGGTCGAGCCAAGAGCTCACCCGCCGATGTGGAGCCTCTCCAAGCACGGGCCCTCTGGACCGGGTCCGTCTTTCGCCCTCCAGAGCGAGACCCTCGGAGGTTATTGCCCTGCGGTCGAGGTCGAGCCAAGAGCTCACTTGCCGATGTGGAGCCTCTCCGAGTGCGCACCCTCTGGACCGGGTTCGCACTTTGCCCTCCTCCACCTGGGCGCCCCCGCGAGCTCGGAGCGCCTAGGCTGGAGCGAGCCTTGCCGTCCCAGCTCGACCCTAGCCCGGACGAGGTCCTCACCAGCCAAGGACACCGGCGAGCTGCCCGAGGACCGTACCAGAGCGCCTCTCAGACCATACTGACCGCCTGAAACCGCTAGTTACTCCAGAAAGGCAGGCAGCGCGTCGATCGAGATGCTACATTCTTCACCAACCACTCAGATTACCTTGAAAAGAAGGCCGGCCGGGAGATTCGAATCCCGCACCACCCGCCATTCGAGGCACCCCCCAAATTTTTCGGAACGAGGCAACCAAGAAGAGTGTCGGAGCGCCTGATAACGTACCTTATCATGAATCAGGAAAAGCTCCCCGGAACATCGCCGCGTGTATTTGACAGCCCGGCGGGAATCCCGAGACAAATACCAAATGGTAACCAAGTTCGCCATGAACCTGAAGGTAAAACAACAACTCGAACAGACAGGCAAAAAAGAAGCAGAAAAAAAAAGAGAGAGGGGGCATGGCACCACCATGACCGCCATCACCAGTAGAAGAGAACTACAGTCCACCACCAATATAAGCGCAAGCTCGGAAAAGAGAGCGAAGCGCTACCACCAACATCACGGTCGAGAGAAAGTCGCCGGGAAACAAGGAGAAGCGGAGGAACAGGGAACCCCTCTGTCCCCGCTATAACTCTCCCCCTGCTGCTTTTCTCCTTCACCAGCACATCTTTCACTCCTCTTAGTACGGAGTCCATCAAGAGGGGCTCGACCAGGAGGATCTGTTCCCCTGGATCGTCACTGACTTGATCGTCAGAGTGACCCCGCCGGAAATCCCGGTCTAGGTCTCTAACCGTTGCCTCGCAGGTCTATGAGAGGAAGATCGCTAGGCAGCGAGGCGGCCGCACCTAGCACGGAGATCCGGGAACCGACCGAAAAATGGCGGATGGCAAGGGGGAGCGCACTCCGGCGCCGGTGGGAGCTACGGGCCACGATAATCTTGGCGGCAACATTTAGCAAAACTACGTGAACATATTAAATTGATACAAAATTGAATCGAAAAAATTGATTGTATTTAACTAAATATTTAATTTTAAGAATCTCTTAAATCAAAAAGTTAATTTGGTTTCAAAAAATTATTTAAAACTGAACCGATCAAACCATCTTTAGTAGCAACAGATGCCTTGGATGCTTTATATTAGGAAAACTCTATAATTTTTAAAGCTGGCAAGAGCCAGCTTAGGTCTAGAGCTTCTCAGGCTGAAACTCTATTAACCCAATCCATACCTAATCGAAAGTAGTCCAATTTTATCATGTCCAAACTCCCAACTTTACTTGTTAGATTAAGCTAGACCTATATTTAGTTGGGATCATAAAAGAAAGGATACATGGCTTCCATTGAAAAATAAAAATGGATTGAATATTAATATATCATATTAGTATTTATTAAATAATAAATATAGATATTGTTGCCGTCCTCGTCGCCGCGCCCGTGCCGAGGATCAACCGATCCTCCCTGACCGCCTGGCAAGGGAGCCTCCCTTCCTGCGAGAAACCTGCAACAAAGGGGTTAGAGGACCCTGGCCGGGGATTCCGGCGAGGGGGCTCCGACGGTCAAGTCAGTAGACGACGAGGGGGAACAGACTCTCGCTCCCAGGCCCTCTCAAGGGTCCCAGGTTTGGAGAGTTAACTAGTGAAGGGGAAGCGCCGGGGACCGGAATCTCGGCTGGGCCTGCCTGCCGAGCTCGCGTCCAGTATTCCCCTCTCGGGATCTCTGGCTTCTTTCTCGGAGCGAGGCCTTGTGCCGGTGCTTCCTTCTTGTCCCCAGGCTAGTTGGCTTACCTCGCAGTCTTTGGATTCTTCCTTCTTTATCTCCCTCCGTCGTGTGCTTTCCGTCGTGTGCGTGTCCTTTTCCTCCTCGAAAACTCCTCCCCCCTGTCTTCCTTTCCTTTCCCTTTTTGGCGAAGGAGGCCAGGCGGCTTTCCGACCTCGTCCGCCGGGCCCAGCAGGGAGAAGGCAAGGACAGAAGAGAGAAGGAGGGAGGGCGGCGCTAGCAGAGCGGCCAGTCGTCAGGCCTCGGGCTTCGTGAGAGTGCTCTTTTCCCCGAGCGTGGGCGCCATCCGTTTACGGGGCCTGTTCCGTCAGGATCGGATCTCTCGACTGCGGGACCTGTCGGGCCAGTGTAAGTCACGTTCCGCGTGCCGCCGCCCTCCGTACGGGACGCCGTCTGGGGTCGGTACGGCCCGAGGGATGGCCTCGGGACCCGTCGCTTTCCCCCGGGGGCCTCTCCGTACGAGCGGTCTGGCTTCAGCTGAGTTGGCCCTGTCTCCGGGGGCCGACTGGCGAGAGGCGAGAGATCGGCCGACCTCGGCTTAGGTGGACCCCTCCGGGGTGGACACCTGGCGAGGTGGCAGAAGATCGCCTGGCTTCGGCCGAGGTGGACCCGTCTCCGGGCGGCCACCTGGCGCAAGGCGGAGGGTCAGCCGACCTCGGCCTAGGTGGACCCCTCCTGGGTGGACACCTGGCGAGGTGGCAGAAGATCGCCTGGCTTCGACCGAGGTGGACCCGTCTCCGGGCGGCCACCTGGCGCAAGGCGGAGGGTCAGCCGACCTCGGCCAAGGTGGACCCCTCCTGGGTGGACACCTGGCGAGGTGGCAGAAGATCGCCTGGCTTCGGCCGAGGTGGACCCGTCTCCGGGCGGCCACCTGGCGCAAGGCGGAGGGTCAGCCGACCTCGGCCAAGGTGGACCCCTCCTGGGTGGACACCTGGCGAGGTGGCAGAAGATCGCCTGGCTTCAGCCGAGGTGGACCCGTCTCCGGGCGGCCACCTGGCGCAAGGCGGAGGGTCAGCCGACCTCGGCCGACCTCACACGGGGCGGGCTCCTCCGAGCCCGGGCGCAGATGAGTTGGTGGGGGAACTTCGGGCCGAACTCGACCTCGGCGGGGGCCGTTTGCTTCAGACAGTATCGGGCGGTGCGGTCTTGCCGACCCCAGCCTTGAGGACGTGGCGCTGATTCCGGCATTAAAACTCACACGTGGCTCGCTCGCATTCGGCGATACCTGAGCCTGGCCACGTCACTGTCACGGCTGTAACAGTTGCCCCCCAGCTCGCCGTTCCGTTGGGGCATCGTAGAACGGAGCGTCGGGATTAATTGCTGACATGACGTGGGGAGGCGAGGATCTTGCATCATAATTGGCACGATCTCCATTCGTCGTGGCTCGATGCGGCTGAAGACCTATGGGGAGTCGCCACGTGTCGTCCACTTGCCCGTAATCAATGCGCTGCTTCGGGGCAGAGGCCGTTACTCTGCTAACGAGGCGTCGGTGTCGGGCGTGTGCCCACGTGGCGACCATCCAGTGGCCTGAGGCGGAATGGTGGGTACGGCTGCTGCCGGCTGAGTTTGAAAGGGAGGGGACTTTCCAGAACGAGGCCTTTTCCCTTGCTTCGTGGGCGGTTCGCTGCAGGCTAACAACTTCTGCTGCTCGCGCCCGTCTGTGCATTTTTGGGTAAGTGTCTTCTTCTCCTTCTCTCTCGTTTCTTATTCAGCCCCCTTCTCCTTTCCTTCTTCCATGGCGCGCCGTCGCCATGTCTCTTCTAACTCGGACGAGGCCGGTCCATCCCGGCCGAGGACTCCGTCTTCTTCCTCCTCGGACGAGGAGGTAATTCCAGAGGAGGTCCGCCGGCGCTTGCAACCCGGGGGTGTCACTATTGGCATCCCCAGGGGGGTCCGGTCCCCTCCGGTTGCGCCTGCCGTGCCCCTCCGTTCACTCCCCGCCTTGGCTTCTCTTCCTGCTCCGCCACTTCTTCCCGCCGGTCCCTCCGGTCATGCCTCTACCATGACCGAAGGTGATCTTTCTCTGCTCCGGGATGCCTATGGCATCCCGGGATCTGTCCGTCTGTTTGCTCCGCGGTCCGGGGAGCGTGTCACCATGAGTGGCCCCGGCCGCATTGCCTTCTACGAAGACTTCCTCCTCGGGGGTCTTCGTTTTCCTCTGCACCCTTTTTTCCTTTCCTTTCTCAGCCATTTCCGGCTCGTCCCGGCTCAGCTGGCTCCTAATGCCATCCGGGTCATCTTCTCCTTCATTGTCTTCTGCCATTTCCACGGGTTCGTTGCCCGTTTTTCACTCTTCAGGGCCCTGTTCACCCTGAAGAAGTGCTCCACCGATGATGGCTGGTGGTACATTTCGCCCCGGCCTAGGTGTCTCCGGTTCGACCTCCCTTCTTCGGTCAAGGGATGGAAGAGCCGGTTTTTCTTTGCTTCGGTCGATGACGTCGACTGGGCTTGGAGCGAACCGGACCGGTCGCCGAACCGGAGTTCTCGAGTCGAGCCCGCGGACCAGGAGTCTTACAGCCAGCTCCTGAGTGACGTGGTCCCGCCGCTCGAGGTTCTGCTTTCTGAGCAGAATCTTTTTGAGGCCGGCATCAGTCCCATCCGGGAGACCGGTGAGATTTGGCCCCGCATTAACTTCTGCCCCTCCCCCCTCTCTTTTTAAGATTGAACTGTCTGACCTTCTGATTTCTCCACTTTGCAGGGATGAAGTTTTCCTTAGAGAATCTTCTGGAGGGAGCGGCCCAGAGGGAGGTCGTCGACGTGGACGAGCCCGTGGCGAAGAGGGCTCGCACAGAGACGAGCCGGGAGGTCGCAGCGGCGACCGCGCCCGGCCTAGCTGCCGCTGTTTCTCCGCCCAGACCTCCTCAGGGCGGCGCCCCTGGCGCCTCGGCCCCACGGCCTGGCAACGCTGCCGAGAGAGCTCCGGCGCCCGCCGCTCTGCCCATCACCGGGCCCACTCCTGTCAGCAGCCCAACGGCACCGCCAGTGGCGACCGCCGGTCCGTCGGCTGCAGCTCCAGCAGAGGGGGCAGCTGTCGCGGGGATCGGCCCGAAGGGCCCGGCGCCGGTAATCTCGCACCGGGACTCGGTCATCCTCGACCGAGGGCTGGCGGAGAGGGTGATGGAGTATGCTTCCACCGCCCGGGACCGCCGAGCTCGGGGCGGCCGGGACTACGCGGATGCGCTGCTCGGCATCCTGCCCCAGCTCTTCTCGGTAAGTCTGTTCTTCAGCTTCAGCTCTTCTTTTCTCTTTCAATCCGAGGCCTCCTGCCTCGGTACTGACATGTTGCTTTTGTCCTTGCAGATCGGGAACGACGTCCTCCTACTGAGGAACTACCTCGTAGGGAACGCCAAGCGGGACTCCGAGCGGGAGCAGAAGCTTGGAAAACTCGCGGCCGACGTGAAGGACTTGGTGGACAAGGGGGCCGAGCTGCGAGCAGAGAAGCAGGCCCTCCAGTCCGACCTGGCGCGTTCCGAGGAGCGGAACAAGGAACTGGAGGCCTCCTTGGCGGAGGAGCGGACCTCCAACCAGCGCCGCACTGAGGAGGACGCGGCGGAGAAAGCGCGCCTGCAGGCCCACTCACTGTTTCTGGAGCGTCAGCTGGACGAGGCCCGGCGGGAGGCGGCCATGGCGAAAGACCGGAGCTCGTACATCAACGGGCTCCTGGAGGCGGCAAAGCGGGAAGCGCTGGAGGCCGTCCCCAAATTCCGGGCTTCCGACGAGTTTACGTCGGAAGTCCGGGAGGCCGCCGTGGACTCCTTCCTGAAGGGGTTCCGGATGTGCCGGGAAAAGGTGGGGGCCTTCTTCCCCCAACTGGACCTGAGTGCGGTCGTCGTCGGCGGCAGGAAGCCGGGGAGCGAGGGCAGGGCCTCCGGCACGACCCAGGCGATACTTCAGGCGGCACCTGCAGCAGCTCCGACCGACGACGCCGCGGCCCAGACACAGCCTCCGGAGCCGGTCGTCGTGGAAGTTGAAGAGGAGGCGCCCGCACCTCCGGCGGACGGCGCCGACCCTGCGCCCCAGTGACTGCTGACTTGTACTTTTGCTTTTCGTGTCTTTCTCTTTTTTTTGGGGAGTTCCGGCCTGTCGGAGCTCCCTGTTTGTACTGAACACTTTGTAATGAAGACTCCTTTCTTTGTAAAAATTTGTCTATCAACTTTGGCTCTTTTTCTTCTTCTTTGTTTGTTTGTTCCTGAGATGTCGGTCTGGGATACCTGAGACAACTGCGGGCCTGGTTCTTCCATACTAAATCGAAGGACGGGGTCTGCAAAACCGTGTTGCGGCAAAGCAAGAATCCTGAGCAGGTCCGACTTTGGGCTGCCTTCATGCCTGCGCGGACAACACAGTTCCTGCACCATCTTCCGGGCCGAAACCTGGGATCCTTCGGACTGAGCTCGATGCCGCAGGCTTTCTCAAACCTCGCGCGGCTTGCTGAGCTGTGCTCCGGGCCTGCGTGGGCGAAGCGGATTCGGCGCCACCTTCCAGGCCGAAGCCCAGGATCTTCCGGACTGAGCTCGATGCCGCAGGCTTTCTCAAACCTTGCGCGGCTTGCTGAGCTGTGCTCCGGGCTTGCGTGGGCGAACTTGGTTCGGCGCCACCTTCCAGGCCGAAGCCCGGGATCTTCCGGACTGAGCTCGATGCCGCAGGCTTTCTCAAACCTTGCGCGGCTTGCCGAGCTGTGCTCCGGGCTTGCGTGGGCGAACTGGGTTCGACGCCACCTTCCAGGCCGAAGCCCAGGATCTTCCGGACTGAGCTCGATGCCGCAGGCTTTCTCAAACCTTGCGCGGCTTGCCGAGCTGTGCTCCGGGCTTGCGTGGGCGAACTGGGTTCGACGCCACCTTCCAGGCCGAAGCCCAGGATCTTCCGGACTGAGCTCGATGCCGCAGGCTTTCTCAAACCTTGCGCGGCTTGCTGAGCTGTGCTCCGGGCTTGCGTGGGCGAACTGGGTTCGACGCCACCTTCCAGGCCGAAGCCCAGGATCTTCCGGACTGAGCTCAATGCCGCAGGCTTTCTCAAACCTTGCGCGGCTTGCTGAGCTGTGCTCCGGGCTTTTTGTTGAAGTCAGAGAAGAATGTTTGAAGCGAAGAAGCTTTGTTAAAGGAACTGGGAGCCTTACATCACTGGTAGTACATTCTCAGGTTCGAGGGGTTCCATGTCCGGGGGAACCTGGCACCTCCCAACTCTTCCAAGTAACATGCCCCGTGAGGGAGGGCTTCTGCTACCCGATAAGGGCCTTCCCAGTTGGGTGAAAGCTTGCCGCACTCTCGTGGCTGGGAGGCTTCTGCACGCCGGAGGACCAAGTCCCCAGGACGAAAAACCTTCGGCCGTACTCGGGAGTTGTAATATCTGGCTACACGTTGCCGGTATGCCGCCATTCGGATTCGGGCCTTGTCCCTTGTTTCTTCGAGGAGGTCTAGGTTGAGCATCATCCTGGCCGGGTTTTCTGTCTCGTCGTATTGTTCCACGCGCAGCGTGGGTATGCTGAGCTCGATCGGGATGACTGCCTCGGCCCCGAAGACGAGGTTGAATGGGGTTTCGTCGGTAGCCGTCCTTGGAGTGGTGTGGTATGCCCAAAGAACGCTGGGAAGCTCGTCGGCCCACCTGCCCTTGGCTTGGTCTAGCCGCGTGCGGAGGCCCTGAAGAATGGTCCTGTTTGTGACCTCGGCCTCCCCGTTGGTCTGGGGGTGCGCCACCGAGGTGAAGCGATGTTTGATGCCGAGGTCGTTGCAGAAATCCTCGAACTCTCGACAGTCGAACTGGCGTCCGTTGTCGGTGACCACGGTGTGGGGGAGGCCGAAGCGGCAGACGATGGACTTCCAGAAGAACTTGGCGACGTTTGCTTCGGTGATTCTTGCCAAGGGTTCGGCTTCGACCCACTTTGTGAAGTAGTCGATGGCCACTATCAGGAACTTCCGCTGGCCGGATACCGGCGGGAATGGGCCCAGAAGGTCCATTCCCCACTGGGCGAATGGCCATGGGGCTGAGAGCTGAGAGATCGGGTTGGAGGGTTGCCGCTGTACCGTGGCGTGGCGCTGGCACCGGTCGCATTTCTTCACGAAGTCAGCGGCGTCCTCCTTCATCGTCTCCCAGAAGTAGCCTTGACGAAGGGCCTTGTATGCCAATGCCCTGCCCCCCACGTGGTTCCCACAGATGCCTTCGTGAATCTCCTGGAGCACAAGCTTGGCTTCTGCGGGTCCAATGCACTTGAGGAGGGGATAAGAGTAGGACCTTCGATACAGCTGCCCGTCCATCAGGACAAACCGCACGGCCTTCTTCCTGATGAGGCGAGCCGCGTCTCGGTCTTCCGGCAGAATGCCGTCGGTGATGTACGCGGCGTACTTGTCCATCCAGTCGGGCTCCTGGCTGACCTGATGGACCCCCGCCGGTGCTTCGAGGCTTGGGACTTCGAGTCGCTCCACATGAGCGCGTCCCAGCATTGTGTCCGGCAGAGTCGCCAATCGAGAGAGAGCATCCGCGCGGGCGTTCTCCCTGCGGGGGATATGGAAGATGTTGAAGCGCCGAAACTTGGACGCGCCCGCCTTGACGAGCTCCAAATACTTCGCCATCTGGGGGTCGTGAGCGACGTACTCCCCGGACACCTGCCCCGCCACGAGCTGGGAGTCAGTGAAAGCTCTGAGGTTGGTCACGCCCAGCTCGCGGGAGACCCTGAGTCCGGCGAGAAGTGCCTCGTACTCCGCTTGGTTGTTTGTCGCGGGGAACTGGAAACGGAGCGCACATTCGGCGACGACTCCGTCGCCGTTGGCAAGGATGAGCCCAGCTCCGCTCCCTCCGGAGTTTGAGGCTCCGTCCACATGGAGGATCCAAGCGTCCTCTCCGGGCTCGTTGGTGCCGACCTCCGTCGGCTGGGCCGAAGAGTCCTCCTCGGGCTCCTTGCCCAGACCTGCGCATTCGACCAAGAAGTCGGCCAGCACCTGTGCCTTCATTGCCGACCTCGGTCGGTATGTAATGTCGAACTCGCTGAGTTTCAGTGCCCATTTGGCCAATCGCCCCGAGGTGTCGGGTCGGCTGAGCACCGCTTTCAGCGGTTGATCCGTCAAGACGGCGATGGGATGCGCTTGGAAATAGGGCCTGAGACGCTGGGCAGACACTATTAGCGCAAAAACGAGTTTCTCGGGCCGGGAATACCTGAGCTCCGCGTCCCGGAGGAGCTTGCTGGTATAGTACACCGGTCGCTGGATCCCGTGGTCGTCGGTTCGGACCAGGACAGAGCTGACGGCCTCCGGGGTAACGGCCAAGTAGAGGGTAAGCTCCTCCCCTTCCTCGGGCCTGGACAGCAGAGGTGGTGATGCGAGCGTCTTCTTCAACTCCTCGAAGGCCTGCTGGCATTCCTCGGTCCAGGCGAAACCATTCATCTTCCTCAGCACCTTGAAGAAGGGGCGGCAGCGGTCCGCCGACCTGGAAATAAAATGGCTAAGGGCCGCAACCCGACCGGTCAGCTGCTGCACTTGTTTCTTGGAGGCTGGCTGCTCCATGTCCAGGATGGCCTGGACCTTCTCCGGGTTGGCCTCGATTCCTCTCTGGGTCACCATGAACCCTAGGAACTTTCCGGCGGAGACCCCGAAGGCGCACTTCGTCGGATTCAGCTTCATCTGGTGGCGCCGGAGGTTGCCGAACGTCTCTGCCAGGTCGGCTACGTGGTCCGAGTCAAGTTTGCTCATTACCAGCATGTCGTCCACGTACACCTGCATGTTGCGGCCTATCTGGTCTTTGAAGACTTTATTGACCAGACGTTGGTACGTCGCCCCCGCGTTCTTGAGGCCGAAGGGCATCATCCTGTAACAGAAAGTCCCGTGGTCAGTTATGAAGGCGGTACGCTCTTCGTCCTCCGGATTCATCCGGATCTGGTTGTATCCGGAGAAAGCGTCCATGAATGACAGGAGACGGTGTCCCGAGGTGGTGTCGACCAGCTGGTCGATCTTTGGCAGAGGGAAGCTGTCCTTCGGGCAAGCTCGATTGAGGTCGGTGTAGTCCACGCAGATCCTCCACTTACCGCTGCTCTTCTTTACCATGACCACATTTGCTAACCAGCTGGGGTATTGGACTTCTCGGACGAAACCGGCGGCGAGAAGTTTCTCTACCTCCTCGTCGATCGCCTTCTGCCTCTCCATGGCAAAGCTTCTCTTCTTCTGGCGGACCGGGCGGCTGCCTGGGTCCACGTTCAGGCTGTGCATGATAATCTCGGGCGGAATACCCGGCATGTCGACCGCCGACCAGGCGAACACATCGGCGTTGGCACGGAGGAACTCCAGCAGGCGGGTTCGTTCCTCTTCGGGGAGCTGGGCCCCAACTTGCACCGTCTTCAGGGGGTCTGAACCAAGGGGAAAGGAGAGCAGGCGCTCTACGGGCCCTCCCCTGGGTTCCTTTTCTCTTAGGTCGAGGTCCTCGACCTCGCGGGCGAGCTCTGCGCCCTTGATGCCCGGGATTGTCTGCAGGCAGAGCGGGACTGGCTGGATCGTCCCCTTCATTTCCCCGAACCCGAAAGGCGTGGGGAACTGCACCAGCAATCTCCTTGTGGAGATAGTGGCGTCTAGTCGGTTGAGCCCGGGACGCCCAAGGATGGCGTTGTAAGGGGAAGGGAGCTTGACTACAGTGAAAGTTACCATGATGGTCGCCTGCCGAGGTGGGGATCCGGCGGTAACTGGGAGAGTGATCTCCCCTTCGACTCCCACGGAGTCCCCTGTAAAACCTACCAGTGGGGTGTGCACTGGCTTTAGCTGGTCGAGAGGCAAACTCATCCGAGAGAAAGCATCGTAAAAAAGTACGTCGGCCGAGCTTCCACTATCCACCATGATTCGATGTACAGGGTGTTTCGCGATGGTCATTTCGACCACCACGGCATCATTGTTTACATTGTCATTAGACTCCCCTCCCTTGGGAGGGGTTACATTCTCCGGGACTTCCCGGGCTCTCTTCTCTGCTCGGCCAGATCCGCGTGAGATCATGCCCACGGGCCTCTCTGTTGGCCGGTTATCGATCGCAGGGACAGGTGGCAAGGCCGCGAGCGGCTGCTTTTCAGAGGGAGCCTCGTTCTTGACGAACTTCCAGAGGTATCCCCTCCCGATCAGCTCCTCGATCTCCCGCTTCAGGTGGCGGCACTCCTCCGTGTCATGCCCGTGCTCGCGGTGGAATTGGCAGTACTTTGATTTGTCTCGGGCTGCCCTCGGGTTCTGAGGTGGAGGTCGGCGGAGATAACGCTCGCCCTCGATTTCCATAAGGATTTTGGCTCGAGGTGCGAGGAGAGGGGTGTACCTCCGCTCGGGGGCAGACTCGGCCCTCGGCCTTGGGTTCGGGCGAGGGTCGGCTGGCGGCCCGGGCCTCCGAGCTCCCGGGGCGTCCCTCGGGGTCGACTTCTTCAAAATCTTCCCGTCCAGCTCCCGACGGGTGCGGTCGGCCTCCTCTGCTCGGATGTACTTGTGGGCGCGGAGGAGGAGCTCGGAATACGTCCTGGGCGGCTTCTTGTCCAGGGAATAGGTCAGGCGGGACGTCTTGAGCCCGCGCTTTAGAGCCAGCATAGCGACGGGCTCGTCCAAGCTGTAGATCTCCAGGGCCGCGATCTTAAATCGGGCGATGTAGTCACGGAGCAGCTCCTGGTCCTGCTGGCGGACGGAGAAGAGGCTGTCCACCTCCCTTGGCACCTTTCGACAAGCGTCGAAATGCGCCACAAACTTTCCTTCCAGCTGCTGGAAGGAGCAAATGGATCCGGGCTCGAGACGGGCGAACCAGACTCGGGCGGCCTTCCGAAGGGTTGCAGGGAAGGCGATGCACAGAAGGGCGTCGGTGGCACCCTGGACCCGCATGAGGGCTTTATAACCCTCCAGGTGGTCCAGGGGGTCGGTGGTCCCATCGTAGGGGTCCACCTGCGGCATGCGGAACCGTTTCGGGATTGGTTCCGCCTGGATCTCTTCGGAGAAAGGGGGGCGGGAGTCGTAGCCCGCCGGGTCAGCTGACGAGTTCTGCAGGTCGGCGAACCGTCGGGCGAACTCCGCCAACTTGCGCTCGTGCTCTTCTAGGCGCCTCTCGGCCTGGCGCCTGATGGCTTCATCGGTGGAGTCCTCCACCGAGGCTGCAGGTGAGGGGGGCGCCGATCGGTCTCGGCGCGAGGTCTGGACCCGGCGTCGCTTACTGTGATGCGCCGTTTCGGCCCCATCGGCCGGGGATCGACTCTCGTGATCCTCCGAGCCGGAATAGTTTCTCTTCGGGGAGCTTGGCGGCTCCCTCGGGGGTTGGAGATGGCTTGCGGATGGGACGGCCTGCCCTGGATTGAGCGCAGGCTCCCACGCTGTCCCGCGACCCGGGCCGCGGGGGTCCCTGGCTGCGGCTGAGTGGCCAGGGACCGTTGCTGATGCTGGAGCTGTCGGACCGCTGAGGTCAAGGTCTGCAGCTGCTGGACGATGGCCGCAAGGGATCCGTCCGCCGGGGTAGGCTGCTGCAGAAGAGGAGGGGGAGCGGGAAGCTCCCGTTCGGGGGTGTGGCCCCCTGGCGGGGAGTGGGCTTCTCCCACTCGGCTGGTGGACGCCTCGCGACCACGAGTGACCACCATTGTTAGGGAGCGTGATACCTGCAAAAAGCTAGTTCCCACTGGGGGTTAGTGCCCTGCCCCCCCTTCCTGGCGCGCCAATCTGTTGCCGTCCTCGTCGCCGCGCCCGTGCCGAGGATCAACCGATCCTCCCTGACCGCCTAGCAAGGGAGCCTCCCTTCCTGCGAGAAACCTGCAACAAAGGGGTTAGAGGACCCTGGCCGGGGATTCCGGCGAGGGGGCTCCGACGGTCAAGTCAGTAGACGACGAGGGGGAACAGACTCTCGCTCCCAGGCCCTCTCAAGGGTCCCAGGTTTGGAGAGTTAACTAGTGAAGGGGAAGCGCCGGGGACCGGAATCTCGGCTGGGCCTGCCTGCCGAGCTCGCGTCCAGTATTCCCCTCTCGGGATCTCTGGCTTCTTTCTCGGAGCGAGGCCTTGTGCCGGTGCTTCCTTCTTGTCCCCAGGCTAGTTGGCTTACCTCGCAGTCTTTGGATTCTTCCTTCTTTATCTCCCTCCGTCGTGTGCTTTCCGTCGTGTGCGTGTCCTTTTCCTCCTCGAAAACTCCTCCCCCCTGTCTTCCTTTCCTTTCCCTTTTTGGCGAAGGAGGCCAGGCGGCTTTCCGACCTCGTCCGCCGGGCCCAGCAGGGAGAAGGCAAGGACAGAAGAGAGAAGGAGGGAGGGCGGCGCTAGCAGAGCGGCCAGTCGTCAGGCCTCGGGCTTCGTGAGAGTGCTCTTTTCCCCGAGCGTGGGCGCCATCCGTTTACGGGGCCTGTTCCGTCAGGATCGGATCTCTCGACTGCGGGACCTGTCGGGCCAGTGTAAGTCACGTTCCGCGTGCCGCCGCCCTCCGTACGGGACGCCGTCTGGGGTCGGTACGGCCCGAGGGATGGCCTCGGGACCCGTCGCTTTCCCCCGGGGGCCTCTCCGTACGAGCGGTCTGGCTTCGGCTGAGTTGGCCCTGTCTCCGGGGGCCGACTGGCGAGAGGCGAGAGATCGGCCGACCTCGGCTTAGGTGGACCCCTCCGGGGTGGACACCTGGCGAGGTGGCAGAAGATCGCCTGGCTTCGGCCGAGGTGGACCCGTCTCCGGGCGGCCACCTGGCGCAAGGCGGAGGGTCAGCCGACCTCGGCCTAGGTGGACCCCTCCTGGGTGGACACCTGGCGAGGTGGCAGAAGATCGCCTGGCTTCGGCCGAGGTGGACCCATCTCCGGGCGGCCACCTGGCGCAAGGCGGAGGGTCAGCCGACCTCGGCCAAGGTGGACCCCTCCTGGGTGGACACCTGGCGAGGTGGCAGAAGATCGCCTGGCTTCGGCCGAGGTGGACCCGTCTCCGGGCGGCCACCTGGCGCAAGGCGGAGGGTCAGCCGACCTCGGCCAAGGTGGACCCCTCCTGGGTGGACACCTGGCGAGGTGGCAGAAGATCGCCTGGCTTCGGCCGAGGTGGACCCGTCTCCGGGCGGCCACCTGGCGCAAGGCGGAGGGTCAGCCGACCTCGGCCGACCTCACACGGGGCGGGCTCCTCCGAGCCCGGGCGCAGATGAGTTGGTGGGGGAACTTCGGGCCGAACTCGACCTCGGCGGGGGCCGTTTGCTTCAGACAGTATCGGGCGGTGCGGTCTTGCCGACCCCAGCCTTGAGGACGTGGCACTGATTCCGGCATTAAAACTCACACGTGGCTCGCTCGCATTCGGCGATACCTGAGCCTGGCCACGTCACTGTCACGGCTGTAACAGATATAGATCGGATACTAGTACATCTATATTCGTATTTATTTTATTTAACTATATTAATAGGATAAAAAAATTATATTCATATTTATTTTAAATTGATATGGACGTAAAATACTAGAATTATGGATATAAATATAGATATAAATTGAATGATTCAATTTTATGATCATAAAATTAGAAATATTATTAAATAAATGATAAATCAAGTTAATAACATAGTAATGCAGTTATTTATTTTTTCTTAAAAAATTATAAGTGCCATATAAAATTAAATAAATTATAAATAGAATTAGATATTCATATATAAATCGAATAGTCATCTATGTATATTCATATTTTTTTTATTTAATAGATATTGATACAAATATAGATATTAGTTAGGTGTTCAAATTTCTATATATCGGATCGTAGCCCCTAACCACTATTCTAAAAGGAATGTCCATGTTGGAAGGCTGGGAATCTATTGCCTTAAAAGCACACCAGAGCCCAGCGATAACGCTTAATTGGCAAGCATGAGGGGCTTTGCACCTGAGTTGACCCGCTTCAAGCAAGATCAAACTCAAGCGACAGGCTGGGCGGTCAGTCCCAATTTAATCCATTCTCACCAGGGCCGAGCCGACCCTCCCATTTGAGTCGACTCCCGAGGATTGATGCTAGATCACCAGCCACCTAGTCCAACACTTGGGACCGAAAGGCATGAGCTGGAATCTAGTCAACAATCCCCCCATTGACACTCGAGGGGCCTATTACGATTTAAACCTGCAACCTCGCTTTGATACCACCTGTCGGACCATAACCCCTAACCACCATTTCAAAAAGAATGTCCTTATTGGAAGGTTAGGAATCTATTGCCTTAAAGGCGCACCAGAGCCCAGCGGTAACGCTTCACTGGCAGGCATGAGGAACTTTGCACCTGAGCTGACCCGCTTCAAGCAAGATCAAACTCAATCGGTAGGTTGGGTGGTCGTCCCAATTTAATCCGTTCTCACCAGGGACGAGCCGACCCTACCATTCGAGTCGACCCCCAAGGATTGATGCCAGATCACCAGCCACCTAGCCCAACACCTGGGACCCGAAGGCGTGAGCTGAAATCTAGTCAATACTATATATAACTGGATATATTCAAGTACGAAAGTAGATCCAAACATATATTATCCAATTAATTTTCATCCATACTTCAATTCAGTGTTTGATTTGTTGCCCAGAAATGGAGCCCAAGAGGGGAGTGAATTGGGTCTTTCAAAAATTAAAACAATAATATACAGGCTTTGTAGTGTTTGTGAATAATGTGATTAATGCACTAGAGTATATGCAGCGGTAAACAATAAATATAGTACAAGAATTAAAGTGCAAGTAGTAAAAATAGAAAATCACACACAAACACAAAGTTTTATAGTGGTTCGGTGCACTCCAAGCACCTACGTCCACTCCCCAAGCTTCCCTTAGGAATTTTCACTATAATCTCTTTAAAGATTACAGCCGACTTGCTTTCCAAGACTCACAAGTCAAAACCTAAGTTAGTTTTGTCACCTAGGCTCACTAACAAACCTTTACACTTGTTTTGTCTTCGAGCTCACAAGTCAACCCTAGTTAGTTTTGTACCGTTGGCTCACTAACAAACTTACAACCTACTTTCAAAAACCTTGAAAGCTAGGGCAAACAATAATAAATTCAGAACACAAGAATTTAAACACAAGCAAACTCTCTTTTTAGAGTGGAATGAGGAATATTTGAAGCTCTTGAATGATTGCTTGATGTGACTTGACTTGGAATCTTCTCAAGAACACTTTTGGAAAGATGAAATGAAAAGAATGTAGGCTTTTTCAATAGAATATCTCCTTTTTAGCTTTTGGAAGTAGAGTTCTTGAAGAATGTCTTTAACTCTTTGATATTTTTTTGCTTTTCTCTTTTCTCTTGCTTCATGAATGAGTTTGGTGAAACTTAAAAATATGCAAAACACCCAAAAAACCATTTTAGACCGTTAGGGATCAAAAACTAGCCGTTAGGAGCTAAAAACCATCAAATTAGGCTGTCAGAAAATAAATCCATTGAAGCTGTCAGAACTCGAATATCAGTACTTGGCTGTCAGGTGTCGACACTTGATACAAAAATTCTCTAGAGGCAAGTTCTATATTTTCTAGAAGTCTCAGGCCTTGAGTCGATACTTGGGATCTTAAGTATCGATACTTGAGTTCTGAGTGTCGACACTTGGCATGCCATGAAAAATTTCTGCATGCCAAATACTAAAATGTCGACACTTGGGCTCCTAGGTGTTGACACTTGGTTTTGCAATTTTCAAAAACAAGTGCCAAACATGCCAAAAACATAAAGATTTTGAATGGAATTTATATGCAACATATATAAACAATAATTGAACCCATTTGTGGCCTTCTTCAATGGAGAAGACCTCTCAAATCATGAAAAAATGCTTTGTTTCCAAAGCATGCTATGATACTCTAATTTTGAGAATTTGATATGCTTGATTCCTAAAAACTTATAACTACAATTAATCATTAGTACAAAATATGTACTCAATATTTTGTTAATCATCAAAATCATGGGATAAAGCCAACATGATTCAAAAGTCTTTAAGAAGATTGATAAAAAAAAAGAATTGTCAATCCATCCTAGCCTATTATTTTGCATTCTTTTAAGGTCCGTCTATCCCAGCCCATTATTTTGCATCCTCCCAAATTTAAGAAAGGATGGATAGGGCACATGAGAGGTATATTTTTATATTAATAAAATTATCTCTTATTAGTTTTTTTGACAAAACTATAATATTTCTTTAGTTGGTTGTAAGGCGAGGCCCCAACCAATTGGGCTACTGCCAATTATAATACATCTTCACATTTTTATTTATAGTATTTACATATATTTTTATTTTATCTATATTATTAATCCTATACTGTTAAATTTTATTACTAATTATTTTAGTTTTAGTACATAATTGATGTGGCAAGAAGCTGACGTGATGACGTGTAAATCCTGTCAGATACCATGTCAGAAAGTCCGCCATGGTAGACACCCCATCTCGGACTCCTTTGGCCGGGCCGAGCTCCTCCGGATCAACGAGACGGCCCGTCAGAGCCGAGCTCCGTCCTCCGCCAGGTCGGCACCCGCATGCTTGGGGTGCCTAGGCCAGAGCCGAGTGACCTCCTTCACCAGATCAAGCCCCTTCGAGGCTAAGCCCCCTGAGCCGAAGTCGAGCTCAGCCCTCCTTCGCCAGGGCGAGCCCCTCTGAGGTCGAGCCCTTTGGGCTGGAGTCGCATGTCGACCTCCTCTACCGGATCGAGCCCCTCCGAGGCTGAGACCCCTAGATCGGAGTCGAGCTCAGCCCTCCTCCGCCTGGTCGAGCCCTCCGGGCAGGAGTTGAGTCCTCCTTCGTCAGGTCGAGCCCTTTGGAGGTCGAGCCTCCCGGGTCAGAGTCAAGTCCCAGCTCTCTAGTTCGGCAACTAGCTCGGACAGCACCGCCGGCCAACAAGGGGGCGGAGCCACCTCCCTGAAGCACCGGCGAGCAGCCTGAAGGTCGCGAAGAAGCACCTGTGAAGCCATGATGACTATCTGCGACCGCTGCTTATACCAAAAAAGCAGGAACCCCCCTGACCAAGGTGCCGCGCTCTCCACCAACTACCTGCACCACCCGAAAGGAGAAGTCAACCAGGAGATTCGAATCCCGGGGGTGGCGGTCCCCCGATCGAGGTACTGCAAAGCTTCCCTGAATGGGGCGACCGGAAGGAATGTCAGGACACATGATAGTCTCCCTTATCACGAATAAGGAAAGATGTCTTGTCCATGGCATGGAACACCGCTGCACGCACACTGCTAGCAGGGGAAAGATCCCAAGGTAGGCGCTCAACGGTCACCTGGACTTAAAAGAACATTCGACACCCCCAGGAAGGGGGAGAGGAACACAGGTGCAAACTCAACCACAGAACATCACACCAGCGAGTGAAGGAGAAGAAGCCACATAGGAGGGCCAGCCCACCTCGGCTAACATCTCTCCCAGCACACTCGCATCCCCACTCACACATCATTCACTCCTCCTAGCATGGAGTCCATCAAGAGGAGCTCGACCAGGAGGATCTGTTTCCCTGGGTCGTCACTGACTTGAACATTAGAGTGCCCCCACCAGGATCCCTAGCCTGGGTCACTAACCCCTGTTTTGTAGGTCTGGAAGCGCCGGCCAATCTCGAGAGGACCAGGGATGATCTGACATCGACAGTAGCTACGGCCCACTACGATCTTGGCTGCAACAGATTGGCACGCAAGGTAGGGGGAGTTGACGTGTTTTGATCCTACACAAGCCCCTCGCAGGCGGTCCACCGAGAGGATGGTGATGACACGAGTGAGAGAAGTCTCCACCAGTTGCGCAGGAAACCCCCTTCTTAAGGGGACCCGTGCGGTCTAGAAGAGGAACTCCCCGCTCCTGCTTAACCACCTCCGGCGGACGTCCAGCTGGCCGCACTTGCCCAAAGGTGCAAATTCTCACTACGGCGATGCGCCAGCTCCAACACCAGCAACGGTCCTTAGCCACCCACTAGCAACCAAGGACCCCTGCGGCCCATGCCGCAGCACCCCGCGACAGCCTGCGATCCTTCCAAGGAAGGCCTTCGCAGTCGCGGGCCACCATTAACCATCGGGGCAGTCATTTGACTCCGACGAAGAGACAATGGGCAGGGTCCCTCGATGGGAAGAGCCGGTCCCCTACCCTCGAGCGAGTGATATCCAAACCTCATCGAGATCGAAGAGGCAAGTCTTCCCTTCATGGGCACCGTGCACCCATGTTACCTTCTGCATCTCTTTCAGCAGAAGGTTCTATCGATGAAGCCATCAGGTGCACAGCCAAGAAGCGCTTGGAGGAGCACGAGTGCAAGTTGGCGGAGTTATCCCACCGATTTGTGAACATGCAGGGCTCTGCTAATGAGCCAACGGGCTACGACTCCTGTCCCCCCTTCTCCCGAGAGATCCAAGAGGAACTAATTTCCAGCCTATTTCGGATGCCGTAGGTGGATCCCTACGACGGGACCATCGACCCATGGATCACCTGGAAAGCTATAAGACCCTCATGAGGGTCCAGGGGGCCACCGATGCCCTTCTTTGCATCGCCTTCTCAGCAACCCTCCAGAAGGCGGCTCGAGTCTAGTTCATCCACCTCGAGCTCGAAACTATTGGTTCTTTCGCTCAGTTGGAATGAAAGTTCGTGGCCAATTTCGATGCCTGTCGGAAGGTGCCACGAGAGGTAGATAGCCTCTTCTCCATCCGGCAACAGGACCATGAGCCCCTATGAGACTACGTGGCCCGCTTTAAAGTTGCCGCTCTGAAGATTTATAATCTTGAAGAGCCAGTCGCCATGCTGGAGCTAAAGCGAGAGCTCAGGACCTCCCGCCTGATTTACTCGCTCGATAAGAAGCCCCCCAAGAGCTACTCCGAGCTCCTCCGAGCTCAGAAGTATGTCCGTGTCGAGGTGGCAGACCGTACGAGGAGAGAGCTTGATGGAAAGCCATTGAAGAAGCTGGCCTCTGCTGAGACATCCGGGATGCGGAAGCCGGGCCCTCCGCCTCTGAACTTCTGCCAGGGGTCAAGATCGAGGTGCGCACTAGTCCCAGAGGAGACGCTCACTCCCCTGCTCGCCTCGAGGATGAAAATCCTGATGGAGATCGAAGGTGAGCCCTACCTGAAGCGCCCACCTCCAATGAGATTATTCTCTAGCCGTGACAAGATGAAGTACTGTCGCTACCACCATGACCACAGCCACGACATCGAGGAATGTCGCAACCTCAAGAAGGAGATCGAAAAACTCATCAAGAGAGGCTACCTCGGGAGGTACGTGGGGGGCAGACCTCAAGCAAAATCTCAGGTGCTCATCGCTCTCCCGCCAGTTCCTACAGTGGATAATCGCCCTACCGAGAAGCCAGTAGGGATGATATGTTGGGGAACCGAATGTGCATCGAAGAAGGCCCGGGGAGTAGGACAATCTAAAGATGTACTTTCCTTTATGAGGGAAGGGAGAGATTGGGGAGGAAATGTAAATAACGATCCCAAAGCATCCTGTAAAATGCATCATGGTTGATAGTGGAAGCTCCATAGATATACTTTTTTATGATGCCTTCTATAGAATTAATTTATCTTTTGCGCAGCTCAGACCTGTGCACGTGCCCCTTGTCGATTTCACAGGAGATTCGGTGAGGGTTGAAGGAGAGATCACTCTCCCAGTCACTGCCGGGACCCCACCTTGGCAGAGCACTATCATGATGACCTTCATGGTGTTAGATTGCCCTCGACCTACAATGTGATCCTCGATCGACCCGGGCCCAATCTGCTCGACGCCGTCGTCTCCACGAGATGGCTGCTGGTATAGTTCCCAACTCCTTCCGGAGTCGGCGAAATGAGGGGTGCACCTCAGCTGATTCAACACTGTTTCCAAACTCTCCTGGGTACCAAAGTCTCTGAGGAAGATCCCAGGATGGACGAGCTCAACCAAAAAGTGCAAGACCCCAGGGGTGGCCCGGCCGAGTGCCTACTATCTTTCCCACTTGGAGCCGACCAGGAGAAGACGGTACAGATTAGGGCCCAGCTGTAAGAGGAGGAAAGAACCCACCTGTTGGAGTTCTTTCAGGCGAACGCTGATGTGTTCGCCTGGACAGCGGCCGACATGCCAGGTATTCCCTCGGATATCATCACTCACAAGCTGAGCATTGACTCGAAGTGCAGGCCAGTTCAGCAGAAGAAGAGGAGTTTCACCCCCCGAGAGGTAGGCGGCAATCAACGAGGAGGTCGACAAACTCCTCGCCACCGGCTTCGTCCGGGAGGTATAATACCCAAGCTGGCTGGTGAATGTAGTGATGGTAAAGAAGAATAACGGCAAATAGAGGATCTGTGTGGACTACAGTGACCTCAACAAGGCATGCCCGAAGGATAGTTTCCCCCTGCTAAAGATTGATCAACTGGTGGATGCCACCTCGGGTCACCAACTTCTCTCGTTTATGGATGTATTCTCCGGATACAATCAGATCCGGATGCACCCAGGGGACGAGGATCACACCACCTTCATTACCGACCAAGGGACTTATTGCTACAAGATGATGCCCTTTGGTCTGAAGACTGCTGGGGCCACATACCAGCATCTGGTCAACAGGGTCTTCAAGGATCAGATTGGCCGGAACATGCAGGTGTACGTGGATGATATGCTTGCCATGAGCAAGCCGAGCTCGGACCACGTCGCCGACCTCATCGAAGCCTTCAACAATCTTTGGAAGCATCGAATGAAACTGAACCCAGTAAAGTGCGCCTTCGGAGTGGCGGTAGGAAAGTTCCTTGGTTTCATGGTCACTCAGAGGGGCATTGAAGCAAACCCGGAGAAGGTTCAGGCGATCGTCGACATGGAGGCACCCGACGTCCAAGAAGCAGGTCCAACGCCTGACGGGGCGTATTGCAGCCTTGAGCCAGTTCATCTCGAGGTCGGCCGGTCATTGCCTTCCTTTCTTCAAGGCACTGCGCAAGATGCATGACTTCACTTGGATGGAGGAGTGTAGGGTAGCCTTTGAAGAATTAAAGGAGTTCCTAGCTTCTCCCCCGCTGCTCTCCAGACCGGAGAAAGGGGAGGAGCTCCTACTCTATCTGGCGGTCATACCTGGAGCCGTTATCTCGATCCTCGTCCATGCGGAGATCATGTATACCCACTCCGAAAAACTTATTTTTACTCTAATAATGTCTGCTAAGCACCTCAGGCTCTACTTCCAAGCGCATCCGATTATGGTGGTAACGGACCAGTCGCTGAGGACCATACTCTGTCACCCCAAAACATACGAGCGGTTGGCTAAATGATCCCTGACGCTGAGGGAGTTTGATATCACATATCGACCGAGGTCATCATAGAAGGCCCAAGTCCTAGCCAACTTTCTTGTCGAGTGCACGAGACTCGCCGAGGAGCCGGAACAGACTTCCAAGGAGCACCAAGTTGAGCCTGGCATGGAGGAGGAACGTTGGGTCCTCCATGTGGACGGCGCATCCAACTCTGACGGAAGCAGAGAAGGACTCATTCTTGCCAACAACGATGAGGTCGTGGTAGAGTGTGCCCTCCATTTCAAATTCATCGTGATAAATAACCAGGCGGAGTACGAGGTACTCCTCGCGGGCCTGGAGGTCTCACGCGAGCTAGGCATCCAGAACCTGAAGGTCTTCGCTGACTCCCAACTGGTGGTCGGACAAGTTTCCGGAGAGTATGAAGCTAGAGATCCCCAGATGATGAAGTACTTGGAGCGAGTCCGCTCATGCACGACAGGCTTTCGACGCTTTAACATCTTCCATATCCCCCGTGGGGAGAATGCTCGTGCGGATGCACTGTCGAGACTCGCAACCTTATCGGACTCATCACTGGGGCATGCTTACATTGAGTACCTCGAAAATCCAAACTACGAAGCTCCCGATGAGGTGCACAAAGTCACCCCTGAGCCAAGCTGGATGGACAGGTATATCAGATACATCACTGATGGCACTTTGCCCGAGGACCGCACGGAAGCCGACCTCGTAAAAAAGAAAGCCTCTCGGTTTGTCCTGATGGAAGGACAGCTTTACCACCGATCCTACTCATACCCACTCTTGAAGTGCCTGAGACCAGCAAAGATAGCCTTCGTTCTCTGGGAGATACGTGAAGGCTTGTGCGGGAACCACGTGGGGGGCAGGACGTTGGCGTACAAAGCCCTCTGTCGGGATACTTTTGGGAGACCATGAAGGAGGATACCGCCGACTTTGTGAAAATGTGCGACAAATGCTAGCGCGATGCTCACATACAACGTCAGCCGGTGGCACCGATCTCACAGATCTCCGCCTCTTAGCCCTTTGCCCAACGGGGAATGGACATCCTAGGGCCATTTCTCCCTGCACCGGGACAGCGGAGGTTCTTGCTGGTGGCTATCGACTACTTCACCAAATGGGTGGAAGCGAAGCCGCTGGCGTGGATCACGGAAGCTAAGGTCCGTCATTCTTCTGGAAGTCAATAATATGCCGCTTCGAACTCCCCCGCTGCATCATCGCCGATAATGGGTGGCAGTTTGACAACCGAGAGTTCGAAGGTTTCTGTGCTGAGCATGCATCCAGCACCGTTTCACCTTTGCCGCTCACCCCCAGACAAATGGAGAAGTCAAAGTGACCAACCGAACCATCCTTCAAGGACTCAGGACTAGATTGGACTAAGCCAAGGGCAGGTGGATAGAAGAACTCCCAAGCATTCTCTGGGCCTACCACACAACGCCCGGGATAGCGACCGACGAGACACCCTTCAACCTTGTCTTCGACGTTGAGACCATGGTCCCAGTCGAGCTCGGCTTGCCCATGCTGCAGGTGCAGCAATATGATGATGCGCAAAACTTAGCGCACCTTCTGCTCAACTTGCACCTGCTCGAAGAGACCAGAGACAAAGCCCAGCTTAAGATGGTAGCATATCGGCAACGAGTCGCTCGATACTACAACGCTTGAGTGAGGCCCAAGGTCTTCCGAACTGGTGACCTGGTTCTTCACCAAGCTGAAGCATCTCAACCTCAGGAGTGCGGCAAGCTCTCGCCAAACTAGGAAGGTCCCTATAAGGTGGTCGAAACTCTCTCGCATGGAGCCTACTACCTCGCAGATCTGGACGGTGCCAGATTCTCACGAACATGGAACGCCTGCAACCTGAGAAAGTATTATTAGTAATATAAGGCTCATCCTTAACATAATAAAGGCCCTCTTTTACACAGATTGCCTTCTATCTTGCAAGAATGTCACTGCTTGGCCCGAGGCCTGGCATGCCAAAACCCGAAGGCCAATTCCCCGACATTAAAATGCGGGGCCCGATTCTTTGGCACCAATAATGTAAGGTTCTTTCTCTTCAATAATTAAGGTTCTCCTTATGCATACGTTTCTTGCCTTGCAGGATAATCTCTGCCAAGTCTTCGAGCCCAGCTCCAGGACATTCAAGCCCGGAGCCAAGCTCTCCGGCCACCAAGTCTTCGAGCCTAGCTCCAAGACATTCAAGCCCGTAGCCAAGCTCTCCGGCCACCAAGTCTTCGAGCCCAACTCCAGGACATTTAAGCTTGGAGCCAAGCTCTCCGGCCACCAAGTCTTCAAACCCAGCTTCAGGACATTCAAACCCGGAGCCAAGCTCTCCGGCCACCAAGTCTTCGAGCCCAGCTCCAAGACATTCAAGCCTGGAGCCAAGCTCTCCGGCCACCAAGTCTTCGAGCCCAGCTCCAGGACATCAAGCCCGGAGCCAAGCTCTCCGGCCACCAAGTCTTCGAGCCCAGCTCCAGGACATCAAGCCTGGAGCCAAGCTCTCCAGCCACCAAGTCTTCGAGCCCAGCTCCAGGACATTCAAGTCCGAAGCCAAGCTCTCCAGCCACCAAGTCTTCGAGCCCAGCTCCAGGGCATTCAAGCCCGGAGCCAAGCTCTCCGGCCATCAAGTCTTCGAGCTCAGCTCCAGGACATTCAAGCCCGGAGCCAAGCTCTCCAGTTACCAAGTCTTCGAGCCCAGCTCCTTAACATTCAAGCCCGGAACCAAGCTCTCTGGCCACCAAGTCCTCGAGCCCAGCTCCAGGACATTCAAGCCTGAAACCAAGCTCTCCGGCCACCAAGTCTTCGAGCCCAGCTCCAGGACATTCAAGCCCCAAGCTCTCCGGCCAGCCAAGCTCTTCCGGCCACTAAGTCTTCGAGCCCAGCTCCAGGACATTCAAGCCCGGAGCCAAGCTCTCTGGCCACCAAGTCTTCGAGCCCAGCTCCAAGACCTCAAAGCTTAGAACCAAGCTTTCTGGCCACCAGGTCCCAGAGCCCAGCACTGAGACCTTAAAGCCCGGAGCCAAGCTCTTTGGCTACCAAGTCCTCGAGCCCAGCTCCAAGACATCAAAGCCCGGAACCAAGCTTTCCGGCCACCAGGTCCCAGAGCCCAGCACCGAGACCTCAAAGCCCGGAGCCAAGCTCTCCGGCTACCAAGTCTTCGAGCCCAGCTCCAAGACATCAAAGCCCGGAACCAAGCTTTCGGCCACCAGGTCCCAGAGCCCAGCACCGAGACCTCAAAGCCCGGAGCCAAGCTCTCCGGCCACCAAGTCTTCGAGCCCAGCTCCAAGACATCGAAGCCTGGAACCAAGCTTTCCGGCCACTAAGTCTCCGAGCTCGACGACGAGACACTAAGACCCGGAGCTCAGATCTCCGGCCACTAAGTCTCGGAGTTGCCGAAGCCCAGAGTTCAACTCCATAGCACTAGAGTCCAAGACACCCAGCGACAAGGCAGAAACCTTTCTTCTTATCTCCTTGCATATATATATATAAAGAGAGAGAAAAGAAGGGAGAGGTAGAAGAGGTTGAGGCCCGAAGTGCTCAAGTCCAGACAGTTGAAGAAAAAACTCATTCCATTGAAAGAAAAGTATTCATTTACAAATGTTCTCGGGCCCCCGACATATCGGGCAACTCGGGCCAATGCTGGAAAATAAGAAAGCAAAAATCTAGTCTACTTAGCAGCCCCGTCGGCAGAGCTGCACGGCGGTGAAGTTCCTTCCCCCAGGGTCCTGGATTCCTCAGCTTCGGCCTCGGCAACCGACACCGATGGGGAAAGTTTAGGGATGGTGACTGATCCCTCCGCAACACTCGAATCCATGCCCGGAGATCGGGGGAAGAGGAGTCGGTTGCAGCCTTCGTCAGGGATGAACCCCTCGATTCGTTCGCGTAGGTACATGAAACCCTTGTAAAAGGAGTCCAACGCCGTCTGGTAAAACTCGACGACGAACTCCTCTGAGGCCTTGTACCTATCTACGGCCCCTTCCGCCTCCTTTCTCGCCTCGGTGGCTTGTTCCCTTGCCGCCTCCACCGACCTGGCCGCCTCCGTTGCCTCCCTCTCGATCGTGGCCAGCTTCTCCTTCACTGCGTCCAGTTCAGCTCGGAGGGACTGGGGAATCCCCTTCTACCAGACTGCCTCGGCGTTGAAATAGCTCAGCCTTTTTTCGATGGCCGCGAGCTTCTCGGCCTTGCTCCTCGAATGGCTCAACTCCCGATCGAGTTCCTCCTGGAGCTCCGTCGAGCACCTTTCAACACCTGCGAGCCCCCTTTGGAGCTCCTCGTACTTCAGACCGAGCTCTCAGGAGGTATCAGACTTCTCCTTCAGCTCGGCCTTCAGAGCCTCGACCTCGGTTGCGCGTTGCTGGTCATTCTTCAACCAGTTCTGGTAGCAGTCCCTGATGAAGAGCATCTCGGCTCCGACCTGCACCAAGTAAGATGTCAAGAGGAGAAGGGATAAGGAAAGGGAGCTCTAGAAGGTTAAACCCACTTACCTTGAAGAGTAGGGGAAAGATGCTACTGATTGCATCCCCTAGTACCTTCCCTGCCATCTCGAGTCGATCGCATGATTGGATGGAGAAATCCATCATGCGCTTGGCTAGCTTTGGATCCCGAAACAATGAGACATCGGGCCCCATTCTAAACGGGACCCGATAATAGTCTTTCTCACTCCTGCCTACCCCCGAGGCGGAGTCACCCACTCCACTGCCAGTAGAGGCTTGGGGGGCCTATTAGGAGCTCGACGCCTCCTCTAGTGGCACCACCGGCACCCGATCCGCTCCTTCCCGTGCCTCCTCTTCGATGATGACAAGCTCAGGAGAAGGGGGCGGCATGATGGCGGTAGCTGCTATGGCGGCCCTGGCCCGGACGACCACCTCGGGCTCCGGGATGGGGGCCGACTCTTATCGCCTCGCCCGCTGAGCCTAGCCGCCCTCCGCTCTGGCTCGGATGCAGCGGATGCTACTCCCCTTGCCTGTGTGGGAGCAGCCTCAGACTCCCTCCTCCTCGGCTCTATCCGCTCGGTTGGGGCGGCCGCCGATGCACCCTCACCACGAGACCTCTTCAGAGAAGGTTCCTCCACCAATCCTGCCGGAGGCCTCTTCTAGGTGATTGAGAGCAGATCTCCTACAGAGAACCTCATACCTACATGCAGAAGACAGAAAATGCTATGTCAGTTTTAATTCAGAAAGGACAAGTTAAAGAGAGCACAAAAGGACTCGAGTCGAACTCACCCAACTCTCCTATTGGGTTGACCCCGGCCTCGGCGAGGTTCTGCTCTGATAATAGAACCTCGAGAGAAGGAATCTAAGCAGTTCGGAGCTACCCGTAAACATCCTTGTCGGCCGCTTCGACTGCAGAATTTCTATTGGGGGATCGATCTTGGTCGCTCCACACCTAGTCAATCCCCTCAACTGTGGTGAAGAAGAACTTGCTCTTCCATCCTTTGATGGAAGAGGGAAGTTCGAATTTGATCCCCCTCGAATGAAAAGAGAGGGACCACCACCCGTCTTTAGTGGGGTGGCGCTTCAGAGTGAAGAAGGCTCTGAAGAGGAAAAAATGGGCGACGATCCCATGAAAATGGCAGAGTACAATTAAGCAAAAGATAGTCCTAACGACATTGGAGACAAGCTGAGCAGGGACCAAGCGATAGTTGCCCAGCACAGATAAAAAGAATCGATATAAGGGAAAGCGGAGCCCTCCTGAGAAGGTCTCATAAAAAGCAATTCGGCCCGGGCCACTGGAAGTAACCCGGTCTCCTGATCGGGGGATTAAAAGCCGGACAGAGTGAGGGATGCCATAGACATCCCGGATGGTCCCCAGTTTCTCAGCATAGATCGTCGAAACGATCCTGCCAGGACCTATTGACCGGACAGGCTCGGAGACCGGTTCGGACGGAGGAGGAGGACGAGAAGGACAAGAAGGGTTAAGACTAGGCTCCCTAATGACCATGCCACTAGGGGGACGCCTCCCCCTAAGCTCGAAGCGCGTCCCATCTCCCTCTTCATCAGAAGAAGAAGATGATGATGGCCTCGGTTCACCCTGATTGGTCGAAGGATGGAAACCAGGCCCGAAACGGGACATGGCGGAGAAAGATCGAAGGAAAAAGAAGAAAATAGGTGAAGGTCCTGAGACGAGCCTAGCCCTAAGAAGACCAAAGGAAGAAGGAGAGGGCCCCACTCAACTTAGCGGGGAAGAAGAGGACTGACCTGCTAAGAGCTCTGGAAGACAACAACGACCGGACGGATGGAAGAAAAGCTTCGGTACAGTGGCGGGCATGAAAGATTTGAAAGAAGATGTATTTCGGGAAAGGTAACTTTTCCTTTCAAAATGACCAGCGCTTGACCGTACTGTTACAAGTCTCCACCATCGGATCTGCGCCACGCATCACTCATTGGCAGGACTGACGTCTGGCTTCGATTGCGACCGCTCTGGATTCTGCGCCCATAATAACTGCTCCTCGGACGTGGCCACGTGGCTCCTCCTGGTAGGCTGAAGAAATCGTTTCCCGAGACAATGCCGATCGCGATCATCATTACGACAGATCCCCACCTTTCCATGTCAATAGCGCATTTACTCCCTTTGTCCCGAGCGCCCGACATCGACGGGACTTGGAAGTGGGGGGAAAATGATGTGGCAAGAAGCTGATGTGCTGACGTGTAAATCCTGTCAAATGCCATGTCAGAAAGTTCGCCACGGTGGATATCCCATCTCGGACTCCTTTGGTCAGGCCAAGCTCCTCTGGATCAACAAGACGGCCCGTCAGAGCCGAGCTCTGTCCTCCGCCAGGTCGGCACCCGCATGCTCGAGGCATCTAGGCCGGAGCCGAGTGACCTCTTTCGCCTGATCGAGCCCCTCCGAGGTTAAGCCTCCTGAGTCGGAGTCGAGCTCAGCTCTCCTCTGCTAGGACAAGCCCCTCCGAGGTCGAGCCTTCTGGACTGGAGTCGCGTGTCGACCTCCTCCACCGGATCGAGCCCCTTCGAGGCTGAGACCCCTGGACCGGAGTCGAGCTCAGCCCTCCTCCGCCAGGTCGAGCCCCTCCGTGGTCGAGCCCTCCGAGCAGGAGTCGAGTCCTCCTTCGCCGGGTCGAGCCCTTTAGAGGTCGAGCCTCCCGAGTCGGAGCCGAGTCCTAGCTCTCCAGTTCGGCAACTAGCTCGGACAGCACTGCTGGCCAACAAGGGGGCGGAGCCACCTCCCCGAAGCATCGGCGAGCAGCCCGAAGGCCGCAAAGAAGAACCTGTGAAGCCATAATGACTATCTACGACCGTTGCTTACACCAAAAAAGCAGGAAGCCCCCTGACCAAGGGCCGCGCTCTCCACCAACTACCTACACCGCCTGAAAGGAGAAGTCAACCAGGAGATTCAAATCCCGGAGGCGGCGGCCCCCCGATCGAGGCACTGCAAAGCTTCCTGAAATGGGACGACTGGAAGGAATGTCAAGACACATGACGGTCTCCCTTATCACGAATAGGGAAAGACGTCCTGTCCACGGCATAGAACACCGCTGCACACGCACTACTAGCAGGGGGAAGATCCCAAGGTAGGCGCTCAATGGTCACCTGGATTTAAAAGAATATTCGACACCCCCAGGAAAGGGGAGAGGTACGCAAGTGCAAACTCAATCACAGAACATCACACCAGCGAGTGAAGGAGAAGAAGCCACACAGGAGGGCTAGCCCACCTCAGCTAACATCTCTCCCAGCACACTCGCATCCCCACTCACACATCATTTACTCCTCCTAGCGTGGAGTCTATCAAGAGGGGCTCGACCAGGAGGATCTGTTCTCCTGGGTCGTCACTGACTTGAGTGTCGGAGTGCCCCCGCCGGAATCCCCGGCCCGGGTCACTAACCCCTGTTTTGCAGGTCCGAAAGCACCGGCCAACCCCGAGAAGCCCAGGTCACTAACCCTTGTTTTGCAGGTCCGGAAGTGCCAGCCAACCCCAAGAGGACCAGGGACGATCCGACGTCGACAGCAATTATGGGCCACGACGATCTTGGCGGCAACAATAATTATCATGATTATAATTGAATAATTATAATTATCTTCTATTTTTCTACTTATATTTACTATTTTAATTAATTATTTATATAAAATTAATTAATTAATTAAATTAAATTATAAATAAATTAGTTATTTATATAATTAATATGTACAAATAAATCAATTCATCAATAATTAATTTATAAAATTAATTATTAAATTAAATTAACATTAAATATTTATATAATTTTTTATATTGTTATAAATTATAATAATTATAAGTTTATATATTGCTTACTTTTTTAATATAAATAAGGATTATAATTTTTTATTAAATAATAGTTTAGTAAAAATGTCATGCAAATATCATCTATTTTTTTAGTATTTCTATCCTAAATAGTCAATAGAATCATTTCTATCCATTCCGATGATGAATGAAAGATCTATTCATCTTCTATCAATTATTCTTCCAATCCATCTTTTATACTATTATTGTTGTAGATTTCGGCTCAAGGTTGAAGCAGGTGCTGACTGGCAGGTGTCGTTGTTGGATCTGCAAAACAAAATCTACAGCCATATTTGGCTTCGACGATGACCTTCTAATGCTCAAGTTAGAGATTCGGAATAGATGAAAAGCAGTGAGCATAGAAAAAGAGTTGTTGAACCGGGGATCCTGGAAGCTTTGGTTATTTATAGAAAATAATTGAGAAAACAAGCAACTCCAAAAGTATTGGGCCATTAATGCCGCTATCCTCATTAGCTCACGTGGATGGAAGAGACTGTTACTAGCATTATCATCGATACAGGATAGTTGTTTCTGCAATTTGGATGATGGGCTATTTAAAATCTCGAAGATGGATCACGTGACAAGAAGCACATCGAATGATCACACCTGATAACAACAAAATAAAAATTACTTCGGCAAGTTTGGCACCACTGATAGGCCTGTAAAAGGATCGGTAGACAAGACTACAGTAACGGGTTACTGAACTACAAAGACGCTTCGGTGACAAGTTCTGGCCGACAGATAAGTTAGCAGCTAGATTAGCAGATTAAGTATTTATTTCTGTAACTACGTTATGAATTATATATCCGAGGTATTCGGAGTATCCCTTAATACTTACCAAATATAGAGTTAGACTGGGTGAAGCTAAAAAAAAAATCATAAATTAGATGTAGATCAAAACATGTTTGATAGAACTCATACCTAAACTTGGTTCATGGGCCAACTTTATAAAATATATATACACACACCAGCATAATACACATACAATAATACCAGCATCCAAAGTGTTCAGTTCGAAAGATTAGCCTCCGTTGATAAACCCTAATATGCTCCATCATCCACAAGTAAGGTTGCGAATTGCCTATTTCCTATGGTGCAACCAATCCCTTTCCTTGTATATACACACCCTATCAGCCTTCAGTGTTGTTGGACTGGTGGAGAAAGAAAACAACAAATGGGCGAAGATGAATCAATGATACTATGTTAAAAACAATATTTTTCTGCTAGGATTGTAACTTCCAAACATACCGGTGACTATTTGAAAAGTCTGCTTGTAGAATACAATATGCTCAACTATAATCTCTTTATTTTAAACTTGAGAGTAGGAGCCTATCCGATGATGGAGGGAGAGCGGCGGAGAGCGACTGGAGCTCGGAAGAAGGCCGTCTGGGAGAGCGGCGGTGGGAGAGCGGTGAATAGAAGGAGGGAGAGGGAGATGACGGAGGGAGAGCGATGGAGAGCGGCTAGAACTCAGGAGAAGGCCGTCCGGGAGAGTGGCGGTGGGAGAGCGGCGCGCGGTGAAACGAGAGAAACTGAGATTAGGACTCGGGCTCCGAAAGAAATGGGAAAAAATTCTGACGCTCTAAAGTATCGTTAATACCATTTTTTTCTAGACGATTTTGAAAAGCGTCGAGAGATGACGTGGAAGAAAATTCCGACGCTTTAAAGCATCGTTAATACTATTTTTTTACCGGCGATTTTAAAAAGCGTCGAGAGATGGTGCGGGAGAAACTTCCGACACTTTAAAACGTCGTTAACATATTTTTTTGCCGACGCTTTTAAAAAGTGTCGAGAGGTGGCGCAATTTTAACGATGCTATCCCCTAGCGTCGGAAAAATTCCGTTGCTAAAATTCCGTTCCGTTGTAGTGGAAGATTAACCGATTAAAACTTTTAATACCAAAAAATACAAAGAAAGTGTATCAAAATAAGAAATAACTGATACATGCTTGATTATTTAATAATCCATAGAATATTATTCAAGTGATATGTGTTTTAGGAGGACAAGTCGTTTTGGTCGAGAGAAATTTTTTTGAAAAAAACACTCGGATCTTTGGATTTAAAAGAAGTGCAAGAATTATAAACTTCAACTATACTGAGACCAATCTGCAAAATGTCCAGCAATGAAGGAGACAATTCAGCCGACCATGCTGTCCATCTTCTTGTAAACGTGACAAATCGATATCGTCATCGATAACCCCATAGATTATCAAATATCGTATTGAAATGTCTTTAAATCATTGAACAAACCATGCTAGGTGGAAACACACCATCACTCTATATTTTTATTTAAAGAAAATAACACAACATCCATGATAGGATTTCTTGAATACCAAAAAGAGGTTTGTCCTGGTTTTCTTTTTTTATTAGTTTGCTTTTGCAGTGCGCTCACATGATGGACATGTGCTTTTACTAGATAGAGCATCAAGATTGAAATATTTCAAACAAAAGGGATTAGGAATCTTCGAGTCCACCATCTGCACAATAGTCGTCGTTGTTGATATTATTATCATGTTTTAATATATATATATATATATATATATATTATATATTTAACTTCTCTTTTTATCCTTCCTATGATAGCAAAGATAAAATCTATTTTATTACAAATATAGCCTAGAGCTTGCATCAATAAGTTGCAATTTTGTAGGAGCATCTTGGATAAAAACTCTACAAATCATCGGCATGTAAATTGTCAATACGTGGATACGTACGCCTCCAGCCACAAGCTCTAACCATGCTCAGCTTAGACTGTCATCATGTTGCACGAGTGAATGAACTTGACACCCGGCAAACAATTAGTGCACTTGCTTTAGACCAGACCTCTTGTGTATATTAAGATCACACATGGAATGGCCAGAACCAGCCCATGGATGCTCGACGTAGCACACACTCCATGACCAAATATGGCCCATAAGAGATCAAAGCTTTCATAGAGAGTCATGATGAAACGTGTTAACTAATATTGCCATCAGGTAAGCAGCTTGTTACTCATGTTCAATTCTGGTGGGGTGCATCTCGTATGGCATAAATCCCGAATCAAGATGGAGTAACCCAAGGCATAACTCGAGCCACATGCTTAGCCTTTTTCACTAAACTGCCTGCAGAAAATAAGCCTACCTATCGGACAATTAGTATCGATTCACCACGTATATTATTACGTGCTTGCAATGATGGGGGGTTCGCTGAATGGACAATCTTGGATGAAGGAATGGTTCCATGGTTTATGGTTGGGGTGACAATTTATTCCATCTCATCGGCTACCTAATTTGACCTCGGTCATGATGAGTTGGTTTTACCCAAACCCCAATGGATCCGGATGGACATGGATGATGATAAAATGCATCCTGAATCCATCTTAGATGTATAGCTCTTCATCAATTCTCTCCCTGAGGTTTAAAAAAATGATTTGTATACAATATATATATATATATATAGTTTTATCCAATCCCATTTGTCCAATCTATCCTGTCTAACTTTACTTGCCTCATCCTACCCTGTTTTAAGGCAAACACGGGGAGACTAAGGGTAATGGCTTGCCTGACTCATGCCAGATGAGTTGCCAACCTTAATTTGAGGTTTAGACAATGCTGTGGGAGTTGGAATCACAAGAGAAAGGTCAGAGAGTGGCCTTTATGTTTGCAAGTGGTCTGAAAGTGTATGTTGCGCATGATATGTTGGTCCACCTAAATTCCAAAGGTTTGCATGGAAGCTTAGATTTGCCAACAACCATGTCAGCAGGTGTAATAGCAGTCTCGATACAGCCAAATGTTATTGGGTCAAGTTTCAGTTGGCCTAGCAAGTTTAGCTCGATTAAAATGGAAGCAGTTTCGATTCATATCCTAAGTGAATATGCCTTGCCTACTTATGGATTCTTCCAACAATTAGTATGATGCTAGAAATAAACTTTTTGTTTTTTAGAGATTCTGCAAGAATAAAGGTATTTTTAATGACATGGCAAAATATTATTTTTCATATATATTTTTTTAGAGTAGATTGGAAGTTTGGATGAGAAAAATGTATGTTTAAATGCCTTAACAAATAATCTCTTTTAATACTTCACTTGATATAATATTAAATATATATCATTTAGTTAATTTTTTTTTTTCCTATTGCTTGATATCTCTATTTTTCCTGTTTCGCTGAATCAGACACTTGGATGCATGTCTAAATTAGATTCTCGTGTCAGAATCTTGAGCCAAGTATTTGCAAACTTGTGCAGCATGTAACCTAAATGAATTGAATAGTTGCCTTCCAAATTATAAAGACATAGCATAATCTTATCAACTTTTACTATAGAATTAATGCAAACACAAATGATATGCTATGAAATGGAATAGTTCAAGCTCCACAGATGAATGCATCTTGTGTTTGTTCAACCAAAAAAAAAAAAAAAAAACAGAAGTATATTTATGTTTTCCTTTCCCCTGCAAATTCTTTGATGTATGCAGGACTGGGAATGTAACTAAAATCTTCCATGACTGTATGACTCAATTTTAACTTTTGTTTGCCTCCCTTACCTCTCTTTTTGATTTGTCTTGAGCAGAACCAGAAACAATTTGAAACTTGCTTCAGTAGTAACCCTGCATGCAGGAAGTACTGACACTGCACATCCAAAGTTAAATACAAAACACACACTTAAACTGAAAATAATAAAAAAATCCTTACTTTATTGATATTCTTAGAGCTGCAAAAGTATACAGTGCTTTATAAGTTGGCATGATTTTGGAGAGGGTCTCTTAAGGAGAGTGGTTGATTTCAATGTTTTGATGGCAAAATACACAGGTTGACAGGTTGACCGAAGGAAGGAGATTAGGAAGTGATGCCAAGTTAGATATTTGGCTGGCTTTGTTCAGGTGGAATATCAAGACTGATATTTCATGAACATAAGATTTGCTGGAATATATGTCAACTGATCTCTTAGTGAAATGCCATATCAATGACTAATGGATGAAATCAGAGACTCGCTCTTCCTGAAAGATGCTTGGATTCTTTGATATACATTTTCTAACTTGGATCACAAGTAGATAACATTGCAAGTCATTTGTTGGAGCAGTGGTTGTTTTGTTTTGTTCTCTTCTTGGTTCATGTTATAGTGGCAACAAATCCATTCGACCCCGGCCCTGACACACCAAGGCCCCTGCTTGGCCGACACAGCTACACGTTTCGTACGGCATCCCCAAACCTCCCACCTGTCAAAGAACATGGCCCTTCATCCTGGCCTGGGAAGGCCCATTTTCTCTCCTCCCTCTTTTCCCTGGGAAAGGCTTGATCCAGGCTTTCGCCCAAGCCACACAACTCGCTTGGACCGGGCGAGCCAGCCACATGTACCATCTGCACCCAGACCCGCAGGCACAATGTCCAAGTAGCCTCGACGCCCCCGCTCGGGTCATGGGCTCTCACGGGTGAGTCCACTAGGGAGCTTCCTGGTGTTCCGCTCTAGCCCAGCACCGCCTGCTTTGGTCGAGCTCCAAGACGAAGCTCCGCGCCCCGATCCGGTAGCTCGGAAAGCTCAGCTCCAGTCGGGAGAGGCGCGCTTCGGCCCCGGCCAGCCCCGTGGCCACCTCGACTCCCTGCGACGGCCCACTTCCAGGCCAGCATCTTCCCTGACGTGGAGTCCCACCTCGGCCAGCCCAGCTCCGCATGCCTCAGTTCGGCCCCGCCACGCCCGCACGCGTCCGTCCGCTTCAGTCAGCACGCCGGGGAGCAGCACATGTTGGGACGAGGCTCCCCGGCTCTTCCTGTTCTCAGCTACCATGACCAGGACGAAGCTCTCCAGCTCCGTCCACCTCTGTCCGCACGACGGTGATCTCTAGGCAGTGCACCCAGCTAGCCCGCTTCCGCTCGCACGGGTCCAACTCCGCCAGCAGCTCAGCCCACCTCACTCCGGCGCGTTGGGGCCACGTTGGCATGCCCACCTCAATTCACGGGGGACAGTTCGGCTTCACCCACCTCGACAGTAAGTTATGCTCGCACGAGCATTTCGGGCACACCCACGCGGCTTCGGTTCCACCCGCATGGGTCCGGTACACTTGGCACCCCAGGCACCCTTCTCAAAGAACAGATAAGAAGGAGGCCTCGATGGTAACCCTGACACATAAAGTCTAGAATGCCGACTACATCCCCTATAAAGGAGGGCTACCCTGGAGCCTTATAGGCCTATCATGGCCTCACAGGCCTATCCTAACCTCTCAGGCCACTAATAACATTATTTGGAAAAGGGCGCTCCACCCAAGGCGCGATGCTCCTTCACCAACCTTCTGAACCACCCGGAAGAAGAAGATTCACTAACCTATCATGGCCTCTCAGGCCTACAGGAGCCTCACAGGTCTATGTCAAGAAGAGGACACCTCCCCAAATGATAGGGGACTACGGGAAGCAATCTCATAAACAGGTAAGAGAGGCCTCCGGCCAAGATAAGAAAAGGTAATAAGCAACAAACATGTTTTCGGTTCTTGATGGTCTTCCTTCATAGAATTCTTATCACCCTCTGGCAGTGGAGAGTCCCCTAAGCTCTCTGCTATAGAGGTTTCTGTTCTCCTCGATCGTCCCATTGACTTGATCATCGGAGTGTCTTCGCCAGAATCTCCGGCCCAAGGCTTCCTCTATCTTGCAGGACCCCTGAGCAAGCCAACCGTGAGGTGGGGAGCCAAGCATCCGGCGGGAACCTGACGCATCAGAGCTACGGGCCACGACGATCTTGGCGGCAACATATTGGCATGCCAGGAAGGGGGAGATCCAAGCTCCTCGACTGGTGGGACAATAGCAGCCACCTTTGTCTTTTTCCCCTGGGGGCAGACTGGGGGTACGAGGATAGGGGCACGAGAGCTCCCCCCCTCTTTCGGGGCTCAAGGGAGTGGCCTCGTGGTCTTTTCAAACACCAGTCACTTCTCATGAGTCATGTTCTCCCGTGCAACGGAGTCCTTTTCTTCCATGCTACGGAGTCCTATTCTCCCATGCAACAAAGTCCTATTCTCTCTTAAGATGGTGGTCAATGAATTAAATCCTGGCCTTCTCGAAGAAGCAACGTATTTTTATTTATTCATATAACCGGAGCTCAACAGGAAAAGCTTTTGTCTCGCCATCAATGGCAAGTATTACTGTCTAACACCTGCTACTGAGCACACGGTCCAGGGATGTTAGCCGGGAAGTCTTAGGGGTCCCGCCATCTATCGCTTGACTCTTAGTTCAGCTCTTGCCATGCTCACAATCCGGGGATGTCCACGGTGACTCAACAAAGTCTCCCCATCTACAGCGAGGCTCACAGTTTGACAACTGCTGTGCTAATAGTCTGAAGATGTCCATGGAGACTCCAAAAGGCCATCGCTATCTACCGCCTGACTCTCAGTTCAGCTTTTGCCATACTCATAGTCCAGAGATGTCCGCGATGACTCAATGAAGTCCCGCCATCTATCGCGAGGCTCAAAACCTGGCATCTGCTGTGCTAATGTCCGGAGATGTCTGCGGGGAATCCTAGCAGTCATGTTGTCCACCGCCTGTCTCACAGTTTGGCATCTACTATGCTCACAGTCCGGAGATGTCCATGAGAAATCCTGGGAGTCCTGCTGTCCACCGCTAGACTCACGGTTCAGCATCCGTGGCACTCCAAGTATGAAAACTTCCGAAGCCCAGCACCCTAAGCCCGAAACTTACGAAGCCCGGCACCTTAAGCCAGAAAACTTTCGAAGCCCCGCACTTAAGCCGAGAGCCTTAGCACCCCGCACCAAAGCTGGGAAACTTACGGAGCCTCGCATCTATCGCTTGACTCTCAGTTCAGCTCCTGCCTTACTCACAGTCCGAAGATATCTGCGGAGATTCCAAGAAGTCCCGCCATCTATCGTGAAACTCACAGTTTGGCATCCGCTATGCTCATAGTCTGGGGACATCCATGGGAAGCTCCGGAGGTCCCACCATCTATCGCTTGCCTTACAGCATGGCAAATCAACGAGCCTGCCACCTTATCAAGGATGTAAGAATTCCTCCTCCATAATTAAAGTTCCTCTTTGGTGCAACTTTTTTTTTTACTAGTGTAGGAACTTGTCCGTCCGATTCCGAGTCCAACGAAGTAAGCCTGGAAACTTACAATGCCCGGCACCCTAAGCCCGAAAACTTTCGAAGCCCAGCATCCAAAGCCAGGAAGCTTCCAAAGCCCTGCATTCAAAACAAGAAGCTAAGGTCAAGCTCCTATCCAAGACCAAGCTTCCTGCTAAGGTTGAACTCCCATATGAGATGAAGAAGACGAACCCCCACCATGGCTAGGGAAGGCAATGAATGAGGTATAACCCCTAGAAGCGGGGAGGACCTCGTCACTTCATGCATACTGTTGCCGATCTTGCCGCCGCGCCTGTGGCTTCGGAGCCGCCGATCCGACTAGACCGTCTTGCCCCTGGGGTCTCCCGACTCTTCGAACCTGCAAGGCAAGGTCAGAAATCCTGGCCGGGTGTCCCGGCGAGGGAGCTCCGACGGTCAAGTTAGTGAACGGCGAGAGGGAACAGAATCTCCGAGACGGGCCCCCGAAGGAGTCCCAGACTTAGAGATCGTGCTAGTAGGAAAGATCTCAGGAAGAAAAGAAATCCGGCCGAGTTCCTCCGCCGAGCTTACGCCAAAGGTCCCCTCTCGGGATCTTGGATCCTGCTCTTGGAACGGAATCTCCTCTTCCAGCCTTTGTTTCTTGCTTACCTTGTCGTCTATCCTTCCCTTCCTTTTAACTCCTCATGCTGTTCTTTCGTTTGCCGCCCTTGGGAGGCTCCTTCGTTGATTCCAATCCCTTCCCTCCATCTCTTTTCTCTTCTGGATCACAGAACCAGGCGGCTTCCCCGCCTTGCTTGCCGAGCCTAGCGAGGAAAGAGTAAAGGGAGGGCGCCGGGCAGACCGCCGACTAGACCTTGGGCCGAGCGCGAGCGCTCTTCTACCCAGGCGCCGACGAAGCCCGTTATTGGGTCCTGTTTTGTCAGGACTTCGCCTCTCGACTGCGGGACCTGTCGGGCCGATGTAAGTGATGTTTCGCGTCGCTGCCGACCGTACGGAAGCTGTTCTCGGGGTGCGGCACGAACGGCTCGAGGGGCAATCTTGGAGCTCGTGCTCCTACTCCTCGGAAGCTTCTCCACACAGGTTGGCCTGCCTCGGCCGAGGTGGGACCGTCTCAGGGTGCCACCTGGCGAGGGGGCAGGGAGGCCGCCGGCTTCGGCCGAGGAGGACCCCTCCTGGGCAGACACCTGGCAAAGCGGCAGAAGGGCGCTCGACTTCGGCCGAGGTGGTCCCGTCTCCGGGCGCCACCTGGCGAAGGAGCGAGGGCCCGGCTCGACCTCGGTCGAGGTGGGACCGTCTCAGGGTGCCACCTGGCGAGGGAGCAGGGAGGCCGCCGGCTTCGGCCGAGGTGGACCCCTCCTGGGTGGACACCTGGCGGAGCGGCAGAGGGGCGCTCGACTTCGACCGAGGTGGTCTCGTCTCCGGACGCCACCTGGCGAAGGAGCGAGGGCCCGGCTCGACCTCAGCCGAGGTGGGACCGTCTCAGGGTGCCACCTGGCGAGGGAGCAAGGAGGCCGCCGGCTTCGACCGAGGTGGACCCCTCCTGGGTGGACACCTGGCGGAGCGGCAGAGGGGTGCTCGACTTCGGCCGAGGTGGTCCCGTCTCCGGGCGCCACCTGGCGAAGGAGCGAGGGGCCCGGCTCGACCTCGGCCGAGGTGGGACCGTCTTAGGGTGCCACCTGGCGAGGGAGCAGGGAGGCCACCGGCTTCGGCCGAGGTGGACCCCTCCTGGATGGACACCTGGTGGAGCGGTAGAGGGGCGCTCGACTTCGACCGAGGTGGTCCCGTCTCCGGGCGCCACCTGGCGAAGGAGCGAGGGGCCCGGCTCGACCTCGGCCGAGGTGGGACCGTCTCAGGGTGCCACCTGGCGAGGGAGCAGGGAGGCCACCGGCTTCGACCGAGGTGGACCCCTCCTGGGTGGACACCTGGCGGAGCGGTAGAGGGGCGCTCGACTTCGGCCGAGGTGGTCCCGTCTCCGGGCGCCACCTGGCGAAGGGGCGAGGGACCCGGCTCGACCTCGGCCGAGGTGGGACCGTCTCAGGGTGCCACCTGGCGAGGGAGCAGGGAGGCCGCCGGCTTCGGCCGAGGTGGACCCCTCCTTGGTGGACACCTGGCGGAGCGGCAGAGGGGCGCTCGACTTCGGCCGAGGTGGTCCCGTCTCCGGGCGCCACCTGGCGAAGGAGCTAGGGGCCCGGCTCGACCTCGACCGAGGTGGGACCGTCTCAGGGTGCCACCTGGCGAGGGAGCAGGGAAGCCGCCGACTTCGACCAAGGTGGACCCCTCCTGGGTGGACACCTGGCGGAGCAGCAGGAAGGCTTGGACCGACCTCGACTTCGGTCGAGGCGGAGCCACACCTGACTTCGCCGAAAAAACTCCACGTGGCTCGAATTATGCCCAGCGAGATCTGAGACATGCCACGTCATCGTTACGGTCGTAACACATACCATGCAAGACTATGGAGTGGGATTTTGTCCTCCACTCCATACAATGTAGTGCCAACAAGGATCTCGTTCCTCCATGCAACATGGGCATTAGATGGTACAAAGTTTATAAATGCATGTACCGTACTACTCCTTCCTTCGAGTCCTTCTGTTGGGCTGGCTCCCCCAAAGCCGAGCTCCTACTCCTCGAGCTTTTCAGCAACTCCCACGCTTTCATCAAGGGCTCTAAGGGGTGCTGTAAGCCTGGCCATGTCAACCATGTGCCCGGTCATGTATGTGTGCGCCCAAGCTGTGCAGTTCACCAACTTCATCCTCCTCGACACCACCTTCAATCCGATCGATGAGGAGTCAAACTAAAATGCTAGTGTCATCACCATGCAACATGAGTACGAAGCCTGCAACAGCGCGAAGCCGAATGTATAACACTACTCCCTTTATCCAAAACGTTGATAAGTAACGTTTTGGACTCAGGAAGTGGGGGCATCTATTATAGTAGCAACAAATTCATTCGACCCCGGCCCTGACATAGCAAGGCCCTTGTTTGGCCGACGCCGTACGGCATCCCCAATCCTCCCACCCGTCAAAGAACAGGGCCCTTCATCCCGGCCTGGGAAGGCCCATTTTCTCTCCTCCCTCTTTTCCCTAGGAAAGGCTCAATCCAAGCTTCCGCCCAAGCCACACAACTTGCTTAGACCGGGCAAGCCAGCCACATGCACCATCTGCGCCTAGACCCGCAGGCACAATGTCCAAGTAGCCTCGAAGCCCCCACTCGGGTCACGGGCTCTCACGGGTGAGTCCGCTGGGGAGCTGCCTGGTGTTCCGCTCCAGCCCAGTGCCACCCGCTTTGGTCCAGCTCCAAGATGAAGCTCTGCGCCCCAGTCCGGCACCTCGGCAAGCTCAGCTCCGGCCGGGAGCGACGCGCTCCGACCCCGGCCAGAACCATGGCCGCCTTGGTCCCCTGCGATGGCCCACTTCCAGGTTGGCGTCTTCCCCGGCATGCAGTCCCACCTCGGCCAGCCCAGCTCCGCACGCCTCAGTTCGGCCCTGGCACGCCCGCACGCATCCGTCCACTTCAGTCGGCATGCCGGGGAGCAGCACGTGCTGGGACGAGGCTCCCCGGCTCTACCTGTTCTCAGTCACCGTGACCAGGATGAGGCTCTCTAGCTCCATCTACCTCAGTCCGCATGACGGTGATGTCCGGGCAGTGCGCCCAGCCAGCCCGCTTCCGCCTGCACGAGTCCAACTCCACCAGCGGCTCAGCCCGCCTCACTCCGGCGTGTTGGGGCCACGTTGGCATGCCCACCTCAGTTCGCGAGGGACAGTTTGGCTTCACCCACCTCGATAGTAAGTTACGCTCGCATGAGCATTTCAGGCACACCCACACAGCTTCGGCTCCACCCGCATCGATCCGGCATACTTGGCATCCCAGGCCTGCTTCTCAAAGAACATGTATGGAGGAGGCCTGGATGGCAACCCCAACATGTAAAGTCTAGCGCACCAACTGCACCCCTTATAAAGGAGGGCTACACTGGAGCCTTACAGGCCTATCATGGCCTCACAGGCCTATCCTAACCTCTCAGGCTACTAATAACACTATTTGGGAAAGGGCGCTCCACCCAAGGCACGATGCTCTTTCACCAATCTTCTGAACCACCGGGAAGAAGAAGATTCACTAGCCTATCACGGCCTACAGGAGCCTCACGGGTCTATGTCAAGAAGAGGACACCTCCCCAAATGCTCATAAATAGGTAAGAGAGGCCTTCGGCTAAGGTAAGAAAAGGTAAGAAGCAACAAACATGTTTTCGATTCTTGATGGTCTTCCTTCGTAGAATTTTTATCACCCTCTGGCAGCAGAGAGTCCTCCAAGCTCTCTGTTATAGAGATTTCTATTCTTCTCGACCGTTCCATTGACTTAATCGTCGGAGTGCCTTCGCCGGAATTCCTGGCCCAAGATTTTCTCTGTCTTGCAGGATCCCCGAGCGAGCTTACCGCAAGGCGGAGAGCCAAGCATCCAGCGGGAACCCGAGATGTCAGAGCTACGGGCCATGACGATCTCGACAGCAACAGTTTGCAAGGGAAAGTCTAATGTAGTTGCATTCTAGGACATCCACCATCAAGATTATCAAAAACTACCAATGAGTTTAACTCAGCAGGATCCAAGGAATTGGAGATTTTGAACCAGGAATTTATGTACACAAGCCAATGATTAAATGAAAGTCACAGCAAGCCACATAACATTTAATGATCATATGAACCAATCACATCAAAGCCTAGAAGGACTTGGATCTGCGATGGAGAACTTGCGGTGAAGGAATATCATGGAACTCGCTCGTCGAACGACCTAGAGGGTTTTTATTACCTGAAAACCCCCTCCTCCGCCTTTCGTCACCGTTAATTTTGATGGGAGTCTCCGTGGTAAGATGGGTGGAGCTGGTTTCATCATCAGGAATTCTTCCTTGGGATTCTTGGTGGCTGGGAGTATTCCTTGTTTGGACTCTTCGGTACCGGTCCTGGAACTTTATGCTGCTTGGGCTAGGATAAGATATGCTCGCCAGGTTCTATGCCTCGACCATCTCATCATTGAGGGAGACTCTACCACCGTTATATCTTGGATCTCGTAGACTTTCTTTAGGCAAGCGAGTTATCCAATAGTCAGGGACATTAGACTCATGTTACATGATTGCGCTTCTCTGATTATCAGGCACATTTTTAGGAAGGCCAACTCAGCTGCTGACTGGGTTGCTTCCTATGTAGCTCAGCATACTGCTTCTTTTCCGTGGACTGACTGGCATTCTGCCCCTGTACAGCTTAGAAATATTTTACTTGCTGACTCTTTAAGTTGTATTCATCCCCGTTCAGTGTAACAAATACACTGTTTTATTAAAAAAAAAAAAAGAATATCATGGAAGAAAAACTTGGCAATTTTATCACATGATACTTGTCAACCATTAGAGACTTATGCACTTCCCTTTAATGTAATGTATAAAATATAAATCCCATGTTAGATCTACATAAATTGACAAGCAAGTCTAGAAGAATGGCCCATGACAAGAAGCTATTACATGTAAAATCAATTTATTTCCAATCAAAAGTATCCTACAAAAAGGAAAAATAAACTACAAATCTATGCTACTCTATGCTGTGTGTAAGCCTTTTTTTTAAAAAAAAAAAAACATACATAAGATCCTGTGTGCAAGCCTAAACTTCCTCAAGAACAACCGTGAAACTCCAAGCAGAGACCAAGCAAACAATCAAACAATCCAAGCCCCCTCTCAGTAGTCATCCTGGATGAGCTTATTCAACAGAGTGGTCAGGAGTGCATCCCTCTTCTCTGCCCTGCTCTCTTCCCTCATCCTCCTCTGCTCATCCCTCTCCCTCCATGCCTGCTCCAGCATCACCCTCTCCCTCTCCAGCTTCTCCATTGACTGCCGCCACTCCTGCTCGAAGGCCCGGCGCTCCTGGGCCCTCCTCTCCATCATCTCCCTCCACTGCACCTCCACACGCTGCTGCTGCTGCAAGAACTCCTGCAGCAGCTCATGGATGCTGCTGGATGCCTTTGTCCGCTGGTGCTGATGTCCCCCTTTGTCAGCCTTCTTCTTTCTGCCCTTCGAGAGGTGCTCCTCGTCGCTGTCCTCATCATCCTCATCGTTATCCTCGGAGAATTCACCGGAGGATCGGTCCGCGCCGAGCCTCTTTAGTTTCTTCTTCGAGGTGGAGACGCTGGATTCGGACTCTAGGAGGAGCCGCTGCATGTTTCTCGCCCGTTCGGTGAATACCGCTTGAAGCTCTTCGAAGAATGGGCATTGCCTTCCATTTTCTGGACCAGCTGTCTCTATATCCTGGGGAACCAATCCAAACTACAATTTTTCAGAATCCAGCAAACCCTTTCGTATCAGAATTCAAAAAGGAAAGAACATTCATAAGTAGAAAAGTTCTACAGGAAAGGTTCGAGTAAATCGTTTCATATCAGAATTCAAAAGGGAAGAACATTCAAATAAATTCAATAACTAAATCCTTTCATAGCAGAATTCAAAAGGGAAGAATAATCATCAGTACAAAAAGTTCAAGTAATAACCCGAGACCAACTCTGAATCCCAATTTTTTTTTTTTAATCATTTTTTAACAAAGAGAGGACTTTCCAACGACGGAAGGCGGCGCTTTTCTTTGTTTACCAAATAGTTCCAAAGTCCTGGTCTGATGGAATGGTATTGCTATTCTCTGAAAGGCCGATCACCTCATTTGCCAATTGGTCCTCCCGTCCAATAATTTACCCTTCCGAAAGCTCGATTATAATATTTAAGAAGACAAACGAGATGAACCATTGCCCAATTTCTATTTGAAGTCATTGAAGGAAACCAATCTTAACCTAATAGTCTAATATCCGATCGAAAGTACATAAACTAATTTCTATTTGAAGTCATTGAAGGAAAACAACCTTAACCCAATTTCTATTTGAAGTCATTGAAGGAAACCAATCTTAACCTAATAATCTAATATCCGATCGAAAGTACATAAACCAATGGAAAATTTTTCAAGAAAGAGAGACAACCTTGTAGCGATTGACGAGGTTCTTCCACTTGCACTTGCACTGGTCGGGGGTGCGGAGGTAGCCCCTCTCCCTCATCCGGGCGGCCACCGCCTCCCAGAGGGTCTTGTTCCACCGCGCCACCGTCAAGTCCCGCTCCAGATTCCCCCTGATACCGATCAGCTCCCTCGTCTCCTGGTCGCCCCACTGTGCCTGCGCCACCCTCTCCTCCTTCCCCATCCTCATCTGCTGCTGCTGCTGCTGCTGCTGCTGCCAAGATCTGTTCGGCTGCGGCGGCAGCCCCGCAATCATCGCCATCCGCCCGCCCAGGGCGTCCCTATCTCCTCCTCCTCCTCCTCCTCCTCCTCCTCCCAGCATCATCTTTCTTCGCCTCCAAAAACCCTTCGCGTCTAAGCTTTCTCCTCCGCGACTACAATCTTTCATTTCTTATAGCTAGGCGGTTTCAGAAAGGACGTCGCTTTGACCATGGTTCCTGTTCATGTAACCGAGGTGGGTCCCTGTGCGTAGCTGTCGGATTCTAGAAACGGGGGAAGGGTTATTGTACAAAATTACACAAATACCACTTCCCTTTCTTTTTATTTGTGTTGTGCCATCCGTTCTTTGAATGAAAAAGGACTCTGATTAAGAAAAAAATTGTATTCTAACGCCCCCCCCCCCCCCCCCCCCCCCCCCCCCCCCCCCCCCCCCCCCCCCCCCCCACACACAAAAAAAAAACCCAAAAAAAAAAAAAAAAAACAATTTGTAACGTATTCGTTGAATTTATAGTTACCTTTCCAATCCCTATCTTATCCACCAGAAATGGCGTTCATGGTATGATCTATTGTTCATTTAGACATGTTTAAAGGTTGGAATTGTGAATTTTCCTATGCATATAGAGGATGGATTGGTTAAAGGAAGGTCCCAGGGATATAATAATATTTTATCATTATTATAAATTGAGTTGAATTAGGTTGACTTATGTCCCATGTTTAGGAATTAACCTAACTTATACACACATACAAGGAAATCCAGTATATCCTTCTTTTACAGAAAGACAGATAACCTTACATTATGATTGACATCGATTATTATCCATCAATGTAGATGCCCTACAAAAATATATTTATCATGAAGACGAGCTTTGCAGTATCTCTAGTCACTCCTTCAGGAACATACATTCTACAGCAATGTGCCGACCACCATCCTATACTGCATAACGTCCCTTAGACATAAGATTCTTTGTATAACTCGTCTACAAAATCTATCATCCGGACTTTCTAGGTAAGTCTTTTATTCACCAAACTTTTTTTAAGAAAGGTTTTTTGAAGTCCTAAACCCTCTGAAACTTTCAACAGTTCATTCAAAGTCACCCGTAAACTCTAAATCGATATTCAAATGAAGGCTAGGACCATCTTATCTTGCCTAATCCTTGTTCATTCTTTTATGTATCTCCTACTTCCACTTCTACATCCACTTCCACTATCTCTCCACTTCTACTATCTTGTCTATTTCCGCTGCCTCGTTCATTTTTACTCTCTCGCTCTCATTCTATCACCACATTATTTATCTAGAAGTTACAAATGTTTCTATTTTGTTTGTTTCTGCAAGAGACTAGCTAAGGCATCGAAGAGTTTACCATGAAAAATCATTTTATCATAGCCCAACTTCCGTGTTTTCTTTATTTTGCAGGTTCTGAAATATTCGAACTCAATGGACAGAAACTCAGAGCCATTTACAATCATTCCAAGCTATTTGCAATCATTTCTAGCCATACCAATAAATCTTAAGCATATTTTAAAAAAATATTTCAATAATAGTCAAAATTGGCTAATTATTAGAAGCCGTTACCAAATGATCTTCTCTTGATATTTATGTTGGGCCATCCGTTCTTTGAATGAAAAGGATTCTAATTAAGCAAATATATATATATATATATATATATATATATATATATATATATATATATATATATATATATATATATATATATATACGACTTGTAGCGCATTTGTTGAATTTATGGCCACATTTCCAATACCATTCTTATCCACCAAGAATGGTGTGTTCGGTATGGTCTATCGTTGATTTAGATATGTTTAAAGGTGTGAATAAGAATTATGAATAAAGGATGGATTAATTGAAGCACAATCCAAAGTACATAATAATTGTCAATATTTTATCACTATCATAGGTTTAGCTGAATTAGGTAGACTTATGTTTGTTGTTTAGGATTCGACCTCACTTATACACCTATAAAATATGACAAGATTTAAGAAATAGTGTACGTTATTATTATTTTTTTTTAAAAAAAATACTTCAACCATGATCAAACTTGGCTGGTTATTAGAAGCTGCTACTGACTCTCTCTTTTTATCTCTTCTAAAAAAATTCGTAGATAGTTGATTACCACATTAAACAAACATACAACTATTTCTCGCATACACATAAAAACAAAAAGATTAATTATACATGTAGCTCTTCCAAGCACTTTTTTTTTTTTTTGGGGGGGGGGGGGGGGGGCTCACAAGCTACAAAAAATTTGATGATAAATAGGTATGAACTACCACTAAGACAGTAGCTTGATTGGTAGAGGCCTTGCCTCATTATCAATTGGTCATGGATTGAGGTATAATTCCAGTGATGACTCGATTAAATTTAAAAATTTTCTTGAAATCCATGACCGTTGATGTGAGTGAGAAATCAGGATCTCTCTTTGTCCCCGTTCGTATCTTAGGATATCAGGTTGACCTACTCATCTTTATATAGAGAAAGGTTGTGCATCTTGCATCGAACATTATCTTACGGGTAGCTACATGTTTTTTTTTATATGCTCATATTTTTTTTTAAAAAAATAAGATATAATAGTTAACATGTGATAAATGTGATTAAAAAAATCTATTTAAGTACAGCAATCAAGTCCGTGTGTTAACGTGACTGTACATGTACTTTATGAGCATAGATTCATATTAATGAACATGTAGCATTATATTAAAATTTCATTAAAATAAATTATTTTATTTTTTTTCAGGTAATTAATTAGTTTCTACCGATTATTTAGATTTGAATAAAAAATTGGACCCAAACTATTCATTCTACTACTAAAATTGCATGACAAGCAATCAGGACAAGTCCAGTCGGTGGAGAGAAACATTATGACAAGCAAATCCTTCTCTCCCTCGTGGGAGACGTGAATGAACAAATTTTGAAGTGATGATGGCTTCCCCCATGACTCCCAGGAAAGGGACTTCCGCACCAGATAAATGGGAAAATAATTATAAAAAAAAAGATAGGGGCATTTTGGGCAATAATTTGGCGGTTGTATTCTGTCCGGTTCCATACCGGAAAAACCGCGTCGTCTGGAGCGGTGTGAACGCTTGCTTCCCGGATGGGAATGATGGTGCGGGCACGGAACAGGGTGAGAAGAACAAGTTCTTCTTCGTTTATTTTATTTTATTTTATTTTTTTTAAATTTTTTATTTTTAAACGAAGGTGTGAATGGGTAGTCTGAAAGGAAGACCGGTAAGTTTGGTGCGGAAGGCTTCGTGAAAGTCACAAAAAAAAAAAAAAAAAAAAAAAAAAAAAAAAAAAAAAAAAAATAGTGCGGGTTTTTAAGGTCTATGAGCTGCCAAATGTAGTAAAGGTTCCATCCGGCAACGACTTGGACGGCTGACGCCAAAGCGCCGAGGTTTACTTCCGTCAACATTGTGAACTCTTTGGAAAGTTCCTCGGGGTGATCCTGACCGCATGTGAAGAAGCATGGCTGATGATTTTTTTTTTTTAAAAAAAAAATATAATTGTGATAATACAAGTAGAACGGATTTAGTTTCATATTTTACATCTTTTAGATAAAAAAAAAAAAATGATATCACGATCTATTGGAATAATTTCATGATTAATTTTAGAATTTAGATATCGGTGGATGAGTTGATTAAATTTTTTAATTAAAATCTGTCTACTATTTCGATGAAATTAATATTTTATTAAAAATAAAAAAAATTAATTTTCATGAGTCTTCTAAAAAATATGCAAAACAACAAATAGAATTTTTAAGATCTTAAAGGTTAAATGATGTATTTTTAATTCCAATTCCGGGAACTAGATGGGTAAGTTGATCGGATTTCTTGATTGAAGTTCGCCTTGCTATTTTGACGGAATTGACATTTTTTTAATCAAAAAAATTAAAAAATAGTTTTTATGAATCATCCAGCAAATGTGACAAAAAAAATAGAATTTTCAAGATTTTAAAGATTAAATCATATATTTTTAATTCCAGGATTAGTCCTTATTACTAGACATCGGTGTGTGAGTTGGCCAGATTTTGTGACTGAGGTTTGCTTACTATTCCGATGAAACTGATCCTTTTTCTTATTAAAATAATAAAAAACTTAGTTTTTATGGGCCATTATAAAAGTGTGCCGAAAAAAAAAAAAAAAATCCAAGATCTTAAAGGTTAAATAATGTATTTTTCCACTCCAAAAATATATTTTAAATCGTATGCATAATCATGATGAAAAGTATATATAAAAAAAAAAATCTTTAGTGCAAAATATTTTTAATACAAAAATAATATGAAAAGGTCTCGTTAGTTATCATTCTTTTTGAAATATTTTAATTTTTTGAGAATTGATTTTTGGACATGAATGAGCTAAGACAAAATCGGGCAATAGGCAAGGAAGAAGGAAAAATTATCCGGTAATTTTTCTCGACCTTAACTATTCTCTCTCTTATATTTAAGTTTTAGACGATGTTAATCGGGCTATTCATGCTATCATGAAAACCAACCATATCCAAAATCCTATACTTGGAAGTCATGTTGCAGTTAAATTATGAAACCCAGCTTGTAATTGGACCGTTTTGGGCTAAAGTCGACGGTCCTTGCTAATTTCAGTTAGGAGCCCAGGAAAAGAAAAAAAAAAAAAAAAGAAATTTGGGACGGATGTCGACTCTCTTAAAATATATGGTTGAAAATATAGTGAGATTGGTAGCATCTAATTAGGTCCAGATCTTGTACCATGGATATTTTTGTACCACAACATAATTGGATGGGTGGTAGATTTCCCATCGTAGATATGGATGGCTATTGCCCATCTAAACATATATAGATGGAATGCAAAATAATATAGCTTCAGAGATGGGTGACACCTCTCTGTCTCCAAAATCGGCAACATGTTGATCATCCAAAAGCATGCACCATCCTATGTGGTGCAAAACGTGCATCGTGGTGGATCCCATCTTGCATCTAACGATTTATGGTCTAGTGGTTTCATTCATGGTGTTGATGGGATCGAGTCACGTAAATCAAGTAGCTCCCAGCCCTCAGAATGTTTTGAGCCAAGCCCCCTAGAATGAGTTTGTCCATTCTTTGTTATTTTTATTTAAATGATCTGTGCGTGTGTGACTAACTTGGTTAAGTTTCATACATGTATTTGTGTTGAATGCAAAGTAAAACTAAGCATTGTTTACATGCATCAACCTTGGATCTCCTGCAAATCAATTTACCGCAATTAACAGTACTACAGTGATTTTGTTGTGACTGCAAATGTGGTCAAGCTTATGGAAGAATGGGCTGGAATTCTGTATGCGACGAGGATCTTATGGACGGAGAACCTTATTATCGAAGGCGATTCTGTTATTGTCATTTTTCTAGATTCAGGAGGCTTTGAGATCACCTCCGATGCATCATCTTCTGCACGATATTGTTCTTCTATTACAGGGATGCTCAGCCTCTATTATTAGACATGTCTATCGTAAGGTTAACTCAACAGTATATTGGGTTGCCTCCTGTTGCTGCTTAGATCGTTATGGCCCATAGCTCTAACGTGTCACGCGTGTATCGGGTTTTCCCTAGATGCTTGGTCATCTTTCCAGTCAGCTCCTTGATCAGCTTGTTCTGCAAAAAAGATGAGACCTGAGTCAGGGATCCCGGTGGAGACACTCCGATGATCAAGTCAATTGAGACGATTAAGGGGAACAGAGCATCTGTGACAGAGAACTCGGGGCTTCTCCGCGTAGAGGAGTAAAAGATGAGATCTGAGAGATAAAAAATGAGTGGAAGTTAGAGAGCAGGGAGGTTCTCTTTTTTGGTTCCTTGCATGTTTGCTCTCTATGTCTTACCAGTGGTCCCCCTCTCCTGCCGGAGGTCCCTTATTCTGTTTTATATATGAGAGAAAGGATCTAGACCGGGTCTGGGGCTTCATCGAGATGTCGTTTTCCTGATACCCTCTTTTGGCGGGGTTTTCTTCTATTAGCGGCCTCCCCCCTATCAGATCGATCCTCGGAAGGAGATCTTTCTATTGGGGGTGTTTGCCGGTAGGATACAGGTCCTGTCTTTCTGGTAGAGCAGTTTTTCATAGGAGGCGCGAGTACCGTGTTGCTGAGCCCCGAGCCATGGTGGAGCATTTCTATTCCAGGAGAGACCATCGGAGTGTTGCAGGGCCTGGGGCCTTAATAGGATACTCCTTTTGGAGGAGGCACGGGCAGCATGATGCGGGAACTAGAGTCCCGATTGCACGGTGAAGGGTGCAGGAGGCGTGCTGCAGGGCCTGAAACCTGGTGGCGTGTCGCAGTGCATGGAACCTCTAGTTGGGCATGCACCACCTTCTGGGGGCCGTAGGTAACTTGAAGCCTTCGCGCCATAGTTTGAATTCCTTCTAGTCTTCTTCTCCTTATCCCTGGTTGATCTCGTAGTGGTTGATGATGCTTCTTGGTCCTGGACAGTGATTCTGCCTTGGAAAGCGGGAGAGCTCTATCTCGGGAGCTTGACCTCGGATGGCGGGAGCGCGACCTCGGCCGGGAGCTCGACCCCGAATGGGAGCTGACCTCGATCGAGGGCATGACCTTGGATGGCAAGAGCACGACCTCGACCGGGAGCTCGACCTCGGATGGGAGCTGACCTCGGTCAGGGCTCGACCTCGGATGGCAGGATCGGGGGCACGACCTCGACCGAGAGCTGGACCTCGGATGGGAGCTGACCTCTGTCGGGGGCTCGACCTCAGATGGCGGGAGCATGATCTCGGCCGAGAGCTCGACCTCGGATGGGAGTTGACCTCGGCCGGGAGCTCAACTTCGGATGGCGGGAGTGCGACCTCGGCCGGGAGTTTGACCTCGAATGGGAGCTGACCTCGGCCAGGGCTCGACCTCGAATGGCGAGAGTGCGATCTTGGCCGGGAGCTCGACCTCGGATGGGAGCTGACCTCGATCGGGAGCTCGACCTTGGATGGTGGGAGCATGACCTCGACTAGGAGCACGACCTCGGATGGGATCTGACCTCGATCAGGGGCTCGACTTCGGATGGTGGGAGCGCGACCTCGATCGGGAGCTCGACCTCGGATCGGAGCTGACCTCGATTGGGGGCTCGACCTTGGATGGTGGGAGCACGACCTCAACCGAGAGCTCGACCTCGGATGGGAGCTGACCTCGGCCGGGGGCTCGACCTCGGATCTTCCTTTGGTCACCGCATCCAGGTGGCATCTTCTGTCAGCGTGGCCGCCAGTTGGGTCTAACACGGGTTCCACGTCAGCGATTGTGCCATATCAGGTGCTCTGTACTCTCAAGCCCAGAGTACATCACGGTGCTCGGGGCAAAGAAACTAATGATGTTGTTGACATAGAAGGATGCTCATTCTGCACCATTAATGCCTCGAACGCCGGCACCCCGGAGGTCGTGCTTTTGCACCAACAAGGAGACACCACGTCAGCCCGTTTGGGAGAAACATAATTACCGCATCGAGCCCGAACTGATTTCCTCCAAATCGAAGCATTGCCTCCAGCGGATCTTAATGCGAGGCAGACTCTCGTTGGCTGAAGAAAAGGAAGGATGCATGTTTTTGACCAGTACGATGTGATTAGGGGTCATCAAGCGTTTAAAAGGGGTTCATCCTTTCGCTCCTTAACAACTTTTCAAGTGAAGAAGGCAAAGTTTTTCTGTAGAGCTCTCCTTCCTCCTCCCGTTTCGTCCCCTTGATCCAGAGTCCTTGTAGGTCAGTCCACCCTTTCTCCTCCCTTCTTCTTTCTTCTCCTTCGACCTGTGTTGAAGGGGATCCTGTAGAGTCCTAAGGTCTTCGGTCCTTTCTTTGTCATTCCTTTTTCTTCCTTATGAGTTCCTCCGGTAGGGGGCACCACCACCCGGATTATTTTGGCAAGGCGGGGCCGTCCTAGTCGAGACCTCCCTCCTCGGATAGCGAGGAGGACGAGGTTCCCATAGTAGTCCGTAGGGGTCCCCGCCGGACGGGGATAGTCATAGGCCCCCCTGTGGCTCCTCCTCCTCCTCTCCTCCTATCTATGAACCGAGTAGTCCCTCCGGCATTGCTTTGGTGATGATCGGGGAGGACCTTCTCCATATCCAGAACACATATAAGATCTCGGAATCCATCTGGCTCTTGGCTCCGTATCCAGAGGAGCCGGTGGTGTGAGACTATTTATGCATGCCAATTATTTTTTTATTGTTAGGCATTAAGTTAGAAGTTATATCCCGAATTTCAAGCCAAGATATTAAGTAGGGAATTCTATAAAAAATCTGAAGCGCATGTATGCAGAAATAAATCCTAAAAGTGAAGAAACAGGACCGTCAAGGCTAAGAATCCCTGGTTAGGACTAGCTCTTCTGCAATACCGCTACCAGAGGAGTCTAGGGGGTGTACCTAGTAGAGATTTGAAGATCAATCCATGAAGAGTTCGCTCGTCGCTCCCGGATGAGGCTTGGAATACAAAGCTATCGACTTGTGGATTCTCAGCTTTCAATCCAGTGATCCGAAAGCTGGTCAGATAGAATCCTTGAATTTGTGAACTCTGAGGGACCTGCAAGGCACCTTTCAAGGATTAGAAAACAAAGAAGAAAAGAGATAGATCGCTGAAAGAAGAAGAAAGGGGAAGAGGCTTGAAGAGGGCGGCCAGGGATGAAGAGGGCTGGCGGCTTGGAGGCAGGGCGCAGGGATCATAAAGAAACCTTGAGGGATCACACAGATACTCTTAATCACACAGAAATTCATATAGAACTTTGAGGAAAACTCAATCGAAATTCATTCATAATAATTGATCATTAGTTATAAGAGGGTGGAGGGGTGGGGTATTTATAGATGTTCCCATGCCCTCTCTTAGTTAGGATAGGAATACAAGATTTGACAGGAAGAAGGATTACAAAGTGGCCTATAACTAGGAGTACACAATTTGAGTAGAAATAAAATAAGATCTCCTTATTAGAATTGGTCTTCTCTCATTCTTTGACTTGGTCAAAAGCTCCTTCTTGGGCTTGGATGCCTAAATAGACTTGAATTGAACTTTAGGGCAGCAAGGGCATCCTCCAATTGGATTGGGTAGTCTTCAAACTTGGGCGCATGGGCTTGGTCTTGGGTGGCCTCCAAGGTTGGCGCATGGGCCTAGTTTATGTCCTCCTGGTGGGCTGGAAATCCTGGACTCCATCTGACATGGACTTGGAAAGGCATGGGGCACCATGGGCTCCTGGGATTGAGAAGTCTCCTAGGCTGGGGTGCCTGGAATATTCTCGGGTATCATGTGGTGCTTGGGATCTTCATATATGGAGCTTCATGGGCTTCTAGTTTGAGGCTGGTTCTCCTCTTCTTGTATTAAACTAGACTTATACTTACAGGACTCAATTGGACTATACTAGGGTTGAGACAACTCAATTGGGCTTCTAGTCTCAACTTAGTACATGACTCAACTTACTTAACTGGACTGGATTAATTATAAAATTGACACATGATTAAGACCTCAAAATTGATAAATGGCTCACAATGAGCTGACTCGATTAACTAAGCTTGAATGTAATCCAAAGCTTGACTCATGAGCCCTAATGGCATGAGTCAACTCTAGATACAGGACTTAAGTGTAACAGAGCTCAAGGCCAAAATACAGGACTCAATGGGCACAATCGGGCTTAACTAATCAAAACCCTAATTACAGGACTTCAAGTGACTCAACTGACTTAAGCCCTACTTACAAGACTCAAAGGGCTAACAGGACTTGATTATTGGACTCAAAGATAAAATTGGAATCATGGATAAGGGACTCAAAACTCAAGGGCCCATAGTGAATTAGGGTTGACATGATGTCCCCATCAGTAGGTCACTTCTAGTGATCCGGACTGGATTGTCCTATACGAGGACTTCTTCCTTGAGGGCCTCTGTCTTCCCTTCCATCCCTTCTTTCTGTCTTTCTTGAGTAACTTCCGTCTGGTCCTGGCCTAGCTTACTCCCAATGCCGTTAGGACCATTGCTTGCTTCATTGTCCTCTATCATTTTTACGGGATCGTTGCCCGCTTCTCCTTGTTCAAGGCTCTCTTCATCTTAAAGTGCCACCCGGCCAATAACGGGTGGTGGTTTATGGCCCCCTGCCCGGGGTCTATCAAACTGGACCTGCCCTCTTCCATCAAGGGATGGAAGAACAGATTTTTCTTTGCCTCGATTGAAGGGATGGGCTAGGTCTAGAGTGACCCAAACTGCTCTCTTAACTGGCTATCTTCTATCGAGCCGACTGATAAGGAGGTGTATGACCAGTTCGTCACCTCTGAGATATCGGCTCTCCGGGACCTATTGACCGAGCAAAACATTGCTGATGTCGGGGTTAGCCTGGCCCAATCTCAGGGTAAGGCTCGACACCGGGGGTTCTTTTCCTTAAGGTAGATTCTGCTTTAGTTGGCAACTAACTAATTTCTTCTCTTACTACAGGGACGAAGTTTACAATGGGGCAGCTCCTCCAAATGTCGAAGAAGAGGGCTACCTCTACAGGGCCTAGGGAGGAGCCCTCGAAGAAGGCCCGGGAGAAGTCGGAGCGGAGGCCCAGCGGGGGATAGGCCAGTAAAGAGGGGGCCCACCGTGGTGCTAGTAGTACTTGAGTTGACAGCCCAGCCTCAAGCCCGCAGGCCTGGGAAAGAAGTTTGAGTGGAGGAGGGGGCTATGCCAACGACCTCGACAGCCCATCCCCGTACCAGAGAATCATCTCAGTCAAAGGTGGTGGAGGTGGTGGACGACGCCACTATGGGGAGGCTGGCACCGCCACCAACATCTAGAGAAGTCAGTGCCCGTCCTGCAGCCACCGTGCCCCCGTCGACTGCTATGCCAGGATCTGTAGCACCTTCTACAACACCAGGCCCGGGGGAGTAGAGGATGACAACCTACTTGCCATTGGACATGATGGTGATGGGATATGCCAAGTTGGCGGAACAAATTTTCAACATCGTCATCCAGCTGTAAGATTGTCAGGAGAAGGGTAGACGGCCACTGGTGGAGGTCCTCAATGGCATATTTCCCCTGAAGGTGAAAGCACCTACACCAAGAATACAATATACAGAAAAATAGGACAGAAGGAATGCATTTTAAAATAATTTTAAAGTATGCACAGCGGAAGGCTCGGTAGATAGTTCTAAACGATTTACCGATCTGTCCGCAACAGGATCTAGCATAATGACCTAGCAAGCAACATAACATCAAAGCAAGAAAAAATCACAAATATAAAAGTACCATACCTTTATACCAAGAGAGAAGCAGTGGAAGTGCTGTGAGAAGGAGGACGGCGCTCAAGCCACACACGTGTCTGGCCTCTACAGGAAATCCACACTTGGGCTCGACTCTGATCAACTCCCTCGAAGTGCTAGCTCTTCGGGATCCTTGGGCCAATCTACTTCTTCCAGGAAGACTAAGAGAAGAGGTGGAAACCTTCCCAAGACTCTCTTTCCAAGACCTAGCTTGATTGCTAGGTTACTTACACCCAATCCCTAGACCTCACAAACCCTTCTCCTTCTAGTAAACTCTTTTACTTTTCTCTCTAGTGGTGTTGTAACCTCTGTAGCCTATAGAATGACCCTCATTTATAGGTGCAGCCATGAGAGGGAGAAGAAGGAAGGAGGAGAGATGAGGGGAGAGAATGGGGGAGAGGATCAAGGCCATACCAAATGGGTCCAACTCAAGAAGGTAAGTATAACTATTATACCAAATAACCTTGGAGCCAAAACTGGTTTGAATTTGAAATTCAAACCAGGTCAAAACTTGTCCAAAATTCTCCCAGAAAAATCTTCCCAGAATTATGCTCATCATAGGAAGTGTCGACTCACAAAAATTGCCAGGTGTCGACACCTGCAAAATTCCAAGTGTCGACACTTGGAACAAAGTCAATCATATTGACTTTCGGTGACAGCAAACGATTCTCAATCGTCGATTAGCTTTAAGATCAGATAGAAATCCTCTATGGTGTGTGACCCCATAGGTTCGAACACTAAGTCGGTAGCACTGGAACATTTTCAGTATCAGTCAAAGTCCTCATCTAGCAATGATACCCAACATCCGGATAGGTCGAAGATGCAGAGCACCTCACAAGAACTTCTGGCATATGGTTGCCGCATAATTCATCCCTTTGACCTCATAATGCTCAGGATAACCTAGGATTCGACTGCCAATCCTAATTTGGTTTATCCAGATCATGTCTCAACCTCACAAGTTCTGTGACTCCTCACAAGAACTACCATGGCCAAGGTTTTACTAAATCGAGGTATAGTGAGTCTTTCACTCCAAACTATTTGGAGAGGTCATTTTCATCTTGATCCACCATCGCTCCATAAGTACTTGACTGCACCCAGAAACCTTCCATCATTAGATTAGAAATCCAGGTAGTCCGATTCCAAAGTACAGTGAGTTGCTTGCAAGCTGCCATGATGATTTCAAGTCAGAGGGACACATATATCCATATCCCTTCGTGAGCAACCCTTTGGCAGAAGGGAGCTTCGCAGATGGTCACGTTCAGTAAAATGTCATACATTTCACTTGCATGTCATACTAGTAAACACTCCTTGGTTAAGAGGACAACCAACAAATGTGACATACAACAACCTACACTTGATATATTGTCGTCCTATAATAATGTATCATTTGGTTGTGAACCAGTTTAAGAACTACTTGATATATCTTCTCTATATCAAATAATGTAGTTTTAAGAACTCCATCATACAAGAGTTCATTTCAAGAAAATGTAAATATGACGAACAACTAAAATAAATAACTTTTATTTATTAAAAGAATTCATATACAAATACAAGATAGCATAACTGTTTATAGCCTAGATGATTGGCTTTGGGACACAATTCCCAACATCTCCAACTTCTATCGATAAGCTGATTTTTAACTTGCCTCACTTCCTTTTTACTTGTGAAGATGCCAACTGACCCGTTTCTCGGTATTGTTGCAGGTGGTCACTGACACTCAGCTCGTCCGGGATTCATGCCAGGGGCTGATGAAGCAGGACCACCACCTATGCAAGGAGAAGGAGGCCACCGAGGTCGAAGCCCGGACTCAGACAGCCCGAGTGCAGAGCTAGAGGATCGAGTAAAGATCCTCCAAGCCGAGCTGGCCAGCTCCCAAGCAGCGACGAAAGAGCTGGAGAAGAAGTTCGTCGACCTCAAGGAGGCTTTAAAGGCAGAGAAGGAGAAGGCTTCCCGTTTGGTTGAGAAAGAGACTATTGCCCAGTGATGATGCAACCCAAGAGGGGGGGTGAATTGGGTTTTATAAATTATTAGAACTATTTCAACAAGTATGTGCTAATTGATGCGGGACTAATATGTATGCAATTCTTTTTGTATATTTTATATGTGGGGTTAGGTGATTAATTTCCGAATTTTAGATCAAAATTAGTTGTAGGGAATTTTGTATGAATTTTTGAAGCCAAGCATGCAGATTAGAACCTAGAAAAGTACTAAAGAAGGATCGCCGGAGCTGAGAAGCCTCGGTTAGGGCAAGTTCTCCTACGATATAAAGACTGGAGGTAGAGGGGGTGTACCTGACAACATCTGAAGCGCCCGGTGAAGATCGCAGCGAAGGGATCTCTCGTTCCTCGATGGATGCGGCCTGGAAAATCGAGCCAAAGACCCACGGATACCCGGCTTTCTGCTCGGTGGTCCGATTGAGGCTTGGCTGGAGTCGTTAGATTCGTAGAAACTCGGGGACCTACAAACGACCTGTCAGGGGTTAGAAAACTCAGATAAAATCAAGAAAACAAAGGAAAACAACAAAGGGAAGAAAGTTTTGGAGGGGCTGGAAGGATGGTTGGCTGCAGGAAGATGGTTGCAAACACCGGGAAGAAGAACTCTCAAACCACTTTATGCACATAGCAGGGTAATCACACAAAACAATATAAGAACTCAAGGTTTATTTCATATCAAAAATCTAGTTTCATACAAGAGGCTAGGGTCCCTTAAATAGACCCTTAACCTTGAGCTCCAAGTAAGGGTACTTTAGACTTTATATAGGACTCCTTCTCCCTTTCAAACCCTAACTAGGAATACAAGGCAACATAGGTAGAAAATTCCACATAAGTTGCTCTCCCTTTCCTTGTCTTGGTCGGCCAAGGTGGTGACCATAAGTGGCCGACCTAGGGGAGGGTCACCATAAGAGATGGCACCCTAATTCCTTCCTGGGCCTGGGCTGGCCCAATTTCCTTCCGACTGGTTCAGGGCTTCAGGTTTGTGCTAGTTTTAATTTTCTTCTCCTGGGATCTTCAAGTCTTCAAGTTGGGTTGGACTTGGGCTCAACTTCCATGTCTTCAATTAGGTTGGACTTGGTTTTCACTTGTATAAAGTGGTCTTGAGTCTTCGATATGCTTGGATAAGACTCAAAAAAATAAAATTAGCTCGACATGAGCTGACTAATACCGAACTGAACTAGCTCAACATAAGCTGACTAATTACAGGACTCAAATAAAAATAACTCAGCTGGACTAAGCTTTATTACAGTGGACTCAAATGTCAATTAAGTGATCCACAGAGGGTTGAGAAGCCTTTGCCTTATTCTGGTGCCTTTGGTGTCTGCACCACTAATTGTAATTAAGTACTTGTATTTTTCCAAAGTATTTGTATGCTTAATGAAAATATGCAATGAAATTAACAAAGTAAATGCAAGAGTAAATAAGCAATAAATAAGAGCAATCACAAATACAAGAATATATAGTGGTTCGGTGCACTCCAAGGCACCTATATCCACTTCCCAAGTTTTTCTTGAGAATTTTATTATAATCACCAAGATTACAGTCGATTAGTTTTCCAGGATCACTAATTAAAACTCAACTTATTTTTCAGGGTTCACAAGTCAAAACCCCTTGTTGGTTTTCTAACTTAGGCTAACCAACAATCTCTTAGTTTTCACGACTAACTAAAAATCTTGTTGGTTTTGTAACTTAGGCTTACTAACAACCTTGTTGATTTTCACATAAGGCTCACCAACAAACCTCTTGGTTTTCTAAGGCTCACCAAAAATTTCTTTGATTTTCCAAGGCTCACCAAAAATCTCAATAAACAAAGTAAGTAGGATATGAAAAGAATACAAGAAAAGCTTTCTTAAACAAAGCAAGTATCTTTTTGAAGCCCTTGAAAATTGATAAAGAACTTGTTTTCAAGATGTTGAAGCCTTTGAATGTTGATGAAGATGTGGACTTGGAAGCTTTCTCTCAATCTTGGAAGCTTGAAGGCTTGAACCACTCAAAACAATGAATCTTTAAGTATATTCAATAAAACTCTCTAAAGGATTGCCTCCCCATTTGATTTTTGGTATTTATATAGCTCTCCAAACTATAGATGATCATTTATGACCTTTAGGGATGAAAAACTAGCCGTTTGAAGCAAGTTAGAATCAATTCTATACTTTTGAAAAACTAGCCGTTACACCAAGTATCAACACTTGAATTTCCTGAATTTTTTTCATGAGTCGACCTCTTAAGTCGACACTTCTCGTGAGTCAACCTCTTGAGTCGACACTTAGGTTAGTTCAAGATAAAAATTATGGTTTGACACAGTTCTATATTTTTCTTGTTCTCAGGCCTTGAGTTGATATTTGAACTTCTTCATGAGTCGACACTTGCTTGTGCTAGTGCTAAAACTTGCTGAAACTTCTCTAAAATTGATTTTTAGCCTCTTCAAGTTCTTCCATATCAATTCCAAAGCCCTTATAACTTGAAAATCCATGGCTTCTTCAACTAAATGACAATCTTTTAAATCTTATAATATTGATGAGTACCAGTGTCTAATAAACACTTTTAACACACATTAGTACTCATATATACTTAAGTATTTTGTCAATCATCAAAATCAAGACCATAGTCAACAGAGACCTGCATCGTGGTGGAGGCAGCATGCTTGGAGGGAAGGGCACAGACCCTCCAGCTGCGACTAGACGAGGAGGCAGCCCGGATCATGGAGGCAGAGGAGAAGGCCACGGCAACCGTGGTGCTGATGGAGTCGGCAAAGAAGTAGGTCATCGAAGCCATCTCCAAGTTCAAGGCCTCAGAAGCCTTCACTGATGAGGTCTCCGAGACGATCTTGGACTCCTACCAGAAGGTGTTCAAAGACTTTCGGAAAAAGGCCAGGCAACTTTTCGGGTTGAAGGGTCTAGAGGATATCCTCTCGAAACTTCCTGTCATCATCGGGGCACCAAGATCGCCTGCCATCGAGGCTGAACCGGAGCCAGCTACGGAGCCGATGATCGAAGTGGAGGCCGAAGCCGAGGTCACGTTGCCCAAGACACCCCATCGACCTAGGCCAAGCCAGCATCCAAGGAGGTGACCCACCGGCCCAGGAAGGAGCCGGCCACTCCACTTAGTTAGGATTTCTTCTTCTCTTTTTGTACTTAAGATTTTGAAGGACTCCCCGGCCTGTCAGGGGTCTAGACAAATGTAAAAAAAATTTTAATGAATGAATACAACCTTTTCCAACTAATGTGTCCTTTTCTTTTTCTTCTCTTTTCTTTCTTTTATACTCTGAAAAATTTCCTGGCGAGTAGGGATCTTTTACATTGTGGATAGGGATGGCAATGGGTCGGGTTTGGGCCGGGTGCATAACTATCCAAACCCAAATCCAAATATTCAATACACTACCCAAACCTGGTCCAAACACTATCGGGACTGGATTTTTTTATCCAAACCCATCTCAATTTAAATATTAATCGGGTTTACCCGGTCCGAACAAACTGAGTCATATTAAATATTTTTTTATTTTTATCAACTTTAAAATCATCTATAATTTTATAAATTATACATACATTAAACAAATAAAATTTAACTATATTTTTAGTTCAACAGTAGTTAATTTCATATTCAATCAAAATTTATATTACGAAGTTGGTAAATAATTAATTATGATATTATTTTGATTTCACCCTGAATAGAATAGGATGAAAAAGAAATTTTCAATATCTATATATAATGATTAGGGTATAAGGTTCAAGTATTTTAAAATTTAATAACTAATAATTATAATTAATAAAATATATATTAATTATATATATATAAATATTAAAATAATTTGGGTTGGGTTCGGGTCGGGTATATATCTACCCAGTCCCGGCCCAAACCTAAAGTTAAGCATTCAGGTTTTACCCAAACCCGGTTCGAATCCAGTCAAAGCGTTGACTACCCGGCCCAAACAGGTCGGGTCGGGTCGGGTACCCATGGATTTGGGTTTTATTGCCATCCCTAATTGTGGATGACTCATTTCAACCATGAGAATTAAGCCTCACTTTGTCAATGAATTTTGCCTTGTTTTTCTCCCTTTAGCTTCTCTCCCCTTTTCATGATAGGAAGATGGACTTCATGATAGTGAAGCATAAGACTTCTCGAGTCTTGGTTATTTTTGGCTGAGTCTGAGATCTTGTGACCGGCAGCAAGGAACCTGGGAATTCTTCGACTCCCCTCACCGGTTTTGAGGTCATGTAGACATGAGTGCAGGGCTTCTAGAGTTTTCTTGACTTGCATCTCCGGTTCAAAGGAATGAGATGAATGAATGATAAGTACGGGGCTTATGGAGTTTCTCGACTTTCTTCATCGAACTTGGAGTTGGGCAGATGAGTGTGGGGCTTCATAAGTTTTCTGATTTTGAGTACGGAGCTTTGTAAGTATTTTGGCTTTCTTCACCAAACTTGGAGTCGGGCAGATGAGTGCGGGGCTTCGTAAGTTTCCCGACTTTGAGTGCGGGGCTTCGTAAGTTTCCCAGCTTTCTTCACTGGACTTTGAGTTGGGTGGATGAGTGCGGGGCTTCGTAAGTTTCCCGGCTTTGAGTGCGAGGCTTCGTAAGTTTTTCGGCTTTGGAGTGTAGGGCTTTATAAGTTTCCTGGCTTTGGAGTGTGGGGCTTCGTAAGTTTTTCGGCTTTGGAGTGTGGGGTTCATAAGTTTCCTAGCTTTGGATGTGGGGCTTCTTGAGTTTTTCGACTTTGGATGCGAGGCTTTTGGAGTTTCCTAGCTTCGAATGCAGGGCTTCTGGAGTTTCTTAGCTTTCTTTGCTGGACTTGGAGTCGGGCGAATGGATCCCTACATAGGTGGAAAACAGTGTTACACCAAAAAACTTAATTATTGAGGAAGAGTCTTATATTATTGGTGGTACACCCTCAGATTGCTGGCATTACATGTCCGGGGGAGCCGGGCGCCATCGAGTCCAACGAGGTAGTAGGCTCAATTTGGCAGAGCCTCAATCACCTTATAAGGATCTTCCCAGTTCGGGAAGAGTTTGTCGTATTCTCCTGGTTGGGATACTTCTACTCGTCTAAGAACTAGGTCACCGGGACAGAACGTCTTGGACTTGACATGGGAGTTGTAGTAACGAGCTACCCGCTACCAGTCTGCCATCATTTGGAGTTGAGCTTTATCCCTTGTCTCGTCCAATAGATCCAGGTTGAGGAGAAGGCGGGATGGATTCTCAGCTTCGTTGTATTGCTCCACCTATAATGTAGGCAGACCTACCTCCACTAGAATCATAGCCTCGGAATCGAAAACGAGATTGAATGGTGTCTCACCTATTGTCATCTGAGGTGTGGTGTGGTGTGGTAGGCCCATAGTACACTGGGGAGCTCCTCAACCCACCGTCCCTTGGCCTCATATAGTCTGGTGCGAAGCTCTTGCAGGATGGCTCGGTTGGTCACCTCAGCCTCCTCGTTGGTCTGAGGGTGAGCCACCGACGTGAAATAATGGCGAATGTTGAGGTCGGCATAGAATTCTTCGAAACCCTGGTTGTTGAACTACCATCTATTGTCGATGATGATCGAGTGAGAGAGTCTAAAATGGCAGATGATTGACTTTTAAAGGAAGGATCTGGCCTTGGCCTCAATGATCCGTGCTAGGGGTTCGGCTTTGACCCACGTGATGAAGTAGTCGATGGCCATAATCAGGTACTTCCATTAACCGGACGTAGGGGGAAAGAGATCCAAGATGTCCATTCCCTACTAGACGAATGGCCATGAAGCAAAGAGTTGGGAGAGCGGTATGGCCGGCTGATGTTGGATGTAGGCGTGATGCTGGCAGTGGTCACACTTTCTCATGAAGTCAGTGACGTCTTCTCTCATGGTCTTCCAAAAGTATCCTTGTTTGAGTGCCTTAAAGCCAGAGTCCTGCCCCCCACATGATTCTTGCAGATACCTTCATTTATCTCTTGGAGCACATAGGTGGCTTCTGAGGGCCTCAAGTATTTTAGTAAGGGGTAGGAATAAAACCTCCGATAGAGCTACCCGTCCATCAGCATGAATCGCACGGCCTTCTTCTTGAGGAGGACAACTTCCTTGCGATCCTTGGGTAGGGCATCAATGGTGATGTATTTGATGTAAGGGTCCATTCAGCTCGCCTTAGAGGTGACTTGCTAGATCTCTGCTACAGACTTTTTGCTGGGGGTCTCCAGATACTCAACGAAAGTGCGTCCTAGTAACAAATCTGGCAGGGTTGCTAGCCGAGGGTGGACATTGGCCCAAGCATTCTCTGCATGAGGGATGTGGGAAATACTGAAGTGTTGGAGGTTCACTATGTATGAACGTACCTTGTCCAGATACTTTACCATCATGGAATCTCGAGCTTCGTACATGTCAGAGACTTGGCCCACCACGAGTTGCGAATCCATGAAGACCTTCAGGCACTTTATGCCCAGCTCACAAGACACCTTCAATCCCGTGAGGAGCACTTCATACTCGACCTGATTGTTGGTTGCTTGGAAGAGAAAATGCAACGCATATTCGGTAATGACTCCATCAGAGTTGGTGAGGATAAGTCTGGCTCTACTCCCTCTGGCATTGGATGCACTATCAACGTGGAGAATCCACGTCATCACTTCCAGGGCAGAGTCCTGCTTAGGTTTGGCTCGTTGGTCTATCTCTTCCAGATCCTTAGCTGCCTAGGTACATTCTACCAAGAAATCAGCAAGGACTTGGGCCTTTTGTGCTGGTCTTGGATGGTAGGTGATGTCAAATTCGTTGAGCTTCACCATCCAGTGGCTAGGCACCCTGATGTATCAAGGTGATTTTGAATGGCCCTCAAAGGCTGGTCAGTGAGGACCGTAATCGGATGTGCTTGGAAGTAGGGCCTGAGATGCTACGTAGACATAATGAGTGTAAAGATAATCTTTTTGGATCGAGTATACCTGATTTCTACATCATGAAGCAGCTTGCTGGTGTAGTAGACTGGCCATTGGGAGCCATCCATGTTGGGCGGACCAGCATTGAGCTGACTACCTCCAGTGAGATGGCCAGGTATAAGAGGAGCTCCTCTCCAAGCTCTAGCTTGGATAGTAATGGTGGGAAGGCGCGGAGCTTTTCAGCCCCTCGAAGGCCTCCCGACACTTCTCTATCTAGGTAAAGTCATACATCTTGCAAAGCACTTTGAAGAATGGCTGACAGTGCTTGATGGAATGCAAGATGAAATGGCTTAATGCTGTAATTAGTCCGGTCAAGCGCTGAATCTCCTTCTTGGAAATGGGATGTCTCATGTCGACGATTGCCTGGATCTTCTCAGGGTTTGCCTCTATCCCTCGTTGGGTGACCATGAACCCCAAAAATCTTTTTGTCGCTACATCAAACACGCATTTGGCGGGGTTCAGCTTCATCTGGTAGAGGTGAAGGTTTTCAAAGGCCTCCGCCAGGTCGACAATATGACCTGACCCCTAGTCGCTCATGACGAGCATGTCGTCCATATAGACCTGCATGTTATAGCTTATCTAGTCTTTGAAGACCTTGCTGACCAGGTGCTGGTATGTGGCCCCTACATTCTTGAAACCAAATGGCATCATCCTGTAGCAGTACGTACCTTTATCGATCATGAACGTCGTGTGCTTCTCGTCTTCTGGGTGCATGCGGATTTGATTGTACTCAGAGAATGCATTCATGAAGCTGAGAAACTTGTGACCCGAGGTTGCATCTACTAGTAGGTTAATCTTGGGGAGCGGAAAGCTATCCTTCGGGCATGCCTGGTTGAGGTCGGTGTAGTCCACATAGATTCTTCACTTTTCAGAGACTTTCTTGACCATTACTATATTAGCAAGTCAGTCAAGATATCGTACCTCATGGATGAAGCTTGCTATGAGAAGCTTTTCGACCTCCTCATCAATCACCCTCTATCTCTTCGAAGCGAAGCTCCTCTTCTTCTACCGGATTGGACAGCTGTTGGGGTTGACATTCAGCTTGTGAGTGATTAATTATAGAGGGATTCCAGGCATATTTGCTGCGATACAGGCGAAGACGTCTGCATTGGTCCACAAGAAGCTGAGCAAGCAGGATCTCTCCTCTTCGGGTAGTAGGGCTCCCACCTACACAGTCTTCAAGGGATCCTCTCCCAGAGGGAAAGACAGCAGGGGCTCAACCGGCCCGCCCTTCGACTCTAGTTCTATCAGGCTTGGTTGGTCAATGGCTTGACTTTGTCTGGCCTCTCGCACTCCTGGAATGGTCTGTAGGCAGTGCTGAACTGATTGCCAGGATCCTTTCATCTCCTCGGTCCCCCAAGGAGTTGGGAACTGGACGAGAAGGTTTCAGGTGAAAATGGTGGTGTCGAGCAGATTAAGTCCAGGGCACCCTAGGATCACGTTATAAGGTGAGGGAAGCCTTAAAACGGCGAATGTTGTCAACACAGTACACTATCGAGATGGCATTCCGATAGTTATCGAAAGGGTAATTTTCCCTTCAACTTTGACTGAATCCCTAGTAAAGCCTACCAAGGGCATGAACTCCGGTTTTATTTGATTAGTGGACAAGTTCATCCTTGCAAAAGTATCGTAAAAAAGGATGTTAGCATAACTTCTATTATAAACCATGATTCTTTTTATAGGATGTTTAGCTATCATCATTTCTATGATGACAGCATCATTATTTGGATTATCTACCCTAGTCGACCCTTCTCCCTTGTAGGAGAGTACATCATCACTCTTTTCCCTCCCCCTGGTCCTCTTTGAGCTTCTCCCTGTCCCCCAGGAGATCATTCCCACCAGCTTCTTGGTAGGTCGGTTGTCGATGGCGAGTTGCTTGGGCTCTTCACTTCGGGCTATTGGGGGAGCTCTTCCCTCCACATACTTTCCAAGGTAGCCACACTTGATCAGGTCTTCTATTTTTCTCTTCAGGTGGTGGCATTCCTTGGTATCATGGCCATGATCCTGGTGAAAGCAGCAGTAACGAGACTTGTCGCATCCAACGGATGGTTTCAGTGTGGGAGGATGATGTAGGAAGTGTTTGCCCTCGATTTTCATGAGAATCTTTGCTCTCGGGGCGAGGAGAGTGAACTTTTCTTCCTTGGTCGAATCAGCCCTGGGCCTGGGGCCTGGTCTAGGGACCGGTACATTCTTCGAGGCCGAGGGGCTAGATGCATCCCCCATGGCCTGCCTCTTTAGTGGCTTCCCATCTAACTCCCTCCTGGTATGGTCGACCTCTTTCGCACGGATATACTTGTGGGCCCGGAGGAGCTCCGAGTAGATCTTCGGAGGCTTCTTGTCGAGAGAGTAGGTGAAGTAGGAGGTCTTGAGCCCTCTCTTCAAGGCTAGCATGGTGACCAGCTCATCAAGGTGGTAGATCTTCAGAGTGACAACTTTAAGTCGGGACATGTAATCTTGGAGGGGCTCTTAATCTTGCTGGCGGATAGAGAAGAGGCTGTCGGCCTCATGTGGTACCTTCCTGTATGCATTGAAATGTGCCATGAACTTTTTCTCTAGCTATCTGAAGGAGTCAATGCTCCAAGACTTGAGTCAGGAGAACCAGGCTTGAGCAGCCTTTCAGAGTGTAGCTGGGAAGGTGATGCAGAGGAGAGCGTCAGTAGCTCCCTAGATCCTTATGAAGGCCTTGTAGCTTTCAAGGTGGTCCAAGGGATCGATTGCCCATCGTAGGGATCAACTTGGAGCATCCAGAATTGATTAGGAATTGGTTCCTCTTGGACTCTACGGGAGAAAGGGGGACGAGTGTCGTAACCCGCAGGCTCGCTGGGGAAGCCCTGAATCTTCGCAAACCGGTAGGACAGATCTGCCAACTTGTGCTCTTGCTCTTCGGGGTGCCTTTCTGCCTGATAGCGGATGGCCTCGTCCGTGGATCCCTCGACGAAGGCCATCAAGAATGAAGGGGGCACGGAGTAGAGGAACTCTCACCTAAGTTCTCGGCCACATCGGCATTGTCAGTGCGAGGGCACACCATGGTCCATGGTCGGGGAGTGGCTCTCGGCCAGTTGGGCCATCAAGCTGTTCTTTCCTGAACGCTTGATGGTTTCCCAGTGGATGAGAGGTTGCATGTGACGGTTCCTCCTGGAAGGATCATAGGCTGGTACGGGAGTCGGTGACATTGGTCACCGGCATCCCCGACTGCTGTTGTGTTGCTAGGGACTGGCATCGCTGATGAAGTTGATGCACCATCGCAGCCAAGGCCTGACTGGCTAGGTTAGTGCGACGATGTGGGGGTCTACTGGAGGTGGTGGTGGTGGAGTGAAGAGCTCCCCCTCAGGGCTCTACTGGTCGTCGTGGTGAGGGGGTCCCCTACACGGTTGATGGAAGCTTCCCGTGCGCGCGCCATCACCATGGGGACCGCAGTTGTTCATGGATACTCTTTTGGTAGTGAGGGACTTGCTGTTGGACTTTCTACAGTCGATGGTGCTCGTTCACCCCTTCCTGGTATGCCAATCTGTTGCCGCCTAAATCATCGTGGCTCATAGCTCTGACGTGTCACGCGTGCGTCGGGCTTTCCCTGGATGCTTGGTCATCTTTCCAGTCAGCTCCTTGATCAACTTGTTCCATAAAAAAGAAGAGACCCGAGCCGGGGATCGAGATGGGGACACTCCAACGATTAAGTTAGTTGGGACGATCAAGGAGAACAGAGCCTCTGTGATAGAGAGCTAGGGGCCTCTCCACGTAGAGGAGTAAAAGATGAGATCCGAGAGATGGAAAATGAGTGGAAGTTAGAGAGCAGGGAGGTTCTCTTTTTTGGTTCTTTGCTCGTTTGCTCTCTATGTCTTACCAGTGGTCCCCCTCTCCTGCCGGAGGTCCCTTCTTCTATTTTATATATGAGAGAAAGGGCCTAGACCGGATCTGGGGCTTCATCGGAATGTCGTTTTCCTGATACCCTCTTTTGGTAGGGTTTTCTTCTATTAGTGGCCTCCCTCCTGTCAGACCGGTCCTCGAAAGGAGATCTTTCTATTGGAGATGTTTGTTGGTGGGATGCAGGTCCTGTCACTCTGGTGGAGCAATTTTTCATGGGAGACGTGGGTGCCGTGCCGCTGAGCCCCGAGCCATGATGGAGCATTTCTATTCCAGGAGGGATTGTCGGAGTGTTGTAGGGCCTGGGGCCTTAATAGGATACTCCTATTGGAGGAGACACGGGCAACGTGTCACGGGAACTGGAGCCTCGATTTCACGATGGAGGGCACATGCAGCGTGCTGCAGGGCCTGGAACCTAGTGAGCTTGCATCACACAGAGGGTGCAGGTAGCGTGTTGCAGTGCCTAGAACCTCCGGTTGGGCATGTGCCACCTTCTAGGGGCCGTAGGTAACCTAAAGCCTTTGCGCCATGGTTTGAATTCCTTCCGGTCTTCTTCTCCTTATCCCTGGTTGATCCCCTAGCGATTGATGATGCCTCTTGGTCCTGGACAGTGATTCTGCCTTTGAATGCGAGATATCTATCTCGAGAACTCAACCTCTGATGGTGGGAGCACGACCTTGACCTGGAGCTTGACCCCGGATGGGAGCTGACCTCGAGTGGGGGCTCGACCTTGGATGGCAGGAGTATGACCTCGGCTGGGAGCTCGACCTCGGATGGGAGTTGACCTCGGCCGAGGGCTCGACCTTGGATGGCGGGAGTGTGACCTTGGCCGGAAGCTCGACCTTGGATGGAAGCTGACCTCGGTCGGGGGCTTGATCTTGGATGGCGGGAGCACGACCTCGATCGGGAGCTCGACCTTGGATGACCAGAGCACGACCTCGACCGAGGGCTCGACCTCGGATGGCGGGAGCGCGATTTCGGTTGGGAGCTCAACCTCGGCCTGGGGCTCGACCTCGGATGGCGAGAGCACGACCTCGGCCAGGAGCTCGATCTCAGATGGGAGCTGATCTCGGTCGGGGGTTCGACCTCGGATGGCGTGAGCGCAACCTCGACCGGGAGCTCGATATCGGATGGGAGCTGACCTCGGCCGGGGGTTCGACCTTGGATGGCGGGAGCATAACCTCGGCTGGGAGCTAACCTCGGCCGGGGGCTCGACTTCGGCCAGGGGCTCGACCTCGGATCTTCCTTTGGTCACCACATCTAGGTGGCATCTTCTGTCAGCATAGCCACCAACTGGGTCCGACACGGGTTCTACGTCATCGATTGTGCCACATCATCTCCTTTGTTGCTTATCATTCGGGTGATGTTTTATGGATTTATTTGGGGATGCCCCGTGATCTCTTCGAAACTCTATATTTTTTTAATTTTTGGATTGTATTCGTTTTAGATTTATTTCTTGTTGGATACGCCTTCTTATCCTTAAAAAAAAAAAAAAGAAGAAAAGAAAAAAAGTCAGGCAACCACAAACTTTTGTGATGGGTTCAAAGTTCAAACCCCAATGACAAGAGAACGGCGTGAAGCGGCAAGGAGAGGAAATCTGGAATTGATGATTTGAACTCGTCGAATAGACCGTGAAGGGGGCATGGGGACAACAACGACACACGCACACATCCGTTTTACAACTTCGACTGGAATCCCCCTGGCACGCAGATGTATTCTGCCATGTTTTAATTAAGTTTTTTTTTTTTTTTGGCAAAACATGTTTTCATTAAGTTAATGTCTAAGAAATCAACCGGGAAAGCAATATAACATGGGACTTTTGGAACTTCAAACTTCAATTTTGGGATGTCTTAGTCAAAAGTAGGTCAGTTACACGGGGGACAAAATGGTTTTGATTGAAACTCCAAACCTAGATGAAAGCAATCAATCACAACCAAATAGTCAATTTTGTGAGGAATTATATAGATGTATGCTTATATACTAGGTCAATTTACCTAACAGATTATATACAATATAAATTTTAAGTATTTATATAAAATCAATAAATTTAAATAATATCTTCTAGTTAGGTTGCTGCAAATGGTATAAGAGCAAATCCAGGAGGTCTATAACTCATGAAGACCGGATAAAGTCGTTACATGGCCTGTTTGAATAGATCCTAGGCTAGTTGTGATGTTTGTGATTATATCTAAATGAATTTATATTTTTAGATTAGTGAGGATGCTGGGGTTTAAAAGAGAAAATATATGAGCAGTCACCTAGATGTGCAATTTGTTTCATATATGTTATATATTGAATAAATATTAGATTTTTATATAGGATCAAGAAATTTAAATAATATTTTCAGATTAGTCTTTTTAAGCAAAATTTTGGATTATTACGGTTTTCTAGAAATATTTTTCATTTATATATTAAAATTTATCTGAATTTTATAATATAATATGATATCAATATCTATCTTAGAAACATAATTAATAAAGGAGATTCAATGTACAAATAACAAAGTAGACACGGAGAAGTATGTGTGCAAGAATTTTTTTAAAAAAAATACGGTGAATTCCCCAAAACTTTGGTTGTGGTCTAGGAATACCCTTCAACTTTAAAAGATTTCAAATCAACACTTCATGTTTCCAACTCATTTGAAAGTAACCGTGTGGTTCTCCGAATCTAATATTCCAAGTGACCAAAATACCTTCACCCTTTTTAGAACCATACAAATGTTTATGACCATGCAAATGAATTGAGTTTGGAGTGCATTCGGATTTGTGCAGCGAGTAATCTTTAAATATGGGAGAGTGCTTTAAAATCTATACAGATAGATGATCCTTAATTCTGGGCCATAACCTATCGGTGTTGATATCTATGCAGAAGGACAAATGAAGGAGCTTGAAATGCTTAGAGAGTTGTGTCATGGGTGAACTTGAACTATGGGCCATATACTAAGCATGTTTTGAAATTTGCACAAGTAGATGAATGAAGAGATTTAGAGCATTTTAAGATCCGTGTATTGGGCGATTCTTATCCATTGGCTATATATTAAGAGTACTTTGAGATTTGTATAAGTGAATGAATATTGAATGAATTCATAGTGCCGATAAATCACTTCTTGACATAACTTTGGCGGTGCCCGAGGATCTTTCGATTTTTTTTGGCAATGATGGAGAGCTACTCCTAGGTACTTTGCTATGAAGACATATAAAAGGCATGAGATGGACTATAGTAGTCAGAGCTAAAAGTAAATAAGAAAAAAATGAGCACTTAGTAGTGGTGGTGTGGCGTGCCTAATCAGGGATCCTCTTTTATCTATTTATAGAGTTACTCGGAGTGAAATAATTGAATACCGTTAGAAATAACAACTTTCCGTTGAGAAGTGAAGGACATTGGGATAATTGTATTCTATTGATAACTGAATATCATCTATCTATTATGGCTCCCAATTAGAATTGCTGGAAGTCATTAGTCTATGGTGGCTACTTGGATATTGCTGACTTCGAGTAGATAAGACAACACGATATTGGTTCGAGTAGGTAGACTACTCCAAGTTGGCAGAGCCTGGTATTGTATATAGATAGATCCGACTAAATCTACCTGAGTAGATAGCAGGTCTTATACAGATTTAGTATAAAGAAGAAATCAGTTTTGAATAAGAACTCGATTTGACTAATAATACTATCTAGTGCAGATAAGTAGTCGGCATCGGGCAAATACTCAGCATCGCTAATCATGCTACTTGGCATGATTGTCTTCATGGTACTCGGGACCATATTCAATAGTCGATTGTGTTTAATAATTGGAGTGCTCTCTAGTTGATGAAGTAGTTAGCATTCCGATAAGTAGTCGGCATCCGACTGCTTCTCGAAATCGAATAAATAACAACCATAACAAATAAGATGGATAATTTTTAACTATAAGTCATATGCTATGGACATTTTAAGATCTATGTATACAAATGAATGAAGGGATCTGGAGTGCTTTGAAATCTTTATAGTGGGTGATCTTAACTATAGGCCATATATTAAGGATGTTTGAAGATTTGTGCTTTTTTTTGGGTGCAGACGGGGGGTCATACTCTCTGATATGAGGGTAGCCCAAAAGATTAAGAGAAAGAAATCCCTTAAGGAAAAAGGAATACTATCATCCTGGGACTAGGACTAATCGACAGAATGCTGAGCAATATATGAGGCAACCTAGTCAACTGCACAGTTTGTCTCTCGATAGACATGGCAGACTATAGCTATTATAAGAAGTTACAGGAACTTCCAAATATCACGAAAGAGATGGTGGGTATCATAGTGATTCAATCTATCCTGAATCCAGCTAATAATAATAGAAGAGTCACCCTCAATAAAAATACTATGAGCATGCAAATGATGGATAGCTCTGGTGATACTAGCCAATGCAGCTCTGAGCTCCACTTCTGGAATGGAAGGAACATGAAGGAAAATCCTCTCAATCACCAAAAGCCTCCCATCATCATCCCGAATGACATCCCAGCACTGTCATCAGTATCGTGAACACTGCCATCAAAGTTTACCTTGATAAATCCTAGAGGAGGGGCTCCCAGAAAATGTAAATAGTCTTTCGGGTCACTGCCAAGACAGCATGGGAGTCCCAGGAGTCTGGGGTTGTAAGGGAGGTGGTAGTGTCAAACTGGTAATACTCCATCACCATGAACATGGCTCTTTGAAGAACTCGATGAACCTGGGTGGCCTCAGTGTCAAAGATCACCACATTTCTAGATAGCCAAATCTGATAGGCAATGTAGGCAGCATGACGACCCTCATGAGCTAAGCTCTGGTGAAAAAAATCAAGGAGCACAACTATGAGCCATCATCGACATTCCAAGGCCAGCTCCTAGCAAGTCTCCAAATCAACCTCGCTCTGGGATTGCTCAGGATAGCATGCTTGGTGGACTCATCCTGAATACCACATACCAGGTAGGACAATGACAACTCCATACCTCTACACCTGAGAAGAGTCCTCATAGGGAGATGATCCCAAGCCATCTTCCAAAGGAAGAGGTGCACTCTCGGGTGAATGGAAAGTCTCCAGATCTAAGCCGCCACAAACCTCATATCAGAAGGTCCCATGCACAAATCATAAAGGGTGCTCGAAGAAGCCTTGGGGCAACAAGATGGACCCCATACCCTTAGGTCCTGACCCTGGTGAATCAAAATCAGGATAGCAAGGATCCAAGAAGCCAGCTGGCTCCCAAAAAGTTTGGAAATTTTCTGAACTCTCCAAGTCCTACCATCATCCATTAACAAATTACAGACCCGGAGATTGTCAGCAACCTCTGTACTCAGAAAGGTCAACCATCTAGACAGAGGAAGAGTAGAAATCCATGTATCATAACTGACATCAATCATGATCCCATCACCAACCAAACACCTATCATGGGCCATCATAATAGGGGCACGAGCACAAATCTCCTTCCAGATAAAGAAGCAACCACGGGTTGTCTAAATTTAGGATTCTTGACTCCAAGTACCATAGCGGGCCCTCATCACCCTACTCAACAGATAGCTGGGTTGGAGAAGATATCTAACAATATGTCTGGCAATGAGTACCTCCCTCCTTGCTAGAAGGGACTGGATCCCAAGTCCTCCATCATTGACTGGTCGACATATAGTATCCCAAGCTAGCAGATAAACACCATGGCCATCATGTCTAGGCCTCTACAGGAAATTATGAAAAATCTACTCCATCTTCCTCAAGCAGGAGCTAGGAATCACAGTGTTCGTCAAGAGATAAACTAGGATAAAGCTGAGGACAAACTTGATGAGAGTAAGTTTACCCGTCATAGAGAGATTAGTAACTTCTAGCCCTCTAAACGATCGTGAACTCGCTGCACCATGGGTCTGCACTCCATCCTCACAACCTCCCACCTGTCATAGGGATGCCAAGTAAGTAAGAGTCTCGAACTGCTCCAAAATCCCGAGCCTGGCCAGGATTTCCAATTTCCTTCGGGTCTTCATTCTCGGGTTGAAAATAATAGAAGATTTTTGCAGATTGACTAGTTGGCCAGATCCATGGTAGTAGGATTCCATAATAGAAGCAAAGCATCTAGTATTCTGGAGTGAGGCCTGACTAATGAGAAGATAGTCATCCATAAAAAGGAGGTGAGAGAGAGGCTAGGCTCCAAGGGTGGCCAGTAAGGCTCCAGTAATGATCTCTGGACTATGCCCTTCAGAGTCCGAGAAAGAGCATTAGCACATAAGATGAACAAGTAGGGAAATAGAAGGCAACCTTGTCGAAGACCGATCGTCAAAAAGAAGTAATCAGTCTGTACACCATTCACCAAAATAGTAAAAATAGGGTCTTCAACACAGTCCATGGTCCACCTGATCCACCTATCCTGAAAGCCAAAGTCATAAAAAGTCTATTGAAGGAAGTGCCAACTCATCCGGTTATAGGTACGCTCCATGTCAATCTTAATAGCCATGAGACTCCTCGGAGACAGGACATGCTCGAGATCATGCATAAATTCCTGGGCAAGGAGAATATTATCAGTGATACAGTGACCATTGATGAAGGTCCCTTGCTCAGGACTGATAAGATGAGGCACAAGCATTTGCAATCGCCCGACCAAAACCCTCTCACAGACTTTATAGAGAGTAGTACGGAGGTTGATCGAATTGAAGTGGCTCGAAGTAAAGGAAAACTAGTAGCGAGCATGCTTTCAATTTTAAAACTTTTTCAAAATAACATACAGCGGAAGCATGATAAAATGATTAACATTTAATCTAAGCATGCTTTTAGAATTATTCTATGCTACTTAGCCCAAGATCTTGCATGAATGATTACTATAAACTATGAAATCATGAACTCATGCTATGAACATTTCAAAGCAACATATTTATATATATAAAACCATACCTCGTATGAAATAGAGACGCTCTCCGCTGTGAAAGATCCAGGAGCAGGAGGAAGAACTCTGCTTAGCCGCACACATGTCCGGCCTCTACAGGTTGTTCATACCAGGGCTCTTTCAAAATCTGCTTCCACTCCAAGTGCTAGCTTGTTGTGGAATGATTTGATCGGAACTCCTTTTCTTCTTTCGATGCCAGATTCTCCGAATGAATGAAGAAACTCAAGAGGAGGAGAATAAGTGGTTGAAACCCTTCCCAAATACTCAATCCTAAGACCTAAATCACTAGGTACAAATTATACACACTCTTTTCCAAAAACCTCACACCCATAAAACTAGAACCTTTCCTAGTTTCTTCCCTTTCTTTCCTTTGATTTTTCCAGCATTTCTTTGCTGAATTTTTCTTATTTTCGTCCTCCCATTTCAGCCCATTATATAGATGGTGAGGGAGAGGGAAAGTGGGGAGTTATGGGTGATAATGGAGTGGTAATGGGTAGTTATGGGGAGTTATGGTAATGGGAAGTTACATAACTCCTTAAAACTGAATTTAAACTTATTTAAATTCAGATTAATGTGTTAATTGATTTCAGTTCATAACTGAAATCAATTGGGTCAAGTGTGCATACATTGGGTTCAACCCAATTGGACCCAAACCTATTTTGAACCAAATCCTATTTGATTCGTTCCAGATTTTTATAGCTCAATCAAATTGGGCTATCAAGTAATCACATTACTTAATTCACCTCCATGCATCACCAATTATTAGTAAAAATTTTATGTCACAACCTTTTGTGACATCAAGTGTCTATACTTGCGAAATCAACAAGTGTCGACACTTACACAAGTGTCAACACTTTCAAGAATATCAAGTATCGACACTTGGGTAAAGAAAAACACTTTTCCTTTGTGAGTCCACGAACGATTCCCAATCGTTCTCCGATCACTAGATCAAGTAGAAACTCCTATGGTGTGTGACCCTATAGGTTCGAATACTAAGCCGGTAGCACTGGAACATTTCCAATACCAGTCAAAGTCGCCATCTAGCAATGACACCCGACGTCCGGATAGGTCGAAGTTGCAGAGCAACAATCAAGAACCAGGAGATATGGAAACCTAGTAATTAATCCCTTTGACCTCAATGTTCAGGAAGACTTAGGGTTAAACTGCCCAACCCATAAAGTCCATCAACAATGTGTCTCAATCTCACAAGTTCTGTAATACATTACAGAGACTACCCTGGTCAAGGTTTTGCTAAATTGAAACACAGTAAGATATCTGCTCCAAACACTTTGGAGGGGTCAATCCCATCTTGATCCGATCACTGCTACAAGAGTACTTAACTGTACCCAGAAACCTTCCATCCCTGGATTAGAAATCCAGATAGTCCAGTATCAAAGTACAATGAGTTGCTCGCAAGCTACCATGACGATCTCATGTCTGAGGGATAACTACGTCCATATCAAAACTCTAGGCAAAAAAAAAGTACAGACGGGTCACGTTCGATGAAATGTCAAACACAACATCTGCATGCCATACCAGTGTCTCCACACTCCTTGGTTAAGAGGACAACCAACGACTATAGTACACAACGACCTATACTTGATATACTATCATCCTGAAATAAGTGTATCATTTGGTCGCGAACAATTTTAGGACTATATGATATATCCTCTCTATATCACATATAAATAGTCCTAAGGACTTCATCACTCAAGAACTCATTACAAAAAGATGAAATAATGATGAACTGCCAGAATAAATATTTTATTCAATAATATAATTCATATACAATTACATCAAATGTACAACTGTGTACAGTAAAAATTAGCTTTGTGACACATTTCAGATGTATCATGTCTCTTCGGGATCAAAGTAATAAGGGTTTTCTTCCACTCAGCAGGGATACCTGAATCATAAATAACCTCGACAACCTCAGCCCCAACAATGGACCAATACTGACGAAAGAAGAGTGGAGGGAAACCATCTGAGCCTGACAATTTATCCTCTCCAAGGGACCAAAGAGCATCCTGCACCTCCAAAGATGACACAGGGAGAGTGAGATTCGAGTTCTCCTGATCAGAGATGGTCAAGTGAAAAAGGATCATAGCAAGGCACATCCTCTCCCAAGAGAAGGTTCCACCTGGATCTAAAATACTGAAAGATTCACTCATTGATCTCATCACTAACAGTCACCATAGTGCCATCTCCTCTCTCAGCTGCTAATACGATTGGACGACCTCCGGATCATAGTAGCCTAATGAAAGAATCTGGTATTTCAGTCCACTTCTTTAATCCATTGTACTTTAGATTTTGCCTCCTTAAAGTCTCCTGCTGTCTCGAAAAGAATGGTGGGAGACAGACAGTGACGAAGCATCCTAGGTCAACCTCCTGAAGACCCCCTTCCTGATCCTCCTGTCTCTGAAGCTCAGCGATATCAGTCTCCACCTCCTTGATCCATCTAAAAATATCACCAACCTCAGTTATGTTTCACCAGAGAAGCCTGTGCCTAGCTAACTCCAACCTCTAGGTCATTTGATACCTCTCATCCCCGTAATCAACAGGCTCCAAACCACCTTGATCAACTTCCAGGACCTTGGATAGAAGGTCCATAACTTTTCAAAGCAAAAAGGGGACCTAGGCAACAGCATACTATCAGTAGTGATAAAGGGCGGGCAATGATCCGATGCAATCCTTAGGAGGTGCTGAACATGGTGTCCAGGAAAGCGCTGTATCCAATCAACCGATCCAAGAGCCTGATCGATCCTCTCCCAAACTCTGGCAATACTGGACCAGTTATTGCACCAGGTAAATCGAGAACCAGCATAACCCAGGTCAATCAGGCCTGTATAGCCCCTAAACTTAACTCTTTAGAGTCAATGCTATCTACATACTGCCCGCCTCGCATCTTCTCATGAGAACTTGCAATGCAATTAAAATTACCGATAACAAAAGAAGGGAGGTCCTGAGTAACTAACATGGAGATCTCATGCCCAAGCCTCTGTTGCTCCCTATACTTAGTGTTCGCGTACACGCCGGGTAGAAGCCAAGGCTACCCATCTAGTCCGAGATCATCATGACCACCTGCTGCTTACAATTGTGAAAAACATTAACCCTCATAGAGCCCCATTTCACATCACCAAGATCCCTCATGATAGGCCTCTGGACTCAATGGCATAGGTGCTCCACATGGAATGAAGCTGCTGTCTCATCTGGTCCCGGCTCCTTTTAGATATATGAGTTTCAAAAAGAATACAGATATCAGGGCGGTACTGTGAACCTATCTGTCAAAAGTAGTTCAAAAGATTTGTGCTTTAAAATTTATTTATACAAAAGATTTTTTTAAAAATTATATTAGATGCATATCAAAGATATTTTTGTCATTGCTGAGATGGTAGCCTGGTTGATAGAGGCATTGCTTCACTACCAACCGGTCCCAAGTTCGAGTAAGGATGCGGTCGGTGACTTGATTAAATCCAGGATTTATAACTGGCCTGAGTGAAAGGTCAGGGTCTCCCTCTTTGTCTCTGTTCTACTAGCCGGCGGCGTCTCAATAGTGTCAGGTTGACATACTCACCGTTGGTGGAGAGAACATGTATAAATCTTGCTGCTCGAATCGAACATGATCTGACGGGTTTTGGATCTTCGGGGGTAACTACATTCGGGATTTATCCCCTCCTTTGACGGGTTTTGGATCTTCGAGGGTAACTACATTCGGGATTTATCCCCTCCTCTCCCAGATATTTTTGTCTAACTATCGTTTTGCATCATCATACGATGATCGCGTCTTCATAAGTTAGATGATTGGAAAGGCTGATTCGGAATGATTTGAAAATTTAAAAGATGAGCTCGAAGCTTTCTTAAAGTTAAGAAGATGTTTCTCGAGCACGTTCAAAGTTGAGGGATGTCATATCTAATCTATACATGCATGTCAAATACGGATAGCAAGGTTACACATAATAAATATCTTCTCACAAAAATATTATACAGTAAATATGTATAACACGGTTAGATATACTTCATATATCGTTTTGATTGAAAACTTTTGCTCATCTTCTTGCTTTCTTGAAACAAATTATACAATTAATATCTCTAGAAAATTTTTTAAACCTTGGATTAATGGTCTCGATGTGTCCCGATCCGCCTGCACCCCCCTGCGGTGGGCCATCAGTTTCAGCTAACTCCGCACCACGCCCCTTTCAAACATGAAATGGAGAGCCATCCCGGATGCCAACGGTCAAAAGCGCGGCCAATAAACGGCTACCATGCCGCGGCGACGGCAGCAAAGCCGTTTGTTCCTGCATTATTTATTCCTCCAGAAAAAGACAGGCAAAAGAAAAGAAGAAGGATGGGTTGGACTTCCGAAACCCCGTTGGCATATTCCATCGCCATTGTAATTGTTATCAATCCCAATCTTAATGCAATCTAATAATAAAATAAATTATCTTCTCATGTACGAAAGTTCAACTTCAAGAATGAAACTCTATCTTTATTCCGCTCCTCCATTATTTAAAAAATATTTAAAAAATACTATAAAAGATTTAAAAGATTTGTAATAAATATATCATATTAAAAATATCAAATTTTTTTAAAATAATTATTATATTTTAAAAAATATTATTATAATATATATATATATATATATTAATTTTATTTATTTTTTACATTAAAATCGTGAACTTTCGGTTTTTTAAATTATTATACTTCTAAATTAATGTAAAATCAAGACAAGTTTTCCGGTACTCCGGTGCTCACTCTCTTTCCCCATGGCCATGGCCTCGTACCTCTCCTCTCCAGATCGCGACGCCGTCGATGCCATCGTCTCCCAGGCCATCGATCTCTGTACTCTCGAACAGGTCGCCGCCCTCAACACCTCCCACCTCTCCGATTCCTCCCTCCTCCCCAGCGACCTCGAATCTCGATTTCAAAAGATCAAATCTTTCCCCGGAGCCAATTCCCAGCACCAGCAGCTGAGAATCCCTCCTCGACACCTCGATCAAGGGAAGGAGAACATACCCCAACGATCAATCGATTCCAACGAGCCAGAGGAGAAGAAGCCGCCCCAAAAAGCCGAGACCTCCTCTTTTTCTCCCCCACTGAAACCGGACGCCGACAGCTATTCAGGAAAGCTGAAACCAACAACTGGATTCGCTTCGCCGTCTCCGATATCACTCGCTTCTCCGAGGGGCTCTCCGTCGCCACCGCGGCGAGGGTGCTGCTTCGTGTTTTCGCCCAGGAAGGAGCAGAGGAGAGAGGGGAAGCGTGGGGATTGGGGCACGGACGACGACATTCTATCGGACATGGGCACGTTCTCGACCAAGGAGCAGCAGCGAAAACTGAAGAAGGCGCTCAAGGAACAGGAGAAGGCGACCCGGGAGGCCGAGAAGATGGTGGAGTGGGTGAAGCAGGCCTCGGCGAGGATGAACGTGGCCGCCACCGATGAGTTGCTTAGCGACGACGAAGAAGAGCTCAAGTGATACCAGTTAGTTTTCCTTCTTTTAGCAGTATTCAGTTTTATAATACCATAAAAATAAATATATTCTGCAAATTTTTGTTTCTTTGAGTGAGGAAGGATAGGATGAGATATTAGGGTTTTGATGACATCAAGAGCTTAATTGTGTTATATCTTGGTGTCTCTATATAAAAAAGAAGAAAAAGGTTATCAGATCTTGGTATTGAATATCACCATAGTGATTTTGTTTCATATCTCTCTTAATTTTCAGTTTGCTTTATAGTTTGATAAATTGTTACCAATTTTTGCAGAGCAAGAACTGAAAATAATTATGTGTGGCACTAAATGTCACCTATATTATCTTTTGCCTTCTTCCATGCTTATATTTCCTTTGCAACTTAGTTTATTATAAACAGATATGCTATATGCTATATTTCCCTGATACAACTCAATGTGGCACATAGAGTTGCAACCAGAGAATGATGTCAAAGATCTTCCATTGAGGGCTGCAACAACTTCATATCAGAGTTTTTCATTGATCTCCTGGTCATAATTCTTTCTAAATCAGATTTTGTCCTCCCCTTAATTGGCTCTTATGAATTATGATGCCGAGACTGGTTGTGTCCAATTCCCATATTGGGTTACCATTGAGCAGCTTTTCCTGCCAAAAAGCATAAGAAGGAGCAGATTTGTTGTTAGATCATTTGTAGAAAGGAAGATTGTCTGAGCCCCAGGCATTTAATATTTGTTCTTAAATCTTTTCCAATTCCCCTATCAGGTTACTCGTTCCCAGGGACAACAATATTTGTTGAACATATTGTATGATTCCATGTCCAAGATCCACCTGCAAAGTGAGAAAACAATGATTAACCAGCTTTCTAAGGCTTGAGACTACAACAGCAAAACTGCTCCAATTTCAAACTCTGTGCTGCCATCTGATATCCAGACAAATTTATACCTTCAAAAAAAACATGGAACATAATTCTGAAAGTATTCCATTGACAACTGAAAACAAAACCAGGTTGAAGTGTTAGTGTACTCTTAATTTGAGCTTGGTTTGTTTGTCCATTTAAAGGTGCCTTTATTCTTCAAGCATGAAACTACCTTTCATTGCATGGGTTCTCCTAGAAAATCAGAAAATGGCTTTTGTGCAATTTTACTTCTAAAGTTAGCACAACAAACTCCTGTTACCTAATGCTGGGGCCAAACCTGCCAAGCCACTTCATGTAATAAATATAGAAAACAAGGAATTATGCATTCCTCCATGATCTAATCATGATTATACTGTGACTCGAGTAGTCAAGAGTCACAAAGTAGTGCTCTCAAGACTTATGATCCCATTAGATGAATATTACAGGATAATGATTTCCAATAATAGAGGTCTAATAATTTTCTCCTTTTTAGTTCTTTTCTTGCGAACATATGATCATTGGAGTTCACCCTGCTCTTTCACAAAATTTGCAATTATGTAATTGGCATTGAGACTGGAGACTCTATACATGTGTGTACTAGAGTCGGTAATGTGTATGCACTATTTGAATGCACTATTTCACCTATGAAACAATGTCAGATGGCATATAAGTATTTGATGATGTAATATAGGCATTGCAGTCATGTATTTATAGAATATGATTGTCCTAGTACATATAAACTCACCATCCCTATGAGCTAAGATTGGAGGGTGTATACCCTGATGAATAATTTACCAAGGATTTTTCTGCATCTCAGAGGTTGATAAATGTACTAGACATTTAGAAACAGAACATGCAAGTAGCAACTAATATTGGTACACTCATTGATGTATCTTTTTTTACATCTATATAATTTGTTCAGATATTTAGTCATTTTTACATTTCTTTATTCTCAAATTATTGTTTTAAATGGCTTATGCGTTGAGCAAATTCATTACAGATTGGGTTTTTGCCAATCAAGATAAGCTCATCCTTGAATCTGCTATTACAGTCTTCAAAGCATATGTAGGCAGTGTTCTCATCCGACTCGAAGCATATACAACATAAAAACATCTTGCATTTCTATATCATGTAATATCCATATCTACAATACTGCTTTGCATTTAAGAATTGAAATTCATGAGTTTCAAAAAATGCTTAGTAGAAAAAGGCTTCCAACATACATGTTAGTCAACCATGTATCATTTTATGAGTTCTCATCAGCCAATTTTTTCCTACCAAAGGCTAACTCTGGTTTATGCAATTTCCCAACTTCTTCAACTCCCATGCTACTTTCAGTCTTTCCCTCCTCTTCTAGACAAAGACTCGGGTACCTCTCTTTATGACATCCTCCTCAAGTTTTTGTTGTACAAGTGCATACTATTTCATTCGCTACTACATGGAGTCCTCAATTCAGGTTAACTTCTGTAATTCTTCTACAATACTTGTTCTTCACTCTATCCTTTCTAATTTTACCAGATCCATCTAATAGCCACTGAAAATATTAACATGACAGCTCACAGCATACATGTGAATCATCTAATAACCTACTGGAAATTTTGATATGTTGGGGATGAGCATTGGTGGCGTGAGTTAAAAGACTTGCCAAGAGGCATGCCCCTAATTGGTAGGGTTTCATTGGCCAACACCCAGTAGCTAATTGGAAAGGGCTTTCTGATATCATAGCATTGCTCTAATCCAATGCAGCAAAATGATCAACCTAATAGTAATGGGATCACTGTCCATGCTGAAGCCTATGCATTTTGTCTAATCTATCATCATGTCCAATAATTTTGGAAGATTATATGTGGCTGATTGTTAACAATGTGTGAAGAGCACATGTCAAACATGATGGGGGTCCATTATTAATTCAAAATTACTCAAATGTAAAGCCATGGTTCTGGCCATTGCAGCATTGGAAGAGCGGAGGTGTTCAATCGAGGTGAAGTCAGAAAGATTCTGAACATGTCCCAGCTCTGATTTCCAATGCCAATTAAACATTACCAAGACTCTTTTAGAACAACAAATCATTTTTATTGTGTCACTCAAGAACTCCATTAGCTAACCAATTTTATTAGAACCTCGCAATTCATTAGCAACAGGTCTCTTTTTTTCTTTGGTAAAAAGCTGCAGGTCTCTTTTACCAATATATGTATATAATCTACAAAGAAAAACACAAGTCATGGGAATGAGACCCATGCTCATTTTATTTTTATATATATATGTTTTTTTTTTTTACTTACCACAGTTGATTGGCAACACAAATAGGTTATCAGCAATAGGATAAGTAAAAATCTTCTGCCCCAGAGCTAGCATTGCCTTGGGATCATATTTCTTCTTCATCTTGACAAGCCACTCCCATTTTGAACCAGAAGGCATGTACTGCTTCATGCTGATACCATTCTGATTGCAAAATCTTAATATTTCATCAATCTGCTTCAGGACACGTTCCAAATCATCAGGGGTGGTTGATAGCAGTAGGCCAATCTTGTAGAACACCTCATGTCACGTCCTAAACCAAGCGCATAAGAGATGCTGCATGTCTGCAAGGTGGATTTTACAAACAAGGTTATCTGAATAACAAATCAGACTTTTTCCATAACAATTATAATTAAAACAGTTCTTACCCGGCTGATTTAATTACATCCCATTTTTTTTTTATTACCATATAATCCCGGGATGATAAAAGCCATAACACTTCTAAATTAGCATAAATCATATGACACCCTTTAGATCTCGAATATTTGACATAAGATCAATTCTTAAAGATGATAACCAAGAAGCTCACAACTAGCTAGCATGTTATCAGAGCTTCGAAAGCATTCACGGTTCATCATTTAAAAATAAAAATTATTGATGCCAAAATTTATCGAGTACTGGGAAGGAATTGTTGGAGCTAGTAAAGGTGCTGGAGTAAGCAATGTAGGCAAGTCTCTGGGTAGAGTACTTGAAAAAAGTCTAACCAGGGATTGTCCTGGTGATGGCACTCCAATACTCAATTTAGTATGAATACCAACGGTGGGAGAGTATAAACGAGAAAGCTCGCATACCTGTTGGATCCTCCCGGAATCCCTTTTGTAGGCTACTGCCTTGAGGACGATTCAACCCTAGGTAAGAACCTGCTGGATCCTGCAAGAGATGGTGGAACCTTTCATGTGTTGTATAGGGCTTTCTTGTCCACTGGTGACATCTTATTCCTTTAAATGCATCCTGGTTATTATTCGGGTATGTTGCATACTTCATTAAATGGTGGATCATGATACAAGGAATCTGGGCACGCCTTCCTATTTGTCTAGATTTGGTGATGATTGGAGATTTTGGGACGAGACAGAGAGCTAGCAACATGGTGGAAATTGTGGCAATGGTTGTCCGAATATTGCTTCCTCGGGAATTAAGATGGGCATGCTACCAAAGTCTAACAGGTTGGAGTGCTCACGGGGCATTTAAGGCCTAGAAACTTGTGGTTGAGCATTTTCAGAGTATTGGCGAGGCTCGCTAATGCCTGAGGGCATAGGAGTTGACCTCTACCAGTGCACCTAGGGACTCGTGGCTGAAGGCTCATGGCCAAGCACTCCTTGAGCAATTAGAGAGGCTCGCCAATATCTAAGGGCATAGAAGTTGGCCTCTACTAGTGCTCCTCCAAGAGCTCGTGGCTGAAGGTTCATGGTCGAGTGCTCCTTGAGCGGTCAGAGATGCTCGTTGATGTTCGAGGGCATAAGAGTTGGCCTTTGCCGGTGCTTGTCTAGGGGCTTATTGCCGTCCGGATCATCGTGGCCTATAGCTCTGATGCGTCCGGTTCTTGCCGGGTCCTTGGTTCTCATCTCGCGGTCGGCTAACTAGGCTCGCTCGGGGGTCCTGCAAGACAAAGAAAAATCTTGGCCCGAGGATTTCGGCGAAGGCATTCTGACGACAAGTCAGTGGGATGATCGAGGGGAACAGATACCTCTGAGATGGAGAGCTTGGGGGACTCTCCGCTTCCAGAGGGTGATAAAAGAGAAGATAATAACATGAAAATGGAAAGAGTCTCTGTTGCTATTCTTTGCTTTGTTTCGCTTACCTTTACTTACCATTTTCTGCAGGTCTTATATAGATGGGAGGCTTCTCAGGGGATTCCAGGTTCTCTCCTTTGAGGAGGCTTTCCGTTGCTCGCTGCTGCCTCTCTATCGGGCTGGTTCTATGCCTGAGCCTCCAGCTATAACGGGATGTTACCACTTTAGAGGAGGTCGTCCGGGTGCTGCCGGGCATAGGGACGTAGGGGGACGCCCTTCTTTGGGAGGCCCAGGAGTCCTGTCATGGAAGCTGCAATCTTCTAGTCGTGCGGTCGTTGATGTGTCGGCATATCATAAGGCTGGGAGCCTGGCATTGTCCAGATCGTGCAGGTCGTGCGCACGACACGCCGTAGGGGGGAGCATGCCCCCATGGCAAGGTATGCGCCATCTCTCAGAGGCTCGGGGTGGCTAGGTACTCCGCTGTCTTCGTTTTGAATTATGGCTTCTCCCCTCTTTGCGCCTTTGACGGGAAACCATGCTCCTGATAGGAGGGTTTGCTTTGGAGAGGCAGACTCGACCTCGATCGGGAGCTATCCTTGGATGGGGGGCTCGCCCAATAAGCCCTGCCTCGACTGGGAGCTGACCTCGGTAGGGTGGTCCTTTCTGGAGAGGCGGCTTGACCTCGACCGGGAGCTATCCTTAGACGAGGGGCTCGCCCAATGATCCTTTCCTCGACTGGGAGTTGACCTCGGAAGGGTGGTCCTTTTTGGAGAGGCGGACTCGATCTCGATCGGGAGCTGTCTTCAGATAGGGGGCTCGCCCAATGAGCCTTGTCTCGATTGGGAGCTGATTTTGGAAGGGTGGTCCTTTCTGGAGAGGCAGACTCGACCTCGACCGGGAGCTGTCCTCAAATGGGGGACTCGCCCAATGAGCCCTGTCTTGATTGGGAGCTGATTTTGGAAGGGTGGTCCTTTCTGGAGAGGCGGACTCGACCTCGACCGGGAGCTGTCCTCAAATGGGGGGCTCGTCCAATGAGCCCTGACTTGACTGGGAGATGACCTCAGCAAGGCAGTCCCTTTGGCTTTCCGTCATGCAGCCTTGCCCAGGTGGCGGGCTTCTTTGCCGTCGTGGCCGTCCGTAGGCTCTACGTCAGCGAATGTCGTCGTATCAGTTATCCCCCACTCCCGAGCCCGGAGAACGAAGCGTCCGCTCAGGACGAAGGGAGTAATGATTGTGATGGCGTGGAGGGGGCGCGCTCCTTCCATTTTCGATGCCGAATGCACCGGCGTTCAGGGGGTCGTGCTTCTGCATCGTCCGGGCATCGCCATGTCTTCTGCTCCCGAAGATGGTTATTAATGTTGCATCGACTTTAAGGGAACTGCTCCGGGTTCGAAGCGTTGCTTCGATATGTGGCATATCTCGGTTGGCTTGGCACGAGACATGGCACACGTCTTCTATGGGCATGAAGTGACAGGGCTCCAGGTCATTAAATATGATTCATCTTCCCGGTCTTCAGAGGTTCTTCAGGTGGCGGAAGAACGAGACTTTAACTCCAGAGCCACTTTTCTCCTTCCTCTTGGATGAAGTCCTGAGAAGCTAAACTCCCTTCCTTCTGTCTTCTTTATATTGTAGTGATGAAGTTCAGCTTCAAAGACCTTCGGAAAATATCCTGGAAGAGGGTCGCTGCCAAGGTGCCCGAGGGGGAGCCTAGTGCGAAGGTCCGAGAGGGCGATAACGACTCCTTTTGGGCTAAAGAGGTGGCTCGTTTGGAGAGGAGGGTGCAGACCCTCCAGGCTCAATTGGAGGAGGAGAAGACTAGGACCGTGGTGGTGGTTGAGAGGGCAGCGATGGCTGCCTTGTGGGCAAATATGGCCAAGAAGGAGGCGGCGGAGGCCATCCCCAAGTTCATGGCATCCCAGGCTTTTAGGGACGAAGTTACCGAGGCTGTCCTGGACTCTTACCACCGTGGATTCCGAGAGCACAAGAGTAAGGCCTTTTACTTCTATGATTTGAAGGGTTTTGACAACATCAGACCCTCTATCCCGTTCCCTGGGGAAGAAGATGAACCCAGCTTCGAGGAGTCAGATTTTGAGGTGGCTGGAATGGAACCTGAAGCCTCCCTGGGTGCCTCGCGGGGAGCTGGTGTCATCCGTCGATCTGGAAAGGGGCCGGCGGCTGATGTTTAGATCTTCCTTTCCTTATCTGTCTCTCTCTCTCTCTTTCTTTCTTTTCTTCTTCTTTCCTTTTTTTTCATAAATTGAGGAGGGTCTTTGATTTATTGGGGGCACCTTATAGGGGGTGTATAGGAGATTTACATCAATGTAACATTCTCCTTTTAATGGTTACTATTATGCTTCCTTGTTTTTGTGTTGCCCAGCTGCGGGTCAGACGGCTAGCGGGATTTGCTTGGGATTCTCGGTTGACATCTCCGGACTATGAGCTAGGCGATGGAATTATTCATCTCTGGGTGTTAGGCTTCATGATGTCCCAGGTTTAAATGCCGGGCTTCAGGAGTCTCTGGGCTTGAAGTGCCGGGCTTCTTAGAGTTTTCGAGCTTAGTTGCCAGGCTTCTTGGAGTTTCCGGGCTTGAGTACGGGGCACTGTTTCTCCCGGCGGGGTGCTACTTCTCGACTTTGGTGCGGGGCACTGTGGCTCCCAGTTTTGATGCGGGGTGCTTATGGCTCTCGGCGGGGTGCTACTTCCCGACTTTGGTGCGGGGTGCTATGGCTCCCGGCTTTGATGTGGGGCGCTTGTGGCTCCCGGCGAGGTGCTACTTCTCGACTTTGGTGTAGGGTGCTATGGCTCCCGGCTTTGATACAGGGCGCTTGTGAATCCTGGTGGGGTGTTACTTCTCGACTTTGTTGCGGGGTGCTTGTGGCCCCCGATGGGGTGCTACTTTCCGACTTTGGTGCGGGGCGCTGTGGCTCCCGGCTTTGGTACGGGATGCTATTTTTTGGCTTTAAGCAGGGCAAATGAGTTCCTGCACAGGTGAAAAAATGATTGCACCAAAAAGTAACTTGAATTTATTATGAAAGAGCCTTACTTTATTGGTGGTACATTTTCAAATTACTGGCATTTCAGGTCCGCGTAAAGCGGACGCTGTTGAGCCCGGCAAGGTAGTAGGCCCCGCCCGGTAAGGCTTCGGTCACCTGGTTAGGACCCTCCCAATTCGGGAAGAGTTTCCCGCATTTCTTCAGTTGGGATGCTTTCGCTCGCCTGAGCACGAGGTCACCTGGGCGGAACACCTTGGGCCTCATGCAGGAGTTGTAATAGCGCGGACTTGCTGTCAGTAGGCCGCCATCCGGAGTTGGGCTTTGTCCCTAGTCTTGTCTAGCAAGTCTAGGTTGAGAAGGAGGCGTGTCGGGTTCTCGCCTTCACTGTATTGCTCTATCTGGAACATGGGCAGGTTGAGTTCCACTGGGATTACGGCCTCAGTCCCGAAGACAAGGTTGAAGGGCATCTCGTCGATGGCCGTGCGAGGGGTGGTATGGTAGGCCCACAACATGCTAGGCAGCTCGTCCACCCATCGGCCCTTGACTTCGTTCAGCCTCGTGCGGAGCCCTTGCAGGATGGTGCGGTTGGTTACTTCAGCTTCCCCGTTTGTTTGAGGATGAGCCACCGAAGTGTAGCGGTGGCCAAGATCGAGCAAAATTCTTCGAAGGCTCGGTTGTCAAACTGCTTCCCGTTATCGATGATGATTGTGTACGGGAGGCCATATCTACAAATTATAGATTTTCAAAAGAAAGACTGGACCTTCGTCTCTGTTATCCATGTCAAGGGCTCGGTCTCAATCCACTTGGTGAAGTAGTCGATGGCCACGATCAGGAACCTTCGTTGGTCGGACGTCGCAGAGAAAGGGCCTAGGATGTCCATTCCCCACTGGACAAATGGCCACAGGGCTGATAGCTGGGAGATAGGGGCGGCCGACTGTCGCGAATGCATGCGTGGCGTTGGCACTTGTCGCATTTCTTCACGAAATCAATCGCATCCTCCTGCATGGTCTTCCAGAAGTATCCTTGCCTAATGGCCTTGTGGGCTAGGGCCCTGCCCCCCACATGATTATTGCAGATACTTTTGTGTATCTCCTGGAGCACGTAAATGGTCTCTGAGGGTTTCAGGCACTTCAGCAGGAAATAGGAGTAGGATCTCCGGTAGAGCTGCCCGTCCAGAATCACGTAGCGTGCGGCCTTCTTCTTGAGAAGGCTGACCTCCTTTCGGTCCTCTGGCAGGGTGCGGTAGTGCGGGCACCAAGATTAGACAGAGGCTCTTCAACCCTCTATGGATCTCTGATTAGGGTTCTTACTTTTTGGATCCTGTAATAAGGCTTAAAGCCCGAGTAATTTGCTTTCGAGTCATGTAATTAGTATATAGTTGGTTTCAATTTTTGGTTTAGTCTTGTATTTTGACCAATTTGGTCAAGTTAGGGTCAACTGGTCCTGTAATTAGCCGAATTGGTTCACAAGCTCAAGTCAATTTAAAGATGGGCTCAAGCTAGTTTGAAGAAGGGCCCACAAGTGGGCAATCAAGTCAAGCCCAATTGTAGATGATTCAAGCCATCTCTCCATGCCAAGTTAGGAGCGATACTTCAGCTCATGGAGTGCCACATCACCAGTGCCACGAGGCATGGGGAGGCGCCACTTCACCAAGCTCCTTTGGGCGGCCAAGATAAGATAGATATTTTCAAAGTCAAAGCCATGTTGGACGCCCCATTAAACCTCCCCTTGATCCAAGCCAACAACATCCCCACCCCACTTCACATATCAAGCTTGTCTCCAAATATCATGGTCGGCCAAGGAAGAATTTTAAAGTCAAATGGGCGCCCCCTTGATTCATGAAGACAACATCTTCCCTTCCCTCGAATCAAGACTTTCCACCAAGTCAAGGTCGGCCAAGCTTCAAGAGTTTCAAATTTCAAGAGTTCAAATTCAAATTTTGGGCACCCCCTTGAATCATGTTTTGTAGCTCCTCTTATTTGAATTCAAATGAGGACTTAAAGCTTATAAAAAGGGCCCTAATCCTCTTGTAAATGATGATTGATGAAATGAAAAAAATTCTGAAGTTTTCTTCTTCATTGCCCTTGTCTCTAGACTTGGACTCTGAGAGAGAGTGTGCCTTTGTCCTTCGGGACATCGAGGGGTGAGAGGCCCTGAGTGTCTTCTTCCTATGCAGGCTAGCAGTCCATGTCCAAGACTGGGACGCCCCATTGGAAGCTCTTCTTGGACGCTCAACTAGAAGAGTCCCTCTTGATCGCCACCCTCCACTCCTTTTCCCCTTCACTTCTTTACTCTCTTGTGCCTTCTTGATTTTCTAACTCATCTTCAGGTTGCTCGCAGGTCCTTCAAGTACCACGAATAAAGGAATCGGCCTTCTTTGCCTTTAGGACTATCCGACGGAAAGCCGGCAAATCCGCAGGGTCGAGGGCTTGATCTTCCAGGCCGCATCCATGAGTGTGAGTGAACTCGGCGTCGGGTACTTCAGAATATTAAAGGTTTGCACTCCCTGTTCTCCTAGTCGGGTATTGAATTAGAGCTCAGTCCTACTGGGATTTCTCAATCCCGGGGTCTTTTCTTTATCACTGTTTAGGGGCTATATCTGCAGGCTAAAGTCTCTTATTATTATGTAAATTCCTAGATCTACTCTTAGCTTCATTTCGGGAATCGATCAATCCCCTAAAATATAAAAACAACAAAAAGAAAATCACCTGCATATCATTTTAGTTAGTAGTCCCACATCATGTTTGGTATCAAAGCATGGTTAGGACTTAGTTTCTCTTTAAGTACTCGGATCGGGTGCTTCACCATGGCCATCCGGTCATAGAAAAAAGTAGGACTGCAAGACCCTCACATCCCATTCAAAAAAGATTTCCTATGGCGTATAGGGGTGCCAATATGATTGACCCTTGAAGAAGAAAACAAGGAGATAGATATCTTAGGTCCTAAAGAAAATTTCTGCATAATTAAGTTTTGCATCATTAAATTCTGCATCATGTCCAACCCAGTACATGGTCTGTTGTTTTGATTGTTTCTGCATGTAGGAATCTTTGAATATGTTGATTCTTGTTTTGTTGGATTCCCTATAATTGATAGTGTTTTTCTGAATTTTTTCAAAATTTATTTCGGTCTCTAGAACTTCTGCATGCCTGATTACTACCTGAGAACAAATCTGTCATGAAATTTCAACAAGTCCAATTTCAGCATACTTCATTCCTGCATAGTTTAATTTCTGCACTTAGGTTTATCTCACTTAATTTTCAGCAACTCATTTCTGCCTATACACATCAAAACATAAAAAACTTTAGTGCACTTCATTAGGTTTCATGTGTATGCCATCATATGCATAACTTATATTAAGGACGATAATATTATAAGATAAGGGAAGGAGGTCATTACCTTTTCTTGGTCCAAAAACAACCACCCTTGCATTTCGAATCTAAGCCTAACTTAAAACCAATTATCAACCTAATAGCTTAGGGACATCAACGAGTCAGGTTTAATCATTGTGGGAAAACTGGTGCATACAACCCTGCAATTAGTACTGGGAAGCTAGTGTCTAAGGCAAGAGGTCTGGTATCAAATGACCTAAGTGGTGTTATGGTTCCTTAATTGGATCCCTGCGAAAGCGAGGGGCCTCCCACACTCCCATCTCTTACATGGCCGGTGAAAGGGCTAGTTGTTGTGCTGTGTATCATCTAAGTTAATCCATTCTGTTTAAACTCCTAGGTCTAGCAAAATCGTCATACCTTCATTTGTGTGTTGCATGTCAACTAGGTTGGGAGTCCCGTATCACCCCCACCACTCTCAGTCAGGTGAATCCATGGAGAACAACCTCGAGAATCAAATTAGGCTCATCACCGAGCAACTTGCCAAGTTGACCCAAAGATTTTGAGGGTTTTGAAACCAAGTTAGGAACTCTAGAAAGGGTACAGGGACCACCCACTGAACCTGAGTCTGAGTCACCTCTTCATCGTAGGGAATTCCCTTAACATAATCCCTCCTTAGAGGTTGAGCCCAGAAGAGTCCTACATCCTAACCCGGCCCAAGAAGTTCACCTTAGGAGACCCAATCAGGAGATCATGGACTAGGAAGAGAGAGCCATCAGAAACATCAAGCTAGAAGCACCTACCTTCGATGGTAGCTTAGATCCTAAAGTTTACTTAGATTGGAAGGGAGATATGGAACAATACTTCGAGTGGTATACGATGTCAGAAGGAATGAAGTTCAAATTTACTAAACTTAGGTTGGTTCGCTAGGCTAGGTTGTATTGGAATAGCATTGAGAGGATGATTAGGCTGAGAGGACAAGAACTCGTAACAACCTGGGGGGCCATGAAAACTAGTCTTAGAGATAAGTACCTCCCATTATCTTACCACCATAGGTTATTGGATCAATGGCAGAAATTGAATCAAGGAAACAAGAGCATGGCTGAGTACATCGCAAAGTTTGATGAGTATGTCATGCGATATAACATCAACGAAGATGAATCTGTGATCCTGTCTAGGTTTAGGGCTAGCCTACATGAGGATATCCAAAGGGAGCTTTATTTTAGAGAAGTCCAGGACTTAGAGTTGGCTTACCAAATTGCTAGGAACTATGAGGGTTTCCAAAGGACACCCACTTATCGTAGACCTGAACCCTTTAGGAACCCTAGCCGAGCCCCAGGATCTAGTCAAGTCTACCCGAGTTGACCCAACCCGAGCCAATCCAGTCCGAGCCGACCCGACCCAAGTCGACCCAGTTTCAGTAGAGAAGATAAAGGTAAGTCAATTGAAGTCTAGAGAAGCCCTAATCCTCATAACACATGCTTTAGATGCTATAAACCAGGGCATTATGGTAGCCAGTGAACCTCCAAAGCCCTACTTATAGAAGAGCTAGCTGAAAATGAATTAGAACCCATTGCTGAACCGGAAGGAGAAGTTTATGAAGCTAAGGATCAATTGTTGGAAGAGTATGAGGGAGAGGAATAACTGCTCGAGTCTGATGACATGTTAGGAGTAGTTAGGTGCATCATAACCTAGAACATAGTGCAAGAAGATTGACATAGGACTAATATCCTACAAACCTTTGTCAAGTTAGGGGATAAGGTGTGCAAGATCATAGTAGATAGTGGGAGCTGTGTTAACGCCATCTCGTTAAGTACTGTCAAGTCCCTGGTTTGACCCCAGTTTCTCATCCCAACCCCTATAAAGTCTCATTGATAGATTCGACTTCCATACCTATCAAGTCTAGATGCCAAGTCATGATCAAATTGCAATCATATGAGGAGAAGATTTGGTGTGATGTCCTTCTCATGGGAGTCAGTAGCATTATCCTAGGTCGACCCTGGCTTTACGATCATGATGCCACCCTTTTTGGTCGAACCAATACCTGTGCCTTTAGTCACCATGGGTTGAAATTTGTAATCAGTCCAACTCCATCTAAGGACCAAGTTAAAAGAGGATCTAGTAGCCTGAAGGAAAAGAAGTCTGGAGTTAACTTGATCAAGGCCAAGGAGTTAGAAAAAGAAATTGCTGAGGGAGCCCCTATTTGGATCTTGGCCATCAAAGAGAATCATGAGCCGATCCAAAGAGAACACCCCCAAGAAGTAGTTGAGGCTCTGAAAAAATTTGGGGATGTTTTTCTCGATGAATTACCTAATCAACTACCACCCCTTAGGGACATCCAGCATGCTATAGACTTGGTTTCAGGAGCCACATTGCCAAACCTTCCTCACTATAGGATGAACCCCACCGAGCACCAGGAACTACAGAAACAAGTGGGAGAATTATTTAGGAAGGGTTTCCTTAGGGAGAGCTTGAGTCCTTGTGCAGTCCCTGCACTGCTAATCCCTAAAATAGATGGAACCTGGAGAATGTGTGTCGATAGCAGAGTCATCAACAAAATCATGATGAAATATAGGTTTCCTATCCCCCGTTTGGATGACATGCTGGACATGATGGCCGGTGCCACAATCTTTTCCAAGATAGACCTTAAGAATGGCTATCATCAAATTAGGATCAGACACGAGGATGAGTGGAAGACTGTATTTAAGATTAAGGATGGTCTATTCGAATGGATAGTAATGCCTTTTGGGCTCTCAAATGCACCTAGCACATTTATGAGGTTCATGACCCAGGTCCTGAAAGAGTTCACTGGAAAATTTGTAATGATGTACTTTGATGACATTTTGGTATTCAGCAAGACCAAGGAAGACTACCTTAACCACCTCAAGCTAGTCTGTCATACCCTCAGGAAGAATAGCCTTTATGCCAACCCAAGAAGTGTGAGTTCATGACACATAGGGTTATCTTTCTAGGTTTTGTAGTAACCCCTGAAAGAGTCTTACTGACCCTGAGAAGGTTAAAGCTATAGGTGAGTGGCCAGTCTCTACTAGTGTCCATGATGTTCGTAGTTTCCATGGCCTAGCCACCTTCTACAGGAGATTTATTCGGGGATTTAGTTCCATCATGGCACCCGTCACCGACTGTATTAGAAAGGAAAATTTTGAATGGACCAGAGCTGCCAATAAAGCCTTCCTAGAGATCAAGGATAAGATGATACAAGCACCTATCATAAGATTGCCTGATTTTTCTAAAGTCTTTGAGGTTGCTTGTGATGCTTCGGGAGTGGGCATTTGAGGAGTACTTAGTCAAGAAAATCACCCTGTGGCCTTCTTTAGCGAGAAACTCAATGAGGCCAAAATTAAGTACTCGACCTACGATAAGGAGTTTTATGCAGTCGTATAAGCCCTTAAGTACTGGAGACATTACCTACTGCCCTAGGAATTTGTCACCATGAAGCACTCTGGTTCCTGAACTTCCAGAAAAGATTAAATCCTAGGCATGCTAAGTGAGCAGAGTACATCCAAGCCTATATCTTTGTGCTAAAACATCGTGGTGGTATTGAAAATAAGGTAGCTGATGCCCTTAGCCGTCGTGCCCTGTTGCTGAATACTATTAGAACTGAAGTTATAGGATTTGACCAATTGAAAGAGCTATACGAGTTCTATCCTGACTTCGGTGAAATCTTCCAGTCCATGAGACAAGAACCATCTAGTGCCCATAGTGAGTACACCCTCTAAGATGGTTACCTTTTCAAAGGAAATAGGTTGTGCATTCCCAGGACTTCATTTAGGGAATTCTTAGTTTAGGAAACCCACGCAGGAGGTCTAGCTGGTCACTTTGGTAGGGAAAAAACCATTCTAGTAGTAGAAGACCAGTTCTTTTGGCCAAGCCTAAACAGGGATGTTGCTCACATTGTTTCTAGGTGTCGAACTTGTGCTGTCACCAAACAACAGAAGCAAAACACTGATCTGTACACCCCTCTGCCCGTACTTAGTCGCCCTTGGCAGGATCTTAGTATGGACTTTGTGGTTGGGTTACCTAAGACCTTGGGGAGACACGATTCAATTTGTGTAGCGGTTGATAGGTTCTCTAAAATGGCTCACTTCATATCCTGCTCTCAGACCTTAGATGCCTCCAAAGTGGCCAAACTGTTCCTTGATCATGTGGTTAGGTTACATGGCCTTCCCAAAATCATAATGTCCGATAAAGATGTTCGTTTCACTAGTTATTTTCAGAAGACCCTTTGGCACTTACTAGGAACCAAGTTCAAATTTTTCACCGCCTACCACCCACAGACCGATGGCCTAATTGAGGTAGTCAACCGTAGCCTAGGAAACTCGTTAAGATGCTTGGTAGGTGAGCATAATGGAAATTGAGACCTTGTCTTATCTCGAGCTGAATTTGCCTATAATAGCTCAGTGAATAAGACCACAGACAAAAGTCCTTTCGAGGTTGTCAGTAGGTACAAACCTAATCGCCCTCTCGATCTGATTCTCCTACCCATCCATGCACGAGTCTCAGAGTCTGCAGAATCATTCACACAGCATATTAGAGACATACATAAGGAGATTAGCCAAAAATTAATCTAAGAAATAATACATACAAAAGATTGGTTGATTCCTGGAAGCGAGCTAAAGAGTTTGAAATAGGGGATTATGTAATAATTAGGCTTAAGCCTGAAAGGTTTCCACCAAGGACCGTTTAGAAACTTTATGCTCATGGAGCTGGCCCCTTTAAAGTGATAAGGAGAGTTGACCCTAATGCCTATATGCTTGAGCTATCCCTGGATTATGGCATTAGCTCGATTTTTAATATCTCATACTTAGTCGAGTATAGGGAACCTGCAACAATACCCAACGAGCCATTTGGGCCTGACCTATCCTTTGAGAGTGAACCCGATCCAGAGTGTCCACCTGTAATTATACCTAAGAAAGGAGAACGGATCGAGCGTATCCTGGATGATCAAGCTATCACAACCCGGGGCAAAGGCTATCAGCGTTACTTAGTCCGTTTGCAAGGTCAACCGGAGTTCGATGATTCGTGGATTACCCGAGATGACTTGCAGCACATCGACCCCGACCTTCTTGAGAAGAACCAAAGCCTAGTCAACCCTTACTCGACAGGGTCGAGTTCCTTTCATCTCGGGAGAATTAGTGTGAGCACCAGGATTAGACAGAGGCTCCTCAACCCTCTGTGGATCTCTGATTAGGGTTCTTAATTTTTTGGGTGTCCCAGGATGGCGTTATTGGGTGAGGGAAGCTTTACAATAGTGAAGGTCACCAATACGGTGCTTTGTTGGGATGGTGTCCTAGCAGTTACTGGGAGTGTAATTTCTTCCTTGACTCTGAATGAGTCCCCGGTGAAGTCTACCAGGGGTGTAAATACCAGTCTTATTTGGTTAGTAGATAAATTCATCATTGCAGAGGCATCGTAAAAAAGGATGTCTGAGAAGCTTCCACTATCTACCATGACCTTTTTACAGGGTGCTTGGCTATCATCATTTCGACGATGACAGCTGATGTGGCTAGAACGCTGACATGGCATGAGGCAACTGACGTGGAGTCCCCATCAGACGCCATGACAGGCTTTCAACATGAGCGCCTTTGCCGAGCTGAGCTTCCCTGAAGCAACACCTCTGCACGCCGAAGGCAAGCTCCGTCCTCCGCCAGGTCCGTTCTCGCAAGTCCGGAACACCTAGGCCGGAGTCGAGTCTGAGTTCCCATCTAAGGTGGACCCCTCGAGATCGGGCCCCGTGGTCAGGAGTCGAGCTCAGCCTCCTCCGCCACGAGGCGCCCCTCCGAGCTCAGGTCCCCTAGGATGGGCGGTGCCCTGGCACCGAGCTCGTTTGAGGTCGGGCCCCATGGTCAGGAGTCGAGCCCAGCCTCCTCCGCCACGAGGCGCCCCTCCACGACCGAGCTCGATCCACCTCCGTCCTGCCGAGCAGCACCGAGGCGAGTCCATCGAAGATGGGCCCTACCCCTCCAGCTCGGCCCTCAGTCCAAACCAACGCGCCAGCCACCAAGGGAGCCATGCCTCTCCTCTGAGGACAGTGACGATGCTCTCGAGGGCCATACGACACCAACCATGCCGCGATTAATGCCCTTGGCCGTCACTCACTCCAGAAAGAAAGGAAAGCTCACATCAAGGCATCATACCCTCTGTCGATCTACCGTACAACCGAAGAAAAGACCCTACCAGAGTGCATGGGTCCCAACACCGGCGGCCCGCCGATCGAGGCCCTATCAGATTCCCAGGGGAGGGATAGGCAGAAGGACTGTCAGAAATTTACGGAGGCTTCCCCGACTGTCAAGACAAAAGAGGCATCCCGTCCACGTCATGGTACCTCGCCGTACACGACAGCAGGGGGAGATCCCAAAGCAAACCAAGGTAGAGAACCCCGCCAGGATAAGAAAAAGAGGTATCGACATCTAACTCGGGGGGGAACACCCAGAAACATACTCTTCAATTCAAAAGAGGAACCGGAGCGACACAAGGGAAGGAGGCCAGAGAGGAGGGCAAGACCACCTCGGCCAACACCACTCCCAGCTCGTCCTCATCTTTCACTCACACTATATTCACTCCTCCTAGCATGGAGCTCATTCAGAGGGGGCTCGACCAGGAGGATCTGTTTCCCTCGATCGTCACTGACTTGACCGTCGGAGTGCCCCCGCCGGAATCCCCAGTCCGGGCCACTGACGTTGCTTCCTTGCAGGTCCCGAGGTGCCGGGGGCGTTCCCAGGTGGGCGAACGCGCGACGCCCAACCACCCAAAGAGCTACAGGCCATGGTGATCCGGGCAGCAACAGATTGGCATGCCAGGTAGGGGGGCTAGAACGACACTGATCTAGTTCAAGCCCTGCTTAGCCGGACCACCGAGGGGATGGTGCCCACCCGGGTCAAGGGAGCTTCTTCCAGCCATGCGGAGGCATCCCCTTCTCACGGGAACCTGCACGGACCGGAGAAAGAAGTGGAGCCACCCACTCCGGTCCAACCACCTCCACCAGAAGCCCAGCTGGCTGCACTTGCCCAGCAGATGCAAGTTCTTGCCACGGCAGTGCGCCAGCTTCAACACCAGCACCGGTTCGTGGCCACCCACCAGCAGCCAGGGATTCCAGCGACCCATGCCACGGCTCCCCGTGACAACCTGCACTCCTTCCAAGGAAGGCCGTCGCAACCGTGGGCCACCACTGACAACCGGGGCGGCCATCAAGCTCCGGCGAAAAGACAACGGGCCGGCTCTGCTGAAAGAGTGAGCCGCTCACCAAACCTCGGGCGGGAGGCGCCTAGACCCCACTGAGGCAAGAAGAGCAAGACTCTCCGCCATGGGTGCCATGCATCCATGTCACCTTGTCCGTCTCCTTCGGCGGAGGGATCCACGGATGAAGCCATCAGGCGTATGGCGGAGAAGCGCCTGGAGGAGCATGACCGTAAGCTGGCAGAGCTGTCTCATCGGTTCACCAACTTGCCTGGCCCCACTATTGAGTCAATGGGCCATGAAGCCCGTCCTCCTTTCTCTCAAGAGATTCAGGCGAAGCCGATTCCCCATCGGTTCCGCATGCTGCAGGTGGACATCTATGACAGGACTACCGATCCCCTGTACCACCTAGAAAGCTATCGGGCCCTCATGAGGGTCCAGGGAGCTGTCGATGCTTTGTTGTGTGTCGCCTTCCCCGCTACTCTCCGGAAGGCGGCTTGAGTATGGTTATCCCGCCTCAAGCCGGATAGCATCAACTCCTTCGCCCAGCTAGGGCAGAAGTTTGTGGCTCATTTCGATGCCTGCCGGAAGATGCCGCGCGAGGCGGACAGCCTCTTCTCCATCAGGCAACAGGATCAGGAGCCGCTGCAGGATTACGTGGCTCGTTTCAAGGCTACCGCCTTGGAGATCTACTGTTTGGAGGAGCCGGTCGCCATACTGGCCTTGAAGTGAGGGCTCAAGACTTCCCGCTTGACGTACTCGCTCGATAAAAAGCCTCCAAAGTCTTACTCCGAGCTCCTCATTCGTGCCCAGAAGTACATCCGCGCCGAGAAGGCGGATCGCACCTGACGAGAGCTCGACAGGAGGCCACTGAAGAGGCCCACGCCTGCCGAGGTGCCTGGGGCACAGAAGCCGGTGCCATCAGCTCGGAGCTTCCGCCCTGGACTGGGGCCAAGGAACACTCCTATCCCTGAAAGGAATCTCACTCCCCTTCTCGCCTCGAGGACAAAGATCCTCATGGAGATCGAGGGCGAGACCTATCTGAGACGTCTGTCGCCATTGAAGCCGTCTGCCACCCGTGGTAAGTCAAAGTACTGTCGCTTCCATCAGGACCATGGTCACAATACCGAGGAATGCCGCGACCTCAAGTGAGAGATTGAGGAGCTCATCAAGAGAGGCTACCTCGGAAGGTATGTGGGGGGTAGATCTCAGTTGGGATCCCAGGCGCTCGTCGCCCTTCCACCAGTCCTAGAGGTTGACAGTCGCCCCACTGAGAAGCCGGTGGGGATGACACACTGGGGGACTGGGTGCACCCCTAAGAAGGTCCGAGGAGCAAAGGGCCTAGAAGCTCCCGAGCATCCTGTGAGCTTACCACACAATGCCCAGAACGGCAACGGGCAAAGCGCCATTCAACCTCATCTTCGGTGCAGGGATGGTGACTCCAGTTGAGCTTGGCGCACCCCCTCCTCAACCTGGACCCCCTCGAAGAAACAAGGGTCAGAGCCTGGTTTTGGATGGCAGCGTACCGGTAACGGGTCGCCTGACATCATAACACCTGGGTGAAGTTGAAGACCTTCCAACCTGGCGACCTAGTATTGTGCTAAGCTGAGGTGTCTCAACCCAGAGAGCACGGTAAACTCCCGCCGAATTGGGAAGGCCCCTACAAAGTGGCCGAGGCCCTCCTACAGGGGGCCTACTATCTCGAGGACCTGGGTGGAACCAGATTCCCTCCGGACATGGGATGCTTGTAATCTGAGGAGTTACTGCCAGTAGTGTAAGTTCTCCCTCCTTTTGAAATAAAGGTCATTTTTCTGTGCAACGGTTTATTTACCTTGCAGGAACACCAAAGACCTGGGAAGCTCCCATGCACCGGCGAGCCTAGCTCCCCGGCACCGAAGACCTGGGAAGCCCCTAGGCACCGGCGAGCCTAGCTCCCCAGCATCTAAGACCGGACGACCCTCCGGCACCGAAGACCTGAGAAGCCCCCAGCACCGGCGAGCCTAGCTCCCCAGCATCTAAGACCGGACGACCCTCCAGCACCAAAGACCTGGGAAGCCCCCAGGCACCGGTGAGCCTAGCTCCCCAGCATCTAAGACCGGACAACCCTTCGGCACCAAAGACCTGGGAAGTCCCCAGGCACTGGCGAGCCCAGCTCCTCGGCAACGAAGACCGGATGACCCTCCGGCACCAAAGACCGGATGACCCTTTGGCACTGGCGAGCCCAGCTCCCCGACAAAGGACCTGGGAAGCCCCCAGGCACTCCACGTCCCCGAGCCCAGCTCCAGGATGCCAGCCCAAGACCGGAGCTCAGATCTCCGGCCAAGGGAATTCTCCATCAACGCGTCTTCGAGCCCAGCCCTAAGGTGCTGTCTCAAATCATCGAAATCCCCGAGCCCAGCTACAGGATGCCTGCTCAAGACCGGAGCTCAGATCTCCAACCAAGGGCACCCCCGAGCCATGCAGCTCATCATCAACAACGCTCCCGGGCTCGGCCTCGCGACAACAGCTGAAGCCGGGCCCCGTCCTCCGCCAGGTCAGCTCCCGCAAGCCCGGGACGCCTAGGCCAGAGCCAAGCATGAACTTTCACCCAAGGCGGATCCCTCGAGATCGGGCCCCATGGTCAGGAGTCGAGCCCAGCCTCCTCCGTCATGAGGCGCCCCTCCGAGCTCAGGTCCCTTGGGCTGGGCAGTATCGTCGCCAATCAAAGACCTTGGAAGCTCCCAAACATCGGTGAGCCTAGCTCCCCGGCAATAAAGCCTAGAGAAGAGTCCTCTGGCACGAAGACCTGGGAAGCCCCCAGGCACCGGCGAGCCTAGCTCCCCGGCACCAAATACCGGATGACCCTCCGGCACCGGCGAGCCCAGCTCCCTAGCAAAAGACCTGGGAAGCTTCCAGGCACTCAACGTCTTCGAGCCCAGCTCCAAGATGCCTTTTCAAATCATCGACGTCCCCGAGCCCAGCTCCAGGATGCCAGCCCAAGATCAGAGCTCAGATCTCCAGCCAAGGAAATTCTCCACCAACGCGTCTTCGAGCCCAGCCCTAAGGCGCTGTCTCAAATCATCGAAGTCCCCGAGCCCAGCTCCAAGATGCTTGCTCGAGACCGGAGCTCAGATCTCCGGCCAAGGGCACCCTCGAGCCATGCATCTCGTCATCAAAAACGCTCCCGGGCTCGGCCTCGCGATAACAGCTGAAGCCGGGCCCCGTCCTCTACCAGGTCAGCTCCCGCAAGCCCGAGACGCCTAGGTCGGAGTCAAGTACGAACTTCCACCCAAGGCGGACCCCTCGAGATTGGGCCCCGTGATCAGGAGTCGAGCCCAGCCTCCTTCGCCACGAGGCACCCCTCCGAGCTCAGGTCCCCTGGGCTGGGCAATATCGTCACCAATCAAAGACCTGGCAAGCTCCCAGGCACCGGCGAGCCTAGCTCCCCGGCAATAAAGCCCAGAGAAGAGTCCTCTGGAACGAAGACCTAGGAAGCCCCCAGGCACCGGCGAGCCTAGCTCCCCAGCACCAAAGATGGATGACCATCCAGCACCAAAGACCGGATGACCCTCCGGCATCGGCGAGCCCAGCTCCCCGGCGAAAGACTTGGGAAGCCCCCAAGCACTCAACGTCTTCGAGCCCAGCTCTAAGACGCCTTCTCAAATCATCGACATCCCCGAGCCCAGCTCCAGGACGCCAGCCCAAGACCGGAGCTCAGATCTTCGGCCAAGGAATTCTCCATCAATGCGTCTTCGAGCCCAGCTCCAAGGCGCCTTCTCAAATCATCAACATCCCCGAGCCCAGCTCCAGGATGCCTGTCCAAGACCGGAGCTCAGATCTTCGGCCAAGGGAATCGTCTCGGCTATCACCGTCTTCGAGCCTGGCTCCAAGACGACAATTCCTGAAGCATGACCTCAGAACATCAAGTCCCGGAGACCAGATCTCCGGCCACCACGCTCCCGGGCTCGGCCTCGCGACAACAGCCGAAGCCGGGCCCCGTTCTCTGCCAGGTCAGCTCCCGCAAGCCCGGGATGCCTAGGTCGAAGCCGAGCATGAACTTCCACCCAAGGTGGACCCCTCGAGATCGGGCCCCGTGGTCAGGAGTCAAGCCCAGCCTCCTCCGCCACGAGGCGCCCCTCTGAGCTCAGGTCCCCTGGGCTGGGCAGTATCGTCGCCAATCAAAGACCTGGGAAGCCCCCAGGCACCGGCGAGCCTGGCTCCCCGGCAACAAAGCCCATAGAAGAGTCCTCTGGCACGAAGACCTGGAAAGCCCCCAGGCACCGGTGAGCCTAGCTCCCCGGCATCAAAGACCGGATGACCTTCCAGCATCAAAGACTGGATGACCTTCCAGCATCAAAGACCGGATGACCCTCCGGCACCGACGAGCCCAGCTCCCCGACGAAGGACCTGGGAAGCCTCCAGGCACTTAGTGCCTCCGAGCCCAACTCCAGGACGCCAAGGCCTAGAACTCAGATTTCCAGCGCCACAGTCCCCAAGCATCGACGTCCTTGAGACTGGCTCCGAGACACTAAGGTTCAAGACTCAGACTTCCAATACCAGGGATCTCAGCCTTCGACGCCGCCGAGCCTAGCTCCAAGACGGCGACCACTAAATTATGTCCCTGAGCAACTGAGTCCAGGGTTAACATCCATCACCGACATGGCCTCAAGCTCAACGCCGGGTCCGTGCCAGTTGGAGTCCTTGGCTCCTCTCTCGGACCTCCCCGCACCAAAAAAGAAGAATAAGCAAAGAAAGGGAGGAGAAGGGAGAGAAGGGACATTCCACATTACGGATGATGGAAACACCATGATTGCAAAAGTGAGTTTCATTACTGAAAGAGTTGATGACACTATCTTCCGGGCCTCGACAGGCTGGGTGACCCGGTCAAGATAAAAGAAAAGACAAGAGAAAAGGTACAAGTATAAAAAGAAGAAAGATCCTATCCTAAGGGGCTGGCTCATTCCCCAGGCGGCGCACTGCTGGGACCTCTCCCTCCTCCACCTCTGCAGGAGGAGCAGGTCCAGCTGCTGGGGCCGCTGGGGTCGGATCGGCTGCCTCTGGCTGCGGCGCAGGTGCTGCCCCCGTCGTCGTCGGTGTCGGCTCCCTGGGGCCGGCCGCTTCCGAGGTTGCTGGAGCCCGAGCCTCGGTTGGAGCAGCTCCCTGCTTTGCCACCACCGGGGTCGTTGCAGAGGAAGCCTTCTTCCCCGGGACGCGGAGCGCGACCAGTTGCTCCTCGGACAGAACTCCCTGCAGCTGGGACCGGTAGTATGCGAATCCTTTGGCGAAGGAGTCCGTCGCCGCTTCCCGGAAGTCCTTAAGGTACTCCGGGGTTGCCTTGAAAGCAGCCACAGCATCAGCAGCTACTTTCTCTGCAGCCTCGGCCCGGCGTCGGACCTCCTCGAGCTCCACCTTCAGGTGCTCGGACAGACGGACGGCCGTCGCCAGTGCCTTCTTGACGGATTCAGTGGAATGGTGGGAAAGAGCGGCGTTCTCCTCCGCATCGACAACCCTCCTCTCGGTCGTAGCCACCTTCTTCTCAGCGGAGGTGGCCCTCTCTCTGGCTGCCTCTGACTCGGCCCAAAGCTCCTTCAGCCGAGCTCGCTTGGACTCGAGCTCGCTATCGAGCTCCTTCCTTATTCTGGTCACGTCAGCAGCTTCGGTCTGGAGGCTCTTTACCTTCTGGCCAGCCCTCGGACCTCCGCATCCTTCCGGCCTACTTCAGCCTTGAGGGACGCAAGCTCGGCTCCCTGCTCTCTTTCCCTCCCTGCCCAGTTGCGACAGTAATCCCTTATGAGGATCAGCTCCCGCCCATGCTGCAGTAAGAAGAGCCAAGTCAGTAACAAACTAAAAGAGAAGAAGGCAAAAAGATGTCAAGGTAAGGGAGAGCTACTTACGGCGTATAGCTGGGCGAACGATGCCGTGATGACATCACCGAGGAGTCGCCCACTCCCCTTGCACTTGTCGCATGACTGGACAGAGAAGTCCATCATGCGCTCCGCCAGGCTCGCATCCTTCATCAAGGACACATTTGGGCCCAGCCGGAAAGGGACTCGGCGGTAGTCCCTCTCCTGTGTTCCTGCCAGTTCGGCCCCTTCGACGGTAGAAGGCTCCCTCGGTGCCAACTGGGAGATTGGCGCCACATCGGACCGGACTTGGGGCGCCGGCCTGACTTCTTGCCCCCCCCCCGTTCTCCTCCACGCTGGTGACCTCCGGGGTGGGGGGCGCCGACCTGGCGGCAGCGGCGGCTGACCTCGCGTGGACAACCACCTTGGGCTCGGACACGCCAACCGGCTCGCGCCGCCCGGAAGGCTCAAGGATGGGCTCGGCCGCCCTCTTCCGTCTACGCTCCTGCACCGGCATGTCCGCCCCAGCCTGCACTGACCTCACCCCGTCCTCAGTTTGGGCTCTCTTCGACGCCGGCTCGGTGGCCTCAGTGGCCTGCTCCCTTTCCTCAGAGAACGAGAGCAGCTCGTCCATCGAGAACTTCATTGCTGCACCAAGATAGAAATAAGGTCAGACCACCAAAAAAAAAAAAAGAAAGAGAGAAAAAAGGATGGCCAAGTGAGAATCACCCAACTCCTGCGCCGGGCCCACCCCAGCCTCGTGGAGATTTTGTTCGAACAGCAAAACCTCGAGCGAGGGGATCTCCGCCGATCTAAGCTGCTTGTACAGTTCAACGTCGGCCTCCTCGACAGTGGAATTCTGATTTGGGGACCGATCTGGGTCACTCCAAACCCAGTCAACCCCCTTTATGGAAGCAAAGAAAAATTTACTCTTCCATCCCTTAATGGAAGAGGGGAGGACAAACTTTATTCCCCGAGGGCGGGAAGAAAGGGACCACCACCCCTCCTCGGTGGGGTGGCGTTTCAAGGTGAAAAAAGTCCTAAAAAGGGAAAAACGGACAACAATCCCGTGAAAGTGACACAGGACTATGAAGGCAAAGATGGTCCTAATGGCGTTGGGGACCAACTGAGCCGGGACAAGACGGTAGTTGGCCAGAAATGAAAGGAAGAAGGGGTGGAGAGGAAAACGGAGGCCTCCAGCGAAGGCTTCCTCATAAAGGGCGATCCGCCCAAGACCACCAGAAGTCACCCGCTCCTACGGACGAGGAACGGAGAGACGGATGGACTCGGAAATCCCATAGGCTTCCCGGATGGCCAGCAGATCTTCAGAGGTAATCGCCGAAGCAATCCCTCCGGGACCTGTCGACCGGGAATGCTCAGGCTCAGGAAGGACTCGAGGAATAGAAGGAGAAGACCCGGGCTCCCTGATGATCACCGGGCCCTGGACGGGTCGCCTACTAAACTCAAACCTCACCGCCTCCGTCTCCTCGTCGGAGGAGGAGGGAGTCCTCGACCGGGAGGGTCCGGCTTCAGCTTAACGAGAGGGACAGAACTCTGGACTGAAGCGATCCATGGAAAAAAGAAAGAAGGAAGAAGAAAGAAAGGGACAGGAGAAACCATGATCCCTAGAGGACGAGAAGAAAGGGGGGCTAACCTGCAAGAACTCTAGGGAGTCACCGGTGGCCGGAAGGGAGGAAGAAGAGGGAGAATGCTTTTGCGGGAGGCTGGGCGTGCAAAGCTTGAACGAGGGTAAGCTTCGAAAAGACTTACCCCTTCTTCCCAAGCCGCCTACGCCCGATCGTACCTTTGCGGCTCCCCAGAAGGCGCCCGCCGCGTGTAGACCATTCGTTGGGCCCGTGCGCGCATCCGACCGTGGTCGCTCCGACTTCCACGCCCGCCTCGACAGATCCTCTCTTGCATGGCCACGTGGCATCCCCCACAAGCTTGCAAGATCGCAGAGCGAGGCGCCACCGATTTTGGCCATTATTGCGTCCGATTTCTTCGCCTTTCCATGTCAGCACCATAATTATGCCCTTCGCCCCAAGCACTGCCCGTCAATGGGCCTCGAGCATGGGGGACAAATGATGTGGCCATAATGCTGACGTGGCACGAGGCAGCTGACGTGGAGTCCCCATCAGACGCCACGATAGGCTTTCAACTTGAGCGCCTTTGCCGAGCTGAGCTTCCCTGAAGCAACAGCTCTACCCGCCGAAGGCAAGCTCCGTCCTCCGCCAGGTCCATTCCCGCAAGTCCGAAATGCCTAGGCCGGAGCCGAGTCCGAGTTCCCACCTAAGACAGACCCCTCGAGATCGGGCCCCGTGGTCAGGAGTCGAGCTTAGCCTCCTTCAATACGAGGCACCCCTTCGAGCACAGGTCCCCTGGGCTGGGCAGCGCCCCGGCGCCGAGCTTGTCTAAGGTCGGGCCCCATGGTCAGGAGTCGAGCCCAGCCTCCTCCGCCACGAGGTGCCCCTTCGCGATCGAGCTCGGTCCACCTCCATCTTGTCGAGCAGCACCGAGGCGAGTCCATCGAAGATGGGCCCTACCCCTCCAGCTCGGTCCTCAGTCCAAACCAACGCGCCAGCCACCAAGGGAGCCATGCCTCTCCTCCGAGGACAGTGACGATGCTCCCGAGGGCCGTACGACACCAACCATGCCGCGATTAATGCCCTCGGCTGTCACTCACTCCAGAAAGAAAGGAAAGCTCACATCAAGGCGCCATACCCTCCGCCGATCTGCCGAACAATCGGAGAAAAGACCCTACCGGAGAGTGCGGGTCCCAAGACCAGTGGCCCGCCGATCGAGGCCCTGTCAAATTCCCAGGGAAGGGATAGCAGAAGGACTGTCAGAAATCTACGGAGGCTTCCCCGACTATCAAACTAGGAAAGGCGTCCCGTCCACGTCACGGTACCTCACCGTACACGACAGTATGGGGAGATCCCAAAGCAAACCATGGTAAAGAACCCCGCCAAGGTAAGAAAAAGAGGTATCAACATCTAACTCGGGAGGGGGGGGGGGAAACACCCAGAACATACTCTTCAATTCAAAAGAGGAACCAGAGCGACACAAGGGAAGGAGGCCAGAAAGGAGGGCAAGACCACCTCGGCCAACACCACTCCCAGCTTATCCTCATCTTTCACTCACACTATATTCACTCCTCCTAGCATGGAGCTCATCCAGAGGGGCTCGACCAGGAGGATCTGTTTTCCTGGATCGTCACTGACTTGACCGTCGGAGTGCCCCCGCCGGAATCCCCGGCCCGGGCCACTGACATTGCTTCCTTGTAGGTCCCGAGGCACCAGGGGCGTTCCCAGGCGGGCGGACGCGCGACGCCCAACCACCCAAAGAGCTACAGGCCACGGCGATCCGGGCGGCAACAACAGCATCATTATTTGGGTTATGTACCCCAGTTGACCCTTCTCCTTCACAGGGGAATACATCATCACTCTCTTCTCTCCCTAGCCCTCTTCGGGGTTTTCCTACCCCCCAGGATATCATCCCTATCGGCTTCTTGGTGGGATGGTTGTCGATGGCAAGGGGTTGAGGCCCTTCGGTCTGGGCCATAGGGGGCGCTCCCCCTTCCACATACTTGCCGAGGTAGCCATGCTTGATCAACTCTTCGATCTCCCTCTTCAGGTGGCAGCATTCCTCCGTGTCATGGCTGTAGTCCCTGTGGAAGCACTAGTAGTAGGATTTGTCCCGCCCGGTCGATGGCTTCAGTGGTGGGAGTCGGCGCAAAAAGCGCTCGCCCTCGATTTCCATCAGGATCTTCGTCCTAGGGGCGAGGAGAGGAGTGAAACTCTCTTCGTCGATGAGGTTCACCCTGGACCTGGGCTCCGATCGTGGGACTCGCATCGTCCTTCTGTCCGGGTGACCGAATGCCTCCCTGATGGCTTGTCTCTTTGGGGGCCTCCCGTCCAACTCCTTCCTGGCATGATCCGTCTCCTTGGCGCGGATGTACTTCTGCACCTGGAGAAGAAACTTCGAGTACATCTTCGGAGGCTTCTTATCGAGGGAGTAGGTGAAGCGAGAGGTTCGTAGTCCCCTCTTCAGGGCTAGCATGGTGACAGACTCATCGAGGTTGTATATCTGCAGGGTGGCGGTCTTGAACTGGGACACGTAGTCCCGGAGGAGTTCCCGATCCTGCTGTCGGATCGAGAAGAGGCTATTAGCCTCGTGCGGCACCTTCCTGCAAGCATCGAAATGCACCGCGAACTTTCCCTCCAGCTGGAGGAAGGAGTCTATGCTTTCAGGTTTGAGCCCGAAGAACCAGACCCGAGCGGCCTTCCATAGAGTGACAGGGAAGGCAATATAGAGGATAGCGTCAGTGGCCCCCTGGACTCTCATAAGGGCCTTGTAACTTTCTAGGTGGTCCAGGAGGTTGGTTGTCCCATCGTAGGGATCAACCTGCGGCATTCGGAACTGGCTAGGGATCGGTTTCTCTTGGATCCTTTTTGAAAAGGGCGGACGGGTGTCGTAACCTGTGCGCTCGCTGGGGGAGCCCTGCGCTTCTGCGAACCAGCGGGCCAGGTCCGCTAGCTTGCGCTCATGCTCTTTGAGGTGCCTTTCCGCTTGGCGATGGATGGCCTCATCAGTCGACCCCTCGATGGAGGATGCCAGGGGTGAAGGTGGACCAGAGTAGAGGAACTCACGCCTGAGTTTGTAGACACGCCGGGGCTGTTGGCGCGAGGGCGCGCGTTGGTCTGAGACCGGGGAGCAGCTTTCTCGGCTGGTCGGATCACGCTGCAGCCTCTTGCCATTCGCTTGGTGAGTCTCTCGAGGGGGTGACACCAAATGCAGCAGCCCCTCCCGGAAGGACCGGAGACTGGTGCGAGGATCGGCTGCGCGAGCTGCCAGAGTCCCTGGCTGCTACGGTGTTTCCAGAGAGCGCTGCCTCTGGTGGAGCTGGTTCACCATCGCGGCCAAGAGTTGGACCTGGTGGGCAAGCATAGTTTACTGGGGGTCCGCCGGAGGTGGCTGGATGGAGCGGGATGATCCCCCTCCAGGCATTGGTCGCCGCGGCGAGGGGTGTCTCCCGCTTAATTGGCGAGGGCTTCGCGGCCTCGTGTGGTCACCATCGAACTGTGAGCGCCCGCAGGATCTACTTTGTTGTGAGGGGAGCGATGTTTTCTTTTGACGGTCCCCCCTACCTGTCGTGCCAATCTGTTACCGTCCGACTTGCCATGGCTTGTAGCTTTGACATGTCGGGTCCCCGCCAGGTCCTTGGTTCCCGTCTCGCGGTTAGCTCGCTGGGCTTGTCCGGGGGTCCTGCAAGATAGAGAAAAATCTTGGGGAGGGGATTCCGGCAAAGGCACTCCGACGATCAAGTCATTGGGATGATCGAGGGGAACAAATACCTCTGAGATGGAGAGCTTGGGAGATTCTCCACTTCCAAATCATGCAGAAATGCCGTGGACTGCTATGAGCCGCAATAACTGCTTGGGGAAATTGATGGGAAATGCTGGGAAACGCTCTATAACGCCACCGCTCTAAACTGGGCCGAGCCTGCACGCCCGCGCGTGCCCCATGCATGGGCCTAGGCCATGTCCCGCGCACCTGCATGCCAGGCCGGGCCACACGCTTGGGTTGGGCAGTGCTCCCGCGCTCCCAGGGTGTGCACTGGGCCGCGCGCGTGGGTCGAGCCTGGTCTGATTTGCGGCACTGTCTGCTTTTTTTTTCTTTTTCTCTAGGCTTCTAGGCTTATGGGGACTTGGCTCTTGGATGGATATAGCTCCGCACCCAACATGATATAGGGTACAACAGAGGCGGCTTAACCCTTCCCCACCCAGTGATGAGTACCTCATCTCAGCCTTATCTAAGTATCAGGAGGATCATTCGGATCCAGAAAATCCTTAGCCAATCCCACACATCCATGTCTAAGTCCCGGAATTAAGCTGAAATTTATTCGAGTCAACCATAGTATCATGTCTTGAACCTAGGATGTATGAAGTATGGAACAATAGCCCATTCCCACTTGAGCTACCACCTAGATGGTGTCTCACTTTTTCTCCCCCTCCTATTACTCCCTCTCTTCTCCCTCTCCCTCTCACTTTATCTCAACAAAATTTAATAATTTATTTATTTGATAAATTATTTACTTTTAATTTTTATTTATTTAATATTTTATTTAAATATAAAATAAATAAATTATATTTAAAATCATTATATTTGATAAATTAATAAATATTTATTAATATTTTTATATATTTTATTATTATTATGTATTTAAACGATATTATCTTTCAAACCTCGGTGATCGTTCTCACAGACCGTGTCACAGTGGAGCCAATATAGTAGTATGTGGCTTAATATTATGCAGCATATGTTAGTGTGACGAAACTTGCTATGAAGACCAGGGATGTACTGAGAGTTATTTCATTGATATTAACTTTTAATTAAATATTTATTTATCTAATATTAAAAAATTTAAAATTTAAAATATATTTTAAAAATTAAAATAATATAAGTAAAATAAATTAAATATTAAAAGGTTTATTTTATTTATTTTATCAAAGTTAATGCGATGGTGATGAAGTGGCATCCATGCGAACACCCCGGATGTCGGTAGCTGCATGCACCCAACGACTAGTATGTTCAGCTTGTACATGAGTGTAGTAATGCATCGCGAGTGGTTAAACAGATAGTGCCATCTCTAGATGTCACTCTCCATGCATATGTGGTTGCCAATATCCAAGGTACTTGCATGGATGCCACTCCACTACTACTACGCTAACTCTACTAAAATAAATAAAATAAGTTTTTAAATATTTATTTATTTTACTTATATTATTTTTTGGTTTTAAGTTATATTTTGAATTATATTTTTTAAAATATTAGATAAATAAAGAATTATTTAAAAAATAGTGACAAAATAATTCTTGGTATGTCCCGGTGCCTCTACAGCTATTGCTATAAGTCTTGTTATAATGACGGATGCTACATGCCTTGGAGCCATGTACCATCGTACTAGCCACACCTGTTGCATGATGCAATATGCGAGAACAACCTCTAGGTTTTAGAGGTGACACCTTTTAAATACATAATGATAAAATTATTAACGACTATTAATAAATATTTATTAATTAATTGATAAATATTTAATAAAAATATTTATAATATAGAATGATTAATAATATATTTTATTTAAATAAAAAACTAAATAAATTAAATTAAAAATAAAAATATTAAATAAATAAATTTTTATTTATTGATGTGGTTAGTGTTATGCATGAGAGAGGAGGTGTATCACGAGCATTAGAACGGACAATGCCATTTAGCTATTGGCAACCGTTGCAAAGGTGTAGAGCTATCAATGGATCGGAATCCAGATATCTAGATCCGGACCCAATTTTAGATACTGGACACAGACCCGGATCCGAATACCTGACGGGTCTACTTTTAAAGTACTAGACCCGGACTCGAACAAGCTTACCAAAAAAAAAAGATTTTATCGATTTTGTGGCAGGGGCTCAGATCCGAGGAAGACGAAAAAACAAGAACAAGCCAGGGCAGCGACATTTTTGGGGGGCAGATCGAGGGCGTGGAACATTTTTGGGGGCCGATCGTCTCGAGGCGGGGGTGGGGCTGGCGCTGGTGGCGGCGTTGCTAGGGGAAGCAGAGGTCGCGGCCACGGCTAAGACCATCTTAGAAGGACGAAAAGGGGAATCGGGGAACTAAGAAAGAAAGAGACTACTACAGAAAGAGAGAGGGTAGGGTGGTCGAGGGGTCGACCATCGGGGGGGAGGCCGATGTCGAGGCTCGGAGCAACAGAGTAGAGCTGTCAATGGACAGCAGGCATCGGCCATCAAGGGGTCCGCCGTCGGGGGGGAGGCGTTGACCGTCGAGGAGGGGAGGCGTGCCGTGGAGGGGTCGGCCATGGAGGTGGAGCGGATTTGGGGATTCGCTCATTTTGCTGGAAGGGAGAGGCGGCGTCGGGGGGGAAGGGCAAGAGGCGACGTTGGTCGTCGAGGGGGAGGCGTCGGTCGTGGGCATGGAGGCGGAGCACCAGAGCGGAACGGGGAATCGCTGGCAGCTGGGCGGCTGGAAGGGAGAAGGGCTAAAGGGCTAGGGCATAATTTGAAGGAAGTTTTATAGTAAAAGCTTGATCAATTTTTAACCGTTCGATTATGATCTAACATCCCACATTTATATAAATATATAAAAATATAAAAATATTATTATTTTATTTAATCAGGTCTCGGGTCTGTCGGGTTTGGATATTACATATCCAGATCCGGATCCATTTAACTATGACTAATCGGGTCCGGGTAAACGGGTCCAGATTGAGATCCAGACCCGCGGGTCTCGGGTTCGAACCCGACCTGTTGACAGCTCTACAAAGATGGGAGGGTGTGAAGGTAGTGGAGGTATCCAAAATGATCTCCATTGTATGGCGATTAAGGCAATATCCAGAGATAGCACTGTTTGTCCAAGCATTCGCAACACATTCACACTTTCATGTACGATGATGGCCATACTCGTTGCCGGTGTGTATATAGTTATCGGTATCCAGGGTGCTTGCATGGATACCAGTCCACCGCCACTACACTGACTTTGATAAAATAAATAAAATGAATATTTCAATATTTAATTTATTTTACTTATATTATTTTTAATCTTTAAAATATTATTTAAATTTTAAATTTTAAATAAATAAATATTAAATTAATAAAATAATAGTGATAAAATAATTCTTGGTATGTCTTGACATGGTATATGTGGCTGTTTCTGTGGTCACCATCATAAGTTTTATCACACCGATAAATACTGCATGCCACGGAGCCACGTATCGCCATATTGGCTATACCGCGATGCGATCTATGAAATGATCATCGAGATTTGAAAGATAACATCATTTAAATACATAATAATAAAAAATATTAATAAATATTAATTATTAAAAATATATATTAAATAAAATGATTAATAATATATTTTATTTATTTTATATTTAAATAAAATATTAAATAAATTAAAAATAAATAAAATCTTAAATAAAATAAAATTATTAAAATTTGTAATGAGAAAGTATGGGAAGAGAGTGAGAGGGAGATGGAGAAGGATATGGAGTGACAGAAGGGAGAGGAAAAAAAAAAAAAAAAAAAAAAGAGAGGGAGGGAGAGAGAGAGAGAGTGATGAAACGGTTGACTAGAAAAAAAAAAGAAAAAAAAAAAGAAAAAAAAGAGAGAGAGAGAGAGAGACGGAGAGAAATGGTAGGTTGCACCTGCGGTTTGCCCGTGAATTTTCTGCACGCCATGTGTAATACCTCAGATACCATATCTATCAAAAACGGTAAATCGGTAAATATATTTTAGACAGCAGCGTTGTCGCAAATATTTAGTAAAAAATATTTTTTAAAAAAATTCTATGATTAGTGAATCAAAATTAAAGGTCCTGTCTATCTTTCGAAATAAGGATTCATATTTTTTTTATACGAATCCATTATTATATCGAGTAATGATCGCTTCAAGAGCTGTGTAGAATGATAAATGGAATTTGAAGTGCTTCTAGATTTGCATGAGGTACGATCCAGTGGTCCACGTTAAAGAAGAATAACCATTGTTTTCACACCGAAAGATGCAAGCTGAACCCCAAATTGCACATTGCGTCAGGTCGGTGACTTTCGATCATTTGGAAAGAGGTCACGGATTCCTTTGGATCTTCTCATCCTTGCACAATGACATAACGATGACATCCGGCTAGTAGACGTTGCTGGCCTATGTGCCCATGGCGAAAGGCCATCCCCTTGATCCCACCAACCGAAAAGGTGCCACCCAAGGTGAGGTCAAGGTAGTCCAGCCAATTGCGCGGTGAAAAGCCATACCTTACCACCGAGACAATAGTCCAACCGATTTAGAATCTTGTTTCGGAATTAATAAATCATGAATTCGAAATATGACTCGATTAAATTTAAAAATTATTCCTGAAACTCATGATGATTGGATAAGTGAGAGACCGGGATCCTCCTTCTTTTCATTTTGATCGGCTGGCATTTTGATGGTGTCAATCCTTGGATGAGAAAGATTATGAAAATCTAATACATTAAATTGAACATTTCCTGACCGGATGAAAACATGTGAAGATAGTTACGCCGAATTTATCCCCTATCCTTTTTTTATATTTAAAAAAAAAAAAAAAACCATGCCTCAAGGTTCCATGCATCACCTATGGCCACATCTGCTCGGCTCCCACTTCGGCAAAGGGAGCCAAGCAAGCTACTCAACGCGCCGGTCCTCCTCTGGTGGCCACTCCGAGCAAATGATCTCATGTCTATGGTTATACCATTTTTGCGAATCGATTGGCCTCTATCGGACTGGCCTAGGCCTCTAGCGGTAACAGCGACCAATTTTGATGACATGTAACTGAGTCGAACGAGCTCGGTGATGCCATCCACTCTGATGATGGGCGGCGGCCTTTCATGATGCCACCAAAGTCCACAGAGAGGCATGGAGGATGGCATCATCATCAACTTGATTCTGGAAATAGTCTTAGAGTCTTGAAGTTCTCTAGACTGTATACTACACCATAGATTGTTGGAAAGATAATAACCATAATCAGTAATGATAAAACTGTAATAAGAATGTATCAAGAGAATCTGCTTGCAGATAACCAAACCTCTTACGTAGCATCATATAAAGAAATTGTAACAATTAAAAGCAGTGGGAAGAATCAGATCATTTGCTTCAGCTGGGTCATCATCAGGTTTAAGTTAGGAGGTACACTTTTGGACTCAAGTAGCAGCCTAGACTCTAGAAACCACAGTAGATATTCCATCGGACTTCTTTGCTATCATATGGGATATGATACGAGAAAAATCAATGGGAATGACGAATGTTCCAGTAGTAAACAACATTCATTCGATCTTGACATGCATCCTTTTTAGAGGCTGGCGCGGTAGCGTATTTCTTCATCTCGGTTCCAGCTCGGCCACATACTCTGTCACTTTGGCCAGGTATTTCTCCACCTCGGTCTCATCTCGGTCCCATTTCAACCACGTGGCGGTTCAGCTCGGCTCGGCAAAGCTCCACCTCGATGGAGAACCTCAGTACCTCAGCCTCACTTCGGCCATGAGAAGTCCCATTTCGGCCGTTCAGTTCAGCTCGGTACGCCCACGGCACGCCTACGGCAGGCGCCCAGCTCCAGCTCAGCATGCCCATGGCATGCGCCCATTTCTAGCTCGGCAAGCCAGTGGCACGTCCAGATCAGCTCCAGCGATAGGTCCGAGCTAGTTCGGCACGGGTCTGCCCAGTTCGGCACGCGTGCCCAGCTCGGCACGCATCTATCCAGTTCGGCACGCGGCCACCTCAGCAACAGCCGCCTTGGCTCCCAGGACCGTCGGCGATCGCACCGGGGCACGCCTGAGCGCCAGTGCACTTCGGCGATACCCGCCTCGGCGTCTAGGTCCGCCAGCGCCGATCCACCCCGGCTTCCTCCGCTCTGGCGGCCGGTCGCCCGTGGCACACCTGCAGGAGGCTTGCACCCGCACCCAGTCACGTCCGCGCCTCCTCCGCGCCTCGGCACACCTGCAGGGAGCCCCTCCGCCCGTGGTAGCTCCGCCTCCACCCGTTGCGCACCCCGGCTCCGGTCCGGTTCCATCCGGCTCCCCGTGCCGGTCCAGCACGCCTCTGCCCCGTCCAACACCCCAGCACGCTCGCGGCAACCCAGCCAAGTCAGCACCTCCTCCGCGCCTTGGCACGCCCACATGGAGTTCCTCCGCCCGCGGCTGCCCCGTGCCAATTCGACTGCCCGCGCCAAGGCACCAAGCCTACGCCTCCGCCCGCGGCATGCCCCAGCTCCATTCTGGCACGAGGCGACAGGTCCGGCGGGACCCCAGCTCAGCCCGGTCCGCCCGCGGAGGCCTGCACCTCGCTTCGTCCGGCACGAGGCGACATGTCCAGCGGGACCCCAGCTCAGCCCGGTCCGCCTGCGGAGGCCTGCACCTCGCCTTCGTCCGGCATGAGGCGACAGGTCCGGCGTGACCCGGCTCAGCCCGCTCCGGTGCCCGGTCCGCCCGTGGAGGCCTGCACCTCGCCTTCGCCCGCATGGGTTCGACGCGACCCCGGCTCAACCCGCATCGGTGTCCGGTTGCCCGTAGGGGTCCGCCTCGCCTCCGTGCCAGACGCCCGGATCGGCTCTGGCTCCCCCGGCTCCGGCACCAGCCCGGCTGGGCAAGCCCGCGGCAGCCCCGCACCAGTCCGGCTCCTCCCGTGCCTGCGACCACTTCGGTTCGGCGATCGGCGCCCCTCCTCGCGGCATGGAGCAGCGTGCCGGCTCCGGTCCTGCCCCGCTCTAGTTCGGCTCCCAGGTCCCAGGTCCGCCAGGTCCGCGGGAAACCCACCTCCAGCACCGCCAGGTTCGCCAGGTCCGTGCCGGCTCCAGTTCAACTCCGTGGGAAACCCACCTCGGCATCTACCTTCCCGGCGTCCAGATCCGCCAGCACTGGTCCACCGTGGCTCCGCCAGCACTGGTCCACAGTGGCTCTGCCAGCCCCAATGGCCGGTCGCCCACAGGGATCCGCCCGCGGGAGGCCTGCGCTGCCGCCCTATGGCTCCTAGTCCAGATGCCCGCGTCGACTCCAGCTCCGCCTCTGCCAGCAACCGCCTCGACTCCCAGGTCTCGGTGCACCTCGGCAGCGCCCACATGGAGCACCCGCTCACCCGCAGCACGCGTCCGCCCGTGGGAAACCCACCTCGACAACAACCGCCTTGGCTCCCAGGACCGCCGGCGACCGCGTCGGGGCACGACCGAGCACCGATGCACTTCGGCAGTACCCGCCTCGGCGCCCAGGTTCGCCAGTGCCGGTCCACCCCAGCTTCCTCCACTCTGGCGGCCGGTCGCCTGTGGCATGCCCGTGAGGGGCCTGCACCCGCGTCCAAACCAGTTCCAACGACTTCGGTTCCGCCCTGCGTCCGTGTTGGCTCCACCCAGTGATTTTGATGAATAACAAAACATTGAGTGCATATTGTATTCTAATAAGGATTTCAAGTTGTGAGTTTTCAGGAAGAAAGCATCTCAAAATTCCAAAAACTTATGGTGTATGGCATGCAATGGCACGAAGCAATTCTCACATATCCGGGCATCCTCTTCATTGAAAAAGGGCTTATAATTGTTTAACTATTATGTGTTTATGTGTTCATGAATTTTATTTTTGATTTCGAGGCATTTACACTTGAATCTGGATGTTTTCAGTCTCAAGTGTCGACACCTGGACAGTCAAGTGTCGACACTTCAGCATTTGGCATGGACAAAAATCCTTGGCACGCCAAGTGTCGACACCTATATTCAAGTGTCGACTCAAGGCCTGAGATTTTTGAAAATACAGAACTTTGTTGGTTCGAGGATTTTTGTGTCAAGTGTCTACACCTGTGCATCAAGTGTCGACACTTGAATATTCAAGTATCGACTCCCAGAAATCAAGTGTCGACACCTGACAGCCAAGTGTCGACACCTGACAGCCAAGTGTCGACACTTGCAGCCTGACAGCTTTAACAGATCTATTTTTCTGGCTTGCAGAAGTTGGTTTTCAAGCTCCAAACGGCTATTTCCAATGCTCCAACGGTCACAAACCGTTTTTAGAAGTTTTTTGGTATATTTAATCTCCACCAACCTCATTTTAAAGCAAGAAAAAGAAAAGAGAAAGAAGAGAAAGCAAGAGAGAAGTCTATTCAAGAGCATTCGAGTTCACTCAAAAGCCATAAAGCCAATATTCTCTCCAAACTTCAGATCAAAAGTCTCTTCTAGCTTGATTCCACTGAAAAGCCTACTAACTCAATCCTACTACATTCCAAAAAGAGGCAACTTGAAGAAGAGTGAAGTCAAAGCATCCTTTTGGGCTTCAAAGATTTCAATCTATTCTTGAAGAGAGTTTGTTGTAGCTTTTAAATTTCATATCTGTTTTATTGTGATTTGACCTTGCTTTCAAGGGTGTCTTGAAAGAAGGTTATTGTGGTTTGTTGGTGAGCCAAAGTATTAAAACCAACTAGGGTTAACTTGTGAGCCCGAAGACAAAACAAGTATTTAGGTTTGTTGGTGAGCCTAGGTGACAAACCAACTTAGGTTTTGACTTGTGAGCCTTGTGAAAAACAAGTCAACTGTAATCTGGTGTGGATTATAGTGGAATTCCCAAGGGTGGCTTGGGGAGTGGATGTAGGTGCTAGGTTTGCACCGAACCACTATAAACTTTGTGTTTGTGTGTGATTGCTCTTTTCCTCTCGTATTCTTTAATTAATTGCTATCATCTTGCATCTAATTTATTATTGCTCACAAGCACCACTAGACCTTCATTTTATTGTGTTAAATTTTTAAAAGACCCAATTCACCCCCCCTCTTGGGCTCCATTTCTAGGCAACAAGTGGTATCAGAGCTCCGGTACTCTCTTGTAGGTCCAAGGATCTTGAGTAAAAGATCATGGCAGCCCCAATAGGTATGGGTATTGTTGAAGGTCAAGCTTCAAACCGATCCCCACTTTTTAATGGCACAAATTACATATACTGGAAGACACGCATGTGCATATTTATACAAGCTCTTGATTATAATTTGTGAAGAACAATAGTAAAAGGTCCTCATCAGCCTACAATGATGATTAATGGCATTCTCACTCCAAAAATGGAAGATGATTGGGATGAGAATGACATTAAGCAAATTGAGCTCAATGCTAAGGCAATGAACCTTTTATTTTGCTCTCTTGATCCTAGTGAGTTTAATAGAATATCAAACTGTCTCTCCGCAAAGGAGATTTGGGATACACTTGAGGTTACCCATGAGGGTACACACCAAGTGAAGACCACCAAGGTTAACATGCTAATTCACATATATGAGATGTTTAAAATGGAACCTACTAAGTCTATCAGTGAGATGTATACTAGGTTCACAAACATTGTGAATGGCATGAGAAGTTTAGGAAAAATAATTTCTAACGGCGAACTTGTGGATAAACTTCTCAGGTCTCTACCAGCTTCATGGGATGCAAAGGTCACTGCAATTGAAGAAGCTAAAGATGTCAACACTCTCCTGCTGGAACAACTGTTGGGTTCCTTGATGACTTATGAGTTATCCCTCAAACAGAAGAACGGAGAGGTGGATAAAAAGAAAAAGATGATCGCGTTCAAATCTACTACTAGAGAGGACTCAAGCGAAGACTTTGAAGAGGATGACGAAGAAGATGAAATGGCTATGTTAGCAAGGAATTCAGAAGGTTTATGAGGAAGAAGAAGTTCAACTACAAAAAGAAACCTCTGAAAGGTGAACCGAGTAAGGAAAAAGACAAGGAAAAGAAGGAAGAGCAGCCCACATGTTTTGAGTGTAAGATGCCTGGGCATTTCAAGGGAGACTGCTCCTTGTTAAAGAAAAGCAGAAGAAAGCTAAGAAAGAAGGCCATGATGGCAACCTGGAGTGAAAGTGAAGACTCCAGCTCTGAGGAAGAACAGCAGGAAGTAGCAAATTTCTGTCTGATGGCCGATCAAGAAGAGGTATGTTCTGAAACCGAAAATGAATTATCTTTTGATGAGCTTCATGAGATTTTTGATGAACTAGTCATAGAATTTCAAAAATTAAAGTCAAAACATAATGACTTAAAGAAGCAAAATCTGGAACTAGCTAAAACAAACAACAACCTTTCAAATGAAAATGAATACCTTATAATACAAAATAAAAACTTAAATAATAAGATTATGGCTCTTGAAAAAGAAAAGGATATATTTGAAAAGAAAAGTAACTTACTTTCAAATGAAAAATTGTCAAGACAAAACAAAGAAATTTTAATAGAAAACAAAAGATATAAAGAAGAAATCGAAAAACTAAAACCTTTTGTTGAAAAATTTACTTACAGTTCTGAAAAATTAAATTTACTGTTAAATAACCAAAGAGCAGTATTTGACAAAGCTGGATTAGGATTCAGAACTCATAAGAAACAGAAACTCTTTAAAAATTTCTTTGTGCCTGCATCTTCATCAATTACATGCTATACTTGTGGTGTTAAAGGACATAAATCTTATATGTGCAACAAAAGAAAATTGAAAAACACTAAGAAAGTTTGGGTTTCAAAATGAACCAATGCCACTAACCAAAAAGGACCCAAGATGGCTTGGGTACCTAAAGTCTCCACTTGATCTTTATTGCAGGTATGCCTTGCAACCAACAAGAAAAGAATGTGGTACCTTGATAGCGGTTGCTCAAGGCATATGACAGGAGATGTGGAGCAGTTCTCATCAATCACATATCAAAATGGTGGCAATGTAACTTTTGGTGATAATGGAAAGGGCAAAATTATCGGTATTAGTAAAATCCATATCACCCCTACCTCTTATATTGATAATGTTTTATATGTTGATAGATTAAAACATAACTTGCTTAGCATTAGTCAATTTTGTGACAAAAATTTTAAAGTTGTTTTTGAATCTTCTTTGTGCATTGTTTCTAGTCTAGATGACAATGGCATTAAGTTCATCGGTCATAGGCATGGCAATATCTATATGGTTGATCTTGATGATCTCCCTATTCAGAAAGGTCAATGTCTAGTGGCAATGGAAGCCAAGATCGATGAAACTAGTTGGCTTTGGCATCGTAGACTAGGACATGCAAGCATGCATTTAATTTCAAAACTTAGCAAAAAGAATTTAGTAAAAGATTTGCCTAAACTCAATTTTGAAAAAGATAAGATTTGCAGTGCATGTCAACTTGGAAAACAAACAAAATCTTCTTTCAAACCTAAAAGAGTAATCTCTACATCTAGACCTTTGGAATTGCTTCATATGGACCTCTTTGGGCCTACTAGAACATCTAGTTTGGGAGGTAAGAAGTATGGTCTAGTCATTGTAGATGATTTCTCACGTTTTACTTGGGTCATGTTTTTAGCACATAAAGATGAAATGTTTTCTGAATTTATTAGATTTCACAAAAGAGTTTTAAATGAAAAAGATGTTTCAGTAATTTCTTTAAGAAGTGATCATGGAATTGAATTTGAAAATGCCGATTTTAATAAATTCTGTATTGAAAATGGAATTCATCACAATTTTTCTGCACCTAGGACACCTCAACAAAATGGGGTAGTAGAAAGAAAAAATATAACTCTTGAAGAAATGGCACGCACAATGCTTTGTGAAAATGATTTACCTAGATACTTTTGGGCGGAAGCCATAAATACTGCATGCTATATTTTAAATCGAGTTTTAATTCGACCGATTTTAAAGAAAACCCCTTATGAGCTTTGAAGGGTAGAAAACCTTCAATCTGTTATTTTCATGTTTTTGGATGCCGTTGTTTCATCTTAAACAATGGTAAAGATAATCTAAGTAAATTTGATGCCAAATCAGATGAGGGAGTCTTTCTAGGCTACTCCACATCTAGTAAGGCATACAGGGTCTTCAACAGAAGGACACTTGTTGTTGAAGAATCCATTCATGTGGTATTTGATGAAACTAACCAAAAATCTTCAAGAAAAGAAGATGTACTTTTTGATGAATCAGGTGGCAAGAAGACTGAAGAAATAAACAACAATGAAGGACTTACCAAGGAACAGAATGATGATCAAAACACTGACGAAGATCAAGCACAAGGTGATGAAAATACATCAACTGTTGATCCATTGCCAAAAGAATGGAGGTATGCTCATGGGCACCCAAAAGAACTAATTATAGGTGATCCATCTAAAGGTGTAAGTACTCGATCATCTCTTAGAAATATTTGTGATTACTTAGCTTTTATGTCTCAAATTGAACCTAAAACTATTGAGGAAGCTGAATGTGATAGTAATTGGATAAATGCTATTCAAGATGAACTTAATCAATTTAAAAGGAACAATGTTTGGACACTACTGGATAGGCCTTCAAACACATCAATTATTGGCACTAAATGGGTTTTTCGAAATAAACTTGATAAAAATGGAATAGTAATTAGAAATAAAGCTAGACTAGTTGTCAAAGGATACAATCAGGAGGAAGGGATAGATTTTGATGAAACCTTTGCTCCTGTGGCTAGACTTGAGGCAATTAGGCTATTGTTGGCTTTTTCTTGTTTCATGAATTTTAAACTATATCAAATGGATGTTAAAAGTGCCTTTTTAAATGGATTAATTGAAGAAGAAGTTTATGTTGAACAACCTCCTGGTTTTGAAAGTTCTGAATTTTCAAATCATGTTTATAAACTTCATAAAGCTTTATATGGATTAAAACAAGCTTCAAGAGCTTGGTATGATCGTTTAAGCTCCTTTTGCTGAAAAATGATTTTACTAGAGGTAATGTAGATAAAACTTTATTTTTAAAGAAAAAGAATGATGATCTCTTAGTAGTTCAAATCTATGTTGATGATATAATATTTGGTGCTACTAATGAATCTCTTTGTCAAGATTTTGCAAGATTAATACAGGGTGAGTTCGAGATGAGCATGATGGGAGAACTGAATTTCTTCCTCGGACTCCAGATAAGGCAAACCAAAGAGGGGATCTTCATCAACCAAACAAAATACACAAGAGAAATACTCAAGAATTTGGAATGGAGAACACTAAGCCATTAGGTACCCCTATGAGCCCTACATGTAGACTTGACAAGGACGAATTAGGTAAGTCTATAGACCAAAAATTATATCGTGGCATGATTGGTTCATTGTTATATCTTACTGCCAGTAGGCCAGATATCATGTTTAGTGTCTGTATGTGTGCTAGATATCAGTCTAATCCTAAAGAGTCTCATCTTTTGGCTGTTAAACGCATACTTAGATATCTATCTGGCTCAATTGAAATTGGTTTATGGTACTCTACAGAATCTTCATTTGATTTAATTGCTTATTCTGATGCTGACTTTGCTGGGTGTAAACTTGATCGTAAAAGTACTAGTGGAACCTGTCAGTTTCTTGGAGTAAATTTGATCTCCTGGAGTAGCAAGAAACAGAACTCAGTTGCTCTATCTATGGCGGAAGCCGAATATATAGCAGCTGGGAGCTGTTGTGCTCAAATCCTCTGGATCAAACAACAACTCGAAGATTTTGGCATTAAACTAACTAAGACACCCATAAGATGTGACAATACTAGTGCAATCAACCTATCTAAAAATCCTGTGCAACATTCAAGAAGTAAACACATTGAAATAAGACATTATTTCATAAGAGATCATGTACAAAACTCTAATGTAATTCTTGATTTTGTTTGTACTAATGATCAGTTAGCTGATGTGTTTACAAAGCCTCTGAGTGAGGATAGGTTCTGTCTGATAAGAAGAGAGTTATGTGTCATTGATCCTTTCTCCTAAGAACTCTCTTAGTATCATCTTCACCTAAATCCTAAAGCTCAAAACCTATTGTTTAAAACCTCAAAAATTTGTCAAAATTTTTCCTTTTTTTTTTTGGATTTTCTCGAATTTTTGGCCAAGTGTCGACACTTGGAAAGTGCCAAGTGTCGACACCTGACCAAGTGTCGACACTTGACAAATCCGAAGTGTCGACACTTGCGAATCTGAACTATTTTTATTCGGACCGAACGGTGATTTTTTGAAAACTTCTTCCCTCCTGATTTCTTGGAACAGTGGTCCCCCCTATCCAAATCCGTCCTTTCACCCCTCAATCCTTCACAAATCAGGTATTTCTCCTTTCTAATTTCATTTTATTTTTCTATGTTTTTTAATTTTGTTGTTTTCGAACTAAACGATCGTGTTTTAGGTTTTCCAAATATTTTTCTTGAATCTAACCGGATTTTTGTGTGTTTTAATGAATTTCTAAAACTCCAGTTGAGGGAATCATGTTTTAGATTTATTTTTCTCGGATTTCCCTCATCTTTTGTACGTTTTTCACCCATTTTTTGCAAAAATCACTGTTTCATCAATTTTGGGCAAAATAAATTGTGTTTTCATCTAATTTAAGCATACTAAATCCATTTATTGATGATTTAGAAAGGTTTTTCGTAATACATTTGCAACATTTTCGCCAATTTGCTAAAACCCTAAGTGATTAAAACCCAAATCCTATGGTTTTTGATTTTTAGACCTTACAAAAATAATTTTTACCAAAGATTCAAATGTGTTCTGCCTAACAAAATTTTTCCTACAAATTTTGCTCGAAAACTTGTTGTTACGGCCATAATGATGACGTGGTTGGTCGCAGATCCCGGCGGGCACTATACGAGCCACGTGGAGGTTTTCGACCGAGTCAGCTGCGGCTCCCTGCCTGAAGTCGAGCTCGGACGGGCTCCCCCGCTCCCTCTCCGGGTGGCACCAATAGACGGCCCCGCCTCGGCCGAGGTCGAGCCGAGCGTCCTTCTGCCATCCCGCCAGGTGTCCACCCAGGAGGGGTCGACCTCGGCCGAGGTCAGGCTGCTCCCCCACTCCCTCGCCAGGTGGCACCCATAGACGGTCCCACCTCGGCCGAGGTCGAGCCGGGCCCCCTTCGCTCCTTCGCCAGGTGGCCCCCGAGATGGGACCACCTCGGCCGAGGCCGAGCGTCCTCCTACCGTCCCGCCAGGTGTCCACCCAGGAGGGGTCCACCTCGGCGAGGTCGGCTGCTCCCCCGCTCCCTCGCCAGGTGGCACCCATAGACGGTCCCACCTCGGCCGAGGTCGAGCCGGGCCCCTTCGCTCCTTCGCCAGGTGGCCCCTGAGACGGGACCACCTCGGCCGAGGCCGAGCGTCCTTCTGCCGCCCCGCCAGGTGTCCACCCAGGAGGGGTCCACCTCGGCCAAGGTCGGCTGCTCACCCCGCCAGCCAGACGGTCCCACCTCGGTCGAGGTCGAGGCGGGCCCCCTCGCTCCTTCGCCAGGTGGCCCCTGAGACGGGACCACCTCGGTCGAGGCCGAGCGTCCTTCTGCCGCCCCGCCAGGTGTCCACCCGGGAGGGGTCCACCTCGGCCGAGGTCAGGCAGCTCGTATAGAGAGAGCCCCAGAGAGCGGAGGCGCAGGTTCTGAGGCCGGCCCTCGAGCCGTGCGCGCCGCACCCCGAAGAGGGCGCCCTGTACGGATGGCGGCGGCACGTGGAACATCACTTACGTCGGCCCGACGGGTTCCACAGTCGAGAGACGCGGCTCTGACAGGACAGGGCCCCTCGATGGGCAAGCGCCGGCACCTGGGAGGAGAGCACCCACGCTTGGCCCAAGGTCTGACCGGTCGCCCTGCCGACGCCCCCCTCCTTTACCTTTTCCCCGCTAGGCTCGGCGAACGAGGCCAGAGAGCCGCCTGGCCCTCAGAACCAGAAGGGAAAAGAGAAAAGGATGGGGAGAGGGCGACGAGAACGAGAGGGGGAGGAGCCTCCCGAGAGTGGAAAACGAGCAGGCACCGGGAGGGGATAAAAGGAAGAAGCAAAGAGACGACCAGGTAAGCAGAGACAAATAAGAAACAGAGGCCGGAAGCTCCGCTCTAGGGGACAAGATCCAGGGTCCCGAGAGGGGATCGCTTGGCGTGAGCTCGGCAAGGGAGTCCAGCCGGGTTTTTGGTCTCTTTAAGCACCATTCTTGCTCATAGAATCTCTAGTCTGGGACTCCTTCGGGGGCCCGTCCCAGGGACTCTGTTCCCTCTCGCCGTCTACTAACTTGATCGTCGGAGCTCCCTCGCCGGGATCCCCGGCCAGGGTCTTCTGACCCCGTCTTGCAGGTCCGGTCCAGCCAGGAGGCCCCAGGAGCAAGACGGTCTATACGGACCGGCGGTTCCAAGGCATGGGCGCGGCGGCGAGATCGGCAACACTTGTCATTTGATCAAAATATATTTTTCAAACTTTGTTGATTATGGTTTCCGAAACCTATCTGAACTCTAATCTCAACATATGGTCAGTTCCTTGTTCTAAACCTTTCTTCATTCTTCCTGGTCAGTTGGCTGTAATGGGTCATAGGAAGAAACTTGCAGTTAGGGCGAGGCCCAGTCAGGGTACTGAGAGGAGGTCGAAGGCCAGATTTGATCCTGCACAGCCGAGCAGTTCAGCCACTCCGAGCTCCCCCCTGCAGAGAGGATGGCAGGGAAGTCTGTAGCTTCTGGGAGGAGAGTAGACTTGCAGTGCTTTGACAGGCACCACTTTGGCATTAGAAAGATACTCACAGATGCAGGACTAGTACCCTTCTGTACCATGCAGGAGAGATACTATCCTCACCTAGTGAGGGAGTTCTACGGTGCACTGGACTGTCGACGACTTTTAGGACGACATCCGTGAGGGGTATTCAGATCTCTTTGACCGATGACCTGCTGAGCCAAGTATGGGAGATACCCCGGAGAGGAGTATGTGCATTTTCTGTTGATGATAGAGAGGCGGCTTTCAGATGCATCCTTGAGCGAGAGGATGTTCACGGTATTTCAGTGGTTACCGCGAACCAGTTATCTTTAGAGATGCGCATGCTGCACCATATTACTGCACGGATCCTTCTATCGAAGACTGGCAGATTCGATTTCATCACCGAGAGGGAACTGATGGTGATGACCAATCTGATCGATAGGAGACAGATTGATATACCCACTTTGATGCTGACACATATGCATGATGCTGCCACTCAGCGCCGACATTGTTTGCCATACGGCATGGCACTGACCCGTCTTTTCAGAGCTTGTGGAGTATCATTGAAGGGGGAGATCCCCAAGGAGATACTGCACACGGATGTATACGATGAGAGGTTACTGCACCGGATGGGATTCAGGATGGTTGGAGGTCGATGGGTTCGAAGAGAGTCTGGCCAGGAGCCAGATGAGGAGGATGAGATTCGAGAGGCTGGACCATCTGAGCCAGCAGTTCTTCCTCCAGTAGATGTACCATCGACACAGGCAGAGCACCTGTCTCCTGACGCTTCAGCTCCTCCACCACCATCTACCGGATTATCTTTTGAGGAGCATGCCAGAGCACAGTTCTCACAGATCAGAGGTGAGGTGACTCAGCTGCGTAGCGAGGTCGAGCTTCTACGAGCACAACTACCTCGGAGCATGCTGAGATTCGCAGATCCATGGAGAAGGGATTTACTCGCATTGAGAGTCTGCTTAGATCATTTATACCTCCTGCAGCACCTGCACTTGCTCGATCTGACGATGATGATGATGATGATGGCGATGATCACCAGAGCGACCATGCTGATTTTGCTGAGGGTGGTGATCAGGATATTAACCGAGCCACAGAGGTAGTGGGCACTAACAGCGACAGTGTAGGCGGAGCCGATGCTTATGAGGTGGTCAGTCGAGATCCTCCTACTACACCTGCTCCTACTGCATTGGTTGACCTCGCACCGGATCCTATTGCGCCAGCTGATCGTCTTTCACCTCCTTCTACTAGATCTTCTAGGGTTGTTCCCGCATTTGGTCCTGCCGGCCGTACCAGGAGTCTTAGAGCTTTAGCACCTCCTAGGGCATTAGCCACCAGATCTAGGATTAGTGCTCCTTTCAGTCTTGATGTTCCATCTGATGAGGATTAGCCTCACAGATGTCTGTTTCAGATCTTATTTTGTATGTTTGATACTTATTTGACTCTAATGATATATGTATGTTTTAGCTCTTTAGTACTGAAAATTTATGTTATATATATGTGTTCAGTACCTTGTTATCTTGAAAATTTTGTACTTCAGTTGACTATTCTTTGGCTCTGATACTCTTTGTAATGATATATTTTAACTCTGATACTCTTTATAATGATATATTTTAACTCTGATACTCTTTGATATTAGCATAATTTCAGCTCTGATATTTGTTTCTCTACTCTCTTTTTGTATCCATGCTCATTGTGAGGGGGAGGTTATTCCCCTTTCTTATGATTGACAAAAAGGGGGAGAACAAGTATTGATTTGTAGATCAAGTATTGATTTTGATCTTATTGAGAAAAAGGTGTATTATATTGATTATATTGATTTCACCTTGCAAGAATCTTTGAAGTTTACCTTAATAAGAGGTATCTAATTAAGGGGGAGATTGTTTCTTCCTATCTATAAAGTTTTTGCCTCTATTGTGACTAAAATTCATATTTATAAATTAAATGGTTAAAGTTTGATCTATATTGTCTCTTTTTCTCAAGGTTTTGTCATCATCAAAAAGGGGGAGATTGTTGGCTCCACCCAATGATTTTGATGAATAACAAAACATTGAGTACATATTGTATTCTAACGAGGATTTCAAGTTGTGAGTTTTCAGGAAGAAAGCATCTCAAAATTCCAAAACTTATGGTGTATGGCATGCAATGGCACGAAGCAATTCTCACATATCCGGGCATCCTCTTCATTGAAAAAGGGCTTAATTGTTTAACTATTATGTGTTTATGTGTTCATGAATTTTATTTTTGATTTCAAGGCATTTACACTTGAATCTGGATGTTTTCAGTCTCAAGTGTCGACACCTGGACAGTCAAGTGTCGACACTTCAGCATTTGGCACGGACAAAAATCCTTGGCACGCCAAGTGTCGACACCTATATTCAAGTGTCGACACCATGTGTCGACACTTAGGTTCCAAGTGTCGACTCAAGGCCTGAGATTTTTGAAAATACAGAACTTTGTTGGTTCGAGAATTTTTGTGTCAAGTGTCAACACCTGTGCATCAAGTGTCGACACTTGAATATTCAAGTGTCGACTCCCAGAAATCAAGTGTCGACACCTGACAGCCAAGTGTCGATACCTGACAGCCAAGTGTCGACACTTGCAGCCTGACAGCTCTAACAGATCTATTTTTCTGGCTTGTAGAAGTTGGTTTTCAAGCTCCAAACGGCTATTTCCAATGCTCCAACGGTCACAAACCATTTTTAGAAGGTTTTTGGTGTATTTAATCTCCACCAACCTCATTTTAAAGCAAGAAAAGAAAAGAGAAAGAAGAGAAAGCAAGAGAGAAGTCTATTCAAGAGCATTCAAGTCCACTCAAAAGCCATAAAGCCAATATTCTCTCCAAACTTCAGATCAAAAGTCTCTTCTAGCTTGATTCCACTGAAAAGCCTACTAGCTCAACCTTACTACATTCCAAAAAGAGGCAACTTGAAGAAGAGTGAAGTCAAAGCATCCTTTTGGGCTTCAAAGATTTCAATCTACTCTTGAAGAGAGTTTGTTGTAGCTTTTAAATTTCATATCTGTTTTATTGTGATTTGACATTGCTTTCAAGGGTGTCTTGAAAGAAGGTTATTGTGGTTTGTTGGTGAGCCAAAGTGTTAAAATCAACTAGGGTTAACTTGTGAACCCGAAGACAAAACAAGTATTTAGGTTTGTTGGTGAGCCTAGGTGACAAAACCAACTTAGGTTTTGACTTGTGAGCCTTGTGAAAAATAAATCAACTGTAATATGGTGTGGATTATAGTGGAATTCCCAAGGGTGGCTTGAGGAGTGGATGTAGGTGCTAGGTTTGCACCGAACCACTATAAACTTTGTGTTTGTGTGTAATTGCTCTTTTCCTCTCGTATTCTTTAATTAATTGCTATCATCTTGCATCTAATTTATTATTGCTCACAAGCACCACTAGACCTTCATTTTATTGTGTTAAATTTTTAAAAGACCCAATTCACCCCCCCTCTTGGGCTCCATTTCTGGGCAACAGTCCGCCCGTGTTCGGACCAGCTCCGACGGCCCCGACTCCACCCGTAGTGGCCCTAGTCGCGTCCGTGCCTGCTCCGCGCCTGCGGCACGCCCGCAGCAGCTCCGCCTTCACCAGCGGCGCACCCCGGCTCCGGTCTGGTTCCGTATGGCTCCCCCGCACCGGTGTGCCTCCGCCTGGTCCGGCACCTTGGCAAGCCCATCTCCGGCCCTGATCCGCCCGCTCCGGTCGACTCCACCCGAAGTAGTGACATGCCTCGATCCGCGTGCAGGGGCCTCTCCTGCCTCGTCTCGGTTCACGCGCGTGAGGGACTTTGCATGCCTGGCGACGCGCATCGTGTACTCGAGGGCCTCTCGATCCTCATGCCACATGCCATCTAACGTCTTTTCAGGTACGCTCCTCAAAGTGCAGGTACGATGGCAATACGATACATAAAATCACCGTCCCTAGAGTGCCTCCTACAAGGAGGGCTATATCAAAGTCCCTAGGACATAGTTTACATCAATTAGGAAGGCGTGCCCCATCCAAGGCACTGTTCCCCTTCACCAACTTCCTGAACCACCTGGAAGGAGAAGGTTGACCAACCTAAGCCTCCCAGGCCTGCAGAAGCCTCACAGGCATACACCAAGAAGAACATGCCTCTTTAAACACCAAGAGCCGCTCGTCTACATAAGAGTGGGAGGAAGAGGTGAGAAGGGATAAGAGATAACACACTCTCTTCATTCTTACATTATCTATCACCCTCTGGCAGCAGAGAGTCCCCCAAGCTCTCCACCTCAGAGATCCCTTATTTCCTTCGATCGTCCCACTGACTTGATCGTCGGAGTGTCTTTACCGGAATCCCCGATGCAGGTCTCCCCTGTTTTGCAGGTATCGCCTAACGGAGGGACAATAAGGAGGAAGATTGCTCCTCATCGGAGAGGCCCACAGGAGGACCACCTAGTACCAAGCCCCTTTCATCCCAATTACGACTATGTTCCCCTTGATCGTCTCCGATCAACGAGTCCGGTGATGCTGGCACGGAGCCCACTCACCTAGGTCACGTAAGAGCTACTGGCCACAGCGATCTAGACGGCAACAACAAGCATGCACAAGATAATGTTAACAAGCCCTGACATGAAACTAGCATTTGCGGGTCATAGTTATTGTAAGTCACTTTAATTATTTTATGAGTCAATATTTCCATTGCTTTCATGGAAAAATCATAAAATCATAAGAAAGCAAGGTCCATGACCTTATAAATTATGAGAATGGTTATATCTTTTTCCATTAATATTCATTACACTGGATCTGGTGAACGTTTTATTGACTTGACGAAATATTTGTAGTGTTTTCTTATCCTGGCATTGAAACTTTACTAATGTGGTTCTTTGCTCAACGCTTGGACTTCACTAAGGTCTTCAATTTTATTTATCGTTTAATATATTCTTTTTCTAGAACAGTTAATTTATTTGGTGCATTTCATGATGCAACATGATTAAGGACTCTCAGGATGAATGTGTAACTTATGTTTAAGGTCAAGAACAAAGGTGTGACCCCACAAATAGTTTACTTTTTCTTTTAAATTGTCTGTTTGCAATCTTAGTGCATGCTTTATAGAACTCAAAGCATGGACCAAGTAATCAGCTAATGAGTCTCGCCAATATGAAATATTAACATGACAGCTTACAGAATACATGTCAATCATCTAATATCCACTAATCTAAAATACCCTACTTATCTTCTGAAGTAACTGCAAAATAAAGGAATCCTATTGATAACCAATCATCCTTCACCCTTCTCCAGACGTCAAGAAGCGTTGCATCTTAAATGATCCTCCTTTTCATCTTCTCATCCATGCATTTTAGCCTTTCTGTTAAAATTTACAAATCACAACATATCCTTTCCAAAAAATTAGGAGTTGCACATCGAACAGATTGATCAATGGGCAATGGGCCATTGGTTATCTCTCTTCCACTCTTGACAACCTTTGATCAGAAGAAATCCCACTAATACCCTAGAAACATGATTTCATTCTAAAGTCCTCCAATTTTGGAATCGTGATGAAAAGCATGGACAATGGAAGCAAAATAGCAACCATACCATGATGACAACTCCAACTGCCATGATGCAAAAGATAGTTCCTCGCAAAATGCTGTTCAGGATGAACGCAACCAACATCGAACACATGGTCTGCATGTCTATCACAAGAAAATCATTAGCTTAGACGAACATCCAAAACCACCACATAACTCACCTGAAGAAGAACAGAGAGCCCGGTGATCGTGATGAAATCCTCCCAAAGCAGCGACATCCCTTCGTCAAGCCAGTTAAAGCAGTTCATAAAGTTCAAGACAAGTCCGGATGCCACAACGGTGGAGATCGCCGTGAAGTGGGGCAGCGGCACGCCCCAGCCATGGCTAGCTGTGTTATGACCACATAAATCGACATGACACCCAGAGTTGGCACCGCAATGGCTTCGGTCTCCTTCTTGGCGTGGTAGGACAGCAATGTAAGGTTCCCCAAAAGGCCATTGAGCAAGAAAAGTATGAGGGTGGATGGAGAAAGCTGGTGCCGACCAGCAAGGGAGATGGCAAGAAGGGCGGCCTCGTTGCCAGCGAGGAGGTGGCGGGAGTTGAAGGGGAATCTGTGGGAGCCGGATGAAGAGGAAGCGGATGTCGGATGCTCCGGCAAACTTGGCGGTCGTCAACTCCCACCGGAGACCTGAGAGTAGACGGCAGAAGCAGCGGAGAGAGCGTACCGGCAGCGGAGGAAGAAGCGGCGGGTGGGGGAGAGGAGGGGACTGGACTTTTAGTATGGGTCTAGATAGGAGATGGGGAGGAGGAGAAGTGGAGACAGCGGAGAGGACATCACCAACTAAACTTCAATCTCCTTAAACTGTTGCAAATCGGATCTTGATATCAAGAATGATAGAATGAATCCTCCAAAGGATTCTCCCACCCCCCCTTTTTAGAAAGAAAATTGCGGAGCCACCAAAGGTAGAATTATCTATTTATGCTGCATGCAACATATATTCAAAATTACATTCATCCTTCCTCCTCCTCAACGCATGCAACAGGCAAAATTGATGCGAAAGAAAAGAAAAGATGTAAGTTTGTCATACAAACAAGTTCATTAGAAGCAACAAAGGAAAAAAAAAAAAAAAAAAAATCCATGGCCATGGCATCCACTGGGTTCAAATAGCTATTGATTCGCCCCCATTCTACACATTCTCCCTAACATGGGCTTTTTGGGGCACCCATTCTAGTGAGAATCCGCACGATGCTTCTCAGGCTTCAGCAAATAGGCCGATTCAGAGGAATCCCAGTTCACTGTTTTGGATTGGTGTCCACTTGAAATTTTTAAATTTAAATACTGTCCCCGTGATGGAAACGGAAAAGATGCATCCAGATGAAGCGCGCATAGGTTCCCATATTTCTCGGCATTTCAGCAACAAGAGGGATAGGGATGGATTCAAGCATTACAGAGATCGTTCTAACAAAAAAAGTAGTACAACATAAAGCTTCTGGTCCAGAAGTCATCCTTTCAGGTAAGTCAAGCCATATTACAGGAGATGGAGTAGTGGGACACGAAAAGAAGCACATTTTTTCTCCGACACAAAATAACAAACAGAAAAGGAGCATCTCCACTTCCTTTCACCATCGTGGTAGAGGGCAACCTATCGATTCACTGCTTTAGACGCGGCCCTCCCAGAGGCACTCGAGGGCGGCGGCGGCGGAGGAGCACTTGCGGAGGATGGCCTCCACGTCGGGCGGGGGGTTGAGGCCCATGGCGGCGGCCCGGTCCCAGCGCTCCATCCGGGTAAGACCCAGGCAGGGCCCGTACCTCATGTCCAAGTCGAACTCCCTCAGCCTCTCCTCCGCTTCCTTCTCTAGCTCTGCTTTCCCGCCGATCCCATTCACCACCACAGCCAACAGCATGAACGAATCAAACCCTAGATCGTTGGATGGAAACCGAATGGGATCGCGGGGGAGTGTACTACTTACCTTGGGCATGGGCGGACTTGAGGGCGGGAGAGCAGGCCGGATCGGCGGCGGAACGCGGCTTGGGGGAGGTCTTGGTCACTCCGCCCTTCTTCTTCTCCCGGTAGAAGCCCTTGACTCCACCGACCGACGCCATCGTCCCAATTTCTCGCTGGCTCGCTCGGTCGGAATTGGGAGAATGGAGAACGACTTGCTGGAGGCGACGGCGGTCCTTCAAATAGAGGAGAGGATTTCCATCAAAAAAAAAAAAAAAAAAAAAAAAAATGGAGGGGAGGAGGCAGTGTGATGGACGAAAGACGATCAGTGTCGTACCACGTGTTGGCATCTTAGATCATCCATGACGTTTTGTATATCTTGGGGTTGCATTTGATGCGTTGCCCGGCAAACTATGAATTTTTGAATATCTTGAGATTATGTTTGATGCATTACCTAGCATCTTGAAAGATAATATAAATTATAAATAATATAAATTATTATATTTAATATATGCAGGTAGGGCTTGAACTAGGTTGGGTCGGATCAGGCCACATCTCCATCTGAGCCCGGCTCAAAAAAAATTCGGGCTTCAGGCCGAGCCTAAATCCAAAACTTTTTAAAACATGAGGCCTGAGCCCGACTTGAGCTCGAGAGGCTGGTCCAAATCGAAGCCGGCTCACGATCATTGGAAACCCCTCCCCAAAAAAAAGTTCTAGGCGTGATAGGACATCAAGTGCGGTTGCTGGAGTCGGGAGAAGGAGATCAGAGCCGGGAAGGGACGTCCGCGTCGGGTGTGGGTGCCAATATCGGGGAGGGAGATCAGAGCCAAAGGGGGTTGTGGGGTCGTGCGGGGGCGGAGGGTGCGTGCACCGGGGCCAGGGAGGGACATCAGAGCCGGGAAGGGCTGTAGGGTTATGCCAAGGGGAGGGAAGGGAAGGGGGCATCGGATTCATGCACCGAGGTCGAGGAGGGAGATCGAAGTCGGGTGACTGTGGGGTCGCGCGGGCGAAGGTGATGTTGGGCCCTGCACCGAGTTGAGAAAGGGATATCCGAGCTCGGGGTGGCGATGGGATCACATGGAACCGGGGGTGGCGGCGGGGTCACACGAAGCCAGGGATGGCAGCGGGGTCGCATGGAGCGAGGGGATCTCATAGGCCGAGTGGTGACCGAGAGTGGAGACGCCGGAGAGCTTGAGATGGTGAGATTGTGAGAGCACTGGGAGGTGAGATGCTTATTTGGATTTGGATCAGTTCGGGCGAGCCTATGTTGGGCTTGGTTTGGGCCGGACCAGGCTGGGTCAAAAGGGAGCCTGAGCTCGACCCGAAAATTGAATGAGCTTTGTTATAAGGCCCGAAGCCCAGCCCGAATTATTGAAAGCTTAGCCCGAAGCTCGACCCGAAGCCCATCGGGTTAGCCCAACCTAGTTCCAGCCCTATATACGGGTAATGTTGTATAATATAAAATTAAATTTTCAAAATACCTCTAAATTAGATTTATATTTTATTTATTTATTATATATATATATTATATAAAAATATAATTTATATTTAATATTTTTATATAAAAATAAATAATTATTATTATATTAAATAAATTTAATATAAAATTTTATATATTAAATAGATGATATATTTAATATATTACTTAAATATATTTAATAATATATTAAATTTATATATTTTGTATTATAAAATATAATAAAATATATTTTGTATTATGAAATATAATATATTATATTGTTGCCACCTTGATCATCGTGGCCCGTAGCTTTGACGTGTCGCGGATGCGTCTGGCTCCCTCTAGGTGCTTGGTTCTCTTTTTTGGTTAGCTCCAGAGTCGGTATGACATGCAAAAAAGAGGAGATCCGAACCAGGAATTCCGGTGGGGATACTCCGACGATCAAGTCAGTTGAAACGATCAAGGAGAACAGAACCTCTGTGATGGAGAGCTTGGGACCTCTCCATATAGAGGGTGAAAGATAAGATTTTAGGAAATGGAAAGATAAGGTGAAGTGGAGATTAGAGAGCGGAGAGGTTCTCCTTGCTAGTTCCTTGCCCGTTTGCTCTCTATGCCTTACCAGTTGCCCTCTTCCTTTTCTACGGTCCCTTCCTCTATTTTATATGAGAGGAATGGTCCAGACCAAGTTTGGGGCTTCATTGAGATGTCACTTTCTCGGTGCCCCTTTTGATGGGGGATGGGATCAGGGGAAGGATCATCGGTGAGCTGAGAAGTCACCGAAGATTAGGGTATTTTATTTTTTTTTGATTTTTTTTTGTAGAGAGGTGGTGAAGGAATAATGGAGATAGAAGGTAGAAAAAATCTGGATTCTTATGGACTTTGGGACTCACACTCACAGAGAGACATCTCATCTCTAGGGCATCCCATTCACTTTGCTACTTGAAGCAGTTAGGGCATCCCACTCACCTCGCTACTTGGAGCCGTTAGGGTGAATCTCAAAGGACATTAGGGTGGTAGAGAAGGTGGAATCAAAGAAGGAGATAACTAGACATGACCTTGCATCATGTCCTGGGGTTGCATCTCTCGTACTCTCCTTATGGAGCGATTGTTAGGCCTCTCACCCTCTCCATGTGGAGCGAAATAAAAGAATCACTCTTTTCTAAAAACTTATTTTCATTCACCCTTTTTTTACAAAGGATTGAGAGTGATATTTATAGACCTTTCCTATCCCTCATTTGAATTTGAATACAAGATAGAAAGATAAGGGTTCTGTTGCCGTTCTCGCCTCCGCGCCCGTGACTCGGATCCGTGGATCCTCCCTGACCGCCTAGCGGAGGAACCTCCCTGGCTGCGGCGAACCTGCAAGAAGGGGTTAGGAGACCCTGGCCGGGGATCCCGGCGAGGGAGCTCCGATGGTCAAGTCAGTAGACGACGAGAAGGAACATATTCACCAAGACGGGCCCCCGAAGGGGTTCCAGACTTAGAGAATTTGTTAGTAAGAAGGGTGCTCTGGGGACCAGAAATTCGGCCGGGCCTCCTTGCCGAGCTCACGCCAAGCGATCCCCTCTCGGGACCTTGGATCTCACTCTTGGAGCGAGGCTTTTGGCCGCTGCCTCTTACTTGTCCCCAACCTGATCGGCTTACCTTGTCGTCCCCAGCTTCCTTCCTTTTATCTTCTCTCGCTGTTCGCCTGTCCTCTCCCCCTAGGAGGCTCTCCTCCCCCATCCCTTTCTCTTTCCCCTTTCGGTGAGGAGGGCCAGGCGGCTTTCCGACCTCGTCCGCCGAGCCTAACGGGGAAAAGGCAAAGACAGAAGGGGGGGTGGCACCGGTAAGGCGGCCGGTCAGACCTCGGGCCTAGTGAGAGCGCTCTCTTTCCCAAGTGTGGGCGCCATCTGTCTATGGGCCCTGTTTTGTCAGAACCGTGCCTCTCGATTACGGGACCTGTCGGGCTGATGCAAATGGTGTTTCGCGTGCCGCCGCCATCCGTACGGGGCGCCGCCTGTGATGCGCACGGCCCGAGGGACGACCTCGGAGCCCGCGCCTATTTCCTTGGGACCTTCTCTGTACGGGCGGCCTGACCTCGGTCGAGGTGGACCCGTCTCCGGGGGCCACCTGGCGAAGGAGCGAAGGATCGGCCGACCTCGGCCTAGGTGGACCCCTCCCGGGTGGACACCTGGCGAGGTGGCAGGGGGTCGCCTGGCTTCGACGGAGGTGGGCCCGTCTCCGGGGGCCACCCGGCGAAGGAGCGAAGGATCGACCGACCTCGGCCTAGGTGGACCCCTCCCGGGTGGACACCTGGCGAGGTGGCAGGAGGTCGCCTGGCTTCGACCGAGGTGGGCCCGTCTCCGGGGGCCACCTGGCGAAGGAGCGAAGGATCGACCGACCTCGGCCTAGGTGGACACCTCCCAGGTGGACACCTGGTGAGGTGGCAGGAGGTCACCTGGCTTCGACCGAGGTGGGCCCATCTCCGGGGTCCACCTGGCGAAGGAGCGAAGGATCGGCCGACCTCGGCCTAGGTGGATCCCTCCCGGGTGGGCGCCAGGCGAGGTGGTAGAGGAGCCCCGAACCGAGCTTGACTTCGGCGAGAGCAATTTTTCTTGGGAAGTCGTCTGGCGGAGTAGCCTTGCCGAGCTTGGCCTCGGCAATGTGGCGCTGACTCGGTCGGAGAAACCTCCACGTGGCTCGATCATATTTGGCGGTATCTGAGCCCGGCCATGTCATCGTCACGGCCGTAACAGTTGCCCCCCAGCCCGCCGTTCCGTTGGGGCATCGTAGAACGGAACGTCGGGATTAAATGCAGATATGACGTGGAGAGGCGAAGATCTTGCATCATAATTGCCACGATCCTCGTCGCCGCAGCTCGATGCGCCCGAAACCCTATAGGAAGCCGCCACGCGTTGCCCACTTGCCCGCAATAAATGCGTCGCTTCGAGGCAAAGGCCGTTACCTTGCTAACGAGGCGTCGGTGTCGGGCGTGCGTCCACGTGGCGATCACTCAGTGGCTCGGGGCGGAATGACGGGTACGGCCGCTGTCGACTGAGTTTGAAAAGGAGGGGACTTTCCAGAATGAGGCCTTTTCCCTTGCTCCATGGGCGGTTTGCTGCAGGCTAACTTCCGTTGCCCCGCGTTCGCTTGGCGTATTTTCGGTGAGTGCCTCCATCCTTCTTTGGTTCCCCTCTCTCTTTTTCTCTCTGAGTCCTTGTTCTCCCCTTTGCCATGGCGCGTCGTCACTATGTCTCTTCCAATCCGGACGAGGCCGGTCCATCCCGGCCGAGGACTCCATCTTCTTCCTCCTCAGAGGAGGAAACGATTCCGGAGGAGATCCGCAGGCGTCTGCAACCCGGGGGTGTCACCATCGGCATCCCCAGGGGGGTCCGGTCTCCTCTGGTTGCTCCCGCTGTGCCTCTTCTCTCTCTTCCTGCTCCGCCTCTTCTTCCCGCCGGTCCCTCCGGTCATGCTTCCACCATGACCGAGGGCGATCTTTCTTTGCTCCGGGAGGCCTACGGCATCCCGGGATCAATTCGTCTATTCGTTCCGTGGCCCGGGGAGCGCGTCACCATGAGTGGCCCTGGCCGCATAGCCTTTTACGAATACTTCTTCCTTGGGGGTCTTCGATTTCCTCTGCACCCCTTCTTCCTCTCTTTTCTTAGCCATTTCCGACTTGTTCCGGCCCAGTTGGCTCCCAATGCCATCCGGGTCATCTTCTCCTTCATAGTTTTTTGTCACTTTCACGGGTTCGTTGCCCGTTTCTCCCTCTTCAGGGCCATGTTCACCCTGAAGAGGTATTCCACCGATGACGGCTGGTGGTATATTTCGCCCCGGCCCAGGTGTCTCCGGTTCGACCTCCCCTCTTCTATCAAGGGTTGGAAGAGCCGGTTTTTCTTTGCCTCGATCGAAGATGTCGACTGGGCCTGGAGTGAACTGGACCGGTCTCCGAACCGGAACTCCCAGGTTGAGTCGGCGGACCAGGAGGCCTACTCCCTACTCCTGAGTGACGTGGTTCCGGCACTCGAGGTTCTGCTCTCAGAGCAGAATCTTTTTGAGGCCAGGATCAGTCCCATCCGTGAGTTGGGTAAGATTCGGTCCTTCCTTAACTCTTGCATTCTTTTTTCTTCATAACCGAGTTAGCCGACCTTCTATTCTTTTGCATTGCAGGTATGAAGTTCTTGCTGGAGAGCCTCCTGGAGGGCGCGGCCCAGAGAGACGTCCCGGAGGTGGATGAGCCTGCGGCCAAGCGGGCTCGCACCGAGGCGAGCCAGGAGGTGGCACCGGCGTCTGCACCTAGTCCAGCGGCTGCTGCTCCCCCGCCCAGGCTGCCTCGGGACGGGGCCGTTGATTCCTCGGCTGCCAGATCCGGTGGTGCTGTTGTCGAGGGGGTTCCACCGCCCGTAGCCCCGTCCAGCGCCGGCCCTATCGTCACCGCGGCTCCGACGGTGCAGCCCGTGTCCTCCGCCGGCCCGTCGGTCGCGGCTCCTGCTGGAGGGACAGTCGCCGCAGGAGCCGAACTGACGGCTCCGCCACCGGTGATCACCCACCGGTGTTCAGTCATCCGCGATAAAGGGCTCGCGGAGAAGGTGATGGAGTACACCTCCATAGCCCGGGATCGCCGAGCTCGGGGCGGCCGGGACTATGCTGACGCTTTGCTCGGGATCCTCCCGCAGCTCTTCACGGTAAGCCCGAACTCATTTTCTTCCGTCTTTCGTGACCTCAGTGGTCTTTCTTCTAACCCGGTTACTTTACCTGTGCAGATTGGGAATGACGTTCTCCTACTGAGGAACTTCCTCGTAGGGAACGCAAAGAGGGACGCCGAGAAGGAGAAGAAGCTCGGCAAGCTCGCAGCCGACGTCAAGGACCTCATGGAAAAGGGGGTCGAGCTGCGAGCAAGCAATCAAGCCCTCCAGACTGACCTGGCGTGCGCCGAGGGGCGGAACAAGGAGCTGGAGTCTTCTCTGTCGAAGGAGAGGATCTCCCACCAGCATCGCGCGGAGGAGGACGCAGCGGAGAGGGCTCGTCTTCAGGCCCATTCCCAGTGGCTGGAGTGCCAGCTGGAGGAGGCCCGGCGAGATGCAAACGCGGCGAAGGAGCGGAGTGCGTATGTCAACGGACTCCTGGAGGCCGCGAAGCAGGAGGCGCAGGAGGCCGTTTCGAATTTCCAGGCTTCCGACGAGTACACGTCGGAGGTCCGGGAGGCCGCCGTGGACTCCTTCCTGAAGGGGTTCTGGATGTGCCGGGAGAAAGTAGGGGCCTTCTACCCTGAGCTCGACCTCAGTGGGGTGGTGCTCGAAGGTAGGAGGCAAGGAGCTGAGAGTAGAGCCTCCGGTACGGCCGACGCCACGCCTGCGGCCCCGTCGACCGGTGAAGCCGTGGCTCCGGAGCAGCCGCCTGAGCCGGCCGCCGCTGAAGGCGAGGATGCGGAGCGCGCGACCCCGGCGGAGGGCTCCGACCCCGCACCAAACTGAGCCACCGTCTTCTCGCCCTTCTCTGTCGTCGTAATTGCACCCTTTTCTTCTTTTTTTTTTTTTTGGGACTCCCGGCCTGTCGGGATTCCCAGCTTTGTACTTTTCCTCGAATTAATGAAAACATCGTTTGACTAAGTCTCGAGTTCACTTTCTTCCCCACTCTCCCATCTTTCCTTTTTTTTTTTTTTTTTTTTTTTTGGGATGTTGATGTGGAGTGCCGAAACGATCGCAGACCTGGTCCCGTCCGTCGCTCAAATCGAAGGTTGGGACATACCGGACCGCGTGGCGTCAGAGTAGGCCTTGAGCGGGTCCGTCTTCGGAATCGCCTTCATACTCGCGTGGGCGAAATGGTTTCTGCCCCGCCTTCCAGGCCGAAGCCCAGGACCTCCGGACTGAACCCCGGGGTCGCAGGCTTTCTCAAGCCTTGCGCTTCTTGCCGGGCTGTTCTCCGGGCTTGCGTGGGCGAACTGGGTTCTATTCCACCTTCCAAGCTAAAGCCCAGGATCTCCGGACTGAACCCCGGGGCCGCAGGCTTTCTCAAGCCTTGCGCGGCTTGCCGAGCTGTTCTCCGGGCTTGTATGGGCGAACTGGGTTCTGCCCCACCTTCCAGGCCGAAGCCCAAGATCTCCGGACTGAACCCCGAGGCCGCAGGCTTTCTCAAGCCTTGCGCGGCTTGCCGAGCTGTTCTCCGGGCTTGCATGGGCGAACTGGGTTCTGTCCCACCTTCCAGGCCGAAGCCCAGGATCTCCGGACTGAACCCTGGGGCCGCAGGCTTTCTCAAGCCTTGCGCGGCTTGCCGAGCTGTTCTCCGGGCTTGCATGGGCGAACTGGGTTCTGCCCTACCTTCCAGGTCGAAGCCCAGGATCTCCGGACTGAACCCCGGGGCCGCAGGCTTTCTCAAGCCTTGCACGGCTTGCCGAGCTGTTCTCCGGGCTTGCGTGGGCGAACTGAGTTCTGTCCCACCTTCCAGGCCGAAGCCCAGGATCTCCGGACTGAACCTCGGGGCCGCAGGCTTTCTCAAGCCTTGCGCGGCTTGCCGAGCTGTTCTCCGGGCTTGCGTGGTCGAACTGGGTTCTATCCCACCTTCCAGGCCGAAGCCCAGGATCTCCCGCTTCCTTCGACCGTCGGCCATGATCGGTCATGCCGAGCTTAGGGCCATGCGCCGGTTTTCCTACAAAGTGAGAAGAGAGCATTTGAAGCAAGGAAACTTTATTGCAGGAGTGGGGAACCTTACATTACTGATAATACATTCTTAGGTTCGAGGCGTTCCACGTCCGAGGGAACCTGGCACCTCCCAACTCCTCCAGGTAGTAGGCGCCGTGAGGGAGGGCTTCTGCTACCCGGTATGGGCCCTCCCAGTTGGGCGAGAGCTTGCCGCATTCTCGTGGCTGAGAAGCTTCAGAGCATCGGAGGACCAAATCTCCGGGACGAAAAACCTTCGGCCGCACTCGGGAGTTGTAATACCTTGCCACACGCTGCCTATACACCGCCATTCGAACTCGGACCTTGTCCCTCGTTTTCTCAAGAAGGTCAATGTTGAGCATCATCCTGGCTGGGTTTTCTGTCTCATCATATTGCTCCACACGCAGCGTGGGTAGGCTGAGCTCGATCGGGATGACCGCCTCGGCTCCGAAGACGATGTTGAACGGGGTCTCGTCGGTAGCCGTCCTCGGGGTGGTGTGGTATGCCCAGAGGACGCTGGGGAGCTCGTCGGCCCACCTGCCCTTGGCCTGGTCCAGCCGCGTGTGGAGGCCCTGAAGAATGGTCTTGTTCGTGACTTCGGCCTCTCCATTGGTCTGGGGATGCGCCACCGAGGTGAAGCGATGCCTGATGCCGAGGTCGCTGCAGAACTCTTCGAACTCCCGGAAGTCGAACTGGCACCCATTGTCAGTAACCACGGTGTGGGGGAGGCTGAAGCGGCAAATGATCGACTTCCAAAAGAATTTGGCGACGTTTGCCTCGGTGATCCTCGCCAAGGGTTCGGCCTCGACCCACTTTGTGAAGTAGTCGATGGCCACTATCAAGAATTTTCGCTGTCTAGACGCCGGCGGGAATGGGCCCAGAAGGTCCATCCCCCACTAGACGAACGGCCAGGGAGCTGAGAGCTGGGAGATTGGGTTGGAGGGCTGTCGTTGCACCATGGCATGACGCTGGCACCGGTCGCACTTCTTCACGAAGCCAGCGGCGTCTTCCTTCATCGTCTCCCAGAAGTAGCCCTGACGGAGGGCCTTGTACGCCAATGCCCTGCCCCCCACGTGGTTCCCGCAGACGCCTTCGTGAATCTCCTGGAGCACGAGCTTGGCTTCGTGGGTCCTACACACTTGAGGAGGGGGTAGGAGTAGGATCTTCGATACAATTGCCCATCCATTAGGACGAACCGCACGACTTTCTTTCTGATAAGGCGAGCTGCCTCGCGGTCCTCCGGTAGGGTGCCACTGGTGATGTATTCGGCATACTTGTCCATCCAGCTGGGTTCATGGCTGACCTGATGGACCTCCACCGGTGCCTCGAGGCTTGGGATCTCAAGGCGCTCCACATGAGCGCGTCCCAGCATCGAGTCCGGCAGGGTCGCCAGACGAGAGAGAGCATCCGCGCGGGCGTTTTCCCTGCGGGGGATATAGAAGATGTTGAAGCGCCGGAATTTGGACGCGCCCGCCTTGACGAGCTCCAAGTATTTCGCCATTTGGGGGTCATGTGCGACATACTCCCCGGAGACCTGTCCCGCCACGAGCTGGGAATCGGTGAAAGCTCTGAGGTTGGTCACTCCCAGCTCGCGGGAGACCCTCAGCCCGGCAAGAAGTGCTTCGTACTCTGCTTGGTTATTTGTCGCGGGGAATTGGAAACAGAGCGCGCATTCGGCGACGACCCCGTCGCTGTTGGCAAGGATGAGTCCAGCTCCGCTCCCGCCGGAGTTCGAGGCTCCGTCCACATGGAGGATCCAGGCGTCCTCTCCGGGCTCATCGGTGCCTATCTCCATCGGCTGGCCTGAGGGGCCTTCCTCGGGCTCCTTGCCCAAGCCTGCACATTCGACCAAGAAGTCGGCCAGCACCTGTGCCTTCATGGCCGACCTTGGCCTGTACGTAATGTCAAACTCGCTGAGCTTCAGTGCCCACTTTGCCAATCGTCCCGAAGTATCGGGTCGGCTGAGCACCGCTTTCAGCGGTTGATCCGTCAGGACAGTGATGGGGTGCGCTTGGAAATAGGGCCTGAGATGCTGGGCAGACACTATTAGCGCAAAAACGAGTTTCTCGGGCCGAGAATACCTGAGCTCCGCATCGCGGAGAAGCTTGCTGGTATAGTACATCGGCCGCTGGACTCCCTGGCCACCGGTCTAAACCAGGACCGAGCTGACGGCTTTCGGGGTGAACGCTAGGTATAGGATGAGCTCCTCCCCCTCCTCGGGCCTGGACAGCAACGGTGGCGACGCGAGCATCCTCTTCAGCTCCTCGAAGGCCTTCTGGCATTCCTCGGTCCAAGCGAAGTCGTTCATCTTTCTCAGCACCTTGAAGAAGGGACGGCAGCGGTCTGCCGACCTGGAGATAAAGCGGCTGAGGGCCACAACTCGGTCGGTAAGTTGCTGCACTTGCTTCTTGGAGGTGGGCGGCTCCATGTCCAGGATGGCCTGGACCTTCTCCGGGTTGGCTTCAATTCCTCTTTGGGTCACCATGAATCCTAGGAATTTCCCGGCGGAGACGTCGAAGGCGCACTTCGCCGGGTTCAGCTTCATCTGATGATGTCGGAGGTTGTCGAATGTCTCCGCCAAGTCAGCCACGTGGTCCGAATCGGGTTTGCTCATTACCAGCATGTCGTCCATGTACACCTGCATGTTGCGGTCGATCTGGTCTTTGAAAATTCTATTGACCAGGCGCTGGTACGTTGCCCCCGCGTTCTTGAGGCCGAATGGTATCATCCTGTAGCAAAAAGTCTCGCGGTCGGTTATGAAGGCGGTATGCTCTTCGTCCTCTGGGCTCATCCAGATCTGGTTGTATCCGGAGAAGGCGTCCATGAATGACAGGAGGCGATGTCCCGAGGTGGTGTCGACCAGCTGGTCGATCTTTGGAAGAGGGAAGCTGTCCTTTGGGCAGGCTCGGTTGAGGTCGGTATAGTCCACACAGATCCTCCACTTACCACTACTCTTTCTTACCATGACCACGTTTGCTAGCCAGTTGGGATACTGGACTTCCCGCACAAAACCGGCGGCGAGGAGTTTTTCCACTTCCTCGTTGATTGCCTTCTGTCTTTCCATGGCGAAGCTCCTCTTCTTCTGGAGGACCGGGCGGTAGCTTGGGTCCACGTTTAACCTATGCGTGATGACCTCGGGCGGGATGCCTGGCATGTCGGCCGCTGACCAGGCGAACACGTCAGCGTTCGCGCGGAGGAACTCCAGCAGGCGGGTCTGTTCTTCTTCAAGGAGCTGGGCCCCGACTTGCACCGTCTTCAGCGGGTCCGAACCGAGGGGAAAGGTCAGCAGGCGCTCCACGGGCCCTCCCCGGGGTTCCTTCTCTCTTAGGTCGAGGTCGTCGACATCGGGGGCAAGCTCCGCGCCCCGGGCGCCCGGGACCGTCTGGAGGCAAAGCGGGACTGGCCGAGTCGTTCCCTTCATCTCCCCGAGCCCGAAAGGCATGGGGAACTGCACCAACAACCTTTTCGTGGAGATCGTGGCGTCCAGTTGGTTGAGCCCGGGACGTCCGAGAATGGCGTTGTAAGGCGAGGGGAGTTTGACGACGGTAAATGTTATCAGGATGGTCATCTGCCGGGATGGGGATCCGGCGGTGACCGGGAGAGTGATCACCCGTTCGACCCCCACGGAGTCTCCTGTAAATCCTACCAGGGGGGTATGTACCGGTTTCAGCTGATCGTGGGACAAGTTCATCCGAGAGAAAGCTTTGTAAAAAAGCACGTCAGCCGAGCTTCTACTATCCACCATGATTCGATGTACAGGATGCTTCGCGATGGTCATCTCGACCACCACGGCATCGTTGTTTACATTATCATTACCCTTCCCCTCCTCGGGAGGGATCACATTCTCCAGGTTCCCGACTTCCCGGGCTCTCTTCGCCGCTCGTCCGACCCTGCATGAAATCATGCCCACGGGCTTCTCCGTTGGGCGGTTGTCGATTGCAGGAACGGGCGGTAAGGTCGCGAGCGGCTGCCCCTCCGGGGGGGCCTCGTTCCTGATGAACTTCCTGAGGTAGCCCCTCTTAATCAGCTCCTCGATCTCCCGCTTCAGGTTGCGACACTCCTCCGTATTGTGACCGTGCTCGCGATGGAACTGGCAGTACTTTGATTTGTCCCGGATGGCCCTCGGGTTCTGAGGAGGAGGTCGGTGGAGGTAGCGCTCGTCCTCGATTTCCATGAGGATCTTCGTCCGAGGTGCGAGGAGAGGGGTGAACCTCCGCTCGGGAGTGGCCTCGCCCCTCGGCCTTGGATTTGGGCGAGGGTCGGCAGATGGCCCGGGCTTCCGAGCTCCCGGGGTATCTCTCGGGGGCGGCCTCTTCAGAGTCTTCCTGTCCAACTCTCGACGGGTGCGGTCGGCCTCCTCCGCTCGGATGTACTTATGGGCGCGGAGGAGGAGCTCGGAGTACGTCCTGGGCGGCTTCTTGTCCAGGGAGTAGGTCAGGCGGGACGTCTTGAGCCCGCGCTTCAAAGCCAACATGGCGACGGGCTCGTCCAGACTGTAGATTTCCAGGGCTGCGGTCTTGAACCGGGTGATGTAGTCCCGGAACAGCTCCTGGTCCTGCTGGCGGATAGAAAAGAGGCTGTCCACCTCTCTTGGCACCTTTCGACAGGCGTCGAAGTGCGCCACAAACTTTCCTTCCAACTGGTGGAAGTAGCAAATGGATCCAGGCTCGAGGTGGGTGAACCAGACTCGAGCGGCCTTCCGGAGGGTGGCCGGGAAGGCGATGCACAGAAGAGCGTCGGTGGCCCCCTGGACCCTCATGAGAGCTTTGTAGCTCTCCAGATGGTCCAGAGGGTCGGTGGTCCCATCGTAGGGATCCACCTGTGGCATGCGGAACCATTTTGGGATCGGCTCCGTCTGGATTTCTTCAGAGAAAGGGGGACGGGAGTCGTAGCCCGCCGGGTCCGCCGACGAGTTTTGCAGGTCGGCAAATCGGCGGGCGAACTCCGCTAGCTTGCGCTCATGCTCCTCCAGGCGCCTCTCGGCTTGGCGCCTGATGGCTTCGTCGGTGGAGTCTTCCACCGAGGCTGCGGGTGAAGGGGGCGCCGATCGGTCTCGGCGCGAAGTCAGGCCTCGGCGTCGCTTGCTGCGATGCACCGTTTCGGCCTCATCGGCCGGGGATCGACTCTCGTGATCCTCCGAACCGGAGTAGTTTCTTTTTGTGGGAGCTTGGTGGCTCCCACGGGGGTTGGAGACGGCCCTCGGGTGGGATGGCCTGCCCTGAATAGAGCGCAGGCTCCCACGCTGCCCCGCGGCCCGGGCCGCGGGGGTCCCTGGCTGCGGCTGCGTGGCCAGGTACCGCTGCTGATGCTGAAGCTACCGGACCGCCGAGGTCAAGGTCTGCAGCTGTTGGATGACGGCCGCAAGGGGTCCGTCTGTTGAGGTAGGCTGTGGTGGAAGAGGAGGGGGGGCTGGAAGCTCCCTCTCCGGGCTGTGGCCCCCTTGAGGGGAGTGAACCTCCCCTACATGGCTGGTGGACGCCTCGCGCCCACGAGTGACCACCATTATCAGAGAGCGCGACACCTGCAGAAAGCTAGCTCCCGCTAGGGGGTGTTGTCTTGTCCCCTACCTGGCGCGCCAATCTGTTGCCGTTCTCGCCGCCGCGCCCGTGACTCGGATCCGTGGATCCTCCCTGACCGCCTGGCGGATGAACCTCCCTGGCTGCGGCGAACCTGCAAGAAGGGGTTAGGAGACCCTGGCCGGGGATCCCGGCAAGGGAGCTCCGACGGTCAAGTCAGTAGACGACGAGAAGCAACAGATTCTCCAAGACGGGCCCCGAAGGGGTTCCAGACTTAGAGAATTTGTTAGTAAGAAGGGTGCTCTGGGGACCAGAAATTCGGCCGGGCCTCCTTGCCGAGCTCACGCCAAGCGATCCCCTCTCGGGACCTTGGATCTCACTCTTGGAGCGAGGCTTTTGGCCGCTGCCTCATACTTGTCCCCAACCTGATCGGCTTACCTTGTCGTCCCCAGCTTCTTTTCTTTTATCTCCTCTCGCTGTTCGCCTGTCCTCTCCCCCTGGGAGGCTCCCCTCCCCCATCCCTTTCTCTTTCCCCTTTCGGTGAGGAGGGCCAGGCGGCTTTCCGACCTCGTCCGCCGAGCCCAACGGGGAAAAGGCAAAGACAGAAGGGGGGGTGGCGCCGGTAAGGCGGCCGGTCATACCTCGGGCCTAGTGAGAGCGCTCTCTTTCCCAAGTGTGGGCGCCATCCGTCTATGGGCCCTGTTTTGTCAGAACCGCGCCTCTCGATTGCGGGACCTGTCGGGCCGATGCAAATGGTGTTTCGCGTGCCGCCGCCATCCGTACGGGGCGCCGCCTGTGATGCGCACGGCCCGAGGGACGACCTCGGAGCCCGCACCTATTTCCTTGGGACCTTCTCTGTACGGGCGGCCTGACCTCGGCCGAGGTGGACCCGTCTCCGGGGCCACCTGGCGAAGGAGCGAAGGATCGGCCAACCTCGACCTAGGTGGACCCCTCCCGGGTGGACACCTGGCGAGGTGGCAGGGGGTCGCCTGGCTTCGGCGGAGGTGGGCCCGTCTCCGGGGGCCACCCGGCGAAGGAGCGAAGGATCGGCCGACCTCGGCCTAGGTGGACCCCTCCCGGGTGGACACCTGGCGAGGTGGCAGGAGGTCGCCTGGCTTCGGCCGAGGTGGGCCCGTCTCCGGGGGCCACCTGGCGAAGGAGCGAAGGATCGGCCGACCTCGTCCTAGGTGGACCCCTCCCAGGTAGACACCTGGCGAGGTGGCATGAGGTCGCCTGGCTTCGGCCGAGGTGGGCCCGTCTCCGGGGGCCACCTGGCGAAGGAGCGAAGGATCGGCCGACCTCGGCCTAGGTGGACCCCTCCCGGGTGGGCGCCAGGCGAGGTGGTAGAGGAGCCCCGAACCGAGCTCGACTTCGGCGAGAGTAGTTTGTCTTGGGAAGTCGTCTGGCGGAGTAGCCTTGCCGAGCTTGGCCTCGGCAATGTGGCGCTGACTCGGTCGGAGAAACCTCCATGTGGCTCGATCATATTTGGCAGTATCTGAGCCCGGCCACGTCATCGTCATGGCCGTAATAGGTTCAAATTCAAATACAAGATAAGGATAAGGGATTTAAACAAAAGATAAGGTCTATTCATATCTCAATCCTAACCAATCAAAACTAATTCTAAATCAAATTTCAAATCAATCGATAAAGATAAATCCTAAACTAACTAATCTTCGAATTTGAATTTATTTGCATAAAATCTATGTTGGATCAAAATTTGCACCGCCTTGAGATTCATGCTGCATCGGTTTTCGTACTGCTTTAGGATATGTATTGATAATGTCCCCATCATTTTTTTGAGGTGGGAAGAACTCAACTTCGTCGAGTCAGGCTCAGACTCTAGCTTCAGTTTGACTTCAGGCTCCTGGGACTCCAGCTTGAGATAACCATTACATTTTTTTCCTTTTTTTTCATCAGCTCTGCTCTGAAAATCGTGTACTTTGAAGAGTATGCAGCTTTGAGGATGTATGTTTTGACGAACATGCAGTTTTGAAGATCGTGCACTTTGAAGAGCATGCAGCTTTCATGTTCGTGCGCATTCTCTTCTTCACAAATGGCTGACACAGAGAGAAAAGGGGAGGAAGACGGTGCTGGGAAAGACGGTGGCAGGCGACGGCGGTGGTCACGGGGAGATGAAGCCTTCGCGGGAGGCAGCAGGCGGAAGACGGGCTTGAGTGGGGGGGTTTCACGGGTGTCTTCGGTGAGATCGGAGACTGTGGGGTATCGATTTGCCGGCGGTGGGAGAAGAAACGGACGGGCGGCTGGAAGCGGAGTCAACGTCACGAGATCGGGTGGAGACGGGGCTTGGCAGTGGATCTCTCTAGAAGTCGGCTTCAGGCATTGCGAGTGGAGATGGAGGCTTCGATCTGGATGGAGGTGTTCCAATCGGTGGCGTGGACAATGGAGGTGGAGGCTGACGGCATGGGGATCAGGCATGCTGGAGGGATCGGGCAGATCCGGAGGAGATGATGCCACGTGTTTTGATCCCAGCAACGGTGGGCACTGTTGGCAACGGCACTGAGAACGACGAGGTCCGTCTTGGATGATTCCGGTGGTCGGTTCGAGCGGAGATGGGCGTGGGCTGTGTGGCGAAGATGGGCGTGGGCTGTGTTGCGGAGATGGGCGTGGGCTGTGGCGGTTCTTCCTTGGATTCGATGAGGGAGAAGGTCGCATCCTGCTCTATGCTGGGAGGTGGACGGTGAACGGTCAGAGGAGCGGAGGAAGCCGGGGGCGACAAAGAGCTCATCCCCGGTGATTGGCGTGGGTGGTTCTACGGTGGGCTGGGAAAGTGGAACTGCCCTTGCTACTGTTTCCCACTAGGGATGGTCGGGATTCGTAGGGAGAGTTTGGTCGAAAGTTGCTGTCGACGGCAATGACTGTAGATAGTGACTTCCGGGGGTCGAAGAGTGGAAAGCCTGGTGGAATAGGGAGCTTTCGGGGTGGCTTGGTTGGATCAGGGGAGGAGGTGGTTGTTGGAGAGGGTGATATGGATGGGATCGTACCTGGGATGGGGGTGAATCTCTCGGCGAAGTCGGTGCCAAGGGCGGTGCATTCGTGGAGGGGCTCATCGGGGCCAGTGAGGGAGAAACCTGGGGTACCAAATTGATGGGGGACGGGATCAGAGGAAGGATCGTCGACGAGCTGAGAAGTCATCAAAGATTAGGGTATTCTATTTTTTTTTGATTTTTTTTCGTAGGGAGGTGGTGAAGAAATAATGGAGATGGAAGGTAGGAAAAATCTAGATTCTCGTGAACTTTGGGACTCACACTCATGGAGAGACCTCTCACCTTTAGGGCATCCCATGCACATCACTACTTGGAGCCATTAGGGTGAATATCAAAGGACATGAGGACGGTAGAGAATGTGGAATCAAGGAAGGGGATAACTAGACATGACCTCGCATCATGTCCTGGGTTGCATCTCTCGTGCTCTCCTTATAGAGCGATTATTGGACCTCTTACCCTCTCCATGCCGAATGAAAGAAAAGAATCACTCTTTTCTATAAACTCATTTTCATTCACTTTTTTTATAAAGGACTGAGGGTGGTATTTATAGACCATTCATATCCCTTATTTGAATTTGAATACAAGATAGAAAGATAAGGGTTCAAATTCAAATACAAGATAAGGATAAGAGCTTTAAACAAAAGATAAGGTCTATCCATATCTCAATCCTAACTAATCAAAACTAATTCTAAATCAAATTTCAAATCGATCGATAAAGATAAATCCTAAACTAACTAATCTTCGAATTTGAATTTTTTTCATTGAAATCTATGCTGCATCATAATTTGCACTGCCTCGAGATTCATGTTGTGTCGTTTTTGTACTACTTTAGGATCTGTTTGATGATGTCCCCATCACCTTTCAGGTGGGGTTTTTTTTTGTCTGCGACCTCCTCCCTGTCGGACCGGTCCTTGGAAGGAGATCCTTCTATTGGGGGGTGTTCGCCAGCATAATACAGATCTTGTCCCTCTAGTGGTATAGTTTTTCGTGAGAGGTGCGGGCACCGTGCCGTTGAGCCCCAAGCCATGCCGAGGCGTTTTAATTCCAGGAGGGACCATCGGAGTGTTGCATGGCCCAGGGCCTTAATGGAATACTCCTATTGGATGAGGTACATGTTCCGTGTCACGAGAACTGGAGTTCCCGGTTGCATGGCATTGACATGGCGGTGTGCTACAGGACATGGAGCCTGGTGGAGCATGCATTGCGAGAACGTGGGGGTGGCGCATTTGTAGAGTTTGAACCTCCGGCAGGGTATGCGCCACCTCCCACAAGTTGTAGGTAGCTGGGAGCTTCCATGCCACGTTTGAACTTCTTCTGATCTTCCCCTCTCGGCTACTAGCGGGAACTTCGATCTTGGTAGAAAAGGGGGAAGCTCTATCTCGGGAGCTCGACCCTAGATGGCGGGAACACAACCTCGGCCAGGGGCTCGACCTTGGATTGGAGCTGACCTCGATCGGGGGCTCGACCTCAGATGGAAGGACCTCAACCTCAAATGGAGGGAGCACAACCTCAATCGGGAGCTCGATCCTAGATTGGAGTTGACCTCGGTCGGGGGCTCGACATCAGATGGCGAGAGCATGACTTTAGTCGGAAGCTCGACCCCGGATGGGAGCTAACCTCGGCCGGGGGCTCGACCTCGACAGAATGTGGGAGCTCTATCTCGGGAGCTCGACCCCGGAAGGCGGGAGCGCAGCATTGGCCGGGGGCTCCACTCCGGAAGGCGGGAGTGCGCTCCAGGCATGAGGCAGCTCGACTCTTGATCTTCGTTTGGATGCCGCATCCAAGTGGCACTTTCCACCAATGCGATAATGCCACATCATATATCAATATAATATTATATCATATTACTATAATATAATATAACATATTATATTATATCAATATAAAACTAATTTAATTAGATTATACATTATTTATTATTTAATATAAATTATTAAATAGAGTAAATATAAAATATATAATTTAAGATAATATAATATAATAATATAATATTATAAATATTATATAATATAATATATGATATTTTTATAATTTTATATTAAAATATATAATATATTAATATAATATTATATAATAATATATTTATCATATCATATTATAAAATATATTTTATATTATATTATATTATATAGAAGGGAAAAGGAAGGGAGAAGGGAAGCGTAATTTGGTAATCTAGATTACCTGAAAGGTGGTAATTTGGATTACTATAATTTTCAGAGATAATCCAAATTATTTCTTGAATGTGGTAGAACTCTATTAAATTATTAGTAATTTAGATGAATTGTCAGCTATCAAATATAATCTAAAACTTTATTTATCTTCGAACCATGTTACTACCAATGACATCGATAGCATAAACTTTTATTGATGCCTTCGTGAAAAAAAAAAAAATCTTTTTACAACCATGCATGCTATTTTTTTTCAAAATATACTACAAAATGTATTTTAAAATGTTGTATTGGGTTAAACTTGAGCAATGCTTGACGTTACCGAGTTCCTTTTGGCCCTAAACTCCAACTTGATATAGTTTCTAAATAAGCTGGTTATGGATCTGAAATCATGATCCACAAAAAAAAAAAAAAATCAAATCAAAGGTCATGCTTAAGTTTGCCCTGGCCTGTCTAATTACAAGCTTACATTCTTTGGGGCTCCATAACACGAGCTAGGATAATGATGAAAATAATATAGATAATATCTAACTAAATTCGATTTCATATTCGAATTTATTCAGATATGAATATATTTGAGCATCCGACTAATATCAATATCCATATCCATATTCATAAAAAAAAATATGAAAAATATGGATATGGATATGGATAGACAACTATATGATCCGTATCCGAATATCCGATTCTATTTATAATCCTATTTAATTTTATATAATATCCATTAAATTTTTTTAAAAATATTGAAATATTATATTAAGATATTATTAACTTGAATTATTTTTAAATTAATAATATTTTTAATTCTATAATTATATAATTTAATTATCCAACTTATACCTGTATTTATATCCATATTTTTAATATCTAACTTGTATCCATATCCATTTAAAATAAATATGGATATAAATATTTATATCTGATTGATATCCATTTATGTATCTATATTTATTAAATAAAATAAATATATAGATATGAATATATTAGTATCCGATCCATGTCTGATTTAGCTTCGGTCTTAACTGAGAGCACATTTTTATGTCTAAATCTGGGGCTATGGGAATATCATGGAGGCCAGGGCATCTCGACAAACTACAAACTATTGGTCATTCAATCGCTAACCGGTTTAGCCAAGCATGGATTTCTTTTCTTTATTAGAAAAAAAAAAAAAAAAAAGTGATGCACCTCCTCTTGTGTCACAAGGTTTAGGCTTTACGCACTTAAGTAACATGACATTCAGTTAGCATATAGGATGCAGGGAATCCACCGCTTGCACTAAATGTTACGTAAAACATTTTTTTTCTTATTACCTCCATTAGATGTAATTAGATCTTGCATTAAAATTTTGTTTGCTATATTATTATTCTTTTGATTAATCAAATCATTCAAGATACAATCCTGAAATAAATACAGTAAAGAGAGTCGGATAATAAAATATTTTTAAAGGACACTGGCATCTTCTCTAGAAAAGATCAAGAGACCTCACCATAGTGATCGCCGGAATGATTTGCTATACTACTTTTAAGACCTGCATTTGTTTTTGTTTACACCATATTTTGGTATCCAATGATGAACATGTATACAATCACAAGGCAATTGTGAGACAAAATTGAAAACGAAAAGGTTTTCAAATCAAAAAGGCCCCAAGCCGAGTATCCCGCAAAGGTATTTAGGAGTCAAGACTGAGCAGCTAAGGGATAGTCTGATGTGTATATGATACCTTATACATGTACATGATACCTTATATATATATATATATATATGATACCTCATAAGCCAAGTAAGAAGAGCATCAATCAAGGATGGACTTAAATAACTGTTGAAGATAAATTAGCAAAGACCAACCATGAGAAGTTTGAGACCAATCAAATAAGTTGACATATGGATTTTCCTTATTAGTCTAGTAAAAAGATTGGTATATAGTATGAGACCTTGCATTTATCAAACTATGAGGAGTACAAAAATAGGTGGATCGAGTAATTGAAATCATCGGAGAAAGAAGAGATAGAACATGGACATTTGTCAACATTAGAAATTATCAGTTACTAAATTGTTTTGAAATGTATTCTATAGATCTTTTGATGTAACCTTAGTAATCTTTTAACCAATCGAAACCTATTTTTTATTTTAATCTTTATTTTATCTTTGCATTTACGTTCAATTTTCTTACTTTATTCACCTTGCTTTATCTTAATTTATCAATAGCTGTTACAAAAAAAAATTTAAGATCCACGTTGCTAATCGTTATGCTCTCTCTCTCCTTTTTTTGATTCTTGATACCTTCGTGCACTTACATGATTTGGACAGGGATGCACACGTGATTCCATCCAATGGAAAATCCAACAGAAAAAGCTTCTCTTACATAATATTTTTTAAAAGAGCAATTTTTTTTGTACACCACCCCTGATTAATAAAAATGAACTGTATAACTTAATTGAACAATGTAAATCCCATTTTGTTAAACATATTTAATATCTATAATTTTATATTTTTATCAAAAAACTGAATGATGAAGATACCATTTTCTTAGAAAAAAATTATGATATCCATTGACTTGTATTATGACATCATGTGAATTGGATTATGACACTCTCGTGACCAGGATGTCATAATTCTGTTCATATGATGTTACAAGATCGAGATATATTTTTATCATTAAAAAATTTTAATTTTTTTTAATAATAAAAATATTTTTCAATCTTGTAACATCTTGTGAACATGATCATGATACTTTATTTATAAACTTGATCACAAGGTATCATAAAAGAAAATGATATTTTCATCATTTAAAATTTTTAATGATTAAAATATATCTCAATCTTGTAACATCTTGTGAACAGGATCATGATACTTTATTTACAAACTTGATCACAAGGTATCATAAAAGAAAATGATATTTTCATCATTTAAATGCATATTTAATACCTACAGTTTAATTTTTTTATCAAAAATCTTGAATGATGAAAATTTTCTTTCCTTTATGATATCTTATGGTCAAGTTTGTGAATATGTGTTATAACCTTATTCATAGGATGTCATAAGATTAAAAAATATTTTTATCATTAAAAAATTTCTTAAAATTTTTTTGATGATAAAAATATTTCTGAATCTTATGACATCATGTGAATAAGATTATGATATCCTGGCCATGGAGATGTCATAATCCAAATCACTGGATGTCATAATCCAAGCCAATATATATTATAATTTTTTTAATAAAAAAGATATTTTTATAATTTAAAATTTTTAAAAAATAAAAATAAATGTATTAAATGCACATGTAAGGAGAGTTACCCTTTTTTTTAATAATAAAGGGGTTTAATTAACAGGACACAAAAAAACAAGTTGTTATTTGGCCTCCAAGGTACCAATGTTTTATATTAATCTGTTGACGTGAAATAAGTAAACTTTCCAGAGCCCACCAAGGGCCTTGTAATGAAATATTCTTTTGGAAGGTTACCAGCTTGTTAATCAACTGTTTAGTGCCCAATTTAGATACCACTACCAGATTTTTGTTGACCAAACCAGATGTTGCTTTCCTACGGAGCTTGAGCTCACTCGCACCCTTGATCATTTTCAACCTTCCAATCACCATTGTAAGTCCTGAACGAGCTCAAGTGTTTGTCCAAAAGCTTGAATCAAATCCAGTCCAGTAAAAATAAGGAGCGGCTCGGTTCTTGTAAATAATCCATTGATCATGAATTTAAGGAATGTTCCCGCGATGACTTAATTAAATTTCAAATTAATTCTGGGACACGTTATCGGGGATTGAGCAGCCAAAACTCCGGCGCCGTAGTGGTGTTAGACTGACATACTCATCCAGTTATTGAAAAGGGCATACGAAAAAATTGCGTCCCGATTCGAACAAAGATCTAATGGATTGAAGCCCGAATAAAAAAAAAAAAATATAAGGGTAAGGATGTAATTTCCCACCTATCCGTCGGGTGTGCCTGGTTCGGGTGGAATGGGAGGATCTTTCTCGCATCGGGCAAAGAATGTGAATGCGGTCTTGGCAAAAGTTACCTTCTTCGTTAAAGACTCGACCAAGGTTTCTCACAAGCCTCATGGCAATCTAAGTTTTCAACTAAGCTCGAATTGTATCCAAGGATACTTTTCCGTTTTTCATTTATTTTAACCTCTTAAATTTAAGAGAATGTATTCTTCCTTTTCTTAATAAATCTGGTCTTTGGCTTATTTTATTCCAAAAAAAAAAAATCGAAAGCACATGAACCATCCACACAAAATCTTTCTAATAAATAACTTTCATGCCAAGTGGCAAAGTCAGTTTAATCACACCATTCTCATTACTCTCACCCTCCAATGTGATTTTTTTTTTTTTTTTTCCTTTTATTGAAGGTTCAATCCTGAGATACGTGTGTGTATAGTTTCTAATTTATTGTCCTCGATCCCTAATTCCCCATCTCCTGGTCCAACGACAAAGTACCCTCTCTCGCAAATATAAAAGGAAAATACGGAACTATAAAAGGAGCTCCCATTTGGGCCTCTTCTGATCGAAACCCTCCCCATCGACGAGCACGGCTTGGACTTGGGATTGGGAGGGGCGAGAGCGATGAACGTGAAGCAGGACGTGGAGCAGCAGCAGCACAGCGACCACAGCTCCGACCAGTACGCCCAGCCCCCGCCCCAGCGCCGCCCGCGCGGGTTCGCGGCGGCGGCGGCGGCGGCGGCGGCGGCGGCCGCGGGGGGTTCGGGGAAGGGTCGGAAGGAGAGGGAGAAGGAGAAGGAGCGGACGAAGCTCCGGGAGCGGCACCGGCGGGCCATCACCAGCCGCATGCTCACCGGCCTCCGCCAGTATGGCAACTTCCTCCTCCCCGCGCGCGCCGACATGAACGACGTCCTCGCCGCCCTCGCCCGCGAGGCCGGCTGGGTTGTCGAGGCCGACGGCACCACCTACCGCCCCTCATCGGTCACGCCCCCGCTCGCCGTCGCGGCCCCCGCCCCTTCCCCTCCGCTTCCCCCTACGCAACTGGTATGCTTTCCCCTCCTCCTCTTGCTCTTTCTGTACAATATCACTTCTTGAGAATCTCAGCTTCATGTCGGGCTTTTTACAATATAGGAAGACATGAGGCGGGGATTCTCAAAGACGGTTTTTTTCTTTCTTGTTTTTCTCGGTGGGTGGCATTTTCCTTCTTTCACTCGCCTATTGAGCGACTGGAGGTATTCTTTGTCCTTCTTTTACTTAATCTGGATGTGGATTATATCTTGATGGGTCTGATAGGTTCCTCTGCAAAACTGGCGGGGCATCAATAATTATATAACTAGATTGATTGGTGTAATTGTTGTGTTCCAAAGGAAAATTCAACATTCTTTCGTTTCTTTTCATCTGAACTAGTAATAAATAAATACACTGTGCTGTTCTTGGGAGGAATAAAAATATTAATTAAAGAAATAATTTTCCTTGCAATAAAACGTATACAGTCAAACAAATTGTTTATAGTTAGATGGTTACTTGTTAAATTTGGTGGGATAATGGAAACAGCATGATAAGACAATCATTTAATGGAGACTGAAAGTGAATCTTTGATAAGTTGGAATAGGATGTAAACAGGAAGCTGTCTAGAGATAGTCATTCATAGAAAACAACCTGTGCCACATTCCTTTGAATTTGTACGATATTTTTTGGCAAAACATTTACAGAAATTGCTCGGGCCAGAACAACTTGTTTGTTATTGTTAAAATCATGGAACATACCCTATGGGATTCATTTTCCATTGGCTTAAAAATGTTGCTCATTGAGTGATGTTTGAAGCATAAAAGAAGTTTCGGGATATACTACTTCTTTGCGGCTTATCAATGCTGAGTATGTTAGTATTCAACTAGATCAAACAATGTTATTTTGGACAACCTTTTGGGGTGGATAGTGTAGTTTAACAGCAAAAAAAGACAAGCTTCATAATGGTGCTTTTTAAAGTTGAGGCAAAAAAGTAAAATGTCTGTTACCGTCATTGCTTCATTTTCTACATGAGTGGTTGTTACTGGGTGAATCATCTGTGTGCAGGCACCATTTCCTGTTAGGTCAATTGAAAGTCCCCTCTCCACCAATTCTTTGAAGAACAGTTCCATGAAAGCATCATTGGACTCTCAGGCATCTCTTCTCAGGATTGATGAGAGTTTATCCCCAGCATCTCTTGATTCAGTTGTTGTTGCAGAAAGAGACGCAAGGGGTGAGAAATATGCAAATGCCAGTCCTATCAACTCACCAGAGTGTGTGGAAGCTGATCAGGTAAAAAAGCATGCAGTTTTGCATCTTCTACTAATATTGGTAGGGCAGCAATTGCTGGAAGTTTTCATAAACATATGCACCAGTTAAATATGTTATCTTTGTATTTCAAAACTCAACTGATTTGCAAAATTAATGTCCTCCATGTACAAGCAAATTTATTGTTTTATGACAGTCAAGTACCTGATCTCTTATTATATGATGAAAAATATTGCACGTCGAGGCTTGTGAAAGAAACTTTGAATTGCTTGAGTACCTCGACAGGTCTTATGATGGTTGGCATTTGGATAACATGCTGATTGTGATCTGTGGTAATAAATATGAAATAGAATTAAGTGATTCAATGCGATGTTCACAGCAACATTAACAACATAAAAGCAAGCTGTCCAAGTATGCAGGCTATGCAAGAGCCTACAAAAGGACTTACTTCAATATGTCTGAAACATGAGCACTGTCAATGACTTATATTGACAAGATGATTTTTTGTTTATTTTGTTTATATGTTGTTAGAAACTACTGCTGGCTATTGGAGGTAAACTGCTTTCCTTCTGCCGCAGGCCTTTGATGATGTGTGTGGATACCGTTACCTAGAATTTGTTTTGCATTCTAACGTAATTTAGTATTGCTTGTTGATGGTTAAACTTCAGTTGATGCGGGAGTCTGCAGAAGGTGAAGGTGATTTTGCTGGAACTCCATATATTCCAGTTTATGTGATGCTTTCTGTAAGTAGCCAGCACCATCTTCTTTTTGAATTTTTTCCTTCAACCATGTAATACCATTATGTATAGTATTTCTTCCAGCATTTATTCATTCTTCTTTTGTCATGTTGTTATAATCATATCTTAATCTCCCAAACTTTCATTTCCAAAATTATTCTTTTGCATCTTATGTGAACTACATGTCATAAAAAGCAAATCACATGAAACTGTCCACTTCCTTGAGCTTCAGAATGTTCTTGAAAAAAGTTATGGACACATAACCTAGTCGTACACTCTGGTGGAGTGATTGGATAGCTCCAGCATGTTGACTTTTCGGAACTTTACATTTTATAGCTATTCTTGCACGAGTAAGCAGAAAGAACCTGTAATGGCAAGACTCATCTCCAAGGAAGGTAGATGAGTAGCATGCGTTGATGACCTTATTTTGCAAATTAAGTGTCTACATTTGCATTAAAATTTCAATCTCTGGGTCTCAAATTCCGATTTCCATCTCTCTCTATCTTTCTCTCTCTGTGTATTTATTGCACCATTCTCCTCTCGTTGAACACTTACTTTCATGTCAGTTTGGCTTTGGCCTCTACTTGGGCAGAATGTTCAACTCCAAAAACTCAGCATAGGTTCATGAAATTTCAGGTTCTCTTTAATGTAGCTCTAGTGATAGTGTTAGTAAGAAGAAAAAAGAGGAAATTATAGATCAATAGAAGTGAAAGAGGAGTAGATGAGAATGTGAGAGGCAGAATCCACCACAAGGATTTCACATACAGTTTTTTAAAGATCTGTTGGGCCTATCCAAGAAGACATTTAAGTGACTCAAAAGATAGTCTTAATAGAGTCTAGATATCAGAATCCAATCAATTATCAGATTCAGACTCTTTCTAACACAAATTTATTTTAAATAGGACTCCAAGATGACTAATATATTGTCTTTCCTAATCAAAAAGATTTTCTTACTGTTTAAGACTCCAAATATTGAGAGTTTTGAAACCAACGTAGATTTATCATATTATTTATCTTTAGACCTCAAATGAATCCTAAAGTATGTAAAATTAGGAAAACCAAAAATTTGATTAATGTCGCATTCTCTTTCCATGATACATCACCAAATGTAGACAATATGTCTTACCTTGAAACTGAAACTTATTCCAGCGATTGCCTTGGAGGTAGTAGTTTTGTCAACATTTCCTTGTTAAGGAAAATATTATTCCCTAGTTACCTTACAATATAACTATTAACCACGCTAATGATAGGTTAAATGCTTGTCCCATAAGGCTAGACTTGTAGGCATGAGTGCCAAATCATGTGTGGATCTTTATGTGGCTCGATGAATTTGTTTCTAAGTTTGTGATTATTATATTGTAAAAGACCTGTTTTCAAAGAAGATTATCATTCGCCTGGTAGGAATTTCTTCTCTATTGATGATCTCCTGCTTGCAATTGGAGCCTCAGAAAAAGGCAAGTTTCATGAAACTTGCTTTGATACTAAACTAATTCAGGCAAAGCAGAACTTGACAAGTAATAGCAACAATGACTCCCAATTATCAGCCAAATTCTTGAATAAAAAAATTTGGGATAAATACCTAGAAATATAAATTGTTTGCCCAGCAGGATATTGCTATCCTTCACTCACAGCAGTGGAGGATTGGACGTGACTGTAAGTTGTCTCCTTAAAACCCTAATTTGTTCAGTCTTTCTTACACAGGCAGCAATCCCAAAATGAAACTGCAAAGCTACCTAATAAGAATGTGTGTGTGTGTGTGTGTGTGAGAGAGAGAGAGAGAGAGAGAGAGAGAGAGAGAGAGAGAGAGAGAGAGAGAGAGAGAGAGAGAGAGATCCCTTGCATGCCATAAGATTTCTCTTTTTGTTTTTTTGCAAAGTGTATGTTTTTATTTCCATATTGCCACTAATAAGTTATAAATGGAAATACTTCATGAATCCCATTATTTCCTGGCATTCTGTTTTCATTCCTTTTTTCTCCTCTTTATAAATTGCGCCATTGACAATTTACTTTCATGATAAATTATTAAATTTTCTTGCATATCTAGATTGCATTTAATCAATTCGTGGTTGCAACTTTTGTAGACTAGCATTATCAACAGTTATTGCCAACTGGTGGACCCAGAAGCCATGCGACAAGAACTAAGGCATCTGAAGTCTTTAAATGTTGATGGAGTGGCCGTAGATTGTTGGTGGGGAATTGTGGAAGGCTGGAGTCCACACAAATATGAATGGTCTGGTTACAGAGACCTGTTTAATATCATTCGAGAATTTGAGCTGAAATTGCAGGTCAGACTTCAAAATGTTTGCTATGATTTATGATGTATACTATGTAAGATTTCAATTCATATTTTTTCTTTTCATCAGCACTTTTGCTAAAATGTGTTATTATATGTTTATCCATTAATGCCATCACCGAAAGCACTTTTGGCACCAAAATAGAGAGTTGGCAATTATGTCGTGTAAAAGTTTGTATCAGCAAATGTTGGTCTTAGATGATCAGAAGCCTTGCCCTGAATAAATAGATTTAATAGAACAATGATAACTCTATGCTGCGAACAATGAAATATTGAACTCTTGATCTACCAATGAAAATATCTCGATTTGCATGTTATGCCGCAATGCACAAGAGCCACATTGGATGGTTAACTGAATTGTATCTTCACAAATCTCCTTTTTGAAATTTAACATGACATATTGAACAGCTACTTTTGGTGTTAGTTGGGGCATTTCAAGAGCAGAATGTTACTAATTCTGGAGCACTCTAAGGTTTGTCAAAATCAAGAATCAGGAAACATTAAGCCTTGCTATTTGAATTTATGTGAATTCATATTGTTTTTAGTTATTCTTTCTTATTCATTGTAGATTAAGTGGATGAATAAATTCTTATTAGATGTGATGATTGAGTCTGTTGTTACACTCTAGGATAATTGGAGTGAAAAACAAAATCTAAAATAAGCGTTGGTGATGAGTTTGCATATCCAATATTTAAACAAAGGAAGGACATTTGATGTTTGCAAACATTTAAAAGAAAGAAGGATACTCGTTTTATTTATTTATTTATTTATTTTTGGATGGGGACATGAAGGATATAGGGCATGTGAACTTGGACCATTTGCAAGTTTATGACTGGAATTTAGGAGGTTCCTACTTTGCGACTTATTGTCTTGCACATCATACATGGTAAAGGAAGAGCAGCAGGAAATCTCTCGGAAGTATAGAGGTCAAGATTAAAACAACTGTTAGAGAGCAAGATATCTTATGTTATTTTTTAGAACATCATACTTTATCTTAGTTATATCAGGAGTATTGCTCCAGTCCTATTAGAAGTCACATGTTACCATATAGGATGATCTTGTATTTTATTTAAAGGCCATTATGGTCCTAAGATCAATGAATAACAATCTTTTCCTATCTCTACCGCCCACCCTCCTCTCTTACTAGCTACCTTCCACCGGATCCAAACTCATGAAAAAAAAAAGCAAAAAAAGAAAAAAGGCCCAGTTCGATCGCTACCATCCCCTTCCATCTTCTCTACTTCACACGGATCCCTCCTCCATTGCCGCAACTGTCAGCACCTCTTCTCCACAAATCCCCCCGCCACCTGCAACCATTGACGTGCTGTTTCTGACCTGCCTCCCCTTCATGAGCGCCTTCCCGCTAGCATCGCCTCCACAACCCACTATCTCCTCCTTGCTCACTCGCTAAAAGTCTCCCACTCGTGATCTCCTTTCACTGTGATGTCCTCATCATTGCTGGCCTGTGATCTTTGGATTGGTGATCTCCTCCCATCGGTGATCTCTGCCTCCTGCTCCCTCCACAACCAGAAGCTTCCCTTGCTTGCCGACCCGCCTCCCACCCGTGAGCTCCTTCCCTGCTTGGCTGCTTAAAGTCTCCTCCATGCTCATTTCATTGTCACCGGTCATCGAAGCCTTCGCCCTTACCTTCGTTGACTCATTGTCGCCGCCATCCCCATCGCGGGGCCAGCCGTCGCGTTGCTCATGGCTGAAGAGAGGCACAAGCCCTTGTTTCATCACTGTCTAAATTTCTCGTCGCCTCCATTATAGTCACCGGACCCGGAACTGCCTCCTCATCACCTGGTCCCTCGCTTCTTCACCGAGCTCGAGCGTGCCCTTGGCTGCTCTTCTGGTGACCCCTCCGGCGGCCCGCTTGTCATTCTTGGCCATATCTTTTCTGATCGTGAGACCCTCGGCGCCCTCGTCCTCACTGTCTTCGTCATCTTTCTAACTTCTATCATATCCCTCCTCATCAGCCTCCCCATGGCCGTTGCCCACTATGGCTGTGCCCTCTCCCAGCCTGTCTTCCATCGCGAGCCTGTCGAGGATATCGCCGGTGTTGTCGAGTTGCTCCGCTCCAACCACCCACTCGAACGGCGCCACTCGTCGCCGTCGACGCCTTCCTAATTTTCAGACGTCCCATAGCATCTTGTCGGGAGAGAAGAGAGGTCGGAAAAGAAGCACAATCGACCCCCTTAGTTTATTGCAGTCCAAAGGTCTTCTGTAGACTCGCGGTCCATGAGAAGGCTCGTGGATTGTATGGCGTATAGGCCGGTCCATAGACCCATTTTAAAAAAAAATTGATTGCCATCGGTGCTGAATGTGACTACCATCAAAGTCGGCAAGCTCATGCTTCTTTTCCTTTCTCTGCAGTGCTGTTGTCTTTGTCGGTCCTATTATTGGTATCTGATTTGACGGTTGTCTTGGTTGTGATCGTTGAGATCTTTGAAGAATCTTTGCTGATTTTACTTTACAAAGAAAATGGGAAGGGTGCTGCCTTATCCATATCTTCAAGTTAACTAGTGATAAGTTATATTTTTTGATCTTCACTTTCTCTATGCAGTGATCTGGATTTCTCGTATTCGTGTTGCTGCGATTGTTATACTCGGCTCTTTATGGCATCGTCTTCACAAGTGGCAGGAAGATAATATCCAGCTCTTATTTGACCAGCTCTATGGACAAGATCGATGCTCTTCTTGTCGCCTTCTCTCTGATAGCAAGATAGTGACCAGCTCTGTGGACAAGTGGTTAGAAAATGCTTATGTAGCTCTTACCTGACCTTGTTCTCAGTCCAAGAAGATTATATAGCTCTCACCTGGCATTCTTCATGTGCTTTTCCGGATACAAAAGATGTATAGATATTATGATCCTGTTACCAGATGATACTTTGTTTCGACTGATATTAGTTTCTTTGAGTCTGTCTCATTTTTTTCTCCTTCCGAGAAGCAAGTAGAATCCTTGTCCGGACCTCCTTTTCTGACACTAGCTCCGTCCCTATAAGGTATTCATTTCTTGGATTTTGAAGTCTTTGAAGACTGCAAATAGTTCGTCCTATTTTACAAGGTTAAGATATCTTACACCAGATCACCTCGCAGACATCTTTATCAAAGCTCTTAACTTCACTCGATTTTTGTTATATGTTTCAAGTTGGGCTTAGTTAATGTATACCCCCAACTTGAAGGGGAGTATTAGAGAGCAAGATATCTTATGTTATTTCCTAGAACATCATATTCTATCTTAGTCATATTAGGAGTATTGCTATAATCTTAGTAGGAGTCATATGTTACCATATATGATGATCTTGTGCTCTATTTAAAGGCTTTTAGAATTCTAAGATCAATGAATAATAATCCTTTTCTTTGTTTTAACAACAACAAAAAAATTTGGTTGCTAGGGCAAACACCCACATCTAACAACTTATAGAAACATTTTTAGGTCAATGCATTAGACACCCAAAATGAAGAATTGCAAGCAATCCCTTTATGAAGTATCAAGGTGAAGATTTAATGAGCGTGGGAAAAACGTGGCTCCTAGGACAAACACCCTCATCTATCATAGCTTATTGAAACACCTATCCTCAACATGATAGATGATAGTTTTGAAAGAGGATCTGGTTGGGAAATATGGTAAATGGCTAAGACCAAACTAGTTGGGAAGCATCCAAAACACGGCAGTCTAAATAAAGAAAAGTCAAGACAACTTTTAACCCAAAAATGACAATGTTAAAAGAAAACCTTTAGAAATAAAGAAATGATATAATACTAAACACAACATTTTGAGAGAAGATTTTCCCTTGTGAATAACATAGTGATTTAAAGATATACACAAGAAAAAGCTGTGCTTAACTAATTTAGATATATAAATTGGACTGTGTGAAAGATTTAGATTTAGATGGCCCAGATCTAGGTGATCGAGTACTATCCCTAGAGAAGGATACACCCCTCAATACATGGCATATTTGGTGATCTTCATCGAAAATACAGGTGTATAACTATCCAATGCCTCATTTGGCTTCCTTATGGCACATGAATACGGAAAAAGATGGAGTGAAACATTTTTTATAGTCACCCTTGGAGAATTTAATAGTTGAAAGTGGAAGGAGAGAAGTTCTTTTGATGATTGGATATTTTAAGGTGGTCTTTGCAAGTGTTCTAAAGTAGTAAGGAAAAGTTCTTAGTGGGGAAACTGAAAGATGAGGAAAGTTGTATACACAAATGTTATTGTATGGTTGACTTAAAAGGAGTCTATGACTGTATGCAGGACGTTGCTTCTATAACCCATGTCATATTTCCCATGGGATTCCTATTCTTGCAATGGACTAGCATGTTGGTCCACTTAAAGAGTCTTTGGACCAGAGCAACTGCACAATCAAGAAACCAAATTAAATTAAATGATAGAAGAATTAAAACTGGAAGAAAAGTATAAACATATTTTTGCCACGGTTACTACTGACAGATTTAGGGAATCAAATTCAAATTAATTAAGTGGTAACAAAGGAGGCTGATGTTTACTAGAAGGGTTTCAAATTTATAAATCATGATGCTATGTATTAATTACTGATAGTGATGCAGGTAAAAAGGGGATCATAACATTACAGCAAGCAAGGCATCCTTGACTCCTATGACAGGTTAAGATTATGAACAGACCCCAGAGTTTGACACAGTAGAAATGGGATATTGGACATCTTCATGCGTGGGTAATAGCTAGATTGAATTATGTTGGGGAAGGTTGTTCTATCAAGAAGCATCATAAGTGGTTTGTAATAAGGAAGAAAGAGGTAAACTGTTATTGACTTGAAATTGTTTTCAGAAATCTAGTATCAGAAGAGACCATGAGATCAAAGATAGACCTGCTGTATTTTATTACGTTAGTCCTCTCCGTGTGCCCCCACCCACCCCCCCACAAAAAAAAAAAAAAAAAAAAAAACTCCTAACCCACCCAACCCTACATTTTAGTATACTTTTTCATAAATTTGTTCTTATAGTATGTAATCATCAAAACATTTAGTCTGTGTACTACATCTCTAGTCCAATGTGGAATAAATTACAAGAGTGCAAACTTTTATCTGAATGAACACTGATGAATCTAATATTTTCTTTATCTCTTACAAAAAACCCCTGCTAATATGATTCAAAACCCTTATTCAATTATTCCCATATGACTGATGGTGTTTTCAACCTGAAAACTTTTATTGTTTTGTTCTATAAGAAATAAATCTCTCTAAAAAAAAAAAAACTAGACTTGACACAAAAAGTTCTTTCTATTAGTCCATAATATTTAGAGCAGGGTGATGTAAGCTAGCATGCATTTAAGTGATAGCTATCTGACGTAAACACATTCTTACTATTAAATGGATTGTTCTCTACTTTGATGCTTTATACATAGAATCAATTTTAATTTTTCATCTAAAATCCATAGATGACATGGACTGAATATCCTTAAATTGCTTGTAACTTCTCTCTTTCTAAATTTTTGAAGGTTGTAATGGCATTTCATGAGTGCGGAGGAAATGGATCTGGTGAAATGCCAATTTCCCTTCCAAAGTGGGTTTTAGAGATAGGAAAAGATAATCAGGATATATTTTTCACAGATCGTGAAGGGAGGAGAAACACAGAATGTCTTTCTGGGGTATAGACAAGGAACGTGTATTAAAAGGAAGAACTGGCATTGAGGTATTTGATTACCATTACCGTACTTTCCATTGATATTTCTATTCATGTAGGTTCTATTAATTTTTCTTTTTCTTGGTTAGAATTTGATCCAAGGAAATAGGAAAGAGAAACTTAAACTGATTAATTAAAATATAAGGAGTAGATGTCTGTTATTTGCATTTTTTAAATATCTGGGCATGTTCCTTCTGCATTGTTTATTGTGAACACAAAACTGCTTCATTGCATGGACTCCTTTTTACTTCATGTGCCATGGGGCCTTTATAAGAGGCCTTTATAAGTTTTGCACTTACCATAGTTCAAAGCTTTATGTTGAACATGCAAAATCTTTCTTAACTGGTTATTTTCACTTCTTATAAACGTATATTGGCATTGCCTGGGTGTAGATAGGTTGAACAGATTTTGAGTCTTCACAATGTGCTTATTTGAATCTATTTTATGCAGGTTTGCTTTGACTTCATGAGAAGCTTCCGTATGGAATTCAATAACTTATTTGATGAGGGTTTGATTACTGCTGTTGAAATTGGACTAGGTGCTTCAGGGGAGTTGAAATACCCATCACATCCAGAAAGAATTGGATGGAGGTACCCTGGTATCGGTGAGTTTCAGGTATCTGTTTTAAGGTTAATCTTCATTTCTATTTCTCCTCTATGCGAATACTTCGATTAGTTATTCCATAGAATTATTAAATTTCATTTTCATAACTTTCTACTGAACGCATGACAAGTGTAAGGAAAAATCCATGAGGAATCTCCTACTAAAACTTTCTTGCAAAGGCAAATAACGGAATTCAAACCCAAGATCATGCATTCAATAATTCTTTACAAACCCAGATATCTAATGACTGTAGATGAATTACTAATGAGAAACTTGTTCTGTAAGAAACTTATTCTGTAATATTTAGTTCACATTAAAAAGCAAGATCCATGCTTTCTATAATTAGGTTTACCTGCTGGTAGAGAACTCAATCCTACGATGAATCCTGGCCATCCGGGAAACAAGGCCAATTTGACTGAAAGTAGAATAGATCTTAGAGCATTCTCCAACTCCTGCCACAACATAACCAAGTCAAGTAATCAACAGATACAAAGAATTTCTTTTTTGAACTCGTTAATAAAGTTTGGCAGATTGCAAGGGCTAATGCCACCACCATGACATGGAAGAATTGCATTTTTATTTGGAAGTGTTTTCATAAAACAGTCATATCTTCTTGGTTAGAAAATCGGTTGAGTGTTTCATAAAGCTTTAGGAAGTGATTCTATTTCTTAAATTCAAATTGTACTTGTAGATGCCTAGGGTATACTAATGTAAAAGGTGGACTGACCATTTAGATATCCTCTGAGTCATTTAATATATATAAAGCTCTTGTTAGGTGAGTTGTAAAGTATTCCCATTTGATGTTCTGGCAATTTAAATTGAAAAAAACAGACACCATCATCTATAATAAGATTTCAACATATGGTTTTGATTTTAATATTTGGTAAAATTTATTGAAGGAATTAAGTCTTTTCAAGTGTATTGTATTCCATTATAAAAGTATGTGGAAGTATTAATCAGAAACTGGAGTGATCTTTACTTCTCATTGATTTGATCTTTGGCAGTGCTATGACAAGCACATGCAGCATAATCTGCGACGAGCAGCAAAGTTGCGTGGACATTCATTCTGGGCCAGGGGCCCAGACAATGCTGGGCATTATAATTCAAGGCCCCATGAAACTGGATTCTTCTGTGATAGAGGTGATTATGATGGCTACTATGGACGCTTTTTCCTTCATTGGTATGCACAAACCCTAATAGACCATGCAGATCAAGTATTATCGCTTGCAAACCTTGCATTTGAGGGGACACAAATAATTGTAAAGGTATCTCTAAATTATTTTGGTAATCTTATTACCAGAAAACTTGGTGTCTCATTTCTTTACTGGAATTTATCTGGTAATCTTGTTTAATTGCTTATTATCTGGATCATTTTGAAGTTGGAGGCATTTGGGTTTGCGATCTATGTTTGCATCCACAGATCTTTATTTGAAGCTACTTGTTACATTAAATAGTAAATACATCTACCGTAGGCTGATAAATGCTGCAATGTATTTAATACCTTGTTAATTTGTTTGAAGGGTGTGAAAATGTTTGCACCAACTGATTATACTTCCATTAATAGCAATTAAGACAAATATTTGTTATGCCAACCAAAAATATATGGATTGATACTTGTCATATGTGGCACCATTCGTTGTGTGAGTGGATTTTAACCTGAATCCATCTGCAGCATATCTTGAAGTTATTCTGTAGGAGCCAACATAAATATTTTGCTGACCACTGTGAAATTTGGTTGTGGAAACATAATATTAGCTATATGACCAATGCAGATTCCAGCTGTTTACTGGTGGTACAGGACTGCCAGCCATGCTGCAGAGCTTACAGCAGGATTCTATAATCCTACAAACCAAGACGGTTATTCTCCTATATGTGACGTGCTCAAAAAACATTCTGCGGCTATGAAATTTGTCTGCTATGGGCCACAACACTCTGCTCAGGAAAGTGACGAAGCATTGGCTGACTTAGAAGGTTTAAGCTGGCAGGTTGTAACAATTTTCTACTCTTTCTCCTGGATCTCTGCAGCCATTTCATTATTTCTGGATGCTATGGGTCCTTCTCTGCTATTAATCAACAATAGCTTTTGATTTGCATTTAATTTTCTAGGTGATGAATTCTGCCTGGGATCGCGGTTTAGCAGTAGCTGCTCATGGCACACTTCCATGTCATGATAGAGAGACATACATTAGAATCATAGAAAATGCAAAACCAAGAAATGATCCGGACCGTCGCCGCCTCTCTTTGTTCACATACCAACAGCTGACTTCTGTATTCATGGAAAGAGAAATGTGCTTCTCAGAACTGGACAATTTCATCAAATGCATGCATGGTAGGAATGATCTGGTGCAAATTCTTATTAAAAAAACAATGCTTAGATAACAAAGGCGATAACAAACACATTATCCTTGGTGGTTGGAACCCCCTGCATATGATGCTTTCCTAGTGGGAATGGTTGAGAAATGGCAAGAGTTATTTGACTCTTATCTGTCGTTACATCATTCATTCTCTTCTATGTTTAGGTGAATTTAGTCTTGATACATGATTTCCCACTCCTAAAATTATACTAACCTCTGCTATCTCATCTTAGCATGCATTCCTCTTCTTGGCTCGTAAAATGTGCACAAAATTGCCTTTTATTACTTTAGAACCTTACTTGATAGCAATTAATCTGCAGGGGAAGTTGTCAGTGACGTCCAAGCTTAATTTCTGTGCTGCAATATTTCATAGTCTGCGGTTAAAAGAGGGTGATAGCTTCGAAAGTCAGCTGCCAATATAATGACAGTGGACAGCACTTCCTGGTGTGCAATCCTTGATATTGGTTGATTGGCCCGAAAAAACTTGTAACTTGATCAACCTAATTATTTGTCAATGCTCTCCATTTTACTAGCCAAATATTCTGTCATGATTATTATCCTGTCCTTGAAGCTTGAACTTGGAATTATGTTGTACCTTCAAGTTACTAATCTATACTATCAAAAGGAAATGTTCTTTTCCCTGTTCCTTGGGATTTTTCAAGAAACAGAGCATGGAATATACTCTTTGTGAGTTATGCTGCGTCCTAGTCTCATCGGTATCATCAAAATTTCTTCTTCTCGTTCTTTTTGTTCTTCTTCTTTCTAGCTGATTGGAATACATTGATTTTAGTTTGGGACCACTAGAGAAGAGGTTGGTGTGTGGTTTTTAACGGGTCTGGAATACTTGGTAAATATTGTTATGTTAGAAGAGATAAATAGCTGTAGTAGAGAGAAAAATTAATTTGGTATGGTAAGAATAAAAGAGAAGACGGTATTTATAGGAATTTAGATATTTTTATTTTTTAAAATTATTTTTAAAACCAGTCGTGTTGTAGTTGCTGAGGTCGTTAAAATGATAAAATAAAAAAAAACTAACTTTTATGTCTTTTATGGATCAAACAAGTCATACAGGATGGCTTGTGACGCTCTCAAACCGGTTGGACCGTGCTAAGTAATATTTTTAAAAACATAAAAAAAGTTTGTGGGCTTAATGGGATGTATTAGGCTTAGAGCCATGTTGGGTCAGGGGTTTAGATTAAACATGCCGTGCCTGGCATAGTTAATTTACTAAATGGACTATGCCAGGCATGGCTTATTTAATCTAAGATTTGATGGGCCTGGATTGGGTCATGTAGGTATGAACTATTGTTCATGTTTAATAAGTATAATAATATAAGAAGGCAACTTTGGTATTAGAATACAAAAAATTTATAATCCAATATTTATGAAAAAAAGAATTCACACAAAGAGCAAGAACTATCCCTTAAATACTTCAATATAAGAATAAAGGGTTATATATATATATATATATATATATATATATATATATATATCTTGCTAAGTTTGGTAAGGACTAGAATTATTATCTTTATTAAATAAGAATTATCTATAATGCTTATAAGATGTGGCTTCACTAACATATTTTTTACTTGAAGTCATGTGCTATTAATAAAATGCCAATCGAAGATCTTGCCAAATGTTACTCATCATGTAGCTTCAAGTTTGAGAGAAGCTTTACTTCAATTAAATTTTTTTTGAGTCACAGACTTTGTCAACATATTCACTGGATTCGCATCTGTATAAAGTTTTAGCAATGATACTTGACCAATGACCATCCTCTATTATGGCATGCATAAAGTGAAAACGAACATCAATGTATTTATATGCTTTGTACGGGAGTGAAAAGTGGATTCCTTGCTAAGTATAATGCACTTTGAATGTCACAATGCAACTCCAACATATTTTGTTTTACCTTGAAAACTCCAAATAATTGTCTAAGCTGTATAGCCTCTTTGCAAGCGTGCATAGCTGCAATATACTCCGCCTTTGTGAACACGTTTCCTATGATAAAACGTCTTTTGTTTCTATCTCCAACAAAGTCTGCATTAACAAAGCCAACACACTCCAAATCCATAAGTCTATAATAGAGTGAATAATTAGAATACCCCTTATAAAATATCTAAGGATCCACTTTATCATTATCCAGTGATCACTACCGGATTCATATGTACTGACTGATTGCTCTCTCCGTATGTGCAATGTTGAGTCTTGTACGTATATAGTGACCATTATGCTTTCTATTATTAATGAATATAGTTTTTGAGCTATATTTGCCTTCACTGTTTCAATATTGGGTGAGTGCTCTAATTTTTTTTTTTATATAGATATGAAAGAGGGTACTTGCCGATTTTGCATTCTGCATATTAAAATGTTGTAGAACCTCTCTATATAGATCCTTTGGATTAACCAAATCTTCCTATCCTCTCTTGTAGCACCTTCATACTTAGAATTTGACTTGCAGCTCCTAAATCCTTTATATCAAACTTCCCAATTAATTGAGTTTTAAGCATAAATAAACGACATTTACTATTACCTGCTACAATTATATTATCTATATACAACAACAAGATATAGAAACTATTTTTATCATAATTATAAAAATATGTACAATGATTAGCTATTAATTTATAAAAATTCAAGCTCACAATGAAGGAATCAAATCACTTATATCAATATCTTGGTACGTGTTTCAACTAATGTAACAACTTGTTTAGTTGGCAAACCAAACATTTTTTTTTCCAATAAAGCCCTCAAGCTATGTTATATAAATCTCTTACTCCAGGTTGCCATGTAAGAAACTAATTTCGATATCTAATTGCTTCTACTCCAAGTTCATGATTATTGCGATTACCAATACAACTTTGATAATAATAAGACGAACAACTAGAGAGAAAATCTTATCAAAGTCAATACTTGATTTTTGAGCATAGCCCTTGACCACCAATCTCGTCTTAAACCTCTCAATAGTATCCTTAAAGTCTTTCAATTTGTATGCCAGCAACTTCCAATTGCTTTCCATCCCTTAGGTAGCTCAATAAGATCTTAAATCTTATTTTTCTGCAAGGATTTCATCTCCTTCTCCATAGCACATTGCCATCTATTTGAATAGGTAGACTCGCAAGTTTCTTGGTAGGTAGTAGGCTCATGTTCCTCTATCAAAGTAACATAAATACTAACGACATTAGTCTCAGATCTGAATGATGTGATATAGTTGTCATACCTCGCAGGTGGTCTAATGACCCTTCTAGGATGTCTTAAATCAACTGGTGTCTCAACATGTGGATTGTCTTCGTGAGTGAATGAGAAGCTTCCGATCTATGCTCATCATCTACCACTCTATTATCAAGCTGCACATCATAGGATGCATCATGCTCTATTAACATTTCTTTTTTTCTTGCAATATAATAGTTCCTTGAAAAAATCTTGATTAAAAATAATGTCTTGGCTAATAATAATCTTGTGGACTGTAGAATCCCATAATCTATACCTTTTTGCTCCTTTTATATAGCCAAGAAATATGTCTTATAGAGTTCATGTCAAGTTTGGTCTGCTTCTTCCTCTGAATCTAAACATATGCATCACAACTAAATACATGAAGAAAAAATAATTGAGATTTATCGGACCAAACATATTCAAGAATCTTTAATCCAAGAAAGACTATAGAAGCTCTATTGACCCAAAAATAAGCTTTGCTTATAGCTTCAGTCTAAAATTTCTCATCAAGCCTCACTATACTCAACATGCTTCTAGTATATTTTATGAGAGTCCTATTCATTCTCTTAGCAACAACATTTTGCTATAGTATCCTAGGAATTGTCTCATGCTACTTGATTCCATGTTCATTGCAAAGGGCTTCAAATTTTTTTGAACAAAATTCTCTTCCATTATCACTATAAAGATATTTTATTTTCAAATTCTTATTATGTTCAATCCAAGCTTTGAAATACTTAAACTTTTCAAATATAGCTGATTTATTCTTAAGCATATAAACTCAAACCTTTCAAGAATAGTCATCATTTAAAATAACAAAGTAAGAATTACTTTTTAAAGAAATTACAGGTGCCTTCCAAGTATTAGAATGAATCATTTTGAAAATATATATATATATATATTATGAGATAAAGAAAAAGAAAATTTATGCCACTTTTTAAATAAACAATCTTTACAAAAATTCAAAGAAATAGACTTATAACCAAGAAGATCTCTGTAAGAGAGTACTTAAAGGTGTGCTTGCTCAAATGTCCCAAACGCTTATACCAGACGATAACAGACTCTGACTTAGCACTAGCAACAATAGCTTGTCCTACTAAAATCTTGCCAATCAACCTACAAAGATTATTGACCAACTTTTACTTGCCACCACCATGCATCCTTCGATAACTTTCAACCATTGCTTCTCTCCATTGAATTTTATACCATATGTTCATCAAACATCTTTAAAAATAGAAAACTCTTTTGGAGTGTAGGGACATATTTGATATTTGAAATTATACAAACACTCCCATCGAATATGTTAAATATAGTTGTTCCAAATATCAATAACCCAAGGGGTTTCTTGTAAAATAATTTGTTTTTTTTTCTCAAGCTATCTTTTTTATAGAGAGATGACTTTTCTGTGGGTTTCATCTTCTCTATTTGATATTTGGATGGAAGAGCTTTTTCATTTGGACTCCTTCCGTGGGATTTCTTCTCCAAGAAATCATGCAACCAACAAGAGGCGTGATGAGATCGACTTCAGTACTTCACCAATGGGATTTCTTTCTCCATATAGGTTTTGAGAACTGTTGAACCTTCACTGCTTGGAATTCTCCTTCGACATGAATTTCTACTCCTAATAATCCAAAGTTCGGTGGTGTGCAGCTGATGGAGATCCTCTACTATTAGCTCTATTTTCCTTTAAAATGAACAAAGAGGTCCCTTGATAGAAACTCAGCCCTTATTTGGGTATTTCGTGTAGCCTTTATATCCAATTCAGAATGGTTATATAATGGATTGCTCCTCCTCTATATGGATGTAGGCAGATTTGCCGAACAATGTAAATTTTTCATCTTTCTTGTATTTATTATTTATGCATATAATATATTCGATAAAATACCTTAATGAGATAGAATATTGATTTAAAAGCCTGAAGTGATCCAATCCACTACACACAACCTCAATAATTGGTATCAATGTGTTTGCATGGTATCTAATAGGCAACAAAGTTCTTCAATGGCTCATAAGATAGTTATTTTTTATTCCACTACTACTAGGCATAAAGTGGCGGTGTTTGATGGTACAGGTGATTTTGTACTATGAAATGTAAGAATGGAATATTTGTAGCCCTTAAGGGTATGGATGCAATCTTAAAAGATATTGAGGCCACCAAAGAGAAAAGCAATGGAGAGCACTAGAAACTATTTTCGAATTTGAGTGATAAAGTTTTATATAATATTATGGATCTTGATACAGTTAAAGATGTATAGGATAAATTAGATAGCATGTATATGACAAAGTATCTAATTAATAGATTGTATTTGAGAAAAAAGTTATACACATTTCATATGATGGAAGAGACCTCACTCAAGGATCATTTGGATGAATATAATAAGCTCCTACTAGATTTGGCAAACATTAGTGTTGATGTTGATAAGTAAGACAAGGCTTTGATCCAGATCTACTTTTTGTCTAAATCTTTCAAGAATATCACTACTACCATACTCTATGGAAGAGAGGCTATAAATCTTGAACAAGTTGAAGTCACTTTGTTATTTAATGAGCTTAGGTTGTAAGTACAATTAAGGTATCAAGCTCCGACTCCAACTCCAGCTCAAGGACATACAGTTAGAGGTAGAGATGAGCACAAAAAAGGTGGACAAGGCAGAAGCAAGTCCAAAATCAAATAAAAGTCTAGGCCTAAAAGGTCAGGTATTTGTCACTATTGCAAGAAGACATGCTACTAGAAATTTGAATGTAGACTTCTACGATCTAAAAAAGAGAAGGAACAAAAAGATAAAAGAACAGTCTTAGATTTGGTATCAATTGAAATTACTTCAAGAGATCATGGCATTGTTGCAGATGACGTAATATTTATAGCTACTTGTAGTGTCAGTCAGATTGATACTTGGATCATGAATTTTAGAGCATTTTTCTACATGACATTCGATAAAGAATGATTCTCTTCTTTTAGATAATGTGAGGGGGTATTGTTCTTCTTAGAGATGATATCATCTATAAAATAGAAGGTATTAATACAATTCAGATCAAATCTTATGTAAATACTGTGATGATTCTAGACAATATCAGATATATTTCTCAATTGAAAATGAACCTTTTCTCAGTGCATGTCCTTGATAGTACAGATTTTGAAGTAGATGGAGTAGAGGATGTATAACTATTAATAAAGGAGCATTGATTTTATTGAGAGATAAATTGAGTGGCACCCTTTACTGTTTGAATGGTTGTACAGTGCTTGGATGGGCTTTAGCAGTATAGTCTTCTATTAAGCAGTTGACAAGTTGTGGTACCAGAGGCTAGGCCATATATCAGATAAAGGTTTATAGGAGCTGAACATATATGGTCTACTAAATGGTTACAAGGTTGGTGTACTTGGATTTTGTGAGCATTATGTATTTGAAAAATAATACAGAGTCATTTTTTCTACATGCATGCATAGAATAGTAGGTGTTGCCGCTAAGACCGCCATGGCATGTAGCTGGAGTCGACCTCGGACCGTGCCCTTGTCGCTCGGGAAGCTGCTCGCATGCCTGGACCTACAAAATAGAGGAGACTCGGGCCGGTGATCCTGAAGAGGGCACTTCGATGCTTAAGTCAGTGACGATCCAGGGAAACAGATCCTCTCGATCGAGCATCGTAGATGGACTCCATGCTAGGAGGAGAAACTTATGAGCTGGAGAGTATAAACGGGTTGAGAGTAGAGCGGGGGAAGTGGTAGTAGAGGAGAGCTCAGACTGAATGGCTGTGTCCATCGAGACCTTTCCAATAGATCTCCGGTAGCACTTGGTCTTCCGGATGTTCTCCTGTATGCCGCCGCTTCCGTCCCCTTTGTCACTTACCTTCCCTTGGAACCTTGGAGAACTCCTTTAAGCCAGTATGGCCACCAATCGCCTGCCTCGAGATCCTCCTCTCATTTGCAGGCATGTGCGATGACGTTCCTTGCCGTGCACGAGGTGCCTTTCCTCATTCGTGATAGGGAACAGCACCATGCACTCGGACCCTCCTTCTGGTTGCTCCATTTTGGAAAACCTGATAGAGCCTCGATCGAGGGGTAGCCGTCTCCTGGATTCGAATCTCCTGGGTTGACTTTCTCTTTCAGGTGGCATAGACAGTTGGTCGGGAGCATAGTGCCTCGATTGGAGGACTCTTTTTCTTTCGATGTAAGTGGTAGCTGGTGCAATTATTATGGCCTGGCGGGTGCCTCTTCGTGGCATTTGGATGGCTTGGCAGCATCCTTTGGCTGTTGGTCCCTTCGCCCGAAGTCGGGGCCAGCTCAGGGAAGCGAAGCTCAACTTCGGCCACGGCGTCTCGACCTCAAGAGAGCCGCCTGGCGAAGAGTCTGGAAAGAGACGGAGATCGACTTCGGCCACGGCATCTCGACCTCAAGAGAGCCGCCTGGCGAAGGAGTCTGGAAAGAGGCGGAGATCGACTTCGGCCACGGCATCTCGACCTCGAGAGAGCCACATGGCGAAGGAGTCTGGAGAGAGGCGGAGCTTGACTTTGGCCATGGTGTCTCGACCTCGAGGGAGCCGATTGACGAAGGAGTCCGGAGAGAGGTGGAGCTCAACTTTGGCCACGGAATCTCGACCTCGAGGGAGCCACTTGGCGAAGGAGTCCAGAGACAAAAATCCATCATGGCAGCTTCGTCCAACGTGGCATCTGATTGGGTCTGACATGGGTTCCATGTTAGTGATCCTGCCACATCATTTGCCCTTACTCCTAAGTCTCGTTGGTGCACGGTGCTTGGGGCGAAGGGAGTAATTACCGTGCTGACGTGGAAAGACTAAAATCTAGCACCATTATTGCCATGATCATCGGTGCCTAGCAAGGCGGACCTTTGAGCCGGTGCGATGATGACACGTGGACCCGTCTGAGTAGGCATTATTACTGATATAGAATTCGAAATGGTCATGGGCGGACTGAAGCATCGCCTTTCGTCGATCGCTGACACGTGATGCAGATCCGACGGCAGTGGCTCTGGAATGGTACTGTTGCGGTTGGTCATTTCGAAAGAAAAGACAGTTTCATGAAACATTTCATCTTTCAAACTCTTCGTGCCTGCCAGCGAACCATAGTCCCCTCTCATCCCCCGGCCATCCTTTTCCTCCAAGGCTAGCCAGGTTCATCCTTTTCATTCTCCTTCTTCTTCTTCCGGTAAGGTAGAGCTCTTCTCTCGGGTTAGGACTGTCCCGGGCTCCATTCGTCCCTTCTTTTTCCTCCTGTTCTGCTCTTTCTTCCTTGTCTTCTTCTTTGAGATGTCTCGCTGGGGTCGGAACTTTCGCCCTTCGACTAATCCTAATGAGCCTTGGCCTTCTTGGCCGAGGACTCCCTCTTCCTCTGATGAGGAGGAAGATGTCCAGTTCAAGATTTGTAGAAGGCCTCATCCCACGGGAATAGTCATAGGGGAACCTAGGGTCTGTCCCCTGCCTCCTCCTCCTGAGCCTTCTTCGGAACCTCCACGATCGACTGGTCCTAGCGGTATTGCTTCAGCGATAACCGACGAGGAGCTTTCGATCATCTGGGAGACCTTCGATTCCCAAATTCCATCCAGCTCTCGGTCCCATGACTGGGGGAACGGGTCACCTCTAGTGGCCCGGGTCGGATAGCTCTCTACGAGGAGTCCCTCGCAGGGGGTCTTTGATTTCCTTTTCACCCTTTTTTCCTTTTTGTCCTCAGCAACTACCGCTTGGTTCTGGATCAACTGGTTCCAAACACGGTCCGGACCATTTTCTGCTTCTTCGTCCTATGTCACTTTTGTGGGATAGTTGCCCGTTTTCCCTCTTCAGGGCCTTTTTCACTCTGAAGCGCCTCCCGACCGAGGATGGGTGGTGGTTTATTTCACCTCGCTTGAAGGGTATTAGGTTTGAGCTCCCCTCTTCCATCCCTTGATGGAAGAGTAAATACTTCTTCGCTTCCGTCGAGGGGGTTGATTAGGTTTGGAGCGACCTAGACCGGATCCTGAACTAGAATGCTGTTATCGAGGTGGCTGATCGGAAAGTTTACAACTAGCTCCGCCCTGACCAAATACCTTCTCTCGAGGTTCTGTTGTCAGAGCAGAACCTGCATGAAGCCGGAGTCAGCCTAATATGAGAGTTGGGTGAGTTCGGCGCGATCTTTACTTATTTCTATTTTATGTTTGTCTCCTTGAATTCAGAACTGACCTCGTTTTTCTTTGGGCAGGCATGAAGTATTCCGTAGACGAACTCCTTGCACTTTCCAGGAAGAGGGGTATACCGGCGAGGGTCAGAGAGTCCCCATCGAAGAGGGCTCGGAATGAAGAGAGCGCGAGGGCCGCACCTACCACATCGTCCGAGTCAAGCAGGAGAGCAGTTGAGCCCGCCCTCAAGCCATCGAGGCAGGGGGACCTCCCCCCGGTCCAGGAGCTGGAAGTGGTAGTCTGGGCCAGGTCCGCTGCCGCTGCTGTGGCACCCCCACGCCCTGAAGTCATCGAGCTGGAGGCGAAAGAGGAGCAAGAGAGGAGGGAGCCACCTCCAGTGGCCCCGTCTGGAGTGGCGGCGAGCCCCCATAGAGGCTCTGAAGCATCCTCGGCTAGTCACGGAGGTGATGCTGAGGTAGCGGGGAAAAAGAAGAAGACCTCCCGCAAGCTGCCCTTCAAGGTTGCACCAGACACCTCCTTGGTCCAGGATCGGGCTTTAGCCAAGCGCATGATGGACTTTGCCGTCCAACCGCACGACCGGTAGGAAACGGTGGGAAGGCTCCTTACCGACACCATCCTCGACATGTTCCCACAGCTCTTTTTGGTAAGTACTATTAACTTCCCGCTTTCACTTTCTCTTCTTTCCTTTCTTTTGGCTGACTTCTTTCTTGGTACAGCTTGGGGTGGACCTCTTGCTAATAAGGGATTATTGCAAGAGCTGGGCCAAAAGGGACCAGCATAAGGCATTGCAACTTGACTCGCTGAAAGCGAAGGTCAAGTTGAAGACAGACGAGGCCTGGGAGGTCGAGAAGAAGATCAGGGAGCTGAGGATCGAGGCGGCAGGCACCGAGAGGCGCATCAAGGGCCTGGAGGAGTCCCTGGATCAAGAGAGGAACCAAGCTAGGAGTAGGGCTGAGGAGCTCAAGGCCAGGGAGGCCAAGATAGAAGAGCTCAATGCCGAGGTGGCCCAGGAGAGGGAGCAGGTTTGATCCCTCTGGGCTTAGCTGGAGGCGGCGAAGGGGCGGGCTGCCGTCGCCAAAAGGAAGGCCGCAGCCATCGAGGAGAAGGCCACGGTAGCAGGCGACTCGATGGAGGCCGTGAGGAAGGAGGCCACCGAGGCAGTGGCCATTTACAAGGCCTCACCGGAGTTCGACGCCGAGTTCCACGAGCTGGCCACGGACTCCTTTTTCAAAGGGTTCATGTTCTATGGAACAGGATGGTGGAGCTGATCTCGGACATGAACCTGGATGGGCATGCCTTCCCGGCTGCTCCATGCGGGAGCCCGAGCTTGGCCTTGATCGAATCGGAGGTGCCCGCGGCTACCATCGATGTAGCCCCACCAGCGGAGGTCCTGGACATGGTCCCACCACCGGAGGTCCCAGAAGACAACATCCCAATCGTGCGCAATACCGGAAAGGAGCCGACTACATAGCTTAGGAACCCCCTTTCTTTGTACCTTTTCTTTTCCTCCTTATTTTTGTTCGGGCTGCCCGGCCTGTCGGGGCCCAGAGAAAATGTAAGGAATTGAAGAATTATCATTGAAGTTTTCTTCTTTCATTTTCTTGTTTTCTTCCTTCTGGATTCTCAAATCTCTAGCACTTTTCCTTCTTTTTCTTCTTAACTGCCCACGTATACGTCTTTGCCGAGGTGCCTCACTTTGAGGCTTTGAGTCCTTAGGCTTTTTCCTATCGAGCCCTGGGTAGGCAGGCGGTTAGGAAGTAAGTCTGAGTTGTTCCCACCTCACGAGCAGCGTGGAAATGGGGCTTCGCATGCTTCCTTGGAAGAGGACTGCTCGACCTTGGATGGAACTCTCCACAAGCATGCACGGCGTGACTGAGCCAGGATGCTGTGCTTGGTTGGCCCACCGGGTGACTACAAGGTGTCGGGCTTTGAAAGTTTTCGAGCTTGAGATGCTCGGTTTCAGGAGTTTCCAGGCTTGGAGTGCCGGGCTTCAGGAGTTTTCAGGCTTGGAGTGCTGGGCTTCAGGAGTTTTTGGGCTTGAAGTGCTGGGCTTCAGGAGTTTTTGGACTTGAAGTGCTGGGCTTCAGGAGTTTTTGGGCTTGGAGTGCCGGGCTTCAGGAGTTTATGGGCTTGGAGTGCCGGGCTTCAGGAGTTTCCGGGCTTGGCTTGCCAGACTTGGGGTCGGGTAGCAACATTCCGGCAAGGGAAGAGTGATTTGCACAAAGAGGATTTTTATCATTAATGGAGGAAGGCCTTACATTACTAATAATACATTCTCAGATTATTGGCATTCCAAGTCCACGAGAATCTAGCACCGTCCAGCTCCGCCAGGTAATAGGCTCCATGGGAAAAAGCCTCGACCACCTTATATGGTCCCTCCCAGTTCGGTGAGAGCTTGCCGCACTCCCAGGGCTGCGAGGCTTCAACCCGGCACTGCACCAAGTCACCTGGGCAGAAGATCTTCGATCTCACTCGCGTGTTGTAGTACCGAGCTACCCGCTTCTGGTAGGCCGCCATCCAGAGTCAAGCCTTGTCTCTGGTTTCTTCAAGGAGGTCCATGTTGAGGAGAAGGCAGGCTAGGTTTTCTGCTTCATCATACTGTTCCACTCGTAGTGTGGGCTGACCGAGTTCGACAGGGACAACGACCTCCGCACCGAAGACAAGGCTGAAAGGCGTCTCATCCGTGGCCGTCCTGGATATTGTGTGGTAGGCCCAAAGAATGCTAGGGAGTTCTTCTACCCACCTACCCTTAGCCTGGTCTAGCCTAGTTCGGAGTCCCTAGAGGATTGTTCGGTTGGTCACCTCGGCCTCTCTGTTGGTCTGGGGGTGAGCCACCGAGGTAAAGCGATGTTGAATGCCGAGGTCGACGCAGAACTCTTCGAACTCTCGGTTGTCGAACTACCATCCATTATCAATGATGATATTGTGGGGGAGTTCGAATTGGCAGATGATCAACTTCCAGAAGAACTGGCAGACCTTGGCTTCGATAATCCATGCTAGTGGCTCCGCCTCCATCCATTTGGTGAAGTAGTTGATAGCCACTATCAGGAACTTGCGTTGTCCAGATATAGAAGGGAAAGGACCAATGATGTCCAACTCCCACTAGGTGAACGGCTAGGGCGCGAAGAGTTGGGAGAGCGGCATCGATGGTTAGCGCTGTCAGTGATCGCACTTCTTCACGAAGTCGACCGTGTCCGCCCTCATCGTTTCCTAGTAGTACCCTTGATGGAGGGCCTTGTATGCTAGCGTCCTCCCCCCAACATGGTTCTTGCAGAGGCTCTCGTGTATTTCTTGGAGCACGAAGGCCGTCTCTATGGGTCTTAGGCACTTCAGGAGCGGATAGGAATTGGACCTGCGGTAGAGCTGCCCATCTATCAGATGAATCTCGCGACCTTCTTCTTGACGAGGCCGGCCTCATGCAATCTTCTGGTAGGGTACCGTCGATGATGTATCTGATGTACTGGTCCATCTAGCTGGGCTCCGGGGTGACCTGCTGGATTTTTCTTGGAGCCTCGTAGCTTGGACTTTCCAGGTACTCGATGTAGGCGTGCCCCAGTGATGAGTCCGGCAAGGTCGCCAGCCTTGATAGGGCATCAGTGCGAGCATTCTCTCCATAGGGGATGTGGGAGATGCTAAAGCACCAAAAGCTCATCGTGCTCAAACGGACCCACTCCAGGTACTTCATCATCTAAGGATCTTGGGCCTTATACTCTCCTGAGACCTACTCGGCTACTAGCTGGGAGTCGGTGAAGACCTTCAGGTTGGGTACACCCAGCTCGCGAGAGACTCTTAGCCCAGCAAGGAGTACCTCATACTCCGCCTGGTTGTTGGTCATTGTGAATCAGAAACGAAGCACACACTCAGCCACGATCCCGTCGTTATTAGCGAGGATGATGCCTGCTTCGCTCCCGCCTGCATTGGACGCGCCGTCCTTATGGAGGACCCAAGATTCCTACTCGATATTGGGCTCCACTTGATGCTCTGGGGTGGTCTGCTCTGGCTCTTCGTCAAGTCCTGCACACTCAACCAGGATGTCGGCCAACACCTGGACTTTCTGAGATGACCTCGGTCGATATGTGATGTCAAATTCACTGAGCTTCAATGCCCACTTGGCCAGGCGTCCGGATGTGTCGGGGCGACTGAGCATGGCCCTCAGTGGTTGGTCCGTCAGGACTACGATTGGGTGTGCTTGGAAGTATGGCCTGAGATGTTGGGCAGACATTATAAAAGCAAAAATTAACTTTTCTAAGTGGGTGTACCCGATCTCCGCATCTTGGAGGATCTTGCTGGTGTAGTACACCAGTTTCTGAGATTTGTCCTCGTCTGCACGGACAAGGACCGAGCTGACGGCCCCCGGGGTGACTGCTGGTACAGCAGGAGTTCCTCTCCTTCCTCTGGTCTGGAGAGTAGGGGCGGTGATGCCAAGAAATTCTTCAACTTCTTAAAGGTTGCTTTGCATTCTTTGGTCCAGTCGAAGTCGTAAACCTTGCGCAGCACCTTAAAGAAAGGTAAGCAGTAGTCGACCGACCTCGAGATGAATTGGCTCAAGGTCGCAATCTGGTCTGTCAGTCGCTGGACCTACTTTTTTGAGGTGGGTTACTCCATGTCGATGATTGCCTAGACCTTCTTCGGGTTTGCTTCGATTCCCCTCTAAATAACCATGAAGTCGAGGAACTCCCTGCTGCTATGCCGAAGGTGCACTTCGCCGAATTCAGCTTCATCTTATGCATTCGGAGGTTGTGGAAGGCCTCCATCAGGTCGACGACGTGGTCTGACTTTGGCTTGCTCATAATGAGCATGTCATTCACATATACTTGCATGTTTCGTCCAATCTGGTCCTTGAAGACCTAGTTGACCAGTCGTTGGTACGTGGCGCCAGCGTTCTTCAAGCCGACAGGCATCATCCAGTAGCAGTACATCCCTCGATCGGTGATGAAGGCAGTGTGCTTCTCGTCCTTCGGATACATCCAGATTTGATTGTACCCAATAATGCATCTATTAAGGAGAGCTAGCGGTGTCCCGAGGTGGCGTCCACCAATTGATCGATCTTCGGTAGAGGAAAGCTATCCTTTGGACAGGCCCGATTAAGGTCGGTGTAGTCCACACAGATCCTCCACTTCCTATTATTCTTCTTGACTATGATGACATTCGTCAGCTAGCTGGGATATTATACCTCACGGATAAAGCTGGCTGCGAGGAGCTTATCCACCTCCTCATTGATCGCCCATTGTCTCTCTGGGGCAAAGCTTCTTTTCTTCTGCCGAACAGGAGGGTACTTCGGGTTGATGCTCAACTTGTGTGTGATGATGTCAGGGGGAATCTCGAGCATATCGGTTGCCATCCAGGTGAATACGTCTACGTTCGCTCGAAGGAACTCCAGCAAGTGGTCCCGCTCCTCCTCCTGCAGCTGGGTCCTAATATGTTCCGTCTTCACCGGGTCGGCTCCAAGTGGATATGACAGCAGGCACTCGACCGGGCCACCTCTGGGGTCTTGTACCCTTTGGTCAAAGTCGTCGGCACTGGGGTCTTCCTTGGATGTTTTGGCCCCAAGAATGGCTTGGAGACAATGTTGGATCGGTTGAGGTGCCACCCTCATTTCTTCAACACCATAGGGAGTAGGAAAATGCACCAATAACCGTTTGGTGAAAATGATTGCATTGAGAAGATTGAGCCCGGGGCGACCAAGAATCACGTTGTAGGCCGAGGAAAGTCTAACAACCGTGAAGGTCATCATGATGGTGCTTTGCTAAGGTGGCACCCCAACAGTAACAGGGAGAGTGATCTCTCCCTCGACTCCCACAGAGTCTCCTGTAAAATGAGGAGGGGAGTGCGCACAGGCCTAAGTTGAGCAGAGGACAGATTCATCCTGGAGAAAGCATCATAAAAAGGATATCAGTCGAGCTTCCACTATCAACCATAATCCATTTTACAGGGTGCTTGGCGATCGTCATCTCGATGACCATGACATCATCATTTACATTTTCATTCCCGGGCTCCCTCTCCATCACAAAAGGAAGTACATTTTTCAAACTTTTTCCCCCCGGGCCCTCTTGGGGGTGCGTTCGATTTTCCAACAGATTATCCCCATAGGCTTCTTGATGGACCGATTGTCGACTGCAGGGACTGGAGGGAAAGCAGCTAGCGCTTGAGGTTCCGCCGGGGTCTTGCCCCCCACGAACCTCTTTAGGTAGCCCCTCCTTATAAGGTTTTCAATCTCTCTTTTGAGGTGGTGGCACTCCTTGATATCGTAGCCATGGTCGCGATAGAATTGACAGTATTTCATTTTGTCACGACCATTAGACAGCCTCAATGGGGGCAGGCGATGCAAGTAGCGCTCGTCCTCAATTTTCATGAGGAACTTCATCCTCGGGGCAAGGAGAGGTGTGTATCTTTCTTTGAGAATGGGACTGCTCTTCAGTTTTGGCCCTTGGCAGAAGTTTGGTATGGCTGGTCCGGGCTTCCGCACCCCAAACGTCTCCCTGGAAGATGGCTTCTTCAGTGGCTTCCGATCCAGGTCCCTCCTCGTACGGTCCGCCTCCTCGGCATGGATGTACTTGTAAACATGGAGGAGTTTGGAGTACATCTTCAGGGGGCTTTTTATCCAGGGAGTATGTTAGGTAAGAAGTCCTAAGCCCTCTCTTCAGTACCAGCATGGCAACTGGCTCATCCAGGTTGTAGATCTCTAGTGCGGCAACCTTGAAATGGGCCACGTAGTCTCGCAGGAGCTCGTGGTCTTGCTGCCTGATGGAGAAGAGGCTGTCCGCCTCCCATGGTACTTTTTGACAGGCATCGAAGTGGACCATGAACTTCTGCTCTAGCTGAACGAAAGAGCTGATGCTTTCAGGCTCGAGGCGGGTGAACCAGACTCGGGCTGCCTTCTAAAGAGTGGCTGGAAAAATGATGCAGAGGAGAGCATCGGTTGCCCCTTGGACCCTCATGAGGGCCTTGTATCTCTCAAGGTGGTCCAGGGGGTCGGCAGTCCTGTCGTAGGGATCCACTTGCGGCATGCGGAACCGTCCTGTGATCGGTTCCTCTTGGATCTCTCGGGAGAAAGGAGGATGGGCATCATAGCCTGTAGGCTCGCTGGAGGAGCCCTACAAATTCATAAACTGGTGGGATAGCTCTGTTAGCTTGCACTCCTATTCTTCAAGGCATCTTTCTGCTATGTGCCTGATGGCCTCGTCGGTTGAACCCTCCGCTGAGGCCGATGGAGGAGGTGAAGGTGGCAGCTGAGGGGGGTCACGACGAGGGGGCCTTGTCCCCGTGACCTCGATGGTGCTTAGCAGTAGCCTACTCGAACATTAGGGATCGGTTCATCCGGTAGGTAGACCCGGACCATTTTCTCTTCGCCCGGGTCCTGTGGCTTCCCCGGCAGTTTGTTGTAGCCCGCAGCTGTGAAGGCCTTCCTTGGAAGAAATGCAGGCTATCGCCGGGTATGGTGGCTTGGGCCACAGGAGTCTTTAGCTATTGGTGGGTGGCCAGGGATCGGTGCTGATGCTGTAACTGGCGCACCATTGCAGTCAAGAGCTACATCTGCTGGGCGAGTGTAGCCAACTGAGCGTCCACCAGGGGTGGTTGCGGTGGAGCAGGGAGCTCCCTCTCTGGACTGTGCGGGTCCCTACGAGAGGGGGGATCCCCTACACAGCTAGTGGAAACCTCCCTCGCACGAGTCATCACCATGCTTCTAGTGGGGTTGCTTGCAAGGGGATTGACTTGGATCAGGATGCGTCCCCTACCTGGTATGCCAATCTGTTGCCGCTAAGACCGCCATGGCATGTAGTTGGAGTCGATCTCGGATCGCGTCCTTGTCACTCGGGAAGCTGCTCGTGCGCTCGGACCTGCAAAATAGAGGAGACTCGAGCCGGTGATCTCGGTGGGGGCACTCCGATGCTCAAGTCAATGGCAATCCAGGGAAACAGATCCTTTTGATCGAGTCCCGTAGATGGACTCCATGCTAGGAGGAGAAACTTATGAGCTGGAGAGTATAAATGGATTAAGAGTAGAGCGAAAAAAGTGGCAGCAGCGGAGAGCTCAGACTGAATGGCTGTGTTCGTGAGACCTTTCCAATGGGTCTCTGGTAGCACTTGGTCTTCTGAACATTCTCCTGTATGCCATCCCTTTCGCCCCCTTTGTCACTTACCTTCCCTTGAAACCTTGGAGAACTCCTTTAAGCCAGGATGCTGCCAGTCGCCTGCCTTGGGATCCTTCCCTCGTTTGTAGGCACGTGCGGTGACATTCCTTGCTGTACGCCAGGTGCCTTTCCTCATTCGTGATAGGGAACAGCACCGTGCACCCAGACCCTCCTTATGGTCACTCCATTTTGGAAAACCTGGCAGAGCCACGATCGGGGGGTAGTCGCCCCGTGGATTCAAATCTCCTGGATTAACTTCCTCTTTCGGGTAGCACAAACGGTCGGTCGGGAGCGCAGCGCCTCGATTAGTGGACTCTTTCCCTTTTGGTGTAAGTGGTAGTCCGGGCAATATTACGGCCTGGACGACACCTCTCCGTGATCCTTGGGTGGCTTGACAGCATCCTTCAGCTATTGGTCCCTTCGTCCAAAGTGGGGGCCGACTCAGGGAAGCGGAGCTTGACTTCGACCACGGCGTCTCAACCTTGAGGGAGCTGCCTGGCGAAGGAGTCCAAAGAGAGGTGGAGCTTGACTTCGGCCACGACGTCTTGACCTCAAGGGAGCCGCCTGGCGAAAGAGTTCGAAGAGAGGCGGAGCTCGACTTCGACCATAATGTCTGGACCTCGAGGGAGCCGCCTGACGAAGGAGTCCGAAGAAAGGTGGAGCTTGACTTCAACCACGGCATCTCGACCTCGAGGGAGTCGCCTGGCGAAGGAGTCCAGAGAGAGGCAGAGCTCGACTTCAGCCACAGCATCTCGACCTTGAGGGAGCCGCCTGGCAAAGGAGTCCGGCGAGAAAAATCTGTCATGGCAGCTTCGCCCAACATGGCATCTTACTAGGTCTGACATGGATTCTACATCAGCGATCCCGCCACATCAATAGGTATATTGGATTATATTCATTTTGACCTACAGGAACCTATTCCAATTATATCCAAAGATTAATCCAGATATTTATTTTTATTTAGTAAAGACTATTCCTGCAATGTCTAGATATATACTATTAGAAATAATAGTGATGTATTTGACACATTCAAGAAGTGGAATGCTATGGTCAAGAGATAGACTGAGAGGAAAGTGAAGACCTTCCAGACTGATAATGGATTGAAATTTTATTCTGTAGAGTTTGATGACTTTGCAAGTCAGAAGGCATTGTTAGACATAGGACCATGATGGATACATCTCAGTAGAATGGTGTGGTGGAATGTATGAACTGCATACTATTGGAGAGTCATATCTATGCTAACTAATTCTGGATTGAGTAGAGATTTTTGGACAGAGACTATATACATAGCCTGCTATATTATAAACAGATCTCTAGCATCAACATTGAGCATGAAGACTCTAAAAGAGATATGGACAAGAGGATCTACAGATTATTCAATTCTTAGAATCTTTGAATGTCCAACTCATGCACATGTCAAAGAGGTCTCTTGATAGAAAGGCAGCCCTTGGTCCCATTTTTCCTTTTTCATTGATTGCTTTTGGCCTCTCTCTGTTTGGTTTTCTGCTATGGCCACCAAAGGATCTTGTTATTTGGCTCACCGATGATCCATAGTGCTACCATTTGCTCTACTTTCAGCTGGGTTATGCACTGTTCTTCTTTGCCTTGGATTTATATTGAAAGCGTTGTTTTCTTTTGGTTCTTATTCTTCACTGGAAAGGAACTTGTTTTCTTTGATCTATTGCTGAGGCTTAGGAGGTTTGTTCATCTTTCTCAGGTACTCTTCTCTTAATTCAGTTAGAGATTGAGAAAGGTATTTGTAACTCCTATTCAATTTATTTATACCTCTTTGTTATTATTTCATGATCCTTTTATTTAGATATTTGTATCACTTTTATATCCAATTTTAAAATATTTTATATAATGGATTGTTACTCCTCCATCTGGATGTAGATAGATTTGTCGAACCACATAAATTTCTTGTCATTCTTATGCTTGTTATTTATGCCTATATTTGACGAAATGTCTCAATAAGATTGAATATTAATTTAGAAGCCTAAAGCAATCCATCCGCCACACGCAACCCCAACAGAATATCTTAATATACATATCTCCTACTCCAATGATAGAGCACTTGCCATTGTCTTCGACATAAACAATGCCACCCTGGCAAGTTTGTAAGTATAAAATCACTTCTTTTGAGGAGTTATATGAAATGATATGTATGAATCAAGAATCCACTGATTGAGTATCTCTGATCTTCCTTGACAAGATAATACATCTCCATCTTTATATGGAGTAGAACCAGCATCTACCATGTTTTATTGAAAATTTTTAGACTCGGGCTTGTCCTCTCCACCTCTCTTTCTCAATCTACAACCCTTCTTCATGTGCACTGATTTACCATACTTTTAACACTTTACCTTTTTTTTTTGCCTTAGACTTTGATTTGGATATTTCTCTATCATCATGACCTTTCTCTATGGACCTTGTACTACCATTGCATTAGTTGATAAACTTTGATTTGACTTCTTTAATAGAAAGTGATTGTTGCCCAGAGAGCAACCCAAGAGGGGAGGTGAATTGGGTCTCTAAAAATTTAAGGCTAAGCTAGATATACAAGTAGCAAACTTCACAAGACAAAATATGCAATCCAATTCAACAAGGTACTAAAATTTAAGTGCAATGCTCTAATATAATAGTGCAGCGGAAATTAAAAGCAATAAGCAAAATGTAAAGAGCAAGGAGGGAGAGAACAAGCAATCACAAACACAACAATCTATAGTGGTTCGGTGCCAACAATGCACCTACATCCACTTCCCAAGATCCCCTTGAAAATTCACTATAATCAAACTATTACAGCCGATTAGTTTTTCGGGCTCACTAATCAAAACCTGACTTATTTTACAAGGCTTACAAGTCACAACCTCACTTGGTTTTACGGGCTAACCAAGAACCTAATTGATTTTCATAAGGCTAACCAAAAACCTCCCTTGGTTTTCCGGGCTAACCAAGAACCTTAGTGATTTTGTGGGCTAACCACCAACCTAATTGATTTTCAAGGCTTACCAATAACCTTACTTGATTTTCCAATAGGCTAACCAATAACCTTTACAAGATATAAGATGGAGAAATAAAGAACCAATGTAAGCTTTCAATAAAAAAGCAAATAAGTTGATGTAGCTCGATATAGTGTTGCTTTGCTCTTGTTGAAGCCTTTTGAATGCCCAAGATTGAATGATCTTCAATACTCTTGATGGCTTTGAATGCTTGGAGGCTTCCTTTAGCTTGTGAGTGTTTGAACCTTGAATGAATAGGAGTTAAGGCTATTCTCTCTTCTTTTCTCTCTAAAATCTTTTTGGATATTCAATACCTTTTTGAATAGTTGAATAGTTGTTGTCTTGATTTGATTTGGAGCCTCTATATACCTTCCCAAGCCTCCAAAATCGAAATCTAGCCGTTATACTTGAAAAACTAGTCGTTGAAGGGCATTTGGGCGAGTTCTGTACTTGAAAAAAACTAGCCGTTACTGTTGTCAGAACTTCATGTGTCGATACTTTCTCTTCATGTGTCGACACATAATGTCGACACATATTCTTCTTGAGTCGATACAAGTTCAAACTGCTCCATTCAGATTCTCTGAAAAAATTAGTTGAGTCGACACATTCTCAGTTGAGTCGACATATAAGGTCCATGTGTCAACACATCAACTATTCCTTCAACTTCTACAAGTTCTGTGGCTTGAAAGTCTCAGGCGATGTGTTGATCCATGTGTTGACATCTTGAGTCGACACATAAAGTCCATGTATCGACACATCAACTATGCCATTTGAAATATTGTTGCATACCGGCCTGAGTCGACACTTCTTCTTTATGTGTCGATACATCATGTCATGTGTCTATACCTTGAGTCGACACTTCATTGAAAAGTTATAGAAATTGCTGAACTTGTGCTGGAACATGTTTCCATTTGCCTTAGTCATCCATTTAACCATTTCTTTGAGTGTCCAAGTCTTGTTTTAAGCAGTCATTTCATTCAACCTTGGTTCTTCAACATAAATATGCTTCTTCAAATTTTGTGAGTATCCTTTCAATGAAAACACACTTAAAGCAAATCATTAGTTCTCAAATTATACTTAACTATTTTACTTATTATCAAAATTAATTTATGGAGTCAACAATCTCCCCCTTTTTGATGATAACAAAATCCTTAAGTTTAAATTGCTTTTAAAAGTAAGGCTTTAAGAGAATTGCTTAAGATGCACAATATTGAAAGCATTAAGTATATCAATCATTATTTAAAGATATAATTATTCAAAACATAAGTAATAGAATTTGAGCTTGTTTCAAAGATAGAGAGTATCAGAACTATGATATACATTTAAATTCATAGAGTGCATGTATCATGATACTTTACAAAGAAGTTTCAGCAATCAACATCCCCCTGAATCCATGATTAAAAAAAAAAAATTTAACATTGAAGGAGGGGTTTTTTATTGATTAGATTTATTTCGAAAGGATTTTCATTGAACATAAGGTAAAGCTTCCCCTTTCTTAAGGAATTTTGTAAATGATTTTCAATTCATTTTTTTTTAAAAAAAATGCGTATACATATCATTTTTCAAGAATTTTCAAGAATTTGTCATTTATACTTAAATTTATCACCATCTTACTCCTCCTTTTTGTTATCATTAAAAAGATAGGAAGTAAAGAAAATGAATAGACAAGATATAGCATAGTCACTGAATGTATAAAAGCAATTCAAAACATCATTCATTTGATCAAACCCATAGAAATGAGAAAACAGAAAGTTTTTCATATATGTCAGGAACTTGTACATCAAGTACATAACAAAGATAAAAGTACATATAAGCATAAATGTAAACTATCTAGAAGTATAATAGTGCACCGCCCGGGGAAGGAGCAAGCCCCTTAGGATAGGATTTTTCTTCTTTTTGTACTTGTACCTTTTCTCTTTTCTTGACCTGGTCATCTGGCCTGTTGGGGCCCGGAAGATAATGTAATTGGTTCTCCCAGTAATGAAATGCACTTTTGTGATCATGGTGTCTCCATCATCTGCAATGTGGAATGTCCCCCCTCTCTCTCCTTCTCCCTTTCTTTGCTACTTCTTTCTTCTCGGTGTAGGGAGGTCCGGGAGGGGAGCCAAGGACTTCGACTGGCACGGGCCTGGCGCTGAGCTCGAGGTCATGCTGGTGAAGGATGTCAACCTTGGACTCAGCTGCTGAGGAGCATAATTCAGTGGTTGCCGTCTTGGAGTCGGGCTCGGAGACGTCGAAGGCTGAGATCCTTGGTGTTGGAAGTCCGAGTCTTGAGCCCTAGTGTCTCGGAGTCAGTCTCGAGGACATTGACGCTTGAGAATTGCAGTGCTAGAAATCTGAGTTCTAGGCCTTGGCATCCTGGAATTGGGTTCGGAGGCACTAAGTGCCTGGGGGTTTCCCAGGTCATTTGCCGGGGAGCTGGGCTCGCCGGTGCCTGAGGGTTGCCCGGTCTTTGGTGCTGGAGGGTCATCCGGTCTTTGATGCCAGGGAGCTAGGCTCGCATGTGCCGGGGGCTTCCCAAGTCTTTATGCCAGAGCACTCTTCTCTGGGCTTTGATGCCGGGGAGCTAGGCTCACCGGTGCCTGGGGGCTTCCCAGGTCTTTTGTGCCGGAGGGTTATGGGATCTGGGCTTTGATGCTGGGGAGCTGGGCTTGCCGGTGCCTGAGAGCTTCCCAGGTCTTTTATGCCGGAGGGTTGTGGGATCCGGTCTTTGATTGGTGACGATGCTGTCCAGCGCAGGAGACCTGAGCTCGAAGGGGCGCCTCGCGGTGAAGGAGGCTGGGCTCAACTCCTAGCCACGGGTCCCGATCTCGAGGGGTCCACCTTGGGTGGAGGCTCGTGCTCGGCTCCGGCCTAGGTATCCCGGGCTTGCGGGAGTGGACATGGCGGAGGTCAGGGCCCGGTTTCAGCTGTCATCGTGAGGCCGAGCCCAAGGGCGTTGTCGATGACGAGTTGCGTGGCTCGGGGGTGCCCCTGGCCGGAGGTCTGAGCTTCGGTCTCGAGCGATCGTCTTGGAGCTGGGCCCAAAGATGATGAGAACTTGAAATGGCGCCCTGGAGTTGGGCTCGTAGGCGCAGTGATCGAGAGAGTTCCCTTGGCCGGAGATTTGAGCTCCGGTGTTGGGCAGTCGTCCTGGAGCTGGGCTCGGGGATGTCGATGATTTGAGAAGGCATCTCGAAGCTAGGCTAGAAGGCGTCGAGTGCCTGAGGGCTTCCCAGGTCCTTTGCCAGGGAGCTAGGCTCGCCGGTGCCAGAGGGTCATCCGGTCTTTGTTGCCGGGGAGTTGGGCTCACCGGTGCTGGAGGTCGTCCGGTCTTTGATGCCGGGGAGCTGGGCTCGCCGGTGCCGGAGGTCGTCCGGTCTTTGATGCCGGGGAGCTGGGCTCGCCGGTGCCGGAGGTCATCCGGTCTTTGATGCCGGGGAGCTGGGCTCGCCGGTGCCAGAGGTCGTCCGGTCTTTGTTGCCGGGGAGCTGGGCTCGCCGGTACCGGAGGTCGTCCGGTCTTTGATGCCCGGGAACTGGGCTCGCCGGTGCCGGAGGTCGTCCGATCTTTGATGCCAGGGAGCTGGGCTCCCCGGTGCCGAAGGTCGTCCGGTCTTTGATGCCGGGGAGCTGGGATCGTCGGTGCCGGAGGTCATCTGGTCTTTGATGCCGGGGAGCTGGGCTTACCGGTGTCGAAGGTCGTCCGGTCTTTGTTGCCGGGGAGCTGGGCTCACCGGTGCAGAAGGTCGTCCGGTCTTTGATGCCGGGGAGCTGGGCTCGCTGGTGCCGGAGGTCGTCCGGTCTTTATTGCCGGGGAGCTGGGCTCGCCGGTGCCGGAGGTCGTCTGATCTTTGATGCCGGGGAGCTGGGCTCGCCAGTGCCAGAGGTCGTCCGGTCTTTGATGTTCCTGCAAGGTAAATAAACCGTTGCACAGGAAAAGGATCTTCATTTCAAAAGAAGTGAGAGCTTACACTATTGGCAGTAACTCCTTAGATTACAAGCATTCCATGTTCGGGGGGAATCTGGTTCCATCCAGGTCCTCAAGATAATGGGCTCTCCGTAGGAGAGCCTCGGCCACTTCGTAGGGGCCTTCTCAATTCGACGGGAATTTACTGCGCTCTCTGGGTTGAGACGCCTCAGGTCGCCAGGTCGGAAGATCTTTAACTTCACCCGGGCATTATAACATCGAGCGACCTATTACCGGTGTGCCGCCACCCAAAGCGAGGCTCTGACCCTCGTTTCTTCGAGGGGGTCCAGGTCGAGGAGGGAGCGCACTGAGCTCAACTGGAATCACTATCTCCGTGCCGAAGACAAGGTTGAATGGCACTTTGCCCATTGCCGCTCTGGGCATTGTGTGGCAGGCTCTCAGGACACTCGGGAGCTTTTCTGCTCCTTGCCCCCCCAGGCCTTCTTAGAGGCGCTCCCAGTACCCCAGTGTATCATCCCCACCGGCTTCTCAATAGGGCGATTGTCGACCACTGGGACTGGTGGAAGGGCGACATGTGCCTGGGATTCCAACAGGGATCTGCCCCCCACATACCTCCCGAGGTAGCCTCTCTCGATGAGTTCCTTAATCTCCCACTTGAGGTCGCGGCATTCCTCGGTATCGTGACCGTGGTCGTGATGGAAGCGACAGTACTTTGACTTGTCACGGGTGGCAGACGGCTTCAATGGCGGTGGGCATCTCAAGTAGGTCTGGCCCTCGACCTCCATGAGGATCTTCGTTCTCGGGGCGAGAAGGGGAGTGAGATTCCTTTCAGGGACAGGAGTGGTCCTTGGCCCCGACCCAGGGTGGAAGCTCTGAGCCAACGGTGCTGGCTTCTGCACCCCAAGCGCTTCGACGGGCATGGGCCTCTTTGGTGACTTCCTGTCAAGATCTCGTCGGGTACGATCCGCCTCCTAGGCATGGATGTACTTCTGGGCATGGATGAGGAGCTTGGAGTAAGACTTTGGAGACTTTTTGTCGAGCGAGTATGTCAAGCAGGAGGTCTTGAGCCCTCGCTTTAGGGCCAGCATGGCGGCCGGCTCCTCCAAACAGTAGATCTCCAGGGTGGCAGCCTTGAAACGAGCCACGTAATCCTTTAGCGACTCCTGATCCTGTTGCCTGATGGAAAAGAGGCTGTCTGCCTCGCGTGGCATCCTCCGGCAAACGTCGAAGTGAGCCACGAACTTCTGCCCCAACTAGGCGAAGGAGTTAATGCTCTCCATCTTGAGGCGGGAGAACCATACTCGAGCCACCTTCCGGAGAGTGGCAGGGAAGGCGATGCACAGCAAAGCGTCAGTGGCCCCCTGGACCCTCTTGAGGGTCCGGTAGCTTTCCAGGTGGTCTAGGAGGTTTGTGGTCCCGTCGTAAGGATCCACCTGCGGGATCGGCTCTACTTGGATTTCTTGGGAGAATGGGGGACGGGTGTCGTAGTCCGCTGGTTCACTAGCAGAGCCCAGCATGCTGGCGAACCGGCGATCGAACTCTGCCAGCTTATGTTCATGCTCCTCCAGGCGCCTACCCGTTGCGCGCATGGCGGCTTCATCAAGGAACCCTTCCGCCGAAGGAGACGGAGAAGGTGACATGGATGCGCGGCACCCGTGGCGGGGGGTCTTACTTTTCCTGCCTCGACGGGGTCTAGGTGCCTCCCACCCAAGGTTTAGTGAGCGGCTCTCTCCGTCAACAGAGCAGGCTCGTTGTCTTTTCGGCGGAGCTTGATGGATGCCTCGGTTGTCAGTGGTGGCCTGCGGTTGCGACGGCCCTCCTTGGAAGGAGCGCAGGCTGTCGCGGGGAGTTGTGGCATGGGCCGCCAGGGTCCCTGGCTGCTGGTACTGGAGTTGGCACACTGACATGGCAAGAACTTGCATCTGCCGGGCAAGTGCGGCCAGCTGGGCCTCTAGTGGGGGTGGCTTGACCGGAGTAGGTGGCTCCACTTCTGTCTTCGGTCCGCGCGGGTTCTCGTGAGAAGGGGATGCCTCCGCACGGCTGGGAGAAGCTCCCCCGGCCCGGGTGGTCATCGTCCCCCCGGTGGTATGGCTGAGCGAGGCTTGAACTGGATCGAATGTTGTTTTGCACCCCCCTACCTAGCGTGTCAATCTGTTGCCGCCCAGATCGTCGTGGCCTGTAGCTCTTTGGGTGGTCGGGAGTCACGCGTTTGCCCACCTTGGAATGCCTCCGGCGCCGCGGGACCTGCAAGGAAGCAACATCAGTGACCCGGGCTGGGGATTCCGACGGGGGCACTCCGACGATCAAGTCAGTGACGATCCAGGAAACAGATCCTCCTGGTCGAGC